>CM028135.1:355457500-357945000 GCA_016271365.2 Neoceratodus forsteri | reverse complement strand
CCAGGCACTCTGGACGGCAGCCGGAGGAAGCAGGATGTCTGGACATGGATGGCAGACTGGGGGCCAAAGTAGAAAAATGACTAACGAAAACAAAAAAAAAAAAAAAAAGGTGGGGGGTCTTATTTTACATTACAGATAAATACTTCGGGCAGGAAGTGGGAGAAAGGTACTTTTTGGAGGTCAAACTGATCATTTAACACTAAAATTGATGTTTGGAGGGCAGATGGGTAAACAACATTTCCAAACATGTTATCCCCCTAATGCACATTTGATATCGAAGCAGAATACTGGGAGGTAGCATATAATTTATTTATTTAGTTAGTTTTTGTTTACCGGGTAAGTGCATTAGCCATAAAATGACTATTTTCAGGCGTGACCCAGGAAAGTACAGAACAAACATTGTACAAACAGTTCAATAGTACATGGCGTAATAAATACAGTCAATGATGAGCAATCTAAGTTGCATAAACTAGAAAAGTAAATCAAGACAAAAGGAATTACATAAACATGACTAACCTGGCACATATATTCATACCCAGTCCAATAGTACATGGCATAACAAAAACAATCAGCAGTGAGTAAGCAAAGAGGTACATAAGTAGGAATAGGCAAATCAAGATAAAGACGGACAGCATAAACATGAATAGCTAAGACGTGGAACAGCAAGGCTGAAGGCACACACTGTTCAAGTCATCAGTGTTAGGGAGAAAAGAGAAACCAGGATAAACATGCAAGGGCTAGAGGTAAGAAGGAAAGTCTTAACAGATGCATCAAGCAGAAATAGAGGATTTTGAGGCCTAAGTAAAATATCAGAGAATGCGATTAAGGATATGACCCACCTAGAGATTAGCAGGATAACTAGATATTATAGAACAACATTAGACAGTCATTACAAAGGGTTTGTGGGTATAGAAGAGAGAGGGAAGAAGGGGGAGGGAGAGACAAAACAGTGAGAAAATGGGGGAAGTGAATTAAGGAGAGGAGGTAGTAACAGGACAGGTAATTAAGGGAGATGGGAGAGGGATGGGAGGAGGCAAGCGATATCAAGTAGGGTCAAAGCAAGTGCACTCGCTGGTAAGCAATAGATATTGACGGAATTCCTTTTGGAAGCAGAGATGGGACACCGATTATCTGAGTCCAGGAGGAAGGACATTCCAGAGTTGGGAGGCAACACACTGGAAGGCACCTACACCTTTAGACTTACAGCATCTAGCCACCTTCAACAGAGATTTATCTGCTGATCGCAGCCCATGATTGGAAGTAGCAGGAGCCAGCAAAGCCGCAAGTGACAAGGGAGTATTATCTCTGATAATGGAGTCGATGAGTGTACCAGTCAAGTATTGTCTAGTTGCTAAGGGGGAGAGCCAGTTAAGGCCACTGTACCAGTTGGTAGTGATGCTTGAGCCGAGGCGATGAGGAGGCATAACGGCATATGTTGTTGTATGTAATGTCTCATTTTTGCAGGGTTGTTTTGTGAGCAATGGAAAAAAACAGGGACAACATAGGTGAGAGCAGGGAGCAGTATCCCTCTAGCAATAGCTAGTTTAGCAGATGGCGTTAGTAGGTAGCTAGTTTTGTAGGCTACACCAATTTTAGAGTTGACAGCTTTACATGTAGCCTGAATATGGGAGGTAAAAGAAAGGGATTGGTCAAGCAGGACCTCCAGATATTTAAAGGACTCCACAGATTCAATCTGCGCGCCCTCTAGATCACTTACCATCAGAGGGATGGGGCAGCCCTTGAGCTTTGGAGCAGAGCCGAACAACATTACTTTTGTCTTGTGTGTGTTTAGCAGAAGCTTATGTGCACAAAGCCAATATTGGACATTTTTTAAATCAGCTGTCAGCGACACGTTGATACTGGCTACATTTGAGAAGCTAGTGTAAAAAAGACAAGGTCGTCCAGATACAGAATAGGTGAGCAGTATTGAAAAGTATCTGAAATGTTATTTATATAAAGAGAGAAGAGAAAGGGGCCCAATATGGACCCCAGAGGAACTCCAATGTTTGTAGAGGAGGAGTTGGACAGGGAAGAATTGAATTTCATGGCTTGGGTCCTGTTCAGAAGGTAGCTACTAAACCAGCTGCACACAGAGGATGAAACATTTAAATTCTGAAGAGCTGTAAGAAGCAGGGGATGGTCGACCAAGTCAAATGCCTTAGTGAGCTCAATAAAAACAGCACCTGTTAGCTGTCCAGTGTCCATGGCGGAAAGAGTGTGAGGTGTGAAGTGTAGAAGTGCAGTCAAGGTACTATGGCCTTTTCTAAAACCATGCTGGTACTCGGAAAGAAGATTCAGCTTCGTTAGGTAGTCAGTAACTTAGACAGCCACTAACTTCTCAAGGGTTTTACTCAGGACCGAGAGATTGGCAATGGGCCTGTAGTTGGCTATGTCCTTGGGGGTCACCTTTTTTGAAGACTGGCGTAATGCGGGCTACCTTCCAAATGTCGGGTACTACACCATGTGAGAGAGAAAGTGTGAAGAGTTTTGCCAGAGGAGAGGCAATAAGGGGAGCAGCAAGCTTAAGAGGTCGAGGCTCAATTGAGTCTGACCCAGAGCTGGTGCTGTCTGATACGGCCTTCAGGAGTTTTAAGACCTGCGAGCAGTTTATGGCCTTGAAATAGAAAGGTGTTGCATCTTGTAATATATCAGACCTCTTGTTTACTAAAGGCATGTGGTGAGAGTGAGGTCCGGGTGGTAAAAAGGATGACGTGAACTGGGATAGGTCTGAGAACAAGTGGTTAAAGGCATTTGCTATGGTCCTGTCATCATTGCAATTCGAGCCATTTATTATCATTTCACTAGGGTTAACTGACTGAGAGGAACCTAGAAAGTTCTTCACATGTCCCCAAAATTTCCTAAGTTTATCAGCAGGTCTTTATAGTATTTACTCTTAGCCAGCCTAACCTGTTTTTTGCACAAGTTCCTTAGCACTCTATAGGCAAGAAAATCAGATTGGAGACCTGTCCTCTTGAACAGCTTCAACTGTTTGTCCCTGTTGTGCATGGAAGCAGGCAGGTCCTTATGTAGCCACCTTGGGTGCTTTCCCCTAACACATCTAGTCACTTGTGGAGTGTGCTTTCTCTGCACAGCCAGGAATTCAACATCACAAGAGGCATAAACATTTGTCCAGTCAATGCAGGATACATCATACAGAAATTCACCATGGTCCAGTTTCGCAAAATCCATAAAAGTTACAAAACGAGGCGGTGGTGAAGGGGGTGCAACCAAAGACCATATACAGAAGATGGGGGAGTGATCAGTTAGGGCATCAGCTAGGAGGCCTGAGCTAGATACGTGCTCAATACGGTTCACCAGTAACCAGTCAATGAGTGTAGAGGACTGAAGTCTAGGTGAGATTCTCATAGGTATGGTTATCAGTTGGTGAAGACTGTAGCTGTGTAGAAGGGAGAGTAATGAGCTATTAGGTGGACCCATCCAATTAAGGTTAAAATCTTCTATGATGATTACCTCATGTCTGCTGTAGATCGGTGAGGTTTCATAAAGCATATCCCTGAGCCCAGACAGACCAGCCGAAGGAGGGTTGTAGACAGAGATAAGATGGAGCTTCTTAGCACCTAGAGTAAGAGTGGCATGCAGAGACTCACAGCCTGCAGCGTTGGTATTACTCGGGATAAGGTCCATGGTAAGGTTGCTTCTGTAGAGTACAGCAACACCACCCCCTCTTTTTTGGCTGCTGTATCCTGACGAAACATGGAGTAGCCAGCAATGGAGCAGAGAGAGAGAGTCAGGAATCCCAGGTTTGAGCCATGTTTCTGTGAGGCAGAGAATGTCAGGATTATAAATAGTGACCCATGCATCCAGTTCAGTGATGTGACAGTTAAGACTTCATATATTCATATGAACAATTTGGAGCCCTCTATTCGGTAACTTGTGTAGATCACTTGAGGAAAGATGGGTTATGGGGCCTGGATTCAGCTCAATATCACCTGACAGAAGCAGAATGAGGAGTGCTAGGAACCGTAGCCTAATGCAGCAGGTTGGAGAGGGCATGATAAGCCCAAATGGCAATTTTCTGGAAGCCAGGACAGCATAATATGCACAACCTTTGCAACAGAGTAGAGTGCTTATTTGTGGTTCAGCTTGGTATGAAGAGATAAGGTTACAGAAGTAAAAATCCAAGAGGTCAAAGCAGCTGGCACTTCCCATGCCTGTGCTAGGGATAGAGAGAGAAAGCTCATTTAGGCGGAGTAATAGGAGAGGGACAAGGAGCAGCCTTACCACACTGAAGGTCGCCATACTGTTGTCAATGGTAGAGAAATGCAGAGGGCTGGTAGAGAAATTCTGGTAGTAAAGTAGAAAATGTAGTAAGATAGAAGTGAGGAACTGATAGTTTGGAAGTACAGGCTACACTAATGGTCCTGAAAATGCTTAGAAACGTGGAAATTTACTACAGGAGACTAAAAAAAGTGACAGTATATGTAAAAGACAGTGAAGAGCGAGGCAACCCACAAGTTAAAAAGAAAGAGAAACAGAAAGGATTGTCATTCAGGCAAGCAATTTGTAATAGGACAGGAAACTAGGAGGCTATCAAATCAGTAGGTTAGCCACGAGACGCATATCATCTGAGGAATGGACAGATTTAAATTCACAAGGAGGAATATTACAAGGGCGACTCTACTGACCTTTAAGTATAAGGAGCCAGTAGAGAAATGGGCACTTCGCTCATGTGACGAGAGAGAGAGATATAAAGGTAAATGGTCAACCAGGGTGGGTAAGGTGGGGGGTGGGTTGGGAGCCGGCGCAATGCACCAGCGGGAACCACAGTTCAAATGGAGAATCCAAAAGAAACGGAGAAAGCTCCTGAGGCTTCAGGCTACAGATGGAGAATGCTCCCGAGGGTCAGCTACACGTACCTTGGCGGAGTTGCAGACAAACACCCCTTCTTAAGCAAGGGAGGCAGAGTCTTTTTTGTTTCTTGCTCGCCCGATTTAAAAGGCAGATTCAGAGCCGCGGGGTTCTAGCGGGTCCTAGTGCAGGTCGCGGAGTGGAGGTCCCTGCAAGAGCAGCAGTCCTTGCCCCAGTGGGCAGCAGAGTCCTATCGGGACAACGGGAAAGACAGAGTATTAGTAGCAGCACAGAAAGGTAGGGGAGGGGCAGACAACAAAAGAAATAGGAGGGTGTTTTAGGTATATGGGAGAGGGTGTTCAACAGAAGGAGAACCTGGCTCGAGTTCACTAAGGGCAGAGAACCGTCCAAGAGATTGTGGGGGTAGCAGCCAAATTAAATTGCTGGATCTGAGAGCTTAGGACAAGTACAAAACAAAAGCTCTGAAAGCACTGAACTCGCAGAGTATTAAGGGAGCTGTAGTCACCGAAAGCTTTGCTATAAAAGAGCTGTATTGACTAGTATAAAAGAGTTGTAAACACTGTAGATTCCTTAGAAGAAGGCTGTAAGCACTGTATATTATTTTCTCAGATTTAAAGGAGTGTTTGTTACTATATTACTAAAGGTGCTCCTGTTACTATATTCTGGTACAGCTGTGTTTAGTTAACTTACAGTAATCATTTGAACATTATTCTGGCTACACAGCTACATAGAATTGCTAACAATCATTTGAACCACAACATTTAAAACCAAAACTATGAAGGATGCAATGTGGGGATTAAGAGATTTTTAAAGAAAAGAAAAATTATAGGAGATCAAAACAACTGGAATAAACGTTTAGGGAAAATTAAGTTAAGCGATAGAGTGGCCTCTTTTGGCCTGTATCAGCTAATTGATCGTTTTACCCATTTTAAACGAAGTCTGGGAACCATACTATCATAGATCGGCTAGTAACAAACCGACCAGGCAACATTTTGCAAAGGCGAGCTCAACCCGATTCAATTTCTGATCACTGCCCCATTTAGTGTCAAAGAAATTTAAAAAGGATATAGCCCCACCTAAACTGGCTGTAAAGAACTGCATTTCAAGGTTGGACATAGCCGGATTCTTAACGGACTTGTCTAACTTCAAAATGAAATAAACTGAAGACTTTTCTTGTTTTGAGAAGGCAGTAGCATGGTTGATGGATTTATTAATTAAAAATATTTGAGGCAAATATGCAGAGTACCAGACAAAGATATTCCCCTTGGCTTAACAAGGAATTGAGACAGTTAATGAAACTAAAGGATAAAGTAAGGAAACAATACATAAAAACTAAATATTTTAAATATTTGACGGAATATAAACAAAGGCAAAATCAAGGAAAAAAGGAGATAACAGGCTTTGTACTTCCATCAGCAACGATTAAACAATCTTATACACCCCAAATCTTTCTGGACCTCATTTCAAAACATTTACAGTCCAAGGGACAGGTCAAGAATTACCCGTTTGGTTGATGGAACAATAATGAAGACAGTGGACAAAGAAATAACTGACTTTATAGGTTCATAGGAGAAATACGAGTTCAACAGGCCGAAGCCTTTTAAAGAACTCGCCACCCACGTAATCAAGGGTGGAACTCGTACTATTTTCACCCATGTATTCATTAAGCCTGGCTTGAAAGATAGTGATATTTGTATTTTGTTAAAGTATTTCCATTAAATCAGTCTAGAACTAACGAATTAGGAGATCAGAGATCTGAGCAGAATATATCCTCGCTTCACTCACTGCCTAGAACTACAGAAGGCGAGGTAGGGTTCTATTTTGCCCCGTTTAAGGAAGAGGAAGTATTGGGCTTACAAAAGGAGCTTGACGAAGGGAAAGGATGTGGCCCTGACTTGATACATCCTAAGATGTTAAAACTAGCAGCTCCAGTCAGTTACAAACCACTAACTCACTTATTTAACTACTTATACAGGGATAGTACCTTCAGTCTGGAAAGACTCTGGTAGTTCGAATATTCAAATCAGGGGACAGGATGAATGTTGTAAACTACAGACCCATCTTGTTATTGTCAATATTAGGAAAGCTGTTAGAGAAAATTGTGTTCAGTAAGACAGTTAGTGTCTTATTTTGACAGGTATACTTTATTGGTAGAACAACAGAATAGGTTCCGAAGAGGACATAGCACAGCAACAGCACTGGCAAGGTTGACAAGCATCATATTCAATGTCTGCAATGCATGTTTAATGACAGGTGCAGTGTTCATCAACCTGACCAGGGACCTAGATGTGGTGGACCATGAAATACTCCTGCAAAGGGTGTGGTAAGTTCTGCCGTAGGGGTTCTCCTCACCTTCAGAGGTGAGTCTGTTCATAGTGACCTTCCTGGTGGCATTTTGTGGGACCTTTAGAATATTAAAATTGGTGCAGCCTATTAAGGCTTCTGGTTTGCTTGTGACCTCGGGGGATGATGTGGTAGGGACAGCTAATGGTGTCCGTATCCAGTTGGGTAGAAATAGGACAGACAGGAGGGCTCAGGGTGCTGGAAGAGACAGAGATCACCCCCGTGAATAGAATGGGACAGCAGAACACAGGTTCAGCTCACCGGGGGGGGGGGCATTTTTTTCACCATGAGGATGGGAAAGACTTGGGCCCACATATTCATAGCGCAACTGAGTTGGGCCAGCGCAAGTGCGGAATTGCACCAAGGAACCACATTCAGTGGGAGCCAGTGCGCAGCGCAAAATTCATTGCGCCAATGCGCAACTATAATGAATGCAGGCGCAAGAGCAGGGGGCATTCCCATGAATATCCAGCACAGTGGCATATTCAACCGTGAATCCATGGCACAAGTGTGGAGCAAATTGAAGGTGCTCCGAGCATACTTTTTCCTATAAATACAGGGTGCAAACAGACAGTATTTGCGCCAGGGATGAGAGTGAGAGCGAAAGACAGAGAGACAGACAAAGCCCACACACAGAGGGACAGGGACACAGAGGTGGCTTGGGGGGGAGGGGGAGCGAGAGACACACACACACACACACACACACACACACACACACACACACACACACACACACACACACAGTGTACCAGGGTGCCACACAGCCAGCAGCCAACCGCCCGGGGGGACAGTGGACAGCAAGGGCCATTGACAGTGTGCCCTTCATGATGGAGGTCGTAATGAGGGGTGTGAGGGGACAGGAGGAACAGCAGCATGGCCGAGGAAGGGCCAGTCATTGGTATCGTGCCTGCATCACCTTTGAGAAATACAGCGACATGGAAATCGTGGGCCAGTACTGCCTGAACAGGACCATTCTGAGGCAGCTCTGTGAGCTGTGCAGTGAGGAGATGCAGGCACCCACCAGACTGAGCCACGCCATGTCCGTGGAGATGAAAGTGACTGCCGTCATGTGCTTGCTCGCCATTGGCACCTTCCAAAGACCAACAGGGGACATCACAGGCATAACCCAGTCAGCCACATCCAGCCTCCTCACACAGTTCCTCAATGCACTGCTGCCACATGCTTCGGAATATATCCGTTTCCCCAGCACACAGGCGGAGAGTACAGCAACCGTGCAGGACTTCCACAGGGTGGCATGCATGTCTAGCATGATAGGGGCCGTTGACTGCACCCACATGGGCATCTGCATGCAACCTGGCCCAGAGGGTGTGGCATACATCAACAGGAAGGGGAGCCCAAGTGTTAACCGCCAGGTGGTGTGCAATGCCACAGGGCGCATCACCAATGTCTGCACCACACACCCTGGGAGTGCACAGGACGCATTCATCTGGCACAGCTCTGCGGTGTGCCACTGGTTTGAACATGAGGGCATCCCCACGGGCCACCTAGTGGATGAGTATGGCATGGGTAAGGGGCAATGGGCAGAGCAGACCTGGGGTTGGGCAGGGTGTGCATGGTGGCGTGAGTGCCAGGGACAGGCAAGGGGCGCAGCACAGAATAGCAGAGGGCTAACCATGTCAATCTCCACACAGGTGACAGCGCATACCCACTGAGGCCCTGGCTGCTCACCCCCTACCGGCATCTGTCATCCCCAGCAGAGGACTGGTGCAACGAGGCACACGCAACATTGAGTGGGTCTTTGGCATGCTGAAGACACGGTTCTGTTGTTTAGACAGGTCAGGCGGTGCCCTACAATACAGCCCCTCAAATGCCTGTGGCCTATTCCTGGCCTGCTGCATACTGCACAACATGGTCATTGACAGTGAGATAGCTGTCGAGGCTGATGAGGGCGACAGTAGTGGGTATGACGGAGGCAATGGGCCGGAGGATAGTGGACAGTCACCCCCTGGGCGGAGGGACCCCCGTGTGCTCCAGCAGGCGCGACGACATCGGGACACCATTGCACAGGAGCACTATGGTGCACACAGGTAGGTGGTGCGGTACACAAGCATGGGCCACACAACCAGGTACAGCACACATGCAGGGGTACTCCACTTGTGACTTTCTTGGTCCCTGATTTAATCCCTTTCACTTCCACCCTTTTCTTCTCTCCCTTCCCAACCAGTTCCATATTTCTTATTCGCCTTTGTCTGTCCCCAAATCCTCCAGCTTTTGCAGTAGCCTCTTAAGTGGAACTGAATCAAAGGTTTTGCTAAAATCTATAAATGAAGCACAGTGACTGCCTGTCCCTTGTCCACCACCCTGGTGATCCAGTCAAGGAATATGGTCAGGTTGGTTTAGCATTATTTTTCCACCACAAACTCATGCTGCTTACTGCCCTACAAACCATTAGCTTCCAGGTACTCCAGCATTTTCCCCTTAACTAGTGTCTCTAGAAGCTTACCAGCAATTGAGGTAAAGCCAATTGGCCTGTAGTTTCCCAGATCCTCCTTTTCTCCATCTTTGTGGTACCACATAGGTGAACTTCCTGTTCCTCATTCCCGTTTTTAGGAAGCACTTGAACAGATCAGTCAGGGTTGCTGCCTATTCTGGCCACTGTTCCTTCAGTACCCTTGGATCAGGTGCCTCGTGTATCCTAAGGGCTGCAAGTCCTTTCAAAATACTGCCCTCTGATCTGTTTTAGCTCCATTCCTTGCACACACACCCCCTCCGTGAGGAAGCCTTTTCACTACTTTCCAGAAGCTGATCTCCCTCTCCCCCAGTGTTTTTGTCTTGTCACAACCTCTTCCCTCCACCTGAATAGACTGGGGCAGAAAACGTGCTCTGGAGAAAATGGCCACAGCCATGTATTTTATGGAGCAGAATGTAATGAACAGTTATAGCCAAAGTCAGCGTGATGTGCATAGTAAGGTAGTCATGGCAAGGAATCATCATGCTCATCACAAAGTTCATCCTCTTACCGCCAGGCGAGCCAACTGAATGGATACAAGCCACCACACGGGAACCTGCTTTGGGCCGGATGCCAATGTGCCTGTCTACCTTCAGAGGGCGCTACAACCTGTGGGCAAAGTTTGAAGAGGCTATCCCTCTGGCTGCCCCTTGAACGGGGACCACAGGCCATCTGGGCCCTTGACTCTTGCCAGCCTTGGGTTTGATCTGCCTGCAAAGACATGGGTCCCTGTTTTGTTTTCCCCCCTTCTGTGCTGCCACAAGATGAGCCATCAGAAATGCTTATCTCCCACAAGCACCTCATGCCACTAGTTCCACAAAAGCACTTTGTAGGTCTTTTAAAAATCTATCACTCCCTAGACTACATAGGTGCACACTGTCCTGGGCATATAGTTGGGGTACCTTTTATTTCAATGCCATCATGCCTCAAGACAGACCCCCCCCCCCGTACTGTCCACAATCGGCTGCACTGCCATATTGATCAATCTGCGTGATCTTTTCAATCACTTTGGGGTCTCGTGCAAGCCAACCATGCCTCTTTTTGAAGCATGCAGGACCACACTATGTGCATCAAAGGCCAAATGTGTTTCAAGAAGGCCAGGTTCTCTTTTCATTATTTACAACAGTTTTAGTGACCATCCTCAGGTCGTTGCCCTCTCTTCCCCCCCAAATGTACAGCCAGGATGCTGCGAGAGCCCCACAGCTGAGCTTCAGCTAGGATCCATGGCAGCAGAGTACATCCCTTATCCCAGCCACTGTCCTCTAGCTTGTCCAGGGTCCAGAAACAGGTTCTTGCTTCCCTGAAACTGCTCTGAGAACAGCACAGTGGATATAGGGATGTCTGCAGATCCACACTTGTTCTGCTCCTTGACAGGTGACAGTTCCAAGCCAGAGCAAGAGTTACAACAAATGTGGTCACACATAACTCTTAAAAGTCTACAACTTCCACAGCCATGGAACTATGCTTGACTGTTCATTAACCTTTCTGCCCTGACGTAAGAGGCAGCCCAAACGCTGAAGGAAGTGGATAATAAACTCTTTAGCGCCTCCACCACGCCTCCTCATGGCCTTCCATAACGCATGTTGGGGTTGGAAAGGGTGCCAATGGGACCCATCTCATGGTAGAAAAATGCCCCCGGTGACCTGAACCTGTGTTCTGCTGTCCCATTCTACTCACGGGGGTAATCTCTGTCTCTTCCAGCACCCTGAGCCCTCCTGTCTGTCCTGTTTCTACCCAACTGGATACGGACACCATTAGCTGTCCCTACCACATCATCCCCCGAGGTCACAAGCAAACCAGAAGCCTTAATAGGCTGCACCAATTTTAATATTCTAAAGGCCCCACAAAATGCCACCAGGAAGGTCACTATGAACAGACTCACCTCTGAAGATGAGGAGAACCCCCTACGGCAGAACTTACCACACCCTTTGCAGGAGTGCCGGGCTGAGTGGCAGCCTACCGTTCTTCCTGTTTGGTATTCCCACCTCCCCACCCCCACCCCGGCACATCATTTTTCAGAGGAGAAGCCTGCATGTTATCTGCCTGACCTGTGACCTTGTAGAACCATGCCAGCCCCACTAGGTGCAGCTTCACTGCTGCAAGTGTAGACTTGTCTCATCTCATGTGGAGTACATGGGAACATAAGTGGCCCAACAGGATGGGTCACAAGTACCCCCCCCCCCGTTTGCCATACATTCAAGAAATTCTCCACCTTTCTTTGGTATTCTGCTTGTGTGTGAGGCACTAAAGACCACCTGAGTAACTCCCAAGCTTCTGGGTCACCAATCCTCTTAGGTAGATGGGATTTCCCTGGGGTACATCTCTGCTTTTGAATCTTGCTCCTGGAATCTCCTTTACTGTGAATGAGAAAAAGCACCAGCAATATTGTTATGAACCACTGGTACAAATACTGCTCTAAGGTATATACGAACATACGAAAATGCAAGCAGAAATAGGCGTGTCATGTTCTGTCGAGTCTGCTCAATTTGTGCAGGTAATGTTCCACTTGCCCACCACCCTTTCCATGAAGAACTGTTTCCTTACCTCCCTCCTGAATCTTTCTCCCACCCCCCGCAGTCTGAGACTGTGCCTTCTCGTGTCCCTTCCTCCTCTTAATTGGAAGATCCCCTCTGTTCAAAACTTGTTTATCCCTTTCAAGTAGTTAAAGATCTCAATCATGTCTCCCCCAATCCCTCCTCTCCACCGAGGATTACATACCAAGCTCGCTCAGCCTTTCCTCGTAGGGCTTGCCCTCCAATCCCTGGATCATCTTTGCTGCTCTATGCTGCACCCCCTCCAACAATCTGACATCCTTCTTCAGGTACGGGGGCCAGAACTGCATGCAGTACTGCAGGTGCAGCCTGACCAGTGACCTGTACGGGGGAGAATTACCTCCCTACTTCTGGAGGACATTCCCCTTGCTATGCACCCCAGCATCTTGTTGGCCTTCACTGCCACCTTCCTACACTGAGCAGAGTTGTTCATGCTCCCCGCTGTAATACCCCTAGGTCCTTTTTCTCCACGGTGCTACCCAACTGTACCCACTGAAAGAGAGACATTAAACTCCTGGAGAGGGTCCAGAGGAGGGAAACCAAAATGATTTGGGGCTTGGTGGACAGGACCTATGGGGAGAGGCTCGAAGAGCTAAATATGTACACACTGGAAGAGAGAAGGGACCGAGGGGGACATGATGGAGGTCTTCAGGTACATGAAGGGGGTAAATAGGGGAGGAGCAGTCAGGGTGCTTCGAAAGAAGGAGGAGGGAGCAACTAGAGGGTATGGATGGAAGCTGGAAGGGGAAGAGTCAGGGGAGAAAGGAGGAGGTGCTACTTCACTGAGAGGAAGGTGGAGCCATGGAATGCACTGCCCAAGGGGCTGGTGGAGGCAGAGATGGAGGAGGGGTCCAAGAGGGGGTGGGACAGGTATAGGCAAAGGGTTCTGGAAGCAAAATCCAGTGCAGCAAGAATATCCGGAACTGGGAAGGGAGAAGCCAGAGAAGGCGAGGGGGGCAGCAAGGTCAGCTCCCAGGGTGGGGGCTGACCAAACGAGCAGACACAAAAGACCGTTAGGCCTATTCTGCTGGCATTTTAGTATGTTAGTACCCCTCCCAGCTGATGGTCTCTCTCCTGGTTCTTCGCTCCAAAGTGCAGTACCTTGCACTTCTTCGTATTGAACCCCAGCAGCCATGTTTCTGCCGCATTCCTGCAATTTAATTAGGTCATCCTATAGCCCCTTCCATCCCTCAGTGTCATCAACCACCGCCCACATGTTGGTGTCGTCTGCAAACAGACTGATCTTACTTAGGATCCCTTGTGCGATATCAGCTATGAATAACCTGCCCATTGATGCCTGTTCTGTAACTATTGTCCCCTGCCCTATAACTGTCCATCTTTTCCAGGGATTTTTTGCCTTAGCACTCCTTGCCCTATACCAAGTAACTATGAAGGGCCTGGGACTCTTGGCAGCCTTTTCCTATAAAGCCCTGAACCTGGGAGCTGACCAGCTCAACTCCTGGGGTCACTGTCCCCGGAAACATAGCAGGAAAGCCGGGCTGTCCCCCCTCAGCCTCAAACCTCTGATGGAGGGGACCAACGTGCTACTCTTGTCCAAGCATGAAGTTACCTGCAACGTAAACTGTTACAACCTTTCTTACCATCTCCACCAGAGAAGCATGCGAAGGTACTCCCCCCCCTTCCTCCTTCTAGAATCTTAGGATACATTTCCAGGCTGATGCTAGCTCTGGGGGGAGATGTTAAACTTAACCCTGGCCCCCGCTCCCCTAACCTAGCACTCAGCGACCACAATAATCCGCTCTGGGCAGAGGCTAAGGGCCTCCGGCTAGCCCACATGAACATCAGTAGCCTAAGGCATAAAACCCAGGACCTTGAAGCTTGGACTGCACTGTATAAGACTGACATACTTGCGGTTACCGAAACCTGGCTTAAGCCACATATCCTTCCTCATGAAATAGACCTGGTCGGCTACAATGCCTTCAGACGGGATCGGGTAGGTAAGAAAGGTGGTGGCATTCTCATTTACACTGAGACTAATCTAATGCTGTGCAGCTAAGTTATCCTCTCCTTGATGACTCTGCATGTGAGGACCATATTTACCAGAGTGCTCCCTGGAGACACTAAGCCTCTTCACATTGGGTGTGCCTACCTTCCGCCCTCATCAGCTGCCTCTTCCTTAGAATCCCTGACCCATGCCCTAGCGGTGCACCCACTGGGGGAACTGATTCTCCTTGGGGACTTCAATCAGAACTGGCTTGCCCTGGGGACCTCAGCAACCAAGAACCCCATCCTTGGCTACAGCCCGACTCAAATTATCAACCTGCCAACTAGGCACAGTGCCAAGTCCGGCATCCACTCTCTACTTGACTGGGCCCTGGTCTCCTGCCCGGACCATATTAGGACAGCCGGGGCCATGACAGATTCACTTAGTGACCACTCGCCAATCTTCTGTACCTAGTCCAATAAGCCTCCCAAACTGGCTGCCAGAGTGATAGTAGCCAGGAACTTCAGCAGATTTACACCAACTGATTTCTGCTCTGACCTTCATTCAGTAGACTGGGAGCCCATCCTCACTCTCCCCACCCTGGATGAAGCACTTGACTGCTTCACAAATTCGTTTCTGTCCGTGGCCAACGCCCACGCTCCACGGAAAAAACTAAGAGTTCAGGGGAAGTTCCACAAATGGCTCAACCCTGGCCTGAAACGGAGTATGGCGCTCAGAGATAGGGCATGGGGACTATGTAAATCCTCAGGCCTCAATGCTGACTGGGAAAAATACAGGGCACTGAGGAACCACTGTAAGAAAGCTGCCAAACAGGCTAAGTCCTCATACTTGTGTGACCTCCAGACTAGTCACCTAAGGGATCCCAAGAAATTCTGGGGCCACATAAACCTGCTACTTAAGGGTGCCCCCAATGCCCAGGATGGAGCTCTACTGGTCGGGAATACCCTGACCAATGACCCCTCCACAATAGCAGAGGCATTCAGTGCTGCTTTTTCTAACCTAGATGACCTATCTCCCCCTGTCCTGCATGGGGCTCCCCAGTACAACAGTCCCAACAGGGAACCTGCTCGGCCCCGGTTTCACCTGAAACTTGTTAAACCCTCAGAGGTTCTCCCACTCCTACTCAAAATTAACCCAGACTCCACCCAGGGATATGACCTGCTCAAACCAAGGCTGCAGAGGGCTGCTGCCTTGGCCATTACCCTCCCTGTCACCTGGCTCATCAATAGGTCCCTCCTTGAGGGAACAGTACCTAGCAAGTGGAAATTTGCGACCGTAGTCCCAGTGCACAAAAAAGGGCCCCTTGATAAAGTGGGCAACTACAGTCCCATCTCCATTCTCTGTCCCCTAGGGAAGATGCAGGAGAGGCTAGTCTATAACCAATTGCAAGACTACCTTGAGACACACTCTCTCCTAGCAGACATCCAACATGGCTTTAGGAAAGGTCATGGCACGGACATGGCCCTTATCTGGCTCACGTCTGATGTCCTAGAGGCAATGGACAATGGCTCCCCAATGGGAGCCCTGTTTATTGACCTGTCCAAAGCCTTTGATCGTGTCTCCCATCAACTTCTTCTCTCCAAACTCCACCTCTTTGGACTAGATGGGCTCTCACGCTCCTGGTTTAAGAGCTACTTGCTTAATCAAAGCCAAAAAGTTGTCTGGAAAGGCATCCAATCTGGTATCCGACCTGTGGTCTCTGGGGTACCCCAGGGCTCAATCTTGTATCCCCTGCTTTTCTCTCTTTGTCAATGACACTGAAAGGGGTTGCGGGCCATGCAAACTAATCCTCTATGCAGATGACACCATTGTCTACTGCAGTGACCCTCAACCTAGTGTCAAGCTGTAAGCTAGCCTCTCAGCACTTGAAGCCTGGTCCTCCACCCACCTCCTAGTCCTGAATGAGGAAAAGACTAAAGCTGTCCTGTTTGGAACCAGGCATCTGGGGACCATCAGATCTGACCTGCTTAAACCCCAAACAGCCCAGGGGATGAGAGTCGAGGACCTTGGCAAGATCACTTACCTTGGAATCCTCCTTGACCAGGGGCTGTCCTACAAACCTCATATTGACACTTTAACTAAGACCATCCACCAGAGGATTGGACTCCTCTACCACCTGGGATGCTCACTCTCTGATGAGGCTCGGTGAGCTATCGCCAATTGCACCCTACTCCCCATCCTCCTCTATGGGGCCCCCCTCCTCCAGTCCCTTAGGGAAGAACACTGAAAACAGGAAGTTGTTATCCCTCTGTACAGACAGTTGGTGAGACCCCACCTGGAGTACTGTGTGCAGTTCTGGAGACCTCATCTCCACAAAGTCACAGACAGAGTGGAAGCTGTCCGGAGAAGGGCAACCAAAATGGTGCAGGGTCTGCACCAGAAGACATACTAAGAGAGACTAAAGGAGCTTAATATGTACACCCTTGAGGAAAGAAGGGAGAGAGGGGACATGATAGAAACTTTCAAGTACCTCAAGGGAATCAAAGTCCAAGGGGGTAGCATATTTCAGAAAAAGAGATGTGCAAGAGCAAGGCACAATTTGAAGATAGAGGGGGGACAGCTCAGAGGTAATGTGAGGAAGTATTTTTTCACAGAGAGGGTTGTGGATGTATGGAACAGCCTCCCTGAGGAAGTCGTGGAGTCAAGAACAGTGGGGGAATTCAAGAATGCATGGGACAGACATAAGGCAGTCCTAGTGGGGGGTAGGAGGAAGTAAGCTGTTTGTTAACTAGGATCTGCAGCTTATCTGTTAGGTAGGAAAATGGGCAGACTAGGTGGGCCAAGCGGTCCTTATCTGCAGTCAAATTCTATGTTTCTATTTTTCACACACAGAGGCATGATGCAGGGGTAGGGGAGTCAGTGGTACACAACCACACACAGCAACACCCCCACACCCCTAGGCGTTGGTATGTGGCGTGGATCAGACGCATTGCACCAGTGCACAGGCGCAACCGGTGCTAGACTGCCCTCATCACACCCATACGACATGGTCTAGTGGGCAGGCAAGCACACACACAGGCAGCATGCGGCGCAACGCACAGGCACGACACCAGTGGTGGGCACACACACACCACCAATGTGCGCACAGGGCAGCAGCAGCAGACTGCGGTCAGGGCAGCCCGTGGCTCAGGGCCGTTGCACGGTACCATGGCCACCACGGCAACGGGGCAGCCGCGCCAGGGCCGATCGGCAGCCAGCAGGCCGCGATCAGCCAGGGGGTGTCCACCCCCCCCAAGGGTGTGACCGTGTCCTCGTGGGGGTGTGCAGGCGCCCAAACAAGCCAGCACTGGGCGTGACTGGGATGCCTACAGCAGAGCCCGGCGTCAACTGTGTTGGGGTCACCCGACGCTGGGTCCATAGGGTGGACAGCGCACTGCAGGGGGTCACCTGTGCACGGCCATGCCATGTGGCAGCCAGCAACACAAAGCCATCCGTGATCACACTGGCAATGCGATCCAAGGATGCAGTCATGGCCTCCTGCAAGCATTGCATCCCCCGCCAGGATCTGCGCAGTGACTCTTTCCTGCTGCTCAGCCAACTGGTGCACCTCCGCACGCAGTGCATGAACCCCAGTGGCAAGCAGCACCTGTTGCTGCACAGAAGCCCGCAGCAGTCGGGTGTGCTTAGCCACATGGTCGGCGTCTTGGGGCTCCTAGGCAGGACACCGATCCTCTTGTGGTGACCTGCCACTCTGCACAGCCACCCTCTCTGGTGGACACTGCACAGTGGGGCCTGCAAGAGGAATGGGCACAGTAGGCGCACCGGTGGTGGACCCCGTGTCCGCCTGCCCGGTGGCACCCGCAGCCTGCTGCCATTACCCGTCCAGCCGCTGTACGCCGCCCTATGCCTGCGCGGTCGCACCACCACCACCACTGCAGGGCACAGCCATGGCAGCGCACACCGCTGCACCCGCAGTGGTGGCAGGCAGCTGTTTCAGCAGTGGCAGAGGGCTGGGCGTGGTGCCTGTGCCATATGCCAGCAGGGGCGACACACCCACAATGTCACCTATGCTGTCCAGGAGCTAACAGTAGTCCTCATCGGAGTCGGACCCTGCCCCGATCTCTGTCTCCATACACAGGACACCAAGGCTAGCATCCTGCAGGATCACATCCAGGGCCTCCGTCTGACCCCAGGTCCAGGACATCCACCTGCACCGTGGTGCTGAGCTGCAGCCTGTCGGGGCCACCAGATGCCAGTGGATGAGGACAGCTGGTCCTCTGGGGCCATACCACCGTATACTGTTGCTGCCGCTGCCCCATCTTCTGCATGGAGGTGTGCTGCAAGAGACAAATGGGTGTGTCAGTGATGCAATGCCCACATTTCCCCCCCCCCCATACACTGCTGTTGCATGTGTCCTGCAGCATGGCATGCACGCCGGCCACATGCATGCCAGCATACCCATGTACACACCCTCCATGCCATCAGCTGTGCGTGTCTGACACACATACCATGCAGTGATGGGCTGCCACCCATCTGGAATCCTCCTCCAGGCACACCCTCCACCGTGATGCGGCGTATGGTGGCTGCCACCAACTCCTCCTGTGGCATTAGTTTGGATGCATCTGCAGGCCCCCCTCCGGTGGCAGTACGGGATGCCCAGATGGCTGCCATGTTCTCCTTAATCCGCCGCTACCTCTGTTCCCACCTTCTTTCAGCACTCCTGCGCCGACCGCTGGTGACTGCCGTGCTGGTTCATATAGGTTGCCACCTCCTCCCATGCACCAGCCCTGGCCTGTGGTGTGCCCGTTGCACCATTCAACAGGGGCTCCATGTCCAGGTAGGCCTCAAACAAGGCATCGGTCTCGGCCTTTGTGAAGTTGGGCCTGCGCTTCTGTGCAGGCCCCCGCTGCTCGCCCTCCTCATGTGCCGACATGTTGCTGCCTGTGGACATAAACAGCACAATGTGTCAGTGGCAGCATCGCCCTGGTCCGTCCCACCCTGCAGTGTCGTCTGCTCCCAGTGAGCTGCAGTGGCATGCACAACTGACCTATCAAGGTTGCAATACCAGTCCTGTGCTGTTCCGTGGCACTTATGAGGTGCAAGACAAGCAAATGAGATTGGGCGCAACAGTAATGACATGCTAATGCATCCACTGTGCCATGCATTGGCTGATGATCTCATTTGCATGTGGTGTCTGAATATCGTGATATTGCGCCGTGCACAATGGGACTGCGCTGGTGCACTGCACACACCTGCACGGTGCGTAGGCCTGCAGTGCAAATGCGTCTCACGGTTTCATGATGTCAATCATGCACAGTGTGTGGACAGCGCGATGCAGTGGCACTGTGCATGTTGCGCATGAGGTGCCGTGCCCTATCGCACACCTGCGCAATGGCGGGTGACCCCTGACCCGTGGGTCAGACCTCTGACCCCATGTAGCCACATCCAATCCACGCATCTCCGGTACTGCACGATGGGCGGGCACATGCTGTGGACATGTGCACCTCCTCCTGCCATTATCGCCGAACTGGCTATAGTGAACATGGTGCAGGGAAGGGCGAGACGTGATCCCAACTGGACACAGGTTGAGCTGGCCAACCTAGTGTCCTGTATAGAGCCCCACACCCCCCAACTCTTTGGGCCGGTGCCCCTGCAGCGGGCCAGGGACACTGTGTGGCAGGAGATAGCTGCCAGCCTGGAGCACAGGACAGGGGTGCCCATAACAGGCGAGCAATGCCACCACCGATATGGGGACCTCATGCATCGGGACCTGGAGCGGTTGAGGAGGCTACAGGCATGTGCCAGGTGTGGGGCTGTGCCACAGCCAGGTAAGTCATCCCATGTTGCATGGCTGCCTTGGTGCTGTACAGTGGTGTTGGCTTGGCTGCCTGGCATGCCCTGCAGAGGGGGTATACTGTCGTTGTGCGCATCACGGAGTGGCACTGCCAGCTTCTGCTTGCGTTGCAATGCAGCCATGCAGGCATGCGGGACAAGTCAGGCAGGGGCCGCCCTGTGCAAAGGGGTGGGGGCGGAGGGCACCTGCTGTGGTCGGTTACAGACGTACACCTGTCTTCTTTCCATTCCCAGGACCAGAGGTCCAACAGCTGGCCAGGGCTGCAGTGGCGCAGCAGGACACAGCGGGCCGTGATGGCGCCAGACCGGCACCAGCAGGGCCGCAGGGGGCAGGTAAGCACTGTCATGGTCCTTCGCACTGTACATGGGGGGTGGCTGGGAGCATGGGTGCGGGCATGGCCACCTGTGCCATGTGCCGTGGCAGCTGTGTGTCACACTGTACGTGGTGCATGCCACTGTGGTGCATCCACTGGACACGTGTGCTGGCTGTTGGCGGGGTGGGCGTGCACCTGGCTGCCATTGTTGTTGCTGTGGTGCTGCCGGTGCACTGTGCCATGTGACGGTCATTGCGTTGTCATGTGGCCATTGTGTGGCAAGGACCACCTCTGTGCAATGCCATTGTGCACAGAGTTGCTGGCTGGCATTGGCCCACCCGTGGTGTGTGTTCCCGTAGCCCACTGTGCACTGTGGGTGGGCATGGTTCCTTGGACCATTGCTCTGACCACCTGTCCTGTCCCTTGTTATAGGTATCCGACGGTGCACAACCACCTAGGGCTATGCTTAGCTGAATGCTGTGCCAGACGCTACTCATGGCCTCTTCGACCCTGGAAGTGGTGGTGCAGATCACACACAAGCTGCAGGCTGATAGGAGGGAGCATCAGCTTGTTGGGGCAGCCGGACGGGGCCGCCGTTAGTTTTGCCCCCGTTTTCCTGTATCCCCGGATGTACCTTCCCCTACACTATCCCCTCCCACTGTACAGTGCCTGTTCCCTGTCCCCTTCCCTCACAGTACCTACCTTTCCCAGCCCCTGGTTGTTTGTATATAGTTTGCTTACAAATATATATTTCAGACTTACCTGCCTGTGTCTGTGTCTGCTTTGCAGGTGGCATGAGGAGCCATGCTGCAGTGGCCCAGTGTCTGTCCGTGTGGTGTGCATGTGCAGGGGCACGTGCTGTGCTTCTGTGGTTCACTGCTGTGTGCTCTGGTGTGTCCCACTGTGGTGGTGTCCATCCCTTGGGTCAATGGCTGTGCCTTGGGGTGCCATGGGGCCACTGTCAGGGGTGTGTGGCGGTGGCACACAGCCATGGTCATTGGTCAGGTACTGTCTGCACGCTGTGTTGGGGCCTCTGCTTGGCATTCTGCAGCCTGTCCCATATGGTGTGCCACGCTACCTGTCACCCAGCACGTTCAGTGTCTACTGTGTGGGCTTCCTGTGTGCCTGTGTGGCGTGTGTGTGCTTGGCTGCATGTTCCTGGGTATGGTCTGCTATGGTCGGGGGGGGGCACGGCCAGCAGCCTGCAGGGGGGTGCTCCCTTGGTGGCCCTCCATTGCCCATTGGCACCTCCTGTTGCCTAACTGTGCCACTGTTGTGTTCTGGGGTCGGGTGTCTGGGTGCCTGTGTGTGCCCTGCTGGTGGAGGCCTCCTGGCCTGTCACTGTGCTTCCGTGCCTCTCTCCCTGTGTCTGTTCTCTGTGCCGTGCCCCCCTCTGTTGCTCTGCTGCTCTGCTCCCACAGTTGCGCTGGAGCATCTCTTTTTTGCCATAGCGCACAACTCTACCATATTCAGCCGGGTTGTGCCGGCGCAGTTTGGCCTGCGCAACCTCTGAATATAGCTCCTGTTGTGCCACGGTGCATTGGTTTGCACTGCGCCAGACTTGCGCTGGACTTTGGCGCATTTCTGAATATCTGGGCCTTGGTGTTTCAGGTTTTAGTCTAGGATAGTTTAAAAATTACTTAAATGCTCGGGTGCAAAGGGTAAAGATAGGGAATTCTTTGTCTGAGCCGGCAGAAGTAAGAGCAGGGGGCCTTCAAGGCTAGTACCAGGACCTTTATGGTTTCCAATTTTTGTAAATGACTTGCCAAGCATATGTCTAAATTCAGAATGTATAATGTATGCAGATGACACAGTCTTCTTCAACTCGGGCCCCTTTGTGCAGGGGATACAAGAGGCCTTGCAGGTTTATTACATAAAATTAATTTGATAGTTGAATCAAAATAAATTAAATTTAAATGAAAGTAAGACAAAAGAAATGCTGTTTGGTACAGCGCAGAGACTGGCCCGTGTTGGAAAGAACTTGTGCATCTTGGGGCGTAATGAGGGGGCACTCTCGAGTGCCTTCTTTTAAATACTTTGAGTCTCAAGGGACTCCTGGACCAAACTGGTAAAAACATCAATCAAAAACTGGACTTTTATACAGAAACATTAACACTCTGACAGATGAGGCTCGAATGTTGCTAGATAGAGACCTTTAAATAAGAAATAAAAAAGAACAAGAAATTCAAGGTATAAAAAGTAGTAGTAGTAGTAGTAAAATGTTTTTATTCATAAAAAACGAATAAAGGAAAAACTCGATTGAACATAGCTCATTTTCAACGAGGTCCCATACAATAAAATACAATATATAAAAAGAAAAATGTTACAACAACATACAGCACTAGTTTTTCATAAAGTACACAAATACAGACAATATAACAAATTACACTATATTAACAATAACCTTCTATAATATATAGATAGTTATAAAACCTTTGTGTATCAGGAACAGCATTGCCTTTTTTGTCGTGAGCTAGTTCTATAGAGCTAGAAATAAAACAAAAACAAGCACATGAAAAAAGTTTAAAAAAATATTTTTTGGGGGGGCACAAAATAAATAAATGCTTGCATCAGTTGTTGTTTAGGCTCTGTTGTTACCAGAGAGATGGTCTGCAAGGAGATGGTAGTGGAATTGTCGGATTCACAAAACCTTTCAAGACCATAGCATAATGCTGCTTAATACACTAGAATATGAACAATTTTATTTCTAGTATGCATAAGGTCATTTTGAGGTATTTTATGAATGCAAATGCGATAACAAGAAATAAAATGAAATAAGAAATTCCAGAAAAATAAAAATAAAAATTAGAAAAATAAAAAGAATTTCACAGAGCTCTATTGATAGCTAAGCAAATATTATTGCCCATTTTAGACTATAGCGTGGTTCTGTTTGTGAATCAGAGTAGTTCTTTCATTTTTAAATATCAAATGATATTAAATAATATATGGTCGGTTTGCACCTAGAGCCCCCCAAAGGACTCACCATTGTGTATTTGAAAGGATGAAAATTCTACCTCCACATTTAAGAACTGAGTACCATGTTGCTGTCTTTGCATTTAGGGTTTACCAAAGTTCAACTCTGCTTTTACTTAATAGGAAATTTACACAAAATACATGGTCCTATCAGACACAGAAAAAATACTGAAACTTTTTTCTCTCCATACCCCAAAGTTTGCACTACGTAAAAGGTCTTTCACATGGTATGCACCTTCCATTTTGAATAAACTGTCAGCACTAGCAAAATCTGCAACTAATATCACAAATTTTAAAACTTAAGAACTTTCATGTGAATGTCAATTCACGTTCCTGTAATGTTAACTTGTTGTTCATTGTATGTGAATTTGTATAGTCTAGTATTATTTATCGTCAGGCGTGACTGAAAAATGGCTGTGCTCAGTTCACTTCCAGGTTAAAAATTAAAAAAAAAAAAAAAATAAAATAAAAATAAATAAGATGGGAGAATGGAGCTTACTGTCACCAAGAGACCCAGGAGTCCTCATACCAGATGACCTCAAGGTAACTGGGCAGTGTAACAAAGCAGTGGGAAAAGCTAGCAGGATGCCGAGGTGCATTGGGAGAAGGATTTCTAGCAGGAGGAGGAAGGTGGTGCTGTCACTGTATAGCTCACTGGTGAGGCCCCACCTATGCAAGGGACACTGAAGCGGTGAAGGCAGTACAGAGGCGGGCAACCAAAATAGTGAGGGGGTTGCACAAGAAGCCACACAAGAAAAGGCTGCAGGAACTCAAAATGTACTCCCTGGAAGAGAAGACAGCAAGAGGGGACATGACTGAAACCTATAAGTATCTCACAGGAGTGAACAAGGTGCAAGTGGAGGGTCTATTTCAGAGAAAGGAAGGCACCAGAACAAGGTGGCATGCAATGAAGCCAAGAGGCGTAACGTTTAGGAGAGATGTGTGGAAATACTTCAAGGAAAGGGTGGTGAATCACTGGAACACCCTGCCAGAGGAGGTAGTGGAGGCAAGGACGGAGCTACAAGCATGGATGGGATAGGTACATAGGCCTACTAGGTAGAGGAATGGGGGAACAGAGCGACACCTATGACCAGCTAGGGCCAGTGGTGATAGAACAGGCAGGGACAAGGGGCAGACTACATGGGCTTAAAGGGCCTTTCCTGCCAACAAAATCTTATGTTTCTGTATAAATAAGATCCTAAAACAGTTTTACAGAAATGAATTCTAGCCTCCAAAATTAAATCGCTAAAGTCTATACCATTGACACTGACAATACAATACTAATGGTTATATCACAGTTAGAGCTACAAAGGAAGATGGACAAATTCTCTGTTACGCTAAGAAAAATTCTGGTAATTAACCAGTTGAAGACACAACTACTAGTCTTTGGAACCATCAGTACAAATAATAATAACAAAATACATACCACAAAGGCATTAAGCTCCAAACAGTAACACGTGATTATCTGGGATTAAAATACACAAGTAATTTGTCTTGACATGGGCACACTGACAGATATGAAATAAAATCTAAACTGACTAGATCTATTCTGTTTGTTGTCCCCACTGCCTTTTCACACTGTTTGGTCACCTTCAGGTCATCAGATATGATAACCTCCAGGTCCCTCTCCTGACTTGTGGCGGCCAGAATTTCCCCACCCATCCTGTACTCCTCCCTTGGATTCCTGTGACCAAGGTGCATGATCTTGCACTTTTTGGCATTGAAACTGAACTGCCAGACACACGATCACTCCTCTAATGGGCTTTAGGTCCTTTCTCACTTTTTCCCCACCCCCTCCAGTGTGTCCACTCTGTTGCAATATTACATGCAGGGGAGATATGGGGTTTATACAATGATAATTCAGTTCTAGTAGTACTAAACAATTATATATAAGCTATCTTTCCGGTGTTCCGACTTAGATTTCTGGATACATACTCAACTGAACTGGGCCAATATTCCCTAGAAACAATGTTACTTGAAAGAATAGCAATAATTATTACGGAACTACAGACTTTTCCTTACAAAAGACTTCATAGAGTATGTTTTGAGAGCAGGCACAATACTCAGATTGAGATTTCACTTCTCCACGCACGAAATTTATGAAACAATACACGTTTCTGTTAAAACTAGGTAGCACACTAGTAGATATTCTTAGATTACGTAGAAAAGAACTGAACAGATTAAAGTAAACTGTAGAAGATGGGCCATTGTTCAAGGTATGCAGAAAAAATACTAAGTTTCATCATCTCTTTAAAACCTATAAACTCTACCATAAGAAAGAATTATATTTATCAATACAGACAAAACAGAGAGGCACAAATGTACTAAATTCAGGCTAGAAACATTTAAAAGAAATTTACTGAATTATAGACAACACAGGCCAGACACTAGATCCCCATTTTGCAGATGCGAATTGGGTGATGTGGACAATGTTGAAGGTATAATATTTTTTTGTTGTTGTTTCTTTAGTAAGCAAAGGAGAAAATTGCAGAAGGACATACTGGGAAATGACATCATCCCTATAGCATCCTTGTTGACTTTCATGTTCTTCTCAGACAATATACCAATAATTCAAAGGGCTTCACAATTTCTCCTCTCAGTAAAACAGCATATAGTCCAGCAGAAAGCTAACCCTGGGTAATTATCACGCACAATCTTAGAACTCTAATTTGAAAATTTTCCTAATTCTCTTAAGGAAGAGGTTGGAAATATATTAAAACAAATGTAAAATTAGACAGAACCTGTGCAACCCTGATGACTCCTGGTTTTCAAGACTATTAAAATCTGTGTAAAATAGGGGAAATCTAAATGGGACTTATTTTAACTCTGATGACATAACTGGAGATAGAATGTAAGGGTATACCTTTCAAGGTTCAAATAGAACCATTTTTCCAAAACTGGATTTGAGAATACAGGCCATGAGATGCCTACTGGGGATGTAGGTAACCAGACTCTAACCCACAGGAATTTTGTTTAAAGTTTGCCTACAGTAGAATTAGCTGAAGCTTTTACCTGTAAATAATATCTCTGAAAATATCAAAGCTCTTCTTATGAAATCAAATTTCTATAGTAAATTTAAAATTATGTATTAAACTGTGTTGGGCAGACTATTATTGCAAAACAAGGATTAAGCATGTAATACAAGTTAACACTGTTGAGATGTATATATAACTATATACATTTTTGCTGCAGATATGGAAATGTACTCATATGCACTGAAACTAGAAATTATACTGTGTTTTATCAATGTGTCCCGTTTTTATATGGATTTTTTTTGTATATTGTCATTTAAAAAATGTTGTGATGACCTTGAAAGTCAATCAATAAAATCTGAACAAATCCTTGTGATGGCCCACTGGTAGCCCCCCTGACCGCTGAGAATTCCTTCTTAACTACCTACTTGCAGAGTCCTGCCCCCCCAACCAGTTCGGTATCCATCTGTTGAGTCTATTCCCCACCCCAGATCCTTTTTTTTTTTTTTTTAAAAATCAGCATTCTGTGCCTTGCTGAAGCCCAAATACAGCACAACACCTGCTTGTTCCCTATCCACTGCCTTTGTAACCCAACCTATTAATGCCACAGACCCATGCTGCCTCTTGTCCTGTAGTCCATTAGCCTCCAGTAACTCCACCAGGCCTTCCTTTATGATGGTTTCCAGCAACTCCCCTACTATCGAGGTCAGGCTTACTGGTCTGTGGTTTTCCAGGTCATCTTTGTCCCCTTGCTTGTGGAGTGGAACCACATTAGATACCCTCCAATCCACTGGTATGACCCCCACCCCCCACCCCCAATTCCTGGCAGCAGTTCTTCTATAGTAAATACAAAATGAAGATACTCATTCAAAATAAATACTTTTGCTAACATTCTCGCCTATCCACTCCTGCTTTTCAGACTTCAATTTCTTGTTCAGTTTCATTGTTTCCTCACAACAGAAGAATGTTCTCATTCTCTCTCCCCTCCTCCTCCTGACCCCTACTGCAATTCTTATCTCTGTATCCTGACTGTCCTGTTGGCCTCCTTTAGCTTTCCTAAATAATCTCCTCTACTGCTCTCATTCTGCTCTCCCTTGTACTTCCAGAATGGTGCCCTCTTAGCTCTAAATGACTCCCCTACCCCTCCGGGTAAACCACACTGGTTTTCCGTACTTTCTGTTCTTATCTGCCTGCCTAATGTAGGTATCAGTCACTTCAGCTACCCACTCTTGATCACACCCCATTTGGCCTGCACACCCTATGCCCTCCCCACATCTGCCAATCTTACACCAAGTCCCCAAATAGGATTTGAGAAGATTCTGAAGCATAAAAATACAACTTATGCTTTAGTATCAACCAAATATATTGAAAGGTTAGATCATCATTTGCAATTAGTGTTAGGTAATGTATAAAGTATAAAGACTCTCCAATAAACTTACAGTGACACCAAGATACAGAGCATTTGACCCCCACTCACTTTGTTAGTGCTAAAGCAAGCCTTTTTCTACTACTGTTAACAGTAAGTCTGCTTGCCGCAGACTTGATCATTCTCGAACAACTCTCAATCAGATCTGCTTACAGTACATGAACAGCTCAAAGTACTAACCCTCTCCACTAATCTCAGCTGAATTCCCTGCTTACTGTTCTCATCAAGCTTTGTAGCTACTCATGCCTCTTAACCCCCTTCCTCTTAAATTAGGGATAAATCAAACATTGGTGATATCCACTCAGGAGGCCGGAAAGGAGTTGAAGTTTTGCAGCCAGCAGGGTTAGTTAGTGGGAAAATGTACTGGCCCCAGACTTTCCCATAAACCCAGCTGGTATACTCACTGAAATGCCATCTTAGATTTTACTAGAGTAACCCCTAGGCGGCGCTATTTCAAGGGCTACTACTCCTGCCTGTATGGCTATGCACAGGCTGAGGTGCCTGGATTCGCTAATAAGGTGCCTCCACCCAGAGTAGTGGTATTGGGAATGTTTATCCATCCTGTTATAGCCCTCTGGGAAACTATAACTGCCCACCAACCCTCCTAGTGACCCAGTACCTGATGCAGTGGTAAATCCACAGTCAGTATGAAACAATAATAATATGCACACACCCTTCACACTTACCACCAGAACTGGACTTGAGGCAGCTTCCCTGCAGACCCCCTGTAAGGTAAGGTTAGCAATACAATTAAACACTTTTAGCACTGTGACCCAACTAATAATGAACACACTAGCTGTGTTCAACGTGAAAAAAGACAATCAGGTTTATTTAGGGGCAGTGAACAAGGAAGGGGCATGAATTTAGTCAAATGATTGGCAGTCTGACTTGGTTCAGTTTTGGCATGCACTTTTAGTCCCCAACTGACAGTCACACAACCCTGGGTACCCAGGATGGAAAGTCTGGCTAGCCGAGGCATTGCCCAGGGGTGACCGGCGTTGCAGCTGATGGTGGGGCCCTTGGTGGAAAGAAAAGGCAGTTAACATGCAAAACAACCAGATTATTTGTAATCTGAGCCGGCTGGCTCAGTCCCTTGAAAACCTAGTGAAATGAAGCAATTAGATAGTACCACAGATGATTTAAACACTTGTTGCAGGGAGCTACCCTGATTATACTCATGCTACCAGGTTTCTGCCGACAGCCAGGCGATATGGAGACCTGGAGGTGTTCACCGATGAGCATGGGGAAGCAGGGCTGACACGACACACCTCCTCTTCATGGCCTTTCCTCCAGGAGGTCACAACCTGTGTGTTGTTGTTGCACAGGGGCTGGATCCCCGAAGCTGGTCTCTCGCCGAAACAGTCTCTGGTGCAGGAGTTGCGGCCTGGGCCAAATTGGAAAGGCCCAGGCAGGAAGAGCAGTCTGACAAAGTTCGTAGTTTTCTGCTTGAAACCTCCAGCTGGTGTAACAGGTTTTGTTGTGGGCAAGCAGGTTTCAACCCAGATATCACATTCAGCACATTTAAGATAAACAGCTACCTCTTGGAACAGTTGGATATAGTCCGGTTGCAATTCAGCAGCTTTACTGAGCAAACCTCTCGATCTGAGCACATCTCACACACAAGCTGGGCCAATCGTTTCAAAAGAGCAAGTCTTCGGCCCAAATCGCAAGTAGCACTGGTCACACTTCTTTCTATCTTCTGCCGCAGTTTCAGTCTGGAATTGAGACAAGTCCAAGTTCTGCAATCAGGCAGTTCAATGCAGGAGAAAGGTGGCAGGGAGGCAAGGTAGGCTTCTTCCCGCCAATTCCTCTGTGCTCCCTCTGGGAGCAGCTGCTCGAAAGCTCAAGCTGTTCACACTTCAACCCTAACTGATTCCCTGTCTCTTGGCACGCTGGGGATTTCTCTTGTAAATCCAGCATTTCAGTTGGCTGAGGGAGCTGTCAGTCACAGTTAGGGCTCCCCCTCCAGGTTAATTTGGTGCCAGCCTACAAAACTACAGATTTTACTTCCCACTAGACACTGGGGCTCGGATCCATTTTAGGTCCCCAATGTCCTAATGGTCCATTTACTGGAAGTCCAGGACCTAATAGGGTGGCTCCCATCAAGATAAACAAGCTGCAAATAAAGCAGGTTAGACAAACTCCTCTACTTCAAATATAACAATGCACAAACAAATAAGTACAGTTCCTACACAGGCTCCCTCTGCACAAGTAGTGACTGCAGAATGGAGCAAATTGGAATGGTGTCTGGCCGGTCACAAGCCCTAAATCACTTGGACTCAGCGCATAATATTCACTTAACTCAGATTAGCTAGTCTCTTAAAGTGACAGGTGCGGCAGCTCGATATGACACTCTCACCAAATACACAAAATCACACAAAGGCAGGACACCAGCCGGACAGTGGGCATTGAGAAGCCCAGGAAGACATTACAGTAAACCCCCAAACTGGTGGTGGTGGTGGTGGGGGTTACACTAGCCCAATACAAAAAAAAAAATTAAATAATCAACATTTGGTTAGTGGGCCAGTGCCAGTTTCAGTGCCCGCTGGTTGAATAAGGTGATTAGCATAAAATGCATTTCCTGAAAAATAATGTGTCTGTTACACAAATATTTGACATTATTTTTTGCTAACAATCCCCATTGTTCAGTAGGAGAAGCACCAATTTTAGGAAACACAACAGAGGAAAATTGAGGCAAAGTCAGGAACAGTTGAGAGGTACGACGCCACCCTTAGCTGCCTATCTCACAGGTCTTGTACACCTAAAAATAACTCGAGCTATACTGCACCTTCAGTGCACCCAGACAGCGTGACACTATATAGTGTTAGAAGCCTAAATTAAGTTTTGCAGCCACTAGCCAGGAGGAAAAGTGACATCAAAGACACATCACTGGCCTTACTGATGTACTGTGAAAGTCACCTCCATCAGTGCAAACCTACAGGGACAGTAAAATGATTATTTTACTGGCCTTATTCAAGGTCTGTTTAAAAGAAAAGGTCACATTACTGCTGCCATTGTCAGGCTTGCCAAGGCATTTGTTAGTCCAACTTTCCCCATTTTTGTGCGACTGTCCACCCCCAAACACTGAAGAGTGCATTCTGCTCGTTAGGTACTGCCAAATGATGCACTCTAGCCCTCCCTCCAAAGGCAGAACATGCAGCACCTCCAAGGACACACCCATCCTCCACCAGCCCTTTAAGTGTGACCCTCCCCAATGATTTTTCTATAAATTACTTTGTTGCAACTTAAATTGTAACATAAAACATAAAATATATACCAGCTTAAAAAGACCTATAGCGTCATCTAATCTGACCAAATCAATGACTGGTTCCATCCCAGGATAGATTTAAAGAGCTGATAGCCCTAGTGACCGATTATCAGTCCTCTTTCTCAAGTAGCCCATATTCGCTTCTGCTTTTGGGTCTTAAATTCCATTATATCTCTCCCACCTAGTTTCAAACTATATTACAGTACTGGCTACAACCAACTTTTGGAGTAATTTCTTCCATTCATCCATTACTCACCCTCACAACACAGACACACACAGGCACACATGTTTTCAACTGTGCCCACTATTAAATCTGTCCTATTTTTTTGTGAACAGATCCTTACAGGCCACCTTTTTTAACTCCTCACAAAAAGTGTACATTTCGATCATATCCCCACTTTCTCTCCTAGCTTCCAGTATATACCTGTTTACATCAACCCAAATCCACATACCTCTTCCCCTGCTGCCTTCTGATCATCCTAAGGACTCTCCTTTGTATACCCTCTGCCTAAGGTACCGGACTCCAGAAATGCACACAGCATTTCAGGTGCAACCTCACCTGAGGCCTGTACAGGGGCAGTTTCACTTCCTTCTCCTAATATCAACCCCCTTCCGAGGATGCTTTCTACATTTAGCAGCAGATCAAAACTAGGTTCTCTCAGAAACTGGACAATTCTGATCCAGTAGGATTTTTCTGGATTACTGAATTCCCGATTCTGAAATCCAATTTAGTTCCAATTCTGACCTACAGGAAATTTCACATGGGAGCATTACTATTAGTATAAATGTCGCTCTTTTACCCTGTGGCAGGCAACTTAAACTGAAAAGCTACCTACCCAGTGAATTAAAAAATAAAACAAACATTCAATTTGTTTTCTGCCTCAGCATCTTTATATATTTTTATTCACTAGAGGCCACTGGTACACTGCCACACCTGCAATCTGCCTCTGCCTGCTGCAGCCCCATACCCAAAAAAAATACAGGTTACTCACCTGTAACAGGAGTTCTAGGAGTGGTATATGTTGTTCATCCACACTGTCTTGCATGTTCCTTGCCCTTTAAATCTTGCCGGAAGGTCTTCAAGCTGGTTCCTCCCACGCACCCGGGCGGTAAAAACCTCAGCTCCACCCCATGACGCCAGGTCTAGCCCACTGGAAGCCAGGTTGCGCGTTGAAGCCGGGGAGGTCAGGTGGGTCGTGTAGATGAACAACATATACCACTCCTAGAACTTCTGTTACAGGCAAGTAACCTGTATTTCTAGGGACGTGGATATGTTGTTCAATCCACACTGTCTGGCAGACTCCTAGCAGTTCTCCAGGAGGAGGCAGGTAAGGCGCGCACCCCCTACTTAGGGAATAAGGACTGGAGAACAGAGGTCCCAAAACCAGCATCCCGGCATGACTCTAGGTCAATGTGGTAATGGGAAATGAAGGTGTGTGCCGACTTCCAGGTAGCAGCCCTGCAGATTTCATGGATAGGAACGTCCCTAGTAGCAGCCACCGAAGCAGCAGTATGGCAGGTAGAATGAGCTCTTATCCCTTTGGGAGGCTCCATGCCTGCCAACCTATAGGAGAGAGCTATGCAGGAGGTGACCCACCTGCCTATCATCTGCTTGGCTGCAGGTCTGCCAGGTGCGGCTTCAGCGTAGGTGACAAACAGCTGGTGAACATCTCCCTGAACATCAGCCATTCGCTCCTTATAAAAAGCGTGCACTCTTCTAGGGTCCAAAGTATGGAGCCTATATTCAGCCTCCAAGGTGTGACTGGGGTAGAACACTGGCAGAGTCAACATCCGGTTAAGGTAAACTCCGAGGACAACCTTGTCCCTGTGGAAGACCAGATAAGAAGACTCAATGGAAAGCACCTGGAGCTCTCCCATCCTTCTGACTGACGTGATAGCCACCAAGAAGGCGGTCTTCCACGATAGGTGAGAGATGTCACACCTGTGCATCGGTTTGAATGGCTTGCCCATGAGCTTAGCCAATACCAGCGGTAGATCCCATGGAGGTGGAGGTTCTTGCACCGGAGGGGATATGTGGTCTATGCCTTTGGAAAAGCGCCCAACCACCTTCTCCTGTGCCACTGACTGCTTGCCTGCCCACGCCTGGTAGGCAGAGATGGCTGCCAGGTGCACCTTAAGGGTCGTCGACTGAAGCCCTAGCTGAGAAAGGGACCACAGGTAGTCTAGAATGCTAGCCAAGGAACAGGAAGAAAGGTCTAACCCCTTGTCCTGACACAAAATGGAGAATCTCTTCCATTTGAAAGAATAGCATTTTCTGGTCAACTCCTTAAGCGATGCCTCAGTCACGTTGAGGACCTCATCAGAAAGACCCCAGGTCTGGAACTCTAGCCACTCAGGAACCAGGCCATCAGGTACAGGAATTGAAGGTCCAGATGAAGAACCTTCCCCTTGTCGACGGACAGCAGGTCTGGGTGGGCTGGAAGCCACCTCGGGAGCCTGGAGCTAAGGCTGAGGAGATCTGGGTACCAGAACTGGAGGGGCCAGTCTGGGGCTACCAGAATCACCTGCGCCTTGTCCCTCTTCACCTTGAGAAGCACCTTGTGGATCAAGGGAAATGAAGGGAAGGCATAGAAGAGGCCCAGGGTCCACGACCTCGAAAGGCTTCCCCCTGCAGCGAGCCCTGCTGAGGGGGGCGGGTGTGAAACAGCCTCAGCTTCACATTCTCCCTGGAGGCAAACAGGTCCACCTGAGGGTAGTCCCAATGGGAGAACACATCTTGTACTACCTCCGGCAGGAGAGACCACTCGTGAGATGCAGCACCTATCCAGCTGAGGGCATCGGCCAGACTGTTGGAGGCTCCTGCCACATGGATGACTAGGAGATCCGCCTCCAGGTGGATCACGAGAGACCAAATGCAGAGAGCCTCCTTGCACAGAGGTAAGGAGTGCGTCCTGCCCTGTCGGTTGAGATAGTACATGGTCGTGGTGTTGTCCATCTGGACCTGAACCACCTGACTCCGTACAAACACAGCAAAGGCGGTGAGGGACAGTCGCACTGCTTGAAGCTCCAGCAGGTTGATGTGGCATCGAGACTCCTGAGGGGACCAGAGGCCGTGGGCTCTGAGCTCCCCCAGATGGGTACCCCAACCCATCAGAGAGGCATCGGTCGTTAGAGTGACCGTCGGCTCGGGGCGGACGAACGGGATACCCGCCTGCAGATGAGCTGGGATAAGCCATCACTGCAGGCTGTCCCACATCTCCTGGGTCACTGTCACCGGCTGGTCCAGAGGACCGGAGCATTGTGACCACTGGTTGGCCAGCCCCCATTGCAGGGGATGCATACACCAGCAGGCCCAATGGACCACGCTGGTGCAGGCCGCCATGAGGCCCAGGAAGTCCCGGGCAGAGCACAATTGCCCAACCAGAAATGACTGGGCAAAGCAGGAAAGTACCATGGCCCTGTCTGCCGGGAGCCAGGCTCTGGCTCGAAGAGAGTCGAGCTCTGCCCCGATGAACTGAATCACCTGCGATGGCATGAGTTCCAATTTGGCCTCGTTGATGAGGAGGCCAATCTGAGAGCAGACTTGGAGGGCCAGATCCCTGGACTGCTCCACCTCCAACCTGGAGGGGGCGGCAATCAGCCAGTCGTCCAGGTAAGGGTACACCTGGATCCCTCAGCGCTGGAGGAATGCTGTCACCACTGCCATGCATTTGGTGAAGACCCTGGGAGCTAGAGAGGGGCCGAAGGGCATGGCCTGGAATTCGTAAAGAGATCCCTCTGCTCTGAAGCGGAGGAATCGCTGATGAGACGGATGGATTGGGACATGAAAGAACCGTCCTGAAGGTCCAGAGAACAGAACCACACGCTTCGCTCCAAGGATGGAATGATCTGAGCCAGAGTGACCATCCTGAAGGTGCGAGGCTTTAGGAACTTGTTCACGTCGTGCAGTTCGAGAATGGGGCACCAGTCCCCAGTCTGTTTTGGGACCAAGAAGTACCTGGACACAATACATGGGTCTGGAGTGGGGTCTGCCACCTCGCTGATCACCTCCTTCTGGAGGAGAACACAATGTCGGCTCGATAAGCCAACAGAGGCACTGCGGAACCCGTAGCCCCCCGTGAGGCGACTGCTCGATAGGGAGGGAACTGCTCGAATTCCAGAGGCAGACCCCTGCCGACTACTTCTAGCACCCAGCGGTCCGTGGTGATAGCGGACTAGGCAGAAAAGAAGTGGCGAAGCCGTCCCCCCATGGGCGGGAACCCGGGGAAGAGTAACGAGGTTGGGGACGACACCCCTCAACCTGTCACTGGGCAGGCTTGGAGGAAGAGCCCGCTGAGGGACCTCCTGGACCCTTGCCTCCAGGCTTCCTACCAGAGGAAGCAGCAGACTTGGCCTTAGGGTGCCAAGTGTGAGCCTGCTGGCCCTGATGCTGGTGTTGCTGGGCCGGACGTGCCGCAGGAGTGGAAGGGCGAAAGGGCTTATGCTGTTGCTGGTGGCCTTTGTCCTTCTGGGCAGACATGACCGAGTCCAAGGTGGCACTGGACTTCTCAATCCTCTGGAGATGGCCTTCCACTCCGAGTCCGCACAAGTCGGTGCCCAGGAAGGGAACATCTGCCAGCTTGTGCTGGGTATCTGTCGTGAAGGTGGAGATCCGCAGCCAAGCTCTGCAGCGCGTGGCCACTGCAGCCACTACTTATCGGGCACAAGAGTCACCAATGTCCAATGAAGTTTGGAGCTGTTTAGCCACTGCCCTTCCATGATCCTGCACCTGCTTGACCGTCATCTGAAGTCAGCTGGGAGATGAGGAATCACCTCATCCAGGGAGCCCATAAGGGCGTGTGAGAAATGTGCCCTCAGAACGGTCAAGCTAGCCTGACGAAGGCCTAGGGAGGAAGCAGCATAAACCTTCCACCCCGAGTAATCCAACTTTTTGGATTCCTTATCGGGCGGTTTGTCTACATCCCGAGCATTTCCAGAATGCCAGAAAACGCTATCAGTCACTATCCCCTCCACAGAGGGGTGCTCCGAGAAGCCGGAGAGTAAACCGGTGGGGACCGCGTACTTGAAAGCCATCCTGGCTGAAGGCGTGGGACAAGATGCTGGCTGCTGCCACAACTCCAGGGCCGGGCCAACAATGGCTTCAGCCACCAGAAAGGCCTTCATAGGCGAATCCCCTCGGTCCAGTATCTCCGTAAGGGGAAACTTGGCCCGTTTCTGAACGGGTTCTAGCTGCATCCCAGTAGACTCTGAGATGAGTCGAAGCATACCCAAAAAAGAGGATGGGCTCTCATGCACTGACTGGCCCCCCTGCAGACTCCAGGTCAAGCGGCCTGGAGAACAAGGAGGAATCGTCATCAGACTCCGAGGAGTCTGTGAACAGCTGCCGAGCGCCTGAGCAACCTTCCACCTGCCGAGGTCGATCGGGAATGAGGGTGACCGACAGCCTGTGGGGCAAGCCCTGACCCGACTGAGAATCCTTAGTCGGGGCCCCAGTCTTCGGCTGTGAAGACGGAGTTTACACCACAATGGGCGGAGCAGCTGGCTTCAGCCAAACAACCGGTGCCGGGGTCGGCTCCTTGACTACCACGAGGGGTTGTTTTGGCTGCTCCGGTGACAGCTACTTAATGGCCGGAGAAGGCAACGGAGTCTGCTTGTTACCGGTCAATAAGAGTTGCTGCCACATCAAGTCCTCGTAACACCGATACAACTTGCGCTGGAGCCTATCCTCCAAAGAGGACGAGCGGCGATGCCGCTTTCCACGGTGCCGAGAGAGACCGCTGACATCAGTGGGACCAGCTGGACCTGGAAGAGGACCGAGACCTTCGGGGATTCCGAGGGTGGGTCAGAGAGGGAATGGGGGAAACCCGCCCCTCCCTCGGTGCAGGGACCATAACCGGGGATTTCGGCACAGGAGGAACAGGCAAGTCCTTGGTAACCACCAGGGGAACCGGTGAAGAAGGATTGTCGGCTTCTCCAGTCGACAAACCGTCCGAAGGGTCGAGAAAATCTCAACTGTGTCGACGGATGTCTCGCCGCTAACTTGACGGGGACACATAGCTAGCGGTCATGAGACTCGGATCAAGTCGTAAAGTCGATGGTCCGGAGAAGGATCTCCCGCCTCCCACGAATGTCGACTGTGGGACTTACCTTTAGAATCCTTCATCCTGGACTGACCGGTATGTCCCGATGGCCCTTCTCCCTTAGTAGAGAGGGACTGACAAAGCTCCTTAAAAAAAGCACTGTAGGAGAAGCCCAAGGAGTGTGGGATAAATGCCGCGGCTGAGGAGGAAGAAGAAGTGGCCTGGGCCGCCTCCTCCTCGAGGGCGATCAACTGCTCTGCAGAGCCCGCTGCTGCGCACACCGCCCAACGGGCCTCCTTGGGCTTGACCAAGTGGTACCGTTTTGAGGCACCCAAGAAGTAGTCTGGCATTGCGTCTTCCAAGACCGGCCGAAAATCCGTACAATTCGCAAGCCTGAAAATCATGGCCAAGCCCAGGCAGTAGATGAATGGATTATGGATTGGTCCGGGACATCTTCTGCCCACAAGGGCACTGACAGAAGCTGGGAGTCGATTTGTCCATCGCAGCCATGATGGAAGACGAAGAACTCAGTCTTGTAAATTTTTTAATTAGTTTTGGGAAATCCGAAGAGTGTGGATCCAGGCCTAAAACGCAGAACGCTAAGGAGGGAATCTGAGCTTCCAAGCAGTAAGGAAGATCTGGCGTCATGGGGCAGAGCCGAGGGTTTTACCACCCGGGTGGGTGGGAGGAGCCAGTCTGAAGACCTTCCGGCAAGATTTAAAGCAGCAAGGAGCCTGCCAGACAATGTGGATTGAACAACAGATCCACGTCCCTGGAACAGCATTTTTATGACAATTAAGCAGGGCACGGTGTTGCAATATGAATGGAATCAGATGGATGAGATAGGGTAAACTGGAGTTTATTAAACTTTGATCTGTGAATTAATTTTCCAAAGTTTCCTTGGGGGTTAACATGACATGATTTTACTGACGGTGGAAAGCTGGCCAGAACACTAAGCAAAATACACCACTCTTACGATTACTGCCATGAGATTCCATCTGGTCAGCCACTAAAGATGAGCAGAGGCACAATTTAATGGCCCATTCAAAGGATGGCCCTTTCCCTCACTAGTGAAGCACATCCTAGTGCTGCACTATGGTGTTAGTATTGGGTAGCAGCCAAGGTTCCTGGTTAGTGACAAGATCACATGAACTTCCAAACTTCCAGTCCCAGAGGTGAGCATGCAACCTACTGAGGCATGGACACTGTCAATGTTCGGGGATATATACTCTGGTAAAACTTGTAGACAATAACTAAAATGTTTTATTCACCAGCCGTTTCTTTTTTGGAAGATACAGAGGCACATTCTTACTTTTATTAGCTCAGATCAGATGTTCCTGGGTCACGCTGTTCTCCCGAGGCCAAGTATACTCCTACGTGACTATATGCAGCCCAGGAAGGACAACAGGATCAGCAAACATAATATCAAAGCTCATAAACACTCTAACATGCACAGCAGGCTACAGAATCTCCCACTGCTGCAGGGGATTCTGGGATTTGTATCTACAGACAATTTCAGCTTGGAAGTCAGCAGAATCAGTCTGATACAATCTATTATACTGCAATACACAGTGGTCCCAATATTCAGAATTGAGCCTGGCATGGCGCATGTAGCGGCACAGCGCAACTGAGTTGCGCTGGTGCACCTAAGGGATATATTCAAAAGAGATAAACCATGGCGCATACCCTCTAAATATATCAGGTAATGCACACTGCACAAATACAATGCACTGGCACATCTCCCCCAGACAGGGCTGAATACCAGGAATGGGAACTGCGCCAGTGCAACAGAGTTACGCTGTGCACAAATTCCTGATACTCAGCCAGCAGTAAGCAAAAGGCGCTATAATACATGCAAGGCACAAATGGGGCCATTTGCATGTCATTATGGCCCCATGTGCATGTGTTGTGCAGGGCTGGCCAGCTAAATGCGCCACGCACCCTGCAGAGGTAATCTACCTGAAAACAGGATTCTTAGGACCTACTGTTTGCTTCTACTGCTTAATCTTAATTGCTTAAGTCACAGCCCTCGGTTTGTAACATCAGTTTGTTGCTGAGAAAATTACAATATCAAACACAGAGCATTGTGACTTAAGTGCATTACTAAACAGCAGTAGGCTATCAACTATCGCAGACAAGGACCCTGATGTAGCTAACCCTAGCAATAAGAATAAAAGGAACAGAAAATCTTATAAACTACAAACTGAATGCATCTAAATAATATGGTTTTTCAGTGTGTTCCCAAAAGCGGCAAACATTAAGATGGGGCGGGGGGGGGGTGCTGTCTCATGTGTGAGCACAGTATGCAAACATCTCTCTCTTAATCAGCTCGGATTCTAGTCTGGGGATGGTCAAGGAGCTGCTAGTAACAGAACATGGATAATGAAACTCGACTGCTGATAAACACCCCTGCTTTTGGTTGGGGGTTGGGAATGACAGATTTTGCCACAATCCATTTTATGTGGCAATAGTGCCAGTCATAACTGAAGCTATTAAACAGCCTACAACAATATTCTTCTGTTAACTATTTTAGTTACGCTACATACAAATCTGGAATCCACAAATCCAGTAGTCAGGTACCCAGGACAAGTCATTTTCACAAATTAATCAAACTGCTACTATAATTCAACAAATCCAGTAAGCCCAATGGGCAAACCGAATACCGTATTTAGCTCAATGCCAGTTACAAAGAACTCATCAGCTGTGCAATTCGCATCTATTTAGTTGCCTACTGAACAAGTAGATTTACTTTTATTGCGTGTCCTAGGCAAGTACTAAATTCAGTGTTTCAACCAGAATTTATCATTTTAAGGCAGTTTGGCTAACTGCTTTTAAAATGATTCAGAGAAAATAAAGTCAAAGTAAATAATTAAACCAGCACAACTTGTCAAAACTCTGTAGCTACTTGGCATTTCGAACAAAGTGATCAGTCATCTAAATACAGAAATGCTTAGCAAAGGCGATTTGGGAAGAGGCACAGGGACATTTCTGAATATGTTCATCATTGCAAATCTGTTCTATAGATACAGTGACAGCAGAAAAAGGCCTGTTGGCCCATCTAGCGTGCCCACCCTACTCTGCACTAGTCCTAGTGTCCCTTGGCATTGTTGAGGCCCCTCCCACCTTTTCTAACTAATCCCATACGCCTGTCTCAACCCTGCTTGAAGCCATTCACCGATTTAGCCTGTCCCACTTCCTCTGGCAGCTTGTTCCACTTGCCCACCACTCTTTCTTGAAAGAGTGCTTACAGGCATCCCTTTTTAATCTCCACCAACAGAACGGTTTAACTTGCTTATGTGTGAAGACATGTTGCCGGATGGTGGCCTTATCGAAAATGAGCACCTTGCATGAAGAATGAATGAACATATCTAAATGAAATTTAGGTTTTATAAAGAGTTCAGAGTAGCAATCTTTTCATTAAAATGTACAAAGCCCATACCACACTAGTGAAAGAACAGGACTACCAGAAATCCTTTTATCACAGAAGAAGGTTAACATCAGGTCCCATTCATTAAAGAGGAGAACCACTCTTAGGCCCAACACCAACGTTCACACCGGGGAGTGCCCGATTTGGACTGCTACATGAAACTGGAAAACTTAAAGCTGGATTTCAGATAACATTTTAGGACTGGGAAGTATTTACTGCACACTTCAACATGTTAATATCTTCATCTAAATCGTATTAATGTGATCCCATGGCATAAAATAAAAAGGTTCACATCGCAATTTGCGACCCAAGAATCGGGAAATGAGAGTCAATTTCCAGCTTGATTAGCAGTGGTTCCTAATCATAGAAGCTGGCCATCCCCATATTTTTTTTCCACTTTCTTTTACCTTTCCTGATATCTAGTGGTGACCCCCACCCTCCAGTTGCCAGCTCTTTGTTTCTCTGGTGACATCTAGTGCCCCCTCCCTCCACTGATCATCCCCATAATGCCATTTTATCCCTGGTGTCTAGTGGACTCCTCCCCTCCCCATCCGATCGATGTCCCCGTTATTTTTGACGTTCCCTGGTATCTAGTGGCACCCCCAATCAAATCATTGTCCCAGTTACTGTGAGGTTCCCTTGTGTCTAGTGGCAACCCTCACCATCCCATCGCTGTCCATTTTTGTCCCCTCAATGTTTTTTTTTTTTTTTTAAATTTGAACCTGCAAAAAAAAAAAAAAAAGTCCATCGTTGATCACTCCTGTACCCCCACCTGACCACCCACTGTTCACCCACCTCCCCACACCCTCCTTGACACCCCCACAGATCATCACTCAACTGAACAGGTCCCAGGTTCGAGATCCGTGCTCCCGATCAAAGACATGTCTTGCTGCTGGAACAGGCAACTGCAATTTGAAGAACTAAGGTAAATGTAGTCCTACAGTATGTATTCAATGGAGGGTTTCAACTTTGTTGCATAACTCAAGTCATTTTTTGAGATATTGACCCCAAATTTTCAACATTTTGGGGACACCACCTCATGAACAATATAACTGTCATTAAGTAACTCCTGCCCGAAAAGTGATTTCACAGTCGCTTGGCAAATTCACTTTTCGGGTAGGATTTATGTAACGACAGTCATATTGTTCTTGAGAGGTCATAAGAAGGCCATGTTGAACATTTGGGGTCAAATTATGAAAAAATGGCAAAGTTATGACCATTCGTTGCAATTTCGCCATGCACACTCGTAACTTTGGAAGTTTTAAATATTTGATCCAAGATTTTCAACATAGCCTTCTTATTACCCCCACCTCATGCATGTCACAGCTGTCATTTTTCCAAAGTTCCAAGTTCAAATCCTGCGCTCTGAGGTAGAAGCGGTTCGCATTAGACAGGCAGCCAGACCAATATTTGTAAAGTTCCAAAGGTAGATGCACTCCAAAATTAACCACAACGCCACAAGATTTAACAACAAATTAGTTGTATTTAATGTTCCACCAGTGTGAGCTCACACTGGTGGAACGATCAATACAACTAATTAAATCTGAGGCGTTGTGAGTACTAGAGTGCATCTGCTAGACTTTGCCATTTTTCAAATCCTGGCCAAAATGTGTTTTCACACCTGTGGCACAGAATGGCGTTGCTGTTGCACAGAATCACGATTTGGCGGGGACTGGAAAACTTTCTGCACCAGGTACATGAGGTGGGGTAATAAGAAAGGCTATGCAGACAATTAGGTCAAAATGGTAAATTCAGTTTCAGAACTATGTATACAATGACTATTTTATCAATATATACAATAATTACATGGTTTAAAGTAAAAATACCCATTTTATAAAACTGATAATCAAAAATTGGCTGATTGCTAATCATTTTTCATTTTGATTAGCAAAGGACGATAATCAACTCTTCAACACTAATTTATGCCTTGGATCCAACCATCAGGCTCTGGCCCAAAAACTCTAAACCAAGTCTCGAACCCACTCACTGTGTGCTTGCAGCCACTAGTTCACTGGCTGATGCTAGCACAGAGTTAGAGCTATATCCCACTGATATAGAGTGCTGTCACCTCAACTGTAAACATTCTGCCAGGTTACAAAAGCCTTCAAACCAGTGAGTGAGCCACTCCCGACACAGTTTCCTGCATGGTACACAACTGAGACTGATGCTCTTCACTTTCATCACCCACTACTGCTTCCACCCTGTTAGGTGAGCGGTGTTACGACTGCCAATGTCACATGATACTATCAGTTCTGTACAAATGTGCAGAGTGGAAAACAAACTCTTAAAAACCAGAAAGGGGAGTGACTTATATAAAAATATTTCTAATATATGTCTTTACTTCCATTATCTGTTCACTGCCATTAAGGTCTTGCCACAAGGGATAAATCAAAGGGGTATCGGCTCCCTGGGAGGCAAGGTGATGGAGCTGAGAGACAGCTGCAGACAGCAGTGGGGGGTTCAAGCCACAACATAAGAGGGCAAAGTACACAATTTTAAAAAGGCAGGTTTGGGCTAAATTAGAATTTAGCCACCTCTAACCCTGGCCCCGAATTGACAACCTTTTTTATGGCTGGCGCTACTCAATATTCTCTGTACCTTTTACCTTGGTATGCTATGTACATTCCAGGGTCATGACTGAACAATAGGCAACTTACACAGTTAAACACTAAATAAAATAATCAGAAACCTGTGGCTTGATCCCCAGGGTTTTAAATAGCTGGTATAGCATAGCAAAACATTACGTCAAACAGGGGGTAATGCTGACCATTTCCAAAAATGCATAGCAGTAGACTGCTAACCATTTTTTTTTCAGTGAGTCTATGGAACAGTAGACAAAATTTTAAACATTACACATATTTTTAAAATGCTGACAACCATTCTGTGCCAATTGCTATGCATTTTTACAGCTGCTCAGCACTTTCACGTGTAAAACTGCTAATCAATTTTTTCGGCTTATTTAATACCCTGTCCCCACAGGTAGGATCCTCAGAAGGGACCCCATGCCTCCCAAAAAGATACTAGTACTCAACCAATGGGACTAGAAGGAGGAACCAGAAAGGAGAAGGCCTGCCAGTCAGTGGAGGGGGCAAGGAGGTATAAGATGACATCATACGACTCAAGCCCATCCTGTTTTTCTCAATCTGCAAGCCTGTAAGCCTATCCCATAAGCCCTTCCAAATCGGGGTACAGCCTGGGAGGGCGGGCAGCAGTCATTAGGGTCATTAAGGGGTTTGGCAACACCTATCCCTTCTGCTGGCTCAGCATCTGACATCCTCAAGCAGGTGTGTACCAATGTGACCCCATGGCTCCCTACCACAACTAACATTAGGGGCAGCCATGCATGCAAAGGATCCACGCAACCTCCCCAAGTCAGGGGACATCGAAGGTGAACCCCTGTACCCTGCCATACCCAAGATGTCCCAAGCTCATGGCGCAAACCCGAGTCATGTGAATGGCAAGCAGTAACACTACCACTGCGCTAGCCAACCAGCCTAAATCAACTACAGTGGAATTTATCTATTAAAGGACTAAGAATCTGTCCTTAATATCAGTAGTCCTTACTGTGAAGGTTGCACGTCACTTAAGAAATAGCAGTCGGGACTAAAACAAGTGTCCTTAATATTGTGATGTTCTTAACATGCAGCGACCTTAATAGGTTTTACTGTATTTCTGACACCCTTCTGAATACTCAGGCATGCCAATAAAGTGTAAAAGTGCAACATTTAATGTGACAACATGCCCCCCCAAGACCCTGCCAGAGATGCTTCTTCACGAAGGTATTTATTTCAAAGTTCTGTCTAGGAAAAGAATACTATAAACAAGCCAGTTTCCAGCTGCGTACTTTGGGGAAGCAGGTTACATAAATAAAGGGAGTAAAAGCAAGGTAATACAGTACATCATAACAAGCGTACAACAAATAGCAAATCTAAACACAAATAATACAGAGAACGGTATATGGGCACCCAAACACAATAAGACTGTGTTCCCATCAAGGGCCATAGTGGGTCATTAGGAGGTTCAGCAGCACCTACCCACTTCTTCTGGCCACACTCTGGATAACTGATGCCTCAGTATCGGACGTCCTCAAGCAGGCATGTGCCAATGTGACCCAGTGGCTTCCTACCACAATTAAGGGGCTCGAGAGCAATGGGAATACAAGAGTTGTGTATGGCTGCCCAGACACCGTTTTCTTTTTACACAGTGTATGGTTTCTCAAATAACATAAAACAGAAACACATTTATGAAGTGTTTTACCAGGCAACATGTAAAGTACAGTGGTGTGCCAACGTGAAAGCAGCCCTGAAATGCTTCCTCAATTGGTTATGCAGTCGCTCGCTAACCGTCAGCAGCTTTCAGTATCACTCATTGAAAGCTGCCATCCCCTAGTTTATGCCAAAGTTATTAACCACACACACAATAATAACCCATACACACAAACAATATGGGGAAGGGGAAGGAAAAAACTAGTAGATGGGGGTGAAAAACACATGGGGGGGGAGAAAGAGTGCCAAAATGTAACAAGCACAGGCACCCTCTACTGGCAAACTGTCATTCATTGTTAATGTAAAAGGGAACTATTTTAGATTTAAAAAAAAAAAAAATATATATATATATAATATTTTTTTTTCACTTTAATAGTTTCAATTTTACAGGTATATTTACAATATTAACTCATGGGATGCATCTTATCAGAACAATAAGCCACTCTAGGATGTGGGTTGTGTCTGATGAAACACTCTCCAGCTGCTGAAGACACTCTGTGCCTCACTACACACCTCGTGTTGTGCGTTCATCAGACAACCCACACCCCTTCGTAGCTCACTGGATACACCAACAAGATATCATGACATCTTGAGGTCAGCTACAAAGATATTCTTACCTTGCTGAAGCTGTCTCCACTGGTATTGTATAAAGGCGACCTCATGCCTCGCAGTGCACCCAGGTGTGCATTAACCCCCAATAACCGCACACCCTGTCATAGGTTATTGCTTACATGATGAATACAAGGTTAGGGTCGAGAGTATTTCCAACCCCCATACTGCTTCCTCTGTTTCTGCCCACAACATGCCAGAGTTTTGCTCTTTAGAGCCCACAGAGCTATCTATAGTCACTAATGTGATCGTTATCACTGCATTTATTCACTGTGCATGTTTTCCTTGCCATTGATATGTTGTATACGGAATTAGCACTGATTATGTAAAGTATTTTATTTATTTTTTTATTTAAACATGTGGTTACTGTGAAAGGCACACTGAGCCGAGGCCCAATTCCAGATGCAACCCGGGAGAGGGGAGACAGAGAAAGACAAAGACACATACATACATACATACAAACATACATTTCAGGGATTGACAAATCCAGCAGTCCAATGTCCTGGGCTACCAGTCTACTGAGAAGGACAATCATCAACTGGCTCAACCAAATTAATTCAGACTGTTTTTTTTTTTGTTTTGTTTTTTACTGCAGGTCCTGCACTGTTCAATCAATTACTGCCACCAGGTATTGTCGTGTAGGCAATAAGGTTGCTTGCTGCCACAGAGTTCACACAAAAATCAAGCTGGAGAAGAGATACCCAACATAATTTTTCAGGGAGCTGCCATTCTGGAGCAGCACTAGGAGTGATCACAGTTTAGACTGTGCCGCAGTTTTTCCAGTACCTCCCACCCAGCCATCACAGCAGCAGCGCCAGCTGGAGTGACAGATTAGTCTACATATTGCAAACTCTAGAACGCCTGTCGCTCAAGGGTATTTCGCCAGTTTCATGGCAGTTGGTCGTAGCGGCGAGCAGTGGGCGGATGGAACTGCACTCCATGCGAGTGGCACATGTGAAGACAGCTTGTCAGTGGGTGGTCGTGTAGAGAGTAGACTTGTGTCGCACATCACTGCCGAAGTGACTAATTAAATTTAGAAGCCAGTAAGGTGCATTTAGTGAGTAAATCTTTGCCTTTATTTCTGTCTGTCCTCAGTGACACCTAGTAATAGAACTTAAAAAGAAGCTAACTTAACAAATGGATTTCATTTAAAAAAGTAAAAGAAAAGTTATGGAAAGAGGAGGGGAACAAGGGATTGGGGGGTCAGCCTGTAGGGCCCTGTCAGATCAATTCGACCATACAGAATGCAGCAAAGATGATAACTGGGGGAGAAAAAAAAAATCACAGAGAATATATATATATATATATAAAAACCTATTTATTTTACTGCTATCTCTGGAAAAGGGTGTGGGACATGGCGTGGGATGGCTTGTGTAGTAAGGTGAGTGAGAGAGAAGGAAACCAGGGAAAAGATGTCATTCATAAATTATTTTTCCCAATACAGTGCATAGTGGAATGTTGTTCTGCAAAGAATTCCATCCCTTTCAAAATGCTGTTCTACCACAGTTCCAAGGTCTTGGAATGCTGTTCTAGCCTACTGCTGTAGAACAGCATTCTACAACCTCTACAGACTGCATGAGTCCGTTTCATAATGAAAGCAAAAGTACTCACAAAACACATTTTTCACACAGTACTATAACAACCAGTGTGTTTTGCCACCTCGGTGTTCTGATTCCCATGGACGTTTCGAGCTTTGCTCTCGAGGCCAAGGGAATCAGAATCCCTCTGTGGCAGAACACACTGGTTCTGCATAGTTGCCCATCCAGTATTCCCCATGTTCTGTATCTACCTAGTATTAATAATACAATCCCCACACCAAGTTTTCTGTTGCTACATCAAGTCTTTGTAATTTCCCTCCAAATATAGCCTTCTGACCATGGACTACCACTCCAAACAATGGGACTACCATTTTTGGTAAGGCCAGTTGTCCTGGACAAGTACTGTATTTTGAAATTTGTCGATCCCAGATACATGTTAGGCAATAGGCAGCTACTGCGCACGGTTATTATAGGGTAATTTGGTATAGATCACAATGTACTGTAGCAAAGAGTGTTCACTTAGCACGCACCATTCACTATGATTATACAATAGTAAGTGTACAACAATAAATACAAGAGCAAGTGCTACGTGAGGCTGTTCACTGGGACCTCAGTTAATAGAAGTTGGTGTGGCCTGATCTTGACAGGAGCATGCGAGGGTGGTAGGAGGCTGATCTGCTGTTTACAGGAATAATGGGAGGAGGAGTTTCTGACAGAGGGGGAAGAGTTTGTTCCACAAGCTAGGGAGTCTATAGGAGAAAGCAGATTTACCAGCTGTTGAGGATAGCCGTGGCAGGCAGGAGGACCTGGTATCCCTGTGTCCCAGCTGATAAGGGGAATGAGATACCATGGAGAGAGATTCCGATAAGTAGGAAGGAAGCAGGCTGAACCGCTATTTGGATATGAGATTGAAAGAGTGGATATAGCATCGGCGGGAAAGAGGAGTTAGGCCTAGAGGGAAGTAGAGGGCGCAGTGGTGGGTTCCGATTAGGGAGTTTGCAGCGAAGCAGCAGGATGCATTTAGGAGGGTGTCCAGTCTAGTTAGGGGGTGATGCAGGGGCAATGGTGTAAACCACATCCACATAATCAAATATGGGAATAATCATTTTGGATATTACATCTTGCATGCAGTGGGAGAAAGTCTCTCTTCCGGTAAAGCATGCCGAGTTTCGGGAGAATGCTGAGGATATTGCATGCCGAGTTTCGGGAGAATGCTGAGGATATTGCTTCAATGTTGTTTGAAAAAGTATGACTTATTAAAGGCCATTATTTATTTGGATTTTAATGTTTAAATCTTTTTTTTCAAGCCTATGTATTATACTGGTAAATATTTTATGTCATCTTACCTGTTTATGTTTGGAAATATTTATCAAACTAGATTGCTGAAGCTGTTGTGTATTATCCTTAACCTAAGTTTTCCAAATGGGTGCAATAATATCACTGCTTCTAGCATAAGTATTCATTATAATAAATACAACAGAGTTCAGCGTTTGGCTGGAGGTAGTGCTTCACTCCTACCTATTAATTTGTTTTCCCCATGTCCACTACTAAAGATGTATAGTAGTTTAAATCTCTATTTTAGACAATGAAGAGTATTGAAATTGTATTTCTGTGAGCTTCAAGGGCGTAATTTTTGATTACTGGGTCAACCCCCCACCCAAAAAAAAAATAAATAAATAATTGTACACACGCTTTTTCTGTCAACCCAGTTTCACTATTTTTGTGCGTCTACTTTGTATTTTAATTGCACTGCAGTGTATCTCGTTATACCAATCAGTACTGATACACGGTATATAAACATTTTTTTGTGACTTTCCTGTACCCCCTTGCCATGACTGAAGAGGCCATCGTCCTAGACAGTTCACCTTTCCCACTAAAAGCAATTCCAGCACCGATTACACACAACAAATGACCAAACGTAATCTGTCCCTACTGTTTACTTAACTGAGTTGCCACTGAACTTGGTAATGTAGGTGTATTTTACTGGTTCCTAGCGTGTGACACCAGTATTCATCTCTCTTTATTAACTATGTTTTTACTATTCAATAACTATTCATTAAGTTTTCTGTATTGACTTCACTTAAGACCTAAAAAGGAAGAAGCAGAAAACCTGTTGATGGTTTGTAGGTTTTCTACTGAACCTGCGCCCACCTGGAAAAAAAAAACTTTTTAATTTTTAATAAAGCCAAACCAGTGATGCATTTCTTTCAGATGAGCGACCCACCCAAAGCGTTGCGTGACTTGCGTCCCCATATTTTTTTATTTTCTGGGGAGGGTCAACAAGAGATGCAGCTTTAACAGCGCTTTTCAAATCGCCCCCACCCGATCGGACTAGCTCCGCCTCCAAAGAAGTTGCTACAGGCTTCCCAGAGGTGGCCCTGATCCTGACCCCAGCCCCTTCACCCAGCTGCCCGGACCCTCCCGCTGCCCCTGTCAGTCAGTACCTTACAAAACTTGGCTCTCCAGCTCCTACACAGCGGCCGATTCCCAACCAGTGAAGCTGCGCCGCGTCGCCCGATATATACGAACGAGTCACCCAGCAGCTCTTACTGTTGCTGCCTGCCACTGCTCCACCCTCCTGCCGCTGTGACGGCGCTTATCAGTCACTGTGGCTGCCGGAGGGAGGAGTGGTCCGCGCTACACGGCGACGCCATGGCGTTCGCTGTGCGTGGCTGCCAATGGTGAGATTTGGTCCCTTATTCGAACTTCGCCCGCTGTGTGAACTGAGCGCGAGATAAAATTTGTATTTTTTTTTCAGTTTTACTGAACACAAACTCTTTCACCATGTTTCTTGATAAAATAGAAATCACACTGTTTGAACTCAATTTAAGTGGTGAATTACAGGGGTCCCAGATCTGCAGGGAGTCTTGTATTTTACAGGGATTTGGAGCCATCTACAGGGAAATTAATCCCATAGACTTGCATGTGAATTGCTCTGTTTTCCTGTATAAATTAAACAGGAAAACATAGCCATTCTGCTTCCATAGGAAGTATAAACTACAGGAAAACCGAGGAAAATCGCCTTGGAGTTACAAGGAAGATGCCAAATCAATCTGGGAGCACTGAGTCATGCTGGGGGCATACCTCTTCACCATTTCAGCCTTAAAATTCATAAGCACTTGACTTCAAAATTCCTGAGCAAATGCGCAGAATGTGTAACGCTTCTTACTTAAAAGAATAATAATATAACAACTAATAGTGGGTTCCATATATTTAGTGTAAAATAATGTTTCTATCAAGCTGGTTCAATGAGGGCCCGGTGGCGCTAAGGGTTAAGGCGCTGGACACCACACCTCGTGCCACGCCGGCGACCCGGGTTCAGGAACGAGCTTGGGGATCGGCAGGGGAGGGAGGAGATCAAGCATCCGGAGGACTGCTCTCTCCTCCTGAGGAGGGTTCTAGGGGACGTGTCACACAGGGGCGACCTCTGGTGGAGATCAGGGGAATGCTGAGTCTGCGTCGCTACGCATTGCGAGGGGGTGGTGCTGCGGCGGGCGTCAGCAATAGTGCCATTGACGCCATTGCACGACCAAGCATCGGGGGAACCAGAAGAAAAATGGAAATACCCTGCCCTCGGGAATAGGTGACGGCACCATCTAACATCAGTCACACTCCACAGGCCGAGCCCGGCCCGAATTGTAGATAGAGCGCCCGGGGCAGATAGGGCTGCCCTTCTTTGGAGGGCTCAGAGCCGAGGGGATAGTAGGGCTGGTTCCAGGACGCAGGGGGAGTTTCAGGCAAGGAGGTAGAGTTGGGGGTATGGTGGATGCCTGAGAGAGTTCCTCGTAGTGGCAGTGAAGAAATAGAGTGTAAAAAAAAAAAACAAAGTTTGTTCAATGATTTAATAGTCTGCGTGTTCAAAAATCATAGCACTGTGTGCCAAATTCACAGCAGTTGGGAAGCGGGGGGGGGGTACGTGTCCTTCCCCAATTCCTGTCCAGGTATTGCATTCTGTGCAGATGAGGTACTGTGAAGGTATAAACTCATGCCCTCCCTTAATGAATTTTTAATAGTGTGTGCAAAAATTCTTTTGGCATGAAATCCCTGAGAAATGTCTTTGTTCATAGAGTACCCCCAGGGCTGTCAAGCCCATAGACCCTGTGTGTGGGTGGAGGGGGACACAAATTCCTGTCAAAGTAATGCTTTTTTTGTGCTGAGAAGTAGGGTTGTCACGGTATACCGGTGTGACAGTATACCGTGGTTTGAAACCGTATGGTACAGACACAGTGACAGTTTGTCCAAACTGCAGTAACCATTGCTCACGGTAAACCGCGGTGTGTGCTGATTGACCACATTTCCTGGAGTGTAAAGGGGTGCAGAAGTGCAGTACATGGGCAGCAGTATGCTCTTTGAAAATCTTTTTTTTTTTATTTTTTTTTTTGTGATTCAGTTGATGGAGATAGAGGGAACACAGCCAATCCCTTTCCACCATCTGAAAGTGGGCGTTCTTCAGTGTGATCTGCGTGCGGGCTTCACGTACAGAGGGAGAGAAATCCAGAAGGAGCAGCGAGGACAGAGGAGCAAGTTTCAACCAGGAGAGCACTAGTGAAGTGCGGGTACTAAATTTAGGCCCACTGACCGTATGGAGGCAATTTTTGTAATCCGACTGATGGACCCCCAAGTTCCCAATTGAGCAATCGATCCCCCGGATTCCTGATCATCTCCCTGCATCCCCTGAGTCCCTCCCCAAGTCCCCAGGCCACATGAGAGAGTTGGAGAGGCAGAGTGAGAACCTGGGCCAGCTGGTGGTGAGTTGAGAGAGTCGAGGAGAGGACTGTAGGAGCCTGAGGCTACCTTGCTCCTACCCAAGCCAGTTCTTATTGTTCTTTTAGTTATACAAAAGTGGGGTGGGTAAAACAGCCACAGGTGGGGGCACATGGGTGGTGACAGTGGCACTAATTCAGGAGGAGTTGGGGAATGGAGGCCAAGGGAATAGGGAAATTATAATTTATCTATTGCTGTCATGTCTTGTTGCGCTGTATTATTTTATATGCATCCTTCTGAAATCCCTACTATATGCTTGATGAGAAGGGAAAACTAGCATGATGTTGCACGAAGTTGGCTAAGGCTTGTTGTGTTAACCTGTGTAAACTTGCAATGACTATATACTATTACCGTTCCATCATAGGAATAAATAAATGTGAGTGACCCAGAGGAGGACTTAAATTCACTGAGATTGGGTGGGTTTGGGGGATAATACTTGAAGTTGGAGGAGGATGATGATGGTGGAATCTGACATGGTGGATCCTTGGTGGGAATTGGTAGGGAAGGGAAAACCTGGCCTAATTTAAATGTGATGGATTATATTAGGGAATGGGAAAGTAGCAGTTTATTATTGCCTTCCTGATTGAATTTTGAAAACAGGAGCATCTTTGGCACAGCAGCAAGCAGTGCAGCAGGCACACATGACGTCACTAAGTCACTGGCTGGCATCATTCATGACTGCAGGGACAGGGAGTGAGTTGAATGGATCAGAGTTGATGGGGGGTGGGTGATTGGCTGAAACTGAATGGATCCAGTACAGTTGGTGGAAATGGGAATTGGGAAACCTGGCCTGTTGTTGAATTGGAAAAAAAAATGCTTTCCCCATCCTAAAGGTGCCACGCCAGCTGCCCAGTGCCCACTGTCTCTCTGACAGTGCCAGTGCCCATAGGGAGAATGGCTGACTGAGATTAGAATAGAAAACAGTGCATGGCATTGGCTGGCACTGGTAGCGTGGTGGGCAGTGGCCAGTGGGTGGCAGTGGCATGGCAGCATTGTCATACGCGCCACTTTAGTAGTTTTTTTATTTTTTTAAATGTCACCAGTCACACAGTCAAATTGAAGGTGGAGGGGAGCATTACAGGTTAAATAAACTTACAGCGAGCTGAGCGGATGCATCACGCTGTAGGCAGCAGTGCAGTTGCGCATCACATTCACAGTTCAGGTTGACTCGAGTGACGAGTCACACAAGTAGTGCCCGGCTAAGCTCAGCTGCCTGCCCGCCAGTGTGCCACTACCGGTGCCAAATGCCATCATGATTGCTTTGCTTGCGTTGCTGTAGTCCAGACTAGTGACTAGGCTGGCAGGCTCACTAGTCTTGGTGGCAGTGGCACAGGCACTGGCAGACTGGCACTGCAGTGCATCTGCTGTTTGTTTGTTATGTTTCTGCTTCTGTGATTTCGTTGCCAGTTAAGCCAGCCCATCTCTCTCGGATGCCAAATGCCATCCTCCTCCCAGCATGCCAAGAACCAAGCCAGTGGGGGCCTGTGCTAGTGTTGTGATGAGTGTGCGACTGTGCGTGACTGCATGTCCCTGCCTGGTCATAGTCAGGTCAAGTCGAATCATCAAGCCACCCCAGGGTTGGCGAGTGGGGACGACCACATGGTGTTGGTCATCACTGTGTCCTTGGTTTTGTGTGTGTGGTCACACGAGTCCGACGAGGTCAGGTGGTCATGATCAGGTGTGCTCAGTCAGTGCCTCTGCTAGCAATGGTACCCATTTGATTTGTTAGCAGCTGCAGCAGTGAGTCAGTCAATTTTTTTAAGTAGCTGTAGCCTGTTGCTGATCATCTCATGATCTCATCTATTTGTTTCAATTTCATGAGCTGCTGAAAATTGTAATCTTTGTTATTGTTAAGTTACATAAGGTAGGTAACCACCAGACTTGGTATTGTAATTGTAGGACTGGGAGTCGAATAAATCAATCTATCTTGAAATATGACAGATGTGAAGTTGGTACTGTTATTGGAAGAGTTGCAGCAGCAGGAGGAAAGCCAGAATCAGAGTAGTAGTCAGAGTCAGAGCTGTGACCTTGACCCGACTCAGCAACAGCGTCAGATCCCCCCACCTCCTTCTCCTGTCTCTGAGACCCAGAAAGAGTCTGATGGGAAAGTGGATGAAAACTGTGAGCTTTTTCCCCTAGAAAAAGAATAAAATCCACAGTGTGGACCTACTTTGGTTACAAAAAAAATAGTGATGGTATCGTGCATGAGGATGGGAAGCCTATCTGCCGTGCATGCAAAACAAGAGTTGCAGCTCATAGAGGAAACACTTCCAATTTGTTTACCCACCTGAGAGATTACCACCCACTTCAATACAAAGAAGCTCAGGTATCAGCCCGGTTGGTTTCTGACTTATGCGATTTTGAACTAACTAAATCGTTATTGCACTCAGAGAGAAAACAGAATAGAATAGTAAATGGATAGGGCCGAGCAGCCGGGGCCACTGCTCAGCTGCCCAGTGGTGCTCCAACTGCCCACCCATGCCCACCCACTGCTCGGGGGGCAACCAGGGAGGGGAAGGGATGTAACTACTAGGTACGGAATACGAATTAGGGAGGGTCATCAGGGACCAGTGGACATGAGCACCTGCATGGTGTACTTGGGTGGTGTCGTGGGGTGCTGGCTACACTGCCAGCTCTGGGTATTAAGGATCAGGAATTGGGATTTGGATCTCATTGGTTGGTGGAATTGATAGGAAAGGATATATACCAAGTAGTTCATGGTTGAACTTGGATCATGATGGGACGGGAGCGGGAGGGGAAATGGGATCATGGTCTGTTCTGGGTGGGTGGGAGGCAGAGCCGGAGGCTTGGTCTGGGAATGAGAGAGGGACGACAACAGGACAGGACAGGAGAGGACAGTAGGACACACAGAGACAGGAGGAGTCAGGATGAATGAATGACAGCAGCCAGCAGCACAGTCATTCTTTCTACAGCAGAGTCGGGACTTGGAGGGAGTGGGACCATCACAATTCATGGGTGTAGTGGTAGTGGCGGCTGTGCTGCCCATGCTCACTGGAGTTAGGAGGATTAGGAAATGGGGGAGAACCCACCCCTGTATCCCCCACCAGTGTCACCTTACTACCGCTTCACAGCAGCGCTGCAGTGCCACTGCAATCCATGCCATGCATACCTATCGTGACACGATAACAGACAGACAGTGCAGTAGTATTGTGATGTGTTGAGTGGTAGAAAACACTGGTGGGGGATGGGTGTCCTCCTGTTTCCTATTGTGGCTATGGCCCATAGGCACGGGTCTGGCAGCCATGCTGCCTGGGTGCCTGCTACACCCGGGGGATCACCGTAGAAAGAATGATTGTTCTGTCCTTCCTTTTCCCTGGCCCGACTCGTCCTCTGTGTGTGTTGTTGTTGTGTTCTTCCTGATGAGTCCTCCACTGTCCAGTGAAGTCGTCTCATCAACTCATACTGTGATGTCCCTCCTCTTGCTCCAGAGTCTTCCCGACTCCGAGCTACCCAGTCCTCCAAACCATCCATGATTCATCATTCCATGATGATTTAAGATTCCAAAATGAATCATCCAATGTAATGATGATTTTCTAATTCAGCTGCTAATGCTTAGTTATTGCCCACTGCTACCCTTTCCTTGCCCATTTATGCCTATTGACCATGCCCTGGCTGCCTGAGCCATTACTGTTTTGTGAAAGTGAAGTGAAGTCGTAGAGAACTGTGATGCATACTCCCTCAGTGATAGTTTAGTTAGTTATCAAATTTCTTTCTTGTTTTTTAATTTTAGAGTGGTGGAGTGAGTGCTAGTCCTGGATTAGGAGGATGGCTAAGTGGTGGTGGTGGCAGCACTGGCAGTGGCAGGGGTCATTATCATCAAGACGGTGCAAAACTAGATGCTAGCCAGCCAAGTTTGGTTGCAGTTCTCGAAAGAGGGGAAAAAATCTGATACCAGTTCTATGCAGGCCGTGAAAATTAATGCAGCAGTGGCTTACTTTTTGTCTAAAGACATGTTGCCATTCCACATAGTAGAAAAGCCTGGCTTCTGTAAATTGCTGCAGAAATTAAACCCTAAATATCACCTGCCACCCAGACCTTATTTCACTGGTAAAGAGGTTCCGAAGTTATTCAATGAAGTAAAAATGCAAGTTGAAAAATCATTGGTGGGTGCAACATGGTAAGCTGCCACTACTGATATGTGGACTAGTCATGGCGGAGCTGGTGAGCCATACATGAGCTTAACAGTGCATTACATTGCTTCTGATTGGAAAATCAAGGCTCACTGTCTGGAGACTACATTCGTACCACAGGATCACACATCTGAAAATATAATTGAAACCTTCCAAGGCATGCTTGATGAGTGGAAAATCAGCAAAAACAGACTAGCCGCTGTAACTACAGATAATGGAGCTAACATGAAGAAGGCATTCGGGGAGCTGCTTACTGAGGTTACCTGGCTAAGTTGCTTTGGCCATAACTTAAATTTGGGTATCGGAAAGGCTCTAAAGATCAGCAAAGTTGATGCTGCCATCAGAGCTTGCAGACATCTTGTGCAAGGTTTCAGCAGAAGTTGAAAGAAAAGACAAACTCTGAAAGTTAAGTAGGCAGACTTGGGTCTTCCTCAACACTCTCTGATTCATGATGTCGTCACACAGTGGTGCTCCACATACGACATGGTATCAAGATTTCTGCAGCAACAACAAGCAATGTGCGCTGTTCTTGTATCTGGCAGAAACACCTGGCACTTAATGCCTAAAGATACAGATGTCAGTATTCTTGAAGATATAAGTCACGTGCTTGGACCACTGAATGACTTCACAGACTCTCTTGGTGCTGGTAAGCATGTCACAATGTCTGCCCTGAAGCCAGTACTGCATCATCTTATGAATGACTTGTTGATGCCCTTACCTGAAGACAGCACTCTGAAAAAGCAAATGAAACTCGCTATCAGAACTGATTTGGGTACCCGTTATTTGTGTGAATACAAACAAAAAATAATTGACATCTCCTGTTTCCTGGACCCAAGATTTAAAGCTTTCTTTAGCGATGACAAAGACTCTATAGTGGGCTTAGTACATGAAGAGGTCATGTTTTGCTACACTGATGATCACCTCTTGGACTGTGCCTCTGATGATGGCCCCCAGCCCCGTTGACCCCACCCATCCCATCTTCTTACCGTAGTGCCTGCGCCAGTTCCATGACCCCCAAATGTACCTGCTGGTCCTACTAATGCCATTGCTGGCACTGGCATCAATGTCAGTGGTGACGACAGTGTCACTGAGGAGCAGTCATCATTTTGTTCTGTGAGTGAAGCTACTGAGGAGGAGCACCTGGAGCAGCAGCAGTTTACTGAAGAAGATCCTGGTTTGTCTCATGATCATCACTCTCGTGAATCTGATTCAGACTCAGAAATGAGACCACCACCTACTCCACGATGAGCACGACTGCCGGCGTCACCACCACCAACACCAACAGTACAGGGAAAGGGAAGGAAGAGGTTGAGGACAAGTTCAGGTTTATCATCATCATCTAGCTCTTCTGCATATGCCACAGGAGGCGCAGTATCCAAATCCATATCCAGTCAGCAGCAAAACCCAAGTCTTAGTCTACCTCCTTCTTCTACAGCAACAGTTGCACAAGTGGTGGTAAAACCAAAAGGATTAACTGACCTACTAAGGCAGATTACAGACAAATGGTTGTCTGTGGAAGGGTGTAATGATGACATCACACTGGACATCAAAGTCAAAAATGAAATCTCTCACTATTTAGCACTGCCGCGTCTGCACACAGATGGCGAACCATTATAGTGGTGGCATGAACATGCCGCAGAACTGCGACTGTTGTCGAACTCAAGAAAATACCTATGCATTCCTGCAACAAGCATACCATCTGAGAGACTTTTCATCTCCAGTGGTCAAATTCTCACACCATTTCATTCAAGACTATCCCCAGATAAAGTTAACATGCTTGTCTTCCTCCACAGGAACTTACCCTGATTACTCTGAGTCTCTTACTGATGACCAGTCCAGACTTACAGACTAGTTCACTCCTACCACATGACCACACTAAACATGTTATCGTGTGGAATTTTGAGTGAATTAATCTTATATCTGATATGATTTGGTAGGGAAGGCCAGGCCACATAGGCACCGCCATTGCAACAGTTGCACCACAACTATCTAGTAGTACCTTTCTTGTTCAAACTAAGTTGGGGGGGATGGGGGAACCGAACCATAGTACTGGTCTGGAATCGTGGTGGATGATGTCTGAGTCTGATGCAATTTAAAGTTGCAATTTGGTCGTGGTCAGCAGTCCGGTCCGGTTGCTGAGTCACTCATTTCTTTCAACCCCTGCTTTCATTCCTCTGTCTAGTGTGACGTGTCTGTCATGTCATGTGGGACTCGGTGTGACTGTTAGTTACAGACTGAACTGCAGACCAAGCAGCACTTCTGGGAGTGGGAAGGCAGGGTATATTAGTACTGTGGGCCCCTGAGTGAGCGCTGCACCTGGCCTGACAGCTCCATATCATAATCAAATCAAGGTTCAATTATTCAGTTTTCAGTTCACTCACGTCTATCTTCTCATGATCTCACCCATTGCATGAGGGTACAATTTTCAAAATGCAAATAATGCATCATGTTCCTTGATGAGGTTTACTTTATATTCGATATCTATATTGTTTCAGGCAGCATGGGCACGGCATCAGGGCAGTAGCAGTGGTGACCAGGTTGGCCAGCAATGAATGGACATTTTGTGCTATACTTACTACTGGGCAGTGGGGGGCAGGGGCACTGGGCCTGGGGGGGGTGGTTGGGTTAATGTAGCTGACAGTGTGCTTGAGGGGCAGTGGGCACTGGGCAAAGTGGGCTGGGCAGGACAGGTAGACTGGAAGAGCATTGCACTTGTACTTCACAACTTAAGTGTTTGCAGCAGATCTGCAGGAGCTACAGATGCAGCCTCGTAAGCAGCAGCACAGTCTAGTGTTTCTGCTGCTGCTGTAGCAGCAATGTACTACCACTATGCTACTGCTGCTGATGAAGCTCGTGCTTGGGGGTGCTTGAGTGAGTCGCACAGCAAGCAGAGACACAGTGAAGCAATCGTTGCTGTTATGATTTGAAAGTGCAGCAATGCAATGCAAATATGGGGTGGGGTGGGTCATGGGTGGGTCTGGGTCATCATATCATTCATGGTCACCGACAACGGCATCTCATTCCCGGTTCCTCCTACAGCTGGCCCAAGCCAATTGGGCCAAAGTGCTGGCAGCTGGGCTATCCCATTCCAAAATTCAATATGTGCCCAAGCCCAACATCGCCCCACAGTACTGTCCAGCAGTCCAGCCTCACACTGTCGGACTCAGATGAGTCGAGACATGATGTGATGAATGATCAACACATCGTTGGCTTGTTTGCCCAATGTAGTTACTTACTGATGAACATTGTTGCTTGTTTTTGTCGTAACCATTTCTCTCTCTCTCAGGCTCAGAGTCAGCCAGCTTAGTGCAGCAGCAGGGTTATTTAGCAGCAGCATGCAGGCGCCAGGCAGGCAAAGCTACTGCATCATTAGTGAGTTTACCTGACGGGCAGCGCAGGCAGTCTTCCTTGTTCGTTCAAGTTTTGTGGCTAATGTGACGTGATGTCTCTGCTCCCTACTGCACTGCTACAGATTTTTATAGCAAGGTAAGGTTAGGTGTCCTCACCTGTTCAATCCATGAGTGGACAGTGGACTGATGATGTTGGTTGAACTTGAAAGAGCTTGACTTCTTCAACTAAATGTAAGTCATTCTTTTGACTTCTTCCTTCATTTTTTGAATTTTCAGTGTTCAGTTTCAGTAAGTTTTTTAGTCATCATCATCATCATGTAATTTGTGTATGACGCACACACATATATACACACACACAGTGCCACACAAGGCATACAGAGACCAAGTGAGTATTAAGCTACTGGGCAGAGACACTTATAACTGTTCCTTAGTGGTAAATGGTGAGGAAAGGCCATGAGCAACTGCGCACAAAACTGTCAGTGAGCTAGTGCGAGTGTGATTAGCTGCATCACTCAGTGAGTGCAGTAGTGCACATTGCACAGTCACAGACTGCGCTTGCCTTGTGCAGTGTGCAACTGCATGCACAATGAGCCACTGCTCAGTGCAGTGCAGTACACACTGAATGCAGCATCCTTGCACAAAAAGCCACACTTTCAAATGTGCACAAAACTGCGCATCATTATTGTCCTCTCCTCTGCTGTTCTTTTGGAACAGAAACAGAAAATGATGCAGTACTGGTTTCAGAGTGAGTGACATGATGATGACATCAATATTCCTTCCAGAGACATTGAACAACAACTAAACACTCATTTGTTGTTGATTGGACTTAAGCAATGGGCATGGAATGTTGGAGAGGGAGGGAGGGATTCAGCAGCAGCACCCAGGCCCAGCATCAAAATTCTGTTATTATGTTAAGTTGTTAACACTGCTAGTAACACTGTAACACAATGTCTCTCTGTCTCATGTCATATTGTAATGATCATAATCATGTGTGTTATGTGTTCTTATTTATAGGGTATTGGGTAACAAAGTGTCTGTGGTTGGGGACAGGTTGGCTGTCACTGACTGGCATCATCATCATCACCGACATGTGTGTTGTGTGTGCAGACTCAGAGTCGTCATCACTGTCAGTCACCTTACTGGCAGCAGGGTCAGTGAGTGACAGATGATCATGAGACAGCAGTGATCATTTCATTGACATTACTGTTACTGTGCTGCTGGTGCTCTGTTTCAAGTGATCATGCCATGCATGTTCATGTTCATTCAGAATCATTGTAAAAATAGACAGTAAGTAGATAGTCTGTCAGAGGAACAAAACTGTAAAGGTTAGTCAGACAGAGAATGGAATATACATACCGAGAACTTTTTCAGGTGCATTTTTTATTGTTTAATTATAATACCACAAAAATTGGATTTGTCATGAATGATGCCAAATGCCATTTGCAAAACACGTAGTTCTAGTGATCGATAAGAATTGGCGGGCACTAGTCTGTTCCTTCAGTTCCCAAAGCCCCTTCATCTATCCGATTCTGCAACAGTTACTGCTGCGCAGTACACCTGTGGTGTAGTGATTAGAATAAGTAATTTTTATTTGACGCCTGCTCTCCAACACACGCCATATGGATGGAGTGCACTCTCCGCTTAGTCATCCAAATTCTCTCTGACTCTGACATCTGCTGCTGTTGCTTTCTGAATTCTGACTCCGAGTCAGAGTCCTCTTCCTCTCCCTGTCCTCCTGATGTGATTTGTGATGAGTGACTACTTCATACTCGGCATTGGCAATGGCAATTCAGCTGAGCTCAGAGTCACACACTTAGTAAAGTTGCTGTTTCTTCTTGTCTTGTCTGCTTGATGCCCCCCCTCCCCGAGTCCCTCCAGTAGTCTAGTTCCACTGGGGAACACTTGCTGTCTCTGCTCACCTGACGGCTGGCTGACACCTCCACTACAGTGGTCCCTGGGACGGAGTGAGTCTGACTCCTGATGAGTCCTCCTCTCTGACTGACTCTTGTCATCTGTGTCACAAAACTTTGGTTGGCTCGGGCTGTCTCAACTAAGTGAGCTCTTGGCTGATTGTGGCTGGGGGCTGCCTAAAACAAAACCAATAAGACAAATTTCTCTATTGCATTCTGCATTCATAAGTAGCAATATTAACAATAGCATAGCTGCTAGCTTAACAATCACAGTCATGTCCAATTTCACTCAGTCAGCACCAGTCACAGCAGCCACCAAACATGGCATTGAGGATATATAGGCTAATTCCTTTAATGCCTCCCTGATGACCCAGGACTCCAGTCCTTCTGACTCACTCTCATCATGTCATCAATCACGGCTCACGAGTCACGACTTCAGTCTTGATTTATTTGACTCATGACGAGTCTTGAGTCCAAGGCAGTGTCTGAACATGACTCAAGTCATTTGGGGGGGGCTAGCTAAGACAAAACCTATGGGAAATACTAATCCATAAATTACTGATTACTTATTATAGCTAAACTAGTAGTAGTACTTTAAAAAACAAACAAACAAAAAAACAGCCAATGAGTGCCTTCCACTGCCATGATGACATGGGCCTGGCACTGAGGATATATAAGCTGATTCCTTTAATGCAAAAATTGGACTCATGTCATGTCACATGACACGACTCGACTCACCATAATATGGCATGATTCACTCGACCCAAGCAAGTCAAACAAGCTTTATTAACTCGCATTTACATTGGCTCACTGCTTCAGCTGGAGGCTACTATATTTGTAGCTATTTACTTAGCTAAATATCTATTACCAAGAAAAAAGCAGGCAGCTGAGCCACCGCCCACCATAGCATTTGAGATATGTAGGCTGATTCCTTTAAATGCCACCATGGTGATGGTGCCAAGCCAGCTCTGACAGTTGGCTCAGCTCAGCTGATTGCCTCGGGCGGCTGTTGCCTTGCCTTGGCGGACTCAGACTCTGAGTAGTCTCTCGGACTCGGACACAGTGAGTGGCAGTGGCGTGGTGAGTCACTTGTCTGCATTACAGGCAGGAGTTGTGTCAGATTCAGACAGTGTGGTTGTGGTCTGGTAGGGTAGGGTTAGGGACGGGGTACTTTGGTACAAATGAAAAAGTAAATATGAACCTCTCTCCAAATTTATTTGCACTAGTAGTACACCTTAATGTTGTTACTTTTACTACTAGTCTAACTTCACTTGAGGGGGACTGGCTTTGGAGGACAGAGGAGGATGGAGGTACACTCAGCCTAGATCCTAGCCTTCCATCGCCAAACAGACAGTGAGCCTTGATTTTCCAATCAGAAATGTTCTAATTCTGTTAGTACTAGTAGTAGTACTGCTGTTGCTGTGCCTACTTCTAAGGCTAGCAGTACAGAACAGCACACTTTCGGTGAAGTGCAGTGCAACTCTGTCCTGCATCAGTGCTTCTGCTCTAGACTGCAACTCTAGTCTACTCAGTCTGCAGTGCACCACCATCAGAAGTAGATGGAGTGAGCATGTGAAGGAGTAGTCTGTGGACGGACAACTGTACATGGACATTCCTTTCATCACCTTTCATCTATCTAGACTGCAAGTTAAGAAGGACAGTTTCACATTACATTAACACAAATGTAAATGAAATGACCGACTTATTACTCATACTGAGTCGCACAGTGTGCTTGTGCTGCTATTTTTGTATGGTATGGTTCTGGTGGGGTACTTTTGGACTTGGTATTGGTTAACTTGGTACTAGGTGGTAGGTGTAGGTACTGTGTGGCACTGCATTTTGTGCTGCTGTAAGCTAAGACAAGAGTACACTAAACAAACACTTTGCTATAATGTATGTCTATGTCATGTCACGTCACTTGTCTACTCCAATGAAATGGAAAAAATAAATAAATACTTATAGTGCTCAAAGTTTCATGCTCATCATCGGGTCAGGAGGAATGTGACTTCCAGTCAATAAAAAATGTATTTCTCTTGCACATACTTGACTCATCATTTTTCCTTTTTGTCATTAAATTCATAATGTGTCATTTACTGGTATTTTAACTGCTTTTACATGTAAAATTTGGTTAAAATTGCATTATTTTTGAATATTTTAGGTTTTCCCATTGGAATGCGTTATACCGCGGTATAACGATAACCGCAGTACAACACACCGCGGTTATCATACCGTCAAAATTTCAAACCGTGACAACCCTACTGAGAAGTGTAATGTTGTGTTTCCCCAAATTTATGTTCAGTTGTGTTTGTGTGCCCCCAACCCTCCCAAATTTTTTTTTTGGCATGTCAGCATTATTGCAGTACCCTAGAATATGTCAAACTAAGGAACGTAAATAGATTAGAATGCCAAAACAGCATAGATATGGTCAGAACAGCTCAGGGCTGGGTCTTGACCCATTACAAAGGGAGTCATAATGTTACACAGGTCACCTGGCCAGATTTTTGTTTTTTGTTTAATTCTGCCATGCTGTTTCCTCTGAGACCCCCCAAACATCATTCCAAGAAAATTTCTGGAGGGCGCACACATAAAGGGAGGGTATTACATTATACTTTTGCAATCTCCCCATGGTAGAGGGGCTTACCTGACTGCTTGCTGCCACCCTCCCAATTGCCAGTGAGTTGCTGCTGTGATCCTTTTGCTTGGACCATGTGGGTGGAGAGAAAGGGAGCTGGGAAATCACTGAGATCTTTGGCACCCCCTGTGCCTTTCTCCTTAGTGGCTGCAGCTGCACTGCTGTAATCCCAGTTCCTCAATCCAGGCAGAGGGGAAGGGAACAAGAGAGGACACCATTTCTTCAGCACCTCCTATGCCACTGGCTGCCACCTATGGCACAGAGTGGGAGCACAATTGCAGGGGTTCCTCCCCAATGCTATCTGCTTCACCCACCCTGGCCAGCCACCATGACTCGCTGATTCCCCACACCCCAATGACTGAACCAGACAACAGCCCAGGAGGGGCTGCAACTACCCTGGGGGCCAGCTCGCTTATTTGGGGGCATAGAAAGAAATAAAAAAGACTTGGAGCACAAGGTTCCTCTACAGACATGGTCACAGCCATGTTGGCAACCCCTGACCCCACAACTCAGCAAACTGGAGGGCTGGGATGTCCAGCAAGCAGTCACAAAAGATTGTGGGAGGATGATGCAAGTGTAACATCTTTGTTTTGTTTTTTATTTATTTAGGAAATTAGAATTACAGCCCTTTGAGTCATAGACTCGTTTCCAAAGGCTCCACATCAGAATAAAACATACACATTCACACAGTACATACATAGAATAAATGTGGGTGAGCAGTCATACAGAGTATAAGTACAATGAGCACGGGTTAATGCCTATACATTTGGTAGCTAAAACAGGGCACAGCTATCGACATATTTACATAAGTGGTTAAGACCTAACACAATTGATAGCTAAAGCAATGCATGATATGAGTTGGTAGTAAGCCATCTCAGGGGGGCCTTGTCTTATACATAATACGTGGATTCAAAGTCCAGTGCAACTATATGGTAATTGAGGGAGGTGAGGAGACTGTAGGCTAGAAATAGTGAGGGCTCTCCACTGCCTGGCCAAGGGCAGGTGTGTGGCCTAGTGGTGTGGTGCAGGATCCATGGGTTACCAGTTACACTGACATTGACGTGAGGAGAGGATGTGGGCCCTTAAGGCAGCTTTAAAAGGACCTAGATTGGTGATTGATGTGACAGCCGGTGGGAGGACATTGTACCAGGATGGAGCTCTAAGGGGGAAGGATCATTGGGCAAGGGTGGTCCTGACCCTAGGTACCTTCCAGATAGTTTTTGAGACAGCCCATGTGGACGCTGAGATGGTGGCTGCCTGAAGAGTAGCCATGATACCTATTGGGGTTAAACCCAGGTGGATTTGTTTGGTGAAGAGACAGGTGTGGTATAATAACCTTTACTCATGGGAGAGGATATTGGTGAGCGCATATAGGGTGCAGGTATCTGTATTTCTGTCGGCACCAGAGAGGAGCCAGCAGGCCTTATTGATGACTACTTGTATTTGATGAAGCACTGTAGGGTCAGCGGCAGCATAGATTGTGAGGACATAGTCCACCAGTGATAAGACCGAGGAGGCAATGGCTAGGTGAAATGCTTCAGGTGGCAGGCAGTCTTTTTGTCTGTAAGGGAGACTAATGCGGGTGTTGGTGGTGGAGGTGAGGATGTTTATATGTTTGTGGAATGAGAGGGAAGAGTCATATGTAATACATAGATATTTGCACTTTTGGACCTGTTCCATTGGGATGAGAGAGGTGGAGAGTATTTCCGGGGGAAATCCTTTGATTTGTTTTGGCGGTGGGCATAGAGCATCATTTTTATTTTTTAATGTTGACCACCAATCTGTGTTCAGCAAACCAGTGTTCAGTCTGAGAGAAGGAGTTTTGTAAGGTACGCTGGAGAGAGAGAGAGGATCAGGATGTGTGGCATAAAGAACAGCATTGTCCGCGTAGAGGAGAAGGTTGCCGTGGCAGGGATTGCCGTGGCAGGATTTAGGCAGGGCATTGAGGTAGATGCGGAATAGCAGGGGACCCAGGATAGATCCCTGGGGAACTCCTGATCTCACAGGTAGAATAGTAGATATGGTATTATTAATTTTAACACATTGGGTTCTAGATGAAAGATAGCAGGAGAACCATGAGAGTGGACAATGAGAGACCCCAATTTGTTGTAATGTGTTAAAAAGGAGGGGATGAGAAACCATATCGAAGGTCTTTGAGAGGTCTATAAACACGGCCCTGTGAGGTGCCCCTTGTCAAGCGTGGAGTGCAGGGAGTTAGCGAATTCTGTGAGGGCGGTCTTAGTACTATGACCAGCTCCGAAACCATGCTGCTCCCTACATAAGAGGTTGTGTGCGAGGAGGTAGTCAGTGAGCTGTTTGGCCATGATCTTTTCAAGGGCTTTAGAGAGTGGGGGGAGAATTGAGATGGGCCGGTAGTTGTTTGGGAGGGAGCTGTAACCACATTTCAATATTGATGTCATCACTGCCATTTTCCATGAGGTTGTGAACTGGCCCAGGCCCAGGGACAGATTTAGAAGGTCCATGAGTGGGGAGATAGCGAAGTCTAGCGCGCGGTATAGGGTATGCATATCGAAGGCGTCTTTGCAGTAACTGGAGCTCTGGAAGGCTTTGGACAGGTAGGCTTTCGCTTCTGTAGGGGTAATGACTCTGAGTTTGAAGGGGGGGTAGAGGAGCTCAGTTGGTGGGGTAGGCTGAATTGGATCAAAAAAGTTGCTAGGGAGGACTGAGCTGAGGTCTGAGAAGGTGGAGTTGAGACAGTTAACTATGTGAAGTGTGTTTGTGGTGGTAGTACCATTAACACTAAATTGTGAGGGGGGGAGAGGGATTTACCATTAAGCTCCTTGATGTTGTCCCAGAAATTTTTTGTGTTACCCCAAGAGGTGGCTAGGGCAGTTCTGTAGTGCTACACCGTGGCCTTGCTGATTGCCCAGGTACACCTATTGCAGGCAGCATTATAGGCCTGCCTATCGCTTAGCAAACCGGAGGCAGTGGCACGATGCGAGAGGCTGTCACGCATTTTGAACTGTTGTAGGAGTTCTGGGGTGAACCAGGGGGCACTATGTTTCTTAGTGGTCACTTTGATGGTCGGTGCAAAAGTATCACAGGCGGTATTAAAGGTGGTGGTGAAGTAGTGCAATGCATCATCTATGTGCTGGGCTTGGGAAATAGGGGACCAGTCCCAGTTAATTAGATATTGTTTGAGTTTGGCTATGCCTCCTGGGTGTAGTCGATGACGAAAGGTGATATTTGGTGGTGGTTACTTGTTCCCAGAGGTTAGTAGAATCCCATTAGAATCCGTGACAGGCAGGGAGAGGCAGCTAGTGAAATGCCAGTTAAATGGATGTCACACTGTCATTCTTTAGTTTCAATCTCAACTGAGCTGGAGGATGATGTAATCATGGAACTGTCGCAGCAGCATAAGCCACACTCGAGCTAGCTGCAGGGAGTTCGTTTTGGAATGTTCAGTTAGAGTGAGAGATTCTGTAGAGTGGAGTTCCAGTAGGAGGGTGCAGCCTGCAGCAGCTCCTCAGTTTTAGCTCTGACAGAGAGCTCTACTGTGTTTTGGGTAGTTTGTTCTCACCCTAGTGGAAGAACATAGAAGACGGAGATTGAAGTGGTGGAAACCGTTACGAGTAGGTTTTCCTTTGCCCAATCTCAGGAGGGATGGAGGCGATCTCCAGAATTCAGGGGCAATCCCCTGGTCCAGTCTGGACTGTGTTGAAGCTGCCTGAGATTCAACTGCTCTGTGAGTACCTGTGACTTTTGTTTGGAAAAGCCCTGGGGCACCTGCATACCTTGTGGTGAATTTTCTCTGTCAAAGGGATCCTGTCACTTAGACTGTTTTTTTCTATTTAAAAGTGTCTGCTAAAGTTGGGGTCTAGTGAAGAGACAGTGCCAATTACAGAACTTCTAACTTTCTGACACCTCAGAGGTGTGAAATGTAGTATGTTAAGTATGAAAAACATTTCAAGATAGCATCTACAAGTTTTCTGTGAGGGTGTTATTAACCAGGTGAATGGCCGAGTATAAATTTGGAAACAAAAGGTGGGAGACCCCCCCCCATCTCGAACAACCAGTTTACCTCTCTGAGTTCAGTTTGGGCACCTGTGTTTTCTCTCAGTGCATTTGCCCAGTGCCTGAAGAAAATAGTTTACCCAGACGTGGGTTGGATTCTCTTTGAGCCTATATGTGTTCTTTGGTGGTCGAGGGTGCCACCAGTAATTCTTCATGAAATATGGGAAAGTCTCCTAGTACTGGCCATGTGTGCCTAGTCAAGAGGAAATGTACCAGTTCTGGCCATGTGTGCCAACCTCCTAATTCAGAACCAGAGAGTTCGCTGTTCATGTCAGAACCTGAGAGTTCGCTGTGTGTGTGTTCAGTATGCCTATGCTAAACGGGAATGCAGGAAGTTTGTACGTCAGTAATCTGCATTACCAGTAGAAGTAGCTGTGGGGGGCCATCTTCGCTTTGTGATTGTTCTCTGTGTATGTGAATAAAAGCCACACTCTAGAATCCCAACCTGGTTTGGACAGTACTGTTATTGCTTCCACTGTGTCTGGATTTACTTGGGTACCCCTGTCCAGAAGTGCAAACCTAGCATAACTGTGAGCAAACGTTTTCTCCCAGGGACCTAGGTTGATGGCCATGGTAAATGGTCCCACCAGGTGTGCGCCAGGTAGTTGCCACACTTGGTTTGCCTGTCTGTGTATGGCAGGCTCAGAAGTAGATGTACTAGTAAACTAAACTGTAGTGACAACCCCCACCACTCTCTTTGGCACCATGTGGCGAGAGGAGCAGCCCTGCTAGTTAGGCAAGGGGGCTGATAGAGGTGGGTTACACAATCAAGGAACCTCCCACATGGACTGGTGGGCTAAGAGGACAGAAGGAATGATGGACAGCCCTGCATGTCCAATGGAACACTGAATTAAGAGAAACAAGTTTGGGGACTCAGAAGGAGCTTGTGGCAGTCTGAGAGACACATTGAGGTGTTCAGACTTGTTGCTAGTGACACCAAGCGAGAGTCCTAAACAGACCAAAATACCTGCGAGCCCTCACCAGGGTTCATCCTGCAAATTCACTGTGAACATTATCCTGGGCTTATACTATTTGGCAACTGCCAGGGAAAGGCACCTCTTTAGTAAGAGCTGTAAAATTGTGCCAGATGAGCACATGTTGAAAGAAACCACCTAGAGTTTAAGCCTGTGGGGCATTGCTGCAGACCGAAGATGCTGAACTGCACAGAGCAGAGACCAGCATCCTACCCAGGTTGCTTCAGAGCCACGTAAGTGGCCTGTTAGCCCTTATCTAGTAGGGTGGATTGGGGAACATGGAGCCACAGGGCACATACCCTGAGTGCTTGAGTACTCTCGACCTGGAGGGGAGTTGTACCTTAGAGGGTCGCTTCTGGGGTTAGCGTTCCTTGGGAACCTGGGAGCTGCTGCATAGTGCTCCAGTGACTGAGATCTGAGTGAGAAGCGCTCTGTCTGAGAGGTGTGAGCCAGAAGGGCTGAGCTGCTGCAAAACTTCTTCAGAGAGTCCAGTATGCTTCATCCCTAGGCCACTGGGGTCTGCTCCTGACTGCTGGCTGACCTGCTGCTGAGTGCTGTTCCCCGCTTCAGTTGCGCTGCTGCATATGTGAGTCACATGGACACTGGAGTTGCTGGCTGGGGTCTTCTGTACTTTTCCAATATAGATTACAGTTGTATTAGTTAGATTACAAGTTGGTTCTCAAGCATTTTCCATTTCAAGTTCTTTAAATTGTGCTGGCACTCTGTGGCCTGTTGAGAGGGTTACATTTCCAGCTTGTTAATTTTTATCAAGTGCATCACCAAAAGAACTAAGGAAACATAGCTACCAGGCTGCACAGGAATGTTAGTGTAATTCCTGGGTATCCAGAGTCACTGGTTCTTGTATCATACCTGAAATCACAGTTTTATTACTGGTACCAGCTGAAAATGTTACACCACACTGTGCAGTATAATTCCTCCTTTTGTACCCCTTGATTATGCAGGTGCTTTATAGTCTGTGTGGGATCTGAGAGGGTGGTAGTGACCCACAGTACACTGGCTTCCAAAGGCATTGCTACAGAGTGGAAGTGCTCAAGGTGACTTGCAACTGTATGTCCCCCTCTTCAGCTTCCAGGCCTGTGTTCTTAAATAAAATCACTATTACTTTGTTGAATTTCACTTGCATGGGTGAGCCCACTTTGTGTAACCTGATTGAAGTGTTTATTGGTGAAAGTAACAACTGTCTTATTGGTCCCCAGGGGGTGGTCCAGTCCAATGTAGGAAGGTGGGAAGATACTGCATCCCAGGAGGTGGTACTGTCCCACTTATTCTCTCTAGGTGGAGGCACCGTGCTATTTCTTATTAGTTCTGGGATGACCCCCCCACACACACACACATACACACACTGCAGGAAAAAGGAAAAACCTATCCCCCTCAACCGGGTGGGCCCTGTACAGTCACCAGATAGGGGAGTGAACCCAGACCTGGTAACCCAAGAGTCACACTTTTACCGCCCTTCTTCAGTCCAAAGAGCAATTCAGAGAGGCACGACAGTGCCCCCCCCCCCGACTGTATGGGCACGACAGCCCCCCAACCCCACATACATATTCACATACACACACACACACATGCAGCACAAGGGAGCACTGCCACATGCTGAGAATAACAGTCCGTTCAGGTTCAAACAGGGGCTCTCCGAGTCAGTTGGTGCATTCAGTGACCACGACTAAGCAAAAGAAAACCACAAACTGGGCACAAACAACCACACTGAAAGGAAACTGTTATGCAGACTGAAACACTGAGCCAAACTCGATATTTATTGAAGTGCTGCAATAAAGTGCAAAGTTCCATACAGCAGCAACAGTGAGGTACAGGTAACCAGAGCGCAAAACCTCCTATGTGGCCCTGAATACCTGTACCTCACTGTTGCTGCTGTATGGAACTCTGCACTTTATTGCAGCACCTTAATAAATATTGAGTTTGGCACAATGTCTGAGTCAGTGTAAGATTTCCCTTTAAGTGTGATTGTTCGTACCTGGTTCAACTATAACCTGTTCCCTAACCCACAGGTAGTTCTAAAAGTAGAGTCATTAATGGTTTGTAGGTTCTCCGGACATTCTGTAATGCCCCCCAGCATTAGTTGTTCCACAGAGAAGTTCTGGAGGCAAGTTAAGTTATGGCTGGCAAAGAGAGAGGACATGCAGAGGAATGGTTGACGAGTAAAGCTTTTCTTAGTGGTCCCCACCTACTCCCAGTACATCTACTCCCATCTCTCTGATCTCAGTTCAGTCCACAACAACATCCAGTCAGAGCAGTTCCATGCAGGACCAGCAGTTCAGTTGTTTGACCCCCACCCCTTTTACCAGTAGCAGCAGTCACAGGAGTGGTGTCACCCCACCACCAGACTCACCACGATGACAGTAGTGGGCAGCAAAGATGAATCCCAGGGTATGGTGGGGAATGAGCAGACTGCTCAATAGGAGAAACGTTTTTATTTATTAGTTTTAAACTCATGCCGGTTGTTGCTGATAAGAGCATCTTCAGTTGCAGTCAAGGAGTAGGGAGGCCTCAGGAATCAATCCCACCCAAACTGTCCCGATGTTTGTCTGATTGCATGGCTGCAGTAGGGAGCACAGAATCTAAGCTTTAGCAGAGGCTGCTGTTGGCTCCAGCAAAGGGAGCATGATAAATAGAAAAGTGGTTCAGATAAAAAGGGGCTGGACTTGGCCACCCATTGGCCCAGTAATAGTGAATTGTGTGCTGCCATACTGACGACTCGGGTTTGGAAGTGAGCCAAGGAAGTCATGTCAGAGGCTAGACCATGGCTGAGATAGCTGCCGCTTGGCAGTGTGCCTCGGCCAGGGAAGGTAAGTGGTGGGTTCCACTATAGCAGCGACTCCTGTGGTTGGGCCAGGGAGTTTGCTTCTGCTGCAGGGTGAGCTGGTATTGGCAAGGCCACAAGAGGCTCCACCTCTGCCTGGTGAGAAGGGAGGGAAATCGCGATGTATAATTCCCCTGCCATCTGAATGATGGCATAAATCCTCTGAACGGGGTATATCCCTAGTTACAGGGTATACCCCTAAAGGCAACTGCAGGGATAAGGGTATGAAAATCAATATGTAAAAAAAAAAAGTTATAGTTACCATTGGTAATACCAGCGGTTTTAGTCTCTCAACTGGTGACTATACCTCATCCAGTGCAGGATGGGGCACCTGGCAGAAGTCATGGACTGTGAGCGCATATTGCAGTAGCAGCAGTAGGAACACTCAAGGTAACGACCAAAACTGTCTGACTCATTTGTATGTATTCAACAACACAGCACTGCATACAGGATGGGCCAGGTGGTGTACATACAGGCGGAAGTGGAGTCATAATGTTTTCCAGCTTCTCTGTCTGCTAGCTCAGTACCACCCAGAACCCACCCACAGAATACAAGAATAAGATGGCAGTGTACACGGACACAGTGCTGCTAGCACTGGACCGAAATCCAGAGGCAGGAGTGGTTTACCTGTCATCCACTTGTATCTGGTGCCCCCTGACGAAATCTCTGTGTGAGGCGAAGCATCAAGGTAGTCAGTAGCTACATGTGGCACCTTCACAATAAATTCTTTCCTGCAGCAGTTCCCTGTCAGGTCTGAATGCTTCTTTTGGTTTAGCACTGCCCATCTTGTGCAGATTTTGTCTGCAGCATAGCTCACTGGGGCTGGCAGCAGAAACTTTGTACCCAGGAGCACATTCTTTCATTGTGTTGTTGTGTCCAATGCCATCATGGCTGTTGGGGTGATGGCCGCAGTATGTAGGGTGGCCCCCCTCCTCCCCGATGCACAGACTGCACAACACAGCTGGGCAGCAAAGGTGCAGTGTTCCCTATGTTCTCATGCATTTTTATGAGTTTCTGCCTGCCTGATTCACAGACAGACTACTGCTGCCTGCTACCATCAGGTCATGGGGTCCTGTATTCTACGGTAGGCAGGCAGTCGTAATTCAGCAGTTAATTATGGTAGAGTCACTTGGATTCCTGAATACAGCCTAAGGAGTCTTATGAATATTAATGTACAGAACAGACTGAAAACCTGTCCTGCCAGTTGAATCAGCCAGGGACCCAGATCTTTAAAGTGTAGGTGCTGAATTTTATTGCCAAAAACTGATGAAGCGCAAATATGGAAACACGGAAACGTAGAATCTGACAGCAGACAAGGACCACTTTGCCCACCCAGTCTGTCCATTTGTCCCTGCCTACAGTGTCACTACAGACTCTGCCTGATCTCCGGATCCCCCCAGATGCCCTTGTGCCTGTCCCATACATGCTTGAAGCCCACCACTGTTTTCACCCCCACCACATCTGCTGGAAGACTGTTCGAGTGTTCTTTAAGTGAAAAAGTACTTCCTCGTATCTCTTTTAAATTTTCTCCTTCAGCTTCAGTGTATGTCCCCTTGTTCTTGTGCACCTTCTCCTCTGAAAACTACTCCCCTCCTGTACCTTATTCAGTCCCTTGAGGTATTTATAGATCTCTATCATGTATCCCTCTCCCTCCTGTCTTCCAGGGTGCACATATTAAGATCCCTCAGTCTCTTCTCAGAGGGTATCTGATGTAGCGCCTGCACCATTTCAGTTACCCTCCTCTGGGCAGCCTCTACCCTTCTATGTCCTTCCTGAGATGTGGTCTCCAGAACTGGACATAGTACTCCAGATGGGGGTCTCACAAATGATCTATACAGTGGCAACACCACCTCCCTCTTTCTGTTTGTGATACCCCTCGCTATGCACCCCAGCATCCCACTGGCCCTGCCTACTGCCTTGCCACCTTGAGGTCATCCAATATGATTAAGCCAAGGTCACTTTCCTGTTTCGGGACTGTCAGTACATCTTCCTCCATTTTATACTCTGCCTCTGGGTTTATGTGCCCCAGGTGCATAATTTTGCACTGAAACCCAGCTGCAATGCCTTTGACCACTCCTCAAGTGTTTTCCGGTCTCTGCCCATTCTCTCCACCCTATTGCAGATTTTGATGGCATCTGCAAAGAGGCAGACCTTCCCTTCCCTTCCAGCTGTTCTACAAGGTCACTTATAAATACATTAAAGAGGACTGGTCCCAGTACTGAGCACTGAGGTGCCTGAAGACCGACCTACTCCTGCAAACCCAAACCAAGCAGTGAACTTGCTTAGAGTTCACCCCAATGCCATTCCAAAGGTGTACACCAAATTTTCAACATTGAACAACACTTGCCTGCTGCACTATAGCCCAGAAGAAATGTGTTGTGCAAGGGGCTGACCCTAGTTTGAGAGAAATCATCCAAACTTTGGAAAAGGGATTAGGTGTCTCTCATGTTGAATCTGGCACCCTGACCTGCCACTTCTTTTGAGAGAGTGGAGTAAGCTCGTAATGAAAATGGACTGTTATACTGATCAACCTGGGGAAAAAAAACCTCCCCTAAGAAACAGCTGTTTTTTTTCTCACTAAGTTCCAGAAAACTGTCATGAGAGCATTACATGAAGAGATGGGACATCTGGGAGTTGACAAGACCTTGAACTTGATCAAGGTGACATTTGGTTGGCCTTGTGTGGCCGCTGAGTTTGAGAGATACTGCATATGATGTAGCAGATGCCTCAGATAAAAGACTTTGCCAAAAAGAGCTGTCCTTCTTGTCAACATCACCTGCAGTGGGCCTTTGGAATTAGTTTGCATGGAATCCTTGTCTCTTGAGCCTGACCACAAAGGTGTAGGTAGTATACAAGTACTAATAGAGCACCATGCTTGCTACACCCTGGCTTACCCAACCAATGATCAGAAGGTGACTATAGTGGCCAAGGTACTTTGGGAGAAGCACTTTGTACATTATGGGTACATTATGAGTTTCCCAAAAGATTGCATTACTACCAGGGCATAGTTTCATTAAGGAGGTACCTAAAATGATTGTTGTTGAGAAATCTTGTACCCCACGTAACCCACAGGGAGACTTACAGCTAGTGATGTTCAGCTAAATGCTGTTGAATACATTAGGAACATTGGATCCCTCTCAAAAATGTCATTGGAGTCAAGAAGTCCCATTTTTGGTTCATGCCTCTAACTGTACAAGGAATAAAGTCCCTGGACTTTTTCCATGCTACCTCATGTTTGGTCAAGACTCCAGACTCCCTCCCAGTGAGTCGATGTTTCAGTGTTTCCACTGACACTTCTCTCTCTGAGACTTACCTGGAATACACAAAACGTCTAATGGAACAACTCATGGAAGCATACTGATTGGCCCAGGAAGTCTCTGGAAGAACATCCTGTCTTACAAAGTCAGGAATGGCAAGAGACTGCATGAAGAAGCACTACCACCAGGAGACCAACTATTAAGGTGAGGACAGAAGTTGGGGAGGCAGCTTTATGCAGTAATTTCTTCCTTTTCTTCATGCCAGTAGAGCATACTTCGCAAACACGACTCAAGTCACCTCTGCGGGACCAAGAGATGGGTATGTGCACTTGTGGTGTGAGACACAACTTTAACTTAAAAAAAAGAAGACTTTGGCAGCTCATCAGTGCTGTGGCAGGGGTGCCACACGCGACAGTGGTGACCTGAGTTTGGGAAAGAGATCAGAACACTAGAGGGCTGTCTGGGGAGGATGGCAGAGTATCCCAGAGGACATTCTCCTCTTCAGAGTGGGTGGATGTCTGTTCCCTGTTGCATGAGCACAGCTGGAGTCACCCGGAATGTGCAATCCAGTCAGTATGGCAGTGGAAGGGGAGACAGAGGGATTTTTTGTGGCATGCATGCCTATTGTGTCGCACACTGCACAATCATAGCCAAGTACCTCAGGGTGGGAGAATAAAAGAAACACTCCTGTTCCTGGTAGGATGATGTGAGCACACTTGGTCCCCACATCACCTACCCCACAGTACAAAAGAACCCCCCACCACCACCATCAAATGTGGAAAAGATAAGAGGCGAGTCTGGTCCACTCCAAATGGCACTACTGGGAGGATTCCCCACAGAGTAGGTAAGGGGGGAGCTATCTGGGATCCAGGTAAAGGACAGGGATATGTGGTAGCTGTGCAGATGGAGGCCAAGGATTGTCAGCTAAAGAGCATAAAGAATAACTAAAAATGTTGGCTCCCTGCCAGAAGTTGACAGGAAACACAGTAGCTGCTGACAACACTTGGGAACTGGGCACCTGGAGGCACTCCTGTGTGCAGATGGCACAGATGTTCAGACACAAAAGAAACTGGGGAATCTGTTTTTGTGCCCTGTGGGACACAAGACTTCCAGAAGTTGTGACAAGAGATGGAAGGTGTTTAAAATAATAAAAATGCCCAAGAAGGCATGGATGTCACATATTTTGAGTATCCCTCTGACCCCACAGGACTGTGAAAAGAGCAAGGGGCCATTACTTTGCCAACACACTTTTGTTAGGTAATCAGAGAATACCTAACGTTCACAGAGCTATCCCTGCCAATCAGAAAACAGTACCCCCCCCCCGCCCGGGAGAGGGATTGTTGAATTTATGCTGTGAGGAAGGGGCATGAAAATAGACAAATGAGAGAGCTCCTTTTCCCTTTTGTGCCCATGCTAACCAATAAACACTGGAGCTTGAGAGTAGGGTGTTCAGCTAGCTCAGGCTGCCATAGATCTGTCTGATCTACAGAGAGAGACAGATGCACTTTCTGCTGCTTAGTCTCTGGCTTGAGCTCCTGACAGAAAGCCTTGCCTGAGATTCACACTAAGTAGATTCAGAGCCTTGGACCTCAAGTGACGGCCCTGGAATACAGTACCTGGAGCAGGGGATGCCATGCTTAAGCTCTGTTTTTTTGTGGGAGAGGTTCACCTGCTTCTCTAATAGGATCTAGCTGCAGGGATTCATCCCTGTAGGGGCCTGACAGTGTGGCCCTGTGTGATTGCCTGCCTTTGAGTAAGTGAACAAAAGGTTCCTGTGAAGAGGATCATCAAGAGTTTTTTTTTTCAGAAGCATTCTGCATGGCTGACACCCTTCACCACTGATGTTGGGTTGTGGGTTCCCCTCGGCTACTTTCAAGCTGTACAGACAGAACCACTGAGGACAATACTCCAAAATGACGGCTACAGCTAAGTGCCAGCTTGTGAGTACAAGTCAGGGCCCCCAGTTCTGCAACTTCATAAGATAGCCAGGGCATATACAGTTTCTTGGCAAGAACTGTGCAATACTATGTAGCCCACCCCTTCCCCGAGTGTCTAGGGGTATACTAGTGATAACTGTCCATGGGGAGAAGGTGGCCACAGCAGACATTGCACCAGAATGGCTTGCATTTACCATGTCCTCCTGCCAATGGGGTACCAGGTTCTTCAGATGCTGAGCTGAAAGGGAACCCATGTTAATCACAACAAACATTGATGAAATAACTTGCAGCAACACACTTTGTAGAACAAACAATGGGGATACCATTTAATAACTTGGTTAGAGCAACTCCATGAAGCCAACACAATGGATTTAATGAGGTTGAATTTCACATTTGACCCAGATGGTCATACAGTTCATGAGCTTGGTCCAAAACACTTAGTGAAGGATTCACCATTCGGGGTGTGGTACTGACATCCCCAATAAGTTAGGCAGCTCTCTAATCCCAGTCCATTCTTATCTCTCAGGCAGCTCTGTATCCTAGTCCATTCCCATTTGCTTTTCTTCTGCAATCATTCACACAGGGGCAAGCTGGCCTCTTACCTTGGGGCCACCAGCTCCATCTCAACTCTTGTCTCGATTTCTTATAATCTTTGGTGAGTAACTGTCGCCATGAATTATGGTGACCTGTCCTGAACCCATGTCCTACAGCAGATCATCTCCTTTCAATCTGTCTCACTCCTTGGGGCCATAAAACTGGAGCTCCCAGGATACCTCTCCATAGCGCTTCCTCAAGCCCACTTTTCAGATGCTGTCTCATGGGGCATGTCACTCCATTTCATCGAGGTGGTAAGAATGGAGTCCCTCATGGGGCTCAGAACTATGGCTGCTGCCATGTCCTTTCCCTGGCTGTCTTTCTGTACACCGCAGGGCCCAGAGCAATCATCCTGCTCCAGTCCTCACTCCCACTCTCTCTCTCAGCCTGCCCAGGGAGGCTTCCCGCCAGCAGAAAACTGCCCCCCCCCCAGAAACCTGGAGTTAACCCATTCCTGACCAGAGCTGTTCTAGCCCAGATTATTCCCACAGTTGCATGAAATATACACTTCCTTAAGCTCTATTCCCCGGGGGGTTACATCCTTCCCCATTTTTAAACACTCACCATCCCCGGTGAGCACTTACAGCAAAAACAGCCATCCCAACGAATCTCAGCTGAAGGGTATGCACACTTCCACTCGACCAAGTCTCGAGGAGCTGCGGGCTGCACCACCACAGAGGTGGGATTCTTAATCAGCACTGGGGCCTCAACTCAGTTCTGCTCTCTATCCCGACCAAACTGCTCTCACACCTCTGGCCACCCACCCCACTGGACCCTTTGGACAGATTGCCTATGACTCCCAAGGGTGGCATTCCAGACCTAACGCTGCCTAAACACTAGAACGCTGCCTGCTGCCTAAGTGCTGTTGCCTTCAGAGGATGGACTCTCAAGAATTAGCCTCCCCCTAATCTTTTAGATAATTACCCTATTACCATGAAAAGTAGCCCAACAGGGCAGACACATGATAGCTCTAAATTTGTTAGACAAATGGCCTGCATACAATGATTCAGCCAACAATAATTTCGACAATGATAATATTGAATGCTATAAGCAATAACATTAACATGATGACTGATAATTAAAGCGATACTCTGGCTAACAAATAATTGAAATCAGTCCCCACAGTCTATGAGTAAATGATAACAAAAGTCACAAAAAGGGTTATTTATTAGATCATCGGTTTACAAACCTTTGAGTCATAGACTCATTTACAAAGGCACCTCATCAAGAGAGCAATACATCACAGCAAACAAAACAGTACAGTACATAACACTTAGATTAAAAAAAGCAACCAGTGTTACAGGCATTCACTGGCGGTACACACTTGGTAATAGATTGATCACAGTAGTCATAAATTAGGTACATGAGTACCACGTCAGGTAACAACCAGAGATACAGTGGCGTGAAAAAGTATTTGCCCCCTTCCTGATTTTCTCTGTTATTGCATATTTGGCATACTGGATGTTTTCAGGTCTTTAGACAAAATGTTATATTAGATAAAGGGAACCTGAGTGAACAAATAACACTTGTTTTTTTTTACTTATTTCATTTATTTAATGAAAAAAGTTAACCAACATCAACTGGCACTGTGTGAAAAAGTAATTGCCCCCTTACACTTAATAACTGGTTACGACACCTTTAGCTGCAATGACTGCAACCAAACGCTTCCTATAATTCAATATCAGTCTTTCACATTGCTGTGGAGGAATTGTAGCCCACTCTTCCTCGCAGAACTGCTTTAATTCAGTAACATTGGTAGGTTTTGAGCATGAACTGCTTGTTTCAGGTCCTGCCACAGCATCTCTATTGGGTTTAGGTCTGGACTTTGACTAGGCCACTCCAAAACTTTAATTTTACTTCTTTTCAGCCATTCTGATGTGGACTTGCTTTTGTGTTTTGGATCATTGTCTTGCTGCATGACCCAACTACGCTTCAGCTTCAGCTGATGGACAGATGACCGGACATTCTCCTTAAGAATTTTCTGGTACAGAGCAGAATTCATGGTTCCTACAATTATGGCAAGTCGTCCAGGTCCTGAGACAGCAAAGCATCCCCACACCATCACACTACCACCACCATGTTTGACTGTTGGTATGATGTTCTTACTGTGGAATGCTGTGTATGCTTACGCCAGACATTATGGGATCCATGTTGTCCAAAAGTTCCACTTTGGACTCATCTGTCCATAGAACATTTTCCCAAAAGGCTTGGGATCATCCAGGTGCTTCTTGGCAAATGAGAGATGAGCATTTATGTTCTTCTTGGTTAGCAGTGGTTTCCACCTTGCTACTTTCCCATGAAGCCCATTTTGCCAAGTCTCTTTCTGATTGTGAGTCATGAACACTGACCTTAGCTGAGGCAAGAGAAGCCTGCAGTTCTTTGGATGTTGTTTTAGGATCCTTTGAGACTTCCTGGATGATTTGCTGCGCCCTTGGAGTAATTTTGGCAGGCCGCCCACTCCTGGAAGACTCACTACTGTTCCAAATGTTCTCTATTTGGGGATTATGTCTCTCACTGTGGTTCAATGGAGTCCCAGAGCCTTAGAAATAGCTTTGTAACCCTTTCCAGACTGATAGATAGCAACAACTTTTTTTCTGATCTTTTCAGGAACTTCCTTTGATCATGGCATAATGTGCTTGTTGAATCTTTGTGCTGGCAACGTGACTCTGATGGTAAGGGTCAAAATAAGTGAGGTTTATATTGAGCAGGGCTGGCTGTAATCAAGCCTGGCTGTGTTCAATCAGCTGACTCTAATTATCCCTTTAATTGGGTTGATTTAATTAGGGGGGCAATTACTTTTTCACACAGTGCCAGTTGGTGTTGGTTAACTTTTTTCATTAAATAAATGAAATAAGTAAAAAAAAACAAGTGTTATTTGTTCACTCAGGTTCCCTTTATCTAATATTACATTTTGTCTAAAGACCTGAAAACATCCAGTGTGACAAATATGCAATAATAGGGAAAATCAGGAAGGGGGCAAATACTTTTTCACGCCACTGTATATTATTACAATAGTCAGCAGATGTTGCCTGAGACCCCAGATATATATATATATACAGCAAAAGTAGACAGGGCAGACCTAGCCTTGGGGTGAAGGTAAGGGGCAGGTGGGGTATTATGTGCAGTTGCAGCAGCGAATGCTTGTCAGATGGCTTCTGAGGGAGACCTTGAAAGGACCAAGCTTAGTGGAGTCAGCCATGTTGGCTGAGAGGGAATTGAATCAGGAGGGAGCCTGATAGCAAAAGGATCTCTGGGCCATAGAGGTCATTACCCTGGGGACAATAAGGGAGGTTTTGACAGTGCTGCAGGTGGAGACTGAGGGGGAGGCACGCTGCAGGGAGGTGGCGACCCCAGGAGGGGGAGAGCCCTAGCAGGGTCTTTTTTACAAGAAGGCAGGCTTGGAAGCGGAGTCTTTCTTCAAGATTGAGCAAGTTGGTGGTGGAGTACAGCAGGCACTTATGGGTGCACCTAGGGGTTCCCAGTATTAGCCTGCAGGCCTTGTTTATAGAGAGCTGGATTCTTGCATACGCAGTGTTGTCAGCTGCAGCATAGATGGGCAGCCCATAGTCGATTAGCGACAGGACAGAGGAGGTGATTGCCAATCTAACGGCCTCTTGTGGTAGGCAGTCCCTATGGCAGTGTAATAGTCCAATCCTGATATCAGTGGCAGCAGAAAGGGCATTGATATGGGAATGGAAAGAAAGTGCCGAATCAAAGGTAATGCCCTGGTACTTGTAGGTGGAAACCTACTCAATGGGGATTAGTGTGCTAGGCAGTATCGAGAGGGGCACCACTGGCTTTGCTTTGGCGATGTGAGAAGAGCATAACTTTGGTCTGGTTCAGGACTACCTTTGTGATGTGAACCAATGATCAGCTCTATCAAAAGCTTGTTGGAGGGTGGCCTGGAGTGTGTTGGGGTTGGGGTCAGCAGCGATGAGCACAGCGTCATCCGCATAGAGGATGATTTTACTTGGGCAGGCCAAGGGGAAGGAATTGAGGTAGAGACTGAAGAGGAGAGGGCCTAAAACGAAGCCCTGGGGAACCCCAGAGCGGACAGGTCGTGTGTCAGATAGGGTGCTATTGATTTGAGTTCTGGCAGAGAGGTAGCTGGTGAACCATGCAAGGGGGTCGGGGGAGAAACCAAGGCATCTGAGGGAGTCAAGCAGGAGAGGATGGCAAACCGTGTCAAAGGCCTTGGAGAGGTCAATGAACACGGCACTGGCAGGACTTCCGACATCAAGAGAAGAGTGCAGGAAGTTGGAGAATTCAAGTAGCGCAGTTGTGGTGCTGTGACCTGCACTAAAGCCATGCTGTTCAGTGCACAGGATATTGTGCATGGCCAGGTATTTGGCAAGCTGGTTGGCAACTACTTTTTCAAGGGCCTTAGAGAGTGGGGGGAGGATGGAGATAGGTCTATAGTTACCTGGGGATGTACGATCGCCATTCTTTAGGATGGGAGTGATGATGGCAGTTTTCCATGTGCTGGGGAACTGCCTCAGGCACAGGGAGCGGTTGAGCAGCTCGGTGAGTGGGACCAGGATAGCATCCAATGTCAGATGAAGTAGCCTAGTGTCCAGTAGGTCAGTGCTGGGGTTGTTACTACTAACGGCTTTTTGCAGAAGGGGTCTAGCCTCCAACGGGGAGATGGTACGTAGGTAGAAAGGAGGTCTCTGGAGAGTGGGCAGGGGTGCTACTGGGATGGGGTCAAAGAAGTTACTGGGCAGAACTGAACTCCGGTCGAGAAAGTGTGGTTTTGACAGTCTCCAATGCCAAGGGGGTCAGAGCAGACAGTGCCATTAAAGGAGAGTTGAGAGGGGGGTGAAGAGTGGGATTTCCCATTCAGCTCCTTTACATTATCCCAAAAGTTTCTAGCTGACCCCCAGGAGGAGACAAGAGCGGATTGGTAGTACTGGGCTTTGGCCTGTCGAATGGTCCAAGTACACTTATTGTGCTCAGCGTTGTATGTGTTGTTAGCCTCACTCATCTTGATGTTTCTCCAGAGGACATCTAAAATCACAGTTCACCAAGAAAATGTCCCCTGTCCTGCCTCCCATAGTTGTAGTGAGGATGCGGTTTGGTGCAGGGCTGACCATACAAGTCAGTGGCCCCTACACAATTTCTGAAGGAGAATTTCTGAATTCCTGAAGGAGTTCGAGGACTTCATTGTCGACATGGCTTTGGAGTCACCCAGATGGTTAATTCTGGGTGACTTCAATGCCTGGATCAACGATGAACTCTCGCAATTTGGAAATAGTCTCCTTCAAATTATGATTACGCTAGGCCTTACACAGGTGGTTACCTCTGTTACCCATATAGGGGGTCACTCCTTGGATCTTGTGTGTTCCTCCTGGGGATGGAGATAATGGACTTAGGGGTGGAACTAGTCAGTTGGTCAGACCATCGCACCATAAGGTTCAGTTTCGGGGCACCCCCAAATAGACCTGCCCCTACGGAGATGGTCCAGTACCACCCCTTAAGGAGAGTTACCCCAGAGGGCCTACTCGCAGTGCTGGGCCTATCGGGTTTATCGCTTGAATGCATGAGTCCAAGGAGTCTTGTGCTGGCCTATAATAAGGCAGTGGGTGATGCCCTGGACTCAGTTGCTCCTGTTCATGTTATTCTACTCATTCTGTGCCCGAGGACCCCCTGGTTTGATGGGTCCTTGAAGGAGCTAAGAAGAGTTGGGTGAAGGCTAGAGAGAGTTTGGTGGAAATCTGGCCTGGATGCTGACAGGCTTAGATTGATGGATCTTTATAAGGCCTATCAATCAGCAATCACCAGTAAGAAGGTAGAATTCCTGTCTGGGGAGATTGCTGCTGCACGGAATCAACCAGCTCAGCTCTTCCGAACTGTGGACAGACTGTGCAATCCAGTCTGTCTTCAATCTGGAAGAGATTTTTCACAAATGAAGTGTGATGAGCTTGCTCGATTCTTCACAGATAAGGTTGCCAGCATCAGGTCGGGTACTGGCCCAGCTCTCTCTATGAGGGATTGCGGAGATCGGCGGGAGGTGGCAAGTGCCCATTCTACCTGGTCTGACTTTATCCAGCCGGAATTCATGGACACTGTGAGTTTTGTCCAGACTTTGTGACCAACCAGCTGTAGTGTGGATCTGGGACCTACACCACTATTGGTAGGTTGCATAGCTGTTATCTGCCCAATCCTTGCTGAAATTGTCTGGAGTTCCTTGGAGCAGGGTTTTTTTCCTGATCCCCTCAAGGAAGCAGTCATTCGACCACTCCTTAAAAAGTCCTCCTTGGATCCAGACTGTCTAGCTAACTATAGACCTGTCTCTAATCTACCCTTTGTGGGTCAGGTTAATGAGAAGGTGGTTCATTGCAGCTGGATGACCATCTTACAACCCACAATGTCTGTGACACTCTCCAATCTGGGTTTAGGAAAAGACATAGTACTGAGATTGCCCTTGTCCAGGTTTTAAATTATCTAATTGCAGGAGTTTGAAAGGCTCATACTATCTTAGTTCTTCTTGATCTCTCGGCGGCATTTGACACTGTGGACCATGGTGTGTTTTTGGAGTGTCTGTGGCTTCTCTGTGGACTGTCCACAATAGTCTTAAGTTGAATTCGATCTTTCCTTATGGGCAGATCGCACAGGGCTGTCACTGGAATCTACTCCTCTGATGCTCTTCGCCTGTCCTGTGGGGTGCCGCAAGGCTCCACATTGGCACCCATGTTGTTTGCAGTGTATATGCTGCCGTAAGGAGATATCATTAGGTGATACAGGTTGGGTTTTCATTGCTATGCAGATGATGCCCAACTGAATATGTCCTTTATTCCTGGACAGGATGATGTGATCTCTGTGCTTAACGACTGTCTGGCCGAAATCAGGAATTGGATGAGCACTAGCTGTCTGAGGTTAAATCCGGATAAGACTGAGGTTTTGGTTGTGGACCCAGGTCATCAGGAGATGGGTCTTGGGGCTGGGCTCCCCTCAAGCTTATGACTTGATGGTGTCCAGCTCATGACCTCAGACTGGGTGCGTAATCTGGGTGTTATTTTTGACAGCGGTTTGACCCTGAAATCACAGGTGTCTGCCGTTGTCAAATCTTCCTTTTACCTTCTTAGGAATATTGCTCGGGTGAAACACCTAGTTGCTCTGGCTGACCTTCCTACATTGGTCCACGCCTTCATAACCACCCGCCTTGATTACTGCAATGCCCTCTACCTAGGACTTCCAGTGGTTGATATCCATTGCTTGCAGCTATTGCAGAATGCGGCGGCCAGGCTTTTGACTGGTACATCCAGGACTAGTCATATTACGCCTGTGCTGCGCGAACTGCACTGGCTGCTGGTACAGTGACAGATCACCTTCAAGGTCAGGTTACTGACCTATAAAGCCCTACATGAACAGGGGCCCTGGTATCTGAAAGATCTCCTTACTCCCTACTGCCTTCCCACTCACTCTGATCCACCGACGAGGGATTGCTAGGGTTCGGTTAAAAATATCTGGGGCACGTGCTTTCTCCTATGCTGCCCCTACCCTGTGGAATTCTCTACCTTGTTGGCTAAGGAATGCTGACCATCTCGAGTTCTAAATCTGAGCTCAAAATGTATTTGTTTTATCAGGCTTTTTCAGAAGCCTTTTAAAATTTTAAGTGTATTTATTATTTGATTATATTGTTTGTTCATTTTACTATACAGAGCCTTGGTACTTGAAAGGCACTTAAGAAATAAAGTTTTACTTTACTTTACTACAATATTTAGTATGTTCACCATTCACATCCTGCAGCAGGGCATAATTCTTGTATGGCGTAAGTTCCTCATATGCAGACTTAGAACAGATAGCCTTGGTGATCCGCTGGGCCTCCTGGAGTGATACAGCGGGGCTAAAGGTATTCAGGTTGTGCTTCCGGTAAATCCTGCCCAAGATGCCTTGGAAAACCCAATCTTTACGCTTCTTCTCTGTGACATCCCACACTCTCTCCAGTACATAGGGATAATCACACTGGGGATATTCCTGTCTGATGTGCCTCCTCACAGTTCTCTCCTCCTGGGACCACTCAGGCATACTTTGAATGGTGACCCTCAGAGCCTGTCCCTCTGGGAAGCACACTGCATCTCAATACTCCCACTCCCATCGTTCACACTCCTCAGCCTGGTTTTGATGGTCTGTAAGCCAGGGATGGACTATCACTGCAGAGGTGGAATCTTTTGGAGGCAACATAACCACCACGGCATAGGGGGAGGCTGGATCCTTCTCCAACTCTTCCTCCCACTCATCAAGCCTTCACTCCTCTCATGGCTTTCTGTTCCTCTAACTTCTGGATTACTGGGGTGGACATTTTAGAAGGCTCTGCCAGTGGGCTCTGCTGATGGCTAGACCTAGAGGGCTGATCCCCTGGCAAAGATTCAGCTGACATGCCAGGGGGTACAGACTGCGGGGCTGTATCAGTCTTAAGAGTCTCTTGGCTGAATGCCTCTTGTAGCACTCCAGCTGCACTAAAGTTGTCCGGAGTCAATAACTTCTCCTGGGGATACTTTAGCTGGACTGCACTGCATGGAACGGGTCTGCTGCTAACCATTCTGGACAACCTAGAACCCTCCTGGGGGACAGACTCTTCTTTTACTATAACTCCACAGCTTCGGCCCCACTCCTGGGGTCCACACTTACTCCATTGTCCTCCCAGGCTCCCAAACTCATATCCACTGAAGTTATTGATGCTACTGACTGACTTGGACCAAAAAAGACCAATGGAGCAGCTGGTGTCCCTTGGGAAAACAACTGGCACCTTGACAAGTAACACACACTGGTAGTAGCTCTACTCTGGGGCCCTTGTGCTGGCAGAAGGCATACTCCCTGGATGTGGTAGACTTGCCAACTAACTCCCACATCCATTTAAACATTTCAGCAGGGATTGAAACATCCAAGGCTGATAAGCTTTATGCCATATTTTCACTGAATTTGCAGCAGTTTAAACGAAAGTCCAGTGGGTGAACTAGCACCGACTCTCCCACTGCTCTGCTGAGCTCACACCCAGGCACCAACTCTCAGGTCGCCAGTCTCGCCCAAACAGGTCCAAACAGTCCAAACCAGGAGAATGTCCTGATCCATTTGATTGGAATTCACATGGACCATACACATAGTTTCTTTCTGCAGACATTCAGGCACCACAGTCCAAGTAAAGGTTCGAATTTTCTCTGTCCTCAAGTGTTATATTGATTAGGTCACAGTTCATAAGCAGAGAAGCAGCCCCAGGGAAGAACAGCCTTCAGCATCCATGGCACCCCAAAACCACAACCCAAATGAGCCCCACGTGTAGCCCCTTCCTGAATGTCTAGGGGTATGCTGGTGGTAACTGTCTATGAGGAGGAGGCAGCCACAACAGACTCTGTGCCAGAACAGTTTGCTTTTACCATGTCCTCCAGCCACCAGGGTGCTGGGCTCTTCAGGTGCAGAGCTGAAAGGGAACCCATGTTAGTCACAACACTAATGAAATAACTTGCAGCAGCACACTTTGTAGAACAAACAGTGGGGATCCCCATTTAACAACATGATTAGTGCAACTCCATGGAGCCAAAACAGTGGATTTTTTTTTTTCCATGTGTAGTTTGTGCTTTTTCCTGGTTTCTTCCCCATCCGGGACCCTGGCAGACACGCGCATGTGTGCACGTGCATGGAGGCGCACACACACACCAGGTACCAGCTCGGCCCCTTCTGCCCACCCTTTGTGATCGCCTGCCACCCCCTCCACCTATGCTTCCCATCGGGCCTCCACCTGATGGGAGCGGAACTATGGGGGGGGGGCAAGTACCCATCCCTCCCTGGGAGAGGAGAGCCGCCTCATGGCAGCTCAGTCACACTCCTTGCCCCCATCCTGCCGACCCCTGACAACCCCAGGCTCATTCTCAAACCCAGGTCACCAACATGGCACAAGGTGTGGCGTCCAGTGCTTCAACCCTCAGCGCCACCGGGCTGGCTTGAAACAGTGGATTTAATGAGTTCACATTCGACTGAGATGGTCACACAGTCCATGAGCTCGGTCCAAAACACTTAGTGAAGGATTCACTCTTTGGGTCATGGTACTGACATCCCCAATAAGTTAGGCAGCTGTATAATCCCAGTCCATTTTTATCTGTCAAGCAGCTCTGTATTCTAGTCCATTCCCCATTTCCCTTACTCCTGCAGTGACTCATATGGAGGCAAGCTGGCCTCTCACCTTGGGGCCACCAGCTCCATCTTGACTCTTGTCTTGATTTCACATAAACTTCAGTGGGCGGCGACCATGAATTACGAGTGACCCATCCCCCAACCCATGTCCTACAGCAGATCATCTCCTCTCGATCTCTGTCACTCTTTGGAGCCATAAAACTGGAGCTCCCAGGACACCAATCTGTAGCTCTTCCTCGAGCCCACTCTTCAGATGCTGTCTCATGGAGCATGTTGATCCATCTCACTGGGGTGGTAAGATAGGAGTCCCACACGGGACTCACAACTATGGTCACCACCACATCCTTTCCCCAACTTTTTCTCTCTATACCACGGAACTCAGAACTCCTTCCACTACCCGGAGCAGGCAATCACCCCCGCTCTGATCCTCACTCCCTCTCTCACTCTTTTTCCCTCTCCCTTCTTAAATCCAACCACCTGGGGAGGCTTCCCGCCAGCAGCAAGCATCCCCCAGGATAACCTGGAGTTAACCCATTCCTGACCAGGGCCATTCTAGCCCAGGTTATTCCCACAGGTGCATGAAATGTACGGTGCCTTAAGCTCTATTCCCCAAGAGGGGGTGTTAGGGGTTACAGCCATTACCCCAGTAGGGCAGCTACCTTGTTTCACATTACACCTTATAGTGATATTTGGTAAATGTTCTGATCTGTTGTTTCAGCAGCCTCTAGTACCTGCATCACCAGCAAGTCCACGCTGGTGCCATGCCATTCCACATTCAGGCCTTCAACCTGTAGCCTCTGTGTGCACACTGGATAGATCTAAGAAAGCTCCCAAAAAGGAACTTGGTTAACTGCTGCACTATAGGAAGGGTCTGTAAGGTTATTTGTGAGTTGGAGGGTGATGGGATTTGCACTGGGGATCATGTTATTTTATCATTTATCATTACCTTACCTTACCCTTTCTCCCATAGAGCTTGTTCCCCCTAATAATGCCCTTCCTTTTTGTTTGTACTCTAGTCACTGACACTGTTGCCATTATAGTACTGCATTATAATTACATTATTGCATTCATAATTATTTGTTGATTTGTGTTGGCCAGGAACGGAAAGGTAGACAATACTGCCTATTTCCAGCCTGACCCCGGAGGGCAGGAGAGGGGGTACATCTGCAAACCAACTGAAACTGAACCACATTAAGCTGTTGGTAGTAGTTTAGCGACTGTATTGACTACTGGTCAATTGGAGGTATTATCTTTTTTTTTTTTTTTTATCAAGCTTTTTGGCCACTCGATTGACATCTTTCTTCCTGTCTTCAGGTGTCCTGGGGTCCCCAACCACCTCTCCCCCTGCTGTCTCTCCAGCAGGAATACATGTGGGGAGAGGTCTGAGAGCTCTGGTTCACTGTCATACATGGCAGTCAGGGCACATTTTTCCTTTTCTGACCCATTTCTTCCTCATCCCAGGCTGACGATGTTCCATGACGCAGACATGTGCCGTAAAGACGCTGCATGCATTCAGCGTCTGCTGTCAGCCAATCGGTAGGCTGTCACTGCCATGCCACACAGCCACTGCTAAATGGTGACCTAGCAGTGACCCATGCTGTCTTCCCTCTCCGAAGGAGGAGAGCTATCTCAGGATGCTCAGTCCTCCTTCCCCCGGCCAGCCCCTGAGTGACCCTGCTTCATTCCTAAACTCAGGTTACCAGTGTTGTGGCAAGTGAGGCACCTAGCATCTCAGTCATCCACACCACTGGGCCAGCAGCAGGTAGACTGGGCTTGCAAGAGGTATTATCTTACATGCTGATTGGGTTCCCTGTCACTGTGGGTGGGAACAGCTTATTTTCCTATGTAGTGGTACGCTGTAAGCATGTGGCCAAAGGGTTCCCACAGGTGGAGGTCTCGTACCGCATCAAAATCCCACTGCCATCACAGACCTGCGTGCCACCCACCCAAAGGCCAAAAGACTCCACCAGTGCCCTCCATTTACCCAGCCGTGTCCGGCACCTCATGGGTGGGTGTGGTCACTCACTCATAATATGCAGGCAAATCTCAAACATTTTTAAATGTTATTAATCCTGCCCCTTACTTCTTTCTAACTTTAAACTTAGTTGTCCACACAACCTGCAATGTAAGGTAGTATGTGGGAATGGGGGCGACAGTAAAAAATGAGAGCGAGTAAATACTAATGTATGCAGCAACAAGGAACAGCAAGTCTTTTTTAATTAAACTACACTGATTCATTGTACCAACAAGATAAGATTCAGCATATAGATTGATGGGGGAAGTTTTTCAAACATTGCCGACTTCTTTGTCGACATGGCCTTGTTGGATCAGTTCCCGATCAAACAATTTTCTACTGTTAATTAACTTGCTAGAGCTCTGTTCCTTGCAGAAGGCAGCCACTTTAAAGGACAGATGCTACTGAGTTGTGAGGTTGAGGGTTTATTTGTTTGCATTCAGTTACAACCAATAGTAGAGCAAGACTGCGGCAGACATTAATACAGTGCCAGTGGTTAAATGGAACTTCTGATTCTGTTCCAGGAAAAAGAGTTAGGAGGAATTGTTGCTGTGGTGGGAGGACATTTAAAAATCAGAAAGGAAAATAGAATTTACTTAACTTCAAGAACTTTTGGGGGAAGGGTGTACAGCACAGTCTTTCACCTGACATTGGTTGCCCTGCTTGAAGTTAAGGCTATTATTCTGAAAGGAAGCGGCTTCAACATGGTGTTACTTGGGAGCTGGAGGACACTGCCATATGTCAGACACTGTATGAGCAAGGGTCAAAGGGCCGCAGTGGCAAATGGCCAGGAGATTAACAGAACTGGGATGGGCTGAGTGGGAATGGGCCATGTCGCTGACAACAGTTTTTCTTTATTACTGAAGACATTTGCATGAAAACAAGATCCCTGCCCCTAGACTGTATCTGCTCTGGCTTCTTCTCCACACATGACATCACAATCCCTTGTTTGTAACATCATAATTATCTCCACAGCAACATATTTTGATGTCCATAAACAGAATTAGGATGTCAGGTGTGGGCAGGCAGCCAGAGCTAGAAGGGCAGAGATACTGTATTAGAAACATAGAATTTGACGGCAGATAAGGACCGCTTGGGCCACCCAGTCTGCCCATTTCCCTGCCTACTGGATAAGCTGCAGATCCTAGTTAACCAGCAGCCTACTTCTTCCTTCCCCATCCCCTAGAATTGCCTTATGACTGTCCCATGCATGCTTGAATTCCACCACTGTTTTTGACTCCACGACCTCCTCCGGAAGGCCGTTCCATGCATCCACAACCCTTTCTGTGAAAAAATACTTCCTTAAATTACCTCTGAGCCACCCCTCTATCTTCAAATTGTGCCCTTGTTCTTGCACACCTCTTTTTGAAAGATGCTACCCTCTTGGACTTTGTTGATTCCTTGAGGTGCCTAGAAGTTTCTATCATGTCCCCTCTCCCTCCTTTCCTCGAGGCTATACATATTAAGCTCCTTTAGTCTCTCTTCATATGTCTTCCGGTGCAGACCCTGCACCATTTTAGTTGCCCTCCTCTGGACAGCTTCCATCCTATCTATGTCTTTGCGAAGATAGGGTCTCCAGAACTGCACGCAGTACTCCAGATGGGGTCTGACCAGCTGTCTGTACAGAGGGATAATTACTTCTTGTTTTCTACTGGTGATGCCTCTCCCTATGCATCCCAATATCCCCCCAGCCCTCATTGCTGCCCTCTCACATTGCTTGCCCACCTTTAGGTCATCTGATATGACTACCCCCAGGTCCCTTTCCATTTTTGTTGTTGTTAGTATCTCACCCCCCCATTATGTACTCTTCCCCTGGGTTTTTGTTTCCCAGGTGCATTACCTTGCACTTCTTAGCACTGAATCTAAGCTGCCATACATTTGACCATTCCTCTAACCTTGCCAAGTCCCTTTTCATCCTTTCCACCCCACCTTGTGCATCAACTCTGTTGCAGATCTTTGTGTCATCTGCAAAGAGACATACTTTTCCTTCAGTCCCTCTGCAATGTCGCTATATAAAGACATTGAAGAGGACCGTCTAATACTGAACCCTCACGGTACCCCACTAGTAACCCCCTTTCATCAGAGTGGACTCAGTTACTATTACTGTCTGTGTCCTATTTTCCAGCCAATTTTTTACCCAGGCTGTCATCTTGGGACCCACTCCCAGGCTAGCTAACTTGTATATTAATCTTTTGTGTGGGACTGTGTCAAATGCCTTGCTAAAGTCTAGGTAGGCCATGTCCACAGCCCCTCCCTGATCTACTACTTTGGTCACCCAGTCAAAGAAATCTATCAGATTTGTTTGGCATGACCTTCCTGCTGTGAATCCATGCTGCTTTGGGTCCTGTGCCCCTCTGGCCTCTAGATACTCGACAATTCTTTCCTTCAGAAGTGATTCCATCATTTTCCCAACCACTGAGGTTAAACTAACAGGTCTGTAGTTTTCTGCTTCTGCCTTGCTCCCACTTTTGTGAGAGGAATCACATCTGCCCTCCTCCAGTCCTCGGGTACCACCCCATCCTCCCATGATTTGTTAAACAGGGTAGTCAGTGGTGTCACTAATTCTACCCTTAGTTCTTTTAGAATTCTGGGATGAATCCCATCAGGCCCCATTGCTTTGTCCACCTTCAGTTTTAAGAGTTCTTTCAGAACCCTTTCTTCTGTAAATGGGCTGGTATCAACTTCTGTATCCAGTGTGTTTCTACTGTTTGTTCTAGGTAACCCCCCTTCCTTTGTAAATACTGAGCAAAATATTTGTTTAGTATCTCTGCCTTTTCACAGTCTCCTCTGCCCACCCACTCTATTATTAAGCCTCACTATCCCTCCTTGGTCTTCCTTCGCTCCCTGATGTACCTATAAAAGGTTTTATCCCCTTCTTAACTGAGTTGGCTATCTTTTCCTCGGTTTGGGCCTTTGCTGTTCTGACTGCCTTCCCAGCTTCCTTTGCTTTAACTGATAGAGTTCTCTGTCCTGCTCCTTCTGTGATTCCTTGTACTTCCTAAGCTTTCTTTTTCTCTCGAACCTTCACTGCCACTTTCTTTGAGAACCATAGTGGTTTCTTACATCGTTTAGTTTTGTTTATTTGCTTCACACAAAGGCTTGTTGCCTCTGTGATGGCAGTTTTTATTGTTCCTCATTGTTCTTCCACCCCTCCTTCCTGCCCATTTGCTAGTGCATTCCTTGGGCACTTACCCATTTTGGCAAAGTCAGCCCTCCTAAAGTCCAGTACCTTTGCCTTTGCCTTTGTATGGCTTGACTCTATTGCTGTGTTTATTGTGAACCATACTGTTCGATGGTCACTAGTTCCCAGATGGCTACCCATTTCTACATCTGTGATCCTCTCTTCATCTCCATTTGAGAGAACCAGGTCTAAGATTGCTCCCTCTCGGTGGGCTCCAATACTAGTTGTCGAAGGCATGCCCCTGTAGGGCATCTAGAACAACCCCACTCTTGAAGTGGCTGCGGCAACTGCACTCCAGTTAACATCTGGCATATTCAGATCACCCATCAGCAATATCTCCTTTTTGCCATACTAAGTATACTTTCTATCATTTCCTTGTCCGTTCCTCCCCTGAGAAGGTCTATATAACCCTGTCTGCGGATTGTGGTGCCATTGCGGTCTCCAAATTTACCCACAGTGCTTCTTCTCCTCCCTGTTTTCTCTTTGTTCTGTTACTTTGATTCCTTCCCTTACGTAAAGAGCTACTCCTCCTCCTCTTTTACCCTCTCTGTCTCTCCTGTAGATAGTGTATCCTGGTATGTTTACGTCCCAGTCATGGTTTTCTTGCGAACCATGTTTCTGTGACTGCCACAATATCCAGATGTTCCTCCTCCATCAAGGCCACTAATTCAGGAAGCTTGTTACTCAGACTATGTGCATTGGTACTCATTGCTTTCCATTTTTTGATGGCTTTACTTTCTGTTGCAGCATCCCCCACTGACCTTTCTACCTCGGTCTTTTTCCCATTTAGTACCCCTGTTTTGTAGGGAGGCTGGGATTTTCCTGCTGCTTATCAGTGCCTCCCCTTGACTAGTTTAAAAGCTTGCCAATGAAGCATTTAAACCGATTGCTCAAAAGACTTGTTCCTTCTGGACAGATGCAGACCATCCTGCCAGTATAGGCTGGTGTCCCTCCAGGTGGAACCCCAGTCCCCAATGAAGCAAAACCCTGTGCTCCACACCATTTTTCAACCACTCATTAAACTGCATGGTGCAAAGTACCCTTGCCTCACTCATGCCATTTACAGGCAGCACCTCTGAGAAGGATACTTGTGTGCTACTTGTCTTAGGCCCTCCCCAGTTCTACAAGTCCTTCTGCACTGCTCTAATCTCATGTTGAGCCAAGTCATTTGTCCCTAGGTGGACATTGACATCCAGCTCAGACTCCCGTGCAGCTGTTCTCGTGATCCTGAGGATGCTTCCTGTCCCTACAAGCCATGGCACAAGGCAGGCACTTTACTTCAGTTTTCCCTGCTCCCCAGTTCTATCCCCTAATATTGAGTCCCCACCAGGAGCTGCTTCCTTTCCTTGTGGCATCCTCTGCCTCCTTCCTGTGGGCCTCCTTGTGACAGGTGTCCTCAGCCTCCTTAATCTCCTCCGTGGGTGCATCCATAGGGAGCTGTGCTCCCCAGAATGGTGTGGATTGTGGAGTGGAACAACTGACTGGGTGTGCCTCTGTTCCACCCTCCTCACCCTCCCTGAGCCCACTGTGGTCCAACTGCTGTGCTTTCTTTGCAACCTCTGAGGTAGTGGTGGTGGCTCTGGTGCTCCCTGGATGGGGGGGGGGTTCTAAACTGTGCCCTCACAAAACAATCAGCTAAGAGCTCTGACCCACCGCTGCGATGAGTGCCTTCCTGTCTGCAAGATACTATACACAACAATTTGACAGAGAAAATCCCCTGCTAATCAAACAGAAAATCCAGACATCCAAGTCAGACACAGGTAAACCTCCCCAGCCCCAAAACAGCCTGGTGGTTTGTGCTCTGAAAGCAGTCAGCCCCAAAATAAGTCAGCTGTGCTTTGAACTCTTCCTGCACTGAAAATCTTAAGAATTGTAACAAGACTGTCTTTTCCTGATAATTGTAAATTCCTTATTTCACCTTTCAGTTAGAAGCAGCCTCCACCTGCAGTATATCTGCTACAAACCAAAGACAATTGAAAGGTTCCCCTTCCTCTGTTGTGAGCACAACTCGCTTTCTTGCAAATCCTATGTTCAGTATTCAGCTCCCAACAAGAGATAGTTTGACTAGGAAAAATATTAGCTGTTCTGATGAGCTTGCTATAAACACTTGCTTATAATACTATTGTTCTCAGGTCTGTTACCCAAGCTATTGGCTGATTAAGTCTTTGTGATGTAATCACTTCCTGAGAAAGTTTGGAATTGCCTTTTAAAGCAAACAAAGATAAACATAGAAAACAGTTTACTGTCTGGGTCAAATACACAACCTGTACCTGCACTTATTTCAGGATTTGTGACAAATGTTTCGCCCAGAGTTTAAAATCTTCCTGCACTGAAAATCTTAAGAATTGTAACAAGACTGTCTTTTCCTGATAATTGTAAATTCCTTATTTCACCTTTCAGTTAGAAGCAGCCTCCACCTGCAGTATATCTGCTACAAACCAAAGACAATTGAAAGGTTCCCCTCCCTCTGTTGTGAGCACAACTCGCTTTCTTGCAAATCCTATGTTCAGTATTGCAGCTCCCAACAAGAGATAGTTTGACTAGGAAAAATATTAGCTGTATTCATTCAAATATTCTTAGTAATAAGGAAATAAGGGTGAGAATTACAGAATAAAATACAAAATATAAGCTACAGTTGTCTCTGAATATTAGATTTTTTTCAAAGTTGTCTCAACTGCGTCAGGAACTCTTTAAAAAGGAGGCTGGAATGGAATGGAATGGAATTGCATTTGGAGTGCTGCCAGAGCTGCATGGGTGAGGAATCCGGGATGCACATAAACCCTAGGTGATGCAGCGGTGGACAATGCAAAAAAGGAAAAGGATATAGTGGTAACTGTAGGGCATAATCTAAAGCCCACTAGGCAGTGTGCTGACACAGTCAAGAAAGCAAAGGCTACGCTGGGATGTATTAGGAGGTGCTAAGAAGTGAGCAAGTCAAGGCCTGAGCTTGATCACACCTGGAGTACCATGGCCAATTCTGGTCACTGCAGTACAAACAAGGACATTGATCGGCTCAAGATAGTTTTGCAAAGTGCCACCAGACTAGTGGCTTAGAAAGTAATAAATATGAGGAGAGACTCGACATGGTCAAATTATTTAGTCTAGAAAAGAAAATGTTAAGAGGGGACACAATCACTATTTTCTGAATCCCAAAGAGGTTAGAGGAGTATACAAAGATATTTGAGCTGGTGAATGCAGGCAGAACCAGAGGGAATGCCTTCAAACTGGGGGAGGGGCAGAATTATGGGAAACATTAGAAAGTATTTCTTCACACAGATGGTGGCTAACACATGGAATAGCCTACTCACTGAGGTTGTGGAAGCTGGCACTATTATGGCATTCAAAGCAGGACTAGGCATTCTTGAGGGAGAAGAGCACTGAGGGGTTCACAGCATGAACAGGTAAACATTCTGGCTATTTAACTTGGATGTGTGTCCATACTCAGATTGGCACAGTCACTGTTGTGCACCAGGAGGGATGGACATTATGGACCCTAAGTCCCTTCTGTCATCACAATACCATGTTGCTTTGTAACATGGCAAAAACAATGTCTCCTTCTCAGTGAGCAGAAGACATCACCTGACCATTGATTAATTCTCAGTTAATCCACAGTTGCCCTCTGGAGCACATCTGTGTGTTGGGAGGAGCATGCGCATGACCTGAGAATTAATCCTTGGTTGCCCTCGTAAGTGAGTATAGTGTGCTGCCAGAAGAGAGATGGGGGCCATGCTTCAGATTTCCAGCTGCCGGTACAAGATCAGTGATGGACAGACAGAGCCGTTACATGGAGGTGCAGGTCAGAGGGAGTGACAGGAGAGAGCCGAGAGAGAGGAGAGTGAGAGGGAGAATGAGACACAGACACACAGGCAGCAGTGCATGTCCCACAGCTGAAGTGGGCCACTGTGTGTGTGCAACAGGGTACCCTGTGATAATAATGAGTGAATATGGGCAACCATCAAAACGGCGACTCATATTCAGCGCTGTTATCATGGGTGACCCACAAGAAGAAGAAGAAGAATCAGCATTTATATAGCACTTTTCATACATCCAAAGTGCTTTACAAGCAATGCTAGACTGGTAGTGAAGTGACTGAATGTGTGGTGGCGGCCATATCGCACATCATCACCCACACACAGCCTGGATAATTGCATGAACCAGTTTTATGGGAAGGGGAATGTTGGCCTGGACACCGGGAATGTTCCCTACTCTTTGAGAAGAGTGCCCTGGGTTCTTTTACTTCCACCTGGACACCCACCAGGACAACACCAGGATGGGCAGAAGGGACCTCGGTTTAACGTCTCATCCGAAGGACAGCACACCCCAGCAGTACAGCACCCCCCAATACTGCACTCAGATGCCAGCGATTTTTAGGTGCAAGTCCAATCCCGGTGTGGGACGAGAACCCACGACCTTCTGGTCCAGAGGCGGATGTGCTACCAACTGAGCCATGCTGACACAACAAGGGTAGTGACGCACTGCTACTGTGAGGGTAGGGGATGGCAACTGGAAAGGGAGGATAGTGAGGGGAAGGGGAGGGATAGGGAAGAGAGTTATTGGCATGTAGTATGCCTGCTGCAGCTGAGACAGCCATGTGGCGGGGTGGTGAGGGTGGCTAGCTCCATGCAGCAAGTACAGGGTTTGGGGCTGGGGACCAGGGGAAAAAAACTTTTGCTGCTGACTGCAGCTACCATTTGTTTTTGGTCAATCTGGAGTGTCACCCCCTCCCCAACAAGCACCCCCCTGAAGTTAAGAATCCTTCAGTGGGGAGTGCGGGAGGCAAAACCCCCCTTGTAGTGGGATGGGGGTGCACAGCAGCCTTACTGCATAACACTAAGTCTATTTGCCAGATGTTTAGTTCCCGCATGTGTATATTGTCAATTGCTTTTCAACGATATACACTCACCATAATAGTGATCGCTGTTTCGCATTCACTATTATGACATAAAACCATGGAGCAGCAAATGTTCCTTGCTTCAGTTTCTCTGTCCTTCTGATTTCTTCCAGCATGGAACCCAGAAGAGACCATCATGGAGCACTGTTAATAGTTGTGAGGAACCCAAGTCTGCACCCAGTGCAGGCCACTGGCCTCCCCCCACCGCCACTGTCTGCTATGGGGAGCCCGAAGACCCAGCCGCTCCACTCCATGTACACAAGCACTGCAAATCCTGTCTCTCCACCCTCTGCCGGCATCACAAAATCACCCTTCATGGTGTGTGTGTCTCTGTATCTCTCTGCACATGCCCCCGGGACAGAACAGCAAACCCTCACCACACTTCTCCTCGCTGTCAGTATCAGTGCAACCAAAGCCCTCAATGCTGGTGGCTCGCTCCTCCCGGTTGGTGTCCAACTGCTTTTCCGTGACTCCTGATGGGACAGTACAACTGCAGTCAGAGCAGCAGACCTGTCAGCAGTCAGAGCGGTGGACCTGTCAGAGAGCAGAGCTATCGGGAGCGTTTGAGAGACAGTGAGGGAGACACGTAGGAGCACGCCCTTACAAGGAGAAAGAGACCAAGTTGCTGCAGCAGTCTGCAGTGTAGTGGTGTAAGGACTCGCGCTTGCCATGTTACAAGCACATTAACCCACTCGAGAGTGTGGGTCTACTTGAGAATTAAGCCTCATGCCCCAACCTCCTCCGCAGGCATGGATTAATTCTCAAGTAGACCCACGCTCCCTCATGGGTTAAAGCTTACATGATATATGCCACACTGCCTGTAGAGTGTGTGTGTGTGTGTGTGTGTGTGTGTGTGTGTTTTGGGGGGCGGTGATACATGTGCAGTCACTCAAATGTAGCTGTTCTGGAGAGGCATGTTGCTGGTCTGGAATGGCAAATGGCTATACCGTTGGGACATGGGAAAGAAGGGTGGCAGCTAGGAGATGGTACCTTGGTTAACATGGTTTGCCTGCCTGGAGTGCGGGTTAAATGAGTTCTGTCTAGAGTCATGCAACACAACTGGTAGGAAGACTAGACCTTGGTTGTCTATGATGACATGAACAGTATAGGGACGTTATTCATGGAACTAGGGAATTTCCTGAAGGAAAAAGTATCCAGAGTGATTTTTTTCTAAGATCCTGCCAGTCCTGGGGCCTAGTTAGGAGCAGCAGTAGATCATTAAGCAGGCTAATGGTTGGTTAAGGGTGCAGTGCAGGAGGGAGGGTTTTGCTTATCTGACCAACTGGAGAATCTCCTGGGACACGGGACCTCAGTATGCTCAGAATGGGCTACACCTGCACCTGGAGGAAGGGAGTAATGGTACTAGCCATGAAAAGGGACAGGAGAGTCAGGGGCCTTTACTAGAGGATAAGTGGGAACGGCTAATGCAGGAAATGAACAAGGGCAAGAGGCAAACATAGGACAACAAAGAGGGAAGGACAGCAGAACAGTGGAGTGCCAGCAGTAGGGAGAGAGAGCTGAAAGAACATAAAGGGACAACTACACTCACTTGCATGTCGACCACTATGAAGAGCAAACCCAGAAAAATGTATGATCCTGAGGGCCTAATGCACTTCAGATTCCAAGACTGAGAGGCACTCACAGAGTAAGAACTGGTAGGGGAAGAAAATGACTATGACACCAGGACAGAGGGATGCTATGAAGGGACAGGCCTAACAGGAAAAGGGGTGGAATGGCTCTTTTCATAGGGGAGGGAGTCCTTGGGGGAAGAAGGAGGACATCGGAGAGGCACACAGTATCACAAAGTCAGTCTTAATCAGGCTAGGGGGAAAAGAGGGACAAATCCGTTATCATGAGGATGGGCTACAGGCCCATAAACAGAACAGCATCAGAAGAAAAGCTGCATTAGGAAGGGTGGTGCTCTAAATTTGTAGAGACTTACAAAAAACTACTCACCAAATGCATAGAGTATATTGGAATGTGTCCAGCTTAGAAGCCTACACACAGGTTAAAAGAATCCCGAGGGGCTTACAACTACTCAAAGACCCGACATGTGGCCAGGAAGATCCAGAGTTTATGAAAGCCTGGGAAGCCATTTTATCAGAAGCAAGTTTCAAGTTCATGGATCTAATTATTTGAGTTAGTAAAAAACGCGAGGAAATCTTGAAACAGGAATTAAAACAGAAAGAACAGGTGGTGATGACATTTCGTAACCATCAGGATTTGATGTGGAGAACGATAAGCTTACATGATCCATTGAGAAGCTAGACAGAGAGATCAGAGTGGTGAAAATCACTAAATTTGAACGGGACAGAGGAGACTATGCCCTGAATAGGGTATTTTCATGGAAAAAACAGAACAATTGACGTGGTATTTAAAAAAAAACAAGATATGTGTCTTTTAACGAGAGTACTGATTATTCAGACTCAGAACCAGAAGCACCTATTGCAAACTTTCTTTTCAGTGGGACAGGCTAGAAACGGAACCACCCTCAGAGCCGAGACGCAGCCCGAGATTACTAGGCAGTGCCACACGGGAGTGGCCACCATATTATATGGAGGCAAGAGGCTTCTGAGGAGCCAGAATAGGAAGAGGTGGTTTCAACAACCAACGCAGATATCAGGGACACTGCAACAGGGGAACATCATGGGGCAACGGCAACAGGAGTTACAGGAAGAGACAGTATTGGATCAGAATTTCAACTCAAGGTAATCAATTTATCGAATTATGAATTGTCTCCCTGTGAAATAAAAGTTCTAAGTAGAGGTCTTGGTTTTGTCCCAACCACTCCCTAGAATTATTTTCAGACAACTGTTGACATCAATTTATTCTGCAGAAATTTGAGTCTGAAATCTTTTTTGCCCTGAGAACTGATAATGTTGAAGGTAATGAAGCTGTTACATCATTTAGTCCCCAAAGTTCTGTCCTCCATTGAGTGCTGCTATTTCAGTGTTGTTACGCCTTGTGGGGCAGGAATTAGAAGTGACTCTCTAGAATCCACAGCCTATATCATATTATGACCTCTCTGAATCAGAACGAGAAGCAGTTGAAAAACTTAAAATTAATTCTTCCATTATTACTAAAAATGCAGACAAAGGGGGTTGCGTTGTAATTATGAATAAAGAAGATTTACAAGTGTAACCCCTCACCCCTGCCTTTTTAGCAAAACGACAGGTGGCATGCTGTTGAAGCTGACAGCAGTACCTGATGGGGACTGGGTTCGGGGAGGATGAGGTTACTCGGCACAGGGGACCTAGGTTTGGTTACTCTGAACAGGGGCACCAAAGTAAATCCGAACACAGGAAGCAATAACTGTAATGTCCAGAACCAGAAATGGGATTCTTCAGTGTGGATTTTATTAACATCCAAGCTGAACAAACAAAGCATAGATGGACCCCCATGGGGCTACATTTCCTGGTAATGCAGATTAGAGACAACAGAACACTTTATCACCATTTCCAGCCCTCAGGCTCTAAACCCACCAGGCACACAGCCCGGACTTGCACGCAGCTTTGGGTACACAGCCCGACTTGTACACTACTTGGGTTTTCCCCACTGGCCCGGCTCCCCCGCCGGCCACTTGATACGTGGTCCATTTGAGGAAAGAACCAATTATCCTGTTGTGGCTTCCCAAACCACACTAGAGTCTTTGACTCCTAGAGAGAATTTTCCTTATATCCCACATCTGGGTACTTCCCTTATCACTGGCCAAGTGCCTGAGGTAAAGTAGAAATCCACAGAAGAAATCGGTAGAGGTGGACCTGGTTACTAAAGATGGGGGGCTACCCACCTCCAGCTCCCACAGTCCATACCCGGCCATTTCTCTGGAAACTGAACAATTCCTTTACTGAACTTTCAAATGTAGATTCTGGGTAGACGTCTGTCACATCTCCTCTACATAACATTTGCATCCCAAGAAGCTCTGGACTTGAACCTACTTTTACTTTGCTTAGCCCATTACTCTAGGCTTCCCAATATTTAGTAGTTCAAACCCCACATTGTCATACAAGTCCCAGGGTGAAAAACATAGGCCCTTCTAGCAAGAGCAGACACTCACCCTCATGTTGTAGGTGCCCCACAGACGACTCACAAATCTCCTTGTTCTCCCAAATAAACTCTGGAAACACATAGGGCAGCTTTTCCTTCATGAGCAGAACTAGGGGGTTGCTGCAGGAATCTGCAGGGAAACCTTTCCTGCCCCCCCCCGGAAGGGAGGGGGCACTGAGACCCGAAAACAGCGGTCTCCACCACTTCGATTATCTTCTGTGTCTCTCTTTAAGGTGGAGACACACACCCTTTTTAAACTAAAAGTAGCACTCTGTCAGGGCTGAGGCTCCTAGAGCCTAACTGAGCTGCTTTCTCAGCAAGCTCTCAACTTCACACTCCACTGGCTCACACTCAACTGAAGACTGACTTCAAAAACTCCCAACATTCTAACTAACTCCCTCTGCTGCAGATTCCAACGTGGCTCATGCAGCTGCGATAGTTCTATTGGTGATGTCATCCCTCAGTCTCAGCTGAGACTGAGAACAGAGTGAGATAGTGTAAAACCCATTTAACTGGAGTTTCACAAGCTGCCTTCCCTGCCTACCACTAGGTCTTACTGGGATTCTAGTAACTCCGGGTAACAAGGGGGTTACACAAGAAAGAAGCTCTTAGACAGCTGCAAGATCAGCGTTTCTATAGGACTTTAAAAATGGACCCCATTTTTGAATTTAAGACTGTGATAGATGCATCAGTTACTGAAGCTTGGGAGAAGGGGTTTATTAATGAGTGTTAAAAACTATCTGATCAGAAAAGAGCCAGTCAAAGCCACATTCTACCTTCTGCCAAAGGTGCATAAATCTTTAGAATCACCCCCTGGGCAGCTGATCATTAGTGGCATCGGGTCACTGACCAAGCCTCTGTCTAAGTTCCTGGATGCTCATCTTAGAACGTTTGTGAATGACCTTCCTGCTTTTATTCAGGATACAACAGATGTATTACTGGAACTTAGAGCATGTCATGTTATGGACTCAACCATCTTAGCAACTCTTGATATTGAGGTGTTATACACAAGTATCCCCCATGATGGTGTCCTGGATGCTTCTTCTTTCTATTTGAATAAAAGGGACAATACAGTTATGCCCCCTACGGAAATTTTGGTTAAATTATTGGACTTTGTTTGGACAGATAACATCTTTTTATTTGATAAGCAAATGTATGAACAGATTAGTGGAACAGCCATGAGGGCAACGTGTGCTCCCTCATTAGCGAATTTATATGTAGGTCTGTGGGAAGAGTGACATATTTTGAATGCTGTATCGAATCTATGTTTTTTCAAGGATTAGGCTGTACAAAAGATATATAGATGATGTGATATTACTATGGGATGGAGGTGTTCAGGAACTTCAGCAGTTCATTGACTATATGCATGGAACTAATCAATATTTGAAATTTACACTAAAATATGATCACTCTTCCATAGATTTTTCGGCTATCAACTTATTTAAAGACATAGATGGTAATCTTCAGACTAAGCTGTATCGTAAACAAATAGCAGGGAACACACTATTATTATCAGACAGTTGCCACCCTAGTCACGTGACTAAAAATATTCCTAAGGAGCAATTGATGAGAGTAAAACGTACCAGTATTTGTAGTGTAGCAGCAGTTTTGAGGAACAAGCAGATGATCTTTGTGACAGATTAGTAGAGAGAGGTTATAGTAGCAAAAACATTGCTGATGTTGGGGAAATAGTTTCAAACATGGATAGAAATGAGTTATTAAAGAAACATTCTAAGAATGTAAATATGAATACTCGGATCAACTTTGTAACAACATACACTGTCTGCACAGTCACACATTATACAGGAGATCATCTGTAATAATTGTCATGTTTTGCAGAGTGATCCAGGACTTAAGGACATGGTCCTTGAACTGCCTAGGGTTCTTCAGAAGAGCAACTACACTCAGAGATACACTTACACATAGTCACTATCAGGAATGCCATTCTGAAACATGGCTTACTCTGGGGGTACAAGGGTTTTTCAATGTAAACGTTGTTCTTTTTGTGACCATGTCCTAACAGGTAAAACGTTCACAAGTGTAAATACAGAAAAATAATTTGAAATTCGCCAGATTATCACTTGTGACACAAGTGGGGTGATCTACTTGGCTGTTTGCACCTGATGGGCCTTTTATATAGGGAAAACGATTAGGAGTTTTAAAGTAAGAATGAGTGAACTTCTTAGGGCCATTGAGAAAGGAGATGACACTTATGCTTCGGCTAATCATATTCAGAATACAGTGGAAGGCAGTATTCATAAGTTTGCATTTATGGCCAAGATAAAGTGAATCCCAACCCTAGAGGAGGCAATTTCAATGATTTAGTTTTACTGAGAGAGGCATTTTGGATCATAAATCTTAAGGCTTCACAGTTTCCTGGCCTTAACACCAACTTTGATTTAAAGCCGTTTCTTAGGAAAAAACATAAGTAATATATTCTGGTTCAGTGTCTTTTTATTTGTTATATTTTGAATGTTTTTTAACAATTTTCTATATGTATGGTGTTATGTATAAAATAAATAATGTTATTAGTATTTATATTTATACTACAATTTGTCCCCCCTTTTTTTTCTTGTCCTTTTCTAACTCCTCCCCCCCTTATTCACTACCATTTTTATTTCATTCTATTCTGTCCTTTTTCCAGTCCTGACCACCTTCCCCCTCCTCTCTCTCCCCCATTTCCTTTTTTGGTCTTTCCATTTTTAATTTCTCCAATCACTGATGTGTGAGTCATTTGACACTTTTGTATGATGTCATCACTATTAGACTATTTAAGTTGTATGTATTGTTATTTGCACTAGCTTTTGATAAAGGACTAACATCCGAAACGTGTCAAGCGTGCAACATGTGTGTGGAATAAACTGGATTCTATTGGTATCTACTGGAGTCCTGTGTGTTTATTTATTGGTTGGTGAGTGCCCTTCTCTCCTTGAACTGAGGCCCATAAACAGCCCAGTGGAGCATGATACCCCGCTGGTCAGGACAATAATTGGAGTGATGCTGGGGGACTTTAATCTCCAAGGCATAGATTAGTGTCTCGAGAGGGCTAACACATGGCTGAGAAAGAGTTTTTATCTAACCTCAAGTGCTTTTTAGCACAGATTATCCAACAGGATTCAAGGTTTGAGGCCAGCCTTGATCTTGTTTCCAGCAGTAGAGTATGTGTCATCTCCAGTGTGAAAGTCAAAGAACTGGTGGAAGGAGCCAGCCCAATGCTTCTGCAAAAGTGCTACCACCCACCACACAGGGGACCAGGGTTCATGACAGAACTCAGGTTAATAGAGTTAGCCGGGGGGGGGGGGATCAAATGTCAGAGGGACCGGGTAGGGGAGGCCTGCTGCTCCTCTGTCAAATACAACCAGGTGAAGCCTGGTGTCAGTGATGGGAGAGGCCGCATGTTTGACATGGTGTGTGTTTCTGCACACAACGTCCATCCCACGGCTGGGGATAAATTGCAGAAAACGGAAAAGGTAACTTGGGCATCATGAGTCCTTACCTGCCTCCAACTTGCACTACTCCCAGGATGCTTGGACCCAACTTTTGGATTGGGTCTCAGGGAGGGGGGGTCTTGGCCCCACTATGGGGGGAGATCCATGGGGGAATTTCAGGGCCAGATAAATCAGGCGGAGGTGGTCACTGGTCGGGGATGGAGGGGACAGAACTGATACAGCTGTCCGAGATGCATAGAAGGAAAAAGCTTTAATAAAAAAAGAACTGTTAGGATGCAGTGACCATAACTATGTGACCTTCTCCCTGGGTAGGAGGAACCCTGGGGAGACCTACAGGATGGGGGGGAAGGTGCTGACCATCACCAAGGAGGAGAGGGATCTAGGGGTTATCATATCTGATGACCTGAAGGTATCAATGCAGTGTGTAAAGACTGCAGGGAGGGTCAGTGGCATGCTGGGGTGCATAGGCAGAGGTATTATTAGTAGGAGGCTGGAAGTGGTGATGCCATTGTATAAAACACTAGTAAGGCCTCACCTGGAGTACTGTGTGCAGTACTGGAGACCACACATGCGTAAGGACATAAACATGGTGGAGGCTGTCCAGAGAAGGGCGACAAAGATGGTGCATGGTTTGCACCACAAAACATATGAGGAGAGACTAAGAGACCTTAATATGTACTCACTGGAGGAGAAGAGAGAAAGGGGTGACATGATAGAAACTTTTAAGTACCTCAAGGGCATAAACAAGGTGCAGTTGGGAGATCTTTTCCAATGTAGAAAAAGATACCAGAACAAGGGGGCACGATATGAAATTGGAGGGGGGAGATTAAGAGGTAACGTGAGGAAGTTTTTCTACACGGAGAGGGTGGTGAATGCTTGGAATAGTCTGCCACAAGAGGTGGTAGGGGCAAGCACAGTGGATGGGTTTAAACATGCCTGGGACAAGCACAAGGAAACCTTGGGCAGGAAGAGAGTGATGAAAAGCCATTGACCACTTAGGGTGAGTGGATGCATACATGTATAGGGCCTATGGACAGACTGGATGGGCCTAGCGGTCCTTATCTGCTGGCAATTTCTATGTGCCTATGATAGGGAAGACTAGCCAGGCTGCAGTCACCAGGACCCACAACTTTAATACAGAGCACATGTGGGATTCATTGAAAAGGGTGCTCGAAGCAGCCACAGATATCTGCATCCATGTAAGCAATGTAACTCAGGGGGCTTACCTTTCAAGCTCCTTCCTGGGAGCCAACCCACTCCCCACCTCAGCTTCATGGCCAGCGAACACTGAGAAACTTTTGTTCCCAGTCCCTGATAGACTTTGACAGGGCAGAAAAAACTCTTTTCAGATCTGCCTGATCACTTGAAAGAGACAGATGTGCTTTCTGCACCTCAGCATTTGAGTTGCATTACAGGCAGAGTTCCCTGGATGGGACTCAGAGCAACCGAATCAGAGCCTTGAGACTGAAGTTCCTACCCTGGATTTCAACTTACTTTATTTTATTTGCTTAATTTTAGACTTTTTGCCAGGCATTGCACACTGATGTGATCTAGGAGCACAGGGGGGTTAAGCGACTTGCTTGGGGTCACACGGTGTTCAAGTGGCAGTAGTGAGATTCAAAACCATGGGCAGGATTTTCGAAGCTTGGTGCAGGGCTTGTGTCCAGCCCTGCACCATGGCACTTAGATTCTGGGGGTGCACCAATCCCTTTGCCGCAGCCACGCCTGATTTTACAATCTCGGGCGCAGTTGCAACAGTTTCCATAGATTACGGCAGCTTGCACCAAATATCTGGCACAAGATCCATAACAACGGCCCCCAGGATTGCCACAAGTTAGACCAGAAAAAGTTGGTCTAACTTGCAGCAGTTGCTGCATAGGATGAAAAACCCCTTTTGATCACCACAAGCCCCATGTGCGGCATCGCCAGTGCACTGGGACTTGCGGCGCTCTAATACTTTTGAAAATGCAGCTGCATGTCTTCTGGATCTCCCAAGTTTACAGACTGGTGCACTAACCACTAGGCTATATTGACTATCCCAGGGTTACCTTGCTTATGCTCCATATCTGTGAGAGAAGCTGGCTTGCTTTTCTTGGAGAGTCACCACAGAGATTCGTCCCTGTAGAGGGCCAAGACACCACAGCCCTGTATGAGTGCATGTAGTTAAGTGGGTGAAGAAAATACTTCCCTCCAAGTGGTGAAGATGAATGACCAGGAGTCTCAAGTCCTATATTCTTCACCATTGGAGATGCATTGGCTCTGCTACACCTTTAACCAAGCCTAATCATGGACTTTATGTGGAAGATGTCCCACAGAGATGTCTGCACAGCTGCTTCATAGAAGCTGTGAGTATGGACCAGGGCCCGGCCCTGCAACTCTAAGCTAGTTTAGGACTTGGGGCCAGGTTTACAAAAATGCTTGGAAACAGCCTGATAGGACCATATATGAAGCACTGAGCCCCGTGGTGTGGATCCACTGCATAACCAATGCGATCCACAGTGGCATTATGAGTGAGCTCTGGGTGACACACTGACATCAGCAACACAGCACAAGATACAAGCCTCCTGGTATATGCGTACAGCACTGCACAGCACACTGAGAGGACAACACTAATAACTGACAATAACAATGATCCACTGGACGAGCCATCTAAGCCAAAGGCACAGTCAAGTAGATCCAGATGACAGACACTGCAGGGCATGTACAGTGAAGTACACTCCCTAGAACGACAGAAGATTAGGCAAGCCAAGATAGCACACCAATGACTCCAGCAACTGAGCAACAATGCTGATAGACTACATGCAGACATGAAAGGCATATTCATAAGGCTTAGTGGCATCAGCACGTAGCTGAATGACATGTGGAATGAGCTTGGTGCCATCAGACAGGCTGCTGATGGTGGCTTTCATGGGCCGTTAGATGTCCCGAAGGACAGCCTAACAACACTGACAACAGGCAGTGTTATTGACAGGACACAACATACAGGCATGGCCTTCCTAGATGTCTAGAAGTCACACCAGCATTATGCCTGTTGACACACAGATAACACAACAGGAGGGAGTATATGAACAAGAGACATGTTACTGAAGCACAGGACACTGCCCACTATGCTGGGTTAGACAAAGTGACAGGAAAACAGATAGCAGAAACACAAGGTGGAAGAAGACTCACTGCCCATCCCTACAAACACACATCAACAGACTAGGCAGGCAGCACCATGTTGTAAAGCACTCCACTCATTACAGTTTTTACACTGGACACAGTACACAGTCACACATCACCACAGTAGGCATTGATGACACTGCACTTGGGAGTCCATCACATCTTTTTTGCCACAGTGTACGACACAGCACCCCACACCCCAACCCCTACTAGACCACCCCATATGCACTAGGTGAAGTAATTCTGGACTACACATGCCCTCCCCATCCTGTAGCCCATAATCTGCCCAGGGTTACATGGCATGTCCAGCTCAACATCTGGATTGATGTCTTCTACAGGAACATCCCCATCTGGTAAGGGTGGGCATTTACACATGGCTAAAGTTGTCCAGCATGCATCACCCAACAGGCACCCTACACACCTTGCCATGGGGCTAGTTGTAATGTTCCTCCTGTCTTATGGAGACACCTGAAGCACATCTTCAATTGCCCAGACACCCTCTCTGTGATGCCCCTTGTCTGATGTTGGGTAGTGTTGTTCTCCATCATTCTGGTATCCACTGTCACCTGTGACAAGGACACAGCATTAGTGTGACATGAAATTAATAAACCACAATAGGGTGTGGGTTATTTTTCCAGAACTACACGCCCAAATACATTGTGAGACATGAGGCACTCATGTTGAGCACTTTCAACCACCTGGAAGTGAAGTTCAGGAACAGTAATGTTAAAAGATTAACAAGCTCAAGCCTTACTAATATATAAACATTTTACCACATTGCTTACAACTTTTTCTTAAATTCTGCAGGGGTGTCACTAGTGTGTGGGCAAAATTAGAAACAGAGTTATAGTACAAGTGCTACCCTCCAAACAAAAAGCTATTTAAAGCCTGCAGTTCATTTAAATTAATTCAGACTTCTTACTTTTTGTCTTCATTCCATCCCTTTAACATTTTAAAGGGGCTGTTAGTCTCATCAATCAGCCAATCATGATCGGTCTCGACACCACTGACAAGGTGATCCCCTCATTAGTTAGGTACCTGAACTTTAAATTTTAACATTCCTATATGAGCCGAGGGCTATGCACTATCTTTCTTTTGTTGTGGGGAAACCACTCTCTGGCTGCATCTGTGAAATAGTGTGTTCCGGCCCATAAGAGGCTCACAGGTGGCCAGTGGGGAGCTTACTAATTAAGAGAAGGCCACACCTCTCTTGTTCATTGATGCAATGTTGAGTGTAGCAAGCTCAGCCCTCCTAGCACACTGAGATTTTATCACAACTTTTACATTTTTCTTAAATTTTTCAGGGGTGCCACTGGTGTGTGGGCAAAATCATAATCAATCAGTTGTAATACCAGTGGTCTCCCCAAATGGAAAGTTGCTTTAAAGTCTACACCTGACTGGCGAGGGGATCACCTTGTCATCGGTGGTCAGGCTGATCATGATTTGGCTGAATGATGAAACCAAAGACCCCTTTAAAGGAGAACAGTGGTTAGGTAAAGCTCCCCTTCCCCCAAAACCTGACTGCCTGATTTAGCTTTTGGCAAGAAAACTAAAAAATTAAGTGTCTTCACTTACTCGCTACAATGCTCATAAACTCTGCCGGCAGGCAACATGGCGGGCGCTGCACGGTGCCATCTCGGGTTAGTGTATGGCGTTGCACTGATTGCAGCATACAAGTGAGTAAGGCTGTGCACGCTCCTAACATGAGATGGCACCGTGCAGTGCCTGCCATGCTGCCTGCCAGCAGAGTTTCTGAAACGTTAGCAGTAAGTGAAGACACTTAATTTTTTAGTTTTCTTGCCAAAAGCTAAATCAGGAGTCAGGTTTTGGGGGGTGGGGAGCTTTACCTAACCACTGTTCTCCTTTAAACTATTTAAATGATGGAATGATGACAGAAAGGAATAAACTTAAATGAACTACAGGCTTTTAAGCAGCTTTCCATTTGAGGGGAACACTGGTATTATAACTGTTTGATTCTGATGTTGCCCACAAACCAGTGGCACCCCTGAGGAATTTAAGAGAAATACGTAAGACGTGATAAAATGTCAGTCTATTTCTTGATTTCATCATTCACCCAAATCATGATAAGCCTGACTACTGATGACAAGGTGACCCCCTCATCAGTCTGGTAATGAGGAGGCAGTATAGCATTGTGGTGTGGGGCACTGAGCTGCAAGCCTGGAGAACTAGGTTTGAATTCCACAGCCCCCCACTTGCATACTGTGTGACCCTGAGCAAGTCACTTCCTTGTGCTCCCACGTCGCACCTGGAAACAAACTTCATCTTAGTGTGCCTTTCCTTGTTAAACAAATTCCACTTCCCTTTAAATTTTAACATGCCAGTATGAGCTGAGGTCCCACTGATGTGTCTCTTTTCTTGTGTGGAGACCGCTCTCTGGCTGCAGAGGGGGCACAGAAGAGAGGAAAAAAGTGTCACAGCCATGGATTCATGAATAATGTAGATCTGGTAGAAGGAAGGGGAGGGGGAGGGGGCACAAACAGACACAAAAGAGAATGGATTTCATGCATACCAATTGCGTGATGAGAGTCCACAGTGGAAGTAGAATGTAGTAAGTATCAATTCCTGTTCCTGTCTGCTCTGCTCCCTCTCCTCATGCTAGCAATACATTGCATAACTCTTGCTATGCAGTCATAAAAAAACATCAGTGACAGCTGGGAAGGGAGTGTGTTGCCTCTAGGTCAGAGATATATGCAGAGCAGTAGCACCGATGGCCCGCAACACTAGAATTAGGAAAGCCAGTGAGGGTTTGGAAGAAGTGAAATGAAGGGGATTTGGCCTCTGAAAAGGGGACTGAAGGAGGAACCTGTAACAGAGCCAGGGGGTGATGGCTCAGATGCTGAGGAAATAGTTTGCTTCTGTATGCACGGTTGCACCACATGGCCCCAGGCAGAGGGAGGGTAATCAGTTTAATTCATTAGGACTGATAATTGAAAGGCCAATGCCTGTGATTCAGAGGCTGGCTGACCACACCCCTACTCCTGTAAATACCCAGCAGTCCCTGCCTTCCAGCACTAGGTGTTTTGCTCCAGATATTTGCTGTTGCTGGACACTCCCCCCCCCCACCCCAAGATTACTGCTTTCTCAGTTGTTTGGGGCCTTTAGGTTTGGTTTGCTTTCGGCTTCTGTTTGGTCTGTACCTTCCGCTGCTGACTGGGTTAGTAGTTTGTTGCTTTCAATGGCTTCAGTGTTGTGCTCATGCTTGCTGCTGTTTGCCTCCCCTTTAAATCAGTGCTCAGCTTTCCATTTACCTTCACCTTTTGTATCAGAGCTCTGTGTCGGGAGCCCTTTATTTTGTATTTAAAGGCCTACTTTTGTCATTGCAGTTCCTAAGGGGGCAGTATAGTGCTGTGGTTTAGGGCACTGAGCTAGAGATCTGGGTTTGAATCCTTCTACAGCCCCCGCTTGAATACAGTGTAACCCTGAGCAAGTCCCTTAACTTCCTTGTGCTCCCAGGTCACACCTGGAAACGAACTTCGGCTTAGTGTGCCTTTCTTGGTTAAGCAATCCCCCCCTTATGTTTTCCTTGCTGCTCTTTGTCCTGTTTTCCCTCAGTGCTTCCCTGGTGCGTGCTTTGTTTGCTTCTGCCGTCTATGCTAGAATTACTAAGTAGGTAACTTTTTATTTTGTGGTTTAAGAGCTGCATTTGTCATGCTATTATACTACAGGTACCTTTTTGTTTTCCCTGTCTCTCTTTCTGCTGTTCCAGCACACATTTGCAACATGTTCAAAGGTTACATACTGCTCATATCCAGCTTTCTCCCCTGCTTTTGCAGTTCCTGCATGTTTTACAATGGTGTGGCTTCAACAACTTCTTACATGTGTTCTGTCTCTGCTGTGAATAAGTGTTCTCTCCTACAGGTCTATATGCTATCACCATCAACTTCCAGTCAGTGGTACTCTTTTGCAACTTTCCCGAAGCTCGTTCTCAGTCCCCCTTTATTATTGTAGCTCCATTCAGACAGCATGTTTTTATTTTTAGCTTGTTCTACCAGCCATTTGCAAACTTTGTTTCGGTTCCACAACCCTAGTCCTTTTCATGAAATTCCCCTGCCTCTTTCTGCCAATCAGACTGATATACTTAGTCTGCTGTCTGGCTCTGCATGATTTAAAGAGACAGTTTCCCTCTTTCCTTGCATACATATATTCTACTGCTGTGCATTCTGATGCCACCACCAAGTTTAAGAACCTAATAGTTTCTGCAGTTCTCAACCATCATGAACTGTTTGCAGTAGTATTCTTACTTCAGCACCACCAAGCCAGAAGTTCTCAGAGTTTTTTGGTCTGCAACTGTCCATAATCTTTCCGAATGGTGCTACCTCCCTTTGTTGCAATGCAAGAACAGCAATACCCTCTTAACAGAAGAACATTAAACCAGGACAACTTTAGTGTTTAGACAAAATGCAAGAGTGGATTGCAGGCTCACCTCTGTGCTGTGTCTATATTAAATCTAGGGCTATTTCGATTTACTAGTTCAATAAAATCTAAGCTCAGTAACCAGAACAAGTCCCTTCTGCTATCAGAATCATGAAGAAGACAGTTCCTGGCTCATAATCACAGGGCATTGCCATGTTCCAACTGGGCATGTGTCAGTCTGTCCTCTCATGTCCAGGCAGCTGTTCCCACTCCTACTAAAACAATCCGATCAACCTTACTCAGTCAGTCAGCCTTTACTCAGTCAATCAGTATGCTTTAACATTAAAGCCTCTGCCATAGTTCCATACAGCATGCAGCTTTTCCTGCTTGTGGCTGTTTTTACCAAAGATTTGGCCTTGATATGTATTTTTCGGAACCTGTTCAGTCATACTCACTATCGTTATCAGTCCTCCTTTTCAGCAGGCATTATTCAGTTGATTGATTTATGCCTGCATGCCATTAGACTCTACAAATGGATCCATACAAGCCCACTTGCCTGCATCTGCTTAATCAGTACTATGGACACTTATCATGTACAATTTGACTTTTGCAGGAAACATGACAATATGAAACTCTGCTGCAACCCTTTGAAATCTTCTGACTCCCTTGATTAATCCTGCCTCTACGCATGGCGTAGGACTCCAAAGCCCCCTGGCTTTACATCCATAGTTCTGCAGCGAACCTCCTAAAAGGTATGCCACAACATAAGTAACCATATCCAAAGCCACTCTCAGTGGGACCACAACTAGGACATCATCTATGCTATCATCCATCTCCATTCTCACTCAACAGCTCACTGTCAATCCAGAGCAACTCTTGATATCTGTCCTTCATTTAGGATTCTCTCAAGTAGCCAGTGCACGTTTCCATGCTATCCCTTGGTCATCTCTAATCTGTCAGATCTTCAATCTGTAGAGTAAGGCCCCAGTATAGGTCAAGCACTTTTTCAGAATACAGTACAGAAAGGATTCTTAATAGGCCCATTCCAAAACCACCTTCCCTGTGTACTACATTAACCCTACTGGGATCACAACTCAGGTTTGGGCTAGAAACACCTTACTGATCTGTCAGCTCCCTGAGCTCAGCCCAGGATCACTTCCTTTATTTCTTCTATGCCTTTTCTCTCATATGCAGGAATTAAAGATGCTATACAGTGCATCAGACTCACTGGATGCCACACTTGGTTATTGAAACTAGACACTGTGATGCCTTCAAGGTGTTACTGATCCTTTCTGCTGTATGGTATATGTGCGGTATCCGACAGGATCATCCTGCATCTTCCAGATGACTTCTCCACATGGATGCTCCAAACTATCCACCAGCTGAAGACATCACCGTCTTTTTTTTTTTTTTCAACTTTCTTTCCTTCAGTCACGGTCCCAGGAGCCTCTCTCAGGCATCCAACCATACTCCTGCCCTGCCTGGGGTCCCCTCCAGCAGTACCTTCCTCTCCCTGCACCGCCTCGTAGCCTGGCACCCCTGAAGCACTTCTCGGGTGGGCCACCCCTCCTACTCTGGGCGCCTTCAAGGTTATAGACTCCAGCTGCAGACGGGGCCCAGGCAGAGGATTCATGGAAGGTCGGCAGAGTCGGACCCGGTCGTAGGCATGGGGACTGGTGCCATGGCCTACCCCTGGAACTGGGTTTTTCCATTTTCTCCCTGATTCCTCCCCTTCCTTGCATGGGCACCCCCGACATCATGCGCACGGTAACCCTGCCGATGTCAGCCACGCTAATTTGTGCTGTCTGCACACTACAGCGCCCCCAATCTCCACCGGGAGCTGCTGGTGCACCAGACAAACCCCAGCCAGCCCCCCAGGAGAGGAGAGCTGTCCATCGGACGCTCAATCCTCTCCCTTCCCTGCCGACCCCATCGACCCAGGCTGTCCCCAACCCAGGTGCGCCGGGCGCGCAGGCGTAGGTATGCGGCAGTGCTCAACCTCAGTGCCACCGGTAGACCTGACATCACCAGTCTTAATACCCTAATTCAGGCCCTTCATATACTGCTTGTAGAGGATACACATTGGATCCGGTAACATCCATGGACACCCCGGCATTGTATTGGATCTGACTACATGGAAGCATGACTCCCTATGGGCACCCAATTGAATTACTTCACCATTCTCTCTGTATCTCTAGTCTAAACAATCTTGCACAGCTCATCAGATTAGGTCCCTAATTCTTGAATCATGGAATGAGATATCTTTGCTCTGCTTTCCATGGAAATGCCTGAGTTGCTGTTCTGTGACCTCCTGACATTGTCATGATACCGAAATTTGCTACGATTTCTGGCTGTTGAAATATACCCAGTAGTTGCTGCAATCTAAGGTGGGCATCTCTGGTCCAACAATCTTGTTACCTTTATTTGGCCAGCCAGTCAGTGGTAGCAACCATTAATGAAGACCCATTGTCTACTCCTTTAATCATAGTCTTTCTCAGAAATTAACCTGAATATCTGTCTGTAATCATTTTAAATTCCATTGTGCACACATTCCAGGAATTGCTAAATCATCTAACTGACTCCCTGTCTCGCTTTTACTTCAGCTATTCTTTAATGTGAATACTATGGTGGACACCTATATGGCACTACCTCTGAATCAATCAGATCGTCAGATGCCATGAACCATCACTTGGAGTCATCCCAGTCAGTACTATGGTCATCACTAGCTGAGGCTACAGAAACAGCTTAATAGTCAGCCTCAACACGGTATTCTGCATTCCATGCCAAGCCCAGGCTGTGATGCTTTTATGGTCTCTGTTCGACAAGTTCTCGATTTTGCATATTTATGCCTCCAGAAAACGGAATGTCCTATTCCTGCATCAAACAAGTGTATTAATGTGTATTACCTTTACTGTTTAACTCAACCTCTATCTGATCTTTTGAATTAGTTAAAGCATTTCTACATGGCATTAAAAAGACAATGCTGTATAAATTGATTGAATAGACACCCAATTGATTCAGACTCTTAACTCAGGCCTCATGGATCTCTTTCCCTCTTCAGTAGTCAGACAACCAGTCAGCTTCAATCTACAAACCTTCATGACCCACACTTACAATGGCTTCCTGCAGCCTGAAGAATTTTTTTTTTTTTATTTATTTGAAATCTGGTAACTGGGAGAGGCACACTGAGCCGAGGCTTGTTTCCAGGTGTGACTCAGGGGAAGGGAAGGTGGAACAACAGCAGCACAATACATAGTATGAAAAGATCTGAACAAACATACATAAGGACATAAGAACGTGTTGGCAGGAGGGGACTGTTTGATCCAGCTAGTCTGCCCAGATTGCCTACCCCCCTATTCTATTCTATTCTTCTTCCGAGATTACCGCAGTACTTGTCCCATGCTGGCTTAAAAATGGTGACTGTTCTGGCCTCCACAACCTCTGGTGGTAAGTTATTCCAGTGGTCCACCACCCTTTCTGTGAAGTAGAACTTACGAATGTTGGTTTTAAACTTACCCCCTGTTAGTCTCAAACTGTGCCTTTTCATTCACGTTGTCTTGTTTCTGAGAAAGAGGTTTTTCTGCTTGTACCTTATTTATGCCCTTTATGTATTTGAAGACTTCCATCATATTCCCGTTTCTCCTTTGCTCGAGGGTGTACATTTGCAGTTGCTGTAGTCTAGATTCATATTGCTCCTAGTGCAGTTCCTGTACCATTTTAGTAGCTCTTCTCTGTACAGCCTCCAAGCGGTCTATGTCTTTTTTAGGTGTGGCCTCCAGAACTGTACACAGTACTTGAGATGTAGCCTCAACAAGGACCTGTACCGAGGGAGTATGACCTCTCACTTCCTACTTCTAATGCCCATGCAATACATCTGAGGATGCTGCTAGCTTTCTGCACTGCCTTTTCACATTGTCTACCCACCTTTAAATCATCGGAAATAAGCACTCTGAGGTCCCATTCGAGTTTTGTTTCTGTTAATTGTTCACCATCGAGTGTGTACGTTTTCCTTGAGTTTCCTTTACCTAGGTGCATGACCTTGCACGTTTTGGCATTGAATTTCAACTGCCAGTCCCTAGATCATGCTTCTAGGCTCTTTAGATCTGCTTCCATTGCTGCCATTCCTTCAATTGTATCTACCCTGTTGCAGAGCTTTGTGTCATCTGCAAACAGGCATACCTTACTCTGCAGGTCATCAGCAATGTCGCTGATGAGTATATTGAAGAGGATTGGGCCAAGGACAGATCCTTGAGGCACACTACTGATTACCCTTCTCTCGCTAGGCAGTGTTCCATTGGCTATGACCCTCCACATTCTATTGTGGAGCCAGTTTTGATCCCACTTGACTATTTTTTGCCCTAACCTTGAGTGCTGTAGCTTACTGACCAATTTTCTGTGGAAGACAGAGTCAAAAGCCTTGCTGAAATCTAGATAGACTATGTCTGCCGCCCCTCCCTGTTCCACTATTTTGGAGACCCAGTCAAAGAATTAAATCATATTTGTTTGACATGATTGTTCTGCTGTAAATCCATGCCGTTTAGTATCTAGCTGCCCTGTTTCTATAAGGAACTTCACTATTCTAAGTAGGGACTTCATAAGCTTCCCTACTATTGAGGTCAAGTTCACTGGCCACTAGTTTCCGGCCTCCTCCCTGCTTCCACTTTTGTGCAGTAGTACCACTGTGACCCTTCTCCAGTCCTGAGGTATTTCCCCACTCTCTAGAGACTGTGTGAATAATTCTGCCAGTGGGCCTGCAATTTCTTGTGCTAGCTGCTTCAGAATTCTAGGGTGGATTTCATCTGGGCCCATTGCTTTATTTGCCTTTAATTTGAGAAGCTCTTTTAGGACACTGTCTATTGTAAATGGTGCAGCATCTGCTTCTATGGTGAGTCTGCCTGTGTTCTGTATTTTGGGTCCATTGCCGTCGTCTTCTTTTGTGAAGAAGGAGCAGAAGAAACTGTTTAGAATCTTACTTTTTCGTTATCATTTTATGCCTGTTTGCCATCCTTGGTTGCTAGTCTTATAATGCCTCCTTTTGTTTTCCTTTTTTCTCTGTTGTATCTATAAAAACTTTGTCACCCTTCTTCACTCCTCGTCCGATTCTCTCTCTTTTATCTGGGCTTTGGCTGCCCTTACTGCCTCCCGTGCTTCTTTTAGCTTGGTTTTGTAGACTTCCATATCTGCCTCATTGTTAGTATCCATGAATCTCTTGAAGGCTTTCCTTTTATCCTTTATTTTTGTTGCTACATACTTGGTATACCATAGTGGTGTCCTCCTTTTTCTAGACTTAGAGATCTGCTTTGTGCACTGGGCAGTTACTGTGAGTAAAGCTTCCTTCAGGGCTTTCCACTTCTGTTCCACTGTGCCCCCTGTTTCCTTGCAAAGTATTTGTTTTATGGAAGCCCTCATTTGATTAAAGTCAACCTTCCTGAAATCCAGGATGCTGAGTTTGCTGTGGCTGACTTCCTCTTTACTGATGATGGTGAAGATCAATGTGAAGCTCAGCGGACAGTAAGGCTAGGGGTTGGACCGCACTTGGTGTATGCCTCCTAGGTTTGCCCTTTGTGTCTGAGCTGTTGCTTCTGGTTGTTTCTGGCTGAGAGATTTCTATTAGCTGACCACTGCTTCAGTAGTGGGTACAGCAGTCAGTGAAGATCAGTAATGCTCAACAGACAGTAAGGCTAGGGGCTGGACTGCTCTTGGCGTATGCTTGATAGGGGTGTGTGGCAGGATGAGAATGTCAACATAAACTAAAAAAAAAAATTTATTCTTTTCACTCTGTCCTATTCTCTTAAACTTTTCTGTCTAACATAGAAACATAGAATTTGACGGCAGATAAGGACCGCTTGGCCCACCCAGTCTGCCCATTTCCCTACCCAATGGATAAGCTGCAGATCCTAGTTAACCAGCAGCCTACTTCTTCCTTCTCCCACCCCCTATAATTGCCTTATGACTGTCCCATGCATGCTTGAATTCCACCACTGTTTTTGACTCCACAACCTCCTCCGGAAGACCGTTCCACGCATCCACAACCCTCTCTGTGAAAAAATACTTCCTTAAATTACCTCTGAGCCGCCCCCCAGCTTCAAATTGTGCCCCCTTGTTCTTGCACACCTCTTTTTGAAAGATGCTACCCTCTTGGACTTTGTTGATTCCCTTGAGGTACTTGAAAGTTTCTATCATGTCCCCCCTCCCCCTCCTTTCCTCGAGGCTATACATATTAAGCTCCTTAAGTCTCTCTTCATATGTCTTCTGGTGCAGACCCTGCACCATTTTAGTTGCCCTCCTCTGGACAGCTTCCATCCTGTCTATGTCTTTCGCGAGATGGGTCTCCAGAACTGCACGCAGTACTCCAGATGGGGTCTCACCAGCTGTCTGTACAGAGGGATAATAACTTCCTGTTTTCTACTGGTGATGCCTCTCCCTGTGCATCCCAGTATCCCCCCAGCCTTCCTTGCTGCCCTCTCACATTGCTTGCCCACCTTTAGGTCATCTGATATGATTACCCCCGGGTCCCTTTCCATTTTTGTTGTTGTTAGTATTTCACCCCCCATTGTGTACTCTTCCCCTGGGTTTTTGTTTCCCAGGTGCATTACCTTGCACTTCTTAGCATTGAATCTAAGCTGCCATACATTTGACCATTCCTCTAACCTTGCCAAGTCCCTTCTCATCCTTTCCACCCCACCTTGTGCATCAATTGCTGGTAGATCTTTGTGTCATCTGCAAAGAGACATACTTTTCCTTCCAGTCCCTCTGCATGTTTATAAAGACATTGAAGAGGACCGGTCCTAATACTGAACCCTGCAGTACCCACTAGTAACCCCTTTCTTCAAGTGGACTCCATTTACTATTACTGTCTGTGTCCTATTCTCCAGCCAATTCTTTGCAGGCTGTCATCTTGGGACCCCTCCCAGGCAGCTGCTAACTATATTAATCTTTTGTGTGGGACTGTGTCAAATGCCTTGCTAAAGGTCTAGGTGGGCCATGTCACAGCCCCTCCCTGATCTACTACTTTGGTCACCAGTCAAAGAAATCTATCAGATTTGTCTGGCATGACCTTCCGCTGTGAATCCATGCTGCCTTGGGTCCTGTGCCCTCTGACCTCTAGATACTCGACAATTCTTTCTTTCAGAAGTGATTCCATCATTTCTCTACCACTGAGGTTAAACTAACAGGTCTGTAGTTTCCTGCTTCTGCCTTGCTCCCACTTTTGTGAGGAATCACATCTGCCCTCCTCAGTCCTCGGGTACCACCCCATCCTCCCATGATTTGTTAAAGAGGGTAGTCAGTGGTGTCACTAGTCTACCCTTAGTTCTTTTAGAATTCTGGGATGAATCCATCAGGCCCCATTGCTTTGTCCACCTTCAGTTTTAAGAGTTCTTTCAGAACCCTTTCTTCTGTAAATGGGCTGGTATCAACTTCTGTATCCAGAGTGTTTCTACTGTTTGTTTTAGGTACCTCCCCTCTTCCTTTGTAAATACTGAGCAAAATATTTGTTTAGTATCTCTGCCTTTCTGAGTCACCCTCTGCCCACCCTCCTCCCTTTATTAAGCCTCACTATCCCTTCCTTGGTCTTCCTTCGCTCCCTGATGTACCTATAAAAGGTTTTATCCCCCTTCTTAATTGAGTTGGCTATCTTTTCCTCGGTTTGGGCCTTTGCTGTTCTGACTGCCTTCCCAGCTTCCTTTTGCTTTAACTTCCTTAATTTCTTCTCAGGGTGGCCAACCTGACAATTCTGTTCTCCTATCTGTGCTATACCTTTAATCTGTTGTCATTCTAGCCATCAAAACTGCCACATGAAGTTAAAAGCAGATCCCCTTTAAAGCCTCCTGCTATGTAAATTATGTGGAAGATTTTGAATCCCCCAAGAAACAAAGTGTTTCCAACACCAGAGCAGATTGCCATATAGCCACATTTTAAGCGAGTCTCTGCAAGACTGGAAGATGAGCAAGCAGGCTGTTGCAAGGGAGAAAGTAAACTCTCCCTGCAGCCGCTCGCTTTAGATCTCACTCTGCTGCCTGAAAAACAAAGAGATTAAATAAAAAGTTCAAATAAGTACTGCAGCGTTAGTGCAGACTGTTCCTGTGTATAAAAACATGATTTGGGGTGTTTGACTTGTTATTGTGCTGTTTAAAGCTACCAAGAAGTGAAGTACAGTATGGGGAATGAAATAGTGCAATGTTTGCTGACTGCTGAAATGGCAGAGCTGTCGTGGGGGGTGGGGTGGGGAAATGTAAAACATAAAAATATGTTTAAATACAGTTCTAGCACAGTAAATTAAGGATAATAATAATACTAGGCTCTTTTTGGAATGTATGCAGAGAATAAAAATGTGTTCAAATGAAATAAAGGCATAAGTAGAAAAACTAAGCCAAGTAACACATTTAAGGGATAAATAAACAAGGCTGAATAGTGATAGAGCTACTCTGGCTTCACAGAATAAATAGAGGGGGAGCATGCCCCTACTCTGTTTTTATCTGGGAAAGTTTGAGTCCTCTATAAACAAGTTTGATTTTCTTGGTTTCTTGTAGCAAGAGATGGCTTCTATAGAGCTGGCAGCCCAGAAAATGGCTGCTAATATAGAAGTGGTGTGGTGATGTCATTGAAAGGGGAGGGGCTAAAAAGGTCCTTGATGATGCTTTCACCACCAATTAAGGTTCCTCTAAGTTAAAATGAGTACCTATAGAGTATTACTAACATTATGTTGAAAAAATACATAATAATCTTTAGATTTAGAGAATTTGAAGCATAATCTTAAATTCCAGAGTAGAGGAATAAGATTTTTTGGTATAATTGATAGTCACATGTCAATGATGTCATGATTATTGTACTATATTAACCTCCCCACCAGGAGGCTAATTCAGGTGTGCTGGTCAGTTTCTTCTGATCAAGCAAGGGAGAGGAGGTGTGAGTGCCTACACACCAGAGTGGAGAAAAATATTGAATATACAGAGAAGAACAGGGAGTCTGAGGAAAGACTAGCCTGATTATTTTTTTTTTGTTTGTTGTTATTTTGGTGTGAAAGTTTAAACACCCATTTCTTTTCTGTAAATATTTTCTGAACAGTTAATTTTTGTTATTTTTGGAAAATAAAATGATAAATGCTACACCAGCGTTTTTTATGCACTTGATTTAAGGACTGGTGTCTGTTATTGAACCCACACACTTACAGGGTGCCCTTAGTGTCTGAGCTGTTGCTTCTGGCTGAGAGCTTTCTATTAGCCGACCACTATTTCATTAGTGGGCACAGCAGTACGAATGCTGATTTCCATACAGCAGCCAGGAATTCTGGATAAGTCTAGGAAAGTGCACAGACCAACAAACCACCTCCCTCCTAGGTTGATCCTTACTAGAGCTTACAAATCCCTCTGTCTCCAATCACTCCTAAACGATATCGCACTTGCTGACTGGTCCTTTATCAATCTAGCGTCCTCAATCGACCACGCTTTTGATAGGTTCAGAAAGCAGTTCCTTACCATATGGGACTATCACGCCCCCCCTAAGAAAGAAAAGAGTTAGGGATTACCATCTCCCCTGGATATCTGCTGACATAATTAGCAAATGCATAGCTAGGGATCAGGCCTGGAAAAATCACAGGAGACTGCAATCCCCCACATCTCTGCAACACTACCGCATCCTCCGAAACAATTGCACAGGAGCCATAAGACAGGCAAAAAACTACTATTTCCGTGACGCCCTCACCAAAAATCTTAGTCATTCCTCCAAATTCTGGAAAACCGTCAAAGCCCTGTTCTCTCCCCGGCCCAGACACCCTTCCCCACCCTAAACCTTCAGGGCAATATCATATCAACCCCCAGCGAAGTTGCATCCACTTTCAACTCCTTTTTCGCTACTAGTGCCAAATCTCTCCTAGACAACCAACAGCTTTGCGCAGCCGCCAACTACCACCCTGCCATACCCCCTTCCTCAAAGCCGCCCCACCTTCTCCTTTTGGCGGTCTCCCCTGCAGAAGTTTTTCCGCTCTCGCTCCCTCAGGCCCAAACAAAAGTAAGTGCCGCAAGGTCTGGACACCAAACTCCTCTTCCTATCAGCCCCTGCAATAGCCTCCCCCCTTGCCGACTTACTAAACCTCTCCTTCGCCACGGCGAAAATTCCAGCTGCCTGGAAGGAAGCTGTAATCATCCCCCTACCTAAAGGGGGCAACCCATCTGAGCCGGGCAACTACCGACATATTTCCCTCTTACCGGCCCTGGCCAAGCTGCAAGAGCAGCTCGTACTCACCCAGCTAACACAGTTCCTCGACTCCACCTCTTCTTCACTCCATTCCAGTCGGGTTTTGCAAAAATCATTCCACCATCACAGCTTTGCTAAGGCTCACTAACGATATCTCCTTGGGCATGGACAAAGGCCTGCGTCACCTCTGCTATTTTATTGACCTGGCCAAAGCCTTTGATACCGTGTCCCACTCTAAACTTCTCTCAAAATTGCAACAAAGCAGGCTCTCCCCAGCCCGCCTCTAACTGGTTCCAAAGCCTATCTGTCAGGCAGAGTGCAGACTGTAAAATTGGCCCTCACATCTCCTCCCCGCTACCAGTGAACATGGGGTCCCCAGGGCTCTGTCCTGGGTCCCTACTTTCTCTATGTTCTTAAATGATCTGCCTCAAGTCTGCTCTAACTCAGCATTACAAATGTATGCAGATGATACAGTACTGTGACACCTCAGGCCCCTCTACCAATGACACAATTGCATCTCTTCGACGGGATTTCAATGCTGTACAAACTTGGCTCAGGTCCAACCAGCTTATCCTAAACGCCAAGAAAACCATCTCCATAACCTTCGGCACCCATCCCAAGTTATCCCGGCCAGCAGCCCCCCCTGTCTTCCACACCCTGGATGGCTCAAACCTAGATTCCTGCACCTCCTTCAGGTACCTAGGGGTATGGCTAGATCAACACCTCGATTTTCATGCCCACATCGAATCACTACAGAAAAAACTTCACCCTAAATTAGGAGCACTGTACTGGCACAAAGGCTCCCTTTCCACCTCTGTTAGAAGGGAGCTAGTCCTCAAAATGATCCTCCCCATTTCTGACTACGGGGACGTGGTCTACAGCGCTGCCCCTCCACCTACCTTGGCCAGACTGGACCCCCTCTATCACTCGTTCTGTCGTTACGCACTCAACTGTCCTCCCTCCACCCATCACTGTGACCTGTACAGCGCCCTCTCCTTCCCATCTTTAGAGTCTCGGTGTAAACAACTTTGTACTAATCTTATCTACAAATACTGGTCAAATACCCTCACCCTCTACCTCAGCTGTGCTGTATCAACCCAACCACCCCCTGCCTACCTCCTCAGAGCTTCTGATCTGAAACAGCTCCATGTACCTTTCATGCGCACCTCTAAGGGCCAAATGGCCTTCATGCATCATCTGCCAAAACTATGGAATGAGCTACCTGCAGACATCAGGCACTCAGACTCCCACTGGGCTCTCAAACCACGCCTGAGGTCCCACTACTCTGATGCTTGTAATTGCCACCCGTAGATTTAGCTGCCATATATAATAATTGCCTTTGAACCCGCTGTCTGCTGTCTACCCACACTGTGTACTATGACTACTGTTAGCTACTCTAGACTTATGTAACACTGATGTACTGTGATTTACTGTATCTATTTTCTGACCTATGTAACCCCAGGTCGCATCTGGAAACGAGCGGTCCCCGCTCAGTATGCTTATCTGGTAAATCTCTTAAATAAATAAATAAGTGTTCCAACAGCTCCTTATGCTGAGAGAGCAGTCGCTGGCTGGGTCTGAGCAGAGCAAGCGAGGAGAGAAGCTTCCTCAATAGAGAAAGGAGTCCAGAAAGGAGCCCAGACTGTGCACTCCAAGGAGGATTCAGGTAGAACCACTGTCAAGGAATCCCTTCTTCTGCACCTGTTGGAGTCTGCCTTCCCTTCATGATTGGTCTCTCTCCCAGTTGGTGAAGATCAATGAAGCTCAGCAGACAGTAAGGCTAGGGGCTGGACCGCACTTGGTGTATGCCTCCTAGGTTTGTCCTTTGTGTCTGAGCTGTTGCTTCTGGTTGTTTCTGGCTGAGAGCTTTCTATTAGCTGACCACTATTTCAGTAGTGGGTACAGCAGTCGGTGAAGATCTGCCAAATCTGACCTACAGGGGGAGGGCCTCAAACAATTGGTACAACAACCCACAAGAGACAGGGCTATCCTGGATCTAGTACTGACTAATGGGGAAATGATCACAAATCTCCAGGTAGAAGGCCACCCGGGGGCCTGTGACCATCACATGATATGGTTCAGTTTGGCCACTAGAACTAAATTGTCCCATTCCAAAGCACATATATGGGACTTCAGAGGAGCTGACTTTGATAAGATGACCAGCAGAGTTAAGTTAGCCCTGGCAAGAAGAAATACAAGTGAAGGGGTACAGGCAAATTTGGCAAGTATTAAGGATGCAATACTTGAAGCAACATCCCATCATGTTAGGGAGAAAGCAAGGGCAAAAGAAGGAGGAAACCACTTTAGTTCTCAAAAACAGTAGCAGAAAAGGTCAGAGCTAAAAGGTTGGCCTTTAGGAAACATAAGGGAATGCAGCGTGGCAAAGATAGGGAGGCATACCAAACTTCCCTAAGGGAAACAGGGAAGGCAGTCAAGCAGGCAAAGGCCCTAGCCAAGGAAACACTAGCATGAGCAGTAAAAGAAGGGGATAAGACTTTCTACAGATACTTAGTGAAAGGAGAAAGTCCAGAGGGGGTATTGCTAAGATCAAAGGGGATGGGGGTGTGTGGAGGAGGACCAAGGAAAAGCATCTATCCTAAATAGATACTTCTGCTCAGTATTTACTGAGGAGAAGGTAGGGCAGGGCCCACAGTTCAGCACCATGGACACAGGGGGCAGGGAGGTGTGCACAAGTCCCTTCACAAAAGAAAGGATCCTACAAGAGCTTGCTAAGCACAGGGTGGACAAAGCAATGGGACCGGATGGCATACATCCCAGGGTACTAAAGGAGCTAAGGGTAGAACTAGCAGAACCACTAGCAGAACTGTTTAGTGAGTCTCTGAGCACAGGAGAGGTCCCATAAGACTGGAAAAGGGCTCATGTGATCTCACTCCACGAGGGTGGCAGCAAGGAGGAGGCAGGGAACTACAGACTAGTCAGTCTTACCTCAGTAGTGGGAAAGATTATGTAGGCACTCCTTAAGGAAAGGATAGTGCAACACCTGGAATCCATAGGAGCACAGGATCCAAGACAGCATGGGCTTACAACAGGAAGGTCCTGTCAAACTAATCTCGTAGATTTCTTTGACTGGGTAATCAGACTGGTGGACCGAGGGGTGCAGTTGATGTCACCTACCTTGACTTCAGCAAAGGTTTCAATATTGTTCCACATAGAAGATTGGTTAATAAGCTGGGTAGGCTCGGGGTGGGTCAGATGTTGGTCAGCTGGGTGGCAGAAAACAGAGTGGTGGTAAATGGTATACAGTCAGAAGAGATGCAAGTCACAGGTGGGGTACCTCAGGGATCAGTCCTGGGGCCAGTCCTCTTCAATATCTTCATCAATGACATTACAGATGGACTGGAAGGTAAGATTTGCCTGTTTGCAGAAGACACCAAGATGTGCAACAGAGTAGATGATCCAGATGGGGTGGGCAGAATGAGAAGAGATCTGGAAAAAACTGGCAAAATGGTCTGAAGAGTGGCAACTGGGGTTTAACGCAAAGAAGGGCAAGAGCACGCACATTGGGAAGAGAAACCCTGAAGCTACCTATAGGCTGGGAGGGGAGTTGCTGGCAATCACAAGGGAAGAAAGAAATTTGGGCATCATCATCACAGATGACCTGAAATCATCCAAGCCGACCACTAAGGCAGTAGGTAAGGCTAGAGGGATGTTGTAGTGTATTAGTACGGGTATCACAAGTCATAAGAGGGAGGTAATACTCCCTCTTTACAAGACACTGGTTAGGCCCCATCTGGAGCACTGTGTGCAGCACTGGAGGCCTCACCTGCACAAGGACATTAACAAAATGGAGGCAGTCCAGAGAAAGGCAACCAAAATGGTGCAGGGTCTGCATCAGAAAACATATGAGGACATATTAATGGAGCTCAGTATGTATACCCTAGAGCAACGGAGGGAGAGAAGTGATATGATTGAAGTATTCAAATATCTTAAGGGCATTAACAAGGTGAAAGAGTCTAACATGTTTCAATATGAAAAATAGAAGAACAAGAGGACACAGCATGTGATTAGAGAGAGGCTTATTAAGGGGTAATGTGAGAAAGTTCTTTTTCACAGAAAGGGTGGTGAATGCATGGAATGGCCTACCTCAGGAAGTGGTGGATATGAATACAGTGCAGGGCTTCAAACAGGCTTGGGACAGGCAAAGGGAGCAATACAGGTGAGTCAACTTCTCTGTTTCTAAGATCAGTGAAGCTCAGCAAACAGTAAGGCTAGGGGCTGGACTGCTTTGGGCATTTGCCTCCTAGGGGTGCCCTTTGTGTCTGAGCTGTTACTTCTGGCTGAGAGCTTTCTATTAGCCGATCAATATTTCAGTAGTGGGTACAGCAGTATAAATGCTGATTTACATTCTTTTTCACAGAAAAGGTGGTGGATGCATGGAACGGCCTACCTCAGGAAGTGGCGGATACAAATACAGTGCAGAGCTTCAAACAGGCTTGGGATAGGCATAAGGGAGCAGTACAGAAGAGTAAGAATAAATAAGCCATTGCAGTATAGTGCAGTGGTTTAAGGCTCTGACCTGCAAATCTGGAGACCTGGGTTTGAATCCCACAGCCCCCACTTGCATACTGTGTGGCCCTGAGCAAGTCACTTAACTTCCCTGTGCTCCCAGGTCGCACCTGTAAACAAGCTTTCAGCTTAGTGTATCTCACTTGGTTAAACAATTGGAAAAAGAAAAAATAAAGGCCTATGGCATATTCATAAGGTAGAAAAAATGGGCAGACTGGATGGACCTTGCGGTCCTTATCTGCCGTCAACTTCTAGGTTTCTATGTTTCTAAGATCAGTGATGCTCAGCAGACAGTAAGGCTAGGGACTGGACCGCTCTTGGTGTATGCCTCCTAGGGGTGCCCTTTGTGTCTGAACTGTTTCTTCCGGCTAGGAGCTTTCTATTAGCCAACCACTATTTCTGTATTGGGTGCAGCAGTACAAATGCTGATTTACATACAGCAGCCAGGAATTCTGGGTAAGTGTTCCAACAGCTCCTTATGCTGAGAGAGTAGCCACTGGCTGGGTCTGAGCAGAGCGAGTGAGGAAAGAAGCTGCCTCAGCCGAGAAAGGAGCCTGGACTGTGCACTCCAAGGAGGATTCAGGTAGAACTGCTGTCAAGGAATCCCTGGTTCTGCACCTGTCGGAGTCTGCCTTCCCTCTGTGATTGGTCTCTCTCCCAGTTGGTTAAGATCAGTGAAGCTCAGCAGACAATAAGGCTAGGAGCTGGACTGGTAAATATAGTATAAATTAGAATAATTATTAAACAAATGCATGTAGAGATAATAAAGTGCAGTAGAGCTCAATGAGAATGCCTAGCAGTGCAGTGGTAACAATACATAGTGGGCATAAACAATATTGGCAATAGGCAATTGACATGAAGGGTGAGTTGACTGCCCGACCTCATAAAGTAGGGACAACTGTGGAAGGGTGGAAGTAAGACCAAGGCAGGAGCGGGGATCCAGCTGGCTGCTACCAGGATAGAGTTAGGCTCAGTCATGGAGGTATCAGGAGGTAGGGTAACAGGAACAGTTGGTGAGGGGTTGAAGTTTCAACTGGCACCTAAGGGAGCCAGGGGATGGGGGAGTAACAGAGGGAGGAGGGAAGTTTATTTTAGAGAGAGAGAAGGTGATAGGAGAAGGCAGATTGCCTAGCAGAGGAGCGGGGGTGAGGAGTGGCTAAAGTGTGATGGTTCCCACAGTGGAGGGAACAGGAAGCAGGGGAAGTTGGTAGAGGAGAGAGGAGAGGTAAGAAGGAAGGGAACCAAATGAGTATTTGCATATAAAGGAGGTACAGTGAGCCTAGCAACAAGAAGGCAGGGGGAAGATGGATAGGGATGAATACAGTAAACAGTGATGTATACAAGGGAAGGAGTTTGTAGCAAAATGGCAAAAGGAGTTGCAGAGGGTTTCCAGTTTGGTGAGGGAAGTGGAAGGGGTGGTACTATAGACCACATCCACATAGTCAAAGGCAGAGACCACCATTTTGGTAACATGCTCCCTGCTCACATGTGGAGATAAGCAGTCTTTGTTACGGTATAGGGCACCAAGCGTGGGCAAGAGTTATGCCTGGATGGTATTAATGTGGACTGAGAAGTCAAGCTTACTGTCTAACCACACTCCAGGGTACTTGAAGGACTGAACAGCTTCAAGAGGCATGCAATCCAGAGTGGTGAAGATGGGGAGTGGGGGGCAGTGAGTCTGGTTAGTTTCTGACTGGCACCAAAGATCATGGACACTGTCTTCTTAGTGTTGACTACAAGTTGGCTGGATTGGAACTAGTGCAGAACATTGCTGATGTCACACTGGAGCAGGTCTTCAACAGCTGTGGTGGAGGGATAGGAGGTGACGATGACTGTGTCATTTGCATGCATTTGGACACGCACGTTGGCACAGGCAGAGGGGAGGTAATTGAAGAAGATGGAGAAAAGGATGGGACCAAGGATGAAGCCATATGGGACCCCAGCCTGAATAGGATGGGGAGGTGGCAGGGCGCCTTCGACCTGTACTGATTGTTGTAGGCCTGTTAGGTAGGAATGGAACCAAGCAACGGCAGGAACCGAAAGGTCAGCAGAACTCAGTTTGTCCAGGAGTAGTGGATGGGACACTGAATTGAAGGCTTTGGCCAGATAGATGAATATAATGGCCACAATGAGCCCCTGATCCATCCTGGAGAAGATGGAATCAGTGACATGCATCACGGAGGAGACGGTGAAGTGGTGCCTCTGGAAACCAGACTGGAAGGGTGAGAGGAAGTTTTGAGGATGAAAGGAAGTCAAGGAGTCTAGAGTGGACCAGTTTCTCTTGCTGCTTAGAGGGAGGGGGAGGAGGGAAATGGGACACAATTTCCCAGGGGAGGAGTGGCCACCCACTTTATGAAGTGGAATAACTACTTCTATGTCATAATGGTGATTGCTGAACGGCGATCGCAGTTTGGGTGAGTGTACATCGCCGAAAATAAATAACGACGATGTACACTTGCAGCGACTACATAAATGGCGATGGGATTACATGTTATGTGGGGGGCTGCACCTCCCCTAATTAAAGATTCTCAACTTCAGGGGGGGGATGCATGTTGAGGAAGGTGTAAAACTTACAAAAAATTAAAAAGTCCCAGATGCAAAAAGCGATCCTGCCCCAGAACCAAACCCGGCACCCTCTCAACCCCAGCCTGCCACCCTACCCACTATACCACATGGCCAGCTTGACAGCTGACTGCCACACTACATCCCACATACCCTCCCTCCCCTTCCACCCATTGCGGCATGGTCCCTCCCCCACCCGTGTGTGTGTGTGTGTGTATGTATGTATATATATATATATATATATATATATATATATATATATACACACACACACATATCTAGTAGTGATAGTCGCCCACCCTGGTATCCTGTCGCTATCCTGCCAGGTAGCCCAGACACAGGTGCTGTGATTGAGTCGCCTCTTTTTGCAGTCGCTCTATCATGGTCGTTGTGTTCAGTGGATACTGGAATAACTTAGGCCACCTTCCAGGACTGAGGAACAGTGCAGAGGGAGAAGGAAAGATTGAGTAAGTGAGTAAGAGAAGCTGCAGTGTCAGGAGCTGAGAGGTGGAGGAGCTTGGGGTCCACACAGTCAGGGCTATACTTTGACTGGTTGAGGGAGGAAAGGACAAGCAGGGTTTCCTGGATAGTGACTGGGGGGAATTCTTCCAAGTTCAGTCCAGATTATTATCTCCCTTCAAATAGCCTTCAAGGAATTTACTGTCTGCTTCCCAAAGATTCTAGCCTATCAAACTGCATATCAATTACACCAATCCTTGCCACCCAACATAGTTACATAATGTCCTCTTGCCATATTCAATCAACTGAAAGATCATCTGAATCGAAAGGAACCACTACTGACTACACAGTCTGATGAAGTGTTTAATACTGTTGGTTTGTACACCGTATCAGAATCGTACTAGTTCATCTCAGCCTCAGACTCTCTCTTTTTCTGCCAGTCATTTATTCCACCACACATAATCAAGCTTATCAGTAAGTGCTTAGACTAGCTAGTTAAAGTCTGGAGGAAGTGCTATTTGCCTGGGATCCCCAGAGGTTTCCTCCACCTGGGGATTTTTCTCTCCTCTAGACAGCTGGTCTACTTCATGAGTTGGAAGAGGTACTCAGTTCAGTGACACTCAGATGCTTTTAGGCCCTCTCATGTCCTTTAGCCTAATATCTGCTGAGCACCTCTTCGAAGGTGGAATTGCAGAGAGAAGGCCTAAGGACGCAGTATTCACAAGCACTACTCAAACCAGTCAACCAGACTCAGAATTGAAAGGCAAATGCCTGTGGTTCTCAGGCTGGTTGACCACACCCCCTACTCCTAATAAATACCCAGTAGCCCCCTGTCTTCCACCACTAGGTGTTTTGTTCCTCCTCCTCCTCCTGCACCTCCTACTTCTCCAGCAGTCTTCATCTCCTGGTGGGCCCTCTCATGTCGTTTAGCCTGATCCATGACGGGCATCTCTTTGAGGGTGGAGATGACAGAGAGGAGGCCAAAAGTAAACAGTATACACACGCACTACACAAACAAGTCAGACAGACTCAGAACCTAAATTTGTTTTCCCCCAGATAAACTTTTTATAAGTAATCTTAGGATCAGAGTATGTGAAGGTAAATAACAGTTCTTGAATTAGAGTAAAACAATTGTGTCTACTTCACATCAATATACCTCTACAAAGAGCCTTATTGTGCAATGTATAATTACAAGTTTAAGTAACCAGTTTGAAAACACTTCTTGTCAGAAGGACAGAGGACAGTTTAGTTACATGAAACCAAAACCAAATGTTTAATCGTTTGCAAATCATAATGCCTGGTTTGTGAACATCCCATTACTTTCTCTTAAACTGTTTTCCACAGCACATTGAAAGGGACATGACAATAAAATTTCAGAACTAAGGTACTGTGTCATTCTTGGAGCAGAACTGGGGTACTGTGGTATAACTGGGACTTCGTTGGTGCTCATAATCCTCAAAAACTAAGGTCCTGTGGCATTTATGGGGCTTCTATGGTTATAAATGGTTCTGCAAAACCAGGGGGGAATCGTGGGAATTTCTGAAATCTAAAGCTCAAGTACTGTGTTTTTAGGGCACTGTTTATTAAGGGTATCTCTGGGTCTGGGATCTAAAACGCTCAAAGCAATGTGTTTTTAGGGTACTGTTTATTTGGTTCTGCAGTACATAGAACTTGGAAGTTGCTTCGGGGCCTGAAATCCTAGACGCAGGAGTTTCAGGGTCTGGAATCTGAAGTCACAGGGGCTGGATACTGATATTTTGAGTGGGGGGGAATTTTCACACTAGGGCCTGAAAACTAAAGCTTGTGATAAGCCATAGTGAAAATGGAGTGGCGTACAAATTGAAGGGGTCAATGGAGCAGGGTTGGGGCAGGTCCGAGGCATGGTCCTCAGGCTACAATGGTTGGGGGCATCTTTGGGAGGATGGTGGGATGCACTGGTTGTGAGTCAGCCATGGTACTGGATATAATTTGGAAAGTGGGGGGTTGCATAGTATGTAGGCAGCTTGCGCAACTGAGGGAGGAGGTGAGATGGCTGAGATGGACGCTAAACTGGGAAAGGGAAAGGGAGAGGAGTATAATGGAGGATAGGAGGGGCTCTGTTGAGGGAGAAATAGAGATTAGAAGGGGAGCTGTGGGGGGGCAAGGAACGATTAAAAGGGGAGCTATAAGGGGACAAGGAGCAAATACAGAAATAGGCAGGGGAGGATGCCATGGGGAGTGGAGGAAAACAAGGGAGTATGGAAGCAGGGTAGAAAGGGGTAGAGGATAGCTCTTGTGGGGCTATAGGAATCCCAGATAGAGTCAACAAGGGAAACCAGAGGAAATGGCAGGAGGTTAAGTATAAAGGTCCAAAGCCTGCACAGAGGGCAAGGGAGGAAGCAAAGGGTGGAGTCCCAGCCAGGTGGATACAGGCAGTGGGCTTGGAGCAGAAAAACAGATATGCTCAACTGGTGCACTAAATGGGGGAGAAAATCAAAAAAGTGGAGTTGAGGAGTATCCAGGGGACATAGGAGAAGCAAGCACAAAGGAAGATGAAGGAAAATTGGAAAAGGGGGTGCCCTTTTGGGAAAGAACAAGGAGGTTAGAAAACATAGGGATAGGGGCACAGGGTGAACACACCCCAGAAATGGCAAACCCTAAATGGGGGTGGGGACAGGGAGCTCAGGTTCAAAAGAGCTAGGGATAGATGGGGCTGGGAAAGGGGAAATTTCTCTTGGGAATTCAAGCAAGGCATGGCTAGGAGCAAATCAAAGGGGAAGAAAAAAGCTTGTAGGTGGTGGGGCAGAGGCGGGCAGCCTAGCAGTAAATGCCTGTGGGGAGCATGGAGCTAGGGGAGTGCAGGGAGAAGACAATACACTGGGAGATGAAATGGACAAAAGGGATAGTGAGAATAAGGTGGGAAATGAAATGGAAGGGGTTGGGAGAAGGATAGAAGGGAAATGCAGACAGAAGGTGATCGAGAACAGGGTCCTTCTTCTTGGGGACTGTATAAAAAATAATTAGATGGGGGGCAAGAGTAGTGCAGTATGGGTTGAATGTCTGCCAGGCATGATGGCGGCAGAGATCATTTACTATATCCCCTCAAGGGGAAATAGCAGGATGAGAAAACATACCTGATGTTCCACCTGGGAACAAATGACCTGGCGGGAAAGTGCAAGCAAGATTTAGAGCACTTGCTAGGTACTGCAGCAGTCTGGGGTTCAAATTAGTGGCTTTCTCTGAGGTGTTGCCAGTACCAAAGGCAAGTACTGGTAGGAGGCTGAGGATTAAGGAGTTCAATGAGTGGCTGGTGGGGTGGTGCAAGCAAATGGGGTATGAGTTAATAGGGGACTAGGGATCCATGTGGGGGGGATGACAGCCTATTTGCTCCCAGACAGACTGCACCTGAATAGGGAGGGTGCAGCAGTGCTAAAAAGCAAATTAGGAGAGTTCATAGAAGAAACCTACAATTTAAACTAGATTGAGGGGGGAGGGGGGGAATCCGCACCACAAGGCAGGAGAAATGGGGGGCTACCAGCCTTCCCCTCAGGATAATGCTAAAATACTGGGCATGAGGGAGAATAGAGAAGGGGGATGGAGAGGGGAACCTGGTGGAAGGGATTAGCGGCCAGTGCCAGAAGCTTAGCAAATAAGATGGTGGACTTGGAGGTCATCATGGGGGGATGAAGGACTAGATATAGTAGCTGTAAGTGACACCTGGTGGACAGAGCTGCACACCTGGGAAACGACTATCCCAGGTTACAGACTGTTCAGAAAGGATAGGGAGGGTAAGGAGGGGGAGGAGTTGCTTTATACATCAGGGAAGGCATAAGTGTAACTGAAGGACAAGAGGAGGATGGGGAGACTAAGCTACTGTGGGTAACGCTGGGCAGAAGGATGGGAGAATCCTTGCGACTGGGGTGGTATACAGGCCACCAACTCAAGTAGAGGAGGGTGATCAACAGTTAATTTAAGCTGTCACAAGGCTGGCCCTAAAAGGAGAACTACTGCTGGTAGGGGACCTAAACCTCCCAGATGTAGACTGGGAAATCCCAGATGCAGCATTGTCAGGGAGCAGGGAGGTACTAGCTGCACTTCGGGGGTATTCCTTCAACAGCTAGTCAGGGAGCTGACAAGGAGCAACAACCTGCTGTTATGTGGTCCTGACAAATGGGGAGAGTGTGGAGGAGGTGCAGGTGGGAGAAGCCTTGGGCAACAGCGACCACAGCACGGTAATGTTCAGGGGTAGGGAGGGAGACAAGTAAAACCAGTACTACTGTCATGGACTTCAGATGCACAGACTTTGACAAGATGTGAAGGATAGTAAGGGAGACAATGGAGGGTACAGAGAATATAGGGGCAGTGGAAGAGTTATGGCAAGCTATCGGGGGGGTACTGAAAGCTGCAGAAATGTGCATAAAAAAGGTTAGGAAGAGCAAAAGGGGAGGAGACGGCTTTGGTTTACAAAGGAGGTTGCAGGGGCAGTCGAGGAAAGGTGGAGGGCTTTCAGAAAATTTAAGAGGATACTCAGCGAGGGAGATAAGGAAGAGTATAGGGAAAAGAGGAGTATGGCAGGGAAGAAGATCACAAGGGCAAAAGCAGATACTGAGGAGAAAATAGCAAAAAAGGTCAAAAGAGGGGATAAAACCTTTTTCAGATATGTGAGGGAGAAGAGAAGGGCAAGGCAAGGGATTACTAGGCCGAGGGGGAGGGAGAAATAAAATTGGAAAGGGACTGTGAAAAAGCAGAGTTATTAAATAAGTACTTTAGCTCGGTATTCACGGAGGAAGAGGACGGTGGGGGGACTAGAGCTAAAGTCGAATGGGAAGAGGGAAAATGGGTGGATCTGAGCCCATTCACTGTATAGGATTAGGAAAGAGCTAGATAGATTGAGGGTGGACAAGGCAATGGGGTCTGACGGGTTACACCTCAGGGTGATCAGGGAATTGAAGGAGGAGTTGGCCGCAGCCTTGACAAGGCTCATCAACTTGCCCCTGGATACAGAGAGAATGCCGGAGGACTGGAAGAGGGTGAACGTAGTACCTTTACACAAGGGAGGTAGTAAGGAGGTGAAAGGGAACTACCGACCTGTGAGCCTCACGTCAGTGGTAGGGAAGGTAATGGAGGCATTAATTAAGGAGAGGGTGATGAATTACCTGGAGGAGAGTGGCTAGCAGGACAGCAGACAGCATGGCTTCATGAAGGGGATATCTTGCCAGACAAACCTAATTCAGTTCTTTGATTGGGTGACTCAGGTGATTGACATTGGGGGGGTGGACGTGGCCTATCTGGACTTCAGTAAGGCCTTTGTCACCGTCGCCATAGGAGGCTGGTGAGCAAGGTGGAAAGCCTGGGGTTGGGTGGGAAAATAAGCTGGGTGGAGGCCTGGCTGTTAGGAAGAACTCAGAGGGTGATGCTAAACGGGGTGCACTCTGGGACAGTGAGAGTGAAGAGTGGAGTACCACAGGGGTCAGTTTTGGGTCCACTTCTCTTTAACATCTACATCAGTAATATTGCTGAGGGTGTGCCTATTTGCTGATGATACAAAAGTATGCAATAGGGTGGACACCCTGGGGGGGGTGGAGGACATGAGGGAGGACTTAAAGATGCTGGAAAAATGATCTGGGACATAACAGCTGAAATTTAATGCCAAGAAGTGCACTGTGATACACTTGGGGAGTAGGAACAGAAGAGCAGAGTACACCCTAGATGGGGAAGAAATGAAAAGAACAGAACAGGAGAGGGATCTGGGGATCATAGTCTCCTCGAACCTTAAGGTAGGAATCCAATGTAGCAGGGTGGAGGGAAAGGCCAGTGGAATGTTGGCATGCATAGGCAGGGGCATTACTAGCAGAAAGAGGGAGGTAATAATGCCCCTTTACAAAGCCATGGTAAGGCTGCACCTGGCGTATGGGGTTCAGTTCTGGAGGCCACATCTCCGCAAGGATATAGATGCATTAGAGAGGGTTCAGAGAAGAGCAACCAAGATGGTGCAGGGTATGCAGGGAAAGTCATACAAGCAGAGGTGTAAGCTGGATCTGTACAAGCTGGAGACAAGGAGGGAAAGGGGAGACATGATTGAAACTTTAAATGTGTAAAGTGGGAGAAGAGGGTTTACTTAAGAGGAAGGAGGAGGTCAGAACTAGAGGGCACAGCCTCAGACTGCAAGGAAAAAGATTCAGGGGCAATGTGAGAGGGCATTTCTTCACGGAGAGGGTGGTGGAACCCTGGAACAGACTACCAGATGGAGTGGTGGGGGCTAAATCGGTGGAAGAATTCAAGAGGGCATGGGACAAGCATATGGTGCTGAGTATTCGGGAGGTGGGGGTCTGCAGAGAGGGGGAGGTGTAGGGGGGAAAAAAAGGGCAAACTAGATGGGCCGGTATGGTTCTTTTCTGCCATCACACCTCTATGATTCATATGATTCTATGAAAAGAAAACATATTTTCCCCTGCTCTGCCATTTCTCTAGCATTCTGTGGGATGCAATAATGTAATGGTAAAACATCATAGTATCCCAGTAATGTGTCAGCAGAAAAGGACCACCCTGGCCCATCCAGTCTGCTCATCTCCCCCCTCCCTTACTTGTCAGTGGTGCACAAGGAGCCTATCCTCTGTCCTCTAACCAACCCCATATGTCTATCCCACTCTCTCTTGAATCCCTCTACCATTTCGACACCTACCACTTCTTCAGGTAATCTGTTCCAGGGTTCAACCTCCCTCTCAGTGAAATAACACCCCCTTACATTACCTTTAAATCTTCCTCCTTCCAATCTTAAAGTATGACTTCTTGTTTTGACTCTGACGTTCCTTTTAAATAGACTTCCTTCCCTCACTTTGTTTATCCCCCTCATGTACTTAAATGTCTCTATCATGTCTCCTCTCTCTCTCTCTTCTAAACTCCAGCGCATACAGATTTAATTTTCTCAATCTTGTCTCATATGGTTTCCCTTGCATACCCTGCACCATCTTTGTTGCCTTTCTCTGAACCTTTTCTATTACAGCTGTGTCCTTTCTTAAATGAGGCCTCCAGAACTGTACCCTGTACTCTAGGTGCAGTCTAACCATGGTCTTATATAATGGCATCGGCACTTCCTTCTTCCTACTAGTTATGCCCCTTCCTATGCACGCCATCATTTTATTAGCTTTGCCAGCCACCTTACTACATTGGTCACTTACCCTAAGGTTGTTTGATATTATAATCCCCAGATCCCTTTCCTGTTCTGTTTGCTATTTCTGCTCTCCCTCCAGTGAGTACTTGGCCAGTCAATATTTACGCCCTGTATGCATCACCGCACAATTCTTTGTATTGAACTTCAGCTGCCATGTTTCTGACCATTTCTCTACTATACTCAAATCCCTCTTCATGGCCTAAACCCCTCCTTCATGTCAACCCTATTCCATAACTTTGCATTATCTGCAAACAGACACATTTTCCCTTCAGTTCCCTCAGATATTTCACTAATATATATGTTAAAAAGGGTTGGTCCTAATACAGACCCTTGAGGAACCCCACTTGTAACTTTCCTTACCACAGAATGTACACAGTTTACCACCACATTCTGACTTCTAGCCTTCGGCCAGTTTTCCACCCATCTAGTTATTTTCTGTCCCACCCCCAACCTCGCTGTCTTATTTGGAAAGTTCAAAAGAAAGCATGTGCACAAGAGCAGCAGTGCACGAACCAAGAGCTTGCCAGCTCCACTTTACATAAAACAAAAAAACAGACGGCTCAGCACTCTGGAGGATATATTTGAAGCCAATGTTGCCACTTTTATTGTGAGGTGTTTGGCAAAATAATGACCATTTCCCCAGCACGTTGACCCACAATCTGGGTCTTCCTCAGGAGCGTATCTGGATACCCAACAGACAAAGGGTGCAATTTATTCAAAATACATTTAAAGTGGTATGCCACCCAAGTGCAAAGTGCTAACAAAAAAGTAAAAAACAAGTTAAAAAATACACAACATACGCACAGTAATACTTTTCCTTATACATGCGCTATAAGCAACAGCCTAAATAAATACTAATCTTGTTGTAAGATCTATTATTAAACGTAATACATAAATACATATGGGAGGCAGTATAGTGTAGTGGTTTAAATCTCTGAGCTGCAAATCTGGAGGCCTGGGTTTGAATCCCACAGCCCCCACTTGCATACTGTGTGACGCTGAGCAAGTCACTTAACTTCCCTGTGCTCCCAGGTTGCACCTGTAAACAAGTTTTCAGCATAGTGTGCCACTCCTGGGTAAACAATTGCAAAAAAAAAATGTATATATATGTTTCACATTTTATAGAATGCTCATTAGTTGGACATGTCCTAAACTTTAAGGAGGCAACCAATCATAAACATAATAATATATTTCATAAGTTACACAGAATCATGTAGAGAGAAACTCTCAGATTCAAAACACAGGCTATCAACTTAAGAAACTTAGTATATGGGAGGTCAACAAGGGGCATGAGAGGTCAAACTCATTATAAAATAAATTAATGCTTACTCAATGGATAATTATGAATAGCTCTCCCATTATAATACATTTAAATCTAGACATAAGTAACAAATCTCTCATTATTAAGTAAAAAGAAAAAAGGGGGGTAGAAAAACAAAATGAAACAAAAAACAGGAATAAGGTGGACCCCCCCAAATTTAGAGGATTAGCCCAGAATTACACGAATACCAAATTATTATCCGACTTACATAGCTTTACTATTCAAGTTCAAGTTTATTGTAGGAAAACTCAGTTGAGCAAGCTCATTCACAAGGAGGTCCTTTGACATAGACAGGCAGTTACAGACTGAATAATAGACAATAAAACAGTACAAATTCAAGTACAGAAATATTGGGCAGACAATAACACGTTGTATAAAATGATATTAACAAGTCCTGGGGAATAACATGAGTACAAGTGGCATTTACCCCAACAAAATATTTCTGGATGAATTTTTGAAGTACTAATAGTAAGGGGCGAGAGTATTGGAAGATGGGGAGCTACATTTCTTATAGCCATAACTAAGTAAGATTCCTCAAAACTGGGTCAAAAAACGATTTATGTACTCTTAAAGAGGAAAAAGTGTAGTTAACAGTTTTTAATTATCAATATTGTTTGTTTAAAAAGGTAATACACTGGGCCCAAGTCTAGCAGTGCTGAACGAAATCCATGTGTAGTGGGCATACTATTCAGCTGCTCTCACTTTTGCATTGAAGGATATGTGGGTAATGGATGAATTACCTGAAAAAACAGACACAAGGTGCAAGCAATTCAGAATCATGCGTTGTTTACTCATGCTTAGACCTATTTTTCTCTCCTTCTCCTCTCTTTTCAAACCTATGCTCATTTCTGTTTTTACTAATACCCCTACCATGCCCTTCCCCCTGCTTTGACATATTCCTTACTGCTTCTCCTTGCTTGACATTGCTCTTCCACCCTCTTCTTCCTCCTGTGTTCCATCCTCCATCCTCACAACCCATTCTTCCATTCCCATCCATTGTACACTTATTAATTGCCTTCTTGTTCCTTCTCCACATATTTCTACCACTATCATGCCATAATAATGATGATGATGAACTAACATGTTTTACAAAACCCGAACATATAGTATCACTTGAATAAGATCGCATGCCTCTAGGCAGCAAGAACAACACTGTAAAATATAAAAAATAGTACAGGGGCAACTATGCACAACAAGACTGTTGCCAGCGAGGTGTCCAAATAGCATCATGGGGAATCTGAGAGTGAAGCCTGAGAGGTCTTTGATGCCATCAGAAACCTGAGATGGAAACACAGTTGTGATGTGCATGTTTGCCCATTTTTTCAATTTGTGTTTTTTCTTTCCTCTAGCCTGGCCTCCTTCACCCAAGCAATCACTCAGTCCCGCCACATTACCCGGACCCCAAAGAGCCCACTTACTTGCCCTGTGAGGAACCATTCCTATGGTAGGACCAGCAAGTGGGGGGAGGCAGCAATCCCCACAGGCCACTGTGCAAATTCAGTTACAGCAGGGCGCCTTGTGCTGGGCAGCTGGTTGGTGTGGGACTCAAGTGAGCCAGTGTCACCCTACCGAGTGAGGAGGATGTTTCAGTCCTTCTATATCCCTCCCAGGGACGTTGGGCCATGAATTTGCAGCTGTGCACCAACTGGCATGCATGATGCAAAGTCCCCTACACCTACCCTCCCACTGCCATCACCTCTTGGGCACCCACAGGTGGAGCTCAAGCATCAGTGATTAGTTTGCGTCCCTCGCTGGTGAAAAGCATCCCCTGGAATCCTTCATCTTCTGGTCCTGGCCAATCCCCATGACCCTGGCTCATTCCCAAGCCTAGGTCATTGTTGTTGTGAGTGGTAACCCTATCAGTGCACTGAAAGACTGGCGCATTATTACCCATGTGTTATTTTGTATACAATATAGGTTGAAACATAAAATAAAAAAATGCTGCATTGTTTTCTTACAAAGAAATCTTCCATTAATTTTTTTATTTACAAAAACAAACAAACAGAAACCCACCTCACCCAGCTGCTGAAACCCCACCCACCTAAGGAGGTGGGTGCCTGTTTTTTTAAAATGATGAAACGACAAAAGATTTTATGTTACAGGAGGGTCTGGGCCCTGTGTGTGTGTGTGGGGGGGGAAGCAAGTGGCACGAGCTTCCATCCTAATTAACAAAGGTTTTATACCACTGAAGGGTACACAGCATTCTATGACCTTTGAACTGTGCTACAACAGCTTTCTAGTTAAGATGGAAATCCATGCACAATGAGGGGTAGCCATAACCATGTACTGTAGAAGAGTTGACCAACTCAACCAGTACTTCCTAGCTAAGGTCATTTATGGAATTGCTCTTAAAACATTAAATAGCAGCTGGCAACTTGAGCAGAACTTTGAAAAACACTATACTTAGTTACAATTCAACAGATATTTAACGTAAGTTCTGTATTTCTTCTCCCCATTATTTATTGCTGAGACCATTTGCATGAAAACAGGGGGCTGGATTCTCAAAAGATTTTGAGACTATGTCCCACACCGCAACTCAAGTTGCAGACCGAAATCTCCACAGCTGTGGAGATCGGTAATCTCATCCTCAGCAGCTGAGGAAGATGTTACGGCTGGTCCCACCAGCCATAGCATTTTTCTGCAAGTGAAGAGATTTCTATGGCAACACCGCCCACAAGCTGCTGTAAATTATGGCACCGGTTGTAAACCGACTCCACTTTTGAGAATACGATAGCTGCAGGAGAAACTGTGGTTCCACAAGTGTCAACCCTCTTGCGCTGATTTTTTTCTGTAGCTGTGGGAGTTTCAGGAGATTTGAGAATCTGGCCCAATATCTTTGTTCCATTAGAGTTCATCTGTTCCTGTTGCTCATTCCCCACCTGATGTCACATATAATACTCTGACCGTGAAATCACAGCCATTCCCTCAGCAACAGATTATGATATCACAATGAGGAGTAGCACTTCAAGTGAAAAGTAAGCTGTAGGGGTATATTAACTCTACGAGATAACAATCCTGTTTTCCACGAGATTGCTTCAGTATTAAATTGTGGGGGGATAAATCTTTAGAAGATATATAGTATGAAATAAACCTGAATTTGGTCTAAATATGTTTTCCAAAGTTTTCTCTGAGACTTCAGGAGCTCTCTAAAGGAGCAGTATTCGTTATTCATCATGTTTATTTTTTGTTTGTTTTTCTTACAACTATGTATTTCTGGAAAAAAAAAAAGATTTGTACACCAATATTTCTTTTAGTTGTCTTTCATTTCTGAACTGAGATATGATTTTTAAGTTCCAACTCCCTTGCAATTCCCACCATGAAAATAAAATTAAACATACCGGTGTGGTCCTCGGCTTTTCACTGTCAAAAATGCTTTCTAGCATCATTGCAGTACATCCACATTATAAATCCAGCACGTGCAGTCAAATGGCACTCTTGACAGAAGAGATTTTTTTAAAACATTACAAGTGCCAGTAGACATTAGAGACATAAACATACTGTATAATGATTATAAATCCAAGGAAATCACAAATACATTTTTGCCAAAACACCATACAGAATGCTGAACATTTTCTGCAAACTAACAACTACTGTTGCTTTAAACGTTAATGCTTTTTGAGATTTTCTACAAAGTATTTTGGTAATTTAAGCCTCACCATGAGTAGAAGGACTTCAGCTTCCTACCACCCTACACTAAAAATCAAAGGAATTTTCTTTCACTTTTTTCCTGTAGGAAACCTAATGATACCACTAAGGCTGCTGCGGGGTGCAGTTTATATTGTAACATAGAGGTCAGGTTTAGAACATTGTGGTGGACATTACTTTAAATTGGTGCCACTCTTCATTTACCCAGCTGCCTTGAACTAGGCAGAAAAAGACCTTGAACTTGGTAGCCTTCTTAAAACTGATTGGTGGTTTGGAAAACATGGCCTAAATGGACTGTCTGACAGATAAAATTAGATCTGTAGTGTATAGCAGAGAATTGCTCGGTATAGAATTCCATCCTTTTCAAAATGTCTTAGGGTAGCTGGTCCATTCGACTAGGGTGTCAAACAGACGAGGCATACTGATGAGTCCTGGTAGTTCAAAACACGTGTCTATGTCATCTGTTAGCACCCTTTGCAAACTGTGTGAGAGGCCTTTCGGCGCCATACAATTCTGCTTAAAGTTGGACCAGCATAACATTCTGTGGTGATTTGCATATGCAGCCCATGATGCTTTGCATTGTGTGGGCATGTGTGATTTTGTATTTTCTTGAAACTTGGCTTCCTAGCCAAATGCCCTTTGGGGTAACCCTTGCCTCAGTGTTTGCGCACAGAGGTTCTTTATCTTTTAAATAGTTTTTTATTTTAATGGGTTCACCACAACATATCCAAGACACACTGTCTTAGGGTAGCTGGTCCATTCGACTAGGGTGTCAAACAGACGAGGCATACTGATGAGTCCTGGTAGGACAAAACATGTGTCTATGTCATCTGTTAGCACCCTTTGCAAACTGTGTGAGAGGCCTTTTGGCACCATACAATTCTGCTTAAAGTTGGACCAGCATAACATTCTGTGGTGATTTGCATATGCAGTCCATGATGCTTTGTATTGTGTGGACATGTGTGATTTTGTCTTTTCAAAATGATGCTGTACCACAGTTCAGATGTCATGGAATGTGATTGTACCCTTCTGTGGTACTAAGCATTCTGCAACCTCTAGAGACTGCACAAGTCAGTTTCATTCTGCACACATTTCACACTGTGCTATACACTATGAAAAATACAGGATGAGCAACTTTATGCACAACCAGCATTTTCTGCCACCTCGAGATTTTGATTCCCATGGACTTCTCAAGCTTCGCTCTTGAGGTGAGAGAGAATCAGAACCCTTCTGTGACAGAACTCACAGAGCTCACCTAAGTACTGAGGGTACAGAAATTAGGTAGGGGGGCTAGGTCTGCAGTGCATCAGATAATCATTGTCCCTAGGTAATGTGGTTCTTGCACTAATCATCACAGCAGCTCTGTGTCTGACCTAACCTTATACAACATCTATGTTGTTTTAGACAGCTTTACAAGTTGCACTGTACTTTGTAATGTAATTTAACAAAAAGTATTTAATGTCAACTCACTCCCTTTTTATGTTGCTTGCATGCATGTGCAAGAAACATAGTGCCATCATCCGAGTTATCGGAGGTGTGTCAGCCCGTCTTCCAATGCAGTCAGTGTGTTTGCAGGCGCGGCCCCAGTTCCCCAATCCCTGCTGCAGCTGTCTATGGCAAGCTGAAAATGCAGTGACATACAGTTGAAAGGAGCTCTGCTTGAGTGAGCAGAAACTCTCCCCAGGCTCACCCGCCCTGCGCCGCACACACACTCGTGCTCATGCTCCTTCCCCCTATGCGGCTGGCGGGGTGCCCAATCCCCGTCGGCTCACGCCCCCTCAAAGCATCCAGGTGCCATGCTGGGAGCCCACCCCAGCGTGGCAAAATGATATTATGGCGATGGGGTGCCCAATCCCCCTTGGCTCACTCTCTCCCCATGCTGTCACTGGCCAGGTGCCCAATCCCTCGTCGGCTCACTGTCTCTCCCCCAAGCATCCAGGTGCCACGCTGGGTGCCCACCAGCGTGGCAAAATGTATTATAGCCGGGGGTGCCCAATCCCCGTCGGCTCCAGCCCCCGGACAACCTTTCAGCTGCCATGCTGGGAGCCCACCCAGCGTGGCAAACGTCTATCATTGTCTCTAAATAAAAAAAAACACCTGTAAATAGAAAAACTGTCCCTCGGCGCTTCTTCCTGCCCCCCTTCCACAACTCGCACCTACCCACTGTGCACCCTGCCTCCCCACACCCCCACTCACCTCATACTTACCTCCGGAGCTTGGCATGATGATCTTTGGCGGACCGGGAACACGTCTGCACTCTTCAAAGCCGACCGCGAACTGAGGAAATGCCGGTAAGCTGTATAATGGAATAGATAGGGTTTTTTCAACTTTATTGCATATCTCAGAATTTTTTGGAATTTTTGCGCCAAATTTTCAACATGGGGTTTTTGGGACCCCTTCTCATGAATGCTGTCACTGTCATGGCGTTACTCGGGCCCGAAGGGTGATTTCACAGCCACTGCGCTAAATCACCTTTCCAGAACGATTAACGAAACGACACTGCCAGTGTTCATAAGGTGGGCTCTCAGAAAGCCTATTTTGAAAATTTGGTGGAAAAATTCCAAAAGGACTGTTTTACAAGCGTGCGTTGCGCAGTTCCTACGCACACTCGTAAGTTCGCGAATTTTCAATATTTTCACTCCAGATTTTCAACATTGCCATTTTACCACACCTCCTTGTGAGCAGTACAGCTGTCATTTTTTACATCCTGCCCAAAACGTGTTTCCGCCCATGTAGTGCACAATGGTGCAGTCAATGTGCGAAATCAATGTACGGGACACATTAAGAAAATTGCAGTGACTCTGTTCATTAGCAGAGGTCTTAAAATGGCTATGTTGAAAATTTGGTGAAAAAATGACTGTTTTACGAGCGTGCGTTACACAGTTCCTACGCACGCTTGTAAGTTTGCGAATTTTCAATATTTTCACTCCAGATTTTCAACATTGCCATTTTACCACACCTTCTTGTGAGCAGTACAGCTGTCATTTTTACATCCTGCCCAAAGCGTGTTTCCGCCCATGTAGCACACATGGCGCAGTCGGTGTCGCGAACTCAATATATGGGACACATTAAGAAAATCACAGTGACACTGTTCATGAGCAGAGGTCTTAAAATGGCTATGTTGAAGATTTGGTGAAAAAATCCAAAAATGACATTCTACGAGCATGCATTGCGCAGTTCTCCTTACCTCATAAGTTTTGGTTTTTAATATTTTCACTCCAGATTTTCAACATTGCCATTTTACCACACCTCCTTATGAGCAGTACAGCTGTCATTTTTCACATCCTGCCCAAAATGTGTTTCCACCCATGTAGCGCACAATGGCGCAGTCGGTGTGCGAACTCAATATATGGGACACATTAAGAAAATCACAGTGACACTGTTCATGAGCAGAGGTCTTAAAATGGCTATGTTGAAAATTTGGTGAAAAAATTCCTAAAAATAACTGTTTTACAAGCGTGCATTGCGCAGTTCCTACGCACGTTCGTAAGTTCACGAATTTTCAATATTTGCACTCCAATGACTTCCAAATTCCTAAACAGCACATAGAAGCAAGCAACATTCAGCACTGACAAATGCTTGTTTATTCAGTTTTAGTCAGGTTTTTGCTATCTTCGGTAACATTTCTAAGACATTTTTTAATACTTGCACGTTATCATACAGCATGTAATTAGGCTTGGGCAAATATTCCTTTTCAGATTATCCTAGTCAAAACCCTACTATCCTTTTCCTACTCTTGTCAAAGAGTGCGGTATGGGAAAAATGACTGGGGATAGGGAAAATGGCACACGGGCTCTCTGTCATCATGACAATCTTTTGTCGTAGTTGACATGTATGCTAGACCAGAAAAGGAAGCCTTTCGGGATGGCAAATAGCCTGACAGGCTTGGCTGACAAAAATATGGCATGGTAGGGCTGGCGGAAAGTTGACAGAGAGGAGACCAGCAAAAATCAGACAGTGTTGTGTTGACAGAGAAAAGGATTCTCCCATTGAAGTGCTGGCTAGAGATGTTGGGAGAAATGATCAGTAATGGAGAAGAAACTTCCAGAAATGTTTAAGGCAGGCAGCATGAATCGGTTTCAAAAGAGCCACGCAAAGGACAGTGTTTGGCTGAGCTGAGATCAGCACAGTACAGTACAGAAGGAGCATCTAGCCCTTAGAACAACTAGTTGGTTGTCAGTTGAATAAATAAAGAATGCAACCGGCCTTTTTGGTTTTGGTATCCAGTCAAAAGGGCGACTGAGATTGAGCAACTCAAATATGAGCGACTCGGTCTCAGCCCTTGTTGTGGGCTATCCTGAAAGAGTAGTAGCAGATGAAAAGGAAGCTGACAAAGGTGACCCGATCCACACCATGGGGGATGGAAGAGGAGGGAAGTTATGTGGGAAGCAGCGCAGCAGAAGGCTGCTGAGCTGGCCATGTAGGGTGATGGTGAGGACGGTTGGGTGGGTGCAGGGTTCAAGTCTGGGAAGGTGTGAGTGTTTTTTGTCATTGCAGCAGTTTTTATTATTTTTTTAGAAGTCCCCCCGACATGCCCCTCCCGGAGTTGAGAATCTTTAGTTAGGGGGGGTGCAGCCCCCCGCATAAATAGAGATCAATGTCGGCTCCATTGTTTTTGCCTTGAGTGTACATCACTGTTTTTATTTTCTGTGATGTACACTCGCCCCAACGGTAATCGCTGATAGAACCACTTTTTTATGAAGCATGGGGTGAGCATGATGTGCCTTCTGTTGTGAACCTAAATTGCTATGCAACAAATCAGTACTTGGCTATAGTGAACTTGGAGTCATTGACACTCCTTTAGAATAGGGGTAATATATAATCACAATTCTTTTTTGGCACAAAAAGTCTGAACAGCTGCATTTTGCACCAGTCGGACTGAAGAGTGTCTGGAAGAGATTTCATCTGTGCAGAACTATAGTGATCTACCTTGAACAAAGCAAACTCATGAGTCATACCTGCAACCAAGTCAAGGTCTAAGTATGGTTGAACATAACAAAGAGATCACAAAGATGGAAAAACACAGCCTTAGAAATACTATTTATGTGCTTAACAAAAGCAAGTGCAGGCTGTCTGAGTACACCCACATTTTTCACTGCACACCATGGTTTATATCATAATGCAGTTTCGCTGAGTAACAGATAAAAAAAAAAATCCCTGACATTTTAGGCAGAAGTGGTGAAAAACTAACAATAGACCAGTCATTACTTGCATTTAATGAAAAGTGGGTCACTGTTGTCCATAGTTTTACAGATTTGAAAGTCAAGAGAAAACACTGACGAGAGAAAATCCACCTAACTAAACATAAATACTGCTTTCCACACCCTAGGTGGGACAAAACTGGAGGATACTTCTTCTGCTAAGTATCTTGGCGTCTGGTTTGAGAGGCACCTTGACTTTTTTGTACACATGGATGCAATTGCCAAAAAACTTCACTCAAGCTTGGTGCTCTCTACTGAAACTGCAGCTGCATCCTGCTGCCTGCACGGCGCACTGTAGTGCAGAAAATTATCCTCCCAGTTTTTGATTACGGTGACGTAGTCTTCGGTACTGCTCCTAAAACCTCCCTTGCCAGACTGGACACCCTCTGAAACACCTTCTGCCATTTTGCACTTGATGCCCCTCCCCCCTCTTATCATTGTGACCTCTGTAACTCACTCTTCTTTCTCTCTCTTGAGGACAGGAGGCACTCCCACTATATCTCCTTCACAGCAAAATACTGGTTTGGTTCCCTCCCTTCCTATCTCACCTCCTCCTCCTTTTCTCCACTACCTCCCCACTCACTCCCTCTGTAGTTATGACTCCCACTCTCTAACTATTCCCAGAAGATCCACTTCTAAAGGCCAGTCTGCATTCTCCTACCGCCTGTCCAAATTGGGAAACTCCGTCCCCCTGCCCCTCCATCATGCCCACTCCCCCACTGCTCTTTCCTCTCTCCTTCATAAACTCCCTCCCCGCATCTGCATCTAATTTTTTTTACCCTTTTACCTTTTTCTCATGACTCACCTCACTTTACCCAATTTTACCCACCTCCATCTAAAGCATACCTGTATCTTCCGCTCTCTTTAAGGGCAGCCTAATTTCAAGTTGCATTCCCAGCTAAACAAACCCTACAGTGCATAGAAACACAGAAACATAGAAACATAGACTTTGACGGCAGATAAGGACTGCTTGGCCCACCCAGTCTGCCCATTTCCCTACCTATTGGATAAGCTGCAGATCCTAGTTAATCAACAGCCCACTTCTTCCTACCCCACTACCAGAATTGCCTTATGTCTGTCTCATGCATTCTTGAATACCCCCACTGTTTTTGACCCCATGACCTCCTCAGGAAGGCCATTCCATGCATCCACCACCCTCTCCATGCAAAAATACTTTCTCACGTTGCCCGTGAGCCGTCCCCCCTCTATCTTCAAATTGTGCCCCCTTGTTCTTGCACATCTCTTCTTCTTCTTTTTTTTTTTTACATACTCTTTATACTCCCCCTGCCCACAGCTCTCCCACTCTTTGGGAGACACCTATGGCCTTATAGTCCCTGCCCTCTTACCTGGAGCCAGGTGCAGTCCATCCCCCATGAAGCTGTGGCTGTGTCCCCTAGGTGGGCACGGGGTAGGGGCACCCCCAAAGTCCTTCTTGCTCTCGTCAGGATGCTGGTAATGGGTCAGGCAGGGGCACTGGGGATCGGGGCCTGGTGCTCCATCTACCGGGAGCACTGTGGGGTGCTTTCCATTTTCTATGGGAGTGGCGCGTGCCCCAGCGTCAAGCGTCTCCCTATGTCCTCCCTGCCTTCTCTTTGCTCTTGTGCTATGTCTCTGGCTTCCACCAGAGGCCAGTCAGGCGCCGGCGTCTATCCCCTCCCTCCCGGGAGAGAGAAGGCTGTCCTTCAGATGCTCAGTCCTCTCCTCCCCTCCCTACATTTGACGGCCGGGCTGCTCATTCCACGAACCATGGTTGCCAGCGTGGCGCGAGGTGTGGCGTCCAGTGCCTCAACCCTCAGTACCACCAGGCCAGCCACATCTCTTTTTCTGAAAGATGCTACCCTCCTGGACTTTGTTGATTCCCTAAAGGTACTTGAAAGTTCTATCATGTCCCCCCTCTCCCTCCTTTCCTTGAGGGTATACATATTAAGCTCCTTTAGTCTCTCTTTGTATGGCTTCTGGTGCAGACTCTGCATCATTTTAGTTGCCCCCCTCTGGACTGCCTTCATCCTGTCTATGTCCTTGTGGAGATGGGGTCTCCAGAACTGCATGCAGTACTCCAGATGGGGTCTCACCAACTGTCTGTACAGAGGGATAACAACTTGTTTTCTACTGGTGATGCCTCTTTATATACATCCCAGTATCCCCCAGCCCTCCTTACTGCCTTATCTCATTGCTTGCATACCTTTAGGTCATCTGATATGACTACCCCCAGGTCCCTTTCCATTTTTGTTGTTGTTAGTACCTCCCTCCCTCCCCCCATTGTGTACTCGTCCCCTGGGTTTTTGTTTTCCAGGTGCATTACTTTGCACTTCTTTGCATTGAATCTAAGCTGCCATACTTTTGACCATTCCTCCAACCTTGCCAAGTCCCTTGTCATCCTTTCCACACCCCTTTGTGTGTCGACCTTGTTGAAGATCTTTGTGTCGTCTGCAAAGAGGCATACTTTTCCTTCCAGACCCTCTGTAATGTCACTGTTAAAGAAATTAAAAAGGAGTGGCCCCAGTACTGAACCCTGCAGTACCCGGCTAGTAACCCTCCTTTCTTCAGAGTGGACTTCGTTTACTATTACCCTCTGTGTCCTGTTGTCCAGCCAATTTTTTACCCAGGCTACCACCCTGGGACCCTCTCCCAGGCTGGCTAATTTGTCTATTAATCTTTTGTGTAGGACTGTGACAAATCAAAGTCTCTATTTAACCAGGTGATCACCGTTGAGCAAGCTCATTTTTGAGGTGGACCTGTGTTTGTTAACAAGAAACAAGGGACAATATACATGGGATGCAACACACAAGAAAATAGTAATAATGCAAATAAAGTGAGATACAATAATACAGTATATACAAAGTATCAGCAGGTAGCATTGACAGTAGTATATGTTTGGAACAGAAGATACAGCTAGTTTCGGGTAGGACACAATTTTTCATAAAAGTAAAGAAATATACTTATCAAGTGCACCGAACACAGATAAAACCTAATATAAAAAGATATATAGTGATACGGTATGGAGAATTTAGAGCTGGAACCAGGGTCAAGGAATGTGGAAGGGACAGATATGGGGGTAGAAAAAGGGGAGAGGGAAGAGTCGATTATAGATCTGATCAGTCTTTTAACAGCAGTAATTAGAGTGTGCTTGGACTTACAGGAGTCACTATTTAGGGTAGACAGGCACAGGACTCCTTATTATGATGTAGATATAGAGATTTAAAAGCTGCTAGGCTGATGGGGTGAGCTAATTTCAAAGTTTTTTGCAGCTTGTTCCACAGTTGAGGGAGCACAAAGCTGATGGCTGCTCCTCCAATGCGAGATTTTGCTTTGTAAACATAAAGGTAAATATATATGAGGTGCTTCTCAGGGCATACTTCCCCAGAGTGCACAAAGGTAAACAGACAGAGATATACCGGGGCAGTTTATTTGAGATAGCTTTGTATGTCCAAACCGCAGCATTTTTTTTGCAGTCTGTAAGCAAGGGATGACCATCTCACTGCCATGTACAATGCACAGTGGTGGGTTGAGTATGGAAGATCCGTGATAAATCTTATGGCTCTGTGATAAAGCGTATCGAGTTTGGCTAGGGTACCTGCAGGTCCCTGACTATATAGAAAGTCTATGTAATCCAATAGGGAAAGAAAGGTAGTTTGAACCAGTTTCAGTTTAGCGTCTCTTGTGAGGAGATTATTAATCCTAAAGAACAGACCAAGTCTTTGTCTAAGTTTCTTTGCCAGTTCTTCTAAGTGATCTGTGAAAGTAAGTCTATGGTCTAACCAGACCCCCAGCTACTTGAACTTTGGTACGTAGTCCAACTGCTCACCTAGAATGGTAGTGATCTGCTGGAGTGTCCCAGCAATTGCAGGATTTATTGCATTTTGAAGGGGCGAGAGGAACATTGCTTTGGTTTTTTTTGCATTTAAGAGCAGTTTCTGGTTTATAAGCTGATGTTTCAGCAGATTAAATTAATTTTGAAGGGCTTTACAGCCCGCTTCAGGTGTGGGGCTACTAGCATAGAGTACCCGTTTCATCATGAATAGGTGTATTTGTGCTTCTTTGATGGGGGCATCTACGTTGTTAATATAAATGGTGAAGAGCAAGGGACCAAGAATGGAACCTTGCGGTACACCCCTCAATAGGGGTTTTGGTGGAGAAACTTCCACTTCTGCCTTTACGTGTTGAAGTCGTCTTGAGAGGTAGTTGGAGAACCATTTAAGGGATAGGGAATCCAAACTTATGTTCCGGAGGGACGACAGAAGCAATCTTTGATCAACGGTATTGAATGCCTTGCTTAGGTCCAAGAAAACTGTGCAAAGTTTTTTTTGTCTAATTCAAACTGCCAGTCATTTGTCACCTTGGCTAGAGCAGAGATTGTACTGTGCTGTGCTCTAAAACCGGATTGTAACGGGTTGAGCAATTTTTCTGATTCCAGGTACTTCCCAAGCTGGGAGTTCACTATTTTCTCCAGCATCTTTGACAGGATTGGAAGTAGGGAGATTGGCCTGTAGTTATTGAGGTCACTAGGATCTCCTGACTTAAACAAAGGGGACCACAAGTGCATTTTTCCAAATGGGCGGTAGGTCACCCTGGGACAAGGATAAGTTTAAGAGATGAGTAATTGGGACTGCGAGGACACAGTAGCCGACCTTTAAGAAGTACGGGTCAATGAGGTCGTCCCCAGCACTTTTCCTAGTGTCCAGTTGAAGGAGAAGATCTTCAACTTCTTTCAGGGAGGTAGGCTGCAGAGAGAAGAATGGACTGGGGAAGGGTTTTTCTTGTGTATTCAATCTAAGTTGTTGGCGGAGGATATTTGTGGGAGAGGAGTCAATGGCTAGCCCTGCAATGGCAAAATGATTATTGAGAGCATCGAGGATAGAAACGGTCTGTCGGAGATGACAGTATTGTCGATCAATAATTTAGTAGGTAGGGAATTTACAATGTTGTGACCTTCAATGTCTTTGATAGTCCTGCAGAATTTGGAAGCATTTCTTGAGGAGCTGTCCAGCTGAGAGTGGTAGAAATTAGCTTTGGCTTCTCTGACCATTTTGGTGTTGAGGTTCCTCGCTCTCTGGAAAGAATTCCAGTCATTTATTAAATTAGTTTTCCTATCAGTTCTCCAGAGTACATCCCTACTCTGCAAAGCATCTTTCAGGTCTTCTGTAAACCACCGACAGGATTTGTTTCTGGCATGAACTTTTACTATGGGAGCATACTTGTTGAAAGCTCCTAGCACAATTTCTGAGAAAATATCATAAGGAGTAGTCAGGGACTTGGCTAGATGGAAGTCCTGCCATTTCATGGAGTCTCTTAGGTCTGATATATACCCATGGAGATCAAAGTTGCGTATGCACCTTTTAAAGGAGAATTTTGGTACAGTTGTGGATTTAAGAGTGGATCTTACACATGCGATGAAGCAATGGTCGCTAATATCAGAGAAAAAGATGTCAGCATGGGAGAATAAATGGGGTTTGTTAACTAAAATGATATCCAAGAGAGTACTGTTATTAGGGTTGAGCTTGTTAGGATGAGTAGATTCGTTTATTAGCTGTGACAACCCAATGGAATCACAGAACATTTTAAGTGGGGTGGATGCACTGGAGAGCCAGTCTAAGTTGAAGTCCCCCTAGTATGATACACTCTGAAGATGCCGAATCCAGGATGTTTTTGAGATGTTTTAACAACTGTAGTCCAGCTGATGGGGGTCTGTAGCATCCTGTTATACATAATGAGACACTGGTGGCAATTTCAATCTTTAATGACCAGCTTTCGAATTCTTTTGGGATAGAGGTTGAGTCAATTATGGAGGCAGGGAATTTATCCTTGATGTAAATAGCTACCCCACCACCTCTGGTTTGCTTGTTGGCTCTGAACAAAGAGTAGGAGGGGATGTTAACTTTGTTGTTACTAGTCGCTGGTCAGAGCCCGGACTCCATAATCACCAGAACATCTGGAGCAGTATGACATACCCAAGCCTGAACAGAAGTGATTTTTTTTAATAGGCTACATACATTAACATACAAGAATGCAAGCCCCTTGAGGCTTTGTAGCTCTGCTGGGGATTCCATGGGTGCCAGAGGGCCTGGATTAAGCTCAACATTTCCTGAGCATAGTAAAAGCAGGAACAAGAGTTTCCTTCAGAGTCCTAGGAGTAGTGTGGGTGGCTGGGTCTTCTTTCAGTTACGTGATTTGTCTGCGGCAGTATAGGGAGTTCTGAGGCTAGTTCCCAGTTTTCCTGATGCTGCATACAAAAATACCCTGACCGAGAGAGTCAATGGGAGTAGGGGAAGTATGCAGAAGGTGGTGTAGCTCTGTGGGCAGACTCTAGGAGAGTTCCTGTTTGCCGGTGGAGGTGAAGGACCAGCAGCAGGCTAGGGGAAGCTAGAGCACATGCAAGTTCTTCGACTTGATAGGAAAAGTCCCGGTCGGACAATGTAAAAAGAGAGCCATTCTCCACCCTAGGAGTTATTTTTTGATTCACGTTCGGGTCCAATACATGTAAGATGAGCAGAGGCAAGCATAGAAGCAGGTAATATGCCCTCATTATGAGACTATCACCCAATGGACACTACAAGTGCGGGCAAGAGAGCGGATTCTCAATGGAGGAGAATTTCTTAACCCCTGCAGAATACTACTATAGGCAGTGGAGCCTGAAGCAGTGATCCTTAAATACAGCTCCTAGTCAGGCTAATAAGAAAAGAGTTCACCTGACTATAGAGTAGTACTAGGGGCAGAGAGGCTTTGAAGCAAATTTCTTAGCTACTACTCTGGAACAGACTAAGTACTAGAGAGATCACCTGACCTAAATCAACTGCCTTAGCAAGACAGGATATGCTAGTGAGCAATAAGCAAACCTAAAGTACTAAAATGGTATGCCTCAGCAAGACAGAATGAGATAAAGCTGCTAGAAGGCTTAGTTGCAAAAGGGGATGGGAGGAATTGCAGTTGTTGACAGTAAGTAACCAATAAATTGAAACATCAGATAGGAGTAGGTGGAGACTGTGTGCATTTAAAAGAGGCCTGGGAGGGAGGGGTGGGGAGGCGGGAAAGCGGGTGGGACGAAAAATCAAGGGGAAGTTTGCAAAGCTAGCACTGAATCAGTGCACATACAGTTGGAGAGAAACTGCAACAGGAGGGGAATGGTAAGTTACTTTACACAGGCTGAGCAGAACAGACTAAATTAAAATATATAAATTAGAAGCCGAGTACAGGGATGTAGACTTACATTAAGCCACACGTCTCGGGTGCTCCTGTCTAAGGTGAGTGAGACCAGCCAATCAGGGAGCTCCACACAGGCATGGAGCCAATAGCGCTACCCTGAAAAGGCGCTGAAATTGAAAACAGCAGATTGCAAGTGATGATCCGGTTCAGAGTTCACACAGCCCAAAGAAATCGTGGCAATTTTTCAAGCGTCGTACCTTATCTATCTCTTTGGGGGGGTGGGTGGATCAGGCTACTTGCACCATAGAGGTGCTACGGCTGGATCGTGACTGCTGCCCATGGGGGCAAGTGGCACCTCATCTATCTCGTTGGGGTGGGTGGATCAGGCTTCTTGCACCGTACAGGTGTTATGGCTGGATCATGACCACTGCCCGTGAGAGCAAGTGGCATCTTATCTATGTCTTTGGGGGGGGGTGGGTGGATCAGGCTCCTTGTACCGTAGAGGTGCTATGGCTGGATCGTGACCACTGCCTGTGGGGGCAAATACCTTGCTAAAGTCTAGGTAGGCCATGTCCACATCCCCTCCTGGTCTACTACTTTGGTCACCCAGTCAAAGAAATGTATTAGATTCATCTGACATGACCGTCCCACTGTGAATCCATGCTGCCTTGGGTTCTATGCCCTGCTGGCCTCTAGGTACTCAACAGTTCTTTCTTTCAGAAGTGATTCCATCATTTTCCCTACCACTGAGGTCAAACTAACAGGTCTGTAGTTTCCTGCCTCTGCTTTGCTCCCACTTTTGTGAAGAGGAATCACATATGCCCTCCTCTAGTCCTTTGGTACCACACCATCCTCCCATGATTTGTTAAAAAGGGTAATCAGTGGTGTCACTAGTTCTCCCCTTAGTTCTTTTAGAATTCTGGGATGAATCCCATCAGGGACTATTGCTTTGTCCACCTTAAGTTTTAGGAGTTCTTTCAGAATCCTTTCTTCTGTGAATGGACTGGTATCGACCCACCTATCCAGAGTGATTCTATTGATTGGAGTAGGTACCTCCCCCTTCCCTTCTTTTGTGAATACTGAGCAGAGGTATTCATTCAGTATCCCTGCTTTTTCACTGTCACCCTCTGCCCACCCTCCCCTTTATTAAGCCTCACTATCCCTCCCTTGGTCTTTATTCGCTCCCTAATAAATCTATAAAAGGTTTTATCCCCCTTCTTAACCGAGTTGGCTATCTTTTCCTTGGTGTGGGCCTTTGTTATTCTGACTGCCTTCCCCGCTTCCTTCTGCTTTAACTGGCACAGTTCTCTGTCCTGCTCCTTCTGTGTTTCCTTATACTTCCTGAGTGCTTTTTCTCCCTAACCTTCCCTGTCACCTCTTTTGAGAACCATAGTGTTTTTTTTCTTTGTTTTGATTTGTTTTTGTGCATTTCCGCTTGTATCAATATTCGTGTCTCTATATATTGCTCCTCAATCACTGTACTGTTATTCCAACTTATTGATTGCTGTACTGTTGTTATGTATTACCTGTATATATTTATTGCTGTATTTCCCCCTTCCCCAGATCGCACCTAGAAATGAGGCTTGGCTCAGTGTGTCTTCCTGGTGAAACATTTTTAAATAAATAAATAAAAATATGTAAATCATTGGCATACTAGCATGGAACAAAATATGTGTCTAACAGCAATATACTCAGTGTATGCAGTGTATAATACAGATGACAAGGGTCCAGAAAAAAGAGGCAGCTGATGTAATTATTAGCCATGGAGATGAGATGTCAACATAGTAAATACATTCTCAGTGTAGCCTGATTTACATTACAGCAGTTTAGTTTCAGGCATTTTTCTGCCACAGAGGCACAGTGGCTAGCCATTCTAAGAGCATTCAGTAGCCACCATCAAGGTCCAGTAAGTACTGTAGTACATCAGGGATTTGGGGTAGGTGGCTTTGGTGAGTAATCAGAATGCTTCAGTAAGAAAAATATCACAGTTAGGGTTATCATCACTTATCCTCTGTCTTCTGTGTTTGGCAACAGATCTGTAAAAACTTATGGAGGGTGCGCCCTTCCATGTCTGCCTAGTCCTGTAAAAAATAATTTGTTGTTAAAATTTAGAAACAAAAGTCATCCAGTTAGGTCCTGTCCTCTGATAGAATTAAGGAAAATGTCCTTCCTGAGTACCTATAGTCAAATGTCTTGCTGCATTCCACAAACAAACAACTGGTACAACCACTCCAAGGTCAGCACCAAAAATATAAATGCCTGCACTGAAAACAAAACACCTAGGAAATGTTTTTATAGCTAAGCTCACCAATTTCACAAATAATAGAAATACCTGTCAAACTCAGAAGAAGCAGAAGAAGCAACAGACATGCTTTGAGTACTCTCTGCTCCCCGACTTACTCATTATTGTGAGTTATATGACAAACTGGAGTGGCTCTCTCTAAGGAACCACCAAATGTTTGCACTGACCTGCTTCACTGACAAAGTTATCAGAACTGCCACCCCTCTAGTCCTAGTGGAGCTACTAAAGCCTGCTAACGTAGCTTATCTGCTTAGGTCAAATGTCTCATCTCTCTTCCATGTCCCTAAAACTAGAACACTCATGGGTGATCGGGCCTTTGCTGCGTGTGCGCCTCGGACCTGGAATTCACTTCCTGCACATGTTCACAGTGCCTCCTCTCACAATAGCTTTAAAAGCACCCTGTGGAATGATCTAAGGCTCACCATGGCCTGTAACTGCACCTAATGCAATGTGTCCTCCATTTTCTATGATGGCACTTTACTGTTCCTGGCTGGTCGCTGGCTGAGGCTGCCTCTAGCACAAGTACAAGTTTGAGCATTTGATCGGAAATAGACTGTTACTTTATTATGTTATGCTGTCTGTAATACTGTTTACTTCATTGCTGTCTAAGCTTGCCTCATTGTTATTCCCTGCATTGTCTGTATATCCCTTGAAATTGTGCTTAATTCTTGTGTTAAAACCTTGTGCTTGGATCCATAATACTCCTTGTAATCTCCCGGGTTGCACCTGAAAATAGGCATATGTTTGTCTAGTGTGCTTACCTGGTCAACAAAAGCTAAATAAATAGAAACACAGAATATTTTGGCAGAAGAGGACCACTCAGTTTGCTTTCCTGGCATGCTGACAGAGGAAACAATCTCAGGACCTAACAGCCTAACTGGAAGAAGTACAGTTGTCTGGAGGAAGAAATCTGATTCAGGTTGGGATGCAGCCTCGAATGGGAAAACTTAAAGCACTCATTGATCTTTGGCAATTACCTGCCAGTTTGCTTATTAGAAGTAGCGGTACCAGCACTTTGGTCAGGTAGAAGAGCCAGACATTTCTGCCTCTCAGCTGAAACTCATGGGGGTATCATTTATTAGTAAAAAGGGCAGGTCCCCTTCTTCTCATTTAACCATCTTATGAGCAGTGTCACTAAAATACTAAGGACACTGGCCACAAATAGCAGGAGTCCCATAAAACACTTCCAGTGCTGCTCCACAACATGCTGTTGTACAATTTGTATTGTTGCTGTTCTCCGCTTCCCATGACCTAAGGGATGTAGGAGTGATCTAATTTTATATTTCATATAATTTCTGTTACCTTCCTCTCCCCGTATGACCTGAGGGGTGTGGGGTCTGGCCTAATTTTATATTTCATATTGTTGCTGCTACCACTCTCCCCACTTGTGATCTGAGGGGTGCGTGGACTGGTCTAATTTACTGTAGTACTGTTTGTTCCCCCCCCCGTTATGCCCTGAGGGGTGTAGGGCTGGTCTAATGTACATTTCTTATTGTTTTCTGCTTCCACCACCCCCTGATGATTTGAGGGGTATGGTGGCCAGGTTATCTCAAGTGCATTGTTTTGCTGCTCCCTCCCTCCTTCCTCCCTTATGGCTTGAGCTGTGTGGGCTTGTTTAACTATATTCAAGTGTTTGTTGCTGCTTCCACTATTCTTGTAGTTAGAGTGAAACAAAGCAAAAGCCACCTCTAGAGACCAGGTGCCAGTGATAAAATATTATAGTTACTCACTCCCTACTCTAATTACTACCGTATTCTTTCTAATTCTGCTCACATCATGCTCCTTTGCTACTTTATTGTGCTTTTCCTGATTGCCCCCTCTCCTGTCTTCTCCCATCTGCCCCTTGCCTCCTGCCTTTATTCTAGCACCCTACCTCTCCTTCTCCTACTTTACTCTCCCCCACCACTTTCTTCCTCTAAACAGTCACACGGCTCTCAGATCTACAAGATTCATGTATTCTGCAGGAGTTTGGAGACATCTGCAGGAAAATTCTTCCTGTAGAATTGCACTGGTTATACATGAAAACAGAAATTCAGTTTCCATAAGAAAAAATGTGATCTGCAGGAAAATCACCCTGGACTTACAGGAAACATGAGAAATCAATGAGTCCTGCTCAGGATATATGGAAACTCTAATGAGAAGCAATCATTTCTTGGGCCCAGATACATACAGAAAAAAAAAACAACACTGAACTGTACTCAGCTCAGTTATAATGATTTTAATTATGGCCACTCCACTAATAAAAATTTCATTGTAGCGTCGGCGGACCAGCTTCATCAGGGATGATTAGTGTAGTAGTAGTAGTATTTTTTTATTGCTCGATCATTGATAAAAAGATCATTAAAATTCATATAAACATATATGGACATTTAAACATTTTTTGTATTTTTGTACAATAAAATAGACCACCATTAAAAGCCATCCAGGGAAAAGTGCACATGGTTATTTTTGACCATAATTACTGTATGTTACAATTGATCTAGTTATCCTTTTCCTTGTTTTTTGAATTGTCATAAGGAAGTTAGCCATTCTCTTGATTATAAAGTCATTCTCGGCAATAAGTACTATCATTAGCATCTAATTTATGTAAATGTCTATTATAGCGGAAAGAATTGGATCTAGCCATTTATTTTTGGCTCGTTTATACCAAGAGCATCTAAGAACAACATGTAATAAGTCTTCCTTTTCACCCCCTCCACAATAACATGTTGCTAATGTTGGGTCTGTTGATCTGCTGAATCTGACTGTTAAAGTGTTTGACTCAAAGAATTCCAGTCTGTATCTTGCATTAACCTTACATTGTAATGGGTTTTGTAAACAAGAAAATAATGATACAATCAAACATACACTATTTTAATAGCTATTCTTCTACTATACTAAGGTTCTGACTGAGACAGGAATTGAGCAAGCAATAATACCCGACAGGGTGGGCAGTATTGGGCTATACCCTCCTGCCCAGGGGCATAATGAGGCTCGATGCCACATGCGGAGGGCCTTATAGCCCCTGGAAGGGTGGCTATAGCCCATACCGCCCACCCTGGAGGGTATTATTGTGCTTAGAAAATGGAATCTAGGCTAAATATTAGAGAAAAGCTGCTCCATTAGTTTTAAAAATACTGAGAACAGTAAATTTTTATGAATAGAAGTTGTATTATGCAAAGTAGCCCCTGCAGTAGAGGGTACTGTTGTCTGACTAATTTGTGCCACTGGCATGTGACGATGCATGAGCTTGGTGTATAGAACAAGGAGGCAGAGACGACGATGTGCAAAAACTAACACAGTTGCTGAAATTGTGTGTTTTACATTTATGTTGCTTCTGGCGTGCTTTTCTTTTATTTTGAAATACATCTATTCAGCCCGTAGAGTTTATTTTTTTAATTGAAGCAATGTAGAGCTCACCAGTGACTTTGCACTTGCACGTACGTGCCATTCCTTGGTCAGCACTTGTGTGTTTGTTCGTGAATTGGGAGCGGCAGTGTCTCTACCAGGAGCAGGAGGAGACGGAGTTCCCATTTGAAAGAGCTGCACTGAAAGAGTAGAGCAACAAGAGGGAGGGAAGGACTGCACAAAGGAGAGAGCAGTGCTAGGTTAGAAAAAAATCATGAAACAACGAACAGAGAACCTGCACCTGCTCTAAAACGTCAAACTGTGTTTGTGCTCCAAAAGATTTATACCAGCCAGAAGAGCTCATGTATATGTAAACAAATAAGCTTTATTCCATGCAAAACAGAAACAAGAAGGACTCACTTCATTTATAAAGTCCCCAAATTCAAATATATCATGCAATGGAGTCCATATAGTCCAAATAGTCCATTAAATCCAAATGAAGGAGGACAACAATGGAAACAATGGAAACGGCTGGTTAATCCACGAGAGAACAAGAGCTGAGGGTTGCCTCCACATGACGTCACCTGACGCGTTTCGCATGTAGCTTTTTCAAAGGCTGATGTCCACAGTGAATACATATTTATTTAAACAGTTTCCTTAAAGTGATATTACCCATTTATAATATATACAAAGACAAGCAAAACAAAAAGATAGACACTGTGCTTAGTATACTTAATACAGCACCAGTATAAAATTGCACAACTTACTGCTGGAAATATTCTGCAAACAACTTATGATACCTCATTTATCCACTAGATCATAGTGAAATCTGTGCACTGCTGAAAGATAGAAAGAAGAAAGAGAAATTTAGATAGAAAAAAACACCAAGTTAAAAACATTACTTCTTATACTTTAAAAAGGGTTTGATCTCAATCCTATCATTTAGTCCTGGTGTGAACATTGCTCTCATAGCAAATATCCAGTACTGCTCCCTGTGCAAAAGACGGTTATCAAAATCCCCCCTCTTTTTGTTAATACAGGTTTTTCTATAGCTGTAAACACAAATCTATGTACACCCTCATTTTTTGCCTTTAACATATGAAGGGCTAAGGCATTAGTTTCATCACCATTCAAAATGGCCCTGGCATGTTCGCCTATCTGTACTTTAAAGGGGCATTTTGTTTTACCAATATAAAAACTATTGCAAACACATTCTGCAATATATATATATATATATATAACCCCTTAAGTACTACATGTCACAGAGCCCCTAATCTTAACATCTGACCCTGTGGCATGATTTTTAAAACTTTTTGTAGTTTTTACCCATGAACAATAGTTACAATTACCACATTTGTTACAGCCATCCGCTTGTTCAGTGAGCCAATTCCTAGGTTTTTCTATTGTTGGTTGAACAGAATGCACTATATATCCTTGATGTGTTTTCCTCTACGGTACACTACACGTGGATCCCCAACATCGGTATGTTGCAAATTTGGGTCCAACCGAACCAAATGCCAATGTTTTCTAACAATTTTAGCTATTTCATCTGATTGGGGGCTACAAGTAGTAACAAAAGTGGTCTGTGGATCACACTGTTTGATTCGTGGCTTATCAGTTAACAAAACTTCCCTTGGTATTTCATCAACTGTCCCTTGTGCTTTTACCAGAATATTACTATTACACCCTCTGTTCTGTAGTTTAGCAGTCAATTCATTTGTTGTTTTATTATATTCGTGTAAATCACTACAATTTCTTTTTGTACAAATATACTGTCCTTTGGGTATTGCTTTTATCACATGCCAAGGATGACTGCTATTTGCAGGTAAAATGGTGTTACGATCTGTTTGTTTACAGAAAGATCTGTCTTTACACCACCTTCGCCTTCCTTACAGATCCTCAAATCTAAAAAATGTATTTCAATATAACTGAAACAAATACTAAACCACAGATTCGCATTACTGGTTTCTAAATACTTCACAAATTCAAACAATTCATCTTTACTACCTTTTCACACCATTAAGACGTCGTCTCCACAAATCAATTTTGTGTAGAACGGGATTACTGGGATTTCTTATTGTATCAAGTTCCCATTTTGCCAAGTACAGATTTGCATAGTTAGGTGCCATGCTTGCACCCATAGCTGTACTTTTTTTCTGTAAGTAAAAATCATTTTTATAGAAAAATGTATTACATTCTAGTATAAACCGAGTTAACTGGACTAACACTTCAGTAGGTGGTTCCCTAACAATCCTGGCATTCAAATTAAATTTTAAGGCCTCCAGGCCTCCACTGTGTGGAATATTTGCATACAAGGATGTAACATCAGGTGTAACCAGAATACTATCTTCCTCAATTGTCAAATCCTCCAGTACTGACAAAATGTCACTAGTGTCTCTAATGTAAGCTGGTACCTGTTCCTTAACAATATTCACCAGAAAAGAATCCACATATTTTGCTAGTGGTTCTCTTAGACTGCTGTTACCTGATACAATAGGCCTTCCAGGTGGATTCATCATGTCCTTGTGAATTTTAGGAAGTACATAAAATGTAGACCTAATAGGACACTCAACAGTTAGATATTTGTAAACTTTTTCAGAAATCAGTTCTGCATCTTTTATTTCTTTAAGATAAGAATCAATGCTTTGTTTAAAAGGCAATGTCCTATCAAGCTTAAGTTTTTCATAACAAGTTGTATCCAAAAGTTGTTTTAAGACTTCTGAATTATACTTAGTGGTGTCCATAACTACAACTGCACCCCCTTTATCTGCTGCTTTAGAAACAGGAGGAGACGGAGTTACCATTTGAAAGAGCTGCATTGAAAGAGTAGGCAGTTTTCAAATATTATTTCTATTTTATTTATTTAATGTAAATTGAGACAGTCTCGGTAGGGGAGGGAGTGGCTTGTTCGAACGGGAACTCAGAAAGTTGCTAAGTTGCCCGAAAAGCGATAGAAAAAAATGGCGGAAATTTGAAATGGCAATGAGTGGTTTTAGCCAATTAGACAGCAGGCTGGGCACCAAGATTCTGGTGATGGGGCAGGCTAGGCTGGCACTTTTAATAGCTGGGCATTTGTTGTCTGATAGATGCCCAGCTAGAGAAGTGCCTGAGCCAATCAGAAGCCTTGAATAGTTTTACCCATTTTCTAAAGCTTTATAGTTTATCTATGAACGAAGATCTGTGATACTGGCACCAGAATTGATGGTAACATTCTTTTGTATTTATTTTACTTAAATAATTCAGATTAGTACATTGAAATAAAATATGTTTGATTGTATTATTATTTTTCTTGTTTGCAATGAAGATCACCACTAATTATCCCTGATGAAGTTGGTCTGCCAATGAAACATTGGGATTTTCATTAGTGATGTGGCCATAACAAAATCATTATAATTGAGTCGAGTACAGTTCAATGTTTTATTTTTTTCTATGGGATTTATTGCTGCCCTGGTTCCAGTCCAGACTCCATCACTGACCTCCTCTCCTCATTCTCCTCCTTGGCCTCTTCTGGGGAACTCATAGTTCTGGGTGTCTTCAACTATAGTTGGCCATCCCATTCCAGTAAAGAATCAACACCAAATGTAAACTCACTCCTACCCAGTCAACTTAACTCTGAGCCAAAAAGGCTTAACTCGACATCCACAAATCATCCCCTCATTGTCTAGGTTCTTTCTGCCCTGTTCTACTGTATTGTGGAAACTGATGCACTCCCAGATGAACACTGATGGTCTAAAGTGTGCGGAAGTCTGGGTTTGGTCATTCTGATCACTTGATCTTTCTGCCCTTCATGCTAAGCTCTAAAATACTGACTGGCCCATCATCTCTGCATCCACTGGCATAAATGAGGCCCTCAACATTTTTCAAGCAAAATTTATTGCCGTTTAGGATGCTCATGCCTCTCTAAGGAGCAACATGGTCAAAGGCACACCTTCCTTGGATCTCTGCTGAGTTACTAGCCTCTCATAAAACAGGAGACTCAGCCTGGTGGTTCCATTAGGCCTCCTGATCACTGGTGGGCCTTGTTAGGTTTAAGTCATTATGTAATGTTTGCATCAAAGCCACTAGGCCTTCTAAAGCTGAGTAGTTTTCTTCCACCATTCGGAATATAATTAATTATCTCTCAAAGTTCTTGAAGGTCATCTATGTCCTTTTGAGCAGCCCCTGCAATCTGCAGTAACAGTTCACAAACTAGGGAGTATGTCTCTTACTGATCCTGCTGAAGTTGCCTCCTCCTTCACTAATTGCTTTACCACTTGTGCTCTCTAATCCCCCTCTTCTCCACCTCTTGCCTCAACCAATTCCCCTCTTTCTCCTTCTCCTTCACGTCTCCTACAGCCACCCTTACAGCTGTTTTAGCCCCAGATCTACACAAAGGTCAAAACCATGATGGGCTGGACCCCAAGCTCCTCAATTTGTCAGCTCCTGCTCCGCTTATTACTGATCTCCTAAATCTCTCCTGCTTGGCCACAGTCTTTGACACATGGAAGATGGCAGCAGTTATTCCCCTCTGTAATGGGAGCAACCCCTCAGTCCAAGGCAACTACCACCCTATATCACTCCTGCTAGCTTTTGCCAAACTTCAGGTACATCTGGTTCTCTCTCAAATCCCCCTGTCTGGACTCCTCATTTGTCACCCCTTTCCTGCCTAGCTTTAGGAAGCCCCACTCAACCATTTTCTCCTTTCTCAAATTGACTGAAACCATCCTGAAGTGGATGGATCAGGGCCTGATTACCGCTGCCATCTTTGTTGACCTGGCCAAAGCCTTCAACACTGTCACCCATCTCATTCTCCTGGACAAACATAGTATTGTAATATCAGACCTAGCAGATAAAGGGTTTGGTTCATAGCTGCAGGACAGATCATTAGTAGTCTGCATAGAAGAATTCCACAACCCTCTGCTCCCTGTTGGATCAGGTGTCCCCCAATGCTTTTTCCAAGACCCTATCCTCTTCTCAGTTTTCCTAAATAACCTCTCCAAAGCATGTTTCTCCTCAAATATGCACATGCATGTGGATTGCACAGGGTTTTTTGCCTTAGAGCTGTCTGCCTCTGATCTGGCTGTTTGACTATAGAGGGATTTTACCAATATTCAGCTCTGGTTCAATTGAAATTAGCTTACCCACAATGCTGATAGGCTCAATGACCTTTGGAACCAAGCAGCATTGGCCAAATACCAGTCCTCAGCTGTCTTTACAGTCCTTGAAAGTGCAGTACTGGAGGGGTCATCTCCTTCAGGTACCTTAGGCTTTGGCTGGACTACCACTTCTACTTTTCCTGTCATGTGGATGCCATCCCCAAGAAACTCCACCTTAAACTGTAGGCACTCTACTGGAACAAAGTCTGTATCCCACTCACAGCCCAGTGTGAGGTCATTGTTGAGATGATCCTCCCATTTTTGATTATGGGGATATAATATATAGTGCTACACCAAAGTCCTCCCTCACTAGACTCAGTCCCTTTTTTCCCTCCTTCATTCACTTTGCCCTTAACTGCCCCCTCTCCCCCCACTGCCTTTACACCTCACCCTTACCACATCTCTTGAGGGCAGATAGCTTGTCCAATGTTCTTCATTTATCTCTATGTTATGGTTTGGAACTCTCCCCACTTAGCTCCTTACACTGGTACACCTGCTTCCTCACAATACCTCCGTAACTCAGACATTTGCTCTCTTTCTCTCTCTCTCACTCCTCCTCTTATGACAATGTGTGTGGGTCATTCTACTTTTGTCTTCAGGTTTTACCAGCTCTGGACCAGCTTCCTCCCAGTGATCCATTCTGTTCCTTCCCCTTTTAACCTGAAAATCCTTCTCCATGACCATACAAGCCATATTTTTGACTGTTACAAATGGTTTACAATTTTGCAGTTTCATCATTGTTCACTGCTGCCCACCTTGGCAGAGTAAGTTTTATATATTTATAGCCACCCCCACCTGCAAGGTGTGAGACTAAGCTTGACCAGTGTTACCTAGCAAAGTCTACAAAGCCTTGGGTGAATGGCACCTGAGCTCAGCTGGTTTGGAGGTAAGTATAAAGTGGCTCTGTGCCTCTGCCTATAGGGATCCTTTTGACTGGTGCTGCTTCACTGCAAATGAATGCAACTCCCCCCCCCCGTGACAAGGTACCTCCACACTTATATACAACCCCTCCCGAAAAAACTTATATTCTAGGCATGCAAAATACACAAACACAGTAACAAGCAAGACCACAAATTCAGGCCTGGAGGCGCTGAGGGTTAAGGCGCTGGATGCCGCACTTCACATCACACTGATGACCTGGGTTTGTGAGCAAGCCCAGGTCACCGATGGTCAGCCCGGGGGGGAAGGGTGCAGAATTGAGCTGCCGTTGGCAAGCTCTCCTCTCCCAGGGGCAGGTTTCTGTGAGTCCCAGTGCTCAGCCATACCCAGTGGTGGCTGGATGCCCATGCAGCCAGGAACACTTCAGTAGGGCTTGAAAGAGGTGGAGGCTTTTTGTAGATTGCACAGAAGCATGCAACCTGACATGCAGGCTTCATTGCATATCCTCCTCCTGGGGCACCAAGCAAGGAAAAGCACCATACACGTGAGTGGCATGACGCCCCCAACAGGCTAATGCACCTCCGGCCAAACAAAGCTCAGCATAAGCCAGGGCGGGGACTCCAGGGTGATGTTGATCTCTTCCCCTGTCCCCACTGGGGTGGCCCTTGGTAGGGGGTAAGCCATGGTCCTCCTTGCTATGCAGCCGAGGTGGAAGCCAGCCAAAGGATGTGTTGAGAGCCTGTGTACAGAGCAGAATAAGGGAATAGGTGCCATCCCCTGTGTGGAGATAAACAGAGTTGAAAAAAAAGAGACCACAAATTCAATTAAAAAAACAAGGGATATTTACTGAGGGACAGGAGCAGACTCTTGATGGGGCAAGGATTGGGTTAAAAGAAATCAAACAATTATTCACAGATCTTCCCCCACAAATCCTTCCACCCTAGAAGAGTCTCACCTAGTCTTTATTGTTTTCCCCTATTGCTGCACCAATACCCTATGGTCCCTTGGGAGCTCCCAAAACAGTCTATAAATGTATGCATACAGCGGGCAGTTACAGGCCTGATGTTGGACCATAGTATGATACCGATTGAAGACTGGTGTGGGGATCCCAAGCAAAACACTTAACATACATGGTAGTTACTCCTGACTGCTGCAGTTCTGAAAGGGGCTTTAAATGACAGTAGTGCAGGAATACCTAGCAATTATTAGTTAACTGGCCCTAGCTAACCAGAGAATTGGTGGGGTACTGACCCAGTACTCATGACCTCTTGCAGTCTCTGCAGTTGCTGGCTCTATCATGACATCTCCCTCTGACTTGGCAGATGCAGGCAGTGCTGCAGACCCAGCGCATTTCTGAGTGGCAGGAAGTGTGGTCCGTACTTGTTTTTGATGTCCTGTGAGTTCCTTTTCACCCCGCAGAGGGACTTACCTTCACCACCCCCCCCCCGTGGTAGGCACTTCCTCAAGGCCTCAGGTAACTTGAGTCCTATGTCAGGACAAGTCCTGACAACACACAACGCACTTTTTGCCATAAGGGTTCATATAGCCACCACTGCTTGGCAGTCTGGTTTCCTTTGACTTCTGTCCCTGCCTCCCCCCACCTACAACCATCTCCCCAGGACTTACCTGCTAGCTGCATTCCCATGTCAGGACCAGGAGGGGGAGAGGTTCCCCCCAGACTCACAAATCCAGATTTGCTGACAGGGGTCCTAGTGGAGGCATGGGTGAAGGGCTGGCACAGACAGCATCATTCATGCCTACCCCATCATCCTTTTTCCACCCATTTTCTCCCTTTGTTCCCAGAGCTGGGGTACACATGTTGACACTTGCCTGTGGAAGCACACACATGCCGCAGAGTCCCGCAGCTCCCCTCCCATCATACTGGCCCTGTCTCACAATACCACCAGGCCTCCACCTGGTGGTGCCGACAAACCCACCCTCTCCAGGAATGGAGACCCTTAGGTAAGACACTCAGTCCTCTCCCTTTGCCATCCCAAAGGAACAAGAGACTGCTCTCAATCTTGGGTTACTGAAGTGGGAGACAGTAGTGCTACCTCCATGCCACTGGGCTAGCCTTGCAAAGACTTTTAAATGACATTTTTCACCCCACTGGCTGACTGCTGAAATCACTCACACATGTCACTCCTTCTCTTTCCCAGACAAATCTGAAACCTTTTCACATGTTACTCCATCAGGGATCAGGGGATCCATTCTAATTGGGTGGCATATCATACATAATTCACTCAAAGTCTTTTTACAACAAAATTAGTCTCTTTGCTGCTGCCTCCCCCCCCCCCCACTAGAAAACATCACTGTGAGGTCCTCTCCTCCCTGAATTGACCCTTCCTGGAGGGGAGAATGCTGTAACCACCATTATGCCTAACACTTAAGCTTGACAAAATTTATACTCCGCCAAATCTAACTGGTATATTAGTTCTTAAGCCTAAGAGATGCCTACTCTGATCCTCTAACTGTAACTTGTTTGAAGTAACCAGTGTTAAAACGAATATGAGTATGAGTTTTTTTTCTTACTGTGCTACATCTCACTGGAACTCACTTCCAGCTGATTTGCAAAAACTCCTCTTCTCTCTGAGGTTGTAAAAAGGACTGAAAACCTTTCTACTGGAAAGATGTCTGTCACTGTTCCTGCTATCACTGAATGGCAGTTAGATCTCAAGTGTTTTCTATCATACTGTCCTTAGAGATTGTATGCTGCCGAGACTTGCTCTAAGTGTCTCCCCATGTTATAATGTCATCTGTGCTATATTTTTTGTTGCAATGAGTGCTTTGTACTATGTCATTATGTTCCTGCAGTGAAAATGTATGCCTTGTATTGTTGTTTAACGTCTGTATATTAGTGCTGTTAATTAATCCAATACCTTGCAATTTATTGTATACATTGTACCTGTCTACTGTCTGTATATCTACCTGTAATAAATGCTGGGTCACCTCTACAAAAGGGGCCTCTGGTCCCAGTGGGCCTACCTGGTTAGCAAAATTCAATAAATAAATAAATAAATTCTGCTAATCCCCCCTGCTGTCTGCTGTGGGCAGTTTTGCAGGGAAAGCATGCCCACAAAGTCCTCTGTAACCTGAAGCAGCTTACAGTGTGCAGCTCTGCAGAGCTGAACTCCTAATTAGCTGTTTTTCATGGTCAACATGTGCTGTCCTTTGACCACTTTCCAGCAGTCCTGGGGCCAGATGCCCAACAACATGAAGACCCCCATACTGTCTTTTATGTATATTATGATTAAAGGGTGTCTCTTTCCCTTGGTGCACTTCCCAGTCCCTGTTGCCATCCAGTGGGACTGGAAGGAGAATTAGTGGTAGGGGACTGCTATTGGGTGCTCTTGATGTCCATGGTTCATGGAGGAGCAGCAATGGTTACACAGCTACTGTGCAGGTTTCAGAGTCTCTGAATCAATGATTCATACTCCTTACTGTGCTCAATGACACCAGTTGCAGTCTGGGTGGTTTGGCATGGAATACCACTGTGTGGCTAGGGCCACTAGTGTCTATGGCACAGTATCACTGAACAAAGAAACTGCAGTCCAGAGTTGGCTCCCTGGTCCCACTGCCACAGTACAGTCCATGGGTATCAGGAGAGTGATAAAGCAATGTGACTCACTTGCCATGGTGAGAAGGACACTCTCTGTCCAAAGAAATGGAAATAGTGTCCAGCCTAGCCCCTATCTGACAGCTGTGGTCCAGAACAGTACAAGGAATTGAGAGGAGCAATGCAGAGTGAGGGTGCATAAGTGCTCCAGAAAGGCTCCAGAGGTACGCCCACTATGGGAGGAGGTTACATCCTTCACCCACTGAAATCCTTGATATCCTTTTCAATGCCTGAAAAATACAAAACATGCAAAGCAACATTGTAGTCTATTTAATACATCTACATACCATCTAAGAGATGGCATTATGAATAGAACCCAGGGCATGCATTTGGAATTACTGTATTCCTCAAGAAGTATGCCTATAATTCTCAAAGGTGACCTGGAGGCAGAATAAGGGTAGAAATAAGCACTGGCTAGGCAGCAAGAAAGTTTGTTTATGCACCTTATTGATAGGAAGCTTGGTGGAGACACCATGGGCATCAAAGGTGGGCTTCATAGCGTGCTTAACTTCTCTTCCAGATCAATGAGGTCCTACAGACTCTTCTGCAGTGACTTCATTGACTTGTTCAGTGTCACTGGGTGTTCTGTATACACTTCAAGAATCAGTTCAGAAGGTCCAGGTCTCACAAGATCCTCTAGTAGTGCTACAGCAAAGTGTCCTCATCATTTTCCATGGTGAAAGCATGATCAGTGACTTCAGCCCTAAAGTCAGGTGCTACAAAGGGTGCTGCTGCTGGATTTAATGTCCATGGGTTATTGACACTACTGCCTGCCAGTGCAAGTCTGGTGGTCACGGTGCTGCCCTAAGTCCAGAAATGTAAGGACACACAAACTGATCATTCTTATTAGAGCTGTTGTTGACCACATCAACCTGTGTCACAGGACTGGCAACTGGTGATTTAGGCTAAACTACATGGGTCCTCTTCTTCCAGCTCTAATGATTGGTGATTGGACTGTTAGGTAACAAATAAATGATTTGTCACACAGGTTTAGGCAACAGTTGACCAATGGATAGCAGAAGATTTCTGTGCAGCATTTTACTAACAGTGTTTCCATTCTCCAGCCACAAACAGTACATTGATAGGTTGTGAAGTTGTTCCATAGTGACATTTGGCTCAGATTTCCACAGGTCAGGTATTTTATTTTTATCTGGGATTTCAAGATTTCTGAGAAGGTCTCTGTCTGTAGGCAGTAGAGCTTACTCTATTACATGTTTGTCATATACTGGGGCTTGTTGATCAGATTAGCTTTCCCTGCTGCTTCCTGGGCCACCCTACAGGCTTCAGTTAGTTGCTGTCTGAATCTTTTAGTATACTCAAAATTAATCTCTGGTAGGGTACCATCAGCAGAGATGCTAAAACATTGGTCCACTGGCAGCCTGACTTCTGGTCCAAACATTAAGTAATAAGGGGAGACCCCTATGGGCTTATTTTTGGTGCAGTTGTAAGCATGGGCCATAAACTACACTTGCTGGCTCCATCTACATTTGTTTGGCTGTGTCCAAAGTTTCTAACATGTTTAAGAGATTCCAGTTGAACCTGTCAGACTGAGAGTTATGTTTTGGATGGTAGAGTGTGGTTTAAGACATTTCAGTGCTCATCAGTCCAGTGAGCTCTTTGATGATGCAACTCTCATCATCTCTGCCCTGGTCAGAGTGGAGGTGCTTTGTGGAACCATAGTGTATGAAATGCTTCTCCCACAACTATTTTGCCAGTGTTGTTACTTTCTAGTTGAGATAGGCTTATGCATATTGGGTATAGTGATTAGTCACCAACAAGATGTTGCTGACTTCCTGTTTGTCTGACTCCAAAGATAGAAAGTAAAGACAGACAAGATCCAGTAGTCCTATTGCTTGTGATGTTATCTAAGGCACCACCTGTTTTAGCAGTCTTTTGTGGATGCACATCTACACTTCTTGCAATATTGTTCTTCATCTAATGTCAGATGAGGCCTGTAGAACCTGTCTTTGACAAGGTACAGTTTTGACATAGCCCAGATAATCTGTGTTCTCAAGGAGGGTTTGAATGTCCATTTTCCATAGCTGGTAGGCAGAAACAATTGCTTTTTTGGAAAATGGGTCTACCCCTGAGTAATAAGGTATAAAAGTCAATTTTTTTTATCATCAAGTCCACTCTCAGAAAAGTGGCACATCATGATGGTTTACTTTGGCAGACTCCAGCCCCTTTTCTGAAATAACAATTACATCCTTCAAACTGGGGTCCATCTTCAGAGCTTATTACATTTCTGGAAGGTTGAAGTGTGGCAGAGATGTGTTACACAGAGTGGCCAAACACACCTTTAACATGGTGTCAGACTATACTCCAAGTAGATTGGCTGCTGGATCTGTGTAAGCAGGGGTAGACTGATAATTCAACATAAGCAGTTGAAAAATGGCTCATAACCCAGTGTCAGAAATATATGTCCAGGGTTCCTCTGGGATGGAGCATTATGTGCATGTCTGAACAAGGTATCTATGGTTGGTATCACACCAGGGGCATAGTTAGCATGTTTTAAAGGGGGGGGCAAAGACTGCTAAAAGTCCTGGCCATTCCAAGAAATACTAAAGCAATAGGCCGGGGTCTGGGGGCTGCCCAGGCCCCCAAAAGCTATCAGATTTTAAATGCAGTTTGGTGCATTTGGAGGGTCATTTTGCAACTTTTATAGCTGTTTTTAATGCTTTCTTTGACATATTGCAAACAACAGATACCACTACCAAAATTACCATCTTTCACTTCATTTTTAAAGGGAAACTCCAGCAATGTGTGTAAGTGCAACAGCTGCTACAAAAATGCCCAGTTAGGGATTTCATCTTCAAAGTAGTTTTTTTTTACCTGCTGCTTGATGATTTCAATTAGAAAGAATACATCCATCCATAATGGCTGCAGAGCCCCGGGTAGACATCTTGTGCAACCCCGGCAGCTACTGGCACAAAGGTTATTCTAATGAGGGCTACCAACAAATGGCAGTGTTGGTAGCCCTCATTAGCACAACTTTCATGGTGGAAGCCACACAGTGTGCATGAGATGTCTGCCCGGGACTCTGCAGCCATTATGGATGGAGCGGGTCTTTCTAATTAAAATCAGCAGGCAGCAGATAAATGAAAAAAAATACTTCATTAAATGCCCTAATTGGGCATTTCTGCAGCACCTACCCAGGTTATAGGAGTATCCCCTTTAAAACTGGTAATACTCAGACAATCTCTTGATTAAAATCAAGAAGCAAAAATTGCATACTGTATGTCTCTCACCTAGAAAATTAAACTATAGATGCTTAAATTCAGCTGTAAAGCCTGCATTCTTGAACCCCACAATCAAGCAACCAGTTATATCAACAATATCTACAGGATTGCAGCAAGGAAGGCCACTTCACACTGGGCCTAGCCAACAAGGGAAAAACAGAGGACGTTTTCAGTCTCACCAGTCCATGCCTAAACGTTTATAACAAAGTTCTTCCCATTTTATGCACAGACATTTAATTGCACTGCCAGTGCCTCTCTGTCTTAGACAAGGCTCTCTAACTTTGCCATTCTGAATGCAAGCACTCTAATATCATAGCAAGACACATATCACACCTCTCTATCTTCAAGACCACCACCAAAACAGGAAATGCAAATTCATCATGAGGGTGTGTAGTATTCAGACTGGTCATACCTGACCTTACTGATGGCTTGTTGAATTTAAGTCACATGAATTTGAAGCTAGTACTAGTCTGGCATATATTTTGTGTCACTGTGTGCTTCATTAGACAGTGTACTACTGTGTTGATGCTGCTGGAAGAAGGGGCACTTACTCTTATACAACCAGATGAGTCCAGCTAGCCACTCCTGATAGCTCCTAGCCCTTCCACTTAGTGCCAACATTTGTGCAGCCACTGCCACGTTCAGCCAACGTCTTTCATGATGACTGCCAGCCACCTTTCTGCACAGTCTGGGAGGATGATTCAGGAATCCTAAAAAAATCCCAATGGCCAAAATGAGTAAGTGCATCTTTCAGTCATGATGACCAACCAGCTCTCTGTGTGTGACTGAGCTTGCCTGATGCAGCAAAATTGTTTCTTTAATTTATACACATTTTAATTCCCACTGCCAGGCTATGGTGCCAGCCAGCCCAAGCACCAGAGAGTAGACAAAATGGCTGCCCTCAAGGACATGAACCCCCCCCCAAAACTAGCTGCAGAGCAGGGTGTGCCATCAGTTCCCTTTCCCTTGCTTCCTAATCCTGAATCCCAGCTCCAGTCACAATCCTGTCATAACAAAAAAGTTAATTTCAAGCATCAATCAGGTTTACTCAACTAGCTAGTCAGTGCAGTCACTCAGCTCGGACTGGGGCATCAGTTAGTGGGTGCTGCAGGCTGCCTATCTGTGGCTTAAAAACTGAAGAAGCTAAAGCCAAAGCTAACCTAAAGCCCTCCCGATATTGTACACTATCACCGTAGTTCTTTTAACCATATTTGCTTTTTATTCCTTTTTTCAGTACATACCCAAAGAAGAAAGTCATAAAAAGTCCCAGAATTTTAATTATTCATTTCACTGGTAGTCCTCCAGAGGATTCAGTTCCACTGACACAACCATGCAGAGGAGGAGAAAAGAAAACAGAGCAAGCAGACAACGACGTGCTCTTGGATCAATTGCACATTTCAAGCTATGCTTGTGGTGGCACACGAGTCTGGCTGGCAACTTTAATTGGCTGAAGATCAAGTACGGTCACGGTTGTTGTGCTCTTGCAGCCAACTAGGACAATATTTTAAAAAATGCAAAGTGCAGTCAATCATCGGGTCGGGACAACAGCAACCCCACCCCCCACACACACTCTTGTGTCAGTCCCAAATCCATAGGATTCTAGAAAGGAGCAAGGAAAATACACACACACACAAAAAAAAAACTCAGGGACTCCATGGAGTCAAACATTCCTGATCTGAACCATCTGATTGCTCGGGGGGCAGCTTGCTCCCCCCCCCCATAATCTATGCCACTGCCTAGGGCTCTGGCCATGGAATCTTTGAGTTGTAGGGAAAAAAGGCATCTTTTGTGGGCAAGAAGCTGAGCAGAGGTGATCCACTGGCCGTTGTGAAGAAAATTGGGGAAACTTTAACCAGGAAAGGCACACTAAGCCAGAACTTGTTTTCAGGTGCGAGCTGTGTGCACAAGGAAGTTAAATGATTTGATCAGGATCATACAGTATGCAATGTAGCCACATGGGATTCAAACCCAGGTCTCCAGGTTTGCAGCCCAGTGCCTTTAATCACTATGCTATACTGTCTCCTCATATAAGAGTACAGTGATGCTTTCGGAGTGTCAGTCCAGTCAGTTGATGGTTTAATGGTTTTACTGGCAATGTGAAAGCTGGGGTTTTGCCAGAGAGGCAGCCAGCAGCCCTCATCAATGCCAACAATCCTTGCAAATGCAATTGATTTCAAACTCTGTCTACTCCTCATACCTGTCTAAAGGGTTAGGCATCCACTCATCATGGCATATTTACATAATTTAGGATTAGATTATAGGGTTAGGTTAACAAAACGTAATCCAACCCTTGGAGTATCTTAATTCTTATTACATTAATGTACACATAGTCTGTGTAAGGAAGCTTTATTTTATTTTTATTTAAATTTTGGTGACCGGGTAGGCCCACTGAGTCCAAAACAGTCCCTTTTTCAGGGGGTACCTGGGATTAATTACATACAACAGAGAAAAACAGCAGGAAGACCAATGCATAATGAACAGTACAATCAATACAAACATACGGCATAACTTTGATGTACAGCAGGCAGGTGAAATACAATTAGCAACAACAAGAGAAGCAGTATGTAATTGCACAGTACAACCAGATTCAGGTGAAAGTTCCAGTTAGGGAGCAGAGTCTGCATCGAAACCACCGGCCGTATGAGTAACCTCCTACAACTGCACTTAACCTCAGTGGTAGCAGGCACAGTAACTAAGCTCTAGAAGATGAGTCTTAAGTCCCTTCTTAAAACCCCCAAGGGAGGTACATTCCTAGAGACTATTAGGGAGATCATTCCAGATGGATGGGATGAATGTCACGAAAGACTGGTGTCCTTGGGAAGTCCTGACCCTGGGGATATGTAGAAGCTGGTGACCAGAGCACCTTACTGTTCTTTCGTTCTGCTTGGCTATTATCATGTTAATTAGGCTGGGGGGGCATTATTTTGCTGGAGTTTAAAGGCAAGGCACAGATATGGATAAGCTAATCTGCCTTTGAGAGAAGGCCAGTTTAGAGAAAGTAATACCTTATAGTGATTCTCCAGAAGTGGGGTCCCTGCAGCAAAGTATCCAACCCTGTGATACAGGGTTCTCAGCCTTTGCATCTCAGAGATTCTTACCGAATATAGCATAGGGGACCCATAAAGCAAGGTGGGTAGGAGGGTACCAATGGCTACCTTTAATTTGGAATCTTGTCTGAGGAATGGGCTCAGGCGGTATAAAAGACCTAACTTTTAATTTAAAGTCATGGTCAGGTGGTCAATATGACCCTTGAAGGTACAGTCTTGATCTATGTAGACACCTAAATACTTGATACAGTCAACCACCTCAGCCTTTGAACCATTGGAGAGAACTGGGGACAATAGATGTGACCTGTTTGGGCCCAATCTTTTAGGGACAAATAGCATGGTCCTGGTCTTTTTGCCATTAACAAGAACTAATCTATTATTGTGAAACCAATTCTCAAGTGCTGAGAGGTCTTGACTGAGTAGGTGGTTCAGTTGGACAGCATCTTGGCAGGATCTATAAAGAACGGCATTGTCCGCATATAGGGTCACCTTGGCCTCTTCACAGTGTTGAGGCATGCTATCAATAAATAGGGAAAATAACAATGGTCCCAATATCAAACCCTGTGGGACTCCATCCAGGATGGGGTGTTTGTCAAGATAGAGGGGTTTCATAGTGTTGTTAGTTGGGTTTTGCATAGAACTGAGGAGTCAGTGATCCAGATACCAGAGATATCAAATCCTACCATCTTGCTTACACAGAATGTACACAGGGCTCCCAGATCTACAGAGATTCCTGTATTTTACAGGGATCTGGAGCCATGTACAGGAAAATTCTTCCCATGGGCTTGCACTGGTTATACAGGAAAACATAGAAATATAGAAAAATTGACTTCCATAGGAAATACTGAAATCTGCAAGAAAAGACATGGAAATTGCCCTGCCCTGATACTGTAGGTAAAAAAATATGGGCAGACTGAGTGGGCCAAATGGTCCTTATCTGCTGTTACATTTTATGTTTCTATGTAATACTTCCATACCAGAAGTTCTACTAGCCAGATTTTTAATATACCCTGCTGTCGCACTTCACTGGGACAAAGGTCCTTTGCCTACCATGCCCCGCTACGGATAAACTCGCTGCACCATGATATCACTTCAGCAACCACCTTGGGCTCTTTCAAGGTTAAACTTAAGCAACAGCAAGTTGCTGATGCCACTTGTGACTGCTTTCAATAACCTTCCTTCTTGTGACCAGCACTTATTCTAACCTTATGCTATCATGACCTTATGCATAACTGTTCTTATCATGTAAATAACTGTTCTAAGTTGCTAATTGTTCTCCTTTCACATGTCCTCTTGATCCCATCCACTCTTTCCCCTCAACCCTCTATGGGTTTTTCCCCTATCCCACCTCCCTCTGCTCACTTTAAAATGCTTTGTCCCATACCTTCTCACCTCTGATGTGGCCCCCGAGCTGATGCCATCCCTTACCTCATTGATTATTAGATATTAGGCTGAGTCTGTTTCATTTTCCTGTAAAGGGTCATTTCATAAGACCCCACCTCCTATAATATGACCCTTTGAATTCCAGGTTTTAATCAAATATGCACCTTAGCATACATTGTACAATGCCACATGTATTGGAACTTCTCGAGTTATATACTGTTGTAATGTCTTGTATAATTCCTTGTTTTGTTTATTTTCCATCTCATACTTTTCCAATATGTCTTGTTCGTCTGACGTGGAACCAATGAAATGAGCTTGTTCTCAAAGGTGTTATCTGAAATATCAATAAATAAATAAATAATATTATGGGACATGGGTTAGCATGGCCAGTGCTCCCCTGTCTGGTGACTTCTCACCATCTGGACCTGCTATGGTCTGGGTGGTTGTATACAGAGGGCAAGCAATATGGGAAGAAAGGGGGAGTTGGAGTAGAGAGGTGTAAGCCCATGGCTGCTGTGGCATGCACCCAAACTGTTACTGTATTGGGACTTCTGGTCATCTCACAGTGAATCCAACCAAAATGAAACATAGTGTCACAGGTTCCTTTATGACCAAAATGATTAATTTCCTTTGAAACTGCCTTGCGTCCTGCAGTAACTCTTCTGCAGAATTGGACTACACTGTGGTGTGCTTCACTGTAGTTGGAAGTTGTAGGATGACAGGGCAGCAGTCAGACCTGTGCCTGTTATGGTGACCTCTAGCTTGGATGTCATCTAGACATAAGTCAGCAGGTTGGTGACTGTTAACACAATGAACCTCACCCCATACAAATAGTTGTGGAACTGCTGCACCATGGCTTATTTCAAAGTGGGAAATTCTTTTCAGACATGCTCAAGCTGTGGCTGGCATATGCTACAGGTCTCATTCCATTCTCATGCTCCTGGTATAGCATGGGTTCCAGACCACTTATGCTTGCATCAATAAAGAGGGTGTATGGGTTGGAGATGTCAGCAAAAGCCAATTTAAGGGCTTCAGTCAGACACTGATTGGTCTGTTTGAATGACTCTCCACACTTCTCAGTCCATTGCTCTACAAATGGTTTGTTGATCTTGTAATTCTGTGTTGCCAGCTTGTCTATAACTGTTAACTCCCTGCTTGGTGGGTGGATACCCTTGTGTCAGATTCGTTATGAGCTTCACCACAGAGGGAAGGTCTTTCATAAATTGTCTGTAGTAGCCACATAATCCCAAAAATGACTGCAAGGCTTTCAGGGTGGTTGGCCTTAACCAGGTGGCGAGGGCTTTCTTTTTACTTAGATCATTGCTGATTGCTTTCAAACAATGTCCAACATACATTATGGCTATTTGGAAGAATTGGTCCTTGTCCATTGATAACATCAGACAGTACTTGGCCAGTCAGTCCAGAACTTTCATTAGCTAGGCTGCATGTTTTTCAAATATCCTTCCAAATGCAATTAGGTCATCCAGGTAAAACAACACTATGAGGAGGTTTGTGTCTTCAACCATCTTCTCTATCAGTAATTGAAAAGTTCTAGGGGCACAACATTTCCTGTAGAATCTTCTCAAACTAATAAAACCCCAGAGTGCAGACAAAAGTGATCTCTTTATCCACTTCTGCCATTGGTATCTGGTAGTATCCTGCTGCATAAGTCCAGCACAAAGAACCACTTGCTCCCAGTAAGGCTGTCCAAGTCATCCTGCACCTAAAGCATGGTGCACCGATCAGACATAGTCTTCTGATTTTCTTTATTTTTTTTTTATTTATTCATTTGTTAACTGGGTAAATGACACTGGACCAAAGGCCCCTTTTCAGGTCCGACCCGGAACAGAAATACAAAAAATACAAAATGAACAAAAGAAAAACAATAACACAACACATTAAATATTACAAAAACATTGATACTTTACCAACAGAAATTCCATTAGTTTTTTCTTAAAACCAACAATTGATGAAAACAGTCAGATAAATGGGGGAGGGGCATTTCAAAGAATGGGGCAGAAATAGAGAAGGCACAAGAAACTAATTTCAATTTGGACAATTCAATAACTAAAGTAGTACCAACAGAGGAATGCAAACTGGAAGGAACATTCCTAATATTAATTAGACCATTTAAAGGAAACTTAGACCCTAAAAACTCACTTTTAAAAATCATACAGCAAAAAAAATATTCAGTTCTTGCTAACGGAGATAACCAGCCTAATTTAGCATACAATAGACAATGATGTAACTGAGGGGATTCTAACAAAACAAAACTACAAATGTTATTGTAAGACACCTTCAAAAGTTGCAATGCCCTACATCCCAACCCAAAATAAATATGAGCAACATAATCAAAAATTGGTAACAAGGAACCAACCGCTACAGACTTCCTAACTTCAAAAGAAAAAATAATCCTTAAATTTATATAGCAAACCCAATCTCTGAGTTATTGTTTGGGTAACTGATCTTATATGGGAGGAAAATAACAAACTAGGATCCAACAGAACACCAAGGTATTTGAAAAGAAAAACCTGTTCAACAACCTGTCCATTTTGATCAAATAAATTTAGCATTGGATCTGAACTTAACATACCCTTCATCCCAAAAAACATGGATTTCATTTTAACTGAATTTAGAACCAATGAATTATCCAAAAACCAAGAACAAACCCTCCCAAAATCACAACATAAAACAGTAGATATTTCTTCAATAGAATTACCCTGACAAAAAAAATTATCAAATCATCAGCATACAAGATAGAGTGACATTTCAAACTAATAGAAGGGAGTTCATTTACAAACAGGGAAAACAACAAGGGGCCCAATATAGACCCCTGAAGGACACCACAATCAATCAAAGACAAGTTAGAAAAATGAGAACCAAAACTAACAAATTGTACACGATTGACCAAATAATGTCTTATCCAAGCCACTGCAGATCCAGAAAAACCAAAATCTCTAACCTATGACAAATTAAATCATGCTCTAATAAATCAAAAGCCTTGGTTAGGTCTACAAACACAGCCCCAGTCATATGGCCTTTATTGACACCCCTAAGGGCGGCATTTGTGAACTTAACCAAGGCAGTACCAGTCCCATACTTTTTTCTAAACCTGTGCTGATAGGGTGAAAGTAACCCATTCAAATTAACATAGTCATTAATCTGACCTGCCACAACTCTCTCCAACATCTTGCTCAAAGGGTTCAAAATTGAAATTGGCCTAAAATCATCCAATGAGGATGCTAGATTTTTTTAAGAACTGGAACCACTCTTGCCAGTTTCCAATCTGTAGGAAACTGACAAAACTGTAAAGAAAAATTAAAAAGAAAACAAAGTTATTTAACCAAACATGGAATGGCCAAACACAAAAATCTCCCATCCAACCCCAGTCACTATATTTATTAAGAAGACCACTTAGTAACTGCAATGTAGCTTCCTCTGTGATCTTCTTAAAGTTGAAAAAAGGCTTATCAGTCAAGTTAGAATCCCTGTGAAATTCCTCACAACCCATATGATTTCCCACCTTTCTAAAATTAGATAAATCAGAACATTTCTGGTTAAATGGGTTAGCTATATCCACTGGGTTAGTAACCTTAATGTTATAAACTAATAAACTACCAACAGTAGAGCCAGATTTAGGGGAACACAACGCATTTATATTTTCCCCAAATTTTTTTGAACCTGCCCAATTAATCTGAATTTTATTTAAAAAAAAATCCTTTTTAGATTTGTGCACAAGTTCTGAAACCTCATTCCTAACACAACGATATTGATTTAACAAATGGACCGATGAGTCCCTCTTATAAAGTTCCCACAGGACATTTCACTTTTTAATCAAGCATTTAATTGAAGAAGTAAACCACTGACTAGGGGCACCTCTAACTCTCAATTTCCTCAAGGGGAATAAACGATCTTGAATTAGGAGCAATCGATTATAAAAATAATCTAAAGCAAGATCAATATCCGGAATGCTATCTAAATAGGACCAATCAATCTGGGACAACAGGGAATAAAGATCAAAATTAATATTGTTAAAGGAACGGGTCTGTAGTACATGAGGTGGTACTTTTTTAAGACAAAAATGTAATACAGCAAAGGTAGCCATATGATCACTAACTGCATTGGGTAAAACACCAGTTGCGGATAAATGATCCCTACCATTAGTTACTATCCAATCTAACACTGAGTGATTCAGTGAAAAATAATTTAGCCGAGTTGGTTCCTCAACATGCTGATATAAGCCATAAAAAGCTAACAACGATTCAAACCCTAAATCTGACTTTAAGTTCCAATTTAAATTCATATTCCCCACTAAAATGAAACCATGCTGCTGAAAATTAGTAACAGTTAGATCTAAAAATTCCTTCGGACCAGACTGGCCACAACTTGGCAGACTATACAAACAACCAACATTTAAATGCTTAAACACCACCCAACAAGATACAAATTAACAACCAATCAATTTCAGAAGAACCACCAGTATTTGAATTAACAACAGCTACATGCAAAAAATCCCTATAATAAATTGCAACTCCCCTCCCTTTTGCTTTCCTTTCCTATCAGCTCTCAACATATGATACCCAGTAATGGAACAAGAATTGTCAGGAATTTCTGGTTTAAGCTATGTTTCTGTCACAGTAAACAGATGCGGTTGATAAATGGAAACAATATATTCCAATTCCGACAATTTGGGAAAAAGACTCAGTGTTTGATAATCTATATGCAGACTCTCAGCACCATTCAACTTATGTGCCACCACTATTGGTGAAGCAAATAAGCTCCAAAACTTCTTAATAATCCCTGCAGCTTGATGTTCCTACAGGTGTTGTCTGACATCCTCAGTATCAGCTGGTTCTCTTAACATGTTTCTGAAAGGTCTCTCTTCAGGTAGCTTAATCCAGTGTTCTCCCCACACACACACACACCATGTCACACTTGTGGCATGAGCAGATAATTGACTTATCCACCAACCAGTGTGATATATCCTTCTTCCAGTATAAAAGTGTGGGACATGATCCCAAGTCAAAAGCATGCTCTTCCAATCAAGGGGTCTTCCCTTGATGAAATGGGGCCACCATAGCAATGGCAGCAGACAAGTTGGCAAGCATGGTGCTAGGGTGCATTCAATAGGCAACACTCCACAGTGTACCATCAATCCTTCAGGCAGGCAGCCTCATGAGGACCCCACAATGATTGCCTGATTTGGTCAGAGAGGAATGGCACAACACAGATGCTTCCAGTAGACATTCTGTACAGGGGGTTCAATTACAGGTTCTTTCTTTCTTTCTTTCTTTCTTTCTTTCTTTCTTTCTTTCTTTCTTTCTTTCTTTCTTTCTTTCTTTCTCACTACCCCCTCAGGGACACTGCAGGGCTAGGCCTCCTTCCTCACATGGGCAGTGTGCACAACTGCATGAATTGGCCCTGTCTGGTAATTCCTCTTTCCAGCCATCTGTAAGCATGCACGAGCCGGGTACCTAAACATGTTGGTGTTGGTTCCTGTCAGCACTGGAGTTGTCTGCAATCTGGGCATCAGGACATTTAAGAGCCAAAGTGTCAGTCTTCTGCAGGAGTCCATCAATGGTTTGGGGAAATTCAGTTTGCACCTTTGAGTATCAATGGCAGAGGTAGCTGGTATTACTCAAATCCCACATGGCGAGTGTTTTCAAAGGTTGCTGAGGCAAATGTTCAAGACATCTAGTAGAAAGAATGGTACATGATGGTCACCTGTGATCTGCCGTCAAACAACATTTGACAGTGATATAATTCAGTGGTAATTGACAGTGTTGGGGGGCAATTAGTTACTTGTAACTGTAATCTAATTACTTTTTTAGGTAACAAGTAAAAGCAATTGATTAATTTAAAAAAAGTAACAAGTAACTGCAACAATATTACTTTTTTCCCTAAAATAACTAGTTACTGTAATATAAATTTCTAGTTACTGTTAAATGTTCTTCCACAGCTGTATTCTCACATGCTTTACAAGCACCAGGCCGAAACATGACAAATCCAGGGTTTAGATCCATTTGGCATTCCAATAATGCCCCCACAGAATTTGTTTTCATAAATAAAACTCACATTTATAAAAGGACACTAGGCATAATGAATATCAGTTCCTGAATACCACAAATGCTAGGTTTCTTAAATATTCACCTGAATAATGGATAAGTTTCACTATCCATATCCAGCCAAGGTTATTTGGAAATAAATTTATTAAAAAAAAATCTTCTCCACAGGTGGTCAGGGCTAGTCTATTGGCCACTCTCTGTTCCAAATCTAAACTTTTCTCACCTACTTACCTCTTCCTTGGAGTCCCACACGACTAAGAAAAGTAATAGTGAGCAAGTGCGAGCAGGGCTAGGCGCTAATAATTATGGGGGAGGACCGGGACAATAGCATCAGTAATAGTGATGCTAGGCAGTCTGACCACTTAGACCAGCTCTGCTTGCACTTTCTCTGTGATCAGTTGTGATTTGGTGAGCAGTGTGGACTGGGGAGCACTGTAGGAGGAGAGGGGAAACTAATTAGTCTGGAAACCCACCAATCAACAACTGGGCTCAGGAGGGTCTGGACCCAGGTTTTTCATCAATAGCGGTAGTTGGGCTAGGAAGCAGGGTGCCATAGAGATGCTGTCGACTCCTGGCAAGATTTCAGAAGCTGGCTATCACTTTTCTTTGCAGCGTGAGACTCCAGGAAAGTTGTGGGTGTGTCAGAAAAGTTTGGAATCAGGAGGAAGGATGGCCAGGAGAGTAGCCCTGGCCAACTGGGGAAGTCTTCTTGAATATGAATACTGAATATATTCGCACTCTGCTAGATAACATGTAATGAAAAGTAATATAAGTAACATAAAAAGTAATATACATTACTATTACAGTTTCTTATTACTATTTATACAAATATTATAATAATTAATAACTTTAACATGTTATATTTCAAAAATATCATGCCCAACACTGGTAGTTGGGTATGTGCATCACAGGACCCAGTAAATCATGGGGCAACTTGTTATCTGTCAACAGTTCTGGCATGTTCCACTTGATGGGGCTTTTCACTATCAGAGTCCCAGTATGCTCCCTTCTTGTGCTCCACTATCATTCCCTATGGCTGGGACTGCTTTTCCCACTTCTGGACCACCAGCTGCAGGGTCTGTGGGTTGCTGCATCCTCTGACAACATCTCCATCCTCCCCACAGTGGTAACAGAAAAGACTGTTTGGGGGCAGAGTCAAGGGTTGGGGACAGAGTTGTGGGGCTGAAGAAGGATATGAAGCACATCAGTCCAGTGGCAAGGATGTAGCTCAGGGCAGAGGGGCCTACAACAACTGTAATGCTTTCATGCACTCAGTTAGTTCATTAAACTTTGCTCCAACAGCAGGGATGGCAGACTTCTTTGTCTGGTGACCTGGGTTTGCAGGGGACTGGGGTTTCCTGAAGTCACCCACAATTTATCAGCTATGGCCACTTGTGATTCTTCTCTCACCTTATCCAGTAGCTAAGAGGTAGGTGGAGAGTTCTTCCTGCATGGCTCCTCTCAAAATTTGGTCTGTTTTCAGCTGTGTAGCCCAGGCAAGAGTGACTCACTCAGCTTCCACAGTTTGTCTCATTGGAGTCTCTACGCTTGTCATATGTGACAACTTTTCTCCTTCATTTTGAGTGAATGCTTCCAAAAGGAACGTAAGGTCCCTTCCACTCTCAACAGCTCAAAATGAACTCTTAAGCATGGCTAAATGGTCTTGAACTGTACACATGGGGAAGCTGACACACAAGTATCTGATTACATTCAGAGCCATACCCTACAGGCTCTCAATTACTCATTTACACATCTCATTCTCAGAGCATTTCTGCACTTTGAACATCTTTGTAGCCTGACTCATCATGGTCTCATAGTCTTCCTCCACAGATGGAGTGGGGGTAACATCAGAGAAAGGGCATAGTCTTCTGTACTGACTAGATTCAGCACTCAAAGGTTGGTCTGAGGCCTGCCCCTGTCTAACCGTGGGTGTTTTCTGTGTGTGGCACAGGTGATTCTTGATCATCTTCTCAAAACAGTGCTTTCACATCATTAACAGGTTTCTCTTCATCGGCTAAAAATAACTTCATACTCTTTGTTAGATTTTGTAACTTATAGTTTAGATTTCCCAATAGTAATAATAACACATGTATAGGTATAATAAAATGTAATTTATTCCAGAGGTAAAGACTAGACAAAACACGGATATTCACTATAACGTTTCTCTATTACATAGGCCATTATAGTGTAAGCACACAGACACAGAGCATAAAACACATTTTATATTTGTATCATAAAATGCCTTGTCACCTAAGCTAACTTCTGTTAGTTCTACTAAAAGCAGTTTATACTTACAGACGTAATACATAGCAGAGAGCTTGTGACCACATCTTGTTGATTCTTTGTAATAATAGACTGATAAAGACCCTCTACTTATGTACCCTTTTCTGGTACTGGCCTTTGCACGTTCTGCTGACTTTACATTCTTTTTAAGTGAGAAAAACATGTTATACAGACTAATGTATTATGACTTTATACCAGTGGTATGCGCACAGAAGATGCCCTTCTGCCCCATCTCTGAGAGGTACAGAATAACATGTTTTTGTCTTATTAGGCACCTGGGCCTTTTCTTCGAGGTTATGCTAAGCTTCTCTAAACAGTTTGTCAGTGGAAGTTACAACATAGCAAAAGTAAAGTATGAGAAAGAAATGACATAATTTTCTAAGGATTTGAGTCTCCACAGTTCTTTGCAGCTTACCAAGGTCAGACAATTTAAGTGTATTTGCCTATTTTCTAGCTAATTCTCTGTTAACCCCTTAGTAGTGCTGTGATGTGCCTATAGCTAAAGAAATAACAGAATATGTATACATGAGGCTCTGGATATACTAATATACTATGTATGAATACAGTGCATATAATAATACACTCATTCCAACATTCCCACCTCAGGACATCTGAGATTATGTTTCAGGGGCCCAATTCCAGAAGGCATGTCGCAAGTTGCCACCAAAGGTGACTTGCGACATATGCCGGTGCGACATGAACCCTGAGCCCAATTCCAGTATGGGAAGGGTTCCCGCTGCTGTGTCCTGTGAGTTGCAGCACCGAAAGTTGTGCACCAAAATAAGGACACACCTGAACAGGGTGCTGCAAGCGACAGACATGCCCACTGACAGGGCGCAGCCACCCCCCCAAACCCCAAGCCCCGACACGAACTGGTAAGCCCTTGTGGGCCATGCATGGGGGGGTTGCCAACAGTACTCAGGCAATGGAGGGGTTGGCACTGCACCACATTAAAGGGGATCAGGCTGGGGCACCTCCTGGATTGCCGGGGGTTGGGTGAGGGGTCATATACTGCAATATGGGGGAGGTGTTCTACTGCCTTGTGTGGGGTTGGGGCTGGGTGGTGGCATCATGTTCTTGGGCACAGCAGCCAGCAGAGTATGGGTACACCAGCTCATAGCTGGTCTAACTGTACTTTGCCTGATGTCCTTCTCAGGACCTCTTGGAATAGCCATTTGGGGTTATGGCAGCTGCCCTTTTGGAAAAGGGCACATATGCTGCCATAATCCCCCCCCCTTCCAACGTGCCGCTGGGCAAACAGGTGGCATAAGTAAACCTGGACACAGACAGCCTGTGACATTTTACAGGCTGCCTCTTGGAATACCAAAAGACAGAACTCATGGTGCAAAGTGCTACCTGTGCCATTTGTTTTGGCACAAGACACTTTGTACCATGCGTATCCATTCTGTAACTGAACCCCAGGTATCTTGCATTACACTAGAGGTGTCGTACGGTACATTTGTGCTTGCACTTTAACTTGAGACAGTGTATGCTCAAACATTCGATGCATACAACAACTGCATAAAGTTAATATAAACTGCAAACATAAAAATGCAAAGAAAACAACTAGTGTAGCTAGATGCTGGACATAAGTTTGGATAAATGGCAACCAACTAAGGGTTGGCAGATTGTAAATGTTTTTGCTGATAACATTATTGCCCATGTGTAGAGGAAGCAAATCTTCAGCCTTGTGGCTCAACAAAGTTCATATTTCAAGCATCAGTGGTGGGATCTTGATCACTTTCAGTGGCATGGTTGTGTGAACGTCTTTCAGATAGGCCAATTCAGCCTGTATGGTGGTTACATTAGGAAACATGGGCATGGATTGGATGACGTAACCATTAATGATAGTCGTCAAATTAGGATGAAAACAAAAACTTGAAGACCAAGCAACACAGTCATTTCTGAATCCATACATCATATTATCAGTGATAGCAACAACACAATAATTTATTTATTGAGCTCTTGGATTAACACCTTTGAGCAGAAAACGCTTTCATAGGTTCCACGTCAAGTATGACACAAACAAGAAAACAGATATGTTCCACAGATACAGATACAGCAAGAAACAATTGAAAACTATCTCCAGGCATAAATTCTACAATTGTTACACAATCTAAGAACGTACAGAGTGCAGAGTCGAAAGAAAGGCTAATGTTTCACTAGGTAATGGTAACATGTAACGGTAATGGTATAAGGAGGCAGTATAGCACAGTGATTTAAGGCCCTGAGCTGCAAACCTGGAGACCTGGGTTTGAATCCCACAGCCCCCACTTACATACTGTGTTACCCTAAGCAAGTCACTTAACTTCCTTGTGCTCCCAGGTTGCACCTGTAAACAAGCTTTCAGCTTAGTGTGTCTCTCCTGGTAAAAAAAACCAAAAAAAATACCATAACATGAGGACGCTTGTTTAAAAAGGAAAATTGTACAACTAACAACATATGCAGATAATTGGATTGTGTCTAAGTCAAAGAAAGAAGGAAGGTCTTGTACCAGTAGACAGGGACGGGGAAGGAGAAGGAAAGTGCGGGGAGGGAGAAGGCAAGCAGAGGTGGGGGGGTAGGATGGGGACAGATAGGAGTAAAATGGAAGAATAGCTATGTAGTCAAAGTGGAATAAAGGGAGAGGAAGGAAGGGTGGAGGAGAGTAGGGAGGAAGAGGTGGTGTAGTTAGTGAGGTGATGATGAAGATGTATTAAGGTGGTAGGGAGGAAAGATGTATGGAATGACAGAGGGGCAAAACTGGGACGAGGAGGTGGAAGGAGGTAGGAGGGAAAATAAATAATTTAGGCAGGGGTAGAAAGCCCATGAAAGTGTTAACTTGACCGGGGGCCCAAGAAATGAACATGAAGCATAACATTTTACTAATCAATAGAGATCACAGAGATTGCAAATGGTAGGAGCAAGGTAAAGGCAAATTAGCGGTAACAGTCACAAGTTGCCAGTGAGATTGGATGCTGCCAGAGTTTTTTCTTAAAGGGGCACAGCAGAGTATCATTGGTTATGTCAGGAGGCAGGGTGTTGTACCACTGTGGAGCTCTGTATGTGAATGCACGTTGTCCAAAGGTGGTGCGGCACCATGGGATTCTGAAAGCTGGTTTGCCAGAGTTTCTGGTACTGCATAGGTTATGTGCAGGGGAAAGAAGGGCTATTACACCAGGGGTAGCAGTCCCAAGATTACTTTTTTTACAAGCAGGCATGATTGGTATTTGAGCCCGCTGTCAAATTGTAACCAGCTAACATAGGCATAAAGATTGCAGGTGTGTGTCAAGATGTGTCTTTATTTAAGGCCATTTTGATATGTCAGAGGGCAGTGCCTGTAGCCACACCATAAATAACAATACCATAGTCTGCAAGAAAGACCACAGAACTGTGGATGGCCGTATTCAGCACTTCTGGAGTGAGATTATGTTTGTTTCTGTATAGCACTCCTAAACACTGGTTAATAGCTTTGGCTGTTTAGTCCTTGTGCTGGGTGAAAGACAAGGTGGAGTCAGTAGTTATACCCTGGTACTTGAAATGGTGAACCAGTTCAAGAGGGGAGCCAGTGTCATTAATGATAGTAAATGGGAAGGTTTTGTGTCTGCTTTGGGAGGTTGAAAACAACATTGTGTTAGTCTGGTTATAATTAAGGATGAGGTTATTATCCTTGAAATCACTTCTCTGCAGATGTAAAGGATTGCTGAAGTTGGTCCTGGAGAAGGTGAGGGACCATGTTGCTGGTAGAAAATACAGTGTCAACAGCGTATAGAAGTATGTGGTCACAGCAAGCTCCTGGTAGTAAATTGAAGAAGATGCTAAAAAGCAGTGGACCTAAGATAGATCCCTGCAGGACTCCAGAGCGTACAGGCCTGCTATCGGACAGGATGTTACCAGTTTTTACCTGCTGCTTTTGGCTGCTTAAGTATCTGGAGAACCAGCTTGTAGTGTCGGAGGAAAGGTCAATGGAGGAGACTTGTCTGATGAGGAGATCTTGGTTGACGGTGTCAAAGGCCTTGGTAAGGTCTATGAAAGTTGCCCCTACCAAGAGCCCTTATTCCAGATAGTTATTGATAAATCCTGTAAACTCCAGGAGTGCAGTAATGGCACTATGCCCATGCCTGAACCCATGCTGTTGGGGACATTGGAGTTGATAGTTTCCAGATACTCTATGAGTTGGTTGAGATCGGGGGAAGAATAGAGATTGGGCAGTAATTTCCCTGCAGTGCTCGGGCACCACTCTTGTGCACTGGGGTGACCACTGCTGATTTCCAAAGATATGGAAATTGTGACTGAGAGAGTGACTGGTTGATTATTTTGGTAAGAGGTGTGAGGATTTCCTCAAGGGTAAGGGCAACAAATTAAGTCCAAGGAGTCCCCACTGAATCTAGCTTTCCCCAGTACTTTCTTAAAGAGGGACTATGGTCACAAATGACTAGCATCAATAAATACAGAACATGGATCAACATAGCCCCAATCACCCTCATGCCAAAACTGAGATCTCCAAGTTACTTTGTTTAAAAGTTACAAATCATTTTACAACCCTAAATTCTCTTCCTGTCAAAAAAGGCAATTTCAGTGAAGAGGTGCTGATGATGTCATCTCCTGAACTAACTGTCTAGCCCTCCCTGTCAGCAAGCTTACAGGGCCTGTTTCTCCAAAGTTTAAAAACTATGTGCAAATTGTTTTCTCCAGTAAAACAGGCAGTGCTATTCAATAAACATTGCTTTAAAACCTATGTGCGTTTCAGGTTTTGTAATAAAGTTGACAAATTCATATTTTTGATTTCGGTGCCTTTTGTTGTGGTCCTTTTCTTCTGGGTTGCTGGTTGTTAAGTCACAGCACACTAATGTGAGATTTGCGGACTGGATATCTCTGATGTGGAGAAAGGCTGTGAAAATTCATACCTATAATTCAATTGAGGTGATTTCTCAGGATGTCCCTTTAGTGCTGTTTTGAAAACCTTACTAAGAGTTTCTATGCAGTAGCCAGCTCAATGCTTAATCAATATTTTATTCAACATCAAAGTATGAATAAATGGGATACTTTTCTGTTTTCTCATTGATAGGCTGTTACTTGAGCTACATTCAGGATCATCTGCATTGTACTCCACATTACAATGATTGTTTTACCAGGTCTAACACTTCCACCCCTAGTAGGAATTAACACATATAAGGCCCCTATTAAAACTTATTGTAAAGCATACACTGACAAACAGCAATGCAGTTACCAACATTGCAACACTTGTAGCAATACAGCTTCCAAACAGGCACTGCAGACTAACGCTTCACATGGTATCAGGAGCCTGGAGACATGCTGATAGCATCCTGCAACTCTGGAAAATTAACCACACCAAAAAGGCATAAAAATACAAATTTGTCAGCTTTGTTACAAAACCTGAAACACATAGATTCAATGGCACTCTGTTTAGAATGGTTCTGCCTGTTTTACTTGGGAAAACCATTGCAGAATGATCTTTTAACTTTGGAGAAACAGGTCCTATAAGCTTGCTGATAGGGAGGGCTAGACGATGAGTTCAGGAGGTGACATCATCAGCACCTCTTCACTGGGGTTACAAAATAGCCCATAACTTTAAAATAAAGTAACACAGAAACCTAATGTTTGGTATGAGATTTTCTGGGGGTATGCTTATTCTAATTATGCAATGTAGCGCGCTTTGGCCAGAGTCCCTCTTTAAGGTAACGTCTGGCTTCATTTATAGACACTGCTTTGAAGTAAAATGGTGGGTGGTCTCAGGGTAGGACAATAATGTCCATCTCTGGTGTAAGCAACATACACTTGCAGATTTTGTGTCCATAGTTCAATCTGCAAGTGACAGTCTTTAGCTTGCTCAGAAATACCATAATAAAAGCAGCTTACCAGGGAAATATCACATCTGCCCAGGTATACATCTAGCAATTATATACAACATTGAAGGTCTGGCTCTATCCATTCCTCATGCACCTGCGTGATGAAGATTGGAGCAGGCACAAGCTGCACATGGTATGGGTACCCCGCCTTTTTATTTTTATTTATTTATTTAAAATTGATGACCGGGAAGGGCACACTGACCCAAGGTTCGTTTCCAGGTCCGACCCGGGTACAGAGTGTACAGTGAGGAAAAAAAGTGACAAAAGGGTGGGGGGTACATACAGTATATACAAACTTTATACAAAGAATGTGATACATTTCCAACAAACCACCTTAACCAAGTTAACAACCTTTGTCAAACTTAAAACAGACATTTGCCATGGTATAATAGGTATTTGTAATAAAATAGGCACCACAGGTGAGCTATGATTAAATACACAGCCATGTCCAGCAAAATAAACTTTGGTCAGTGTCCAAAGAACACATGACAAAACTTGAAATGTGTTGGCCACCAAACTTTTTCATTTGCATTAAATGAAAGTATTTACGTCTAACTTTAGCTCCTTCCTGTATCTGGATCAAGTATGCAGTGGGGCTGACCCTGTCCAGCACAAGGTATGAACCTTTCTAAGCAGCCAGCAGAAATGGTCCCTTTTCAGGTAGGACTTTGATCATTACCCGGGATCATTACTTTGTCTTCTACCTCCAGCTGTTGGTTGCTGGTTCTGTCATCATAGTAAGCTTTAACCTTTTTGTTGTGCTCACCCATCAGTACTGCATGTTTCTTGTACACTTGTTTTAACTTCTGCAATAAGGTTTGCACAACGTTTTCAATTTTCACCCTCTGCTCCATTTTAGGTGGTACTGGGGAAAACAAAGCCTGCTCAGGTAACAGCATTTGTCTGCCTGTCGTGATTTCATATGGTGAGATACCTGTTCAATGTTCCCTCTGATTTTTTGACTCTGTGGGTGGAAGTCTTGTGTGTGCAGCACTGGGTACCAGGAAAGAAATTTATGTGCACTGAGCAAACAGAGTCTATAATAGGGATGACATTTATTGCCACCAAAATGTGTAGGTTATATTTCTCAATATAACATTAGGGGAATCATTTCACTAAAAAAATAGGGGTTACTAGACCATCTATAAAGAGACCTAAAATGTAAAAAATCTTTTAGATTTGGTATAGTCCAGTGCATTTTGGGGGTTATTTGAAGCAGAAATTATTACCTTGTTATTCTCTCCCCATGCTCAGTGTGTTGCACCCTAGCCCCCTCCTCAGAGTCCCCACAGTCCAGTATGTTGCCTGAATCACCATCCCCATAACCTAGCCACCTGCTCCAGTGCATGAGCCTCAACCTACCCAAGCAGGCAAGCTGCAAACTAGCTCCCTTCCATAGAATCCTCAGCCTTCCCCACAACCACACAAACATAGCCCCATTTCAATTAATAATATGTATTAAGCCAATGTCAATGCATTGAAAATTATTTTATCTGTACTGTATAACAGACACACACCAGTCAAACAGAGGTTGGCTGACTTTTAGTTACAATGTTTAGGCTGAACTGGACATAGTAGCCATTAACGAGACATGGTTCACCAGTAACCACATTTGGGAGACTTCAGTACCTGGCTATGTACTGTTCAGAAGAGACCAAGGTGCAATGGGGGGGGGAGTGGCCCTTTATGTCAGTGAACATACTGTATCAAAGCTACAGAAATTCAGAAGACACATAAGGAGCCAGAAGAACTGTGGGTCACCCTGGAAACAGGAAATGGGGCAGCCACATGAACTGGGGTTGTCTACAGGCCTCCAGACCAGGAGGAGGACATAGACACATTACTGTTAGAAGATATACAAAACATGTCAGCTAAAGGGGAGGGTCTGATAATGGGAGACTTCAACATGCCAGATTCAGATTGGTCAATACCAGTAGGAACATCTGTCAGAACTAGACACATAGTGGATTCTCTGCAGGGGGAGGGCCTCAAACAACTGGTAGAACAACCCACAAGAGAAAGGGCTATCCTAGATCTAGTACTGACGACCGGGGAAAGGCTCATAGATCTCCAGGTAGAAGGTCACCTGGAGGCCAATGACCATCACATGGTATGGTTCAATTTGGCCACTAGAACTAAATCATCCTATTCCAAGGCAAAAATATGGGACTTCAGAGGAGCTGACTTTGATAAGATGGCCAACAGAGTTAAGCTAGCCCTGGCAAAATGAAATGCAGGTGAGGGGGTACAGGCAAAGTGGGCAAGCATTAAGCAGGGTTTTAAATAATTGAGTAGCAGTTTTTTTCCTGGGACAATACTAACTTTACAGAAAGTATTTATATAGGTTTTCTAGAAGTGTTATGTTTGTTAAACACAATGAGGCAAGTGCTATGCATTTTTACAATGTTTTAGCACTTTTATGAGCAAAATGCTAATCAATTTTTAGAGTTAAATAAAACCCTGTTAAGGATGCAATACTTGAAACAACATCCCATTGTGTTAGAGAGAAAAGTAAGAGCAAACGAAGGAGGAAACCACTTTGGTTCTCAAAAACAGTGGCAGAAAAGGTCAGAGCCAAAAGGCTGGCCTTCAGAAAATGTAAGGGAATGCAGCGGGACAAAGATAGGGATGCATACCAAACTTCCCTAAGGAAGAAGGGAAGGCAGTAAGGCAGGCAAAGGTGCAAAGTGAGGAAACACTAGCATGAACAGTAAAAGAAGGGGACAGGACTTTCTATAGATACATTAGTGAAAGGAGAAAGTCCAGAGGAGGTAGTGCTAAGATCAAAGGGGATGGGTGTGGAGGAGGACCAAGGAGAAGCATCTGTCCTAAATAGATACTTCTGCTCAATATTTACTGAGTAGAAGGTAGGGCAGGGCCCACAGCTCAGCATCATGGACACAGGGGGGAAGTAGGTGTGCACTAGTCCCTTCACAAAAGAAAGGGTCCTACAAGAGCTCGCTAAGCTCAGGGTGGACAAGGCAATGGGATCTGATGGCATACATCCCAAGGTACTAAAGGAGCTAAGGGTGGAACTAGCAGAGCCATTATCAGAACTGTTTAGTGAGTCTCTGAGCACAGGAGAGGTCCCAGAAAACTGGAGAAGGGCTCATGTGATCCCGCGCCACAAGTGTGGTAGCAGGGAGGAGGCAAGGAACTACAAACCAGTCAGTCTTACCTCAGTAGTGGGCAAGATTATGGAGGCACTCCTTAAGGAAAGGATAGTGCAACACCTGGAATCCATAGGAGCACAGGATCCAAGACAGCATGGGTTTAGAACAGGAAGGTCCTGTCAAACTAATCTCATAGATTTCTTTGATTGGGTAACCAGTGTGGTGGATCAAGGGGGAGCAGTTGATGTCGCCTACCTTGACTTCAGCAAAGCTTTTGATACTGTTCCACCTAGAAGATTGATTAATAAGCTGGATAGGCTCGGGTGGGTCATAAGTTGGTCAACTGGGTAGCAAACTGGTTGGCAGGCAGAAAACAGAGAGTGGTGGTAAACGGTATACAGTCAGATGAGATGCAAGTCACAAGTGGGGTATCTCAGGGATCAGTCCTTGGGCCAGTGCTCTTCAGTATCTTCATCAGTGACACTGCAGATTGACTGGAGGGTAAGGTTCATCTGTTTGCAGATGACTCCAAAATCTGCAACAGAGTAGATGATCCAGATGGGGTGGGCAGAATGAGAAGAGATCTGGATAAACTGGCAAAATAGTCGGAAGAGTGGCAAATGGGGTTTAACACAAAGAAGTGCAAGATCATGCACGTAGGGAAGAGAAACCCTGAAGCCACCTATAGGTTGGGAGAGGAGTTGCTGGCAATCACAAGGGAAGAGAGAGACTTGGGCATCATCATCACAGATGACCTGAAATCATCCAAGCAGACCACTAAAGCAGTAGGTAAGGCTAGAGGGATGTTGGGGTGTATTAGTAGGGGTATCGCAAGTCATAAGAGGGAGGTAATAATCCCTCTTTACAAGACACTGGTTAGGCCCCATCTGGAGTACTGCATGCAGTACTGGAGGCTGCGTCTGCACAATGGCATTAACAAAATGGAGGCAGTCCAGAGAAGGGCAACCAAGATGGTGCCGGGACTGCATCAGAAAACATACGAGGACAGATTAATGGAGCTCAATATGTATACCCATGACCCTTCAACTCCCTTCCTCTCTCCCTTTTCTAATCTGCTTACCCCACTCAATGTTGCACTTGTTCCCCGATCCTTGCCTCCCACCGACCTCTCCTTCTACCTCCCTCCCAGTTACCCATCTACTCCCACTCTCTCTTCCACTTTCCTGCGCTACATGGTACAATTGGCAGCAACTCAGTTTTTTCCACTGTACCTTTCCCTTTGACAGTGCCCTTCTGGCAGCTTTAATTCATGTCAATATTATTTGTTGTGACTCATCATTCTTAAATGTATGACTGATTATGTTGTTCTGTTGTTCTAGCTGTGATTTAGATCACCTGTAGCTTTAGACCACGTATACCCTGTACTGAATTTTGTATTCAAACTGCTTGCCTGCTAATCTCACACAAACTGTACTTCTATTCTTCATATACTGACGTGGAACCTTTGTAAAAGAGCCATTGGCTCAAAGGTATTTATCCGAAATTCTAATAAATAAATAAATAAAAAGGAGGAAGAGAGGTAATATGATGAAAACATTCAAACATCTTAAGGTATTAACATGGTGAAAGAGTCTAACATGTTTCAATATAACAAAAATAGCAGGACAAGAGGACACAGCATGAGATTAGAGGGAGGCCGATTAAGGGGTAATGTGAGGAAGTTTTTCACAGAAAGAGTGGTGGATGCATGGTACGGCCTACCCCAGGAAGTGGTGGATATGAATACAGTACAGGGCTTCAAACAGGCATAGGATAGTCATAAGGGAGCAATACAGATGAGATGCAGATACAATACAGATAAGCCATTGACAGAGTACAGGCCCATGGCACCTTCATAATGTAGGAAAAATGGGCAGATTGGATGGGCCTTGTGGTCCTTATCTGCCATCAACTTCTATGTTTCTGTAAGCCTCTGTACCACATCAAAGTAACCAACCATACAGAGGTCCATTTACACCAGCACTCATGCATGCATACTGGTACAAACACTGACTCTAGGTTTAGCACCCAGACATTTGCCAAAGATTGCTCACATACTCACACTAAAGCATCCACTTACCCAAAAATCACACACACATATGCATGCACGCATGTGCACACATGCACACATGCAAACACACACACACAGCTCTAACAGCCTTTTCCTGAGGAAAGGGAGGAGCTACCCAAACAAGTCTAGTTAACAAAATGTAGGCCAAGGCATCATGAAGGAGGTGAAATTGCTAAGGCCTGTGGAACAGAAGTAAAAGCATTCTTACACATCTTAGTAGGTCCCACTGCTTAAGTGTCCAGTATGCAAAGCATACAGTTTTCCTCTGTAGACATGTGAACAATCTCATAAATTCAGTTCACTTATAATTTCTAGACAATAATAAAATGTTTACTATTGCATTGCCAGTGCCTCCTGAGATTAATTGCAGTTAAATCATGTGGTCTGGACTCTGGACTGACTCGCACAGTGCTAGATCATCTATTAAATGGTATAACAGCATCCTCAGTTACAGCCAAACAAAATGATGCAAACTATTAAACTTTGATTTTAAACTGTTGCCAAGTTGTGAGCTCATCTCTGGGAAGTAATTTAAACTAATTTTTATACAGGAACCTTCAATTCCACTTATTGTCAATGTGTTTTCTCTATTCAGTCCAGCCCCCTCCCACCACTGCTTAGAGCACTCCTGTAATCCTTCACTAACTGTCAGAATAAAAAATAAAAGTCCTGTTTCTTTTAGGGGATCAATCACTGCATGTCTTCTATCTTATACTCTGTCTTGTCAAACTGGAATAAGTTTTGCCTTAATGAGGCAGTATATTTTATTGGTTTAGAGTATCAAGCTGTGAAGTTGGAGATGCAGTGGACCTGGGTTTGAATCCCACAAACCTCCATTTGCAATTATGTGACCCTGAGCAAGTCATTTAACCTTTCTCTGCTCCCAGATCACACCTGGAAATGAGCATCAGCTCAGTGTGCCTATCCTGGCCAAAAAGTCTAAAAACATTGCGGTTCTATAACAATCAAAATAATTCTATTTGTTAAAAAATTATCTCCCTCGTATGCTGAGTGTATTTGGAACCTCAACCATTGTAACTGCAATAGTAAAGCTAACCTGATGCATTACAGGCTGTATCAAATTGTATTTTCTTATTAAAAAAATAGCAAAATGATCAGAGCTGGGAGACGTAAGTAGCAATCACATCAAGGGCCAAAGTTCAGTGTACACCAACCAGTGTGCTCCCTAGAGGTCCTAGGTAGGCCCTCAATGTAATCAGTTTCAACAATCAATTGAACATGGGGGATCTACAGACCTCCTGCACAGGGGGAGGAGGCAGACAATTCACTAGTAGAAGCCATAAACAAGATGGTAACCAAAGGTAAAGAACTACTACTAAGGGACTTCAATCTGCCAGATGTAGATTGGAGCACCCAGACTGCAAGTACAGCCAAGAGCAGAAACATTCTGACTACACTGCAGGAGGCAGGACTAAGACAGCTGGTGGCTGAACCCACCTGTGAGGGGGCTATACTAGACTTAGTGCTTATAAATGGGGACAGGGTCAGGGATGTTAAGGTAGGCAGTCACACAGGGATGAATGACCACAGAATAGTATGATTCAACGTAACCAGATTAAAGGAGGCTATCCACACAAAAGTAAAGGTCCTGGATTTCAAAAGGGCTAACTTTGACAAAATGGCGGAATGTCTTAGGGGAGCCCTGGCAAAAGAGGATAAGGGGGGAGTGGAAGGACAGTGGTCTATTCTTAAGGGGGCTGTAACTGAGGCAACAAACCTCTGTGTTAAACAGCAAAGCAAGGGCAAGAGAAAGAAGCATCCACTCTGGTTCTCGAAAGAGGTGGTCAGAAAAGTACTGGATAAAAGAGAGGCCTTCATGAAATACAAAGAAACACAAAGGGAAAAGGAAAGAAAGCAGTATCTAGAGAAGCAGATGAAGGCAGGGAAGGCAGTTTGGAGTGCAAATGCACAAACAGAAGCGAAGATAGCACAGGAAGTAACAAAAGGTGACAAGACTTTCTTCAAATACATCAGTGAGAGAAGAAAGACAAGGAGTGGGGTTGTCAGGATAAAAAAGGATGGGGAGGATGCACTGATGAGGACATAGTAAAGGCAGAAATGCTAAGCAAATACTTTTGTTTAGTCTTCACGAAGGAAGGGGAAGGTGATGGTCCACAACTCAGCAAAAAAACAACAACCAGGGAGGGAGGGAAGTAGACACCACTCCAGTCACAGTAGAGAGAGTCCTAGAAGAACTCAGGAAACTGAAAACAGATAAGGTAATGGGGCCAGATGGGATTCACCTCAGAATATTAAAAGAGCTCTGGGAGGTGCTGATAGCCCCACTGACCACCCTATTCATCAGATCACTGGAGACAGGGGCAGTCCCAGAAGACTGGAGGAGGGCAAATGTGGTCCCTCTTCAGAAGAGCGGGAGCCAGGAGAAGGCTGGCAACTACAGACCGTCAGCCTGACATTGATGGTGGGGAAAGTAATGGAGGCACTCTTAAAGGTGAGGATTGTATAATTCCTTGAATTTAGCAATGATCCAATGCAACATGGATTCATGGCTGGTAGGTCATGTCAAACAGATCTAATAGATTTCTTCGAGTGGGACACCGGGGAGGTAGATCAGGGAAGGGTGGTGGATGTGGCCTACTTAGATTTCAGCAAAGTCTTCAATACTGTCCCACATAGAAGCCTGGCAAACAAGCTAGGCAACATGGGAGAGGACCCCAAGGAGGTAAACTGGGTCAGAACATGGTTGAGGGGCAGGACACAGAGGGTGATGGTGAATGGTGTACATAAGCATGACTCGGCATCTGCCTCTCTTCTGTTTAGCACTTCTCACAGTCATGGCTGCTCGACTCCTCCCCCACCAACTGTACTCAGCCTCTGCCTCTCCCCACCATAGCACTTCCCACTCTCCCCTGACAGGCATCCCCATTTGCTCCCTCCCCTGTAACATCTTGTAGTCCCCACGTTATTTTGGACAGTGTACTTCTCTCCCTGCATTTCGAGCCTTACCTCGCCTGGGTTGTCCCCTGGCTGTGTTCCTCCCCCTTCCCTCACCCAGTTGTTCCTTGCTGCCCCATAGCACTGTTCACTCTCCTCCCAGCTTGTTTCCTGACACATCCTGCTCCCCCCTTAGTTACCTGTACCTGTAGTCTACCTCCTTGTCACTTTATCGTGTTTTATGTATTTGAGTTGTAGTTATCATGTTTGCTAGTTCTGTCTCTGTACCATGTCTATATACTGTACTTCTGGCCCCACCTGTGTGTGGGTGTGTATGTCACTCTGTCTTTGGACCATGTTCCCTGTACTAATATTTTTCTCTGGTCTACCTGTGCTGTGGGCTTGTTCCGTGACTATTTACCTTGTTTTTCTGTATTGTACCCTCCTGGGTCGCACCTGAAAATAGACACTTGTTGTCTAGTGTGCCTACCTGGTTAACAAAAACAAATACTGTAAATAAATAAACATGAGGAGAGGGAGATAACCAGAGGGGTGCCACAGGGATCAGTCCTGGGACCAGTCCTCTTCAGTGTCTTCGTAAGTGACATTGTAGAGGGACTGGAAGGGAAAGTATGCCTTTTTGCTTATGACACTATGATCTGCAAAAGGGTTGACACTCCAGAGGGGACAGAAAGAATGAGAAAAGACCTAAGAAGTCTGGAGGAGTGGTCAAAAGCATGGCAGCTGGGATTCAGTGCAAAAAAATGCAAAGTCATGCACTTGGGCAGCAGAAATCCAAGGGAATCATACAAGATGGGGGGGGGAGGTACTTGCAGCCAACAAGCAGGAATGGGATCTGAGGATACTCATATCAGATGACCTAAAGATGACCAGACAATGTGAGAAGGCTGTGGGGGAAACCAGTGGGATGCTGGGGTGCATTGGGAGAGGTATCACTAACAGAAAGAAGAAGTTGGTTATGCCACTGTTGAGATCACTGGTGAGATCTCAGTTGGAGTACTGTGTCCAGTTCTGGAGACCACATCTCCGGAAGGACATAGACAGAGTGGAAGCAGTCCAGAGGAGGGCTACAAAGATGGTGCAGGGACTGGATGAAAAGCCCTACACAGAGAGGCTAGGGGAACTCAATATGTATTCCCTGGAGGAGAGAGAGGGGGACATGATAGAAACTTACAAGTGCATCGGGGCATTGACAGGATACAAGAGAGCAGCCTCCTTCAAAAAAGATGTGTAAGAACAAGGGGACATGAAATGAAGTTGGTGGGAAGGTTCAGAGGCAATGTAAAAAAAGTACTTTTTCACTGAAAGGATGGTGGATGCCTGGAACAGACTCCTAAAATAGGTGGTGTGGGCAAAAACAGGGAATTCAAGAATGCATAAGATAGACATAAGGGTACCCTGGGGACAGGAAAGAAAGGGTGAGCTGCAGATCAACTAGGATCTGTGGTTGAAACAGGTAGGAAAAATGGGCAGACTGGGTGGACCACATGGTCCTTATCTGATGTCACCTTCTATGTTTCTGTGTTTCTAATTTGAATTTGTTCCCATGGACCCTTGATATGTGATGGCACGGGGTCAAAACCGTGCACGGCAGAATGTCGTGTGGCTTAAGCGTGTTGTGTGCTTCACTGGATTTTTATTTCTGTGGGGGGCTCTTCCCACACCCCCCCACCCCCATTACAGGGGGTTGTGCCCCCTGGACCCCCCTACTAAGGATTCTAACTCCGGGGGGGCCAACACGGAGAGCGCACAGGTCCGGGATTCGGCATAATGTCATGTGATATTATGTGTACGATATTATGACCCGGTACGATATGTGACAAAGTCAGCTGGCCTCACTTGGCTTTATTCATGGGATTGTGAAAAAGCACATTGAATATAGTTTGCACAATATTGTTTAACAGCATCTTTAACACCTGGCCACCATACAAAAGTAAGTATTGTAGTGTGAAGGGAGCATCATCATGACCACTGGTGTCATGTGCTATGTGTAGCAGTTCTTTTCTGACCCCATGTGGGGCAACCCACACTGGGTGTGGTGCATTGGGTCTGTGCCAGACCAAAACATATGACAAGTTTTGTACAGTACCCACATCCACAGTGCAGTTCAGTAAATCATATAATGCAGTGTCTGATTTTTGTAACTGTATTAAATCAGGTTCATCTTTAGCATGCATAACTCTTCTATGTTCTGAAAATTGGGAAGGAGGGCAGGGGGTTCCAACAAAGGGGCCTCTTCCTTGGCTGCTTGCTTTGCTAGAAAATCAGCCATAGCATTGTGTTCTACTACAGGAACTCTCTTTCTGTGTGCTTTTACCTTAATCATTTCAATATTCACATTTTTCAGAGTTCATTGTTATACCTGTTTCCCACAGTGCAGCTAAAACAGCAGCATAATGCAAGAGCTCATCATCCGATGTAGCAAAACCATGGGTTTTCCACACTGGTATATAGGCTGTAAGAGCTAAACAAACCCAATGCGAATTGGTACACACAATCCTTAGTGACATGTCTTTTGAGATTTGCACAGCAGAAGTAACTACTGCTAGCTCAGCAAATTAAGCTGAAATGAATTTTACAAGTGTAAACCAGTGGTGATCTGGTATTGGTAGGCTCGAACATGGGTGTAGCCAGGCATTTCAGAATTGTACTCCAACCTGTCACACTGCTACCCCTTCCCTAGTGTTGGTCACGCCTGTCCCCCATGACTCGAGTTCAAGGTTCCTGGCTCCTCTCAGATGATTCCCACACTAGAGCTTCTATCTGTCTGTCTGTGCTGCTAGTGTGGTGCTTGCCACCCGCTGGTAAATGCCACTGACTGTACCACGAGTCCAAGACAACGGCAGACATTTCTTCTCTCCCCTGCAGGTAGGCAGATGTTCTTCAGTCTGCTGCTCTTCAGTTCAACTGCTTCCCTCGCTCCCAGTACAACTGAACTAATAGTATGGCTTCTAACTTTGCTGGGGCATTTAAACTCACCGCCCCAGACTTGACCACACCCCTTACTAGATGCCGCAGCCAAACACTATGCAGAGGTACCATGCAGACCCAAGTGAAACTTTCAGCTCAATGTCTATGGTCCATTCTGCCTCCCCCAAAAAAATAAAGCTGGAAGAGAAAAGAAAAAGGCTGCGAAGCCAAGCAAAGGAATTTAAACATGATGGACAGAGCAATGCTGGCCAGCTTATTTGCTACCCCTTGCTACTAAACTTGGTACGCCATGGCTTACTTGGAGTATCACTAGCTACACCCTTGGGATCAAACACTGCAAAAGCAGCTTTGGGTTTACCTTCTACATACATGGTGAATACTCCACATATACGGTATGGGACATGGATACCACACCCTGTTCTTTAAAGCTGGTCAGTGAACCTTACAGGGAAGGGGAAGGGGGATGCTGCACCAAAGCAGGATATACAAACTTACAGAAATGCCAGCAGAAACAGGCCTCACGGTCTATCGAGTCTGCTCATGTGCGCAGCTAGCACCTTATGGGCATTCATGGGCAGCCCATCTAGCAGCAAGCTGTCAGTTAGCAGTGAATCCTTCTTTACCTGTTGGACTTCAGTTACCATGCTCTGCAGCAGCAGAGACCATGTGGCTAATCTGGTGCTGGACACCGCTCCATCCTTAATGCAAGAAGACAACAAAAATTTGAGTGGTGTGTGTGCTGAAAACGAAACAATTTTACTTCCTCCCATAATATATCTGAATGCTTTAATTGCCCAAAACACAGCCAACAGATATTTTTCACACAGGGATAATCTGTTTTCTACTTCAGCCATCACAAATGTATGAAGTCAGTTTCTCTTTTTCATAATAAGTTTGTGTGAGTACGGCAGACAATGAAATATTTAGTTTTTTTTGTAGACTATTTTTCTCTCCTGCCAGTTCGGGGCATCTCTCAGGCTGATCTCGCTCGACTTCTGCCCCTAACTTCCCACCTGAACCCCTACTTCTGACGGATACATCGGTTTCAGGATCCCCACTTCTCCCTGGCCCCATAGGAAGAGGACGAAAAGCCCCAGAGGGTAGAGTCAGAGTCATGGCCAGCGATGGGCATGTGGAGCTTCAGCCACTGGAGGACTGCCGTCGCCTCATCTGGCTGCCATTTTTTTCCCCCATTTTTCCATTAATCCCAGGAGTGTGTTATGCAGTGATGCCTGCACATGGCTGCTCTGCTGGCGTCTGCCACACTCCTCCCCTTATATCGGCTGGTGTGCCTGCATTACCCTCGATCTTCATCTGGGGGTCATGAGGACTCCAAGCAGCCCCCGGATCCCTCCCCAGGGAGAGGAGAGCTGTCCTCCAGATGCTCCATCTTCTCCCTTCCCTGCTGACCCCCGTCCGCCCAGGTCCATCACTGAACCTGGGTCACTGGTGTGGTGCGAGGTGTGGCGTCCAGTGACTCGACCCTCAGCACCACCGAGCCATGACAATGAAACATTTCTAATTGCTCTGCTGTATGTAAATGAAATTGTTTGGAAGAATCAGGGGTGGCTAGTACAGGAGCCTTAGCAAAGGCACCTTTTAACATAGCAACTGCTTGGGTGTGTTCCTCTGTCCACTGCCAAACAGTGTCTTTCTTGACCAGCTTGTATAACGGACCTGCAATTTCTGCATAGTCAGGGATAAAATCCCAGCAGAATCCTGTCTTGCCTATGAGTGAGTGGAGTGGTCCTTCACTAGTGGGGAGAGGCAGTGAGAGAATGGACTGAACTTTAGCTTGTTGAGACAATTTTCCTTCCTGACTTAAAGTATCACCTAAAAACTTTACAGATTCTTGACACAACTGAATTTTAGCGTTGATTACCTTTAAAAAAATATGTAACAGTTTCTGCAACAGTAACAAAAGTAAATGCAAATGCTCTTCTTTCAGTTGTCTGCAACAGTATATCATCCATGTATTGGACAATATTTTGCTGAAAAGACAAATCTGACAAAGCCTGTTTCATATGTGCTTGAAAAATGAGCTATTTTGGAACCCCTGGGGCAACGTTGAGAAAGTGAGCTGTACCCTTTGAATGTATACCATTCGCTCAGTGACTACATTACCACAAAGACCATTACAGCAACAAAATCTGTAGATCGCTGTAATGGTTCTGGCGGTACACTGACTGTGTTTCCCCAGTGTTTGCACCCCTCCCTGACATAACAATGACTTGTAGTTAATTACTTAAATGATGGGGGGGGGAGCAAAGCACTCCCACAAAAAATAATACTTTGTTTCAGTGACAGCACAATGCCAATTGTTGGCATTGTGCCATCGCTGTAATGCGAGTCAAGACATTTCTTGATATTGCAGCATGGTGGAACCCCCCCCATTGAAAAGTAAAGGCAAATAAGTACTGACTGTCAGGGTGTAAAGGCAATGACCAAAAACTGTTTGAAATATCTATCACTGAAAACCACTTAGACAGAGAAAAGACCTTTGTCATCATTTTTGGGTAAGAAGCAACTATGGGAGCCATAGGTTTAATACATTTATTGAACAATACATTTATTTAATTCTCTGTAGTCTATGGTCAGTTTCCACGTGTCATCCGGCTTTTGTACTGGACATATGGGGGAGATGGCAACAGAGGAGCACTTTCTTATTATGCCATGCTCTTCTAAGCTGGCTATCATTTTAGCTACTGGTTCTATGGCTTCCCTGGGAAAGGGATACTGCCACTGAGGCTGTGGTTCCTTTCCTGTAATGAGTATTTCAGTTTGCAAGCTACCCCAATCATGTTTGTGTCTAGCAAAAACATCAGTTACTTGCTTTCACACTGCCTGTACGTCTATAGGTAGATCTAATTTTTCACATGACACATGCTATATCCCTTTTATGGTATGCACTGCATTGTCCATTGGTACCATTGGTATAATGCTGTCTTTGCTGGCCACTGCTTGCAAAAGTTGTAAATTACTCAAGTCCAGGATGATTCCATTCGGGACCATCTAGTCACTTCCCACAAGAGTTCCTGGTCTTTCTAAATGCACAAATGTAATCGGACCTTACCAGGTTCCAATTGTAACTTGAATAGATTTTGTCAACAGTGCAGTGATTTCTGCACCATGTACCCCCTTGAATGGTTACATTTTGAATCACATGTTCTGCCCTAAACCATGTGCCTATTATTGATATTGATGCCCCTGTATCTAAAGTAACTGTTGTATGTTGAACACCCTCGATATGAGTCATAACCTGGGGGTTCCCCCACCTGTCTAATGTAATTGGGCAGATTGTTTCTACAGATGGGATGAGGGCACGGTGTTCCTAGTGTGTCTGTAAGTGTGTCAGCCCAACGACTGCTGTATGTAGGTGGTTGTTTTCCTCTCTCAGACTCCGTACTTCTGCCTGCAGCTCTTGAGTGGTGGGATTCAAACCTCCCTCATTTTTGTCTTAGTTCTTGGTTCCTTTCCTGCCAATCCATGTTATCTTGCCAGTCATCATTTCTATTTAGCCAATTTTCTCTACCTTCTTCTTGGTAGCCCCCTATTTCCTCTCCAATATCTGTTTTTGTTACCTCTGTACCTACCTCTACCTCAACCTCTTTCCAGTCTTCCACCCTCTACCTTGAAGGTCTTATTTTCACTAACTGGCTTCGACCTGCCTTTTCCATCAATATTATTTCGTACTTTATAGGCACTGTCTGCCTTTTTAATGAGTTGTTCAGTGGTTGCTCCCCTGGTTCCTGCTAACCTAACTAGTTCTGTTGTTTTAGGAAGTAGCCTCGCTAAAAAGGCCACTTGGTAATTCATACTAGTTCTAGCTGCACCTTCCAAAATGGCTTGGTAAATCAGCCATGACCAGACTTTACACTGCTGCTGGGTCTCGTCCTGCAGTTGTGTTAGTTTTCTAGCATAGCATTCCCATAGCCATTACTGGTTAGGGCTACCACTACCCCAGCACATACCTCATCCAATGTTAAGTCCCTCTGATTGGTTCTCAACTTAGTAGGCAACTTAACCCATTTTTCATCTCCTACTAGCTTTTAAAAGACCCGGAGTCTTTCAGTCATGGTCCAACCATCAGCCGCCATTGAATCCCTAAATATCTGCCACCATCTGTTAATGGCATGTCTGTGCTCTTAGGAGGATGTCCTATTTCCCTTGTGCACATAGCTATCATTTCTGGTGTCAGAGAGACATGCTGGTGCTGAGCCACCGTGTCCACCTCCAGACCATCTTGATTAGTTCTAACGTTATATATTACTGTCTTAGGCTCTACTAGTTTCAATTGATCATAACGGATGCATTCCCTATACAGTATTTCCTGGTTCTTTATATGGCTCTAAATCTGGATACAGCAGTGGGGAACCCATGGGTAATGGGGGTGCACTTGGGGTACCTGTCTTGTATTTCATAACATCTATTACTGCCCCTTTTGCCTGACACACTTGTTCATGTAATCTGTTTACTTCCTCCTCAGCATGTTCTAGCTGCTGCTATAATCCTTCAATTTACATGCTATATTCTTTAACTTGGGTGGACAGAACAATATTAGTACTTCTAAGGTCCTGATTTTATTTTCTTTAACTGTTTTATTCTGTCCTAAGATTAAACTTGCCCTCCTATTTGTTTCTACACTCCTTTTTAAGACCAGAGACTTGTTCTTGCAATGCCAGCACTGTGAAAATATAAGCTCTGTACTACAGTTCCCTTCAGTTTATGTCCTGGGAGTTTTTTATTATTCAAAATTTCTGTTTCTTTTGTTTAACATAATGTGGCTTTCCTTGTGCCATGACATTAGGTGCAGACAGTACTCTACCACCATACGTTTTAATGTATTCTTCAACATAACTTCTAATTGTCTTTTGTGAGCTTCCTATTTTCAGCCTACCAGAGATGTCTAAGGACAAAACCTCCCTCAGTGCACCGGTACCAGGTTGCAACTCTGAGTATACAGAGGTCTGATTTACTTAAATTGGTGTGTCCCAGCCTCCCTTTGTTCGGGGTGCCAACCGTTAGATTTTCTGACTTATAGTTTAGATTTCCCAAGAGTAATAATAACACTTGTATAGGTATAATAAAATGTAATTTATTCCAGAGGTAAAGACTAGACAAAACACAGATATTCACTATAACATTTCTCTATTACATAGACCATTATAGTGTAAGCACACAGACACAGAGCATAAAGCACATTTTATATTTGTATCATAAAATGCCCTGTCACCTAAGCTAGCTTCTGTTAGTTCTACTAAAAGCAGTTTATACTTATGGAAGAATTACACAGCAGAGCGCATGTGACCTCATCTTGTTGATTCTTTGTAATAATAGACTGATAAAGACACTACTTATGTACCCTTTTCTAGTACTGGCCTTTGCACATTCTGATGACTTTGCATTCTTTTTAGGTGAGAAAAACATGTTCTTCAGACTAATGTATTATGATTTTATACCATTGATATGCACACAGAAGATACCCTTCTGCCCCATCTCTGAGAGGTACAGAATAACATGTTTTTGTCTTATTAGGCGCCTGGGCCTTATTTCCAAGAATATGCTAAGCTTCTCTAAACAGTTTGTCAGCAGAAGTTACTACATGGCAAAAGTAAATTATGAGAAAGAAATAAGACATTATTAGCTAAGGATTTGAATCTCCACAGTTCTTTGCAGCTTACCAAGGTCAGACAATTGAAGTGTATTTGCCTATTTTGTAACTAATTCTCTGTTAACCCCTTAGTAGTGCTGTGATGTGCCTATAGCTAAAGAAATAACAGACTATGTATACATGAGGCTCTGGATATAGTAATATACTATATATGAATACAGTGCATATAATAATATACTCGTTCCAACACTTCACAAATTCACTTTCATATTTTGGGTCCTATTGGGGGGGAGGACTCTGGACTTTCCAGGGTCATGATGTACCATTGAGAGCTTCCCTTCTGGAATCCCAAAGAACCCAAACTCCCGAACCCCAGGCTGCAACTGGAAATCAGCCCTCACAGATTGCTTCCTTACCTGGTGAAATATGTTTTAGCTAACTAAAGTATAACTAATATAGAAACAGAACATTTTTCTGCGGAAAAAGGACCACTTGGCCCGCCCTGTCTAACTGACTGACTTGACTAACCAACTGACTGAAGCAGATAGATTGGCGGTATCAAAGTAAACTAAACCATGAAAGAAAAGGACTTTGGGGTAATCATAAGTGAAGCAGTCAGCCCAGTGCAACATGGCAAATGTGAAAGGCAACAGGATCCTGAGCTGCATAGTCAAGGGCATCACCAGTAAGAGGCAGGAGGTGATTCTACCCCCATACAGATCCTAGATGAAACTGCAGCTTGAGTACTGCATGCTGTTTTGGAGTTTACATCTCAATAAATATTGTGATTGCCTAGAAATAGTGAACAAGAGGGCCACCAGAATGGTGCAGTGAATGCATGAAAGGATGTACGAGGAATGTTTGAACAGACTAAACATGTACTTGCTAGAGGCCAGAAGAAAGGGGGGAGATATGACCAAAATTTTAAGCACCTTAAAAGCAATGGAAAACCCTTACTCTGATTTCACTGGTGATATAAATCCAGTTTTTACGTGCCCCCATTTAGGAAGGGAAGGGATAGTAATTTTGCTCCATGGAGTTGAACCATGTTAATCCCTTCCACTTCCTAGTACCACTTTAGTCTGCGGTCTGCCACAGATCTGCCCCACATGACGTTGTTTTCTGACATCACTGTCTGTAGAGTGTGGGAGGCCTCCATATTCTTTAATGAGTTTTTGTTATTTTAGTTTTTAGATTGTAGTAGGAACTAATCATGGCAAGTCCTTATTAGTTAAGTGGTGGCCATGATTAGTTCCTACTGGCAATCTAAGTACCAAAATTTAACTTTAAAAAAAGGGCCCAACCAGCCCGGTGGTGCAGAGGGCTGAGGAGCTGGCATCTTACCTCGAACCATGCTGGCGACCTGGGTTCGGGAACGGCCTTGGGGTGCCAGGGACCAGCAGGGGAAGGAGAGGATTGAGCATTTGTAAGACAGCTCTCCTCTCCTGGGGTGGGCTGTGGGAGTGCGTCACTCTGCAGTGACCTCTGGTGGAGACCAGGGGTAATGCAGATGCAGTGCAAAGGAGGGAACTTCACCAGAAAAATGGAAAATGTCTCCACACTCAACTGGATGATGGTCGCCCATCAATGTCCTGAGCCATCCATCCCTCAGCAATACCCCAGGGCCAAGTATTGTGCTTGCCCTGCCTCAGGTGCCTCTCCCCTCAGAAGAGAGGGCCCGCCCGACAAAGGGTTACATCCGGGTTACCCTGGGGATGTCTGCAATGTGAGGGCCAGGGGCCGGGAACAGGATGGATCAGGTGTAGCCTTGTCACAGCCTGAAGGAGTGGCTGAGAGTGGCAGCACGTAGAGGGGAGAAGAAAGATAATACAAAAAAAAAAGGCCCATTAAAGTATATGGAGTGCGCCCCCACACTCTACAAATAATGAAGTCAGAAAACGAAGTAGTGAGGGGAAAGATCAGGGGTGGACCACAAACTAAAGTAGTACTAGGAAGTGGAAGAATCGGCACAGCTTGGCTCCACGGAGCCAAATTATGATCCCTTTCCTTCCTAAATGATACAAACTGCCACATCCCTGAATGTCAGATTCTCAAAACTCTCCCAGAGGGAGAATTTTTAAGTACCATTAGACCAGCCAGGTCTTCAAATTCTTCAAATTATGTGCTTCAAATGCTTCAAATTCTATGTTTCAAATAGCATTAAGTGTTATAGACACTGAGACTTGGCCAGCTAAATGGACAATCATCTGCTATGCTCTGAAAAACCTATGTAACCTGTGTAAGGCCACTTTGAGAATTGGGCCCTATGGATGGAAATAAGAAGCAAACACAATAACATGCAAGAGCAAAATAAATTCAATTAAAAATAAGGGGGAGATAGTGGGGGAGAGGAATGGGCCCTGGATGGGGAAAGAAATGGGTGAAAGGCAATAAAACAATATTCCTCAGATCTCTCGCCACATATTCTACCACTCTCAGGTGAGTTCTACAAAGTCTTTACTGTTTTTCCTACTGGTGTACCAGTACTCCGTGGTCCCTCGGGAACTCCCAAAATAGTTTATAAATATGTGCATAGAGTGGGTGGCTGTAGGCTTGATGTTGAACCACAGGACAGTACTGACTGAAGGCTGGTGGTTGGGGATCCCAAACACAGATTAGTTGCACCCTGCTGTTGCAGTTCTAAAATGGGCTTTGAATGACAGTCACACAGGAATGCTCAACAATTAGTTAGCTCATCTTAGCTAACCAGAGAATTGGTGGGATATTGACACAGTACTCATGACTTCTAGCAGTCTACAATTCCTGGCTCTGTCAGGAATCTCCTTCTGAGTTGTCAGATGCAGGCAGTGCTACAGGTGTGACAGACCCTACTCACTTCTGGGCGGCCAGAGGTGCAGGCTGTGTTGGTCTCCAATGTCATCATGTCCTTTGCGGTCATCTTTAGCCAACAAAGGAACATGCTTTACCCACATGAGGGGTCAGCAGTTATTTAAGAGTTAGTAGCATGAAAAAATAGCAAGCAGAAAATGTTAATAATTTTTAAAAGTAGCCCATTATTATTTTAATTTCTGAAGTGTTTTTCTTTTTCTTTTTTGTGTGATCATTAAATAGCCTTCTACACAGCAGTACTGGGTGTGATGTAAAAAGCAATGGTTTATCTGGAAGCAGACATATCTACAAACAGAAGAACATACAAACATACGAATGTGCCAGCAGAAACAAACCATCCAGTCTATCTATATCTGCTCCAGTGTGCAGCTAGCACCCATAGTTTGCAGCTGCCCTGCTTCCCCTTTGTCACCCCACTGCCGCCCCCCACCTTCCCCACCTTCACTCTCCCCTGCTCCCTGTCCCATGCCCTTTTAAAGCTGTTTACAGATTTACATGATACCACCCATTCGGGTAGTGAGTTCCATTTTGCTACCACCCTTCCCATGAAATAGTGTCTCCTCATTTCCCTCCTAAATCTTCCCCCTCTATTCTTAGCCTGTGCCCCTGATGTCCCTCCCCCTTCTTAGCTTAAAGACCCCATCTGTCCCATCCTTATTGATTCCCCTCAGATACTTGAATGTCTCTATCATGTCCCCCCTGTCCCTTCTATCCTTCAGGGTGTACATATTGAGGTCTCCCAGCCTGTGTACATATTGAGGTCTCCCAGCCTGCTCTCATAGTCTTTCCCCTTCATTCCACATATCATCTTCATTGTCCTCCTCTGCACCCCCTCCAGCGGCCTGATATCACACTTCAGGTATGGCCTCCAAAACTGCACACAGTACTCCAAGTGCAGCCTTACCAGAGACCTGTAGAGGAGCAAGATCACCTTTCTTTGCCTGGATGAAGCCCCTCTCACTATGCACCCCAGCATTTTGTTTGCTTTTGCAGCTGCTCTCCTGCATTGGGCAGTATTGTTTATGGTCCCTGTTACCATTAACCCTCGGTCCTTCTCCTCCTCAGTGATCCCCAGCTTAACCCACCCTCCCAGCCAGTATTCTCTCCTTGGGTTCTTTGCCCCGAAGTGCATAACTTTACATTTCTTTGCACTGAACACCAGCTGCCACCTCTCTGACCACTCCTCTAGCTTGCTTAGATCCCCCTGCAGCTGCTTCCATCCTTCCTCTCCATCCACCACTGCTCCCGTTTTGGTGTCGTCTGTGAACAGACTTACCTTGCTCACCACCCCGTGCACAATGTCTAATATGAAGAGCCCAAATAATACTGGTCCCAGCACTGAGCCTTGTGGCACCCCACTCATCACCGGCTTTGGAGTTGAGAGCTCCCCTCCCACCACTATCCGTTGCAGCCTCCCACTCAGCCAGCTTGTAATCCAGTTAGTCATTTTTGCCCCTACACCAGTTAACTTCCCCCTGAACTGCCCATGAGGCACCGAATTGAAGGCCTTTCTGAAGTCCAAGTAAAGAACATTCACCTCATGACCCTTATCCAACTCACCTGTCACCCAGTCATAATATTGTATCAGGCTGGTTTGGCAGGACTTCCCCAAAATGAACCCATGCTGCCTCACATCCTGGAGGCCGTTGTCCTCCAGGTATGACACCAGTCTTTCCTTCATATCGTTTCCATGAGTTTGCACACCAAGGAGGTGAGACTTACTGGATGATAATTACCCGGTTCATCCCTTGGTCCGCTGTTGTGTAACGGCACTACATGTGCAATCCTCCAGTCCAGTGGCACACATCCCGACTCCAGTGAGGTGCTGTACAGATTTGCAAGTGGCTCTGCCAACACCTCTGCCATCTCCCTCAGCACCCTGTGGTGGATACCATCTGGCCCTGGTGCCTTGTCTACCCTCAGTGCCCTCGGTCCCTCTAGGACTCTACCTCCCTCAATCCTTCCTTCGGTCACCTCCTCTCCTCCCCCTTCCCCCACCCTCCCAGTCCATAGTAATAGTGGTCCCCCCTTTCTTCCATGAACACTGAGCAAAAGTATTCATTTAGTGCTTCTACCTGTTCCTCCCCCTTTTTGGCCCACTCCCCACCTTTTTTTATCCTCACTGTTGTCTCCTTGCACAAGCCTTGCTTAACATGTGTCACAAGTTACAAATCAAGCAGCAAGAGATTGGCTCTTCCTGGTTACTAGTGATGTCACAGTCAGGGGTCACAAAACAATGCTGATGATGTATAGGGAGGAACAGAACTGACTATATCAGCCTTCAGGCAGAGTGCTGTTCTAAACATCACACCTAGTAATGTCAGATAGAAAATCTTCTGGTTAGCAAAACAGAAAAGAAAAAATAGTTCAGAAATAAGAAGTGATAGCTTCTGAAAGTTACTATTATTTCAAGGCAGTACTCTAGCTTGTTAAGGCTCCAAGTAACTTAGGCCTAAAAAAACACATTAAACCCAGGGAAGGCACTTTGGTGATATTCGAGACTGGAACAGAAAATCTTTTTGCAAAGACTTTTGAACAGCATTTCTCAGCTGAGTTATCGACTGCTGAAATCACTTGCGTTTCTCTCCTTATCTCTTTCAGACTCATCTGAAATCTTTATCACATGTTCCTTTGTAACCCCCAGCGGGTGCTACCCTTAGGGCTACTACCCCTGCCTGCCTCCGCAGAGACAGGGTAAGGGGCCCAGATCCGTTGGCGGGTGCCTCCACCCAGAGGTCGGGGTTAAGGCTGTTGAGATTGCCTCAGTCACAGCCCTCTGGGCTACTGCAACCCCCCTTTTGTCCCACTAATGGTTCACACAGGGTACCAACAATACTTGTCCCCAGTACACTTGCCCCCAGGCTAGGATCTCTCAGCTCACTCCGGGGAACCCCTGTAAAGTAAGGTACAGTTATATCACAGTCAGTAGTATAAGTTCATATATCTTGTCAAATGTTAAATTTCAGCCAATTAGCGTGAGCCACGTCATTTGACAGGTGGGCGTGGCCTAAAACGGACCAATCAGAATCGCCCCTTGTTAAACCGGAAGTCCCTCCCTAAAATGCACTAGCCCCGCCCCCTTCTGGTGGAAGTGATGCAACCTCAACCCCGAGTCCCGCCCCTTGCGCAGGAAATGACACGTGTTCAAACCTGTGTCCCGCCCCTTGCGCAGGAAATGACCCACACTGAAACCCTGGAAGTGACCTAACACCACCATTTTGTAAGCGTCTTATGCCCCTCATTCTCATACACTCCTCGAACCCTGCCACCCACCATTTTGTAAGCGTCCTGCACCCCTCCTTCTCGTACACACCTCGATCCCCTGCCAGACCATCCTGGCTGGAACCCGAGTCCCACCATGCTAGCTTGAACTCCTGCATCCCTCCTTTCTCCTGCACCCCACCAGCCTGGCTCGAACCCTTCCCCTTCTCCTGCACCCCCACCATCCTGGCTCGAACTCCTGTCCCCCTTTCTCCTGAACCCCACCATCCTGGCTCGAACCCTGTCCCTCTTCACCACCGTGCTCCTCCCACCCCAAAAATCAGTTAGTGTTTATGTAGTGGTATGTGCCCCTGTAGGCCTGGTGTATAACTGCAGGACATGTGTGTGTTTTTGATTAGGATATTTTCAGAAAGAAGTATCTAGGAGGGAACCTGATCGTGCAGAGGTTTCACAGATCTGTGTGGAGACCCCCGAGGGAAATTCATCTGCCTGTGTGAGTACCCCTTTTTCTGTTTTTGTAACAATATACAAAATTATTTAACATGCATCTGTAGGACTGTGTCAAACTTGCATCAAAAGGATAGCTTTATGTATACGCATGTAACATTTATAAGCTAAAACGGGGGGACCTCTGTGTAAATAAGATGGTTCAGCAGTTTTCTCTGGATAGCATTGCAACAATCACAAAAAACTAATTATTTATACTTTTATCATGAATTAGAAAGAATAAAAATATATAGTTCACCCCCCACAGCTCTGTGTAGTATCAAGGAGAAGGCTAAAATGAAATGTGTGTGTGTGATATTTATAATGTTTTGAAAAAATGATATATTACAAAGAAAAGACAGAATGTAAAATGATAATGTTTCTCTTTCAAAAATAATTTTAAAGCACACAGTCTTAAAATGTATCTACAGCTTTGCTTAGAGTCGTTAGAAAAAATACACACTGTGTGTGTGTGTGTGTGTGTGTGTGTGTGTGTGTGTGTGTGTCCCTCATTAGACACATAGGAAAAGCAGTGTCTTTTATGTATGTTTAAAATATAGATGGGCTTTTTGGAGCTCATGGTCCTGTTGGCTGTGTGGTAGGTGTCTTTGTCTGTTAAGACGTGACAAAGCATCTGTTGTTCATTTACACAGCCATGGCTACAAAGGACTATTGATTCTCTTTGGAAACATGTGTGTCTCAAGATTTTTGGATTACATGGTCCCTGTATTTACAGGGATCTGTAAAAATGCAGCTTTATGCTTTTGTTACAAAATAAATGTCTATAGTTACATTATCAAAAATTAAAAGTCATGTAGTACTAAATAGAAAAATAAATGATATGTTACAAAGAAAAGACAGAATGTAAATGATAATGTTTCTCTTTCAGAATAATTTCAAAGCACACAATCTTCTTAAAATGTATCTACAGTTTTGCTTAGAGTCGGTGTAAAAGAATACACACTTTGTGTGTGTGTGTGTGTGCTATGTTTTACTGAATTACTAATTTAAAGGACTCAGCTGTTTAAAAAGACAGAATTTCTGTTTTGACTTTAAAAACATAACTTAAGCTGGCACTCAACTGCCATTATTATAAACTGTGCCTCTTTGTGTTTTAAGATTGATAAAAAGCATCTGTTTTAATTAGACTGTGACCAACGTATTAGCAGTATGGCATTTCTTTTTGAACTCTCCTACATTGTAAATGAGAAAACTTGTGTTTCTCATGATTAACTTTTTAACAAAATAAGTTTTATCTTCTGATTAGTGGTATGCAAGCAGTTTTACCGAATTACTAATTTAAAGGACACAGCTGTTCAAAAAAAAACAGAATTTCTGTTTTGACTTTTAAAAACATAACTTAAGCTGGCACTCAACTGCCATTATTATAAACTCTGCCTCTTTGTGTTTTAAGATTGATAAAAAGCATCTGTTTTAATTAGACTGTGACCAACGTATTAGCAGAAAGGCATTTCTTAATGCCCTTCCAGCTGTCGCAGGAAGTGAGAAACAAAAGCCTACATTGACTAGCATAGGGGCTATATATTCCCCTTGGAGAATGGGTGGTGGTCTGATGGACAGTACCAGATGTTTTTTCACTACTTGCTACGTACTTGGGGTGGGGGGGAGAGGGGGTCTGAGTCATTTTTATATAAGCATTTCAAGATACTGGAAGCTGAAGAGTAAAGGACAGAGCGAGACTGCCACAACTACTTCTTGAGCTAAAAAAATTTAAAAATATTCAACAAGTAGCCATGGACTCGTGGACTCCTGATGAAGAGCTTATCCAAACATTTACTGTTTGGCTAATACACAGTTGACCACTACAGAAGGTGTGTATTTTTAACTAGAAATAGTAGATGCTGCATGTTTTAGAGTTTAAATTTTGTCTTATAAAAGTTTTAAAATACTGAAAAGTAGTGACAGGGTGTATTTTCTGTTTTAAACAGCCATGCAGAGAAACCCTGAGGGAGAGGCTGGCTAATCCCCAGATTACCACTACAGAAGGTGTGTATTTTAACTAGAAATAGTAGATGCTGCAGGTTTTAGAGTTTAAATGTTGTCTTATAAAAGTTTTAAAATACTGAAAGTAGTGACAGGAGTTTATTTTCTGTTTTTAAACAGCCCCACAGGCAAACCCTACAGGTGTGAGAGGGAAAAAGAGATCATTACATCAAAGTGATGTTTTTCAAAGGCATGCAAGAGTTTCTGTTGGTGTCAGTGACCAGAATACATATAGCATAACTGAACAAGATATACAGCCATCTACGAGCAGAGGTTCAAGAGTCTCTGCAGTTGTAAATGAACCAAATGTGTCAATAAACATTGTACAGCCATCAAGAAGCAGCGGCTCAAGAGTCTCTGCGGCTGTAAATGAACCAAATGTGACAATAAACAATGTACAGCCATCTAGGAGCAGCAGCAGCACAAGAGTTTCTGCCCAAAGGTTTCAAGAAAGTGACATTGACATGATCAATATTGGAAAGCCTGTATTTTAAAACAATTGATAGTTTGTTTAATGCCTTGTAATTGAGGGTAGATTATCTAGTGAGGATTACGATCATCAGCTGCTTAAATCTGAGCTTTTAAAAGTTCAGCTACTTTACTGAACAGTGTGCTTGGTTTAGTGCATGTATCTAAACAGTCATGCAAGGATTTAAGATGATGGAATGTGCAGCCCACATGTATGAAAAGTACAGGGGTTTGGAGGAAAAGTGGCCAAAACAAAGATCAAATTACAAAGTGAAAGCACAGAAGCTCTTCATAAACTGAGTACAAAGGTTTGCATCACTAACAAAATGAAAAAAAATAACAAATGGGGTCAAAAAAGAAAAATCTGGGTAAAAAATAAAACAATCCGAGAAAAGTTGATAAGAAAAGTAAAACATGCCAGGAAAATATTACAACATAGGTTGTTACAGCATGCTATAAATGGTCTGCAGTCTGAATCAGAAAACCATCATGATGATGATCAGGCTAACAGGGCGCCCCCTACAGTGTATTTAGAAGCTGTACAGGAATATGAACGCAGTTTTAAAAAATTTAATGCTACAGAATTTCATCAAAGATAAAAGTTTTATAAATCTAGATAAAATAAAATCTTTTACAGAGGCTATTGCTGCAATGCACCAGGCTATAGAAAGTTTGTTAGACAGTGTGAAGAGAAAAACACAATATGGGGATTTTATACAGGTAAGATTAAATGCTGCTTCTTTGAATCACCCTTGTTCTCAAGAAAGACAAGACCAAATCAACTAAATGCTGCAACCTTCTTAGATCAGATAGCTGATATGCTACAGAGCAATACTGAAGTAATTGCTGATTCCTCTATACATCTTGTGGTAACAACTATCAGAACCACCAGGGCTTGGGGTGGGGGGACAGACACTGAGCTCCATCTTGTATAGCAGGATTTTACAAAAAAAGAGACGATACCTGATTGATTTAAATAACAGAGACAATAGTTTGTGTTTCGGTGGCTCCATTCTCGCACTCTTAAATCCACATATGAGTGACAGTCAGTTGTTGAACAAGGCTAAAATATTGTACGCTGAGCTAGGTTTGTCAGACCAAACCCCTGTCACTTTTAGTGATGTGTCCCAGTTTGAACGCTTTTTAGGAGTCAAAATTAAGATTTTATATCATAATGAAGGAAACTGGCAAACATTTTCAACAGGTCCAGAAAGATTTCCTAAAACACTGTTTGTATTATTACATGAAGCGCAATTTTATGGTATCACTAATGTAAAAATTCATAGGCGCACGGTACCTCCAGAATATTGTGATGTAGCCTACAGCCATAAGGAATCATATCTGTGCACAACAGTGCAAAGTTTGTTTTGACCCGTGTTGTCTCGAAAAGGAAATTGGCACAGTATCTTGTCACAAATGTAAGATTTGTAGGTCTTCAGCGTGCCTAGAAAGACATTTAGCTAGAGCTGATGGGGATACAGGGTCTTGTAAATCCATGAAACTGTGTGAACAATGTTTTGTTTTTTACAAGGGATCTCATACATGTAAATTGATTCAGTGTAGCAGATGTGGTTCTTTCATGACAGCAGACAAGCATCTGTGTTACATGTCACCACTCACAGACATAAAAGCACTGAGAAATATATAGTGTTTGATTTTGAAGCCACACAAGAAACGGGGTGCACATACCAAATTTTGTGTATGCTAAGCAATTAGATGGGAAGAGGTCCTGGGAATTGAAGGTGAAGATTGCATAAAAGATTTTGTAGGACATTTTATTGATGCCCCATTTAGACACTACACATTTATAGCACACAATGCCAAAGGCTATGACAGTTACTTTATCATTAGCCAGCTAGTCAAGGAAAGAATTGATATTAAATTGCTCACACAAGGAGAAAAGTACTCTGTGTCACAGTGACATCCCTACACATCAGATTTATTGACAGCCATTGTTTTCTTCCTTTCAAACTAGCAAAATCCCTGCAGCCCTTGGATTGAGAATGAGATTGCTAAAGGTTACTTCCCCATTTTTTAACACCAAGGCTAATGAAAATTATGTAGGCCCCTGCCCGATGCTCAGTTTTATGGTTCTGAATATATGTTGCCTGCAGAAAAGCAAGAGTTTTTGCAATGGTACCTAGCTAACAGACATAGAGAATTTAATCTGAAAAGAGAGCTTCGCTACTATTGTCAGTTAGATGTTGAAATTCTTCAAGTGCCCAGTCAGATTTAGAAATGAAGTACTGGAGATGACTACGTAAAAGTATTTTAAAACAGTCAGACGGTGATACAGTGGAGTATGAAACAATATCCTTAGACCCTTCCAGTACGTCACCATAGCCTCAATTTCTATGGCGATGTACAGATTTCTATTCTTGAAAGAATGCACTGTTGCTGTTCTCCCCCCAGACAACTACCACAGACAATTGAAGAGGTACTCCACACCTGCTATTCAGTGGCTTATGTACATATCTGAGAAAGAAAACATTTATATTTAGCATGCGCTAAGGGGTGGTGAATTTAAGGTGGGTCCGTACTTTTTGGATGGCTATTCAGTCATAAATGGAATACCCACAGCAATTTGAATTTAATGGTTGTTTTTTTCATGGCTGCAACATCTGTTACTGTGAGAAAGATAGAAACCACATGACAGGGACTAGTTTTGGACAGTTATTCAATAGGACCACGCACAAATTTAATTTTCTAAAAAGACAGGGTTTTGCCGTTAGAGTATTGTGGGAACATGAATGGAAAGCAATGCTGACTACAGATCAGGGTTTGAATAATTTCTTGAGGGACAGGCAGCTACCACAGCCACTCGAACCTAGGCCATCACTGTTTGGGGGAAAACAAATGCCATTTGTCTGTACTATAAGACACAGCCTGATGAGAAAATACACTATTATGATTTTACCAGCCTCTACCCTTTTGTTAACAAAACCAAACAGTATCCAGTCGGTCATCCTGACATCATTTATGACAATTTTGATGACCTCACTCAGTACTTTGGTTTAGCAAAAGTAAAAGTCTTACCCCCAGAGGTCTTTTCTTTCTAGTGCTGCCATCCAGGATTGGCAAAAAGCTTGTGTTTACATTATGTAGTGCATGCGCTGAAAATAGACTTCAAACAACATCATGCGTACACGATGATGAGCAAAGGTCACTTACAGGTACCTACTGTACCGTAGAACTAAACCTGGCACTGGAAAAAGGCTACAAAATCATTAACATTTATGAAGTTTGGCATTTTAAAGAGTCATGCACAGAGCTTTTTGCAGATTACATCAAGCTGCATCTAAAAGGCAAGCAAGAGGCATCTGGTTTCCCTTCATGGGTCAAAACTGAAGAGGATAAAGTCAGGTACATACAACAGTATTTTGAAAGGGAAAATGTACATTTGAACCCTGCAGCCATAGCTGTTAACCCTGCAAGGAGACAGATATCTAAACTGTTTTTAAATTTTCTTTGGGGCAAATTTGGGCAGAGAGCTAATTTACCAACAACGAGCATAGTAACAGACCCACAGAAATTATTTCAATATGTTTTTGTTCCATATCATGAAATCTCATCATGCTTTTTCATCGATGATGAAACAGCATGTTTAAGCTGGAAATATACCAGCAATCATTACAAAATTCCAATAATATCAACATATTTATAGCTAGTTTTACAACAGCATATGCCAGAGTTAAACTCTACAACCTGCTAGATAGGTTACAGGACAGGTGCCTTTACCACGACACAGACTCTGTCATTTTTGTGTCCAGACCGGGTGACTGGGCCCCACCTCTGGGCGATTATTTAGGGGAGCTGACCAGTGAAGTTCCTGCTGATGAACACATTACAGAGTTCGTTTCTGCAGGCCCAAAAACTTACGGTTACAGGCTGTCCAGTGGTGAGGTTGTTCTTAAAGTGAAAGGGTTTACCCTTAATGTAGCCAGCAGTAAACACATTAATTTTGAAAGTCTGAAGGACCTGGTCTTTGACTATACGGGGTCACAGATCTCTAAAGAAATTACCGTGAGTCAACCCAGCTATGTTAGGAATAAAAAGCAGTGGTCCCTTGAAACAAAAACGCTGTCCAAGACCCAGAGAGAAGTTTGGATGATTGTTTTACAAGACACTTAAAACACTTCCTTACGGATACTGATTGTGAAAAATGGATATCAGGTTGCAGCATCCTTTACTTGTCTGTTGGCTGGCCCTCTAATAATGGAAGAGCTTTTATAAAACAGTTGCTGGAACATGCTGATGCCACTTTATCACACAAGCCTGAAAATATTGTCTGTTCTACAGCTGTTGGCAACCTTTGTATAATGAATTGCTGTTAAAGTTCCCTCAGATTAAATTTGTGGAGGGCTACCATGTCACTAGCTGACAATGATCTCTACCCCTGGAAAGGTAAATTTTGTCATTATAGATGATTTGATGGACTCTGCCTGTCAAAATAGTGAAGTGGAATATGGGTTTACCAAGTACAGTCATCATAAACAATTGACAATATTTTTAATTGTCCAGAATGTGTTCTGTCAAGGTAAAAAAAGCAGGACCATCACACTAAATGCCAAATACATGATTTTGTTTAAAAACCCCAGAGATAAGCTTCAGATCACAACACTAGTTAGACAAATGTATTCTGGTCAGACAAAATTTTTCTTAGAAGCTTTTGAAGATGCCACAAGAAAGCCTCATGGCTATTTACTGGTTGATTTAAGATCCAATACACCAGATGAATATAGACTGCGTAGTGGTGTGTTTCCCCCTGACTGGCCTGTGGCATATGTCATGAAAAAAACACATTCTGCTTCTAAAAATATTTGATACTGCATTGCCATTATGTCTAAAAGACTGCAGAGAAATCTGTCTGTTTTAAAGTTACTAGTAAAAGGTCCTCCGAGCTTAAGAAAAGCTATTTTATGTTCAGCCTCTGATCTGATATCAGCTATACAGTAGCTGAGATAGCCTTAAACACTCTCAGAGGAAATATTCCACTGTCAGCAAAGCAGTTAGGTGTGCTGAGAAAAAAATGGAGAGTCATTAAAACTGAAGTGATAAACAACAACCTTAAAAGGAAAAGAAAATAGTTAATCAGACTGGTGGGTTTATAGAACGCTGCTAGAATTGCCATCCCTTGATCACAGGCCTGCTGGCTAACAGATAATGGATTTTACACAGAAAATGTATTTGGTACCTCAGCAACAGATGGATCACATTAAAACCACTACCCTGATCAGGATATGAGAAAAGTTGTAACTAACACTTTGGACACTGACATGAGAGCTATACTGTCCCGGACTGATTTATCAGACTATGACAAAGCAAAATGTACTCTGCTGTGTTACAGCGCTATCTGACTTTAGAAGACAAGGAGAACAAGCTTAAACCAGTTTGACATTACTCATGCCTGAAAATGAATCAATGTCTGACCACCCTCGCGTCACGGCGGTAGAGACAGCTTCTGTACCTAGTACTATGGAAAAGACATTTTAAGTAGTGTTTCTCATCGGTCTAAAACCAATGCTGAACTTTTGTTAAAGCATATGGCAAAGAACAAGGATATTGTGTTTTGGAGGATAAGGGTGAATTAATGTATAAAGGCCACTGTTTCTGTCCACATGGTCGATGAAGAGCGGCTACAGCCACCACGCAATCCCTGACCACAGAAAGCCAAAGGGCTGGGATGTTTTATGGCAATGGCTGAGTCTAACATACCACCCCAGTGTTTGCTCACTCAGCAAACAGGAGCTATGTGGAAAGGCTGGAAATCGTAGCTGGTGCAAAACAGCCACAGCCATCTCCAGTTAGCTAATGGTCAGTGACGCCCAAAAGACAAAAGTCTTTTAAGAAACCTGTGTGGCTCACTATGTAAACTTAAAATGCAATCTTATGTATGAATGTTAGATACCTCAGTGACTGTTGTGTACAGCATATGTTGAACATTTTACCTCATATTAAATATGTAATCCTACCTCAGTGACTGCTGTGACAACCTATGTTAGCCATTTACCTCATACTGAATATGTAATCCTGTTTTTACAAAAAGTGTTTATATTGATGCATGTTAGCCTACCTCATAGTTAAATATTTTAACATGTTTTTAGAAAGATGTGTTATAATTCCATCGTAGTGCTATGGTGTATATAGTGTGCATTTTTTAACAGGAGATGCTTTTTTTATTATATCTTATCTATGATGTCACCACTGATGCTTGTTGTATTTTATTGACTGTTTTTATAATACTTTTTATTTATATATTTGTCATTATTGAAGACATTGCATCTTTATCCATGATGTTTCACTGATGTATGTTGTATTTTATTGGCAGTTTTTACAATAAATGCCTTTGTATTTTATATTTTTGTTATTGAAGACATTGCATATCTTATCCATGATGTTACCACTGATGTATGTTGTATTTTATTGCAGTTTTTACAATAAACACCTTTATATTTTATATATTTTTGTCATTATTGAAGACATTGCATGTCTGAAAACGTTAAACACAGCCCCCCACAGTTTAAAACACAGGTGCTCTCCAAGTTTTAAACACAGCAACAGGAGACACACAATTATGTGTTTATATATGATTTATAAGTGATTGGTTTTGAATAAAATTACAAGCAGTAACATATTTTAAATTCTTTACAAGACAAACAAGTCTGAACATGTTGCCACCTCACTGATACGTGCCCTGACATGTTTAGATGTCTGGGAAAAGGACGTATAAAACTAGTTACCATGGCATCATTTTTCAGCAAATCAATAGAGTACATTTTTTTAAAATCTGATCATAAGAAAGTTCTTTGCATCTGTGGTAAGAAAATATGCAGTGAAATCCACAGTGGTAGAAAAGGTATCTTGTAACTGTGTGTCTTGGTACAAAATGTTGTTTGCATTTCTGTTTAAAAACCCCAATAGTTTGTGCATGATTGTCAGGATGAAAACTGTGAGCTGTTTAAGAACTCCCCAGTCCCATTTTCTCTGAAATGTATACGGCCAACCAGTGCTGTCCAGGAGGTGGTGGGGTCTGTATTGATGACTAATGCTGCGGGAAGGTTTTTCAGTCTTTCCTTGGTAGCAGATCACAGGGAAACATGCCCAGAAAGCTTGTCACTGGATGTGGGTGTCATTGGTTACAATTTTTTCAGCTGCTTTGTGTTCATTTTTATGGTTTATCACATATAATCAAAATGACATTTCTCTCTGGTTTATTTCAATGACATTATCAAACGCTGCATAGATAATGAGATTAACTGTTTGTGGAAGGGCTTCGCAAATCTGATCTCAACTCTGAGGTTCCCAGTTTTAATTAAGGCTAATCAACACATTCTTACATAGGAGAACATAGAAACACATAAGTTGATGGCAGATAAGGACCCGCCAAAGGCATCAGTCATCCCATTTCTTTTCTACCTTATAAATGTGCCATGGCCTTGCTCTGTCAGTGGCCTCATCTATTCATAGTCATTTGTATTGCTCCCTTATGCCTATCCCATGCCTGTTTGAAGCCCTGCACTGTATTCATAGCCACCACTTCTTGTGGTAAGCCATTCCATGCATCCACCACCCTTTCTGTGAAAAAGAATTTCCTCACTTTCCCCCAATCGGCCTCCCTCTAATCTCATGCTGTGTCCTTTGTCCTGCTATTTTTTTTATATTTAAATCATGTTAGACTCTTTCACCTTGTTTATGCCCTTAGAGTGTTTGAATGCCTCGATCATATCACCCTCTCCTCCTTTGCTCAAGGGCATACATATTGAGTTCTAATCTGTCTCATATGTCTTCTGATGCAGTCCCTGCACCATTTTGCTGCCCCTTCTGGACTGCCTCAATTTGGTTAATGTCCTTTGAAGGTGTGGCTCCACTGCACGCAGTACTCCAGATGGGGCTCAACCAGTGTCTTGTACAGAGGATTACTCCCTCTTACGACTCTGTGATACTTTATTAATACACCCAACACCCCTTAGCCTTGTCTACTGCTTTAGAGGTCTGTTTGATGATTTTAGTCATCAGTGATGGTGACGCCCAAGTCTCTTCTTCCTTGTGACTGCTATAATTCTCCCAGCTTATAGGTGGCTTCAGGTTTCTCTTTCCTATGTGCATGAGACTTTGCATTAAACTCAGTTGCCACTCTTCTGACCATTCTGCAGTTTATCCAGATCTTCTCATCTGCCCACCTCATCTGGATCATCTACTCTGTTGCAGATCTGGTGTCATCTGCAAACAGAGATGTTTCTTGCCTCTAGTCCATAATCTGCAAGGTCACTAATGAAGATGTTGAGGACTGTCTAGACTGATCCTGAGGTACTTCACTTGTGACTTGTGTTCTCTGACTGTATACCATTTACCACCACTCTGTTTTTTTGCCTGTCAACCAGTTTGCCACCAGTTGACCAACTGGACCCACCCCTTGTGCCTACCCAGCTATTTATCAATCTTCTATGTGGAATAGTGTCGTGTTTTGTTGAAGTCAAGGTAGGTGACATCAATTGCCCCCTTGGTCCACCACTTGGTTACCCAGTCAAAGAAATCTAGATTAGTTTGACAAGACCTTCCTTTGTAAACTGTCGTTTGGATCCTGTGTTTCTATGATTCCAGGTGTTGTACTATCCTTTCCTTAGAGTGCCCATAATCTTGCCCACTACTGAGGTAAGACTGACGGGTCTGTAGTCTCGCCTCCTCCCTGTTACCACTCTGTGGAGTGGGACTCATGAGCCCTCCAGTCTTCTGGGACCTTCCTGCTCAGAGACTCACTAAACACCTAATGGCTCTGCTATCTTTTAGCCCTTGGTACCCTGGGATGTATGCCATCAGGTCCATTGCCTTATTCCCTGAGCTTGCAAGCCTGTAGGACCTTTCTTTGTGAAGGGAGTAGTGCCACCTCCCTCCCCTGTGTCCATGATGCTCAGCTGGCCTGTCCTACCTTCTCTCTTGTAAATACTACAAAAGTATCTATTTAGGATAGATGCCTTTACAGGTCCCTCCTCACATGTCTCTTTCTCCATAGCTTAGCAATATTTCCTGGACTTCTCCTCACTAATGTATTCAGAAAGTCTTGTCACCTTTTTTACTGTCTGCTAGTGTTTCCTGTTTGGGCTTGCCTGCCTTACTGCCTGCCTGCTTCCTTAGCAGTTTGCCTCCCTATCTTCATCCCACTGTGTTCTTTATATTTTGAAGGCCAGCTTTTGCCTGACCTTTCTGTTACTGTATTGAGAACCAGTGGTTCTTCTTCTTGCACTTCCTTCTGTTCAACACAATGGGATGTTGTTTGTATTTCGTCCCACGCTTGCCCACTTTGCCTGTCCCCTCACCTGTGTTTCTTTTTGCTGTGGGCTAGCTAACTCTGTTGGCCATCTTATCAAAGTCAGCCTCGAGTCCATATTTTTGCCTTGAATGATGATTAGATGTAGTCAAATTGAACCATACCATGATGGTCACTGGCCCAGGTGACCTTCTACCTGGAGATCTGTGATCCTTGTTAGCTGGTGACTATCTAGGATAGCCCTGTCTCTTGTGGGTTGTTGTACCAGTTGTTTGAGGCCCTCCCCTGCAGGGAATCCACTATGAGTCTAGTTCTGCAGATGTCTTGCTGGTATTGACCAATCTTATCCGCATGTTGAAGTTCCTATCAGACCTCCTTTAGCTGTCATGTTTTGTATATCTTCAACAGTAATGTGTCATGTTCCTGTCTGGGGGCCTGTAGAACCCTGTTCTTATGGCTGCTCTATTTCCTGTTTGCAGACCCACAGTTCTGGATCCTTATGTGTTTCTGAATTTCTGTAGTTTTGATATTTCATTAACATTCAGGCCACTCCCCTTTTGCACTGGTCTCTTCTGAACAAGGCCAGGTATTGAAGTCTCCCGTGCGGTTACTGGTAAACCATGTCGCACTAATTGCTACTATGTCCAGTTTAGCTCTGACATTATTGCCTGCAGGTCTGATCTATTTCGTATGTGAGCATTTGTGTAATGATTTCCATTGGCTGATTTTTGTGTGGTAGTTGTTGTGAAGTTTATACCTGTGGCCATGGGAGACAAACCTTTTTCTTCCTGGATGTAAATGAACGGCAAACATGCTAATTCCTGTTTGACCACAGCTGAGGGGGGGGTGTTCTTCCTATTCGACGGCGGGGTGCTGCACACCCCTTTTGTTTAAATATTCTGCACGCTAAACTTCTGCCCCAATGCATTGACTTCTTTATCAGATGCAGTCCAAATTTAAAGAATTTCGCCCCAGAACTGTTGCTGTCTCTACAAATCTGTGTCCTTTTCCTGGCACCAGCCCTTGAGCCACGGTTTAGCTCCCTCATCTCCCCTCGACCTTCTGTCCATCTGCTCCCCTCTCCCAGGCTGGCAGGATCTCAGAGGCGGATGGGATGAAATAGATGATAGTTTGTCACCAGTTTGTCAGGTGTTCTTGTTTCTACAACTGACCGCTGGCGATCATTAGTCCATGTGTACTAGGGCATCATCAGCCCTGCTTTGTGAACACTTAGTGGGCGGTCAGTGTCTCCGTTGATGTACCTGAGAAATCTGACATCACCCTGGCTGGAGTGGTATCAACTCCCAATCATGGAGTCCCTATGATTCTTGGTCCGGGTTGATCAAATAGTGTGTACCTTCGCTTTGTTAACTAAAAGCGGTGATCTTCATAGATTTCCGCCGCTAGTACTAGATTAAAAATTTTCTCTCACAGCATCCTATTTCAAATCTGGCTGCAGAGGTTTAGCGAATTTGTTCACTGTCCAGATACAGAGCCACAAAATTAATGTTATAATGCTAGTTAAAGGTTTTTTGTGTAGGAACCACTAAAAGCATCATTGTCAACAACCTATGACCATCATTTTTGCACTGTCCTAAAACAAATTATCTTGCAGACCCTGTTGCCTGTAGGAGCTGAACACTTCATACCCACCTGTCTATAGTATTTAGCTTGAGGTAGTAGGTTTGAGTGTCCCAGATGAACTCGGGGTCACTAATCCTTTTGACAAAGAGAGTCGCCATGACTTTAGCTTATAAGGCTCAGCATCTCCATCATCAGGCAAAAGTTGTCTGTTACGTGTCAGTTTTATTTTTCATTCATGCCATTCAGCATCAGTTTTCTTGAAAACAAGTCTGTGTGCAAGTGTCCCAGCAGTTCTACCATCTACTGAGATGTGTGAAGAGCTTTTATTAAACCTTATTGTCACCATCTCGTTGTGATTTCATGTTTCGGGGTATCTTTTGTAAAATAACCCCTGTAAATTGTAGAAAGGTCTCTTCACTGAAGTTCAGCACAGATTCTATGACAGCCTTAGGTAATAGTTATTGTTTGACTGATGAGCCGATCATCGATATCATCCAGCTGACTGAAATGGTTGCCACTGGGTATATACACTTTGGCTGCTGTTATATCATTACCATCCTTTCAGTGATTTTGCAAACCAGTTAAGAAGTTGTTGTTTAGATCTAAATAGTCTTCACCAGTCCCTGCTATATAAAATTCAATCGTGAGTTTCTGCAAGCAGCCAGAGGGGGTATCTCTACATAAATGCTTTTTTCAATGCTTGTTGTGGGATAATGAAACAAGTCGTTCTGATTTTGTGCATTCAGAACCACAGTGCATGAAAGCCATGTTTTTAGAACAGGTCTCTCTTTTTTACTACCCCAGTCCTTGCTTTTTGGTGCTTTTTGTGAAGTTTTGCATTTGAAACACCCTTTGTAGTCAGCATGGAGGCTAAGGGTGTATTGTGCTTTCTTTTACCTCTTGAATACAATCAGCCCTGAGCCACCCTGAGTAGTAGGCTTATCACCCCCTGACCTTTGAGCTACAGCACTAGTCACATGCCCCACAACATCCTTTGGTACATTTTTAGCAGTTGCTGAGATATGGTTTTGTACTCAAACCCTCCTTAAAATGGAACTGCTTTTCTGAATGACTACTAAATATCCCTCCTATACCAGAACCATACATAGAAGTCCATGAAAGTCGGGGATCAGATCCTGCCTGTGCCTTGTAATAGCTTCTGTACAAGGCAGGGTCCTCACACGAATAATCACCATCCTGTTAAATTTAGTAGCATATTCTCTGAAGTAAAATGCAATCACCATCACCTTCCAAATCGAAATGGTGTTGCGGTTCATTTTTGATCATTCTTTATTTCAATAGATCGTATCGATCTGATGTTTACTGACTGTTTGATAATGGGTTTATCGAGGTCACGTCACCATCTCATTGTCTTGCCCTTGACGGCACGTATCTCTAAAGACACTAGACTGTCACCACATTTCATGTGTGACAATGTCAGTGTAGATATATAATGTGTAAAACCCCATTAATATCTGAGGTTCATTGTTGATTCTTTTCCTACACCTACCAGTCTGCTAAACCCAAAAGGTACTGTAACTGTTCGTATAAACAAAATATTTGATGTCACTGTCAATGCTATTTTCCGATGGTTTGTTGTTCCAAACAACTGGCAGTTCATTTACTTCAATATGTTTTATTAATTTGAAATAACACCAGCTATGTTAGGATAATAGCCCGATGGAATTGTAAGGTTGCTGACTCTGTAGCGGGTCAGTTGGTTTAAGTTACTGGCTACGTCAGAGGCTGATAGAGCACATCCTGCTGTAGGCACATTGTCCCAGGTATGAGGGTACTGAATTTCTGCTAACCCCACTTCCCATGCACCTGGTAGTTCAAGGCGTGGTAACTTTACAGTGTGTATATATTGTTGGGGAAAATGTTTGCGATGTATTGTTGGGCAGTGATATAAAACCATTTTGAGCATATTGCCTATCTGCTTTAATGTCCGAACCTGTGTTGCTCAACTCAGCTATTAAATTTATCGGCCACCATTCCACTTTACCAGATACCAAGTTTTTCTGCCACGCCTTTTCTCCTCTAGGATTTGCACTGTACACACATGGTTCTCATCAGGTTCAATTTTTGCGCCCTCTGCGAAAAGTACCTTTAATGTCTTCCTGATAGTCTTTAGCTATAGGTGGCCTCTGTGTCTTAAGACCTCCGTACAATAAATATTCATCTGTACGTGTGCATATCCTTTTCAAACACTTTACTAGATAGCTCACGTGATCATCTTTCGAAGGGTACCCTTTGTTGCCAAGAACAGAATTGTCAGAGGATCTTCCATACACCCAGGGTATTGAAGGTTAATATCCACAGGTCTGTGTTTACTGCTTGTGATAAGTATGGTTATAGCTGTGCACCAGGTCTGACAACACATCTGTATATTTCAGTATCTGCTGTAGTAACGCTGCGTGTGACTTCAGTGTCATTAAATCTTTCACAATGCTGGCCTTAATCTCATTATTCGTGCCAAATGGTGTGTTTTTGTTTTTTTTATTAGTTCATGGAAGCATTTAGGAACTTTACTTCGGCTTAGTCTGGAACTTGAGGTGTGCGCCCACTTTAAAATAGTTTAAAGGCTTGCACTGCCTTGCCTTGCCTGATTTTTCTTTGCAAGTCACTCCCAGGCATCCTTGACAGTACATCGATGCACGCCGTGTACTTAAACCCATTATTGTACTTTGTATATTGACCATATCCACTAATCAGCTTGCCATTGTCTGTCTATGTCGAGCAAGACAGGATTTCTCAAATCAGACTTCTGGCTGCTTTGTGTAATGAATAGGCCCTGCTTGCGTCATTCTGCAACACCTTCCTGGACCCTTTATCAAGTTTTTGCAGCCTTATACAGCTGAGTCACCCTGTGAACCACCCACTTTTTTTGCATTAAATATATATTCTGGAACAGGATCATTCATCTCCTTTCCCAACCCCCTCGCATTCATTTAGCTAGCAAACCTTGTCACCAGTAAATAAAGTATGTGCTCTTGTTCTTTTAAAACACTAGACAACCACAAAGTGCACATGATTATATTTATTTGTAAATACACACGCTATATGTATTTATTTACTTTATAATACATAAACTAATGCATATAGGTCTACATATAAAAGTATAACACATGGCAAGTATGCAACGATTATATAATATCTTGTTTTTCACTCTTCACTTTTACACGCCACAATACCTAGAAACAGCAACTTTGAGCTGCATGTTTACACACATTGGTATCGCCCACTCCCCTTAGTGATGAGGTATGCCACACATACACACATATGCCATACACCACTAAAATTCACGAAGGCACACAGCCTAATTGACACTACATCACACTTTGCATTACATACATGAATATTCACAGTGTACTATGAGTTATACAACATTGTACACACATAACCCTTTTGTTTCTCTCTTTCCCAATCAGGTCAATATTTCCTGCTCATGGCCCTGGAACTGGGGGAACCGCTCCATGTCAGTTATGGGTGGGTCACCTAAAGCAGGGGCACCACACCCAGAGGATAATACCAACAAACTAGAGTTGTCCCCCAAAACTAGCTTGGGCAAGGAGCTCGGGGACACATACACCCCTTTGTGGACCGCATTCAAGGGCAGGTCCACTGGCTGACCCAGAGACTCATAACTCAACTTTATTACAGGCCGTACTTCTCAGCTGGAGCGTCTAGGTGTCTCTGGGAACCCTGAAACAGGCCCTGATTCCAACTCAGCCCCACTGACATTAGGGACGGGAACCTCTACAGGGGAACAGGGCTCAGTGCTCATAGTATTATTGGTGGCCTGACCCTCTACCCCAGGACCCACTCCACTGGGCTCAGCTGAGGGCTGTGCATCTACTGGTGAAGAACCATCGGGGCATTCAAAATATTCCTCCGGTTCTGGCATATCACTGGCTTGTCCCCCCACCTCACTCTCTTCATCTGAGAAGTCAGATAATTCAGCCAGGCCAGACAGTTCAGCCAGGCTTAAGGACTCCACCCCTGGGGCTTTTCTGCTACCCAGTTCATCTTCTGGAGGTATCGGCTCTGGAGACAAAGTATGGGGCTCAAACAGTCCAGACGGGCTAATCTCGGTTCCAGAATTAACAAGGGGATTGCTCCGAAACAACTGGCTCAGTTCGTAAGAGGGATAGTATTCAATATCATCTTCATTGTCTTCCGACTCGATTGTTGATCATCTCCTTCTGCAGGGTTTGGACAAGACTCTCTTGGTTGGCTCTCTGAAGGATCCATGGGTTTAGTTCTTTGCTTAGCAGCAGATCTAGTCACAGGCCGGAAGGGGGCGGCAGTTGAGGGTTCAGCTTCAATCCGGGTTTGCCCGATTGGCAGCAGATGATTTCAGTGAATAGTTTTCACATCTTTGGAATTGTTTTCAGGTCGCACTTTATACACAGGCAAATCAGCCAGTTGTCCCACAACAATGTGAGGGAGGTGATGCCATCGGTCAGCAATCTTGTGTTTTCCATGCAGCCCCAGATTTCGCAGCAACACTCTGTCCCCTTCTCTTAACTCCAAAGTCTTCACTTTCCTGTCATACCTCTCCTTATTGGCCAAGTTTCTTTTAGCAGCCATGGTCTGGGCTAACTGATACGCATGGTTTAACTGGGCCTTCAGCTTCTGTACGTATTGTAGATGATTTTCTGCTTGCACCCCATCAGGGGAAACTCCAAAGCACATCCACGGCAACCTAGCCTCTCTCCCAAACATCAGTCAGTACAGGAAATCCTGGCATCACTCTTGGTGCAGTAGGCTTGAACCAGGCTACTGATTTGTTGGCTCCATCTCAGTTTGTCTTTGGGTTGCAATGTGCCCAACATGTCAAGCAATGTGCGATTAAACCTTTCAGGCTGGGGATCTCCCTGAGGATGGTAAGTGGTGGTTCTTTACTTTCGCACCCCCTACAAAGACAGCATCTCTTTAATCAAGCGGCTGTCAAAGTCCCTCCCCTGGTCGGAATGGATTCGCTTAGGGGCCCCATAGTGGACAAAAAAGTTTTCAACAAGTATCTTAGCCACCGTGGTTTCTTTCTGATCCTTAGTAGGGAACGCCTGTGAGTACCGGGTGAAATGATCGGTAACCACCAATTTATTACTGACATTTCTCTGATCGGGTTCCAGCCTTAGAAAATCAATGCAGACTAGTTCCATAGGGGCGCTAGTAGTAATGTTGACCATAGGAGCAGCTGTCTGGGGCAAGGCTTTCCTCTGCAGACACCGACTACAGGTCTTGACATACCGCTCCACATCGGCGCTCATTTTTGACCAGTAAAACCGGGCTCGTACCAAATCGAGAGTTCGGTCCATGCCAAGATGTCCCATTTGATTATGCAAAGACTTTAAAATCAGTTCCTTTAACTCTGAAGGCAGCACCAGCTGTTGTTTGACGATCTGGTCCTTTTTATGTACAGTCTCTCAGTATAGTAGTTGGTTAATCAGCCTTAATTTGGGCCCTTTTTTATATAACAGGGTGGCTCTTAAGTCGGTAGAGCGCAATTTGGACACATCTCGCCTGGCCTGCAGGGCTTCCACCACCAGCTTTATCAGAGAATCTCGGGATTGAGCCTGTTGAAGACTGGTATTGTCAAACTGAGGCAGTGAACTAGTATCCAGGGTGGAAAAATGACAATAGGCAGCAGGTATACAGCTCTCAGAGGGCCCCAAGCAATCCACCATACAGTTCACAGCATCCGAGGACACCTGATCTTCCTTGTCAAACTTCTGGCAAAGGGCTCTTATGTCAGGCTCAGACAACCTGACCCAACCAGCTTGGGGCATAGGAAACTGAGAAAGGGCATCCGCAGCTATATGGTTTAAGCCGGCCCTGTATTCAACAGCATAATCGTAGGTGGCTAAGGCAGAGAGCCACCTGTGGCCAGTGGCGTCCAACTTAGCTGAGGTTTGTACATAGGTCAGAGGATTGTTATCAGTCTTTACTAATATCTTGACACCGTACAAATAGTCATGGAACTGATCAACAATGGCCCACTTCAGAGCCAGGAACTCTAGCTTATGCACGGGATAGTTTTTCTCTGATGGAGCCAGACTTCTGCTGGCAAATGCTACAGGTCTCAGGCCATTTGAGTGTTCCTGATACAACACAACCCCCAATCCTTGAAGACTAGCATCAGTATGGAGAACACAGGGCTTGGCCGGGTCAGCATAAGCCAACACGGGGGCATGGGTGAGTTGATAAATGATGTCATAGAAAGCGTCCTCATACTCAACAGTCCAACAATCCCCAAACAGTTAATTTGGCTGGAAACACCTCTTCTAGGTCTCGGATCGCATAACTTTCCTATACTTTTTGTGAGTAAGAGGGTACCCCTGAGTGAGGCTGAGGAGGGGATGAACCACTCGAGAATAGTCCTTGACAAATCGCCGATAGTATCCGCAGAACCCCAGAAACCATTGCAACTCTTTCAAGTTCCTGGGTTGGGGCCAAGTAGTCAACGCCTCCACTTTGCTGGGGTCAGTCTGTTTGCCCTCCGTAGACACTATGTGGCCCACACATTTTACAGATGTCTGGAAAAATTGACCCTTATCTATTGACAGCTTGAGGTCGAACTCCTCCAACCAATCCAAGACCTTAAATAGTCGCTGCTCGTGTTCTTCCAACAAGCGTCCAAACACTATGACATCATCTAAATAGACCAGACACTCAAGCAAATTCATATCCCCCACGGCTCTCTCCATCAGGCGCTGAAAGGTGGCTGGGGCACCTGAAATCCCTTGAGGCATCCGAATGAATTCATAGAAACCGAGGGGAAATGAATGCAGTCTTTTCTTGGTCCCCTGGGGCCATCGGGATCTGGTAGTACCCACTACGGAGATCCAACACAGAAAACCACTTGCTGCCATTTAAACAGTCCCAAGCGTCCTGTATGCATGGCATGGTGTACTGGTCAGGGATGGTCTGCCGATTCAAAGTGCGATAGTCTACACACATCCAAACCGTCCCATTCTTCTTCCTTACCACTACGATGGGGGAAGCATAGGGGCTCCTGGACTCTTGTATCACACCAGCAGCCAACATCTCTTGCAGATGCCAGCGTACATCATGGATGTCAGCCGGGGCCAGGTGCCGGGATCTCTCTCGGAAAGGCCTTTTGCCATGCATCCGAATGTGATGCTCAGCCCCTTGCACACATCCCACATCCCATTCTTTCAGGGAAAATACCTGGTCCCTTTGGGCAAGCCTCTCACTGATCCTCTTTTTCCATTCAACTGGCAACAGAGAGTCACCAAAATCAAACAAATCAGGAGTAACTCGATCGCCAGCCTCGGGACCCTTGTTACTTGGCAGTACTGTGGTATCCGCACAATGGACACTTGCCAGGGTGCGCCCTCTTCTTATTCGAATCTCTTTTTCGGCCACATTATGCACTTGAACCATCACTCTCTTGACATAAGCATGAGCTCTAGCCGGCAAGATACTGGGCTTTATCAACAGTCCCTCAGGCAATCTCCCCTCCCCAGGTGCATCCAACATCAACAACTTATTCTTGACATCCGTCCTTAGTCGTACTTCTCCATGCAAGACACACTGAGCATTTGGGGCGAGTATCACAGGAGCCAGATCCTTTTTCCACACCACCCCCACCGGGCCCTCAGGTTCCTCTTGACCAACTCTCCTCTGGGAGGCAACTGCTTTTTGGAGCACAGCGGGTATTTTTAGAGCTTGCCCAGTTTTGCATGCCTGTTTTTCTGAGCACAATTGGGCCAATCATCCAAACATATGAGCATTCGTTCCAATCAACAAAGGCACCCCATCATACAGTCCAGTGGGCAGGCAAACTAAAACTAAAGTTTCCACCTGCTCATCCATTCCAGCCACAGATGTCGAGAATGATAACCAAACTCAGATATACCCCAAATACGGATATGCCTTATCGCTCAAACCCCACACATGTAGACCATTCAAGAGTTGCAGGGGCACTTCGGGTAAATGTGTCTGGTACCAGTCCTGAAACATGATGGTTACCTGAGAGCCACTGTCCAGTACAGCCCGAGTGGGAATCCCATTTACTCGCACCGGGGTCTCCACAGATGGCCCGACCACATCAGACCAGTCGGGGGCCACATCATTGAGGGTCGACTGAGCCTGGGCCCGAGTCACAAAACTTTTCTTAGGGGTTCGAGACTGGCGATGCCAAGTAATCAGTCTACTGTTAACTTTCCTTAAGTTCTCCGGCCTCTGACACTCAGGTTGAAAATGCCCGTCTTCTCCACAATGGTAACAGAACTTGGGGTCCCGGAGAGCACTGTTAGGCGGTGGGCCCCGTATTTTTGGGGGGCCCTGAGAGGGGTGAGAGGGCTCCCTTGGACCGGGGGTCTGGTTTTGGTTTATCTCAGGGGCCCTGGACCTAACAGGGTACATAGCAGATTGCTTTAAGTCCCTCACCAGTTCCCGTAAATTCCTGACCTCGGCCCTCAACTCACTCTCTACATGGGGGTCAGAGGAAACAACTTGCATTCCCACAACACCAGAAAAATCTGGGGATCCCTCAGACCCTCTGGACAGGCTGACCTCCTCAGGTGTACTAGGCTCAGGGGTCCCACTAGGGTTCACCGCCCCCACACATGGCTCCCACCTCTCTTCATCAGTCTCTACCTCTCTAATTTCCCTCATTAACTGACAATATTCAGGAGGGGTGGCCCGTTGATCATGCAACTTAAGTTTCAGCAGTATTACACTAGAGAATCTGGCAGATTTTAAAACATGTTCCAACCTGACCTGATTCAGGACTGAGGCAGTGATTCCCCCCTTTCTATAGGCCTTCTGCAAGGTCCGCTCCACCCTAGTGATGAAGGTGGACAGTTTCTCATTCCTCCACTGCTTAACAGACCTAAATTTCCATAATAAATCTTCACCAGTCTCTGTACTCCCAAACACCCCTTCTAAAGCAGAGAGATACTCTGCGGTGGTGGCTTCCGGGCTGGTGGCCCGCAAAAACCTAGTGGTTTCTAAAGTGGGACCCCGCAAGCTCTCCATCAGTCTCTTCCTTTTCTCCCCCTCAGAGCATTGCCATTCCTGGACTAAGGGGGTGGTGTAGTCCATCCAATCTTCCAGGTCATCCTCCCCTGGAGGCACGGGCACCGTACCAGAGAAAAGCTTTAACTTACGGTAAGAATCGAGCTGTATAGGTGGGACCACTAGGGGCAGTGAAGCCAACACAGAACTCTTGGGGGGACAGGGGGAGGTGCCGGGGGAGCCCTGAGGGGTAGCATCACTGGACAAATCCAATGCTTGTAGCAGTTCCTGAGTAGTTCTCCCCTCCACAGCCAGCAGTTTAAGCAGTTTGTCTTTAAAACTACTCATTTTGGGGGACCCCACAGGGGTGACTGACCAACTTTGGATATGAATTAGCCTCCATCCCTGTGAGGTACCCTCTGGATAAATCACGGGAGGTACCTTCTCGGGGTCGATGGTCACACTGCACAGGATTAGCACCTGCAGCGTCTGGTCGAGCAAGTCAGCCATACTCCCTTTTACCTCCACTTTGCCCAAACATTTTACTCGCTCTGCTGCAGAAATGATGTCAGCAGTTGGGGTTCCCAAAGGCACATCGAGCAGTAACACAGTCTTCTGGGAGTCCAGCTCTTCGACTTCACCCCACCCCACCAGTCTGTGTACCATGGTCTAAATAGGTCCGAACTTAATTTTTCCCAACATATCCCCTTCCACTTTTTCCATCTCTTGTGTACTTCCTCACTTGGCCACTAGGGGACGCTGATCCCAGTGGTGCCTCCAAGTTGTAACCCCAAGGGGGCGCTACCCTTAGGGCTACTACCCCTGCCTGCCTCCGCGGAGACAGGGTAAGGGGCCCAGATCCGTTGGCGGGTGCCTCCACCCAGAGGTCAGGGTTAAGGCTGTTGAGATTGCCTCGGTCACAGCCCTCTGGGCTACTGTAACCCCCCTTTCATCCCACTAATGGCTCACACAGGGTACCAACAATACTTGTCCCCAGTACACTTGCCCCCAGGCTGGTATCTCTCAGCTCACTCCGGGCACCCCCTGTAAAGTAAGGTACAGTTATATTGCAGTCACTATACAGTAGTTCACCATAAATGCACAGACTAGCCAGGATGTAGTTGCGAAACAAACAATCTGATTTATTTGAGGGGAAGTAACAAGGACAGGGAAGGGATCAAGTTGATTGGCTTATCACTATACTTATCTACCTAGGGCTCTGTGCACAGGCCTGACCCTAATATTTACTGTCCCTGGGTACCCAAGCCCTAATGGCTAGTCCACCGTGGCAGCTGGTTGGGGCCCTGACACAGATAGCCTTTACAATACTGATAAAAGTCAGGATGGACAAGAGATTTGGCTAGGCAGCCAGCAGTAGAATAAAACAACTTGAGACCACTGTTGCAACTCAACAGGGAGATGCTCTGGTTTAGTACTCATGACTCCAGCAAGCAACCATTTCTGCACCACTGGCAGGGCTAAGCCCGAGTTTCACCAGCCTCCTCCACACATTTATATGGCAATTCCAGAGGGGTACCACACCAGGCCGCAGCCTCCAAGGCTCACACGAATTCTCTGCTGGCTAAGGTGCTGCAACGGCAGTTTCAGCTTTCCCGAGGACCGAGCGCGATTCAGCAGATTCTCCAGTCCTCCAAACAGGTCAAGCCTGGTGGGTAGCAGGGCTGGCACCAGCCTCCTCTGACCGCATGCAGCTGATTTAATCCGACTCGCTCAACGGCAAAATAAACAGCCGATGCAGACCTTCACGCACTTCCCGCACAAACACTCCACTAGCGCAAAAGCACAGAGCTCCTCTCTTCTCACCAGCCACAACGCATCTGCCCCTTCTCAGCATAGCGCTCCCTTTACAATTCGAGCGCTACCCGTGTCTATTGGCTGGCACACCTGTCAGTCCATCAATCTGCTGCCCCTCAGTGGTGCGAAAAAGCGCCATAGCCCATAATGCCTTCTCCACTTATAAGCGGTTACTCTATTGGTCAGACAGCTCTCCCAAGCCCCAAGGTACTGATTGGTCCAATTTAGCAGTTCCGGACCAAAATGGAGGAGACAACCAAAACAGTCCTCACTGCAAAAGGAAGGCAGGTTAGAACAACCACATTATCATTATTATTTTACGTTATTTTCAACAAACAATCACACCCCAGCAAAGCTCCCCCTGCACCACTAGCGATGGCAGGAGTGAGCTATTTTTTCAGCGTCCCGAGCGGGACTCAAGCATACAACCAAACAGCCCCCCCCATTTCAGTTAGTCATGGCTGCAACAGGCAGCCCTTAAAGAGACAGTATATGGAGGCTTTAAAAGCGTTCCTTGCTCCCTATTTAAATGGCTTTATGCCGATCACCAACCAGGCATGGAACAGGAAAAACGAGCTCCGGGGAAGCTTTTTAGGAATCCCCATTTGCAAGGGGTTTACACCTTTATTTAAGAACATAGGAAAGATCAGACAGAAGTTGGCTATGTGACCCTTCCAGTCTGTCTGCTACTTAACAGTGGCTATAACTTTGAATCCCTTTACCCCCCTAGGTACTTGTTTAGCCTATTTTTGAATGTTTCCAAAATTGGGCTGCTTACCACTTCTACTGTTAGCCTGTTCCATAGATTTGTCTCTTAGGTATAGTTAATCTCTGATTAAACAGGCATTTTTGTAACATGGCGTTAATGAGAGAGGTGGAATGGGCAGGAGCAATTGGCACAACGGCATCACAGGACCCAAATGGGAGTGGGTATTGACCCACGATATTTGCCGTGCACTATGAGGTAGTACTAGAAGCAGCCAGACCCCCAGCTTAGCAGCACTGGGCACAGGTGGGCAGCGAGTGTTAGAGAGGGAAGCGTGGCAGACCAAGAGTGAGACGATCTAGAGGCAGACGGAATCGGGGGGGGAGAACAAGCAAGCGCGCACAGGAGCGATAGGTAAGCCACTCCCATACAGAGACCCCATGCAGGGAAGTGGTGTATGGTCGGAGGAGTGTACAAGAGGCAACTGGAAGTGAGCGACCCGCATGCTAATTTGTGACCACGCGCACACCGCGGTGAGGGAGGCGTCCACCGGAGACCTCCAACGCGTGATAAGAAACAAATAGCTGCATACATCGGCACAGCTGTTGGAGGAGCATGTCAGCCGCGCTGGTTGCTATCATTATAGGTACAGACTCTTTTGACCGCATAAGCATCGTAATGCCGGTTTGTTACCCGATCTGTAAGTGCACCGTAAAAGTTTGCTCAGCACACCTCCCCTCCTCTTATGTAGTTGTACCAACAGAAAATAGGCTGTGCAACTCTCTCCCTCATGACCCATGTTACAAGCGCGCATTAAGCCCTCCGGTGGTGGCATCTATCGATTGATGCATGATTGCGAGTAGTTCGCCTTCGGCCTCCAGCCTCGGGCCACAACCCCCCCAGCCATGCATCAATCCAGCATTAGATGACACCTTTGTCGTGGCTTAATGCTTACGTCAATGCTGGATGTTTGCCACTGGTATTGTTGTTGTACGGGGTCTAGGTGCAGATCCCTATGCCAGAAGATTAATATGGGCTGGGCTTGGTGGGGGGACAGTTACAACAGGGCAACAACAGACATCGATGGATGTTTTTCTTTTTTACAGTGTTCATTTAAAAAAAAATAAAACTGCAAGGGAGGGTTTTCTTTATTTCAGGTGGAGACACTGAGGGATTGTGCACTCCCAGTGTCCGTGTTATGAGTGGCCCCCAGAAGCTCTGGGGTTTTAGATGCTTTGTGGTGCATTTTAAGGCTTACATGGAAGATAAAGCAAAGTTCTGTTATGTGTCCCTCCACCCCTGACTCCAAGGAAAAAATATAATTCTGTGGCTGGCCTCAGGTAACTAGAGACTGCAGTTGGGGCTGGCTGAGAGCAGGACCATTTCCATGATTTTACCAGGGGAATTTTTTTCTTTAATCTGGGAATACGGGATTCCTCCCCCCAAAATGTTTAAATGCTAAGTGTTCAAATTTGCAAGTTGCTGCATTTCGAATTGTAAACTAAACTCCAGTTTTATAGGCAACCAATATGTAAAAATCAATGGCAGTCACTGTTTATTTCATTGTTTGATCTACTCTAAATTAATGTGAACTGGTCACTTATTTACTAGTGTTACTAACCCTAGTGGCCAAGTGACCATTCATTTACAGAAACATTTCATGTTCCATTTGAACAGCAGCCTAAGAGTTAAACTGGCTCAGAGCATGTATTTGTGTAACCTGACTCTGTGTGTGTGTGTGTGTGTGTGTGTGTGTGTGTGTATGTGAGAGACACACACACATACACACACAGTCATTTTTAATTTTCATTTTATTTATTTAAATTGCAGGTAGGTGCACTGGAATAAAATATTCCATTTTCAGGTACGACCTGAAGTCAGGAGTACATAGACATCAACATACAGTTAATTTATTTATTTATTGGAGAAGTTGGATTTACAAAGGCACCTCGTCGCAGGGAGGGTAGACATGAATGCAGTGTGAGTACAACAGTGGTAACATACAGGTGCAATACAGATAACGGTAAGACCCATTTACAGCAGTGGTTTACAGAAAAAGTTTCATACAGAAGTTACAGTCGAAATAAACATATTACAATAATAGGAGGTACAGCCCTGGATGTACCAGGGAGGAATACCTATGGGGGAAAACAATGGGTGGGGAAGAAGGGGGGTGGGGACAGCAGTCCAGTGGACATTGTCAGTTAATAAAATACATTACAGAAACAAGACATTAAATTGGGACAAAAGTATAAGCAGGATTAATTACAGCTCACATGAACACACATCTGTGTTTTTAAAATGCTGAGTAACAGATTAAAGGTTGTTGGTAAGATGTTCCATAATGAGGCAGCTCAGTATGCAAAGGTTCTTTTACCAGCATTTGTATGGACAAATGGGATAACTAACTGATGATTTTCTGAAGAATGTGAATCATATGCCGAAGTATACTGATTTAATAAACCACGTAAGGAAACAGGAGTGCCAGAGTTCATTACATTATATGTTAAGCATGCTACAGATATTTTATAATTGTTCAAAACTGAAAGCCAAGTAAGTCTATCCAAAATTAGACAATGATGTGTCCTATGTGGTGCTAATAGCTCAAATTTACCAATTTTTGGGAGCAACACCTCCTTCCTCAAAAGAAACACAAGAAGGTACAGTGTCAATAATAATAGAAGCACAGTTTAAAGTTGGTAAAAGATTTTGTTGAACTATGGCAAGCCTAGTGTCTTGTGTTAAAAAAATGTTTTATTTGATACAACGTACCAATTTTCGAGTGAATGTTTGCGGTGACTTTGTCAAGATGCACATTGAAACTAAGTACTGGGTCCAAAAAACACACAAATATTTAAAAGAGCTTACAGAATAAATAGGAAAGTGATCAGAAGTACATACCTTAAAATCACTAGAAAAGTATGTCAGTTTAGGAATTGAACCAAGTAGCATAGACTTTGATTTTCACAGAATCACAAAATCACAGAAGCTTGATGGCAGAAAAGGACCACACCGGCTCATCCAGTCTGCCCTTATGTCCTCTCCTTCCCCCCTTCCTCCTTTTTATTGGCTCAGGACTTTCTCCCATCCTCCCAACCCCATATGTCTGTCCCATGCCCTCTTAAATACCCCCACTGTATCGGATCTCACCACCTCCTCTGGTAGCCTGTTCCAGCCCTCCACCACCCTCTCTGTGAAGAGCTGTCCCCTTACATTGCCTCTGTATTTTCCTCCAAACAATCTGAGGCTATGCCCCCTTGTTTTAGCTCCCTACTTCTTTTTAAACAAGCTCCTGTCCTTAACCTTATTTATCCCTTTCAAATACTTAAAAGCTTCAATGATGCCCCCTCCCTCTAGTATTTAGGGTACAGATTAAGCTCCCTTCACCTCTGCTCATATGTTTTTCCCCACATCCCATGCACCATCTTGGTTGCTTGTCTCTGAGCCCTCTCCATCCCCTCAATGTCCCCATGTAGGTGTGGTCTCCAGAACTGTACCCCGTACTCCAGGTGCGGCCTCACCATTGTTTTGTACAGTGGCATTAGCACCTCCCTCCTTCTACTAGTTATGCCCCTTCCAATGCAGGCCAACATACCATTTGCCTTTCCCACTGCCTTGCTGCACTGTTTCCCCACCTTAAGATTGCTCAATATAATAATCCCCAGATCCCTCTCCTGCTCAGTTTCCTTCCTCCCAAATGTATAAGCTGCACGGGTGTTTTTCTGCCTCAAGTGCATCACCACACACTTTTTCACATTGAATTTTAGTTGCCAGGTTTCCAACACTTCTCCAGCTTCTCCAGGTCCTGCCTCATGGCCTTCACTCCTCTTTGGGTTTCTACCCTATTGCAGACCTTTGTATCATCTGTGAATAAGCACACCCCATCCTCTAGTCCTTCTGCTGGATCACTGATATACAGTGGCGTCCCCCAGGATGAAATGCACTTTTAATGCACTCTGCAGTATGCTGCAGCAGACCTACTGAATAAAGCAATGTAATTTCAATGGCAATTAGTGCCCTTTGTCATGCAGGAAACTGTGGCATTCACTTCATCCTGGCAGTGTCACAGTTTCCTGAATAACAAAGGGGACTAATTACCATTGAAATTACATTGCTTTATTCAGTAGGTCTTCTGCAGCATTCTGCAGAGTGCTGCAAAATGCTGCAGAATTGAGTTTCATCCATAGAAACATAGAAACATAGAAGTTGACGGCAGATAAGGACCGCAAGGCCCATCCAGTCTGCCCATTTCTTTTTCTACCTTATAAATGTGCCATCGTGCTTTGCTCTGTCAGTGACCTATCTATTCATAGTCATTTGTATTGCTCCTTATGCCTATCCCATGCCTGTTTGAAGCCCTGCACTGTATTCATAGCCACCACTTCTTGTGGTAGCTATTCCATGCATCTACCACCCTTTCTGTGAAAAGAATTTCCTCACATTCCCCTTAATCGGCCTCCCTCTAATCTCATGCTGTGTCCTCTTGTCCTGCAATTTTCTTATATTTAAACATGTTAGACTCTTTCACCTTGTTTATGCCCTTAAGGTGTTTAAATGTCTCGATCATATCACCTCTCTCCTCCTTTGCTCAGGGTATACATATTGAGCTCCGTTAATCTGTCCTCATATGTCTTCTGATGCAGTCCCTGCACCATTTTGGTTGCCCTTCTCTGGACTGCCTCAATTTGTTAATGTCCTTGTGAAGGTGTGGCCTCAATACTGCACACAGTACTCCAGATGGGGCCTAACCAATGTCTTGTACAGAGGGATTATTACCTCCTCTTCGACTTGTGATACCCCTACTAATACACCCTAACACCCCCTAGCCTTACCTACTGCTTTAGAGGTCTGCTTGATGATTTTAGGTCATCAGTGATGATGATGCCCAAGTCTCTTTCTTCCTTGTGACTGCTAGCAACTCCTCCCAGCCTATAAGTGGCTTCAGGGTTTCTTCCCTATGTGCATGATTTTGCACTCTTTGCATTAAATCCAGTTGCCACTCTTCTGACCATTTTGCTAGTTTATCCAGATCTCTTCTCATTCTGCCCACCCATCTGGATCATCTACTCTGTTGCAGATCTTGGTGTCATCTGCAAACAGACAAGCCTTACCCTCTAGTCCATCTGCGAGGTCACTAATGAAGATGTTGAATAGGACTGGCCCCAGGACAGTCCCTGAGTACCCACTTGTGACTTGCATCTCTTCTGACTGTACCATTTACCACCACTCTCTGTTTTCTGCCAGTCAACCAGTTTGCCACCCAGTTGACCAACTACGAGCCACCCGAGCCTACCTAGCTTATTTATCAATCTTCTATGTGGAACAGTGTCAAAGCTTTGCTGAAGTCAAGGTATGACATCAACTGCTCCCCCTGGTCCACCACTCTGGTTACCCAGTCAAAGAAATCTATGAGATTAGTTTGACAGGACCTTCCTTTGTAAACCCATGCTGTCTTGGATCCTGTGCCTTTATGGATTCCAGGTGTTGCACTATCCTTTCCTTAAGAGTGCCTCCATAATCTTGCCCACTACTGAGGTAGACTGACTGGTCTGTAGTTCCCGCCTCCTCCTGCTACCACTCTTGTGGGCGGGATCACATGAGCCCTTCTCCAGTCTTCTGGGACCTCCTGTGCTCAGAGACTCACTAAACAATTCTGCTAATGGCTCTGCTAGTTCCTCCTTTAGCTCCTTAAGTACCCTGGGATATGTGCCATCAGGTCCCATTGCTCATCCACCCTAGAGCTTAGCAAGCTCTTGTAGGACCCCTTTCTTTTGTGAAGGGAGTGCTCACCTCCCTCCCCTGTGTCCATGATGCTGAGCTGTGGGCCCTGCCCTACCTCTCTTCAGTAAATACTGAGCAAAAGTATCTATTTAGGATAGATGCCTTTACAGGGTCCTCCTCCTCACTGCTCCCTTTCTCCATTAAACAGCAATACCCCTCTGGACTTTCTCCTTTCACTAATGTATCTATAGAAAGTCTTGTCACCTTCTTTTACTGTTCGTGCTGGTGTTTCCTCAGTTTGGGACTTTGCCTGCCTTACTGCCTTACCTGCTTCCCTTAGGGCAGTTTGGTATGCCTCTATCTTCATCCCGCTGTGTTTCCTTATATTTTTCTGAAGGCCAGCCTTTTGGCTCTGACCTTTTCTGCTACTGTGTTGAGACCAAAGTGGTTTCCTTCTTCTTTTGCACTTCCTTTCTGTCTAACACAATGGGATGTTGCTTCAAGTATTGTATCCTTAATGCTTGCCCACTTGCCTGTACCCTTCTTTTTTTGCCAGGGCTAGCTTAACTCTGTTAGCCATATCTTATCAAAGTCCAGCTCCTCTGAAGTCCCATATTTTTGCCTTGGAATGGGATGATTTAGATGTAGTAGCCAAATTGAACCATACCATGTGATGGTCACTGGACCCCAGGTGACCTTCTACCTGGAGATCTGTGATCCCTTCTTTGTTAGTCAGTACTAGATCTAGGATAGCCCTGTCTCTTGTGGGTTGCTGTACCAGTTGTTTGAGGCCCTCCCCACTGCAGGGGAATCCACTATGAGTCTAGTTCTGGCAGATGTTCCTGCTGGTGATGACCAATCTATATCATGTATGTTGTCTCCATTATCAGAACCTCCCCTTTAGCTGTCATGTTTTGTATATCTTCTAACAGTAATGTGTCTATGTCCTCCCTCTGGTCTGGGGCCTGTAGACAACCCCAGTTCTTATGGCTGTCCCATTTCCTGTTTCCAGGGTGACCCACAGTTCTTCTGGCTCCTTATGTTATTCTGAATTTCTTAGCTTTGATATTTTCATTAACATACAGGGCCACTCCTCCCCTTTTTGCACCTCGGTCTCTTCTGAACAATACATAGCCAGGTACTGAAGTCTCCCAAGTATGTTACTGGTAAACCACGTCTCACTAATTGCTACTATGTCCAGTTTAGCCTCTGACATTGTGCCTGCAGGTCTGGGATCTTATTTCCAGGCTGTGAGCATTTGTGTACATGATTTTCCATTGGCCAGATTTTGGTGTGTTAGTTGTTGGGTGAAGTTTGGCATTACCCTGTGCATCGTATGGGGAGACAAACCTTTTTGTACCTGGTGATGCAAATGAATGGCAAACACGTTGAATTCCTGTTTGACTGACTAGTTGAGGGGTGTTCTTCTCATTCGACGATGGGTGCTGACCCCTCTCCCATTTTGGGTTAGTTTAAATATTCTGCAAAGACGTCAAACCTCTGCCCCAATGCTGACTCCTCTTTAGTCAGATGCAGTCCATCAAATTTAAAGAACTTTCGCTCCCAGAACTGTTGCCAGTTCCTCACAAATCTGTGTCCTTTTCCTGGCACCAGTCCTTGAGCCACGTGTTTAGCTCCCCTATCTCCTTCTCTGACCTTCAGTCCATCTGTTCCCTCTCCCAGACTGGCAGGATCTCAGAGAAGGAGATGCGGACTAAATAGATGATAGTTTGTCACCCAGCTTAGTCAGGTGTTCCTTGGTCTCCACAACTGCCTGGTTGGCTGATCATTAGTCCCTATGTGTACTAGGACATCAATGTTTTCTCCTGCTTTGTGAACAATTTGTAATGCGGTCAGTGTCTCTCCATGCTGATGTACCTGGAGACATCTGACCATCACCCCTGGCTGAGATGGTATCAACTCCCGAATCATGGGTCTCCTATGATCAAAGTTTTTGGATTTCCTTTGTGCTTGTTTAGTTTGGTTCTGATTTGGGTGAGTATTGTTGTTAGCTCCTGTGTCGCAGTGTCCTGCTCTGCAGTGTCTTCTGCCTCTTTATTTGATTTCAGAGATAGAGGCAGATACCTGTTTGTAGCGTTTATATGGTTTTGGAGGTAATGTTGGAGAGCAGAGAGTGATGGGGCACCTGGTTTGTCTCCTAACTAACCTGCCAACCCTCCTGGACCAACTACCCTCTGCTGGTTCGAGGTTTTTCTGTTGGATGCTGGGAAATGGCGGTGGTTCTTATAATGTATTTCTCTTCAATATGAAATTTGAGGCGTGCAATCTCTGCCCATGCTGCCTGAGCTGAGACCAAGATCTGAGGCCCAGCATGTAGGACAGTGTCCTAAATCCTGTAAGACTGTCCTTCTGAAATTGTTCCACAGTACTTGCAGTTAATGAAATCCATTCCAAATAAGTTGCTGGGTTTGTAACCTAGTCAGAGTAATTAGAAGGAAAAAAAAAAAAAATGCAAGTAATGGTTTAATTGTGCTTTGGCTTCCTGTAGATGTTAAAAAGTAGAAGTCCAAGTATTGATCCCTGAGGCACACCACTCATTACCCCCTTTACCCTAGAATGTGTCCCTTTTATCACCACTGTTTGGCTCATTCCCGTAAGCCAGTTTTCCACCCACCTAGTAATCTTCTGGCCCACCCCTAAGCTCTCCAGCTTTTTTACTAGCCTTCTGTGTGGGACGGTGTCGAAGACCTTGCTGAAGTCCAGATAGGCCACGTCCACCATCCCTCCCTAGTCCACTACTTGTGTCACCCAATTGAAAAACTCTATCAGGTTGGTCTGACATATCCTCCCATTCATGAAGCCATGCTGCCTTTTGTCATGCATACCATTGGTCACCAGATATTCCACCACCCTTTCCTTTATTAACATTTCCATTACCTTTCCCACCACCGAGTTGAGACTGACAGGGTGGTAGTTTTTGACCGCCTCCTTGCTTTCCCCATTATGCAGTGCAACCACCTCCACCATCTTCCAGTCCCCAGGCACCCACCCTGTATCCATGGACAAGTTAAACAGTCTTGTCAAAGGTGCTGCCAGCTCCTCCCTTAGCTCACGGAGTTCTCTTGGGTGTAAGCCATCTGGCCCCATTGCTTTATTCACATTTAGCTTGCCCGGTTCTTCCCTTACTCTATTGTGAACATTCTAGAATCCATTTCCCTCCCTTCCCCTCCCTTCCCCTCCAGCTCTGGTCCTCTACCTTCGTCCTCTTTTGTGAAGATCGAATAGAAGTAGTTATTTAATACCTCCGCTTTTTCGAAAGGTCCCTCCAGTTTTATTCCTCCCCCCCCTCAATCTCACTATTCCCTGCCGTGCCTTCCTTCTTTCTTCCACATACCTAAAAAAGATTTTATCTCCTCTCTTGTCCTGCTTTGCTATTTTCTTCTCAGTGACCTCTTTAGCCCTCCTTATCTTCTGCCCTGCCTCCCTCCTCTTCTCTCTATATATGTCTCCCTATCCTTGTCCCTTTGTGTCATCTTATACCTCCTGAATGCTCTTTTCCTCTCCTTGACTGCCTCCTTCAGCTCCCTTGTAAACCATAGAGGTCTTCTCCTTCTTCTGTTTTTTCTAACCTTCTTGACCCTTAATAACTGCCCATAATTCCTCCACATTCTTTATATTCCCCATCCCTGACATTTCTTCCCCAACTATCCTCTTCATTCTGTTAAAGTCTGCTGTCTTGAAGTCCATTACCCTAGTTCTTGTCCTGTTTACTTCCCTCCCAATTTTTACCCTGAACCTTACAGCCCTGTGGTCACTTGTGCCTAATCCTTCCCCCACCTCCACACTGTCCCCATTTGTGAGGACTAAGTCCAACAGGTTATCTCCCCTAGTGGGCTCCCTTACCCGTTGTTGCAGGAATACCCCTTGTAGTGCCTCTAAGATCCCCCTGCTCCTAGATGATCCCAACTGTTGGGATCTCCCAGTCGATGTCAGGGAGGTCTAGGTCCTCCGCTAGCAAAATCTTCCCTTTTTGTGCCATTTTTGTCACTGACTGTATAAGTTGTTTATCCCCCTCTTCTCTCTGTGTAGGAGGTCTGTAAACCACCCCCACCCTCAATAATTTCCCATTTCTTTTGTCTAAAGTGACATAAATTATCTCAGAAATACAAAATCACACATACTCCCATAATGCAAAGCACCATGGGATGTATATACAAATCACCACAGTAAATTATGCTGGTTCAACTTTAAGCAGAAATGCATGGTACCAAAAGGTCTCTCTCACAGTCTGCAAAGGATGCTAACAGAAGACACAAACATGTGTTTTGTCCTACCAGGACTCATCAGTGTGCCTCGTCCGTGTGACACCCCAGTGGAATGAACCAGCTACCCTAAGATGGTCTATCTGGGTTATGTTGTGGTTGATGGTCCATCTGGGTTACATTATCTCAGTTTCCCCATCCTCTTCCAGACCCTCCGTGGCCCCAATTTCTTCACTTACGTATCATGTTACCCCTCCTCCCCTCTTCTCCCCCATCTTTCCTGAACAGTCGATATCCAGGTATGACTGTCTCCCAGGCATGATGCTCAGTCCACCAAGTCTCACTCACTGCTATTATGTTGAGACCCTCTTCCACCATGGTGGCCTCCAAGTCCCCTAGTTTATTCCCCAAGCTCCTGGCATTTGCTACCAAACGCTTCTACCATGTAGCTCCCTCTTCCCTGTCCTCCCCTTCCAACCCCACCCAGTTGTTGCATGTTGCCTGCTTTTCCTCTTTGTCCTGGGGGAGGCTGATAGCCTCCCAACTCTTCTACCTGTTTGAGTGGTCTTTTCTTGAACCCTCCCTGAATTAGTTTAAATTTAACTTCCTTACTATAAAGTCCTCCAGTTTGCTCTTTAGTACAGCTATCCCTTCTAAGCTGAAGTGCAGCCTATCAGGGGCATATAGTCCCTCTTCCTCCCATGTTGAACCCCAGTTGCTTATTAATCCAAACCCCATCTGCCTACACCATCCTTTCAGCCACTGATTGAATTCCACAATCTTTTCCTTCCTAGGTGGGCTTGCTCTTGGTACAGGCAATGCCTCCAAGAAGGAAATGGAAGGGAAAACCATGTCACTGCAGAACCTTACAAGCCTCTTGAACCTTGCCTGTACCTCTATCAGACTGTTTCCCTCCAAATCATTGATGCCAAGGTGAAACACCAAGTGTGTCCTCCCATCCTGATGCTTGCCCCAAGATGGTATATTGTGCCTCGCCTCTAGTGCTGTCATTCCTGGCATACACTGAACCCATACTGCACTGTTTCTTGCTCCTTTCCTCCCACATCAGATTCCTTTATAATTGAGTCCCCTATGAGCACCACCTTTGTACTCTCTTCTTCCTGTATGCTCTTTTGGTTTTCTAGCTTACACCCTAGTTCATGCCTCCCCTTGGCCACCCTATTTCCATGTTCCACTTTGTCCTTACTCTTATTTGGATTTTTTTCTCTCTCCCATTTCCACTTCCTGTCCTCCTTCCCCCTTGGACCTCCCCTCAGTCCCTCTTCTCCTATCCACCCTCTTCCCTAGCTCTGTCCATTCTTTGTGCTCTGTGGGTACACCTCTACTGCCTGCACTTCTTTTGGAGCATGCATTACCCCATTTCATCTCCCCACTAACACTTTCCTTACTTGCTCCTGATATATTTTCTTTCCCCAATTTCTCTGTGCTCTGTGTCCCCCTTGAGGGAATTTTCTTCCTTACCACTTGCTCTTTTTTGATAATTCCCTCTTTGTTTACCCCCAGGCGCTCCTCCCATTTCTTTCCTTTCCCTTTCCTCATCCCTTATGCACTCCTTTCCATGGATGGCCCCCGAAGGTACTATCTCCAGCTCTTTTGCTTTCCCTGCCCTTGACTATAACTCAGTGGGTTCCTCGCTGTCTCTTACCCTAAGACCATCCTCCATTGGTACCTCTCCCTGGTTTGGCCCAAAATGGTCTATTCCTTTCTCTCCCAGTTTCCCTGCTCCCAAAAGATCTATCCCCATCTCTCCCAATTTCCCAACCCCTGCTCCCTCCTCTGTTGGCTCCTCACAGCTGCTCTCCTCCATATCATCCTCCACTAGTATATCGAGGGGTGCAAATCTATTTTCCTGCTCTGCTCCCATGCTTCCCTTTCTTTTGTCTGTTGTGCCCCTTGTTGATTTCCGCCCCCAAGTTGCAGGTGTCTGCTCTCTTTTTCCTGAACCTACTACCTTCCACTCCTCCTGACCCCTTGTTTCCTCCTTACTTCCTGTCTCTAGGTCCCTTGCATCCCCCTCCTTGTGTTGCTGCTACCTTCTCTCTGTGCTCTGATGCATCCACTGGACCTCCTCCCATTTTATTTAAAACAAGATTGTTCCCATATAGCCAATTTTGCATCTTAGCAAATTCACTGTTAAACGTATTGTTGATTTCAACTACTTTTGAACTGCGAGTCATTGACACTGCATCATCTGCATATAAAAATAAATCACAGTTGCTAGTCACTTGAGTTATAGGGTCAATAAACAGTAAAAAGAGCTGAGGGCCCAGTATGGCGCTCTGAGGGAATTCACACTAGACCCTCTTATACAATGAGTATACCCCTTCAAACTTAACACATTAAAACCTATCTGAGAGATAATTCTCAAACCAGTCCAATGATTTAATGTCCAGCCCCAAACACTTGAAACAGTCCCACAGATGTATGTGGTCCACCAAACTGAAAGCCTTGGTTAGGTCTACGAACATCGCCTCCCCCCAGACAGACAGACACACAACACACCCCTTGCAGTTTACATCAGTTGTGAGTCCACTTAGCATGAAACATAACTGGTTTGTATAACTCTAACTGAACTCATTTTCTCATCTACTCACTCAGACACTGGTGGTGAGCAAAAGTAGTTTCAGTTTTCCATTGCCATAATGTTGGGGAGGAAGGGAGCATGTGGGCTGACAGCAGGCTGATAATGATAAGATCAGCTGTGCTTGCTGGGCTGTGTTTATGTAACTCTTACCCCCTAATTGTTAGTCAGACAAGACAACAGACCACACGTGGCAGAAAATAGGTATCACCCCTGGCAATAGGGGAAACACCTGGCTCGGGCATCTCAGAGATTGGGGGTAGAGCAAAATACAACATTTCTATAGTTACCCTGGTTGGTGAGAGAAGTGTTGTGTCTCCTACCTGTGGGGCCCCAAAAACATCACACAAATCATTCAAAGATGGATTGTCCACAACCAGGCATTTGGGATGTTACTGTATGGCTTTTTATTACTGACATGGTGTTAAGAGCGAATAAAGATGGTGCCCCTCAGGGCTTACAACTGCAAATTACAGATGACACTTTTGTAACAGGCAAAAACATTTCCAACTTTCTTGCAGGTAAACTGGTTTCTTCCACAAACATTTGCCACACCTTTCCAGTCCTATGCAGGGTTCCTGGACTACGAAAACACATTTTCCACACTTGTCCAGCCCTATTTTAGGGCTCCTGGATTTTGATGAACTGCTGCCAGCCCTATTTTAGGGTTCCTGGATTTTGATGAACTGCTTCCAGTCCTATTTTAGGGTTCCTGGATTTTGATGAACTGCTGCCAGCCCTATTTTAGGGTTCCTGGATTTTGATGAACTGCTGCCAGCCCTATTTTAGGGTTCCTGGATTTTGACGAACTGCTGCCAGCCCTATTTTAGGGTTCCTGGATTTTGATGAACTGCTGCCAGCCCTATTTTAGGGTTCCTGGATTTTGATGAACTGCTGCCAGCCCTATTTTAGGGTTCCTGGATTTTGATGAACTGCTGCCAGCCCTATTTTAGGGTTCCTGGATTTTGACGAACTGCTGCCAGCCCTATGCAGGGCTCCTGGGCTATTTAAAGCATCACTAAGTGAGTGAAGTTAACACCTAAAAGCATTCCTCTGGGTAACCAGTTAGGTCTGTTTGCACCTGGAATGAGGGGGTAGCTCACTCTGGCCAAAAGCTCTGCCATTACTTTAGGAAATCCTGGATTCTCCAGCCCCGCTGGGCTACAAGAAACATCCTAATGCGCAGACATTGTGCCAGGGTCCGTGGTAACTGTCTGTGACAAGACACCAGGCAACCCCCACTTGAACATTTTACTTTTACACACTTTGTTCCTCTCAGAACACTTGAAAAGAACTGGAAATCCTCAGATCTCACAAAAATCCGTGTCTTAAACTTATAGTCTCTACATTGTGGGCAGTGCTGATAGCTCTTACAGTCTGTTGGGGGATTGCCTCAAGTACTCACTGAACCTTCAGTCTCATTCCTTTCTACTGTGAAGAATCGTCACCCCCTCGGGCTTCACAGGATCTGGCAGCCACCACTTCTCAGGAAACCATCCTTTGGATTACTGTACTATGGCAGAAACACAAAAACAGAGGGTCCTCCCCTCTTGACAAGAGTGCAAGCAGGCAGCTCTTGCCCTTAGAACTCTCCTGAACTCCTCTCACTTCAAACTCCCAACTTCAGAATGCTGACTCCCAGTTCAAAACAGCTGCTTGCCAAATGTGGCTTGTGCTGCTGCGAGAGTTCCGAACAACATTACCTCATCCTCTGCTCAGCAAAACCAGACAAATGATGATGTAATGGTTTACAGAGAGCATTTAAACCCTCTGAACACTGCCCAAGCTATCTGCTTGATCTAAAACCGAAGGGATTCTAGTAACCCCAGGAAATGGTTGGTTACATTTAGATCAAAGGAAAGAGGTGACCTATGATGGGGTTGGCTCTTTTTATTGAAATAGACAAAGATTTCACCCAGCAAGCCAGAACAGTGTCATGATCAGCCTTGCTGATGATTGGTGTGACAGAGTCAAGCCCCTTGCAGAGTCTCCTGCATTGGACCACCATGAAACACCTCTCAAAACCCTGTATATCATACCAAAATGTTCGCTGGTGCTTGCGCTCGGCGAACATAAAAAGGACATCCTAAGGCTTGTCTTCGCTTTCTCCCCATTAGCTGGAGATTATGACTCCTGGTGCTTTGGTTTGTTTCTTTTCTCTTTAAGTGTAGACATTTTTTTTCCAGTAGGTCTGGTGATTTAAAGGACTTATATACTTGTATCATATCCCCCTGAACCTCTCGGTTTCATGTTGACACCGGCTTGCCTTTCTTAGACTATTTTCATATGGGTTTTCCTTTAATTCTACCATTTCCCCCTCCTTGCTGTCACTATAAGGTGCTGTAGGGAGGTGGTATTGCTCGGGGGGGTTGGGGGGGCTGTGGTGACTCAATTGTAGTGAGAGAGCTAGAGGGGTGGTCTGGAACAGGATATGTCATAGGGTTAAATGGGGCCTTGAGAGAGGCCCATCATGTTTGGCTTCTGTCCCCCGGTATAGCCAGACAAGATACAAATGTACACCAGGACCATGTTTGTTGCTTCATTTGGCACAATAAATACAACTTTTGTATCTCATGACAATGGTTGTTGCCATGCATGGGTAACAAATGCCATGCATTGTTCCCTTAGACACCCACATACCAGCCCAGAGCCTGTAAAGTTGTATTGTCCTTGGGATGCAAAGAGAGTATTAGTGACCAGTCCTAGTTTCGACTCCTATGAATAAAATTACAGGACGGTTCAGTATTTTCTTTGTTAGTTCTCATGGAAAAAGGAAGCAGGTCAGAGCCTATTTTTTACCCCCCTTAATTAAAATTGCACACCATGGAGTGCTTGGAGTATGCCTGCCTACACCCATGCTCCTGTCCGTAGGGTTCCCACTATACTGTGTGGGCATGTAGTTGGAGGTCTACAGCCAACATGGATCCCCTTCAGGCAGTGCTATGCAATGCTAGGTTGATAAGGAACAAGACTACTATTATGTCAGTCTTGATTTCCTTGGTTGATCTTGCGTGCATCATGGAGACTTGGCTGGATGATGATGCAGGGCCAGTATTAGAGGCATCAGTCCCAGTTGGGTACTCCATGGTGTGCTGCCCGAGGAGAATCACAGTGGTGGGGGTGTAGCCATCTGTTTTAGATCTGACTTGAACTTCTCAGTGCACCCGGTGGCTTCTACCAGGTCATTTGAATGTGTAGCATTGCGTGGAGGTCCAAGTACAGGCTGCAGAATTCTGGTTTACCACCCTCTGGGAGTCAGAGGGGGATTTCTGCAGGAGGTAGTGGACTTCATCGTCGACAGGGTGTTGGAGTCTCCCAGATGGCTTATTCTGGGTGACTTCAATGCCTGGATTGATGATGAATCCTCGCAACCTGGGTCTGACCTCCTCCAGCTAATGACATTGCTGAGCCTAGCACAGGCAGTTGCCTCTGTGACCCACCATCAAGGCCACACCTTGGACCTGGTATTCTCACTGGGTCTTGGGGTCACCGACCTTGAGATTGATTGGGTTGTTTGGTCTGATCACTACACTGTGAAGTTTTCATTCAGAGCTCCCCCTGATGGTCCCTCCCTGTTGAGATGGTCAGCTGCTGCCCTTTAAGGGGTTTGACCCCTGAGGGACTGATGGCAGTAGTTGATTTCCCTCGTGTCAGTGCTGTTAGTGTGACTGGCTTGGGTGAATTGGTGGCAGCCTATAATCGAGCTGTCACTGAGGCACTCAATGCCATTGCACCAGTCTGTATACAGCCTAGGTCTTCTTGTTCAAGACCCCCATGGTTTGAAGGGGCTCTCCGAGTGATGAAGACCATGGGTTGGAGAGTGGAGCATTGCTGGCAGAGGACTTGGCTAGAGAAGGACAGAATGGCTTTGAGAAATCACTACAGTGACTATCAAAGGGCAATAAACCATAAGAAGGCAGAATTCCTGTCCAGGGAGATTGCCACAGGGAAAAGTAGACCAGCTCAGCTCTTTCGGACTGTAGATAGGCTTCTCCAATCGGACTGTCTACAGCCAAAAAAAGCTTTTTCAGCAATGCAGCGTGACGAGTTCACTCTATTTTTCTCTGACAGGGTGTCCTCTATTCAGGCTGGGATATTGCCAGTGGGTCTGGACCAGACCCGCTGGGTGGGGTCTGGTTGGAACAGAAGCACCCCTATTGCCTGGGAGGAATTTTGGCTGGTGGGGGTGGCTGAGGTCTCTGAGGTGATTTTGAAGCAGCAGCCCACTTGTGAACTGGATCATGTCCTAACGCATCTCCTGTTGGGATGTGTTGAGGTTATTGTTCCAGTGTTCGCTGAGATTGTCAGGTGCTTGCTTTCAGAGGGGTCTTTCCCAACACCTTGGAGGAGGCACTGGTTATGTCCCTTCTCAAAAAAACACATCTATTGACCCTGATGTTATAGCCAATTATAGACCAGTTTCCAACCTCCCACTTTTAGGGAAGGTTGCAGAGAAAATAGTGGCTCTGCAGCTCAAGGAACACCTGGAGGCCTGTGACATCTATGAGAAATTCCAGTCCAGGCTCAGGGCGAGGCACAGCACTGAGACAGCACTGGTCTGGGTCCATAATGACATAATGGCTAGAGACCACAGGGAAAGGTCAGTTCTCATTCACCTTGATCTGTCTTCTGCATTTGATGCCGTGGACCATGTCGTGTTACTAGATCACCTTAGAGAGTAGTGTGGACCTGCCATGTTGTCATCAACTGGTTTTAGTCTTTTCTCTTAGGTAGGAGGCAAAGGGTGGTGATGAGAAAATTTTCCTTGTACCCCCTACCTCTTACCTGCGGAGTCCCTCAGGGCTCGATCCTGTCACTGATATTGTTCTTAATATACATGCTTCCCCTGGGAGGATCATCAGACAGTACAATTTGAGTTTTCACTGCTATGCAGATGATACTGAGCTGTACATGTCTTTTGTACCATGGACAAGCGGTGCTGTCAAAGTGCTGAATAAATGCCTTGCTGAGATCAAGGACTGGATGTACATTAACTGGCTGAGGCTCAACCCTGGAAAGACGGAGGTACTAGTGATTGAGCCTGGCAGTGGGTGGAATGAGGGCGCTTCCAGGATGAGAACAGGCTTAGTCCTGGGTCAACACCATTGATGGCATCCTCTAGGGTGTGAAATCTGGGCATGATCTTCAATGACAAGTTGGCATTTGAAGTTCAGGTGTTGACTGTCATCTAGAACAGCTTTTACCATCTGAAGAACATTGCTTGGATTAAGCCACTAATTCTGCCTGAAGACCTGCCATCACTGGTGCATGCTTTTGTAACATTAAGGCTCGACTACTGTAACACTTTATATCTCGGGGTCAGTGGGGGGGGGGCCCACAGAATGCAGCGGCCAGGCTGCTGACAAGATTACCCAGATTCTGTCATGTGACCTCGGTCCTGCAGGGTCTGCACTGGTTGCTGGTCAGGTGGCGGGTTCTCTTCAAGGTGGGCTTGCTCACCTTAAGGCCCTATATGGACTAGGCCCCAGCTACCTGTCAGACCTCCTTATTCTAGCCATTCCGACTTGCTCCCTCCATTCCTCCACTGAGGGCCTCTTCACAGTTCCGAGGACTGGGATGAAAACCTTGGGTGATTGTTCATTCAGGGTGGCCAACCCAGTCTTCTGGAATTCACTTCCAAGACCTTTGAGGGAGAACCCTACGGTAGAGACTTTCAGGTGGGGCCTGAAGACTCACTTGTTTAAGTTAACATACCCTGAAAATATACTGTGATTATAATGCTGCTTGAATTTTATGGATTTTATAATGTATTTAGGAATGCTTCTTGATTTTATGCTGGAATTTTATTTACAGTGCCCAGAACCTCTGGGATTGGGAGCCTAAAAAATAAACACTTACTTACTTACACTTTCGCCAGCCTATCTTTATCACCCCTTAGGATGGGAGACAAGAACTGAACACAATACTCAAGATGTGCCTGACCCCCGATCTGTACAGTGGCATTATCACATCTCTCTTTCAGTTGTCAGAGTTTGTTTTTATACTGCTTATTACCACAATATATTTTTAATAGCTGTCTCCAGCTGGGGATCAGTTCTCTTTTGCTGGCATCTCATTCATAATTTACTATGCTAATCCCCTTGCTCTCGAGTGGAGGAAATGGAAAACATTCACTGAGAAAATCCACCACCTTTGACATAGAATCAAACATGCCTGCCAGGCCAGGGGACAGGTTTCCTCATTACATGTTGCAGTTTTGTACTTTATTTAGTCTGTGTTATGCCTTTATGGGGGTACATGTTTCGCAGGAGCAGTTTTTCCTCTTTCTTACTTTTAATTTCACTCCCTAAAATGAGTTCTCCCAGGCTTCCCCCCTTCCCACTACTGCTGCTCTCAGTAACTAGCAGTCTCATGAGAAAAGAAATGAACACAGAGCCCTCTGTAACCTAAGCCAGCTTGTGGTTTGCTGCTGTACAGAGCTGAACCTGGATTGGCTCTTTCTCCCAAAAAGACGTTACCGCACTCAACTTATTGTTAATGCTCACTCGTTCATGTTCTCTAATCACATTTCATCTTGATAGGAAATAAGTACAGAGCTAATTCTATGCTGATTCAGACTTTTAGAGCAATTATTTTATTATATTCTGGCACTTACATGTTTTAAAAAATTCATGCCACTACAAATGACAGCATCTTACACAAATACTTGGCTCTACCCAAGCCATAGACGCTCCATTGCTCTTTTAACTGCACACTATAATGTGCATTTCATAAAGTGCCTATGCAAGTGCAAATACACTTAGTGACTGCAAAAATCCCATCAGCAGGGAAATGACAAATGAACATTATCTGTGCGTCTGTTTCCCACAACCTTGGCGCTTCGACCACCAAGGTCTTCTTCAGGAGACATTGCCATTGCACTACATCCTGCTGTTTAAATATCCCAGTGGTTACCGTAGAAACCAATGAAGCATACACATAAATTATTTTAAAGTGACAGTGCTAGTATGTGAACATGGTGCAAATTAAGTGACTTCAAAATTGCTTTTTGCTCTTAAAATCAACAATACAGCATTTTAGTATAAAATAATACAAGAAAAATCTTAATTGCCACTATCTAAAGAGTCATTATTTATTTATTTATTGAAAAGTTTTACCAGGAAGGCACATTGAGCAATTGTGATTACCCGACTCCCGGTGCATCCTGGGGGAGGTGGAACAGGGGGGTAGTACAAGTACAAACCAATGCTGGCTACATATATTACAATTCAAGTTTTAAACAGTACAGCAGTACAAAAAAATGAGTAGGTTAATACACACGAGCAATGCCAGTGCTGGGCACATGGTCACAATACATGATATATACTGTACAACATTATACAAAATGGGTAGGGTAATACACAGATTGTAGAAGCAGCAGGGGACCAAACAAGTTCCACAGATGATCATTTCTTGAGTGCGATTAAGTGCTTACAGGGGGCAGAAAGTAAAGTGATGGCTAGGAGAAGCTTTGGTAGTGTGGAGGGAGAATGAGGAGGATAACTAGGAGCAGTTGCAGGCAGGGGAGAAGAAATAGAGTAGCGCAGATGATAAGGATGAAGGGGATGAGGACTGATGAATTTGAGGAGGTAGTGAATTGCAGAACTTAGGAAACTGGTATGAAAAAGCAGATTGGCCTATATTTGTAGAGCGGCAAGGGTCAGGCAAGGTACGGGAGTCAATTGATCTGAGTGAATGAAGTGGGTGCAGAGGAGAGGGAAGGGAGGAGGAGGAGAGGTAAGAGGGTAGCGTGCCAGACCAGAATTTAGTAATAGCTTTAGTGCAATGGGAGAGTCTGTTATCCAGAGATTGGAAGGTCAGAGAGCTGTAGAGGTCACAGTGGTGGGTGGGGGTCCAAGGTGAAGCGACAGAAGGAATTGAAAATGGTATACAACTTGACTAAGGAGGACTTGGGAGTGGCACTGTAGACCATGTTACAGTAGTCAAAAATAGGTAATATTTTCTGGACAAGTTCACGCTAAGCCATAAGAGGCAGTCTGCTACAGTTCCTGTAGAGGGCACTGAGTCTGTGGCACAGTTGTTTAAGGATGACATCCACGTTTCTGGAGAAATTGAGGTGTTGGTTGAGCCAAACCCCTTAGCCTGGAGAGTCTCTGCCTAGTGCCAAAGGTCATGGAGACTGTCTTTTTGGCATTTAGGAAAAGTTGATGGGAGTGGAACTAGTGTTGAACCTTGCTGATGTCAAGTTGTAGTCTGGTTGCTACATCAGAGGAGGAGTGGCTGGAAGTGAAGAGGACAGTGTCATCGGCATACATATGTATGGAGGAAGATGAACAGACTGTTGGGAGGTCATTGAAGAAGATGGAGAATCGTAGTGGGCCTAGCACTGAGCCTTGTGACACACCAGTGTGAATTTGGAGATGGGGGGGATATTGCATCAGCTATCCTGACCAATTGTGTCCCACCTACGAGGTTGGCTCTGAGCTAACAGGTGGCAGAGTCAGACAGGCCAGCAGAAGTGAAGGTATCTAGGAGGAGAGAGTGGGAGATCGTGTTGAAAGCCTTGGTGAGGTCGACAAAGATGGCATAAATAATTAGGCCTCCAACCATCCCTGTGAGGATAGAGCAATATGGTGAGTCTAAAAAGGGAGGTAATGGTTGAGTGTTTTTTCCTGAAGCCAGATTGGAAGGGAGAGGAGAAGAAGAAGGAGGGGTCACTGAGGTAGGAGGAGAGTTGGGAGAGGACCAGGTACTCCTGGAGCTTAGCTAGTGCTGGTAGAAGGGTCTGTTCATGAAAAGGGGTTATCAAAGTGTGACATGAGGGTCAAATTTTCAAATTACTTCTAGATTAAGTTTGTGATGCATTTCAAGATGATATGACCCAAGTATGAAAAAAGAAACATATTGGGAGATAAAAACCTCACAGGTTCCTGAGATAAAAGAACTGTAATGTGGTGAGCGTAACAAGTGACACCACACACCATGGTGAATGTAACACATAACACAAGACATTTGTTTTAGTAGTAAAAATTTACTAACATGTGTAATTAGTTATATGAAAACAGGAGAAACAAATACTTGCAAGAATGACATTACATTAATTGCAAATTTGATGTTTTGCACCATATACAGTGGTGAATGTAACAAATGACCCCACACTTATGTTTCATTTACTAAAACTGTACTAAGCATGCCTAACAACTAACATACTACTACTGACTGAAATACTGCTATAAAACATGAAAAAAAAATGACAATTACATTACTGGCAAGTGTGATGTTTGGCACCACATACTGTGGTGAATATAATGAGTGACACCGCACATCTGTTTCAGTAGTAAAAAGCTTACTGAAAATGCCTATGGCTAATATGCTACTACTAATGACTGACATAGTGCTATAAAACCTGGAGATATTTGACAATATTATTGTTAATGACAGGGGTGATGTCTGACACCACATACCGCGGTGAATGTAACAAGTGACACTACACTTACGTTTCACTTACTAAAACTGTACTAAACATGCCTAACAACTAACATACTACTACTACTGACTGACATACTGCTATAAATAATGAAAAAAAATTGACAATTACATTACTGGCAAGTATGATGCTTAACACCACATACCGTGTTGAATGTAATGAGTGATACCACATATTTGTTTTGGTTCTAAAAAGTTTATTGAACATGCCTAATGGCTAACATTCTACTACTAATAACTGACATACTCCTACAAAACCTGGAGAAATTTGAAAATAATGATATCACTGGCAGGTGTGATGTTTGACACCACATACCATGGAATGTAACGAGTGACACCACAAAGAAAATCTATTTTAACTCCCCACCCCATACACAGTATAATCCTTTTTACAATAGATGCCCAGCACTCTCCCTAGACATGCAGTTATCACTGGAGATTGTGCTCTGAAAATTTGCCCCACAATCAGTGAATGATGGTAACCAAAGTCTACCTGTGGTGAATGTAACTGCAGACCTCATTGTTGCATGCAGTGCTTATCTTAATGGAGTGTAGCAATATGAAATGGAGGAGCCGCATGCAAACAATGGGTTTTAAACCACAGCTCAGCACCTTTCTATATGGCTGCTGCTTGGTTCTGATGGGCAGGTTATGACTTTGCAACAGTCACAGACTATGATGGGTAAACATTGAGCCTGACATGAATCTAAGTAGAGTGAGGGTCAAAGGTTGCTCTCCCTTCTGTGGGAGAGCTATGTCAGGCAGTAACACAGCCAATTATCACAAGGGGGCAAACTGGGAGAGCAGCCACAAAATCATTTAAAGTGCTAATAGCACACTTACAGATTTGGGGGCCATGTGTATGAGTATTACATGTTGTGACACCAACTGTTACATTCATCGTACTAAATACAAGACTGCACAAATTAAAAAATGGAGCATTACAATGGGCTAAAGAGTACAGATAATAGAAACACAATACCAGATTAGTAAGCATAATGATTTTATTAAGGGAAAACAGTGAATAAAGCTTGTAAAAACAATTAGTAAAATGTGTTTTTGCATGCCACACTTTTTCAGGTAAAAAAAGCAACAATATGGAGCGAGACACCTAATCAAAAAAAAAATTGATACCCTAGAATTCTACAGTTATGTTATTTATCTGCACTTATAAAATGGCAAGAAAAAAAATCTAGAAATCTCATTGGCCAAGACAGATCAGCTGACCGTACATTAATTCTCTGTATACGCACAGTCATCCTGGTCCTAAACCACATTACACAATGAACAGATCAGTCCTTCTACAACCAGAACTATCCTCCATTAGTCTCCCTACAACCAGAACTGATCTTCCACCACAAACATGGCCGCTACCTTTACACTGTAGTAACCTTAAACTGGGCCCTAAAATTAAAATGATCTTAAATATAAAATAAAACAAATTAATTAAATGTTGTTTACCAGATTGTCACACTCTCCTTACACACATAAACAAATTAGAAACATTAAGTATTATTTATAGTTTTCATTACAACTGTTTGTTTGCTAACAGTGACAAATCCCCCTTCTATCTTTACCTGCTCATCAGGGAAATCTCTTCTGCTTTCCCTGACAAGTGAGATAATTGAGTCTCTGGGTCTAAAACAGGCCTTTGTTGTCTGTGTGTACAGCATGTTAGTAGAGGAACATTCTGCTAGTAGAACTGAGCAGAATTTTGAATCCCTGTAGTCCATGGTAAACATTCCATTTCTTGAATGTGGGGAAACACAGAGGGAAAAAAAACAGAATGAAGAAAGTAAGCAATAATACTATATAAACAAAGAGATAAGGTGGTAAATGACTCACCCTGCTATTTATCTTTTAGGACAGAGTGAGCAGTTCATGATGCTATCAGTGAGTGTGGCAGTTTTGAACCACGCTCATGCTTGCAGCACTGGGGAGCTGAGAAGCCTCTGTTATGGCTTCCTTTTAGTTTTGTCTACAGAGTGAGGAGAATGAAATAAAATAAGGGGGCTATATGTGATACTTAGAATGAGAAAAACTGCATTTGTGAATTGTTGTGGCTGGCAGGGGAATATGAAGCTTAAGTGGGCAGGGAGGCACACAGTGTATAACACTACTTTAATCTAGCACCAGTAGGCGGAAGGACTATTTTATGTTAAAAGCACAGATTCACTTACATTTTCACTTATTTAAAAATGTGTTTAAAAATAAAAAAAACTGCTTCTAAAAATAAAAGGACATTTTATAAGCGCAATAAGACACTCGGTTATGCATTGGTGGATAACCACACCAAGCGACCACCGGCACTCGGCCGGCTCAGCCTGTGCCTAACTACGCCCTCAAGAGTGCGGTTATCACAACGTAATGCACACCCCGTCGTGTCTTATTGCTTACGTATAGTCAGCTTTCAGATTTAGTTAAAAACACATGACTGACAGTTTTTGATTTTTAAAAATGTGCTATGAACTGTATGGTGGGCATTGGTACCCCCTTTTCATGAACAGACCCAGAAGCGAGATTGGACAGTAATTATTGTGGATGGAGGTGTCACCTCCCTTAGGTAGTGGGAGGACAGTTGCATGTTTTCAGTCAAAAGGAACAGCTGCAAGGGAGAAAGAGAGGTTTAGAAGGTCAGATAGTGGTGAGGAGATAGCAGATGCAGAGAAGAATAGCAGTTTAGGGTTGAGACCATCCGGGGACCCACCTTTGAATAGGCTGAATTCATAAGCTACTGCATTAAAGAGATGAGCCATATTAAGTTCATAGAATTTCAGACAATCGAAGTATAGGATCCATTTGGCTTCAAGCCTTCCAAACTTTTTCAACTGGATACACATTCTTCATACAGCTGCAAACCATTGAGGCAGGTAAACTTCTTAAAGGATCCACATCTCTCTCTCTGTCTACAAAATCACTTATGGCCTTTGACTCAGTATTAGATGTGAACTGTGCCTCAGAACAAGCAACAGAGAGAAAAATACTGAGGTTACTTAAGCTAAACATTTGACATTCACAACCTTTGGGACATTCTAGTTAGCTTACATGGTATTTTACTATGACAAAAATGATGTAGGTAACTACAGTGATTTAAACAAGCATTTGTCAATGCCAAATGTTGCTTGCTTCTATGTGCTGTTTAGGTATTTGGAAGTCATTGGAGTGCAAATATTGAAAATTTGAGAACTTACGAGCGAGCGTAGGAACTGCGCAACGCACGCTCGTAAAACAGTCATTGTTAGGAAATTTTTCACGAAATGTTCAACATAGCTATTTTAAGACCTCTGGTCATGAACAGTGTCAGTGTGATTTTGTTAATGTGTCCTATACATTGAGTTTGCCGACTGCATCATTGTCGTGCATGGGCGGAAACACGTTTTGGGCAGGATGTGAAAAATGACAGCTGTACTGCTCATAAGGAGGTGTGGTAAAATAGCAATGTTGAAAATCTGGAGTGAAATATTGAAAATTGGCAAACCCACGAGCTATGCGAACTGTGTGCAACGCATACTTTGTAAAACAGTCATTTTTAGGAATTCTTTCACCAAATTTTCAACATTGCCATTTTAAGATCTCTGCTCATGAACAGTGACACTGTGATTTTCATGTGTCCCATACACTGAGTTCGCGATAATCGATCGGCGCCATTGTGCGCCATATGGGCGAAACACATGTTTTGAGCAGCATGTGAAAAATGACAGCTGTACTGCTCATGAGGAGGTGTGGTAAAATGGCAATGTTGAAAATCTGGAGTGAAAATATTGAAAATTTGTGAACTTACGAGCCTGCATAGGAACTGCGCAATGCACGCTAGTAAAACAGTCATTTTTAGGAATTTTTTCACCAAATTTTCAACATAGCCATTTTAAGACCTCTGCTCATGAACAGTGTCACTGTGATTTTCTTAATTTGTCCCGTACATTGATTTCGCACACCGACTGCGCCATTCTGCACTACAAGGGTGGAAACACATTTTGGGTGAGATGTGAAAAATGACAGCTGTACTACTCATAAGAAGGTGTGGCAAAATGGCAATGTTGAAAATCTGGAGTGAAAATATTGAAATTTCGTGAACTTCACGAGCCTGCGTGAGAACTGAGCAATGCACGTCAGAAAACAGTCATTTTGGAATTTTGCACCAAATTTTCAACATGGGGTTTTGAATCTCTTCTCATGAATGATGTCACTGTCATGGTGGTATTCAGGCCTGAAGGGTGATTTCATAGTCACTGCACAGTCACTGCGAAATCACCCTTCGGGCCCGAATAACGCCATGACAGTGACATCATTCATGAGAAGGGGTCCTAAAACCCCATGTTGAAAATTTGGTGCAAAAATTCCCCAAAATGCCTGAGATATGCAATAAAGTTGAACCCCTCCTATCTAGCCCATTATACAGCTTACCGGCATTTCCTCAGTTCGCGGTCGGCTTTGAAGAGTGCAGACGTGTTCCCGGTCCACCGAAGATCATCGCACCGGAGTCCGGAGGTAAGTATGGGGGTGAGGGGGTTGTGGGGAGGCTGCGCGCAGTGGTGGGTGCGGGTTGTGGGAGGGGGTCGGGAGACGACTGCTGGGACCGCTTTTTGTTTTACAGGTTTAAAACAAAAAGACGCTAGGATTGCTTGCCACGCTGGGGTGGGCTCCCAGTGCACCAGCTATGGGGGTGGGGACAGACGACAGCAGCTCAGCCGGTGGGGATTGGGCACTGTCGTGCTACACAGGACGGCATGCGCACGCCTGGCTAGGGGGGAGCTACGCTATTGGTGCTCACTGACAGCATTAGCTCTCAGTGAGTGTTACTGCATTTTGGAGCGTGTCATAGACAGCTCCAAAATGCATTGGCTTACAGGGGCCGTGCCTGCCAGCTCACTGACTGAATTGGAGGAGGAGGTGACACACCTCCGAAATCTCCGATGATGGCACTATGTTTCTTGCACATGCATGCAAGCAACATAAAAATGGTGTGGGGTTGCAATATAGAGAATAATCAATGCCTTCCCATTGGTAACAAGCTGGTTACCGCGTTGAGTGGTTGTCGTGGCGGCCTCATTAACCTCAAGAGCGAAGCTCGAGAGGTTAAGTCGCCATGGCAACCACAAGACCTGGTAACCCAGCTTGTTACCGATGGGATAGAAGTGGTTGTTTTTTATAGTGTATTCTGGAATGTGGTTACCGAACAGTTTTCCTTAGAAAATAAATGTAGAAGCTGTCTGACATTTCTTTAGCTAGGACAGGTGCTGCCATGTTTAAAGATCGGGATTTTTTAAAGAGTCAGGCTGCACGCGACTATAGTTCTAAACTGTTATGCTGCACTAGCTACATATCTAGTGCAGCATAACAGCTAGAACAGACCATCACAGTGCAGCATAACCGTTTAGAAACGCTTAGATTTTTATGGATGACCGCGTTCCAAAATACACTATATTATTGATATAATCACATGAATATTTTTATGGCAACAGAGTGGGCTTATCTTAAGCAGCATTTCAGGTCAAACTCTTTGTTGTGCCAATTTGGCTTCAGGCACTTCAGCCTGTAAAACCACTGAGGACCCCTTTGGAGTAGCTGGTGCAACTTATCACCACCTCTCACATTTATTTCTAGGTGTTCCAGACCCACACATGTAATATCTCTCTTCCATGTACCCAATCAAAGTGTTCTGCTGATAGGGTGTCTTTGCGGCCCAAAGTTATATCCCAGATGTTTTCTTGTATACATTTCTTTTAGGGCTTCACTGTCCTACCAACAAATAGTTTCTGGCTATTATGAAATAAAACATAAACCAGAAAGGTGGTATGGCATATAATGAATTGCTCAGTCCTACAGTATATGTTACTCTAGTGACTGGGTGCTGGAAATTTCTGCCAGGTATACAGTATACACACAAATGTTGAACTTCCTACAACAGAAAAAGCATTTTGTGGGGGGCAACCAGTTTCTTGGATCAAGCAATTTTGGTGGTTTGTGATTGATTTTGTCTCTAATACTGGGTGCTCTCTCCTGAAGGTAACTCATAGCCTTATGCCCAGTTCTCTTTTCAGAGTTTCATTTGCCATAAGGATGTTACAGTGCTGATGAATCACTGACAGTATAGTCATCAGGGAGCTGAAGATTTTGTTCAGCAGCTGAATAACAATGACATTGGTTGGAGGTACACCCATAAGGTGGACATGTGAAATTGATTTTTGGTATATCCCTTTAAAGGGGGGAACTGAGAAAGCTAATGTCCACTAGGGGATTTAGAAAACCCCACAGCCTGCAGTTTGCTTCTGCTTGCAAGTAGTGCACACTCACAAGTACTAAAAGATTCCATCCCATATTCAAAGTTCATCCGAACTACCTTCAGCCTCTTGGAATTAAAACTATACAGTATACAAAGGATCCTACCTTACCACACACCAGTAGCCAAATGGAAGGGAATATATGCCCCAGATATGGGTCCAGAACAAGCACTGAATCAGACCTCACTAAGACTGGCAATTGGATGACCATGTCCAGTGGAATAATTAACCTCTCCAGCCATCTGCTGTCACAGCCAGAAATGTCAGTTCTCTCTAAAGGTCTGACATTCTGTCCCTCTTCAAAACTTGATGAAATACAACTGTACTCAGACCTGGAGGAATTCTTTAGAAGGTTACGACTGAGATAATTCTTTCATGATCAAGAGGGCTTATCTGATAGAAGTTATAAGCACAAAAAGAAGCACTCCCACTTCACTCCACTGAGTGGACATAACCCTAAACTGGACAACTATATAGACAGTTTTTGACACAGGGCACAATCACAAATCTCCAGCAAACAGAGAAAAATTCTATACAATATCTCTCTTTTGGAAAGAAAAGCATTTGGTAACCTACAAAATAATAAAAGCATCACCATTAAACCTGCTGATGGGGGGGTGCAGTTGTGATCATGGACACAACCAGCTACATACAGGAAGGCTACATACAACTTTTGGAAAACACCTACTACAGGAAGCGGACCTCAGACTCCACAAATAAATTTGTTAAAGAATTGAAACAACTAATCAGCACATTGCCAGAAAATACACATAATGAACTGGAAAATCTGATACCAACAAGGCCAGCACTAGGAGCCTTCTACATGTTACCAAAAATTCACAAATCTGGAAACCCCAGCAGACCAATTATATGAGGAATTGGCACATTACCAGAGGGGATTTCTGGACACATAGAAGGTATACTCAAACCACTGGTGCAAAACACAAACAGCTTCATACAAGATTCTACAGACTTTTTAAACAAACTGCACAGTATTGACCAGTTGCCACCTGACGCTGTTTTGGTCACATTGGATGTTGAATCCTTATACAGCAACATCCCTCACAGAGGTGGCATAATGGCATGCTATGAATACCTGCAAAAAGCCACCACAGAGAGCAAATGACCACCGGATGTGATAGCCAGACTTATGGAATACATCCTAACACACAATTATTTCAGCTTCAACACTGATATTTACCTTCAAAATATGGAGATGGCTATGGGGACCAGGATGGCACCACAGTACGCCAACCTGTTCATGGCAGATGTAGAAGAAAAATTCCTTAGCACACAACATCATAAGCCATTAAAATATTATTGATATATTGATGATATCTTTATCATATGGACAGCAGGAGCGGAAAACTTAAAACAATTTTTTGACAGCTTCAATAAATTCCATCCTTCCATTAAATTCCAAATAAACTACTCAAAATGTGTGCATTTCCTGGATACCACAGTCACACTAAAAAATGGAACACTGCAAACATCTGTGTACAGAAAACCTACAGACAGATGCAGTTACCTTCACAGCTCAAGCTACCATCCCTCTCATACCAAAACATCCATTATACACAGCCAGGCCATCCAGTACCACCGCATTTGTTCAAACCAAGATGACATGGACAGACATCTTAGTACACTAAAATACTTTTTCAGGCAGAAGGGATATAAAACCAGCATCATTGACAGGAATATATATTCTTCACTCCATAGGCCTAGGGAAGAACTACTAAGGTACAAGTCACAGAGAACATCTAATCACATACCTCTGGTAATAACCTACAACCCAGAACTGGAAAAACTGCAGAAATTTTTAATTTTTATTTTACCAGGAGAGACACACTAAGCTGAAAGCTTGTTTACTGGTGCAACCTGGGAGCACAAGGAAGTTAAGTGACTTGCTCAGGGTCATACAGTATGCAAGTGGGGGCTGTGGGATTCAAACCCAGGTCTCCAGCTCAGAGCTTTAAACCACTGCATTATAAAGATCTACAGCCACTACTGTCTGAAGATGAGACTCTAAAAAATATATTTCCCATTCCACCAGTGCTTGCCTTCCACCAACCACCAAACCTGAAGCAGAAACTGGTACGAAGCAAACTTCCCACTGAGCTCCAACTAGGCGACAAAGGTACAAAACCATGCAAAGCCCCTCACTGCAAACTATGTACACATATCTCTCCTGAGATGTGTCATTCATAATGGAAAAACATTTAAAATCCCATACTCATATACCTGTTCTTCTAGCAATGTAGTATATATGATACAATGCAGAAAATGTGAGGAAGGCTGCTATATTGGTGAAACTGGACGGGGAACTCAAAACAACAATGAATCACCACAGATTCACAGGCACCAATAAAAATGAAAATACACCAGTAGGGGAACATTTTTTCAAAACCAAATCACTCCATCAATGATTTTACTGTCAGAGTGTTAAAAGGTAACTTCAAAAACAGTCGGGAACGGCAAACATTTGAACTAAAAATGATACAATATTTTGACACTAAAGAAAAGGGACTTAATAAAGATGTTAGTTTTTTTAGCACATTACCAGTGATTGATTATGCGTAAAACAGTGCTTCAGAGTTTCCTTTTTAAACCCTCACATCAGCACCCTCTGGCTCTTTTAACAGGTACCTTCTAAAGACAATGGTATGTATTTTTTTTCCTGTCTTGATTTTTAACAAACGTTAATTGATGGTCCAGAGTCAGAGTAAAATTAAGCTGCCCTTAGATCTTACAAGTTAAGCTCTTCAACAGACATACTCCAATGACAATTAGAGCCTTCCTGTTTGTAAGGAGTGTAAATTGGCCGTAAGGCTGGGTAGGTTCAGTAATTCATCAGCACTGTAATATCCTTATGACAGATGAAACTCTGAAAAAGAGAATCTGGCACAAGATCATGAGATTCCTTCAGGTGGGCACCCAATATTAAAGACAAAATCATTCACAGCAGAGATCAACCATCAAAATTGCCTGATCTAAGAAATTGGCTGCCCTTCCCCCAATTAAAATGCTTTTTCTGTTGTAGGAATTGCAACATTTGTGCATACTGTACACTTGGTAGAAATTTCCAGCACCCAGTCACTAGAGTAACATACAGGATTGAGCAATTCATTATATGCCATACCCCCTTTGTGGTTTATGTTTTATTCTGCAATAGCCATAAACTATATGTTGGTAGGACAGTGAAGCCCTAAAAGAAATGTATACAAGAAAACATCTGGGATATAACTTTGGTCCACAAAGACACCCCCCGTTAGGGGAACACTTTGATCGGGTACATGGAGGAAATCCAAGAGAAATGACATGTGTGGGTCTGGCACACCTAGAAATAAATGTAAGGCATGGTGATAGGTTACGTCAGCTGCTCCAAATGGAATCTCAATGGATTTATAGGCTGGAGTGCTTGAAGCCAAATCGGCACAACAAAGAGTTTGACCTGAAATGCTGCTTAAGATAAACCCACTACGTTGCCATAAAAATATTCATGTGATTATATCAATAATGTTGCAACCCCCCCACCATTTTTAAAATCACCTGCTGTTGTAACTCCTGCACCATGCCCCCTCTCAATCATATTCCCAGCTCCCCCTGCCCACACTTCTTGACCTACCTTCTTCTGCCTCTATCACTAACCCCCCGCCCTCTATACCCTAACCAGCACTTACCACTAATTCTTGCACTTGACGACAAAGTCTAACTTCAGGACTGCCTCCCTTTCTACTGGCCACCAGTATTCTCTAAGTCTATGTAACATCCTTAATCTTCATTATGCTGTATTAAGTTTGGATACAGTTTTGTATGTTGCCCTTTGCCTACTACAGTAGGAATGTTTTTGCATCATGCCTTATTCCACTACTACTTGTTGCCTTTTTGTCTTTATGATGTGGAACCTTTGTAAACGAACCACTGGTTCAAAGGTATTTTGTAATCCGAGATTTCAATTAAATAAATAAATAAAAAATAAATAAATCACTGTAGTTACCTGTATCCTTTTTCTCATAGTGAAATACCATGTAAACTAGCTAGAATGTCTCAAAGGTTGTGAATGTCAAATGTGTAGCTTAAATAACCTCAGTATTTTTCTATTGGTTTGCTTGTTCTGAGGCACAGTTCACATCTAGTACTGAGTCGAAGGCCACAGGTGATTTTGTAGACAGACAGAGATACAGATCCCTTAGGAAACTCACCTGCCTCAATGGTTTGCAGCTCTATAAAGAATGTGTACCTAGTTAAATAAGCTAGGAAGACTTGAGGCAAAATGGATCCAACACTTTGATAGTCTGAAATTCTATGGACTTAATCCTGTTAATCTCTTTAATGGGCTAGTTTATGAATTTAATGACTCTTCATATGGTGGGTGGTGGCAACTGAGATTTTTCTTGTAACATTTTATAATGAAATGACGTACTGTTGATTTTAAGAGCAGAAAGCAATTTTGTAGTCACTTTATTTGTACTGTGTTCACAAGATAGCTCTGTTACTTTAAAATGAGTTATTTTATTTGTATTCTTCACTGGTTTCTATTGTAACCATTGGGGTATTTAAACATCAGTGTCTGGTGTAATAGCTGCATCTCCTGAACAACACCTTGGTGGTCAAAGTACTGAAACTGTGGGAGACAGATGTGCTTGTAATGTTCATTTGATATTTGCCTGTTGATGGGATTTTTTGCACTCTCTGAGTGTATTTGCACTTGCATAGGCACTTTATGAAATGTCCATTGTAGTAGGTAGTTAAAAGAGCAATGGAGATTCTGTGGCTTGGTTAGAGCCAAATATTTGTGTAAGACGCTGTCATTTCTGTAACGGCATAGCCATGTGAATTTTTAAAAAAATAAACACCAAAATATAATAAATTAATTGCTCTAAATGTGTACATCAGCATACATTTTTGTGTGTGCTTATTTCCTATCTAGACAAAATGCGATTAGAGAACTTGAACAAGTGAGAATTAATAGAAACTTGAGTGTGGTAGTGTGTTTTTGGGAATGCACTGATAATGAAAGGAACTGACCAGCTCTGTTTACCTGTACCTTCCCACTCTATGTTTTTAAATCAAGCAGTTAACATCAGGAACACTGGGCTGTTTCTCTTGGGTAGCATATGAAGTCATCTAACTATACCAAGCATTCCTGGGGCCAGAAACAAAACAACATGGTATTCCCTCATTCAGTCTTTTGTTTGTTATGTTTAAAAGTTGTTTCTGTTCCGGCATCAGGATCAATATCTTTCAGTCCCTGCTGCCATCCAGGGGAACCATGTGGAGAATAGTTGGCAGGGAAGTGATGTCAGGTGCTTCGGAATTCTGTACTCAATGGAAGAGTAGTTTCCACATTGCAGATAAGGTTGGGCCTGCTATATGGCTTTGAGAGCTGCTTAATGAATAAAGCAAACTCTTCGCTTTGCTCCCTGACCTCAGTTGCAGTCTGGCAGGTCAGAGGCACAAGCTCCTCATGTGACTGAGGCCACTGGTGTCTGTGGCATGGCTGCATTGAAGAATGGAGCTGCCATCCAAATTTGGCTCCCTGGCCCTGGAGCAACAGTCCAGGGAGGCCAGGAAAGTGAAAAAGTAATGCAGTGCACTGGACACTGAGAGATGGGAGGTTCTTGTCTGAAGAAATGAAGTGTGTCCAGTCCTCCATCCTGCAGCTACAGTCCAGACTGGGAGAAGTGTGAAGGAGCAGCCCAGGGGGAGGCAACATCAGTGCTCCAGAAGGGAGACAGAAGATAAGCCCCCTCTGGGAGGGTGTAAAATCTATTATTTGTACTTACATATGATCCTGCTGTGCACCTGCATAGTAAAATCCCATTGCTGTCATGTTGCTTTGAACTCACTTGATGCCCACTATTGAACTGATTGTAGACTGACTTGCACTACTGCTCTTGTTACCATCATTACCTTAATGCTAATTGATTGTATTATTGTTGTTCACTGTTCCCCCCCCTCAGGCTGCATCTAGAAAGAAGGTGTTCCCAGCTTAGTATGTATTGCCTGATAAAATATTTGAAATATAATGAATACAGAAATCAATTAATAAACAAATAAAGGCGGCCTAGTGGCACTGAGGGTTGAGATGCTGGATGCCACACCTCACACCACACTGGCAACCCGGGTTTGGGAATGGGGTCGGGTCATCGGGGGTCGTCAGGGGCAGGAGAGGATTGAGCAACTGGAGGACTGCACTCCTTTCCTGGGGGTGGGTGGATTGTGTCTCCCACTAACATTGCAGCTCCCAGTGAAGACTGAGGGCATCGCAACTTGCAGGAGCATGCTGAGGAATTGAGACTATGGCTCATGTCCTGCGGTCAGGTGCGGGAGCGTGCCCATCACACGCTGGACATCACTGCACAGCCAAGCCTCAGGGGGCAGCAGAAAGAAGAAAAAAACCCTGGCACCTGGGAAGGTGATAACGGGTCCATAGTCGGCCCCCATGCTCTCTGCTGGACCACTCCAGTCAGTCCATGGATTGCCTCCTCACTCCACCGAATTCTACAATCTAGAAAGGGCGCTGGTAGGTGTTGGCAATTGGAGCTGAGAAGGGCCGGTATTGGTCCATGGGTCTGACTTGGGGTGGTCTCCGACTGAGTGGGACACAGGCCAGCTCCCTAGTCCACATCTGAGAGAGTCCTATTGGACCAGCATGGGAGATAAATAGAGCTGGAAAAAAAAATAAACAAATAAAAATAAAATAATGCCTTTTGTTTTTCTGAGCAGTACAATATGTATCAGCCAACACAAATTGTTTAAATATATACTGCCACATCTATATGCTTTCAAACAACAGAACTGCTTTGCTCCTGAAATTAACGTAGAATTCATCAATTTGCTGCCCATCTTCTAAAATCTGAAAAAATTCACCTCTCACACTGCTACCTAGATATACAGTGAAGGAATTAGTTACATTATTTTATTGTGTGGTTCACAGCTAATTAATATTAAATCTATGCAGTAGCAATATCTTCTGTCGGCTTCTAAATGTAAACTGTTAAAGCCATTTTGACAGCTAATTTCATTTAAATGCAATCACCCCACTAGATAAAGTGTAATCTGAGTGAGAACACAATGACTAGAAAAAACATTTGTCAGACAGCAACAAACACTTCATTATAATCAAAGAAAATATTAAGGAAAATAAACTGGGACCCTTGTTTGTGCACCTCCCCATGTTGGTGGCTACCCTGCCAAGAGCACCTATACAGGCAGGTAGGCATCCCCATTAGAGCTTGGGTGATGCCCCAGGACTATCCCTTTCCAGGGTTGTGCTTCAAGTGAGGAATCTTTCACAGAGACCATTTATATTTTGCCTGGATCCTGGCTTTAAAAGTGGGTCGGGATTGGCATGCAGTTGGTTGGGATCCAATAAGTAGTACACCGGAATCAATGTTGTTGAACACATTCGACTTTTCATAAACATATTTACAGTTCAGTTCCAGGGAGCCATTTCATTTGTCCAGAGTAATTCAGCCTTCTGGCCACACTTGGCTTACAGTATATGAGGGGGGGGGTCCTCCAGCTCTGGCTCCAACAGCTCTGCATTTTGCAGCAACAGCTAAGATTTAGAATTAGTATTTAGGCTTCTACAGCCTCATTCATGTATTGCCGACAGGTGTCTTGCTTGGACAGGCAAGATCCAGGGTTAGAGTGCATGATTACTGTATCTCACTTTAAACCCACACATTCTGTTATATACATCAGCATTCTCGGAGCAGTGTCGCTCAGTCAGTGACCTTCAGGCTGTCTCTCTTTTATTTCATCCTGGACATCAGATCAGATCTTTCTCTGGGTATCCCCATGGGGCTTGTGACTGTTCAAGCCAGAGTCACTATCTACTATTAACATGAGTGTGTGAAGTTTTAGTGATCATGATGCTTCACATAGCACCAGGTCTCCATCTTGGCTTTCCGCTGGCACACCTTTGTTTACCAAAGCATTCCTTTGGACCATAAAGGTTGGGATCAGATTTAGTTTTACTTTAAACTCAGCAGTTTAACTTTTGTTTGCACAGGGTGAATTATAGCCCTGCAGCCTCTCCAGAACCTGCACTGGGAAACTGGACTTCTCCAACTTTACTGAAGTTATTTCCATACCAGGTCCTCCACCTTTGTCTTCTACTACCGTGTTTCTTAGCATGAGCATCAACCCAACAAGTCCCCCCCCTCCAACACCAGGGTCTCCCTCCGAGATTAATGAAGGAAACTATACACAGGTCAGCAGTGTGCTCCCCTTGGGTAAGAAACACCTCATGGTCCACAAACCATCCTGGTGGTCTATTACTGGTTGGCCTTAAGGTATTTTTTGCTGGGGCCCAAAGACTTCTTTCTGAAGGGCTGCTCCCCTTGAGGTCTGCTCTGTCTTCAATCTAAATCTGCTGCTAGTCCTAACTAACTGCAGCCAGGCTACACTATATCTAACATGTACTACCCTAACCTCTTTCCATTAATACTTACCCCTGCCAGACTGAAGCACAAGTACCAGTCTCAGTACGGTAGCTACTAGTAACTAACCACCTCCCGTTATTGGTAAGAGGGAGTTTTTACAAAATGGTTGCAGAACGTAAACAAGTGCAGTATGAAAAAATCAAAGGTCAGAGATCATGGACTGCTAATGATCTGACATTTTAATGCAGGTACAGAGAACAATCAAAATGCTACTGTGCAGAATAATGTGGTTTGGATATCAAGTGGTTCTTGTGACATTAAAGTACCCCAATACTGAAGGTCAAGTAGTTTTCAGACATCACAGGAATCCAGAGGTGCCCAACAATGCTGTTCTGCACAGTAGGATGTTATTTGTTATTTGTAATAGAAGGATTAGCTTGTTCTACCCAACACACACACACACACACACACACACACACAAAATGTTCACATGAACAGATGTTGATGGAGAAGGTAATTTTGGATGCCCAGTGTAGTTTTTTTTTGTAAATACAATCTTTATTCAACATTTTCAAAGTCTGCATTATCCATAAGTGTAATGATAAAGCAGTATGTACAACTCAGTGTGCAATCACAATTCAGAAGTATTTCAAAACATTCTGGGCCTACAGGGTAATTGTATTAATTATGTCCTCCACCCCCCCTTAGGCACAGCGCGGGGGTAGGAAGTGCGTAAAGTCAGTGTGTAACTTAAGCCACCCTGGACCCAGGATCAGTTGAAAGGGCACCATGTGTGCGGAGCGGGGAGTCATGGGGACCGGAGCACCATCCCCCAAGGGGGGGAGACAAGAGCACAACAAACAGGACCAACCACTGTACTTGAGCAGAATAATCACTAGGTAGAGCTCCCATGAGCTGGTGGTGTCACTGGGCCCTTTTACAATAGAAAGGGGAGAGGTGTGTGCCCCATTCCCAAGTTACTATCAAGGGACAAAATCCGGATCTTTAGTCATCACATGCAGGACCCACCCATTCCATCCTGAAGAGCAGAATTCAGTCCTATCACTCAGAGTGTGTGTAATCCTCTCCATCCTATAAATCTCATTGACTATGGCTCTCCAAGTTGCCAAGGCTGGAATTCGGGATGTAAGCCATGCCCTAGTAATTTCCTTCTTCAATGCTGTAAGCAAGATACCTAAAAGGTATCGGAAGTGGGGATCACGCAGGCCTTGTGGAAGCACACATAATAGGAACTTCTCAGCAGACAAAGGCATCGGACTACTATACAACTCCTCCAGTTCCACTTGGAGTGACTGAAAAAGGGGGCATAAAGTGGGACATGCCCACATTATGTGGGTATGGTGGGCTTAGAGTCCCCATAGTGCCTCCAACAGGAGGCATCCTTGGTTGTGTGGTAATGGGCCAATATAGCAAGTGTTTGGAAGAACCAAATCTGGTGTTCCCATGCATATTTCTGCCACTGGGAACAAGTAGTTTTAGAGATTATTTGACAAGACTTGTGACACTGTTCCATTGTGATTGACTGGTCATGTTCCTCTCACCACTGGAGCCAGCTTGGTGGTGCTGAGGATTGAGGCACTGGATGCCACACCTCGCGCCATGCCGGCGACCCGGGTTCAGGAGCGAGCCCGAGTCGTTGGGGGTCAGTGGGGTTGAGGAAGGATCGAGCATCCCAGGCACTGCTTTTCTTCCTCGGGAAGGGGTGATCTACCCATGCCGGTGTGACAGTAGCCCCTAGTGGAGACTGGGAGATGTGCAGTGCCCACCTGGCAGTAAGTGGGGGCTGAACTGCAGTGGATGTCTTTCGGATACACACGGAAGCGTGCGTATGCCGAGCAGGACATCATCGCATGTCCGAGTTCTTGGGGCTGTAACACAAAAAGTAGAAAAACCCCTCTGCCTCAGGTGAGGTGATAGCAACTGTCGGTGTCTGGCCACACGTGCAGAGTCAGCCATTCTCACCACCACTCCCTGGGAGTTCTGGATCCTCTCCATGGGGCAGGAGAGTCTGTAGCCCTCGCTTACCCGATGTATTCGGCTGTGGAAGGTTCAGATGAGCGGATGAGCTGTGAGCTAGCACGGGACCCTGACAGATGCCCAAAGGTAGCGGAGAATAAATAGAATCTACAAAAAAAGTTCCTCCCACCACCTCTGCAGCACGTATTCTACTGAGTCACCCATAGTGTCTATCAGGGCCTTATAAAAAGAGGAGCTCATGTGCCCAGCATCGCCCAGTGTGGTTTTCTTGATTGTGGTTTTTCTGTATAATGACTCTGGGTGGGCTTTAAATTTACTCTGGGGTAGGGCAGAAGTTGGGTCTGAGGGTTATTTAGTTTTATTTCCTTGTTTACATATTGGGGTCCATGGTGTGGCCAGCAGCTTGTGGAGAAGGGAGCACTGTGCTGTGAAGTATAGGACAAGAAAGGAATGGGCTCACCTGGAAGGCTGCAAGTAAACATGATTTATTGTAGACCACAGATGACAGACTCTCCCCTACTTATTGGTGCAAGATACACCTTCTTCCTCCTGGAGCCTTTCTGGTGTGTCCATTCCTTTCTTGTCCTGTGCTGCTTTTCCATTAGTGGAGCACCTTTCGAGTGAGTGATGAAGGTTTTCTTGTACGTCTCTTGTGCTGTAGGGTCTGCTGGATATACAGTAGTTTTTTGTTTAGTGGCAGAAATAACAGAATAATTAGAAAAGAGCAGCTATTTATACCTTCTCTTTTTTCAGAGGTATGTGGTATTTTTAAGCTGTTGGTGATTTCTGTGGGCTGGTGAAATTGTCATTTGGAAAATATGTGGGATAATGAGGCAGGGAGAGGTAAATGCTTACAGCTGCAAATGAATCTGTGACTGTTCACACAAAGTGCATCTGCACAGGTAACCATGCAGAATGACATTATAATTACTGGTGACCCCCTTTAGCAACCTGAATTCAGACACTGTTCAAATGCCGTAATAACCTGAAATCGGGTTATTACGGCATTTCAGCACCTCAAAATCACTGTCATGTCTTGTCTCAAGCGGGACACCGTGCTCAAGACAGCTGGAACGATAACTTACAGGTTTTCTGCCATGGTTTGGTACAGGTCCCTCCATCCATACAAAATCTTCAAACCATCTGTTTTAAAACAGAAAAAAAAGCAAATAATGGAGAGGTGATTCCAGCTCCCAAAAGAGGTCTCCACAGTAACCAGAAGACCTTGATCACCACAGCAACACTTCCTGCTCGTCGCGCTGCAAACAGCAAGATTTCACTAAAGTTACAAACATTTTGAACTTTCTAGCATTTTAAACAACTTCTTAAAAGTTACACTATCTTTCACTTGTTTCCCGTTTACCAATCTCCACCAGACTTCTACAAATATCTCTAGTGGACTTCTGCTACGGGACTCAGACTCCTGGTATTTAAACATTTTACAGTTTGAATTTTAAGAGAAAAAAAAGCTTAATCTCTTCAAGTGTTCTGTCTTGTTCATAGCATTAAAACCATATACCAACTTCATTTCAGTAAATCCTGTTGTGTTGCATAAATTCACAATAAATCTAATTCTGAATAAAAGACAGTATCTTTTCTTTGCCCTGTACATACCCTTAACCTGGATTTCAATACTACTGCATACGCTTGACCAGAGAACTTTGAAATCAAACCAGCCAATAAATCAGATTGCAGTGTTGTTACAGAGAACCACTTTGTCTCAGACAGTATTGTTTTATCCAAGCTTTAGTCAGCTGCTTGCTTGTCAGTATGTCCTTTGCAAAATATTATATTTGTTATACAGTTTGAGCAAAATCTCAATACAATGTGGAAAAATACAATTTGTTTGTAGCTGCAAATCTTGCAATAAAATTACAGGTGCAATTTTCCCCTCCTCCTGCTCATGAGAGCAAGTACTGAGCCGTATCAGTATCACTTATGGAATGGGGAATTTGAGGGACTGGCTGGAAATACAGTAGTCGCTCATTGACAGCTCAGTCAGGGGCCTGTTGTGGCAGACAGCAGAGGCCAAGCTAGTAGCCAGCTCCGGGTTGGGTTGTGGGGGAATAAGGTGGGGGCACTACATGTTGCGGTCATTTGATGTACAGGGGATCGGGAATGGGGGGGCCACTAACCACCAGGGAACAAATTTACATTTTACGTACAAGGGATCGAAGATGGGGGGGTCCACTAGCCACCAGGGAATGGTATTGCAATATACTGTAATACAGGGGATTGGGATGGTGGGAGCACTGGACACCAGGGAATATTGTTGGACACAGTGGGCATGGGATTGGGTGGGGGGAGAGACTGCTAGACACCATTGATCAACACAGCGGGCATGAGTGCAGGTGAGGGGAGGGACCAATGGACATCAGGACAGTGTAGATGTACATGTCGGGTCAGCGATCAGTGGAGGAGGGGCACTAGACACCAGGGAAACTTTGCAGTTCAACATTGGGACAGTGATCAGTGGGGGGAGGGCACTAGACAACCGAGAAACTTTATAGTTCAGCATTGGGTGGCAATCGCATGAGGGGGACATTAAACACCAGGGATATTTTACTGTTCAGCATGGGGATGGTGATCGGTGGGGGGGCACTAGACACCAGGGAAATATTACATTTAAAAAACAGGCTGGCGATCAGTGGAGGAAGGGACCAATAGCATCAGGGATAGCTCTCAGGGAATGGGCAATTGGGGGGTAGCGCTGTGTAGTTCAACCTTGCTCTCCATGCAAATGAGCCCATAATGGGCATGCAAGTGGCACCTTTTTTTTAACTGTATTTATGCTCCTCCTTGACCCCACTGAACTCTCTCTAGCATCCTCCCAGGGCTTCTGTCTCTACCTCCCATCGTGACCTGACCTTCTCCGCTCTCCCCACTGGCCTGGCACACCCCCCAGGTCTGATCCCTCCGGGAAAGGGCCAACATAACCCAGGGCACTCTTTCTACAGTATTGAGCTCTGGGACGGAGAGGAAGAGGATAGCGGAGAGGCAAGTCTGACTCTGGGAGTGTGGACAGTGGGCGGAAGGCGTCTTCGCCTATTGGTGGGAGGAGGGGTATTTTTGCATCAGTTGAACCCCTGTGGAGCCCAGCCGGCAAGGCAATGTACTGCTGTGGCTCCATCCCCAGGCATACGCCTGTGTCGCTATGTTCAGCTACCTCCAGGCACTGCCAGAGGTCACTCCATGAGTGAACGCTCCCCCAAACCCTCCTCTGGAAGAGAGAACAGTCCTTCGGATGCTCAATCTCTTCCTTCCCCTGATGACCCCCAATGACCCAGGCTCGCTTCTGAACCTGGGTCATTGGTGTGGTGCGATGTGTGGCATCCAACGCCTCAACCCTCAGCACCACTGGGCCGGCCTATGCAAGTGGCACCTTAGCTCCTTACATGCCCAGTGGGCTCATTTGCTTAGGTCCATTTCAATACAGAAAATTTAGCATGGGAGCAAGCCATTGTGCTGCCATATTTCGGGGGCCATGTCTGCCTGGCACTAGGTGGCTTAGCACTGGGTCTCAATGGCCCTGTATTTAGTTGAATAGTGCCGATGTGCTATTCCACCAAATATCGCAGTTTTGGACACCTGGGCAACTGCAAGAGGCAGTGCAAACATTTGCCCTCTCCTTTGCCCAAATTTGAATATCAGGCCCCTGGTGTCCAGTGTGGTCCTGCTTCTACCCCATTTTACAGCTGGGGTAATAGAAGTACAAAAGTACACTTCTCAAGGCCACACACATTGGACTGATGGAATCTGAACCTGGATCTCCTGCTTCACAGGTCTGTTCTCTAACCACTATACTATGCTGTCTTCTTAATCTCTCTAGACAGTCTGTTACCTGCATTATGCCCACCAGCTTCAAGGATGAACCCTTCTGCCTTGCAGTGGTATTTGAGTAGGGAAAACCTTTACATTTGCAATGGACAATGCAGTATTTACAGTTTCCTGAACTCAGATGCCTATTTGGACCCAATTGTATACCTTTATGGTATTCCTGGGGTAACCGTCTGACCAGCATTATCTGATGCCTCAAGAAGAAGCAGGGGGAGGTCCATGAAGATTGTACTGGTCACTTTGAGCCTAGACATTAAGACCCTCTCCACACACTGGCTGTTTAAAAATGTTACCATCTGCTTAAAACATTATAAGACTGGCAAACATGGTTCGTGTCCGCATTCATAATGGTTTAAAACTGTATTTCAAAACAGTGTTTAAACCCTGATGAAACAAGGGTTTTAGCTCAGTTTTGAAAATGCTTTTTAACCTAGCACGGCTAAATTACTTGTGTGGATGGGAGTCTGCACCATGCTAGAGCTGCGTAGTCTTCGCTGTGGCCCATAATGCAGTGCACAGGTATCCTATGATGCTATGACTGTGCCGTGCATGTGCAGAACTGATGAAAATGGGGAAAGTAGGAAGTGATACCAGTTGTGAGAGAAACTGCCTAAAAAAGTTAAAAACCTGACAGTTCACTTTGATTTTTTTGTTAATCACAAGCAACCCCAGTTGCGTTACAGCATCACATGTTGTGTGCGACGTAATTGTGCTAAAGTACAAGAAAAAGGAAATGATCTATTTTATATGGCAAATAAACAACTGTCACTGGTCAAGCTTCACGATGTCCCACAAAGCATTATGGGATAGGAGTGAGCGAGGAGTGTAAAACAGTACTGCAACATGTAGGTGTAGCTGTGTTAGTCTGGACATGCTGCAACCGTGTTAAAGCATGGCTCTGGGGAATATGAATGTGCTAACACAGTAAGCCTAGTAACAGTTTTAAAACCATTTTAATTTTTAAATCGCCAGTGAGGACAGGGCATAAGGGGCACTTAGAGAAAAACAGGATTAAAAAGTGTCACTAGAAGGGGAACTAGAACATTCGGCAGAAAACAGGGCAGGCTAGATAGATGAAAGTCCTGATCTGTCCTTAACTATATGCAGTACAGTATGAAGTCAGTTTCCTTTTGTGATCCTTGCTCATCTTTTCTATTGTAGGTAGACAATTAAGTCCTTAAACGCTGCAGTTAAAACCACTTTGCTAGCTAAGAAGTGTTCAAGGGGCTTGGGATGACTGAATATCCATTATTATAGATGGAGTTCTTGGAGTCCAGCCTAAATTTAGGATTTCAGACTTTTGGATATAGTTCTCAAAAATCCTAAATTCTAAATATTAAGATTCCGTGTGAGATTTGTATGTCAAAATTTGAGATCAGATCTGGAATTTGAGATCTGTTGTAACAAAAAAATAAATGTCTATCTCCCCAGTGCCCCTAAGCTCACCGGAACCCCTGCTGCATGGCCAGCCCCCCACTATATACACCCTATAGCACCCAACCTCATGTGGTAAGGGCTTCAATCTTGCTAGGATCAGTCTGGATGCCCTTTGTGGAAACTATGTGCCCAACATATTTAACTGAAGCCTGGAAGAACTTACACTTATCAATCAACAGTTTCAAGCCAAATTTTTTTCAGGCGATCCAACACTTTGAGCAGCCGGGCTTCATGTTCTTCCAAGGTCTTCCCAAACATGATAATGTCATCCAAATAAAGCAGATACTCCAGTAGATTCATATCGCCCATGGCTTTCTCCATCAGGTGCTGGAAGGGGGTGGAGGTGCCCGAGATCCCCCCGAGGCATCCGGAGAAATTCAGAGATTCCTAACAGGCATATGAAAGCTGTCTTCTCTCATTCCTAGGGAGCCATCGGGATCTGATAATAGCTGCTCTACAGATCCAGGACCGAGAACCACTGGCTGCCATTCAAACAATCCAGGGCATCTTGTCTTAGGAGAATAGTATATTGGTCAGGCACTGTCTGTTTGTTCAAGGTGGGTTGGTCCACATACATCCTTATTGCCCCACTATTCTTCCTCACCACGACAATTGAGGATGCATGGGGCTCCTTGACTCTTGAATAATCCAAAACCAGTATTTCCTGAAGATGCCGATGGACGTCATCAATGTCTGTTGGAGCCAACCTCCTGGATCTCTCTCAGAAGGGTCTCTCATCGTTGTTACATATGTGATGCTGCTCTCCACTCACGCACCCTACATCCCATTCATGTAGGGAAAACACCTTTGTTCAAGCAGCCAGTTTCTCCTGTACCCTCTCTTTCCATTCCTCTGGGATTGGGGAATCACTTAAATCAAACAGTCCAGGATCAAATCCCTTGGGGGCACCACCTTTCACTGCAGCAGGTTGCACTGCTGCATCAGCACAATAAACTCTTGCTAAAGTCCATCCCTTCCTCACTACCACTTCCCGGTTGGTGACATTCTTTACTTGTGCCGTAACCCTTCCAACATAGGCATGTGATCTGGCAGGCAAAACACCTGGTTTTACCAACAGTCCCGTGGGTAATTTATGCTCCTCTGGGGCATCCAGCATCATCAACTGATTTATCACATCCTTTTTTAACCTCACTACCCTGGCAATGTTACACTCCACGTTGGGCGGTAGCACAATATCCTCCCCATCTTGCCTCCACACTATGCCTACAGAGTCATCAGGCTCCTCATCAAGGGGTTGGCTTCTCTTTCGGTATACTTCTTTAATCATGGGGTGAATGGAAGGCTTGTTACCTTTCCTCTCGGCTTCTTGGGCTTGGCACAACTGGGCTAACCATCCGAACATATGGGCTTTTGTGCCCACAAGCACAGGTACTCCATCGTATATGCCAGATTCAGGGCAAATCAGAGCCAGGGTCTCCACTGCATCTCCTACACCAGCTACTTTTGTAGGAAATGCCAGCCACACCTTCACATATCCCAGATAGGGGTATAACTTCTCAGTGAGTCCCCACACATGTAAACCCTCAAGCAGTTGCATCTCAACATTGGACAGGTGCTGGTCATACCATGACTTGAAAATGATGGTGACTTGTGAACAGCTATCAGGAGAGCTCAAGCAGAAATCCTGTTGATGGTAACTGTGGTTTCAGTTGAGGGACCCATGAGCTGGTTGGGCCCCTGGGACTCCTACCGGGGTACTTGTCACTACCGGACCCCATTTAACAACCTTGCCATTTCCCTGAACTCGACTAGGCCTTCCCACCATCTCTAACTTTACTACTCTGCAGGTTAATTTGTCCATCTGGGCTTTTATCCCAACCTCAGGAGGGGTGCCTGTGCGGTGAACCCAAGACAAAACATGGCAGAAGCTATACTGGGGGCCACCCCACTCACCCCTTGGGGTTCAACTATCCCCAGATTCACCACCACCATCTTAGCTGAGGTGACTACATTCTTACATTCCTTTAGTAAAGTCTTCAACTCTTGCATTTCCCCAGAAGATGCCTCTTTCCCTACCTGGGTAGTGGCCATTGAGGCCTTCTGCACTCCCTATTGTCTTTGCTCCTCCTCCGCTTCCCTAATCTCTCACACTGGGACCCAGTATGGAGTGGGTTACTCTCCCTATCAGCTAAGCAAAGCTGTAATACCAACAGGGTAGAATGGCAAGCGGCCTTTATCACATGTTCTAACTTCACCCGGTTCAAATCATGCGCTGCCACTCCCCCTTTTCTGAATACCTTCTGTAGTACCCTCTCTACTCCGGTTAAGAAGGTGGACAAGGGCTCCTCCTCCCATTGGTGGGTGGTCTTAAATTTCTGCATAAGGTCTTCACAAGATTCAGGGCTGCCAAAAACACTTTCAAGGGCAGTCAGTTATACCTGGGCTGGGGCGTCAGGGTCTGTGGCTCACAAAGAACAAATTACTTCCAGGGCATGCCCATGGAGGCTGTCTACCAGGTGCTTCGTTTTTTCATTTCAGAGCACCACCAGTCCTGTACTAGAGGGGTGGCACAGTCCATCCATGCCTCCAAATCGTCTTCACTATTAGGGGTGGGCTTAACCCCTGAAAACATTCTCAGCTTTCGATAAGAATCAAAACCTATGGGCACAGGTCCAGGCTGGTGTTTCTCAACCTTAGAAAGTCTTGGGGGGAATCCAGACCCTCGCCCCCTTCCCCTAGGGAGATTACACTAAAAGAAGTTACGATAGGCAGAGCTTCAGGCATCCCTTCTGCCACCAAAGCCTCAGGTACCCAGGCAGCCTCTATCACATTGTTACTCTCTACTAGTACAGTTAATGTACCCCTTCCAGACACAAGCATTCTTCCTCGCACTTTTACCTTATCCAGTTTGGCTATTGTGGTCAGGTGTTGCTCTATCTCCTCTTCCTCCATCCCCTGGGGTACTCCCAGCAGCAAAAAGGATTTGTGTGGTTCATTCTCATACCCCCACTCCATTCCACCAATTTTACTTCATCGTCCTCCATAGCCCTAAACCTCAGCGGAACAGACCTGGGTGCTGGGGACCCCGGTGAGGGGTCTCTCCATTTTGAATCTCCAGAGTGGGCATGGCTGGCAAACAGGAGATCCCAGCAGTGCCTCCAAAAATGTAGCCCAGGTGCCATGTGTCCGTGGGCTACTACCTCTGTCTGTTGGCCCTCTAACAGGTTAAGGGGCCTGGGTCCTGTTATGGTGGTGATAGGGGGTTGTATCCCAAAGATAATACAAATAGCGTGGTGCCTCCACCCAGAGAAAGTTAGAAGTGGGTCAGGTGACTGGTTGGCACAGCCCCCTGGGATGCTGCACCTACCCACCTCCCCATGCACATGATACCCAACAGTTCAATAACACCATAAACCATGAACAGTAATGATCTGACAGACTCAGAGAATTCCTGCACACACAATTTCAAATGGTAAATCACAGCTTTATTGGGGTAAGGACTAGTGAAGGGATGCCAGCATGAAGGATGGCTGTCAATGAAAAGATGGTTAATGAGAACAAGCAGCAATAACCGTCTGAGCTCGAAGGCCAAGCCCACCCCTGGAGGCCAACCCCCACTAGTACCAGTGTTTACCCTGATAGTCCTTAGTGGTACCCACAAGGTGCAGGCCTGTTCATTGCTGTGGGTTGGCCAGCTGTTGGAGCCCTGGTAAAATTGAAGAATTACTTGAGGAAGCAGTTAAATCCCTTTTACACTCCCTTGCTTGATTTCCGGGAACCAGGTCCCAGGTACTCATGGTTTTGCAGCACTCAACCACTCCTGGGATGAATGCTTCCAGATGTCCTGGATCACAGAGCTCCATTCAGCAATGGGCACATGGAATCTTGCTCGAGCATCTTGCAGCTTGTCCCCTTCATTGGAGGTCTGGCTGCTTGTCACCTTCAGCCACTTCTGGCCCATTGCAGAGCTCTGTGGCAGGACCACGCCAGCCCCAGGAGGCCCAGACCCGGAAGTGGCTCCACAGCCAGTCTCCCCAGTAGGATCACAGGTTCCCTTGCACCCCAGCATGCGCCGGTGACCTTCTGAGATGGTGAGCCCCACTTGGAATGGGTTATTTGATTCCCTCCCTGGCTCTGGGTGAGAACTCCCAAATGGTGGGTGTCCTATGCAGTCCCTGCACCGAGTTTGAAACCACAGAAATCACAGACAGTTGCTTAAGCAAATTCCAGTGCCAGTTAGCAATGGGTGGCAGCCCTAGATCCTTGAAGCACAGGTGCAAACATTAGGGGGATTCAAACACAGGACACCCCTGCATGCCAGTCCGTACTTTCAGGTTAGAAAATGCTCACAAACTTTTCTTCAGCTGCAGCTGGGACACAGCTCTCAGCCACTTAAACCAGTTCACTCAGGTAAAGTACTGCACCCGGCTAGCATCCCAACTCCAGAGACGTTTTGCCTCTTTAAAATCACAGTTGCAGTCCCACACAGGGAAAACGAACTCTCAGCAGCAACAGTGGCACTCAAATAGAACAGCATAGTCCTCTTAGCACAATTCAGTCCACCAGTGCAGGGTTTCTGCAGCACTTATCCTCTCCAAAATAATCAAACAGCTCACAGTACCTGGGGATTCAAGGTATCAGTCCAGTTTTTGCTCTTTTTCCCCTGTTGATCCTTTTCTGGAAAAGAACAATCTCCATTAGAGACCTGAGAAAGGCCTTTCCAGTCCAACTCCCCTTTCACAGGAGGCCCCTCACTCCAAAAGAGCCTGGGAACAGATTGAAGAAACCCAGAAAGTCCAGTGGGTTTCACTTGAGAATCCAAGGTTCTGATTGGCTGGTTGAGCCGATCAATTGTCTATAAACATAGAGATCAATATTTTCTCGTGGCTTATTGGGGCATGGTTTAGGTGCCTGAATTAGTCCCCTCCTTCTCCCCGGAGTCCCTTTGTCACAATTTTAGGTGCCTAAATAAATGATTGGCTGCTGTTTGGGGTCATAGTGTCACAAACATGACTGCTTCCATGCAGTTCTATGGCAGTTCAGGCAGTCCCACAATGTTTAGAGTCCCGGTGCAGCCAAGACAAGGATTCTAGTTTTATGATGGCTCCACTGTATTGTAGCCCCGTTTATGCCCTTTTAAATGAGCCCACCCTTACATCTTTCTGTTCAGTACTTTTGCTGTCACTGACTCCACAATACAATGCCCCTGGGTGGCAGGCAGCATCTCATGAATATCAGTGAGGGTTTAATTATATATTCATAACCCTCGCTATGTGCCCTGATCCAAACCCTATTCTTTTTGTCCCCCGAGGCTTCTCATTAGCCTCACTAAAGGTCACCGGTTCCCATTCAGATAAGGAGGGCACCAGGACTGCCAACACACTCCCCGATATTGACCACAATGTGGTCGGGAACATCAAAGGCGCAACTACACACATGCACGAGTGCCAGCCCGACAGCAAAATGCTGGCAGCTCACGGTTAGGATTTTTAATCCCTAACAGAGCCAAAATGCAGTACTGAGCTGTTTGGAAAACCTGGGGGCACCAGAATAAGGACTTGGGCCATGGCGGTGGAGGTGATCAGGGAGTTGGTGGACGCCAGGAGGCAGCGGGAGATCTGGGTAAATGGGAGTAATTAAGGTAAGCCCCCAGAGGGGGGTTACATTCATATATACATATACTGACTTTACCACCCCCACCCACGCCAAATCTCTAACCAACCACCAACCTCCCCCCACCCTGTAAGCACCCTGAACCCACAGTTCTTGTGACAACCCCCACCCAGTACTACCTTTAGCCCTCACCTCTCTCCTCTTCCCAGTCCCCAAAATTATGTGTTTTTTTAAGTTTGCCTTATAGTTGGGCCTCTGGGGGAGCAAATGCCATGCTTGCCTTGGTCGCAGTGTCTTCCTAGAATGAATGAATGATGATGTGTTCCTCCGACAGTAACACCTGACTGGCCATTTGTCAAACAGTTTCTTCTCTGTGTAAAAATTTGAATTTCAGGGAGAGTAACAGGCCATATTTCTATGAATTTATTTTACTTAAACATATTTTACCAGGTTAGCAAGCTGAGCCCTGGAAAACTTGTTTCCAGTTGTGACGGGGGGGTTGCAAAGGAATTTGCATGCAACAAGCAATTAAGCAATTACCACAGCATAGGAAACAAGTAGCAAATAAAACAAGTACAAATAGCATTGTACAAGAATAAGAGTAATGGAATTTACAAGATTTACGAGTTACAATATAATCCTCGTACACAAAAACCAGCATAAGGAATGTGAAATAAGCAGAATCAACATGTAGAGGAATCAGCATGACATGGTTTATACAGCAGTTAGAGAGCAGCATAAGTGGTGAGTAGCACATTCATGTGGCAAGTGAGGGGGAAGTTGTGGCTGGGCCAATGGGCCCTATGATACTCTGAGCTGGACCTTGACAGATCAAAAGCTTGGGCAAGTAAAAAGGGTAATAGGTAGACCATTCCACAAGTGGGAAGAGTCTGTAATGAATGGAGGCTTGGCCTGCACTGCATTTGCAGAGAGGTGTTTGGAACCTATTTCACCATTCAGATCTGATAAAATATGAGGCATTAGAGTCAGGGATCAAGATTCCATTTAGATACCCTGGGAGTTCCCTGCTCAGTGTTTAACTCGCAAAAGGGTGGTGTGATGAGCATGCCTCGACTCAGGAGGAGCCCACCCCAATTTGCTGTACACAGTACAGTGATTGGTGCCAGGAAGAAGGTCATGGCAAACCTGCAAAGGGCACTGAATAATGTAATGAGTTTGGAGATGCAAGACTGAGAGGCAACAGAAAAAACCACATACTGTGCCATCATGCAGTGTAGGAAAATCACACATTCAGCAATAGTCTTTGGGTGCTGAGAGGGAGGCAACTGCTCATCTGTACGGAGGAGTTTGGTTACCTGGAAACTGGGTTGTGGCCCATGGGTTAAAATATTTTTTAATATCCTGCCATGTAATGCATTTGCTCAGTGCAATTGTTTCCCAGCTGCTGCTGTCAGCATTTCTTCCACATCAGAAAATACTTGTGTCTGATGTTATAGAACCAGCTTATGTTCCAGTTAGTCCAGGAGAGGTTTTAAAATGAGATATAACATATTTCAAATGCCTTTTTTTAAACCCTCTCTCACAGTATGAGTTTAAAGAAAACATCTCAGCTATGTGGGAGATAGATTAAGCTAACAAATTAGTGTCTGTCCTGCTGAATATGTGACTTCACCCATCCCAGTTCAGTGTACCCTCTAATAATCTAAGGAATTTATGGCATTAAAGCTCAGTAGCTGGATTATGTAAGCAAAAAGACATGACAGGGTGTGGGTTGTTATAGAAATATGGAAACACAGACAACGACAGCAGAAAAAGACATCCAGTCTGCCCATATTATTCTATCAGAACCCCGGGGTCTGCTAGTTGTTTGATAAGAGCATGGCACAGGTGCAAGGCATAAAACACTTGCACCAAGTGCCTTTAGCACTTGGGAAGTACTCCTATCTGACAACAACCCACACCCTCAAGTGTCATATTGCACTGGTAAAATGGGTTTCTTAGAACAATTTTCAGATTATAAACAATAAAAACTGAAAATGAAAACATACCAACATTTTTTAAAAGTATGTGTTTGTTGCATTTAGTTTTTTGCAAAAGTAGTTCCATGAGTGGTGTGATAACACCAGTAGTGGGTGCTTTGTATTAGTAGCCTAACCTTTAGTTTGTGCCCCCCCCCAATTATTTTTTTATGTTGGCTTGTCGCACTTGCACGCAAGTCAACATCTTGCCATAGTGGCAGATTTTGGAGGTGCGTCAGCATGGGCGAATGCAAGGCTCGCATCAGTAGGTGCATCCGGCATTCCCCAATAAGGCAGCATGCTTGTGCTGACACCAACATTATGTAAAGTGGACAAAACTTCTAAGGAAAGTGCCGCTGCAGTCAGAGACAAGCTCCTCATGCAGCAGCACCGAGGACACACCTCCCGATGAGCATTTCCTGGTTAACGTTTAAAATGAGACTTAGGTCTCAAAGAGAATACCACTGTAAAGGAATGAGACTGGACACCACTGTTTTCTCTTTAATTGTATTTACCAGAAAATGCAGCAAATAAAGAAGGTGTTGTCCCTAAATGTCTAGTTTGCACGTCCAATTAGATGCTACACAGTTTTGCTTTGTTGTTTGTTTGTTTACTTTGGCATTCAGACTTCTAAGATAAATAAAGAAGGTGCTAGAAATGTAAAATGGGTGGGCAGGAGCAAGTCCAGTGGGCGGTGCGGTCAGTTTTACCAGCAGAAGGGGGCTCTTGTTAACTGCTGAGAGAGAATGGAGAAGAAGGAATCATGTATCAGCCAGCCTCAACTTGCTACTCAATGACTGGCTGCAGTGTAACAGCTTTTCAACTTGGTATCAAAGTCTGCACCGCAGCTCGCTCGTTCTAGCTGTCCCGCATTCCCCCGCCCCCTGTCTCCGTTCAGGTACACAGCTCTTTGAAAGTGCATGGAAACATTACTTTTTACCTGTTTATCAAGTGCATTCTATTTTGATTCTTTTCTAAACTGTTTTTTTCCCCTCACTCTCTCCATTTCTGTCAGTCTGTGAAACAGACCTCCCCAGTCGCTCATTAAACCCTTTTGCTAATTACTCGTTCTTCCACACCCTAGGACTTGTTGCCTGCCCACCTGAAAGCCACCCACTGTATTCTGATCGCAAGGAGCCAGCAAAGGATTATCACCTGAGTTATTCTTCTCATCCGAACGGAGGCAAAAAAAGGACACCACAGAAGTTATACTAATTCGAAGTACAGCTGTGGAGCACACATGATTGTGCTGGATGATGCCGGTTTGGAGCGCGTCTCGGTCGGGTGGCAGAGAAGAAAAAGGAACAATAGGAAATGGATGCCGCGGCTCTGAGATTCCGAGTTAGCGGGCGGGTGACTGTGGGGAGGAAGCAGTCATCCCGCAGCTGAAAGCTGGAGAAAGCACTTGGGAACTGGTGGGCTAAGTTGAACTGCATACAACTTTTATAATTTTTTTTTTTTCTATTTTTATAATGAGAAAAATGGGGTTGTTAAACGTTTTGAAGTTTTGGGGAGCTTGGATTAGCACACCAGAATTCAAGAAAGTGATACATTTGTTTCATTTGGTATATTCTACATTAAAATGTAACCCCCCCCCCCCCACGGAAATGGTTTGTTGGATTGTAAAAACTTGCTGTAGCAAAGCGAAAAAAAAAGTTTGCTGCGACTTGGAGGGCTGCTGATGATTACAGACAAAGGTGGTAGTAGTCTCTTGCATTCGGCGGGGGAGGAATGTCAGGAATGGTAAAGACGTGACGGTTTATTTTGTGACTGTATCCCTTGTTGCATGAAATACCAGTGTAGGAGCAGGGGGAAAATAAGTGAATTAAAGTATAATATAAAAAGTTGTGTTACTCAAGAATAATCTTGTTGCAAAATCAAATGTTAGGTCGGTGTAGATTTTGATGTGGCGGCATAGACAGCTACAGAGGAGCTATGTTGCATTTTCTAAGTTTGCAAACCCTTTATTAATTTAGCCTTTGTAATAATCTGTATCTTGTTTTTTTAATATTGCCAAAAACATCTCCATCATGTGTCATGCACAAAGCACCATAAACTAATGAAAGAAAAAGTTTACTATGGGCACTGTGCTGTTAATAAAGCCTTGCAGTCTGGCAAAACGTATCCTCCTGTTCTTCAGATCAGCTGGGACAGGTTTCTTGTGCAGCTTTTCCTCCTCCTGTTTCCCCTCGAAGTACTTCATTTCCTGTAGACCCCCTAGAAACTTCATTACCCTTTACTGACAAGTGCTCTGGTAACTTTTAGTAAGCCACATACTACTGTGGTTGGCTGAAGATGCAGCAATTGCTGTAGATGTGGTAGTCGGGGAGCTGTGAACAAATATATCTTAAATCTCTTTCTGTAAAAGAGCACAAAGAGGAATTGTGCTGCCCTGTATGAGTAGAATTGATTGAAAAAGGTTGTTATACCTTTTATTTGATCAACATCACTTAATATACGAGCGTTTGAAGCCACATAGAAACCTATGTCAGGTATTTTGACAACACAGCTACAGGGACATTTTATACAGAACACTCATGTTAATTATTCTTGTAATGTTGAAGGAAAAAGAGGTGACGGTCCTGTTTAACAAGTTTCTTCTCTGGGTTGCTGACTTTCTACATCAGGCTGCGAAATGCAATGTCATCCATGCTAGGGTTACCAGATGTCCTCTTTCAGAGGATGTGTCCTTTTCTCCAACTGCCAAATATTCTTCATGTGACTTCATCATCCTGTTTTTTTAATTATTATTATTATATTATTATTTTATTATGTATTTTTTTTACACTCTCCTACCCAGGACCCCCTTGTAAATGATCCGTGAAGGCGGTGGAGACTTTAAACCCATTTGCTTGGGGTCTGGCACAAGGGCTCATCGGGGGAGGTACTAAGTGGCCTCTTTTTGGCATCCCAAAATCTGGTACTCCTACATGGTACCAAAAGTGATTGCGCTGTGTCCGTCAGAGAGGAATTTATTTTTTGGACCCCCTTCAGTGCCGAAGGTGACTTGGAAAGATGCTCTCAGTCTATCAACATTAAAATGTGTAGCACTGACCTTTAAAAGTCACAGCAAATGGCCAGCATGCATAATAAGAATTATAAGAATAGTTTATTTATTTGCTTTTGCTAACCAGGTAAGCACACTAGACAGCACGTGCCTCTTTTCAGGTGTGACCCGGGAGGATTACAAGTGTACAAATCAGAGTAAAGAGGTAGAACAAGGAGCACATGAAGCCATTAAATAACGGTTACAACAAGAGGTACATAGTGAACAGGTTCATACAGGAGCAATATACATAGTGAAATAGGGACGAGGGGTAGAGTAGCAATATGTACAGGCAAGGGGGTAAAAACAAAAGTAGATACAACAAACATCACATAGTTGGTGTCATAGTGTTGTAAAAACTGTTTCAATAACATTAGTTTACATTTTTAATGGTTTACATGTGCAGCAAAAGAGCTAACATTATAACAAAATCATGAAATCTTTGTGGATCAATTTCTGTGTGTGTGTGTGTGTGTGTGTGTGTATATGTGAGGCCAACATATTCAAATGATTAGCATGGCACTTACAAAGTTAGCACCACACTAACCATGTATAACACCATCATTTGGGAGGTGCCATATTTGGAGGCGTTGGGTGAGCTGCACTCGTCCTGAAGCATGACAGTGCAGATAATACCATTGCACCTATGCAAATGAGAAATGAGGACTCTTTGCATGCGAAGGGGTGCAGTGATATATTAAACAGTTTTGGCAGTGTGCTTATAGTCTGCTCACTTTATTGAATGTAATCAAATTGTATATATTGTGTACCAAATCTCTGTATACTATTCTCATGTTCCCTACTCCCCCGTCGCACCAGGAGACGAGCAACTGTTGCTCAGCATCCCTTTCGGGTGAAATATTTCAATTAATAAAGAAATAAAAAAACGCCTAATTTCAGCAAGATTTAATGCTGCAAAAACCCTGCCCTTAACAGTGCACAGTGGCTGCATCCCCCCACAAGCCCATGCTGTAATTATTTGTAATATCCCTGGTGTCTACAGGTTTCCCCAGCAACCCAGTCACCCCTGTTGTACAGTTTCTCCAGTCTCCTTAGCATCTAGTGGTCCCCCTCTCAAGCACCCATGCATGAATATCTTTAATCACCCACACTGTGCATAACCTATATATACCCTGGTGATTAGTGGTCCCCCTCCCCACAAACAGTAACTAATCCCCCCCCACCCGGCCAACCTGCTCACTCCATACCAACCCCCACCCCACCACAGAAACCAATCCACAGACACAGACCGTGGTGGCAACTTGCATAGCCCTTTGCTCAACTCCTCTGCCGGTCACTGTCGGACTGTCAGTGAGTGATCATGAATACAGTGTTAAAGCTAACTGTCTGACTGTTGCTTAGGATGAGCTGTGGGCTGTTTACCGCACAGCAGTACTGACTGTGTTGTGGCTGACTCTGACTATTGTGACTGTAGTGCTGTGCTTGAAATCTAAACTTCTGCTGTTTGCTTAACTGCCCTAAGGTCTCTGAATGACCTTTTAACAGTTTTTACGGTCTTGTATGAAAACCAAATAATGTTCTGTATGTCACCATAATCACCTACTGTCATCATCAGTGTGTAAGGCAGCACAGTGTTCTTACAGTGTATCGCACTGCTTCTCTTTCAACAACAACAACAACAACAAAAATTCAGAGAGAATTAGTTTTCAATTTACTAGTAACTCTCAACGGGTCTAGCCCCCGTAAACACAGCAACATACAGTACTGTAGGCTGTCAGTTCCACTATATGGACTTGAGTGTTATATGCTCAAAACCTAGAGGGGTGGTCTCTGACTGACTATTGTCACTTTGGGAATTCTTTTCCCTCCTAACTGTTAAAAGTCACTTTGGGAATTGTTTTCCCTCTTAACTGTCAGAAGTCAATCAGCAAAGGCCTAGTAGAAATGGTGAACCCAATGGTCTCGTACAAAGGGTGAAACCAGTTGCCTCCCAGTAAATGAAGGGACCTGTTATATTTGATGGCTCTCTGTGTGTGTGAGCAGGGGAGGAAGTGTTGTTATAACCAGCGAGAGCTCAGTGTGTGGTTATTTTGTAAATTGCAGGGTGCTGGTTCTATATTTGAAGTTCTTGTTCGGTTATGTCTGTGGGTTTTGACCACAGACACTTTTTTAGAGAGTTCATTGTGTGGCATCTTTGCTTGTCTTCTCAGTCCACTGCTGTTCCTGTCTTGTACACATGTATGAAAACTGCTTGCACCTTTTACAGACCTCTACTGTGGGATCCTTACACCCGAGAATTTCAGAGGGTGAGAGTTCTTTCCAGTTGTGCAAATATCTCAAAGACGAAAGGGACACTGTATTCTGCTCTGGCTTGCATCAAGTAGAATCTAGTCAGGATCTTTATATGGTGTCTTCCATATACTCCATGTCTCAAAGTGTTTCGTAGGTCAGTGAGTTACACAGTGGTAGAGCATGGGACTATGCAGGCAGACATATGAGCCATTTAGCATTTAACAAATCGATGACCTAAACGCACACCCCAATTCCTGTCAATCTGTGCAGGATGGGGGTGGGGTTAGTGTCACTTCAATACTTTACTGCCATTCCTATTATGCATCTCTCTAACTCCTGCACTATCAATGCCAATGCCAGCAAGCTAACATTCGGCATTGACAAATGCTTGTTCCCCTTGGGTCTGCACTGCTGCATTAAGGAGTGTAGTCGAAAGCTGGTGCTGTTGTGTGTTTTTTATGTTTGCTTTCACGCATGTGCAAGAAACATAGTGCCATCATCGGAGTTTTTGGAGGTGTGTCAGCCCTGCTCCAATTCAGTCAGTGTCTTTGCAGGCGCGGCTGCAGTTCTCCAATGGCTGCTGGAGCTGTGTATGACAGCTCCAAAAATGCAGTGGCATACAGTTGAAAGGGGGCGCTACGCTTGAGTGAGCAGCAATAAGATATCGCCTGCTCATGCGCGCTCCCCCTGCACACACACACAAAGACAGATACTGCTGGCTCACGTGGCCCCCCACACGCACTGTGCAGCCACTGTGTGTTCGTAGGGGAGTTGTCAGAAACCTGGAATGTGAAAACCTTGGTTTAGCCATGGCAGACATGCCCTTATAATATTTGAAACCTGTAATAATAAGACTGTTCACATATGCCTGTTCTTAAACCATAGTTCCTTGAAATAATGCCTTTTCACAATACAACGGCAATAGTGGTAGACACATTTAGAACAGCAGCAAAAGTTAAGTTGTACAGGTAAGTGGTACAGTTCAGCACCGAAGCATGACTGCACTTTAGTGATAATAACAGTGCTCCTTTCTCTAAGTGGTGCAGTTCAGCACTGAACCATGACTGCACTTTAGTGATAATAACAGTGCTCCGTTCTCCAAGCGTGACATATATAGTCTTAAAAATTATTTTTGTATTGCTTGCATCGGTTCTCAAAAGGCAGGATTGCTGGTTAAGCAAAACAGTTCCCTTGTCATGCTTTTAGTTCACTTGTATCGCAAAAGGGAGTGCTGTACAAAGCAATACAAGACATGTATTGAAGTGACTCAAGCACTGTGTAGTGAGTGCATCCTGCTGGGAAGTACTTCACTTAATGTGGGACACAACAGTAAATTGCAAAGGATGCCCCTTTTAAACATAAGTCAATGTAGAATGCTTAGCTGATGTGGTAAAGGGAGTTTGTTAAGTTGGCTAGTTTGTGGAGTTAGGGCTTCAAAAACAGTTGGGATCGGAGCTGTCCCGCATTGGCCATGCCCTAGGAAGTAGGTGGAAATAAGTAGCCGGGTGCAGGAAAGGTTCAACATCAGTCTGGCAAGGTCGCTACATGCAGTGTTGCAAGTTCCACAGCTACAGACACACAGGTTGACCTGGACTGTTCCTTGGTGTGGTTTAATAGAAGTTAAGGCTTAGTAATGACACCAAGATTCAGCATTTATGTACCGCTGTTCGCTCACATTGTTCAGCATTTATGTACCGCTGCTCACATTGTATCCCAAAGTGTTTTGCAACCAATGCTAGAGATGTACTAGGGGGTGAAGGTAGTGACAGTCGCTTCCTGCCTACATGTCATAATTATATCTGAACTGCTGTCATAGACAGCAGAGTTTATACACTCGCTGTCCCTCTCTCTCTTGCTCTCCCTCAGGCAGCATTCCCAAGTTTGCTAACATTTTAGTGTGCATGTCACTCCCGTTCTCATCCTTGAGCACTGGAACTGTTATTTAGCATGCAGCTGTAGAGCTGTGCCTTATTCATTCTGGAAAAGATTGTAACTGTTTTTGGGGTCCATATCGTAGGTAGCACAGAGCTTTCATATTGTCACACAACAATACTCACATTGTTAAGGTGTGTACGCAGACAAAGTGCCAAGAGAAATGATAGAACACCTAACAAGTTGGAAAAACTTCACTAACCTCCTGTTTCCAGTGGTTAAAAAAATCCTAACTCACTCAGTAATGCAGATTTTATCTTGCCAGTTACAGAACTTGAAAGGACCACTAAAAACTTTACATTACCAGTGCTGTACCTTAATAATTCATATTCCCCTTCTGCTCCATGCATGCATGACCTTGCAGCCTCTTTAACGTTCCCCAGTAAACCAAACTGCACTTGTGGCACATGCACAACTGGCCAGGGCTGACATAATAACCACATATCAGCCTCAAGTCTGCAGTCTGGTGGTCGTTTTACATTTACAAACCAAAGAGATGGAGAGGAGGTGATTTGTTACCGAAAAACCTGCTGCCACATCTCCAGATGGAACATCGGTCACTGATGCTGAAAGACGGAGATCTAAATGGACCTCTCAGTTCCTATCGTAGTCTTTTCATCCCGGCGGGATGTGGGTTTTTAAGATATGACATTTGTCACAAATATTATTCTTTATTGCACCCTGAAAAAACATAACCAACATAAACACTCCCCCAAAAAAGGCATAATGCACTGTAGTAGCCCCGGGTTGTAGCAAATCAGTAAGAATGTTTTTCTTTGTGATCCGTGGTTGTGATCATTCACCGTCTATTTGCCCATTGCAAAATATCAGGCACTGCATCGCCAGGGCATTCGACCTTCCCCACGGATGTGTGTGTGCCAACTCCCTCGGCTCACTGAATCTAATAGTGCACTGCCCTGACAGCAGGGCACAGGAGGTGAGTTAGTTTTCTGAAGGAATTCTGAGCCCTACTCAAAGCAAACTGTCTCAGTCTGGGATCTCAGTACTAGTCACATTATGCTAAACTCTGGGTTATTTTGCACTCTTCCGTAAATACTTTTATAAACATTAAATTGATTTCAGGCGATCAGGTGCCTCAGTACTGCTGTGATGTTCTATGAGCACACCCTGCTGGTCTGTAGTCCCTTCTATAAGTGCAACTGTGGACAGGTCAATTCCTCTCACGCAGCCGGTAGTAGGTGCTCATGTATGGTATGAGGCACAAATCAGCCCCTTTCGATTCACGGGCAACTTGGCAGCACGTTATTTAAAAATTACACACACAAAAAAACATCTACTAGAGCATGTGCAATGAAACCCCAGGACAAAGTCACATAATAAAAACATAAACACCCCCACCAAAAAAAGGCATAATGTTCCAGCATAATGTGCAGTAGCAAAATCAGTAGGAATGGTTGTATTGTGATCTTTCCTGTCTATTTGCCCATTGCAAAATATGGGCGTGCTGCTTATGCATGTAATGCACTGCATTTGCCAGGGCAGTCGCCCATCCCCATGGATATCGTGCCAACTCCCAGCGGCGGCATCTAATGGTGCACCACACAGCCCATTCCCTCATTGAATATAATATGGAGTGTCCCTGTCTCCAGTGTTCCTTGTTCCCGACCTATGAGGCAGTTCTCAGGCTGCACTAGAGTGTCTATTTTATTCACTCACTGCATATAATGAGGTGCATTCATCTAGCGTCTATTCCTCATTGCATAAAAAGTACACTCCCTCTCCATACCTCCCAACTGTCCCCAATTTTCAGAGATGTCCTGATTTTGCCTTAGAATTTACTCTGTCCTCCTACAATTTTCCATGGCTAAACAGTGGGGATTATGGGATAAAATAATGTCAAGCATTACAATTCGGACTTGTTCTTCTTTAGAAAATGCATTTTGCATTAAGCCCCATATTCTACCAGCTTTCTGGGTGGATATTTCAAATTTTTAAGATGTGTCCTTGATTTTGGTCCTTTGTTCCTGATTTTTTTAAGCCTTAAGTTACCCCTGATTTATGAGGCAGGAGGTTGACAAGTATGCTCCCATCCCTTTGTTACTTGTCTTCTGGACTAAAAGTGACTGCGTCTCAGTCTGTTACTCAGTCTGCACTCAGGTGCCCCCAGGGGCTTCTGCACTTCAGCTGTGCTGCATGCTCCCTGTCCTGTCCCGTGCCTGTCCTCAGCCTGTGGCCGCTCATTCCTGTCCCAGTGGGCTCCTCATTGGCAGGCCAAGATGGCATTTTTGAAACTGGAGCAGGTTCATGCCAAATCCTGTCTCATATGATGTGCTTGCCAAATCAAGTCACATTCTGAATCTGATTGGCAGCACTAAGGTTTAAATGAAGGTGGACAGTGAAGGGTGGCAAGGGGAAAGAGTAAAGTGTGTCAACGCATCAGCGGAGTAGCAGAGTTGGGAGCAGAGCACAGCACCAGCGTGGTCTTGAGTGTGGTCTATCCACCATCAGCGCAGAGGACCAGAAGGCCAGCCAGAGATAGAAGATTGTCATCTGGTCCAGTCCAAGGAGAAGAGAGGAAGCCACAAGCCAGAGGAGGAGGACTAATAGGAGGGACCAGAAGGGCTGAAGATGGCATGGCAAATTGTCCCCGAGAAGCAGCAGAGTACTCGCCACACCAAGGCAGAAGAAGGCAAGGCATCAGCGAGGAGTTGGAGGAGATTCCATGGGGTCAACTGTCAATTGTTGAGGGTGAGGAGGAACTCTCTGAGTTGGAGGAGTGGTCCGTGGCACCACTGACCGGTCACTCGTCAAGTAAAGTAAACTGGACTGGGGGGGCTGGGAGAGAGATCCAGGCACCAGGCTGGCTGTGCAGAGCCAAGGAGAAGCCAGTGAGTAGAGCAGAGGGCAGCAGGGCACTCAAAACGACACAGGGAACCAGCCATGCCTAATATTCCAAGTCCAGATTCCAGGAGACCGACTGCCCAGGCCGACTACCTAGTCGGTTATTGAATGTGGGCTGTGTGGGAATGAGTTAGTGGGAACAGCGAGTTGTTGACTAAGACAAGGCCATGCGGCATGCCGTGGTTAATTTCCCGGTTTATTTATTTTATTGAAGCTCAGATAGGGATTCCCACAGGCTGTGTGGAAGGTGTACTGGTGGCCCCGGCTGGTGGAGTTCAGTGCATAGGAACAGCAAAGCAAAGTATCCAGGCAGAATCTGAATTTAATTGTTGTATGTAGATAAAAAAAAAGTCTACTCTGCTGGCTGCTCAGTTATTGGGACAATTGTGTGAATATAAAATCTGCATCACAGTCCGGATCACAGTCTATCACTGTCCTGATGGAATGTTGCCTGGAATGTTGCTTTGCAGAGACTGTGGCTATTGTTAATATAAGTAATAACTGCAGACCACACTGTACTTTAATGTTTATTACAGTGATCCTATCTTATCTGTCAAACCTGTAAAGCAAAACCTTATTTGTCTGTTGCATAATGTTTTATGGCCATCTGTGTTAGTGTTTGAGTTGTCTACCTCTGGCTAATTGCCTGCGCTGTCTTGCTTCTCCCAAGTGAAGTAAGCTGTCCATTTATTTTATTTTATTTTATTTGTCTCCAACACTAAGGTGGATACCAACACTTTTTTCAGGTTAAATGTTCCTGTATTCAGTGGTTGAGTGCAGAGTAGGTCATTTTATTTTAAAGAATCTTACATTTTATGAAAGCCATTTTTTATCCATCTATTAAGTTGATGTTATAAGGCCCCTATATATTTCGTGTTCAAGATAGTTTTATTTATCTTAAAATTTGTACTTGGAATGTAAAACAAACTATATTTAAGTGCCAATCCATAACTAAATACAAAGATTTGCATGCTTTAGGAGATGCATTTAATTTGAATATCCTTTACTGAATTGTGTCCATTGCCCTTAGCTTTACATGGCCTGGTTTGTAAAATTCAGATTCTCAATTTGTAGTTCTTGAGGACTTCTGCTCTAGGGAAGCAGACAGCTATATAAATGTGCAGACCCAAGTATGAATCCAACCACCACAATAAACAAACCATGTAACCTTGAGCTTCACTTCTGTGTAATTACTATGTGATGTACTGTATGGTATTATTTGGAATGTCTGTACTATTTGAACAGTCAACACTTAGTGGATGCAACATTAATTGCAGCTGGTTGAGTCTCAGCAAGTATGTCACAAGCTGGTGTTCTGGGGCTGGTATAGTATGGGTGGTTAGGTGCTGACCTGGCAGGTACATTGAAGTACAAGTGATGCAGGTAATGTAGTGCTGACAGAATGTTACAGACAGGTGAGTGGAAGGAGTGCATTACTGGCAGCTGGTTTGGTACTGGTAATGGGTACATTGCAGGTTGGTCAGGTGCACTGAGGCTGGCACTGGTATATTGCATGCAAGTGACCTGTAGTTGGCACAGGTACACATAATGTGGAAATGCAACAGAAGCGTGATTTCTTTAGGCCAAAAACAAGGAAAGGGGTCATTTTTGAAAAGTGCACAAGAGCATGGGTACCACTTTTTATAGAGTGTGCCACCACTGGGGATTTGATGGTGTTGGCATTGTTCAGCTTATCCTGGATAACAGAAGTCACCTGGGGCAGGGTGCAGCCCACACCCACTGGCTTAGGGTGCGAGCAAAGAACATACATTAGGTTAACAGTCCATTGTGCTGTGTGGTCCAGGTGCTAATTGTTTTAAAGTTAACGGCATCAACTTACACCCTCTCACTCCCTCCTTCCCACTGCGTGCTGGCTGCCCACCCTGCCTCCTCCAATGGCACCCGGCATCAAATTAAACCCTCCACTCCCTCCCACTGCATGCTGGCCCTGCCCGCACCCTCCATTCCCCCACCAGCACCAGGCATCAAATTCAACCCTCCCTCCTCCTCCTCCTCCCACTGCATGCTGGCCACCCTGCAACCTCTGTTCCCCACCAGCACCTGGCATCAAGTTAAACCCTCCGCTCCCTCCCACTGCATGCTGTGGCCACCCCACCCTCCTTTCCCCACCAGCACCTGATCAAAAATTAAACCCTCCCCTCCCACTGCATGCTGGCTGCCCCCACCCTCTGTTCCCCACCAGTGCCTGGCATCAAATTAAACCCTCCTGCTCCCTCCCACTGTGTACTGGCCACCCCCAACCCTCTGATCCCCCACTGGCACCCAGCATTAAATTAAACTCTCCCGCTTCCTCCCATTGCATGCTGGCTGCCCCACACCCTCTGTTCCTCCACCAGCACATGCCATCAACAAGCAAGCAAACATTTGGCATTGACAAATGCTTGTTTTCGCTGCACTGCTGCATTAAGGAGTACAGTGGAAAGCTGGTGCTGCTGTGTGTTTTTTTTCTCTACACTGCTGCATTAAGGAGTACAGTGGAAAGCTGTTGCTGCTGTGTGTTTTTTTCTCTGCACTGCTGCATTAAGGAGTACAGTAGAAAGCTGTTGCTGTTGTGTGTTTTTTTCTCTGCCCTGCTGCATTAAGGAGTACAGTGGAAAGCTGTTGCTGCTGTGTGTTTTCTCTGCACTGCTGCATTAAGATACAGTGGAAGCTGGTGCTGTTGTGTGTTTTTCTCTGCACTGCTGCATGAGAAGTACAGTGGAAAGCTGCTGCTGCTGTGTTTTTTCTCTGCACTGCTGCACTGAGGAGTACAGTGGAAAGCTGGTGCTGCTGTGTGTTTTTTCTCTGCACTGCTGCATTAAGGAGTACAGTGGAAAGCTGGTGCTGCTGTGTGTTTTTTTTCTCTGCACTGCTGCATTAAGGAGTACAGTGGAAAGCTGTTGCTGCTGTGTGTTTTTTTCTCTGCACTGCTGCATTAAGGAGTACAGTGGAAAGCTGGTGCTGCTGTGTGTTTTTTTCTCTGCACTGCTGCATTAAGGAGTACAGTGGAAAGCTGGTGCTGCTGTGTGTTTTTTCTCTGCACTGCTGCATTAGGAGTACAGTGGAAAGCTGGTGCTGCTGTGTGTTTTTTTCTCTGCACTGCTGCACTGAGGAGTACAGTGGAAGCTGGTGCTGCTGTGTGTTTTTCTCTGCACTGCTGCATTAGGGAGTACAGTGGAAAGCTGGTGCTACTGTGTGTTTTTTTCTCTGCACTGCTGCATTAAGGAGTACAGTGGAAAGCTGGTGCTGCTGTGTGTTTATTTTTCTCTGCACTGGTGCATTAGGGAGTACAGTGGAAAGCTGGTGCTGCTGTGTGTTTTTTTCTCTGCACTGCTGCACTGAGGAGTACAGTGGAAAGCTGGTGCTGCTGTGTGTTTTTTTCTCTGCACTGCTGCATTAAGGAGTACAGTGGAAAGCTGGTGCTGCTGTGTGTTTTTTTCTCTGCACTGCTGCACTGGGAGTACAGTGGAAGCTGGTGCTGCTGTGTGTTTTTCTCTGCACTGCTGCATTAAGAGTACAGTGGAAAGCTGGTGCTGCTGTGTGTTTTTCTCTGCACTGCTGCACTGAGGAGTACAGTGGAAGCTGGTGCTGCTGTGTGTTTTTCTCTGCACTGCTGCATTAAGGAGTACAGTGGAAAGCTGGTGCTGCTTGTGTTTTTCTCTGCACTGCTGCACTGAGGAGTACAGTGGAAAGCTGGTGCTGCTGTGTGTTTTTCTCTGCACTGCTGCACTGAGGAGTACAGTGGAAGCTGGTGCTGCTGTGTGTTTTTCTCTGCACTGCTGCATTAAGGAGTACAGTGGAAGCTGGTGCTGCTGTGTGTTTTTCTCTGCACTGCTGCACTGAAGAGTACAGTGGAAGCTGGTGCTGCTGTGTGTTTTCTCTGCACTGCTGCTAGGGAGTACAGTGGAAAGCTGGTGCTGCTGTGTGTTTTTTTCTCTGCACTGCTGCACTAAGGAGTACAGTGGAAAGCTGTTGCTGCTGTGTGTTTTTTTCTGCACTGCTGCATTAAGGAGTACAGTGGAAAGCTGTTGCTGCTGTGTGTTTTTTTTCTCTGCACTGCTGCATTGAGGAGTACAGTGGAAAGCTGTTGCTGCTGTGTGTTTTTCTCTGCACTGCTGCATTAAGGAGTACAGTGGAAAGCTGTTGCTGCTGTGTGTTTTTTTTCTCTGCACTGCTGCACTGAGGAGTACAGTGGAAAGCTGGTGCTGCTGTGTGTTTTTTTTCTCTGCACTGCTGCACTGAGGAGTACAGTGGAAAGCTGTTGCTGCTGTGTTTTTTTTCTCTGCACTGCTGCACTGAGGAGTACAGTGGAAAGCTGGTGCTGCTGTGTGTTTTTCTCTGCACTGCTGCATAAGGAGTACAGTGGAAAGCTGGTGCTGCTGTGTGTTTTTTTTCTCTGCACTGCTGCATTAAGGAGTACAGTGGAAAGCTGGTGCTGCTGTGTGTTTTTTTCTCTGCACTGCTGCACTGAGGAGTACAGTGGAAAGCTGTTGCTGCTGTGTGTTTTTTTTCTGCACTGCTGCATTGAGGAGTACAGTGGAAAGCTGGTGCCTGTGTTTTTCTCTGCACTGCTGCACTGAGGAGTACAGTGGAAAGCTGGTGCTGCTGTGTGTTTTTTTTCTCTGCACTGCTGCATTAAGGAGTACAGTGGAAAGCTGGTGCTGCTGTGTGTTTTTTTTTCTCTGCACTGCTGCACTGAGGAGTACAGTGGAAAGCTGGTGCTGCTGTGTGTTTTTTTCTCTGCACTGCTGCATTAAGGAGTACAGTGGAAAGCTGTTGCTGCTGTGTTTTTTCTCTGCACTGCTGCATTAGGAGTACAGTGGAAAGCTGTTGCTGCTGTGTTTTCTCTGCACTGCTGCATTGAGGAGTACAGTGGAAAGCTGGTGCTGCTGTGTTTTTTCTCTGCACTGCTGCATGGGAGTACAGTGGAAAGCTGGTGCTGCTGTGTGTTTTTCTCTGCACTGCTGCACTGGGAGTACAGTGGAAGCTGGTGCTGCTGTGTGTTTTTTCTGCACTGCCACATGAGGAGTACAGTGGAAAGCTGGTGCTGCTGTGTGTTTTTTTTCTCTGCACTGCAGCACTAAGGAGTACGGTGGAAAGCTGTTGCTGCTGTGTTTTTTTTTCTCTGCACTGCTGCATTAAGGAGTACAGTTTAAAGCTGTTGCTGCTGTGTGTTTTTTTCTCTGCACTGCTGCATTAAGGAGTGTAGTGGAAAGCTGGTGCTGCTGTGTGTTTTTTTTCTCTGCACTGCTGCATTAAGGAGTACAGTGGAAAGCTGGTGTTGCTGCTGTGTTTTTTTTCTCTGCACTGCTGCATTAAGGAGCACAGTGGAAAGCTGGTGCCGCTTTGTTGCAGAGCAGAACTAAAAGCTGAAATCCGATGATGCCATGAGTATGCTAGATACTTGAAAGCCACCACCGGTGCAATCGCATGGGAGAGTAACTTGATGAAGTCATTTCTTTTTGCTTTTAAGAACTTTGGGTAAAAATAACTAATTCTCTTTTATTGAAGAAGAATAACTAGACAGGAGAGGGCAGGTATTAGCAATATATACAGGGTTTTTGTCGTGTGTGTGTTGGAGGGAGTTAGCAAGCGAGCGAGCAGGCCTGTGGGCTGTGGAGAGGTAGTGGAGCTGGACTGAGCAAGGATCACTGTTGGAGCTGATTCAGCCGGTGGCAATGGATTTCTGGCATAGGAGAGAGAGAAAAACAAAAAACAAAATACTAAAATGTCAGATGATGCATTTCAATATTTTTACATGAATTTTATGTTTCTTAGTTGTGATGTGGGTATGGGGAGTGATTCAAAACCGTAAAAAATGTTTATTATATGTTAGGGCAAGTAGAGGGTATTCACTGTTTTTGCAGTAATAACATGGCTGCCAGAAATGTTTTTTTTCAATCTTCTGGGAGGTATGGATATGTGGGATGCACTGCATCCTGGAGCCAATAAAAGTGCCAGCTGCAGGGTTGTTATCCTAGAAGGACCAGGGTCCTGACTAATCAGGATGCACAGTTTTCCCTACCCATTTTATAAAAGCCAATAAATACGGGGATTCATTATGAGGGAGTCACATTCTGTAGCTCCTCAAGGCACCAAACAACTTTGAATGCAATAAACATGAAAAAGACCTCCAGGCCGGCCTGGTGGCACTGAGGGCTAAGGTGCTGGATGCCTTACCTCGTACTATGCTGGCGACCCATGTTTGGGAATGAACACGGGCCACCGGGGGTTGGCGGGGGGTGGAGGAGAAGGATCGAGCATCCAAGGGACTGTTCTCCTTCTCCAGGGTGGGGTTAACAGTGACTGGTACTCAACTGGCCCCTAGCAGAGGCTGGAGTACAGTGCACCGATGCTGTTGAAGGGGGTGGAGATGGGACAGATGCTTGGAGGAGCATGTGCGGACGCATGCGTGCTCTCTCTGCTGGTGTCATTGCACGCCCCATCCACGCAAGGGGAGAAAATGGATAAAAATGGTCCCTGGTCACACAGGATGAAAGCAGCCACCCGCCACAGGCCCTGACTCTGAATGGTGCTCCCTGAATCTGGATCCTGGTCAAGGTGAGTTGAACTAAGGGGGCTCCTCACTGCTGTGCCATGGAAGGGAAAAACTGTGGGGGAAGAGGCGGTAAGCTGCCTGATGTCAGGGGCCGGGGCTGGACGGGTGGTGAAAGATAGATGCCGACCGGGCCCCAGTGGAGAAATAGATCAACAAAAAAAAAGATATCTAAAACTGCTAAAGAAAGCTAAGAAATGTAAGGAAAGACAAAGTTCTGCAACTGACACTGACTCCTTTTTCAAAATGGTGCCTTTACATAAATTTGCATCTCAGTTATAGTGGGCATGGGTGGGGAAGTGGCAGCTGTGCCAGCAATAGTGTCACCTTGCATGACAGATTCATCTGGATCGCTGGAGGATCTCTGCAGGCTCTGGAACCTGATTGATCCAAAGTTGCTCTGCACTCTCCTGGTGCAGAAATGTGATGTTGCCAGTTGCTTTTAAATCAAAACTTCATTTATTGTAAAGATTTCTATACAGCATCCTTCTCCTTGTGGAATCAAAGTCTCCATTCATTATACGGCCTCCCCAGTGCTTCGACTGGGGTATTGTCCTCCTCAGTGGGGGCCCCATGAGGAAGATCACACCCCTGATCAAAGCTCTGGGGAGTGCATTTAGTGAGTGGAGACTTCAATTCCACAAGGAGAAAGATGCTTTATGGAAATCTTTACAATAAACAAAGTTTTGATTTAAAAGCAACTGGTGACGTCTCATTTTTGCATCAGGAGAGCACAGAGCAACTTTGGATCTTTTTGACTATCTCAGGGCTAGCAACCCCCATCTCTGTTCCAAGCTTCTCTTGGCAGTGCATACAGTTGGGAGAGAGGTTTATTCTGGAACCTGATTGGCTGTGTTTCTGTCTTCTGCCCTCATTACCATCTCTCCCAGAGGTCAAAGTCTCTTCAAGATGGTGCTGCCTATGTCCCTGTGGTGCACTGGCACCAAAGTCCTTTATTTCCCAAGGGCTCCTGCCCTTAAATATTTATTTCCCCACAGTCTGTACCCTTATTTTCCCTCAGGTTGTGCCCTGCCTGGTTGCAATGATGCTTCTGTCAGGATGGGGCAGTTGTCAAGGGATTTCCCAGGTTGTCAGGAGCACTGATCGTGCTGTTCTCGGTAGGTGGCAGGGAAGGGCCGTTGATGTGTGGCTGGAGCTGTGAAGAGCAATGTCATGGTCAGCACTTAAGGCAGGTCCTCCCCATCTTTGCTGTCACCTCCAGTCCCATTTGCAGTCCTTGAGGAGCAAGCCGTGAGTGCTTAGCAGAAGTCTGGGCTCTGGGAAGATAGGTAGCCCCACACTTGGGGGGGTGGGTTACATGTTAGCTCCATGGAGAGCATGGATAGGGCTCCATGTACCTACTGCTCATACAAATACATACATATATACATATACATATACACATACATACACATATACATATACATACACATATACATATACATATACACATACATACACATATACATATACACATACATACACATACACATATACATATACATATACACATACATACACATACACATATACATATACATACACATATACATATACACATACATACACATATACATATACACATACACATACATACACATATACATATACATATACACATACATACACATATACATATACATATACACATACATACACATATACATATACATATACATATATATATACACATACATACACATATACATATACATATACATGAATTTCATGCCCACTGGCCATAGCCAATTAATTTAATAAAATGTTTACGATCTGGACTCTTATTGTAAGGATAGTAAAGACCGTTCCTCAGATGTACATATTGGAAGAACAGAGGATAGACCAAACTTTTACTTAAAAGTTAATACAAAGAAGCAAGTGCTTAAATTATTGAATCAAATAAAACTAGATAAATCTGGGGGGGGGTGACAACCTGGCTACAAACTTATTAAGGGAAGCATCTGCTGAACTAGCTTACCCTATTAGTATTATAGATAATTTGTCCTTTTCGGTTGGCCAAGTGCCTGATTTATGGAAACATTATTTAGTACTACCTATACATAAATCAGGATCTTTCCACGATTTTGTTAATTATAGACCGATATCCATATTATCGGCTCTCTCGAAGGTTCAAGAAAAACTTGTTTATGGACAGCTTATTGATTATGTTGAGAAATATGGTTTGTTATCACAAAGCCAGCATGGATTTAGGAAGGGACATGGGACCAAGATGGCCTTGGTCAAGTTCATGAGTACGGTCCTAGGGCGTGGAAAAAGGATGCCTGACTGGGGCTGCATTTGTGGACTTGATCAAGGCATTCGATTTGGTTGACCATGACATTTTGATTAAGAAAGTTAGTGCTTTGGGAGTGGGTCAGTCAACATTGTGGAAGTTCACTAATTATCTCACTGAAAGGTACCAGATGGTTAAATACGGAGGTTGCATCTCTGATAAAGCCTTGGTAAAGTGTGGAGTCCCAGAAGGCTCCACACTAGGGCCTATTTTATTTTCCTTAGTCTTTGATTCAATATCCACAGTTATCAGAGAATGCATATTTTACTCTGTATGCTGACAATGCTGTATTTTATGCACATGACTTAACCATAATTGATCTAAATGGGATTTTAACTAGGGAAATGTGTACTTTACAGAAATGGTTGTTAAATAATAAACTGGTTCTTAATAAAACAAAGACCAAGACAATGGCCTTTGGTACCACAGCTAGACTTAGGGATAATGCGCATAGTCTGCAGGTTACATCACTGGATGGCACAGCGTATGAAAATGTTACCACATTTCACTACTTGGGAGTAACACTGGACCCTGTTTTCAGCTATGGTCCTCACATGAAAATATTAACAGCAAAAATCCATGCTAAAGTTGCCTTATTGTATAGGCTATGTAATTTTCTGACCACTGAATCAAAGTTGGCCATAGCAAATCAGGGTCTAACGCCAATAGTTAACTGTGCTGCACTAGTAACTGATAATGCTCCAATTTGTACACTATCAAAGAAATTATCTTTGATACAAAAAATTGGAAAGTTTGCTTTGCTAGCGCCTAACAAACTGCATCACTGTGAGGTTTTAAAACAAGCATTTGTCATGCCGAATGTTGTCTTGCTGGCATTGGTAGTGCAGAAGTTTGAGAGATGCGTAATAGGAATGGCAGTGAAGTACTGAACTGACGCCAACCCCACCCCCACCCTGCAGAGACTGACAGGCACTAGGTTGTGCCTTTGGGTCGTCGGCCATAACGCTCATGCCATTTCACCTCACCCTGCCCTGCAGACAGCGACAAATGTCGCAGTGTGCCTTGGGGTCTTCGGGCCTTATGCTCACCCCATTCCATAAAGAAATACGTTGAGATGGGTGCACTATAGGAGAATGGGGTGAACTTTGGGCCGAAGCATCCAAGGCACACCCTGATGCCTGTCAGTGGCTGCAGGCTGGGGTTGGAATAGTGTGAGCATTACAGCTGAAAATCCCAAGTCACACCCCTGCCTGTCAGTCTCTACAGGGTGGGGTGTTACAGTTGGAAATCCTAATGCCACAGGCGTTTGTTGGTTATTTTTCACTCCAAATTTTCAATATGGGCTTTTTGTGACCCCACCTCATGAACAGTGGCACTATCAGTTCATTAGCCGAAAGGTGATTTTGTACAGCAACTGCGCCATTTGGCGCCACAGGTGCGAAAACACATTTTGGGCAGGATGTGAAAAATTACAGCTGTACTATTCATGAGGAGGTGTAAAAAATGGTAATGTTGAAAATCTGGAGTGAAAATATGGAAAATTGGTGAAGTCACAAGCATGTGTAGAAACTGGGTAACAGACTCCTGTAATACAATTATAGTATATGGTTAGGGCTTATTGTGTATGGAAAACAAACGTTTTCCAAATCTTGTTGTAGGACAGTTCAAAGGTCAAAAAAGTTGTTGTACTACTGCTCTGACATCACATCGATAGTACAACAACTTTTCCCCCTTGAGCTCCTACCTGATTGGTGGAAACAAGCAGAGATTCAAAAAATACATACAAAAATGGCGGACTCATTTAATGAGCGGTCTGGGGAGCAGACAGTGTGGACATAGACTACCATAATCAGGTTGGTCTGTCAAAAATAACAATTTGCTGTTTTTTTTTAACAAAATGGCACAGTTTCGGTAAAAGCAGAGTGGGACTATGGCTAGGAGCGTGGATGTGACTGGAACATGAACGCGTAACTACAGCGAGGAGGACTGTTATCTTAGGGAAAGGGACTCGAGCGAGGAGGAGTGCAGAAGCGTGAACAAGGTATGAACCTTGTATCTATTTGGGAGAACCATATACTATAAAAAACAGTGGATGGTCACCCATCCACAACGAAGTCTGTGTTTCCATCTCGGGAGTTGATGATGACAGAGACCTCTCGATCTTCGCTCTTGAGGTCTCTATGCAGGGCCAGATTAGTGGATGCGGGGGCCCTACTCCAAGTCATATTTTGGGACCACTGGGGGCCCTAAATGCCAGCATCCCACTCTTCTGTGGTGCCGGGCATGCAGAAACCTTGTAAACTCCAGCAATTCATCAATTTAACAATTAACCTCTAACTTAGTGGTGAAGCTAAGTAGAATCCATTCAGAGCACTGTGGTTTTGCTCCCAGATTTATGATAAATGATGCATCAAATAATTCAAATTCAAGCAGTGAATATAGTTGGTAGCCCCCCCCGGCTATAGAATCTTGCAGCCCCATGAGCCCAGGCTAGTAGCAGTAGCAACCAATCCTCACCCCATGTAAATGCAATTATTTTCTTTTCTCTGTTTTTTTTGTCATTTTTTTGCTTCAATTCAATTAACTGCTGTTAAGTGTTCCCTTCCCACTGTTTCCAATCCAACCAAATCATCCACCAAATCCAAAAATCATTGAAGTCAAGACAAAATAAGAAAGTCAACATGACAGTGTTGGCACTTAGCATGCAGAAAGTAACAACATACCTGGTGGTGTGGCCTTCCCTGCCAGACTGGTCGATCATCAGACTCGGGCTGGGACTCCTCACAGGATCAGAGGCCCAGCAGCAGCACTGACTGACTACAGTCACCAGCACATGATGAGCAGCATGCCATCTCTCCAACTCTTGGAGTCAGAGTCATCATCGACATCAGATGAAAAGAAGCGCCAGACAGTGGCAAATCAGATGACTCCGGCCTGACCAGCTCTCTCTACCAGTAGTCTGTAGTCTTCTTCGATCGAGAGCGAGACGATCTCCAACAGGCCATTATCCACTCATCCTCCTCCATCCTCGACTCCTCATTACCCGGCCACACACCCTGACACCACTCACATGCACGCAGATTCCGGCTCCGCGGTAGCCACACCTCCAGGAAGACCTCTGAGACATGGTTGGTTGTGGTGATGGGGTCAGGGTGGACCAATCGCGGACTACTCTGTCTGTGCTGTGCTGTACAGGTTGCCCCACCCCCCGAGAGGTGGAGCCAGACAGACTAAGAGACTTGCTCAAAGTGGGGGGGGACCTGACTCGGGGGAGGTGCTTTTCTTTTATGGCAATGCTGTGAATGTGATGATCCCACAGCCACTCAACAGTACAGCAAGTATGGCCAGTCCGAGGTTGGTGGCTGTTGTCTGCCGGGTAGGGAAAAAGGAAATAAATTAAGTTAAACAATGAGGGGGCTCTGCTGAACACCGGGGCCCTACGCCATGGCGTAATCGGCATACAGGTTAATCCAGCCATGTCTCTATGACATTATCAACTCCCTCGATGGAAACACAGCCTTGTTGTGGATAGTCGCCCATCCACTATTCTATATATTTTGGGGATTTTTTTAACCAAATTTTCAACATAGGCATTTTGGGACCTCCGCTGATGAACAGTGGCACTGTGATTGTGTTAATGTGTCCTGAACATTGATTTCCCACAGCAACCGCGCCATTGTGCACCAGATGTGTGAAAACACATTTTGGGCAGGATATGAAAATGACAGCTATACTGTTCATAAGGAGGTGTGAAAAAATGCCAGTGTTGAAAATCTGGAGTAAAAATATTAAAAAGTCTTGAAGTTACGCGCGTGCGTGGCAACTGCGCAATGCACGCTAGTAACATTCATTTTTTGGAATTTATTTACCAAATGTTTAACATAGGTATTTTGGGACCTCTGCTCATGAACAGTGACACTGTGATTTTTTTTATCTGTCTCGAATGTTGATTTCCCACAGCCACTGTGCCATTGTGTGCTAGATGTGTGAAAACACATTTCGAGCAGGATATGAAAAATAACAGCTATACTGTTCATAAGGAAGTGTGAAAAAATGGCAATGTTGAAAATCTGGATTGAAAATATCAAAAATTCTCAAAGTTACGAACGTGCGTGGAAACTGCACAATGCACGCTCATAACAGTCATTTTTTTTTCACCAAATTTGCAACATAGGCTTTTTGTGAGCCCACCTCATGAACAGTGGCACTGTCGTTTTGTTAATCAGTCCTGAAAGGGGATTCCACGCAGTGACCGCAAAATCACCTTTCGGGACCAAATAACGAAATGACAGTGACTGATTTCATGAGGTAGGGTCCCAAGAATCCCATTGATGCTATAATGCAGCTTACCGGCATTTCTTCAGTTTGCAGTCGGCTTTGAAGAGTGCAGACGTGTTCCCGCTCCACGGAAGATCGCAGCCCGGAACTCTGGAGGTAAGTATGGAGTGGGGGTGGGGGAGGTGGGTGTACAGATGGTGGGTGCGGTTGGGGAGGGGGCCGCGTACAACGAGGGCTGTTTCTTTGTTTCAGGTTCAAAAAAAAAAAACGAACAGCACGGACCGCTTTTCTTTCTTACAGGTGTATGAAACAATGTTGGGGACACTAGGGTGGGATCCAAGTGTGCCCCATGACTGTGGGGGTATGATGTGTGCCACACTGGGGTGGGCTCCCAGTGTGGTTCACAATGTGGGTGGGCGAGGGCAGGAAAATGCCGACGCGGTCCGCTTCCGAACACAGGGAGGCACACTGGCTTGGGCTCCCAGTGTGCCACACAATCCTGGGAGAGGGGGTTTACACATACCTACAGGGGGATTTGGCACCCCCGAAGTCAGCTTTCTAGGGATTGCAAGAGGTGGACTGCGGAGCCGCCACCATGTTTATTGAAATGTTACACCAGGCAAGGTACATAGCGGAGGCGTGTCATCAGGGCTGCTAAATGACGAGCTTGGCTCTGATTGCAGTGGCGAAATTGTTTCAAGTTGGTGGCACTGCAAAACACTGGATTACCTATGTAATCCCGAAATGCGGTCTCCTGACCTACATTATATACTGAGGTCGGGGGTCCGCATTTCACAATCCCGATGGGGATTTGCTTTATGTGGGGGCTTAATCCCCCACACCCCTCAATACTAAAATATCCAACTCTTGAGGGGTGGATATTGAGTTGGGTGTTAGACCCGGGGGCAGGCAATAGTTTTTTAAAAGTCTCAATGCGGGAACAGAACTCCTCCCGATTTATTTTATTTTATTTTATTTGTTAACCGGGTTAGGACTCTGGGCCGAAGCCCTTTTTCAGGACCGACCCGGACATAAAACATAAGAAACATTACATCAGAATATACAACATACAGAATTTATAAATGACATACACAATCAGACTGTGCTAACAAATATTGTTTAAACTTAACTTTAAAACATGAATAGGACTTAATTAACCTTAATAAAACTGGTAACCTGTTCCATAATGAAGAAGCCTGGTAGTCAAATACTCGTAGGCCATAATTATTTTTAGCACCTTGTACTACCAGTTTCAAACTTACAACTCTAACTACTGTTCAAGATCTTCGTATAACTGTATTGTGCTAAGAACTCCCCTGATGCACACATCTAGTGGTCAGTGTGCCTTTTCTTATGTTGCACCCAGCATATGGAACTAAATACCATCCCAGATTAGGATGTTAGCAAGTTACAAATCTTTAACAGGAACTTTGTTACAGCATTACAATAATCTGTTTGAGAATGTTTTTAATTGAATTTTATGTACTATGTTATGATATAGAATGTCTTTTCTTATTCATTTCCATCACATTGGGTGCTATGCACCAAGCAGGTGAGGGTATGTGGAAAAGTCACGTACCCCTCCCGTGGCACTCCGCACCTGGGGACAGGTGCGCATATACCGGCAGTTATGAATGCTGGCCACCTATCTGTGGCTCCTCTCTCCGGTGCACAGGACTCCGCAGGGCAGCTGGGGGTAGAGTTGTGGACCCAGGTGGGCATCTAATGGGATGCCCATCCCAGGTCCAACAGTGGATCCCTTGCACTGCGATGCGTGGGTCCAGGGTTGTGCATGCCTATTGCAAGCACCTAGACCCACGTGGCATGGCCCCTACGGCCAGTCAGTTCACCAGGCCAGCCACGGTAAACAGTGCCCTCGCAGCGCACTGCAGGACCCCGGTGTCGAAACCTGCCTCTGACCCGCACACCCGCAATGGCAGCCATGCCCAGACCACAGTGTGGCCATACCCCCAAGCCCCTGCAGGTGGGTATGTGCCACAGACCCACAGACCCCCCGCAACATCCCGGTGCGTGGCTTATTCACATTGTCAGGCACTCACCCGTCCCACTACCTCTGCCCTCTCTGGCTGCCCTAGTGGGCAGTGACAGCATGGAGAACACTGTCCAGGTCCCCCGGCATCCAGTGACTGAAGTTTCTGGGGGGTGTAGAGGTTTACAGCAGGATCTACCCTGGCATACCCTGTGCCACCCTCCACACTCATGTGGCCAGCACTACATAGTTTAGTAAATACCGCATAGTGCTGACATGCCCCTGGAATGCCTCCAGCACAGTGTGGTCCATGGACGTGGGGGATCTGGTGTGGTGGGTCTGTGCACCCCCCATTTGTGCATCCCATGTGGGGGTGCACTGGGTGTGGGGTGGCTATGAGCCCAAGTTAGACGGCAAGTAGCCCCTCCACACCTTCGTGCATAACTCTCAATGTTATTGTAAATTATGTATGTAATGTATTGTATGTTTATGATTCCAGGCCGCACCTGTAAAAGGAATTAATTTCCAGTGTGCTTACCCAGTAAACAAATAAACAAACAAGCAAACAAACAAACTTGCTTCACACAACCCAGTAAACACCACAGAGGGAATGTTTAAGCCACATTATATGTGAGATGCCATACCCCTTAAGATATAATTTCCACTTAGTCACTAAAAGAACTCTAACACTTTGCCACACAGGTATAAGAAAGAAAGATTCACTGATTTTATTTGTCAGCCTACACTGGCTTCACAAGTAACATGTGCAATAGGAGGTAGTGAATGTACTTGAGAGCCAAATGCAGCAAAAATAAATAAAAATGGCAACATGTGCCCCAGCAACATTACAGAACATGAAGGCAATCATCTAATAGCTACTACATGCATGTCAGTTGGGCCTGCCTCCTGGCCCCCCAGCTGGAACCTTATGTCAGTGAGCACAAGGTGGCAAGTTGACCCAAGACTCCAGCACAGCAGCAGTCCTGGCTGGGTATGGCAACATACCAGGTGTAAGCACACAAAACAGGGCTGCTATATGGACCTGGTGTGCTAAAGGACACTCATTCCTGGCAGGGAGGAAGTCATGTGTAGTGCACGGATCTATAGGGCACGCCTCCATAACTTGTGATTAAGCACATTCGAATGGGGGTGGGCAGAGTCAGCAGCCCAGCGTGATAGACATGTTTCATAGGAGCTCCTGCTAGTAAACTTCATAAAAAGGTTTTGAACTGATAAAAATTGCACAAAATCATTTTGAAAACATCTCAAGTGATTGCGGGAGGCAAATGTAATTGTTGTCTATACTTTGTGGGAGATGAGGCATTCTAGAATAACTGTGAAAGCTGACTTGTCTGGAGTGGCGCCTTTGCAGTAACTGCTAGCTCAGCTGCCTGAGGACCCTGTTAGAGAGCACCTGATGACTTTAGACTCTCTTCAGCACTCAATTACCTTGCTAACACAGACTGTACAAAAGCTGGAAAGGAAAGTGTTTAATGAGCACACTGTGTCAGTAGAAAATCAGCTTAGTGGAGTTGCAAGCTCTGTAGCTGAGTCCGACAAAAACAGCAGGCAAAGTGATACCCACAGTGGCAGCGACAAAGAAAGAGCAGGTGGTGCTTCATTACCAACTGGAGCAGCTGGAAAAGAGTAAGAGCAGCTAGTATTATCTGCTGAGGGGTCCTGGAGGGCTCAGAAAGGGAGGATGACATTGCCACTTTCTTGGAGAGATGGCTCCCTGAGGCTGTGGGGCTCAGACACTCTATTACAGTCTTGAGGGCCTACAGAACTAATCCAAAAAGAGCCACCACAGCAACAGAGTGGCCCAGACTGATCCTGTTAGTGACTGCCTTGCTTAGTGCATGAGTCCAGTTTAGCATGCAGCAAATGAGCAAGGTTCTGTTACGTTTGGAGACAGTCCAATTCTGTTCCTCCCTGACTATTCCTTTGAGTCTGAGAAGAGTTCTTGCTACTGTATTTTCTTCATGTTAACCTACTTCCCTCTTTACTTTACAGGTCTGACAGTATGCTGACTCCTTCCCCATCAGGTAAGTATTAGACTTGCCCTGTTTATATTGTTACTACTTCTCCTGTTGTATATGACGACCTGTAATTGAATCATATAAATATTGCTCTGCATATATTGTTACTTCTTCTAGTGCTGTATATGTATATGATGACTGTATATGCTGCCACCCCTACCACACTTTGTAACTCCTATTTTAATCTGTGCGTTTACACCTGGGTCATGCCTGAAAAAGGATTCTACTGCCAGTGTATTTACCTGGTCAACAAAGTTAAATAAATAAATAAACCTGTCTTGTCAGCCCCATTCACTCCCTAAGAACTACGGATCCTTTGTGACCCCCTTTCCTATATTTTATTTTACAGGTCTGATGGACATCATCCCTTCAAGACTCCTACCTCTAGCTCCCTAGTACTCAGGTAAGAGACCCTCTACTTATACATATACTTGGCGGGTTCTGACGAAATTCACCCCTTCCTTTTCTGGTGCTCTTGGGTACAGATGTTGGCAAATCTCCCATTTGTCAAGGATAAAGTCTTCAAGTCTATCTGTTGGCTACTGGAGCCTGTCCAGCTCCCTCCTGAGATGCTGCCTTATTTCATTTAAATTGTATTTAAACTTTTGTTAACCAGGTGAATGTAATGAGCCAATGCCCATTTTCATGCATGGCCTGGGGCTTTTTTTTAAATAGCCAAAACCAAAAGATGTTTACAATAAATATGCAAAAAAGACATACAGCAATGCAAATTATACAAAACATTTACAAACAAGCTGTGCACAACAATATGTCATGAACTGTTGCTTAACAATGTTATGACTTACACAATTATGCAAATGAGTAGGCAGACAGTTCCAATTTCTAGCAGCACATAATGATTTTGCTCGTTCTCCCATATTACTTGAAACTCTTGGGACTACTAAAGAGATAGAATCATTTGACCTTAAAGGTCAGGCTTCTCTTCTTTGTTCAATTAAGTTAAAAAAGGGGGAATCAGTTTTCAAATGCAGTGTCCTGTCAGTTAAACAATTCAAATTATACTCTTCGATGAGCCTTGGTGGCAACCAACCCAATAATTTATATAAAGTACAATGATGGGTTTTATAAAGTAATCTTAATACAAATCTACAAATTGCGTTGAAGGTAGTATTCAGTAGAGACAAATCTGTTTTGGCAAGTTTAGTAAACAAAAAAGAATTATAATTCAAGATTGGCAAAAGTACACTTTTACCAAGAGCGGTCCTGGCAGGCAACGTCAGCAAATTCTGTAACCTAAACAATGCACCAAGCTTATTGTTAGCTTGTTGACAAATTGATTTAATATGTAAAGTGAAAGTTACATTCGGGTCCAAAATCATTCCTAAATATTTGAAACAAACCACTTGTTCAACAATATCCCCTGAATCATTACTCATTTTCAAAATATGTGATTTAGCAATCTTTGGCCTAGAACCAAAAAACATACATTTTGTCTTCTTACTGTTAAGTAAGAGTTAGATTTTAACAACCAATCCTCCAAACTAGAGTCATCCATACCCAAGATTCTAATCAGATCATCCACTGAGGGAGAGCTGTCATACAAAATAATGTCATCTGCATACATTGAAGTATGCGTGTTGGTAAGTACAGATGGCAAAGTATCTATAAATAATAAGAACAACAGTGGCCCCATTATTGATGCCTTGGGAACACCCTGTTCCATAACGGCAACCTGGGACAGGACTCCCCCATTATACAGCCTCAAAAGACATTGGGATAGATAACTTGAAACCCATGCGAGAGAAGAACCCACCAATCTGATGCTCCCCAGTCTCCCAAGCAGCAATTGGTGATCAACCAGGTCAAAGGCCTTTGACAGGTCCACGAACACTGCACCAGTGAGCATGTGTTTATCCATCGCCCTACTGATGCAGTCCGTGAACACTCAGTTCAATTCAATTCACTTTGTTTACCGGGTAAGATCACTGGGCCAAGGCCCTTTTTCAGGATCGACCCGGAGCTTCATACACAAAGAAGCTAAGATGTCATACAATTACAAACATTAGCAAAATACGTTGATAACAATGATACAATGTAGTAAAAATAGTACAAAGATAGTACCTAAAAACAGTTACACACAGCAGAAAATTCCAAGTGATGAAACAAAGCTTTTTTAAAATGTTCATGACTATGAGTAAAGATCAAATCAATAGGCAGTGTATTCCAAAAAGTCAGACCTTGCGAGGAAAAGCTCTCTCACCCATATTGGTAACAGATCTAGGAATAAATAACCATTGCACATTTGATGAATACAGTAACCTAACATCATCCCTTACATTTATCAAACTGTACAATGGAGTTTTACAACCCTGGGTCAATATATTATTGGTCAAGCAACCCAAGTTATAAGAATACATCAACTTAGGAGGAAGCCAACAGAGATCATTATAAAGAACACAATGATGCATTCTAAATGGTTTAACCAAGATAAATCTACAGATAGAATTAAAGGATCTATTTACTAAATCCAAGTCTCTCTGTGCAAGCTTCGTAAACAAAAAATAATTGTGATATAAAGTTGACAATAAAACACTCTTAGATATCATCTCTCTAGCCTCCCTATTTAAACAATCCTTAATTCGATATAAGGCACCATTTTTTTGATTTACAGACTTTACCACTTTCCTAATATGTACCGAGTAAGTCAAACATGGATCAAGTGTTATTCCTAAATATTTAGTTTCCATTACCTGTTGTATAATATTACCTGCTAGATCACTAATTACTAAGGATTCAGGATAACGTAATTTAGGTAAAGAAACAAATAAAATACATACAGTTTTTTTAGAATATAACAACAAAGAATGGTCCAACAGCCACTCATTCAGAGCAGAAAAATCTTGATTTAAAGTGAGATTTATGTCACTTATATTAGTAGAGCTAGAAAACAAAATTATATTGTCAGCATACAACAATGTTCTAGAATTAGTTGAAACCTTGACAATGGGGTCTGTAAACACAGAGAACAACAGGCGCCCCTATATGGACCCCTGTGGAACCCCATGTTGAAGCTCACCCAATATCGACTCCACACCCCCAAGTTGTACCCTTACTGGTCAGGCAGTTAAATAACTATAAAACCAGTCACAAGATACCTCAGAAAGCCCGAGGCTCTTCAGTCTCCGGAGCAGCATGGCATGATTGACTAAATCGAAAGCTTTCGATAAGTCAATAAATACTGCACCTGTCAATAGTCCAGCATCCATAGATCTTACAGTATGGTTTGCGAAATGTGCCAGTGCAGTACCAGTGCTATGAAGCTTTCAAAAGCCATGCTGCTCTGGAGAGTGAAGACCCTCGGCTTCAAGATATTCAACCAATTGGCAATTAACCAACTTTTCAAATATCTTACTTAATGGGGAAAGAATTGATATAGGTCAATAATTACTGCCAAGGCCGTGCCTGTGCTGTGATTTGTTCAGAATCCATGCTGCTTGGGAGACTGGAGACCACCGGAATCCAAGTACTCTGTTAACTGGACATTAACTATTTTTTCAAACAGCTTCTCCAAGGTAGGCATGATTCAAATAGGACGATAACTGTCCACTAAATTCCATTGCCCACCTTTAAAGATTGGAACAATTGTGGTTTGCTTCCATTGGGAAGGGAACTGACCAGTAATCAGAGACAAGTTAATGATCTTAGTCAGTGGTACATAGATGTATTCAGAAACTAATTTTAGAAACCATGGTTCCACACCATCTCCACCAGAACTCTTGTGTACAACAATGTTGTTTCGCAATGTTAAAACATGCCTAAGCTTAACTATGTGGAAGTAGAATGAAGCTCTTAATGGCTTACTAGTTGGCTAGCCACTAAAAATATTGTCCTTTGACATTTGAACAAATCTCTGTGTGCATTCTGAGTAATCGGTAAACTTATTTAAAAACGCTTCACTGATCTTCGCTGGAACTTTTATAGCAGTGCCATTAATTGTTAGCTGAATAGGATTTGACCTAACATTAGGGTCTGTTAAAGATTTAATTGCAGTCCAGAACTTTCTAGGATTATTCAAATCTCTTTGTTGATTATTTAAATAATGTTCTGATTTACACTTTCTTATTTGTGATTTACAAAGATTTCTTAAGCGACGATATTCTAGCAGATCAGCCAGATTGCCTGAACTCTTGTATAAATTCCAAATTTTGTCACTTTGTTTTATCAGTGTAATCAATTCAATGTTGTAACATGTCATATAAAACTGAAAGAAAAGTAAGCATTCAGATAGGTGGAAAGACACCATGTGGTACACCAACAACCATGGTCTAATACCATAGTAGACCATGGTTTGTGATGTAGTACCTTGGTAATTCACTATAGGCAAAAGCAATATAGAAGCGGAAGTAATATGCAAATAGTTTGCTGTTTTGTACTTGTTCCAGGTTATTTGTGGTAGTTTAGTTCTGGCACAGGGTTTTTGACATTTTCAAGATTGTTATATGTTGTAACTGCCACATAACTTTATGAATTACTAAAGATTCTACATTTAAACTCCACATATACTGTTAATCATACTGTAACAATATTTCTTTAGAACTGAACATTTACACACTGTTACAGTCACTTGTGATCTACTGCTTTCTAAGCAACTTTGGGTGCAATGCATTGTGGATGACTGAATAACATTATGTGTCCTAGCCTTTCCTTGGTGAATACACAGTGGCAAAGATGATCATGCACCTTCTATAACCAAAAGCAAAAATAACAGAGACAGTGAGATAAAGCAGAATCAAAGAAAGAGACTACTTCTATGGGTGAAAAGAAAAATAAAGTGAGATAAAAGGAAATCAAAGAAACAGACTAACAATACTAGTCAAAACAAGTATTTGAAAGGTGAAAGCAGTAAACATTATGTTGTTCTATCTCCTGCTGAGTTAGATAATTTAGAGAGGAAAAAAGTGAAGTTAATACTCAGAAAAATAGTACTTATTCAATAAATTTTTTATCAGATTTGCTTAATTCAGTACATTTGGAAAAACAGTGCTGTGCTACTAGGATTGTTTCACAGCCACCTATTGGTCTGCAAAGGAACTGCAGGAAGAAAATGAAGATGTACCCTAGCACAGTCCCATCATGCAGTGCAACCCATATCTTGTAATACATAGAGATGAAAATCAAAGCACCTAGCGTAGAAAGTTAACTGTAAGTTTTTGAAAAGTTGTAAAAAACATGTTTTGAAGTTAGAAAGCTTAAAGCTTGTAATGAAAGTTGTTTTTACAAAAGTGAAATAGCAGCCACGATATTTCCAATAGGTGTGTTCCAATTGTTTTGTACTGTATGTACACCATATTTGACAGCTCAACATATAACATTCTAACACTAAATCAGTCTGCCTGTTCTCATTTATTCAGAGACTGTTAGCCATACAATCAGTACCATGTTACAAGAGGATTATGCCACTTGAAAGGATTGGTCTACTGTGGAATTAATCCATGGTTTGTTTTGTTGCAGGCACTTGGCATTTGGCCTCATGCTCCAACCCCCCCCAACCATGGATTAATTCCACAGTAGACCCATCCTTTCTCATGGCTTAATCCTTACGTAATCCATTTATTTTTAGCCCCCCTAACCCTTCTAGTTACCCTAGGGAAATACTTATCCTGTAATTCAAGCAGAATAATATTAAAATAATCAACAGCTTCATCTATTGTAGGGATAGGTATGCCGATGGAAAGTCAATGCCCCAACCTCAAAATCCACCGCAGCAACAATTTCGACAAGTTTCAAAATTGTCATTGTGGGGGACCCGTGGGCGAAATTTCGCCCTTTCGTCCCCCCTTCGAGTTAACTCCCAAGACTTGAGAAAAACACCTGATGTCTGACAGACGAAATTTCACCTGTCGACATCGGAGATCACACTATGCTGAACCTCGACAACACTGTTGTCGAGTCGGCATAGGTAAACCATAGGGGTAGCATCTAAATAACTCCAGTCAGTTTGTGCCAAGTTTTCCGAGGTCATTTCCCAGTACATTACCAAATTTCCTAAAGGATATAAACCTAGGTGGTGATTTAATGGTCTTAGATTTGCAGATACAGTAATTGGCCAAGTGGTCACTCACTGTGTCTGGAAATACTCACAAACGTTTTAGTCTACCCAACTGATTTGTAAGGATCCAATCCAAGATTGTATGTCAGCCACTTAACAGATTAAATTGTGTAAATGTATTTATAATCAGAACAAGGCCTACATTAGTTACTAAGGATTCCAGATCTGGCCCCAGTTCTGGATTCCAGTTCAAGTTAAAATCCCCCATCACTAACAGGATCCCCCAAGGCTGTAATGAACCACTTATCCCCAGTAATTCATTTAATCCATTTAAAGCTGCTTTAGGTGGATTGTATACAATACCAATTCTTAATTTACAGCAACTACCAAGTACCAATTCCAATATTAAATATTCCAGTCCCGAAGCAGAGTTGTAATTCATTTTTAGTTCCTTTAAGTCTAAGTGTTCCTTGTAATATACTAAAATCCCCCCACCTTTTTGTTTACCAGGGTGGTCTTTTCTATACATTTTGTAGCCATCCAGAATACATTGATTGTCCATGACCATAGGCTTCAACTAAGATTCAGTGAAACCTATGATGTCATTCAAATGCATCCAGGCCTCAAGTTCAGATTTCTTCTATAGGAAGCTGCCTACATTCAAATGGATAAATCTTAATCCCGTGGTCTCTCAGTATATTTTTTGCAAATTATCTTCTTGAACCTAGGGAGCTGGATTTGCCTCAATGTCCCCAGCCAGGATTAACAGTAACCCAGTAAATGAAAAATAGAGCCCTCCTAGAAACAAAATAACCAAGGTCTGAGTACAGCCCCAACTCAAAACTATTTTGTTTTGACAAACACCCTAAAAGTTTTGTATTGCACAGTAGTTTATAAGTTGAATTAAGCAGCAAGTTAGAAAATATATATTCTGTTGATGAGTCATCGGGAGAGTCTGAGTAATCTAGGTGACTCAGCAAGCGAGAGACACATTGATCAGTTAAAATGAAGCCCATTAAATAAGAGAAAATAAAATTGTAGTACTCTTCATTATGTGTAAATAATCCCACAAAACTACATTAAGTCAATAATTAAAATGGGCCTAGGCTCTAAACATACTGGAAGAGGTGGCTGCAATAAATGTGCTTATAACATGTACCAGAGGGTAGGAATCAACAAAAACAAATTACAGCAAATTACAGACAGCTTTAAAATTATAATAAAAAAACCTACCCTCCTCACTAGTTAGAGTGACCTCTTCCAGTCCTGTTTCTTGACCGAGTGGTGCTTGCTCCACTCACACTCGTACTTGTGGGCAGTGCATGCTTTTATACTCAGTAGCCCCTCCCTCTGCACAGGTGAATAGCCACTGGTCCGCCTCCAAACCCCCATGCCTGCCGAACAACAAAGGGTGATGAATTAAGGGCAGGGGAGTGAAAAAAAAAGGCACAGTTCAGTTTAGTACAGTCAGAGGCTGCCTGTCGTGTATCCTATCAAAATACTCCAAAACGTGCATCTTGCACAGCCTCCAATTCCAAATGTGAGTGCTCTTGTACTGTCAGTCTCATTTGCTGGCATGTCTTCACAAGGTGCCCTCCCAGTGCTGTATTCTCCTCAGGGATGTTTGCTTACCTGAGTACTCAAAACCTCTGAAGAACTCTCTTGGAACTGCTTTGTAGTCACCTGCAAAGTTAAGCTATTACTTCTCATCCATGGTGTGATGATAGGGACAATGGGTGGTCTAGTGTCGGTATTCATCTCTGATGGGGTCAGCATAATCCTGTTCTGCATCGCTCAGTTTCCCAGGAGTAGATGTGTGATATGGATCCCATGCCCTCTACACTTGTGGTTCTCTTCCTCTTTCTCTCTGTTCTCTATTGCCACGCTCAGGAGTTCCATACTGGAAACAAGCTTGTCCACCATGCTTTCCAACTTGTCCATTCTATCTCCAACTTGTTTGTCCTCTTCCCCGGCTCTCTGCTAAACTTGGTTTTGCCCATCCATGGCCTCTTCCAGCTGGTGTGGCCTGCGTCTTTAGGGAAGCTTTATTGGCATCCAGTCCTGACTTGTTTCTCCATGGCTTAGATGAATTGTTGAAGCCCATCTGGTCCATAGTATGCCATGCCACTGAACTCCAGCTGTGTTAAAGCCCTCATGTGACTCACACATGTCTGAGGAATCCTGGGCCATTCACTATTACGTGACAGCCTACACACAGAGTTCTGAACAAGTCAGAAACAATGTCCATAGTGCTTAAAAAGTGTGATCTCTGCCTTTTCCTATTTAGCACTTTTTTGCTTATTCTTTATTAAATGGATGGCCCCATGCTATGGTGCCAGCTAAAACACCTGCCTGCACCCTGCTTCGCTTACCTCGGCAATGGTGTCCAGCTATCTGCAAGAAAGATTAGTTGTAAGACCTGGCAGATATTTATACAGATTAAATAAAAAAGACAGTGCTAATAGGAAATACCACAGAAGCAGGAAATCACTTTCAAAGATAGAGCAGATTTATTTTATTTTTTTACTTCAAGCGGTGGCTCTTAGTTACTAAGGTAATGGCTGTGCAGCCTATTCATGAAGTTAACATTTGCACAATTTAAATAGCATTTCCTTTTCCTTGATAAAACATCTTTAAATTGCTGCAACAATCATCACTTTCAACCCCACCCCCAAAATGGCAAAATGGCCCAAAGTCAGCTCAGAGTCTCTGAGGCAACACAGTCCCTTCCACCTTAACCCAAATGGGGTTCAGATGGAAGGGACTGTCCATGTCCATGGTGGTAATGGTGACTCCCATGCACTGCCCTCGCCAGGGATGATGAGGCATTGTCTTCTGGGTCCTTTTTTTGGCTCTGCTGCACCTCTGGTCCTCTGGTTTTGCAGTACCTGTGGTCATCTTCTGGTCCTTGGATGAGCACAGTGCCAGATCTAGGGGTGAGCGGTGGGTGTGACCTCCCCCCATTCAAATGTCCTGAATTTTTCGGGACATCCCGATTTCAGCCACTCTGTCCGAGGTCCCAATTATCTGTTTTATTATCCCACATTTGAACATTACTCAGCATTCAACTTCTTTTTTTTCTTGTAGAAGATGTCATTCTGCGTCTGACTTCATGCAAGAATGGCAATAGCCAATCAGGAGCATTCGCCCTTTTGGTGTGCTGTAATGGACAGGCGGTGCGAAGTTTTAACAAAAAACTGGGACAAACAATCAAAAATGCACAGGCTGTTAGCCTGTTTTATGTAGTCGTTCAGTGTCTGTTTGCTTTTCAGGTAGTACCAGCAGTACCGTCCAGAATACTGTCCAACAGTGTTTTATGAATTTGTTTAGAGAAAAACTTTAGAAACCTAAGTAGATAAAAATACTTATGTGCAATACTCTGTACAATGCTCAGCTTCACGCAGTAGTTTAAAAATGATTGTATGAATATTGTACTGCTTTCATCAACTGTCAGATGATTTCCCTCAGAGGTGCCACAGAAGGCATTAAAGGCATTAGATCAAAAATCACCATGTATTTGCATTCATCATCATTACATTTTTATATGTATGTTTCAAGTAGCACAGTGCAGTTATTTGCATGCTGACTGTAAAATAATCAGTTTTGATTGAGTTATTGCTCACATGCTTTATAAGTAATCATATCCAAATGTTAGACAGACAGACAGATAGATAGATATTAACTAAAGGCTGAGGTGGATATGTGAAAGTTTAATGGGAAACAGAGTTGGAATGTTAGGCAGTACTGGCACCAGTGGTACTCCCCACTGGCAGATGTTGTTTGCACTTCAGAATAGGTCATGGGGAGTTGTGGCGCTCCAAGCTCCAGTATCATCAGTATCCAGTTGTCGTTTGTTTCTGCCAGCATCTGAATCTAGATTAACGTTTGCTGTAAGCTGAGGTCAATTTTTTTCTTTATGAGTTAACGTTATTTGGCTTAAGGTTGGTTGCCTTGTACATTAGGAGCTCCAGTTTGAACCTGATCTTTACCTTGGAAATTATGGACTTTTAATAATGCCACAAAGATGATAACTAGAAATTGACAGAAAGGCTAATTGTTCAGTGAGCAAAAACGCACAGCTAATAATTCATTTCAATAGGGAAAAATGTGCTTCAGTTATGAAAAATTCACCCTTGCAAATCTTCAACCTGTTAACTATAGTTTCTAGTCTGTTACACCAAAACAGTTTTGGAATTAATGAGAGAGGGAGAGGGAGGGAGGGAGAGAGGGAGAGAGAGAGAGAGAGAGAGAGAGAGAGAGAGAGAGAGAGAGAGAGAAAGAGATATCTTGCATAGCTGAGTTATTTTTAACTTATTATGCAACTGTACTGGTTTAAGTGAAAATGTATTGGTTTCTGTGTGATCTACTGGTTTTATTTTTAGGTGTGGCATTATTAACTTTTCCCTGCTTGGCACCGTATAGTTGATGTTAAGAACTATAACTGAAATGTTAACACTGGGAAGTTTTAAAGAAATATAAGTTTTAAGATGACTGCAGGAGTATGTAGGCCAGAGGGCAGAGGCAGGCATGATGGTTAAACATCTGTCCTTTGTATATATAAATATATATAATTTGTTTTTGTTTGTTTTGTTTTACCTGGCAGAAGAAGCTACATTGAGAAGTGCTCATTTATAAGGAGATTGTAGTTAGGACAGGGCATCAAATCACAGAAATCAAAGGTAACAAGGAGTCAAGACTAAACAGCAAAAATGCCTGGCAGGTGCTGTACTTTACTATACTGTACTGTACTGTCTGCAGCGAGATACTACTGTGACTGCTTGTTTGGGTTGCTTTACGTAGTCGCTCAGTGTCTGTTAGCTTTTCAGGTAGCACCAACAGTATTGTCCAGAATACTGTCCAGTAGTGTATTATGATTTTGTTTTGAGAAAAAGCTTTAGAAACCTAAGTAGATAAGAGAACTTCTGTGCAATGCTCAGCTTTAATCAGTAGCTTAAAAATGATTGTATTAATATTGTACACCTTTCATCAACTTCATTTCATTTTATTAGGGTTAGAGCATTGAGCAAACTCATTTGAAATGGCGACCCATACTTGTCAATTTACAACAACAAGACTTGTTACAACACAATGTACAATACATTGTAAGATACAACAAACATTAACAAAAAAACCATACAGAACAATCAGTCATTAAAACTTGACCACAGCAACATTTAGCCTGACCAGTAATATTATCTAAAAAACATTCTTTTACCACATTTATTGATAAGGACTTGATGTTAAACAATCAAAACTTGTATGGTAAATTATTCCAGTAACCTATCAGATGGTTACCCTCAGAAGTGCCACAGAAGGCATTAGATCAAAAATCACCATGTATTTGCATTCGCCAGCATTACATTTTTAGGTTTGCTTGTGCGCATGCACAAGAAACATTATGTGGTAGCTTAGGAGAAACATGGGTTGTGGAGATGTGACACTGTGGTGGCCACTGCTGCCACTGCATTTGAGGGCTTGGCCCTCTTTATCCAATGCGGTGGCATGCTGCTGCTGCCTACACTAGTTCAGCAAGAATGCCACCAACTTGAAAGAAATTGGCCACTACAGTGAGGGAGTGCTCCGTCATTGCAGGACATGCCTGAAAGAAACTGGCCACTGTAATAAGGGAGCACCCTGTCATTGCAGGGTGTGCCTTGCCTGCCGAGACATTTCTGTTCACCCCACTCCCTCCGTTGTCCATTGCGGGAGCAAGAGTGCAGTAAACCCTCCCACTTCCTCCCACTGTGTGCTGTCCACCCTGCTCCCTCCGTTCTCCGTCCAGGCACCCATCCTGCACTGTAAGTAAACCCTCACGCTCCATCCCACTACATGCTGTCCGCCCCACTCCCTCCATTCCCCATCCTGGCAACCACCATCCAACTGCACTGATTTAGCCAGTACAGTCCCGGCTTTCTGACAGTGATACCGGATCCTGATAAGATCTTAATATGCACCGGATTTCAAAATTTCTTGATGGCTGCCACAGAAATACCTTAAAATGTGTGTACTGTTCCTCTAAATCTTCCCTGCACTGAGTGCATGGTTCCACGGGTTGGGGAGGTGCCGCAAGCAGGTCCGAGAAAGCATCCGTCCATCCCCATGGTAACCACCACGGCTTGCCTATGACCCATGGAAGCAGCTGCTGCAGCCTGGAGTTATTCTCTGAGACCCTTCCAACCTTTGCGGGTTTTCTGTCAGTCTTTTGCATGTCTGTCAGTGTCACCTTATGCACATGAGCAGTGCCATCTAGCAAACATCATGGTGTGTCAGTGTGCAATGTCAAGTCATGTCTGGGACAGCCGACGACTGCATCTCGATCTTACGGGGAGTGCTGCAAATCTATGAAGTCGCACTAGGGTTCAGCTGCAAGCCTGGCTGTGGTAGCTTAATAACTGGTGAGTAAAAAAGCTTCCTGACTCCTATGATGGCTGTTCTGACAAATTTAAAAATAACTTAGAAGTCCCAATCAGTAAGACAAACAGTCACAGAAAGGACTCAGCACACTGCATCAAAGAATATCCTCAGACTTCAGTCTTTCCAAATAATTTACAATTTTTTGTGCAAATGACAGAAAAAGGCATGTAGTCCGTGTAGCCCAGTGAGGCTACCACTGATGACATGGTCAATGGTAGCCTCCCTGAGCTGCACCGGCTACCTACCTTCTTCTGTCCTTTACACAGTAATTGTAAATTGTATTTAAACACTGAAGTCTGAGGACATTCTTTTATGCAGTGTGCTGAATCCTTTCTGTGCTTGTTATAAAAAAGTTACTTGTTGTCTCAAGTGTGTGTAGCAGGCTCAAGCCGTGTAACAAAACCCTGGGATTGCCATAACACAAGTTTGTTGCTTGTATTCAGGTCTGCTATCATGGCTGTCACTGCAGTAAGATTTCCAGCTCTCTTTTTATCTTGGTTTCCAGTGTGCATATGTTAAGGGATAAGTCTTACATTTGCAGTACTGTGCATTTCTCTCTTGGTGGGGGCTTTGATCTCATCTCATACAATCCGTCTGCCTCTGATAGATAGGTTGGGACCATGTATCTTTTTTATTTACACTTTTATGCTATGCACTTTGTCCCAGGTGGCCTTTCTCTGACTCCCCCAGTACCTATTTTCATCGCTCAAATGTTGGAGGTCTGCTAGATTTGCAACAAGTAAACCCTCCTGCTCCCTCCCACTGTGTGCTGTCACCCTGCTCCCTCCTTTCCCAGTCCCAGCATGTAAGTGAGACCCTCCTGCTCCCTCCCACTGCATGCTGTCCACCTCGCTCCCTCCGTTCCCAGTCCCGACATGTAAGTAGACCCTCCCGCTCACTCCTACTGCATGCTGTCCACCCTGCTACCTCCATTCCTGGGCCTAGCAGATAATTAGACCCTCCCGCTCCCTCCCACTGCATGCTGTCCACCCTGCTTCCTCCATTCCCCATCTCGGCAACCAAATTAGAGAGAGGGAGGAGTCAAGACTGCCTGCCCTGCACTACACAGCAACCATCAACCACAGGCCAGCCTGCACTGCCAGCCTGAGCCATCGAGTGTGGCTGCAAGTGTCAGGCCATCCCAAGGATTGTGTGCGACAGTTAGGCAACAGAAGCCAGCTTGTTTTGTTTTTCCTGTTTAAATGGAGGCAACAGCATTTCCTTAGCACTGAGCATGCAGTTTCAGTGACAGCTGTGATGTGTCTGCTGATTTTGCTGCCCCTGAGTCTCACCCAACCCCCCCCATAGCCATAGTCAAAATAAACAGTGATGGAAAGAGAGACAGTGCTTACTTTGTTCATGTTTTGTATGGAGTTTTTTTAATATATTTTTTTAACAGCACTGGAAAGGTCAGCAGCAGTATCGGGAGCGACCATGCCCCTTATCGGCTGTCGTTCAACCCCCCACCCAGCTCCACTTGAGATTTTATTTATTTTTGTGTGTGTTGTTGTCTTTGGCATTTTTACACTTTTTCCTTTTCTGCCTGTGTTCAAAACAGGATAGCTTTATTCGTAAGACTTACTGACTACGGAATGGAGGCGACAGTTACAGAGTTACTTCTGGTTCTCCGGTGAACTTTGGAGATCATGGCCGGCACTGTGGTGAAGTTTTGTGAAGTGATTCATTTTCATATGGTCTTTTTTTATGGGAAGGGGACTAGTGACATTTTTTTTACATTTAGACTTGACAGCTTAGTGAGCCAACCTTTGAGGACCAACTTTTGGTTTTGCGGTCAGCTTAGCAAATCGTGGTTGGGATGGGTTGTGGAATGGAGATTGGTGCCTGCTTCAGAAAAACTAAAGGTAACTGCTCATTGATATTTTGCTGTTGTATGGTCATTTTGAGAGTCTTAGTGCCAGTTGGCATCATTATCAGCCGATAAGGACATGTCTGAGGAGTCCTTTCAGCCAATCAGATTTAAAGATTTGCTTTGCCCATTTTATGAATAGAAATAACAAAGCAGTTAATAAATCCAGAAAGGCGAGTGGATGTTAAAGTTCAGGGGCTAAGGCAGAAAGGGAGAGACATGGGGAAAGCAGAGAAAAGAGAAAAAATCGAGCAGAGTGGTGAGGTATGGATTGTGGCTGGGTACTGGAAACATTAACAACATGAGGGGGGTGGTGGTGGATGCAAAGGTGATTGAACATGGTTTTCTTTAAGTGCACCAGGTTTCTTGCCTCCTTGACAACGTTGGGGACTGAGTTTCAGGTGGTTGGGTCAGTAACTGAGAAGGCCTTATCACTGATTGCTTTGTGTGCCCATGGGATTTGAAGTACATTTCTGACTTACTGTATGTCCTCATCTAAAAGCCACTGTTACCTTGCTTAGATGTTTGGTGAAGTTGCTAGGGTACAGGCCCTATACACACTTGTAGATTGACTAGCACCATCGGTGTTCCAATCCTTTGTCTGATGGAAGTATATCAACTAGACTATACTGTACAGTGCATTGTACAATGGTGGGTTTGTCTGTCACAAACAAGCGTGCATACGCATACAGTAGGTTGTTAAAGGCAACTGAGTTTGTATGCAGGGCTATTTGGTAACCATTTTGTACACCTCGCTTGCTTGTTCAAGGGCTGGCAAGATAGCACCCATTAGTACCGCTGCAGCAATTGACACATCTTGGTATTTCCAGAAATTTCTTTGATATCTTGAGAAATGTCCTGCCTACCTGCAGTACCACTGCAGGGTCACCAGAGACAATCTGTTTAGAAATATCTCAAAACATCCAGAAATATTGGGACAACATGATGGCTACAATTGTATTAGGCATGTGGTTTTGAGGCTGTGACAGCTTTTAAATGTGATTTGTGATACATAATTCCTACATTTTGGTTGAGCTCCTCACCATCTAGATGTGATCACTATACGATGCTGGTGATCCAGCCATGGGCTTTGGTATTTAAAAAAACTGAAGGTTTTCAAGGGGGATTCAGCAAGGATTGAGATTTGGAGAGTTCTGAGTTTCTGTAACTTACTAGTGAAGTACATCATTTTTATGTTTACTTGCACGCATGTGCAAGAAACATATTGGGGCAGCCTGCTGCAGTAGCGAGTTGTGGAGGTGCGGCAGTGTTGCTGCCAATGCCAGCAGCCCATTTTTGGGGCTGATCTGTGTGTGGCACCAATAGAGAATCATGCTGTCCATGACAGCAGTAATGTAGCTTGCCACCAACTTGAAAGAAACTCACCATTGCAATCAGGGAGTACCCCGTCATTAACAATCAGCTGTTTTTGTGGGACAGTCCCTGACTGCAGCAGTGAATTAGAGCTGCATTCTTTGGTGTCCCATTTCAAACAAACATGGCCGCAGCTTCTCCTTGACCTCTCACAGTCCCCATGGAAGCCAATGGACAGCCGTCACATCCCACAGTCCCCATTAAAGTCAACGGGGGTGCCCAATCCCCCTGTCAGCATGTCACTTCCCCAGTTCATATGCCAATCCCCATCGTCATGATGCCTTCCATCTGTTGTGTGCTGAGGGAGTGCCCAATCCCCCTCGGCTCATGCACCTGCCCCTGCCCCAACACTCTGTCAATGGGGGTGCCAATTCCCCGTTGGCTACAGACCATCTCCCAATTAACACTCAGGTGGCACACTGGGAGTCCACCCCAGCATGCCAAAGTACCTACAAAAACAGAAAACCTTCCTGCATTGTATTTTTTCTCACTTTCCTGTACAAGAAAATGGTCCTCGTTGAGTCCAGTGCCCTCCCCAACCCACACCCACCCTCGCCTCACCCCATACTTACTTCCAGGCCCAGCGCAATGATCTTGGTGGACCGGAACACGTCTGCACTCTTCAAAGCCAACCGCGAACTGAAGAAATGCAGGTAAGTTGTATAATGGCATAAATGTTTTTTTTTCCAACTTATGTGGATATCTTGGCCATTTTTCTGAATTTTTGCACCAAATTTTCAACATGGGGTTCTTGGGACCCCATCTCTTGAATTCAGTGACTGTCATGTGGTTCTTCAGTCCGGAAAGGTGCTTTCACAGTCACTGCGCAGAATCACCCTTTGGGACCAATTAATGAAACAACAGTGCCACTGTTCAAGAGGTGGGCTCTCACTAAGCCTATGTTGCAAATTTGGTGAAAAAATTCCCCAAAATGACTGTTACGAGCATGCATTGCGCAGTTTCCACACACAGTCGTAACTTTGTGAATTTGTAATATTTTCACTCCAGATTTTCAACATTGGCATTTTTTCACATCTCCTTGTGAACAGAACAGCTGTCATTTTTCACATCCTGGCTGAAATGTGTTTTTGCACTTCTGGTGCAGAATAGCACGGTCTCTGTGGGAAATCAGTGTTCGGGACAAATTAAGAAAATCACAGTGACACTGTTCATGAGCAGACATCCTAAAATGCCTATGTTGAAAATTTGGTGACGAAAGTCCATTAAATGACTATGTTACCAACGTGCATTGCGCAGTTTCCACGCACACTCATAACTTTACAAATGTGTAATGTTTCTACTCAAAATTTTCAACATTGTCTATTTTGCACTCCTCCTTATGAACAGTACAGCTGTCATTTTTCACATCCTGCCTGAAATGTGTTTTTGCACATCTGACACACAATGTTGTGGTTGCTGTGGGAAATCAATGTTCGGGACAGATTAAGGAAATTATGGTGACAGTGTTCATGAGCAGAGGTCACAAAATACCTATGTTGAAAATTTGGTGAAATAATTCCATTAAATGACTGTGTTACGAGCGTGCTTTGTGCAGTTTCCACGTGCGCTCGGAAGTTCAAGCATTTTTAATATATTCACTCCAGATTTTCAACATTGCCATCTCCTCACATCTTCCTATGAATGGGGCAGCAGTCATTCTTCACATCCTGCCCAATCTGTGTTTTCACACATCTGGTGCAGAATGGCACGGTCGCTGTGGGTAATCAAAGTTTGGGACACATTAACAAAATCACAGTGCCACTGTTCATGAGCAGTGGTCCCAAATGCTTTCATGAGGTGGGGGTCACAAAAAGGCCATGCTGAAAATTTGTAGTGCAAATACCAACACACACCCAGGGCATTAAAGTTTCTAACCATAACATCCCACCCTGTACAGACTGATAGGTACCAGGGGTGTGCCTTTGGATTACCGGCTGTAATGCTCACGGCATTCCACCCCACCCCACCCTGAAGCCAGTGACAGGCATCGAGGTGTGCTTTGGACTCTTTGGCCCCAGACTTCACTCCATTCTCCTATACTGCACCCATTTCAGTGTATGTCCTTAAGAAATGTGGTGACTGTGAAGCCAAACTCCCCAAGGCACACCTCAACAATTGTTGGTGTCTACAGGATAAGGTGAGGTGAAATGCCGTGAGTGTTATGGGCGAAGACCCAAAGGCACACCCCAATGCCTGACCATCTCTGCAGGGTGGAGGTGGAGTTGACATGAGTTCAGTATTTCCCTGCCATTCCTATTCTGCATCTGTCTAACTCCTGCACGTCCAATGCTAATATCAGCAAACAAACATTCGGCATTGACAAATGCTTGTTGTTTGTACGTCTCAAGCAGCACAGTGCAGTTATTTGCATGCTGACTGTACAATAATCAGTTTTTATTGTGTTATTGCTTGCATGCTTTTTTTTAAAAAAGAAAAGACGACTCTCATCACTAGTTTTGGCTTTCATACTTTACTGAGGAAGCTCTTTCTAAATCATCTCATTAAACCTTGGTGACTAGTGATTTCAGGTTGCTCTATAGTTCCTCAAGTCACGAGGACACAAGTGTCTGTAAGTTCAAGTGGGGTTTCTTTTCTTCATGTAGCTGCAGCAATACCCTAAAAAAAGTGCAACTCGAAGACGATCACACTTTGTGACAGTACAGAATTACTTACTCATGGCAACCCTTTGGAAGCTGACAAGGTCTTCTGATGTTGGTAATTAGAGATAGGTTTTAGTTTTTTGAAAGCCATGCCTGTACCTTGGTAATAAAATAAACATGCATAGGTGTCTGTTAACCTATAGTAGCTACCAACTCACACAAGTTCACAGTGTAAATAGCAGCCCTCTTCACACTAAAAATGAACCACCAGGAGTGGTTGGCAGGTACAGTATACCAGTGGAGGCAGGCAGGATACAACCCTGTTATCGCAGTTTCTGACAGCAACATGCCGATTAATACTGCAGGAACAAACTGTAATCCAGTGCAGGATCAATAACTGCGGTTTGTGAGGCAGGGAAGTGTGACAGCTTGTCATGGAGCATTGCATCCTGGCTGACTCCACTTACGTATTTAACTTTTTATTTATTTTTTATTTATTTGTATATATTCGGAAACAACCTTTGAGTATACACTCTTTTACAAAGGTTCCATGTGAGGATGTAAAACAACAGAGACATAACAAAAACCTGACAGTTAACACAAAACATAAGATTGCAATGTAATACAGAAAATAGATAAATAATACATTTGAGTAACCTAGACGACTGAAATTGAACAGCGGGAGAAAATTCCCAATTAGCAACATACGGCATAGCTGCCCCAGGGGGAACTGTCAAGGCAGAGTATCGGAATGGGTAGGAGAAAGAAAGGGGGGAGAGTGCAGACGAGGGGTAGATTAGAGAAAGAGAGAGAGAAAGAGAGGAGGAGGGAGAGACAGACAGAGAGAAAGGGATTGGGAGAAGGAGACTATTTGGGGGAGAGTGGGCGGAAGGGAGGTTTTGGGGAGTAAGGAGGGGAGGGAGTTGGAGGGAGCTAGAGAGGGGGGTGGCAAGGGGTGGCAGGTGGGGGTCCAGGGTAGGTAAAACAGGAGGAAAGCTCAGACAGACAAGGGGGTATCCGGGTTGAGGGTATGGACTCAGGTAAGGCAGTCACAGGTGTACAGCAGGTATTGCTTCAGTTCTCTTTTATAGGACTGAACATTTGTTGTATTAAGAGCTGCAACTTGGCAAATAGCTGACCATTTGTTTCTGATCTGTGATCCACCTGGGTTCATCAGGACTGCCAGCTTACCCCTTGGGTTTCTGAATGTCTTGCTATTCTTGTGATCACTTTGGGGCAAGGTTGTATAAGTTCCCTGTATTTTTTTCCTGTGTATGTTTAGCTATTTTACAGGAAGAGTCAGCTCATGGCAATTGGCCTAATTGTCACTTTAATAATGAATGTTCTTGTCTGGCATTCAGCTTGCGTTAAAAAAAAAATAACTTATTTCCTTTTAGCACAAGCAACAGAGTATATAAGCACATGTCCCGAGAACATGAAGAGGTCACTCAAGGGACTAGGAATGTAGATAGAGGTATCTTGGGTGAACTTTTCCAAGATCCTCCCCATCCTGGAGGCTAGTGAGGAGTGGCAGTGGTCCATTAGGGAGGCTAGTGCTTAGCTAAGGTTCTTGTGCAATGAAGAGGGGTTTCATTTAGTGGCCAACTGGAGGGCTGTCTGGAGTTCAGGGACACCTGTATGTTCAGGGTGGGCTGTTTGGGGTGCAGAGGGAAGTAGTTGGCAACAACCGGCTTTTTAGTCCCCCCTGAAATAACAAGGCTTCCCTCTCTCTCCAAACCCAGTCTCTCGGTCTTTCATTCCTTACTGATTATCCATGTCAGCAGTATTCGTGTGGTAGCATTCAGGGTCTCTCTCTCTCACTGTCTCTCTCTCTCTCTCTCTGTCTCTCACCCCATCCGAGATACAGTAATATAACAACTAATATTATGAGCTTTGTGTCCCACCAGTGCCAGCCAGATGTAATATTTTCTTTTGCAGGAAACTGGAAAAATCGCTTTAATAACAGCAAGTCATAGAGGCATAAGAAATAGGGGGACAGTGCGGATGTGCAAACAGCTCTTGGGCAAGTTAAAAATGTTATGTGAAAGGTGAAGAATGATGGCTTGAATTGGAATGAAGACAAATAAGCAAAATCTTGCTGGTGGTTTCCACTTTTAACAGTTCTTCACTGGGTGAACAGCACAATGTAATTTGTACTAGTGAGTCTTGTAAGGACAGCAGTGCACACTACTGTATATGCAGGGTTAAATGCCATCTGTAGTAGGTGGATTTTGTGCCTCCCCTTCTTTACCCACTTCAGTTTGTAGGGTGAGCATGTTACCTTCAGTGGGGTCCTGCTTCTATCCAGTTCCACAGCTGGGTGAACTAGACCACCAAGAATGATGTGCTCAAGGTAGTATTTGACTCTGCTGGGGTTTGAACCTGTGATTCCTGGGTCCAAAGTTGATCTAACCAGTCGACCACACTGCTTACTGCAAAAAGTGTAAACATTTTCTGGGCCCTAGGTGGCCCCCCAAGCCCTCAGCCCTTTTGTTGAAATCCCCCCCCAGCCCTTTTACTGAAATCCCACCCACCCCCACATAAAGCTACTTGAACTGCCCCTGGTCCTAACATTCCCAAAAATCTGCATGCCAAACCCCACCCCAAGACCTACTAACTGCAGCCTCCATTCTTAAATCCTAGATCCGCTACTGGATGAGCAGGTGAATACCCTCCCTAAAACTTTTAGCTGAATAAAATAACAAACTCTTCAGGATGTCTTGAACAATTAGCTGAAAATGGACTTCCCCTCACTCCCCCTTAAATTGTGCTATCAAGGTCCTAGGATTTCTGTAAAAGATTAATCCAACTAAACTTTTCCTGACTAAACTTTTTTTTCCTAATTTTGTCTATGGGAGCACCTTAAGTATCTAACCTGCCACTAACTTTTTTTCCTATTCTTTTTTCTTTAGCCCTGAGAGGAGTTGCCTGTGGCAGAGGCCACCCACAGAACTCCTGTCAGCTTGAGGAGGAAGAGAGAGAAAAACCCCGAGCTACTCCTCCTCCAGCCCTTTAGCCATCCCTACTCGATGCCTGACTGGTCTGTCAAGTCTGTAAGGCCCCTGTCAGCAAATCAGGAGTGAGCTTGTGCCCCTTTAAAGGCTGGAACATCTCAAGCTAGCTCCTCCCAATTGCTGTTCCTGCTCCTGCCCCTGCTCCCCTTTGAGCCCCTTGTTTTCCCTTTCGGGGTGGAACAAACTTACCATCATTTGTGGTGCAGACTGGGCTGGTGATTCCCTATCTTCCCCATCTCATACGTTAAAAAAGAAAATAAGCCATTTGGCCATCAGCAGTGGCTGAACAGCAGCCCCCCTGAATTCACATGAATATCTGGCTGATCCTAACCCCTGCTGCCAGTGTCAAGATGTTCTACTGATGTCAGCACCAGCCAGCAGGCTCCAACATGGCCTGTCCATCATTTGTCCCAGGAGGACTGCTCGTTTTTGTACCCCTGGTAATATATATATAGAATAATGGATAGGGAACTGTGCACAACAAGGCTGTGTTTCCATCGAGGGGGTTGATGACATCATAGACCTCGAGAGCGAAGCTCGAGAGGTCCCTATAATGTCATCAACCACCTGAGATGGAAACACGCAGTCTTGGTGTGCATAGTTCCCCATCTATTATTTTATATAGTATATGGTTGCCCCCAAAAATGTGACTGCTTTAATTTACGTTTAAGGATTCGGTATAGTTTCCTACCATGTTGTGTTCACATTGCGCATCCACCCGGTCCTCGCTGCCGTGCCACCCTGAATATCTCCATACTCCTTGCTGCGGTCCCCGCTCCGTTTTTACCATAACTGTGCCAGAGATTAAAAAATCAAAAAAAAAAAAAACAAATGTAAATTGATAGTTTGGACACACGGAGCCGATAATGACAGCAGGTGTCCAAACTGTCTGCTCTTCCGCCCGCTCGCTAAATGGATACGCCATTTTAGAATGCATTTTTAAAAGCACTGCCTGTTTCCACCAATCGGGTAGGAGCTCAAGGGGCAAAAGTTGTTGTACTATCGATGTGACGTCAGAACGATAGTACAACAACTCCTTTGACCTTTGAACTGTCCTACAACAGGATTTGGAAAACCATCGTTTTCCATCCACAACAAACCCTAACCATATACCATATTTTTTTATTTATTATATTTTTATTATGTCCCTTAGGGCTTCTGCTATTAGCTGCTGTGCAGCTGACTATGGGCCCTCTATCCCCTGTGTAGTACTCTGCCCCCTCCCCCGATTCTCATTACGCAGACCCGCAGGGCTCTAATTACAGCCATGATGTGGCTTTGCTTGTTGCTTCCCTTGGGGGAGTGCCTTGTTCCATCTGCCTCCTGTAGGCTTATTAATTTACTAAAGACCAGTTGGACACTTCCATTTTAGCCTTGGTGTGGCTTTAAATATGTGGCTGCTGTCTTACAGTCTGCTGCCATCTTCCCCTGACCTACTACATAAGCCCTCTCAAGGCACTTTGATAAGCCGCAGGAGCTACGCCACTTACTGGTGGCTCCTGCCTCCTGCCGCTCCCGACTGGGAGCTGGAACCAGATGTGGGTACAGTGTTTTCCACAGTGGCCTCTTGCCACCTCTGCAAGATCTTAAAGAGCCCCTGACACCATTAGAAAAACTTGGAAAAAATGTGAGATTTAGACAGTTCAGTTTATATTTCATGTATTTTCTATAATTATTTACCTTTTTTCTTTATTACCGAGGACAGCTATATGAAAGAGGCTTACTGTCCCTTAGACTTTATCTGCTCTTTCTGCTGTCCTACATATGACATCATAACACAGGTTGCACCTGGAAACGAGCTTCTGGTCATGGTGCTTTTCCCGGTTACCGACTTTTAAATAAGTAAATAAATAAAATAAATAATCCCACGTGTATGGCATCAAAATTATCCCCACAGCAACAGACTGATGTCATGAACAGAGCTGTGATGTCATATGTAGGCAAGCAGCCAGAACAGATAGGGCAGTGATCCTGTTTACATGCAAATGTCCTTAGTAATAGAGAAGAATGAGAAATTCAGAAACAATATTAAAATATAAGCTCACTTGTGCTAAACATTACATTTTCTCAAAGCTGTCACAATGGTGTCAGGGGCTCTTTAAGGGCATTTACCAAGTAGCTGCCAGAGCGGTGGTTCGGGAAGGTGGAGGGAGGCACTCCCACCATGCTATTTTCCACCCCTTGCTGAGTTCCTGATCCCACTCTCCACCTGCGTGGAGCAGGGCACAGTCTGGGCTCTGTACAGGCTGGGAGTAGAAAGGGCCTGCTGGCACATTCACCTTTAGTACAATATTTGCGCTGGGCAGATGGCTGCCCAGCAGCAGCACCTTGTCCTCCTCCTCCTACTACTCCTCCTTGCTTACCAACAATATTGGGGCCCTGGGAGCCCCCTCTAGGCCCTAGGGAATGGATTCTAAATTAATTTAAAACATTGGTCACTGGCCACCAGGGAATGAGCCCACTAGCCAACCAGAGCGCTATGTATTTTATGAAACGGACCTCCTTGGGCAACCCTAGCCCACAGGTCCACTAATGCTAACTTTATTTACTTACAGGTCCCACTAGCTCAAAAGAGTCTCCACTAGCCCACCTGGACTACCATTTTAAAATACTGGCCATCTGGCCATCTATGGGGACCAAGGGAGTTTGGCTAAGCCCCTTCCCCCGAACAACAGTTTCTTTTCTCTTTTCCTGTTTTTTTTACTGTTTTATTTTCTTCCTCTATCTCTCAATTTTCCTACCTTTACCTAACCATAACTTTTTATTCTAAATCTCCTTTTTTCTTTACTCTTGTGTGTTCTTATACCCCTTCATATCTTTCAGCTTCATCTCTGTTCTCACTACTGTATTTACTTCATGTAACCTATTTCCCTCTTTACTTTACAGGTCTGACAGGACGCTGACTTCTTCCCCAGGAGATAAGTATTATTCTATGCCTACTCTGTCTTTTCTGCCGTATTTACTCCCTAAGAACTATAGATCTCTTGTGACCCTCTTCCTATGTTTTATCTTTCAGGTCCAACGGACATCATCCCTTCAAGACTCCTACCTCTGGCTCCCTAGTACTCAGGTGAGAGACCCTCTACTTATACCTGTACTTGGTGGGTTGTCTGTAATGGTGCGGCCGTGCACCTTACAGATGCTGTGACTTTGCTATTAAATTACTTGCACGCTGACAGTTTGCAGGTTTTTTTTTCTCTATCTCTATGAGGATAATGCCAGATGTTTGCTATTTCCATGTTGTTCTCTTTATGCATAGTTTTACTGGGGGACTGAGCACTGAGCTGTGAAATGCAGTATGGTTCGAGGTATAATACTTATATGGGAAAGGTTGTACATAATGCCAAACAGGCTGGGTATCAATCTGAGGTGAAAAAAGATAATGTGTTTTAACCATAGAGCATTGACTGGCATATTGGTTCCTAATGTGTTACTCTCTGGACTTTCAAATGGTGTATTCTCCCCATGAGGTACAATGAAGAAATGTGTGCAGCTACAGTCTGTGTTGATATTTTGTGGTGCCATTATTCATGTTGTCATTTCTTGTATGCATTTGTTGCGTGTACCTTTTCTTTTAAAATGCAGTAAAATATGCATTAAAAGCTACATTCCACAGAGGTCCACTGATCCAAATCAATGAGTACCTTTAGCAGTAGACATGAACAGTGGTCATGGCATATACAACACAATCCAATGCTTTCTTGGGCAATACCAGAACAAGCATGATATCTCACAGCAAAACAGGTACACAACAGGGTTTCCAGAAAAGCATTGATGCATCTGGGTGCCCCCATCCTTTTATTCTGAGTCCTTGTCCTTTTGCAGTACCCCCATGCTTCCCAACACGGGAGCCCTGGTCACCAGTGTTGTTACAATTACAGCACTTGAGGGAACTCACAAAAGAAAACAGAAAAGGAAAGGTGACCTAGAGCTACAGTACAAGAATATTTTTTTGCCATATTGGTCCTTGTACAAAAGGATAAACAAAGTGGGTGATTTGATGCCTTTTACTGGACCAGCAAGAGTCTGATTCCCCTGTACCTTGAATTGTTTGTTTTGGCAGGGTGTTCATAAAGTCTGAAGTGGAAATGTGCTCACATGTCTTACATTTAGGAATAGTGCAGGGTTAAGTGCTTCCTAGTGTTCACTTAGTGCCCCCCCCCCACCTCTGAGGAAGATGGCCGTCACACTGGACAGGCTGTAGGCAGCAGGAGCAGTAGTAGATGCTTAATTCTTTTTGTTACATTTTAACCTGATTTAGTCTTCATTGTCTTAAGAGGATCGAGACAGGATTTTAGTGCAGACAGGGTCACCAGTGAGACAGAAAGCAGGAGGTAGTTTTTATTGTTTTTAGGGTAACTGATCGGAATGTGCTGATATTTTATCATCTGTATAACTTGGCTGTGTAATTCGAGGCAGCAAAGGTCAACCCAAACTTATATAAACTTGTACAGACTTTTAGTTCCGTCTATGCAGTGACAGTACTCAATGCTGGGGCGTTCTAGAGTGCACTTGTTCATTGCAGACACTTGCTGCTTTGGCGAAGCCACGGTGAGAATTGGAGTGAATTGAGAGGTGTTGGATCATACCCCCCATGGGATCCTAACTTTTGCAGAGCACCCAGGGAAAGCAGAGAGTGGTGGCCTATTGCATCATAATCCATGAATGGGAGGAGAGAAGTACTTAAATGATGATGGACTGTCGTTACCATGGGCTGAGGCTGGTGTGGCTTCAGAGGGAGTTGGATCCTAAGTTGTATGGGAAGCCTCGAGATGTATGAGTAGTCTTGGTGTGCTGGATTGGTGCATTCTGTTCTGTGGCTGCAAAAAACATGAAGATTCAGTCTTGGGACACCTGGATTATAACCTGGAGGACTTGGCCTGGGTTGGCGGTGAGAGAGCGTACCAGCTCAGATTAACTTTTCCTCTCCTGACTTTATGAGTGTATTTTTTTTTATCGCAGCTATATTTTTCTCTCCCTGCTGCAGTGTGATCATCGGGGGCATCCAGCCACCGGCTCCCCCCACCCGGAGGGCAGCAGGCTCAATTGCATGATGGGTGGTCTGGTACCACTCCCTGACCCGCTGAGAGGCCCCCTACGCCTTCCCATGCTGTGCTAAGACCAGACTCACCCCAGCGCAATTCCACGACAGACCTCTGGATGGTATGAGTGCAGCTATCCAGTTGCTCGCTTGTGCCAAGCCATTTTTCTTCCACTTTTTGTCCCTTGGAGTGTGGACGTGCAATGACATTGGAGGAACAACATGCCGACGTCTGCCGCACTCCCCCCTTAAGTGCACCAGCTCTAGTAGTGCCCCCAGTCATCACCAGGGGCCACTACAGGGTTGTGAGATCCTTGATTGCCCCATAGCTGCCTGCACAACGCCGCAGACATCGGGATAGGTCGGAGGGCCAGCCTGGGGTTAACTAGCCATGGTGGGTGTCATTGAGGGTGGCAGGCAGCTGTTCCCTTTTCCTGTTTTTTTTCCTCTGGAGGGCAGGACATGCAATGACATCCTGCATCCATCCCACCGTCTGGACTTGCTAAGCGGCAGTAGCTGTACAACCCCAGCCCCGCCAGAATCCGTTGGCGCTGGGGGCGCCTGCCCTCTCCCCTGGAAGGAGACAGTCCTCGAATGCTCCATCCTTCTCCCCGGTTGGCTCCTCCAGCAACCCGGGTCCATTCCGAACCCAGGTCGCCAGCGCTATGAGCAGAAATCTAACCACTGCGCTGAGCACTTATGAATGGGGTAAACTGGTTTGTTCAAACTTTGCAGCTAAATCAGAGACTTGGTTAGTGTTAAAAAAACTCTTCAGTTTGAAGTGTTGCTCCTGAACTACAAATATTATTACATTGTGTTTGGTATGCGGTTTATGGTTTGAATGGTCAGGATAGGTTTGATGGAGAGTGTGTGTGGTTACGGTGCATCTTCTGGTTTTAACTTCAGGAATGTGTTGGATGATTAAGTTTTTTCTGTGCTTATAAAGTACTAGGGCATGTGTGATTTTCTGTTTTTTGATCTGTTTTGTATGTGGGGGAGGTAAATATTTCTGGAAGCTGATTTTATTAGTTTAAGAATTATGTGCAAGGGAGCGAAAGTGCCAAGGGTCTGCTATACATTGGACCACATATGTCTGTTTTGTCCTTTCAAGGGATCTCAAATAACTGTGCCATCATTAGTTTCCAGACAATGTGCATAGTTGGGAATTTTACAAAGACGAAGTATGGGATGTGGGGAAAGATCCAAGATAGTGGTGAAGGGGGGGTGATTGGGTTAGTGAAGACTCTGAGACACCCAGAGAGGATATGGAATAGTGTCAGGGCCCCCACCCCCATTTAGTTCCCTTCCCTAGGGCTTTGCCTACTGTCAAGAGGCAACAGATTAGCAGGCCAGCCGACTCTCTCCCTCCCCTTTGGGTCGTTCTTTATAAAGCAAGATTGATGAGGAATAAAACTGCAGTGATGGAAGCCTTCATCGCTGGGTCTTTGTCTGATCTTGTATGCATCACGGAAACCTGTCTGGGTGATGATTCTGGACCTGTGCTGGAGGCATCTATTCTGGCAGGTTATTTTGTGGTGCATTGCCCGAGGCGGGGCTGCGAGGGGGGGGGCACTATTTATTTTAAATCCCCCTTGGGTAATACCAGGCCTTTTGAGTGTGTGGCAGTTAGGGGGGAGACAGGTATGGGCTTTAGGCTCATTCCCATATACTGCCCACCACATCGTCAGGGTGAGTTCCTTCAGGAGCTGATGGATTTCTTGGTCGACCAGTTGTTGGAAGCCCACATTCTGTTAATGTTGGGGGATTTCAATGCCTGGGTCATCAATGAGATCTCATCATTTGGTCAGCAGCTTCTCCAGTCAATGTCATCACTGGACCTTACACAGGTAGTTACTTCTTCCACTCACCAGCATGGCCACACACACTGGACCAGGTGTTCATGTTGGGGCTTGACATTGGTGCAGTCAGGGTTGATCTGGTTGTCTGGTTGGATCATCACGTCATGTCTTTCCTTTGTGGGGTCCCCCGTTTAAATCCCCCCCTCCATGGAGACTATCCGGTACTGCCCTATATGAAATTTGGAGCCTTGCACACTCTGGGCTGTGTTGGACGTCTTGGGCATGATGACGACTTGTACTGAGGGAGATGAGAAAGCCATGGAGTACTATAATATGGCTCTTGTAATGGCCTTGGACTCCCTGGCACCTGTCCGTATCTGTTCATTGACCTCCCAATGCAGTTCCCCATGGTATTGTGAGGAGCTGAGATGGTTGAAAACTAAGGGACGGAGGTTGGAGCATTCCTGGAGGAGGTCTCGCTCCGATGAGGACAAATTGGCTCTGAGGAATCACTACCGTGATTATCAGAGCAGTTACCCTTAAAAAGACAGAATTCCTGTCAAGGATGGTTGCAGTAAGCAGGAATAGGCCAGTTCAGCTTTTTCGCACTGTAGACAGAATGACTAATCCAGTCTATCTGCGATCCATTAAAGCCAGTTCAGCAGTTTTAGTGCAAGGAGTTTGGCAGATTCTTTCTTGACAAAGGTGTCCTTAATACGGATGGAGATCATTGCAGGTGGCCTGTCATGGGCGGTGGTATCCATGAAAGGAGGTGCAATGGCAATCTGCCAACCTGGGTTGAGTTCGATCTAGTTGTAGAAGAGGAGGTGGTCTAGATAATCACCGGTTTGCATCCTGTGTGCTGTTCACTGGATTCTGGTCCAATTTGGCTCCTTATTGGTAGCCTTAATTTTCTAGGACCGGTGTATGCTAGGACTGTTGAGTATTCTTTGAGGAAGGGGGTCTTCCCGGCGGCACCAAAAAGAGCTGTGGTGAGGACCCTCCTGAAAAACACATCTTTGGACCGCGAAGTCCTGCCAAACTACAGGCCTGTCTCAAATTTTCCCTTTTTGGAAAAGATTGCTGAGAAGGCAGTGGTGATGCAATTGGAGGCTCATCTGGAGTTATTTAACATCTACAAGCCTTTCCAGTCAGGATTCATGCCTTGTGATAGTACTGAGACTGCCTTGGTCAGGGTGTTGCATGATCTCCTCATTGCGAGGGATTAGGTACTGCATTCCATCTTAACCACGGTTTTGCACTGGATTGAGTCCTACATCACAGGGAGATCTCAGTAGGTGGCCCTAGGAAATCTCATCTCTCAACCCAGGGCAGTCATCTGTGGTGTTCCTCAAGGCTCGATTCTAGCACCCGTTATTCACCGTGTACATGCTGCCCTTGGGTGAGGTCATAAGGCCGCATGGGGTTGAGTTTCACTGCTGTGCAGATGATATTCGGCTCTACCTGTCTTGCACCCTGATCTGGTAAATGTAGTGTCAGTGCTCAGACAGTGACATCAAGAAATCCATGACTGGGTGGCCTCAAACTGGTTACATCTAAACCCAGGGAAGACAAAGGTGATGGTTGTCAATCCAGGTCAGTCTGGGTTGGCAATGACAAGTGGTGAGCTCTCTTTTCCATCATTAAATGGTCACAGTCTTTGAGCCATGGATGCGGTGAAGGATTTGGGCATCATTCTTGACTGCAGGCTGACATTTGAGAAAGACATGTCGGCGGTAGTCAGGAATAGTTTTTACCATCTTTGGAATATCACCCGAAATAAAATGTATTTGGTCCCAGCTGACCTTGAGACAGTTGTCCATGCCTTTGTCACCTCAGTATTGGATTACTGCAATGCTCTGTACCTAGGGCTGTCTGGAAGTTTGGTGCACCAACTGCAGTTAGTTCAGAATGCCACGGCCCGGTTGGTGGCGGGAACTCCTCATAGTGACCACATCATGCTGGTGCTGCAGGCTCTGCATTGGCTTCCTGTCCACTGGCATATCCTCTTCAAGGTTTGCTTGATAACTTTCAATGCTCTACGTGGACTGGGCTCAAGCTACCTGAAAGATCTTCTGAAGCCCTACACTCCCTATCATTCCCTCTGGTCCACAGATGCAGGTTTACTTTTGGTTCCCCGCTCCCATTTAAAATAGTCTGGAGATAGGGCCTTTGGAATTGCTGCACCTTTACTGTGGAATTCTCTCCCAGAATCATTATGTTCAGCCCCAACTGTGGACACCTTCAAGCACAGATTGAAAATATACTTATTTACACAGGCCTATTCAGATAATTAATTACCTATAGATGCTTTATTTTAGCATTTGTATTTGAATGCATGTATTTTGCTATTCTTTGGATTATTGAATTCATGCCTGTTTTTTTTTTATTGTTGTGAGGTGCTCTGAGCCATTGGAAAGGGCGCCATATAAATAAAATTTGCCTTGCCTTGTTGCTCTGGTCCGGTATGTTTGCTCCTGATAATCAGGCTGGATAAACTAGGTGGCTGTTTGCAAGACAGTAAAGGTAGTTCTTGAGCAATACATTGCAAGGTATCATCCTCACTGAATATTGGTTGTAGGTCCTTAATGATTGTATGTAGGGGCTGCAGAGTATGTAACAACTAAAGGCATCCGTTTGGTGGTGGTGTTTTCTTTATATTGTAATAGTTGTTCCTTTGGAATAATCATGACACATTCCACAGCTCTGTCAGTTTCTCTAGAGGAATGTCCCTGTTGAGTAAGTTTTTTTTTCAGTGTGGCCAGATGTTTATTTCAGTCCTCCTCACTTGAACAGATTCAGTCGTACCGAAGCACTTGACTGTACATTACAGATTTTTTAGTGTGACAAGGGTGATTGCTGTTTTTACATAGGTATCTCTGTCTGACTGCTGGTTTCCTGTAGCTACAGGTCTGCAAGGCTCCATCTTTGATGGTAACTGTGGTGTCCAGGAAAATGACGCTGATGTCAGAGTTCTCTGTGGAAAGTTTCATGGATGAGTGGAGGATGTTAAGTTCTTTATTAAATTCTTTAAGTGTGTGAGTGCCTTCTGTCCAAATTATAAATAATCAATATATTGGAAATAAGTGAGTGGTTTGTGTGTACCTTATTTCAGGAAATCCTCTCCAAATTCTCCATGAAAAGGTTAGCATACTGTGGAGTCATCCTAGTGCCCATTGCTATTCCCATAGTTTGAGCATAGTGTTTACTATTGAAAATGACGTTGTTGTGAGTCAGAATAAATTTGATAAGTCTCACAGTGAATTTAGGGTGGATGTTGTGGTACTGTCCTTTTTCTTGTAGGTGTTTAAGACAGGCCGAAATGCCATTAGTATGTTGGATATTAGTGTAGAGGGAGTTCACGTCCATCGTGGCTAACATGGGATTAGGTGGTAAATCCTTAAAAGTAGAATGTTTATGCAACAAGTGTGTAGCATTCTGAGTATAGCTGTCTCTTTCTATGACAAGTTGTTTTAAAATGTTTTTTTATAAAACCAGAGATCCCCTCTGTCAGGGTACCATTCTCAGATATTATTGGTCTCCCTGGATTCCCAGGTTTATGGATCTTGGGCAGCATGTAGACTGTACCTAGTCTAGGTTCACCAGGGATGAGATCAGTTATTATGTCTTGGACATGCTCAGGAAATGATTTGATTATGTTCTACAGTTCTTTGGTGCATTCTGCAGTTGGATCACTAACCAGTTCCTTGTAGTAGATGTGATCTGTTAATTGCCTGTTTGCTTCATTAACATAATCTTCATTAGCCGGCCTGGTGTTGCTGAGGGTTGAGGTGCTGGGCACTACACCTCGCACCATGCCGGTGACTTGGGTTTGGAAATGAGCTCGGGTCATCGGGGGTCAGCAGGGGCAGGAGAGGAGTAGCATGGGGGCAGGTGGGTAGCATACACCAATGTGTTAGTGACTCCTGGTGAAGACTGGGGCACCACACTTGCAGCATGCTTGCACGGGGATTGGGGGTGTCAGCGGACGCCTTACGCATAGGTGCGGGAGTGCACCTGTCATGTGTAGGGCATCATTGCACATTCGCACTCCTGAGCAACAGAACATATAGACTGTATGAAACTGTGTATTGAGCAACCATACTGTTTACCCTTGACCCAGAGACAGCCAATCGGAGTCCAAGGAACCTAGATTTTAAAGAAATGGTTTCTGGGCGGAGGTGTGAACCATATTTCATGTGCCCAAACTAACTGCCAATCAATAATCAAAGGGACTTAATGTTTAATAATTCTACTGATGGACAGCACATTTCAGCTAATCAGAAGCTGCCAGTGTCTGAGTGAAATTCCAGGGACAGTTAGTTACAGCTTGGGGCAGTCTGACTTGGGCTTTTAGTGAGACAGGAGGGCTCAGACTGTGTTGACAGGAGAGTTTGGAAGTTGGCTCAAGGCTTCCACAGCCAAAGACTTGGAGAACTGCCTGTGTCCAGCCCCTGGACCCACCTTCCCCACCAGGGTGAGAGTGTTTTCTGCTGACTCCTGCATCATCTTGAGAAAGTCATCAGCTTGGAGAAAGTGTTGAATTGTTTGCCCAGAGTTGCTATTTGCCTAAATTGTCCTGAAACCGAAGCCATCAGTGGAAAGAAGCCTGCAGATGCTCCTGTACCAGGGAGCCAGAAAATATTGTGAATTCCTGCTCTTTGGAACCTGTGACTTTCAGCTAAGAGACTGTGTGCTATTCAGCCTGAAGCCACCCAGAGTTGTATGCAGAAGTGTTTGTGCTCAGGCCACTCTGGAGCTTGGTAAGGGACCAGCCAGCCTTTATCAAGTGGGATGGATTGGGACACATGGAGCCATGGGCGCATGCCTAAGTGCTAGGGCACTCTTGACCTATCTGAGGGAGCTGAACTGTGGGGTCAATCCTTGGGTCTGGGCTCTTTGTGGACCAGGAAACCCTGCACAGGGCTTCTGCTCACTAGCAAAGAAGGTGACCAGCTGCCAGATGCTGCAAGCAAGCTGGAAGGTGACAAGCTGCCAGATCTTGCAAGCCATCCAGAAAGTGTTAAGCTGCTAGATAAACATACCTCATCCGGCAAGCCTACTACCAACCCACGTTGCTGCTCAAGACCCCAGCCTTCAGAATTCTGCTTCAGACCCTGAGAACTGGGACTTCAAAACCTTGAGTAAAATGAGGCCTGCCGTGACTTGGGGAGTTAAGTTTAAAGTTGCAACAAGTTACAGCTTAATTAAAATTTGCTCAAAGGGCCCCAATTCCAGCCAACCTGCGGCAACAATCAGGCCTGCACCTTATTCTGGGTACCCAGGTATACTGTAAGGATACTGGTACAAGTGGGGACATGGGCAAAAATAAATGTGTTGCTGTTGTTGTGGGTGGGCACTGTTGTTATTGTTAATGAGTTTTGGCAGTTATTCCAGCATTATAACTGCCTTTTTCCTTGCTATCCCTTTTCCCTTTCCTTACAATAAGAGTGTTACTATTGTTGCTGTTAAAATTGTCTGTGAGCGTATTATTAGCTGCAGTCATTAACTGCATGTGTTTTACAGTGCTACAGTTCAGAGTGGTATTCTGTGTGGGTGGTGAGTGGAAGGGGAGGTGGGTAGGTGCAGCATCCCAGGGGATTGTACTATGCAAACATCTGGACCACTTCTGGATGGAGGTACCGTGCTATTTATCTATATCTTTGAGACAGAACCCCTGATTGTCATCAGAACAGAACCTAGGCCCCTTAGCTTGTATTGTAGTCATCAGACATGGATAGTAGCCCGCTGGTACACGGTGCCCAGGTTACATCTTTGGAGGCACCGCTGGGATCTCCTATTCAACAGTCATGCCCCACATGGCGTCCCCCACTCATAAGGACAATTTTGTGCCCCCCAAATCTCAAGTTGGTGCCAGCACCTTGGCTTATAATAGACTGTTTGATAGGGCTGATGGTGAGGACATTGACCTTAAGAAAGCACTTTTGCTCCTGGGAGTTCTCCCTGACATGAAAAAAGAACAGACAGAAGAGGCCCTATCTATAATCAAGTGCCTGGGTCAAGTTGTTGTCCGAGAATGGTGTATGGACTCTGCCACACAAACATTAACTGCCCTAATTGAGTGTATAAATGTAGTTTATCCCCTCAGAGTGCCTGATGTGTTGATTCCAGAAAGTTCTGAGGTGGTGTGGACCATTGTGATGCATGGTACTGTAATTCCCAAGAAGGAGGCCACACCCCAACACAGCTCTGGACCATCCCTCTCAGACTCTTATCATAGATTAAGAATGTTCTCCAGAGTCAAGCCCACCCCTACAGGTGAGGATGATCTGGAAATATGGATGGACTATGCTACCGCTCTAGTGCAAGACTGGCAGTGTTCGGAGGCTGAAAAAAGAAAGCGGCTTGGAGAAAGCCTCCGTGGGCCTGCCTTAGAGGTTATTCACTCCCTAAGGACCACTGATCCTGATGCCCCAGTCCAAGAATATTTGACAGCCCTGGAGAGTGCTTTTGGGAGCACAGAGTCATGTGAGAATCTTATGCGGAAGTTTAAGACTACTTGGCAGCGGGAAGCGGAACTATTGCCTGCATTTTTAACCATGTGGAGAGGGCATTGCAGAAAGTATTTTGCAAAGGAGGTTTGGCCTCCCAAGATTTGAACCACTTGGGGTTAGAGCATGTACTGAAGGCTGCTTGTCACTCCACCCTGCTGATCCTTAAGCTGCAGCTGGTACAGAGGAAGGATGAGCCCCCCTCTCACCGGGTGCTGATGCAAGAAGTTAAGGAGGCTGAAGAAGAACAGGGGTGTTGGAAAACCTATCATGCCTCTGCAGCTGTTACACAAGTTGACAGGGACATGCAGGCAAGTGAGCTACAATAATTAAAGGCACTGCTGAAAGAGTGCAAAGATGTGGTTAACTCAGCCAAATCGATCCCATGCCAGGGACATTCTGATCCTCAGAGTCAGCATGTGGCAGTTGGTAACTTAAACTCTGCTGTGTTGGGCACTGGGGTCCAGACCAAGATGCCCTTAGGAGAACTGGTAACATGTCAAAATGGTTACTGCAGAATGGTGAACTGTGAAGATGGTGACAGAACCACAGCGAAGACACTTTTGTGCGCCCAGCGTTTCTCCCCATCCCCAAAGTATGTCCCCCCCCGGAGTTAATATATTAAATAAAGGGGGCCGAAGCCCCTGCAAAAATATTTTGTTCCAAGTCATCGTGCAGGATTTGGCGCCTTCATGGGTTGCTGTTCCACAGTCGCGGTTATGACATGGAACCTGGAGAACCTGAGCTTAAAGTTAAAATGGATGAGTTGTTAAAATGAGTAACTGAATTAGAGGGGTGTACGGCTCAAGTTGTGTCTCAGTCAAGAGAAAGGATGCCTGAATGGAAACAAGTTGCTACTTGTACCCCTATTGGAATTTCAGATGCAAGTCATGCTGAGTCAAGTAAGTGACAGTAGAGAGAGGGTGTCTTCTGTTACAACTGTGGGAAAGATGACCACATGAAGAGAGAGTGCAGGTCACAGGAAGTCCCAGCAAGAGTAAGGGACAGACTGCTTGAAGAAAAGTGTCAGAAACAGGGAAACTCCAGTGGGACCCAGTAAAGGAGCGAATTGGGACCCCGTCCAAGTCCAGCTCCACCGCATCTGTAGCCAAAGCCATGGCTAAAGTCTCTGAACCTGCACTGCCTGATCTCAACAAACTGGTTGGGCCCTCCACTGAAACAACAGTCACCATCAAAGGAGTGTCCACCCGAGCCGTATTAGACAGTAGCTCACAAGTAACTATCATCTTTAAAAACTGATATCACCAGTACTTGTCTCATCTTACTTTACAGCCTTTGGAAGGTTTAAATGTATGGGGCCCTATTCATGAAAGGTGCAGATGGGCTACACGCCACTTAACCCTGGCACAGAACCCATCCACACCCGCATTTGTGAATAGACACCCTGGCCAAGCACACTGCACTCCCTCTGTGTGCTATGCAAGACCCCACTATGCCCACCTACGTGGAGAAATCCCAGCTAAACATGCAGCTCCACATGGTGGCAGGCCAGGGGCCAGTGTGGGAGGCGTGTCCACATTCCACACCATTCACGATGGTGCAGGTGCAGTGCATGGGGGGGCAATGGCTACACTTTCTGAAGGCATCTGTAAATGCTACTTGCCCCCCAGGATGCCACTGCTGGTTGCGGTGGGGATGGTGGGGGTCAATGGACCCCACACTGAGGTCGCCCCTGATGTCAGGACACATTGGAAGGGCTGAGGGACAGTCTTCTGGGGGACTCCCACCACCCTGTGCTGTAGGTGCCTTCACGCCCGCTGCCAACATGATGCCCCACGGGCGCAGGGGATACAGCAAGGGATCTGGAATGCGCAGTTGATTGGCTGCATGCCCCAGTCTACAGCTCTGCACTGGACCGCCCCACCGCAAACCTGCACACAGAGGGGGTGGGACTGCAGATGGGAGCCATGGGTTGGCCAGTGTTCATGAATACGGCCAACATGTAGAACTCTCGAGGGTGCGGAGCTATGTGTGGGAGGGGGGGAATACATGCCTTTCATGCATACCCCTGCCTGCCTTTGTGAATAGGCCCCATGTGGTCTCAGTGACAAGTCCTACCCATATTTAGGCTACATCTACAGTAAGTATGGATTGCCTTCCCCTCAAAAGTAACCAGAGTAGGATACCTGGTCGAGACTTTGGCTTTGGTATGTCCTGAGTCGTGGATGTACGACAGAGTACTCATACTTATTGGCACAAATGCCCATATGTTTGGACGCCTGGCACAGCTCTGTCAAGGAAGGGAGGTTAAATAGAAAGGGAAAGCATTAGCTGTACATGCAGTAGTGAGAAAGGCCTACCAGAGACAAGCACAGACTCCACCCGAAACCCAAGATGACCCTGTGGTCATAGTTTGGCATCAAGATGCTAAAGAGTTAGTGCTGCCCCCTAATGCTGAGTGCAATATAAGTGTTGTGATATGCCTAAAGGAAGATGTAAAAAAACAATTACTGATGCTTGATGCCCCTGAAGAACATGGACTGCCTGCTGGACGTTTAGTAAAGCCAAGTGTTTTGCCAGTGAGAGCTCATGCTTATGCCAAGCGAGTTACCATCCAGGTGAAAAATGTAACCGATAGAGACATTGTTGTCAGGAAGGGATATACTTTGGCACATGTGTATTGTGCAGATATGGTAGTGCAATCTGCTCCTACCAGAGATGGTGCCCACCCTTGTATTAATCCAGACCTGTTTGATTTTGGTGATTCTCCTATTCTGGAGGAGTGGAAGACCTGTATCCACCAAAAACTGTCCGAAAGAGAAAAGTGTTCTCGCTACATAAATGGGATGTGGGGTGTGTAACCAGAGAACACCACATCAGACTTAATTATGAACGCCCTTTACGGGAGAGGTCCCACAGGTTGGCACCTGCAGACACTGATGATGTGAGGAGACACTTACAAGAGTTACTGGCTGCTTGCATCATCCAAGAATTGAGAAGTCCCTCTGCTTCCCCAATTGCGATAGTGCATACTAAGAATAGAACTGTGCACAAGAGCGTGGATTACAGGACCCTCAACAAACAAACAATTCCTGATCGGTATACCATGCCCAGAATACAAGACGCTCTTGACTGCCTTAATGGAAGCAAGTGGTTCTCTGTATTAGATCTGAGGAGTGGATAGTACCAAATACCCATGGCTCCCCAAGTCAGAGAAAAAACAGCATTCATATGTCCTCTTGGATTTTTATGAATTTCTGAGAATGCCTCAAGGTATTTCCAGTGCCCCTGCTGCCTTTCAGAACCTCATGCAAAGAGCTGTCAGAGACATGAATTTGTTAGAGTGCTTGGTATACCTTGACGACATCACTGTGTTTGGGAAAACTCTGGAGGAACATGAGGCCAGATTGCTAAAAGTGTTAGACCGCTTGGAAGAATTTGGACTCAAACTTTCTATTGATAAATGTCAATTTTTTCAGACTTCTGCAAATATGTAGGGCACATAGTATCGGCTCAAGGCATACAGACTGGTCCCTGCAAAGTTGAGGTATTAACCACCTGGCCCAGACTGCAGAATTTAAAGGATTTGCAGCACTTTTTGGGTTTCTGTGAATATTACAGAAGATTTGTTAAAGATTACAATCGAGTGGTGAGACCCTCTTGAACTTCTTGCAAGGCTACCCACCTGCCAATAAAACCAAAAGAACAAAAGCATCTGATGTCACTACTGAGCCTAAACAGTATTTCAAGCCCTCTGAATCTTTTGGCCAAAGACTGTGACAAAGCGTTTAATGAAATAATTTATCGCCTAACTCATGCGCCAATCCTAGCGTATGCAGATCCCCAAAAGTCCTATATTCTGCAGATGGATGTCAGCTTCAGTGGTCTAGGGGAAGTCCTTTACCAGAGCTACCCAGAGGGCCTGTGCTCTGTCACCTTTGCCAGTCAAAGGCTAAATAGTGCCGAGAAGAAATATCCAGTGCACAAGTTAGAGTTTCTTGCTTTGAAATGGGCCATTGTCGACCAGCTTCATGAATATTTGTATGGGGCACACATCACTGTTAGAATCTATAACCCTTTAACATGTGCAAACTACAGAGAAGCTTAATGCAGAGAGACATAGGTGGCTGTCAGCCTTGTCCACCTATGACTGCTGTGTTGAACACTATCCAGTCTCAAGCACATTGATGTGGATGAGTTGTCCCAGCACCCAGTGGTATCCTCTTCTGACAACCAAGCCTGGGTACAAATCTCAGAATAAACTGTAAAAGCATTATGTAAAAAGTTTGATACAGATGAGCAACCAGCCACAGAAACAGTTCCTCGTCTGGTAGATAGTATGGGTGCTTCTGGTAACTGTATTCCAATTGCCTACTGCAGTTTGGCTGCCTTGGACTTAAGATCATCAGCTGACCAACCAAGACCTGCAAAGAGAACAAAAGCTAGATCCAAGCATCTATGATGTACTCAGTACCCTACAGAAAGGGGGCAATGCTGCTCACTTGATCACCAGTGATCCAAATGCTAAGTTGTTGCTGAGGGAGTGGTCAAAACTTAAACTTAAAGACAATTTATTGTATTGGGAAGTGTTAGACCCCAAGGAACCCCTTGTGTGCAGCTGGTATTACCAGCAAAATTCAAGAGAACTGTCCTTAAAGCTCTCCGTGATGATATGGGCCATCTGGGAAGTGAGCGTATGCTAGACTTGGCTCACTCCTGGTTCTACCGGCCTAGAATGGGACTGGATATTGAGCACTACTGTAAGAATTGCAGGAGATGTGTTCAAAGAAAAGCAATGCCTCAGAATGCTGTACCTCTCGTAAATATTGTGCAGGTGCCCCCATAGAGCTGGTCTGCATAGCTTTCCTCAGTCTTGAGCCCGATTCCAAAAATATCTCTAACATTCTGGTAGTTACAGATCATTTTACTCACTGCACACAACCCTACCTGACAAAAGATCAGAAAACGTCAACTGTTGTCAAGGTACTGGTAGAGAAGTTTTTTGTCCACTATGGTGCACCACAGAGAATTCATTCAGATCAATCAATCAATGAATTAATCAATCAAATTTCATTTGTCAAGTGCAATTCATGAATGTCAAAGCACTGCACAGTTGTAAAAATTCACTAACACAATTTACAACACTCTAAAACTAATTAACACTAATAATAAATATACGCTTCCAAGTACCATATCTGAATACTATATTAAAAATCAGGAAAGGCCAGCTGGAAAAGATGTGTTTTAAGAGCAATCTTGAAGCTCTCCACTGTCAGGCACTCTTGCATCTGACAAGGTAGAGAATTCCACAGGGTAGGGGCAGCAAAGACAAAAGCCCGTGCTCCAGAAGTCTTTACACGCACCCTGGGAATCTCTAGCAATCCCTCTTTGGCTGAGCGGAGCAGTCATAGGAGGCAGTAGGGATGTAGAAGCTCTTGCATGTAACTCAGACCCAAACCGTGTAGGGCTTTATAAGTCAGTAAACCGACTTTAAAGGTGATCCACCACTGAATAGGCAGCCAGTGCAGAGTGTGCAGCACAGGGGTAATATGGCTGGATCGAGAAGATACAGACAGTAGCCTGGCTGCAGCAGTCTGCACTAGCTGCAGGCAGCAAATATCTCAGGAATATCTACCTCAGGAAGCCCCAGGTAAAGGGAGTTACAGTAATCAAGGCGCCAAGTCACAAAAGTGTGGAACAAAGTTGGCAGATCGCCAGATGGAACAGGGTGCTTAATCCGGGCGATGTTCCTCAGATGGTAAAATGAGGATTTGACAGTGGCTGACACCTGAGAATGAAGTGTCAGCCCGTCATCAAAAACTACTCCCAGATTCTGCACCCCTTCAGAGGTCAGCAGCTGGGGGCCCCGAAACCACAGCCCAGCAGACTGTCCAGCAGCTGATCAAGGTTGTGATTTCGAGAGACACCTAATAAAAGAAAGGCTGTCACTATGGGGTGTTCGTAAATCCAGAACCACTCCTTATCATCCACAAGGTGATCCTCAGCCAGAGAGGTTCAACTGAACATTATTGGACATGCTGGGCACCTTAGGGCCAAAAGACAAAAGCAAGTGGAGCCTACAAGTCAGCACACTGGCCCACACTTACAGCTGTACAAGAAATGATGCTACTGGGTTCTCCCTTATAAACTGATGTTCAGGAGGAAAGACTGGCTCTCAGTCGACCTGTGCTTTAGTGTATCTGCAGATCCGAAAACTACCTGCAGTATGTCCAAAGGTTGAAGGAACAGTTAAACTGGATGTATAAGTTAGCTGCCGAAGTGGCTGCCAAAAGAAATCAAACTAACAGAGAGTGTCATGGTAAACGAATAAAAGCCCAAGAGTTGTTGCCTGGAGATTGAGTGCTACTGCACAGTCTGGAGATCGCTGGTAATCATAAGCTGGCAGACAAATGAGGTGGAACACCCTATGCGGTAACTGAGAAACTTAATGGACTCCCAGTGTATAAGATATGGCCTAAAGGAGAAACCCATGGATACAAAACTGTCCACCGCAGCCATTTGCTGCCAATTGGAGACATGGTCGCTAGTATTGTACAAAACAAGCCAGAGCCTCTTAAACCTCCTGTGCCAAGAGCTGCTGCCCACAGACAATAAGATGAACAGAGTGCCTGTTGACCTGAAATGGCTCTTGCAACTTCCGATGAGCAAGCAGAACAAAACAATTCAGACTCTGAGTCAGAAGGCGAAGTCAGCTACTATCTAGCTTACTACTACCCAACTCCAGAGCTTGCTAGATTACTACAAGTGACGGTTGAGACAAAAAGTGATATGACAAATACGCCTGCTGTAGAGCTGTCTACCTCTAGTCACAAAACTGATGCTCTGTGGTGCTGAGGTTGCAGATGAAATAGTACCCCTGGATGAAAGGCCTACATCTGAGAAGGTAACAGGACATGAAGGTGGAGAGCCTGTTGAACATGAGTCTCTAGAATCTGAACTGGTAGAACCTAAAACTGAAGAGCCTGAACTAGTAGAATCAGAGGGAAACTGAAACAAATGAAGAAACAGAGGAAGTTGTGGTACTCACTTTGCCTGAGGATGCTTCATTGGTGGATAATGAGCAGGGAGTAGTTAACCCTGATTCCAAAGTGCAAGTGCCATTACAATGCTCTGAAAGAACTGTTAAACCTCCGTTAAAGCTCACCTATGACTCCCCAGGGGATCCCACTAACTTGCCTATGTATGTGGTCTACAAAGGCATATATGTTACCCTGAAGTCTCTGCCCAGAATTGTTTTGTGCCCTTCTAGTGCTTAACCACACAGAGCGGGTAAAGTTACAAAGCGTAAAAAGAGAGGTTGAAGCTTGTACTTAAAAGGTTTCTTTAAAAAATTGCCAATGAGTAAATCTGGAAAGTTCTTATGCTTATGGTACACCATTTAATGTCATCATGACAGCTGTCAAAAATCTGAAAAGCTTTTCAGTATATGAGTAAATGTGTAAATAGTTGTGTTTGTACAGCCCTGAAAGCCACTGAATGCTTGTAATAGTTAGGAATAAGTTGTTTAGTTAAACATGTGAAAATGTATGCCAAATTGCTATGTTTAATGTTTGTCATCACCAGGTTCCTGGTAATGGACTTGGTGCAGGCGCCAAGCTTTTGAGGCATGGGGGAGTGAGTGTAACCACTCCCTATGGTGGGGCTTACCATATTTTGCCCCCCCAGGAGCTCCTTTCTCTCTCTGTCTCTCTCTGTCTCCTCCCGTTGCCCTCTGGCACTGGTCCTGGGTCTTGTGGTGCCTCTGCATCTCCATCCAGCCCTGAACTGTTTCCTTTAGCTAATGGGGACCGGAAGAGCAAAGTCGAGGGTCCACCGTGCTGTGCTGTTCATGAATGTGCGAGCAGCGGGCCCACCCATGTGCATTAGCACATACTTGTTTTCTTGCCACAATTGTGGCAAAACAGAAGCCTCTCAGCCGCTCCGACCCCCAAAATAAGCTAGTCGGAGACACAGATGAGGCACTTAAAAAGCCACAGAATTGTTTAGTTAAAGAGCACTAGTGAGCGCTTTGGGAGGCACTCATAAATATTAATAAGGGGCTAATGAATATTAATAAGCCTGTTTGCTGCCTGGGGGGATTGTGTTACACCAGCAGAAACAGACTAAGGAAAATTTGATTGTTTATAACTCTGCAGATGGATTGCAAAAGAGAGAGGCTGCTAAAGAACTGGGGGGACAGAATTATTGGAAATTGTACACTTTGGCTGCAGCAAAGCTTTAAAGTTCAGGACTTCATATAGACTGAAACTGTGTACTGAGCAGCCATACTGTTTACCCTTGACCCCAGAGACAGCCAATTGGAGTCCAAGATGCCTTGATTTTAAAGAAATGGTTTCTCGGAGGAGGTGTGAACCATATTTAAGCACCCAAACTAATTGCCAATCAATAATCGAAGGGACTTAATGTTTAATAATTCTTTGTTTTTTGAACTTGCTGTTTTTCCCCTCTGGTCCCTAAACACCGCACCTTCAGGAGATGCCTGTGGTGTTAGCCCCTGCTTCCTTCACCTACCTGGAGCTCTGCTTGACCCCTATGCAGCCATGGTTCTGCCCTCAAGACAGGGATGAGGTGGGGCCCATACACCCCGAACTTCTATGTCTTTGCTAGATCCAGCTTTGGGACAGGCAGGCAGGAGCTTTGGGGTCTGCACCAGGTGCTCCATCTACCTGGTGCCTGGAAAACCATTTTTCCCTTTTTCTAGTGTGGTGTGCACCCTGACATCAAGGTTTCACCGTCGATGTGTGCCGCGCCTGTTCCCCAGACACTTGCCATACCCCAGGCCTCTGCCTGGGGTTGGCCAAGTGCCGAGTCACTACCTCCTCCCTCCCTGGAGAAGGTGAGTGGTCCCTGGGATGCTCAGCCTCCTCCCCCCAGCCAGCCATCTGACTCCCCGGGCTGGTTCCCGAACCCAGGTCTTCAGCGTCGCATATAGTAGCACTACTGCTGTATCAGCGGGCCAGCTAATGTTTAATAATTCTACTGATGGACAGCACATTTCAGCCAATCAGAAGCTGCCAGGAACGCCAGGGACAGTTACAGCTTGAGGCAGTCTGGCTTGGGTTCTCAGCAAGACAGGAGGGCTCAGACTGTGTTTGGAAGAGAATTTGGAAGTCGGCCCAAGGCTTCCACAGTCAAAGACTTGGAGAACTGCCTGTGTCCAGCCCCTAGAAACCCGCATGGTGAGAGTGTTTTCTGTTGACTCTTGCATCATCCTGAGAAAGTTGTCAGCTTGGAGAACGTGTTAACTTGTCTGTCCAGAGTTGCAGTTTGCCTGAATTGGCCTGAAGCTAAAGCCATCAGTGGAAAGAAGCCTGCGGATGCTCCTGTGCCAGGGAGCCAGAGGATATTATGAAATCCTGCTGTTTGGAACCTGGGGCTTTCAGCTAAGAGACTGTGTGCTATTCAGCCCGAAGCCACCTGGAGTTGTATGCAGAAGTGTTTGTGATCAGGCCACTCTGGAACCAGGTAAGTGACCAGCCAGCCTTTACTAAGTGGAATGGATTAGGATGCAGAGAGCCATGGGCGTGTGCTTGAGTGCTTGGGAACTCTTGGCTTATCTGGGGGAGTCGGACCATGGGGTCACACCTTGGGTCTGCGCTCTTTTGGACCAAGAAATCCTATGCAGGGCTCTTGCTCTCCAGCAAGGAAAGTGACCAGTTGCCAGGTGTGTTTCCCCTGTGTTTGTAATTTGGTAAAAATCTCCCAATTTTTACCTTTATGAATTTATTGGATATACATTTTGATCCTTATGCACTTACTTTAGTATTATCATTTTTCTTTTATTAGAGCACTTTCAAATGGTCTGAGAAAGGGACAGGATTGTTCAGAAAACGTTTACCAAAGGAAAATGTTTAAGAAAATGAAAAGTGCCTTTATGGTGTAACTTCAAAATGAGATATTTTGAAATACTTATGAAGATGATTATAACATGAATACGCTGTCATGGATAATATAAAAAATACAGAAGAACACAAGTGAAGAAGTAATTTTGGATTTAACAAAGGGTTGAGAGTCTTTTCTTTCATTGAATACACAGCTGCCAGATGCTGCAAGCAAGGGAGACAGTGACAAGCTGCCAGATTATTCTGCAAACCAGTCAGAGGGTGTCAAGCTGCTAGATAAACCTGTCTCATCCAGCAAGTCTACTGCCAGCCCACATTGCTGCTCAAGGCACCAGCCTTCAGAACGCTGCTTCAGACCCTGAGAACTGGGACTTCAAAACTATGAGTAAAACAGGGCCTGCCTTGACTTGGGGTGTTAAGTTTTAAGTTGCAATAAGTTACAACTTAGTTAATGTCTGGTCCAAGGGCCCCAGTGCTAGCCAAGCAACCCACAGCAACGATCAGGCCTGCACCTTAATCTGGGTACCCAGGTCGACTCTAGGGACACTGGTACCAGTGGGGAGGTCGGCCATGTAAATGTTTTGTTGCTGTTGTTGTAGGTGGGCACTGTTGTTATTGTTCATGGGATTTGCCAGCTTATCCAGCATTATAATTGCCCTTTTCTCTGCTTTCCCATCCCCCTTTCCATATAATAAAAGTGTTGCTGTTACTGTTAAAACTGTCTGTGAGCATATTATTGGCTACAGTCATTAATTACTTGTGTTTTACCAAGCTGCAGTTCAAAGTGGTATTCTATGTTGGGGGGGGTGACTGGAAGGAGAGGTGGGTAGGTACAGCATCCCAGGGGGTTATGCTATGCAAACATCTGGCCCACTATAATTTTACTCTGGGTGGAGGCACCGTGTTGTTTACCTATATCTTTGGGAAAGAACCCCAGATTGTCTTCAGAACAGAACCCAAGCCCCTTAACCTGTATTGTAGTCATCAGGCAGGGGTAGTAGCCTGCTGGTACACAGCAATCAGGTTACAACAACTTTCTCTATAACAATGTTATGATTAGATTTCAGTGACTGTCTTGCTCTCCTTTCCAATGGGTCATAGCTGATTTGTTTTTGCTTGTTAGGGATCTGCCAATCGACTCTCTGATGAAAACTCTGAATATAAGTGTCCAGTTTGGTATTATGTCCACTCGGGGGGGGGGGTTAAAATCAGATGATTTATTTTTCTTTTCCCAGTGAAATGCTGATGTCTGGTGTTTCTTCTTTGTGGTGAAAAAATTCCTTTAGTCTCAGTCAATGGAAGTATTCTTCTAGTTCACCACAGAACTGTATTTTGTCAAGCTCTTTTGTTGCTCAGAATGAAAGTCCCTTAGACAGTACTGATAATTCCCCAGTGGTCAGTGTGTGGTTGTACAAATTAACAACAGAGAGAAGTTCAGCTGCATTACCTTGCTGTTGTATGTTATTATTGTCTTTCTCTGTTCTATTGCTGTAATGTCTGGCTTGTTGGAGGGTATTTAGCTTCTTATTCTTACGGAACATAGCTCTCTTTAATGTTTCCTGGTAGTTCAGGTGGATCTCTTTCTGGATTTCCATTTCGACTTAACAGGCCTTCCCTTCAGTGTATCAGAAATCTTTTCAAACTTTTTTCAAAAGGATTTTCTTAGAGTACACTCTGTGAATGAGGTGATTTCTCAGTTTCTCAGAAGTCCTCAGACAGAGCCGTTCAGCATATTTTGAATTATAAGTGGTTCTTATTGGGTTGAAGATAGCAATGCCCTTAGGGACAATATTTTGTTTTTTGCATTGGGTTAGGAAATAGATGTCATTAAAACTGAGCTTCTTTCTTCCTGAGGTTGTGAAGCTGCCATATGAGACAATGGATTACGGTATATTCCATGATGTAAAGAATTGTTTGTTGCCTTATTGGTCCTTGTACAAAAAGATGAACAAAGTGGATGATTTTATATCTTTTATTGGACCAACAAGATGTACTTAAACTGGATTATTTGTGTAGCCTGCCATTTTCTGATGAAGAGCTCTGTGTAGCTCGAAAGCTTAATTCTGTATATCTTTTGTTGGTCCGATAAAAGGTATCAAATCACACACTTTGTTCATTTAGAGCTACAAGAATAACAGTGAAGAGAAAAAGAAAAGTAAAATGTCTCAGAGAAAGAAATGGAAAGAAAATCAGATATCAGAGATGGGGACTGTATGAATGACACCTGTATTGTTTGACAAATGCCCCCATCCTTCCAAATTTATTTCTGGGAGAAACACTGTACAGTGACTACCTTAGGACTGCAGCATGTGGAGGATCTTGGAAAGTGATAGGTACTAGGTGACCATCCCATATGGGCATGAAAGGACTAACCATGGATCTCCTTGGAGAAGCAGACACAAATATGCCCAATATGTGAAATTATGTATTTCTGAGGTAATTGTGTTCTCTTGTTTCTCTGATTTTTGTCCCTAGTGCTCTTCTGCCCTCTCATCAGTCCTGGTTGCATCATGGAACCATGCCATGGTCATTAGGAGCCGGGACGAAGGTCTTCTTCAAGACTCCACCATATTGATTTTTACCTCAATTCTCGCATCTAGACTGAACTCCATCCTCCCAGAGCTTATCAACACAGACCAATCGGGGTTCGTCCCGGGCCAACAGGCCCCAGATGAGGTTAGATCAGCGATTAATATAATTGATGCCATTCACCGTTAACGCCTTCCTGCCTGCCTTATGAGTCTAGACGCTGAAAAAGCCTTCAATAAGGTTTCCTGGCCTTTTCTGTTCATGGTTTTAGAGCGGATGGGGTTCCCACAACTCTTTATTAACAGTATTAAGTCCCTATACTCGGGCCCACAAGTGTGTGTCAGAGTAAATGGGGGTATTTCCAGCAGATTTGCTCTAGGCAGGGGCACTCAACAGGGCTGTCCCCTGTCTCCTTTGTTATTCGCCCTATACATAGAGCCCCTTGCTGAAGCAATCCGCGCCTCATCAGGGGTACAGGGAATTGAGGTTGGAGGCCAGTAACAGAAAATATCACTATATGCAGATGATGTTTTACTTTGTATGTCACATCCAGAAACTTCAATCCCTCAGATATGGTCAATTCTATCAGAATGTGGTAAATATTCAGGGTACACTTTTAACAAAACTAAAACTGAGGTTTTATGCTTCTATTATTCCCCTTCTCGCAAGATAACAGAGTTCCTGCCACTTAACTGGCTGGCGGACAAAATGAAATATTTAGGAGCCTACCTTACTAAACATAATTCCCACCTCTTTAAGGCCAATTATGTCCCACTTTCTACTCAGGTGAAGAGAGCTCTAGACAGGTGGTCCCTGTTGAACCTCCCTTTATACTCAAGAATTCACTCCACTACCATGAATATCCTACCTAGGTATCTGTACCTGTTCCAATGCTTACTAACTTTTATATCTAGAATCCACTTTCAGGAATGTCAGAAAGTGATCACAAAGTTTGTCTGGAATAACAAAAAACCTAGAGTAAATGCCCAGATCCTCCAACTGACCAGGATAAAAGGGGGCAGATCCTTACCGGATCTCGAAGATTACTATCTTGCCACGCAAATTAAAAGGGTGCTGCAATGGTCTATCTCCACCTACGCAGCCAACTGGAAGGAGATGGAAACATTGGAGGAGGAGGAGCAGGGTCCACTGTTGGGAGCTCGTGCCATACAAATGAGTATGGCCAGAGCACATCCCCCCCTTCCTTTATGTCTGTCAGGGATACGTTAAAGGCTACCTTTAGGGCCTGGCAAAAATACAAATTAAAAACTTCTTTATGGCCCTTGCACAGGTTATCATGGGACAACGCTTTTACTCCATCCCTCCTAGACCACACTTTTAGAGCCTGGAAGAAAAGAGGTTTAACTTATATTAGGCAATTTATTGAAGGGCGTGAGGTGATAGACTTTAGAACCCTGGGGAGCAACTATGGTCTGTGTAACGCTGACCATTTTAGATACCTGCAGGTAAGAGATTATTTCCACCATTGCCGAAGAGGGGACTCCTCAGAGGATAGGGTGACCCCCTTTATAGAGAACCTTTACACAATATTAACTTCACAGAAAACATCAAGTCTCATTTCTATGCTTTATAAAGCCCTGGCGGGATTGAGGAAGGATCCTCTAGATAAAGTTAAAAGGAGATGGTTGGAGGAGGGGCGGGTGGGCCCACAGGAAATTAATTGGGAGTCAGTATTTAGGCTGGCCTCCAAAACCACCTGTTCACTCTTCTGGCAGGAATTCGGTTGGAAGGTGAGGATACGTTACTTTCTCTCTCCTTTGTCACTGAGTAAAAGAGCCCCAGATAGGCACCTGAACTGTTGGAGATCGTGTGGGGAAACACAGGTGGATTATTTGCATGTTTTCTGGTTCTGTCCCTGGCTTGGGCCCTTTTGGAGGGAAGTGTCTCGGGCACTTGCTGAGTTGTATGCCCTGAACGCCCCCTTGGACTGGCCAAACCTTATATTGGGGGAGCCTGACTGGAGCTGGCATGCTGTATCTTTGGGCCCTCCTCTTGGCGATGGCCCACAAATCTATCACTAGGTTGTGGTTGAAAAAAGACCCTCCCAACATAGGTACCTGGACACAATTGGTCCAGGAAATTGCAGAAATGGAAGAAATAACTTATAAGATAAACCATAAGATATCGGTGTATGTTCGGAGATGGACAAGATGGGAGATCTGGCGGGAGTCAGCCGGAAGGGTGAGGCCCATCCAGCCTCCCTGAGGTTCCACTCTCAACCCGACACTTGTTAAATTTAAGTATAGATGCCTCCTGAAAGGGTCTTGGAGGTGGGCGGCCGCTCAGGGGATGGTCTACTTTGTTGCGGGAAGAGTACAACTTGATAAATTCCTTAATGCTTCTGGTGTTATTAATTTGTCATCAGAAATAGAACAAATAAAGGTCACCTTTTCACTATCTACTCTCCTGGATGGATTACATATATGTAAATGGGATTGAAACTGTCTGGCTTGCTTATATTGATTGTACCCTGCAATTTCCTGGACCAATTGTGTCCGGGTACCTATGTTGGGAGGGTCTTTTTTCAACCACAACCCTCTTCTACTTCAGGAAGGTAAGGCTGAATGAAGCTCGCCGCTATATTACTGCAGCTATCTCTAAATCTAGATCTAGTAGCGACACCCTGGACCTTAAGCTTCTGTTGCTCACCCTCAATGAGGTAATTCATTCATTAACAAAAATCCTAAACCTCTCTCTCAGCTGTGGAAAATTCCCAGACCTATGGAAAACAGCCACCGTGACACCCATCCATAAAAGTGGGGACAAGACAATTCACTCAAATTATCGCCCTATCTCCATACTGCCCCCACTCTCTAAGACACTTGAGCGCATCGTGGCTGATCAACTTACCAACCACTTGGATAAATACAATATACCTTGTCCACAACAACACGGCTTCCGGAAAGGTCACAGTACCACCACAGCCCTTCTTGAGTTCACTGGAGCTTTGCACAAATCCCTTGACAACGGCCTTCTCACAGGGTCTGTTTTAGTCGACCTCTCCAAAGCCTTCGATACAGTACACCATGGACTACTAATACACCAACTACTGAATGCCGAGCTATCACTTGACTCTTCATCTCTGGATTAAAAGCTACTTAGAAAACCGGTCACAGAGGTAAAATTGTGGACGCTTTTTCTAATACCTGCCTGTTCGCTTGGTGTCCACAGGGATCCATACTGGGACCCTCCTTTTAGCCTTTTCTTAAACTCCCTCCCTTACCACTGCTCTGAGCAGATCATACTATATGCCGATGATGCTGTTGTATTCTCCACTCACAAAGATCCTGCAACTCTTCAACACAACCTTCAACTTGGTTTCAGTTCTGTAGGGACATGGTTTCTTAATCATAAACTGGTCCTCAATGACAAGAAACCAAATCTATGCTCTTCTGCAGCTCTCATAACCCACGCAAGCTACACCACTTGGCTATCTCCACCACCCAGGGAACACTCTAGATCAGGTGGTGTCCTTCAAATACTTAGGGATACAGCTTGACCCTAATCTCTCCTATGGACTTCATGGATAATGTAGCTAGAGCTGCTAATACACGGCTTGGTCTCTGCTACAAACACAGACCACCTCATGCCAGAAGCTTTGAAGGTTGCAGTCCTGAGCTCTGTGATCTCTGTAATAGACTATGGTCTCAACATTTATGGCTCAGCCACAACCACAACCCTTAGATGCCTCTCAACTGCCTTAAATAAAGCATGTCGGCTCATCACTGGTACTCACCGTCTCACCCACACATGTGACCTGTACACTCAGACCAGCTGGTTCCAACTATCAAACTGCATAAAGTTTCTCACCTGCTCCATGGTCAAAAAAATCTACCTTGGCCTTGCACCTTCTGGGGTCTCAACTCTGTTACAACACCGAATTAACAAATGGTGCCTTAGGAGATCCACGTTACAGCTACTGAAAGTCCCCCACTGTCACACTTCACAGGGACAATGCTCTTTTGCTTATCGAGCACCACTCTGGTTCAATGGCCTCAGCCCAACCATCTCCTCTGCCCCAACTATTGGTATGTTTAAAACTAGGCTCGGGACTATCTCACTACCAACAGCTCCTGTGACTGCCCAACAACCTTGTTTCTCACTTCCCTTTCTGCTCTAGTTGTCCCCCTCCCATCTCACTGGATTCTACCCTCACATCTTGGTATACCCAATGCTGCACATTTCACCCTCTCGCCACCCTTCCTACATTCCTTCTCCCTCCCCACCCTCTTCCCTCTCCCTATGACTCTGGCACTTCTTATCTGTTGTCTATTTTCCTCTGACAAATGCTGCTGGCTGCCTTGTTACAATGCTACCCTTGAACTGTATTAATCTGTACTCTGTTTGCAATGTCCACATTGTTGTAATGCCTGTCTTGATGTTCCCCATAATCTGTATTTCTCTGATGTGGAACCTTTGTAAAAGAGCCATGGCTCAAAGGTATTTGTAATCCTAGACTTGATAAATAAATAAAAAGTCCCCAATGGTTATCAATAAACTTCAATTTAAAAAAAAAAAAGACTCCACCGTATTCTGCTAATAGCTCAGCCAGAGAGGCTGCTGGAGAGCAATGTGATTCAGCTTTCCTTCCCCAAAAAACATGCACATCATCATCGCACGGCACCCGCCTTACAGCTGCTCAGTGAGTACGAAAACCGAGGATAGTCCCAAACCTGGGTCTGGTCCATGCCCTGCACTTTGCTGTTGACAAGTCACTAGGCTAGCTCTCAAATGCGTCTGATTTTTTTTTTTATATTTTGAAAAATTAAAATATAGTATTTACAAGCAAGACTGGAAAATATTGAGGATATGGGGATAATTACATAGGCCATTCCAAGCTGGGTACCCACAAAATGCCCCTTTTCGAAAATACAGCCTTGTGTCACTGTAAGACATTCAGAGGATTGATTTTTCTTCCCAGTTGGTGAGTGGCATATATTCCCACATAGATCTGGATTATATAAATGTACAATTTTATAAAGAGAAAAGACAAGGATATTATAAAAAAAATAATACAACTTATTAAAGCAGCAGTTCAAGGAAGGGCAAAATGTGGTACCTATTGCATATCTTTTTATTCCATGTAATACCTTTTTTCTCTTGTTTTATACCCTTTTTCTCTGTTTTGAGTCTACTCTAGCATGTTTTTTAGTGTTGGGATAATTAATGATGAGAATAATTAAACATGGCTGTCACAAAGTTTTCATCAACATTCACAGCTGTATTTCAACACGGTTTTTCTTGTGATTAATGTGAACTAACTACCATGTAACAGATACAGCCCCCAGAGCTTTGACACAGTGAACATTAAATAAATGTGTCCTTTCACATCTAGGTCACTGGACTGATTCCAGCACAAATTGGTAATGGCTGAAAACCATTATCACCTGAGGGCTGTTCAGTGGCTTACGTGAAATGAGTTATTGTGGACTCAGTTCAGTTCCCAGTGGGTAGGTGTCCACAGCACAAAACCAGCAACACAATTAGCACAAACTGGTACCCTTGTTGACAGTCTCACAGGAGAGGCCAAGGGCTGCATTGGTATGGAGTCTGAACTACCCGCTCACCTTCATGGTGGTGCCTACATAGCAGGGTTGAAGCACACTGGCGAGCGGTGTGGGGAAACTTGCACTGTGATCATCCATGCTGTACATGGCATGTGGGTAAGCAGAAGACAACAGGTTCTGGTGCTGTCAATCTAGCACTTTGTGGCCCCATGTAAACTGATTTTGAAATTAAAAATGAACAGTAGAATACAACATCAGGAATTGCAAAGGAGTGCATAATGAAGTAGATACAAAGGGAGTGCATAATGAAGATACAAATGGAAGTGCATAATGAAGTAGATGCAAATGGAAGTTCATAATGAAGAAGATAAAAATCGGAGTGCATAATGAAGTAGATACAAATTGGAGTACATATAATGAAGAAAATTCAAATCAGAGTGCATAATAAAGAAGATACAGATCGAAATGCATCATGAAGTAGATACACATTTTTTAATATAAACTCTGGCTTTAAAAAACAAAGAAGTTCAATGAAAATAGTAAAACAGAGGAGCACAGATGAATGTAACTATAATCACACTGCACAAGCATCAGAGGAGCACAGATGAATGTAATTATAATCACACTGCACAAGCAAGGTTTTAGTGAAGCATGCTTATGTGAGTAATAAAACACAACAGGGTGTGGGCTGTTATGTGATAACTACATGCCCAGCTGCATTGTGAAGCATGAAGCATTTTCACAAGTGCCTTCAGCACCAGGATATTTTATCCCATATCAACCCACACCATGCAATGGATTTTTGCACTGATAAAATGGGCAACCTGAAAAACAATAAAAAACACACACACACTCAACTTTAAAAAAAATAAGTGTACTTTCTTTTGATAAAAATAAGAAATAAAAAGCAATCCCTTCCAACCTGTCCATAATTTGCCTTTCCACATATTCAGTAGCTTGAATGTTTGTTTACCATGGAATACAAGAATTCAAAATGTTTTGGAAGTCTGCTGGTAGAATTTTCACCCTCTCTCACATAGACACACAACCGAAGGTCTCATTTGGAGCAATGCCCTCAGTTTTATCTGTGACTGGATAACCAGCAGAAACTTCTTTGGTAAGCAGGTAAGGATAGGAGTGGGAATTTCAATTATCACCAAAGGGAAATCAGAAATTATAACTGTGAGTATTATTTCATTGTTTTAATGTGCGTTGAATTATAAAAGGAACAATTATTTTGTTATTTCTTTTTATTCAAGGACCATACCTCTCAATAGTACCTCATTATGAGGAACGTTCCTCATTTTACTTCACAAAAGGTCCCTGTTCCACATTGTGAGGACTTGTTCCACATTCAGTATTCACATTCTAAAGCAAAAATGTATAGTAAATGATGCAAAAAATATATCATTCAATTAAAAACAGACTTTCTGAACATAAATGCAAACATTTTTACAGTGTTCTGAGCCTCCTAGGTAAAGATTTGATTAAGTGTTCCACAGTTTGCTCATTTATTCCACATTTTGAGAGGCTATGTTTCACATTTGGTGGAGAAAAGATTGAGAGGCATGTCAAGGATGTTTTATTTTTTAGGGCCTAATTGAAGCTTTTTAGTCGAGGCAGTGGCCATGTCTGTGATGTCAATTGGGATGAGTGAAAAATTGTTCTGGGAGGCACTGATATGTCAGTGTGCAGCTGACTGGCTGCTGAAAAAAGTTCAAAGCCATTGGTTGTTGCTTTATAAACACGGGGTTTCAAAACCTTTTCAGCCAATCAGTATTCATTCACTACCCATTTTAAAATGTTGACTATCACAGCTATTGGGACAGTAGGATGCTCATTTATTTTTCACGCTCTGCACACTATCATTTTAAACTGTGCATTTTGTATACTGTTTTTTAGAATGTTACTCACTTCCTGACCACATGTAGTCACGAGAATAAATTATAAAATGGAGACCTGTTGAATATTTCATAGGTTTCATAGGTTTCATAGGTATTCAGAAGCCAGGTAGCGTTAACCATAATGACTCGCCGTTTCTCAATGGTAATAACCTGTTGATCCATTTTTATTAAGGAAGTCATATAATGTTTTCTTGAAGATATCCATCACACTACTATTTACTACATTGTCAGGGAGTCCATTCCAAATAGATGTCGCTCTCTGGTTAAGCCATGCATGTCTTTAAGTTGTTCTACATATTTCCCCTTTTCTTCATATAGCTTTGTGGCCCCAGTCACTACCTGCTCCTACCTTTGGGCCTCCTACCAATCCCCAGCCCCGACTGCTGCTTCCCCCACCGTCATGACTGGTGGGGATCCACACGGTGTGAAGCCCAAGTACCATGTGGACTGTCATTCTTGGGAGTCGGGGCACATGGCTTTTTTCCTTTTTTCACCCTGCTTTTCATTTCCCTGCCCATCATCTTGTGATGTTGGGCATAGCCTCTGGCAGCCCCGGACATCAGCAGCATGAACTGGGACTGATGTCACCCGCCACAAGGGAGTAAGCTTCCTGGACATCTCCCTCCCTGGCTGGCTCACACTCCCTTCAGGAGCACTCTCCACCCTAGTCACCCTATCTTAATGTACCCAGGCTTGCTACTGAAGCTGGGTCATCAGTTTGGAAGCATGATATGCTTCATAGTCATCAGGTGGCCCATAGATTTCCCCTTTTAACTGTAATTTATGTTGCCTGGTAACTTTAATATTTTCCCTCTTTTCCACACTAACACACTACCAAAGTTCACTATTCTTATATGCTTTGTACACTAGACAAAGATTACCTTCTGACCTCTTAAATTCCAGGGCATTCATGTCCAGCTCACTCAATATCTCCTCATAGGTTAGACTTTCTATACCAGACACCAGTTTTGTTGCCCTCCTTTGCACACCCTCCAGTCTTTCAATACTTCCTTTTTTGTGAGGAGCCCAGAACTGGCCACAGAACTCAAAGTGTGGTCTGCCAAGTGCACAATACAAGGCATAATCACTTCTCTTGTCCTGCTATTTATGTGGCAGCTTACACACCCCAGTATCTTATAAAAGTTTTTTGTTTCTCTGCAATGTAAGTCAAAGGTAACATTATCAGTTATTAATATTCCCAGATCTTTTTGTGATTCAGTTTCTTGCAATGCCTTTCTACTTAGGATATATTCTGCCCTTGTATTTCTTGCCCCAAAATGCATCACTTTGCATTTGTTGACATTAAAGAAATGCTTATTTTGAATTGCCCATTTTTCTACTAGTATTAATTTATGCTGGAATCTTTCTAATGCTTTGTGATTTTCCGCTACTGCCATTATCTTTGTGTCATCCACAATGCTACATAGTCACGCATTATTAGAACATTGTATGGAGGCACAAATATGTTGAAAAGTATAGGTCCCAGCACTGAACCCTGCAGCACTCCACTAGTGACAGTGCCTCACTTGGAATATTGTTCCGTGATACCTACTTTCTGTTTTTTCTCCTTCAACCATGATGATATTCAACTCACTATATTATTAATATTAATTTCTGTCTGTTTGTTAATTAATTACAAGTAGGAAACTGTCGCGGGCCTTAGAGCAGTCCAAGAAAACCACATCCACAGGCATTCCATAATCTAAAGCTCTTCTTACAGGTTTGAAAAACTGTAATAAGTTAGTTTGACAAGATCTTTTCCCTCTAAACTCACACCGAGTTGAAATCACCTTTTTTTCTATTTCTATATGCCTCCAGGCAGACACAGCTATGCCATCGTCAAAAGGCAATGTCTTTCGGATGAGATGTTAAACCGCGGTTCCATCTGCCTGGATTGGTGGTAGTTCAGGTGGATGTTAAAGATCCCATGGCACTTATCGAAAAGAGTAGGTGAATTTCCCCGGTGTCCTGGCCAAATTTCCCTCATTCACTAAAAATACCACAAACAGTTTAATCTGGTTCAAGGTCAGTTGGCATTCATCTGTATCCCCCTTCCCCTGGGTTGTGCCTGAAAATAGGCAGGACTTGTCTAGTGCGCTTACCCGGTCAACAAAAACTAAATAAATAAAAAAATAAAGATCTTTGTGATAGGGCCTGCAATTACTTCCAATAATTATTTAAGGAGCCTTGGATATAATCCATCCAAGCCTGAGGATTTATTGGGATCTAGGTCTTTCAATTTCTTGAGAACCTCTGTTTCCCTCATTATCACTGTATTTGTTTCCTTAGAAAAGCCACTAAATTCTTTACGATTTTCTTTTGCTTGATATGCTCTGTCTGAGTATTATCTTTAATTATTGGCCCAGTTTGGTGTTGTCCCTTCTTTAGAACAATTACATAGCTATAAAAATATTTGTATTGTTTCCAGCTTTTCTGGCTAACCTATATTCTTCATCCCTCTTAGCCTCTTTAATGTATTTCTTACATTTCCATACTTGGTTTTTGTATGCATCTCATGCTTCTGATAAATTCCATCTTTTTGCTGTATTATAAGCCTTTTTCTTATTCCTTACTGCTTTGCGCACTTTTTTTATTACACCAAGCAGGAATCTTGTCTCTGGACTTATATTTTGTTCTGTCAGGAATAGAAAAACTAACACAAGCTGTGAACATAATTTGTTCCATATACCATCTAAAGTTAGATCCTTAAACTTGCTTTCCCAATCCCATTTTTCAGAAACCCTTTAATTGTGGCATAATCTGCCCTAGTAGTGAAATACCACATTTTCCTTCAGTTGGTTTTGCAAGCTGTCTGAGTTGTAATACAGGGGGTTTCCCTTTAAATTGCTTTAATTTTTTTCAGTATATCTGTGCATTTACCATTGAGATACATGGTATAAATGAGTGATGAGACATCATGTTCACATATGCTAATGCAGCCCTCACGGATAATGAGATTTCAACAACCGTAAAATGGAAACCACCTGGATAATTACATGGGACTAGCATAAGCAGTGAAAACAAACTAAAGTAGACACGCATATCTCAACCAGCTATTGTTAAAGAGTTGTCTGTTGACAAGGAAACAAATAAAATGTACAACGTATGAGGGTGTAGTTTTCCTTTAACTGTACTATGTCCTGGGAACATATGTGGTGTATGGTGTTGTTTATATGCATTGTTGCATCGCTGTCACTATTTCCATACAAGCTTTTGATGGGATTACAGTACAGGTCACCAGGTGTAGTGATATGAGAGGTGAGGAGACCACTGACAGCCAGGGATGATGCCATTACCATCAAGGAGCAGCAATTAGGGGGACTGTGTGCTGTGATAAGGGCAGGATTTTGGTAGCATTAAACAGTGCTATGACAGAGGCTGTTCAGTGCTTCAAAAACCTCTAAATTTACCACTGCACCCTGTATGCAAGGGGGATCCCTCATTTGCTTGGGCACAGCAGTGCATTCTGTGCGTTCATGCTTTCAGCAGTGCTGTGCACTGGGGGCCTTTCAATAAGGCTAACACCCCATCAGATTGCGTTGTTCTTTGGTTACCAGGATACTAACATGGTTACTGCTACACTAACTTTTTAAATATCAGGGTCTCCATCTGTGTTTTCTTTTAATTTAGTGTACTTTACTGAGAGTTTTCAATTTTTGCATGAGTTTTCAATTTTTTCACAAGACAGAGAAACAACAGAACAATACGACTAAACCTACAGTGCTGTTTCAGTTCACAGACAGCACTTCATCAGAATTGCATGCAAGTTGTGGTGTACAATTCAAAATACATAGTAAGCCTTTTTTTAAAAGGTAGTTAGAGAACAGGCAAGCACCACTGTACTGTCAAATAATGTAGCCCCACTGGTATATTCCAGCTAGAACTTAAAACATAGTGAAGGAGAAACTGAAGCACACCCCTCCTGTGTCTATAGAGGGAAAGCTTTAAGCAGTTGGTGGCTCTAACTACATAAGGACATGTAAGCATTCCCAATTTTTTGGTAACCGGATCATCTATTATTTAAGCTAGCTATAGATTTCTCTGCCCTTGGGAGAGGGGGACATGATAGAAACATTCAAGTACCTCAAGTGAATCAACAAAGTCCAAGAGGGTAGCATTGTTTCAGAAAAAGAACAAAGGGGCACAATTTGAAGATAGAGGGGGGATGGCTCAGGGACAATGTGAGGAAGTATTTTTTCACAGAGAGGGTGATGGACACATGGATTGGCCCTCCTGAGGAGGTCTTGGGGTCAAAAACAGTGGGGGAATTCAAGAATGCATAGGACAGACATAAGGCAGTTCTGGTGGGGGTTAGAGTAGGCTGTAGGTTAACTAGGATCAGCAACTTATCCAATAGGTAGGAAAATGGGCAGACTGGGTGGGCCAAGTGGTCCTCATGTCAAAGTCTATGTTTCTATGTTTCTTTTTTTTTATTTATTTATTATGCTTTTCCCCCACTGTCTGTGACCCAGCAACTCAGCCTGGTCACGGACCCTGGCCTTCACCTCCATATTAGACCACATCCCTCGGATACCCCCTGGCTTGCCCCCCAGGGTGGGGTGCAGTGCTGAGCCCTAATAGCACCACACAGTGGGACTAGGTCCGAAGGTCAGTCCTGGAGGCTGGTGAAGGTCAGGGCAGGTTTCATCTAGGGCCACAGGCAGGAGTATTTTTGGTTGCTGTGCCTGGGGGGCAGGGACGTGCAATGACATCCTGCATCAATCCCAGCCCTCCGACACTTTCTGATGCTGGTTGCTGCGGTACCCCTGGCCTCTGCCAGGGGTCCGTCAAGCACAAGACATTCTTCCTGCCCTCCCCCTGGAGAAGGAGAGCAGTCCCTGGAACACTCGATCCATCTCCCCCCAGCTGGCCCTTTGACGTCTTGGGTCCATTCCTGAACCCGGGTCACCGGCATCACAAGTGGAAATCCAACCACTGCGCCGATGGGCCGGCCCCATGTTTCTATGTTTCTAAGGGCAAACATCAGTTCGGCTTGCAATTCCTGGTAAGTAAGGACATCCTGGTCTAGTCAGTGATGCAGAGTAACCTTTTTAACACAGGCAGCAATCAATGCCATATGATATTTCTGTGCACCCACCAGTCTGTGTTCACAATCCCCTATTATACAGACTTCTGGAAGGAAGGCCTCCTCTAGTTCCAACAATGGGCCCATCTTGGCTTTGATAGCTTCCCATAGCGGTCTCACATAATGGCACATCCACAGGATGTGCAGAAGCGTGCCCATGTCTTCCCGGATCTGTGTGATAATGGCGCTCGCAGAATAGTGATCGCCGTTAGGGTGAATGGAAAGCACTGAAAAAAAATGTTGCCAGTGCAGTCCCCAGTGCACAGCAAAAGGGCACTGAGTACTTAGATTTTACTTGTAAATGTGGGGGGCTGTGCCCCCAGCACCCCCTATTTAAGGATTTTCAACTTCAGGGGGTGCATGTCAGAGGTGCAAAACCTGACAAAATAAATATTCAGGCTGTGCGCAACAAAAGGCACCTGTTTCCAGGCCTGAACCGAGCACCATTCACACCCCAGCCCTGAACCCACCCACCACACCATGGGTGCAGCTCAGCAGCTCGTCGCAGTGCCACTCCTCACAATCCCTCCCTCTTGTCCCACCTCACAGTCAGCATGCTCGCTCCCCCTCCAATGCCGAGTATAGACGTAGCGACAGGATGTCGCTATATTCACCCCTCCCAATCTGGTCACCCTCCCTCTCTCATTGCTGTGATGCGAGGTGCCGGAATTGAGTCACCATTTCAGTAGGCGCCCAATTGCGGTCGCTGAACTCTCAGGATACTGTCTTCCCTGCATCCAGTGCAAGTGCCTCTCTCCAGTTTACGCATCTTATATAACTTGACTGGAGAATAGTACATATTATGGATTATTTTTAACTGCATCAACCTGGAAGTATCAAATTTAATGTATCTATATACATTTTTACAAATCTTGTACCAGTTATATTCCCCCATAGTTTGGGGGATGATCTGATTCCATCATGGTTCTTTGTCATCTACCTTATTCATGGCAAGATCATATACGTCCTGATAAAGGTGGGATATTGGGTGAGATAGATGGGCCCAGGCAGCTAAAGCATAATACTGTGACCATGATTATGAGTGACCTGCAGGAATGAAAAAACAGAATTGTTGGGCACCAGATGTCTTTGCTGAAAGGTAGCAAAACTAATAACCCCACCATCAAAGGTAAGCTGTTCAGCTCTAGCAAAGATCAGGTCCTGCCATGCCTGTTGTGTAAAAGGTCTGCCACCAATTCAGAGATTTGGTTTCTTAAACAAGGATTGTAAGATATCATGTAATGGCTGTAGCTTAAGAAAACAACACAATTGTGAGTGTGCCCGGACCAAAGCTGCTAAGGGAGTTTTCTGAATGCTGCTAGGCAACTTCTTAGCAGTAGTGAAAATAAATGCCTCAGGGTCCAGAGATTCCTTACAGCATAAGGCATGTTCAGTTTGTAGCCACAGTAGGACATACTGTATGCCGTTCCCTCTAGAGGAGGTAACTATCACAGCCATCGTAAATATTTGCTGCAATTTATCACCGAATAGTAAATGTAAAGTTGGGTAGTTTAAGACCACCTAGTAGTTTGGGTGCTGTAAATTTATGATAGGCTCCATGAGCCATCATTCTGGCCCATATGAATTTAGATATTATTCTGTGTAGGGTGTGAAATCATTTCTTAGGTACCACTGTATTCAGCATGCTAAAGGGATACAATATCCTGGGCACAACATTCATTTTTGCTAAGTTAATCTTACCCTAAAGCATGAGTGACAAATGAATCCACCTATCAAACCTTGTAACAATTGTTTCTATAGAGGGTCTAGGTTGGATGTGATTGTATCCTGTGGGTGTTTGGTAATGGCCATTCTAAGGTATTTAAGCTTGTCTGCTTGCCAAGTAATGCCTAGTGTAGCTGTTGCATGACTCTGCACCCCATAGTTCAAAGGCATCACTTCAGTTTTATCTACGTTAGGTTTATAATCAGATCAATCTACCAAATTGCAAGATTTCCTGAAGGGCATGAGGCAAAGATGTGCTATATGAAGCAGAATGTCATCCATGTAAACTGACATTTCGTACTGGGTAGCCTCTGTATTAATGCCCTGAATTTCTGGTACAGTACTTTTTTAGTCTTAAGTAAAAGGGGTTCCAAGAAGAGGTTAAAAAGCAGGGGGGAGAGAGAGGACATCCGTGCCTTGTACCCTTGTACAGCATTAGGGGTCAGAATATATTCCATTACAAAACATCTGTGCTAATGGGCATGTAAATAGTAATTTAACCCCTTGAATAATTTGCCAGGAATGCCATATTGTGCTAACACAAGAAATTGGGGATCCCATGAGACCCTATCTAATGCCTTTTCTCTATCCAGGGAGACCATGGACTGCAGGTGGGTCTGGCTCCCTAATCGAAGAAATTAGATGAGTCAACTTGTGGAAGTGGGCAGAGACCCTGCCTGGGATAAAGCCCACATGTTCACAAGCAGTGCATGTGCCCCAGACCTGATTAAGACAGTTGGCTAAAACCTTGACTAAAATTTTTATATCAAGATTTAGCAGGGAGATCAGTGCTGCAGTTGTCCAGTAGTTTTGGATCCCTGCCAGTTTTAGGAATGAGTGTTATCAAGGCCCTCATCATCTCTTTCTCTGTGATACCTTCCCCATGCAGATGGTCATTTAACTCCAATAGTAAGGGCTAGGTTCTGGCTTTAGGCAGTGGTAGAAGTTAGGGGAAAACCCATCTGGGCCTGGGGCTTTATCTAGTTTGAGATCTGGTATAGCCAAATGGATCTCCTCTGTGGTGATCCGAGCAGCCAGGACTGCCTGCTTCTTTGGGGAAAGTTTAGGGATAGGTATGTCTGCAAGGTAAGCTCTAATGTATGCTTCTGGTGTTGGGGGCTTTGCCTGACTACGCAAATCCTGGTAGAATGATTTAAAACCCAGGCAGGGTCTCCTCTGCCCACTTCCTCAAGTCAGAATAAGCCTGTGTGGCTGGCTGTGTGTGTTTGTCTCTGTCAATAGTTTAGTTTTTGTGGATTTTCCTGTGTTTCTGCTTGGAGGAACTGGACCATTCTTGGACATAACATCTATGAACATTTCCTGGACTATGAAACTGCAAAACATCACCACCAGGTATTGGCATTCTCATCATAAATCAACTTTTTTGGAAGCCATCAAAGCCAAAAGTAAGGTCAGTAAATCTGTTATACAAGCACTGAGTTGTGGAGTGCTGCTTTGAATCCACATTTCCGTCTGACTTGTTCTTAAAAGATGTGTACTTGTCTTTGAGGTCTATTCACAACCATTTTGGAGAACAAAGGCTAGATACTAACAAAGGATTTTTACATCCTGCATATGCCCCAGGCCAGTGTTCATCACCTTCAGTAATTTAACCTCTTCAGGAATTTATCACATTCTGGGTCTCTGAGCTACAATAACAGTTTTCTGGTCCCTGGTAGTTCACCATTTCCTGTGGATTTGATTACTTTTCATCAATCACGTGGCACCTCTGAGAACATGGCTTTATATGTTGTGCTCTGCAATATCACGAGGCAAACGCAGACCAGCAAGGTCAAGAGGACTAGATGCCCTACAACAAAACTAGTCTGCAAAATGATTAAAGCATACCTTCTTAGGATACTACTTATGCTACTTCTGATATCTGGAAATGTTCATCCTAACCCGGGGCCTACCAGCCGAGTACCCCATGCCACAAAAAGGTGGGAGGGGTCCCTCACATTAGCCTCAATCAATGTCTGCAGCCTCCTTAACAAACTTGACATCTTGCAAACCTGGGTCCAGCAACATAGCCCTGATGTACTCTCTGTTGTCAAAACATGCCTTAACCCCAAGATACCAGATGCTGCAGTCACCATCCCTGGATACTCTATATTCAGGCAGGACAGAGTTTCCAGATGAGGTGGAGGCTGTGCCATCTACCTGAGGAATTCCTATCTGGGTCAAGTCTTCCCGTTCTCAAACCCTAAACCACCCTCGCAGGTTCTCGCTATTAAAGTTCTACTCGGGGCGCACAACAAGGAAGCTCACCATTGCCTCTGTGTACCTACCCCCTAAAGATCAGCCCAATGGATTTATGAGCATATTGGAAAGCCTACAGGGATTACACCATAACTCTGAATTCATAGTACTAGGCGACTTCAACATAAATTGGCTATCTCTGGAGGCCAGAAACTACAAGGATGCTGTCACGTCACAGAACCTCACCCAGTTTGTTACCACCCCCACAAGATGCAACTATAGGACAGGGTCGCACACACTTCTGGACTGGATCCTTACTAATCACCCTGAACGAATCTCAAAAGTCTCAGTGCTCCCTGATGGGATCAGTGACCACTCACCGGTCACATGTACCTGGACAAACAAATTAATTAAGCCCCCCTCCTAAAATAATCTACACCAGAGTGTTAAAGCAGGGGTACCTTAAGCTACTAAAGACACACCTAAGCCACCTGGACTGAACACCAATCAACTCTGCCATTGATGTAAACCAAGCCTTAGACCTTTTCATCAGCCACTTCACTGCAGCCTGCAATATCTTTGCACCTCTCAAAAAGCTGAAGGTCAGGGGCAGAGCTAACCCTTGGATAACCCCCGATCTAATCACTTTACTCAAACATAGGGATCATCTCTGGCACTGTGCCTGTGCAACATCAAACCTGGAGATATTCAAAAGTATAAAGCTGCCAGAAATGAGTGCGTGGGCAGTTAGGAGCGTCAAAAGCAAATACTTCAAGGAAGCTCTCTCCAACTCCTGGGGTGATGGAAAAAATTTTGGAGTAATTTGAAAGACCTTACAGGCAAGGACCCTAAGTCACCACCCACCATGCTCAACATAAATGGAACACCAACATCTGACCTGTACACAATCACCACCACCTTTAACAATGCGTTCTCCAACTTGGATAGTGTTCTCCCTTCTAATTTCTTTGATGCCCCCTCTAGTAGTAACCCTCCTGCAACTACTCCTCTCCTACACCCTGCCCCACAATTCTACTTCAAGGAGATCCCAGTGCATGAAGCCAGAACCTATATTCAGAAGGCCATTCACAAGACAGGCTACAGCGGTGACTCCCTTGACCTGAAGTTGTTAGCACTTGTCCTTGAAGAAGTCCTTGAACCCCTGACAAAGGTCCTCAATCTATCACTAAGGATGTCCCAGTTCCCATCTCGCTGGAAACAGGCGACTATCACACCGGTACACAAAAGTGGAGACAAATCACTGCACTCCAACTACAGACCTATCTTCATCCTCCCTCCATTGTCAAAGGCCCTGGAGTGCATCGCCTCAGACCAACTAGTCAAGTACCTGGAAAAATATGACATCCAGTGTCCTGAGCAACATGGTTTCCGAAAAGGGCACAGTACCACCACTGCACTATTAGAATTCATGGGCTTCATCCATACCACACTTGATCAAGGAAACTGTGTAGGGGCAGTATTCATCGACCTTACGAAAGCCTTTGATACTGTGAACCACCCACTCCTACTCAAGCAATTATCAAACATTGGGCTCTCAATGAGCGCTGCTCTGGTTTCAAGCTACCTTGGGAGAGGGTCCAGTGGGTTAGGATTGCCGGTGTCACCTCGGAAGAAAAGCCAGTCCTTTCAGGGGTCCCGCATGAGAGTCCATCCTAGAGCCACTACTCTTCAGCCTCTTCCTCAATGACCTTCCCAGTGTCTGCCACCAGAAATTACTGCTCTACGCTGATGATGCAGTCATGTTCACCAGCCACCAAAATGCAGAGCTCCTTGAGAAACAATTACAGCTTGAATTCATGTGCATCGAAGAATGGTTCAAGTCACACAAACTGGTCATGAACTACAGCAAAACAAAGGTTATGACCTTCTACAATGCCAGGAGCAAGTACAAATCTCGTGACCTCACCATCCTAAACCAAACAGGGGCCTTACTTGAACACATTCCTGATTTTAAATACCTAGGTGTCACATTGGACAGCTCACTCTCCTACCATCGGCACATAGATTCTGTCGCCAAAGCCACCAACATCCGTATAGGCCTGCTCTACAGGCACAAACACTGCATGACTCCTGACACTCTCCGGTTGGCTATCAACAGCTCTGTCACCTCCATCATCGATTACAGACTAGCAATTTATGGTTCTGCCTCCGCCTCTGCCCTCCGCAGAATTACAGTTGCACTCAACAAAGCATGCAGGCTGCTAACTGGGGCTGACCGACTTACACACACTTGTGACCTGTACACTCGGGCAGGATGGCTTCCTCTCAACAGCCGGATACAGTATCAAACCTGCCTCTTAGCCAAAAAAGTCCTCCTCAGGGTCATGCCCCCGGGCATTGAAAAGCTCCTTATTGACCACCACAGCACCCAGCGAACAAGAAGTTCACAACAACTAACCTTCCTTGTCCCCAGATGCTGGACTACCATGGGCCAGAGGGCCTTTGCCCACAGAGCACCACAGTGGTACACTACTCTCAACAAAGAAACTCTTACTGCTGCTGCTCTTGGCCCTTTTAAGAGACAACTCTGACTGTCTCATTTCAACTAGTCGTTGTGACTGCCTCTCTAATAGGGCCCACGCTCACTGCATTCCGCTTCAGTCTTGACAGCTACCTCTCCCGCCTTGCCCCTCCTACCTGCCTACCCCTTGCCCCTCTCCCTTTCCTCCCCAGGCATTTCCTGACTTTTATCCCTCCCTCCTCCCTCCCTTTAGAGCTCTTACCCTCACCCTCTACCCTCCAATAATGGCTTTCCTGCCTGCATACCTCCCCTCACCTGCAGCACTTATTTCTAAGATTGCCCTTGGCTGGTATGTCATGCTACCTAACATTTGGCACATTTTGAATTACTGGAATTTCCTAAGCCTCAGTCTCTTACTACTTTTTATTGTGTAACTATGTATTACTATGTTGACCTTTGTATGTATGTATGTATACCCCCATTCCTTCGACGTGGAACCTTTGTAAACGAGCAGTTCCTGCTCAAAGGTATTTGTAATCCTAGATTTCAATAAAATAAAATAAAATTAAAAAACTCCACTGCTATTTCCTGTGGATTAGTAACCAAATCATATTTCCCTGGAAATGTCAGACCCTGTATAGCTTGTAAAGCCTCCTGATGGCATATACTAAGACCATAAGACTCCTCACTTTTCCCCTTGGTCACAATATCTGACCCAAAGCCCAGACTCTATAGGTAGCTAATTCAGCCAATACCCTATTAAGTTCTGTATATGCAGCCTGCTGTGCATTAAGAGCAATCCAGGTCACCACAGGGGTATCACAGGACAATGTTTTTTTCTACTGTTGTAATTTTAGTAAGCAGCTCAGTCGTGTTTCGATTTTGCATTTTCTTTCTAATAGATGTTAAACAGATCAGCTCACCATGGAACCAACACTGGAAAGCCATCCAGAAAGTATCCACATTTTCTACAGATTATTTCTTATGTGCAGTAAATCTTTTAAGTTGCTCAAGAAGTTGTTGGTCTGTTAGTACTTGATTATTAAGTCTGCACTTTCTTGCGGTGTGTGTGTGTGTGTGTGTGTGTGCGTGCGTGCGTGAGTGCGTGAGCTGTATGTTAAGGGAAACTGGGGAATGGTCTGAAATCACCTAGGCTAGTATCTTACAAGCAAGGAGACTTTGAAGGCTTTCTTTGCTTAATAAAAGATAGTCTGGTTTAGAGAGAGACTGGTGGGCTGCTGAATAGAAAGTGTACTCACTAGTAGTAGGATACAATGTATGCCAAAGATCTATCAATCCTAGGGCATTCTTGAGATCCCTGATAGCCCCCTGAGCTGGGGATAATCCCTTATGACATGCTGAGTCCTTGTCAAAGTCCTGGCCTTGGACAATGTTCCGATCCTCAGCCCAAATTAATGGGAGATGCAGTACAGTCAGCCATAGTGAAACGCAGTAACTTGAAGTAATGACACGTCACAAAACATTGCATGACAAAAGGGCTTAATCGCCATTGAATTACACCATTTCTTGCAGCATACTGCAGTGTTCTGTGATATACTGCAGCATTACTGCATTGCACCCTGGCTGCTCTGGGTGCCAAGAGGGTAACCAGTTCCATGAAGAACCCTGCAGTATTTACACTGGGTCCATAAATGGAGTCCAGCATCTCCTCTGTTTGGCCAAGGTTGCCTCTCAAAAACATGTAACAACCATGAGGGTCAGCTGTTTCTTCCAGGACTTGAAACTGCACTGCTCGAGCAAACAAACAGCCCCCGCTTTTCTGTTTGTGGTGTCACAAGCGCCAAAAGCTTGTCCCGCCCACTCCCTACACAACACGTTTATTTTTTCTTTTCTAAGGTTTGTCTCCTGTAAGAGATACAGACTTGACATTTTTTTGAATGCTGTACAACCTTATACGTTTTGTCTTGAGACCGTAGCCCCTTCACACTCCAAGTGGAAAAGCACAATGAATTACTCACTATAAAGGGCAAGAAATACTGAGATGAATGGCATGTGTCTGTAGTGTAGAACTGCATACCCAAAACTACGCACCAGAACTGTCTCTCACTTGTGACCTGAATCATCCCCCCATCCCTTCCCATTATAACTGCAAGGTGTAACTTGAACTCCCTACATATAGAAAAACACAAAACAACAGTGAGAACATACAAAACAGTAGAACAGTTCAACTAAACCATTCACCATATGGGTGCAGTCAGGTAAACCAGTAATATAAAGAGTGATCTCCTCCTAACTACCCTCTTCTGTTACCCGTCCATCTGCAAGGGTGCTCTGCTATATGACCTAGGCCCAAACACTTGTGGTCCCCTCAGAGGGGCCTGTACTGTCAACTGCATAGTAGCTCCTATCAAAACAACTTTTATAGTGTAAGAATGAAACCTGCATATTGCTACTCTATAGAGCAAACATGAGACCTCTCACTTACTATGCAGTAGCATTTTGGGCCTCGTATATCATTAAAGATAAAAAAGTATTAGAATGTCTACAGAGAAGAACTGCTAAACGTATTCCTAGAGTGGTGCATTTACCCTTTCCAGACAGACTAAGGACTCTAGGGCTCTATGATCTCCCATAGAGGAGAGACAGAGGGGATCTTTTATTATTGTATAGCATTCTTAAGGACGAAGAATTAAGGAAAGGTTGTAAAATTACTCTGGTAGATAAAACAGCTAATTTGAGATCACACAAAAGATTGATTCCCCGAGTTATAACAATCAAGTGTAGGCACTACTTCACAATCAGAGCCTCAGAAATGTGGAATATTCTCCCTAAATATTGTACATTGTGGAAGTTGATAGTAAAGCAGAATTAAAAAATGCTCTTGACAGATACGTGTTAATTTGGGACAATTAATATGCCCCACTTGCTGTGGGGAAGGGGTCCCGATGGGCCTAGTGCCTACTTCCACCTTTAGATATTGAGTAATACTGAATAACCATCCAACAATGATTAAATAGCTCCTTTTCAAGCTGGAACAAAGGATTACCATGATTCCTACAAAGAGTGTTTCTGCATGTTGCAGGCGCAGTAAAAATTTGCTACAATTCCTGTAAACATGAAGCTCCCACACAACAATTATTGTAAAATATCAGAGATTAAAGAAAAGAACACAAGTCAGTTATGCAACTTTTTCACTGTTACAGTGACACAGTTGCACATCCTGGAAGACTTGTTAGCTAATCAGGTGACTTCATTCTGCTTTCTAATTTTATAAGCCCTGATAAATCACTCATATATTCTAGTGGCGTGGTAGCGAGCACCACTATAGTTAGGGTTGAGCAGGCACTTTAATGTTAAACCTTAAACCTTAAAAACCTTAAATTTAAAAACATGTTAAACACCGCTCCTCATGCAATACTATCTATCTATCTATCTATCTATCTATCTATCTATCTATCTATATATATGTATATATATTATAGTAGCATGGTAGTGCCACTACAGTTAGGGTTGAGTACCCTGTTTAAGGCTAAAGTGTGAAATTTTGCAGCTTAATAACTTTGCCATTGTATGACAGATTTGCCTGAAATTTGGCAGGCCAGAGCAGTATCATAGATCTTTGGATCTGCCAAGTTTTGTAATGGTCAGATGTACGGTTGCGGAGCTATAAAGCGCAATAGAAAGTCATACTTACGCTTTTTTGCACATTCTTTGCTTGTACCTACAGGTCGCACAGTTTACACGATCTGTCCAAAACCCTCAGGGAACATGCAGTCAGGGTCCCTGATGTGCCTTTTGAAGATTTTGTGAAAAAATATTAAATGGTTCAAATGTTATTCAAAAAACAAGTTTCCCATTATAGTCAATGGGAAAAGTTAACAAACTATTCAACAGTGTTGCGAATGCAGTTTTTAGTGTCTCAGATTACCCCTGTAGTGTTGTGAGTCAGACATTTTTTTTTTCAGTTACTGGTCACAGAAATGCTTGGCATTTAAATTTGGGACCCTCTAGGGACACAATTCTTTTGTGTTCACCTAGTCGAGCCTTGAGGATGCTAGCCATATCTTTTTTGGGGGGTTAAACACCCCTGAAATATGTTTTTAAAATTTTTGTAAACTGTAGTGTCACAAAGTAGTGTCGCACTTGCGACACGTTCGTGATTTTTTTGTGAAAGTGTCATGATTTGTGACACTACTTTGCGACGCTATGCCCAAAAGAATAGGAAATCTTTGCCACCCTGCTGCAAAAGAAAGGTTTAGTCTTTTGGGCTGAAATTTGGAGGGGAAAAAAGCCAAGATCCCACAGATGTTCCTTTTGGTGGTTTGGTGACAAAATATTAGAGGGCTGCAAAGTTACGGTACTCTGAAGTTGACTATTCTTCCCACAGACTAACATTACGGCGTCTGCCGCACCTTTCGATGCCCGTATCTTGGAAATGCTTAGAGATACAGACTTTTTGTCGGAAAAATGCTTAGCACCCCACTAGGAGACTAAGTGCAAAACTAGCCAGGAAAGTCATAAATTATATGACATTTTTATTTTTTTCCCTATGTCGTACGGTTCCTGAGATATAAGCAATTTAGTATTCCAAATGCTCATTTTCTGCTGCGAGGCCCATTATTATGCATACATTTTTTGTATTCAATGTGTTTCTCAATGCAGCTTTTGGGGGAAAAAAGGGTGTGCACTTTCATTACGGTTACAGTTTGCGTTTCCACTTGCGTTTCCGTAATCGTTTGCATTAGCGTTACTGTCTACACCACCATGTGCGTTATCCTTTGCGTTTTTGTTTGCGCTTGCGTTTGTGTTACTGTTACCATTTGCGTTTCCATTACTGTTTCTGTTTGCATTTCATTTTGCGTCACCATCTGCATTACCATTTGCGTTTGCGTATGCACTTCTGTTTGTGTTTGTGTTTCCTTTGGCGTCATCATTGGTGTTACCGTTAGCATTTGCATTTCCAATTGCACTACCATGACCACGCGCATTACCATTTGCATTTCCATATGCACGTGCGCTTCCGTTTGCATTACTGTTTGCTTTGGCGTAATTGTTGCTGTTACTGTAACTGCTTGCATTTCCAATTGCGTTACCGTTACTGTTTGTGTGTTCATCACCATTTGCATTTCTGTTGGCCTTAGCGTTTGCATTTTCAGTTGTATTTCCGTTGTCGATTGAATTCCTGTTTCCTTCTGTGGCGCCGTTGCCTTTACCGTTTGCATTTCTGTTTGCGTTTGTGTTACCGTTTGCGTTTTTCTGACTGTCTGCATTTCCGTTGACGCTAGTGTTTCTGTTACTGTTTTTGTTACTGTTTGCATTTCTCTTGCCGTTGACATTTACATTACCATTTGTGTTACCATTTCTATTTTCTTTAATGGTTATGCTTGCATTTCTCTTACCGTTTGCATTATCCTTTTACATTTGCATCACCATGTGCGTCACCATTCGTGCTTGCTTTTGTGTTACCTTTAGCATTACTATGTGACAAAAAATCACATGTTGGGAGCATGGGGCCCAAAGGGCCCCACACTTCCACCACCACATTCCATTCACTATTTATTTATTTATTTATTTATTTATTTATTTATTTATTTATTTATGTGTTTGGTAACCAGGTAAGTGCACTGATCCAGTGGACCATTTTCAGTCACGACCCGGGCCACAAGGTGGCAATACAGGGAAATCAAAGTGGGCACAAATTACGTTTTAGTACTCAGTCAAACAACATTTTAGTATAGTGAGAACAGTAATTTATACATGATATATACAGGCATGGGGGTGACATTAGACAGAGAATATAGCCAGGGATAAGAGGGAAACAGATTAAGCATCAGCACAGATTAGTTAACAATTGCACAACTAGACAAGGACCAGTATGAAAACCAGCAGACTGCCTTTAATCTAGTCTAGGTAGACACTCGTGTCCTGTCAGATTTCTGGAGCAGGCAGAGTAGGGTGAGCATGTCAGGTAGGCCGCGTGATTCATCATGAGAATCATGTGTGTTGTTGGTGCTCAGTAGAGAAGGGGGCAGTGGCTACAGAGATGGAAGATTTAAGGTGGTTTACGGGTATCTGCGCCTCCCAGTGAGCATTTGCAGGTGGATTTTTCCATTAGCCAGGCCTAAAGGTTAGATTTGAAAGACACATGGGATGGAGATGTACAAATGGAAGTGGAGAAACTATTCCAAAGGGAGATATGAGAAACTTCAAGGGTGGGGGTGGAGGAGGTCCTCAGGGGTCTAGTGGCTGCTCTAGGTATGAGTAGGGGGCATAGGGAGATAGCTGGTTACATCTGAGAGCACTATCCACCAGGCAGCCAGTAGCATAGTCAAAGTGTGCCTGGAGAGGGAGCCATCCTAGGGACTGGTAGAGCGTGCAGTGGTGGGTTAAAGAGGGGGCTTTGAGAACAAAGCGACATACAGCATTATATGCCGTGTTTAGGTGGGAGTGTTGCTTTATGGACATGAGGGAGTAGATAGAGAGCAGTAGTCCAGGAGAGGGAGTAGGTTGCCTTATGCAATGGCGAGTTGAGCTTCAGGTGAAAGCAGGTGAATTGCATGGAAAGCCGTGCCCAGTTTCTGATTGATCTTTTTTACGGTCAGGGTTGTGTGATTGTTAAATGTGAGGAAGGGGTCGAGGGAAATGTGAGGGAGGGGTCAAGGGTGATGACGAGGTATTTACAAGAGGTGACCTGCTCGAGTGGGGGGCCTGCAGGTGTAGATACAGTGAGGGCGATGTTATATCTGATGGTCTTGTTTAGGAAGGGCTTAGATCCAAAGAGCATGTCCTTTGTCTTTTCCCCATTGACTAGGAGTTTTCTGGATGTGAACCAGCTTTCGGCCGCCTGGTAGTTGTCAGTGAGGGTGGAGGAGATGATTTCCAAGGACTTGTCACTGTGGTACAGGACTAGGTCATCCACGTAAAGGAGTGCATTGCAGTTTAGACACTCCACTGGTAGTGCATTGATAAATATGGAGAAGAGAAGGGGGCTGAGAATTGATCCTTGGGGAACTCCGGTACTTGTAGGAAGGGAAACTGAGGCAACTTTGCCTATGCGCACAGATTGGGACCTGTTTGTGAGGTAGCTGTGGAACCACACTGCAGGTCCAGGGGCATAGCCAAGTAGTCGAAGTGTGGTGAGAAGGAGGTGGTGGTCTACAAGGTCAAATGCCTTTGACAGATCGATGAAGACTGCACCCGTAGCCTTTCCCATGTCCATATATTTAAGGATATGGTTTGAGAAAACTGTCAGGGCAGAGGAGGTGCTGTGATGCTTATGGAAACCATGGTGGAGGGGGCAGAGGAGGTTGAACTTGTTGAAGTGTTCGGATAGTTGGGCGTGGACAGTCTTCTCAAGCAGTTTGCTGAGATGTGGAAGCAGGGAAATGGGTCTATAGTTTACAGGGGATAGGGGATCTCCTGCCTTGAAAATGGGGATAACATTAGCATGTTTCCAGGTATCCGGCACTGTTGATGTGGACAGCACAAGGTTAAAAATGTATGTTAGTGGTCTGGCCAAGGCTGGGGAGATGATCCTCAGGAAAGCAGGGTAGAGCCCATCACTTCCAGGGCTACTCCTAAGAGAGAGGGTTTTCAGTAGTTTTTTGGTAGTAGTGGCACCAATAACTCTGAAATAGAAAAGGAGGGTAGAGGCACCAGGGTATAAAGGAGTGGGGGGCTACCATTGCTGTTTTGGTTGGAGGGAGGGTGTGGAGGAAGCTTGCTGAGGTATGGGGTTAAGTCGGTAAACATAGCATTGAAAAGGTCTGCGATGCCCTCAGGGTCAACGATTGTGCCTGATGGGGATGTGAGTTGTGTTATTTGCTTTTGGGCTTAGGGTTTAGGATGGACCCACTTGATGCCCAGAACTTACGAGGATTTCCCAGGGTGTTTTGTTGAAGGTTGTTAAAGTATTTTCTTTTCAGTGACTTTGTCATCTGCTTACAGGTGTTGCGTAGCTGCCTATAGGTGCTCCATAGATGGGGGAATGGGGACACTTTGAAAGCTTTCTAACTGGAATCCCTGTCCTTCATTAGCCGCAACAGTTCTTTTGTTAACCAACGGGTGAAGCTGCCTCTAACCCTTCTGGATTTGATGGGAAAGTAGTGATCCTGTAGCTTCTGAAAGGTGTTGGTCAAGAGTTTACAGCCGAAGAGATGTCTTCTGTCAGATATAGGGAGGATCAGCTTAAGGACACTGCATCTCTGGTAATGAGGTCATGGTTTGGGGTGTTGAAGTTTCTGAAGGACAGACTTTTTGGTGGGGGGCGAACAGACTTATTGTTCACAACTATGTAGATGGGGCTATGGTCACTAATCGCATTGGACATGGTCCCTGCTTGGAGGATTAGATCAGGCCAGTTTGTTAAAATCCAGTCAAGGATTGAGTGGTTGGTTGTGTGTTGGTTGTATCTGGTTGAGGTTGAAATTACTTGCTCCAAATTATGGGACTTTAGTAGGGCTGAGTAGTCCGGGTCAGGATTTGCAGCCCAGTTTAGACTGAAATCCCCGAGCATGAACGCATCCCTAGATGGGGTGGAGCATGCTAGACTGGAGAGAAAACTAGACAGTCCCTGAGTAGTAGCTGGAGGGGGGGTTGTAGCAACAGCCAACATAAAGTTTTTTGGCTGCACTGATAGTTAGCTTAGAGATAAGCCATTCACTTTTGGACTCGGCGTTCGAGCAGGCAATGATGGCAGCTGATATGTGGTCCTAGAGGTACAGCATGATGCCCCCACCTCTCTTCCTTCCCAGTCTATCTTGCTGGAGGAAGGAGTAGTCTTGGAGTTGGTACAAGGCAGATTCATGGTACGGTTTTAGCCAGGTCTCGTATAGACCCAGCACATGGGACTTGTAGAAGGTCACCCAGGCCTCAATTTCTGTGAGTTTGGAGGGGAGGCTATGGACATTTAGGTGGGCGATCCTTTTTCCATGGCATCCCACCCATGAGGCATCCGTGTGGTCAATGTGCGTGTTCATTGGGCCAGGGTTTGTTTCTACGTCACCTGCTAGGAGGGCTAGGAGGAGGAGAAGGGACAAGAGCGGGCAGGTGGGAGGCAGCCAATAGTGCTTGTTAAGCTTGACGGAGTAAAGTAGATACCCTAGCTGTCTTTGTTCCTTGTTGGATAAGGATGCCAGCAGTATAGATGTGAGGGATGTGTTTTTATTTGTGGCTACATAGAGCAGGCTTATTTGATATGGTGGAGAGTGAGAAGGGGTGCAGTGATAAAGGAATTTTTGTTCCATCACTAGGATTGTTGCAGAGAAGTCTGTGGCCAACAACAATCCAGACAAGGTGGATGAAGTCAGCAGGAAAAAACTTGGATTCCCTAAGGGCTGGAATGGGGGCATGCTCTTTTTATTTAGTTTTTGTTAACCGGGTAGGTGCACTAGCCAGCAAGTGACTATTTTCAGGCACGACCCGGGAGGTACAATTACAATACAAGTAGAACAGTGCAGGTTATACAGTACAAGTACAGGTACATAGATACAAGCATACAATTTTTATAAGTAAGCAGAGGGTACTGGAGGAAGGACAGATTTTGGATTAGATTTGGGGAAACTGATGGGGGGTGTGGGCAGGGAAGGGTAAGTGCACAGCTCAATGTAGTTGGGAGGTGGTGGGGCTGGAACCAAGGTAAGAGAACTCTGCCAACTGATTTGGCCGAGAATCTTAGGAGAATGTTGGGGGCAGGCAGGAGAGGAAAGGTAGGGTGGGACAACGAAAAGGATTACGGCTTTTGCGGCGGGAGGCACGAGTCTATAACCAGGCCCATGGAACCGATTCCTGGCATGAAGCGCAGGCGGGGGGTGGGCAGGGGGTAGAAAAGGTACGAGGCTGGCCGGCGATGGGTAGGAAAGGAATGTGTATAGACCACAGGGGCTGGAGACAGGGAAGGGGTAGGGTTACATAGGGGACTGTGCTGAGAACGGCAAGAGCAGGTGTGAGTACGGCTGATGCGGGGAAAACATGGGACAGCAATCAGACTCACGGGAACCTAGAGTCAGAATGAAAGGCAGGGGACTGTGGCCCGACTGGAGGGTGCCCAAGCTGGGCAGGGGTTGGCATCCTGGACGAGCGAGGGGTTCCAGAACTAGATAGGTTTATTTACAGGCAAGGTGGCCCGCGAGGAGGTCGACATGGGGGGAAGGCAGAAAACCGGCTTCGAGGAAAAGGAACAGGGAAGAGCGGGAAGATACGGCATTAGCGGTAGAATGCTGTAGTTGGCATACGGGCTTATGGAACCGTAAGCTGGCAGGGAAAGTAGGTGGACTCGGTCACTGAGGGGAGAGTTACGGCAACATATGGCTTTAGGGAGAAAAGGTGCAGTAGCGACCCAGTGCTGCAGAACTGAAAGCCGGCAAGAAATACCAGGGGTAGTCGGTGTGCGGGAGGAGGGGGGAAGAAGATGAGGAGAGACCAGAGACCAGTTTTCAATAAATATGTCAAAAGATTAGTGCAAACAGCAGGATGGGAAAGCAGGTACCACAATCGTAAGGTAATTGGCAATTGTTATACACAACATCTGTAGCAATAAGGTGACTGAAGACATTTGTAATACACATAACACAGTAAGTAAAAATGGCAATTGTCATAACACAAGGTTGAGAAAGGTAAAGTGATAGAGGCATATATAATACACCAGACAGTAGAGCCATATAAGTTTCTTTGTAACCATAAAAGAATGTGCAAGCAGTCCAAATAACCTGTATGCAAGGCATCAAATAGGGGGAAAGTAGACGAATGGGCATATACAAGGGAAAAGGAGGTGGACATAGATGGGGAAGGGAGAGGTAACATGAAGAGAGGATTTAGGTAGGATCAAAATAGGCACATTGGTCCATAGAAGTAAGGTGATTCCGTAGTCTTCGCTTGAAATCAAGGTGTGAGGAAGCTCGTCTTAGGTCAATAGGCAGTGAGTTCCATGCTTGTGGGGCAGCATGCCCAAATGCACCAGAGCCCTTGGAAGTGCGGCAGAGGGGAACTTTTAGGAAAGACTTTTCAGATGATCTCAGCTCACGCGGGGGGATAGTAGGCTGGAGCAGTTCAGATAGTGTAGCAGGTCTAGTCACTCTGATTATGGTCTGAGAGGCAGCAGAGGTAGTACTGTCTAGTGGAGGAGGGGGAAAGCCAGCCTAGGTCTTTATAAAGTTGGCAGTGATGTTTAAGGCGGGGGGCCTTTGATGCATATCGGCAAACATTGTTGTAGGTGGTATCCCACTTTAGTAGTGCAGTTTTGTTTGCCATGGTTAGGATGGGGGCGCAGTAGGATAGAGTTGGCAGGAGGATTCCCCTGGCAATGGCCAGCTTGGCAGTGGGTGTGAGCATGTAGTTAGTTCTGTAGGCAGCCCCCAGTTTGCAATTAACCATTTTGCAGGTTTCTTGGATGTGCTGGTTCGGGTCAAGGGTTTGGTCGAGCAGTATGCCCAGATAGCGGAACGTACTTACAGTCTCGAGAAGGGTTCCATTTAGGTCAAGTATATTCAGGGGAGATGAGCAGGATCTGAGTTTATGAGTTGTTCCCAGTAGCATGGCTTTTGTTTTGCTAGCATTAAGTATGAGGCGATGAGCGTTTAGCCAGTGTTGAGCCGAGTGGAAGGCAGATGTCAGAGTGGCATTGAGATGGTTAATACAACCTGAACGAGCATAGATAACCAGGTCATCAGCATAGAGTAGTGAGGCACCAGATGTTATACTGGGAAGATTATTTATGAACAGTGAAAAAAGGAGAGGGCCTAGTATTGAGCCCTGCGGTACTCCAATGTTGATTGTGGCGCTGTCAGAGATAGCAGAGTTGAGTTTCACAGCTTGTGTCCTGTTTGTTAGGTAGCTTCTGAACCAGTTTGTTACAGGGGATGAGAAGCCAAGATTTTTAAGGGTAGTCAGCAGAAGGGGGTGATCCACAAGGTCGAAAGCCTTGGTGAGGTCATTGAACACAGTTAGATGACCTTCGTCCATATTTATAAGAGTATCAGAGGTAAACTTCGCTAACGCTGTTGTGGTACTGTGATGTTTCCTGAAACCATGTTGTGCTTCACAGAGTGAGTTTGAGGAGTTGAGGAATTTGATGGCCTGGGTGGCTACTATTTTCTCTAGAATTTAACTGAGGACCGAGAGAATGGCAATGGGTCTGTAGTTCGATATTTCGTTTTTGTTTCCTTTTTTGAAAATAGGGGTGATTCTAGCGGCCTTCCATATCTCTGGGACTGTGCCTGTGGAGAGGGACAGTGTGAAAATCCTGGCTAATGGACAGGAGATGAGATGGGCAGCAGCTTTCAGTAGTCGGGGTTCCAGTGTATCAGAGCCAGGGCTGGTGTTATCAGATATGGCATTTAGGAGTTTAAGAACTTGTTTTCTAGTCACAGCCTTGAAATAAAAAGTTTTTGTTGCTGCTTGTTGAGGGTCACTTGTCGATGCATCGGTTTTCCCTTTTGTAGAGAGTGGCTGAGGTTCAGCAGGTGCAGCATTTAGGGTGGATGTATAGGGAGTTAGGTCGGAGAACTGTTGATTGAAGGCGTTAGCTATGATAAGGGAGTCATTGCAGTGGATAACGTGAAGAATCATTTCAGAGGGGGTGACAAATTGCGGGGTGCCAAGGAAGGTTTTGATGTGACTCCAGAATTTGTGTGGATCGTTTGAGGAGCTGTTTAATAGATTCTGGCAGTACTTGCTTTTTGCAAGCCTGATTTGTTTTTTGCAGACACTTCTATGCTGTTTGTAGATAAGATGATCCCTGGGTAGGCCAGTAGTCTTGTATTGTTTCCAGAGCTTGTCCCGGGCTTTGAGTTTGTGGAGTAGTTCTTTATCTAGCCATCGCGTTTGTTGACCTCTGACCCTTCTCTTTATTTTCTGTACATGCTGCCTTTGAACTTCACCAAATTTGGTCAGGAACACATCTAGGGTAACCTCAGCACTTGTTGCAAGGAAGATTTCAGACCAGTCCGTGTTGGCAATGTCAAGGAGAAAGGCTTGTAGATCCAGTTTTACAAAGTTAGTGAAGGTGACCAGGTGGGATCAAGGAGCAGGTGGTGGGCAGGAGCACCAGTGGCAGATCGTGGGTGAGTGGTCCATTATAGTCAGCCAGGACGGCTACCTTTGTTATGTGGTCTGGTCTATTTGTGAGGATCCAGTCTAACAGTGTTCCTGATAGGGAGCTGGTCATTCTCGTGTCCTCAGTTATTAACTGATGGAAGTTGTGCCTTTGAACTAGTGATGCCAGGGTGCTATTATTTGGTCCCAGCCAGTTCAGATTGACATCACCTAGCAAGATGATCTCATTCATGTTCAAGATTTGTGATAAATGTTGAAGTAGTTTCTGGAGACTTTCCAGTCCACCAGTGGGTGGATTGGTTAGACATATAATGTGTAGGTACTTCGCACCTAGGGCCAGTATTGCATGCAGTGATTCACAGCGCATCTGGGGACTAGGGATAGGGGCAACTTTTAGCATAAGGTGACTTTTGTAGTAGATGGCGACACCCCAACCCCACTTAGAACCAGTTCTATCCTGTCGGAGAATAGCATATCCAGGCAGGGTACATCCAGGATGCTAGGTTTTAGCCATGTCTCAGTGAGGCATAAGATGTCAGGATTAACCAATTGTATCCAGGCCTCAAGCTCAGTTAAGTGACCTAGAAGACTTCTGATATTCATGTGAGCAATTACAAGGCCTTTATTTGGTTTGGTAATGGGTGTTAAAGGGGTGTTGCTTGGGTGCGGGCCTGGGTTAGGTTCAGCGTCACCAGCTAGCAATAGTAGCTGCTGAGCTAGGAACTCAAGCAGTGCCTTGAGGAGCATGTTGTGATTTTTCTGTTTTTTCCTATTGTGTGAGTAGCTCATAACTAACAGGTATGTGCATCCTTTTTTTTGGAAAAAGTAGTGAAAAATAGGTATAGGGTGGTGGTATGAGAGGAGCAGGTTGGAGAAACTAAAGTCACTGATTGATGGTACGTTTTGTTTTTCATCTGGGGCAGAGACAGAGAGATACTGTTAAGTCCAAGCAGGAAGAACAGGCAGAGAGAGAGAGTTAGTCCTTTATGACTAATAGACAAACACAAGGGACTCTTGTGTAGGAGGAGCATGATGCTAAAGTTCAAGGAAAGAGCAGAGTATAGGAAGGAGTAGCGCAGAGAGAGGTAGAGAGAGAGAGAGGCCGGCAAGCGTCTATTGGAAGCGTCACGTAGGACCGTGATAGATTTGGGAGTGAGCGTATTCAGCAGTGGTGGGTAAAATTGCAGGGACGGCGCGGAAAGGCGGGCTTAGTTAAGGCAGGGGGCTGAGTCACGACCTAGTAGAGATAAGGTGCTAACCACACGAGAGAGGACTAACGCCCCCAGTGGTAGTAGAGTATAAGGAGCCAATGGAAAAGTGGACACTTAGTCATATGACCATCGGGAGCCTATATAGCTAAAGGGTCAACCAGGGAGGTGAGGTGGGGGCGGGTGGGAGCTGGTGCAAGAGCGGCTGAGGACGAGTGTTCACTGAGGGAGCTGTATCCCTTAGCCGTGGAGGTGGCGTTCACAGTCCCGGGAGTCATTTAGTAGTTCAGAAAACAAAAATTATGGTGAAAACAGCCGCTTTCTGAAGGTGGAACCAGCTATGGCCCCAACCCCAACAGGATAGAGGCAGTAGGGAGAAATCGATAGAACATACCTTACGGCGTTTGTACCTTTGGCGGTACAAGGTACCAGTGAGTGGCCGAGCTCCTGGTTGCCTTCCTTGGCGAGCGTGCGGTGGTGCGGCCCCTGGCAACAGGCGTTCTGGCAGAACGCGGCTTTTCTTCACTGGGGCCGCTGAGCAAGCGGAGACCCCAGAGGCTTCTTAGGTTCAGTGGCGGGTCCTTTGGTCCTGGGAGGAGCGGGTCCGGAAGCCCGGTGGGCTTGGAGAGTTCCTAAGGAAAGTAGCAGGGAGAGGTTATTAAGTAGGTGAGCAGGACAAAAGGAGAGGGCGGAGGTGAGAAAAAGGAGGGGATTTGCTTGCAGGGAGGTAGTATCAGAAGCTAGGCTGGTAGATTTACAGGATTAAGTTAATCAGGACAGCTGTAACAGTAGAGAGCAGAGATTCAAATAGAAAAAGGCGGGAAAAAAGTGAAGGCAGCAGAGTACAGTTTTAGGTTACTTTAGCAGGTTTAAGGTGCTTAGCTAAGGATTTTACAGTTGGGAGACTTTAAGAGAGCAGGTTTTAACAGAGAAAACTACGAAATTTTGTCTCAAATAATTCACTGAGGGAGCTGTATCACTTAGCCTCGGAGGTGGTTTTCACAGTCTCGGGAGTTGTTTAGTAGTTTCAGCAAACAAAATATTATGGTGAAAACAGCTGCTTTCTGTGAAGGGTGGAACCAGCTATAGCCTCCAACCCCAACAGGAGAGAGCCAGCGGGAGGAAATTGATAGAACGTACCTTACGGCGTTTGCGCCTTTGGCGGTACAAGGTACCAGTGAGCGGCCGAGCTCCTGGTTCCCTTCCTCGGCGAGTGTGCGGTGGTGCGGCCCCCGGCAACAGGCATTCTGGCGGAGCGTGGCTTTTCTTCACTAGGGGCCACTGAGCAAACGGAGACCCCAGAGGCTTCTTAGGATCGGTGGCGGGTCCTTTGGTCCTGGGAGGAGCGGGTCCGAAGCCCCGGTGGGCTTGGACAGTTCCTTACGGCGTTTGTGCCTTTGGGGTACAAGGTACCAGTGAGTGGCCGAGCTCCTAGTTCCATTCCTCGGCGAGCGTGCGGTGGTGCGGCCCCTGGCAACAGGTGTTCTGGCGGAGTGCGGCTTTTCTTCACTGGGGGCTGCTGAGCAAGCGGAGACCCCAGAGGCTTCTTAGGTTCGGTGGCGGGTCCTTTGGTCCTGGGAGGAGCGGATCCAGAGCCCAGCGGGCTTGGAGAGTTCTTTGGGGAGATCTAGGCATGGCAACACTGCCATGTTTCAAAGTGATTGCAGTATGTGGCTTTTGAAGGAGACTGCAAGGCTTTGAAGGTCATAAAGGGTGATAAATCTGGTAGCGAGGCAGCAGCCACTGGTGGTGGTATTTGATAAGCTGCAGATGGAGAAATGCTCTGATTGGTTTTGGCACGCATGTGACACTGACTATACATGAGAGAGCCAACCAAGGGTGGTGGTGGGGGTGGCGGTGGGACCAGTTTCACACAGGCTACTCAGCCATTTACAGGCGTTCACTCCTGACTCCGTTTCTATGATGCATACCTGGTGTGCTGGCCGGTGATCTTTGTGCTCGCTGGAGGGCTCCTTTCGGTCCCTCATGACCACCGGAGAGCTACAGAGGAAAGGAGAAAGGGTTTTAAATATACAGGTAGGTGGAGGAGGGGCTGAGTTATGGGGAGGAGGAGCAACTGAAACTCAGTAGTCTGAAATCTGACACACGGCATAAAATTAAGTGAGGTAACAGATCTAAGACTGAATTGGAGCCGAATTTAAGTGTTTCAGGCTGTGCCTGCCTTTGGTGAGACTTTTAGCTTGTGTTTTAAACATCTGCCTAGCAGGCTAACTCCCGAGCATAGCACTTGCAATTAAAGTGGAGCCAGTGCCTCTTACAGATAGAAATAAATGCAGAAACAGTCCCAGTTAAAGTATCAGGCTGAAAGGCTCCCTAGTACAGTTCTTACAATTTTAAATAAATGCAGAAACAGTCCCAGTTAAAGTATCAGGCTGAAAGGCTTCCTAGTACAGTCCTTACAATTTTAAATAAATGCAGAATAGTCCCAGTTAAAGTATCTGGCTGAAAAGGCTCCCGAGTACTATTCTTTACTGATATCTACAGCCCAGAAACCATCTTCACTACTGCACTGACATAAAATGAAAATACATGCTGGTGATCTTGGCGTCAAAAGTCCAGATTCAAATTTCACACAGGCCACGCAGCCATTTACAGCCATTCACTCCTGATTCCGTTCCTGTGACGCATACCTGGTGTGCTGGCTGGTGAGCTCTGTGCTCTGTGGAAGGCTCCTTTTGGTCCCTCACGACCACCAGAGAGCTGGTGTCTGGCCGGTGAGCTCTGCGTTTGGGGGAGGACTCCTTTCAGTCCCTCATGACCACCGAAGAATGCTCATTCTCAAAAAGAAGGGAAATTCATGGCAAAAAGCTCTGTTTAATGCATCAGTTGGGGTTGTTCCACAGCGACAAAAGCGAGGAAATCGGAAGTTAGGGTTCTCACCCTTTGCACCCCACCCCCACCAACAGGCATCAGGGTGTGTATCGGGGTCATCGGTCCTAACTCTCACCCCATTCTCCTATACTGCACCACCTCAGCTTGTTTACACATGGGATGGGGTGAGAGTTAGGACCAATGACCCAATGCGTGCCCCAATGCCTGTTGGTGGGGTAAGGAGGGAACCCTAACATCGAATTTTCTCACTTTTGTCACTGTGGAACAACCCTAACTGATACATTAAACAGAGTTTTTTCCCATGAATATCTCTCTCTCTCTCTCTATATATATATATATATATTCTAGTGGCGTGGTAGCGAGCGCCACTATAGTTAGGGTTGAGCAGGCACTTTAATAACTTTGCAACTGTTCAATGGATTTGCACCAAATGTGGTATGCACTATCCTGAGGGGTAGGTCTCCTGACTTGCCAAGCTTTGTTCCAGTTGGATGTGCAGATTCTAAGATCCAGATAGTGCAAAACCTTACAGTTTGCTACTTTTTGCAGTTTTTCCTTATCGCCCTTCACACAGACAGTGTTGAACTTTGGTCTAAGATTTTTATGGTAGAAAGAGCTTTGATCACCTCAATCAATCAATCAAAATCTTTATTTACCCAGGTGATCACCACTGAGCAAGCTCATTTACAAGGTGGACCTGCAGTTTACAAGGACGAGGGTACAGAATAGAGTACAAGTAAAATATACATAAAAGAACAGTAGTAAGACGTATACAACAAAATATATAAAGTGTAGAAATAAAGGTAAATAATATATACAGAGATGCCATTATAATCCTACCCATCAATAACATGTTCATAGCCTGCAAAGGAGTCCCTGGGATATGGTAAAGTGCACACATAGGAGGCAGGGACGCTGGCAGAAAGATTCTGGGATACTAAGCAGGTGGTATCAGGGCATAAGAGAGGGTGATGGGGGGGTTGCAGTGAGTACGTAGTATCGGTAGGACTGGAATGGACTGAGGTGTACCGGTGGGACTAGAATGGACTGAGCAAGGGCGGAGTAATCTTGGTAAGGGAACACTTAGTTTGAACAGAAAGGACTTAGATTGAGTGGAAACGTCAGCTGGACAACTAGGGATGGTGGAAACAGTTACAGAGCTCCACAAATGTTTTGGCATACAGGGTCTTGAACATAGCAAGACTAACAGGGGAGCTAAGTCTCAGCGATTTCTGTATCCTATTCCAAAGCATGGGCAGGACAAAGCTTCACCTGCATTTATTTGGTGAAAAAATATGAATCTGTTCCAAAGTTATTGCATTTTTAAGGTCCCATTATTTTCAATGGGACTTTTATTTTCCAGGATAGATTCCTGGAACGAAAAAGGATTTTGCTCTGTCGAACAAGGATCCTTTTTCTTAAGGGGCCAATCCTTGTTCTTCAGAAAAAACATCCTTTTTTGTAAGCTATCGTCTTGATTTTTATTTCTGGCCAAAACAAACTGTCATAACTGCCCAGGGATGTCTGTTACGGACATCCAACTATGCATCTTGCTCATTGGGAGTTGAAGAGCTGTTCTGTGTGGTTTTTAATAGTTTGTATGCCTCCAGAACTTTTTTTTTAAACATTTTATTCCCTTTTCACCACTCATTAACTTTATTTTTTGTCAGTCCTTTTTCGTCATGTCGAAAAAGGAAATCAGCTGATGAAAAAGGATTTCCTCTTTTCACGACCAGATGGCCATGAATTAAGTCATTCATTCAAAAGTTGTGAATATTATGGTATGCACTGCAAGCCCATTGGTCCATAGTGTGGACCAATGAGCTTGCAGTCACTACTGCATGCTGTCATTAGGTGGGCAGCCGTGGTGGTATGCGGGGGGTCTGCTGCTTGCCGATGACTGGGAGGGAGCTGGGTGGTCTGGGTGTACTGTCTGGGTGGATGGAGGGTGGAGGTTACCACTGGATGACCAGAGAGGCATAGTATCATTTTATGATGGTGATCGGGGATTCAGCCGGGGAGGGAGGAATCCCTGGACCACCAAGGATAATTATTACATTATGGCGCCGATGATCAGAGGGTCAGGATGGGGAGGGGGGTGCACCACTAGACTACCAGGGACTTGGCCATAATTTCTAACATGGTGATTGCCACTACAGGAGGGGTGGGGGGTTACACTAGCTACCAAGGACACGGGCATTGATGCCTACATGGCAATTGCCACTATGGGCAGGGGGGGTACCTCTGGACCTCCACTGCCAGCAATGCATGGTGTGCAGGGCTGCCAAATTCATTTCGCTAGCCAGCCCTGCACAACTCATGCAAATGGGGCCATAATGACATGCAAATGGCCCCATTTGTGTCTTATATGCATAATGGTCCAATAAGCATATCAGTGTCTGAATATCAGGAATTTGCACATGGCGTATCTCTGATGCGCTGGTGCATTACCCATTCCTGGTATTCAGATCTGTCTGGGGGGGATGTACCGCTGCATTGTATTTGTGCAGGGTGCATTCTTTGCTATATTCAGAAGGGGTGCACCATGGGACATCTCTTTTGAATATCTCCTTTGGTTGCTCCAGCACAACTCAGTAGCGCTGCCAACCCACTTGCGCCATTGCCAGGAGCACATTTGAATATCAGGCCCTATGTGTATAAATGTCTGGTATTTTTACAGTGCACAAGTCATCTTCTGTTTATCACATTTGGTGAATCTCACCCTATTGTATATATACTGTTTTTATACAATGGGGTGAGCTTCACCTGAATGTGATAAATGGCAGATGATGTGTACACTGTAAAAATACCAGACATTTATACACACAGTGTATTGCTGTCCAATATGGCCTTTTAGGGACCCCACCTCATGAAAAATATGACTGTCGTTATGCAACTCCCGTTGAAAAGCTGATTTTGCGATTGGTTAGTGAAATCACCTTTCTGGTGGGATTTGTGTAACAACAGTCATATTGTTCATGAGGTGGGGTCATAAGAAGGCTATATTGAAAATTTTGGATAAAAAATATTAAAAATAGCAACATTATGACCATTTGTTGCAATTTCACTATGCACGTTAGTTACTTTGTATATTTTCAATATTTTCACCCCATATTTTCAACATAGCCTTCTTATTACCCTACCTCATGTACAGTAAGTGACAGCTGTCATTTTTCAAATCCTGGCCAAAATGTGTTTTCACACCTGTGGCGCAGAATAGCTTTGCAATTGCGCAGAATTACATTTTGGCAGGGATTTGAAATGTTTCTATGCTGGGTACATGTGGTGAGGTCATAAGAAGACTATGCTGAAAATATCTGGGGTCAAAATTATTAAAAATGGCATAGTTATGACTGTTTGTTGCAATTTCACTATGCATGCTCATAACTTTGTGAATTTTAAATATTTTGGCTCCAAATTTTCAACATAGCCTTCTTATTACACTACATCATGTAAGGTAAGGTAGGTAAAATGTTTATTTTTATACAGGATATCACCTGTCATTAGGGATGAAATCCCTGTTTACAAGACAAGTCCTGTTAAATGTCACAAAAGATGAAATTCATGTAGTAAATTACAAATACAAAATTTGTACAGAATTATGTTAAATACAACAGCGTACACTGTACAAAATACATATTATCAAAATGTGTGCCACAGCTGTCATTTTTCAAATCCTGGCCAAAATGTATTTTCACTTCTATGGCATGGAATGGTGCTGTGCTTGCATGGAGTTACAGTTTGCCGGGGATTTGAAAGTTTTCCTCACTGGGTACATGAGGTGGGGTAGTAACATGGCTATGGTGACAATTTGGTCACTGTTGTCATATAACTGGAATCACAGGGGCCAGAGGGCCTGTGCTTCCACAGCTGAATGTATATATATATATATATATATATATATACACACACATACATCTATGAAGAGATGGGAGCAGGGCCCAGAGGGCCCTGTGTACCACTGAGTAAATAAGGATATGATTATACTAGCTCAAAAAGTAAGGAAATAAATTGTAAAAATCTTCATTAATGCATCAGTTAGAGTTTCACCATCAAAAGTAGAGAAATGTGACATTAGGTTTTCCAACCCTAACACTCCACCCCCCCACCCTGCACAGACCAAAGTTTGCCCCAAGCTAGAAATATCATTATCACCATCCATGACACTTTCTTCTTTAAACAATATAAGGTGAATGGACAGTGATACAGAAACATAACTGACCATAATGTGTATTCTCATCATTACAAGGTGGAGAGCAAGGCTGTTATTGTGAAGAATGGTTCAAGATTTTTATTAACCTCCTGTACCTGCTTCTGCTTCCCTTGTCTACTCCTACCCTCTCCCAAGATATCTGGTTCTGACTGCATCCACAGTGTTTTGAACTGGTATGGCAGGTGTTTCATCATTCTGACACTATAGTTGCCTTGTGTACAACTCACTGTGTTTATTCGGTAGCCCATGACATTGGCGACCACGACTGGGCACTTTCCAAAAGGGTGACTCAATTGTGGTACCTGTCAACAGGGCTACCAAGCAGGAAGGGTGACCAGATGGCGGGTTCCGCGAATATAGCGAGAGGATGTCACTATATGTACATGTGCGGGGGGAGCAAACATGCTGAGTGATGGGCAGAAGGGGAAGGAGGGTTTGTGTGGCATAGTGCAGCAGTGGGCTGCCGATCTGGCCCCGTGGTGTGGTGGGTGGGTAGCAGGCTAGGGTTGCAAGTGTGCTGGTCCCTTTCCTTTCTATTGACTGTCAGTACTCCCCCCCATCCCATACAAAATACTGGGGTTCCTGTGCCCTAGGTACATGATTTTGCACTTTTTGGCATTGCACCCTAGCTGCCATGTCATTGACCGCTCCTCAGATTTCCCTAAATCCCCATCTATTCCCCCTTGATTGCCCACCCTATTACATTATAATATAATAATATTTTGGTGTCATCTGCAAAAAAGCATACCGTCCTCTCCAGTTCTTCTATGATGTCCCCCATGAAGGCATTGAAAAGGACTGGTCTCAGTACTGAATCCTGTGGTACACCACTGGTCACTTTCCCATCCTTTGAGTGAGTGCTGTTAATCATTACCTTTTGCCTCCTATCCATTAACCAGTTTTGAACCCAAATTACCAATTTGACCATACTCCTAATCTGGTCAACTTCCTAATCAGCCGTCAGTGTGACACAGTGTTAAAGGCCTTGTTTAAATCAAGATAAGTTATGTCCACTGCCCTCCACTAGTCTACAGTATTTCCCTGGTTACCTAGTCAAAGAAATCTATCAGATTCATATAGCATGATCCCCCACCATACATCCAAGCTTCCTGTGTTCCTTTAGCTCTTTTGGATTCTAGATGCCGAACTAGCCTTTCTTTCAGTAAGGTTTCTGTTAATTTTCCCACCACTGAAAAGTTAGACTGACTGGTCTATAACTGCTAGTCTCCTCCCTGCTACCGCTGTTATGACGAGGGACCATGTCATCCCTTCTTCAGTTCTCCAGAATACACCTGTTTCCAGTGAGCTGTTGAGCAAGGTTGTCAGTGCAGCAGCTAGCACTTCCTGAGCTCTTTCAGTACCCTGGTGTGCATCCCTTCCAGTCCCATAACCTTATCCACTTTCAGGACTGCGTGTCCCAGTGCTTCTGAAGTATCTTTGGCAAATGTTTTATTGCATTCTGTATTTTTATCCCATAACCCAAACCCCCTGGTCGCACGTGGAAATGAGCCTTGGCTCAGTGTGCTTTTCCTGGCCAAAATTAGTAACGAATAAATTAATGAATGAATGTTGCTAGTGTTGGCTTTATAGTTATAAGCATGTATCCCAGCTATAGAAACAATATTTAGACCCATTTACTGGTTGCTATTAATAATTTACATTATTAGCATTGGTTTAAATGGTTCGGATTCCAGGCAGCATTTTGCTTCTGCCCATAAGACAATTTTTAATTCCCAAGGGCTTTCTTTAAAGAGCTGCTTTTGAGGTACTGAGGCAGCGTATTTACTAGAATTCACTCTGTCTTATTGATCCTGAAGTTGCTTCCACCTGAACTGTAAATACTGGTACTGTAAAACCCGATCAATACTGCACTCCTGTAAATCCAAGGGGCCTTCTTCAGCTTTATTGTTAAAAGCCTTCAAGAGTGAGGATATTATAGACTGGTGTCACTATTATTCATACCACGGCTTCTCATTAGACTGCAGTATAATTGTTAAATCTTGTAGCGCTCACTTGGTAGAGAAACAAAGCTGCAGTAGAACTAACTTTGTCTTTGCTTACAGACTTGAGGTCTTCTTTATTTTTGCAATGAGGAAATGATACTTCACATACCTGTTCCTGCCACTAACTGAGTATATTGAAAGAAAATATGGGATTAATATCTATTACTGTTTGAGTAAAAAAAAAAAAACTGATGTTCCACATCCTACAATGTTAATGTCTATGACCAGTTTTGGTTCCCGTACTCATTACTGTGGGCAGTATCAACAGGTGGAATGGTCTGTTTTTTTTTTAGCAATTGAGACTAGCTGATGTATTTCTATCAGTTTAGGTACTGCACTGTAAAACAGGAAATGGCAGATTTGAATCTCACTGCAGTCACTAACTCACTGTGTGACATGAAGCAAGTTAGCTAGACTCCCTGGACCAAATAGTCCATACATTTTGCACGTGCAATGTTCTTGCGGTGTACATTTTGAAACACTTATTTTGGCTGGAAAGTGGCTGTGCAAAATTTCTTGGAACATTACCAGTAATGGCAAAGAGTGGCAATTCTGGTGATTTTCCTAGAAATACTGGGGCAGGCATTTTTCTGCCAAAACACACAATTTTCACGTGCGACTGGGTATTCCCAAGGGATTAAGATCTGGCTGGGAAGTGTGGATGGCTTGAGGTGAAGTGGAAGTCCATTAACCTCAGATAGCACAATAAGACCCAGGGAATGTATGCTTGTAAGGGCTTTGTTGCAGTTCTAATTCTAATCACTTTAGTTTTTTTACTTACATGTCTGTGATATAGATTTGAACTACAAACACAAGATGTGGTTCTCTGAGCTGTACCGGGTGTTTCAAAGAGATTAACATCTGCTACAATAACCAATCAGAAAGCAGTCTGGACTTACGAATAACTAATTAGACTCAGAATGGTAGGTAACCTGAGTTTCACTCCTCCTCCTCCTCCTCTCAGCTGTAAAATATTGGCAGAAATAAAATCCCACTAAATTAAGATGTTGCATTCTAGTTGTGAGATCTTGGATATTGTTCCTGTGATGGAAACCATGACTAAGGAACATTATAGTGTTGAAACATATAGTAGGTTCAGATATAACATTTACTCTTGGAGAATGGGTGAAAATTCTGCATTGCAATAGCAAAAATATGGTGATGAAACATATCTTTTAACTGCATGATAACTTGACTGTTTTCTGTGTGTTGATACAGACTTGGTGCTTAGAGAGGAGATAAACACTTAGTTCCATGAATATTCTATGGATCCCCCCCCCCACTATAGATGCACCTTCACTCTAGCTTGGTTTCTACAACTGATGTCATTGCTGTTTCATGGCTTGGCATCTGGGAGTTTGTAGCCAGTGAGCAGCCTGCACTTCCCCCAGGAACAAAGACTTAGCAAGCTGCTCTTCCCCCACTGGTTCCAGAGCTAGACATGAACCTGGGTCTCTTGGGTGACAGGGTGGGATTGATGGATGGGGGTTTGTAGACAACTAGAGCACTGCATCGTGCACTGTGTTGCCTTTTAGAAACAGATGGCCTCCAGAGACCCCGGGTGCCCATTCCATGAGTGCAGAGCTTTGTGCAGGGACAAACCAGGGCAGAGCTGGGCTGGACAGTGGGCTTCCAGTAGGAATCCTGAGTTGGCTGCCAAATGGATCCCATTTACAAAGAAATACAATTTGTTTTTATTTTGACAAAATATTGCCATCCTGCTGACCCCTCCATGTTACTATGGAGGGCTTTTTGGGTGGCTTGAAATATGTCCTGCACCTGCGTCCAGGTGTATGTTGGACATGTAGCAGGGGTCCCCCTCATGTAGCTTACTTACCCTCTTGGAGCCCTCCACAGCCTGTAGATAGTAATGTGAATGAGTGTGGAGTGCAGACACCCCCCCTTGTAGTCCCCAGTCAGACCATGTAGTTTCATGGATCATGTTGGGACACCTTCCATGGGCAGCCATGCTTTTGTATGGATGTGAAGAGGCATCCATCCTTACAGAAATGGGCCTCTATTCATCCTTTCCCTCTCCACATACCCATGTAGGGGTGTGTAGAGTTTTGTGAACTGGGCCTTAAAGTAGTAAGACAAGACAGGAAGTACAATATGTCTTATTGTGAGATAATGGCATACCTCTAGAAGTCACAAGATGAAGTCTTACTCACTCAAGAAGTGCCAGTTTCCTGTAAGTACTCAAAGCCTGGAACGCTTTCTCGTGATTTCAAAATGGCTACCCTGATATTTAAAGGGCAGTAAAATGTTTTCTCAACACAACAAATTGGAACCAGGAGGTCCCAAATTGCAAAAGCACCTTGTAAAAAGTACTTGGCATGAGTCGAAGAGCAGTACCGGCAGTGCTAGAAGTGTTACAGTCTGCAATGTACAGTGCCCCTCAGCCCTCCACACCACTGGGCTGGCTGACCAGGGTTCTTTTACAAGCAGGACCTGGGTCAAGGGAAGGCAAGCCAACAACATACAGTGACAAAATGATGCTGCATTGGGAACAGCTTGAACACAGATATATCAAACGTTCACATAATGCATGAAGAGTTGCAGAGTTAAAAAACATACAACGATCAACAGTCACGCAAACATCTTTTAAACAAGCTTTAACTGGGCATAGCCTACAAGGAGCAGGAAAACAAATTGTACTGATGAGTTCTTAAATGAGCAAGCAGGGCAAATATAAAAATATTGTTGTAGACCATATTTAAAAAAAAAAATTCCAAGATTTTATAATGGGCTTCATAGCCCATTACCCCAATGTGGTGATATCTATTTCTGCCCCCCCAAAAAATGTTTCATAGTGTCTTGTATGGGAGGGAAGGGATTGTTAATCTGGCCGAACTACTGGCCAGCCAGTCCCTTCCACTTCCTGGTCCATCTCCTCCGCCCCTTGCGCAGATATTTTGTGACATCTTATCAGGGAGAGTGTGGGGTGAACCCATCGGGCCTATGGGGAGGTTTTCAAAATGGCATTATGCATGTTTAAGCTACCTTTGATAAAAATGAAAGCCACCGCTCAACTAATAGGACACCCAGTAGTTGAATGGTGGGTTTAATTTTTATCATAGATGGCTTAAACATGGATAATAACATGATGTCCCTGGTAACATGCCACAAAACATCTGAGTGCAGGAGCGGTGGACTGCGAAGTGGAAGGGATCAGCAAGTTGACCAGATTTACAGTCCTCTTCCTTCCTTACAGGACGCCATGAAAAATAATCTTCTTGACAGAAACAGACTATTGCTGCGTTAAGGTAAGGGGCTATGAAGCCCAAAACAGAAAAAAATCCTTAGCAATTTACTTTCACCTCTTTAGATCATTTGCAGAAACATTAAAGAGCTGCTGACTCCTCAAGGAAAACGTTGGAAAATGTAATATTTAGATGTAAATGTAGTATTTGTCCTCTTAGACAAACAACATGGTTTCCACAAAGGTCACAGCTCTTCCACAGCTTTACTAAAACTCACCAATGATACTTTCTGTGCCATTGATTCCAGTCTTCTAACGGGTGCGGTCTTTATTGATCTGATGAAAGCTTTTGATCTTGTAGACCACCCTCTGCTACTTACTATGCTTCAATCTATGGGGTTTTTCCCCTTCTGCTGTTGCCTGGTTCAACAGATATTTATCCGCTAGAATACAAGTTGTCAAATTTAACTCTGCCCTCTCTGACCCTACTACCATTAACGTTGGAGTCCCCCAGGGTTGCCTCCTTGGCCCCCTCCTCTTCACTATCTTTATCAATATCACTACCCAGAACATCACTGTCACAAACGCACTCTGGGGGTCAGGCCCTCTGCTGCCACAGCGCCCAACCTCGAAGTGCAATATGTGAACAGGAGACAAACAGTCTTGAGTCCTGGGGTAAAATATGAACCCTTTTTCACTAGCACGCCCAGGTAACGGGTCTAAATATCACACCCTCTTTGGGGAATGCAGTGCAGTACTTAAATTACAAAACCAAACACCTTTTTACTAAGTAACTGATCCTACCCCAGTTTTAGTTAGTAAATAGTGGTGCTGATATTACCTAACTTTGGTAGAAGTGCTTCTTAAGAGTCCAGAACACAAGTGTTTCTTGAAAGTCCAAACACAAGTATACAAAGTCTTGCAAAGTTAGAACAAGAATGTGCCCTCTCAAGAGTCCAAAAGTAAGACAGTACAATGTTCCCTCAGCCTTGACAATATCATGAGGGGAAAAAGGGTCCTACCTAGCTTGTGAGGTCACAGTTCTGTGGTGATGCTGGCTGTGAGGTCACTCTCATTCCTGCATACTGAATTAGTCACATGCATCTGTACATTGCTAAACAGTCCACTTAAATATATATATATATATATATACTTTTAATTAGTGAGCCTGACAGAGCAGGAATTATGACAGGTCAGAATTACCCATTTAATCTTCAGAAGAACATCCTGAAAGCTATTTCTCCTATCTGTGTGAGGATTTTCACATGTATCTGTCAGAATTTGCTTTCCTCCTGATAGGTCATAAAATGCAGTCTGTTATGGCCAGTTTCCTAGGTTCAAAGCAGTTGTCATTTTACAACCTGTTACTACCTGGTGTCTAAAGGAAGCTCTTAATTAGTTTTTCCACTGGGTCACTGAAAGTGCAAACTCTCCTTTCCTCACTTTTAAAACCCCAGGTCCCATGAGGCTTTGCTGCTTGGCCTGTTTCCTAAGCAGAAGTCTAAAACATATATTTGTATCTATTATACAAATAATAACAAGCAGATGGCTATCGTCACAATCAAATCCTGCTCATCACTCCTCTATGTGGATGATCTCATCCTGTATACCCAGTCTAAAGATCTAACAGACATAAACCTTAATCTCTCCTCTGCCATCTCAAATATTCAGGCCTGGCTCTCTGTGCATAAGCTTGTTTTAAATATTGGCAAACCGCAAGCTATGCTATTTTGCTCTTCATTCAAATTTAAATCTTGGCAAGGTCGTCTCAAGGTATCCTGCTCTGATGGTTCCCTAATTGAAACTGTTAACTCATTTAAATATCTTGGGGTGCTATTGGAGAAGTCCCTTGACTTTGGTCTCCACATAAAGGCCTCCTGTAAATCTGTCAACACCAAATTAGGGATTGCCTACAAAACAAGCCACATCCTAACCTCTTCTGCCAGAATGGCCATTGCCAGAGGCATTTTGCTACCGGCCTTCACCTATGGTGTTGCTACCTAAGCCAATGTGCCTACATCTACTCTATGTACTGTAGGTAGGGCTCCACTTATAATAATATTTGTAGATATGCCTCCTAATCCCCTCAGCACAAGCATCACTGTCAGCTCTACACTGATTTAAATTGGCTTTCCCCCTCTGCACTCAGATTCTGTACTCATGGCTCCCTGACGGACAGCATTATAAGATCTCAAATTCCCCTGTCCCTCACCTCTATGCTGCTCCCTCAAACCTCCTCCTATTACCTTTGCTCTGTCAACAAATCTCTCCTATATGTTCCAAGATGCAGAACCTCAAAGGGCACCTGTGCTTTCTGTCATGCTGCCCCGAAATACTGGAACTCTCTCCCCTTTTCATCCATAATACATCGACTCATGCTATCTTCAAAAAGGAATTTTGAAAATTCCTATCCCAATCAGCTATCTGCATGTGTTTTAATCCTCCTTAGTTGCTGACGTCTCCTTTTTTACTCCATAGTGCTCAACTAAACTTGTCTTCTGCACAGCCATCAAAGATTATCTTGCTGACTTCACCCTTACTACTGCAAGTTGCTTCCCTTCCCTTTATTCTTATCTGTTTCTGTATTTGCACTTAATCCTATACTGCTTCTCCCATGCCTCTCTACCTTGCTATCTGTTGCTCTTGCCCTCTGTTTTGTTCCTTTCCTGCTAATGAAAATTAAACTCCTGTCCTCTTTTCCCACGCTGTCTTTTTATGTCTTGGTATGCACACTTTTTATTATGGTATATCAATTTTGGTATGTTTTTCTCCATACTTTCCTATGTACTCTTCTTTCCATTTTTTATTCCTTTCTTGACGTACCAATATACATGTATTTGTCCTCATAATACCACAAGCTGCATGCACTAAAGGGGATTTGTGCCTTCCATGCACCACAAAATGGGCTGTGGCATGGCACAGGGGGCATGTGATAGATGCAAGCTGCCGCATCCCCTAAATCAGGATTCTCAGAACCCTCCTAGAGGGTGAAATTCTAAGTACCCTTAGACCAGGCTGGTCTAAGTTTACTTAGAATATCACCCTCTGGGAAGGTTTGACCACTTGCAGCACTCTTGGAGCACTCCCTCACCATGTGCCGCAGCCCCCCCAGCCTCAGTCCCTGTTGTAGTAAATGACTGCATGTCCCTGGATGTCTAAAGGGCCCCCCAGCCCTAATGTGCCTGTATAATAAAATGTTAATAACAAACATATTCCCCATGTGGTCTAGCAGCCCCCCCCAGCCCTGATATGTCCATTGTGGTGAACTGCCCAGCTGCTAGTCCTTATTTGTAGATATAATTCTGTGTATGTATATATTATTTTTTTATGTAATTCTGTGTATATGTACAGGCCAAAAGACATACCAGTGTTAGCACAAAGGCACCTAGGGAAAATATTCTTTTTAAGAAAAAGGCTTGATCTTCATTTGACCTGAAGGCAGCTGTTTGCCAGGAACTGAAATTGCATTCCCAGTTTTTTTAACAGAGGTATGACAAAATCCATTTGTATTTCATAAGATCATGCACTCAGGAGCGGAATACTTTGATCTAAGGAAGCTGTTATAGTATGCTACATTTTATGAGGTAACAGGAGGGGAACATGCTTTATCGAGAACCTGTGTGAAGTTTATCTTATGGGTGCCAATGGTCTACAGGGGACTTCAAAGGGCTTAACTCTGAAATGTCATATCCATGATACTTATAGGTCTCAGAATCTGATTTTTAATATACTTGGAAATTTTAGAAACAGCGCAACAGTGCCATCTTCTGGCTTAAAAGTGACATCTCCTGTCCAAATGGAGTAGTTGCTCTGAAGAACTGATGACACTGCAAGGTTACAGAAGGGTATGTAAACCCCAGGTTCAGTGCATTTGGACACACTTTCTCATCTGGACTCCACCTGACACACAGAAGCCATTCTGTTTGGAGTCTTTCTCCTGACCACAAGTCTGCTACAGAAGGATTGCAATATTTTGCAAACCAGTGATTCTCTGGACTTTGAAATCTTCATACCCAAGATAGACTTAGCTAACATGTTTCAATGCGTTTTTCTGTATATTTTTCCCATTCTGTTTCTTATAGTGTAACCTAAATTAGTACATGTTCCCTTTTACTTGTAACTGCATTTATTTAAGTATTTTAGTAAAAACTTTTGTTTGCCTGAAGAAATTCTGCCTGAGTGAGACTTTCTCTATTTGTGTGTGAATTGTGAAAAAGGTATTAATAATCTGTAAAAACTGTTATTGCCGAAAGGGCTCACACCATAAGCAGCCAAACTGAAAAAGGGTCTGTAAGAGACATCTGGAAGGATAGGGAGAATGCCAGAGTCTGCAAAGATTTTGAACCAGGCTGTTCCATGTCCTGTAGGAAGAAGGCCAAATCAGGTGTTACTCTGCTATCCCAAAGAGAGTGTGATGCCTGTGTCTTCCTCCTTTGTGTAATAGCAAAAGAAAGGTTCACATTTGCCCACAAGACTCAAAATGGATCTATGATGGTCAGTCAACAATTTCATTGTCGACCGATGTTACAGCGACTCCTTTGTGTCAACCACATTTGTAGTTGGCATAAAGGGAGTCACTGCAGAGTTTGATTTCTGCAGGGGGCTTTGCCCCCCAAACCACCCATGCAGAGAGCTCTGCTCCCCTGCACCTCCCACTACTATAATAATCAACTTCAGAGTTGTTTTGGGGAGGGGGTGCAATACCCCCACAAAGCAGTGCCAGGGGCCCACACTAACACTACAGTGACCTGGTGCTGTTGTTGCTGTAGTGTTGGTCACTGTAAAGGTGTTGCAGTAGTGATGGTATACCCTTGAGACTGGTATTGTACCCTTATCCAGAGCTAGAGGGATGCCCAGAATCCTCACGGCAGAGGTGCAGTCATGACCTTGGTGAGCGTTCTAAAAGACACGGAGGGTATCACTGTCCTCCCCATCACAGATTGCACTTAAGGGTGGGCACTGTGAGTTCAGTGGGCCTGTCCCCTGGAGTGGGTTCATGACAGATCTGGTGTACAGCATTGGAATCCGAAAGATTTGGTTGAATACTGTTGCAATTCAAGATATTGGTGGCACAGGCATAGCAGTTGGATTTGAGCCCAGTGCATCACATTGATAAACTAAACAGTCCACACACAATCAAGGCAGATATTTAAAAAAATATATATAATTTGGTTACAGTATAAAGTTCCCCTACCTGTTTTTTTCCTCAGGTGCAAGCTAGTGTAGCAGTAGTTAGGGAAGAAGATGGCTTCCATCTACAGCGAATATACTGCAGACTACCTGAAGCAGCTGTGTCAGGAAAGAGGAGTCCAGTGTGAGGGATGAACCAAAAAGCACCTCATGGAGGCACTTATAGCAGCCAATCAGCAAGCGACTGCCCAGGACCTCAAGTCACAGCCAGTGACTGGAAGGGGCCAGACCTTGGGCATGGGGGTGCCAAGGGATGTCGCAGAGTCCAGTCCCAGGGAGGAGGACAGTGAGACCAGAGGGTACCCGGAGCCACAACACCAGAGGAGATTCACCACAATGCTGGAGTCAGAAAGGATCAGGCTGCAGCTAGAGTTGAGGAGCTTGGAGCTGGAATTCACTAATGTCACTAATGTAAAAAGGAACTTAAAAAGGCATAAGCCCATATGTGCTCCTTTGTGGAGTAATAATACTGCATTTTCCCACCCTGAAGCATTAGTTTGTCAAGACTTTTTTTTAAATCCTACTTCTTAGCACACAGTACTAACTTTTCAGTACTAACTTTTCTGGTAAACTGGTCCATGAGTTGACCTCAGTGAAAAAATATTTATGCTTATTTGTTCGAAAATGCCGGCCCTGGGCTTGCAGTGAGTGTCCCCTCACGGTATAGTTTAAATCTTTAAATGTAATGTCCAATTCCCTACCAAGGGTTACATTCTTTATAAAATCATAATATAGTAATAAGTCACCATGTTTCTGTCTATCTTCAAAGGAGTATAGATCCAACTTATTAATTATATCATTATATGGTAAATGTTTTACCCCTGAAATAAGTTTGGTAATTCTTCTTTGTGTTCTTTCCAGTCTCATTATGTCTGTTTTTTTATGGTGGTTCCACAATTGGCTACAGTAGTCCAACTGAGGCCTTACGTAGGACCTATACAGGGGAAGTATCACTTTGGCACTCCTGATCTTGATATTTGTACGTATTGCTCCTGCTATTCGGTTTGCTTTGGAAATAACATTGTTGCATTGTAGACCAAAATCCAAGTCCTTATCTGTAAGAACTCCACTACTTGCCTGTTTTAATATGGTACTACTAAGAATGTATGTATTTTGTTTACTATTTTTCCCTAGATGCAGTACACAACATTTTTCTGTATTGAAGCTCATACTCACTTGTATGCCCAGTCTGATATTAGGTTAAGGTCATTTTGTATCACTAGTACATGTTCACAAGATTCACAAGATCTACCAAGTTTCGTATCATCAGCGTATTTTATCAGTTTACTTGTGATATTTTCCCATATCAGCTATGAACAACTGAAAGAGTACAGGGTCTAGTACAGAGCCCTGGGGTACACCGCTGGTAACATGTCCCTCACTGGACAAAAAAACATTAATTGTGACTCTCTGTGTCCAATTTTTCAATTAATTACTTATTCACTATACAATATATGTGCTTATTTTTAATTGGCTGATCTTTTGAATAATTGCCCAGTGAGGTACAGTGTCAAAGGCTTGGAAAAAATCTAATAAAAATACATCTGCTGGGATACTTCTATCCATAAACCTGCTGAATGTGTTATAACAACACACACAATTAGACATGAACATCCAACAATAAACCCATGCTGAGATGTATCAGTACTGTTTGTTTGCTCAATATGCATACTCAGTCTGTCTTTAATGATTGAGTCAAATATTTCTCCCAGGACAGATGTTAAGTTAATTGGTCTGTAATTCCTAATATCACTTTTTGGTCCTTTTTTATGTATGGGGTAATTTTTGCTGTTTTTGAGTCAGATGGAACCTCTCTAGTGCTCAGAAGTTTGTTACATAGTATTTCTAATGGCCAGCGGATACTGTCTTGCAGTAATATAAGAATCTGCGGGGTTACGTTATCATGGCCAGTGGCACCAGACTTTTTTAAATTTCCAGTTTTAATCCTTATTTTCTGTTTTGTACAGAGTGGGACTTAATTGTTGTTAGTACAATTTACATTTCTAATACTGGGTTCAAAATAAATGGAACAGAAAGTTATTAAAAATATCAGCCATTTGTGTGGGCTCAGATATAATTCATGTATTTTCAATAACAGAGGTCAGCCCTGTGTTGGATTTTTTAATGAATCTATGTACCCAAAAAATTGCTTACTGTTACTTTTTGTTGCAGTTCTAGCTGACTTTAGTTCTAACCTTTCCTGGATCTATTAATTGTATTTTTACATGTTTTTTCATTTTTGTTTGAATATTTTCCAATTTTGTACTGTTTTGTTTTGTTTATATACTGCATATGCTTTTTTTGTTTGTTTAATTAGTTTAATGATCTTTTTGTTTAACCATTTTGGTTGTATACCTCTTTTGTTGTACTTTTTCCTATGCTTAATATATTTATTACTTATATCTAATATTGTGTGTTTTATGACCTGCCAACTTTCTTCTCTAGTCTCGTTCATAAGTAATTCATTCCAGTCTATGTTATTAATTTCATGATTCATTGCTGTTTTATTTGCTGTTTTGTATAAAAAATATATCTGTACATCCTAACAAACATTTAGGTGAACACTGAATGTCAAAGTTTATACTCATGTGGTCACTATTGCCAAGAGAAGGTGATATTATACAGTTGTCAATATTCATGTTGTCAGAATCAAGTACTAAATCCAGGACATTCTTTTCTCTAATTGTTTTTTTTATGTGTTGTGTTAAGTTATGTTCCTCACAAGCTTGCATAAATGCTTTACCAGGTTTACTGGTGGCTTTCCCTGCAGTCCAATAAATATCACTCAAGTTGAAATTGCCTGTCAGTACTAATGGTCTGTGTTTTTGTTGTGTCCCTCCTTCTGGTTGGTTTGACCTATTTCTTAATGGTGGGAGTCCACCGACTCCCACCTTATTCACTTTCAATGAATACTTTCCATGTGTTTCTTGATCAGTCTTGCTAACTGGTATACTCACTTATCATTCAAGTGTAATCCGCTGCCACAATAAAGATAATGTTTATTATGGAAGTAAGCCCAGAAGTCTATAAATCTAATATTTTCCTCCCTCACCCAGTTTTTTAGCCTTGTGTTGATTATGATTACAGTGTTGTTTTTTTCTGTTTTGGCACGGGGACAGGAAGTAAACCAAAAATAATCACCTTGGCTCCTAGTTGTTTTAATTCCCTTCTGCTGTCTATTACTTCTGTGTAGATATCTTTCTCGTGACTGTATCCCATGCCATTTGTGCCCACATGTAGTGTAACCACCGGGTTTGGTTGACTCGACCTTATAATATTTGGTGCAATTAAATTTAAGCCTTTTATTTTAGCCCCCGGATAACAGAGCACCATTCTATGTTGTTTGTCTTCTTGACAATTTATTCTATCACATTTTCTTATAATAGAGTCTCCTAAGACAATATATTATCTAGTATTTTGGTTAGTTTGTGTATTTAAATGCTTAACACACTGGGAGGAGATTGATAACCAAAACAAATTATTTTGCTGGGACAGACTACATCCTAGCAGAAGGATTAGTGCCTTATTTGGCAAACATCTACTGACAACAATAAATCATTTTTTAAACTGAGCATAGAGGGGGAGGAGCTCCAATACTCAGCTTCTCTAAAGTCAGTAGACAGTGAAAGGCTATTCAGAAACAAAAATACTAATCCAGCTAATAAACCAAATGATGCAGGAACCAACAATCAACAACACGGCCGGCCCCGGTGGTGCTGAGGGTTGAGGCGCTGGTCGCCACACCTCGCGCCATGCCGGCGACCTGTGTTCAGGAATGGGCATGGGTTGCCGTGGGTCGGCGGGGAGGAGATGGATTGAGCATCCAAGGGACAGCTCTCCATCTCCGGGGAGGGGGGATTTGGGCAGCCGGGGCTTGCCTGACCCCTAGCGGAGGCTGGGGGATCAACAGCACATAGCTGCAAGTTTTGGGGGGGCGGGACGTGGCAGACGCTTGATTGGGGCATGCACGCGAGTGTGCGTGCACCCAGTCACTGGCGTCATTGCACGCCATGACCCGCCGGGAGGAAAACACTGAAAAAGTGAGCCCGGCAGCATGAAGTTGTTCCCCCACGGCGCCGTTCCTGGAAGGGCACCTCCCTGGCATGGATCCGTTGGGGTGGGTCGAGTCGCTCCCCACCACCCTGCCATGAAGGGTAAGTCACGGGGTGCACAAGGGAGGAGGTCTGATGTCCAGGGATGGTGCTGGGAGGAACAACGGAGGGCGGGGGTTGTAGCCGAAGCTCTGGAGGAGAGAAAATAATACCCAAAAAAACAAACAAAAAAAAACCAAAACAATCAACAACACAAACGTAAGTCTAACAAAAATAATAATTTTACACTGTTATTAGTGAATGCTCATAATTTAAATAATAATGCTCCCTGAAATGCGTGCTCAGAGGGCAATTCATTAGATTATCTGTCATTCGGAAGCGCAAATGTGAGGCGACCTCCAAAACTTTGCTGGAGGAGATTAAGGGTCTTAAACTTTCTCTCTCAGACCCACCTGCACAGGCTGACCTTGAGTGCCTTATGGTGCTTAGAGATCAGTATGCAGAAACTCTTGGGGGAAAAGCAGAGCATGCACTCTTTAAAACACATGCTCAATATATAGATCAGGGGGACAAGGCAGGCCATCTCTTGGCTCTGCAACTCCAGAAACAAGAAGAATCAAGACTAGTCACATCACTACTGTCCCTAGAGAATAATACTATATTAACTACCCCAAGGGAAATAGTCCAGGACTTTGAACTTTTCTACCGACAACTTTATAGTCCCCCTGACCATACCCCTGCTTTAGCTGAGATACAGGACTACTTGAGTGGTACCCCTCTTCCAACTCTTAGTGTTGATCAACATCTCTCCTGGTCTCTCCTATTATGGTAGCTGAGATAGTGGCCACCATTCACTCCCTTTCGATGGATAAGGCACCTGGCCCAGATGGACTCCTGTCTAACTTTTATAAGGTATTTGAAAAGGAATTGGTCCCCATACTCCTTATGCTCTTTAACTTTATCTGTATTAAAGGGATTACAGACCCTACCCTGTTGAAAGCCATCATAGTAGTATTACGCAAACCTGGTAAGTCTAAAAATAGAGTAACAAACTATCACCCCATCTCCCTGATGAATTACGATATAAAACTTTTTGCAAAAATTCTGGCTTCCTGAGTTACACAAATTTGGGAAGGACTGCTTAGTCAAGAACAAATTGGCTTTGTGTGGGGTAGGTCATCCTTGGACCATATCAGGAAGTTGACCCACATGATTTCTGTGTCCAGGGAGGCTGGCGCCCTGATGGCTCTGGTCTGTCTGGATGAGAAAAAAGCTTTTGACAGGGTAAGCTTGCCCTTCCTTTTAGAAACACTGGCAGGGTTTGATTTCCCTGATAAATTTATCGGTTGGATCAAAAGTTTATACTGTAGACCCAGTGCCAAAAAGTGTTGTAATGGTGTCTTCTCTTCCAACTTCCCTCTTGTCTCCGGAACTAGACAAGGTTGCCCACTATCCTGTTACTCTTTAATCTATATCTAGAACTCCTTCTTTGCCACTTAAACTCTTTCTCCTCCTTGGCAGGCATCCGTATTGGCCCTTTTGAGTTTAAACTGTCTGCTTATGTGGATGCTATTCTCCTACATGTTAAGAATCCTGCTGCATCTATCCAGGCAGCCCTGCAAATAACTGAGGGCTGCAGTTGGGTATCTAACTATAAATTGAATCTGTGTAAAATGGAGGTTATGCCCTTAAATCACCACATTCATGGAGAGGATGTCGCCGCTTTCTATATGACTAGGACCACTAGGCTTAGGTATCTTGGCATTACATTGGCTACCACAAATTTTCTCCTCAAAAAACTTAATTTGGATGGCCTCATTGTTTCTATTCAACAGGATTTGAATAGATGGTCCCCCCTTTATTTGTCCCTGCAAGGCAGGGTAAATGTTATTAAAATGAACGTTTTGCCCAGAGTTTTTTATTCACTAAACATGCTGAATTTATACCTACCATTGAGCTGATTTTGTAAACTACATGGAATCATCTCAAGGTTCTCATGGCAGGGTAAGCCTCTGCATTGGTCATATGTATGTATTTGTGCCCTTAAAAACATGGGAGGGCTTAAACTCCCTAACTTTTACCTGTACTATTTGGCTAGCCATATAGCTAAATACATAAAGTGGGGGGGGGGGCGTGTCTCAAAGATAGGGAGAACACTCATTATATACCATTGTGGCTACAAGCAGAATGGTATATTCTTAGAGACCAAGAGCTTAATCCAGAAACTTTGCTGTATTTGACTCCTTGGAAACTCCCCAAATCGCTGAAGGCCATGGTCATCTATACATCTATTAAGGTTCATAACCAATTCTGTAAATCCTTTAAATATAACAATTAGAAAGACATTTACCAACCCTTGTTTGGCAATCCTAATTTTCAGGTGGGAGGCCATATATTACAACCACAAAGAATTCCTATAGCCTCACACACCATGACCCAGGAGATGGTTATGCAGGGGAGGATGAGGACAGTAGAAGAACTCCTGGAGTTTTTCCAACTACCAAAGAAGTTCTCCTTCCTTATTTATTAGATCAGACACATGCTAATCAAATGGTTTGGTCTAGGCCCATGGATTACGAATCAAGTAAAGGTTCTCCGGGAATTTTAAGAGTTGGCCTGGCAGCCCCATGCAGTGTCTCAACTGATAACAGCCCTATACATTACTCTTACCCCCAAGGTGGATGGCCATTCTTATTACTGGCTCACTACCTTTTCCACTAATAATCTGGACCAGAATAGAATTTGGCAGAATGTATATTCTTATATTACTAACAACAAGTTGAGACTGATACAATTTGTCATCATACATAACATTTATTTTATACCTGTCAAAATGTATGGGATAGGGAAGTTGCCAGGCAAACTTGCTTCAGATGTGGACAGGGCCAAGGAACCCTATTACATGTGTTCTGGGAATGCTCCAAGGTAGCTCCCCTGCGGGTCACCCTTCAGAATACAGCAGATCCCCTTCTGGGTCTACAAACTCTGTTTACCCCACACATTTGTATCCCGGGTGACCTCTCCTTGGTTGATGTGAGAGAAAGACATTACCATATTTCCCTCATATCTCTTTCTGTTAAATGGTCGGTACTGCAACATTGGAAGGACCAGCTCCCTCTCTTTTATCAGGAGTGGATCCCTAAATTTTTCCACAACCTTAAACTAGAAAAAACAATTGCCAGTATTATGGGTAAAATGCCCCAATATCAAGCAAGATGGGAGAAGTTGCACACACTCTGGTCCATTGCCTCTACCTCTTAGGATAGTAGGGGGTATTTTGGGCAAATGCCTAGCATACATAAGCACAGTTAATAACATATAAGTGGGCCCTCAATCTTAAATACCTGTGGTCATTGCTTAAATAATAACCTATGAATACTATTATCCTAAGAATTTGGCAATTTACCCTTCTATTTACTTGTTCTTTTTCATCAATAGCTCCCAGGTTAGGGGAAGGGGATCAAGGATGGGGGGATTCTGGGGAGGGATTTTGGGGGGGAAGATAGGTATGGGGAGGAGGGAGGGAGTGAAGTAAGGCTATGTATTTAATATGTATCTACTACAATTTACTCTGTATTGTCACATATGATTGACCTCTGCATATGTCCCTTGTTGTATTGGTGGTGATACTTACATAAAGTATATTAAATTAAAAAAAATAGTTTAAATAATAAAATTGAAGAACTGCAGCATATAATGTCCAAAAATGCAGTAGATATATGTGGTGTTACAGAAACATGGCACAAAGAAGGGGGTTGGTGTACACATATTCCTGGTTATACTAATATCTCCAAGCATCATAGGAACAAAAGAGGAGGTGGAATTGCCTTGTACTGTGCAGAACACCTAATGGCACATGAAATCATAAACAAAGATAATACAATGACAGATAGTGAAATCATATGGGCTAAAATCCATACACAACATAAAAATATAACAATCTGTCTTGGATATAGATCTCCAAGTCTCGACATAGATCAGAACAACACGTTTATAAGAGACCTAGAAAATATGGAAACAAAAGATAACTATTTACTTATGGGAGACTTAAACTTTCCTGAAATTAACTGGGATACTATGGAAGGTTCTGGAACCATTGAAATGAAATGTATTGAATTAATTATTCAAAATGATTTAGCTCAACTAGTAAAGGAAGCCATGAGAGGGAACAACATCTTAGACTTAATATTTACTAACTTTGATGAAGACATGTCAACACCAAAAATCTTAAACCCTCTTGGCAACAGCGACCATGACTGTGTATTACTAACTCTAAAAGTTACTCATGTCAATCACATGAAGGGAAAAACAAAATTTAGAGATTTCCATAAAGCAAGATATAAGGACATTAAAAGACACCTTCAGCTATGGAATTGGGAACTTGAGCTAAGAGACCAAAAAATGGAGGAAATCTGGAACAGGATAAAACACAAAATTAACTACTGCATCAGTCATTGGGTACTACAGCGTATCAAATACAACAATAATCATAGACTTCCACCTTGGTGGAACAATAAAATCAAAAAGTGTATAAATAAAAAGAAAAAAAACATACAACAAATTTAAAAATAAACCAACAGAAGAAAAAGCAAGACAATATAAAATAATAGCAGGTAAAAGTAAACAGCAAATAAAAAAAGTTAAAACTTGGAATTGAAGCTGGTAACATCAGTGAAGGACAACAAGAAACAGTTCTATAATTATATGGGCAATATAAGAGCCAACAAAACAGGAATTGCCCCCCCTTCTAACAGATGATGGTATTGTCACAGATGAAACCAAAATAGCTACAGAATTAAAAAATATTTTCATAGCATTTGTAAGAATAAAGATACCATAAGTCAGGTAAAGATGGATATAAACACTAACTTGGATCTTCTAACACCCGTAGAGATTGAAACAGTGATAAAAACTACAAAATCAAATGGGGTACCAGACCCTGATGGTATACCTCCAATATTCTCAAAAGAATTATCAACAGAACTATCTGGACACCTGTCATTGCTATTTAACACTTCATTAAAAGAAGGTAAATCTTTGACTGAATAAAAATAGCAACGGTAACCCCAATACATAAAGGTGGAAGTAAGGGTGAGGTACAAAATTACAGGCCTATACGCCTGACCTCTTTGATAGGGAAATTATTAGAAAAATTAATACAGCAGCGAATAACAACTCATCTGTTGAATCACGGACACTTGGATGTTACACAACATGGTTTCCTCCAGGGAAGGTCATGTTTAACAAATCAGCTTCAATATTTTGAACCAGTATGTGCAGCCTTAGAGAAAGGCTTATCGGTCGACATAGTTTTCCTGGATTACGCCAAAGCTTTTGACACTGTATCCCATAAGGTCTTCATAGATAATAATAATAATATTCTTTATTTATACCGCACCTTTCTAAAACCAAGGCACCTTGACAGCAAACTTCACAGGAAAAGAATAAAATAAACACAAATGCAAAAAATACTGAGTTCTTAAAATACAATAAAATATCATCATCAGGGGTATGCCAACAACCACAAATGGGTCTGTAAGGCTTGTTTAAATTCCTCCATGGATGCACACTCAGAGGATTGAGGCCACGTACATAAGAGAACGGGCCCCCGAAGATTTTAAAGAAACCCTTGGAATCTCTAGCAACCTCTCATCCGCCGAGTGGAGTGATTGCCTAGGGCAGTAAGGTACCAGGAGCTCTTTCAGGTAGTCCAACTCCAGGCCCTGTCCATGTAGGGCTTTATAAGTCAGAAGACTGACTTTAAAGGTGATCTGCCACTGTATTGGCAGCCAGTGCAGTTCTCACAGCACTGGAGAAATATGGCAGGTATGAGAAGTACCCATCAATAACCAGGCCACAGCATTCTGCATGAGTTGCAAGTCACGGATATTTATTTATTTTTATTTATTTAGTTAAGTGCACTAGGCAAATCCTGCCTATTTTCAGGCACGACCCGGGGAAGGGGGATACAGATGAATGCCAACTGACCTTGAACCAGATTAAGCTGTTGGTGGTATTTTTAGTGAATGAAGGAAATTTGGCCAGAACTCCGTGGAAATTCCCCTACTCTTTTCGATAAGTGCCATTTGATCTTTAACATCCACCTGAACTACCACCAATCCAGGCAGATGGGACCTCGGTTTAACGTCTCATCGGAAAGATGGATCAACCCCTGGTAGCCCTAGATACAGGGAGTTGCAATAGTTCAGGTGTGAGGTCACAAAGGCATGAACCAATGTAGGCAGATCACTGGATGGAACCAGGTGCTTAATCCTGGAGATGTTCCTCAGATGGTAAAAGGATGATTTAATGACTCCTGACACCTGCGATTGCAGTGTCAGCCATCATCAAAAATCACCCCCAGGTTCCGCACCCATTCAGAGGTAGGGAGCTGGGAGCTACCCAGAAAAAGTCCTGAAGGCAAACCAGCTCCCATCCCCTCAATCCAGTGACCCAGGTCCACAACCATCATCTCCGTCTTCTCTGAGTTCAATCTCAGCCAGCTCAAATTCATCCAATTCTGGATTTCAGTGAGGCAGTTGTTAAATACAGAGAGAGCTCTATCCTGATCAGGTGTAAAAGATAGGTAGAGCTGGGTATCATCAGCATAGCAGTGAAACCTCAGCCTATACCTTCTTACAATGTCTTTGAGGGGCAGCATGTACACTGCGAACAACATGGGGGACAACACTGAATCCTGAGGAACCCCACATGACAGAGAGACTGGACCAGAGGAATTTATCCCTGACACCACCCTCTGAGTTCTGCCAGTGAGGAAAGATCTAAACCACCCAAAGACTGTACTAGACAGGCCACAGATGAACCTCAGGCATTCGAGAAGTACCCGATGGTCCACAGTGTCAAACGCTAAAGAGAGATTGAGAAGAACCAAGATGGAACAGCTCTTTCAATCTCTTGCCATCAAGAGATCAATGAGCACCTGAATCAGTGCAACCTCGGTACTATGCCTCTTTCGAAAACCAGACTGGCGTGATTCATAAATGTCATGGGTGGTCAAATGTGCTCCAGTTGTACAACCACTACTTTGTCAATCACCTTCCCTACAAAGGGAAGGTTAGAGATTGGCCTGTAGTTGGCATGGCAGTCTGGGTCCAAAGAAGCTTTCTTCAAGAGGGGCATTACCACTGCCTCATTCAGGTAGCTAGGATACTCACCCATCTCCAAGGAGCACCAAACTATCCTTTCTAGGACCAGGCTGATAGTATCACAAGAACCCTTTATCAAGGAAGTCGGGCCCCGATCCAAACTACAGCATGTAGGGCGCATACCCTGGACAATCCGCATGACATCATTGAACTCCGGCCGGTCAAAGGAACTTCAGAAGAGCCTAGGGACAGTAACAAGGCACCGATCTACAGCTTCTCCCATAGAGGATGCAGGTTGGAGTGCTGCCCTGATGTCAGCCACCTTAGGCACAAAGAAGCGAGCAAGCTCTTCACACTCTACTTGTGAAAAAGCTCTTTGAACCTGCAGGCAGGCTGGGTTGCACAGTCTGTCTACAATTCAAAAGAGCTGAGCTGGTCAATTCTGAGCAGCCGCAATCTCCTTGGACAGAAACTCTGCCTTCTTACGGGAGATTGCAGAATGATAGATAATGTTCTTTCAATCTAAGATGGTCAGCATCACGGGCAGATCTCTGCCAGCAATGCTCTACTCTTCGTCCTTGTCGCTGCATCTCCCTCAAGGTTCCTTCAAACCGTGGGGACCGAGGGTGCAGGGGGAGAGGACGAACACAGACAGGAACAATGATATCCAGAGCCAAGGAGATGGCCCTATTATAGGCCAGGACCAAGGCATCTGGTTCATTGCTCACTCCAGAGAGCTCCGATAGGTCAAGCACCACTGTCAGGCCCTCAGAGCTTACATCTCGCAAAGGGCAGTACCTGACCATCTCCACAGGGATAGGCCAATGAAGGGGGGTACAAAAACTGAACCCCACGGTATAATGATCGGACCATCCAACAGGTTCCACCCCAAATTGGAGGCTTCGATCCCCGGGCAGGAGACTAAGTCAAGGGAGTGACCACCTTTATGAGTGGCAGAAGTAACAACTAGTGTAAGGCCCAAATATGTCATCAATTGGAGGAAGTATAGTTCAAATTGCGAGAGGTCATCATCGACCCAGGCGTTGAAGTTTCCTGGACCATCAGCCTGGGCGACTCGAATGCCATGTCAATCACAAAGTCCACTACTTCCAGCAGGAACCACTTCTCATCACTTGGTGGATGGCAGATGAGGGTGATCCTAAAACCCACAGCTCCCACTACAGTACACTTGAATGACTCAGCCTCCTCAACTGGTACACTCGTGAAGCCCAGTTTGGTCTTGAAACAGACCGCAACCCCACCCTGCGGTCCAACCTCAGGCAGTGTAACACCAAATACCCAGCTGGAACAGCAGCCTCTAATATGGGGCCTGCATTCTCATCTAGCCAGGTCTCAGTAGTGCACGCCAGATCCACTGACGCAATAAGATTTGCAATAACTGCAGTCTGATTCCTGATGGATCTTGCATTACACAACACCACTTGGGTAGGATGGGCTTCCGGACCTGCTTGGGCTACTAGCCCACCAATATTGGTGGTGCCCTTGGGTATGGGAACCAGACATGAAGGACCACATTCCAGTTTCCATTTCACCCCAGGGCATCTTCTGGATCTCACTACCCCAATGTGATGGCCCCGCTCATTCGACCTCCACTGTTCGCACCCCACCAACTCCCCTCCTCCTCCTATGAGCAATACCTAATACTACAGCGCTGGCATGTCGATAGCTGTAATGGGGGAGGAGAAAAAGGGCAGAGGGCATGAAGGGTGGAGGGTGAATAACTCACGACCGTGGGGACAGGCCTCCTACACATACTGAAAGACCCAATAACAATGAAACACCCCATAAACAATCCCCAATTAAATAACTAACTAAACTCCCAAATTAAAACAAACCCTAAAATAAAACACTAATGCTATCCCCTGCCCAGCAACTTTCACTTGTGGGAACAGTAAACAAAAAAACCCCAGAAATAACCAAATAAATTAAACCCCCCTAATTTACCACCCCCCCACCAAGGGGAGCAATTTAGCTAATGTACTAAATCAAACTTAAAATATTCACCCCACAAATATAAAATTAAAATGCAATAAAACCCTTCCCCGTACACTGTTACTTTCAATTAGATCATAACATCCCAAAATAAAAAAGGAATTAGTCAGAGTGATCCATGTAAGTCCAAGGAAAAGCTGGTATACCAGTCGACCAAGATAGAACTACAATTCACAGAAAAACTAAAATTAAAACAATATGAACTAAATTTATGCCAGCAAATGCAAAATAAAACTTAAATACTTCAGTAGTTAAGTACACCCCCTCTCACTGGGTGTAACAGAAGTCAGATAATGTCAGCAGAAATATGGGGCTTTAGGTCCTCTCACTACCTGGGGACATCAGAATAATGCACGGCACTCTCACTGCCCAAATAATGATCCAAAACATAAAAGTTTGAGGTCTGACCGTAATCTACTGTCTCGACAAGATTCCTCGGAAAAGGGATATTCCAATGATGGTCCAGATCTTGCACACAGCTGGTACAACTGTGGGCACTACCTGTGAGGGCTGCCACCAGAATCGTCTGCCCTGCAACCTCGGCTCCCTGCCTAAACCAACCCCCCAGCTGGCCCAGCGAGGGGCCTTGGAGAACTTGAAACCCTCCAGATGGTTCCCAACCAGTCCAGGCCCAGCCCTCCTGAGCAAGGCAAATTCCAGCTAGCAGACCACCCACAAATGTAGAGCCCTGATATTCCAGGCAATTAGAGATCCATTTGTTCTTATCCAGCTTGATATCCCCTTCAAGCAGAAGCAACTTCCACAAACCAGACAGACTCAGATTTCATAACAATCTCCCGATTAGTACTCAGGTTAGCGTCCACAATACAATCCACTTTGACTCGGCTCCAAAAACCAGAACGGCTCCACAGACTCTCAGTGCAGGGCATGGTCCACCCTCCTACCCTGGAGTTCACTCTGCTTTCCTCTGCGCTCTCCTCCACTCTCTTCAGGCAAAAATCGCCCCATGGTCTGCTGTCTCCTGGCTGCAGTAAAATCCTGAGACAAACCAGGAAAATACATTTTAAAAATGGGCCTTAGAAATCTTTTTTCCTCCCTTTTGCAAACAGAGTAGCAGCAGGACCCGGCTGAACAGCTCTAGTGCACATTATGCGGCCGGACAACAACGACCTTGACAACTAAATAACTCACTGGAAAAAAGCCCTGTCTAACTAAACAAAACAAAATAAACAGTAAGACAAAGACGCAGTGACCTAAACGATCGAGGCAGACAAAAGTGAAAGATAGACAAAGATTTTCGGTAAAATCAGACGAAGCAGACAGCACAGACACCAGTAGATCAGTTAATAAATATAAAACTACATCCAAGCATAATCAACTGATTAAAATCATGGTTGGAAATAGGCAACAAAGTGTATCAATTCAAGGGTTTATGCCTAGCCCAGTGCTGGTAACAAGTGGAGTCCCCAAGGGATCAGTCCTGGGACCCACTTTATTCAATATTTTAATAGCATCCATGCAGTCTCCCAAAAACACATGGGTCAGCAAGTATGCTGACAACTGTAAAGTTGGGGGAATAGCAAATAATTTGGAAGCAGCTCATGAATTTCAAAAATCACTATGGTTATTACAGAATTGGGCTACCAAAAACAAAATGACTTTTAATGAAGAATAATGTTGGGTGATGCACCTAGGACACAACAATCCTGGTTATGAATACAAACTAAATGATACACTTTTACATTCAAACTAATGAAAAAGGCCAGGGGTAACTGTATCAAATAACCTAACAATTTGAACTACACACACAGAATGTGGTCAAGAAATGTCAAAGCATTTTTGGCTATATACTCAGAAACATAAAGAATAGAGAGCCTGATGTGATGGTTCTCCTTTTCACCAGCCTGATTAGACCTCAGCTGGAATGCTGCTCCCCTTTTTGCTCCCCACATATGATTGGAGGCCAAAAATTGATTGAGGGAGTGCAGAGAAAGGTGACAAAGAAAATCACAAATATGTCTGAACTGGGTTATGCAGCTGGATTTCAAAAACTAAACCTGTTTTCCATGAATTATAGGTGTGTGTGTGGGGGGGGGGGTTATGCCTGACATATAGGGCAATGCACGACGAAGCAATCTTTGAAACTATTGGTTTAGTCAAGCAACAAAATCACAGTAACACAAAGTCACACGAATATAAAATAAAAGGGTACACAAACAAAACAAATAAGCGTAACTACTGGTTTACTCAGAGGATAATCAACTCATGGAACAGTATACCTGTGTACATAGTGGACAGTGATGCAATGTTGACCTTTAAACAAAGTTTAGATAAACACATGGGAATGCAAAAATTCTCCTACCACCATTGAGATACATGGTGGTGAGTTCGCAAAAGTCCTCCGGTCTTTCAAACTCGTAAGACTCTATGAATCCATAAATCTATTTGTTGGTTCTTCGGTTTCCATGTTAGCCAATATGCTAAAGATGTTTGATGTTTGTGTCATATTTACTTCTGCCTGTCTCCTCTTTTTTCTTCCTTTACCCGATATAACTGTATACCATTTTTCTTGGTTAGATTTCTGTTCACTCTCATTTCCTTTTTTAACCCATCTTTGTTCACTATCTGAGTCCCCACTGTCTTGATCGTTGTGCCTTGCACAATTACCATTTAGCCTTAAGCTCCCCAGCTGCCTTGCCTCGGGTCCTGTGATTTATTTTGTTGTAAAGCTGTGATTTAATTTTCAAGTTCATTTAATCTTGTCTGCAACATTGTGTAGGTCCTGCATTTAGTACATGTAAATGTTTTTGTAAGACTAATAGGAATGGTTTTAACATACATTCTGCATTTAAGACAACAAACTAGCATGCCCTCTTTACATAAAATCAGTGCAGCACACCTAAGTGCACATCGGATAAGTGCACATCCTGCTTAAGTGCACACTTGTTCAACAACCCATTTTTTTCCCTATGTTTGCCATGTTAATTTAACTGGTTAAGTACACTCTGTATAAGTGTACATTTCAGTTAAGTGCACATTTTTTTGGGAGGAAAGTCTATTCATTTTTATGTCCTACACCCCCCCCCAAGTGCACAATTCAATATAATACTGCTGGACATTATATAAAATCCAGCTTTATAAGTCTACCTTAAACTCTAATTGTCCCCTACTGTATTTAACTAGCCACTAGTGTGTTGCAACTGTTTCTCTGTGCCGCACTCACTCATCAGGATGAAGCAAGTAAAAAAAGTCAAGGCAGGACTGACATTAGCCAATCTGTCACAGAGAACCACAAACCCGGAAGAGGACATTGCAGAAATGCCACCGCAGATTCCGGTCCTACTGGCAGGAATGACAGCATCTTATTTCGTAGTGTACCCTATTATAGACACTGCCGACTGGGACCAGGACACAGAAAACGAAGAAGATTCAAGGGTTATGGAGTATAAAGAAAGTAAGGCAGTATGTTCTGTCCAAAGAGAAAAAGGACTTTAGCATACTTTTTACTTTAAATTCAGCCGAATTTTCAGCCAGAATATCAGACGCAATGCTAGCCGCAATGTCAGCTGTATGCTAGGACAAGCTTACTTTTACAGCATTTTTTAAAATATATCTAAAAATAAAGTAGTAATCATTGATCACAGTGATTATTGATTGATTATAGTACATAGTACACTACTGGTATGTGAGGACATATGTGTTTCCACAGTACATACGTTATTTATGTTCTGTACTTGCTCTGAGATAAATAGAGCATTTTTAAAATTTCTCCTATGCCCAGAAAAGCTATTTTTTGGATAAATGCACAACCACTTAGGTGCACACTTTTCCAGTATCCTAAGGGTGTGCACTTAAGCGGGCTGCACTGTAGTTCCTTGGAGAGATCCATTGATTGTGAAATTATTTACTGTACTTTCTATTTTGGCAGTAAACTACACTTCCATTTGTACACTACTGTGACAGTGTTATTAGTTTCTTTGTTTGTTTTGTTTATTATCTGTGAAATGGTCAGGCCCTGTTCCTGTCTTCCTCAGCTGACACTGGCAGACACTACTTGCCTCTGCCTGCGTCGCCTATGCTGAAGCTTGCTCTTGCTCCACTTGCTTGGGGAAGGATTATAGAGAGGAATAACCAGAAGTGGCGTCACAAGCACTTCCGGTAGTGCTCGTTCCCCAAAGTGCAGTTAAAGTTTGAAAAATAAGTTAAAAGTGGCATTATTACCACTCTGCTAGAGATGTTAGGCTATATAAGCACTCTCGGTGATAAATGAGGTGCAAATACTCAAAAGTTGAGCAGTCTGTTTCCTCATCACACTGCAGAACTAGCTCTCACAGTAAATGGTATCAAGCTCTCATTCAGGCATAAAAAGTGCATTAAATTCACTAGTGTGACTGCAACACACACAAGATGCTGTAATTCAAGCAGAGAAAGTTCCGAATGGAGCTGGAGATGCAGGAAAAGGAAAACCAGTGTTGGAGAGAGGCCAGGGAAAAAGAAAACCAACGTCAGATAGAGACTGAGGAAAAGGAAAAACTGTCAGAGAGAGGCCAAGGAAAAAGAAAGGCAGCTTCAGAGAGAGAGGAAAAAGAGCACCAGAAGGAATTTGAACTGGCGAAGCTAAGACTCCGACAACCAGCGCCAGAGGAGACAAGTGGCAGGGGTGAACCTGGAACTCCAGAACAGGGCTACAAATAAAATTCTAAATTAATAGCTGAATTTAAAGAGGAGGAGGATATGGATGCATGTTTAAATTCATTTGAAAAGGTCTGTATCCAGGCTAAAATACCCAGGGAGTTCTGGGGTTTTCAGCTATCCCTGCTGCTTACTGGGAAAGGATGTGAGGCACTGGGCCAAATGGACAATCAGGACAGTAGTAAGTATGAGAAACTTAAAGCTGCATTGCTTAAAAAGTATGAATTAACACCTGAAGCATACAGGGTTAAGTTCCATAAGCTCTGGAGAAGCCCTGACATGAGCTATGAGGAACTTGCCACAAAGCAATGCCAGTTTTTGAAACATTGGTGGGAGGGAGTAGTAGCAAACTCTGTAGAGAAAATTTAGAAAGTTATGTAGCTAGAGCAGTTCTTTTGGACTTGCCCAGCAGAGCTAAAAACCTGGCTAGAGGACTGAGACCCCAAAACAGCACAGGAGGCTGCTGAGCTCTTGGATCGCTATGCCAGGAACAGGCCTGCTCTGAAAGGGAGTGGAGTGGGTGTGGCAGTGCAGAAGGGGAAAAGAGCACCTTTAGGGCAGTAAAAACCCTCACTGCCTTCACAGAAGGGGGGAAGCCCCAGGTTACAAAAAAAGCATTTATTTTATAAAAGAAATGATGATTGTTGGTTTTGCAAACAGCCAGGGCATCTTGCTAGACAGTGTCCTAAAAAGGCACAGACTGGACAAAATGGCGCTCGAATAGAGTTGAGTACACTGTGTATCCCTGAAAGCATGCCTATAAACATGAGGGAACACATACACCCAGTCACTGTAAATGGGATGCCCACCGGTGGGTTAAGGGACATGGGGGCATCTCTTACCTTAGTAAAAGAGGATTTGGTTGAGCCTGAACAGCTTATACCCAATCAGTCTGTAACAGTTAGAGGATTCACTGGGGAGGAGAAAACTCTGCCACTTGCTAGCATTCTCCTTGGCTGGTGTGAGACAGGAGAGAGGGTGCAAAAAGTGACCATGGCAGACAATCACACGCTGGTTGTGATTCTAGGGAACAATCTCCAGAAAGGGATGATGTGTGCGGTTATCTGTAGTCAGATGGCAAAGGCCAATTGTAGTTCCCTGGACCCCATAGATGTCCCTGTGGAAAAAAATGGGAGGCTGGTTCCCCAGCCTGTGTCTCCTAAAATGGATAGAAGTGAAAGGGAGGCAGGACTTCCCCATGTAGCAGTTCACAAAACAGCTACAGAAGGTTATTCTGAGGAGGAAGGGGTAAACAATGGTCAGAAGGTTAGGGATGGCAGTGACCCTGAGTGCCCTGATGCTAGAGTTATGGACCCCAGTTTAGGAACTGAAGGGGACATGTCCCAAGCCTTGGGAAGATGTGAAGAATTTGCCACTGCTCAGAGGGCTGATCCTAGTTTGGAGAAGCTAAGGGCTTGTGCAGAATCTGACAGGGCACAGGCAGGTGACATGAGACATAGAGTATTTTGAGACAATGGACTGTTGTATACGCAGGACGTAAGGACAGGGGCAGGAGTGATGGGCAGACAGCTTGTCATTCCTCAGGGGTACCATGAGCTATTGCTCAAGACCACTCATGATATACCCATGTCTGGACATCTGGGAATCGCGCTCACCATGCAGCAATTGGCCCAGAATTTCTATTGGCCCAACTTCTAATAGATTTCTTTGACTGGGTGACCAAAGTAGTAGATCAGGGAGGGGCTGTGGACATGGCCTACCTAGACTTTAGCAAGGCATTTGACTCAGTCCCACACAAAAGATTAATATACAAGTTAGCCAGCCTGGGAGTGGGTCCCAAGATGATAGCCTGGGTAAAGAATTGGCTGGAGAATAGGACACAGAGGGTAATAGTAAATGGAGTCCACTCTGAAGAAAGGGGGGTTACTAGTGTGGTGCCGCAGGGTTCAGTATTAGGACCGGTCCTCTCCAATGTCTTTGTAACTGACATTGCAGAGGGACTGGAAGGGAAAGTATGTCTCTTTGCAGAAGACACAAAGATCTGCAACAGAGTTGATGCACAAGGTGGGGTGGAAAGGATGAGAAGGGACTTGGCAAGGTTAGAGGAATGGTCAAATGTATGAGCTTAGATTTAATGCTAATAAGTGTAAGGTAATGCACCTGGGAAACAAAACCAGGGAAGAGTACACAATGGGGTGAGATACTAACAACAACAAAAATGGAAAGGGACCTGGAGGTAGTCATATCAGATGACTTAAAGGTGGGCAAGCAATGTGAGAGGGCAGTAAGGAGGGCTGGGGGATACTAGGATGCATAGGGAGGAGGCATCACCAGTAGAAAACAGGAAGTTGTTATCCTCTGTACAGAAAGCTGGTGAGACCCCATCTGAGTAATGTGCAGTTCTGAGACCCAATCTCCACAAGGACATAGACAAGATAGAAGCTGTCCAGAGGAGGGCAACTAAAATGGTGCAGGGTCTGCACTGGAAGACATATGAAGAGAGACTAAAGGAGCTTAATATGTATATCCTCGAGGAAAGGAGGGATAGGGGGGACATGATAGAAACGTTCAAGTACCTCAAAGGAATCAACAAAGTCCAAGAGGGTAGCATCTTTCAAAAAAAGAGGTGTGCACAAACAAGGGGGCACAATTTGAAGATGGGGAGGCGGCTCAGAGGTAATGTAAGGAAGTATTTTTTTCACAGAGAGGGTTGTGGATGCATGGAATGACCTTCCGGAGGAGGCTGTGGAGTCAAAACAGTGGTTGAATTCAAGCATGCATGGGACAGCCATAAGGCAATTCTAGGGGTTGGAGGTAGAAAGAAGTAGGCTGCTGGTTAACTAGGATCTGCAGCTTATCCATTAGGTAGGGAAATAGGCAGACTGGGTGGGCCAAGCAGTCCTTATCTGCTGTCAAATTCTATGTTTCTATGTTTCTGTGTTTCTATGTTTCACCCAGCAGGTGAAGGAATATTGCAGGTCTTGTCACCGGTGCCAATAAATAGGGAAGGCAGGTAGTAAAACCAAAGCCTCCTTAATTCCCTTGCCTATTGTGGAGGAGCCATTCCAGAAGGTAGGAATGGACATTTTGGGACCTTTGAGTACCCCAAGCTCCTCCGGGAAGAGGTTTATCCTGACGGTAGATTACACCACCCAGAGGTGGTCGACCTTTCCTCACTTAGGACAGACAAAGTGGCAGATGCCTTGCTAGGGATTTTCTCCTGTGTTGGATTTCAGTAGGAGGTTATCATTGACTGAGAGGGTACCTTCATGTTGGACCTGATGAAGTGTTTTTGGGAGAAGTATGGGGTGATGCAGAGACACATGACACCTTATCACCCACAAGCCAGTGGGCTTGTGGAATGGTTAAATGGTACCCTAAAATTGATGCTCCAAGCATTTGCTGAACAGCATGGAAAGGACTGGGAAAAATACCTTCCCCACCTGTTGTTCACATACAGGGAGGTGCCCCAAGAATCAATAGGGTTCTCCCCCTTTGATTTCTTATATGGATGTAGGGTGCGTGGACCCCTAGGCTTGATCTGGGAAGACTAGGAAGGCAAGCACGCAACCAGGGAACTCCCATAGTGGAGAATGTCCTAAAGTTTAGGGAAAAGCTGAAGGAGCTCATGGGATCAGCCCAGAGCAACCTGTCAGCTGCCCAGCAGAAGCAAAAGTGCTGGTACAACCACAGAGCCAGAGCTTACTCATGCAGTGTAGGTCAGGAAGTCATAGTCCTAATTCCAGTCCAGAAGAACAAGCTGCAGGCCGAGTGGGCGGGAACATATAAGGTAGTCCAACAGGTAAATGATGTGAACTATATTGCAGAACTGCCTGACAGGAGACATACCCATAGAATGTACCATGTCAACATGATGAAGCCATATGCAAATAGGGCTGACATGATATTTGCAGTGTATAATCCTAGGGAGGAGACTGACGAAGAAGATCCCCTACTCTACTTGCTGGAGGAAAATAGGTGGGAGTCCTCTGTGGAGGCAATCAAACTGTCATCCCAATTGACCCTGGAACATACCCAGGAAGTGAGGGAGGTTTTAGTGGACTTTGCCCCTTTGCTTACGGCCAAGCCTGGACTAACCCCCTTAGAGACACACAATGTAGACACGGAGATGCAAGTGCCCACACGATGGACAGCCTACCAGCTGTCTGAGGCCATCCTAAAGGACATAAGGTGGGAGGTGGAGGAAATGCTGGATTTAGGGGTAATCCAGAAATCCCACAGATCCTGGGCCTCACCGGTAGTCCCCTGTACCAAGTTGGATGGCTTTACTCACTTTTGTGTGGACTACCATGGACTCAATGCAGTCACGAAGTCTGAAGTCCATCCAATGCCATGATGAACTACTGGACAAGTTGGGAGGGGCAACATACCTTTCCACAATTGACTTGACAAAAGGGTATTGACAGGTGGAGTTAACTGCCAGAGCTAGGGAGAGGTCAGCCTTCATCATTCCAATAGGATTATTTGAGTTTAAGGTAATGTCTTTTGGAATGAAGAACACCCCTGCCACTTTCCAAAGGTTAGTCAACCAGGTGTTACATGGTACTGAAGAGTGCGCAGAGGCATATCTGGATGATGGTGCCATCTTCAGTAACAGTTGTCCCCACCCGAAGGAAGTGTTGGGCAGGATACAGAGGGTACGGCTCACTGTCATCAAGGCTAAAACATGCCAGGTGGCCATGGCTGAGTAGGTATACCTAGGACATGTAGTAGGGTGGGGGAAGCTTCATCCCAATCAAGCCAAGATTAAGGTGATAGAGGCATGGCCCAGGCCTGAAACCCAGAAGCAGGTTCGGAGTTTCCTAGGGACTGTGGGGTACTATCAAAATTTGTACCAAATTACAGTACCCTGGCAGCTCCCTTCTCTGGCCTGCTAAAGAAAAGAATGCCCAAAAAGGTAAAATGGGAGCCAGCCCATGAATGAGCCTTTGCATGGCTAAAGGAGGCACTTTGTAGTGTCCTGTGTTGATCAGTCCAGACTACAGTAAACCATTTGTAGTCAAGACTGATGCCTCAGATGTGGGGATAGGAGCAGTCCTCAGTCAGACCTCTAACCAAGGGAAAGATCACCCAATAGTGTACCTTAGCAAAAGGTTGCTTCCCTGGGAGCATGCCTATTCCACAGTTGAAAAGGAATGCCTTGAGCTGGTATGGGCCCTGAAGAATTTAGAGCCATACCTCTATGGGAGGCACTTTGAGGTAGAAACCGATCATACCCCCCTGGTGTGGCTGACACAGATGGGTAAGATGAATGATTGTCTCTTAAGGTGGAGTATTGCCTTACAGGGCTGTGATATGACTATTACCCACAGGGACAGGTTGGCCAATGCCAATGTAGACAGGCTATCTTGCCAGTTAGAGCAGTGAACATAATTTGTGAAAATCATACTGTGCTTAGGGATTTATTCCCACAAATTCAGCCTAGGAGTGAGGGGTGTTGCAAGCTGCCCAGCTGCTAGTCCTTATTTGTAGATATAATTATGTGTATATATATATATATATATATATATTTTTGTATGTAGTTTCTGGGTTTTTCTTTCAGGTTTTCTCCTAGCCCCTATGCCCACGCATCCTTGACATAGTGCGTGCATATGGAGGCACATGCGTGCACAGTGTTTGGGATGCCCTTCCCTTCCAGTCACGCTGTTGACTGCCTGCACCGGCACAGAGCCTCCACTTGTCGATGGTGTGACTACGGGCAGGCGACCCCACCCCTTACCTGGGAGAGGAGAGAAGAGGCAACATTAGATCCTGTTTCCACCCTCACCCTGTGCCGGCACTCCTGTGACATGAGAATGTTCCCGAACCCGGGTTGCCGGCATAGCATTGAGGTGTGGCATCCAGTGCCTCAACCATCAGTGCCACTGGGCTGGCCTATATATTATTTTTTTTATGTAATCCTGTGCATATGTACAGGCCAAAATACATGCCAGTGTCAGCACAAAAGCACCTAGGGAAAATATTTTTTTTTATTAAAAAGGCTTGACCGTCTTTTGACCTGAAGGCAGCTGTTTACCAGGGAACTGAAATTGCATTCCCAGTTTTTTTAACAGAGACATGCCAAAATCCATTTGTATGTCATAAAACCATGCATTCCATAGTGTAATGCTTTGATCTAAAGAAGCTGTTATAATATGCTACATTTTGTGAGGTAACAGGAGGGGAACATGCTTCCTCAAGAACCTGTGTGAATTTTATCTTATGAGTGACAATGTTCTACAGGGGACTTCAAAGGGCTTAACTCTGAAATATCATATCCATGCTACTTATAGGTCTCAGAATCTGATTCTTAATATGCTTGGAAATTTTGGAAACAGTGCAACAGTGACATCTTCTGGCCTAAAAGCGACATCTCCTGTCCAAAAGGGAGTAGTTGCTCTGAACTGGGAATTGATGACACTGCAAAGTTACAGAAGGGTATTTAAACCCCCAGCTCAAGGCATTTGGACACACTTTCTCATCTGGACTCCACCTGACACACAGAAGCCATTCTGTTTGGAGTCTTTCTCCTGACCACAAGGCTGCTACAGAAAGACTGCAATATTTTGTAAACCAGCAATTCTCTGGATTTTGAAATCTTCATATCCAAGGTAGACTTAGCTAACATGTTTTAATGCATTTTTCTGTATATTTTTCCCATTCTGTTTCTTATACTGAAACCTAAATTAGTATATGCTCTCTTTTACTTGTAACTGCATTTATTTAAGTATTTTAGTAAAATCTTTTGTTTGCCTGAAGAAATTCTGCCTGAGTGAGACTTTCTCTATTTGTGTGTGAATTGTGAAAACAGTATTAATAATCTGTGAAAACTGTTATTGCCAAAAGGAGCCACACCATAAGCAACCAAACTGAAAAAGGGTCTGTAAGAGACATCTGGAAGGATAGGGAGACTGCTAGAATCTACAAAGATTTTGAACCAGACTGTTGCTTGTCCTGTAGGGAGATTGCCAAATCAGGTGTTACGCTACTACCCCAAAGAGAGTGTGATGCCTTGGTCTTCCTTTGTGTAATAGCCAAGGAAAGGTTCATATTTGTCCACAAGATTCGAGACTGGTATTGTGCCCTTATCCAGAACTAGAGGGATGTCTGGAATCCTCATGGCAGAGGAGCAGTCATGACCTTGACGAGCATTCTAAAGGATGAGGAGGGTATCCCTGTTCCCTCCCATCCCAGATGGCACTTAAGGGTGGGCACTGTGAGCTCAGTGGGCCTGACCCCAGAAGTGGGTTCATGACACCCATATATGAAACTGTTAATAAAACTTGCCCTGGTGGTATAGTGGAACCCCCCAGCCTCGCTATGCCCATATATTAAAGTGAAAATTATAATCATTCCCTGGTGATCTAACAGTCCTCCCCAGCCCCAATATGTATTGTATATGAAACTGTTAATAAGATTGTACCCTGGTCTGTTTTGAACTTGCACCTCCTTCCCCTTGTGGTTGAATTCCTACTTACTTGGAAATGTTTAGCATAGTCTACTGTATTTCAACCCTGCAAAACATGAATATCGCTATAATAGCCCCTTTTTTTTCCTTCTTTCCTTCAGCAAGTATGTATTGATGTTTACCAGTTTTTCCTCCTATGATTTTCCATGTTTGCCCTTTAATCATTATAATGTCCCTGTATTGGAATGTCTCTGGTCTATCCCTGTCCTCTTCTAGGTGTGGAGTCCAGAATTCAACCTTGTATTCAAGTTGTGGCCTCATGAGATACCTGTAGTAAGAAGGAAAATGGGGTAGAGGGGAGAGAGTGTGTGAAGGAAAAGTGATAATATAGGCATATTAAGGATAGAAGCAAAATGGTGTGACTGGGGTGCGAGAGAGATACTAAGCAAGAATGGTAGTGAAAGAGCTGATAAGCCATGTACTGGTTGAAGGCATAGTGCAGGGAGGAGGATTTTGGCTACATTCGGGACTGAGGTCCTACATGGGTGGATAGGGGCCTGTACAAAAGAGATGACCTCCATCTATACAGGAGGGGCATGGCAATCCTGGGTGGAAGTTTTTTTTTTTATACTTACTTTATTGAAGAATTTATCATTACACTTGACATGTCCACAATATACATCAGGTAATTCTTAACTGAAACCATATTTGTTTATAACAGTTCTACAGTATAGCCTGTATAGTACTGTTACAATTCCTCCATAGTTTTCTATACACAAAAAATGTTTTAAGTACATCATAACCTATATCTAAAACTACATGAGGTGAGGGCAGGGAGGAATGAGACCCCCTCCCCAAGGGGGATTTGCCTTCTACCATGTGTAGTGGCAGCATGGCCCCCGGTCTGATGAGCAGTACAACGTAAAATGTGTATTTTTATAGCACTCAGGTGTTAATTTTATTACAAAGCTAATAATTATATCTATAGGTGTTGGTCTTGTTAAATAAATTCCTATCTGCTGTCATGCCGGGAATCAGTTTTAGCATCTACGTCTAAATCTTCCCCCATGGTTAGGTACCAATTCATTCATCTCTCAGTACATTTCTCTAGCTGATCCTGGACTTGAAATTTTAATTTTTCCATCCCCTCTATATTTTTTATTTTTGTCCACCATTCTTTTATTCCTGGAGGGTCTGCTTGTAACCGTTGCCTGGTGATCGCTTTTGAGATTGCAGCCATACATACATACTGTATGTGCCACATATAAAGTGAACTGGATCATTTTACCATTCGGATGGAAGGCCTAATGTTAAGTTACAAAACTGTAAGGGTTCCTGTATGTTAAGAAGTTTTTGAAATTGCTCCCCAGTTGCATCCCAGAATCCTACTAAGGCAGGACAAGTGTAAAATATGTGGACGTGGGTTGCTTCTGGTTCTCCACATAGCCTTCAACAGGCTGATGTGAAATCTGGTTCTAGTTTGTTTTTTATTTTGGGAGTTATAAAGTAGCAAGTTTTTATCTTCCATTAGTATTCTCGCCAATGGGGGGATGAGGTTGTCCTAAATAAGCTTTCCCAAATTCTCTCCCATTGTTGCTTTGTTAGCATGAGTTCCTCCTCACTCTCCTATTTGTTTATGAGATGCTCTGAGGCCATGACTTGATTTAAAGTTAAGTATTTATAAATTTCTGTAACTGCCCCTTTCTGTTGTACAGTAGGTTCCTCAATAGAAATCTTAGAGGGTAGTTGTATCCTAAGGACCCACTTCCTCCTGTCTCCAAGATAAGCCTATCTGGTTATTTATGTAATGTCTGAGTTGAAAGTATTGGAATTGGTCTGAGTTGGACCAACCAAATTCCATTTTGCATTCTTCAAATGTTTTCATGATGTTCCCCCTAAGCATTTGATCTCGGTATTGAAGTCCTGTTTCCACTTGCCTTGGATACCATGGGATAGTCTGTGTGGGGGAACTCTTCATCCGACGCCAGCCACACAAATCTCCATAAATGGGATCTTACCTGGGGATATCCCACAAATCAGTCCCAAGCTTGAAGTGTGACTTCCAATTCAATATAAAGTGATTTCAGTCTCTTACCTGGTGGCTGGGGTCTGCCCAGATAGGACATGAGCGGCCTGCCTTTTTCCTGTTCCTCTTGGATAGAAGGTTTTAATGCTACTTTGATAGGCATATAAATTAGACAAGGGGGAAGCCAAAAAAAATGAGTGAGGCAGTGAATACCACCCCCTCCTCCCCTGGAGCAGCAGAGAGGAGAAGCCATGTGGAAATAAATCCCCTGGGGTAGACAGGCATAGGGATAAGGAGGAGGAAAGGACAAGAGGGTTGGGAGATCGATCTAAGGCTTGAGAAGAGTTAAGGAGGGAGAATAAAAAAGGGAAGGACAGTATCAGAGACAAGGGAGGGGTGAAAGATGGAATCAGAAAGAGAGTGCAAAGTGGGGGGGGGAGAGGGTCAAAAGGAGGGGACAGTCATGTGTGCCAATGCAAGAAGCCTAGGAAATAAAATTCCTGACCTTAATGCAACCATCACGGAGATGGACCTGGATCTGTTGGCCATAACAGAATCATGATACACCAACAACCACAGCTGGGATGTGGCCATTTGAGGTTACATCATGTTCCAGAAGGACAGGACAGAGAAGAAAGGGGCGGAGGTTGTTTTATATGTGAGGGGAGATACAGGGACACCAGGGGTATAAGGAAGAGCTGGAGGTTCTTTGGATCAGCTTAGAGACATGGTGCAGGGCTTTTATCTTCATGGGGGTGGTATACAGACCTCCAACATATGGGGAGGAGTCAGACAAGGTTCTGGGGGAGACCACTGGCAGCATGGCAAGCAAAGTAGAGATATTGATTATGGGGGACTTTAATCCACTGGATGTTGACTGTGTCATTCTAGCTGCAACTACACAAGAAGCAGGGGCATCTTTGACTCCCTACAGTGGGCATACAAACAGGGACAGCATTGCAGACATCACAGTGGATAGCTCCCTGGGTAGAAGCGATCACCGTAAGGTGAGATTTGACATATGGATTGGGCAAGTACAAAAACACACTAGGACAAGGGTCCCGGACTTCAAGAGGGTAACACGTTATAATGGCGATTGAAATTGAACGACTCAGTTTCAACGCCTGTGATGTGAGCTACCCAGAAAGGGTAGCTAACCATGGTTATAGTGCCAAGGGATAGGTAAAAAGAATGAGATTCTAGAAGGGCAAAGGACTGGAAAAAGAGGGTTCAAGGAATGAGAAGGTATGTGGGGTTTAGTCTGGCAGTGTGCTGCTGAGTCACCGTTCTGGTGTGGTGGTGAGGGTGGTGGGCTGTAGTGAGGGGGTTCCATGGTTTAGGGCTGCATAGGGCTTCTATTTTTTTGACTGTGAGCGACACTTAATTTTTTCATTCTGTCCAAGTTTTTCTCCTCACAGCATGCCCGGGTTGAGAATCATAATTTAGGAAGTGCGGGGGCAACCCCTCTGCATAGATACATTGATTTTCCATTGCTGTTGTCGGGTTCACTGGGAGTGTACATCATCCTTTTGATTTTCAGCAATGTATACTTGCTATAACAGTGATTGCTGTTTAGTGATTAAGCAATAATGCATGATGAGGTGTGGGTTGTGCTGGGATAACTTCATGCCTGGGGTGGTTGGGCACGAGGCCGCAGGCTGAGTGTGTCCAATGACTCAGGCATGAGGTTATCCCAGCATAACCCATACCCTGGAGTGTATTATTGCTATTATACAATGGCTCTTTTATTTTTTCATAAAAGAAGGAAGTAAAAAAAATATATATATATAGATATATATTTTTTTTTAAATCATTCTCGCTGTGTGGAGGTATACATTTTAAAGAAAAAGTCCAGTTTCTATTTTGGCCACTAGATGGTGCAGCCAGTATGTGTACTGCATTTTATTCCCCTCACTACAGCTTTCCTCTTACACCTCTGAGTCTGCTAGCAGTGTTTTTTTATTGAATTTCCAAGTGCAGCAGAATTCTGCAGCTATTTTATGTTAGCGGCAGAGATTAGAGCGAGAGGAGCTACCATGGGAGAGAAGGAGCTTAGCTGCCGAATCAATCAGACAGTGGTGAGAGGTACTGAGTGGGAGCTGACCGGCAAGTGAATTACTCGAAGCTTTCTTGTTGAGGGGAAAGTCAGTCTGGGTATGGGTTTGCTCAGCTGTACTCTTTTTGTTCTGTTTTCTTTTTTAAGAAGGCTTTCATGTGTGGTGACAGTGAGACGTCTGTTTTAACGCGTGACGAGCTATGGTATTTGAAAACGCTCACGCTGCAGCGGAAAGGGATAGAATCACTGTCTCAGCTGATGGCTTTAAAAAAAAATAATAATAATTTCTCTGCTTGGTGACATACTGTTTGTGGGGGGGGGGGTTGCCAGTGTGTGTGGTTGTGGATGGTGGCGGCGGTGTCAAGCAAGCGGCTCGGGGTTACCAATTCTGAAGAGATCTGCCTAGTGAGGATTGGTGAAGTGGCTGCCGAGTGGGTGGAAGTTAGCTGCGTGGAGTGATTCTCCGTACATTGATGTGGTCTTCTGTGTACTGGGACTAGAGCCGTGATGTTGTGCTGGGATAACATCACGGCTCCAGTCCCAGACGGACCAATTAGAGTCCAAGATTCTTTTATGCCATTGTATAATTGCTGCTATGACATGGAACCCTTCAGTAGGGCAGATTTTAAAGAAATGGGAGATTGCCTCTCAGCATATACCTTGAAGTGGGGATGGCTGAGGGAGTTGAGCCACAATGTAAAAAGATCAAGGAGGAATAACTAAGGTAACGGCAAGCTATTTGAAGGGAATAAGCAAGGGTAGGAGGAGGAAGAGGCCACTATGGTTCTCAAAGGAGGTGGTTAAACTGGTAAGAGAGAAAAAGCAACTTTTAGGAAGTACAAGAAGATCCAAATAGAGGGGACAGAGAGATGTATTTAGAAAAATAAAGAGATGAAGGAAGGAAGACAAGGGCAACTAAGGCACAGACAGAGGAGAGGATCACCAAGGATGTCAAAAAAAGGAATGACTTTCATCTGGTACATGAATGAAAGGAAGAAAGCAAGGGGTGGAACAGTGAGGATCAAGAAAGCAGGGGTGGGACTGTGCAGAAGATGATCAAGAAAAACTTAAAATTTTAAATGAGTACCTCTTCGCGACCTTTACAGTGGAGGGGGGACCAACATGAATCAGCAGGCACAGGGGAGGCAAGAGTGGACACAGGTCCATTTTCAGAGGAGAGAATCCAAAGGGGATTGGAAGCCCTAAAGGAAGACAAGGTGATGGGGTAAGACAGGATTTACCCAAAGGTTCTAAAAGAGTGAAGCACAGTGCTATCAGTCCCTCTGGCAACACTGTTCAGGACCTCATTGGGAAGGGGTAGTTCCAGAGGACTGGAGGAGGGCTGATGTGGTCCCTCTGCACAACAGTGACAGCAGAGAGGAGGTGAGCAATTACAGGCCTGTCAGTCTCACATCAGTGAGTTGCTCTCACCTCTCACCCCCACCGAGTCATTAAATCAGGCATCCTCCCAGATGCCGTCAGTGATCATCACCCAATCTTTGTAGTAAGGAAAGTCCATAGACCAAAACTGCCTCACAAAATTCTTGAACTCCACTCCTTCAGCTCCTTAAACCTTAATCCCCTTCTTAATGAACTGGCCAGCTTCGATTGGTCCTCTATTGCCTTTGCCCCTTTCCATTGACCAAGCCCTTGCTTATCTTAAAGATAAATTTCGAACTATATGGAACTCCTACGCTCCATTCAAATGCACTAGAGTTCATGGCAACTACCATCCCTGGGTCTCCCCTGAGTTACTGACTCGTCTCAGGGAGCGAGACAAAGCTTGGAGGAAAAATAAGGCCTCCCAGCTTCCCACAGATTATGCCAAGTATTGCATGTTAAGAAATACCTGCACAAAAGCTACCAGACTTGCCAAGTCTGAATATTTTAAATCATGTTTTCTCAAAAATTCCCCCTCCAAATTCTGGAAAGTGGTCCCCACCCTATTCTCCCCCCATTTACATTCACCTCCCCTGTGCTTAAAATAAACAACTCATTGGTCTCTGAACCATGCACAGTGGCTCAAGAGTTTAACTCGTATTATGACTCCTGCGCGACATCACTTCTAAAGTCCCCCCAACCTCCGCCCTCCTCATCCTCCCACACCCAGCACTCAACCCCTCCATGCCCACCCTTCCTTCTCCTGTTCTGCTGTCTCCCCAGAAGAAACACTAATCGCCCTTCTCTCTCTCTTAATCCTTTCAAAGGCTCATCACTGGATGACCTTGACTCTAAACTCCTTTACCTTTCAGCTTCTGCTATAGCTTACCCTCTCTCATTAATCCTAATCTTTCCTTCTCGTCCTCATCTGTCCCTTCATCCTGGAAACATGTGGAGGTCCTCCCTCTCCCAAAGGGTGGTGACCCCCTCCTGCCCTGCAAATTTTCACCCAATCTCCCTCCTCCATGCCCTTGCTAAAATCCAAGAACACCTGGTCCTCTCTTAACTAACCTCCTTCCTCGATGACTCTTCCTTTTTCACCCCGTTCCAATCTGGTTTTCAGAAGAACTGCTCCACTACCACTTCCCTACTCTGGTTCACTGACTCCATCCTCACTGGGATGGATAATGGCCTCATTGCCTCTGCCATCTTTGTCGACCTCGCCAAGGCTTTCGACACAGTCTCCCATGCCCTACTTCTTGATTCCTTTACGGCTGCTGGGTTGTCTACTTTTGCCCAAAACTGGTTTAGAGCTTACCTCTTAGGCAGAACACAATCAGTCAAGGTCCAGGATACAATCTCTCCCTCACTCCCTATTTCCACAGGAGTCTCACAGGGCTTGGTGCTTCGATCCATTCTCTTCTCCATCTTCCTAAATGACTTGCCCTCAGTATGCTCCCCCTCCTCCTCTATCCATATGTATGCCAACAACACCACCCTGTTCTCCTCTGGCAAATGCCCTACCAATGTAGCAACCACCCTTCAGCATGGCTTCCATCAGGTTCAGCTACGGTTTGCCTCATATCAATTATTCCTAAATGCCAAAAAAATTGTCTCCATGACCTATGGCACTAGGCAGAGACTCTCTAGGCTCCACCCTTTACTGTCTTTCCATACCCTTAATGGCACAATCCTAGAGGACACCTTCTCATTCAGATACCTTGGGGTTTGCTTGGACCAACACCTCAACTTCTCTGGCCACATTGACGCCATCTTGAAAAAAACTGCCCCCCAAACTTGGTGCCTTATTCAGGAACTATAGTTGCATTCCTCCTACAGTGCACCGTGAACAAGTCCAGAAGATGATTCTCCCCATTTTCAACTACTGTGATGTAGTCTATGGTGCCACTCCCAAATCCTCCCTAACCAGATTGGACACTCTCTTTAACTCCTTTTGTCAATTTTCCCTTGATGCTCCATCACTGTAACCTCTACCATGCCCTGTCCTTTTCCCCGCTTGCCAAAAGGCACCTCACTCATTGTGCCAAACTCACTTTTAAATTTTGGTTAGGAGAACTTCCCTCCTACCTCTCATGCTCACTCTCCCCCAATCCCTCAGATCCTCTGACATTCACACTTTGTTGGTCCCCATCAAACCACTCTCATCAGTCAGTCAGGCTTTACCCATCATTTCCTGCAAATCTGGAACTCCCTCCCTCCCCAAATATAGCACTCCTCCTCCTCCCACTCCCTTGCCTCTGCCTTACATAACTTTCTCTCATCTAACTGAGCCTGCTTTAACCCTCCTTACCTGTCCTCCTATACCTCTACTCCTCTCCATGACTCACATCCCCTACTAAACCTTCTGCCACCCAGAGCCTGCTTCTCAGCATGCTCTCCTCTCCCTTCACTGTTTACCCCCTCACTACTACCACTAACCTTTTTTCCATTACCAACTTGCCCCTGCTTAGTTTTGACCTCTAGCAGGGTTCCCAGCATCCTGGAGGGGTCTAGTACTGGGTAAGCCACCTCCATCCCCTCCCCCTCTCTCCTTTCTACCCAACTTGTCCTTGCCTAAATCTGCCCTTTGTCAGGATTTTTAGCACCCTGGTGATGTCTACTCTCAGGTAAGTTTCTTCCTTCCCTCCTTCTTTTTTCCTTTCCTCTTCTATCCTCGCTTTTCCCTCTGCCCAACTTGTCCTCACCTAATTCTATCCCCTGGCAGGGTTTTCTGCATCCTGGAGGGGCACAGCACTAGGGAATTGCTCTTCCTTCACTCCCCCTACCCCTTTATCCTTTCTACCCAACTAGTCCTCACTTGATTCTACGCTCTGGCAGGGTTTTCAACACCCTGGAGGGGTCCAGCATTGGAAAATGACTCTTCCTTCCTCCCTTTCCCTCCATCCTTTCTACCTAACTCGTCCTTGCCTGACTCTGCTCTCTGGCAGAGTTCTCAGCATTCTCAAGAGGCCTAGTCTTAGGCAAGTTTCTCCCACCCCTCCTCCTCCTCCTTCCCATTACCATCCCTGCTTCTATCTCTACCCAACTTGTCCTTGCCTATTCCTGCCCTTATCCTAAGTCCTCATCTCATTCCACCACTGGCAGCAATCTCCACTCTCTGAAGGGGGCAGTTCCAGGTATGACTCATCCTTCCCTTCCCTATCCCTTATCCGCACCTCTCTCCTGCCCCCCCCTTTCTACCCCCTGCACTTAATCAAAGGAATTAGTTCACCTGAGCTAATAATTTGCACTTTTTTTCTGTCTGAGGTGCTCCCAGATTACACTAGCCCTGTGTTAACTTGCCTCTCACAACTGATTTTTTTTTGCTCACTTTTCTCCGGTATTGTTCCCCCCAATCTTATCCTCTCCTTCCCCAGCTGGTTTCCCCTGTCTACCCCTCTACCCTCCTTGATGTCCCCCCCCCACTGCACCTCATTCATTCAATAATTGCTAAATAATCTGCCTATTAACCGTGATCCATTCCTGCAGGGAGCTGGCTCCAAGGCTACATTAAATTTCTGTACTATGTTCCTCAGATATGCCACTTGTAATTAAATGCATATTCCACAGGTATGATATATTTAAGAGTATGCTATGTCACAAATGCTACTGTATGATTATTTATGATATTTTTTAACTGTATGTCTTGTTATAAATGTAATTGAATGTTTAATTTCTCAGATATGTTAAATATTAAACTGTGTGTCTAATTCTTCATCCAACTGTTCACCCCCCAGGTCGTACCAGAGATGAGCAACTTACTGTTCAGTGTGCCTTCCTGGTGTAACATTTCAATAAATAAATAAAAGTAGTGGGGAAATTAATCCCCCCCTCCGGGCACTCGGTAGTGCACTGCCCCAGAGTGGCGTGTAGGGGCAGGAGAGAGGCCATCTATTTTAGAGCCAAGCTTGGCTTCACTATGCACCCTGTGAGAACACCAGGGTCATTTGAATGTGTGGCTGTATGTGGGGGTCCGGGCACAGGCTGCAGGATTCTCCTGATTTACCACCCCCCCCTGGGGTGGTGGGAGAGTTCCTGTAGGAGGTAGCTGACTTCATCATTGGTGCAATGTTGGAGTCCCCCAGATGTTTAGTTCTGGGGGACTTCAATGTTTGGGATGACAACAAATCCTCTAGGCTAGGTTTTAACCTTCTCCAGACGATGTCATCTCTGGGCCTGTCACAAGAGTTTTCTCCACGACCCACCAGGGCGGCTACATGCTGGACCTGGTCTTTTTTCTGGGGCTTGAGATTAATAACCTCAAGACTGATCAGGTTGCTTGGGCTGATCATTGCACAGTGGAGTTCTCGCTCGGGGCCCTCCTGAGAGTCCTCCCTCTGCAGAGATGGTAAGCTACTGCTCTTTGAGGGGTTTGACCCCGGAGGGATTCCTGGAGGTAGTCAACATGTCTAGCGTGGGTAGTGCATGTGAAGGGGGAATGGGCAAGACAGTCACCACATATATGTGGTGATGTCTGCCCAGCTCAACTCTCTCACTGGTTTGTGTATGACCCAAATCTTCTCACTTGAGGTCCCCATGGTTTGATGGGGAACTCAAGAAGATGAAGATTATGGTCAGAAGTTAGAGCGCTGTTGACAGAAGACCAGGCTGGAGGTGGACAGACTGGCCCTGTGCTCCCACTACGGTGAGTATCGGGGGCAATCACCCATCATATTGCAGGTTTCCTGTCCAAGGAGATTGCTGCTGGGAAGAATCGATCAACTGTGCTTTTTTGGACTGTGGACTGGCTATTACATCCAGCCTGTCTACAGACAAAAAAAGCCTTTTAGGATGCCTTATGCAAAGGGATGCTAGTTTTTTCTCAGACAGGGTGTCCGCCATCTGGCAGGGAATTCCACCAGTGAACCACAGCATGGCTGACAGTGATTGTCCTGTGCATCTGGAGAGCGCTCCACCTAGTTGGGGGGAGTTTAAACCAGTGCAAGTGGCAGAGGTCATTGAGGTTGCTTCCAAGCTAAAGCACACATATTGTGAACTGGACCTGGTGCCGACACATTTCTTGATGGGATGTGTTGACTCCGTTGGCTCAGTGTTTGCCTTGATTGCCTGGTGTTCTTTGTCAGAGGGTTTTTTCCAGATGCCTTGAAGGAGGCACCTTCTGAAGAAACCATCGTTAGACCCTGACGTGAAGGCAAATTACTGTTCTATCTCCAACCTTCCATTTTTAGCGAAGGTTGTTGAGAAGATTATGGCACAGCAGCTTGAGGAGCACCTCATGGCTTTTGATATATAAAAGCCTTTCCAGGCTGGGTTTTGTGTGCGGCATAGCACAGAAACTGCATTAGTTCAGGTGCACAATGACCTCCTCAGGGTGAGAGATCGAGGAGAGGGGCCAATTCTCAATCTCCTCGCTCTCTCCTCAGCTTTTGACATGGTAGACCATTGTGTATTGCTTGACCGCCTAAGGGAATTTCATGGACTCGCTGGCACTGTCATCTGCTGGTTTGAGTCCTATCTCATGAACAGAAGGCAATGGGTAGTGATGGAGAATTTCTCTTCCTCCTCCTCCCCTAGCCTCCTGTCTTGTGGAGTACCTCAGGGTTCCTGTCACCAATGTTGTTTGCTGTGTATATGCTACCCCTGGGAGAGCTCATTGGGAAGTACAGTTTGGGTTTTCACTGCTATGCTGATGACACCCAACTGTATCTCTCCTTTGCCCCTGGGACATCCAACACAGTGGAAGTGCTAAACAACTGCCTTACCAAGATCAATGACTGGATGGCCTTCAGCTGGTTGTGGCTGAACTCCGATAAGGTGGATGTACTGGTGGTGGAGTCAAACAAGGGGCATGATAGGATGGCCTCTGGCACAGCAACAGGAATATTCCTGGAGTCTATGCCACTGAAGGAATCAGCCTGATACAATCTGCTATACTGCAATAAACAGTAAGTGAAAAAAAATGTGTTGCACACAATGTGCCAATTGGGACCAGCCCCACACTTGGGTGTTGGGTTTTTAGAGCTGCCTGTTCCCCTTTAAGACAGTAGCCATGATTTGTGTCAAAAATAACACGTAATATTTTTTGGTCACAAGTGGCAGCATTTTTAATGTGACCGCATCTGATTGACAGACACTGTTACACCATCCGGTAGATGGTCTAGCAGTGTGGGCATAAAACTGCTTTGAAAACAGGGCTGGCAGATCTGTCACAGATCCTCTTTGAAACTCTGGAACAATGTGTTTATATGTGCCTCCATTTCTAACTGCTCTGTACAGTTCTCTCAACTGGTTGGTCAGGCATCTACCAGTCTCTCTGATGTAAATAACTGGGCTCCTTCTGTAAAGAATACAATATATTAAATTGCTGGAAATGAATGACTCGTGAAAAATGTCTGTTGGACCTTGGATATCATTGACACCAGGGGCCTGATATTCAAAACTGAGCAAAGCAGAGCACAAATATTTGCACTGTGCCTTGTAGTTGCCCAGGTATCTAAAACTGCTATATTCAGTGGGATAGCGCACTGGTGCTATTCGACTGAATATAGGGCCACTTCGACCCAGTGCTATGCCATTTAGCGCTGGGCAGACATGGCTTCCAAAATAAGGCATCATAATGGCTTGCACCTGCACTAAATTTCTGATACTCAAACAGACCCATGCAGATGAGCTCATTGGGCATGCAAGGCACTGAGGGCCCATCTGCAAGCCCATTGTGGGCTCATTTGCACAGGTAGCCCAGAAATTTAGCATGGCGCTGCCCCCACTTGCCCAGTGCCAGAGAACCATCTCTGGTGCTAGTCGTCACCCCTGCTGACTGCCGGCCCGATGTACAGAATAAGTTTTTCCTGGTGTCTAGTGGTTTTCACCCCACCCCATCGATTGACGGCCTAATGTAAAGAATATGTTTTTCCTGGTGCCCAGTGGTCCCCCCCCAACCAATTCCCGGCCCGATGTAAAAACCTTAACTTTACCTGGTGTCTAGCAGCCCCTCCCCTACCCACAGCCATGCCTGATGATTACAGTATGTTACTCTGGTGTCCGGTGGGCTTTCTCCCCACCCATTCACCCACCCAAAAACATACACTGTTCCCTGGTCAATCATTCCCTGGTGTCTAGTGGACCCCCCTCCCTACCCTGATCCCCTGTATCCAAGAGTAATGCCATTCTTCCCCCCATCCCTGGCAGGTAGTGCCCAACCACCCCAATCCCCCCATCCCGACTCTGAGCCGGCAACTCTCATAGCCCTCCACTCTCCACCATGGTCGACTGCCGACTGAGTTGTCAGCTGTGCCAGTTGCTGTACTGTAACTATCGGGCATGGGTGTGGGGGGAGGAGCTGCAAAACACCGGGGGCAGTTACGTTTTTTACATCAGGCTGGCGATCAGCGGGGACACTAGACACCAGGGAAAACATATTCTTTATATCGGGCCAGCGATCGGTGAGGGGAGGACCACTACACATCAGAGATTACTGTGTTGGAGCTCGGGGGAGGCACAACACTTCCTCTGCCAACCACTAGGGTTGTGCAGCAGTAAGTCGGGGTTTTCATTGGCGTATGTGCACCACACAAGTGGACCGTGCAACATGGCCTTGCATGGCACACATACTGTGAATATTGGACTTCACCAATATTCAGGTCCCTGTCCCTTCATTTGCATTGCACCCCCCTCTAAATATTGCCCAGGCGCTAACCCTGTTTGCCCACTCTAACTGGACTGTTGATTATGGGACTTCCATGCAAAACCTGGTTTGTGCAGGCAAATGGATTTGCACCCAAGCAAGGTTTTGAATATTGGGCCCCAGAGATAAATTTGCAGGTGTAACAGTGGGTTCTCTTACATGCCATGGTACTTGATAGGCTAGCATAGACAGAAGTGTGGTAGCTGATAAATCCCAGGAGGTTCTGAAGATTGGGTGAGCTGGGGTATGACAAATAGGTGGCTCTATAAAGCTCCGGTGATAGAATCAGTTTGCAGAATGGGAACGTCCCTTGTGGCAGCCCTCTGGAGAGAAAGGGTATTTGGATGGAAGAGAAGCACCAGTGGAATTTAGTGATGTTGCTGCATGTCTGTGTTTCTGCATTCCTTACACTTGGATGGGAAGCAGTCAGCAGATTGTGGGGGTGGCATGGGGATGTGCCTATCATGGGATGGAGGCTGTCAGGAGATCAGATGCCACTTGAGTAGGGGCTTGAAAAACGGGATACCCTGTTAGTGCTTATGTATAACCATTTAACAGTTGGCCTGATGTAAAAATGTCATTCCAAATCCAGAGGAGTTTAACAAATCCACCTGTATGTTACATGTACTCTGCTGCCTCTCAAGACAGAGCTGAAAACAAGGCTTTTGACTTCATTTGTTTTTTTGTCCCCTTGTTAACTAACGACTCGGTGCAACTGATATGTTAAGCCAATAGTATGTGTCTTTTGGGACAAGGGCAGCAGTAGATGCAGGAATCAGTTCACCCTGGGTTTGGCTACTGCCAGGAAGAATACTAACTCACACTATGACCAGCTTGTCTTCTGCTCTGGACCCCTACACAGCCATGTAGGTGGGGGGGGTGTGTCCTACAGCCATCCATTCCTATGGTCAGTCCATCATCACCACAGGCAGTGGGCTCGGGGCTGAGCCAGGGGCTGTGCTGCAGAGCAAGGAGGTGGGGCTACTCCACTTTAAAAGCCTGCCCACCATCACTCATTCACACTATGACCAGCCTGTTTTCTACTGCGGACCCTCACACAGATGTGTATGTGGAGAGCGTTTGTCCTGCAGCCATCCATTCGTCTGGTCAGTCCAGCATCACCAGAGGCACAGCAGGCAGGAGGCTTGAGAGTGAGCCGGTGGCTGTGCAGTGGACCGAGTGGGTGGGGCTACTTCAGTTCAAAAGCCTGTGCCACCTGTCAGCACGAGCGTGCACATGAGTGGCAGGAGTGCCACTCAAGAAGAACATTTTTGTTAAAACTGTTCATCAGTCTGCTAACTATTTTGACCTGCCTCACAGCAGTGCTTACAGTGTGGCCAGTGAGAGAGGCCCACCATAATTATTTGCCTGACAAAACACCGCTTTTTGCATGCTACAATCAAGAGAGGTCTGGAAAGGTTTTCAAACTGAACAGACACTGCTGATTGAAGGTTCTGCTAAATTAGTGAGATCGTATGTTTCCCAACTTTCTATGCTACCTACACTAGTGGATATTTTCATGACTGCACCAGCTTGTTAAACTGACGTTAGCCTGGTTTCCCACTTAGTGGCAGTAAGGGGGATTTCCAGACAATCAAATCTCTCTGAATCTTCTCCCTGGGTGAGATGGGGTTAAACTGGGCAGGAGCCCACAGGAACTCAGTTACACCACCTCTTAAACAAAGTCTGGTCAGAGCCGATATGGCTGCTCAGAGCTGTCTGGTGCTGGCGCAGCGCCGGTGAAGCCACAGCAGAGCTGAGCTGTCCGGTGCCGGCGGAGCACCGGCAGAGCCGCGGAAGAGGTGTGGAGAGTGATGGCGGAAACACTGGTGACAGACTATGCCATCCACAAGATGGTGGCAACAACAGACCTGTGCATGCACGATACTCGTGCAAGTGCAGATTGAATCTCACCGCCATCTTGCATGCTGGTCATTACTTCTGCAGTTGGTGGAAAAAAAAGAGAAAGTAGTATGCCTGGTGGAGGGGAGGCAGCATGGCACGAAGCTCCGTCAGTGGAGGAACGAGAACACAGAGACAGCACGAGTGGAACACGGACTGCATCACTGTAGGAGAAGACATGGATCATTTCTGCTGACGGTCCCTTCTCTCCTATAGTGATCGCAAAATGCCTGTGGAGCTCTGCCCACGCAGCTGTAAAAATTGTATGACAGCTCTGCCACCTCTGTCATCTTTCTCCATGGACTACTATAGGAGAGCTACACCTTCTACCACTTAAACATTTCTAATTTAACCATGAGAGACAGGGGACGCCAACTTATTTTGAATAATGTTATTTACAATAGACTACAAATAGACATACTTATTTTACATATTTTTTGTGCAGACATCAATGTGTCAGATTATGATTTATATTTAAAAGTACATTTCTAATCTGAAATCCACTATGCTCATTGTCCTGCTTTCTCCTACATCCCTCTGCAAGATAAAAAAAAACACTTTTGAGCCTGCATATTGACTTTGAAGTGGAACAAACTGGTGCAATGAACCCTGATTGTTTTATTGCCCTGCTTGACCTTTATTACTGTTTTGTAATTGCCTAACTACAGTACTTGCATGTATTCATCTGCAATATGGTATTTCTAAGTTTGCACATTGACTTTAAAGTGACACACATTGCTACTATAAATCTTGATTGTTCTATTGCACTACCTGACTGCATTACTATTTTGTAATTTTTTTTTTATATAACTTAGTTTTGAGTTCATTTTTGTTATTGTTTTGTGTGTTCAGATGCGGTTTGTATTGCTTCTACGCTGCCCCCTCTCTCTAGCTTCCTGTGATTGTTTGGTGGTGATGTTTCTCACCTGTGGGTGGTGGCAGAGCCCAAAGACGAGGAGTTTTACACCAAAAAAGGCTTGGGGGGTCATGGCATAGCCGTGGAAGAAGTAGTAGTTAAGTGTATTACAGGAGATTGTGGGGTGGCAGTATTGAAAAATGTGAAGGTTTAGTTTTACAGGGGGAGATAAATTAATAGGATACAATTTGTGTACATTGAATTGTATATTGGTTTTAGGTTTAGCATTGTTATTTATAGTTTATTTTAAGAACAGAAATGATTTGCATCTGCAAGATTCTGAATATTTGAGTAACCAAAACAAAGAGGGAAGCCACACTCTTAGGGTTCTAAGGTCAGTGTCACATTTAAGCTTCTGATGTGGGTTGTAACATTGGAAACAAAAATTAATGCCCCATTCCAAATCTCTGTTTTAAGTAATCATTCTAGAGTTATGAAAAATAGAGGTAGAGGTGTAAATTGGGAAAATCTGTGCACGGTTAAGCGCTCAGAGAGAATGAGTGAGGATTCAGAAACCGTGTTTAAAATGCCTGTTAGAGCTACTGACAGGGAACAAAGGGTTTACCAGTGTAAAGAAAAATTAGGAATAAGAGAAGTACCTAATTTGGTGAAGATAGAGACAGTGAAATCATAGGTCCTAGCTTTTATGAATACGAATGTGAAGGCATTACTTACAAAAACTGACGATTTGAACGAAATATTGAAACAGAATCAAGTACAAATTGTTATTATCACTGAGGCATGGTGTGCTCCCCATGTGCCTGAGGATGCAGTTGCAATAAATAGAATATCTAGTGGCAAGGAGGGATCTGGGGGAAAAAAGGGTGGCAGGATTGCCTGTTATGTTCATGAGAGCATAAATTATCAAAGGATGACTGAATTGGAATGGGAGGGTTTGAAACATTGTGATTGAAAATTAAAATATCCAGGTTACCTAGAAACTGTAGTCCCTTATTTGTGGGAGGGTTTTACCATCCATTTTCAAACAGTAATCAGAGTATGGTTAAACATCTAAATTAGTGCATTGATAGAATTCTAAAAAATATCCAGTCTGCGGAATAGTTCTCGTGGGAGATGCAAACCATTTACCTATATCAGAAATAACGCAAGGGAGAAATTTAAAGCAGATGGTTAAGGAGGGGACAAGAGGCAAGAGCATTTTAGATGTAATGGTGACAAATGCCCTTCAGAAACTACTTAAATTATTTATTCTGGTCTGGACCTTTTCCTTTCAAATTCTTCTAAACCAACACTGCACTGATAAATGTGTGTGCCTTTAACACTGTATCCGACAATGGCATTATGAGTAAAATCACTGTGGCTACATCTCTTCTCTCCTTGTTATTCACAAAGTTGAGAATGACAGCTTACAGTACACACAGCAAGCCCATTGGTCGACAGGGTCGACCAATGGGCTTACAGGAGTACAGTAGCTGTCATTCACTGAGAGCTCTGTCAATGGGAGGTTGTGGTGGTTTGCAGATGGGTTGAGCTGCCTGGTGACATTCTGCCCATGCTACGGCAGGAGGAGTGGGGTGGGGTGCGGGTGCCTGAGTGGGTGGGGGTCGACTGGACCACCAGGGATACTTTGGAATTTAAAATCAACATGCATTCAGGTCATGATAGGGAGGGGGGGTTTCACTACACTACCAGGGTCATGTATGGGGGACAAGAACAGGTTCGGGAATATGGGCGGGGAGTACCACTAGACTACCAGGGAATTTGTAGTGCTTTATTTATAATCACTGGGGATACAGGCAGGGTTGGGGGTACCACTGGACTGCCAGGGATTTTGCAGACTTTTATGTATGGTCACTGGGTATACGAGCGAGAGGGTACCACTGGTCCACTAGGGTAGGCAGGCTGCCGTGCTGCTGTCTGCAGTATGGCAGCCTACCTGTGGGCAGACACCCACTTATGTCTACTGTTTGCAGACTTGACTTTTGGAGGCACATTCTCGGACTTGCTCTGAAGATGCGCCTGCAAGGTGGGCAGTGAATAGGGATGCACCCCATATGCATGGGCACACCCCCTCCAGATGCACCTCATAACATTACGGGTGGTGTTTGGCACATCAGAGATGGGCCAGAGCATCCCAGATGCACCAGTGCATCTTTGCTCTTTTTGAATCACGGATGAGCATATCTCCAAGATGCGCCGGGCACATCTCTTTTGTGAATCCCCCCCTTTGTACCAAATAAATTAGGCTAAGTTTAAAACTTGTCATCCCTCTCCCAATATTTAACTGTTATCTTCTGCCTTTTGTACGCAGCCTCCCTATGTATTATGTACCATCAGTTGTTCATTGTATTTCTATACTGTAATTCCAGATTGTAAGTACTGTTTCTACTGTCCTACCTAGGAACTCCTTGCAAATGAGCTTTTGCTCAACAGTACATTTCCTGGTAAAACAAATAAAATAAAAATCAATCAATAAATAAAATCTTTTATGGTACAAACAGCCAGTCATTTTACCTTACATTAGATTATCTGATCATAAATTAGTATTAATGACATCTAGTCGTGAGGGGTGCAGAAAACTAAGAGACAAGAAACAGGTGTTTCACAGCAGAAAATGAGTTAAGGAAAAAAAAAGGAAGAGTGTTAGGTGCAATTGTGAATGAGATGGACACTGAGTGGTTTAAATTATACTCTGCTGATCCCACTTGGGGGAAGATGATAAGCGCTCTACAGGAAATAATTGACTGCATTGCCCATGCAAGTGCAGTAGTGATGGGGGGGGGTAAACCATGGGTAAGAGAGGCATATAAAGTACTGATACACAAATGACAGATGTCATTAATGGAGAAGGATAGGCAGAATATAACCGGTTAAGAAATAAAGTAAATGGGATAACAAAAAAAAAAAAAAAAAAATGAGGAGAACATATAATATTAAAAAAATGAATGATTTGCAGAAGTCTGATCCACAGAAATGGTAGTCTAAAGCTAAGGAATTTTTGGAGAGCAGTAACTAGGGGGACAAGTGGGCAGAAAAATGTGGGTTACAAAGTGGTGATAAAGGGATTAAGTTAGTGCAGGAGTTAAATAACACATTATGTGAGGTGAGTAAAAGTCTTGAACTCTTAGAAAAAAAAAGAAGGGCAATTATGGGAAGTGCCAGTTCAATGTCTGGTTAACACAGTGCTTGTGTGTAATTTATCTTTGGCCTTTCTCTATTTCCACCCTCAGTAGAGGGTGAGTAGAGTGCCAGAGGAGGAGTCTGGGGAGGATGGTGGGGAACAAAAAACGCTGAGCATTTGCTGTAAGGGGCTGGCTTGTATTTGGAATGTGGGATGGACTAGTCCCCCTCATTGATTCTTGGGCTGCAGCCCTGCCATTTCAATGTTTGGCGAATATAGTGCTTGTGTATATTTTAATTTTGGTCTTTCTCTACTCCCACCCTCAGTAGAGGAGCTGGTCAGTGTTTAGGGAATAGAAAGCCCAAAAAGAGATTACCTCCTCCAACTCACAGAAAGTGTGGACAGTAGCATGCAGGAGAGGGAAAATCCCCTGTGGAGAAAACCTCTGAGGATCCATGGCTACTGACCTGCCTGTACTCTAGGCATACTAAGAGGAGATGACCCTAAATGCCTGATTGTTTTTCTTGTTCCGGATTTTAGAGAAGATACTTCATGCTAGATCTTTTGTCATTGTGAAGCTGCAGGAAGTTGTTCTGGATGCAGTTGATCCTGCTTTGATTGGAAAATGAAGACCTTGAGAAAGCGATGGACTTGGAGCAGTCATAGGACAGTTCTCATATACTTCAGACAATGTGGATGTTTCGGTGTCTACTTCGTTGATAGAAAATTGATAAAGGGTTCTGGATAAAGTTTAATTGATTCCAAGAGGGGAATAATGATGATGGCATGCTAAAAGGGCATGTTTCTGATGAAGATAGGAAGGCTTGGAGACTGAATGATTAGTACTGACCCTCATGTGACCCCTAGGTGGTGCTATTCCAAGGGCTACTACCCTTGCCTGTCCTTCTAAAACCAGGTTGAGGGGCCTGGGTTCCAAGTTTACACTTACCGAGGTTCCCCTACCCTCAGTAACTATAATGAAATGGTGCCTCCACCCAGAGTAAAGTATGTGGAGGTATCTACCTAACCTGGTATAGCCCTCTGGGAAGCTATAACCACCCATAAACCTGCCTAGTGACTATGTACCTTGCAATGGGAAACATCCCTTCACAGCACTTAACACACAGGTAGTAAGGAACATTAATAATATGCACACGCCCTTTGCACTTACCACCAGGGTCTGGTCTTTGGCAGAAACCCTGGAGCCCCCTGTAAAACAGTATTTAAAACAGGCATGCACTTTTAAATACTTTTCCCCAGACACATTAACCTTAAACCAGGCAATTAGATATTTGTGAGTGAGTTTAACAGTGAAACAAATCTGATTTATTGAGGGGGGCAAATCTAGATGAATGATTACTATACTGGATTTAGCCTGGATACTTTGCATGCATGCTTTCAGTCCCTCTATGACAATCTTGCAACTGCTGGGTACCTAGAATGTTGGTGGCTAGCCAGAACGGTGCCCAGGGTTGCAGCTGCTGTTGGGGCCCTTGATGGGAAGAAAAATGGTTGAAAATGCACAAACAAAGACCTTGACTAATTGTATCCTCGGCTGGTTGGCCTAGTCCACTGAAACCCTGCAAACACACTGAAGGAAATCAGATGGTACCACAGAAGAATTTAAGAGCTTGTTGCAGAGAGCTACCCTGAGTTTACTCATAACACCAGTAGGTAGAAGATGGCCTGGTGAAATGAAGACCTGTTGCAGAGCATTGAAGAGCATGGGGAAGCTGGGCCAATACGATACCTTGCTGTGCAGGGGCTGAATCCCCAAGCTGGTCCTTCACCGAGAAAACTGTAACTGGTGCAGGAATAGATGGCTTGGGCTGGGTTTGGCATGAGCCCAAGGTCGAATGCAACACTTCTGACAAAGTTCAGTTCTTTAGCTGGTGAAGGCCTCCAGCTGGCTGACAACTTGGCCAACAAGGCAACTGGCTCCTGGTGGCAAGCAGGCATCCCTGGTTAGTAGGCCTTGGCCCACCTCGAGCATTCAGCGCAGTAGATGGAAACAACACCCACTTCTCCATTTGGCTTCAGGTTGGTTCGCAATTACAGCCGATCTACTGCACAACCCTTTTAACCTGCAGAAAACAGTCTTTGATCACTGATTCCCAAACTCAGGACCGCAAACACACACTGGAGGAAACTAGACCATTCCTGAACCAGAACCCCGCAAGCTTGAACAGAGCTCCTACTCCACAGAGTCTCAGGATGAACTCTCCACAGAAACTCCTCTCAGTTCAAGAGCTCGAGCTACACTCCCCCTGTTTGAAAACAGTTCCCTGGACCAGTCAATTTTTCCTGCAATCTAATTGGTCAGGAGATCTGTCAGTCACAATCCTGTGCTTCCATTGATTCCTTTAGGTGCCAAACCTTAGAGTTCACAGTTTCTCCCACAAGGCACCTGAGCTAAGGACCCCTTGAGGTCCCCAGTGTCCCAATTGTTTCAAATCCTGGAAGTCCCAGACCAAACATGGTGGATCCCATTTGGATACATAAGCTGCAAGAAGGCGGTTAAAATGAGCACTCTAATTTAAATACTGCAACAAATCAGAAGTAAACATTTATAGTACTAGTTAGTGCTCCCTCTGCTTTGCTATTGACCACAGAGTGGGGAAAATTGGGCTCGGCAATGGGCATGGGGGCTGGTGCCATTGCCTAACCCAGGGTCCAGGTTTTTTCTGTGTTCTTGCGGTCCCCACATGTGTGGCACACACCTGATGCACTGGCACACAGCAACCCTGCATGTGTCAGCCACATTGAGATTGTATGATGCAGTGCCCCCGGTCTCCACCAGGGGCTGCTGGCATGCCGGGCCATCCCCCTCCCTTCTTCCTGGGAAGGAGAGCACCTCAAGGGCACTCATTCCTCAACCCTCCCCTTGGTGACCCCTGGTGCCCGAGGTCGCTCCTGAACTTGGGTCACCAGCGTGGTGTGAGGTGTGGTGTCCAGCACCTCAACACTCAGCACCACTGTGCCGGCCAAAAATAACCTGTTTTGACTTTGCATTTTATTAGAGGGGCATGTTTGTTTATTATGTTTGAAAGGACTGCATTGAAAATAACAACGGCCTCGTTGACTGAAGGTGATAGAAGTTTTGCCGGTTTATGTTTCATAGATCGGATAAATAATTCTCTATTTTGAATTTACAGAAACTTCGCTTTGTAATGAATTTAGAGTGGGAGACAGGTTTTTCTAGATTTCTTGTACATACCACAGTGTTGTGATCACTTATGTCATCGTGAAACACAGCTGTTATTACAAGATGGATGTTAAAACAGATCTCAGATGAAATTGATAAAAATCAGTTTTAATCATTAAAGGGGAGTTTGACAACTTTGGCAACCTTAAAGTGTTTAGAATTGTGTATGAAATCATGAGAGAACAGGGAGATGGTGAGGGTGGTACTGGTGGATTACAGAAATACCTTTGATTTGACAGATCATAAAACATTGATGATGAAGCTACAGAAGCTAGGCATTCCACCTTGTATTGTGAGATGGGTTCATGATTTCCCAGGGGGCAGAACCCAGTGGCAAGAAGTGGAGGGAGTCCGATCAGGGGTGGAATGTATGTGTTGGGGAGTGCCACAGGGAACAAAATTGGGATCATTGTTGTTCTCAATAATGATAAACGACCTTAAAACAGATGGATCTTGTATCAAGTATATGGATGATACCACAGTAATTGATAGATGCAGTGAAATAAGTCCGAGTCCCATGCAGACATACCTGAAAAAAAAAAATGAAGAGAGGTCAAAGCTAAATTTGATGCAGATAAACCCAGATAAAACTAAAGAAATTAGGTTTAGGAAAACAAACAAATTGGTTGTAGTGCTGCCCCTTGCTTTTTGGAGAGGTTGCTATTAAGATGGTTGAAAGTGTAAAACTTTTGGAAATTATGGTACAACATGATTTTGGATGGAAAGAACAAGTTGAGGGATGCTTAAAAAAAGGAAATTTGAGAATATGTTTTCTCACCATGCTAAAAAGAGTGGGTGTTTGTCAGGATGACTTGGTGTATTTTTATTGTACCGTGATTAGACCAATACTTAAATATGGCTCTTCAGTTTGGGATGGGTGGAGCTCACAATAATGGAGAGTAAAGAGAAAGGATACAGAAAAGAGCATTATGAATAATTCTGTGGGCTTTGGTCTCATATGATGACGCATTAAAAATGTGTAAATTGGTGAGGCTGGATGAAAGAAGAAAAGAAATGGAGAAGAAATTGTTTGTAGAGATTTGTGATCCCAAACATAAGTTGCTCTCCCTTTTGCCACCAAAAGAGATGTCAGTGTATGGTTTAAGGAAACAGGTTAAATGGTGAAAGCCCATTTTTAGAACAAAGAAGTACAAAACATTTGTTTTTATGTGTTTTTTAGATGAATGATTCTGACTAAGTTATGAGTTTTCCCTTGTGTTTCTGAACTTAATGAAGACTAATAATGTGCAAATATAGTGTGTCTAAATTCAATTGGTGTTTTCATGTATTCAGATTGTGTTATCTTTTGTATTTATGATGACTTTTTTAAGTTTTTTTTTTTTTATACTTACTATTTTTTCTATGCCCCCTTCTCACTGCTCCAGGAGCCTCTCTTCAGGGATCCCAAGGTCATGCGCACACCCGTAGTCCTGCCCCGGGTACCTCCATTCCAAGTACCAGCTGCCTACCCCCATCCTGCCGTGGTTTACCCCCCCAGGTGGGGAGGAGAGGGTCTCCCCTTATCCTCTCTCACACCTCAAGTATGCATCAGGAGGTCAGCTGGCCCCATCTCAAGAGCCCATTTATGAGTTTTCTCAAGACGACTGGGTCCCATCTACTGGAACCGGGTATTTCCATTTTTCTGGTCCCAGCCCTTGAAGCGCCCGCATGCTAGGAAAGCCTAGGGGCTAAGCACGTCATGACGTGCTTGTTGCTCCAGCTTCTGGCAAGTGCCTCCCCACTCCTTATTTTGCAAGCTGCCTTTGCTGCACCTCAACCTGTGGTCACCCACGTGGCAGTATAGCAGCGAGACTTGCATCCCACCCCACCCCACCTGGAGGAGGAGAGCAGCTTTTCGGCACTCAATCATCCTCTTCCTGGCCAGCCCTCCAGCTGCCCGAGTCCTTTCCTAGAACCAGCGAATTCGCTGGCGCCGCGGTAGCCCTACCGCTGTGGTGAGACTAGTTCTTTTCAAGGTTTGATGGTTATGATATATTTGGGTTTGTAAAGTTCATTTCTGCAATATGCATGGTTTTTTGAATGTATTTAGCTTCAGCCTCTCCTTTTTGGTGTTTGGCTGCAATTGTGTTGAATAAACTAAATTAAACAAAACTAAGCTAAGCTAACAAGGGAGAAAAAGCTAAGTTGTTTAGCATCAGGAGGCCTTATGGATTCTTATTAATCAGCAGAGAGCACAGGAAGAGAACCAAAATGTTGAGTGAAGAATAAAGCAGTGGCTGCAGGAAGAGGATGTGGTGGCAAAACACCATCAAGATTGTATAAAAGGTGGCAGTGTCATGGGTGCTCCCTACTAGGCCATATGAAAAGAAACAATCACATTTAGATGTTTCTGTATTATTTCCTCTGAGTAGTGGCACAGTGCCTGGGAGACTAGGGCACATGTGCAAGCTGCAGAATCCCACAATGCAGCAGTGGGGGGGGCTGAATGGTGAAAGTGAGGCATTCAATTTCTTAGGGAGAGAGGAAGGGTGCAGGCCACCTGGCATTCATACACCCCCTGTTTGCTGACCATGGAGTGGCATTGGTATTGGGGCTGGTTACCTCATTCCCCCAGGTGAAGAAAGGGTGCAGAAGTGGCAATACAAACACTGAGGACAGGAGAGGGGGAGTCAACAAGGAAAAATAGGGGAAAAGTATTTACATGGACATGTTCATGCAGGAGCAATTCCTAATGTAAACCCTGGCTAGTGTGACTCACCACCCACCTTACTCAGAGAGGGTCTGGATTTGAATCCAAGCCGCACATCTTATGGTATGGTTAACTGCTCAGTGGCCTGACTGACTATAATACAGGGAAGCTCTGAAAATTGGACTAAGGTGGTGGTGGTTGTGTCCGGATCTGAACTACTTCCCTACTACCAGCACATGCAAGTTTGTGTTGAAATATTCTTTACAGGGACTGATGTCAAATCAGTGCCTTCAGCAACATTTGAAATAATCTGTGGCACAGAAGATGAGGAGTTCTGAATTTCTCCTTTTGCCTCGTATTAGGTCTGTAAGTGAATATTCTATGCCTTTATATCATTAGGTAAATTCCTTATAGGTGCCAACAAACCTCCTTTATTTTGTCCCATTGAGCATGTCAACATTTTTTATTTTGTTTTCTCCATCATATGCCCCTTTTAGATGAATAGATAGGCTTTTTTTTATACTTTCCTTTTTATCCCATCTATACTGCCCTCTTCATCCTACTCCTTCAGACTTGGTCAATCCTCTTAGTGGATCCCGCCCATGGTATCTGCCCCTAGAGTGCCCGGTCAACTCCTACCTTGTCATCCTCCTCCCTTGGAGTGCCTGCACAGTGGAGTCTTGCCTGTGGGTAGGGGATCCTGGGTGTTGACCAGTCATCATCCAGGGTTAGGAGGGTGTTCTTCCGTTTTTCTCCCCTGCTGGTCCCTCTACCCCTGAGGACGTTGGCACGCAGGACTAACGTCCAGACAGACGGTGCACTGACGCATGCCATTGTCAAGTGCCCCGTACATCCTCCCCTCCCGACTCTGTAGAGCCACCTATACCCTGGCGTCCGTGCTTCCACCAGCATCGGAGCATCGGGTGCACGAAGCACTCATAGGTCCCACCCCTGGAGGAGGAGAGCATCCATTGGGACACTCAATCCTCCTCCTCCTCTCTGACCCCTGGCAACCCGAGTCCATTCCTGAACCTGGGTCGCCGGCGTGGTGCGAGGTGTGGTGTCCAGTGCCACCGGGCTGGGCAATAGATAGGCTTTTATTGTTTTCCCTAATGCTCAAGGCACTGTACAGTTTCAAAGAGTTGTTTAAAACCCCTTATACATCCCATACAAAAGACATTACATACTGTACACTATCAGTTTTCTTCATTCCCCACCCCAATAATCAGAGTCACCATAGCTACATATTTCCTCTGGCTGGATGAGAAGCTGCCTTCATAGCCAACACCTATGCCATTACTTGGTCTGCTGGCAGGTGGTGTGTGAATGCTAGGAAGACAGGCCCAGCATTAACATTGGAAGGGAAAGTATGTCTCTTTGCAGATGACACAAAGATTTGCAACAGGGTAGATATGCAAGGTGGGGTGGAAAGGATGAAAAGGGACTTGTCAAAGTTGGAGGAAGGGTCAGTTGTATGGCAGCTTGGATTCAACACAAAGAAGTGCAAAGTAATGCACCTGGGAAACAAAAACCCAGGGGAAGAGTACACAGTGGGGGGTGAGATACTGACAACAACAAAAATGGAAAAGGACCTGGGGGTAGTTATATCAGATGACCTAAAGGTGGGCCAGCAATGTGAGAAGGCAGTAAGGAGGGCTGGGGGGGATACTGGGATGCATAGGGAGAGGCATCACCAGTAGAAAACAAGAAGTTGTTGGCCCTCTTTACAGACAGTTGGTAAGACCACATCTTGAGTACTGTGTACAGTTCTGGAGACCCCATCTCTGCAAAGACATAGGGTGGAGGCTGTCCAGAGGAGGGTAACCAAAATAGTGTAGGGTCTGCACTAGAAGACATATGAAGAAAGACTAAAGGAGCTTAAGATGTATAGCCTCGAGGAAAGAAGGGATGGGGGGACATGCTAGAAACTTTCAAATACCTCGAAGGAATCAACAAAGTCCAAGAGGGTAGCATCTTTCAGAAAAAGAGATGTGCAAGAACAAGGGGGCACAATTTGAAGATAGAGGGGGGACGGCTCAGAGGTAATGTGAGGAAGTATTTCTTTATAGACGGGGTTGTAGATGCATGTAAAGGCCTTCCTGAGGAGGTCGTAGAGTCAAAAACAGTGGGGGAATTCAAGAATGCATGGGACAGACATAAGGCAATTCTAGTGGAGGGTAGGAGGAAGTAGGCTGTTGGTTAACTAGGATCTGCAGCTTATCCGTTAGGTAGGGAAATGGACAGTCTAGGTGGGCCAAGCAGTCCTTATCTGCCATCAAATTCTATGTTTCTATTCCCTCCATCCCTGAGAACTGCGCACCTCTGCACTTTGTCAATGTCCTTGCCTTCCATTTTTGGAGATTCAATCACAAGCTCCATTCTTTGCTACTTAACCTGCTCATAAGTATTGTTTAACCTGACCAGAGACACTTGTATTTGTCCCAGGCAACTCTTGATGTAGAGCACTGGTACTGTGGCACAATACAGGAATTGTATTTATCTTGTTGTTTTTGTAAAATTTGTTTATTGGTAACTTAGTAAAAAGAGATTGTAGCCATACTGGTCCTTGGAAAAGAGGAGTCGCTGGAGAGTTTGATACCTTTTATTGAACCAACGTGTCTAGTACAAAGATAATATAGCACATAAGCTTCCAGATCCCCACAGGTGCCTTCTTCAAATGTGAGGAAGGGGCCTGTGGGGCCCAGTAGCATCATTTCATCAGAATAATAGGGTTTGCAAAGCTCCTCCAGCCACTACATTTTATATAAATAAATGTTGGAGAAACCATGTTTTAGGGGTTTCTAGGGGTTGCACTGGACATTATAGGGGTTACAAAGAAATCATAGGGGTTTCAACTGTTACCCCTAGCTACCCCTAAATGACACCCCTAGTGGGGCCCCAAAAGCTCCATCTTTGTACTAGACATATGTTGGTCCAATAAAAGGTATAAAAATATCCGGCAACTCTTTTATTGGCAACTTTAACATGTATACACATTGGACTTCCAGTGATGTCACTGATACTTCAGCAGGGCTGAATTAGTGCTCCATCCTCTGGGTTTCATTAAAACTTCTGAAATTAACATTTCCAATTGCAATTTGCATATATACGACGAGAGGTTTACAGTGCTTGATGGGAGGCAGTAAAAAAAAAAGGAACAGCAGCAGCTGCAACAATCACAAAGTCTAACACCAAGCCAATATTCAGAATCCGTGTTATCCTCCTCTCCAGGAACCAGCACAGTGTCATCCCCATAGGCCAGGACCCGACTGGCTACCACTGTCATTAATGAATGCTTGCTTGAGGAACTGCTGGCAGTCAGGAATGACTGTGACACCTTGGGCACTTTGAGGGCTGACTTGGAGAAAGTATAAATAGAGAACAAACACATGAGGTGGCACGGACGGTAGTGACTGAATGTACAGATGAGGATTTAGATCTGCTTTTACACATTCACCATCACCAGGTGCAATTCGAGGACATGGGTCGTGATTAGGAGGACAGCCACTGAAGAAATAACTTGCGTATCTCCAGCCTTCCGGAAGGTATGGAGGGTTCAAAAATTACTTAGTTTATTGCCCACTTATTGAAAGAGGCTCTTTCATTACTGGGTGATATGGACCTTTAGCAGGATCATCCGGCGCCCTCGGGGTTCACTTCTCACTACCTCACGAGGAGTCTAGTTTGGGTTACCTGAAGATGTGCTACACTGGATACACTGACCTAACGTGGTGTGGTGCCTCCACCTGAGGTAACAATATGCCGTACCTAGATGCTAAAACACAAGGCTATCACCCTTGAGGAAACAGCACATAAACTGTCCATATAGTCCTGCCCCCAAATCAAGTGACACTGTGAGCAGTGACGATTCTCACACCATAAAATGCAATTCAGATTCATAATTTATTTAAAAAGAAGGCTATGGAAAGAACAAGGGCAGCAAGGTAAAATGGGATCAATGGGGGGATAGCATTAACTCTATAAGCAGTCAAAATGCTATCAATGTATGCAGGCAACAAAACAATAAACACATTGCCCATAGAATCTGCCCACCCCTGGTAGTCCTCAATACCCAATGCGGGTACACCTGGCTTAATTCCTTCCCAAAGGCCATGGGTAAAGGTTCTCTTTTATGGTTTACAAATGACTTAAAATCAGACCTACTAGCCAGGGACACCCTATGGAGAATCGCACGAAAAACAAAACTCCATGCCGACTGGGCAGCTTACAGAGCTGCCAGAAACTATTGTACCAAACGCATAAGGGATGTAAAAGCTAATTGCTGTATTTCCAATCAGCATTGGACTCCTCCAAAACAAATGCAACCAAGTTTTGGCAAATCCTTTGGGAAATTGAAGGCCACAGCTCTGCCTCATCCCTGCCCCACAAAATTATTTCTGGCGATAACACCTTTACCAATAAACTAAATATATTTCAGCAACTGAACAATCACTTCGCCACTGCTGCACTAGCATTCGATACTTCTCCAGCAAGTAAACCCACCACACATACTGCCAGCAACTCCCTTCCCTTCCACTCGCATAGAGTTGCAAATCACACACCGAAGTTTAGCTTCAGCTCAGTCACAATTAAGCACGTTGAAGATCTCTTGCTATCTCTAGATGTAAAAATAAAGTGCTGGAACTGACCAAATTGAGCCATTCTTCCTTAAATTAGGCATTCACCATCTGTCTCCACCCATTACCCACCTTTTCAACCTCTCCCTCTCCCATGGAATTTTCCCATTCCGCATGGAAAATCGGCCATATTATTCCCCTCCTTAAGTCTGGCAACCCATGCGATCTTAACAACTATCGACCCATATCTTTACTACCCATCATATCAAAGTTACTCTAAAAACTAGTCAACTTCCAGCTAAGAGACTACCTGAAATGCTCTAACTTGCTTAATCCCCTAGAGTCTGGCTTCAGACCCAACGACAGTATGGCATCTGCCTTGGCTAAAGTGATGAATGACTGGCAAGTTGCTTTAGACTCCAGATACTACGTCAGTGTGCTCTTTTTGGGTCTGAGCAAGGCATTCAATACCATGGACCATGACCTACTCTTTATGCTGCCAAACTCAGCCTTGAGCTAGCTTGTAAGGAGCTGCAACAGGACTTTGACCTGCTGCAACACAATCTACTGCATCTTAAATTGCTTCTCAATGCCAAGAAAACCAAAGCGATGTTCCTCTCACCTCATGTCCACAGTACGGTATCTACCTTGGCTAAAGTGATGAATGACTGGCAAGTTGCTTTAGACTCCAGATACTATGTCAGTGTGCTCTTTTTGGATCTGAGCAAGGCATTCAATACTGTGGGCCACGACCGACTACTACACACGCTATGCAACCTCGACCTTGATGAAATAGCCTTATGGTGGTTCTTCTGCTACCTGACTGGCAAGCAGCAGCAGATAAAAGCCCAAGACCATCTCTCACCTCCTAAACCACTCTTGAGAGGTATTCCTCAGGGATCCATCCTGGGGCCCTTACTATTTGCAATTTACATTAATGATATAGACTCCAAAATCAACATGGCTAGCATCCACCTATTCACGGCTAACACCATTCTTTATGCTGCCAAACCCACTCTTGAGCTAGCTTGTAAGGAGTTGCAACAGGACTTTGACCTGCTGCAACACAATCTACTGCATCTTAAATTGCTTCTCAATGCCAAGAAAACCAAAGCGATGTTCCTCTCACCTCATGTCCACTCAGCAAGCACCTACCCAGCCAGAACTCAGACCCAAATTCTTACTCTTTTGGGAGAACCATTAAGAGGTTGTAGAAAAATTAAAATATTTGGGCCTCTGGCTCTACTCTAAACTCACTTTCTCAGAGCATATAGAGGAACTCTTGAGAAAACTAAGACAGAGACTAGGCCTTTTTTTCAAAATTAGAAAGCTGCTGGAGGGGGCGCTGTGGAGCAGCAACATGGTGGCAACTCTTTACTCGAGCTCTGCTAACAAGCTACTAAAACCATTAACAACTTTGAAAAACTCTACCAACTTGGAGTTTTTATTATACCGCCAATCAGAAATCATTAGCTATAACATGAGCCTAGATGTGTATTTATCAACTCAGGGTGCTGCAACCAGTTCTGGGCCTACTGCCACAAAGGACTCGGTCACACCAGAGCTTCCAATGGTGCAGATACTCACCATGCTCACTAAAATCCAGGCTACCATGGTTGAGACCAGCAAGCGCCTAGCAGCAGTCGAAGCAAAGCTGTTGGAAAATGACCTACTGATTCAAGACAATGTGGCTGCAATTAAAGACCTCATGGAGGAGAGATAACGTCAATCTGAGTGCAGTGTAGGGCTGCAAGTTCGGTTCGACCAAAGCTAAAAAATGGTTGAACCCCTATGGTTCTCCATAGTCCTACTGTGGTAGAACTTCTATTGAAAAACGCGAACTTTGCGAACTTTGGTTTGCCCTGAAAAGTAAAAAAAAATCACATACCACCAGTCCAGATGCTGGGCTTCAGTGCCACGCATGCTTCTTCAGTTTCTCTCCCTCCAGTGGCACACGTGATGCACCTCAGACAGCAGAAGCATTTGCGCATGCACCAGTCCCTTGAAACGGAGAAAAAGAATGTGGAGAAAGGGAGGGTCAGGGTATGCCTGCAGGCTGCTACATGGGGAAGGAAGATTGGTTTTGGTCAGATTGCCCTACGTGACTGTACATTTAAGTCAGTCCACTATTGGAGGGTGTCTCAGAGAGACCCATGTGGGTCATACTTCTTGAGCTGCTTGTTGCAGTGAGCGCAGCACATTGTGGAGAATTTGAGAGAGAGCAGTTGTGTGTATCATTCTGTTCTCTGACTCTCTCGAGCATTTTTGGCGGTGGAAAAAAAACTATATGTTTCAGGCCGGCGGTCTCTCCTTCAGTTTATGAATGATAGGCAGCAAGGTGGGGGGTCGGGGGGAGTTTTGGGAGGGAAGAAAAATTCAACAACAAAAAAAAAAAAACGAGCATAATAAGATGACGAACGACATGTTGGGCCTAGCAGACAGCTTTGGTGGAGTGGTGTGACTGTCTGAGGCCATTTGTTGCCTTTCTTGTATGAAACTGGGGGTAGCTCAGAGCTGACCTTTTCTGAGAGCTCCCTGATCCGATTCAAATACATCACACACAGAAATTATAATAGCAGCAGACTGTATCAATCAGCTGGTTGTTGTAACTTGTGTATTTGATTTTTTGTTTAATTTATAACTTCTGTGTATAGACTAGAGGAGTGTGTGTGTGTATGCACATGACTCGAACACAGTCACATTCAACCTTATAAACAAATCTCTTCTACTGGCTTACAGAACAAACTTGACTTGACGCAGCAAGCAGTGCTGTATTTACCTGTTAGGGAGAAAATATCTCTGTGCCTTACTACTTAAAGTACTTGACTCGACGCAGCAAGCAGTGCTGTATTTACCTGTTAGGGAGAAAATATCCTTGTGCCTTACCACTTAAAGTACTTGACTCGATGCAGCAAGCAGTGCTGTATTTACCTGTTAGGAAAATATCCTGTGGCTTACTACTTAAAGTACTTGACTCACGACGCAGGCAAGCAGTGCTGTATTTACCTGTTAGGGGAGAAAGTATCCCTGTGCCTTATTACTTAAAGTACTTGACTCGGACGCAGCAAGCAGTGCTGTTATTTACCTGTTAGGAGAAAATATCCTGTGCCTCACTACTTAAAGTACTTGACTGACGCAGCAAGCAGTGCTGTATTTACCTGTTAGGGAGAAAATATCCCTGTGCCTTACTACTTAAAGTACTTGACTCGACGCAGCAAGCAGTGCTGTATTTACCTGTTAGGGAGAAAATATCCCTGTGTCTTACCACTTAAAGTACTTGACTTGACGCAGCAAACAGTGCTGTATTTACCTGTTAGGGAGAAAATATCCCTGTGCCTTACCACTTAAAGTACTTGACTCGACGCAGCAAGCAGTGCTGTATTTACCTGTTAGGGAGAAAATATCCCTGTGCCTTACTACTTAAAGTACTTGACTCGACGCAGCAAGCAGTGCTGTATTTACCTGCTAGGGAGAAAATATCCTGTGCCTTACTACTTAAAGTACTTGACTCGACGCAACAAGCAGTGCTGTATTTACCTGTTAGGGAGAAAATACCCCTGTGCCTTACCACTTAAAGTATTTGACTCGATGCAGCAAGCAGTGCTGTATGTACCTGTTAGGGAGAAAATATCCCTGTGCCTTACTACTTAAAGTACTTGACTCGACGCAGCAAGCAGTGCTGTATTTACCTGTTAGGGAGAAAATATCCCTGTGCCTTATTACTTAAAGTACTTGACTTGATGCACCAAGCAGTGCTGTATTTACCTGTTAGGGAGAAAATATCCCTGTGCCTTATTACTTAAAGTACTTGACTCGACGCAGCAAGCAGTGCTGTATTTACCTGTTAGGGAGAAAATATCCCTGTGCCTTACCACTTAAAGTACTTGACTCGACGCAGCAAGCAGTGCTGTATTTACCTGTTAGGGAGAAAATATCCCTGTGCCTTACTACTTAAAGTACTTGACTCGACGCAGCAAGCAGTGCTGTATGTACCTGTTAGGGAGAAAATATCCCTGTGCCTTGCCACTTAAAGTACTTGACTCGATGCAGCAAGCAGTGCTGTATGTACCTGTTAGGGAGAAAATATCCCTGTGCCTTACTACTTAAAGTACTTGACTCGACGCAGCAAGCAGTGCTGTATTTACCTGTTAGGGAGAAAATATCCCTGTGCCTTATTACTTAAAGTACTTGACTCGATGCACCAAGCAGTGCTGTTATTTACCTGTTAGGGAGTAAATGTCAACGTATAGTTCAGAAAAGTAGTACATCATCAGTGTCCTTTTGACAACATTCAAATTCTGACCAAAATCTGGTGGTGAGGGAGGGAGCACAATCTGCTGTTGCTGCTGCTGCCACCACTATTGATGTTTTGACTCATCAAACGCAAACCAGAACTGCTGCTACACCACAAGAGGACAAACCACTGTGGGACATGCTGTCAGACTTTGGTCTAATAAAGACAGCTGGGAAGGCTCAGGCGGCAATAGTGGTACCAGAAGTCCCTGCTGCAAAAATGGTTAAGGATTATATGGAGGAGACTGTACATCTCACTGCAGTTGATGAACCCTTGCTTTATTGGCAACAGAAAAAATTGATCTGGCCTTCTTTAACTGAGATCACAATTGAATACCTCAGTTGCCCACCTGCCAGAACATATTCAGAGAGAATTTTTAGTTAGTGCTGCTGGGGCAATAGTGAATGACAAAAGAACATGTCTTTCCACGAAGAATGTAGAGAGGCTCACTTTTTTTAAAAATGAACCTGCCTCGGTTCAAAAACATATACTGTCCCAAATTTATGCAGGGTGACAGCACACAGATGGCATCATGCCACTTTGATGATGACGATGATGATGGTGAAGGATTCTGTTGCCACCAGTAGCCACTAGCCTTTCCAGCTGTCTTTCCTCCACTGGTGAGTCACCCTGTCTCCTCCTCATCCTGGAGTTCCATTAATTTCAGAAACAAACATCCACTGCTGGTTCTCATGTGCCACTAAGGCCCAATCTGACTAGCACCAGAAACTGAAGGACCATTGCATATGGCAGTTCAACTAAGATAACCAGAAATGACTACACATCGTCACACAGCTCTGTCTTCATCCATTTGTTTTATTGGATTTTTATTACAAAATACACACTCAATGAATATTTATTACTGGCTGTTAACAAACAAAAACATTAATAAAATAAATAAATAATAGCCCGAGGCATCGGGAGTTGGCAGGGGAGGGAAAGGATTGAGCATCCGGAGGACAGCTCTCCTTTCCCGGGAGGGAAAGGGACACACACTTGGCGCCTGACTGGCCTCTGGTGGAAGCTGGGGGCACAGCAAGTGCATGTGTGCACAGAGGGGGCTGGGAGTGGTTGATGTCGTCGGTGATGCCTTGATGTTGGGGCATGCACCACTCCGACAAAAAAAAGGGAAAATCACCCCTCAGCGCTCCTGGTAGACAGAGCACCAGGCCCCGATCCCCAATGCCCCTGGCCTGTTGGCCATAGGTGTCTCCCGAAGAGTGGGAGTGCTGCGGGCCGGGGTAGTATAAATAATAAGTTCAACAAAATAAATAAATAATAAATAACTGTTCTTCTGGTTCAATTCCAGATGGGAACTTAATTTAAAAAATGTTTTTTTTTTTTTGCTGTAAAATGTAAACTTTATAATACATTCCCAATTTCAATGTTGCACCTAATGACATCCAATGTTTTGATCTGAAGGAACCATTCACCAGACAGAAACTGTTTTCATTAAAACCTGTAAAATGAAAATAAAAAAAAAAGATTTTACAAAATGCTGTTCCCACATACTGCACTAACTGACTATCATGACAATAAAAAAAAAATCACTGATCTTACCCTAGACACCGTCCGAAACTCTAAGCCCTCCAAACCCCCTGGGACACTCCCTCTTACAAATACTATTCACCCTCCATTGTTAGACACCAAACCATGCACGTAAGTGACCTGGCATCATAAATAAACACAATTTGCAGATGGTATACTGTTATGGGTTTTTCAGTTATTCTGAGTAAAGATGAGGAAGGGGCAGATGTTTGGGAGGGTGGGACAAATAAAGTAATACAGTATTGACATAGTTACCTATGGGAGGTATAGGGATCAGGACAGGAGAGTGTGGTGGGTAATGTATTACTAACATCGACTCTAGTTACTCAGAATAACAGAAAGCCCCCAAACTAATAACTACACAGACAAAATTTAAAGTACAAACATAATTTAATCCCACACAATCTGGTAAAGCAAAACGCCACACTGCCCTAGCGTGTCATCACCATGCCTTTCTCGGAAGGGGGGCACTGTGGAAGGTAAGGTACAGAAGCGCGCTGGAGCAGTGTGGCATTTTGCTTTACCACATTGTGTGGATTAAATACATTTTATACTGTAAACTTCTGCCCATGTACTTATTTGGTACTAAAGCAGCTGAAGCTATAGGTACCACGGGCGCCAGTTATTTTGAACTGGGCTCTATTAGTACCTGAGTCTAACAGTGGGGGAAGATTTAAAATTATTGTAACAGGGTGTAGCTCAGGGGGTTAACCCTTTGAGCTGCCTAAACAGATTTAAAAGCTAAAAGTTGTCAGGGATAATATACGAGTACATATCATCCTGACCTTACCGCTTGTTAAATCTGTTTCAACACTAGTATTTTTAAGCATCTGCTGGTTCAGGTGGTTCTATAATATATAAGCAGTAAGCCCATTCCACCTGGTTCCACTTAACTATAAAAAACTCATATATTTTATTTTGCATGTTTGGGAATATACATGTAATACTAAGATTCTAACTTTAAGAATGTAGGTTTTGCAAAGCTTTCGAGCACCGAGACAGAATCCTATGCACCAAAGCTTTGCAATACTTAATTGTATTTATACCATTCTTAGTACTACTTGTACTTTCCCAAACAAAAAACAATACTTCTGTGGATTTCTTAATTAGGTAGAACCATGTAAACTTAAGTTTTTTTTGCATTATATATTATAGAACTTTGTTATACCATGTAGAACCTGGTTTTACTTAGTAGAATTTGTTTTTTTACATAGTAGAACTAGTTTTATTTGGTAGAACCTGGTTTTACTTGGTAGAACTTGATTATAAATGGTAGAACCCAGTTCTACCTGGTAGAACCCGATTCTACTGGGTTCTACCTGGTAGAACCAGGCAGAACCAGCTAGAACTTTTTTGAGTTCTACTCAGAAAGTTCGCAAGGTAGAATTTTTAGGGGTTCACGCAGCCCTAGCATTTAGGCACACCCAAGGAAGACTTTTGTGAACCCCCATTTATAGGGGTTTACAATAGACACTACACTGAGGTCAGGTAGTACAGTAAACAATACACAAATTACAACCATTGCAGGGATACAGAAATCAATATACAACAGTGAGTATAGCAACTCATGCCTGCATGGGAGAAAGGCAGAATGAGAACCGGTTCCCTTTCTGACCCCATTGTTTTCAAGAGGGGCATCCGTCAGGACTTTCCCTCTCACCATTACTATTTGCCCCATACATAGGGGCTGCTGACTGTGACCATTTGTATGAATGAACACATGGAGGTGGTTCCATTAGGAAGGACTTCTTATAAAGCCACGCTATTCATGAATAACATACTCTTAACTTTGTTGTCCCCAGATGACACTTTGCCTGCAGTTTGGGAGGAGTTGCAGCAGTTTCATAAATTAGCTGGTTTCCAATTGAATGAACAAAAAACAGGCCCTACTCTTTTTTTTTTGTCAACCTTCCTAGGACATTAAATCTCGTTATCCCTTCTGTTGAAATAAAGGAGCAGTCAAATATCTGGGCATTGTTACGCCCTGTGACCTTATCCACTCAGAACTTTCGAATTATGTGTTGCATACATACTGTAGAAACCAGGGGCGTCATGCAACCAGAAATTTTGAAGGGGCACGAAATCAAAATTTCTCTAGAGTGGTCTGCTCTCCTCCCTCCAGAGCATTTTGAAAAACTGAGGTCAAATGGTGTATTTTGGTGACTTTTAGAAGGCCAGGAAGCTTTTCCTTAACATACTAATTGCTGTCACAATGATACTTTTTTTTCTTTGTTCAGTCTGTGACAGTGACCTCTTGTATTTTCAAAGCAATTTTGTAAAAACTGAACTGAAATGGTGCATTTTGATGGTTTTTACCATACAGTGACCCAGCTGACTATTTACAGTCCATTCCTAACTAATTAATTACTTGCTAAAGGCCAGAAATGCACCATGTGAATAGTCAAATTATTATAGTCATCTACTATAAATGTTTTGCATGAAAATTAATGACACAGCTCATCTGTTCTTGCTGATACTTTGTTTACTGTGTAATCTTTTCCATGTGTTACTTACATATATGCAATAGGGATGCCGATAAACGGAATATGATGAATCCATTTGTTTGAGTAACTGTGTGTATAAATTTCATTTATACACACAGTTATTACATCACGCTCCACCACTCATGAGGTTACTTGCGCTCAATGTCAACTTCACAAGATACCCACATTATCACACAGTCGTCCACCGCATATCCCTTATTCATGCAATAGGCATGGCAGGGTATTAAATACTGTAGCTAGTATAGCACAACATAATGCTATTCAGTATCAGAGGGTGGTGCTATCCATTTTCTGAACTGTATAGCACTCAACTGCTAAACATTTTTCATGTTTTTTATTTAAGTTTACACATACAAAACACATTAAAAACAAAGTATTTTTTATTTTGCTAACCAGTCTGTGCCATATACTATGCATTTTTTTGCAGCTGATTAGCACTTTCACATGTGAAACTGCTAATCAATTTTTTTGATTATTTAATACCCTACATGGACACAAAACCCATTTAATAAATCCATTTACCTGCAAAGTCATTGAATAAATCAAATGTATCTATGCAGTAGTGATTTAATCACCATTTATCCACACATTATTTATGTCATTATCATTCATCTGCATAGTAGTGATGTCATGTATTCCAGCATTCAAATGCAAATAACTTTAAAATGAAGAATGATAGCATAATACTGTGAGAACGAAAGGTGCTCAGCAGAAAGATATTTATAGAATGAGTGGTGTTTCATTTATAGTTACCTTTTAGGTTTTTTTTTTATAATTAGCAAAAAATAGCAGAAAATTCAATTTTGTTCAGTTTTTGCAAGAAACAAATGCAAATAACTTTAAAACAGAAACAATGACAGCATGGTACTTTGAGCACACAAGTTGTTCAACACAAAACTATCTGCAAAATGAGTGGTGTTTCATTTAACAACCACTGTGCTAGTTGGAAAGTTGGCAAAAAGTCACACAACCTATCATTTAAAAAACATCAAAAGCAAATGTCTCTGCAGTGTCAGAAATCATCCCTTATTTTATAAAGGAAATATACAATGGTGACCTGTCAGATAAATTATTTATCTGCACAAGTACTGTTTGACCTTGGAAGTCTGGACCATACCTCTCATCTTATCATGTCAGCACTTGTCTTTAAATTGCAAGCAAACTGTCTGAATGTGTAGCACATTCTTAATCAATATACAAATAGTGGGTTTCCTATGCTTAGTGCTAAAGTATGTTTCAATAAAAGTTACATTTTTATTATAAAACTGCAAACAACCCAGAAAAACTGTGAACAGGCATGACAGAGACCATGATAAGCAATGCAAGGCAGAAATAAATGTAGGTGGGAATAATCCTTCACATTTGGGCTGGCAGTATAGCCTAGAGGTTAAAGGAACGAAGTGTGAATGAGCGTGATACATCCAGCAGACCAGACCTGAGATTGATGCTCACAACCTCCACTTGCATACTGTGTGACTCTGAGCAAGTCACTTAACCGTCCAGTGCTCCCAGGTCACCCCCGAAAACAGGCACTTGTGCCTAGTGGGCCTTACCTGGTTACCAAAGACTAAAATAAAAAAATAAATAATCATTAGTACCACTTCCCTACCAACAGGCCCTCCAAATGAAGTACTGCAAACAGAGCAAGCCAGCTTGCAATGCAATACACTGTACTTAGTATTACTAACAAAAATAAAACTGTCAGAACATAGAGAATAATATATGGGGTGGTGTATTTAATGAGATTTTACACACACCCGAGTTGTGGGATGCTACATAAACCCGAGGGCAAAGCCGAGGGTTTATAAGCATCCCACAACAAGGGTGTGTGTAAAATTGAGTTTTACACACCACTCTTTATTTTATTTTTTATAATTGCTGGTGAGCGCTTTTCCGCCTCAGCAATTATAGAAAATAAAATAAAGTAACAGACTGGTGTTGGCAAAGTCGTGGAACAGTCTGGCTTTTGTGCGGTGCACGGTACATATAACAGTGCTGTGCTTGTCAGTGGTAAAAAGTTAATATTGTAATTTAGATTTCTGTGCTTTTTTAATAAATATAGACTTACTGGTGAGCAACGGTTGTGACATCCTTCCCAGCTTGGAGAGTCAGCGGCACGCACTCAGTTGTGCAGGCAGCGTGGTGATGGGAAAACGTGGCACTTGTTTTCATTTAATTTTCCTTCTGTTTTGCTGATAGGTGATTTTTTTTTTTTAATAAAAAAAATAGAACATTACTGTTTGAATGCCAGGGACGGTGAAGTGAGAGGAGTTTTGGGATTTTTCGTTGGAACGTCATAGACAGCGACTGACGCATGAATGGCTTGAGGGGAACGTGTCGCGTGTTTGCCATTATAACCAGCAGAGCTGGTTATAACGGCAAATTATAACTGGGTTTCGCTATGAGAAAAAGTGCTAGCCAGTAATTATAGCATAATAAAGGATCATACTAATTAATATTACTTGCAAAACTCCTACTGCCCGGGGGGGGGGGATAACCCACTTCAAGTCACACAGTTTACACTCCAATCAAGAGCACAACCACATCCTGCAGGCTCTCAAACCAGAACAAGCCTAATAACAACAAATTAATGCCTTTACTAATAACCCTCCAACACTGACAAGTGACAGGGGTGGCATTCATGGTAACACCACATCCAGATGAGCGACCTCCTCTTGCAAACCCTCCAAACAGAAACAGACGAATGACAATAAAATACAACACAGACTGACAACCCAGGGGTGGGGGTGGATGAAATAACCTACCCCAGACAATAATCACACCCCTAACATTTGAAGAAGAGCCAACTTTTCTTTTTTGGGGGAGGCGGGCTTATCTATGCAAACAAGCAGAAGTCAATTGAACTACAGTGAAAGCTAATGATTTAAGGGGGAGGAGGTGCTGCACTGCCCCTCTGAGTTGGCACCAATACACGCACACTCAACCTCTTGCAAAGTGAATCCACAGCCTGCCCAATAACAATGAATAAATTATTACAGTTTACTACTAATAATAAAACAAACAAACCCACCCACTGTGTTTAACCCTTACCCTACTGAACTTCTGCTGCTGCATGAACATCTGCCCCACTTTGATTGGCTTGTCCATGGTGGCAGGTGGTCAGCTTGTCTGCCTGCCTCTCAGCACCACAGGGCATCCCCGGCAGATCAAGCTGTGGTGAATATGGCACAGTTCCCTTCTGCTACTGCAGCTGAGTACAGGATTCTTTCATTCCCGGAAACCAAACTTTTACAGCTCTGTGTTGGTGTCTGGGGTGGTCCAATGGTCGTGTCCCTCTGTGTCCCCTACACTGAACTGAGGAGAACTCTTATTACTAGTATTCCCTCTGATTATCTTGCTCCCCAGACCCCACAACTGCTCAGCTCATGGCATGGACCATTGTCTTTTTGCAGATGCTGAGGCTGGTCTGCATTGGTCACTTCCACTAAGTATGTTGCTTTGTTTGGGGGGGGCATCCGTTACTCCTGTTACTCTGGGTCCCAGCACTGTGGCTCCTGCCACTTTCCCAGTGGGACTGCACAGTCCAGTGACACCCCAACACCATGTCCAAGTATCCCAGGTGTATGGTGCTACCCCAACACACCCTGCCTCATGCCCAAGTATCTGTGGCATTCAGAGGCAGCCCCTCCCACACCACGTCCCCACCCAAGTATCCCTGCTGGCTACTGATAGCGACTACTCTCACCATTCACCCCCCCACACACACACACATACACTCTCCTTGCCTGGCCACTAAGTGGGGGCTTTGTGTAAAGCACTTTTATGGCATGGTGGTATGGAGAGCCTCTGTGTGCCCCTAAAGTCCATCACCCCCGACATCCACCGTATATTGGCCCCCAAGAGCCACTGTGTATTGGTCTGTATGCTTACAAAAGCTTCTGAAGATAATTATGTGGATTGCAGTTGTTACAGTCAGTGAGAACCCTGGATCCCTGTTTCTCATTATATATTATCTTTAATAAGGAGACATGCCAAGAAAGAAAAGTCAAAATGCAGCATGGCAGAGTTACAAAGAAATGGCATAGTTTTGTGTTCCATGAGCATTTCTGCCTACACTCCAAAGCTAAAAACTGAATTCCCCAAATCAAATTCAGGTTTCTTTTTACCTGATTAAGTTATAATTTGTCTCTGAGTTTTCAGGGAAAAGGAATGAAAGCTAACCATTCCAAAGAGAGACACTAGTATGTCTGATACAACTTTTTTCCCTTTCTCAGGTGATGGACATGTGAGCAGAGTTTCATTTCCTTTCCTTTCCATGATGCTTCAGAAAGGAAATTAAACAAAACTCTGCTCACACGTCCATCACCTGAGAAAAGGAAAAACAAAACCTGAAAGTCGGAAGGGGAGAGGGAGCAGATCGGCAATTTGGAGAAGAGGTACCTGCAAAAAAAAAAATGGCGGACAGAGAACACATTCCAGGTGGATGCCACTCCTCAGCCTTCCAAACACAGAAATCCTTGTCTGTGGGCCGACACTGGGCACAGCTCGGAAGAATTAGGCTTATCTCACCCACTCTGCCCCATCCCCCTGTCACGTACAACATCCTCCAAGAACAGAGCCCTTTTACAAGCCAACCCAGACTGACGAATGAAGTCATTCAGACTAACCTGCCTCCTGTTGCTGCTGGTACTGCTAGTACTCCTCTCCTGGGAAGTAGTGGCGGCACACACACACCCACGGCCGATCTCACTCAATAACGTGGCCTGCCACAGGTGAATGTTTACCCTTCTTGGTTGTAGTTTTGCTTAGTTTTTCTCATACCGGTCTTCTCCTCAGTCTGTCCTCCTTGAGCGCACAGAGTAAGATGGTGCCTGAAAATCCACTCTTTGATGCGTGGCAGCGTCAACAGATCCCGGCCCCCACCACTTATGACTTCAAAAAAGGCAATATTGTTTCAGACCTTGTGATTTTCTGGAAAATAAAATACATTTATGGGTATTTTATACTAGTTTTGAGCAATGATATGTGGGAGGGCACATGCCACCTCGGGCCCTATGGGCATGATGCCACTGGTAGAAACATAGAACTTGTCAGCAGATGAGAACCACTTGGCTCAAGCAGTCTGCCCATTTTTCCCTACCTACTGTACAGTATCACCACAGACCCTACTTTATCTCTTGTTCTTTTTCCCTCCCTCATGTCTTTTTGCTAAGATCCCTTTATGCATTTTCCATGAATTCTTGAACCTCATCAGTTTTCACCCCACCACCTCAGCTGATAGGCCATTCCATAAATTCACTACCATTTCTGTGAAGAAGAACTTCCTCACATCTCTTCTGAATCTACCCTTCACAGCATGTCCTCTTGTTCTTGCGCATCTTTTATTCTGAGAAATACTTCCTCCCTGTACCGTATTTACCCCAGTGAGGTATTTAAAGGTTTCTATTCCAGGGTGTACATGCTGAGTTCCTTCAGTCTCTCCTTGTAGTGCTTGTGATGCAGATCCAACATCATTTTAGTTGCCCTCCTCTGGACCGCCTCCACTCTGTCTATATCCTTGCTGAGGTGTGGCCTCCAGAACTGTACACAGTATTCTAAGTGAGGTCTTATCAGTAATCTATACAGAGGTAGCACCACCTCCCTCCGTCTGCTGGTGATACCTCTACCTATGCGCTCAAGCATCCCACAAGCCCTCCCAACTGCTTTGTGGATTGCCTGGCCACTTTTAGGTCATCAGAGATTATTACCCCCAGGTCTCTCTCCTGCTTGGTGGTCATCAGTAATACTCTACCCATTTTGTATTCTGCCCTTGGGTTTCTGTGACCCAAGTGCAATATTTTGCACTTTTTCATATCAAAACCTAGCTGCCATACTCATGACCACTCCTCAAGTTTTCTCAGGTCACTGCTCACACTTTCACCCCCCCCCCAAGACTATCCACCTTATTGCAGATTTTGGCATCATACACAAATAGGCAGACCTTCCCCTACAGATCTCCTGTAATGTCACTTATAAAGACATTAAAGAAGACTGGTCCCAGCACTGAACCCTGAGGCACCGCGCTGGTCACGCTTACCTCCTTGGAGTAAACTCTGTTTACTACCATCCTTTGCCACATATCCCCTAACAAATTTCTAACACAGTTTACCATCTTCTGACCCACTCCTAGGCCTACTCAGCTTGCTTAATAGTCTTCTGTGTGCAACTGAACTGAATACCTTACTGAAGTCTAGGTAGGCCACATCCACCACTCCACCCTGATCTAATTCCTTGATCACTCAATCAGAGAAATCAGATTTGTTAGACAAGCCCTCCCACCCACGAATCCATGCTGTCTTGGATCTTGTAACCAATTTGATTCAAGATATTCCACTATCCTCTCCTTTAGCAGTGATTCCATTAACTGTCCCACCACTGATGTGAGGCTGACCAGTCTGTTATTGCCAACCTCCTCCCTGCTACCACTTTTATGAAGTGGGACTACATCTGCCTCTAAAGCCTCTACCTCCAAAATCAAGTCTCTCAACCTCACCCAGCTAATCACAAAGCCCACCCATTACAATCCTCATTCCTCAAATTACAGACTTATCAACTGGGTCCTCTTCTCCCATCCACACAGAATAGCCTCTGCCGGCATGCTTGCCAATGCCTTTAGTGACCACTGCATCACTTATTGCATCAGGAAAACCCAGCTACCCAAATCTGTTCCCAAGTACATAAAAATGTATCCACTAAATTCACTTGACACCTCCGCCCTCCTGCTTGACCTTAAGAATGCTGACTGGCTTCAGGTCTCTTGGTATCGGGTGAATATATTGAGAACAAAACTGCTCATGGAAAACCATGCTGTAGGAAGCACATATGGTTCTACAGCGACAGGGGTTCTTTTAGCGTACTGCAAGAAAAACTACCCCTGTCACTGTACCCTGTTAATACGGCACATGAAGGACACTGCTGGGGCAGTGTATGGCCAGGCCACTCCCGTGGTGGAGTGGCTAGAGCACCTGCCTCCGGTGGCATCAGGGACCTGGGGCTTCAGTTTGGTTCTTCCCAGGCCCCACTGTAGTGGCAGTTTTAGTTAAAAAACAACTTTTGCCTGCACCGACTTTTCACCTTGCCCCTAAGTCCCACGCCCCCCTGGAGTTAATTATTATAAATTCGGGGTGGGGGTGGGAGTGAATCCCTCCACGTTGGGGTGTGGGGTCAGAGCCCCCCCACCAAAGCAATGAAAATCCTATGGTGTGTGCTATTTTAGTTACGGTTGGTGTGTTGTGCTGACGTTATTCTGCCGCATGCAGATTTGCGTGTGGCATACTTGTGGTGCACGGTATTGACTGTGACTTTATGATCCCGTGCCGGCCTATTCAGCTGTAGATGTTAACACAACACTCTTTCGTTTCCTGCACATCTTCTCCACGGTGTGGGACTACCATGCGCCCCTGATTAAAGCCAAGGTAATGAAGCGCCACCATCCATGGATCTGTGCCCCAGATATAGCCCAGTGCAAAGCCCGAGACAAAGCATGGTCTCATTACAAAATCTCTTCCGACCCCCAATCCAGACAAGTCTATAACACCCTCAGTAATGCCTGCACCAAGGCCATAAGATGAGCTAAAGCAGATTACTTTAGAACATATCTACAAAACGCACATCCTTCCTCCTTCTGGAAGGTGGTACACTCCTTGCTGGATCCCCCCACCCAGTCCATTACACCTGCCCTGAAACAAGATGGCTAAATTTTCCCAGACACCGCCAGCATTGCTGACTCACTAAATAAATTCTTTACCTCCTGTGCCCTCCCTGACCATCCCTCATCTCCCCAACCCCCCCCAACTTGCGTAGAAACAACTTTCTGTTCGCACCCATCTCCCCTCAGGAAGTCCTGGATGTCCTCTGCTCCCTAAATATCACCAAGTCCAGTCCTGATGTTATCCACCCCAAACTGCTATTCTTATCTGCTCTGGAAATAGCATTCCTTCTTACCTACCTTCTCAGTCTGTCCTTCTCCTCCGGTATTGCCCCACAAGCCTGGAAAATGGCCAGTGTAATCCCCCTACACAAGGGCGGTGACCTCTCATTGCCTGGTAACTATGGGCTGATCTCCCTCCTATCAGCCCTTGCCAAAATTCAGGAAACTCTTGTCCTGCCCAGACTATCTGAGTTCCTTACGTCAACCAAGTTCCTTTCCCCTACCAATCAGGGTTCAGAAAACACCACTCCACAATCTCTTCCCTGTTGCCAGTCACTGAATACATTCATTCTGCCTCTGACCAAGGACACTTAACAACAGCTGTTTTCGTCAACCTGGCAAAGGCCTTTGATTCCGTCTCCCATCCCCACCTCCTCACCAAACTCGAGGCAGCAGGTTTAGCTCCCCCTACATTTCAGTGGTTCAACTCCTATACTTAAGCAACAGGCTCCAATCTGTTAAGTAAAAAACTCCTCTTCTTCCCCTCTCCCCATCCTAGCTGGTGTACCCCAAGGATTTATCCTCTGGCTTATCCTTTTCTCTATATTTATAAACGACCTCCCCTCTATTTGCTCTAGTTCCCAGATACATTTGTATGCAGATGACACCGTACTTTTTACCTCAGGGCCTGTCTTGGATGATTTCCAATCTATTCTTCAAAGGGATTTCTGTAATATGCAGACCTGATTCCTGGCCAATCAACTGAAAATAAACATCTCTAAAACAGTGTCAGTGATGTTTAGGACTGTGCAAAAACTGACAAGAGTCCCTCCTCCCCCAGCCATTACCTCATTGGATGGCACACCACTCGATTCAGTTTCAACATATAAATACTTAGGCATATGGCTGGATCCCCATTTGAGTTTATCAACCCATATCAAAGCCATTACCTCAAAAGTATGCCCCAAGCTTGATATACTCTACCCCAACAGAGATGTCCTCCCTTTGCCAGTCAGACGTGAAATCCTAACCAAGATGATCATGCCCATTTTCGACTACGCTGATGTGGTTTACTGCACTGCCCCTGCCTCATCATTAGCTAGACTAGATACTCGTATAAATGCATTCTGCCACTTCACCACAAACTCCCCTCTTAGAACACACCACTGTTCTCTCTATGCCTCCCTCGGTCTAACATCCCTCTCCCATCGCCATTTCATCCACTCTGTTGCACTTATAGCCAAATACTGGTTCAACTTGCTCCCTTCCTCCCTCCCTCCCTACCTTTCAGAGAGTCCGTCCCCAGCTAATCCATGCCCATATAGCCTAAGGTCCAGGGATACCTGTACCTTCTTGCTCCCCCCACCTTTCTCCCCTTCGCGCAAATCTGCCTTCTCCAACGGGCTCCCATTCCTATGGAATAAACTCTCCCCCTCCTAAGAAGCTCCGCCTCATTTTACTCAAACAGCAACTATGCACACTACCTCCTCCCACATGTTCCTGCCACTCTGGTACCCAGTCACCACCCTAAAGCTCTCGTACTCACTTTCACATGTATATCCTACTAGAGTACATTGACTGTATCTCATCCGCTTTTGGAATTACCACTATGTATTGTATTGCATTATTAATTGTAGTGTTTATCCTGTCCTGTTGTGCTTCTGTGAATCTGTACAACATTTTTCTCCACTGCTTATTTCTATCTCTAATGTAATAATGATTTGTGTAATGCCTGTAAAATGCTTGTATCCCCTGTCCCCAGGTCGCACCTGGAAATGAGCCCTCGCTCAGTGTGCCTTTCCTGGTTACCAAATGTTTAAATAAATACATACATACATAAATAAATCTGGCCTCCTCCAGTCCTCCAGAACCACTCCAGTTTCTAGTGTGCCGTTGAATAGTACTGTCAGAGGTAAAGCCAGTACCTCTCTAAGCTCTCGCAATACCCTAGGATGTACCCAGTCTGGTCCTGTTGCTTTGTTCACTTTCAGATTAGCGAGTCCCTTTAGGACTCTCTTCTCTGAAAAAGGACTAGTGTCCACTTCCTTCCCTTCAGAGATCCTGTTACTTTTTTGTGTCCTATCCCTTTCTCCCTCCACTGTGAACACTGAACAAAAGTATTTGTTCAGGATGTCTGCCTTTTCCTGGTCTCCCTCAGGAATATTTCCCAAATCCCATTTTAACCTCACAATCCTTCCCCTAGTCTTCCTCTTTTCACTTACATACCTGAAAAATTGCTTGTCCTCTTTCATTACTGCCTGGGCTATTTTCTCTTCAGTTTGTGACTTCACTCACTGCTTTCTCTGTTTCTCTCTGTTTCTTCTGATACATGTCCTTGTCCTCCTTCCTCTGTATTTCCTTTAGTGTTGCTTAGATAGTGCTTTTGTGGATTCTACCACTATCTGTCAGATAGAGCTGGCATCCCACCCAAGATCTTACCAGAAATCCTACCAAAGACAGATGTTGGATCCAGGGTCAGATAGTGATGGATCCTAGTTAGGATCCAGGAATCCTAAGTCAGATAGTTAGGGTCCTGGGTCGGATAGTGATGGATCCTAGTTAGGATCCAGGGATCCTATGTCATATAGTTAGGATCCGGGGTCAAATAGCGATGGATTCTAGGTCAGATTCAAGGATCCGAGGTCAGATAATTAGGATCTGAGCTGGATCTGTCACTAGGATCCACAGGAACCACAATGTTTGTAGGATCCATGCACTGGATCCTAGAGGGTAGGATCCATGGTCAGATAGCACTGCTATCCTACTACAGCAACTATCTGGTCAAATGGGAGGTATCTGTTGGTATCCTAGTTTCTAGGATACTATCTGAGCAATACTAGTTTCCTTATATCTTCTGATGGCACTTTTTAGCCTTAACCTTTTCAGCTATCTCTTTTGAGAATCATAGTGGTCTCTTTTTCCTCTTACTCTTACTGGCTTGTTTGGCACATAGGTTTGTTGCCTTCACTATGACCCTTTTAGTTTCACCCACTGTTCTTTCACCCCACCTAGGTCTTCCCCTCATGCCAGTTCATTCATGAGGCATTCACCCATTTTTATAAAATCTTTCCCTCCTGAAATCCAGGACCCTCACCCTTGTGTGGTTAGATTCTGCATCTATCCTTATATTGAACCACACTGTATGGTGATTACTGGTCTCTAGGTGGCCTCCCACACTGATGTCTGCAACACTGTCCCTGTAAGTTAGTACTAGGTCCAGTACTGCCCCATCACATGTGGGTTCACTGACTAGCTGCTTGAAGAATGCCCATTGTAGTGAGTCCAGGATATCCTTGCTTCTATGTGAAACTGCAGCTGGGATGCTCTAGTCTAATCTGGAAGACTGAAATCCCCCACCAGCAGCATCTCCCCCTTGTCTGCCATCTTGCCAGTTCCTTCTACCAGTACCTCATCTAACTCCTTCCCCTGTGCTGGAGATCTGTAGATTACACCAGTGTGAGCAGTAGCTCTGGTCCCCTTTTCCAGGGTGACCAACAGTACCTCAGCCTCCCCCTGTATTCCCAATATCTCCGTTACTTTTATGGTTTTCTTCTCATAAAGCACTGTATACCCTCCTTTCTTTCCCACCTTTTCTTCCTGAACAGAGTGTAGCCTGGTATGGCCATGTCCCAGTCATGGTATTCAGTGTACCATGACTCAGTAATGGCCACTGTATCCAATGTGATCTATGAACTAGTGGATCACTTCAGATCTGATGACTTGGACTCATTTAACTTTGGGATTTCTGACTAGTGTAAATATATTTCAAATGAATATTTTACCACACCTCTTGTATTTTCTATAAACACTGGGTGTAGAACATGACCATAGCTATTTTAAATCTTGGAGTTGTCTAGTTTGCCACTTTATTTGGCTGGGGGCTCACCCTCGCATTAAATTTTCAGTATTACAATTACCTAGGGTAAAGGGGTGCTTGAACTTTCCCAATTTTAAATGCTATTGCACTGCAGCCTAATTGCATATCATATATTTGTGGTCCTCAAAATCTTTTCACACAGTATGAAAGGATATTGAATTTAATCTTAATGATTTATATAATAGTGATAAGTGTCTATTTGCTAATCCTTCAAGCAGCTCCTCATTCAGGAGGCTTAATACCTATACAGCAACCCATTGGCTCAATGGAATAGACTTCTCTGTTATCCAGAAATATAAGCCCCCTTTTTTTTTATTGTAGGGCCATACCCTGAGATTGAAATTTTCAACCTTTGAGGATTGATACTGGATTTTTCAATTTTTCAGTTTCTCTCCTCTCAGGGCTTAATTCCCTTTTTGGACTATGCCCAATGGATCATTTTCACTACCATCATATTTGCACTTATTTAACAAAAATAAGCGGCAGAGCCAGTCTGCCTTCAACTCTTCTAGGGATTCTGAAGCTAATCATGGCAGCCCAAAAGGGAGAGTACTGGGGCTATTTGATTGGTACATTTTATAAATGTTTGTGAGAACTAGATCATGCTACAACTACCCCAGTCTTAGCAAGAAGGAATAGTGAATTATCCATGTCTCTTCCCCAGGCCAATGGGAGCAATATGCACTGTCAGCCATTAAAGTTACCAATTCCATCCAATGGCATGAATACATGTGGAAGAGCAGGTCTCATTAATTTAAAGCACCTAAAGTACATTCAACATTTGAATCTCGAGGAGAAGTTTAAAAGTAGGAGCCAACTAACGCAACTGCAGCAGATACAGTTGCAGCAGGAAGGAAAGAGAGTCGAGCATCTGTGAGGATTGGGAACTAGGAGTAGCACGTGCTGGAGAACTGGAGCAGCTGATTGTTTCTTGCAGCTGAAGGAGCACTGAAGCTCCCACCCACCCTCCTTAACCCACCCACCCTGAGCTCATTTCATTTATAGGCTCAGGCACACTGAGCTGATTGGTGTTTCCTGGCTAGGAGTGGGAAGAGGTAAGTAACTACTGACTAGATCCTTGAACCCTGTGAAAACTCATTAGAATTGAGTCATCTGCAGTAGGGGAGAAAAACAAAGGAAGAGAGAGGGACAAGGGAAGGTAAAAAAAAACTATAGCAGCAGGAGGGTTTACATAGGATTGTAGGGAGAGGCATTGGCAGAACTGAGGAGGAAGATGCAGGGAGTGGTGCAGTGCAATGGATGTGGGGCAGCAGTATTCAGGAGGACATTCTGGGAACTATGGTGCTGCCTCATATGCAGGCACCTCTCTGGACTGAAAGCAGAGGTTGCCATTCTCCAGGCCGAGCTGGCTGGAGTACTGGTAGCCTCTGCCCCCACCTAGAGGCCACCATGTCCACAGCCACAACTGCAATGGATGCCTAGGCAGAGGGCTGGCTGGACTACTGTGGGCTCTGGGAGGTTGAGGGAGGGGGTCAGAAGCACATACCCCCATCTGATCCAACTCAGAAACTCATATGCTGTCCTGGAGAAGTGGGCAAGCCCCACAAGGAAACTCAAAGTTGTGATCAGGGAGGATGAGTGGGTCCTCCAGGAGGGAGACCCAGGGGCAGGAGATTGAGGACCCCAGGGGAGGTGGAAGCTACTCCTGGTGGGGGACTAAATAGTCCAGGGAATGGAGCTGGGGACAGGTAGTGGGGTGGAGGTCAAGTGCCTCCCAGGACACACAGCTTGGAGGGAGGGGAGCAAATAAAGAGCATCACTACAGCAATAGCAAAGAGGGGGGGACTGGAGGTCATTGTCCATCTGAGGACAATTTACCTAGCTTGGGAAGAGGTGAGCATAGAACAGGTGCAGGAGGACTTCATGGAGCTGGGTAGGGGCCTTGGGGAGGTAGCAGGATCCATTTCATTCTCAGAGGTGCTGCCAGTCCACAGCAGCGAGGATGAGGCTAGGGATCTCCGCATCAGAAAGTTCAACACCTGGTTGAAGGGCTGGTGTGAAAAAAGGGGTTTTGGCTTCACTGGGGACTGGGGACCCACCTGGAGTGTTGTGGGCCTGTTCAAGCGGGATGGCCTTCATCCATCCAGGGAGGGGACTGTGGTCCTCAATGAACAGTTTAAATGCTTCCTTGGCAATTATTTAAACTAGCCAAGGGGGCATCCGGGAGCAGGGAGACTTAAGCAGCCCACCCCCACTGGTCAGAGAAGCTAGCAGGGTGGATTGGGAGGAAAGACTGTTGACAAATATTCCTGAGCCCATTATAAGGGGGGGAGATGAGGGATAGGAGGCATAAAAAAAAAAACAGAACTGGAAAGAAGAGACAGGAAGGCAATAGCAGAATTACAAGGGGGACAGGTAGTGAAACATGGACAGCCATGTATACAAATGCCCGCAGTCTGGGGAATAAAATTCCAGACCTGATGGCCTTGATGGCAGAGATGAACCTAGACATTATGGCAATTACCGAGATGTGGTTCACTGGAAACCATGACTGGGAGGTAAATGTGCCAGGGTATGCTCTATTCAGGAAGGATATGGAGGGAAAAAGGGGGGGAGAATGGCTCTTTATGTCAAGGAAGGCATCAAAACAATGGTGGTGCAAGGCAAACAGAGGGAGGCTGAGTCACTGTGGATCATCCTTGAGCCAGGCAATGGCACAGCATTTCACACAGGAGTGATCTACAGGCCTCCGGGATGGGGGGGGGAGGTAGATAGGGCAATACTGGAGTAAATACATGGGATGACAGCAAAGGGGGAAGTACTGCTGCTGGGTGATTTTACCATGCCAGATGTGGACTGGTCCTTCCGGCGGCAGCCTCACCCAGGAGTTGGGACATCATAGACTCCTTGCAGGGGGCAGGCCTCAGGCAGTTGATACAGGAGCACACCAGAGACAAGGCAATTCTGGACCTGGTACTGACCAATGGGGACAGGATCATAGAAGTACAGGTGGATGGTTACCAGTGACCACCATACGGTGTGGTTTAATATTGGTACAGTGGCACAGGACAGCCACACAAAGAAAAGAGTCCTGGATTTCAGGAGGGTGGACTTTGCATGGATGGGGAGAGGGATCAAAGAAGCCCTGGAGAGAAAAAGGGCAAGGGGGAGAGGAGGAGCAGTGGGCACACCTGAAATGAGCCATAGTGGAGGTGACAAATCGGTACATTAGGCTGAGAAGGAAGGGTAAAAGAAGGAACAAACCATTATGGTTCTCAAGTGAGGTTACAGGGAAAGTTAGGGACAAAAAGGTGGCTTTTAAAAAACACAAGGAGACAAAGAAGGATGAGGATAGGGTGGTGTACGCAGAGAGACAGATGGAGGCAGGGAAAGAAGTTAGGTGAGCAAAGGTGCAGACAGAGGAAATGTTAGTGCAGACGATAAAGAAAGGGGACAAGACTTTCTATAGATACATCAGCGAAAGAAGGAAGGCCAGGGGAGGGATTGTAAGGCTCAGAGAGGAGCGAGGGACATGCGTGAAGGGAGACCTAGATAAAGCATCAGTATTGAATGAATACTTCTGTTCAGTATTCACTGTAGAGGGGGAGGGTCAGGGACCAAAGTTAGACAACAGAAACAAGGAGGAGAGGGAGGTAAACACCAATCCATTTACAGAAGAGAGCACCCTGGAGGAACTCACAAAGCTGAGAGTGGACAAAGCAATGGGTTCAGATGGTATACACCCAAGGATACTGAAGGAACTTAAGAGGGAGCTAGCAGCACCACTGACAGCCCTATTTAGTGAATTGCTCAACACAGGGGTGGTTCCAGAGGACTGGAAACAAGTACATTTGTAACATGGGGATTAATAGTAGCAGAAATAGAGCATTTGGATTCATTAAAAACATCACCTGATGAAAACAAAGTGGGTATTAATGCACCAGTAATGCCCGCTATTGCTATCCCACTCACAGCCACCAAAGACCGAAGTCGCATACAATAATCCCCATTAGTGCAGTACTACATTAAAAGCAGTAGGAAAATCCACCTTTCCAGTGCATTAACAAATATGTGCTCTCCACCACAAGGGTGTAGCTACTGATACGCCAGACACGCCACGGCGTGTAGTAGTAAAACCGGGGGTTAGCACAGAAGCCCAATGTCCCCTTGCATTCTTTTGTTTAAATTTTTTTCCCGGCTTTTCTCGGCAATCAGAGGCTTTTTGGAAGGTTGGTGGGGGGGGGGAGGGTCCTGTGACCTAGTGGACCTGATTGTGGAATATCTTGCCCACCTCAATCAGGTCCGCGTACAGAAGGAGGCATGGCACACGGCTCGAAAGGGGCGGAGCAGGGGTGAGCGGGCTGCTTAAATTCCACCTGCACTGTGCGCACAGTCCACTCTCTAGTCTATAGTCTGCAGGAGATAGAAGCAAGAAGGTGCTTGTGTGGTGTTCCTGGAATCCTGATCTGGCTGCGGTAGAAGAGACGTGTCGGTCAGAGCCGGACTGGTGTTTGGAGGATCAATTCTGAAATCGGTGAAGTCTGAGGTCGTGGTCGGAGTTCGGTCGGCTGGGTGATTGGGCGTTTACTTTGTTTGGACCACGGATAACTGGGTGGCCGCGGCACTGCAGTGAATCCAACAGTCGGAGCCTCTTTGGGACTCGGGAGGAGAAATTTCGGGCGTGACGGCATCGACATAGTAGAGCGAGGCGAGCAGGTAGCAGGTCAAGATCAGGCAGCAGAGAGGAGAGAGCGTCTACCAAGCAAGCAGCGCCAGTGAGACTGAGGTAAGTGCAAAAACTGTACAAAAGTTAATCCAAGTCCAAATGACATGAGAGACAGAGACTTAGTCTAGAAAGCAAATTTGCTCAGCACACTAGTAAGTCCAGAGAGAAGTAGAAAAGAGTCGGAGTGCTTTTACTCCATTTATGGGCCGGGAGAGTGGTGGGTGAGGAAGGGAGAAGGGAGCAATCTGCCTGGCAGTACAAAAGAGAGAGATTACTGCAGTAGGATTTCGCCAAAATTGCTGATCGGCTCCGGGAAGTTTCCATCTGTTTGCATGTTTCTCCTGTGCAGTCAGGAGCTGGGCTTCCTCCCAAATCCCGATGCTGCTTGCTGGGGCTGGGCTGAGGCTGACTGTACTTCCTGGGTAAGGAAGGTGGTGGAAGTAAACAACTGCAGGCTGTATGTCGGTCCTGGAACCGTAGGAAACTCAAAACCAGAGAATGGACAAGCCTTTAAGTTTTGTATGCACACCAGAGTCTGAGTGTGATTGTTTGCTCCCAGGAGTACAGGAGTCAAAATGTTACATTGTTTCACTGTCTTCACTGAAAACTGGAAAAGATGTAAAATGAGCTATACACAGACAAGTTACTGCTGGAAGTCTGGTAAATTAAATGCAGATCTGAGACTTATGGTTTTGGTACTGCCAAAAGACATTTGCTGTATGGAATAAAAATTAGACATCAGTGTCATATGTGAGTGAATGAGTAGCTGTGTGTGTGTGTGTGTGTGTGTGTGTGTGTGTGTGTGTGGTTTTCAGTGGAGTAGTGAACATGGCTATGCTTCTGTGGTACGGGGCTCTTTGGGGTGTAGCGGTTTAAAATTGATCCAGAACCAAACCCAGAGGTATGGGCTCTGTGGTGTGAATGGTTTAGGTGATGGTCACAGTACCGGAAGCAAAACTTGAGCACCACTGAGGTTACCCTATCCCTCTCACTGTAATCTACTGCCTGTTATGTTTCAGTTGCTTACTTGTCTGTGGCTATTCCTGGGCTGCAGCAGTATAAGACTACATTTTGATTGGATTGGGAGCTTGGCTCTCGTGTGTGTGTGTGTGTGTGTGTGTGTGTGTGTGTGTGTGTGTGTATGTCTGCTTGTGTGGTTTTCAGTGGAGTAGTGAACATGGCTATGCTTCTGTGGTACGGGGCTCTTTGGGGCGTAGCGGTTTAAAATTGATCCAGAACCAAACCCAGAGGTATGGGCTCTGTGTGTGAATGGTTTAGGTGATGGTCACAGTACCGAAGCAAAACTTGAGCACCACTGAGGTTACCCTATCCTCCTCACTGTAATCTACTGCCTGTTATGTTTCAGTTGCTTACTTGTCTGTGGCTATTCTCTGGGCTGCAGCAGTATAAGACTACATTTTGATTGGGATCGTGTGTGTGTGTGTGTGTGTGTGTGTGTGTGTGTGTATGTCTGCTTGTGTGGTTTTCAGTGGAGTAGTGAACATGGCTGTGCTTCTGTGGTGCAGGGGCTCTTTGGGGCGTAGCGGTTTAAAATGGATCCAGAACCAAACCCAGAGGTATGGGCTCTGTGGTGTGAATGGTTTAGGTGGTTACAGTACCAGAAGCAAAACCCGAGCACCACTGAGGTTACCCTATCCCTGTTTTAGTGTGGTGTGTGTGTGTGTGTGTGTACCTCTGTGGGACTGGCTACCTTGTTGTGGTACAGAGGCTTGGCACAATGTAATATTGTAACCAAAAGCCAGTATGTCTGAAACCTGTTGGTGTGGTATGTCTGGTGTGGTGGGAATGGATCTCTGTGGGACTGGCTACCTTGATGTGGTACAGAGGCTTGTCGCAATGCAGTATTGTAACCAAAAGCCAGTATGTCTGAAACTTGTTGGTGTGGTATGTCTGGTGTGGTGGGAATGGACCTCTGTGGGACTGGCTACCTTGATGTGGTACAGAGGCTTGTCGCAATGTAATATTGTAACCAAAAGCCAGTGTGTGTGTCTGAAACCAGTTGTGATATGTCTGGCTTGGTGGGAATGGACCTCTGTGGGACTGGCTACCTTGATATGGTACAGAGGCTTGTCGCAATGCAATATTGTAACCAAAAGCCAGTGTGTGTGTCTGAAACCTGTTGTGATATGTCTGGCATGGTGGGAATGGACCTCTGTGGGACTGGCTAACTTGATGTGGTACAGAGGCTTGTCACAATGCAATATTGTGACCAAAAACCAGTCTACACTTTTTTGGTGGCGTGGCTAGTGGTGTGCTGGCATAATACATAACGCATTGGGGGAAGGGGTATGGATGGGGGAGGGGTAGCTCACCCTAAGGGAGTGGGTTGCAGTGACTCCACACTTGGTGTGCAGCTCAGAAATTCCTGGCTACACTCCTGCTCCACCAATCCACCCGATGCACACTGTGGAACGGACGTGGATCATGGATACTGGAAGTGAATGACACATAAAATTAAAAATCTTACGTGCACATGTGCATTACTCATTCTATTAATCAGAAACATGGCAAAACTGTTTAATGGTATCAGGTGAGCAGTGCATCTGGAGCAAAGTTAGGAGTCACTTATAAAATGACTTGAAAATCGATAGTAGCCATGTCAACGAAATATGCAAATTAGGATGCTATCACACCACAAGCAACGTATATCGGTCAGACAAGAGAAACAAGTGAAATTAAAAGAGTTTGTATGTATAGAAATTAAGAAAAAGACAACAATTGCACTAATCATTGTTAAGGCTGTAAGAAATTCACGGTTAAAACGACTGTTTTTCATGGCACCTGCACGGAAAGATATGCCACTTTTCACGGACACCATTCATGAAAAAAAGTGGAAAAAAACCGCGTGAAAATAAGTTTGGTGAAAGAATACTTTAAAGTAAATTATTGTCACTTTGTTAATAACAGCAATAAAATGTCTATAGTTAATAAATAAATTGTCCTGCAACATTGTACCTTAGCGGGAAAACGAGTGCTCAATGCAAGTAATATCAATTCGAGCTAGATTCTCAAATCTGTCCTTGCAGTCAGTCCAATATTTTAAAATGTCCTTTTCTTGAATTACATCAGTGCCTTGAATATTGCAACCTGTACAATACAAAATATCCCCTGATATGTGGAAGGTCCCCTTCTCATATTGCTGGTATTGCTGCTTGGGCGAAAAATACTCTGCAGTTTCAAAAAGTTTACAGCTTGCCCCTTTGTTCCCCTGCACTAACTGAGACTAGCTAAAGCTAGCTCCTTTTAACAGGATTGCAAATGAAAATGTGTCAGTAATTAAGATAAGTAGCAAGTTGCTCAAGCTAATGGAAAAAACACTTATGGGAACAAAGTGCAGCAATTTAGACAACACAGAGAAGTCTGGAGAAGACAATCAAACAGTTTACAACTAATTACATAGCACATTATGCTTGCAGACAGTAGTCTTGTCTTTGAAATTGAAGCACAGTGCCTGAGATTTCTAGTAAAAAATAGTGTTTTTTTAAATACAATATCAAAACCTTTCCGAAACATGGTAAAAGTATGAAATTAGTCAATTTCACGGTAATGCCTGTAATACACGACGATCATGAAATCCGTGCATGGCATGAATTTCTTACAGCCTTAATCATTGTCTTGGTCTCCAATCACAATCCTTTTAATGTGTAATAAAAAAAACACTACTATATGATTCAATGTGGTACTGACATAATCAAAAGTACTCTATATTTTGTTTTACAATCAATATTTTCTGAAATAGTGCATCTATCTGTATGTATAAGATATTACAGATAATAATGCAATATTACCCATTTGCACATTGCCCATGTTACAAGAGCATTAATCCTCTTGAGATTCAGGCTCTACTAGGGGATTAATGCTTGGTTGGTGGTTGGAAGCACTCAGCCTGCGGCCTCATTGACCAACCCCCCCCCCAACCAGGCATTAATCCCTAGTAGAGCCCTCCTCTGTCGGGGGTTAATGCTTTCATAGTCCCTCTTCACAAGAGTGGAAGCAAGGAGAAAACAGGTAACTATAGGCTGGTCAGCCTCACCTCAGTGATGGGCAAGATTATGGAGGCACTGCTTAAGGAAAGAATTGTGGAACACTTGGAATTCAGCAGAACACAGGATCTGAGGCAGCATGGATTCACAGCAGGAAGGTCATGTCAAACAACCCTGATAGACTTTTTGACTGGGTGACAAAGGAGGTGGATTGGGGGGGAGCGGTGGACATCACCTACCCCAATTTCAGCAAGGCCTTTGATACCGTTCCACACAGAGGACTGGTTAACAAGTTGGGTAGCCTGGGGGTGGACTGCAAAGTGGAGAACTGGGTTAGAAACTGGTTGAGGGACAGAAAGCAGAGGGTGGTAGTTAATGAGATCAAATCCGAGGAAAGGGGGGTGTCCAGCGGAGTGCCTTAGGGTTCAGTCCTGGGGCCAATCCTTATTAATGTCTTCATTCGTGATATTGTTGAAGGGCTGGAGGGGAAGGTTTGCCTATTTGCAGATGACACTAAGATCTACAATTTGGTAGACACTCTGGAGGATGTTGAAAGAATGAGGAGGACCTAGGAAAACTAGAAAAATAGTCCAAAGTGTGGCAAGCAAAATTTAATGCAAAAAAGTGCAAAATCATGCACCTGGGGTGCAGAAACCCTGCAGAGTTACAGGATAGGGGGGAGAGTTGCTGATGGTCACCAGGGAAGAAAGGGATTTAGGGACAATCATCTCAGATGACCTAAAGGTGACCAAACAATGTAACAAGGCTGTGGGGAGGGCCAGTGGGATGTTGGGGTGCATAGAAAGTGCTATCACTAGTAGAAGAAGGGAGGTGGTGATGCCATGGTACAGAACGTTGATGAGGCCTCATCTGGAGTACAGTGTACAGTTCTGGTGGCCGCATCTTCGCAAGGACATAGACAGGATGGAGGCGGTCCAGAGAAGAGCAATTAAGATGGAACAGGGCTTGCACCAAAAGACATATGAGTAGAGATTAGAAGACCTCAATATGTATAACCTGGAAGAGAAGCAGGAATGGGGAGATATGATCAAAACCTTCAAGTACCTTAAGGGCTTGAACAAAGTGCAGGTAGGTGACATCTTTCAGTATAGGAGTTGTACAAGCACGAAGGGGCATGATATGAGGTCAGAAGGGGGCAGGATAAAGGGGAATGTGAGGAAGTTTTTCTTCATGGACAGTGTGGTGGATGCATGAAATAACCTACTCCAGGAAGCAGTGGGAGCTAGCACTGTGGGGGGATTAAAGTATGCATGAGATAGGCATAGGGAACTCTAGAGGGGAAAGAGAGGCAACAGCCAATGACCAAGTAGGGTCAGCGGCCGCTGATGCAGGCAGGGAACACGGGCAGACTAGGTGGGTCTAGCAGTCCTTCTAGCAGTCCTTATCTGCCATCAGTTACTATGTTGCTATGTAGAAAAACATAGAAACATAGAATCTGATGGCAGATAAGGATTGTCAGGCCCATCCAGTCCGCCCTTTTTTCCCCTACCTACTAAAAAAAATACCGCAGATCCTTCTTGAGCTACGTCTTCACTTCCTTTTTTGAACCACTAGGGTTCCTCTGTGTCTATCCCATGCAGTTTTGAACTCCCCTACCAATTATGCCCCCACCACCTCTGCTGGGAGGCTGTTCCATGTTTCCACTACCCTTTCCGTGAAGAAGTACTTCCTCACATTGCCCCTTAGTCTGCCCCCTTCCAGTTTCATGTCATGCCCTCTTGTCCTAGAGCATCTTTTCTTCTGAAAGTTGCTGCCATCCTGTACCTTATTTATTCCCTTTAGGTACTTGAAGGTCTCTATCATGTCACCCCTCTTCCTCCTCTCCTCCAAGCTATACATACAGTATTGAGTTCCTCCAGTCTCTCCTTGTATGACTTTCGGTGTAGGCCCTGCACCATTTTTGTTGCCCTTCTTTGAACTGCCTCTACCTTGTCTATGTCCTTCCAGAGATGTGGCTTCCAGAACCAGACACAGTACTCCAAATGAGGTCTCACCAATGACCTGTGTAGTGGCATCACCACCTCTTTTCTTCTGCTGGTGATTCCTCTCCCTATGTACCCCACTATATCACTGGCTCTCCCCACTGCCTTGGCACATTGTTTGGCTTCCTTTAGGTCATCAGATATGATCACCCTTAGATCTCTCTCTCCTTTTTTGTGGCCTCTAATAACACTCCACCCATCATGCAATTCTCCCTTGGGTTCCTGCACTCCAAGTGCATGATTGTGCACTTTTTCACATTGAATCTTAGCTGCCACACTCTGGACCATTCCTCCAGTTTAGCTAGGTCATTTTTCATTTTCTCCACCCCTCCTGGATTGTGTAGTCTATTGCAGGTCTTGGTGTCATCTGCAAAGAGGCATACCTTTCCCTCCAGCCCTTCTGCAATGTCGCTGATGAAGACATTAAACAGTAGTGGCCCAAGGACTGATCCCTGTGGCACCCTGTGATAGGGTGTGTTCCTGCTACTGTAGTAGGACCCCTTGAGTATATTAGGTTGCAACCTCTATCTCTCTATATATATTGTTATCTAATAAAGCTATCCCTTTCTTTCCATCTGGAGGCAGGCCACCTTCAGACAACTCTCTGTGCTTCTCTTTAACTTCCTTTTCTTTTCCTTCCATGAGTCCGTATGTATGGAGGTCAACTTCCAGTGACCTTGAGCTCCCAGACAGAATGGGGCAAAACAATAGAGTGGTTACAGCTATAGCACTATAGAATGGCTGGCTATTGTAGCTAGAATGTGAAATATGTATTGTATACAGTAAAGCACCCTAATCAAAAGGGATACAGTGGCTATTTGGAGTGTAGGCAGAGATGGACCTACATGAATAGCCTATGTTGTAATATTTATTGCAAAGCGGCAAACCCCTTCCCCTTTTTATTTTCTGTAACCCTGTTGCCGCTATGGAAATGTTACAGCCTGTACTGAATGCTGCAGTTTATCTATTGGATGCATTATGCTGCTTTTAAACTGTAGTTGCATAGGTAGAAATTAGAAGGAACCCTGTTGTAGTTATGCCATATTAGGTTCCAGAGCCTAATTGTAAGAAGCATCGATCACCCTTTATTTAGCAAAGCACTTTACTTAGCTGCACCAGAGATAAACAAAAAGGGTGCAGAGCGAGTATTAGGCATGCTCTCTGAGAGAGGGAGAGCTATACAGAAACACGTAGAAGCCTACCTGGCAAGTGTCAGCTGACGGCTTGACATTTCAGCTGAAAGTACATTGTCTTGCCCCAAATTAGGAGAAAATGCCCTGAAACACATGGCTAACTTTGTGCTACATGAGCAAGAGATGTAGGATAAAGGTTTTTTTCTTGCTACCCTAGGATATATATCAAAGGCTAAGGAATATTGTACTGCATAATAAAGATTACAGCATGAGAAACTCCAGCATACTAATAAACCTGGCATAAACATAGCTAGTGAAAACCTACAGACTAGAATACTGAAAGGAGATAAAGTAAACACAAACCTTCTTCTGGCAACACAGTATGCTTTAAACAAATGTACTACCTGAAGGAGAAAGAATACATTAAGTCTGCCCTTACCTGAAGCAGGGGAAAGAATGAAATATCGTATATAGGGGAACAGCGGTCCCTTTTTATATTAAGCTGTCTGTCACTCAAGTCCCAGTGGAAAGTTTTCCACCTTTAAGAAGGGGAAATCCCGGCTGGCCCAGTAGTGCTGAGGGTTGAGGCGCTGGATGCCACGCCGGTGGCCCAAGTTCGGGAACGGAGCCGGGGGTCGGCAGGGGAGGACTCGGATCGCGCGTCCATGGACAGCTCTCCTAGTCCTAGGGAGGGTTCGGAGGATCTTCCGATGCACTGACATCCCCTGGCGGAGGCTGAGGTACTGCAGTGCATGGCAGTAGACGCTTGGGGATTGGAGCACGGCAGACGTCTTCCAGGGATATGCGGGAGCACTTGCTCGTTTGGTGGGATATCACTGCATGTCTGTGCTCCAGGCAGAAAACCATTGAAATACCCCCTTTCTTCGGGTGAGTCAACAGCGATCAGAAAGCAGTCCATCCGATGCTCACGCCCAATGCTGGCCATCTCTCCGGTACTCCTTGGGGTCTGGGGCCTCCCCTTGGGCCAGGGGGATTGCCCAGACCCCACTTACCTGGAGCAGTTGGTTCAGGTGGGCGGTTGTGGTTGATGACTGGTGGAAGAGACCCTTAGAGATGCCACGAAGGTAAGGGTGCATAACTAAATCGTACAAAAAAAAAAAAGAAGGAACTCCTTCTGGGAAAGTTCCTTCCATTATCTAAAGCTGCTCCTTATTATAGAAGGGTAACTTAAGTCCTTTTAGCCTGTTATTTAATTAAATGAAGGGCCATGATGATGCTTGGTCACCTGACCCAGGTGGGCGGGTATAAATAGTACTGCTTGAGCAAACAGATGTTAGATAGGGTCAGTGTCTTCTGATTGAGTGTAGGTGAAGGACTAGGAGAGTCCTGTGCTGCACTAAAGAGAACATTGTGGAAAGTATTTACAAGTCTTTTCTTTTGAATTGTTTTGATTGTTTTGTTTTTACTTTACATATGGTGCAAAGCTGCTGTTGTTTATCATTATAAAATAAATATCCTGCTTAGAACAAGTGGGTTGCACCAGAAATCTTGTGTTTGTGTCCGTCTGTATTTCCCACACCTTTACACACCACGCTGGTCACCCTCCCTACCTCGGATATAGCTCCATTTACCACCAGCCTCTGTGTTCTGTCCCTCAACCAATTTCCAACCCAGTTCACCACCTTGTGACCCAGTCCCAGGCTACCCACCTTGTTCACAAGCCTCCTATGTGGAATGGTGTTGAATGCCTTGCTGAAGTCAAGGTAGGCTACATCTACCGCTCTCCCCTAATCCACCTCCCTGGTCATCCAGTCAAAGAAATTTACCACAGAAACATAGAACATAGACTTTAACGACAGATAAGGACCTCTTGGCCCACCGAGTCTGCCCATTTCCCTACCTATTGAATAAGTTTCAGATCCTAGTTAACCAACAGCCAACAGGGGAGGATTACATGATGGGTGGAGTGTTATTGTACCAGATTTGTTTGACATGACTTCCCTGACGTGAATCAATGCTACCTCAGATCTTGTGCTCTGCTGGATTCAAGGTGCTCCACTATTTTTTCTTTTAGCAGCAATTCCATAATTTTTCCCACCACTGAGGTCAGACTGACAAGTCTATAGTTACCAGCCTCCTCCCTGCTCCCACTTTTGTGGAGAGGGACTACATTGGCCCTTCTCCAGTCCCCTGGAACCACTCCCATATCCAGTGACCTGTTGAACAGGGATGTTAGTAGTGCAGTCAGTATCTCCCTTAATTCCTTTAATATTCCAGGGTGTATCCCACCTGGCCCCATTGCCTTGTCCACCTTTAGTTTTGTAAGTTCATTTAGGATACTCTCCTGTAAATGGACTGTTGCCCACCTCCCTTCCAACTCTGATTTTAAGCTGTGGTCCTTCCCCCTTCACCCTCCTCTGCGAAAACTCAACATAAATATTTGTTCCAGAATGATGCTTTATCCTGGTTTCCTTCCACTCCCACTCACCCCTCCCCTTTTAGCCTAACAATCCTCCTCCCTGGGCCTTTCTCCTTTCACTAATGTATCTATAAAAAGTCTTCTTTTGCTATTTTCTCCTCTGTCTTCACCTTGGCACCCCTGACCACTTTTCCTGCCTCCCTTTGCCTTTCTAGATACACTGCCCTATCCTTCTCTTTCTGTGACGGTACATATTTTCTGAAAGCCACCATTTTCTCTCTTACTTTCCCGGCCACTTCCAATGAGAACCATAGTGGTTCTCTTTTCCTCTGGCCCTTGTCTATTTCCCGACTGCAAAGGTTTGTTGCCTCCACTATGGCTCCTTTTAGATGGGTCCGTAGTCCCCCCCTCCCTTTTCCCCCCTCTACTAGGGCTTCCCTGAGGCACAACCCCATCCTTGTGAAGTATGTAAAGTACAAGCAAAGTTTATGGGGCTTGAGTATGGGAAATATTGGAAAAACTGAGGTGCCATTAATGTAGATTACGTCCACGTGTTCTGGGACTGCCACATCCTGGTTACATACTGGGACTCTCTACAAGATCATTTTAACACCTTATTTTCCACACTGCCTTTGCTTTTCCCACATTTAGTGCTATTGTTGATCCCACCCGAGACGTCAGTTTATCTAATCGGACATTGCTTCTTATCTGTCTGTTGCTGTAAAGAAAATGATCACTAGGCTTTGGCTTAATGCCACACCTCCAAAAGCAAAGCAGTGTCATAATACAGTTAACCCAATTTACTACATGGAAAGGATTACATCTACCCTCCAAGACAGGGAAATGCAATTCAGAGAAAAGTGGCAAAAGTGGGGTTTCATATCATGGAGTATGATGAATCTTTTGTGCCTTATGAACTTGTCTACTTCTTTTTCGGGTGGGAGTGTGGGAAGAGAAGCTGTTTTTGTTGGGGAGAGGGAACTGGCCACCTGGCCTGTCATCCATTCAACTACCTATATTGCATACTGCATCACCTTTATTTATTTGTGAAATCAGTTTACAACCTTTGAGCCAGAGGCTCGTTTCCAAAGGTACCTCGTCACATTAAAGACATACATAGAGTTTTAGGTTACATAGCATAGGTTTGCAAAACAATAGGCGTTCAACATAGGCGCCACGTCACACTGAGGTCAGACAAAATACATTTAGGTTACAGGGTACATGTAATTGAGAACAGGTGTTACACAAGTTGGTATCAAAATTGAGCAATCTAATAGGTATACATGAAACAGCTGGCACTGGCTAGGTTAGACATAGGTACGTGTACCGGGAAGCGGTGGGGGATGGCTAGGTGGAGAGTCGCCTGTGGGCATTGTCATGAGAAGTCGAGGTGGAGGCTATTTCAGAGACAGGAGCAGCTACGAGTGTTGAAGAGTTGGTTTCAAGGGTGGTTTTGAACTTGGAGATGGTGGTGGCATTGGTGATGGGGGCAGGAGAGAGTTAAACCAGGATGGGGCTCTGTAGCAGAAGGACCTCTGGCCATGGCTGGTTCTTGATCTGGGGACCATTAGAGTGGTCTTGTTGGATGACCATGTTGCAATAGTGGGTGGGATCTGGTGGATGGATGCTGTACTCAGGGGAGAGCCCGAGTAGGGTTTTTTGTGAGGAGGCAGGTTTGATATTGGAGCCGTTCATCCAGGGTAAGGAGTTTAGCCTCGTCATACAGCTGACAGGTGTGTGTGAGCCTGGGGGCACCAGTAATCAATCTGCAGGCTTTATTCAGGGTTAAGAGAATTTTTTTGAGTGCAGTCGTGTCAGCAGCACCATAGACTGGTAGACCATAGTCTACAAGGGACAAAACAGAGGACGAACAGCAGCCGGAGTGCATTTGGGGAAGGCAGGTTCTATATGGAAGAGGATGCTGAGCCGTGTTAGTGGCTGATGTTAGGGCATCAATATGGTTGTGAAATGTGAGGGCTGAGTCGAAGGTAACCCCAAGGTATTTGTAGGAGCAGACTTGTTCCAATGGCTGTTTGGTACTAGGAAGGATATAGAGTGGGTGGTTGCTAGCTTTGTTTTTGGGGTGGGAAAAGAGCATAGCTTTGGTTTTTTTAAGATTGATGACGAGTCTGCGCTCCTTAAACCAAGCTTTGGCATTATTGAAAGACTGCTGTAGGGTGTCCTGAAGGGAGACGGATTGTGGGTGGCAAAAGGACAGCGTCATCTGCATACAGGAGAATTTTGCCAGGCATGCACTGGGCAGGGTATTCAGATAGAGTGAGAAGAGAAAGGGGCCCAGGATGGAGCCTTGGGGGACCCCAGAGTGAATGGGACGGGTATCAGAGAGTATCCCATTGATTTTAACACACTGTGATCGAGCGGCTAGATAGCTTGTGCACCATGCTAGGGGGCCAGCCGAGAGACCAGTGTAGCAGAGAGCATTCAGCAGAAGAGGATGGGAAACGGTGTTGAAAGCCTTTGAGAGGTCGATGAACACTGCACCAGCTAGGGAGCTGGTATCCAAGGAGGAGTGTAGGAAGTTGGAGAATTCAATTAGGGCAGTGCTGGTACTGTGACCAGCACGGAAGCCATGTTGGTCTGGGCATAAGATGTTATGCTTAGCCAGATAATCAGTGATTTGAATGGCCTCCACTTTCTCCAGGGCTTTAGAGGGGGATGAGATTGGCCGGTAGTTGCTGGATACCACCTGTCACCCCTTTATGAATTGGTGTGATTATGGCTGTTTTCCAAGCTGTGGAAATTGGCCCAGGCAGAGCGATCGGTTAATTAGCTGGTGAGTGGGGCAAGGACTTCATCTAGCACCAGCCTGAGGATACTGGGGTCCAGTGAGTCACTGCCTGGACTGTTGCTATTCAAAGCTTTGATTAGATGGGTCTGGCTTCCCAGGCGGAAATCTTACAGAGTGGAAGCTGGGCGTTGGAGGACAGGGGAGGTTGGTTGGGGGAGGGTCAAAGAATACTAAGGAGGACTGAGCTAAGGTCAGTGAAAGCGTGTTGAGCCAGTTAGCTATGGTGGCAGGCTCGGTGGTGGTAGTGCCATTGCTAGTGAGCTGGGATGGGGCAGGGAGCAGATTTTCCATTTAGTTGTTTAATATTATCCCAGAAAGTCCGGGCTGAGCCCCAGGAGGAGGTAAGGGTGGCCTGGAATGGTCGGCCTTGGCTTTCCGGATGGCCCAAGAGCACTTATTCTGGCTGCATTGTAAGCCTGCCTATCAGACAGCCGACCTGCTTTCAGTGGCAAGGTGCCAGAGGTTATCCGATTTCTTAGTAATTGTAGAAGGGCAGAGCTAACCCAGGGTGCATCTGCTTTTTGGACCGGATTTTGGTGAAGGGCAAGAGATCACAGGCCATGTTAAAGTGTGTGAAGAAGGCGAGGGCAGTGTCAATGTCGGTTGCACGATGAATGGGGGACCAGTTTATCTGGGTGAGGAATAGTTTGTTTTTGCAGCCCACCAGGGCGAGGGCGCCTGTGAGGTGGTCTGGCTTTGGGTTTGGGATTGGGGACTGCCCAATGAAATAGGATAGGGAGTGGTCACTTAGGGAGTCTGGTAGGACCTGGATGTTTTGGATTTTGGGGTCGGTTGGTTATAATAACATCCAGAAGGGTGCTAGTACCTCTCTTAGGGTTTATTCTCGTGGGCTGGGTGATGAGTTGCATCAGGTCTTGGGCGGCAAATGAGTCTCTGATCGTGGAAGAGGAGGTGCTGAGCCAATTTATGTTAAGGTCCCCAACTAGGATTTGTTCCGCCTTATGGTGGAGGGAGGCCAGATAGTCACTTAAAGATACCAGGGCCGGGTGCTGGTTCTTTGGGGGAACGTAGGCCGTGGTGAGATAGAGAGGGCTCCTAGAGGGGTCCGGGGTGAGTTTGAGGGTAAGAGCCTCGGCCCCATTTACAAGGGCAGGTGGGGAGCGGTCCAAGTATTGTGTCCCTAGTGTAGATTGCATAGCCTCCCCTGCTTGTTTACTCGGGTCCTCCCGTATAAGGTATAGCCTGGGAGGGAGACAAATGAGTCAGGGGTGGATTTGGACAGCCAGGTTTCAACCAGGGCTATGATGTCTGGTTGATGAGCCATGGCCCAGCACTGTAGGGCATCAGATTTTTCAGCAGGCTGCATATGTTCATGGAGGCTATTTGGAGACCAGTGGGCTGAGTGGGTGGGTGGGAGGGGGCAGGGCCTGGGTTGGGATGTATGTTCCCTGTCAGGAGTAGAAGGAGGAGAACTGCTCTGGTCAGAGGGTGGCAGATGGAGAGTTTACGCCGGGAGCGATAGGATGAGAAAGGGGGTTTCGTAGCATAGGTGGGTGGTAGGGCAGCACAGGCAGAGAAGGCTTGTGTGATCAGATGCCCAAGGGAGCCGGGGGAGGAAAGGTAATGTCCGGATGGGGGTGAGGTGAGAGGAGCATATGGGGTGTGTGAGGAGGAGGAGGGGGGAGGCAGTGGTATAGGAGGAGGGAGGACAGGAGGGTAGGTAGGAACACTGGAGTAGTGAGGCCGAGGGTTAACAGGGACAATAGGGTTGGTAGAAGGCAAAAGGAGGAGGAGGAGGAGAAGAGAGAGGCAGGTGGGCAGGAGGTGCACATGCATAGTTGGTAAGGGTGGGAGAGCTGAAGTGAAGAAAGAATGGGGGAACTAGGATGATAGAGGGGGAGATAGTAATGAGAGGTCACCTCTAAGTGCAGTTGCTGCTTTGGTACAGTGGCAGAGCTGGTGCCTGAGGTGCACATGGCACTAGGTTCAAATCTTGCCCAGGGTAGCAGGAAGGACCCCAGACAGTGGCTATAGCAGCAGAGAGCTGGGCTCAAGGTCTGCAGAAACAATCAGATAACAATTTAGCAGTGTTTGAGGGTTAGAGTTTTTTTTAGAGTTTGAAATCCTACAGAAATAATAGACAGGTGTGCTAGCTGAGTGGTGGAACTGCTGACTTAGATAGTGGGGATGCAGGGTTCAAAGGCAGCAAGAGAGAAGTGGTAAAACTTTATATTTTGGCGGGGGTAAGAGACTAAAAGGCCTAGAAAGTAGGAATAAAATAGGTAGACAAAGTGGTTAAGAGGTAGAGCTGCTGACTTTGACTACAAGGGTACTGGGTTTGAGCACAGCTTAGGGACAGAGTGTAGAAAGTTTTTTAATTCAGAAAAGGAGGGAGGAAGGGTTAAGAGTTTGAAAGTAGAGAAAGATGTTGGCCTGGTTCATTGGCTTAGTGGTTAGTCAGTAGACTTTGGAAAAAAGGGTACCAGGTTTGAGGTTGCTGGGTGTTTAGTGGTAGGCTGATGGGAGGAGTGAGGAAAGTAGATAGCAAAAAGGGTTCAAAGTGAACTGCAGGGACCTCTAGTGGGTAGGTTTGCAAACAGTTGCTAGGAAGGGGTAAAGAGTTGAAAGAGGAGTTAGAGTGGAGAGTGCAGCAACCCCTTGTGGTTGGTGTCTATAAGCTGCAAATGGGAAAATGGACACTTAGTAAAAAGAAGGGTAGGTCATGTGATGTGACATGTGACCTGCCAGCAGCAATAAATGAAGTGCCAATCCTGGGGGGGGGAAGGGCTACACAACAGTCAGGCTGTAGTGCAGGATGCTTTATACCTTACAGCATCCCCCATTCATTACCTTCTGGGGTTTACATCCATCTCATAGGCTAGGATGCACATGTGACCAGGTGTTTGAAATCCGATCAGCCTAGTCCTGCCTAGTCCCACCTCCTGGCCACAGGACTCCAGTTCTTCAATGTGCTTCGTTATGAGAACACTGTCTATCTTCCACAACTGTTCAACTAATTAAGGTAAGACCAAACTCATTTTCTCCATGCATACTGAATTAATCCTAGACTTATAACTGCCTCAACATCCTATTAATTAATAGAAGTTTAGTACATGATTTTTATTAATATTGTTGCTGCTCCCTGATTACAAAATTAAGGAAAACTCAGAAGAGTGTTTATGCACATGAATTAGAATGTCTTCTTCTTAGATAAACAGTGCTAGTTAGAGATACATTGCTTTTGCACCAGGCTCAGAATTTATGTTTTTTAACGCACAGCTCTTATACTCTGTTACAGGGTTTCGTGTGTCAGCCCAGCTTCTCAGTTACAGCTATGTTCGTTTCTTGAATGTTTTTAACAGGTCTACTGTTAATTTCATTGTTCGATAACCAAGAGCCCACTAACTAGCAGCTACTGTAGGTCTCGTCAGCTGCAAGCTAGGTCGTTTTTAATTATAGGCCTGTTTTTTGGATTTTGGGGCATTAGTCAGCCAGGATTTTAAAAATGGCACCTCTGGAGAATTTCAATTATGGCAACTGCACTCCCTCCCCTCCAACTTTCCAGACCACATGGAGTGCTCACAGGGATCACAGACGTTATAGTCCTAGGGAGCCTATCTCAGAACTCCTTGCGAGCAGTTCCGAGATACTAAACATAGGTTGGGCCCCCTTGCAAGTGGGCCCCTGCAATAATGCTAGGAAGAGGGTACTGGCCACCTGGCCTGTAATTCATTCAACTACCTATGTCTTCTATGGCCACAATGGATGACACCTTGTTTATATCATTTACTAATTTTTGTTATTTGTAAACCTCATAGGGGAAGTTCTTTGAATCCGTTGTATTGAAAGCAATGTTCATGTTTGTTTTATCTCCATCTGTTGTGCTGTCTTTTGCTCTGTATTTCTTTTTATAAAATCAATAAAGTACAAATATAAAAAAAAAATTAAAAATATATGCCTATTCATTGGGTACAATTCAGTTGGCAGTGCAAAGGCAGGTACACAGGATACAGGAGAGTGGCAACCCCACTTCACAGCAGATATCATTCAATATTAGTTACAAGACTTTGTCATTGGAACACACATTACACAGTTCACAGTTAGCATGCTACCAAGGGTGAGATACCTAAAAGGCCTTGGAAGTCCCCTGTAGCTGGAGTTTTTTAATCTGTTTCTCCTTGGTTGGTGCAGGCTATGCCTCTTACTGACCCTCCCAGCCCTGTCACCTGACATCTCAGGGACTTACCTCAATCCCAGTGCTTCCCCCATGGCTTACTCCCTGTGGCAGGGGTCAGTGGCTTACTGCCGACGAACAGATCTGGTTTCTGGGAAAGACACTGTAGCCTGGTGTGCAGCCTACTAAGGGTTGGTATCATCCTGTGCTGCATCCAGCCATTTTTCCATCATTTTTCTCCCCTGGAGGAACGAACATGCACTACCGTCTAGATGTATCTATGCACACTGCCGTGCATAGGACATCGTTGTCTGCCATTCTTCAATTCCCCAAGTTGTGATCCCTGGCTGCCTCCACCCCTAGCCACCACTAGAGGCCAGACGTGTTCTGGGACCTGCATCCCTCCCTCTCTCCCTCCCCAAAGGAGGAGAAGAGCAGTCTGTTGGATGCTCAGTCCTCATCTCCCAGCCAACCCCCAGTGACCCAAGTCTGCTCCTGACCCTAGGTTGTTGGTGTGATGCCATGTGAGGCACAATGCCTCAGCCCTCCACACCACCAGGCCAGCTTCAGTAGGTGGAGTTTAAGCTTCCCCCACCATGTAAGGCTTCATTTCATGGAATACCTCATACAGTCTCTTAGCTCGAGGAAGTATATTATCTTACAAAGCCCTCCTTATTGGACCCCAAACTTCTGAGTATATATGGGATTTGTGTATAACGTTATATTGTGTCCTTTCTATCTTCATGCTTTCCACCATAGCATTAAGCTAGTGTGTTATTGGGGTGGAGGTTACCAGCCAATCAAGTCTGTACCAGGACCTGCTTCCCAATCACAAGGCTCAAAAGGCAAAAGAGATGTCTATAGTACTGGCCCATTGCTCCCCCCAGTTGCAACCCCAGAAGGACCTGCTACACTGTCCTCTCAAAAGGGAACTACAGTATTCTAGAGATGGTATGGACTATTTCTCTCCAGTAGGGCCCCACCTTGGGGCACTGCAGTGCCAAGTGGAACAAAGTGCCTTCTGAAACTAAGCATTTTGGACAAGCACAAGGCTTGTTCTGATCAATTATATGAGCTAGGAATAGGATAAAGTATACCCTATGCATAAAATTAAAGTACTGGCCCGTCACCCCATCCCAGTCCAAACCCCAGAAGGCCCTGCTCTGCCATCCCCTCAAAAGGGAGCTGCAGTATTCTAAAGATGGTATGGGCTGTTTTTTTCTGCCCTATGCATAGAGGATAATGGATGGGCAGCATTTAACAGCAATGCTGTATTCACATCAAGAGGTTGCCATGACAATATAGTAAACCTTGAGAGCAAAGCTTGAGAAGTTTACTGTTGTCCTGGCAACCTCGAGAAGTGAATTCATTGTTGTTAACTGATGCTGTCTTTTATAGTGTATGGGAACCGGTAGTCAACAACGGAGCATTTCTCAAGGCTTGGGTCCGGTTCCCTTATGCGGCCCAACTGTGGTGGGGCTGAATGAGGACAGAGAATCACTTTGTGCGGCTGCATTGGTGAGGAAAAAGTTGCGGCGGCTCAGGAAGAACTTAAGGTACACACACACACACACACACACATTAACAACTCTGTACTCTTGTGCTGTTCTTTTTTTTTCCTGAAGCACCGTTCTCATCTGGATTGATGTCTCACCACACGGCCGTTCATGAGGAGCAAGGTTTGCAGGGCGCGCATGTGCTAAGACATTTGAAGTCATTGTACCATCAATGTGACATACTCAAGATGGTGCAAGAACCTCATGACGTCACATTGATGGTACAACAATGCTAGGAATTCATCAAATTCCTTTTATAATAAGGCTTGCCCATACACTATATATAATTAAAGTGCACCTAGCACAGCCTGTTGTTGGTCAAACACAGCAACCCCCCCTCCCCCACCAGTTCTCTCATTCTACCCTCAGGCCAGTGGGTTTCCCCAAATCCTCCTTCCAGTATTCTGTAAGAGTGGACAGAACATTTTGGTCATCTCCTAGCAGCGCAGTATAGAATTGTTTAATGGAACGAGCCCCGACCATCTGACGAAGAATTATTCCTTCTTCTGTGGATATTTGAGGGAGACATCTGGTGCTTCTATATATTTTTAGAAAATGGGTAGGGAGATTACTTGTTTCAGATTGGCTAATGGCATCAGTTTGCTGGTCCAGTATCAGGCAACAGAGACTGAAAAATAATGAGTCCCACTCTCTGGCTGCCTGAATAAGTTCCAATATCAGTGTGCCAATGGAATTTTCAATTTAAAAAAGCAGCCATGTTTTTTCTCTCACTTAGCGAGAGATAAACCCCCCCCAAGCTTGTTTTTGAATTCACTGGACATGTAAAAATATCTGTGTCCCCAGCACTATCACTACCCACATAATGCCTTTTCCTTTTTTTACCTTTTTAATCATGGAGCTACAGCCACTGAAAATATCTATAATTTAAACAGTTATTTTAAGGGGGTGGAAAATAATGAATAAGCTGTACCAGCGCACTCTGCACTACTGGTCAGCATTGCTTGTGCTCTCTCACTCCGCTCCTGATGTCATGCTGGTACTGTAGTGTAGCAGTGTGACAGTTTATCGCGGGCACTCTGTTGATATCCCATTTCCTCTCGAGAGTAAACTTGCAGTGCACTCGCTTTCCTCCCAACAAGTCTAGCAGGGACAGGTATGTTAAAAAAAGAGTAACAAAGAAAAAAAATCATCTGCCTGTTCCAGACTTAAAAATGAAAGTGAACTTGTTTCTCTGCTGCCTCTCGCTATTTCTAGATTGACTGAGTGGCAGGGCAGAGTGGCTTAACAGTAAACAAAGAACCGGGAAGACAAAAAAATTATATTAAGAAAGAAAGATATGTGATAAATGAGAATTCTTTGTCTTGTCTTTGGCTGGGGGGGAGTTTGAAAAGACTCCATAAAGAAAAATCAGAAAAAAACTACTTTTGAACCAGGCAGCGGTGCCCTCCATGTAAGCAATAGTACTCAACAGATTGGGCAGTATTGGGCTATACAGGACTGCCAAGGGGTGTAATGAGGCCTGATGCCGCAGGCAGAGGGCCTTATTGCCTCTGGATGGTCCATTATAGCCCAATAACTCCCACCCTGGAGGGTATTATTGCACTTAGAAAATGGGTAACGTGCCATTGTTATATAATATTAAAAAAATAAAATAAAACATGAGCAAAAAAAACAAACAAAAAAACTCACTTTTCTTGTAAAATAGTCCCTCCATTGGTATATAGAGAGCACTGCTGTCAGTGTTCTAATATACAGTACTAACATACTAACATACTATTTGCCAGCAGATTAGGCCTTACGGTCTTTCGAGTCTGCTCGAACCTCAGATCCCTAGTTGGGTGCCGAGGCCCCTTGTGTTCCAGAAACCCCTATCATCCATCCCCACCCCCCTGGGATAGGCCATCATCTGATACATCCACTTTCTGTGTCTGTCCCTCCCACCCTCTCTTGAAGCCCTCCACTGTGGATCTCTGAACCAGCTCGCCAGGCAGTGCGTTCCAAGGGTCCACCACCCTCTCAGTGAAAAACCTCCTCCTCTTTCCCCCCCTCACCCTTCCACCTTCCAACTTCAAACCATGCCCTCTGTTGATACCTCCCTGTTTTAGTCTAAAGATCCTCCATGTTTACCCTATTTATTCCCTTAAGGTACTTGAAGACCTGCATCATGTCCCCCTGTCTCTCCTCTCCTCCAATGAAAACAGGCAGAGCTCCTCAAGTCTGTCCGCATATGTCAAATCCCCTAGCCCTCGTATCATCTTAGTTGCCCTCCTCTGTACCCTCTCCAGAAGCTGTATGTCCTCTTCAAGTGTGGTCTCCAGTACTGTACACAGTACTCAAGGTGTGGTCTAACCAGTCCATTGTACAGCGGCAGAATCACTTCCTTGCTCCTAGAGGTGATCCCCCACGATGCATCCCAACATCCTGTTTGCCTTGCTAGCCGCTCTCCTGCACTGCTCAGAGTTATTCATACATGCATCCACCATGACCCCTAGGTCTTTTTCCCCTATTGAGGCCTCCAGTGCCTCCCCTCCCAGGGTGTACCTGTGTTTAAGGTTTCCCCGCCCAAGATGTAACACCTTGCACTTGGTGATATTGAAATTTAATTTCCATGTGTGAGCCCAGCTTTCCAAGGTGTCCAGGTCTCCTTGCAGGGCCAACCTCCCCTCTTCTCCCTCAACTACTGCTCCCATCTTGGGGTCATCAGCGAAGAGACTCATTTCACACCCTATACCCTCCCTGATGTCCGATATGTATGCATTAAACAGGATCGACATGACGAGTCTCATGGCACTTACTACTAACCTCTCTAGGGTTCGAGAGCTTCCCACAGACCACTACTCTCTGGGTGCATCCAGCTAGCCAGTTTTCAATCCATCTGACCATCAAAGGGCCTACTCCTAACCCCATCAGTTTCTCCACCAGACCATTGTAGGGGACAGAGTCAATCGCCTTACTGAAATCCAAGAATAATACATCCACAGGCTTTCCCCTGTCCAGTTCTGATGTTACCCATTTGTAGAACTCCACAAGATTGGTTTGACATGATCTACCTGGCACAAACCCATGTTGCTGGCTATCCAGACCTCCCACTTCTTCCCAGTACACCCCCAATTGTTCCTTTAGTATACTCTCCATTAATTTTCCCACCACCGTGGTCAAACTCATGGGTCTATAGTTACCTGGTACTTCCCTCGACCCCCCTTTATGGATTGGCACCACATGTGCCTCTCGCCAATCCCTAGGTACCCTCCCTGTCTCAAGTGACCTGTTGAAGAGCTCCGCCAGGGGTGCAGCCACTATGTCCGCCAATTCCCATAGTACTCTCAGGTGAATGCCATCCGGCCCAGGAAATTTGTCTTTCTTTAGGGCCTTAAGGGCTAACCACACCCTTTTGGCAGAGATAGCATCATCTGTCCCCTCCACCTTTCTGGCCTTTTTATCCTTATCCAGATGTGACACCCCTGGGGTATCTCTCCCTCCCTCTTGCTCCATTTCTGTTGCTCCCCTGATCCCACTCTCTGCCGCTTCTATCCTCATAGTGCCTTGCTTTGTAGATGTCCCATCCCCCTCCCTAGTGAACACAGAGGCAAAGTACTCATTAAATACCTCTGCCTGGTCCCTCACCTCTTCCACCCACCCTCCTTCTGATCTCAATCTGCTGAGATGGCCCTTAGTTTTTCTCCGCTCCCCAATGTACCGGAAGAACCCCTTTTCCTCCATGTATCCCTGTGCCAGCCGCCTCTTACTGGACTTTGCTCCTCACCATCCGGGTGACTTTTTCTAGATGCAAGATGGTACATTTCTTATCCCTATCCCTCTTGTTGTTTTATATTTTTGTAGGCTGCCTTCTTTTCTCTGACTGCTACCTGTACCTCACTGGACCACCAGCATGGTTTATGTGACCTTGCTCCCTTACGTTTCAACTTAGTGCAGATCCTGACTGCCTCATGAAGACCTGTTTTATGACCTCCCATCTCCTTTCCACACTTGTCATTGATGTAATCCCCTTCAAGTGATCCTTGAGAATATTTCCCATGCCCACAAAGTCTGCCCCCCTGAAGTCCACTGCCAGTGTCCTAGATCTCACGCCCCCTTCCCCATGCTTATTTTAAACCAGACAGTATTGTGGTCACTCCCAGTCAGGGGATCCTCTATAACCAGGTCCTTTACCAGATCCCCATCTGCCAGAACCATGTCCAGGACATGTCCCTCCCTTGTGGGCTCCATCACATGCCATGTTAAGAACACATCCTGGAAGCCGTCCAGCAGCCTCTGCTCCTTGGCCACCTTAGAGGACATGGTTCCCAAGTTTGTACCTGGCATATTAAGGTCCCCCATCAACACCACTCCTTCCCTTTGGTCCACACTGGCAATGTGATGTTGTCCAGCAAACCATCCTCTAGAACATCACTCATCCCGGGGGCCTATATACTACACCCAGCTTGACCTTATCTCCTGCTGGGATCGTAGTGACCCATAAGGCCTCCACGTTTTCCTCTGTCTCTTCTACCCTAGCAATTTCTATGTCATCTCTAATGAACATAGCCACTCCACCCCCTCTGCCCTCCTTTCTATCCTTCCTAAGCATAGTGTACCCCTGCACGTTTAGGTCCCAGTCATGGTTTTTGTTGGCCCACATCTCCGTGACTGCTGCCACATCCACCCCACCCCCTGAACAGCATGGCCTGGAACTCTGGCAACTTGTTTCCCAAGCTCCTGGCATTTACTATCACCAACCCCCCCCTTATCCCTGATCCCCTTTGTCGAACCCCACCCAGGTTCCTTATACTTCCATCCTCCTCTGCTCCTCTTGAAACCTCCACCCCAGTCTGTTTCCCTCCCCTTGGGTTTGAAGGCTACCCTCTATCTGGAGGAAAGGGCTTCTGGTCAGCCCCTCCCTTATCCCTTCCCCACCTCACAAGTTTAAACCCCACCTTTCTTGAATGTAGTCAGCCATTCCTTGTTTAAGGACTTCCTTCCCTAGTGGGGCAAGATGAAGCCTGTCCTTGGCATACAGTCCCTTATCCTCCCAAACTCCTTTCCAGTTCCCTAACACCCCCAACCCACTCTCTTCACTCCACTTCCTGAGCCAGTCATTAACCTCTGTGATCTTCATTTTTTTCTCCACTGAGGCCTTTGGTACTGGCAATATCTCTGAAAAGGAAAAGTTGCATCCATTATCCCAACAGACTCTGGCAAGTTCTTGGAACCTTGCTTGGATTTCCAAAACGCTATTTCCCTCTAGATCATTAGTTCCCAAATGCACCAGGAAATCCAGTTTCCCTCCACAATCCCTGACCAGTTCATACACCATGAACTTTGCTCTGTGCACTGTCAGCCCAGAGATACTCATTACCTTCACCTGGCTATGGCATCCATCCCCCTGTCCCTCCCACTGGATACCCCTAATCATCGAGTCTCCCAATAACAGAACCTTAACACCGCCATCATCCTTATGGTTACTTCCACTATGCCCTCTCAGTCCCCCCCCCCCACTTTATTCATGATCTCAATTCCATGGGAGTCTTCCTACCTTATTAGAGACCCCCTTGTCACCCTCCCCTTTCTGCCCCCTCATTATTTTGCCCACTTAACTCAGACCCCCTCTGAATAGGTGTCCCTTTCAACCCTGTCTTATCCGAACCATTTATCCTGGCCCTGATGGTTTCCCCTTCCCCCACACCGCCATCCTCCCCCCTTGTAATAGTACCCCTGCCTCCAGAGGCTTCTCGGGTCCCCTTTAGCTAGGGCCCCATCCTTGGTACTGACCCTGCTGAAGGAGTGGCCCTCTCCCACCTCCTTGTCTCCCAGTTTCTCTCCAGTCATGATTTCCTCCCTCATGTCTGCAATATGTTGCATCTCCCCCATCTGCTTAACATTTATGTTTCCCCTTCTCCTTCTGGGACTATTTCTATCCTTTCCATTGCCGGTCTGTGATGCCCTATGGGTATCCGACTCCCTCCCCCCAGCCTTTGTATCAGTTTCCTCATTTCCACCAACCCCTTCCTCCCCCTCTAGGTTGCTTAGTAGCTCAAATTTATTGTGACACTCTGTGTCAGCCTCCATCAAGTAACCCGAGTTTCCCCTGACTGCACTCTAAACTGCCCCTCTTCTTCCCCTCTTGCTCTGTTCTCCTTAGGAGCTCCCTTCCCACAGTCTGCTGTTTTAGGCTTCCCCACAACAGCCCCTCCCTTCTCAATGCCTGCTCTACTACTCTTCCCCACAACAGCCCCTCCTGACTCTTCCCCCTCTACTCTCTTTGTATTCGGAATGTTCACCCCGTACACTTTCCCCTTAGCGTCAACATCCCTATCTAAGGGTCCTCTGTCCCTAATATCCCCTCTCCTGCTTGCTGTAACGTAACGTCCTGTAATTTCAGAGCGTTGCCCCAGCCACCCCTCAGCCCCACCCTTCTGCTGCCCATATCCACACCCCTTAACCTTGACACCCCCAGCTCCCCAGCTTACTCCCTTAACCAAGATACTTCACTCCTGATACAAGATAGCTGTCTACAGAGTGACAGCCCCTCTCTCCAGGCCCAGTTGAGAATTATTGCCATCCCACAGCCTGTGCAGCCTACAACCCTTCCACAAGATGCCTGCCATGGTGTAATATGGCCACCCCGTTTGTCTCCCTCTGTTTATGTTGCTACACCCCTTTTCCAGTCCCTTCCCTGAATACAGTTTCTCTATACTGACTGCAGTTATTTACAAACCCACTTCAACCCCACCAATAAAGTTCCCAAGTCTCACAAACACATACAGTCCAGTGTGTGTCCAGTCCCACTAACAGTGTGTGTATGCTGACATCAGGTACCGTATGATGCCACAGGCCCACCAGTTCCTGTTGCTTCAAATTTCAGTCCCAGACAGAGATACACAGCCCTTCAATCCCAACCCCCAGTGGCTTTTCAGTATTTAAGAAAGCCTACAAAACAGGGTGGGTGGCAGGGCTCTTACCAACACCAGGCAAACATCACATTTAAATTTCACTCTAATTAACACTGCCAAACAAGTGTTCCCAAGCCCCAAAAGTTACAATATCACAGGCAAAGTAACAGTTCTAACTCAAAGTAGTAATTTTTAACACACAGAACTAATTTCACGTACAAAACTATTCAAATATTTCAGTTAAAACAGAATATAAACCCAGACCTCTGCCCTTACCAGCCTCCTGCTTATGTTCCCAAGTGAACAATGAAAGACAATGTTCAATAGTGTTTTTTTCCTGACTTTTCCTTAAGGAGTCTTTTCAAAGTGCCCACCCCACCCGGCCAAGGGCAAAACAAAGGGCTCTCATTTATCACATATTTTTCTTTCTTTCTTTATTATATTTTGTTGTCTTCCCAGTCTGTCTTTTTTAGTCTTCATTTACTGTTAAGCCGCTCTGGCTCACCACTCAGTCAACCTGGAAATAACAAGAGGCAGCAGCGCGACAACTTCACTTTCATTTTTAAGTGTGCATATTCTGATCCCAAATTTTCAACATGGCCATTCTGGGATGCCACCTCATGACCAGTGGTGGCAGAATTATACAAAGCAGGTCCAAAAGGTGATTTTGCAGTTGCGCAATCAAATTTCGGGCAGGATTTGAAACCTTTCACCACCCTTGTTCATGAGGTGGGGTCATAAGAAGGCTATGTTCAAAATTTGGGGTCAAGATATGTAAAACTAGCAACTTTGTGAGTGTACATTGACATTTTTTTATGCTGGCCCATAACATTGGTAATTTTAGATATTTTGACCCCACGTTTTCAACATAGCCATTTTTCACACCACCTCATGAGTATGACAGCTATCATTTTTCAGATCCAGGCCAAAATATGTTTTCACACAATGAAGTTTTGGTGGGGATTTTAAAATTTTCACCTACCGGGTTCATGAGATGTGTCACCAGGTGTGGGTTAAGGATAACACAATTTCAGGCACACCACAAGTCAGGTGCATAAAAAATGCATGGTTGCATTTATCATTTTATTTTTATCAAGTAAAATATGCAGAAAGCAAAATGGTAAGTCAGAGAACTGCTTAGCTTCAACAGTTTCTAAGGCTTTTCTTCAGCCTAGCATGAATCAAACAGTGTGAAAGCACACATTACCAGGAGGTCTTCCACCTTCCTCAGTCAGTATACAACTGACCACCCTATCTATCCTCTCTTAGCATTGAGGTGGGGCTTTTTATAAGCTCACTAGAAGTTAGAACAATTTTCCATGACCTTTTGAGTAACAGCAGACATGACATAAAACTAGCCACTAGGGGCCACTGTTGCTCCATAGAGAACAGTTATTTGGCAGCCACCTGGAGCACAGAAGAACTTGTTTGCAACATTGGAAAGGTCAGAGCTGAGGTAAGAACATTCTGTGCTCTCCTAAACTCTCCTGCAGGGTCATATTACCTCATGCTGTCTGCTGCAAAATATATCTTAGAATGGAGCTGCTAACATCCAGAAAAAGCAGACACAAGTTTCTGTTATTCTTATATTAAAACTGCCTTCTTAGTTTTGTTTTATGGCCATAGACCAGAGAAGAAAGCAGGCCTGCGATTTGTGCAAGTCCTTCTCGGCTTCAGTCTTGGAGGACTGCATTGCCAGAATACTTCTTAGGTGCCCCAAAAAATGGTACCTGCTGGTCAAGTCTAAGGAGGCCCGCTGGGCAGTGTCTGTGGTGGTGGGCTCTGCGGTACAGTTGGAGCAGATGACCACCCTCGAGGAGGAGGCAGCCCAGGCCGCATCATCTTCTTCCTTGGCCGTGGCATTTATCCCGCTGTCCTTGGGCTCCTCCTACTCAGCTTCTTTTAAGGAGCTTTGTCAGTCCCTCTCCACTAAGGGAGAAGGGCCTTTGGGACATTCCAGTTGGTCCAAGAAGAAGGACTCTAAAGGTAAGTCCCACCTTCGACGTTCTTGGGAGCAGGAGAGATCCCCTTCACTGGACCATCAACTCTGGCTTCACGGTGTCCCCGTCAGGTCAGCCGGCCAAGACATCCGTCAATGCGGTTGAGATTTTTCTCGACCCGTTGGACGGTTTGTCGACTGGAGAAGCCAACAACCCTTCTTCACCGGTTCCCCCGATGGTTACTGAGGACTTGTCCATGCCTTCTGTGCTGAAGTCCCCTGTCAAGGTCCCTGAACTGAAGGAGGGGTGGGTTTCCCCCATCCCCTTTCTGACCAACCTTCAGAATCCCCGAAGATCTCGGTCCTCTTCCAGGTCCAGCCAATCCCGACAACATCGGCAGTCTCGGTACCATGGAAAGCGGCATCGCCACTCATCCTCGTCGTCCTCTTCCGAGGATAGGCTCTGGCACAAGTTGCATTGGCGCTATGAGGATTTGATGTGGCAGCAACTTTTGTTGACTGGTAACAAGCCAACTCCATTGCCTTCTCCGGCCATTAAGTGGCTGTCACCGCAGCGGATGAAAAACAACCACTCGTGGTGATCAAGGAGTCAACCCCGGCACCGGTTGTTTGGCCGAAGCCGGCTGCTCCACCTTTTGTGGTGGAACCCCTGCTTCCACAACCGAAGACTGGGGCCCTGACCAAGGATTCTCGGTCGGGTCAGGGCTTACCCCACAGGTTGTTGGTCACCCTCACTCCCGAGAAACTTTGGCAGGTGGAGGGTGGCTCAGGTGCTCGGCAGCTGTTCACAGACTCCTTGGAGTCTGATGATGACTCCTCCCTGTTCTCCAGGCTGCTTAACCTGGAGTCTGCAGGGGGACAGTCGGTGGACAAGAGCCCATCCTTGTTTTTGGGTTTGCTTCGACTCATCTCAGAATCCACTGGAATACAGATCGAACCCATTTCAAACTGGGCCAAGTATCCCCTTACGGAGATACTGGACCGAGGGGATTCCCCTACGGAGGCCTTTCCAGTGGCCGAGGCCATTGTTGGTCCATCCTGGAGTTGTGGCAGCGGCCAACATCTTGTCCCGCACCTTCGGCCAGGATGGCTTGTAAGTACACGGTCCTCACCGGTTCACTCTACGGTTTCTCGGAGCACCACTCTGTGGAGCGGTTAGTGACTGATAGTGTTTTGCGGCATTCCGGGAATGCTCAGGACTGGACAATCCACCTGATAAGGAATCCAAAAAGTTGGATTACTCGGGACAGAAGGTTTACGCTGCTTCCTCCCTAGGCCTTCATCAGGCCAGCTCAGCACTTCTGATGGCACATTTCTCACACGCCCTTATGGGCTCCCTGGATGAGGCGATTCCTCATCTCCCGGCTGACCTTCAGATGACAGTCAAGCAGATGCGGGATCAGGGAAGGGCGGTGGCAAAACAACAGCTCCAAACTTCACAGGACATTGATGATTCTTGTGCCCGATCAGTAGTGGCCGCAGTGGCCATGTGCTGCAGAGCTTGGCTGCAGATCTCCACCTTCACAGCGGACACCCAGCACAAGTTGGCAGACGTTCCCTTCCTGGGCACCGACTTGTTCAGACCGTTGGGGAAGACCATCTCCAGAGGATCGAGAAGTCCAATGTCACCTTGGACTCAGTCATGTATGCCCAGAAGGACAAAGGCCGCCAGCAGCAGCGTAAGACCTTTCGCCCTTCCCCCCCGGCACATCCAGCCCAGCAGCACCAGCACCAGGGCCAGCAGGCACACACATGGCACCCTAAGGCCAAGTCTGCTGCTTCCTCCAATAGGAAGCCTGGAGGCAAGGGTCCAGGAGGTCCCTCAGCAGACTCTTCCTCCAAACCTGCCTTTTGATGGGTTGAGAGGTGTCAACCCCAACCTCATCATTCCTCCATGGGCCCCCCCATGGGGGAACAGCTCTGCCACTTCTTTTCCACCTGGTCCCCTATCACCATGGACCACTGGGTGCTAGAAGTGGTAGGCAGGGGTCTGCCTCTTGAATTTGAGCAGTTCCCTTCCTATCGAGCCATCGTCCCATGGGGGGCAACGGGTTCTGCAGCCTCTCTGTTGGCTCATTGAGTCGACATTGCCTTGCTTCTCCAGAAGGAGGTGATCGAGGAGGTGGCGTACCCTCCTTCAGACTAGGGTTTGTGTCCAGGTATTTCCTGGTCCCAAAATGGACGGGGGCTGGTGTCCCATTCTCGACCTGCACAACCTGAACAAGTTTCTAAGGCTGAGCACCTTCAGGATGGTCATTCTGGCTCAGGTTATTCCATCCATGGAAGTAGGGATGTGGTTCTGTTCTCTGGACCTTCAGGACATGTTGCTTCATGTCACAATCGATCCATCTCACCAGTGATTCCTCCGCTTCAGAGCAGAGGGATCCTTTTATGAGTTCCAGGCCATGCCCTTCGGCCTCTCTCCAGCTCCCAGGGTTTTCACCAAGTGCATAGCAGTGGTGACAGCATTTCTGCAGCGCCGAGGGGTCCGGGTGTACCCTTACCTGGATGATTGGCTGATTGCAGCCCCCTCCAGGTTGGAGGTGGAGTGGTCCAGGGATCTGGCCCTCCAGGTCTGCTCTCAGATTGGTCTTCTCATCAGTGAGGCCAAATCAGAACTCGTGCCTTCGCAGGTGATTCAGGTCATCGGGGCAGAGCTTGACTCTCTGCAAGCCAGAGCCCGGCTCCCGGTGGACAGGGCCGAGGTCCTTTCCTCTTTTACCCAATCATTTGTGGTTGGGCAATTGCGTCCTGCCTGGGACTTCCTGTGCCTTCTGGGCCTCATGGCGGCCTACACCACTGTGGTCCATTGGGCCCACTGGCATATGCGTCCCCTGCAATGGGGACTGGTCAGCCAGTGGTTACAGCGCTCTGGTGACCCAGGAGATGTGGGATGGCCTGCAGTGGTGGCTCGCCCCAGCTCATCTACAGGAGGGTATCCCGTTAGTCTGCCCTGAGCCAACGGTCATGTTAATGACCGACACCTCTCTGATGGGTTGGGGTGCCCATCTGGGGGAGTTCAGGGCCCATGGCCTCTGGTCCCCTCAGGAGTCTCAATGCCACATCAACCTGCTGGAGCTTTGAGTGGTCCGACTAGCCCTCACCGCCTTTGCTCTGTTTGTACGGGGCCAAATGGTCCAGGTCCAGATGGACAACACCACGACCTTGTACTCAAGGCCCCTAGAATTCTGCGGTCGCAGAATTTTGCACAGAACTTGCAATCTACCACAGAACTTCTTCGGTGCCCCAGAATTCACTCTCCTTGTTGATTTTTTATTAATATTTCTGTTTTTCCATAGAATCTGGTTCCCTTCCCCTCTTTTTATATCCTAAACCCCCAATATGCTCAGAATGTGATATTATCATTGCTATCACATCATACATTAGCTAATAAAATGGCTGCAATCTGCAACAGAAATGAACAGTCACTTATCTACCACAGCTCCCACTGCCAGAGATGGTGGCACTGCACATCAGGCATGGTGATATTTGCTCAACCTGCACTATAGTCTAATACAATTTTCAGTCCTTCATTATTGCACTAGGGCCAACTTAAACAAAACCTTGTCAATAGCACAGACCTGTTAAGTCCATACCTCACTTCGTACAAACCTATTTGTGCCTTTAAGGTATAGAGATACCATCTGAAATGAATAACTGGTAAAATGAATTTAACTGTCATTTTTTAAGAAAAATAAAGTAATTATGCCCAGAAAAGTGGAATATAATAATGTGTAGACCTGTTGAAAGAATAGACCTGTTAAATAAATAATTGCACTGTACGCATTTTTGCCAGGGTTATTGATTACATATTGTCATTGGTTGATAGAATCACATAAAAGTTATGGAGAAATGTTGTGTGCAGGGACAGCTGTTGGTCCAGAGGGTAGCATGCTATGTTTCCGTGCTGGCAACTCAGGTTCAGAGATTAGCTCTGGGAGCTGGCTGGGCAGCACAAGGATTGGTGGAACACATCATTGCTCGGAGCCTGGGAAGGTATGGTGTAGTGTTCTGTCACATGGTGGACACATTGTGCTGGTCTGGAGAGCTCTATCTCACAATCTGTTCACATGTATGTCATGGCCTGATGGTGTTATGCAGTGTGTCAGAGAAAGCAGGTTGACATCAAAAATGAGTTTTGCAATAACTCCTCTATTCCATTTCTAATGGGACCTGTATGAATGAGGATGTAAGTTCACTGAAATTAAAATATATATATATATACACACACACGCGCACACACACCAACACACACATACAGTATCTCTGTCTCTCTCACCACACACACACACACACACACATTTGAATGTATGTTACAGATTGCATGTAAATATATAAGTGATACACAGTGGGAACCTCATGAGTGGTGTAGAAAGCACATACAAATATATAAGTGATAGACAATGGAAACCTCATTAGTGGGATAGATAACATGCATATAGAAATACCTTATTTATTACATAAGATCCCCTCTGCATATGTCATTTATGCAACAGGCTAGGACCTTAAGGGAGAGACATTTGTTTTGCCTTTTTAGGCATAAAATTATTTTTATAAATCTGTTATTTTTTGAACTAGTGTTACTGTGCTTTCCACCATCCTGATTTCTATAAAAACTGCCACAAAAGTGAAGTCAGGATGACAAGCTGTCACTGTGATGTGGTAGTTTGTTAGTGCCGCAGAACTTCTGCAGAAATTACAAACCACCGCAGCAGAAGTTCTGCGGCAAATGGTAGTTTTGCCGCAGAACTTGGTCCCACTGTGCCACAGAAAAGTAGGGGCCCTGCTTGTACTACCTCAACTGTCAGGGCGGGACGCACTCCTTGCCTCTGTGCAAGGAGGCTCTCTGCATCTGGTCTCTTGTGATCAGCCTGGAGGCGGATCTCCTAGCCATCCACGTGGCAGGAGCCTCCAGCAGTCTGGCTGATGCCCACAGCCGAATAGGCGCTGCATCTCACGAGTGGTCTCTCCTGCTGGAGGTAGTACAAGATATGTTCTCCCACTGGGGCACCCCTCAGGTGCACCTGTTCACCTCCAGGGAGAATGCGAAGCTGAGGCTGTTTCACGCCCGCCCCCCTCAGCAGGGCTTGCTGCAGGGGGATGCCTTCTCGAGGCCATGGACCCTGGGCCTCTTCTACGCCTTCCCTCCATTTCCCTTGATCCACAAGGTGTTTCTCAAGGTGATGAGGGACAAGGCGCAGGTGATTCTGGTAGCCCCAAACTGGCCCCACCAGTTCTGGTATCCAGATCTCCTCAGCCTCAGCTCCAGGCTCCCGAGGTGGCTTCCAGTTCGCCTGGACCTGATCTCAGTCAACAAGGGGAAGGTACTCCATCTGGACCTTCAGTCCCTGCACCTGATGGCCTGGTTCCTGAGTGGCTAGAGTTCCAGGCCTTGGGTCTTTCCAATGAGGTCCTCAATGTCATTGAGGTGTCCCGTAAGGAGGCGACCAGAAAATGCTATGCCTTTAAATGGAAGAGATTCTGCATTTGGTGTCAGGACAAGGGGTTGGACCCTTCTTCCTGTTCTTTGGCTAGCATTCTGGACTACCTGTGGTCCCTTTCTCAGCTAGGGCTTCGGTCGATGACCCTTAAGGTGCACCGAGCAGCCATCTCTGCTTACGGGGCACGGGCCAGAAAGGCAGTCGGTGATGCAGGAGAAGGTATTCGAATATACTGCTGTAGAGGGGGCTCGGCAGCGAGCCAATCAAGTGCGGGGTTGCCTCAGAAGGCGGGGATAATTCCCCCTTTAAATTTCACTGCTCGCAGCACAGCACGAGCGTGTGGCGCGAGCGTGAGTGGCTGCGCCACTCGGAAGAGAAAAGTAGTCTAAAGATTCGGTTACAAAAGCTGATTTAAAGATATATGTCTGGTAGCTTTTGAAGTTTTAGTAAGCTGGGTTTTAGAAACATTTTTAGACCTTTTTAACTGGTTGAAATAATGTGTGTAAGTAGGAAACAAACATTGATTATTTGTTTACAGGTAGTTTGTATGGTGGGTTTATTTGGGATTTTACAATTGCCATATTTGGGAATGGAGGAGGGGGGTTTGAATGATCTAAGTGTGATTTCCCCTGTAGTTAATTATTATCATGACACTTGGCCTTATCCAAGGGATTATGGTTACAAAAAAATTCCCCTTTTTAAGGGACTTGAATCTGTTTATGTTCTGTTTTTAAATTTTCTTTTTGATTTGGTTAGGAAACAGATTGTATTATGTTTAAGGAAATTTAGTAATTTTGATTCATTTGTTGTAAGGTTTTTTGATTTTGGAAAGACAGGGCTAAAAGGGAGAGTGGTTAAGTCAGTCTTTCTGTGTCTATGTTTATTACAATGTGGAGACATTAACCCCAATCCTGGCCCTGATATTAGATATAATGCAGGAAAAGGTATTGTGTTTACACATTCTAACATTAGGAGTCTTGTACCCAAAATTGATTTGGTTAAGGATTTTGTCAACGAGGTTCATCCTGATTTTATGATATTTACTGAAACTTGGCTAAGTGATAAGGTGGCTGATGGGGATATTTCGGTTGTGGGTTATAATATGTATAGGGCTGACAGGAATAAAAGGGGAGGTGGGGTTTTAATTTACACTTTGGATAAATATTCTTTAAAACAAATACACTTGGGAGTTAGTGTTGACATTTGTGAGCACTTAGCTCTGGAAATTGAATTTCCAGTGGGAAAACCAATTTTACTGATGGGGTGTATCGTCCCCCAAAGAAGGTAAAGAGTAAAATGCAACAATTGACTGATGCACTGTCTATCTATATTGATACACATGAAATTTTACTTATGGGAGATTTAAATGATAATTGGTTTAACTCAGCTGATGTAGGAGTGTTAAAAAATATGGCTTTGTCATTGGGCCTAGAACAATTAATACAAGATCCTACTCATGTTAATGTTAAAAATCCAGTTGAATCTACTTTGTTAGATTTGATTTTGACAAATCCTCCATTCCAATATGTTAAAGCAGGGGTCCTAGAAGATCTAAATAGTGACCATAATGTTATATTTTGTGTTAGAAGTAAAGTTTCTTTGTTAAAGCAACCAAAGGTTATTTCTTATCAAGCTACTAGAAAGTTTGACTATTTAGCATTTATAGAGGATTTAGATAGGATTAATTAGGAAAGAATGTGGATAATTCCTGAAATTGATTTGGCTTGGAATTATTTTCTCTCAGAGTTGATGCAGGTTATAGACTATCATATGCCTATGAAAGTGAGTAAGGTTAAACAGTCCTCTGCTCCGTGGTACTCAGTTGCTCTGAGAAGGTTAAAAAGAAAAAAGGGTCAAGCTTGGGTAAAGGCTTATAGTACAAATTCTCCAAAGGATTGGCAATATTATAGAAGTCTTAGAAATTCATATGTAACAGCTGTTAGAAATAGTAAAAGATCATATTATCAATCTAAATTAGAAAATTCCGCAGAGAATGTTACTATTTTTTGGGATGTAATTAAAGAGATTAATGGTCATCATAAACAGGGTGGGAAAAGTAAAATTGAGATTTCAGGTATTTCAGGGGGGAAATCTTTGGCAGATGGGTTTAATAATTATTTTGTTAATTCAGGAAATTTCTTTGGTGATTCTGATTTATGTGCTATTAATGATGATCCATTGGTGCATATAGATTTATCCAAGTTGTTTTTTATAAAAGAATTGGAGGAGTATGAAGTAATTGAAGCCTTGTTGGGTTTAAAGACATCAAAGAGTGGTGGCCCTGAGGGACTGACCCCTTATTTGCTAAAAATTTCAGCCCTGAAGATAGCAGCTCCTCTTACCTATCTGTATAATTGGTCTATTGAAGAGGGAATACTGCCCTCTGATTGGAAAATAGCTAGGGTTGTCCCAATATATAAAGGTGGGAGTCAGGATCAATGTAATAACTATCGACCAATATCATTATTGTCGCAAGTATCAAAGATATTGGAGGGGTTTGTGGCTAGACAAATGATAGCATTTATGAATCAGAATGATTTATTTGACAAATATCAGTCAGGATTCCGTAAATCGCATAACACAATTTTTGCCGTGTCAAGGGTCTTGGATGATGTCAACAAAGCTATGGAAAAGGGCCTTTTGACGGGCGCCATTTTTGTTGACCTCTGCAAGGCCTTCGACACAGTGGATCATCAGATACTTTTACTAAGCTTGAAGGATATCGGACTCTCAGGTAGTGCTCTTAAGTGGTTTTCCTCTTATTTAGAGGGTAGGATGCAGACAACGGTTGTTAATAAGATTGTATCATCACCTCTGCCAGTGGTGCGGGGGGTCCCTCAGGGATCAGTGCTTGGTGCCTTGCTCTTTTTGATTTATCTTAGAGAACTGGGATGTCATGTGAATAATATGGCTTATCAATTATACGCAGATGATACAATAATATATGCTTCTGCTTCTTCGGTGGAAGAGATTCAATTAAACTTACAGTTACGCTTTGATAAATTACATGGGTATTTGTCACAACGGAAACTTAAAATTAATGTAAGTAAGACAAAATGTATGTTATTTGGATCTAATGTGAAACTTAGAACTTGTACTAAATTGACAGTGCTTGATCCTGAGGGGACAGAATTAGATCAAGTGATGACTTATAAGTATTTGGGTTTCTGGATGGATCCCTTGGCTACTGGCAGTATACATATAGATGAGTTGGTTAAATTAGTGGGTGCAAGGGTGGGATTATTGTATCGAAATAAAAATTGTTTAGGTGGAATTATGATAAAGAAAATTGTTGAGTCCCAGATTTTTCCTCTTTTTGATTATGGTGATATATTATATGATAATTCTCAGTCTGGTAGATTGTACAGACTAGATGTACTGTATAATCGCCTTTCGAGATTGATCTTACAGTGTCCTAAGGACACCCATCATTGTTTAATGTATCAGAGATTGGAATGGACTTCGTTGACAGAGAGAAGACAGCTGCATAAATATATTTTTGCCTTTAAAAGTATTACTATGGTAATCCCAGAATACTTGGCTGAAAGGTTAGAAGTTAAAGAAATTAAACCTTCATTAAGAAATGCAGGATATAGGGACTTGGTTATACCTAGACTAAAAACTAAACGTTCTGATTTCTTTTTTAGTCAGTTAGTTCCTAGATTTTGGAATATGATTCCTGTAAGATTTCGGTTGTATAATCATAAAACACCTTCATGTAAAGCTGTTAAAACCTGGTATCTGGAATCACTTTCTGGGCAAAAGAAGGATTGTTGTGGTTAAATAAGTTTTATTGTCCTTTAGGTTAAGTATGTTAATGTATGTTTTGTTTTTATTTCTCTGTGTCTATATATTTGTTGTAACCATAACTTTGTATGACCAAGGGTCACCATTTTAAATGAGTTTTACTCAATGGTCTAACCCATTTAATAAAAATGAAATGAAGGTGGTTGGGTGCTTTTTCAAAGGTCTTGATCACATATCCCCTTCGGTGCGAGAACCTCCACCTCCATGGGATCTACTGCTGGTATTGGCTAAGCTCATGGGCAAGCCATTTGAACCGAAGCACAGGTGTGACACCTCTCACCTGTCGTGGAAGACCGCCTTCTTGGTGGCCATCACCTCAGCCAGAAGGATGGGAGAGCTCCAGGTGCTTTCCATCAAGTCTCCTTATCTGGTCTTCCACAGGGACAAGGTTGTCCTGTGCCCCCACCCGAAATTCCTTCCTAAGGTGGTGTCGGAGTTTCTTCTTAACCAGGTGTTAACTCTGCCGGTGTTCTACCCCAATCACACTTCGGAGGCCGAATATAGGCTCCATGCTCTGGACCCTAGAAGAGCATTCGCTTATTATAAGGAGCGAATGGCTGAAGTTCGGGGAGAGGTTCGCCTGCTGTTTGTCTCCTACGCTGAAGCTGCACCTGGCAAACCTGCAGCCAAGTGGACGATAAGCATGTGGGTCACCTCCTGCATAGATCTCTGCTATAGGTTGGCAGGCATGGAGCCTCCCAGAGGGATAAGAGCTCATTCTACCCGCCATGGCGCTGCTTCGGTGGCTGCTTCTAGGGACATCCCTATCCAGGAAATCTGCAGGGCTGTTACCTGCAAGTCAGCACACACCTTTATTTCCCATTACCACATTGACCTTGAGTCATGCTGGGTTGCTGGTTTTAGGACCTCGGTTCTCCAGTCCTTATTTCCTAAGTAGGGGGTGCGTGCCTTACCTCTCTCCTCCCAGAGAACTGCTAGGAGTCTGCCAGACAGTGTGGATTGAACAACATATCCACGTCCCTAGAAATACAGGTTACTCACCTATAACGGGAGTTCTAGGAGTGGTATATGTTGTTCATCCACACGACCCACCCGACCTCCCCGGCTTCGACACGCAACCTGGCTTCCAGCGGGCTAGATCTGGCATCATGGGGCGGAGCCGAGGGTTTTACCACCCGGTTGGGTGGGAGAAGCCAGCTTGAAGACCTTCTGGCAAGATTTAAAGCGGCAAGGAACCTGCCAGACAGTGTGGATGAACAACATATACCACTCCTAGAACTCCTGTTACAGGTGAGTAACCTGCATTTTTCCACACCACCTCATAAACATGACACATATCATTTTTTTTAAATCCTGGATGAGACGTGTTTTCACATTTCTGGTGCGAAATAACATTTCAGCCAATATACTATAAATGGTGCATGTCATGTTTATAAGGTGAATTATAAAATGAGTATCTTGAAAATTTGGGGTCAAAATTAAAAAAATATATGCAGTATATAATTGTTAACAAACTTTGTCTGTACTATCAGTCTTGACCCCAGTGGGTATGCTTTCTTATCCTGTGCCACTAAGCTGAGTTTGGGGTGAACTCAGTGAGCCAGCTAGATAGGGTGAGGATGGGGAGATTGCAGTGTTATGTGACAACCTCAGCCAGGGAATGAAAGGTGTGGGATTGTCCGCACGGGTCAGGGTACCATATACAGAAGACAACTGTCCTCTTGGCAAAGGGCCATGTGCCTCTCCACCCATGGGTGGCAGAATACCCTGTGCATTGGCTGCCAGATGCACTCTGTGTTCTGTGCATCTTATCTGTGGACACATGGAAGTGCACGGACCAGAGGGCCCTATGCTTTCACAGCCCAACAGACAGCCCCATTTGTTCTTCAGATCTGTTGCTAAATGGAAGTGCAGGGCCTGAACTTCTGTTGGTGGACAGAGTCTTCCCTTGGCACAGGGCATCTGCATCTGTTCACGGGACCTGTGTGAATGAGGATACGATTCCACTATTGCAAAAACAAAGGAAATGCTTTACAAAAAACGTTGTTAATGGGTTTCCTGTCAAGACAGCGAATACAGAAATGGCAAGATGCAAAATGGCACTACATTACAGTGAGTGCCGTATCAGTGACCTTTCTGTTTACTGGGGGCTTTGCTACCCACACTCCCCTTGTGGGGGGCTGTGTCCCCCACACAACCCTTACTTAATATAACAACGCTGGGAGGAGGCAGACCTCAGAGGGGGACTGTCAGTCGCTGATATGGCACTCGCTGTATGCCATTTTGACTCCACGCCATTCTGTATTCGCTATGTCGATGGGCTACCCGTTAATGCACCAGTCAGGGTAAATTAATGACATAAAAGTAGGGAAATGCGACTTTAAGGTTTAACTCCCCCCCCCACATTCCCTAGCAGCACAAGAAAAAAAAAACATTAGGGTTTTTGGGTCTCCGCAATCTTGGCGAATCAGTGGTGGCGTCTTCCTTGGGGTTGTCATCCCTAATACCCACTCTGTTCCCTAAGCAAACAATGTCACACATGAGCTCCTTTCTTCATGCAGAGCCCACAGGGCCTGTGTGAACAAAGCTACAACAAATTTTTGTTGGCTACATGTGGCAAAACATACTTCTGTACCTTTGAAGAGTGTATCACAACAAAGCATTGGCTCGGAGCCGTACCGGGTCAATATGGTGTATGGAGAGTACCACAGGGCAAAACCGCACAACAGTAACAATGCGGGGAAGAAGAGCTACAGGGTGCACAATGCTGCATGACACAAATAGTGTGGAGCAGTAGCGGTGACCCTGTAGCTGTTTCTGGAAAGCTCTGCTGCAGAGGATAAGAGCTCTGCTGGAAGGGGGTCTGCTGAGCAGCTGCTGTGGTTCAGGGAGTAGAGCCATTGGTGCTGGAGTACAGTGGGGTGGCTATAGACTGGGGTTCTATTCCTGGTCCCAGATTAGGTTAGTGATTTTTTTTTCCTTGTCTTTTGTGCGGCTAGCCCAAGTTTCACCTTGTCCCCGGGTTGCTGTCCCCCAGAGGCAGTTATTTTAATAGGGAAGGAGGTTCTGTGGTGCAGCCCCCTTTAATTGGGAGTGTGTGGGGCAGAGCCCCCCTCAAAAAACAAGTATTTTAGTGTTTTGGGATGGCTTAAGCCCATGGTTCAATGTGGTGAATAGCTCCTCCTACAGCCTCTACTTAACCCCATTACTAACACACTCCCTTGCTTAGGGAGTGTTTTTTGTCCCTGAGCTTCCTGCATGGCTTATGTGACTGTGCTGCCTCCTGTGCCTGCTGCTCTGTCTTGATTTTTTTTCCATGTGTTATGTGGCCCCCTCCCTCTTTTTGTTTAATTTCTCCTGTTGTTTTTGTGTTTCCAATCCTATCCCCACTTTGGGTTCTCCTTTTTGGGCTCCCTGTCCGCCTCCAGTTCCCCTTTTGAGCCAACACTTCTGAGCATCCCTAGCCTACCATTGAACCATTTGCAGAACCAGGTAACGATGGTTGAGCAGAGCCCTGCTGGCACTGAATGGAACCATGTTCTGTGAGCTTCTGCTTATCAGATATCACTTGCTTCCGGAATGGATTGATCATTGAATGGCAACTATTAGAGGGGACAAAGTATGAGGCTGTAAACAATCAAAGAACTCACGATTTTTTCAAACTGAACTATGGAAAAGGTACAGGTAGGAAAGTACCAGACACTTCACATATGCTCCCCTTTTATATATTTCAAAAAAGTTCTCTATCCGTTTCTGCAACTTGTCTCCATACCCCCTCCTGACACATGCCCACTTCCTGTTCATCCCCTGTGGGTGTCCCATTCTCCTATTCAGCTCATCCGACTCTGCTGCATGCTGTCTCTCTCTTAAATGCTTGCATTAGATTGCTCACCTTTTCCTGTAGTATGCTCAGCTCTTCCACAGTAAGTACCACATATTTTATGATACTTGACCCGTAGCTGCTGCACTGGGTTGTGGGGATAGGGTTTGACAGTGTACCTCCCGCGCTACTTTTACTCCCTCCTCACGCTGGTTTTTGGGGGTTGGACTTGTGCTCGCCTGGAGCTGTTCTTATATTTTTGCAGCACCTTCTTATCTCAACACTCTACCCTGGATTTGCAGCAGTCGTTCTTCCGCTTGCAGTATACTACCTGCGCTTATGCAGGGACCACAGCGGCTAGTCAGTCACAATTTCTCAAACCACCTATTACTGCATTCTTGTTCTGTTCAAACTGGGGGGAGGAGCAACTCCCTAACTATCTTCATGTTATGTACTGCGGCCCCCTAAAGGCAACCTTACATGTTACCCAGCATCCTTTATATTTCTGAATCATACCACCTACACTACTGCAACCTGTTGCATATCACTGTGTTTGTGCCCTTAACTTGACCATAAGCGGAGGCTGGACTGCAAGTCAATTCCTCACTTACACCTCTTGAGGCATCCATCATTGGGGTAGATGTTTTACAGGCTGCCCAGTTCCGTAGTTGGTAGCATTAATTTCTAAGCTCAAGGCTTCCCCTCGTGCTGTTTGTTTTACCTCCGTGGTGAGTTCTTCCTTCTTGCTGGTTCCATTTTTGAACTGTATGCTGTCTCTCCACATCAAAAGTTATGTGTCCCACTATGCACTAATGTCCTAGTACCCAACTGCAGTTTTGTTTGTCATGTTCCCGCTATGGGTACACATTAGCTGCAGCTGGTGGCATGTAGTACTAGTGGTGCTGATGGTGGTGGGTTTGTATGTATGGCGGCCCTGACAATCCTGGATTGCAGTTTGGGTAGAATTCTGTTGGGGAGCATGATTTTCTCCTGCCTGCTCACTGTATGTTATCCACGATTTCCCTAATCTCTTGGCCGGATGGGATGCTTATGGTTACTGTTCCTTGCTGGACTTATTTGCGTTACATGCCTCAGGATGTTTGGGAGGGAGGGTGTGTGGGGGGGTGTTCCCAGTCTTCTTACTTAGTGTTCCAGCTTAACCGCCCTACTGCCTACAACCTCAGTCACCTTTTCCTGCATAATTCTCTCCCCTGCTTCCCACTTCCATTTAGAGTGGGGTCATCCTGCCCATCATTATTCCTGCTTCCAAAGCCAGACCTTCCTTCTCTACAGCAATGCCTATTTATGTGCCTACTATTCCTGTCATTTTTGTCTGTCCTACTGTACCTGTGTGCTAGTCATCATGCCTATCTCATTTCAGCTGCCTACTCTACCTTCTCTCTCTCTACAGTAGCATTCTGCACTTTCTGCCAGCCTAAACCAGCAGTACTCCGGACTCTGACCCTAACTCGTACTTTCTAAGGTGCTGAATGAAGGTAGACTTCTCCTGTCTGCCAGGGATGAGATTCCATTAAATTCACTACCTCCTACTATTTACCATCCTGACATCCTCCATCCCTAACTCTGCCGGACATCATCGAGTGCAGGTTAGCTCACCCCTACTACCAGGGATTGGAGCCATGTCTACAATCTACTTTGTTTTTCCATGCCTTCTCTACCTCATACCAGTTGCCGCTTCCCTTCAGGAATGGAACTTCTTTACCCCATGTGCCATTATCATCCTACGTACACCTTGCTGCCTCAAGTTAAGAGCATCCTGCCTCAACCATCTCTGATGGATGCCTGAGCTTCCATTCCATTGCTTCAACCTCATGCATCCACAGCTTGATACCCGGATGCCACTTTCCTTCAGGAACAAGACCTTGTCCGACTTGCCTTCTTCATTCTGCCTGGTCTGTTGCCTTGCTTCATGGTCATGTCATGCTGACTTCCCTGGCCAGGAGCCTGAATTTGCATTTGCCTATTTCCACCTTTTGCATCCTATACATGATGTGGGTTGCCGCTTCCCTCCAGGAACGGGGCCTCGATACTGCATTTGCCTTCTGCCTCCCAACTCTACCTACCAACTTCGTATGAAGGTCTGCACACACTGACTACCTGGTTTGGTTGCCAGTTTAAGTGATTCCTCTAGTTCAATACCTCCTCTGGCTCATACCCAGTTGCCACTCCCATTCGGAGTATGTTCTCACCCTCTCAGTTGCCTCTATCCTCCTACCTCTGTCTGGTGGTATCATTACTGGTTATCTCTCCTCCCCTACCAGGACTGGAAGCTCATTTCTGCAATCGTCTGTTTCAACTTGTATGCTTTCTACCAGACCAATGCTTGTTGCTCCCTCCTGGGCCTGAACCATTTACTAAATTTGCCTCCGCCGTCATACCTTATCTGGCGTGTCACGTCCAGGTTGTCTCATCTCAAATCCCTTGCTTAAGAGCCTGCCTCTGCACCTGACAGCTCATCCTTCTGCATTTTCTACCTCCTGCCCGATTGCAGCTTCCTTCTGGAAACAGGACCCTTCTGCTCCCATTGACTTCCTTCCTTCCTCACCAGTTACCGTTCTGCACTTCCATGGACCATCATACTCGACACCTTTGGCCTCCTTTCCTTCAGGATTTGGATCTTGCCTGCTCATTCAGTCTCTATGTCACTCCAGTTCGACTGCCTCAGGGACTTTCTTTCTGCAGGGTCAAACTTTCCAGCTGCTGCATGAGTTCGCTTTATTCTTCAGATGTGGAAACTTCATCCTTCATCACTACAGCACCTTCCATCCTTTTCTCTCATCATTTGAAGCCTTCATCAGATGTGGGACTCACGTATCTCAACTCGGTTGCTCTTGGTGTTTGGTTTTACTCCTTGGCCTTCAGTGGACCTCCTCTGGTACCTTGCTACAGCCTTCCTGCATTCTGCCGCTGTTCACTGACGAGCTGAACCAGTCCTGCTCCTCCCTGCTCTGTATGTCAGCCGGCTTCTCCTAAGCCATCTCCTTCCATGGATCATTCCTCCAGACCTGTAGGATTCCATCCTTGGATAGCTGTCTTTTCATCTCTGCCTTGCAGGCTCAAGGCTTCATCCTGTTTGCTGTGGCTCTTTTGGGCATATTACCCTATCTCAGACCAGTATTCCTACCTGGTTAACTGCTCCTCCAGTTTATCCATCTCATACTCCTACTCCGGCCATTCTAACACTACTTGATGGATCACTTGTTCATTACTCTTGAGGAAAACTACTTCTAGCAAACATCCCTTAGAAACATGTCTCATAGACTCTTGCGTCATCATAGAGTTTTATATACTGCCCAATCAGCTCCTCACAATCATTCCTGGAATCTCATTCGACTGGACTATAGAAAGATCTCATCCATCTCTATTGGATACACCCTACGAATCCTACCTATTCAATCACTGCGACTTCTCTGTCTACCATGTCTCACTGGCTATCCTCCTACACAGAAAGGACTTAAATCCTCCTGTCATGCTCCGACTTTGTAACCATTATTGCTGCTATGGATACTGAGAATCGGAAGATACCTCATACCACTACAGACATCATCTGTTTTATCTTCTGCAGCCTCTCCTACCAACACCGACTCTGTTGACCTTGTTACCCGACTCGTACTTCCTCAGCAGCCACTGCTTGTCCTAAGACTTTCACAGTTGCCTTCCCAGAACTTCCATCATTGGATCTCCCATGCCTAGCTGCTTTACTAATATTATGCCATTCAAACCACTGTTTTCTAGCTCCTGAATATCACCATACCTCATATACTCATCCACATTTCTCCATCCTATTACCATTAGTCAAGTTAGCTGCCCATCCAGTGGTCCTTCTAGTCTACCCTTCACAAATTATCTCCATTACTCCCTCCAGTGAAGTCTTTCACCGAGAACAGGCTCCTCTGATTCTCAATCCAGAAATCCGCAACCATTATGGTGAATTCACTATCCCAGTCTTGCCTCCCAACAAGTCTTAATCAACCATAGCACAAAGATCCTCTGGCGTTTCACACTACTAGACTTCACTACCAACCCAGCCTATAGACACTTCCAGATATCCGCTTCTAAGCTTCTCTTAAGTATTTAGGCACTGGATTAACTGTAAACCTAACCAGTCATAGCCACCTCAGCGCATTTCACGGGCAATTACACCAATGAAATACCTATATTCAGTGTCAGTGGCTCAGTAGGTAGCATACTCGCCTCTGAGGCCAGGAGATCAGAGAGCTGTGGGTTCAATTCTCACATCTGGTACTTGGGTTAATATCCCAGTACTGACACTGTAGTGCAGCATGAGAGGGGTGCTGTACTTCTGAGGTGCCATCTTTCGGATGAGATGTTAAACTGAGGTTCCATCTGCCTGGATTGGAGGTATTTCAGGTGGATGTTAAAGATTCCATGGCACTTATCGAAAAGAGTAGGGGAATTTCCCCGGTGTCCTGGCCAAATTTCTCTCATTCACTAAAAATACCACCAACAGCTTCATCTGATTCGAGGTCAGTTGGCATTCATCTGTATCCCCTTCCCCCGGGTCGTGCCTGAAAATAGGCAGGATTTGTCTAGTGCACTTACCCGGTCAACAAAAACTAAATAAATAAATAAATATTTACTTCAGCCAGTGGACCAGCAGAACATGTACAAGTATAGTTATGACATCAATGCCCAAATAAGCTATCCAATTCTTCATACTGACCTTCCAGTCATTCTCTATATATATTCAATTACCAGCTGGACTGCATATGCCAATCTCCCTGTATATGTCTACAAATTACATATGGCATTTCTTTTATTAGGCACTCAAAGACTCTGCTCAACTGCTTCCACTTCATGGATGCGTATTTTGCAACTTATCGCTCACCACTGAATTCCTTACCTCCAGACTTTACCATGAACGTCCAACCTCTCACAAGTTGGATCATTCATCTGTGACTTCACAAATCACCTGGACCTTCTATTCCCTACAAGTTACTACCTACATACCTACTACTCAAGGGTGGGAATAGAGTAAAACCACAAAAAGTACTACAAATTACACAAGCATTAATACCCCATTGCTGTTCCCCAAACATTGAATGGGAGGGCTTAAGCCTGTGGTTCAGTGTGGAGAATACCTCCTCCCACAATCTCTACTTAACCCTGTCACTAACACACCTCCCTTGCTCAGGGAGTGTTTTTGTCCACCACCATCCCCTCCTCCTCCTCCTCCTCCTCCTCCTCCGGTGCTCTTCTCACCCTTGTTCTTGGGCCTTCTATTTTCTACAAATTCCTATCTACATACCTACTACTCAGTGGTGGGAATAAAGTTACAAAAAGTGCTACAAGTTACACAAGCACTAATACCTCATCGCTATTCCCCAAACATTGAATTATTTTTAGTCACTGTTTTGACAGCGCAGTATAGTGCTGTACTATTTTTGTATGCGATAACACGACCCTGTGCCACATGGAGCTGTATATTGTGTTTCAGACTGGAGGCTATGGGCTTGGGGGGGAGGAGGGAGCATTAGGATTGACAACTCAAGGAAGACCCCACCACCGATTTGCCAAGACTCCAGAGACCCAAATGTTTCTTCCTTGTGCTTGTTGGGGTGGTTAGTTAGGGCTGGAGACCCTAATGCTACATTTACCTATTTTAGTGGTGTCAAGTTATCCTAACTGGTGCATTAATGAAGTTTTTTGTAAAGAATATAAATATTACTGAGTACATTAATACAACAAGTCCTGTTTGTATAATCAATAGGGAGGGCTCATTTCTGTTATTTCATGAAATACTGTATTTTAAAGGATACCTAAACAAGCAGTTTTTTTAAAACTGCAAACTCCAAAATCTGGCTTCATTGTGAGGTAAAGTAAAGACTACTATTTACATTCATTAATAAATGCAGTTTCATAGCTTTTGAAAAATGTAAACATCAGCCTATTACTTACAGAAAACAGCCTTGCCTTCTCCCTAAGATGTCAGGCAATTGTGTTAAGTGATGAGTTTAGATGACATCATCGGAGCCAGAACCAGAACCAGAGGCCAATATAGATTTCTATAGGGTAACTAGTTCTTCTTTCCCTCTTTGTTTTGAATTGTTTTACCAGAATGATCAACACCATGTGTTAACATGTGAATTATTTTGATCAGTACACATGTTAGGCTATGATTTTGTTCATTTTATTTACTTTAACTTGCTGAAAATGTTTTGCAATCTAGCTGACTTTCTCTTTGGCAAACTGCAGAACAGTACAACACTTCAAATATCTGATGATCTAGTGGTTATGTGATGCCCTGAATTTTGGTTTTATTAACCAGGAGAGACACACTATGCTGAAACCTTGTTTACAGATGTGGCCTGGCAGCACAAGGAAGTTAAGTGACTTCCTCAGGGTCACACAGCGAAGTACCGGTCTGGTCCAATTCCAAAGCTCATGCATTCTTGTTAATCCACAAAAAAAGCTTCTCTTATATTCTTTTTCCAAGTGAACCCCCTGCACCTAGCCTGGCTTCTGTTGAACACCCCACCATCCATACTGTGTCCTTAGTACTGCCTGGGGTTACATATGAGCTTGTGGTCTCATGAAGAGAATTATCACACCTCAGACTGTAATCGTATACCTCAGAGAGCTGTGCATACCTACACCGATATGGATCATCAGCTGGCACTGTTAAAAAATACCTCCCAAAGCACAGTGAAGTCCACTTTTTCAATATTTGACTTCTGCTCCCACAGTAAACATTGAGTGAATCACCACCCTGCTGCACAGTGAAGGCAGTATGTATAGTTCCCCTGTTGTGTTTTTGTCCCGCCTCATTAACCAACAATTGGGTCTTCGTGGAGGACCAAGCAATAAGCCTCAGGACTCACCAGAAATACTGCTGTTCATGCCCTCATAAGGGCTGTGCTTACTATGGATAACAATATTATGAGCAGGAGAGGCATACTTATGCCTTGAGTGAATCCACCAGCCTTCCAGTGTCAGTCTACTCCTTTACCTGTGATCTGCAGACCCCAGCAGGCAGTTCCCTGCAAATCTTCTCCAGTATTTTTTAGTACCCTACTCCACAATGCGAGCTGGTTGGCTACCACACTTCTAAATCTTGAATGATCTATATACAGCTCCCTCAATATTGTCCTAACAAACGGCAACACCCCCTCCCCCACCCGTGGGTAATCTCTCTACACTGAATTCAAGTAACACTTTAAGTGCAGCCCTGCCACCGATTATTTGTCATCGCTGGCTGCTCTCATTTACAGTCAGGTAGTGATCATGGTACTGGCAGCCCTACATTTCAGATCTCACAATAATTATAGAAACATATAAACATAGATTTTGATGGCAGATAAGGACCGCTTGGCCCACCCTGTCTGCCCATTTCCCTACCTAATGGATAAGCTGCAGATCCTAGTTAACCAGCAGCCTACTTCTTCCTACCCCCATCCCCTAGAATTGCCTTATGACTGTCCCATGCATGCTTGAATTCCACCACTGTTTTTGACTCCACAACCTCCTCCAGAAGGCTGTTCCATGCATCCACAACCTCTCTGTGAAAAAATACTTCTCTTAAATTACCTCTGAGCCCGCCCTCTATCTTCAAATTGTGCCCCTTGTTCTTGCACACCTCTTTTTGAAAGATGCTACCCTCTTGGACTTTGTTGATTCCTTGAGGTACTTGAAAGTTTCTATCATGTCCCCTCTCCCTCCTTTCCTCGAGGCTATACATATTAAGCTCCTTAAGTCTCTTCATATGTCTTCTGGTGCAGACCCTGCACCATTTTAGTTGCCCTCCTCTGGACAGCTTCAATCCTGTCTATGTCTTTGCGGAGATTGGGTCTTCAGAACTGCATGCAGTACTCCAGATGGGGTCTCACCAACTGTCTGTACAGAGGGATAATAACTTCCTGTTTTCTACTGGTGATGCCTCTACCTATGCATCCCAGTATCCCCCAGCCTCCTCGCTGCCCTTTCACATTGCTTGCCCACCTTTAGGTCATCTGATATGACTACCCCCAGGTCTCTTTCCATTTTTGTTGTTGTTAGTATCTCACCCCCCATTGTGTACTCTTCCCTGGGTTTTTTGTTTCCCAGGTGCATTACCTTGCACTTCTTAGCATTGAATCTAAGCTGCCATACATTTGACCATTCCTCTAACCTTGCCAAGTCCCTTCTCATCCTTTCCACCCCACCTTGTGCATCAACTCTGTTGCAGATCTTTGTGTCATCTGCAAAGAGACATACTTTCCTTCCAGTCCTCTGCAATGTCGCTATAAAGACATTGAAGAGGACCGGTCCTAATACTGAACCTCATGTGTACCCCACTAGTAACTCCCTTTCTTCAGAGTGGACTTCATTTACTATTACTCTCTGTGTCCTATTCTCCAGACAATTTTTTACCCAGGCTATCATCTTTGGACCCACCCCCAGGCTGGCTAACTTGTATATTAATCTTTTTTGTGGGACTGTGTCAAATGCCTTGCTAAAGTCTAGGTAGGCCATGTCCACAGCCCCTCCCTGATCTACTACTTTGGTCACCCAGTCAAAGAAATCTATCAGATTTGTCTGGCATGACCTTCCCACTGTGAATCCATGCTGCCTTGGGTCCTGTGCCCCTTTGGCCTCTAGATACTCAACAATTCTTTTCTTCAGAAGTGATTCCATCATTTTCCCTACCACTGAGGTTAAACTAACAGGTCTGAAGTTTCCTGCTTCTGCTTTGCTCCCACTTTTGTGACGGGGAATCACATCTGCCCTCCTCCAGTCCTCGGGTACCACCCCATCCTCCCATGATTTGTTAAAGAGGGTAGTCAGTGGTGTCACTAGTTCTACCCTTAGTTCTTTTAGAATTCTGGGATGAATCCTATCAGGCCCATTACTTTGTCCACCTTCAGTTTTAAGAGTTCTTTCAGAACCCTTTCTTCTGTAAATGGGCTGGTATCAACTTCTGTATCCAGAGTGTTTCTACTGCTTGTTTTAGGTACCACCCTCTTCCTTTGTAAATACTGAGCAAAAATATTTGTTTAGTATCTCTGCCTTTTCACAGTCACCCTCTGCCCACCCTCCCTCCCTTTATTAAGCCTCACTAACCTTCCCTTGGTCTTCCTTCGCTCCCTGATGTACCTATAAAAGGTTTTATCCCCCTTCTTACCTGAGTTGACTATCTTTTCCTCAGTTTAGGCCTTTGCTGTTCTGACTGCCTTCCCAGCTTCCTTTTGCTTTAACTGATACAGTTATCTGTCCTGCTCCTTCTGTGATTCCTTGTACTTCCTGAATGCTTTCTTTTTCTCTTGAATCTTCACTGCCACTTCCTTTGAGAACCATAGTGGTTTCTTACATAGTTTCATTTTGTTTATTTGCTTCACACAAAGGCTTGTTACCTCTGTGATGGCAGTTTATTATTCCCATTGTTCTTCCACCCCTCCTTCCTGCCCATTTGCTAGTGCATTCCTTAGGCACTCACCATTTTGGCAAAGTCAGCCCTCCTAAAGTCCAGTACTTTTGCCTTTGTATGGCTTGACTCTATTGCTGTGTTTATTGTGAACCATACTGTTCGATGAGTCGCTAGTTCCCAGATGGCTACCCACTTCTACATCTGTGATCCTCTCTTCATCTCCATTTGAGAGAACCAGGTCTAAGGTTGCTCCTCTCGAGTGGGCTCCAATACTGGTTTTCTAAGGCATGCCTCTTGTAGGCATCTAGAAATAACCCCACCCTTCGAAGTGGCTGCTGCAACTGCACTCCAGTTAACATCTGGCATATTCAGATCACCCATCAGCAAAATCTCCCCTTTTTCTGCCATTCTAAGTATTCTTTATATCATTTCCTTGTCCATTTCCTCCTCCTGAGAAGGTGGTCTGTATACAACCCCTGTGCGGATTGTGGTGCCATTGCCGTCTCCAAATTTACCCACAGTGCTTCTTCTCCTCCCTGTTTTCCCTTTTGTTCTGTTGCTTTGATTCCTTCCCTTATGTAAAGAGCTACTCCTCCTCCTCTTTTACCCTCCCTGTCCCTCCTGTAGATAGTGTATCCTGGTATGTTTACGTCCCAGTCATGGTTTTGTGTGTACCATGTTTCTGTGACTGCCATGATATCCAGGTGTTCCTCCTCCATCAAGGCCACTAATTCAGGAAGCTTGTTACTCAGACTATGGGCATTGGTACTCATTGCTCTCCATTTTTTGATGGCTTTACCTTCTTTTGCAGCATCCCCCACTGACCTTTCTACCTCGGTCTTTTTCTCATTTAGTACCCTGTTTTGTAGGGAGAGGCTGGGATTTTCCTGCTGCTTATCAGTGCCTCCCCTTGACTAGTTTAAAAGCTTGCCAATGAAGCATTTAAACCGATTGCTCAAAGACTTGTTCCCTTCCTGGACAGATGCAGACCATCCTGCCAGTATAGGCTGGTGTCCTCCAGGTGGAACCCCAGTCCCCTATGAAGCCAAACCCCTGTGCTCCACACCATTTTTTCAACCATTCATTAAACTGCATGGTGCAAAGTACCGTCGCCTTACTCATGCCATTGACAGGCAGCACCTCAGAGAAGGATATTGTGTGTGCTACTTGTCCTAGGCCCCTCCCCAATTCTACAAAGGCCGTCTGCACTGCTCTAATCTCATGATGAGCCAAGTCATTTGTCCCTAGGTGGACAATGACGTCCAGCTCAGACTCCTGTGCAGCTGTTCTCGTGATCCTGAGGATGCGCTTCCTGTCTCTCCAAGCCATGGCACCAGGCAGGCATCTTACTTCAGTTTTCCCTGCTCCTCCCAGTTCTATCCCCCTAATAACTGAGTCCCCCACCAGGAGCTGCTTCCTTTCCTTGTGGTGTCCTCTGCCTCCTTCCTGTGGGCCTCCCTTGTGACAGTTGACCTCAGCCTCCTTAGTCTCCTCTGCAGGTGCATCCATAGGGGAGCTATTCTCCCCCAGAATGGTGTATGGATTGTGGAGTGGAATAACTGACTGGGTGTGCCTCTGTTCCACCATCCTTACCCTCCTTGAGCCCACTGTGGTCTAACTGCTTTGCTTTCTTCACAACCTCTGAGGTAGTGGTGGTGGTGGCTCTGGTGCTCCCAGGATGGGGGAGGTTCCCTTCCTACCATCCAGTGTGGCCTGGGGGAAGGTTCCCTTACTACTGTCCAGTGTGGCCTGAAGACAAGCAACTTCCTCCCTCAGCGCAGAGAGTTGTCTGCAAATAGGGCAGCATCTCAGCTTCCAGAAAGACTCCCAGAAGACTGCTGCCCCACAGCCATTACATTGCACTACTCCCCACTTTTTTTTGTGTGTGTGTGGTGTGATTGGTTTGTTATATAGAAATATATATATTGTACAATGTGTATGCTTATATTGTCAGTGCAGTGTGCTAGAGAGGATATGACAGTGATATGCACCTTGCACTTTGAGGAATGATGTCAGAACCCCAGGTATAAAGGAACTATTTCCAGGGGTGGGTGGGGTGAGGGGTGGGAAGGGGTTGGGCCTAAACTGTGCCCTCACAAAACAATCAGCTAAAAGCTCTCGCCCACCGCTGCGATGAGTGCCTTCCTGTCAGCAAGATGTCCTACACAACAATTTGACAGAGAAAATACCCTGCTAATCAAACAGAGAAAAATCCACACATCCAAGTCAGACACAGGTAAATCTCCTCAGCCCCAAAACAGGCTTGGTGGTTTGTGCTCTGAAAGCAGTCAGCCCCAAAATAAGTCAGCTGTGCTTCAAACTCTTCCTGCACTGAAAATCTTAAGAATTGTAACAAACAAACATAAACCTAGATCCGCCTCCCTCTGTTGCATGAAAGACTGTCTTTTCCTGTTTCACACTGCAGGTTTTGCTATGACAACTCCTTAACCACAGTAACTTACTTAAAAATAGTTTCTGTCCCAAAATCCTAGTAGTCAATCCAACTACCCCCAAGGGACAACCAAAATGCAGTATTCAAACACTTGTGAAGTTACTTCCAAAATAAGCAGTTTGCAAGCTCCTTTTTCAACTCCTCAGCCACCTGAAATTTATTTAAAAATAGTTTAACTGTCAGAATATCCTAGTAGACAATCTAGCTACCTCCAAGGGTCTACCCAAATGCAGTATTTAAATCCTTCTGAAGTTACTCACAAGATAAACAGAGTTTGCAAGCCCCTTCTTGGTTAAACACTAAATAAATATGTGAATAAAAAGCAATTACCAAGGGTAATTAGTTTCATCTCCCATTCCCTCTGCAAAACATCTCCCTTCCTGTCTTCCCTTAACCTGAATATAGCTGCACCCTGCTGGAATGGCCTCTTCAGTCCCTCTCTGACATTCATTCTTCTCTTCTGCTCCCCACACTAAAAACTGGTCAGCTCACTACCCTTCTGCATCATGAATACGGTTAATACAGTTGCCCATGCATTTTTACATATTAATAATAAACATGATCTTCTGGTAAGACAGGCTGATAGCAGCAGGGCACAAGGGCAAACATAGGCATTCCTACCCATATAAGATCTAATCCACCTATGATTAGGTACTATTAAATGACATGCATAATGATGTGCACACCCATCATTTAATAGTGCCTAATCAAAGGTAGCCTAGATCTTTTAAGGATAGGAAAGCCTATAATTCCCCCTGTCCCCTGCTGCTATCAGTCTGACTTACTGGAAAGATTTGTTTATTTTTGATATGTCAAAAAACCTGGGGACTGTACTACCTACATTCTTGATGCACAAGGGTGATGAGCTCACCAGTTTTTGGTGTGGGGTGAAGTAGTGAGAATGAGTACCAGAGGGGGAGTCAGAAGGCCACTCCTGCAAGGTACTGCTATGTTCAGGGAAGGGGGAAGACAGAAGGGGAGAAATATGAGTAGATCACTGTGAGAAATAAGACGTGGGTCTGCCAGCACCATGGTCACTACCTGACCCTATTGTCCTGGCCAACATTCCCCTTCACATAAAACCAGTCCATGCAATTGTCCAAGGCTGTGTGCAGGTATTAATGTGTGAACTGGCTGCCACTACACATGCAGTCACTTCACTACCAGTCTAGCATTGCTTGTAAAGCACTTTGGGATACAATGTGCTTGAAAGCACTATATAAATACTGATTCTTCTTATTATTATTTCCCATGGTTAAAGAAGAGAAGAGAAGACAAGACACGCATATTTTTGATTTCCAAGAAAGTATGAACTCTGGCATTGGACTACAGAAGAACTTTGCTACAAACAAGTGGTGGATCTATGGGGTGTGAAGGAAGCGGCTGTAACCCCCCCTAAAGTACTCGCTTGCTGCTGTTGCATTTCACATTGTTGAAGAAGTCTGATTTATTGATTGTACAAATGTTTACATTCAAAAATATGGATTACATTTGTAGTTTCAGTCAAAAACATACTAGAAAAGCATAATAGCAGAAAATATAAAGGTTTCATAAAAATGTTAAAAAGTGCATACCAAGTATGCACACAGTCCCAGCACCCCAATTGTAGCATCCTGGATCCACCATAACCACTAGACCACCAGATTATTCAAGATGTGTACTGCACTATGGTTTGCCAAACAGAAAGTAGGTTGGATTAAAACACAATTTCAGCATGTTAAAGTACACAAAATGAACTGAACCATAGCCCCACATGCATATTGATCTAAATAATGCACATGGTTTAGACCATTTTGGTGAAAAAATTATATACAAATGGAAAAACTAACTAGTTAGCACTATAGAGAGCAATATAACTCTCTGACTTTGGCTCCGATGATGTCATCACTTAACACATTCGTCGGCCATTTTAAGAAGCAGGTAAGGCATTTTTTTTTAAATTGGAAGGCTGATTTTACATTCTCCAAATGCTTTGGAACCACAATTAGGTAACTTATATAAATGTAGTTTTAGCATTAACGAATTCAGCAACCTTTCCTTTAGTCCTGTTTGAGGTCAGATTTTTGAATAGTTTGTTGTCAAAATGTTGTTTAGGTATCCTTTAAACAAATGACCATTGATCATATTTCTCTGTTTTATATTACATTATTCTCCAACCTTGTACTTCATGAACCTGATTGTATTAAAACAGTTTACAATGAACTTTTTTGATCACAGTTTATATTCATATTTGAGGGATAGCAGCTACCCGGAGAAATGAAGATGCTAATAAAATTGTCACCTAAATGTGTATGTATTTTTGCCTTTGAGGTTAGTAAGTGAAATGAGTGTAGAAATAATTATCTGATAACAAGAATAAGTAGCCAAGATAATGGATCTATGCTATATATAGTGTCAGTGGGACTCAGTTTGTAACACTCTTGCCTCTGAGTAGAAAGGTTGTGGGTTTAAGTCCCACATGGGAGGGGTAGGAGGGGGTTGCATCCTCAGGGCTGCGTCAGGATGAAATATAAATGCCCGTGTCACTTTTGCAAAAAGGTATACACCTGGTTACCAAATACCAAATAAATAAACAAATAAATAAAAATATCAAATCAAGGTCCCTTCTGCTCATCTCAAGTGTAATTTAAAGATCACATGGATCTTATCAAAAAGCTAAAGTTTCTTAGCCAGCATTCTCCCTCTCAATGAAAAACAAGTTCTAACCAGTTTATGGCATATGTGGATCCTCTGAGCTGCTCTGCTTGACTGCTTGTCTCTGTACTGTCTATGCTACACAAGTGTCTAACTTGGTTTGTACAATGCTTTAAAACACTTTGTGAATAAAAGGTGAGGTATAAAGTCCAATTCTATTCAGTATTAAGAGTCATATTCACATTGCATCAGCATGTGGACCTTAATAAAGTGCAAAAGGATCTATTTTAGGAACTGCGGAAATTCTGCAACAGGGCAACACTACCGCAAAGAAACCTCCAACTAATTGCCCGTCATTTTCGTATTGTACAAGAAGGAAGTGGAAGTACAGTAGGTTTAAATTGCGAGTGAGTAGTTTGAGCCAACATGTACTTTGTTATGCTCTCATTCTGGCAGGTGTGAATATTTCACTTTCTGTGTTCCAGGGTTGTATTTTGAGTTTAAACAACTGCTACTAGCTGGTAACAGCCAGTTTATCAGTCAAGCCTGAGGTATTGATACTAGAATGTGCTGCTGACTGACCTCTCAGGAATATTGTCATAAAACAAGCGTTTGTCAATGCTGAACCTTGGTTGCTTGTTAAACAATTTGTTTTTCTGAAAAACCAAAGAGTTGTATTCGACCTTAGTAATTTTAATTTAGCATTGCCCAAGACCTCCCACGTTCTCCACACAGCTCGATCCCCAGCTCTTGCATAAAACTAGAGCAGTGCCAGAGATGCTACTGTAACGACACTGAAAATCTACAGAGCAGGGAGCAACAGTCTTGATAATGAGCATCACCCCCTACTTGGGTTGCTGGCTGTGAGCCCAGCGACTAGTCCATCCAGAACTGAAGCAGCACTAAGAGGTTTCAGAACTGCTGCCACTGTGACCCACATAGCCTCTGAAAGAATAGGGGTGAGAGTGGGGAATGGAGACAGACCTCCCTGATCTCAGCAACTCAATCCCACGCTGCTCCCTTAATGAACGAGATGGGGGATGGGGGGGAGCATGATGAAATCGTATTGCATCGCATGTTACAGGAATGGTGGGCAAGACATACGGGGAACTTATGTACACACCTGTGCGATCTTAGGGGGTCTTTCAGTTTTGAGTGTGTGTGGTCAGACAGGTTCGATCTGTGGCTACCTTTCACTAGAACCTTGGTGTTCTCAAAGCTTCCACAGCCACTACATTTTACAAAAACAAATGGGCGGGGGGGGGGTTAATAGATTCCAGGGTTGCAAGAAAATGATGTTCCACAATCCAGTGTAGGAGGGAGATCACAGTAAAGCCGGGTGCTGAAAAAATAGGCATAAAGTAAAAATGAAGAACTCAGCACTCCAGGCCAGGTGAAAATCTGTAACCAATGTTACTGATTCAAAACATCTCAGTACACTTGTAAAAGGTACAAAGCATTAAGATAGAATCCACATACCTACGACAAACAGCCTGATAATGGTAACAGTCTCAGTCGCCACTCCTATTAGCCCTAAATGATTGGGGGGGGCGGACCACAGAATCGGAATGCATCACATCAGTAAAAGCTGGGCCAGCGGAACCAGCGCAAGTTGCACAAATTTTGCCGGTCCAGCTTTTACATACAGTCTATAGATCCAGTGCAGTTCTGTCTGGTCCATTTTGATCCCTGCCTGGGACAGGGTCAAAATGGACCATAGGAACTAGATGGACAGGTGTGTTCTGATCCAGTTCTGGTGGTCTGGTTGTTACTTGGTCTGGAATGAGTACATAGCTTCTTGTCACATTGTCATCTGCGGGTACACACCCTGTCAGACAACGGTTTAGAAATCAGTTTTCCTGCTCAGTTTAGAACTTTGAAAGAAGAAAGCTGCAGCAGGCATGCAGTGACAATTTGGCATACTCAGAGAATTAGGATTCTGTGGATAGTAAATACTGTTTATTTCCCTCGCTGCATGTCTTAATGGGCTGAACGGTCATGCAAATCAAAGGACCGAAGCCCTCTTGGATTAGAGAGGCTTCGGTTCTTTGAAGTGCATGACTGTTCAGCCCGCCAAGCAGAAAGTTGTACTAGGATCACATTGAGTGGTCCCTGGGGTAGACTGCTGAGCCCCTGATTCTGTGATCTGCAATGAGCTCGGCAGTGACCCCCCCCGAAATCCCGTATTGCCACAATATGTTGGTTTGCACAAGTGTAACCAACGTAAAAAATATTTTATGTCCCCTTTAATTAATAGGTTGCATGTTAATTCCAGCATAATATGACACATTGTCATGATTTACAGTAAATATAGATGTAATCTGACTAGCACCTGGCAGGTATGTTACATCTTGTTTTATATAATGGAATAGAGATTTGCCTCATGGCCCAAAGACGTCTCCTGTATACCTCTTTTCCTGCCAGGTCCCTTAAGATGGTTAACTCTGAGGCCCCACCCACAGGCTTGTCAGACACTGATGCACACTCTGATTGACTTGAAGGTAACCAGTCTACAACAGCTGGATGTCTTGGCACTTCACTTACTTCTGAGCAGTTAACTTGTTCTTTTTGCCAAGCCAGCAATCCCAGGTAGGCCGTCAAGGTCCATCATAAGAACAGGGAAAATAACGGTGACAGGAGATTGAAACCATTTTTTTAACAAAGTCGAATAATTCCTATTACAGAAAATGCAAGCACTGTACCCAACTCCTAAATTTGACTGTAGAGTTCAACATTACAAAACACGGAGAACATTGTAAAATGCTTATTTTTATGAACAGAAAATTTGAGTGTCTTTTTTCCACAATATGTTAAATGCTTCATTGGAATTTGGTCTATTGTCCTTAGGGGAAGGGGGGTCCGGCTTTGGGATGCGATGGTTCTGATTTGGACTTGGTCAGGTGCCTGTGGGAAGGGGTTGTGAAATAAAGTGGCTGAAATATAGTGGCCCAAGAACTTTTTCTCTCTCCAAGATTAACGTACGAATCCCAACAATGTGACACTTTAAATAATATTTGCAAGATGTGTTCCCACTTCTCATCAGATTGTTTAGCATCAAAATATTACACTAAGAGAATTGGGATTGCCTGCATTGTCTACATGCAAGCTGTCCTCTGATCCATCAGCCTCTGCAGTGCAATCAAATTCTCACTAGTAAATATACATATAATATATGCACTGTATATATCCACAAATACTGAGTGGCATCATTACTGTTGTTGCTTAAAAAATAGGAAGGACCCTGAAATAACTTGCTGTCCACCAAATAGTGCTGCTACATCGTCCTCTTTATTAATATGCAGGGTCTGCTGTCCATATTTTTGAACCTGTTTATCTTGTAATGAAGAGCTGGATGTTTGAATACCCTCTAAAACAATCTATATAATAAACACAGCATAAAAGGGATGGGGTGGCATTAGAAAATTATTACGCTGAACAAACAAGAAAATGCTACTCCGAAAAACCTTATTCAGTAACTTTCATTTACAAAGAATGAACTGCTAGTTGCTTGTGACTATATGTTTGCTTATATAGCAGGGTTTACTGCCTGTTTTCTCTAATTTGTTTTCTCCTTGCATGTTGATCAGAGGAATTAGCAAAAAGTGGCATTTACTATTTAATAAACAAACCTTAACATTATGAAAATCATTAGACATGCTAGAAGACTAAATCTGTGCCCAAATAAAATTATCAGCAGCTCCTGGTGGGTTTGCACAGATCTGGAGATTGTTAACTTACCAATGGTATAATGGTCATTATAAAATGGGCACAAAAATTTCTAAAACCTGATTGGCTAAGAGCCTCTCAGAGCCGTGTCCTTATAGTGCCATATTGCTGCAACCTGCACTTCTTCAAAGAGACCCGCCGCTGCACAAGTGGCATATCGTTGTGCCCGCACTATCACTATCTGACAAAGCAAGCAGCTCAGCGGGTTGTCAAGGAAGGCTAGCACATTCACACAGTGTCTCCTCACAGCGACGCACCTACAGTGCCTCGTACTCAAATAAACCACCTATATGCCACTGTCTATGACCGAAACCCCTTCTACACATCCCTAAGCATAAATGTTTTATGATAATTTTTTATTTAATTTTATTTCATTCTTCCCATTTTACTCATCGCTGGCCATTTCTCCAATGCGCTGCTGCTATACTTCGCAAGAAACACAGTAAGCCTTCTCACATCTCCACACTCCATTTCTCCATCACTCCATGTCCTCTCCTTTCAATATCAATATTAGTCTAAAACTGTTTACTCGCAAAATCATGTATTTCTCTGTTACTGTTGCACTTTGACATCGGGGAAGCAGGAAACTGCAGTCTCAGGCGGCGGTAAGAGCCACCGCTCCCACCAAATCATCCCAACTGAAACTGATACAACCAGACAGAAAATATAACAAAAACAACTAAAATGTACACTACATAAATAGTTTTATACATGTTTTTGTCTTGGAGGAGAACTTCACAGTAGATGTGTTCCTTCTATGAAACACGCTCGCCTTATACCCTTGGTGCCAATAGCTGTAACTCGAACTGAGTGGGCAAACAAAAACAATTTAAACAAAAAGAAAACAAAACACATGGTTTCAAGTCTTTCTCTGGTCACTATGTGATGATTGGAGTCACTCACACCACTGCCCTGTAGTAACTTTCAATGAAAGAGCTCATTCAAGACAATGATAAGGACTATTTTTTTACTTTTACTCCAATTATCACATTTTTACTATTTTTATGCACATTTCTGTCTGCATTTTTTAATTAACTTCTTTGGGGAGGACCCATTTTATAAGTGGAATAAGACACTCGAGGTGTGGTTTATGGCCTGATAAGAGCACTTCCCGGGTGCTAAAGGCACTCGGGCGCGCCCTCGTGCCTCGTGCGCTCAAGTAGCTCTTATCAGGCCATAAACCACACCTCGTCGTGTCTTATTCCTTACATATTTGCTATAAACAGTATGAACCAATGATTGCTGACTTTTAGTATATCAATGTCAGCTCTTTGTGTCTTTGCTGCTAAACAAATTACTGACAACCACCTTTCACTAGAACCTTGGTGTTCTCAAAGCTTGTACAGTCACCACATTTTACAAAAATGAATTGGGGGGAAGGGTTAATGGATTCTAGGGTTGCAAGGTAATGATAGCGGTCTTAGTCACCACCCCTGTTATCCCTAAATGATGGGACCTGGGGGGGGAGCGGACCACAGAACCGGAATACATCAGATTGCCGCAAGTTGCTCAAGTGTTTCTGGTCTGGCTTTTACGTATACAGATCTAGTGCAGTTCTGTCTGGTTGATTTTGATCCCTACCTGGGACAGGGTCAAAATGGGCTGTAGGAACCAGATGGACAGGTGTGTTTCGATCCAGTTCTGGTGGTCTGGTTGTTACTAGGTCTGGAATGAGTAAGTAGCTTCTTGTCACATTGTCATCTGCGGATGCACACCCTGTCAGACAATGGTTTAGAAACCAGTTTTCCTGCTCAGTTTAGAACTTTGAAGGAAGAAAGCTGCACCAGGCAACCAGTGATGATTTGGCATACTCAGAGAATTAGGATTCTGTGGACAGTAAATACTGTTTATTTCCCTCACTGCATGTTTTGGTGGGCTGAACGGTCATGAAAATCGAAGGGCTGAAGCCCTCTCTGATTAGAGCGACTTGGTCCTTTGAAGTGCATGACTGTTCAGCCCACTGAGCAGAAAGCTGGGTCAGGACCACATCGAGTGGTCATTGGGGTAGACTGCCAAGTCCCTGGTTCTGTGAACTGCAATGGGCTCAGCGGTAACCCCCCCCCCAGAAATTCCATATTGCTACAATACGTTGGTTTGCGCAAGTGAAACCAAAGTAAAACGTAATATGCCACACCTTTCATAAGCTGGATATTGTATAAGTGTGCATCCATCTCCCCCCTACTTTACGACAGGTAAAGGGAAGCAGATCTTGAACCCTGAGTGAAGTGATGGGGAAGGGGGTATGCACATGAGTAGAACATCCAGCAAATTGTTTCTAAGCAGCATGGCATATTCAGTTTTATGCAATAACTGTCTCTAATGCAATTTCTGTTTGAGTTCACTACTTTACTCAGAATGTAGCACAGGATCTCTGGGATGTCAGTGAGCATTGTGAAAGCTGCTCTCCCACTGGGTAGGTGTTCCACTGTGACAAACATAGTAGCATAGTAACATAGTAGTTGATGACAGATAAGGATTGCTAGGCCCACCTAGTCTGCCTGTATTCCCTGCCTGCATCAACAGCTGCTGACCCTACTTGGCGTTAGAAAATGGGCTTTTTATTTGGAGGCATCTGATCGACTGGTACCCATTCCATAGGGGTACATTAACTTTCAATAGATGCCCACCAAATAAAAAGTGTCAGCCCAATCCTACCTTATGCCCAGTCAAGAATCCTTGTGCCCAGCCTGCTTCCTCATTGGCTGAAGCACCGGGCACACAATTTAAACTGCCGCCAATTTTTTTTATCAGTAAGCAAGGAAGTTATGCCTACCCCAACTACAACTACAACCACAGCCACGAAATACCAGTCACTAAACTTACAACCGCCTAATTGAAGTAAAAAAAAAATTATTTCTAAAAAAAAAATCAGTTGTGAGGCTCGGCTGCACCACACTGGTAGCCTAAACCAGTGCTGCTTCCGATGCCAGTTGGTCAGCTCTCAGCTCCTCTGCTGACCAAAACTGAATAAGTGTAAATAGTGTATATTTATGAAAAAAAAAACACTGCAGCATTTCATCTATGGTCGGGTACTGTACGAGCATTTTCTCAACCGCACTTAGTTTAAAATGTATCAGTCTCCTCACCCTGATCTCGTGCCCATTCTCCAGATGCTGCCCACCCGCTCTGCTGCTTTCCTGCTCCTCAATCTGCTCAGTTCTGTCATCCGACCCCTGGCAGATCGCAATCAGATTGACAAATTGGAGAGGAACATAAAAGAAACACAAGTACTTCCAATCCTACTAGATCATCGCTACGGTTCCTGATGTCCCGGTCCCACTGCATAAAGAATAAATGAAAAAAAAAGAAAACTAAGCCAGAACTTTATTTTAACATAAAAAAAATACTTAGAAGTCCACTGTTGACCCTTCCTGTCCCTCCTTACTGTACTTTCAGCATGTATAGACAGTATAGAAGCTGATGTGGGACAAAACTCCCTGGAAAAAAAAAAAGGCAGGCAGAGGAACAGTTTTTTTACAAAATAAATGAATTGAGATATTTAACTTTTTTTTTGCTGTTCTTTTTTACCTCCTCTTTCTGGCAACCTGGTCTGCTCCCCCTGTCCTCGCATCCTTTGAGGGAATTCAGCCACCATCCACCTCTACCACAACCAGCCGCTGACACCCTGAGACTCCTGCAGCTTACCCCCTACAGTGGGGTGGTAGGAACCCAACCACACCCAACATGGAGCCAGTACAGGTGTAACGTCGGCCATGGTGTACACACATGGATGGCCATCAAGCTTCATGAACAGGCGCCATGCATTTTTCCACTTTTTTTCAGTCCCCTGGAGCCTGGGGCATGCAGTGACACTGGCAGAGGGAAGTGCGCATGCATCTGCATGTGTTCCCTCCAGACGTCGGCCCCAAACTCCTCCCCAAGCTGCTACCCATTGCCCTGTCCCCCAGCCTCCACCGGGGGCGACCGGGCACCGACTAGTGTGAACCCCCCTCCCTGAGAAGGAGAGCAGTCTGTTAGATGCTTGATCCTTCTCGATCCCTGCCAGCCCCTGGTGGTCCAAGCTCATTCCCAAACACAGGTCGCCGGCGCAGTGAGAGGTAAGGCGTCCAGCGCCTCAGCCCTCAGTGCCACTGGGCCGGCCAGATATTTAACTTTTTAACATGAAAATCATTTAAAATATATAGTGGCCTATTTTCTAAGTGCAATAATACCCTCCAGGGTGGGTGGTATGGGCAGTACCACCCACCCTGTTGGGTATTATTGCTTACATAGGCTTTTGCTTCTCTTCCCCACATCTTGGTTTCTCTTATGTCTATCCCATGCAAGAGAACTAAGGGGACCTTGTGTGGATTCGAACTCTCAACCTCTTGTTTATCAGGCTATAAATCTTTCCACTACATCACCAAACTGGCACAGCTAAGATGAGAATACAAACATATGAACATATGAAAATGCCAGCAGAAGCAGGCCTTACTGTCTATCGAGTCTGCTCGATTGTTCAGTTAGTCCCTCAACTTGCAGCTGCCCCACCCTCCCCATCCCTCTTTGCCACAATTCCACCCACCCTGTCCCAACCCCTCTAAAGCCACCCACCATTCTACAGGATACCACCTCCTCAGGCAGAACATTCCACCTGTCCACCACCGTTCAGTAAAAAAATATCTCATGATTTCCCTCTTAAATCTTCCCCCCCTCCAATCTCAGCTGATGCCCTCTCGTATCCCTCCCTTTTCTAAGCTGGAAAATCCCTTCTGTATTAGCCTTATTTATCCCCTTAAGGTATTTAAAGATTTCAATCATATCTCCCCTGTTTTTCCTCTCCTACAGGGGGTACATGTTCAGCTAGCCCAATCTATCCCAGTAGGACTTTCTCTCCAATCCCTGGATCATCATGGTCACCCTACGTTGCACCCTGTCCAACAATTTGATGTCCTTCTTCAGGAATGGGCGCCAGTACTGCATGCAGTACTCCAGGTGCGGTCAGACCAGAGATCTGTACAAAGGAAGGATCCCCTCCCTAGTTCTGGAGGAGATTCCCCTCACTATACACCCCAGCATCCTACTGGCTTTTGCTGCCACCTTCCTGCACTGAGCTGAGTTGTTCATGCTGCCCGTTATAAGCACCCCCAGATCCTTTTCCTTCTCGGTGCTTTCCAACTGCACCCTTACCAGCTGACAGCTCCTCCCCTGGTTCCTAGCTCCAAAATGCAGTACCTTGCATTTCTTGGCGTTGAACCCCAGCTGCCATGTTTCTGACCACTCCTGTAATTTGGTCAGGTCCTCTTGCAGCCCCTTCCACCCTTCAATGTCATCTACCACAGCTCCCATCTTCATATCATCAGCAAACACACTGATCCTACTCCAGATCCTGTGAGAGAAATCAACTATGTATATCCCAAACAGCGTTGGTCCCAGTACTGACCCCTGTGCCCCCCCACTCGTCACTTCCCTTGGTGATGAGCATCCCCCCACCACCACTACCCTCTGCTGCCTTCCATTGAGTCAGCTGATGATCCATCTGGTCATCTTTGTTCCCACCCCTGTATATTCCAGCTTTCCCCCCAACCTTCCATGTGGCATGGAATCAAAGGCCTTGCTGAAGTCCAAATACAGGACATCCACCGCATGGCCCTAGTCCAGCTCCCTGGTCACCCAGTCATAATACTTAATAATTAGATTTATCTGGCAGGATCTGCTCGAGACAAACCCGTGTTGTTGGCCATCCTGAAGACCACTGTCCTCCAAAAAGGTCACTAGCTTCTCCTTTAGGATTGTCTCCATGATCTTCCCCACAATTGATGTGAGGCTCACTGGTCTGTAGTTGCCTGGTTCATCCCCAGGCCCACTTTTGTGAATGAGCACCACATGGGCCATCCTCTAGTCTTATGGTACACATCCTGTGTCCAGGGAGGTGCTGAGCAGGTCAGTCAGTGGTCCTGCCAGGATCTCCACTAGCTCCCTGAGTACCCTAGGGTGAATGCCATCTGGTCCTGGTGCCTTGTCCACCCTCAGTGCCCTCAACCCTTCCAGAACCCTGTCCTTTGTAATCCCTACGTCAGTCACCCCTTCCCTCCCAATACCCACTCCACCCCTCCCTTGGAGTATCTGCCCCCCTTTCTCCTTCATGAACACAGAGCAGAAGTATTTCTTTAATGCTTCTGCCTGATCCACCCCTTCTCTACCCACCCTCCATCCTTCCTAATCCTCACAATCTGGTCCTTGTTCTTCCTTCTTTCTCTTATGTATCTGATGAAGTCCTTTTCTCCTTCCTTAATATCCTGTGCCAGACTTAGCTCTCTTGAAGCCTTGGCTGCTCTGACTAGCCTGGTAACCTCCCTGGACTTCTTTGTATACTCATCCTTGTCAACCCCTCCATCTGATGTCTTGAGTTTCCAAAATGCCCTCCTCTTGGCTGTAACCACCTCTCATAACCTCTCAAGTCAACCAACTGGGCTTCTTTGCTCTTCCCTTCTTACTCCTTGTCTTTGTACAAGTTCCAGTGGCCATCATCAGCCCTTTTTTAATAATATCCCATTTGAATTCCTGCCAGAGACCTACTCAGAATTTCCCCACCTTTTTAAAATCTGCCCCTTTAAAGTCAATCACCCTGGACCCCGTACTCCATTTCCCTACCCATATGGAGCATGAACTACACCAAGTGGTGGTCGTGCCCAGTCAGAGGGTCCTCCACCCCCAGTTCTCTTACAGCCTCTCCATTTGATCTAACCAGGCTGAATATTTATTTGTAACCCCCCCTCTCCTGCCCTGTCTAGGGGCAGACTTTTCACTCACAGTTCTTCTAGGCAAGAAGAAGGGAGCACTCAAAACACTGTCCTACATGGTTGCAATGGTGGTTTGCCAATGGGGGCAGTGTTCGTGGACCTGTCCAGGGCTTCTGACCTGATAAATCATTTCTTGCTTTGTCAGAAACTCACTGATCTGGGATTGAGTGATTCAGTGGAGGCTTTAATTTGTGATTTTTTTGCAGGGTCACTCTCACTATGTTTCAATTGGCCCTATTTTGTCACCCTCTTGTCCTATTGTGTGTGGTGTACCCCGGGGGTTCATCCTTGGTTCCCTGTTATTTTCCTTGTTTATCAATCAGGTTACCTCTGTATTTTGTTCAAGTAAATGTCTTCTCTCTCCTGACGACTTGATATTGTATTGTCAGGGCCAATCTATTGAACACGTCAATGTGGTGCTGGAACTAGAGTTTCAAAGATTATGCAGTTGGATGTCCTCTAATATGATGTCCTGAATGTAAGGAAGACTAAAGTTATGGTGTTTGGTAGCTCCACCCAGCTTAATGAAAATGTATTTTTGTTAATTCATGATGCTCAAGGTGTTTTACTTCAGCCGGTCTCTGAGTTTAAGTACTTGGGAGTCCTACTTGATCCTTCATTAACCTTTTCTTCACAGGTAAAAATAGTCAGGAAAACAATCCATCATAAGTTGGGGATGCTTTATAAATTCAAGTCACATTTGTCTTATGATTCCCATAAAACATTAGCTTTGGGGGTCTTAATGCCACACTTGGACTGTGTCTCCCCATTGTGTAATAAATTGGGTGTGAGGGAGAGGCAGGTCTTAGGTGCTGCTTACAATGATATCTGCTGCTTTGTTCTGGATGTTCCAGTCATGACCCATCATTGCTCTTTGTATTCATCTCTGGGCTGGTTATCACCTCAGCTTAAATACATGTATGCCTTAGGTAACCTGGTCCATCAGGCCATATATACTAAAGATTTGTCTCCTTTGACTGACTTGGTGATAGTTCATGAAGTTCAAGCCAACCTAAGATCAAATCGGGGTTTAGTCCTGGTAGCCCACTCTGTTAAAAACAAGTATGGTCTTTGCTTATTTGAATGTCAGGCCCCTAACCTTTGGAATGAATTACCTCTTTTTTTGAGAACCATCAATTCATTCACAGGGATTAAGTTTAGGTTTAAACAATATTTATTAACATTAACAACTTGTACTTGTAATGTTTGATGATTACCGATGAATTGTTGTTTATTTATTTATTGCAGTGTTTGTATTCTGTCTTGCATTGTTTTATGTTTAGTGTCTGGGTTGGACCTGAAGAAGGGCTTTTGACCAGTGTCCTTACCCGGTTAACAAATTTATAAATAAAAAAAAATAAAAAAAACATTTGAGACCTTTTTCGCACCACTGAAACAGGGAAAACAGATGTCTCCTACCTGCATGCTGTCTTCAAGCTGTGTACTTTATCTCCTCCATCTCAGCATCTGATCTCCTCCCCCAAGCCAACTACCAGATCAAGACCTCCCTCCCTCCCTCTTCACCAACGAAGGTCTCAGGAAACCCTTGCAGCACAACCAGGCTGGATTCTGGCCCTGGAATGTAACTCATGAAAAATTAGTCAGACTGCAAATATGAGGGGAAAAAAAGGATTTCATTAGCCTCTACCCTACAGACAAATAAGGTACACACCACTGTTTCTCCCCAACTGACTTTTATTTTCACCTGCATAGCAAATGATTCCAGCGATACAGGGGTCACCATTCTTCTCTAATAAACCAATAATCAGCTCCATGGGGCTATAACTTTGTACACTTTGGCTGGACCTAATAGACAGCAGAACCACAGATTTAGCAGACACCAGAAGGATTCTCCTTTTCTACCACTTCCACTCTCAGGTGATATGCCCAAGACTCTGGAAACCAGATCCCTGCAATCTCCTGGCAAATAAAGGATCCAGTAAGCCAACCTTCCTTTTCTTTCCTCTAATGGGTCCCTTTTACTTTGGCACTGGTTGTCCCCTCTTACACTGGTGTGGAAAAGTGAGTGGCCCCCTCCACCTGGACCCTGGGTCATGGCCCAAGCCACAAGGGCAACCAGGAATTTTACTGATGACCCAGGCCCCAACCCACCTTCACAATGGCTGGCACTGGTGAACAGGGCTGAGGCCACTCCTGCCACGATCACTCGGCTCTGACTTAGCACTCCATTGCCCCCAGTTCATTCTGGGGGGGGGGTTGCTGGTATCTGCTTCCTATGGGGAATCCCTGCCAGGCCCACATCCCTGCTACAGTTCCTGGGCTTGAATTAAGCTTCAGCATGGAGACCACCCCCCAAGGTCTACCATTTCTTTGGTCTGCAACCCACCCGGACTTTAACTGGACCAGTGCCCCAGGACTTGTCCCTCCAAACAGGCCCCCTGAATCAGGTGACAGGCTCCCCTGGCTCCCTCGAGCCTCCAGGCCACCCTGCCACACCAGGAGCGAGGGGAAACTTTGTCACCGGTTCCCCTCTGGAGAGGGCCCTGCCACAGCCCTCCCAGCCCTGGTGATCTGGGACTACACAAATGGGCTTCCTAAGGGCTCCTACAACTCTCGGCTAGACTCACTAAAGCCATCTATTGCCCTAGCCCCCCACGACACAGGACCTGGCTACTTTTGTCACCACCGGAGCTCCGTACCCCAACTCCTTGTCAGCCACGGTGCATAAAACCATCTTAACTGCACTGTTTTGGGGGGTTTCCCCACTGGCCCTCCTGGACCGCCAAGCTCCCTCACTTGCCCACCTATTCTGGTCCTGATACTACTCTTCCAGCCTCCCCCCTCCAGCCCCAGGCCTAAAGCCCAGGCTGGAAAAGGCCCCGCTACTTCCTGTCAGTCCCCTTTTTATACCCTTGTTCTACTTTCTGCTGCCACCTTGAGGCATCCAGTGCAATATCCTCCAGAGCACTAAACCCATTTCCTAGCTCTGGGGTTGGGGTAGGAGGAGGGTGGAAAAGAGTGCCTAAACAGTGGGAATATAAGCCCTGCGTTTGCAGGGGGCTTGCATATTGATGACAGGTGTAACATGAGAATAACAAAATACTGTATTCTCACTTTAGGGCTGTCATATTCTCACTTTAGGGCTGTCATCAAAAACAAAATATCACAGATATTCAGTCACTGTTATTCTCACTGGTACTGTTTAAATATCCATTATTAGAAAGGTTTTTTAGAGCTGGCTCCATTGCTCTGAGTGGTAGGTGACCTATCAGCAGGCTGGTGATCTGAGTTCTGGCCCTGAGCCAGGAAAAACAGAATATGAGGCCAACAGGGTAAGACTGAGCAATCATGTGCTCTCCTCCTGGGGAGGATGGACATCCTTCTAAGCCATGGAATTACTAAGTGGGTACTCAACAGAGGATACAATGAGATACTAAATGGAGGAAGCCTGTGCTAGGGCTAGGAAACAGAATAGGGAAAATCTCCTAGTCCCGAAGAAATGAACCACCAATTCATAAACTTTTGTGACTGACTTTAGCCACTTAGCTGGCCAGATGAGGGCAATACATAGTGAGGAAGAATTAGCCCATTTTGATGAGTGATGAAAATTTGTAGAGGACCATTAGTGAAGTACCCAGAATCATGCTCAGGAGAGGGGGAAGTCTTAAAGGCAATGTGGTACACACTAAATTTAGGGTGGAAGGACTACCCACCAGGGCACATGGCTGCAAAGACAACTAAAAGGAATGTACTGTATAGGTGTATACACTGCAACATATGCAAGTACTGGATACAGGACAAATAACTCAGCACAGGGGAAGGTATAAAAGTGGAGATAAGGGAATCTATACATTGTAATACATAATTTGTTGTGTATGCCCTTTGTTGCAGTTGTAACATGCTATACATTGGCAGAACTATAAATTCCTTGAAAGAGAGAGTGCAGAAACATGTCAAAGTATACAGAAAGGGAATGAAGGGACTCTAGTACGGGCACATGTTAAGTCACACCACAACTCAGACCCAAATCATCTCAGATTCATGGACATTGAATGAGTTCCACCCCCAAGAAGAGATGGACATAGACTTAAAAAGTTGCTGCAGAAGGACAGTTGTTGGATATTTGTCCAAAGCAGTTTGACACCCAAAGGTCTCCGTGAAGACCATAAATGGTTTAAGCATGGTTGGGATAGAGTGAAGGGTTTGGTAGTTGCTCAGGTCGGTAGTAGTAGGGAGGGGATCAGGGTGGTGGACTGGGAGGGATAAAACCCCCATATGGACAATAGTTCCTGGGCAAATAGGGCATTCTGGGCAGACTAGATGGACCTTTGGTCTTTTTCAGCCATTATTGTGTATGTTTCTATAACTATGTTACTATGTCACACTGTATGTGGGGGACCGACTGGACTTACTGTCCCTTCTGATCTTAAAGTACTATAGTACTATTTTAACCAAGGACAAGGGGAATTGGGAGGATACAAGGCCATCAGCACTCGAAACCTAGGAATTAAGAGATGAAGTAATCCATATGCAGGAGATTAAGAAAAGTAAATCATGCAATAGCTGTATCTCATGTATCTGTAGCTCACCTGTACATGGTATTCCCTTCAACGAGTATCACTGCTGTTACGTCACATCACCTTCATTGTGTTACTGCCTTTCAGTCTACCTTTATAATGTAACTTGCTGCTGCCATCCCCCACAGAGACTCCCATGAAAATGAGACAGTCTCAATGAGTGCCTATCTTGAGGAGTGAAACCCCAACTAAACAAAGCATCATTATAAACCCACTCACTGCTTCCTCTGCTGCAATATTTTTATTCCACACAATGCAGAGGAACACAAGAGTTGACTATGACCCACAACAGCAGCTTCTGCGTTATTTTGATGTATAGGGTTCTATTTTGTTGTTGTTTTATTGCGATATAATAACTGGTGAAGCGCTTTATCAGCCTAAATTTGGATGATGAGAAATGCTGTAATAACTGCGTGTGACACCACCCTCAGTTATTATGGCATTTCGTCAGAAGAAGGGATGTGACTGAAACCTATAAGAACCTCACAGGAGTGAACAAGGTGCAAGTGGAGGGTCTGTTTCAGAGAAAGGAAAGCATTAGAACAGGGGGCATGAAATGAAGCTAAGAGGGGGAAAGTTTAGGAGAGATGGGCGGAAATATTTCTTCATGGAAAGGGTGGTGGATGACTGGAACAGCATGCCAGAGGAGGCTGTGGAGGCAAACACTGTGGGGAGCATCACGCATGTGTGGGATAGGCACAGGGGCACATCAGGAAGAGAAACGGGGGAGGAAGTAACATCTATGAACAACTAGGGTCAGTGGTGATGGAATAAGCAGGGACAAGGGGCAGACTGGATAGACTTAAAGGTCCTTTTCTTTCAACAAAATTTATGTTTCTATGCTTCTGTTAAGTATGGGACCTAAAGTCATTCATCTAAGTAAAGCAACATGGAATAAACTTCCGATCGAAATAAGAAACAACAACAAAACAGAATTTCAGACAGCTCTGAGGAAATATTTGCAGAAATCGTGTGAATGTTAAGTAAATATAAGTTTCTGGATTAATGATTTCTATGTACTTTGTATGATCCCTAGTAATCCGCTTGCACTAATTTTATTACGTGGCTGTGTATCTGTTATAAGTGATATAGGTGGTATTTGTTATATGTGATATAAGTCATGTTATTGTCTTTATTCTTTGTACAGGACTCACTTTGAAAATAGAGGTATAAATCTCTAAAGTCCGAACCTGTATAAAAATAAAATGTTATCAATCAATCAATCAACTCATGAAACTAGAAAACTAGGGACTACAAAATAAGGTGTTTTTGTTACTTCCATTGAAAGTGTCATATGCCATGTTGACTGTATGTGAACTGACTTATATCGTGTCTATTACCTCACTTTTTAAATTTTCTCTGTCTTTTTGTTTCTTTAGCTATTTTATCCATCTACAGAGAGCACAACCAGCTGTTCTGATCCCCGCCAGTGGAAAGGGCAGACATGGCATGGAAATAGGGAGATCGGAGCTGGCCTGAGGTGCAAGAGAGGTGGTGATATCTACTTTCTGTCTTTATTGAAGAAGGGTCGGGCAGTGCTTCTGCTCCACCACAGAAGCACTGTCAGACCCATCTTCAATAAATATGTCATTCTGGTGAAGAGGAAGGGAGTCTGCTCCTGACTTGGATAATTTCCATTGACTCTGAAATGAGAAGTAATTAATGTTCAAACAAGGCAACTAAGAATTACCCCTCCCCAGGCTGCCCCCATCCAGAGACAATGTGGAGGTAGGCAGGAGATCCAACACCAGGGAAAGCACCCAATGGACCAGTTCCAGTCTCCTCACATGTCAAGGGCCCCCAACCTAGTATTCTATTCTGAGTCTGTATCTGTGCAGGGTTTGTCCCTCAGAACGTTAAATCTGTACTATGGTCCTCAGTCTCTAATAATTTGTCCCCTTCCAGCCTGAAATTGCTGGTGATTCTCTCCATGTTATTCATACTGTCTACTTTAAATTTTTATTGATCTATGGTAGGCAAGTTAGGTGACAGCCAGTTGATTGTGATGCACTTTGGTGTTACCACACAAAGACCTGGCCTAACTTTTGGGTTTGTTCTCTGATCACCGTCCCAATAATAAAAAATTATTCCCTCTGAGTCCAGTGGTCCCTCCCACCTCCCCCTGTTACTGATCGTTCTACCCACTAAAAGAAAACAGTCCCTCCCTGATAGTTCAGTGGTCCTTCCCCCCACCCGAACACCCACAGAATAAAAATATATAATTTTCATTGATGTCCAGTGTACTTCGTCCCCATGCTCCTTTGGAAAAATGAAAGTGTCCCATTTCACTGGTGGTCTAGTGAACCTCCCCACTCTCCCACCCATGCAGACAGTGACCTACCACCCTGCTCACCCCCATCCTGAAACCCAGCTGGTGACAGGCACAGCCCTCCTCCCACCACCATGGCCCAGCAGCTGGCCATGGTGGTGGGAGAGGGCTGTGCCAGTCAACACTAGACCACTAGGGAAATGGGACACTTTCATTTTTTCCAAGGGAGTGTGGTGGGGTAGAGGTATACTGGACACCAAAGAAAATTATACATATTTATTGGGTGGGTGTTCGGGAGGGGGAAGGGACCACTGGACTACCAGGGAGGGACTGTTTTCTTTAAGTATGTACAGCGATCTGTGACTGGAGGAGGGACCACTGGACTCTCAGGGAAATTTTTTTTTAATATCTGGACAGCGATTGGAGAATGGGGGGGGAGGAATCACTAGACTACCAGGGAATGATTTTTTTTAAATATCGGAATGGTGATAACTGAATGGGGAGAGGGGAGGGACCACTAGACTATCAGGGATACATGTATCAACCACAAGAGGTCAACAGTCAGTGAAGGGGAGGGAACACTACACCATCAGGGATTACATTGACTTTATCTTGGGCTGTCGATCAGTGATGGGTTGGTTGGGATCACTCTACACTCGCCACAGGCCATGCAAATAGGCCAGTAATGGGCATGCAAAAGGCCACCTAGCACCTTGCATGCCCAATGGACTCATTTGCATACCTTCTTTTGTGAATGGCAAACAGTGCACCTGCGCTTTTCATTGCTGGACCATTCTTCTGACTGGCTGAGGGGGCAGCACTACTGGGCTTAGCTGTGGTTTCTCAGGGTTAGTGCTACCCCTTCCAGCCCCTATTCACAGTTGGATAGCACAGTGTGCTATCAGACTGTGAATAGTAAAATTCTGAACCTGCACAACCGCAAGATGCAGCCCAAACTTTTGTACTGCACTTTGCAATTATTTGTGAATCTAGCTCCATATGATTTCTCAGTCTGATCATGTTTGTTTCATCCCCACAGTGGACTGAACCCTCCTGCCTCTTCATCAGGGTAGTGACTGACCTGGGGAAGCCTTGGCATGCCATCAGCTTAGAGGGTTTTGGGATGCTAGCAAAGTCTTCTCAAGAGCAGGACAGAGATTGTGAGACATCACTTCACCGGAAGGAATTGAGACTTGTGAAAAGTGAGGACTGCAAGAGATCAGAGCTCCACCCATGTCATGCTTGACCTAGCAAACTTGTTCATCCCTGCCATGCTGCAGAAACATTCATCAAGCACTTGTTCATTCTAGTCAATGAAGCATAAGTAATTTAAAGTTTAGGCTCTGTTTGTTAGGAGAGGGATATTAGGAAACCCCTTTTATGTCACTTTGAGTAACTGTGTGTGACAAAAAGTGTGTGCAAGCCAATGAGCCCAGACTCATCTGTAGCAAAAACTTGTCACAGCAAGGTACCTGCTGCACTGAGAGGAGAGCTCTCCTCTTTATGATCTTTGGAGGATAAAGTTGGGTACACCTGCTAGAAGGGGAATGGAGATTATAAGAAGGAGGGCCCTTTGATCTATTGTTATTTACAAATAAAATGATACAGTAGGTACTCCTTTTTCACTTTTTCCTATCTATTCCTTAGTCTTTTCCACTTCTCCTTTGTTATTAAAACTGTTGATTGTTTGTTATATGGTTGAGTTGTCTGAGTTACTTTAAAGCATAAGAACTGTGGGATGGAAACTGCAGGAGGTGGGTGGCAATACAGGTACAGGTATATTGTTTCCTTGGAAGTATAGGTCTGTGTATATCCCAGGTCTCCCCATCACTGTCCCAGCTGGAGGCACCATTTATTTAAAATTCATATGACCCCTAGGCTGCTTGCAGCCTGGATGTAGGCTGGCACCCTCAGATGACAACAGGGGCTCCAGGGTGTAAAGGAAAAATACACACACACACACACTTCAGTTCCAGCTTTTATATTGGCCAGCTGTGGGTCCTTAAGTACAAATCCTGCTCCACCCCCCAAATTTCCAAAGTCACCTGAACAATCTCCCACACTCATTAGAACCCCCCAGCTCCACCCCTAAGTTTTAGTTTTGGACCCTCACACTGTCTGACACAGTCGGATACCTTAAGAAAACTGATCCCAGACTGAGTATCGGTCCCAATGGTCTGGATTATCGCATCCCTATACTGATTAGTATCCCCATCTGTGCCCCCATCACCAACATTTTCAACCATTCCCTATCCACCAGGGCCTTCCCAGCATCTCCAAAAATGCTATCATTAAACCCCTTCACAACTCTGATTCTGAAAATGACATCAGCAAGTTCAGACCCATCTCACTCCTTGCACTACTTTCCAGAATTATTGAAAAAATTGTCCTCGACCAGACCACTGACTTCCTTAACAAATACAACATCCTTTCCAGCTCTCATCATGGTTTTAGGGCCCACCACAACACAGAGACTGTTTTGGTGAATTTTACTCATGATATTTACCAGGCCATTGACAATAGTCTCTACACAGCCACTATTTTCATAGACCTCACCACAGCATTCAACCTGGTCATTCATAGCATTCTCCTCGAAACCCTCACCCAACTGAACTTCTCCAACAACATAGTCAACTGGGTCCACAACTATCTCAATCATAGGACACACAGAACCTTGATCAAGGGTCACCTCTCTGATGTCTGTCACATTAAATATGGTGTCCCACAAAGCTCCATTCTTGGACCCCTACTATTCTCCCTCTTTGTTAATTCCCTCCCAGGCATATGCACCTACACCAACCTTATATTTTATGCGGATGATTCAGCCCTTTACTGCAGTGACAAAAACCCACTCTGCAATTCACCACAGACTCCTATCTGACTTCATTAGACTCCACTCCTGGTTCACTGCACATGGCCTTGTCCTCAGCGCCAAAAAAATAAAATCCATGGTTTTCTCGAATACCAGAAAAAACTCCAACTTTGACTTCACCCTCGCAGATAAGGATGGCAACCTGATCGGAAGGGTCTTTGAATTGAAATATCTCGGGATCCTCCTTAACAGCCACCTTACCTTTGATAATCATATAATCCTTCTTATCAAAAAGCTGCACCAAAGACTCAGGATGCTATACTGTATTAAACAATTCCTCACCCCTGACTCCAGGGCCTAACATGCTAGTAGCTTTCTGCTCCCCCTCCTTGACTATGATTCCCTAGTCTATCCGTCACAAAAAACTTAGACAGACTGATGTCCACCTACCACAGCATCCTCCAGTTTGTCACTGGTCTCCCCAGGGCAACCCATCATTGCACTCTTTACAGAATGACAAATTTGCTCCCCCTCGAGGACAGATTCAGCAGCAAAACCTGTACCCTCCTCTTTAAATCCCTCAAGGGTCTACTCCCTGGCAGCATCATCTCCCCTTTTCCCAGGCCTACTTATTCTTGTACCTCTAGACACACCTTGAGTAACATTCTGGCAACTCCACTATACCGCACCTCCCATGGTCAGTGCTCACTTGTGTACAGGGGCACTAAACTCTTCAATGCACTGCCTCAGTCTCTCTCTCTCTCAGTGCCTGTCCATTGCTGTCTTCAAAAGCGCTCTAACAAACGACCACCTTAACAATTCTGCATGCAACTGCCCCTAACCTATAACTTCCTTTTTCTCTAACTCCTTTTACTCTCCCCTTAATCACCCTGCCTTTCCCTCAGTCCCCTAAATTTCCCCAACAGAGCTCTGTAATTATGGTGTTACTAATATCTGTTAATTTATTATGTTTTCATTTATTTATTGAGTTCTTGGATAGTACCTTAGAGTCCAAGCTCATTAAATAGGTTCCGCGTCTAGACAAAAAAGCTATAAGCAATGTAAAACATAAATAAATTACAACACAAATGTGCTTGAATTACAAAGTAGAGCAAGCACAGCATGTACAAGGTCATTGGCTGATTACAGTAGCCAGAGTCTGTTAAGTTACAGTAGGTAGGCATTTTTACAAAAGCTGTGTAAGTAGCCGGAGTCAAGTACACTAAATTAGGTATTGTTACAAGGTTATAGGAAGAGAAGAGAAGAGAAGAGAAGAGAAGAGAAGAGAAGAGAAGAGAAGAGAAGAGAAGAGAAGAGAAGAGAGATGTTAATAACACAATCAATTTATGCATATTCCTATTGTAACCCCTTGTTACCCGGGGTTACTAGAATTTCAGTAAGACCTAGTGGTAGGCAGGGAAGGCAGCTTGTGAAACTCCAGTTAAATGGGTTTCACACTGTCTCACTCTGTTCTCAGTAACAGCTGAGACTGAGAGATGACATCACCATAGAACTATCGCAGCTGCATAAGCCACATTGGAATCTGCAGCACAGGGAGTGAGATAGAACGTTGGGAGTTTTTAAAGTCAGTCTTCTGTTTTGTTTTGAAGAAGAAGGAAGTGTCTTTTGTTTACCTTCTGTGTGAGAAGGTCAGTGTCCAGTTTTAAGTGGTGGAGACTGCTGTCCAGGTCTCAGTGCCCCCTCCCTCCGGGGGGGAGTAAAGTATCCCTCTGTGGATTCCAGGGGCAATCCCCTAATTTTTACTACTGGAAGTAAGCTGCCTTTTTTACAGTTTCTGTTTTTGGTACGATAAAAGTGAAAGAAGTTGTACTTCGCCTGTGGGGCACCTGCAACGAAAGGGTCAGTGTTTTGCTCTAATTTGAGAGGGCAAACAATATGTTTCTTCAGTTTGGAAAATGTGAAGAAAGCTGGGATGTGAACTACTATTTGGGAGGCCTACAGTACTAGGACAAACAAATGGAGTAGTATCAAAATCTAAAGTCTGTATGAATTCAAGTAATGTTGTAGAGGGGGTGCTACAGGTCATCCACTGTTTAATCTATATTTCAAAGTTTTAGTTTCTGTTTGTCCAGAGAAATGGCCGGGTATGGGTTGTGGGAGCTGGAGGTGGGAACACCCCCCATCTTTAGTAACCAGGTCCACCTCTACGGATTTCTACTGTGATTGCTACTTGCCTCATGCGCCTGGCCAGTGATGAGGTAGGTACCCAGACGTGGGTCGCAAATTGGAAAATCTCTCTAGGAGTCGCAGACTCTAAGTGGTGAAGTGGTGTGGGGAGCCACAACTTGGGAAAAGAATTCTCCTTGTTTGATGGGAGTCAGAAGGAAGTAAGAAGAAAATCTCTCTGGGGTCGCAGACTCTAAGTGGTGTGGGGAGCCACAACAAGTAAAATGGGTTCATTCTTTAAATGGACCATCAGTCAAGTGGCCGGCAGGGGAGCCAGGCCAGTCGGGCTGTGTATCCAAAGCGCATGCAAGTCCAGACTGTGTGCCTGGTGGGTCCAGAGCCTGAAAACAGTAGAAATGGGTTCATTCTTTAAGTGGACCGCATTGTAGTCTCTAATCTGCATTATCAGTAAACGTAGCCCCATGGGGGTCCATCTATGCTTTGTTATGTTCAGCGAGTTGTGAATAAAAGGCACACTGAAAAATCCCAATCCTGGTTCTGGACATTACAGTTATTGCTTCCTGTGTTCGGATTTAATTGGGTGCCCCTGTGCAGAGTAGCCAAACCTAGGTCCCCTTGTGCCAGGTAACCTCATCCTCCCCGAACCCAGGTCCCCACCAGGTATTGCTGCCAGCGCCAACAGCATGCCACCTGTCGTTTTAGTAAAAAGGCAGGGGTGAGGGGTTACACTATGATTTGTACACAATTTTTTGTAAATGTTTATGTTTTTATCTCGGATATTTGTACATAATTCTCCAGTATTGTTTGCATGATTTCTGTAAATGTATTGTTCCCTGCTCTGTAATTGTCTTGTTCCTTACCCTATCCACTGGACGCTTGTGAAAACAAGCAGTTTAACTCACATGCCTTTCCAGTATAAAATAAAAATGAAATGAAATGAAGTTCTCAGGTAAGTGCTATGAAAAACTGCTGCATGTCCCACCAGACCCCTTACAAAGATGTTTCTCAGAATGAAAAATCTAAATGTTATACATAGTTTGTTTGCAAAGGTACTGACTTCCCCATTTTTTTCCATACCATGAATTATTTTCTCTGCATTCCCAGCTCACCCATTCCTCCTGCACAGTCTCTTGCTAGAGGTAAATAATTCCTAGCCTTTTCATCTCATTTTGTCCCAGTTCAAGAAAAAATTTCAACTACTTCCCACAAGTCCTTGTTTCTTTCACTTCTTTTTCCTCAACCTCTCCTATGCCGTCTTGGATATTCCCAACATCTTTCAGTCCCTGAAGAAATCTACTTATTTCCATGATCCTTTTATTTACTTCACCATTTTTCAATTATTTTTGTCCTTGCTCCCTACCAGTGTTAACCACTCCTTTTCTTCAGGGACCTTATCTGACTCTCCGCATCTTAAAAAAACTCTCCTTAAACCCTAAGGTTCTCTCAAAGTACTGCACTATATCAATCCTTCTTTCAATCAAGTGCCAGAATAAGTGGCCTTTCTCATCGCCTGCAATATGTTTTTATCATAGCACGAAGAACACTCTTCTGTGTTATTGGTGACCTCACCCATTCTAATGGTGATGACTCCTTCTCCCTCATCATTTTCCTTTACTTCAGTACTGCATTTCACACTGTTGACTGTTCAACCTTCCTTCACTGCCACTAATGATACACAGTTGTTTCTGTTTCCCTTTTGGTTTAATTACACTTTTACTTTTCAAACAAAGCTTCCTCTATTTCAAGTAGTGACTCACCCTCCCCAAACCACATCCTCCACAGAGCTGCTCAAGGGTCTCTCTTTTTCTTCTTCTTTTTCCTGCATACTGTAGACACCTCATCTCCACCATAAAGATTAACTCAATCTTTTGCAGATGACACACAAATGTATATATTTTTGATTCCTTCAGTGAACCCTCTGTTCTGATCCTTTCTGCATATCTGACCCAAGTAAACTCCTAGCTTTGCCAAAACCTCATTGATTCAGCTGGCCAAACTACTGGATTTGTGGTAGCATGTTCACTTTCCAAATAGAAGAACCAGGTCGAGTTCCAAGCCTGGTACCTCCACCTCAGAATGTCAGAGACGGGCAAGGAGTCCCAGTAGGATGGCATCTGTCTTAGGGAGGGAGGGTGACTCCTGGGTCACAGCCACCTTCTGGTTGCCCAGTGGGAAATAACTATGCTGGCAGGAGTGCTGCATGTAGTCATGTAACCTCTTTAGTCTCCCTCCCACCGTCAAACTGTAGATGAGTTATTCTGTGACAGATGGCCATGCTCAGAGGGGCAAGGCTGAGAAGTACAGGCTGGGGTCAAACACGGAGTACCTGGTGTAGCCCCAGTGGTGTTGGGATCTCAGCTTCTAGGGGTATGCAGAATATGTATCTTACTCCAAAGTAGAAGGAGAAAAGAGAAAGTAAAAATGAAATGAACACATTACTCATGTTGGGGTAAATTCTTAAGGACTCAAGTTCAGCTATCTGATGTCATATGAAATCATCAGCTTCACCACTAGCAGGTGGCCTGAGTGGTTACTTCTGGATTGAAGTTGCCCATGCACATGCACACTGTAGGTGAATGCAATACATACACACAGGAAAGCAGAGCTGTACCACCAGTAGGTTCTTTGCCTCTCTTCCCACCCACAGCCATTGATTTGAGTACACACAGGAACTCTTTGGATTGCCTCCCCAATCAGATAGCTGCAGAAACTGTGTGGGAGAGAGAGAGAGCGAGAGAGATGCTGTGCTAGACTGACACAAGAGACCACAGGAATGTGAGACTCAGACAACCTTGAAGCAATACTCTGACAGTTTCCAAGTGACAATTCAGGTAAATTTTGCTAAACTGTTCTGTCAACTTACAGACACAGCTTGCATAAGAAAAGGTAGCAATTAGCAATAACAAGATACAAGGCTGGCCTTAGGGTATGTGGCGCCCCTAGGTGAACTTGCAAATGGCGTCCCCCAATTTTTTTCTCCGCCCCCCAAAAAATGGCACTTATAATGGCAGTTAATTTACTGTTTTGTCCCAATGTGTGTAGTGGTACTAAACAGAATGCTGTATGCCACTGCCTGCTAGAAAGAGCCATGGGCCTAAGCCTAAACAAAAGGCTGGAGATGGAGAGGGAATGCATGTTCTGGTTGGGCTGGTCTGTCTGGAATTACATTTGAGTTTCTCTTGTATCACAGTACCGTATCATACAGCTGTGATACAAAAGAAACGCAAATGTAATTCCAAACACGGCAGCCCAGGACTAAGAGCATTCATTCACTCTTCATCTCCAGTCTTTTAGTCGAACTCCTATCCTCTATCTCTTTCTAATAGACAATGACATGGCATACAGCAGAGCAGACTGTGGGGTGGAGGAACCAGGGGAAGTAAGAATTGGGCTGGGGAAAACATAGAAACATAGAATCTGGCATCAAATAAGGATCGCTTGGCCCACCCTGTATGCCCATTTTTCCCTACCTACATTCCTGATCAGCTGTAATTATTTCACTGGTGTTGGTTTTTCAGATCTTGTTAGGTGGCTGAAAACACCCTCGTCACCTGGTTATGGAAGAATAAGTTCTTACTGAAATATGAAAAGATGTGCTATTCCATATTAACTCCCTCTCCTCAATAGACAGACTTTAAGTATACCATTTTTATTGTTAAGCCACAAAAAGTTTAATCTTTTCATCTGCAGATATTTCCATGGTACATCAAAAGATCTAAGCAGTACTGTTACATGCAACAAACACAAGAAAACAAGCAAGTGAAGCATTTGCTTTGTAGAAGCAGTCCAGCCTAGTAGTTAGAGTGTTAAATTGTGACCAGGAGACCCAAGTTTGAATCCTATAACTTCCACAAGCATGCTGAAGTCCAGGAACAAGGATTCAAAATGTAAATGTCAGCAATTTTTTTTAACCTCAGCTAACAAACTGGCTGCTTCAGAGATCTGAGGGGTGACAGGTTGCAACCCCACTCAAGCGGTGACAGCAAATCGCAGACCTTTCTCTCTTCTCTTCTCTTCCCCCAACTGACAGGCCGCAGATCCGTCTCTCCCACAAGAGATGATGGCAGGTCACAGGCCAACATCCCCCCCACAGGTGTGCTGCAGACCCCCTAATGGTGACAGCATTTGCAGACTCCTCTCCCCCCACCAAAAAGGAGATAGTGGGCACCAGCTCCCACCCTAGGTCACAGACCACCACCCTTCCAGGGGTGTTTACACGTATACCAGAACCTTGTTTATTAATAAATGCAACTTCTATACACCATAGCACCAGTTGTTGCACCTACCTGTGCATGGATAAATAAAGTTGCCACAGATTGCTTCCTCAGACATCCACATACCACCCCTGAGCCATCAGACACCTGCATAACATCCCAGAGCATGCAATGTTTTATGGTCTCTGGGATGTATACAATCTGTGGCCATCCCTTCTCGTTTTCACTCCCAGGAATAAAAAATACAGAAAGGATCAGCAGGTTCTGCGTTAGGTTTCATGACAATAGCAGCAACTCAGAGTTTTTTTTGTTCCCCTCTGAAACAGAACTGTAAAGCATAGAGAATGTTTTCTTACACCCATGCTTGTTTACCTGGTACTTGATCTCCAGCAACATCTCATTCCTCATACTCTGGTAGAAACACTCCTTCTGCCTTGTGAGCAGTCTGAAGGTGAAGTCACTGTCCACCGACTGACAGAAGCCCTATGCCTCACACACTGTAAGTAGCAGCAGGCACAAGAGAACAAGCCTGAGGGATGGCAGCACTGAGATCAGCCTCCACATAGTCCCCACCTGCACAAGAAGCACAGTGAAAAGGCCGGGCTGAGAGGGGCACACTCACTACCTGACAGTAACCAGGGCACACAGGGCGGGGGGGGGTGAACACTCAGTCACAGGAGACCTGAGCGGGGACCGAGATGCCAGGAGTTCTGCGCTCACTCACTCACAGATGGGTGGCCTTAGGCAGCCAGCAAGCAGAAGAGGAGGAGGCATGCTACAGCTCCAGTCACAGTTCAGGGCTGGTTATACAGTGTCTACACAGGTACTCGGGCTGCTCCTGTGGCAGTGCACTAACACAGTGAACTCAAGGGGCCACAGCTCTCTGGCTGCCCCAAGGCCCGCCCTCCCAACTCTCCTCTCAATCTTCTTGCATCATATTCGGCCCTTGCCCCACTGGCCTGACTCAGTTTTTCCTCCGACAATGGCATGACCCCCTTCTCTAACAATCCTTTCTTACGACTTGGGCTCCATCATGCTCTTTCTCCCAACACAGCTGGGCTGCCACCAAAACTGCTTTCTGTTGCCAAGAACAGCTCCTATTGGCTACCTTGTCTGCATCTGTGACTGTACAGCTGCACTAAACTGTCAGCTTCTCTCAAATCTGCTCTACTTGCTGTTGCCATGTGGAAGCGCAGAAGGAATTTACAACTCACACATTGAATAAAAACAAAATAGCTTTTTTTTGGTGCATCCTATTGATGGGTGCCCTAGGTGACCACCTAGTTCACCTGTGCTTAAGACTGACCCTGAAACCCATACTTTTGCAAATAACTTTTTAATTGAATAAATAACTTGACTATTAATACCTTTTGTTTTATATTTCCACAGGTCTGTACCCTGCTATCCATGGAGACTGTAGGTTATTCCACCACCCATTAGCCCTCCAGTTACTTGAATCTTAACCCAGCGCTAGCCCACCTCCCCCGGACCTCAGTCACTGCACATTCAGTTTATTTGCCTTAAGGGTGTGCAGTGACTACCAGGCCTATGCCCACCTCAGTCAGCCCATTCACCCGTTATCACCAGATACCCTTCCCTGGTATCTAACACAGAAATACTTAACTCTATGTTGCTTATACACTCTATTCACTTATACTCTAAGCAGTTCACAATGGCATTCACTTTGCATCACATAACAATTACTTTATAGCATTCACAATATACTCCCCCTCTTCAGTCTCAAAATTCAGTCATTCAATTGCTGGACAGTAGTCACTGACATAAAAAGGATTCAATAATTCAAGTACAGCAGATGAGTGATCTCTTGAACTAGTCCCACAATGAAATAAAAATGACTGTGCCACTTTCCCCAAATGGATGGAAAATATTGGCAACTTGGACCTCTGGAGATGGCAGTGAATCTGATACTGTTAATCCTCGAAGATGACCTGGTTGCTTGAAGCAGATGTGATCTTGTTGGATGCAACTGAAGTCACTAGAGGGAAAACAGGTACTAAAAGCAGCATATATTCTGTCTCTGCTCTCACTTTACTGCCCTACTATTTTTAACACTGGGATGCAAGTGATCCCCAATAGTTTATAACATAGTTTTAACTGAGGGCTTGTCCTCCAGGCCCTAACAACTGGTAGGCCTCAATAGGCTCAACTCCTTCTGGACAGGTCTTTTCCTTTCAGGTTTGTCTCCCTGCTTGATCTCTCTGAAAATGAGATGTGGAACTCTTTTTATACCTCCTGAACATTCCATTCTTTCCAAATCCTGGTCACTGAGTGGACAGGATGTTGTTCCAAACCTCAGCACCAGTCAGCTTTGATTCTACTTTGGAATTCTGCAGCAGGATGAGCCACAGTGGAATCCCAAGTTTGAATTTTCAGCTGCCTTTCTGAAAATTCTGAGCCTATTCTGCTCTGTTAACTTGGATTCATTTTAATTCTACAACACATTAAGCACAATAAAATTACCTCAAAATAAAACTGAATTACCTTCACACCTTCTCCATAAGGAAGCTCACAGTTATAGCTTTCCCGGCATGTTTTTATTAAATAGTTGGATTAAGGGATCATTAAGTCACTGAAACTTAAAGTTTTCCACCCTGTGGAAAAACACAGCTTGCTGATTCACTCTCACACTAAACAAGGATAGATTTCCTTTTAAATTAAGCCATTTCCCTTTAAATAAACACCTTTACTTTTGTCTGGTGCTCAGACAAATTAAATATTAATTTGAGGTCTGAGACTCCTTCCAGGAGCTGTCCCAAGGGCTCCAGTAACCACTCCTGTCCAAAAGCACACACACCTGGCTCTTCCTTCGACCTTCCTGTCTGCCAGCATGGTTTCAGAGCTACAGCTTCTCCTCCCATACTACTTCACCTTAACAGGTCAGTGACCCCTCCTAGAGCAGTCGATAGGGAGAAGGGCAGGGGTAAATGGAGAAAAAGACAAAGGCAGTAAGGACAGGGATGGGGCAGAAAGAAAGAAAGCCATAAAAAATGGAGGGTAATGAGTACCAATGTCTGTAGTCTAGGTAAAAAGCTCCCCAAAATGGTGGCCTTGATGGAAGAGGGATGCCTGGATATTGTGGCAGTCACAGAAACAAGGTACACAGACAGCCATGACTGGGATGTCAACATACCAGGGTACACAACCTACAGGAGGGACAGGGAGGGAAGAAGAAGAGGAGGAGTAGCTCTCTATGTAAGGGAAGGGATCAAAGCAAAAGAACTAAAGGGTAAACAGGAAGGAGAGGAGGCACTGTGGGTCACTCTGGAGACTGGAAATGGCACCACAATCCACACAGGGGTTGCATACAAACCCCCATCTCGGGGAGGAAATGGACAAGGAAATGATAGAAGGCATCCTTGGGATGGCAGAGAAAGGGGAGATATTGCTGATGGGGGACCTGCTAGTAGAAACAAGGGGGGCTGGTGGGTAGAGGTTACACTAGGATCTGCAGCTTATCCGTTAGGTAGGGAAATGGGCAGACTAGGTGGGCCAAGTGGTCCTTATCTGCCATCAGATTCTATGTTTCTATGTTTCCTTAACTTTTCACCTGATGAGACTATTTTTACCTGATAGACCACCCTTTAATCTATAAATCTGCCAAGTTTGGTTTTAATCCAATTTAAAATGGCTTGGCAGTGCCTTTTAAAAAACAGTTGCACACTTTTTACCTTTTAAATTATACTGACTCGCAGTACTATACCTCCATATTTTAAACAAGTCCATTTTATAACCTAAACAGTTATGTGGCATAAAATACATATGTATGTGTGTGTACTTGACTGTAATCTATCCCTCTGTGGCTTTATTGTAATTATTTAATCAAGTTTTGTGCTTATTTACATTAAAAGTTTGTGTTTGGCTTTCACATATTAGCAGCCTGCCTGCTTGCTACTCATCATGGTGTCTGGACAGTGCTTTATGTTTTGGGAGCCCATCCTCATTTCACAATGTGTGCCCCTTTCATTTATTAATATTCTCATAGTAGCCCATCTCTAAATTCACAACCTGGCACTTGCCGCCTGTCAAACTATTTATTTTAGTAAACTATGTGGTCTCCTACCATCGAGAGGAGCACACTTTTCTCCGCGCTTCCCTCCTGTACTAACCATCACTCTGGTAGGTCTTAGCCTGCTCCACCACCACCCTTGCAGTACAGGCTAAGCCTCTCCCTCGGCTCAACAAAGGGATTCCCCTTGTAGTGCAGCAGCACTACCACTATGGAGCTGCAACTCAGCTCTCCACCACTGCCCCTTCACTACTGCTCCTTTCCTCGGCATCTTGGTGCCATGCAACTGCCGCACTGCAGATGATAAATATAAAACTATGCAGCAATCGGGGAATTTGTTTATTTTAAAAACAAGGCACAGTATTTAAAAATAGGCATTATTTTTCAAATTATACATGCTGTTTTAACAACACATCAATGCCTCAAATACCACTGGACCACCAGGGCTGCTTAAACAAATAAACAGGCATACAAAAACCAGCCAGGGCATACAAATACTAGCCAATGGCTACCAAAAATTGCTGCACCCACTATTTCTTTAGAAAAGGGTGACAGGCAATATTTATTATTGGCAATGTATATGTGTACTGTGTGTAAGGGGTGTAGGCAATCCCCCCATTGCTTTCGTCTACTGATACAATTAATGATATGCTCATGGTCTTTCTTTTATGTTACACAGGGTCTGACCTCCCACCTGGGTAAGATCCCTACAGCTCCAGACATCCCACCATGTGACCAAATTAAGGTACCCAAACTACTTTTTAGTGGAACAGTTATTCCACAACTGTTACAACTTGGTGTGCCATCACATGCCACTCCATATTGTAGGGGTCCACAAAGTGATCCCTGTCTCTTTTTAGTATTGGTGGCAATGATGTGGAATATGACAGCTCTAGTCTGTGCGATTCACTGCTCACTGCCCTCCCTTTTCTTGGGACCTCCTTGAGGACAACTGTTATCCCTTGAGCACCCTGTAATGATACAAGATTGAACATGGCTTTTTCATTCTGTGCATTGCACTGCCTAACAGCATGCATGTTATATGTATAGTACTACAAATGCTGAATATTCAAATGTGGCTGTACTGTAGTCACTCTGGTGCCAGTCATTATCCACTCACACTGAATGGGTGTGGTGAACACTCACATCTGGGGACCAAGGAACCCTACCATAAGGTGGCTTGGAGATGTTGGCAGCCTTGCTTCAGCAGTTTTTAAAAAAAACTGTACTGTACAGTGTATTTCATGTTTTTTATTTGTGGGAGTTACCTTTCCTAGAGCAGGGAATAGAGGGTGTTCATAACAGTAATGTTCATATTAATAGCTTCAATCTTTACTCTGATTGTTTTTTTGTTTTGGGATATTGGGCACATGAATTTATTTATTCAGCACTCTATACACATCCCTTTCATGAACAGGCGTATAATTGTACAGGTACATTATTTCAGCTAAACATAATTTGACTCTACCCTCCACTGCCACTCACAGTCCACATAGTACTGTGCCGTACTTTGTATTTGACATTAAAGTTTCATGAAAGGTGTTTTATGACAAAAACTATTATGTTACAAAACAGTATTGCATTCTATACTCTACTTTTCAGGGCTGTGGCCAGAGCCTACAGCCCTACTGGGATCAGATTGTAGCTTTAAAAATGGCTGATCATGGAACTCCCTTTTTGGACATTTGGAAGTATTCCTCCACAGCTGCAAAATAGTGCTCTCCCCCTCTGATTTTTGCTATTTGCTGCTCTATGCTAAAGGTATCTGAAGGGAGGAGGGATGCTACTGTATTGTACTTCCTAACTTCTCAGGATATTAACAAAAAAAAACCCTTTTGAAACTGCTGTGTCTAGCCCCTCAGTTGAACCTTTGCAGGACTGCAGATTGAGCATCTGTCCAGCTCAGTCTATTAGATTTATTCTATTTATTTTAGCAACCCTGAAGTTAACACATTATCTGTTGTACTGGAATTTATTGAAGCTCTAAAACAGTCTGGCAGACTAGTGTCAGATTACAGACAGTCTAGCTGCAACCTTGTTAGCTATAGCACTAAATGGTAAACTAAAGCTCTTTGTTTATCCACAGGGACAGGTACCGTGCCCCCACTGTGATGAATTTAGTGCTTGTAGAAAATAGATAACACCCTCAGTTTACCCACAGGTACTGTACCATGTGGGTCAGGCTCAGTGCAAACTTACCCACACTGTGATGGATTTAGTGCTGGTAAGAGGTAAGGGACTGACACCACTTGGTCTTTAAACCCTTGGATAATCCACAGAGACAGCTGCAGGGTGGGGGCAGGATAAGTGGTTGGTTTCCACACTGTCTACATTTAGTCCTGATGAATGGTGAGAGACTGCCAGAACTGGGGACTATAGCATTTTGTTTATCTACAGTGACAGGTTGCATTCTCACACACATAGCAGCATGTACTCTGACTAAATAAATTCAAGAGGGCTGAATTAGTAGCATGCCAGTTTTTGATGGTTGTGACTGAACAGCACTATATTATTTATTTATTTATTTAGGGATTCGGATCATACCTTTGAGCTCAGAGCTCTTTTACAAAGGTTCCATGTCAAACAGTGACAATCACAGCAATAACAAACAGTTTATATACAATACTCAAATAGTAGGTAGCTAGTATACAATAAGGTTACAATGTCATTCATAGTACCAATGGTGATAGTACAGCGTCAAGAGCATTCAACTAGGGTAAAGGACAGTGTTTATATGTAGCGAAGGAGATAAAGAGGTGTGAAACCTAGTGTGAGTCCAAGGAGGAGTCAAGGTGAGGGGAGGGAGACTGGGGAGTGGGCTGCCAAAAGAAGTGGCTTTGTCTAGGAGGTTGGGAGGTAGTGGTAGTAAGTTGGTTTTAAGGTTGATCCAGTGGGAGAAAAGGCACAGGGGGGAAGGAAGACAGAGGGATAGGGCAAGAGGGAAGAGTGAGGGTTAAAGGAAGGGGAAGGAGAATGTGGATGAGTAGGCATTATGGATGTTACAGCCCTAGTGGCAGTCACAAGCTGTCCTAGTAAGGAGGTGTTGCCTTAGGCCATTTTTGAATTGTGAGATGCATTGGGAGTTTAGAATGTGCACTATATGGAGCCAACAAGAAAATAATAAATTATCTGAAATGTGTATCCAAAATAATATTTGAGTGAAAGTATGCAATTTTTTTTTAATAAAAGATGTTTTTCCATAGTTGACCATTGCTTCTTAATAGTCATATAATATTACTTCGATATGTAGTGTGTATTTTAAATGTTTAACTTGTAAATACTGTTTCTACTTATTGTTATGACCATGTCATGTACAACAGCAAAAATAATCTCTTTCAAAATAAAAACTCAAAAAGGGAATGTGTTTGTATTGGAGATAGAGATATTGTACATTTATAGTTTGCCAGTGATGTTGGTAAAAATCTGGGAATGTCACACTTCAAAAGCTTTGCAAAGTTCCCCAACCTCATATCAAGTTCGCTACCGATTTCTGAATATTAAAAAATAGTGTGTTGGCTCCGTGAAATCACCCTTCGGGACAAGTGAACAAAATGACACTAGCACTCTTCATGAGGGGGGTCCCAAAAAGGCCATGTTGAAAATCTGGTGCAATACCTCCAAAAAATGGCCAAGTTACACCCGGGTGATGCATAATTTCTATGCACATTTGTAACTATGGTCATTTGGTAGCTCTTCACAGCCGTATTGGCTCTGGCTAGGACTTGTTCTCTCTGTCCCAGCTGAAATCTGACCTTTAACATCTTCTAAAGATTCTAACCATATCTCACCCATGTATGCCTTTCCCATATTTACTCAGTTCACAGGTCTGTGGGCCAGTCCTTAAAATCTGAATAAGGTGACAACTACTTTACACCACATTGTGATGTTGTCATAGTGACCAGGAGAAAATCAACATGTCAGAGGTTGGAAACTTGAACTCGTCCTACTGCAATTTTACTAAACAGGGATGGAACTTTCCAGTCGGAGCTTCTTACAGTTCAAATTTTTTTATTTATTTATTTAAAAATTGATAACCAAGAAAAAGCACCATGAGCTGAGGCTCGTTTCCAGGTGCAACCCAGGGGAGGGAAACAAGTGGGAGAAAAGGCACCAAAGACAGCATTAAAAAAACACATGGAACAGAGAACAAGTCCAGGGTTGGGTTTACAAGACCCAGCTACAAATTAAAAGCACACAACAACCTTACAACATTGTACAGTGCAGTCGAGTCATTAAATCTAAAGAGGGGGTTAGATTGTACAATTCTGCAAAAAACAGTTTCAATAGCCGCATCCAGTGCATCAGCTTAAGCAGAGTAACACATAATTAAGACGGTAAAGGTTAGAAATATAGAAACATAGAAGTTCACAGCAGACTGGGAGTGGGTCCCAGGGTGGTAGCCTGGGTAAAACATTGGCTGCACAACAGGACACAGAAGGTAATTGTAAATGGAGTCCACTCTGAAGAAAGAGGGGTTACTAGTGGGGTACCGCAAGGTTCAGTATTGGGTCCAGTCCTTTTTAATGTCTTCATCAGTGACATTGCAGAGGGACTGGTAGGAAAAGTATGCCTTTTTGCAGATGACACAAAGATCTGCAACAGGGTTGATACACAAGGAGGTGTGGAAAGGATGAAAAGGGACTTGGCAAGGTTGGATGAATGGTCAGAAGTATGGCAGCAAGGATTCAATGCAAAGAAGTGCAAAATAATGCACCTGGGAAACAAGAACCCAGGGGAAGAATACACAATGGGTGGGGAGGTAGTAACAACAACAAAAAAGGAAAGGACCTGGGGGTAATCATATCAGATGACCTTAAGGTTAGCAAGCAATGTGAGAAGGCAGTAGGGGGGCTGGTGGTATACTGGGATGTATAGGAGAGGCATCAGCAGCAGAAAACAGGAAGTTGTTATCCCTCTGTACAGTCAGTTGGTGAAACCCCATCTGAGTACTGTGTCCAGTTCTGGAGACCCCATCTCCACAAGGACATAGACAGGATAGAGGTAGTCCAGAGGAGGGCAACCAAAATGGTGCAGGGTCTGCAAGAGAAGCCATATGAGGAGAGACTAAAGGAGCTTAATATGTATACCCTTGAGGAAAGAAGGGAGAGGGGGACATGATAGAAACTTTTAAGTACCTCAGTGGAATCAACAAAGTCCAAGAGGGTAGCATCTTTCAGAAAAAGAGACTTGCAAGAACAAGGGGACACAATTTAAAGATAGAAGGAGGGCTGTTCAGGGGCAATGTGAGGAAGTATTATTTCATAGAGAGGGTAGTTGATGCATGGAACAGCCTTCCTGAGGAGGTTGTGGGGTCTAAAACTGTGGGAGAATTCAAGAATGCATGGGACAGACATAAGGCAATTCTTGTGGGGGGTAGGAAGAAATAGGCTGTTGGTTAACTAAGATCTGCGGCCAATCCTGTAGGTAGGGAAATGGGCAGACTAGATGGGCCAAGCGGTCCTTATCTGCCGTCAAAGTCAAAGTCTATGTAAGGATCGCAAGGCCTGTCCAGTCTGCCCATTTTTTCTACCTCATGAATGTGTCATAGGCCTGTACTCTGTCAATGGCCTATCTATTCATACTCATCTGCATTGCTCCCTTATGCCTATCCCATGCTTGTTTGAAGCCCTGCACTGTATTAATATCCACCACCTCCTGAGGTAGGCTGTTCCATGCATCCACCACCCTTTCTGTGAAAAATAACTTCCCCACATTACTCCCTTAATTGGCCTCCCTCTAATCTCATGCTGTGTCCTCTTGTCCTGCTATTTTTCTTATATTGAAACATGTTAGACTCTTTCACCTTGTTAATGCCCTTAAGGATGTTTGAATATTTCTGATCATATCACCTCTCCTCCTTTGTTCTAGGGTATACATATTGAGTTCTGTTAATCTGTCCTCATATGTTTTTTGATACAGTCCCTGCACCATTTGGTTGCCCTTCTCTGGACTGCCTCCACTTTGTTAATGTCCTTGTGCAGGTGTGACCTCCAGTACTGCACGCAGTACTCCAGATGGGGCCTAACCAGTGTCTTGTAAAGAGGAATTATCACCTCCCTCTTCCGACTTTCAATACCCCTAATGATACATCCCAGCATCTCTCTAGCCTTACCTACTGCTTTAGTGGTCTGCTTGGATGATTTCAGGTCATCGGTGATGATGATGCCCAAGTGTCTTTCTTTCCTTGTGATTGCCAGCAACTCCCCTTCCAATCTATAGGTGGCTTCAGGGTTTCTCTTTCAAAGAAATCTATGAGATTAGTTTGACAGGACCTTCCTGTTATAAACCCATGCTGTCTTGGATCCTGTAATCCTATGGATTCCAGATGTTGCACTATCCTTTCCTTAAGGAGTGCCTCCATAATCTTGCCCACTACTGAGGTAAGACTGACTGGTCTGTAGTTCCCTGCCTCCTCCCTGCTACTACTCTTGTGGAGTGGGATCACATGAGCCCTTCTCCAGTCTTCTGGGACTTCTCCTGTGCTCAGAGACTCACTAAACAGTTCTGATAATGGTTCTGCTAGTTTCACCCTTAGCTCCTTTAGAGCCCTGGGATGTATGCCATCAGGTCCCATTGCCTTGTCCACCCTGAGCTTGGCAAGCTCTTGTAGGACCCTTTCTTTTGTGAAGGAACTAGTGCACACTTCCCTCCCCCCTGTGTCCATGGTGCTGAACTGTGGGCCCTGCCCTACCTTCTCCTCAGTAAATACTGAGCAGAAATATCTATTTAGGATAGATGCTTTTCCTTGGTCCTCCTCCACACACTCCCCCTTATCCCCTTTCATCTTAGCAATACCCCTCTGGACTTTCTCCTTTCACTAATGTATCTATAGAAAGTCTTGTCCCCTTCTTTTACTGTTTGTGCTAGTGTTTCCTCAGTTTGGGCCTTTGCCTGCCTTACTGCCTTCCCTGCTTCCTTTAGGGAAGTTTGGTATGCCTCCCTATCTTCATCCAGCTGCGTTCCCTTATATTTTCTGAAGGCCTGCCTTTTGGCTCTGACTATTTCTGCAGCTGTTTTTGAGAACCAAAGTGGTTTCCTCCTTCTGTTGCTCTTGCCTTTCTAACACAATGGGATGTTGCTTTAAGTATTGCATCATTAATGCTTGCCCACTTTGCCTGTGCCCCCTCACCTGTATTTGTTGGTTGGGGGCACTTGGAGCATGGCTGATAGGGAAGGTGTCTTAGGAGCCTCTTGAGAGTAAAGGGGGAGGAACATGAGTGGAGGTCAGAGGGTAGTTTGTTCCAGAGGGAAGGGAAGCAGAAGGAAAAAGCAGATTGTCTGGAGACAGAGTGAGGGAAAGGGATGGAAAAGGAGTGACAGTGTCTGTGATGAAGGGAATAATTTGAGGGGGCACCTTGGGAGAGCTGGGTGGAGAGGTAGGAGGGGAGGGAACTGAACCAGAACTTAGCAATAAAGATAGTGCAGTGTATCATGCACCTGTGCAGTAGGGGAGTATGGGATAAGGGGGAATAGAGGAGACAGTGGTGAGTGAGAGGGGGAGCGGCAGTAGCAAAACGACAGAAAGAGTTTAGGAGAATGTTGAGTTTGAGGCTGTTTTTTATGATGGTAAAGGGCGCCTAGTTTGGGGAAAAGTTTGGGACAAATAGCATCAAAGTGGATTGAGAAATCCAGATTTTCATCCAACCACACCCCTAGGTACTTGAAAGCTGGGAAGTTTTCAAGGACAGAGCCATCCAAGGCAGAAAAAGTGGGGGGATTCTGTAGGGTGGCCTGCTTTTGCCTGGATCCAAAGGTCACGGCCACAGTTTTCTTGACACTGAGTTTGTTTGTTGTCCTTGAACCAGGACTGGACTCTGTTGAAATCATCCTGAAGGGGGGATTGTATGCTAGTGATAGAGGGCCCTGGAGAGGAAGAGAATGGTGTCATCAGTGTACATGTGAATGTCCGCTGACCTACACACTGAGGGGAGATTATTTATAAATAGAAAAAAGAGGATAGGGCCAAGGATGAAACCTTGGGAGATGCTGGAGATGATAGGGAGTGGGGAGGATTGAGCATCGCCAGTCAGAACTGATTGTTTCCTGTCAAGAAGGTAGGAGTGAGCCAGTTTACAGCAGGTACAGTGAGACCGACAGAGTCAAGACAGAATCGAAGGCTTTCGCGATGTCTTTGTGAATTGTGCTTTGTTCATAAAGTGCAACACTTGTGTTAAGGTCTTATAAAAAATGCTGTTCATTTTTGCCAGACAGTACAATTTTACAGTATGCAGGCTCTCAAGGGAGAGAAAAAACATCAATTGCAGGAATCACTGGGAATCCATGCCCTTAGATGTGTCCTCCTTCCTTGTGGGAGCACTTAATGAAATGTGGCAATGACAGAGATTGAACATCTGTTTAGCACATGTGTCATGTACTGTAGTTTGCTTGTTATGCTTACTTGCATAGTGCATGACTTGTGCTTGGAAATGTCTTTGTGAATTTTGCTTTTTTTTTTTGGTATAACATGCAGCACTTGTATTATGGTCTTATAAAAGTGCTGTTCATTTTTGCCACATAGGAGCATTTCACAATATCCAGGCTCTCAGGAGAGAAAAAAAAACTCTCAGTGGCAGAACAGAAATCTTTAGGAAACCATGGTCTTGGATGTGTCCCGCTGCCTCCCAGGAGCACTTAATAAAAAAGTGGCATCACTCCTATGTTTCATACACATTATGGTTTACTGCATGTTATTGTCGAGGGATGCTTTTGTAAGTAATAATACTCAACAGGGTGGGCGGTACTGGGAAATACTGGACCACCCAGGGGTGCAATGAAGCCAGATGCCTCAGGCAGAGGACCTTATAGCCCCTGGAAGTTCCGGTATTTCCCAATACCACCTACCCTGGAGAGTGTTATTGCACTTAGAAAATTTGCACTGTATTGTACATGTCTGAGTAAAAATAATTTTTATGTTTACATTTTAAAGTGTTCGGTGTTTCACTTTGTTTTGTAATAAAATAGTTCCTCCACCTGCATTACACTGTTGTATTTCTTTTTTGAGCTAAGGACATTTGTCCTAGTTGAGTCGTCATAGTTTTAATATTGCAGGTGGTTGTCATGGTTACCCCCCCCCACACACACACGGTTTGTTTATGTATTTATTTGGAGGCTTTTGATTTTTACTGTGAGATTTTGTTACTGTGTCAGCTGGAGTGCAATGGTACGTTTGGGAGACTACATGCGCTGTTAAGATGTCCGAAAAGTTGGCATTGTACAGCACATAACAAAGCAGCGAGAGTTAGGTAGAGAAAATTTTTTTGTATTTTTTTTTCAATTTTCATAACAAATAAGAAGGTGCTGGCTTGGTTTAATTTAGTGCTGCTGCTTGACCGAAACAGAGACAGAGAGAGAAAGAGAGAGAGAGAGAGAGAGACAGATATATATATATATTTTATATATACATACATACATGTGTAAAATAATCACACTATTTGAAGAAAATAACTGAGTTTAATCAAAAACTGTAGAATGAGACCGACACCGCTAGCTCCATTCCTGTCACACGCAGTAGTGGTACTGGAGCTACCATGATATATATATATACATAAGTATCGCAAGTAGCTCCAGCACCGGCTACTGTGGACAGAATGGAGTTAGCGGTGTTCAGTCTTATTCTACAATTTTTGATTAAACTCAAATAGTGTGATTATTTTACACATTTTGTATTAATCGTGGTGGGGTAACAGAGGGAGATCTGCTGCTACTTGACAGAGAAAGAGACACAGAGACCGCGGTAGCTCCGGAACCACTACTGTGTATAACAGGAACAGAGCTCGCGGTTTCTGTGTCATTCTACAGCTAGAACAAGGAAGTCAGCTTCAAAATCACCAATGGCAGTGATTATTTAGAAATGCTAAATGAATCTTGCCAGGGGGAAGACTAAGAGATGGGGTATAAGCCAAATGGACATCAGGAAATTGGCCGCTACTTTACACTCGCTTAGCGAGGGTTAAAAAAATGTCAGCTACTCAGATTCAAAATTTGGGGTGCCCATGGATACCACAAGTAATGGGGCACCCCGAATTTGCACCTGTTTTTTAGCGGGCATCTATTGAAAAATAAATGTGTGCTGATTATGGCTTTCAGCCAATCAGCATGCTTTATTTTTCATCCCCATTTTCTAAATTGAAATATTCCACTGTGTAATACAGTTTTGCATACAGTGCAATACAGTGTGCATACATTTTAACATTTCACCATGCAGGAAACATGAAAAGCATAATTACAGCTTATTCACAGATACTCACCACAATGAGTCATTACAGCACATACAGTACAGAAGAGTACAAAACAAATTTCAAAGAAAAATAATTCAAACAACAAATGCAGTTCATGATCATACTCTGCAGTGAATACAATACTGTACAGCAGGTGATTCACATTCCTGCTGGGCGGCCATGCTTGGCAACCATGACCGGCAACACTTTTTGCAAGTGTACAATGTATCATCTGCAGCTTGATGGCATGATCAAGGAGTTCTTGCTTTGTCCATAATTTTTTCTTTCTCCTGATAAACACTTTCATGGTATGCCACTCTATTTCAATTGGACTCATATCTGGAGACCTGGTGGGACAAATAAAAAAAAAATCCTAAATACTATGTGATGGCCACTTTTTTTAGAGTGGCTGCTATTTAGGACAGTACCTACTCGGGTGGTGTCCTGACCCAATTAATTCCAGCAGCTGCAATAGCTGCTGCTGATGCAGTGTGTTTAGGGGTCATTGTCTTGAAAGAATCACTGTCCGTCTGGATATTTCTTCCTTGTGTATTTCTTCACTACCCTCATGACGATATGTTCCCTGAAGAATTTGCCATCTAAAAAGCAAGTGGCATAGTTAATATTATGAGATATCATCTGTCGTAAAGGTTTGTCTCCTACAATTTAGCATTACCATCCCTCAAAAATGCATCGTGGGATGCACCCACTGTTGGATATGGAGCCCTAAACATGAAGTTTTCGAGGGTGTTTTGGCTTTGGCTTCGAGGAGTCCCTCTTTCTTACAAAATGACATTGAAGCAAACTGTTCCAAAGATACTGTCTCATTCCAAAAAAATGATGTTATGAAGCATCTTATTATTCTCAGCCCACATCCTGGTCTGCTCAAGTCTCTTCATTTTGTTCACATCCCAGATCATGGTACAAAATCTTTTGGAAAAACAAAATGTCTTGTGACATGAAACTGAATGTGATAAAATAAGATAACATTTTATCATGATAATTACCTTTTTTCGGGTGGCTTTACTGTGCGCACATGTATGTTAATTCCCTCTGGTGGTGCATTACATTTACAGACAAGACAGAAGTGGGGTTGGCAGTATTGCCTAGAGGTTAGAGTAATGAGCTGTGAATGAGCTTGGTACATCTAGCAGACCTGGGTTTGAGACCGACAACCACCACTTGCATACTGTGTGACTTTGAGCATGTCACTTAACCTTCCCAGTGCTCCCGGGTTACCCTGAAAACAGATTCTTGTGCCTGGTTGGCCTTACCCGGTTACCAAAGAATAACAAAAAATAATAATAATAAAGAGGCCACTACCCCACATTCAGCAGCCAGAAGTTTTACAATTTCCCTTACAGTGGTCTCATCATCCTCTGATAGCATGCTGTCTACAAGTAGTGGTTTCACTGTGTGCAGAAAGGACATTAATGTTAGACAAATAAAAGACAGCCGGTGGCCATTAAGTTACAATTATGTAACTTTCGAACACTACAGTGTAGTACAATATATAGTGTCTAAAGAGGTGAGTAACAGTGCTATACAGATGTACACCTGGTGCAGACATTAGGCTGTGGTGTAAATGGAGCTGGGATAGGGTAAGTGTGCCCTCAGCCCACTATCTGTGATGGAGATCCCAGCGCTCTTCAGAAACACCTGAATCTTCCTGCTGCTTTCACCTTCGTCTCTCATTCTCCTCTTGGTTGTGCTACTCTCCACTGTTATCTTCACCACTGTCAATGGCAGATGTGATAACAGCAAAGGAGTGCCCGGCTGTGGAAGCTTATCATTTATTTGAAAGCATCAAAGGGTACCGCATCACTTCACCTTTGCTTCAATGTGATATTGTAATGTGCCTATGAAGTGTTTATGCTACAGGTCACATCACCAGATGCCATCTGTGCTCAACCTGCATAAGACACAAAAAGATACCATAATGCCAACTATACAGTACACTTTCTAAAGAACTGTCAGTGCTGTATCATACTTCTGTTGCACCATGGACAAGACTGCTTTTCACTGGAGGAAATTGCATGAGGTAATACCTCGATCACTAAGAAGAAGTCTTGGCCTGAGAAATAAGACACCACCTGTGAGCAGGCTTTCTGCTGCAGCAGGGAAGGAGAACAGTGAAAGACTGAATAAATGGAAACGTAGGAAATCTATGGATAAGAAGAAGACACCAAAGTGGCTGAGGACAAAGGTACCCATGGTAAAGTATAGCACAGTTTATTTATTTTTTGCATCCTTGATATTAGTAGTACTGTAACAGTACCTCTAGTTATGCCATGCAATTTTCATCAGTCTCAGTGTGCTTTACATACTATAAATACCACATATTTCAATAACAATAAAAACAAGTACAGAAATGCATCAACTGTAGAAAAAAACATAGCAAAACGTAATAATTAAATTTTAATTACATTTCAATCAGTAACATTATAATAAAATGTAACTTGTTCTTTTCTTGTTTCAACACACAGTAATCTGATTTCTTTCTTTTATTTCTAACGGTGTAAGCTTGTTGATAAAGTGGACAACTTTGCAACATCAAGCAGCAGCGAAGAAAAAAGTACACATGATGAAGAAAATAGCACTCATGATGCACCAAAGATGCTGCATGAGAACAACTGGCAGAGGTCAATCATCAAATAACTGAAAGAGAAACTGAGATAGACAGCGACGAGGAACAACCAGAGGTCAACTGAGAGCATGAAACAGAGAAGGACTACGCTGAGGTTTACAAAGAAATGGAGCTAGAAATTGAGGAGGAGCAGCCAGAGGTTAACAGAGATGGAGATGGAAATCAAGGAGGAACAAGCAGAGGAACAACAGTACATTCCAGGGGCTGGATATTCAGACTGTGCCGGGCTGTGGCACAAGCCTGGGTGCAGTGCAACTGGGCTGCGCTAGGGCATGGATCAGGCGATAGTCAACGGTGCTGTGCCATGGCTCAGCACCATTGAATATGGCACTGAGGGTGCATGCACTGCGCACGGTGCAGTGGCAACAAGTGGTAGAACAGGAGCAGGGGGATGCACCAGCGCAAGTGCATTGCGCTAGGTGCATCACCCACGATATTCAGTGCTGGGCATGCAAATGAGGCCATTATGCATGCAAGGCGCAAATGGGGCCATTTGCATGTCATTATAGCCCCATTTGCATGTGGTGCGCTGATGACTTGTGCCTGGTGCCTGCCAGACTGCAGCCGTTGGGGACCAATGCCCTGCAGGCCCTTGGCAGACCCGGCACCCATATGCCTGATCATATGTAAAAAATATCCCTGGTGGTCCAGTGGACTGCTCTCCATTGCCCGATCACAGGCATATGTTTATATATCCCTGGTGGTCCAGTGGAAGTCCCCCAGCACCCAATCGTGGGTGGAAATAGCAAAACCTATCCTGGTGATCCAGCGGTACCCCCTCCTCACCCGCCCACTGAGGTCCCCCATCACCCAGCACCCCTCCAGTCAGCGGCGGGCAGCAGCACCCCGTCTGCATGTCGCCCGGCCCGCCTGGCCACCCACCGACTGACAGTGTACAGTACTGCCTCTACACCTATTGGTCCACTCCGTGGGCCAGTGGGCATGCAGACCATACTGTACTACACAGGCCCAATATGTAAATGAATGCGGTATTTGGCCAACATATTTGTATTCGGCACAGCCCTAAAACAGAACAAAAAATGTCCCCCACCCTCCTCTACAGTACAAAGAATCCCAGTAAAATCATGTATCCCCAGTCCTGCCACCCTCTAGTAGCAGCCCAGGCCCACCCTGCTACCTGCTCAGCACCCACAATTTGTTAATTTGTTCATTCACCTATTAAAAAAAAAACCCTAATGTGTGACCGGCACAACTCACCTGCCTTCACGGCCGGCCCCCGTCTTATAAAGTGGCATAGCATAAAAAATAATCCTCCCACTCACTCACACTGTCAGCACCATTACCATCCCCCAGAATGCAATTCTTCCTTAATAGAAGAGTCGCCGGTCTCGAACAACCCTTTCACCGTTGCCGCTTCTATCGAATGAAAGCATGTTGTTTGGTATAGTGAAACCAGCAGATCACATGATCTGCTGGTTTTACTATATCAAGCAGCAGCGTGCTTTAATTCATTAGAAGGTGCTTGGCAGTGAAGGAGGGAGGGTTGTGCCAGACCGGTAGTCGCCTACTAATAAGGAGAATTGGGTGCTGGGGGGGAAGGAGGGAGGGAGAAGGGTGCTGACAGTTAAGGGGTTGAGGAGGGATGATTCTTTGCGCTGTGCCACTTTATAAGATGGGAGCCAGCTGTGGAGGTGGGTGGGTTGTGCCAGTCACCCATTGAGTTGTTTTTTTTTATAAGTGAACGAACAAATTAACAAATTGTGGGTGCTGAGTGGGTAGCATGGTGTGACTGGGCTGCTGCTAGAGGGTGGGGGACGGAGATACATACCTATACTGTTGTTTTTTTCTTTGGCTGGGGAGGAGAGTTTGGGTTTATTTTTTAGGGCTGTGCATGGGGGTTGTGCTGAATATGAATACCTCCTGAATAGTCCTCTATTCAGAAAGGGCTTCCGAATATTCGGAAGCCCTAATATTTGTGGTATTCTGAAATTAATATTTGGCCCCTGCACAGCCCTAGTGGCCACCACCTTCTAGTTCAGGGTCCAGTCATGGTTTCCCTGGCTGGTTCTGCTTAGGAAGTCTGCCATGACATTGTTCTTGCTCAGCAGGTGTACTGCCAAGATTGTTCCATCTATGGAGTAAACCAAATCCCAGATCCTCATTACCTCTGTGCACAGTCTTGAGGTTCTTGCTCCTCCTGCTTGTTTACATAGTACAGTATTGTGGTGTTGTCTGTTTGGATATAAACAGCCTGACCTTGCAGCTAGGAGGAGAGGGACTGCATTGTCAGTAATACCACTACCCTGAGTTCCAGGACAGTGATATGCTCCTGGGTCTCCTGTGGGCTCTAGATACCTCTTACTGTGAGGTCCTACACATGGGCATCCCACCCTAGTAGTGAAGCATCTATTGTGAGGATACTTGCGGATTGTTGGAAGAAGGCAATGCCCTCTCTGAGGTTGCTTTCATTCTTCCACCACTCTAGTGCCCATACTAATGTTTTTGTGACTGGTACTACTTTGAAGAGAGGGTCCCATCTTTGAGACCAGTGGTCTCTTAAGTGGGACTGAATTTCCCTCATCTGAAATCTGCCCCATGGTATGACTGCAGTTGTATCGCACTCGTGGCTTTGCCACTCGTGAGAGATCTACAGACCAATACCCTCGCATAAAGATAAAAATGATATCTTAAGTCAGGACACATCATAGCCCCTACATATTTTTTGGAGACTATGTTTCATGGCTTCTTCCTCGAGTGCTGGCATCTTGCTTTTTGTTCTGTTCTGTGTGATTGGCTGCTGCCTGGACCAATGGTGAGCTGAGGTTCCCCATTGAACAGCAGGGGCTGCTACAAAGCCTGATGGGCCTGTATCTTGCTCTGGCAAGGAGAACAGCTCAGAGGCAGAGTTGCTGCCTGAAGCCCCAGCTTTCAGATTCTTGCCTGAGGCTTCCACAGCCACAAGCAGGAGGCCAACTACAAGTCTGTGTAGCCAAAAAGGAAGAAGGCTGAGTGTGGCAATATTCAGATCTGTGTGAGGTCCTGAAGAGACAGAGTGAGAAGTGAGAAGCAGAACTCCTGTTACCAAAAGGAAGTAATCCGGCGCTACAGCAGCACAAAAGAAAAAGCTGAAAGCTGCAGCTTGAGTAAGAGAGTTTGCTGTGCTGCAATTTTGCCAAACTAGGCCTGTGGACTCAGCAGTCAGTCTGGGAAGTTGGTTGGCTTTTGCTACACAGCAAAGGCTTTGGTTGCTGCCTCACAGTAGGGACTACATTCCAGGACATGTGTTGGACGAGTGTCAGTGTTAGATTGAGCTGCACTGCAGAAGAAGGAGGTCCCCAGTCAACTGCTGAAACTAGGAAAGCCCCTGAACAGCATCGGAGGGATTTCTGAGGCCTGCACCACCAAAGGAGAGAGAGAGAGAGGGGGTAAACCAGCCAAAGAGGGATATGCCATAGAGACACTCCTGGTCTGGGAAATCATACGTAAACCCAGGGCTGTTCCTGCAACCACTGAATCTTTTGTAAAATAGTTGAAAAAATGTATTGGACTTAGCCAGCTGACCAGGAGTACAAATACCTCGCCTGGAGGTTGAAGCTTTTGGGTTTGGGGATTCTGCTTAACAATGCAGTTACTAATTATTTATTTTATTGTGCACCACTGCCAGCCAACCATGTGCAGTGACAGAGGGCATATACTGATTCCACTCTGGATACCAAGTGTAACCTCTAGGTGGTGCTACCTCTAGGGTTACTACCCCTGCTTGGCTACCTAACAACAGGTTGAGGGGCCTTTGTTCAAAATTATGGTGCCTCCACCCAGAGTAACAATAGTGGGGCATCTACCTAGCCTGATATAGCCCTCTGGGAAGCTATAACTACCCACAGACCCACCTAGTGACCTTGTACTCTTTGAGGGGGAACAATCCTGTACAGCAGTTAACACACAGTCAGCAAAGAACATTAATAATATGCACACACCAACTGCACTTACCATTAGGGTCTGGCCTTCAGCAAATTCCATGGAACCCTCTGTAAAAGCAGTGTTAGCAAGACAAGTATACATTTTCAATACTGTGATCCAACTAACAATATCCTCATACTCCAGGTTAAACGTGAAACAACAAATCTAATTTATTAAGGGGTCGTGAACAAGGAACGGGGTGTGAATCTAGATGAATGATTACTTTTCTGATTAGATTCACGTTACTATGCATGTACTTTAGTCCCACAGTAAACAGTCTGACAACAGTGGGTACCCAGAGACTTATGCTGGCTGGTCAGGATCAGTGCCTGGGGGGTGGTCGACGTTGCAGCTGTTGTTGGGGCCCTTGATGGAAAAAAGGCAGTTAGCATGCATAAACAAGACTTTGGCTATTTGTAATCCTGGCTGGATAGCCCAGTCTATTGAAAATATTAAATTTTAGTAGGAAACAATTAGATGATACCACAAGAAGATTAAGGTGACTGTAGCAGGGAGCTACCCTGGATATACTTACTGTACCAGTGGATTGTAGATGATGACCTGGTGAAATGAAGACCTGACGCTGGAAGCTGTTGCACATGGGGAAGCTGGGCCATCACGACTCACCTCCACTTCATCACCTTTCCCTGAAAGTGGCTGCAACCTGTGAAGACTTTCTGCACAGGGGCTGGATCCCCAAAGCTGTTCTCTCACCGATGACACTGAGGCTGGCACAAGAACAGGTGGCATGGGCCAGTTTGGACAAAGGCCCATGGCTGGACAAACACTTTTATCAAAGTTTAGTTTATTTGCTGGTGACCTCTCCAGCTGGCAGACAGTTCGGTCACTGGCAAAGGTGGGCTCCTTTCTGGCAATCAGGAGTCCCTGGACAGTAGGGTTTGATCCACAATAAGCATTCAGCACATCCAATGAAAACAGCATTTACTTTTCTGCCTCACATTTTGATTTCAGACTGGTTCGCAATGGCAGTCAATTCACTGAGCAAAACCTCTCAATCTGTAGGCAGGCAGTTCCTGGCAATTAATCTCCACTTTTAGACACAAAAAAAGCACACCAGAGGAAACTAGGTCTCTTGCAGGCCTGATCTCTGCAGAGCCTGCTCGGTAGTTTGAGCTGGAGCCCCAATGCAACACAGGTCTGCTTTGGACTGCAGGTTGCTTCACAGATCTCTGGCACTGAACGCAGACTGCCCGAAATTCAAACTGTCTGTCTTAAATATAGGCAGAAGTCCTTGGAATCCAATTGGCTGTTCAGGCTGCCTAAAACAATTTAAGTATTTTAATTGGTTGCAGTTTAGGTGCCCAAAGTTTGTCCCTGATAATCTCCCATCAGACTATATCATATTCCCAAGAGTCTCTGGCTGTAATCCAGGCTTTTGATTGGCTAACACACTGGCAAAATGGTGGCTGCTGTACAAAATACTTTTCCATTTCTGCAGTCCCCGAAGTTTAAATGTCTGGTGCAGCCAGGATATTTACTTTTATCTGATAATCCCCCCACACATATGTAGCCCAAACAATTCTCTATTAAACAAACCCACTTTTATATAGTTAAACACAATGGATCTGTTGTAGCTGCCACTGTTATACTATCCCCCCCCAGGTGGCAGGCAGCAGTTCATGAATGTTCATGAGGGCATTATGAATATTAATAAGACTCCCGATTTAGCCCTCACTTAGACTTTATTTAAAAATACTTAAGTGGCTTCTGTGCCACATTGTCAAGGTCACTGGCCCCTATTTAGCTTGCCAGAGTGCCTGGACTACTAAAGAACTCTCTGGTTTGACCGCAAACCGAGCAGTCAGCACTTCAAAGGCACTGCTTACGCCTGCGCGATCCCCGCTTGCACCTCGGTACATTTTCCACAGCAGGAGATCGAATTTTGAAGAATGAGCCCAAACTGGGCTGAATTAACAAAATGTGCAGTACTCTGGGAATTTGGGGAACACTCGGGGGATGCCAGCAGCAGCGGAGAAATGGGCAAAATGAGCTGGACTCGGTGGCGAAGAAGGTAGCCTCAAGGTGGGGGGTTACACAAGTAACATTTTTTGAGCTTCCACAAGGGTTCAAAGCATAACAGCACTGGCACCATTATGGAGAGAGAAGTGCTCCCAATACTGGAGTGCAGAGGCGAGTCAATGTATTGTAGAGGTGAGCAAGCAGTGAGTTGTAAACCTAAGAGGGCAACCTATGAAGGTGGTGAAACTGTGGAACAGATGGAAGTGGTGAAGGCAGCTACTCTTAATGGGTTTAAATATGGTTTGAACAAGAGAAAGGGACATAGCCCGGGGGTGGGGCATGGGTTGGAGGAGGGGAGTGGGGAGGAAGGCGAAAGCCCACCACTACAGCAGGTAGGTGGGGTGGGGTAAGGGCAGGGTTGATGGGCATGTGGTCTCCTGTCATCAAATTCTGTGTCTGTGGGCTGATTCAGGGTACCTACTGCTAGTGGTGTTGTGGCGGTGAATTTACACCACTGATTGGTAAGCACTGCCCAGTACAAGGATGCATCTGTCACCCTGCACCACCACCACAGACCCACTGTCATGTTGTGGCATGTGATGCAGAGCGGCTATGTGTGTATCCCCAAGCACCTTTGCATGCACCCCACACTGAAGCACTGCATACATGATGGGCTGGCTGACAGACAAGCAGGCGGAAGATAAGTCGGGACTATATCCAACCTAGCTGTCTGCCGACCCCGTCCAACACCAGAACCCACCCAGTAGATGCATACGTGAAGTTCATTCTGATGACTGGCAACATCAAACTGCAGGGCTACTGGCATAGCTGGAAGAAGCACCAGTTTGGCACACCACAGATGGGACAACCGGTATGGTCTCTTCCTTTCTTCCATGCACCCTGTTCTACCAATGTGTGCCATGGCTTTTGGACACGTTGGGGGCATTGGCCACATTATGCAGAGCTACTTCCCAGTCCCAACACACATGGCACAGCACTGGCAGGTGTCACAGGTAACACTGCACTGACGCCAATAAGCACAGCCAATGAGCACATGCATATCCTTGAGCAGCTGCCCAAATGATGCATGGATGGACTACTGCTGCCTGCTACCCTCAGTGCTGGGCTTCTGCATCCCACGGCAGGCAGGCAGGCAGGCAGCGATAGTTCTGTTGGTAATTACCGAGGCAAAGCCTGGATTCCTGAATCCAGCCCTATGTTTCTGCCTGATTTACAGTCCAAGGGAACTATTATTTTGGCTGCCCTTCATACGAAACTTGAAGAGTGGCCCTGCTGTGTAACTAGGCTGAGCCTAGGAGGGCACTGAAAGAACGGCAGAGGGATACTGTACTACTTCTCATTGATATCCTTCCTTTTCTCCCTATTTCAGGCCCCAGTCCCTTAATACAATTCCTTGTTCTGTTTTTTTTTGAATCCTTATCTAAGCAATTGTTGTTAAAAGTTTAAGTTGTATGCTCATTGTGGTAACTAACTGTTACACTGCGTTGGTTCCTGGGTGGGTGTTCCTGTGGGGAGGTGGGGAGGGACTGCATCCCATGCGGTTGCATCATACTTACACCAGGCCCACCTAAAACCTTTCTGTGGGTGGCGGCATGGAACAAGTTATTTAACCCTTGGATATGAAGCTTCCAATCAGGAGTTTATCAACCAAGGCCCCTCAACCTTGCTTGAACCCACCATGTAGAGTATTAACCCCAACATCTGTGGCAACCCAGTTACACTTAAATACCTGGCCCCAATAACCAAAAGCCACTGCTGGCATGCTTATGTTTAAAGCGCAGAAAAAAAATGCAGTTGAAAAATCAGTTTCATACAGTGGTCGGGAACACAGTGTAAGTGCCGAACAGGCTCATAAAATGTACACCGTGAAAAAAACAGTTACATAAACAGCTTCTTGAAACTGAATGTTATTAAACTGTAAAAAAAAAAACAGTGAAAAGTTTAAAACAAATGCAAAAGGCTTATTTTTAAAAAACAGACCATGCGGAAATGAGGTAACATAGATGGTTGCATTGAAACAAGTTTAAGGTAAACATTGTGCAAAAAGTGCTGAAAATACAGTGTTTATGTATGCATTAATATCATTTTTTGTAAAACCATCTAATTAGTTAAAAGAGGGAGTGACATCTGGGACAATCCTCACTCTTCAAGAGAAAAATAAGATTTGGCAGTTGGGGTTGCAGCTCATGCATGACCAGTTTTTCTTAAATGTCTGTTCTAGATTCCAGGACATCATGCATGTGTGGGATAGATACAATAGTGGGACACCTACAATCCATTCATGTTATTAGAACAGAATGTTTTCTGACATTAGGGAGGTAATTAGTGGGGTGCCTCAAGGATTTGTCTTGGGGCCGCTTCTGTTTAACTTGTGTGCATGTAATATAGGGATGGGGTTGCAAGGGAAAGTGAGTCTGTTTGCTGATGACACAAAACTCTGTAGCAGAGTGGATAGTGAAGAAGGAATTGGCAGCACACAGACAAATGAAGAGAAGCAGTCTAGTATTTGGATCTGGGAAAAGGTAATCCTTGGGGACTTTAACATCAAAGGGTTAGCGCAGGATACATTAGCTACCGGAGACAAAATCCACAGCCTTTATCTAACACAGATGGTCACCCATGCAACCAGGGTAAATTACCGTACTGGTACTAGCACCCTCATAGACTGGCTCCTAGCCACCTGCCCTGAGCATATGCATAATGTTTCTGGACTATCTGACACCTTAAATGACCACTCTCTAGTAGTTTGCACCTGGACAAATAAGAGCCCAAAAGACCCCCCCACAGCTCGCCAAAACCGTTCACTGAAAAAAGGCCAGCTGGAACACTTCAAAAGCTACCTCAAAAGGGCAGACTGGACCCCATTAGATGACTGTAAGGATGTTAATAAGGCCCTTGAGTACCTAATCACAATCTTTTAACAATGCCTGTGACCTATTTGCCCCATCAGAACTACCAAAGTGAAAGGGGCCATAAACCCCTGATTCTCTAGCTCCCTCATCAAACAAATGAAACTTTGGGACAACCTCTGGCATGTAGCAAGAGCAACTGGTAGTCAAGCTGCTATTACTGCCTACAAAGTGGCCAGAAATAAGTGTACCCAACTTGTGAGAAACACAAAGGCTGTGTACTACAAGGAACAACTGGAAAGACACTGGGGTAACGGGAAGGAATTTTGGGATAACATTAAATCACTGACTGGTAAGGAATCCTGAGCACCACCCAACCTCATTGTAACTCCCTCTGGCCCATTACAGCAACCTTTGGACCTAGCAAATGCCTTTAATCGTGCCTTCACGGACCTGAGCTTTGTTCTACCACCTGAGTATCTCAAAGCTATGACTAAAACAACGATGAACACTGACCAACACCATTCCAACACATTGACCACCCTTAACCCTGGACAACCACGCTTCTACTTTAAAAAAATAACAAGGTCACAAACCATCAAATACGTCAAAAGGTCCTAGGCAAAACCAGGATCAGCAGTGACCAGCTAGATATGAAGCTACTTGCTCTCACTCTGGATGAACTTGCTCTCCCACTTATTAAACTATTTAACCTATCCCTGAGTACTGGAATATTCCCCAACAAGTAGAAGACTGCCCTTGTCGTCCCGGTTGTCAAAAATGGAGACAGAACCAATCTGAGTAATTATCATCCAATCTCCATACTACCACCCCTCTCTAAGGCTCTAGAGAGAGTTGTTTCAGACCAGCTGAGGAATATCTGAACAAACACAATCTACTCTGCTCATAAAGAAGGTTGTTGATCCTTTGTCCATCCTAAGCAATAAGGGGGACTCAATTGAACAGATATAACCTTCAAATATCTTGGCATCCACATAGAATACACCCTCTCCTTCACCCCCCATATTGACTATGTAATCAAGTCTACAGATATTAAACTCAGGATCCTGTATAGGCATGGGCATGCCTTCACCCCAGAGGCTCCTAACCTTGTCACTCAGAGCTCAATACTACTCTGTAGTCTGGGTGATCATTTATAAGCTGCCAGTGACACCGCATTAAAACACATTAAATTTCTACTAAACAAAGCCTGTGGCCTTGTCTCAGGGGCCAATAACCTTACGCACACATGTAGTCTCTACTGCTTCACAGGGTGGCTCCCTCTGCACCTTAGGGTTATGTATTAGGCTTGCCTGATTGGCAAAAAAGCCCTTCTAGGACTTGCACCCAGCACCACAGCAGCTCTGTTCAAATGCAAACCAACCTCTAAAATCACTAGGAGATCTACTAACGGTGTTCTCCAGGTTCCCTTCAGATGAACCTCCTTTGGACAATGGTCACTGTCTTACCGGGGGCCACTCTGGATTAATGACTCCCCCGCTCCCCTCCTTGAACACAAAAAAATTGGCCCGTTCAAAAAAGACCTACAAACCATTTTGTCCCCCCCAAAAATAATGCAAGTGCTATTCCTAACACTGGTTACCCCTGCTCCTCTAGGGGTCCCTACCCCCTACAAATCTCTGGGTACTCCATTTCTCTATGACATTCCTGCCTCCATTCCTTGGCTAAGCCATCTCTGGCTGTCACCTTCCCCCATACCTCTCCTGCCTAAACCCACACCTCCCCTGCCTTCTCTTCCCGACAAAGCTCCTTCAGGCTGCTACCTCCCCACTACCCTGCACTTAGCAACTATACTATGTGACAAAGCTTACAATTGGTTTATTGTTCTATTGTTTTAAGAAAGTACATAATATGCACTTCGGTTTGCTTGTAACAATGGCCTATTTCTATATGTATTGTTATTTGCTGTATGTTAATTCCTTTGACATGGAACCTTTGTAAAAGAGCCAACTTGGCTCAAAGGTATTACTCTGCATATGAAATAAATAGAATAATAGATAGGTTCTTTTGCATTACAAGGTAGTAATTCCATCGAGAGGTTCTGGGGACATTGGGAACCTTGAGAGCGAAGCTCAAGAGGTTCCATGTCCCCAGAACCTCAAGATGGAATTACAACCATGTGATGCACAGGAACCTATTTCTTATTTTATTTAATATATGGATGCGATTTTCTGATTTTTGTTCTTTTCTCTCAGGTGGTTGGTCACTGCAGCGAACAAGTCTCTCCGTCCTGGCCACGTGCCACACTGTCTCACTGCTAGGTGTTTTTTTTTTGTTTTGTTTTACTATGGACAGCCTACCTTTTCCATGTCTGGGGAACACAGGATCAACTGGACATCTTTATTTTCGCCTTTTTAGAACAACAAAGCTCCAAAATGTTCGAGTTCAGAAACACTCTCGGTAAGCGAGACAGTGGCTGCCATGTTTTTTGAACTGTTCTGCCCACCCTTACAGGAAAAGCAGCCAATTGGAATGCACGTTTTGAAAGACATTGGGAGCTAGACTAGCACATGCGCTGTTGTGTTTTGGTGATAATACTATCGTTCAGGTCCCGAATTATAGTATTACGGCACCTGAATGATGGTATTATCACTCCTGAAGTGTAGTATTATCACTTTGGGAGTGATACTATTATGGAGAATTTTTTGTATGCATTTCTACTATATTATTTTCATGATCCATATATTAAAAATAAACAAATAAAAATTCAGTGCCAGTTAATGCATAGAAACATCATCAGGCAGAGAAGGACCACGTGGCACACAGAGTCTGCCCAGATTTTCCCTGCCTATTCTGTCTCCATAGACCCTATCTGGTCTCTGTTGACCCTCCCCCACCTTTTTACTAATGTACAAAGTAATGCACACTGGTGCAGAAATTTTTGTATGGATTATTGCATCAAAGGGGTAAATGTGGAGCATGATAATTAGAAATAGTCTAAAAATGTAAGCATATTGGAAGGCAAATAGGATGTCAGGATGCATAACAGGAGGTTTTACCAGTAAGGAGGAAGGTAATACTGCCACTGTACAGGTCACTGGCTCAACTATGCCTAGCATATTGTGTGCAATTCTAGAGCCCACATCTGTGGAAGGATGGGGATAGGGTGGAAATGATACAGCAAAGGGCTAAGAAAATGGTCCAGGTGCAGAAGGTAAGTCCAAAGAAGAGAAATTGGGAAGTTTCAGTATGCTCTCTCTGGGGAACAGAAGACGGGAGACATGATAGAAACACTCAGATACATACAGGGATACAATCAGTTAAACACCAGAGAGCTGTTCAAGATAAGGAACAGTTTGTCTACCCAGGGAATAATCTCAAGCTGAAAGAGGTAAAATTTAAAAAGGACAGTAGGAAGCATTTTTTTCACAGAATAGGTGGTGGATGGGTGGAATAGCCTACTGAGCAACGTGGTCAGTGTTGTAACTAGAGCTGGGTTCAAAACAGGATGGACTTTTTTTGTTTATTTAGTATACCTTTCCTCCTACTGCTGGCAGGCTCTCATGGGTCCTGCCCATTCACCCAGCCCCATCACCTGCTTTCCCCAGTGTCTTATTTTGTAGTTATTAAAACAAAGGGTTGTTTAGATTTACCAACACTTTATTCCAGCATAACTTGTACTGCATACAGTAGCTAATTGTTCTTGCAGCTGCACAGACTATCTTGCTTATTATCTTGACTATTGTGATATAGTCTATAGTGCTGCTCCCAAGTCTTCCCTTACCAGGTTGGACACTCTCTTCAATGCCTTCTGTCTCTTTGCTCTGGATTCCCCTGCCCTCACTCACCACTGCACCTTATATCACTCTCTTGCTCTTCCCTCCCTTGAGAACAGATGCTTCTCCCATTGTGCTAAATTTATTTTTGAATTCTGGTTTGGCACACTCCTCTCTTACCTCTCCTCTCTATCTATTCCTCACTCCTCTCAATCTCTCAGATCTGCTGACTCTCGTACCTTGGTAATCCCTCGTCGCTCCACAACTATAGGCCAGAACGTGTTTCTCCTACTACTTCGCTAAACTTTGGAACTCCCTACCCCATCCTGTCAGGCACTCCTCCTCCACGTCATCTATTGCCATGGCCCTGCATAATTTCTTCGCCCCCAACTGCTCTTATCCCTAATTTACTTCCATCAGTCCATAAGTCCACATAACACCCAAACTCCCTATCCCCATCCATCTCCTGCCCACTAGCCTCAATTTTCACCTACCTTCTTCTCCCCACTCCCTGCTTTAAATCCCTATAACTCTCACTGTTCAAGCCCTCCTGGTTACCCCTACAGTCCACCCCCCATCCTCCTCCTCCTACCCCTCTCACTGCTTGAACTACTTACCTCAATATTTTCTTCCCTTTTCTCAGGGTTTAAGCTTCTAGCTTTGTCCCTGCAGTCCATCACCCCTCTTCCACCTTCACCCCAACCCCTCTCTCTCTCTCTGCTCCCCCTATGGTTACCTCCTCCTCCTTCTCAGGGCTTATGTTGCATCTTTTCAGGTCTTAAGCTAGAGGACACCTCCTCTTTCAAACATCTACAGTAGGTGTTTGGTGCTCTCCCCGCTTCCTTTCTATCTCCTTGTTCCTCACCCCTATACTTCTCCTGCAGCTATTAGTATAGTTACCCTTCCTTTTACTCAATGTTTATCACTTAATATAGTTATCCTTCCTTTTACTTAATGTTAAGCACTTAGTATAGTTATCCTTCCTTTTACTTAATGTTAAGCACTTAGTATAGCTATCCTTCCTTTTACTTAATGTTAAGCACTTAGGATAGTTATCCTTCTTTTTACTTGATGTTAACCACTTAGTAGTCATCCTTCCTTTTACTTAATGTTAAGCACTTAGTATAGCTATCCTTCCTTTTACTTAATGTTAAACACTTAGTATAGTTATCCTTCCTTTTACTTAATGTCAAGCACTTATCAAATCCCTATAACCAAATGTGTAAACCATTGTTCTACTTCCCGTTGCTGTTAAATGTTATTTTTACCTGTGTTTGTAAAATGTTACTGTTGGATTATGTACTCGACTTCTCCCCCCCAAGGATGCACTGGAAGATGAGCAACATAGTTGTTCAGAGTGCCTTTCTAGTGAAACTCTTCAATAAATAAAACATCCTGCTTCTCACATGCCCTGTAACTCTCTGTATGTGATTTACAACACTGCCACACTTACATTTATTAATATTCATGCCTTTACTTGTATCTTATCAACACAGCTCCCTTTTTTTATTTAAAAAATGTATTATAAATACTTTAATGCGTCAGGTACACAATCAACTGTATTGACCTCATTGTAACCGGTATCCCGTGAAAAAAGTGAGTGCAAAATTGCAAATGCAAAAATGGAAACGGCAAACCAGCGTGGCACAAAGAGCAACCGTGAAAAACAGCGATCACTGAAACAGTGACCTACGGCTTCCTCCCCCCGGATTTGATTATATATAGTAAGAGGGGGGTGCAACAGGCAAAGCCCCCTGCAAAGGGGTGTGTGGGTGACAAAGCCCCCCCACAGAAACTCAGTGTGGCAGTATTGTTGTCGTTTCGGCAATCGCTGTTATTTCCTGGTTGCTTTTTGTGACCATGCTGTTTTGCCATTGCCTTTTTGTATTCATTCTTTTGTGTTTGCCCTTTTCACATGGAACCATTCTAACCATACACTGTATACACAGAAGAAATACTTCAGCCCATAACAATTTATGCATTTTCCCTACATTTTGACCTATAAGGAACTGTCACATACAGTGGTCCTTCTCTACAGTGCACAGCTCAGGAGCCAGCAGAGACGTTCAGTATAGCTAGATGGTCACTATAGAGATTTGCTAATATGCCTACTTTAGAGAACAATGAGAGCCATGAAAGGTGTTCAATATAAGAGGGAGTTTGATATAGAGTGATTTTTTATAGAGAGGGAGCACTGTATCAGAGTTACTCAGCTGGAACATCATTTCCCTGATTGAGGTGGCACCTCCCTTTTTCTAATAAAATATATACTTTTTCTATAACATAGACCAGAGGTTACATATAACTTTTGTGCATGCCTGCAAAATAAAATTCATGCTACAGCATTTTTTTTTCATAAGAAAACATTTGCTATCACCTTCTAATTTAACATGACTCAATAACTCTCTTTGGATTTTTTATTAGCCTACCACATCTCAAGCTACCCAGTGGTAATGGTTTCATGATACATCTTCGGTTCAGTATTGTCTTTGGGTATTTCAGGAAAATCAGGTAAAGTCCTGTCTAGAGAATTAGAATTTCTTTCCTGTTCAGGGTCATCACTCATAAGCATTTCACTTTCAGTATACTGTACTGTTTGTCTGATAAATCCACGGGTCTCTCAGGCAAATTATCTGAAACAATAGGTAAAATCACTGGTGGTACAAAAGAGTCCACTGATTTTGCAGGTACTGGCATTAAATGTCTCCTGTTACATCTTATCAAATGTTTACTTTCTGTAAGTACTAAATAGGATCTTGCAGCCACAAGTATCTGAACTATTGCCAGTTCTCCCTAGCAACCATCACTTCTCACTCCAACTGTTTCTCCCTTTTGCAGCAGTCTGTGATACTTTGCTGTTTTGTCATATGTAGCACGTTGTTGCTTAAATTGCAAAGTGCTTTTTTTCTATATACGTTTTTTGTGAGTATAACATTCTAGTTTTAACTTAGGTAACTGGATACAAATCTGATGTCCCTTGAGCAATTCAGCAGGTGATTTGCCACATTATAATGGTGTTGTTCTGTAATTCAGTAAAGCAATTGCTGGGTCAGTGTTTGCATCTGTAGCTTTTTTCAGTAAAGTCTTAATGAGTTTCACTCTACATTCTGCTAACCCATTTCCTTTTGGATATGTAGGACAAGAGGTGATATGATTGAAACCACAACATTTTTCAAAAGCTTTAAAAAGTCTGCAGTTGCAAATTGAGGTCCCTTATCAGTCCTTACAATTTATGGTATGCCAGATCATGCAAAAATTACTTTAAGCTCTAGTATCAATTGGCTGGATGTGGGTGCCTGAAGTTTACCAACTTCTTGGTAACAAGAAAATGCATCAATCACAGCCATATGCTCTCTGCCTTCTAGAGTAAATAAACTTATGCCTACTTTTTCCCAAACTGTGGCATTTTCTGAGTCTGAAATCAAAGGTTCTTTCCACACTGCAGGCCTGTATTTCTGACATATGTGACAAGCCAAAACTTTTTTCCCCACATCTTTAGTCATCCCAGGCCAATACATGACATCTTTTGCACTGCATTTACATTTTTTCAATATCCATATGACCTTCATGAATTTTGTGCAGTGTACTAGGAACTACAATTCTATCACCTTTCAGTAATACTGTATTAACCATAGATAAATCAGCCTGAAGTGACACATACAGTACCTCTGTGGAATATGCTGTCCTTTCCATCCACTATGCATAGCTTTTACTACTGCTTGCAAAAAGTTCATCAGCTACAATTTCAGATTGCAATCTTTTTACATCTGTGCCGAGACAGCTCCTGAATTTTTTATTGCATTTATGTGAACATCCACTTCTTTTTTTCAAGTTTTGATAATTGATTTTATGAGTTTCATCCCACGTTCTTGACAAAGCATCAGCCACAATCAGATAGTTTCCTGCTGTGTATTCTAGCTGGTAGTCAAACTTCTGTAGTTTGATTAAAAAAGTCATTGCATTTGTGGTGATGCCTGCCACAAGTCTCTTTTTGAAATAGTAATTATCAGTTTATGATCTGTTTCAATCACAATGGGAGTTCCATAAATATAATTATGAAATGCATCCATCCAAATGTGATGCCCCAAATCTCTTTTCTATTTGAGCATGTTTGTATTCTGTTTTAGTTAATGCTCTGGATGTTTAGGCAGCATGTCTCCAGCTTTTATTTCCCATTTTTAAAATAACAGCTCCCATGCCATCCTTTGAATCATCCATGGAAACTTTTGTTGGACAAGTGATATCAAAATATTGCAAAGTTGGTGCTGTTGCCAAAAGTCTTTTTGTTTCTTTAAATTCTTGGTCATGCACTGCAGTCCAGAACCATTCACTTGACCTCACCAGCAATTTTCTCAGGTTACATGTCTTATCAGCTACATTGTTAATGAACTTTCAAAGGTAGTTAACCATTCCCAGAAAATGCTGTAAATCCTTTTTATTCTTTGGCTCTGGTGTCTTGTGTACTGCTTACACCTTGGCTGGATCAAGTTTTACACCCTCAGCTAAAATACTCTCACCCAAGTACAAGATTTCTGTTTTCTTTTTCTGGCACTTTTCTTTATTCAGTTTAAGTCCTTTTTCTCTGGCGATCTGCAACATTTTTTTGGCTTGCAGTCATGTTCCTCAGCTGTCCTGCCCCAGATCAGAATATAATCAATGTAAACTTTAACTCCATCAGCGCCTTCCAGCAGTTGCTGCATTGTTCTGTGAAAGGTTTCTGGTGCAGAACAAATGCCAAACGGTAATCTTTTAAAACAGTTCCTCCATAGAGAGTGTTAAAAGTATATAAGCGAGCACTTTCAGGTGTCAGTGGTTTTTGCCAGAATCCTGAAAAGGTATCCAGCATTGAAAAATATGCTGTCTCTGCCATTTCACCTAGACTTTCATATCTAGATGGAATATGAAAATATTCTCTTTTAATGCAAGAATTCAGTTCTTTTGGTTCCAAACACAAACACAGTGATCCATCTTTTTTCTCTATGATCACCAAAGAGTGAACCCAGGTTGTTGGTTCTGCCACCTTTTCTATCACATCCATTTCCATTAAACATTGCATTTTTTTTTCAATCTCTCTCAGCACAGCAGGTACTCTTCAGAAAGCATGTATCACTGGCACTGCATTCTCAGAAACTGTAATCTTACTTGTAATTGGTAACTTGCCCAGTCCCTTAAAAACATCACTGTATTCAGACATAATAATGTCAGTGGCATTTCCTTTTCTACTGTGAATAATTTTTCTATGAGACCCAATTTCTGACTGGTCTTGAGCCCCAAAATTGGCTTTTATGTTTTCTTGTGACAATGACAAAATTGTATTTACTAACCTTGTCTTTATGCTTCAGGTGCAGAGTACAGTATCCTATTGTGGGTATACTTAGTCCATTGTATGCCTTTACAACAGTAGTCTGTTTTTTGAGCTGTGGTCTCTTTGGTAGCAGATGTCACAGTTCAGCTGGCAGTACATTTATTTCTGCACCAGTATTGATCATGTACTGAACCTTCAAGCCATTTGTATACATCTGAATAGCCCATTCCTTTGTCTTGGAGAAGCCTTGCTTGTCTATAGCCCCTATAAATAAGTCATGTTCACTGCTTGAATCTTCCGTGTTGGTAACATCATGTGCAGTTTTTTTTCTGACTACATCTAGCGAAATCATTACATTTTTCACAATATCTGCATTGCTGATCAAAAGCTGGACAGTTTCTGTAGGTGTGCTGCTTTCCACATTTACTGAATACTTTGCTTGCAAACTTTCTTTGCATGGTTGTAGTCCTTTCTTTCACATTTTGTTTTAAGTCTTGCCTTATTAAAATTGTAGGAGACGTTTGCACTTGTTTTTGTGCTGTATGCACTGCTGCTATATCAGTTTTGTCTCTCTTTACTGTAGTATTTTTTATCACTTCCATTTGCATCCGAGTTTGCTCTCCAGCCTGGCAGATCTGAACAGCTGTTTCCATTATAAGTTCACAGTCTCCGAATAAACGTTCATTCACTTTTTCATTATAACAGTCCATAACAATTTGGTGTTGTATCAAACAATTGCAAAGAGCACCAAAATTATAAGACTGAGCTTTTAGTTTCAAGTCAGTAACACATTCTTCTATAGTTTCTTGCTCCTTCTGCATTCAAGAGCTAAATATATATCTCTCACAAGTCTTATTTTTTTCTGGCTACATAGCAAGCTTCAAACTATGTCATTATAGTATCATAATCCTCACTAGCAGCTGCAGACAGCTGAAAAGTATTGTATATATCTAGAGTTTTGAGCCTACCACAGTCAGTAACAATGCTACTTTTTGTGAGCTATTTTTCTCGTCTGCCCCAGTTGCTCTTAAAAATTAAAACGTTGCTTGAAACATTTCCATGTTTCTTCTAAATTGCCCACAAACCTGATCTCTGGTGGTGGTCTTGTTGCTCCATTTCTGCAGACTCTAGTATTGATAAGACCAGCAAGCAAAATCTGCATTCATTTGATCCTTTATCACTGTGAGGCAAATACTGTTCCTTTTCACAAGATTTCACCTTCTTGGTGTTTGTCTTCATATTTTCAGAAAAAGATCCCCAGACCACTCCTGGTACCATGTCTTGTTTTGTAGTAATCAAAACAAAGGTTTTTTTTTTTAGATTTAACAACACTTTATTCCAGCATAACCTGTACTGCATACAGAGGAGCTAACTGTTCTTGCAGCTACACAGACAGACTGTCCTATTTCACATCATTCTTCTAACATGCCCTGTAACTCTCTACATGTGATTTACAGTACCACCACATTTGCATTTATTAATATTCATACATTTACTTGTATCTTATCAACACACCCAGGACTTACCTATTTTTCTACATACATCCTGGCTTACCCCCCAGAGCAGGGCCATTGGGAAAGGGGCTCTATCCCCAACAGAGACTTGGTTGGGGCTTTTGAAGGAAAGCAGAATGGTCAGCAGTGTGAGGCCTGTGGTGAGGAGTGGGCACCCTCCTGAATCAGCTAGTGTTTTCCCCCTTTTTCTTCCCTGCCCCGTAGGATGCCATGAAGAGCTCCCAACTTGCAAGCACACATGCGCATGCATTGCACATCAGAACATGTCAGCATCCTCCCTTCCAGCTCCATGGCTTTGCTTGCACTGCCACCTGTGGTCACCAAGTTGGCAGTAGTGCAGCAGAGTCTGATCACCCTCCCTCCCCAAGATGGAGAGCATCCTCTGGGATGCTCAGCTTACCTCCCATGACTGGTTCTCAACTGAATTAGGCTTGTTCCTGAACTGTGGTTGTCAGTATGGTAAGCAGCAGCACTACCCTGGTGCCAGCAGTCCAGCTTAGGATGGAACATCTTAAGGGGGTTATGAGGAAGAAGAGACAGGAAAAAACTCACAGTAATACTGTACCTCATAAAGTATCAGGACAGGCTTCATGTACTTATGGTCTTTTTCTGTCATTATTCTTCTATGTTTTTGTACATTTCAGTGTTGCAGTGGACCTAGTGGACCAGTCTGTAACTCTATAAGTCATACAGCAATGCTATAATTTCAAAAATACGTTTTACTGAACAACATCTGCACTTTGCAGCTACTTGGTATCAAATGCTTTAGGCAGGGACTAGGTTTTGAAGAGGATGCTTTTTAATGTTCTTGGTCTCCCCAGGTCCTCTATACTGATGGCAATATGTCTGACTTGCTTACAGCAAGCAAACACAAAAACATGCCCATGCAGTCCCACTTCGGTGCTGTAAGGGATCCTGGCCCCCCACATCACCCCTACTCCCCCATCCCCGTCATTAAGATTTTAAACTGTACCTTCACCTTGGCAGCCCTCAGCTGCAGGCATGCACCCCAAAATAAAAAGCAAACAATTCCAACCCCCCTCCACGGTACTCAGTCACCACCCACCTACAGTACTTGTGCAGTGGTTGGTGACACCAGCCATCTTTTTACAAAGCAATTTGACATATTCTGTTACCTCAACTCTAATGCAATTTATTTTCTCTGCAGAACTTTTCTGTTACCATAGTGAAGCCCTCACTCTACAGCAACATTTCCAGAAGACTTAAAAAACAGTTTGAGTCTATCCAGTCTACAAAGATGGAGACTTGGATGTCCTTAGCAACTAAAGACCAATATCGATTCTGCCCACGAGCTCAAAAATATTTTTAGAAAGGCTTCCATTGGCAACTGTCTCCAGTGACTACATGTTCAGTGCCTTGAGGCACTCCTTGAAAGACTTGCCCTGTTGGCTCTGAATCATCTTTGTTAGCCTGCACTGCACCATCTCTAGCCAGTCCCCATCTTTCTTGAGGAGAGGGCTCCAGAACTGTGTACAGTACTCCAGGTGTGGCCTCACTAAAGATCTATAAAGGGGTAGTATTACCTCCTTCCTCCTGCTGTCCATACTCCTGATACACCCAAGCTTTACCATAGACTTTGCTGCACTGTCTCAATTGTTTGAGGGTGTCACTGATGATAACACTAAGGTCCCATTTCTCAGCCATGGTGCTAAAGTCTCATCCCACCCATCCAGTACTCTGTCCTGTGGTTCCTATTCCCTAGGTGCATGACACTGCACTTTTTGGCACTGAATTTCAACTGCCAAACTTTAGACCATCCCTCTAGTTTTTGTAAGTAACTCTGCATTTCCCTGATTCTCTCATCATTTTCTACCCTCCCACAGAGCTTAGTGTCATCTGTGAAGAGATACAACCTGCCTCAGATTCTTTCTCTAATGTCGCTAATGAACTTACTGAAGAAGACCAGTCCCAGGACAGATCCCTATGCCACCCCTCTTGTGACCTCTCTCTCTTCTCATTTGACCCAATTGACCACACTGCTCTACTACATCCCCTTTAGCCAGTTACTTACCCAGTTTACTATGCCCTTCACCACACCCAGATCTTCCATCTTCTTCAGCAAGCCTCTGTGGGGAACTGAGTTGAAAACCTTGCTGAAGTTGAAATAGAGCAAATCCATGATGTCGCACCTATCCAATTCCCTCACCACCCCAACACAGAAAATTATCAAGTTAGTCTGACAAGACCTCCCTGCCATGAACCCATGCTGTTTACTATCCTAGAGACTGTTGCTATCTTGGTAGTCTATGAGGTCCTCTTTGATCAGTAGCATCATCAGCTTCCCTACAGTAGAGGTAAGCCTAAGAGGTCTGCAGTATCCCACTTATTCCTTGTCCACACCCCCCCATGGAACGGAACATCTGCCATGCTCTAGTTCCTCTGAACAGTCCCCATCCATACTGAGCTGTTGAATAATCCTAAAAGGGGTTCAGCCAGTTCTGCTGCCAGTTCCACCAGTATCCTCAAATGCAACCCATCTGGTCCCAGGCCTTTATCTATCTTTAGGGCTGCCAGCTATTTCTAGACCCTTTCCCTTATAAAAGCTGACTGTCTCATCTTCGGAAACCCCTTAGTGGCTGCTTTGATGCCACTCTCAGGCAAGGGCCCACCTCTCTCCTTAGTGAAAACTGAGTAAGAGTAATCACAATCACACCCTTTTGCCTGTTCTCCTTTATCACCCTACTCCCCAAGTTAGCTTAAGGATTCCCCCTCCTTTCTTTTGATTTTCCTATATATATATATATATATATATATATATATATATATATATATATTCATCAAAAAACTTTGTTAATGCATCAGTTGGGTTCTTCTACAATGAAAAAAGTGAAGAAATTAAATTTTAGGGTTCCACCTCTTGCACCACCCCAGCCCACCCCACCAACAGGCATCAGGTGTGCATTGGGTCATTGGCCCTAACCTCACCCCATCCCATGTGTAAACAAGCTCAGGTGGTGCAGTGGAGGAGAATGGGGTGAGAGTTAGGGCTGATGACCCCAACGCATACAACCTGATGCCTGTTGGTGGGGCGGGCTGGGTGGGGTGCAAGGGTGAGAACCCTAAAATTGAATTTCCTCACTTTTTTCACTGTAGAAGAACCCTAACTGATGCATTAATGAAGATTTTTGCATAGAATTTCCTTACTTTTTAAGAAAGAATAGAAAAGTAGAAAGTTGCACAAGTTGCTGGGAGTGCAGGGCCCTTTGGGCCCCATGTTCCCACCAACTTGTAAGTGTTGAGCCACATTACACACCCAATGACTAAAAAGTACATTGACAACACCAAGGCCAGCCTCCAAACAAATGTTAATCTAGTAGAGCAATAGAAAATGCTGTCCAGAAAATGTAAACTGCGCCGCACAATATCTCTGCAAAAAATATATTGCCTGACACATAAACACTGCTATTGACATCTACAGGACATATCGTCAACACCCTCCAAATTTCAAGTAAAAAGTCCAATCCGTGTCCGAGATATAACATGTCGAAATTTGAAAGTTTCATTTTTCAGAGTGGCACAGTTCCACACCTGCTGACATTTAACAAACACAACAACTGAAAACTACATCCATGACATTAAGGCAAGGCACCCTATCAATTTCAATCCACCAGCACAATCCAAAACACTGTCTGCAACACGTAAAGTGCGTCACATAATATCTCCGCAAAAATAATTCTCCGACACCTAAACACCATAATTCACATCTACAGCACATGCCGTAAATACCCTCCAACTTTCAAGTAAAAAGACCAAACCATTGCCGAGATATTCAGTCTTAAAGATTGGTAAAATTTCCCTATCTATTCCATTATAAACAAGCATTTGTCAATGCAGAATGTTGTCTTGCTGGCATTGGTAGTGACAGAGTTAGAGATGCATAATAGGAATGGCAGTGAAGTATTGAAGTGACACCAACCCCACCACCACCCTGTAGAGACTGACAGGCATTGGGGTGTGCCTTTGGGTTTTCAGCTATAATGCTTATACCATTGTACTTCACCGTATCCTGTAGACACTGACAAGTGTTGTGGTGTGCTTTGGGGGTCTTTGGGTGTTATACTTACCCCATTACGTAAGGAAATACATGGAGGTGGGTGCAGTATAGGAGAATGGGGTGAACTTTGTGGCTGAACACTGCAAGGCACACCACAATGCCTGTCACTGGCTGCAGGGTGGGGTTGGGGGTGGAATGGCATAAGCATTACAGCCGATGATCCCAAGTCACACCCCTGACACCTGTCAGTCTCTAAGGGGGGGAGGGTGCTACAGTTGGAAACCTTAACACCATAGTCGTGTGTTGGTATTTTCACTCCAAATTTTCAACAGGGATTTTTTGTGACCCCACCTCATGAAAGTGGCACAATCAGTTTGTAAGCTGAAAGGTGGTTTTGCACAGTGGCTATGCCATTTGGCGACACAGGTACAAAAACATATTTTGGGCAGGAATGTGGAACATGACAACTGTATTGTTCATGAGGAGGTGTACAAAAATGGCAACGTTGAAAATCTGGAGTGAAAAAAATTAAAAATTGGTGGAATCATTAGCATGCATAGAAACTGCGCAACACATGTCTGTAACCCAATTATTTGTAGGAGTTTTTTAGCCACATTTTCAACATAGGTATTTTGGGACCTCCCTTCATGAACAGTGGTGCTGTGATTTTGTTAATGTGTCCCAAAAGGTGATTTCTCACAGCAACCATGCCATTGTGTGCCACAGTTATGGTAACACATTTTGGGCAGGCTGTGAAAAATGACAGCTGTACTGTTGATAAGGAGGTGTGAAATAATGGCAGTGTTGAAAATCTGTCATGAAAATATTGCAGATTTGTGAAGTTACAGGGGTGCATGGAAACTGCGCAATGCATGCTTGCAACACAGTCATTTAATGGACTTTTGCCACCAAATTTTCAACATGGGCATTTTAAGACCTCTGCTCATGAACAGTGTCATCGTCATTTCCTCAAACTGTCCCAAAAACTGATTTACGCTGGCGACTGTGCAATTCTGCGCTGGACATGTGAAAACACATTTTGGCCAGGATATGTAAAATAACAGCTATACTGTTCATAAGGAGGTGTGGAAAAATGCCAATTTTGAAAATCTGGAGTGAAAATATTACAAATTCATGAAGTCACGAGCGTGCATGGAAACTGCTCAACGCATGCTTGTAAAACACTCATTTTATGGACTTTCGCGACCAAATTTTCAACATAGGTATTTTAGGATTTCTGCTAATGTGTCACTGTCATTTTCATAATGTATCTCGAACATGGATTTCCCACAGCGACCACGCTATTCTGCACTGAAACTGCAAAAAACACATTTCAGCCAGGATGTGAAAACTGACAGCTGTACTGTTCATAAGGAGGTGCAGAACAATGGCAATGTTGAAAATCTGGAGTGAAAATATTATAAATTCGTGAACTTACGAGTGTGCATGCAAACTGCGCAATGCACGCTCGTAACACGGTCATTTTATGGAGTACCATCACCAAATTGTCAACATAGGCATTTTAGGACCTCTGCTCATGAACAGTGTCACTGTCATTTTTGTAATCTGTCCCGAACACTGATTTCCCACAGTGACCGCGCTATGTGCAGCATCAGTGGCTCAGTAGGTAGCACACTTGCCTCTGAGGCCGGGAGATCAGAGGGCTGTGGGTTCAGTTCCCACATCTGGCACTTGGGTTAATATCCCAGTACTGACACTGTAGTGCAGCATGAGAGGGGTGCTGCACTTCTGAGGTGCTGTCTTTCAGATGAGACGTTAAACCGAGGTCCCATCTGCCTGGATTGGTGGTAGTTCAGGTGGATGTTAAAGATTCCATGGCACTTATCGAAAAGAGTAGGGTAATTTCCCCGGTGTCCTGGCCAAATTTCCCTCATTCACTAAAAATACCACCAACAGCTTAATCTGGTTCAAGGTCACTTGGCATTCATCTGTATCCTCCTACCCCGGGTCGTGCCTGAAAATAGGCAGGATTTATCTAGTGCACTTACCCGGTCAACAAAAACTAAATAAATTCTGCGCTGGAAGTGCGAAAACACATTTCGGCCAGGTTGTGAAAAATGACAGCTGTACTGTTCACAAGGAGGTGTGTAAAAATGCCAATGTTAAAAATCTGGCATGAAAATATTGAAAATTCGTGAAGTTACGAACGTGCATAGCAACTGCGCAACGCACGCTTGTAAAACAATCATTTTTTTGATTTTTTCCACCAAGTTTGCAACATAGGCATTTTGAGAGCCCGCCTCAGGAACACTGGCAGTGTTGTTTCATTAATCAGTCCCGAAAGGCGATTCCGCACAGTGACCGTGAAATCACCTTTCAGGGCCGAATAATGCCATGACATTGACAGAATTTATGAGGAGGGGTCCCAAAAACCCCATGTTGAAAATTTGGTGCCAAAATTCCCAAAAATGCCTGAGATATGCAACAAAGTTGAAAAAACCCTGTTCATTCCATCATACAGCTTACCGGCATTTCCTCAGTTCGTGGTCGGCTTTGAAGAGTGCAGACATGTTCCCGGACCACCGAAGATCATCGCGCCGGACTCTGGAGGTAAGTATGGGGTGAGGGGGGTGAGGGGGGTGTGTGGGGAGGCAGGGTGCACAGAGGGTGGGCGCAGGTTGCAGGAGGGGGCAGGGAGATGGCGATGGACCATTTTTTTTCCACAGGATAAAAAAAAACATCGCGGGACAGTGTTTTTTTTTTTTTACAGGGTATTTGTCATACTGTAGTGGGCTCCCAGCATGCCACCCAAGTGTTTTTTTGGGGGAGATGCAGTAGCCGATGGGGGATTGGGCATCCCCTTTGGTACATACGGAAGGGAGTGGGGACATGAAGCTGAGGGGACTGGGCACCCCTCAGCACAGAAGAAAGGGGGGACATCATGCCAAGGGAGAGGGCCTCCATCGGCAGATCTAACTGGGAAAATGGGGGAAATTAGCTGGATGGGGATTCAGCCTCTGGTCGGCAAAGAAAAGCATTTTTGTTTTGGTGGGCGCATGATGCCAAGGGGGATTGGGCACCCCTTCGGCACACAGTGGAAGTGAGGGAGGGGGAACTATGCTGACAGGGAGTGAGCTCCCCCGTCAGCATTGTGACAGGCAGTGACAGTCACTGCCGCCATGTTGCCTGCACGTCAGGAGTCGTGATGTGGTCACACTGCATGAGAGCTTCGTTCTCATTGCAGCAGACCTTTTCTCAGATATTGTGGCCGCATTAGGTATGCAGGGTGTCGGCCCCTGCTGCTGACTGATTGGGGAATGAGGGATGCACCAACTGATGCATGCCCTGCATTCGCTCAACAGTGACCGTGCCTCCAAATCTGCTACTACCACAATATGTTGGCTGTGCATGCGCAAGCCAACATGAAAATCTGGCCATCTTGCCCCTCCCTCACGATCAAAGATGGTGATCAAAGAATCTCATGATCAAAGAATTTGCAGGTTCGCGATCAAAGAATTTGCAGGGTCATGACCAAAGAATAAAAACTGTTCTAATTAAAAAAAATCAAAGAATTGTGGTAAACCACCACCATGGTTCATCAGAATGAAGCCCTCTGAGTAAAACCTACTCTCATTTGTCTTCCTAGGATACTCCTAAGCTGAGAAAATGGATTTTTTATCTGGCCATCTTGTCCCTCACTAGCGATGCATGATCGCGAACAAAGAATCTCGCAATCAAAGAATTTGCAGGCTCACGACCAAAGATCGTTAGCAAGCCACAAACTAAGATTTTAAAACCTCAGAACTCTATTTTTAGACCGATTTCAATCAAACCAAAGGCATGGCTCGATAGATCAGGGTCCTCTAAGTAAAACCCATCCAAGTTTTACTTTAGAAGTGACCTCTGAGCCGAGATATTGTGTTTTTCCAATCGGAGAATCCAAAACAATATGGCAGATCTCACGATCAAAGAACGTTAAAAATCCTTGGGGACAAAGATTCTTGAACCACGAGGCTGCAAATTCTTTGATCACTAGGCAGGACGAGATGGCCAGAACCCCATTCTTTGTTCGCAAAACATACATATAAATTTTCCCATTGAGATAATGGGAACTTAAAAGTGGCATAACTTTTGAATGCCTTAATATTTTTTCACCAAATGAAAAGCGGCATGTTCAGCCACCAAAGCTCTTTCAAGTGAGCCATCTCACAGAGCACCATGCCACACAATGGCTGTGCAGGGTCATGTCCAAAATCCTAAAAGCTGCCTCCAAAAATGGATAATTTTGCATTTTTGCAGCGTTTTCGTACGCAAAGACTGTAAGTCCGTCCGAAACACAATTTGGCAGATCAAGAGATGTACAATGCCCCACCACACATTCCAAATTTCAGGAAAATCTGTTGAATGTGTCCAAAGTTAGTAACACCCAAACTTTTGACTTTAGTATGTAAGTGACAGCTGAACCCAAACTATAGTGGCGCAACCACGCCACTATAATATATGCATACATATTAATATATAATATACTGGGGGTAGTCACATCAGATGACCTAAAGGTAAGCAAGCAATGTGAGAAGGCAGTAAGGATGGCTGGGGGATTCTGGGATGTAGAGGGAGAGGCATCACCAGTAGAAAACAAGAAGTTGTTATCCCTCTGCACAGACAGTTGGTGAGATCCCATCTGCAATACTGTGTGCAGTTCTGGAGACCACAAGGACATAGACAGTATGGAAGCAGTCCAGAGGAGGGCAACTAAAATGGTGCAGGGTCTGCAACAGAAGCCATATGAAGAGAGACTAAAGGAGCTTAATATGTATACCCTTGAGGAAAGGGAGAGGGGGGACATGCTAGAAACTTTCAAGTGCCTCAAGGGAATCAACAAAGTCCAAGAGGGTAGCATATTTCAGAAAAAGAGATGTGCAAGAACAAGGGGACACAATTTGAAGATAGAGGGATGACAGCTCAGGGGCAATGTGAGGGAAGTATTTTTTCACAGAGAGGGTGGTGGACACATGGAATGGCCTTCCTGAGGAGGTCGTGGGGTCAAAAACAGTGGGGGAATTCAAGAATGCATGGGACAGACATACTGTAAGGTAATTCTGGTGAGGGTAGGAAGAAGTAGGCTGTTGGTTAACTAGGATCTGCAGCTTATCCAATAGGTAGGAAAATGAGCAGACTAGGTGGGCCAAGTGGTCCTTATCTGCCGTCAAAGTCTATGTTTCTGTGTTTCTATATCAGAAGAAATATTTTTCTCCACCCTTGACCCCCACCCTCTTTATCTCCTTATTTCTCAGTAAATATTTGCCCCATTCTTCTTCTCCTGCTTTTCTTTGTACTTGTAAAATACCTTTTTTCTTGACCCTCATCACTTCTCTAAGTCTTACAGAGAATGATAATGGTCTCTTGAACTTTTCCTTTTTGGTAACTGATCTCTAGTATAACTTGGATGTCTCATGAATGGCCCTCTTTATTACCTCCCATCACTCATCCACCCCACCAGTCTTGTCTACTCCTACTAACTTTTCCTTGACCAGTTCCCTCAGCCTGCTGAAGTCCATCCTCCTAAAGTCAAGGATTTCTGTTCTTGATTTGAGTTTTCAAGTCCCAAGGGACAGTTTGAACCAAATGGATTTATGGTCGCTATTCCATAGTGGCTCCCCTACTCTCACAGCTACTACTACCTCTGAGTTGGTAAGCACCATACTGAGAATGGCAGTCTGCCTGGTGGGTTACTTAACTAGCTGTATTTATTTATTTAGCTTTGGTTTACCGGGTAAGTACACTAAACAAGTATTATGCCTATTTTCAGGAACCACCCAGGAGAGTACAACATGAGGAACAACAGTCAAGGAGACATGGCAAAGAGAGTACAGTTTTTTGTCACAGTAAACAAACATGCGGGAAATACATCATTTGACACTAGGGGAAACATGCAGTAGTAAGTACATTTCAGATTATACACTCTAGACTAGCTAATTCAACTGACAGATATCTGTACAAGGGGGCATCCCTGGAGTGCATCCAGGAAGGTCACCAGAATATCCCAGCCGATGTCGGGCAGGTTCGGTCACCCATTATTACTACCTCCCCCTTTGCTACACCCTTTCAAGTTTATCCGCGAGCTCTCTGACCCTCTCTTCCCCTTGCGCTGAAGGTCTATAGACCATCCCAAAGCATAGTTTTCTGACTGAGGCTTCCATGAGGTGCACCAACAACAACTCTGATTCCCCATTATTACCCCGATGCACCCATCTTCCACCACCTCAGTGATATTCCTGGCATAGAGGGCTACTCCTCTTCCTCTCCCTCTATCCCTCCTGAAAATTGAATACCCAGAGACCATCAGATCCCAGTCATTATTTTCTGAAGCACACGTTTCCATGATGGCCACAAGGTCCACCTCAGTGTCTGCTATCGGCACCTGGAGTTTGCTTATTTTAATTCTCAGGCTCCTGGCATTAAGGTATACTCCCTTTCATCTGGCCCCTGAACCCACTTTGTTTTTCTCCTGTCTGTTGCTGTTGTGCTTCCCATGTCCTCTTAGCCTCTTGTTTTTCTTCGTGTTTGCACAATTTACGTTCCCCCTCTCTAATGTCCCCTCACCTAGTTCGGATTGGACCTCATCCCTCTTTATATCTGCTGATCTGCTAAAAGCCCCCATATATGGGGAAGTACTGGCTAGGATACCCTTCTTATTACCCTTCGCTATGGTTCCCCTAGTCCCATTCTCCCCCACAGTTAATTTAAAACTGAGATAGGGACGTCAAACTTCTGTATCAGTGCACAGGTACCTTTTCTTGTCAGGTGGAGTCTGTCACCCTTGAAGAGTCTCCTGTCTCAGAAGTTCCCCTAGTCCCCCACAAAGTGTTACCTTTTCTCCTGACACTATCTCTTAAGCCACTCATTATACTACTCTATCTCATCCCTCCTAATTCTTTCTTTCCCTCCCTGCCCCACACAGGGAGGACCTCAGAAAAGGACAAGGAGACCAAGTGTGCTGCCAATCTGTCCCCCAGTCTACAAACTTCCACTTCACGACCTCCACAGACTCATTTGCCAGATCATTGGTACCCAGCTCTAGCAGCATCGCCAGCTCCCTATTCTCCCTCTCCACCATCCTCTCTACCCTGTCTAAATCCTGGATGGCTGATGCACCAGGAAAGCACCTGACCATCCAACTTCCTTTCAACCCGTCTCTCAACAACCATTATCACTTAGTCCCCAACTACTAAGACTCTCTTGATAGACTTGCTCCTGTTCATTCCCTTGGGTGCTAGCAAGCTTTTCTGCCCTTCACCTACAACTGACTCAAAGTCCTCCAGGTGAAGCGAGGTGACTGAACCTCTTATACTTAGGCCAAAATAAAATTTTAAAAAAGGTTGCAGTCTGGCTTCTGACCTGGCTATTCCACGAGTACAGCTTTGTTGGTAATCACAAATGAAAGCTGTAACAGCATTGATAAAGGCAATTTATGCAGTAATTTATTTCCAAGCTGAAAGAAAGCCTTTGATACTGTAAAGCAAGCAATTATTGAACATTAGACTATCAGATATCTTGCAGAGGAAAGGGCAATTATCATAGGTGTGCCACATGAAAACCATCCTCCGACTAATTCTTTTTCTTTATTATAATAATTACATGTCAAAAGTCTACACTTACTCCAAAGGCTGTATGCAGATGACACTGTCCTATTATGTGTGGATAAGATGTGAAAATCATTGGAAAATAGCTTAAAATCACTTGTTAAATGTTTCCCAATGGCTGTTTAAAATTGGGGAGCTCAGATTTGTCAACATCCATTCCATACGATTTTTTAGGATTTCAGATTTGATTCTGTAAAACTCCAAGCAGACAAGAAACACTCCTTGTGTGCAATCAAAATCATATTCAAGATTCTGGAATCAGGTTTTGGAGAACAATTCCAAGTCTGATTTGACTATTTTAGGTTTTGGATTTTTGAACATCAATTCCAAAAATCCTAATCTTAAAAATGAAACAGAATCTGACAAATTTGATTCCCTTAATTGGATTCCAAGCAGCTGTAGCTTAAAAACTACTTAATTTTTTTTTAGTCTTTGGTAACTGGATAAGGCCCACTAGGCACAAGTGCCTGTTTTCAGGGGCTACCTGGGAGCACTGGGCGGTTAGGTGACTTGCTCAGAGTCACATAGTGTGCAAGTGGAGGTTGTGAGACTCAAACCCAGGTCTGCTGGATGTACCAAGCTTGTTCACAGATCATTACTGTAACCTCTAGGCTATACTGACAGCCCATAATTGATAGGCTAAGCCTGTAGTTCAGCTGGGTAAGCAACCAGCCACATCCCCTTCCTGACCTACATAAGCAATTCCCTCTCAGCCTCCCTCTGAAGCATTTTTTCTTTGCCGTCCAGAGGCTCTGTTGGCTTGTCTTTTCCCTTGGGGCCTGCTAGGGCCTTGCCCCCCCACCTCTGGCATTGTTTGTCCTCTGGGCTCTGCTTGGTTTCTGCTGGATTCTGTTTGTGTATTTCTCCTGCCTTGGTTAGTATTAGCTTTGCCACCGGCTGCTGTGTGCTTCCTCGTGTGCTTATTTTTCTGTTCTGTGTTTGTGTTTTTAGTTTTTTTTTTTTGAGGATTTCTAGTTTTCCTAGCATCTTGTTACCCTTTGTTTGCACTGTGTTTATTCTGTGCTTGTGCTCCCGGCTCCTACCGAATCTCAGTTTTCCTGCAACTGTTGTTGTATGTTTCAGCTCACACTGCAGTTTGCTGCCTCCTGTGCTTCCACCTAAATTGATTGGACCTGGTCCTGGCTCTGCTGCTCAGCTAGCTGCTACTTTGTGTTTTACAGCTCTGCTCATGATTTATTCAGTGCTAGCTCAACTAGGACAAATTCTGCATTGCTATACTGACTCTTTCTGCTATTACATGGCTGGCTGGTCTCATGGTGCTTTGCTCCTGGCTCCCTGTTATTCCTACGGTGGACTGTGGTGTCTCAGCGGTGCATCGTGGCCCTGGTTAGCAGGAGCATGCTTTGAGTAAGTTAAATGAATCATCTGTTCCTTGCTGCTCCTTGCCTACATGGCTTTCAGTTATCCATTGCATACATAGATTTACATCACAGCCTACATGGCTTTCAAGAATTTCATGCATTTCATTACTGAGTTGCAAAACTCTGCCTTAATGGCATTTCAGGTACATGCCAATCACGTATATTCTCAATTTATGCAGCAACCGTAGCAATCATCTGCTAACCTTCATCAATTCAGTTATGCTAAATCTTGTTGATTCTATCATTGGCATTCCAGCCTCCCACTGACTAACCACCTACCTTCTCTGTCACCAATAATTGACTTCCATAATGGACTTGATTGGCTGTTTTATGCTGGCTGCTATTATTATCAGCCTCCAAATGTTAGCATGCACCAAAAACTCCTACCTAGCCCAGACCCAGTAGCTAATGCGGCTACCACAGTTTTATCTATTTCTCATTCTACAGCCCTGTCAGAGGAGTCTACATAGCCAGTATTGAAGATGTCCTAGGATTTGCTTTAGCCACAGTTCATGGACCTTGCCTGTTTAGCAACTTGGTCTGCTAGTTAGTGCTTTCACTGACAATCTTTGTATCAGTATGACTGCAGAAATGAAAGGATGACTCTTTCAGCTGATGATGTTAAACCTACGGATGCACCATATCCTGACCTGCTCCCTGCAGAGCTTGACCAGTATTGTCCTACTTCACGAGCATCATGCCTCTCAGGATTCTGGGACTTTTCTATATCATTAGCAGTGTTCTGATTCTGTGCTCTGAGGCCTCTCCAACTTTCTCTATGATTTGCTCATTGTACTATCATGTGCCAGCCTCTAATTGGCCAACAGGCCTAACTTAGTTGCTTGTTGTACTACTAAGTGCCACAACCTCTATTCAGCCAGCAGACCTAACTGCTTGCCTTTGGCTCCAGTACTCAAATGGCTCCAACTGGATTAAACAACATTTTCATGCACATTCTACTTATTTTGTATAACTGATTGCAGATTGTCTCTGTGAGCCCTACTCCTTCTGTGGACTTGGTTCTTAAAGGAAAACTGTCAGTACCAGGGGACCACTTAATGGGAAGCAGTATAGCGCAGTGGTTTAAGGCTCTGAGCTGCAAATCTGGAGACCTGAGTTTGAATCCCAGAGCCCCCACTTGCATACTGTGTGACCCTGAGCAAGTCACTTAACTTCCCTGTGCTCCCAGGTTGCATCTGTAAACAAACTTTCAGCTTAGTGTACTACTCCTGGATAAACAACTGAGGAAAAAAAAATAATGTATACTTTATTGTTTCTGGTCTGGAATTCATTTGCAGTCCACAATTGTGCTGCATACCTTGATTACCTTGATTATTACTCATGTCTCCTGCATCTGGTTCTAACTTAATGGAATTCCAGCCTGACCTCACCTCTGGCATGGTCTATATTCAGATGACCTCCTGCAAACTGTTTTCTCAAGGCCATTGTATCACCAGTACCTGATTTCCCTTACTCTTATGTGGTCAGGCATTGGCAGATGTCTTCTGTCCATCAGAATGGGAGTCTCTGACACAAGAGCTGCAGTGAGTCTTGAATGAGTTTTGAATGGAGCTATGGGTCATCATTAACTCACTCCCAAAGTACATCCAGGACAAAGAAACATATCCTTCACCCCTGATGAGCATAGTCAGGCACTTTCTTCATGCTACTTGAACCCCTAACCTGGGTATTCAGGGAGGATGTACTATCTGGTAATCGTACCTTGATGGGAGGAATCTCTAGATGTATTGAAGCCATCTTGAAATACTTATTACAGAAAGAGTCAGCCATATTGCGGATACCATACACTACCTGATGGAATAAATGCCTCTGGAACTGTATCCCCAAATGCAATCCTAGGTAGACTAGAGCTGGTCACTGGTGTTTTTAAGGAAGCCATTTGGCCAGGGAGTGAGCTCTCATCTCATATACTTGCCCTGCTTGTCCCAGAAGTCTCCACCTCACTTCGTTTACTTGCCTACTCAAAAGTGATCTTCAGGGGCAGGGGAAGCCGCTCGGACATCTTCAGTAGTGTCTACCTCATTTCATATACCTGCCTATTCTGAGGTGGACTTCAGGGAAGCCCTCGGATGTCTTCTACTTTTTCTGGCAGCCTCTGCCTCGCCCCACTACCTGCTTATTCAAAGATGGTCTCAGGAAGCTCCTCTGGACATCTTCCTTTCACATCTACTCAAGCAATAGTCTCTACCCATGTCACATACCTGGCTGCTCAAAGACAATATTCAGGAAGCCCTTGAATGTCTTCTACTCATCTCTAGTGGAATGGGAATCTCTGTCCCAGTCCATATATTGCCTATTTGAACATTGTCTTAAGGGAAGCTCTTTGCACATCTCTACCGACTCCACTGAGTCCACTCCATTCATTGCCTAATTGAGCTTCTTGGACATCTGCTTCACAATTTACCTCCATGATATCTGCTTGAAGTGGATACCCTGTAATTTGAGCCACCTGAGCAAGTGTTCCCATCTCTCATTGCTGCTATTATTATCCTTCAGCAATGATGTATAACCTAAGCAATTGTTACAACCTCTGTTTTCCCTATCCTACCATTCTGTCAGTCTCCACCATGGGCATGGTCCTTCTTTGTCCTCCAGGGGTGTGAGTGTTTATGTTAGACTCCGACTTCTTCAGTACAAGGGAGTCTCATTCTCTTCTAGCCTTCACTGCCTGCAGCTTCCAGATGGACAATCCAGCACTCAGTACTTGCTCATCTATGTGGAGATCTCAATATTTATACCAGCTACACTCCATCACTTCTTTATATTTCATCTAGTTTCATACCTACTTGGAGATCCAGCCTTACCAATGCTCATCTTGACTTTAGGAGTTTTCTTCTCTCATGACTACGAAATTGCCATCCTAACTACCACTTCTGCTTCATTATCCCCCTCATCAGCTGAGAGTCAGGAAATCAATTGCACCTCCGTTTACTGGATTTAATACATCTGCTCATCGTTTACCATTTTCCTTATTTCGTCTTATGTTGTGAAATGACCTCCCTAAATATTCAAACCAAAAAGACATGACATCACACTCATTTTCTCCACACATTCTGCAGGATTATGACATGCCTGCATTCATTCTCCTTTCACTTCCTGGATCTATGCTCATCCTATAGAACCACACTATGCTCAGCCTCTCCTACGACACAGTTTGGCTTGCCTCCTCATCAATATCTACAAGCCACTGGCTTGCCTGGCCTTCTCATCAATATCTACAGCACTGGCTCACCAGGCCTCCTTATTAATAAACTGCTACCTAATTTACAGCCATTGGGTTGCCTGTCCACCTCCCATCTGGCACTCGAAGTGATTTATGCTCTCATTCAAAGAAATGCTCTCATTCATAAGTCAGAGGCATGCCAGCCATGACTAGGGATGTAAGTTTGTCATGGCAGCCATACACGTCATGGATTCCCATGATGTTTGGTCTTTATACAGGACTTCCATGACTTTCACTATTGTCATCAAAAAGTAGCAGCAATGACCATGCCAGGAAATTCATTAATGATTCCATGTACAACCAGTGAGTTATTAAACCCTCATCCAACCTCATCCATGACAAACTTACAGTACATCCTTAGCCATGACCATTACCTTTCCACCAAATTGGACCTTCCTTCCCTTGATTGGGCCTTCTAAATTGCAGCAGCAGAGCCATCACCAAAATAAACTACTCCCAGCCTAGAGGGAAGGTGATCTAGGCCTTGGACCCCCAGAGGTTTCCTCCTCTTAAAAAGTTTTTTTTCCTTTTCTCTGTGCCAAAGGTCATAATACAGTACATGGTTAGTTGTTTATAGCATATTCCCTGGTCTCCTAGCTAGGTTCCGCTGTTAGATGGAGATGGATAGTGACCCTACTCACAATTCCCTCTCTCCTTAGGAAGCCCCCTGCTGTCATCAGTGCAATCCATTTTGTCAGTGCTATCTGGACAACCTTGCTTCTCATTTGTGTTCCTCAAGTTGTCTCATTGCTGTCAATTGATTTTCTACCTCATAGTCAGTGTTTACTGCCTAATGTTCTTTTTGGGGCTCCTTCCTAAGATACCTTTAGCCAAGGGAATCCTCTCACAGCACCTCTATGGCTGGAACCCTTTCGGAGGGTTCCTTGCCTTTGGTACCTCTACAGGGTGGTAATTCCCTGAGGAACAGAAAGTGCAAACGGCCAAACAGTTACCACAGTTGCACAAGCATAACACTTCTTTGGTTGCATAGCCCCATTGATCTGAATGGCTATGCCTGTAGTTCAATGTGGTAAGCAACCAGCCATGCCCCCTTCCTGACATACATAATAAGTCCCTCTCAGCCTCCATGTGAAGCATTTTTTCTTTGCCGCACCATCCTCACCTCCACCTACAATGGCATGCCTCTCTCCTCAGCGGGCTCCTTCCTAAGGTACCTTTAGCCAAGGGGATCCTCCCGTGGCACCTCTAGGGGTGGAATCATCTCCGAGAATTCCTTGCCTTTGGTACCCTTACAAGGTGGTAATTCCCTGAGGAATAGAGAGTGTGAATAGTCAAACTATTATCACAGTTGTACAAGCATAACACTACTCTGGTTGTGTAGCTCTGAACTGTAAATACTATGGGCAGGATTTTAAAAAGGATCCAGCAGAGCTCATCCTTAGACTTTTTTTTGCAACAACCAGCAGGACAAGTTCATACAAAACTGCACTAGTTCACTAATGGTTGCACTAGTCCATAAGTATAATCGAAAATATTTCACACTTAAATTTATAGGAAAAAATACAAGCTAAGAAATATTCTGATTATTGTATATATGAACATACAAAAAATACCAGCAGAAAAAGGCCAAAAGGTCTATCTTGTCTTCTCATAATACACATCTCTCAGTGATTACTGAGGGGTCCACCCCTCCCCCCCGTCGGGAGTTTCCCCTTCCCCGATAGCAGCTGCATCATGTTTCCACTTTTAATTGCAACCCTCCTCTTTACTTTGTCCCAACCCTCTTAAAGCTCTCCACTGTCTTTAGGGATACTACCTCATCTGAAAACTCATTCCACTTAGCCACCACCCTCTCAGTGAAAAAGTGCCTCCTTATTTCCCTCTTGCATCGTCTTCTCACTGGCACTAGGTAGTGTCCTTTAGTGGTTTTGTTACTACTAAGGCTGAAGAGACCCTCAGATTTTACTTTGTTTATACCATTGCAGTATTTAACTATTTCAGTCATGTCTCCCCTCTCCACACTGTCCTCCAGCAGTACATGTTGAGGTCTCTGAGTCTCTATTCCTACGTCCTACCCTGCTGACCCTTGCTCATTTTAGCTGCCCTCCACTGAACCATTTCCAGAAGATTGATGTATTTTCCTATGTACGGGCACCATTGGTGCACATCATACTCCAAGTGTGGACACACCAGGCATCTTTGCAACAGCAGAATGACCTTTGTCTTCCTGCTAGTTATTCCCCTGGCAATGCAGCTAAACATTCTATTAGCTTTGGCTGCTGCCTTCCTGCACTATGCAGAGTATTTCAGGTCACTTGTGATGATAACTTCTGAATCTTTCTCCTCTTCTGACTTGGTAACCTGCACACCACTCAGACAATATTTGATTTTTGAGTTCTTAGCATCCAAGTGCATGACTTTGCAATTCTTGGCATTGAACCCCAGTTGCCAAACACCTGCCACCTCTCAAGCTTGGTTAGATCTTCCCTGAGATCTTGTATTCCCTCCTCTGTGTCCACCCTCCCAGAGAGTTTGGTGTCGTCTGCAAACAGGCAGATCTTATCCTTTACTATGTCACCAATAAATAAATAAATTAAACAGTACCAGATCAAGCACAGAACCTTGTGATTGCTCTAGCCTTGAGGAATCCCCCCAACCACTACCCTATGACTCCTGTTCTGCAACCCATTTTTCACCCAGGTGTTAAGCTTTATTCCTACCCCTAGATCCTCCAGCTTCCTGATTAATCTCCTATAAGGAACAGAGTCAAAGGCCTTACTAAAATCCAGATACAGGATGTCCACAACCTGGTCCTTAACCACTGTTTTGTTCACCCAATCAAAGAAACATGTCAGGTTTGTTTGGTAGGATTGCCCCACCACAAACCCATGCTGCCTCTCATCCTGGAGCCCATTATCCTCAAGAAAGTACACCAGCCTTTCCTTCAATATGGTCTTCATGAGCTTTCCTACTATCAAGGTCAGACTGACCAGTCTGTAATAGCCAGGGTCATCCCTCAGCCCACTTTTGTGAAGCAGCACTATATGCACTGTTCTCCATTTCTCCAGTTTAAGGGTACCTCCCTTGACACCAGTGAGCTGTCCATCTTACTAGCACATCTGCCAATTTCCTCAGCACCCTCGGATGTATACTATGTGGGACTAGGGAACTATTCACTTTCAGGGCCCTCAAACCCATCCAGAGTGTTCTTACTCTGTCCCCACCAATATCCCCATCAGTGTCACTTCCCACCTCTTTATTCCCTTAAGGCATTGGACCATCCTTCTCCCTGGTGAAAACAGAGCAAAAATACTTATTTAGTACTTTTGCCTTCTTTTTGCTACCTTCTGGCAACCCTCCTCCTTTTTCTAGCTTGAGAGTCCCATCTTTCATAGTCCTTTTCTCCTTGATATTTTGGAGGAAAGCCCTCTCCCCCTTTCTCACCTCTCTCTGCATGTTGTATCTCCTTTCTGGCCTTGGCCAATGGGACTGGTCTGCCTACCACCCTAGCCTTAACACTGTACTGTGCCCTGTTTTCCTCCTTCTTTGTCTCTTTGAATTTCTTGAAGGCCAATGTTTTGTCCCTCACCACCTGAGCAAAATGCCTATCAAACCAACTGGGCTTTTTGGCACACATGTTGTTGGCCGCCACCATCCCCTCTTGATAATGGCCCATTTCTGGTTCACCCCATCCCTTCTTTGATACTTGCAAGGTACTCGCTTAGAATCTCTGCCATCATATTATAATTTGCCTTCCTAAAATCCATTACTCTGGTTTTGGTGTTATTTTTGTCCCTACCCAAGTCTAGGCACAGCCACACTGTGATGGTCATTCCCAACCACCCACCCACCCACCCACCTATCCACCGAGGGTCCTCCATTTTCACTTCCTTAACATGTGCTCCATTTGTCAGCACCAAGACCTGGATGTCTCTCTCTCTCTTCCTGGTGGGCTCCATCACACATTCTGTCAAGAACCCAATCTGAAATGCAACCAGCATCACCTGTGACCTGGTACAGAAGTAGACAGAATTTTACAATCCATACTAAGAAGACTGAAGTTCCCCATAATCACCACATCCCCCTTGCTTGTGATCACCATTATTTTTGATCCCATCTCCTTGTCCCTCTCTTCTTTCTGGTTTCTTGGTCTGTACCCCACTCCCAACTTAAGTTTTCTCCCCTTTCTGGACTGTACCTGCACCCAGAACACCTCAGTTCTCCCCCCAGTCTCTTCCTCCTTTGTACAGATTATTCCCTGCCTTACATACAGTGCAACTCCCCCACCTCTCCCCATCCCCTGTTCCTTCTATACAGTTTTTACCTGGGACAGATAGGTCCCAGTCATGGTTAAACATGGCCCAAGTCTCTGTGATGGCTGCCATGTCCACCTCCCCCTCAGCCATCAGCACTTGTAACTCTGCCATTTTATTCCCCAGTCTCTGTGCTTCCTGGGATACACCTTTCCACCATGACTTCTCACTCTCTATTCCCCTAGTTTTTCTGTCCCTCCCTCTGTTTTCAGATACTCCACAGTTCTTCCTGTCTTACACCTAAGCCCACCCCTACATCCCCATCATTGTTCCTCTGTCCCTTCCCTCATCTCCTCTGCCCTCCTTCTCACCAGGTACTCCCTCCACCCCTACTGTTAGTGCCTATCCCCACCCCATAGACCGATTTCTCTAAAACCTTACCTGACTGGGAGGGCCTGTTGTCCCTATCCCCTGGTGACTAAGGGTGCTGTGACCCTTGCTGCCCCCCTTTATCAGTTTAAATTAAGGGTACTACCCATATAATTCCCCATCTTTCCCCTCAGCACCCAGGTACCCTTCCTACTGAGCTACAGCCTATCCACTGCATATAGAGCCGAATTCTCCCAGGTTCTCTCCCAACTTTCTATAAAGCTGTAACCCTTTCCCTGTATGAACTCATACGTTGAAGTCAGCAATCCTCCTTTTCCTGGCACTAGCCCTGAGTACCAGCAGCACTCTAGATAAGGACCACAGATCTAGCCAGACCCTTGCATATTTTGCCCAACTCATTAAATCGTTCTTGTACCACCCTCACCTAAAATCCGGCAAGGCTGTTTGTCCCTAGGAGGACAATTACTTCAGGCTCCCCCTATCTCTTGTGTCTGCTTATCTATCCATGGGCCTAACCTGTTCTGCTGTCATCCCTGGCATATACATTACCTTCCTGTAGGTAACCTGAGTCCCATTAATCACCCATCTAACCCCCTTTACAAGGGAGTCTCCCAAAATCACTACTGTCCACCAAGTGTCAGCTACCCTTGTGTTACTCCCCCCCAGGCATCTCTGCCCCTCACTCCCTCCCTTGTTACCTGCCCAGCCCCTCCCTTCCTGCCTTCTCTCAAGAGTCCTTCCACCCCCCCTGTCCACTCTCCCTACTTCCTTCCTTCCTCCCGCTCCTCTCCAGACTCCCCCACGATCCACTTTATTGTCCAACCTTCACTAACCTCCCCTTGCATGACCTCTCAACTCTCCTTCCCCTCTCTCGCCTGCTCTCTACCTCCATCCTCCCCTCACCACACCCTTGACCATCCTTCCTTGTGTTACCTCCCTGCATTGGTCACCCCCTTGCATGCTGGGATCCTCCATGTCATCTACAGTCAGTGGATGAAATCTATTCCATACTGGCACCACTGGGGATGCTCTCACTTTATTCCTTTCCCTCTTGCCTCCCCCCCTCCTCCAACCATTGCCCACCCACCCTTCCTTGGCTTCCTCACTCTCTGGCAGAGATGTACACAAGTAACCTGTATTATTTACCCCTCCATCCTTTTCTCCCTGCTTGCCCCTTTTCCTTGGACATACTTCCATTCCTCCCCTTCTCTTCAATACCTTCCTTGATCAAGTAGCACTCCTATTTCCCATCCAAGCTGCCTACCCTCCTTCCTCAGCTGACCTAAGCTCCTACATGTGGGGCAACCCCCAAACTTCCATAGTGTAACAATGAACACTGCTGCCCCACACCCTATGCAATAAACAACCCTGTTTTCCATCACCTGCCTTCCCAGAACACCTCCTTCCCTCATTAGGATGCTGCAATTTCCTTCCAACTTTTGCTGTATAAACCATTGCCTAAACCCTTTTTTCCTGCCCCAGCTAGGGGTTAGCTACAGCCTCTTATACAACCTAATTATACAGCCTAGTTTGTATCCCTGTGCCAGATAGAGATTAACTATGGTGCCTCACACAACTCTTATATAGTTCTACCTTAGACAGGGTGTATCTGCTGTCTCTTTTTCAACCCTTTGTCAGACCTGAATACTTTACTTTAAATTCCCTATACCCTGTTACTCTTAAGTATTTTAAACAAACTTCATTAACTTTTTTCTCTTATAAACACCTACAAACATACAAACATATGAACATTTGCCAGCAAAAGCAGGCCACAATGGTCTATCTAGTCTGCTCAACAGTGCAGCCCAATCTATTTTACAGGAGCTGCGCCCATCCCATGCCTCCCCTCATTATCCTCCCCTTCCCTCACTTCCCCTACCCATTGTCCCTCCTATAACAACCCTCTTTTTTACCCTGTCCCACCTCTTTTTAAAACTTCCCACTGTGTTCAAGGATATCACCTCCACTGGTAATTCATTCCAGTTTGATACCACCCTCTCCGTGAAAAAGTGCCTCATTTCCCTTTTAAATCTATCCCTGACAAGTTTCAGACTGTGCCCCTTTGTGTTTTCCTCCGTTTATAAGTTGAAGATGCCCTCCGCTCCAACCTTGTTTATACTTTTAAGGTACTTAAAGATTTCTATCATACCCCCTCTCTCTTCTGTCCTCCAGGGAGTACATATTGAGCTCCCTCAATCTTTCCTCATATGGTTTGTCCCTCATATTCGGGATCATTTTTGTTGCCCTTCACTGGACCCCCTCCAGCAGTTGGATGTCTTTCTTCAAACAAGGGCATCGTACTGCACATGGTACTCCAGGTGCGGCCTCACCAATGACCTGTATAAGGGCAGAATAACCTCTTCCTTCCTGGAGGTGATTTCTCTGGTGATGCATCCCAGCATTTTATTTGCTTTGGTTGCTGCTTTCTGGCACTGCACAGAGTGCTTCATGTCACCCCTATCACCCCCTTTTCTTTCTCCGTGCTGGACACCTGCTACCCCTTCAGATAGTAGCTGGCCCTCAGGTTCCTAGCCCCCAGGTGCATAACCTTGCATTTCCTGGCATTGAATCCCAATTGCCAGATGCCAGACCACTTCTCTAGCCTGGCCAGGTCCACCCTTCTACAGAGCTTAGCATCATCTGCAAACAGGCAGATTTTGCTACTGACCTCCTCCACTATGTTCCCAATAAAGATGTTGAATAGCATGGTTCCAAGTACTGAGCCCTGTGGGACCCTGCTGGTCACAGGCCTAGGCTTGGACAATTCCCCCATCACCATCTGGTTTCTATCTTGCAACCGGCTTCTTACCAACCCCGGCAGCTTGTCCCCGACTCACAGGTTACCCAGCATGCTCAGCAACCTTCCATGTGGCATGGAGTTGAAGGCTTTACTAAAGTCCAGGTATAGGGCATCCACTGCCTGACCTTTGTCGACTGACCTAGTGATCCAGTCGAAGAAGTCTATCATGTTCATCTGACAGAATCTCCCTGAGACAAACCCATGCTTTCTAGTTTCCTGGAGAACATTAACCTCCAGAAAGTTTACCAGCCTTTCTTTTAGAATGGTCTCCATTACCTTGCCTGCGATTTAGGTTAGGCTGACTGGATTTGACTTCAGGAAGAGCTGCACTGCAAGAAAGAGAAACAGCAGAACAAATTACTGCAAAAATAAAAATGTTTTAATCCAAATAGAAAGTATTACAGGGTCAGGCAAAATGCTCCAGCACCAGATGCCCTTGAGTTTCGACCATTAGGTCTCCCTCATGGGGCGGGATCTAGTCATTGCTGAATCACTATTTAAACCAAATGTTTGTCATGACATCACAAATCACCCCATACAAATATTTGCCAATAATGCCTTAAATCATATACATATTGTAAATGCATTTGTATAGTCACTGTCATGAAACTTAAGGTGGATGAAAAAATAACAATTCAGTTAGAAAATTAATTAAACCGTAAACCATAATCTGTGAACCATAGGTAACATTCAAAATCACAACTGTAAATAATATATATCTGAAATCACAGAAGAAATACATTTGACAAAACTTCTGGCATAAGAGAGCATGGGCCAGATATTCAAAGCGTAGCGCAGCGTGCAAACCAATAGCATGGGAATAGTGCAGGACTAGCGTGGACCTGTGATATTCAAAGGACTGGTTAGCGCCAGCTAACACATGATAGCGATAGGGCAAACCCGATAATGTATGCAAGGGGAGCAAAGTGAGGGGGTGGCCCGCATACATGTGCTACGGGATATTCAAAGCCATAGCGCCACACTAGGACACGCGGTATGCTGCAAACAGGTGGCACTGGCCCAGGGTCTCCTTCGAGACCCTGCCAGATGAGCACATCACTGGCCGGTACAGGATGAACTGGGGTATGTTGAGGCAGCTATGTGAACTCCTGCATGAGCAGCTGCACTCCAACACCAGACGCAGCCATGCCATGACAGTAGAGGAGAAGGTGACAGCAGCGATGTGCTTCCTAGCCACAGTGAAGCTCCAACGACCAACGGGGGACACCATCAGGGTATCACAGTCTGCCACCTCACGCCTCCTGACCCAGTTCCTTGAAGCTTTCCTGCCACACGCTGGGGAGTTCATAGTGTTCCTCAGCATGGCAGTAGAGCACAGAGAAACCATGCAGCAATTCCATCGAGTTGGGCACCTACCAGCGGTTCTTGGTGCTATTGACTGCACCCATGTCCCCATCCATGCACCACCTGGTGATGGCAGTGACGTCTACATCAACAGGAAGGGGTACCACTCCATCAATTGCCAGGTGGTGTGCGATGTGACTGGGTGCATCAGCAATGTCTATGCGCAGTACCCCGGCAGTACCCATGAGGCCGTCATCAGGCACCAGTCCCGGCTGTGCCAGGCATTCGAGGAGGGCAGGATACCCAGTGGGCACATAGTCAGTGAGTAGCAGCAAACAAGGCACACACATACACACCACAGCAGGGGTGGGGATAGGCATGGGAGGACAAGGAAGGGGCATGGGAGAGCAACACAGGTGGTGCAAGACAGCAATGGGCAGCCAGCAGTACACCACTAATGGGTGTACATCTCTCAACAGGGGACAGCGCCTATCCCCTGCGACCCTGGTTGCTGACACCGGTACCCCGGCTGGCCACAGTGGCTGAAGAAATGTACAATGAGGCACATGCCACCACCAGAAACATCACAGAGAGGGTGTTTGGCATACTGAAGATGTGCTTCTGATGCCTAGACACATCAGGCGGTGCCCTACAGTATAGGCCTCAGAAGGTATGCCGTATCTTTCTAGCCTGTTGTATGCTGCACAACATGGCAATGAACCGTGGGATAAAGGCACCTGAACCTGAGGGACAGGCCGACAGTGACCCAGAGCCAGTGGTCATGGGGGACAGTGGAGCAACTCAAGAAGAGGGATCCTCGCATGGCCTGCAGGGCCCTAGAGCACAGGGCCGCCATCATCAGGACACTGTCACAGGCCAGAGGGTGAGTACAGACAGCATGGCAACATGACACAGTACAATGGTGAACAGTTTAATATGTACAGACAACCACAACAGTGCTGACAACAAACACAATAGGAGCACATTACAGTGGCACTGAATGCACGTGTGTGGGCGGTGTGATGGGAGGGTTGTGAAGGTCACACGTGTGTTGAGGACTCGCAGCCATGGTACAGTAATGTGGACAATGCCTGATGTTTGGTGGCAGTGTGGGGAGGGACACCATGGCCGTGCATGTGAGACAGTGCAAATGACTGCATGTGTGTGTGCGTGTGTCAGCGTGAGTGCAAGTGTGAGCAGGTGTGTGGGACTGCTAGTATGCACATGGGAGTGTCAACTGTGCACAAGTGCATGGCGGCCATGATTATCTCTGACGGCAACCACCACGCACACAGCGCACACCACATGTGCGGGACACAGAGCCAGGGGTGCTCTGAGCTGAGGACACAGTAGGGAGGACCATGGTGAGGCAGGTAGGGCAGACTGCCTGTGACCCCACTGACCAGCGGAGCTGGACAGGGTGGCCGGACACCCACTGCGGCGCTGGGTGCCTGGTGATGTGCCCGATGCAGTGGTGCTTGTGCCAGTGCCAGTCTCCCTTGCCAGCCTGCTGCCCGCCATGCACCCCTCGCAGCACTGTGGTGAGGTTGACCACTGCGGCTGTGGGCCTAGCAAAGCCATGGTCCAGCATGGCAACCATGTGGCCCAACCTATCCTCGGCCCGCTGTTCCACCCATGTGAAGCCCAGGGACAGTGATTCTTGCACCCGTGAAAGCTTGTGCCTGAGCTCCTGCCATAGGCCATGCAGGTCCAGCTGTACCTCCTGCTGGGATGTGAGCGCAGCCTGGAGCAGAGGCCGGGCCCCCAGGGCATCTGGTTCCACAGCCGCAGCACCCTCAATGGCAGCTGGCACTGTTGCCTGAAGCTCACCAGAGTGGGAATGCCATTGCACTGGTGGCCTGTCCTGCTGCTGCAGGCCACTGGTGGTGGGCTGAGATCCCTGTGGGACCTGCACCCCAACTCCTGGGGGGCACCGCATGTTCAGCGGGGCATACCCATCCCCCACAAGACCATCCACTGGCTGCACGGGTACACCCATGCTGGCATGGCAAACCACCCCCCTGGCACCTGTGTCATGGACAGCACCCTGCCCCACCCCTGTGCCCCCCTTCCACAGGCCCTTCCATGGGCAGGATGTAACCCCCCTCCAACACATCCGACTCCATGTCGCTGGTTACTGTCAGCAGGATCACTTGCCCACCACTGAGATCCTCTACCTGGGCATCCTCCAGGGCTGCACTGAGGTCCAGGTCCCTGCCACCACTGGAGCCCCCCCAGGCAGCTGTATCCCATGTCCAAGTGAGTGCCACACATGATGCGCGTCCGAGGGTCCATGACCGGCACCTAGTCCAGATGTCAATGGCAGGTTCTCCTCCTCTGCCTCTGCCTCCAGTCCCAAGGCAGCCCTCCTTGCCTGGTCCTGGCATGCTGCAGGCCCTGCACACACTGCTGTGTAAGACAACAGGACAAGGTCACTGACTGGTATGTGTACAGTGTGCCCCACCACCACCAGTACATGCACACCCTAGGAAATGTGCCACCCACTGCAGACATGCACACCCCACACACCAGCCCCACAGCCATAGACCGTGGCCACATGCACACACCCACACCACAGTGCACATGCCTCGGCCAGTCAGCTGTGGTGTCAGCCATGCCAGGCTCTGTTCACATGCAAACCCACCCCAGGTGCACAGTGTGCACAGCAGAGCACCCCCCTCCCAGTGCACCCCAGGCATGATGCCAACACCAACATCCAGCACCTGTGCTGTCACACCATGCAGGGTGCATACATGCAGATACATACCTGTCCTAGGTGGTGTGAGAGGCATCTTACACCCACCATCTGGTACACCAGCAACGGCCACCGGACGAAGTGTGGATGCCACCTGGCCATGAGTGAGTCCTCCTCTCGCAGTTGTGTGGATTGCGGGCCACCACCGATCCTCAGCCTATCACGGAGCTGCTGTGCCTCCTCCTCCTTTGCCCGGCACAGCAGATCACTCCAGCGCTTACGCACTGTATCCATCATCCTGCCACGTCCGCTGACAGCGTTCACCCCGCCATCACCTCATCCCATGCCTGGTGCACCACTGCATCTCTCACCTTGTGCTGCAGCAGCACCTGCTCCCTGTCCTTCACACCATGCACCATTGTTCTCAGCTCATCCTGTGAAAAGCGATGTGCCCGTATGCATTCAGGTCATGCTGCACTACCTATGGGAGAGATGTACAGGGATATGTGTCACCAGCTGTGGCGGGCCTGTGGTGCATGGCACATGTGGAACAGTTTGTGTATGCCACCCCAAACTACAGCACAGCCCACCCGGTTGAGGCACTGGCCAGCATGTGCATGTATGGTGCACACAGCCACAGTGTACTGAGGCCACCACTGTGTGCACCGTACCACTGCATGGCTGTTGGCGTCCGGACGGCACGAACTGGATCCACAAGGGCAGCGCCAACAGCCATATCAGACATGTTTCCCCCAGGATGGGACCATCCCAATGCCTGCCACTTGGCAGTGTTCCGTGCCCCCATCAGCCACCTAGGGGACTTGAGCACTGCACACAGGGTGTGGGCACGGCAGATGGTACGCATACATTAGCAGGTTACCAGGCTCAGACCACGCGGTGCTGTCGATGTCACATTGGGATCCACACAGTTGTGACCCTGTGACCCCTGTGCTGTAACTGTGTACCACCATCGGAGCATCTGCGACCCTCCACATCTCACATCCAGGGTCACAACCGAGGGTCCATGGACCCCATGTCGGTGAACTACTGTTGTGAGGCATACCTGCAGGCCATGGTGGGGCCCCTCTGCCCATGCCTGGCATCTACAGTGTGCAGGTGGCACCCGCATGGCACTGACTGACACAGGAGCATGGATCCAGCACATGGACCAGTCTGCTGGACAGCTGGCCCAATGGCTATGTGCACCATTACACAGCATGGTGCTGGCCTGTGGGCCTGCATTCGGTGGCCCTGTCCCTGGCATGTACAGCTGTGGACTGCAGGTACGCAGTGAGTATGCCCTGACCCTATGTTGCACCAGTGCCCTTCCACCAGGTCTCCGGCAGCTATACAGACCTGCTTCTCGCTGCTCTGCCTCCTGTGGCATGGCTTCTTCTGTTGTGTCTGTACGCCTGCAGCTTCAGCTGTGTGCTGCATTCCCACAACACAACACTGGTGGAGCACTGCTTGCCCTTTTATAGCCCAGCCAGGCAATCCAGCCTGTTATGCATGCAAACCATCGGCTAATTATATGGTAATCACAGTGTTTGCACTATGCATGCACAAGTACCCCCATTTGCATATGCCGGTTGAGTATGGGCCTGACTAGTGCTGGGCAAGCCACTTAGCACCGTGCAAATGTTAGCATTGTGCTATGCGGTGTCCAGTGCTGCACTGTCCCGGTAGTGCAGCACTATGTGGCATAGCACGACCACCACGCATGCCCGTGAATTCCCTGTTCCGCGCTAGCACCCCGGTTTAGCATGGCATAGCACCACGCTAGCCCACACAGCGTGGCTCTCCGTGCATGCATGGTGTTGTGGCTTCAGGGTCATGATGAGGTCATGCATGCGCAGCATGCCCACTTCCGGGTAGCGCCGTGCTACATCATGTGATAGTGCAGCACTACTGCATTGATTTCTGGAGGGACCAGGGTGTGGGACAGGCTGTGCAGTGCAACAGGTGGCAGGGTATCAATGGTGCCTGGGCAATGCCAGAGAGAAGGAGACAACGTGCTGTGGTGCACAGGGACAGGCACTGGGGGGACGTGGAGACTGCCAGCCTGGTACAGCTTGTGCAGCAGAGGCACAGACGGCTGTTGGGGAGATCAGGGAGGGTGACCTCCCATGACGGCAGGTGTGGGCATCCATTGCCAGGTGGCTGACAGAGCGGATGGGCATCTGGAGGGATGCAGAGAAGTACCGTCACAGGTACACAGACCTGCACCACTGCCAGAGGGGCCAGCTGGAGGTGTTCAGATGCATGGTGCGTGAGGGCACTGTGCCGGTGCCAGGTAAGTGCCTGTGCATGTTGCTCACATCTGTTGCATGTGTCGTGGTCTGCCTGAGTGTGAATGCTTGTGTGTGTGTGTGTGTGTGTGTGTACCTGTGTGCGTGTGTGTGTGTGTGTGTGTGTGTGCATGCACTGGTGTGTGCTCAGGTGTGCTGGTGTGCAGGGTGGTGGGTCGCATGTGGTGCTGGTTGTGGGGCACATTGGGAGGGCACAGTGGTCTGGGGGCACAGCTGTCACATGTGCCAGGTGGCCAGCATGGTGGTAGCAGTGCGTGTGTGTGGTGTATGCTGTGTCTGGGGGGGGCACTGCAGTCATGCCATGCATGACGCCGACACATGGCCATGGTGTGTGGCCGTTGTGGGCAGTGGAACATGCTACAGGACCTTCCTGCAGCCTTCACCAGTGTGGAGCGGGGGTGCTGTCACATGGCCACCGGACTGCCTACCCAGCAGTGTGTACACATGCGTCCTGCATGGTTGCACCACTGGGCCCACATGTCTACATGCCCTGTATGCCTGACGCATGGTCCACGGGTCATGGGGTCCACTGTGTGGGCGTCTTCTGCATGCTGTCACTGTCCCTGGGCTGCCCTGTGTGTACGGTGTCATGGTGATGGGTGTATATCTTGCTGTGGCACTCATGGTTCATGCTGTGCATTGCACTAACACTGCAGTTTTTCCTGTCCACTGTAGAATGGACTGTGCAGCCCAGTGCAGGGAAAGGGGGCCAGGATCTGTCCCAGGTGACATCCGGTGTCAGCCCCAGAGTGCCGGCCATGCAGAAGCGGTCACAGGAGAGTAGCCTTGAGGCCAGGGGCCTATTGCATGAATACACCTCATTCTTCATTTGTGCTGTGCCTCTGTTTTGTGTTGTACCTTCACTGGGCTGCCATTGACTGTGCTGGGGGTTTGGCCACCATGGGCATCATGCCTTTGCTGCTGCGGCTTTGTACTGTGTTGCGTAACACTGTTTCATGGTGCTGCCATTATCTGGCTGTCTGGATGCCATGCCCTGTGGCGGGGGTGGTATGTGCCAGTGTTGGCATGCATGGCTGCCATTGCCATGCTGTCCATATTCACCGCTGGCCATAATTAGCTGGTCACCTGCCATGTGGGTGTTCTGGCTGCAGGCCACCGCACACATTGCAGTACATGGGCCATGTGTGGCAGCTTTGTCGGTGCACCCCTGCTGGTGTGTGCACCCTGTGGGCTTGTGTCTCCTGCAGGTCAGTTTTGCCCTGGCTTGGGTTGGCCATTGGCTGCCCACCATGCCTGCAGTGTGCTGCTTCTGCACCCCTGTTGTTTGCTGTTGCACTCTGCTGTCTGGTTCATTGCTTTCTGACTGTGGGCAGCATGTCCCGACATTTGGTTTCCCATGTGTGTGTTGTTGTGTGTCCCACTCCCACCACCATTCGGGGGTCTGCCTGTGTGTCTGCATCGTCTCACTGCCTGCGGTGCTGGGGTGGATGGTGCTGTCCATGCCTTGGTCTTGTCAGAGCCTGCGCCTCCATGTGTATGGGTGTTTTGGATGTTACCTGTGTCTTCTGGGCCTGCCCTGTAGGTGATGGTCAGTTGTGCCTACCATTGTGTTCAGCAGCGCAACATGGGCATGGCTGTCAGGACATGCTGTCCATCCCTGTATGGCCACCTGTGGCCGCAGTTCACCTCCTGGCTGGTTTCCCATCCTCACATGCTCCCCCTTCCTCTTGTAGGTCCACTCCAATCCTCCTTGTGGGCAACACGGCCGGAGGCATCTGAAGGCACTGAGGACCTCCTGAGGTGGCTTGTGCACCAGCAGTGCACCATCATCGAGCAGCAGGCAGTGCTCATATCGGAGACAAGGAGGGTGGCCGCCATTCTGGAGGCACGACTGCCGGAACCTCCGGGATCCCAGCCATGATGCCTTCCTCAGGACATTGTTTACCTTGCCCCCCCCTTTAGTGGACTATGTTGACTGTTACTGGCCTCTTGCTCCATTGTTTGTGTCCACATCCCTGTCCCCTCCTGTTCCGTTGCTTTCCAGTCTGGTTTCTGTTCCTGTGCCTCTGTTTTCCATATTCCATTCCCCTGTTGCTGTAGTTCATGTAGGTAATATCCCGTAGTTTAGTCAGATATGTAGTGGTAGTGTTAGCATTAGTAGTAGTATTAGCTGTAGTTGTTGTAGTAGTTCCTGTTGTATATAGTAGTTGTCATTGTAGTGGTGTTTGCTGTAGGTTTCCTTTTACATGTTTGCATTATGTGTTTCATTACTTTGCTTTAGTTATGTTTTGTATTGTTGTTCAGTTGTTGTATACCTGTTTCCTTTACTGTGCATTTGTCACATTATACTTTTCTTTTACATATTTGCACTGTGTCCTGTGTCATATTTGGGTGCATGGCTTTTACAACAGGGATGTTCTGTTCTTTGGTTCTACCCCTGGGTCCTGGTGCCCTCTGGCCATTCCCCTGGCTGGGTGTGTTTCTGTGTCTGGGTTCTGCACTGCTGTCTGCTCCTATGCTCCCTTTAGAGCCTGTACTCCTTTGCCTGTGGTCCAGGGCATGGCAGCTCCATCTGCACTGTGTTCCTGTGGGTGTTTGCACTGCCTGGGTGGGATATTAATTGCTGTCTTATTTGCTGTATTCAGTGCTGTCCTGCTCCCGGGCAATGTTTGCACTGTACTGCCAGCCCAGTTTGCCCGACTTCCTTAGCTTGTTATATTCAGCCGGTTTAGAACCGGGCTATTCCTTTTGAATATGGTGGCCTTTTTGATCTGGGCAATGTTTGCACACCAGGCAGGACTAACCTAGCCCCGGGGCAAAGTTTTGAATATCTGGCCCCATGACACTAGTTATAGCATTTATAGTACATCTGCCGAGACAGACTAAACAGCTCGTAGAGGTAAAAAATGAAAAGAGAGAACAGAGCAAGTATCAAAGCAAGGAAGGGGGTTGAAAAAGATCAAGTAGGACAGAAAACAGCAGAGGTAAACACAAATAAAGGGAAATGAGGGAGCATATCCATGTGTGTTATAAGGTATATCCCATGGATAGCAGGAGATCAGGCCTGTGCTCACCATCCCATCCAAAGGGGAAACCTAGAAAGGGAAAGGTTCAATACCTTTGGCCGAAATTTCCTTTAACCCCTGTACTTTATATTTTACCTAAGGTACATAAAAATTTTGAAAAATCCCCTGGACGTCCTATTGTTTCAGGGGTGGGATCATTAAATACAGGTTACTCACCTGTAACAGGAGTTCTAGGAGTGGTATATGCTGTTCAATTCACACTGTCTGGCAGGTTCCTTGCCGCTTTAAATCTTGCTGGAAGGTCTTCAAGCTGGCTCCTCCCACCCACCCAGGTGGTAAAACCCTTGGGTCCGCCCCATGATGCCAGATCTAGCCTGCTGGAAGCCAGGATGCCGTTGAAGCCGGGGAGGTCGGGTGGGTCGTGTGGATGAACAACATATACCACTCCTAAACTCTATTAGCTGAGTAACCTGTATTCTAGACGGATGACTTGTTCAATCCACACTGTCTGGCAGACTCCTAGCAGTTCTCTGGGAGGAGGGAGGCAAGGCGTGCATCCCCTACTTAGGGAATAAGGACTGGAGAACCGAAGTCCCAAAACCAGCACCCTGGCGTGACTCAAGGTCAATGTGGTAATGGGAAATGAAGGTGTGTGCTGACTTCCAGGTAGCAGCCCTGCAGATTTCCTGGATAGGGACGTCCCTAGAAGCAGCCACCAAAGCAGTGGTATGGCTGGTAGAATGAGCTCTTATCCCTTTAGGAGGTTCCATGCCCACCAACCTATAGCAGAGAACTATGCAGGAGGTGACCCACCTGCCTATCGTCCACTTCGCTGCAGGTCTGCCAGGTGTGGCTTCAGTGTAGGTGACAAACAGCTGGCGAACCTCTCCCCGAACTTCAGCCATTCGCTCCTTATAATAAGAGAGCTCTCTTCTTGGGTCCAAAGTATGGAGCCTATATTTGGTCTCCAAGGTGTTATTGGGGAAAAACACTGGCAGAGTCAACACCTGGTTAAGGTGAAACTCCGGCACCACCTTTGGAAGGAATTTAGGGTGGGGACAAAGGACAACCTTGTCCCTGAGGAAGACCAGATAAGGAGACTCGATGGAAAGCGCCTGGAGCTCTCCCATCCTTCTGGCTGACGTGATAGCCACCAAGAAGGCAGTCTACCACTACAGGTGAGAGATGTCACACCAGTGCATCGGTTTGAATAGCTTGCCCATTAGCTTAGCCAACAGTAGATCCCATGGAGGTGGGTTCTCGCACCGGAGGAGATATGTGGTCTGAGCCTTTGAGAGCGCCGGCCACCTTCTCCTGTGCCACCGACTGCTTGCCGGCCCGCGACCGATAGGCAGAGATGGCTGCCAGGTGCACCTTAAGGGTCATCGACCGAAGCCCTAGCTGAGAAAGGGACCACAAGTAGTCCAGAATGCTAGCCAAGGAACAGGAAGAAGGGTCCAACCCCTTGTCCTGACACCAAATGGAGAATCTCTTCCATTTGAAGGCGTAGCATTTTCTGATCGACTCCTTACAGGACGCCTCAACGACGTTGAGGACCTCATTGGAAAGACCCAAGGCCTGGAACTCTAGCCACTCAGGAACCAGGCCGTCAGGTGCAGGGATTGAAGATCTGGATGGAGAACTTTTCCTTTGTCGACTGACAGCAGGTCCGGGCGGGTTAGAAGCCACCTCGGGAGCCTGGAGCTGAGGCTGAGGAGATCTGGGTACCAGAACTGGCGGGCCCAGTCTGGAGCTACCAGAATCACCTGTGCCTTGTCCCTCTTCACCTTGAGAAACACCTTGTGGATCAAGGGAAATGGAGGGAAGGCGTTGAAGAGGCCCGGGGTCCATGGCCTCAACAAGGCATCCCCCTGCAGTGAGCTCTGCTGAGGGGGTTGGGCGTGAAACAGCCTCAGCTTCACATTCTCCCTGGAGGCAAACAGGTCCTCCTGAGGGTTGCCCCAATGGGAGAACAGATCTTGTACTACCTCCAGCAGGAGAGACCACTCATGAGATGCAGCGCCTATCCAGCTGAGGGCATCGGCCAGACTGTTGGAGGCTCCTGCCACATGGATGGCTAGGAGATCCGCCTCCAGGCTGAGCACGAGAGACCAAATGCGGAGAGCCTTCTTGCACAGAGGTAAGGAGTGCGCCCTGATGGTTGAGATAGTACATGGTCGTGGTGTTGTCTGTCTGGAGCTGAACCACCTGACCCCGTACAAACGGAGCAAAGGCGGTGAGGGCTAGTCGCACCGCTCAAAGCTCCAGCAGGTTGATTTGGCATCGAGACTCCTGAGGGGACCAGAGGCCGTGGGCTCTGAGCTCACCCAGATGGGCACCCCAACCCATCAGAGAGGCGTCGGTCATTAGAGTGACCATCGGCTCGGGGCGGATGAATGGGATACCCTCCTGCAGGTGAGCTGGGATGAACCACCACTGCAGGCCGCCCCACATCTCCTGGGTCACTGTCACTGGCTGGTCCAGAATACCGGAGTGCTGTGACCACTGGCTGGCCAGCTCCCATTGCAGGGGATGCATATGCCAGCAGGCCCACTGGACCATGCTGGTGCAGGCCACCATGAGGCCCAGGAGGTGCAGGAAGTCCTGGGAAGGGTGCAATTGCCCAACCAGAAATGATTGGGCAAAGGAGGAAAGGACCTCGGCCCTGTCCGCCGGGACCTGGGCTTTGGCTCGAAGAAAGTCGAGCTCTGCCCCGATGAACTGAATTACCTGCGATGGCACGAGTTCTGATTTGGCCTCATTGATGAGGAGGCCAATCTGAAAGCAGACCTGGAGGGCCAGATCCCTGGACCACTCCACCTCATCCAGGTAAGGGTACACCCAGACCCCTTGGCACAGCAGGAATGCTGTCACCACTGCCATGCATTTGGTGAAGACCCCGGGAGCTGGAGAGAGGCCTAAGGGCATGGCCCAGAACTCGTAAAGAGATCTCTCTGCTCTGAAGTGGAGGAATTGCTGATGAGACAGATGGATTGGGACGTGAAAGAACACGTCCTGAAGGTCCAGAGAACAGAACCACATGCCTGGTTCCAAGGATGGAATGATCTGAGCCAGAGTGACCATCCTGAAGGTGCGAGGCCTTAGGAACTTGTTCAGGTCATGCAGGTCGAGCATGGGGCACCAGCCCCCTGTCCGTTTTGGGACCAGGAAGTACCTGGACACAAACCCTGGGTCTGGAGGAGGGTCCGCCACCTAGCTGATCACCTCCTTCTGGAGGAGCAAGGCAATGTCAGCTTGACGAGCCGACAGAGAGGCTGCAGAACCCATAACTCCCCGTGGGGCAACGGCTCGATAGGGAGGGAACTGCTTGAATTCCAGAGGCAGACCCCTGCCGACCACTTCTAGTACCCAGTGGTCCGTGGTGATAGCGGACCAGGCGGAAAAGAAGTGTCGGAGCCGTCCCCCCATGGGGGGAACCCGGGAAGGAGAGACGAGGCTGGGGGAAACACCCCTCAACCCGCCACTGGGCAGGCTTGGAGGAGGGGCCTGCTGAGGAACCTCCTGGACCCCTACCTCCAGGCTTCCTACTGGAGGAAGCGGCAGACTTGGCCTTAGGGTGGCAAGTGTGAGCTTGCTGGCCCTGTTGCTGGTGTTGCTGGGCCAGACGTGCTGCAGGAGCGGAAGGGCGAAAGGGCTTACACTGCTGCTGGCGGCCTTTGTCCTTCTGGGCAGATGTGACCGAGTCCAAGGTGGCGTTGGACTTCTCGATCCTCTGGAGATGGCCTTCCACTCTGGGCCCGAACAAGTCGGTGCCCAGGAAGGGAACATTTGCCAGCTTATGCTGGGTATCTGCCGTGAAGGTGGAGATCCTCAGCCAAACTCCGCAGTGCATGGCCACTGTGGCCACTACTGACCGGGCACAAAAGTCACCACTGTCCAATGAAGTTTAGAGCTGTTGTTCTGCCACCGCCCTTCCCTGATCCCGCACCTGCTTGACCGTCATCTGAAGGTCAGCCGGGAGATGAGGAATCACCTCATCCGGGGAACCCATAAGGGTGTGTGAGAAGTGTGCCATCAGCACGGCTGAGCTAGCCTGTTGAAGGCCTAGGGAGGAAGCAGCATAAACCTTCTGCCCCGAGTAATCCAGTTTTTTGGATTCTTTATTGGGCGGTTTGTCCATGTTCCTAGTGTTCCCAGAACACCGGAAAATGTTATCGGTCACTAACCCCTCCACAGAGGGGTGCTCCGAGAAACCAGAGAGTGAACGGTGGGGACTGCGTGCTGCGAGCCATCCTGGCGGCAGCGGACAAGATGCTGGTCACTGCCATAACTCCAGGGCCGGGCCCACAATGGCTTCGGCCACCGGAAAGGCCTCCGTAGGGGAGTCTCCTCAGTCCAGTATCTCCGTAAGGGGATACATGGCCTGTTTTTGAATGGACTCGAGCTGCATCCCAGTAGACTCTGAGATGAGTCGAAGCATACCCAAAAATGAGGATGGGCTCTCATCCACCGACTGGCCCCCTGCCGATTCCAGGTCAAGCGGCCTGGAGAACAGTGAGAAGTCATCATCAGACTCCGAGGAGTCTGTGAACAGCTGCCGAGCGCCTGAGCCACCCTCCACCTGCCGAGGTTGATCGGGAATGAGGGTGACAGACAATCTGTGGGGCAAGCCCGACCTGACTGAGAATCCTTGGTCGGGGCCCCAGTCTTCGGTTGTGGAGGCAGAGGTTCCACCACAATGGGTGGAGCAGCCGGTTTCAGCTGAACAACTGGCGCCAGGGTCGGCTCCTCGACTACAACGAGAGGTTGTTTTGGCCGCTCCGGTGACAGCTACTTAATGGCCGGAGAAGGTGATGGAGTCGGCTTGTTACCGGTCAACAAAGGTTGCTGCCACATCAAGTCCTCGTAGCACCGATGTAACTTACGCTGGAGCCTATCCTCCGAAGAGAACGAGCGGCGACGCCGCTTTCCATGGTGCCGAGATTGAGACCGCCGATGTCGGTGGGACCATTTGGACCTGGAAGGGGACCAAGACCGAGACCTTTGGGGTCGCCAAGGGTGGGTCAGAGAGGGGACGGGGGAAACCCACCCATCCCTTGGTTCAGGGACCTTAACCGGGGACTTCGGCACAGGAGGCACAGGCAAGTCCTCGGTAACCACCGGGGGAACCAGTGAAGCAGGGTTGTCGGCATGTCCAGTCGACAGACCGTCCAACCGGTCGAAATATCTCGACTGCATCAGCGGTGTCTCGGCGGCTGATCTGATGGGGACACCATGAAGCCAGCGGCAGCGCAGCAACCTCGACAAGTAGAGTCGATGGTCCGTGAAGGGATCTCTGCCGCTCCCACGAATGTCGACGGTGGGACTTACCTCTTGGATCTTTCTTCTTGGACCGACTGGTATGTCCCGATGGCCCCTCTCCCTTAGTGAAAAGGGACTGACAAAGCTCCTTAAAAGAAGCCATGTAGGAGGAGCCCAAGGAGAGTGGGATAAATGCTGTGGCTGAGGAGGAAGAAGATGTGGCCTGGGCCACCTCCTCCTTGAGGGCGCTCAACTATTCCAGCTGCTCCACGGAGCCCGCCACTGCGGACACCATCCAACGGGCCTCCTTAGACTTCACTGGCGGGTACCGTTTTCCGGGGCGCCCGAGTTGTAATCTGGCAGCGCGGTCCACTAAGACTGAAGCCAAAAAGGACTCGCACAAGTTGCAGGCCTGCAAATCGTGGCCAAGCCCCAGGCAGTAGACGCACGTGGATTGCAGATCGGTCCGGGACATCTTCTGCCCACAAGGGCACTGACGGAATCCGGGAGTTGATTTGTCCATCGCAGCCACGAGGGAAGATGAAGACCTCAGTCTTGTAAAATTTTTTAAATTAGTTTCAGAAAACCTGAAGAGTTTGGATCCAGGCCTAAAACGCAGAGCGCTAAGGAGGGAACCTGAGCTTCCAAGCGGTAAGGAAGTTCTGGCGTCTTGGGGCGGAGCCAAGGGTTTTACCACCCGGGTGGGTGGGAGGAGCCAGCTTGAAGACCTTCCAGCAAGATTTAAAGAGGCAAGAAACCTGCCAGACAGTGTGGATTGAACAACATATCCACGTCCCTAGAAGTGATCATTTCTGTACCTTCCTTGATTTCATCTTGCAGCGTAGCATGCTGTCTCTGCCATCTTATACCAGGGACAGCATGCATCTGCTGCAACATCTGGAAGAATTTACTTGGGAACCGTATTATTTATGGCTTGGTATTAATGTGGAGTCCTTGTACACGTCAATCAGACATGTACTGTAGATGGACTCAGGGCTCATAAGCACTTTCTACAAAGATCCCTTAAGCATCATGATCCCTAAAATACCCCCTGCCTATGCTTTGATACTTGCTCTGTTCTCTTTTGAATGTTACCTGTGGTTCACAGATTATGGTTTACCATTTAATTTTCTAATTGAATTGCTATTTTTGTATTCGCCTTAAGTTTCATGACAGTGACTATACAAATGCTTTTACAATATGCATATGATTTAAGCCATTATTGGCATATATTTGTATCAGGTGACTTGTGATGTCATGACAAATTCTTTGTTTTAAATAGTGATTCAGCAATGACCAGAGCTCGACCATTGACGAAGAGCTAACGGTCGAAGCGCAGGGGCATCTGGTGTTGGAGCGCTTTGCTTGACCCTGTAAAACTTTCTGTTTGGATTAAAGCATCTTTATTTTTGCAGTAATTTGTTCTGCTGTTTCTCTGTCTTGGAGTACAACTCTTCCTGAAGTCGTATTCGGATTGGTTGGCTACTTGAGTTTGCACCCCACCTAGACTTGGATGTTACGCAAGCTTCACTGTGTTTCTAGGCTAGGCTGATTGACCTGTAGTCCCCAGGTTCATTTCTGGGCCCATTCTTGTGGAGTGGCACGACATGTGCCATTCTCCAATCCCGAGGCATGCACCCTGTCACCAGCGAGGTGTTAAACAGATCCGCTAGGGGAGCCATCAGTACCTCCACCAGTTCCCTTAGGACCCTTGGGTGTACACCATCTGGACCAGGTGCCTTGTCCACCCTAAGGGTCCTGAGACCTTCTTAGACCCTGTCCTCATTTATTACCCTATCTGTCTCATCTCCCCCATGTTTACCCCAGTCTTCCCCTGTGGCATTGGTCCATCTCTTTCCCTAATGAAGACAGAGCTGAAGTACTCATTCAGCACCTCTTCCTGCTCTTCACTGTTTTCTGCCCATCCCCTGCCTGCTTAATTCTAAAAGTCCCCTCCTTACTGCTTCTTTTCTCCTTTATATATCTAAAAAAGTCCTTTTCACCTTCCCTGATCCCCTTCACTAATCTTAGTTACTTTGCAGCTTTAGCTGCCCTGACCACTCTCCCTGCCTCTCTGGGTTTCCCTGCGTAAATTTCCCTGTCCTCCTCCCTTCTCATATGCTTGCACCTCTGATAGGCTGCCCTCTTCTCCTTCATTTACCACCCGACAGCGACAGTTTGACAGCGAGGTCCCCCACAGCGACTACAGCGCCATGCTGCTGTAGGGGATCCGCTGGAACTGGGCACTGTCTATCGGTGGTCCTGCTCCCCCCCGGAATCAACTCCGACTCAGAGTTGATAATCCCTAAGTGGGGGTGCAGAGAAGTGTGACCATGGGTGGTTGAGCGGGCAAAGCCCCGAAGAAAACACAGCCAGCACCTAGAAACCGTCAGCCGACTGCAAAATGCGGTCGACCTGCCAGTTTTGCTGTCGGGGCAGTCGACGGGAAATTTGTCAACCACCCATCATGGATCCCTTCTCCCTCACCTTTGCTGTCACATCCTTGTTGGACCAGCTAGGTTTCTAGGTTCTGAATCTTTTGCTTTGGGTCTCTGTGCAGGCATTTATGGCTCTGAATCGTTCAGACCTAACTTAATGATGGCCCACTTCTGCCCCGCATCCATTTCTGGCTCACCTCAGTATCAATGCATCTTTACTATCACATTACAAAAAAAAATAATCATGTGAATTATTCTATACTTAAGTAACTATACTAGATTTCCCTTAAAACACGTTTTGCAAACTGAATTCACAGTTATCAACCCCTTAATTGTAAACTAATTATAGATTGTATGAATTAATACTCCAATGTTCAATGTAATAATGTTGGATGTTTTCCCTCTCTTACAACAAACTTACACACCACATACACTTTAAATTAGATAACAGTGTAGCTTAGGGTTTTACAATTGAGGTGCAGTGTCTCCTGCTGACTACCACCCCACGCTGTCACTTCAATTGGGTTGCACTTAAGCTATAGCCCTTTTAGCTCAAGGACTGCAGCGGAGAACTGCTAGCACCACAGAGCTTAAATGTAAGAATAATATATCCCCTCTCTTTGGCAGTGCTCCTGATTGGAGCAGAGAGCAGTAGGTAGAACCCATAAAGCCCAGGAATATTTATCCTGCTCCTACATTGCTTCCTGTGCTAGCAACAAAACGACATAGCATTCAGTCAGACAGTCTATACCCCTTCCAATTGTTTCAGAAAAACAGAAACACAGAATTTGTCATCAGAAAAGGACCACTTGGCCCTCACGGTCTGTCCATATAGTCCCTGTCTAGTCTGTCTCTGCAGACCCTAACTGGTTTCCGGCGACCCTCCCTCTTCCCTGACTATTTACTAATATTCCCCTATATCTATCCCATGCATGCTTGAAGCTCTTTACTGTTTTTGCTTCCACCACTTCTGCTAGCAGTCTGTTGCAGGTATCCACCACTCTTTTAGTGAAGTAGCACTTCCTCACATCCCTCTTAAACTGCCCCCCTTCCAGCTTTATCGTATGCTCTCTGGTCCTGGTGCTCTTTCTTTTCTGAAAGGCACTCTCCTTCTGTACCTTGATCACCCTGTGAGTTGCTTGTAGGTCTATACCATGTCTCCTCTTAATATACTAACATACTAAGAAGCCAGCAGAGTAGGACCTATGGTCTATCGAGTCTGCTCAGGGATCACTGCCCATTCAGGGCACTGTTGTTCCCCCCCCACCATTGCTCTCCTCTCTTCTAGGGTGTTCATGTTGAGATCCCTCAGTCCCTCCTCATAGGGCTTTTCATGAAACACTTACACCATCTTAGTTGTCCTCCTGTGGACTGCCCCCACCCTGTCTATGTCCTTTCTGAGGTGTGGCCTCCAGAACAGGCCCAAATAACTCCAGGTGGGTCTCAGCAGCAAGCGATACAGTGGTAACATCACTTCCCCCCCCTTCTGTTGATGATACCTCTCGCTATGCAACCCAGCATCCCACTGGCCCTACCCAATTTTTTGTCACACTGCCCTGCCACTTTGAGGTCATCAGATATGATAACCCCAAGTCCCGGTCCTACTTAATGACTTTCAGTACCCCCCATCCTATGCTCAGTGTCTGGGTTTCTATGCCCTAGGTGCATGATTCTGCACTTTATGACACTGAACCCCAGGTGCCATGCCCTAGAATACTCCTTGAGTTTCCAAAGGTCCCTAGGCAATTTTTCCACACCACCTGAATATCCACCCTATTACAGATTTTTGACCATGGACCTCTCTCTCCCTCCCTCCCTCCCTCTTTCTGTGCTGCCCCAAACCAGATGTTTCCTCAGCAGTGGATACAGTTTAATCAAGCAACCCTAGCCCTGCACACACAATAACATCATCATCATCGTGCACCTCCCCACGCTATCACCCCCACCCACAGGGCAATGAACAACAGAGTCAGGCAGAGAAAGACTGATAAAGACAGGCTTAACCCCCATTCCGTGACCAGCCAGAGTACTGCACTTCTGGAAGTATTTGAGCAGCATTAAGTGAGTCAGGGGCAGATGTAGGATTTCTTTGGGTGTGGGACCAGACAAACTTAGAGGGATTGGGGAATAGTAAGGTTTGCAACATTTGTATTTATATCTACCAGGCACAAAAGTAATGATTTTAACATGCTCTGACCCAACATTAACAGATTTTTTTTATTTTTTTTTGTTATTTATTACACTTTTTGTCCCCAAACCTGCCAGCCACCTGGAACCCCAGCCTGGTCATGGACCTTAGCTTCCACCTCCACATGATGTCGCAACCCAAGCCAGCCCAGTGGTGCTGAGAGTTGAGGCGCTGGATGCCACAATTCATGCTGCGCTGGCAACCCATGTTCGGGAATGAGAATGGGTCGATGGGGGTCAGTTGGGAGGAGGAAGGATCGAGGGTCCCCTGGACTGCTCTCCTTCCTCAGGGAGGGGGGTTTTGCTTATGCCAGTGCAGTAGCAGTCCCTGGCGGCAGCTGGGGGATTGAATTGCCTGGCCGGCAGATGCAGGGGGATTGAGCTGTGGCAGACATCTTTTGGGTGCACACGGGAACGTGCACATGCCCAGCAGGATGTCATTGCATGTTCAAGCTCAGGGGTTGTAACATCCAAGGAAACCCCCCGCCGACCATGGATAGGAGAAGGCACCACTTATGTACGGACCACACTCCCACCATCGGACTCATCTCCAGGATTCCCACACTCTCCAGCTCCAGTGCATTGGATTGTAAATAGAGTGCCACAGCGGGCGGCCCTTCCTCGGGGGGCTGAGAGCCAGGTGATCCACTGGACCATAGGACCTGTTCAGGTGAGTCTCAAACTGGGAGGTAGAGACCAGCATGGGTGACAGCTGGAGAGAGTTCCATGGTTCTGGGGAAAATAAAGAGAGTTTACAAAAAAAAAATTTGGCCTTGACCCTCCGATACTCCCTGGCTGGCCCCGCAGGGTGGGGTTGCGGACTGACTCCCCAACAGTGCTGCAATGATGAGGCTAGGTTGGAGGGCCAGCCTGGAGGCTAATAGAAACCAAGACAGGCTTTATCAAGGGTGGCCAGCAGTGAGAATTTTTTCTTGAGTTTTACCTGGAGGCGAGGACGTGCAATGATGTCCTGTGTCCGTCCCACGCCCTGAAGTGCTTTGATACCAGTTGTTGCGGCACCCCCAGCATCCACCAGGGATCTGTCAAGCACCAGACATTCTCCCAACCCTCCCCCTGGAGAAGGAGAACAGTCCTAGGGATGCTCCATCCTTCTCCCCCAGCCAGCCCTCCGACGACCTGGGTCCATTCCCGAACCCGGGTTGTCGGTGTCGTGAGCAGAAATCCAACCACTGCACTGATGGGCCAGACAACAGATTTTTTTTAACATTGGACTTTCATAAGACCAGCGAAAACAGTCCCCATACAGGAAGCTCTGCCAACTCTGTTTCTATTTAGGAGGCTCTATGCACACCAGGAATGCCCATTATAACCTTTCAAATTATATATATTATTAAGGTTCATTTTTGTACCATCCATGCACCAACGTATTGCTTTTTAGGACAAAAGGACATACTGGATGGGATAAGGGTAGGAGTGTAGACATGGTCCATTGAAAAGAGCAGGAGACCCCCTACACCTGCCAGTAATAGCAGACATAGGACTATGGATGGTCATTTTAGTGTCTGGTCTGAAGTGGTGTCCAAGGAAAGTACAGAGCTGGTAGATTGGGAAGGGAGAGTGAGCAGCTATGGGGAGCTGGGATAAAACCCACCACCTAGAGGGCAGACTCTGTATACCTCTTAACATTCTGTCCCTGAAATATTAGATAGGACACCGAAAATGCCTAGCCAATGCCTAGCTCAAAACGACTAGCCTGGTCTTTCTACGTCAGAATTCTGTCCTAGAATAGAAATTGCACTAAATGAGATAATCTAGCAAAGAAACAGATATAACAATTTGACTGTAATCTGGATGGGTGATTTTAATGTTTGGATCAGACGTGATTCAGAATTTATGATTCTGAATGCCCTATGGGATCTAGATCACTACTTCAATATTGCTAGCAGACAATATAATGGTAATACAATGAATGTAAAAGGTCAAATTCTACTGAGGCAAGTATATGAGAACAGCTTACGTATCATAAATGGCAGACTATTAAGAGATATTCCTGGCATCATCACTTTTCCAACAAAAGTGGGAGGCTAGGCTTTGTCTTTAGCATTCTACTGAATTGCTTAAAAAGATTGATAACTCACATTTTTATATCACAAACAACAAAAAAAGTGAAGTGGAACATGGCTACCCACAGGAAAATAGAACAGCTACAAGGTGGAAGTAAAGTTAGTTTATTAGAAAATAAGATTCTGAATGGACCAGATGTAATAGTAAAGTATGAGTTATTAGAAAAAGAAATCATGGATAACACTGGCCCAAAAGGTGGAATAAAAGATAAAAAATTGTTAAATCTCAATGTCCCTAGTTTGATAAGGACGGCAACAGACTTAAAGCCTGGGTAAACAAAATTGGGAGTTTGGCAGTGAAATCTCCAAATCCAGTAATTAGTAAAGCATTACTCGGCATAAGAAAGGAATACAGGCCGTTACTTCAAAAAAATAAGAACATTCATAACAGGCAGAAAATGATAAAAATCAAATGTGTTCTGGTCACTAATTGCATATGAGAAAAGTAATATCTAACAAAATATTCATGTGCAAATCCCAATAGTATTACTGGGAATTGCATTACGTGGATTTGTATCACTCAAAAGGCTCAGTATATACTGAAATTCATGTTCCTATAGAGTAATAAATGGCATGATATAAGGGCAACGGAAGTTGAAAAGTATATAATAGCCCAGAAGAAAAATAAGGCTCCAGGACTGGATACCCTGCCTGCTGAGATTTTCAAAGTAAACATTGCTTGGCAGTCCGAAATTCTGGCAAAATTATAGGTCTCATAGGTAAATACAGAGCTCTGGAAGGACCTTTAGGTCCAGTATAGCTCGCCAGTAATTAAACGTATCCTTTAATGTTATTAGCCATCAGATGGGTATCCAGGAGGGTCTTGAACTCCGTTATGGTTTTGCTAGCTATTATTTTGACATGAAGCTCATTCCATAACTTAGTTATCCTAACACTGAACCAGTGTTTCCTTTTGTTAGACTGGTATGTGGCCACTTTTAGTTGTAATGGGTGTTCTCTTGTACCATACACCTGTACTCTTAGCTCGAGTCCCAGCTGCTCCCATAATTCATCATCATATAGTGCTTTATAGATCAGGCACACGCCACCCCTAAGTCTACAGTATTCCAGCGAGTATAGCCCCAAGGATGTCAGCCTCTGTTGATAGTCTAACCCACTAATCCCATTTATTTATTTTGTGGCTCTTCTTTGCACCCTCTCGAGTGCTTTAATTTCTGTTTTGCTGCCTGGGGCCCAGAACTGGGCACAATACTCAACATGGGGACGAACCAAGGCTGTATAAAGGGGGAGCATAACCTGCTTATCTCTACTTTTAATATGTTTGTTAATGCAGTACAGTATACTATTAGATTTTTTTATAACTTGATTGCAATGTAGTTTAAAGCTAAGATCATTGCTGACCCTTATGCTCAAGTTCCTCTCATTCTGTACTTTCCTGAGCTCTACTCCATCCAGTTTATACTTATGCTGCTTGTTATTTTTGCCTAGGTGCATCACAGTACATTTGTTAATGTTAAAAGTAGACTTCTTCTGTTTTGCCCATAGTTCTAAATCGCCTAAAGCTGTCTGTAAGGTATCAGCATCTTCTTGGGTATTCACTACAAACCCTATCTGCGTGTCATCCATGAATTTAGATTCCCAGACTGATGTATTGGATCTCGTAGATTTAATATAAATGTTGAAAAGGCAGGGGCCCGACACCAATCCTTGGGGTACCCCGCTGGTCACCTCAGCCCAACTGAAGTTTGGCCCTTAACGCATACCCTCTGCTTCCTATTGGACAGCCATGCTTCTATCCAGCAGGAGGGACTCCCACAAATACCGTGCTCGACAAGGGCGTCAATTAGTTTCCCGTACGGAACCTTATCAAAAGCTTTGGAACAGTCCAAAAAGATTATGTCCACTGAGTTCCTGGTATCTAGGGCTTGGCTGACTTTATCATAAAATGCTAATAGAGTAGTCTGGCATGATCTGTCCTTTTTAAAACCATGCTAGTGTGGATCAATATCCCCTGCCAGAATTAGTGTGTCTGTGATGTGGGTTTTGATGATACCCTCCAGGACTTTTCCTAAAATTGATGTCAGGCTTATTGGTCTGTAGTTCCCCACCTTTTGTTTAGTCCCCTTTTTGTGCAGTGGTATCACCTCTGCCTGCCTCCAGACCTCCAGTACCATGCCACTGTTTATAGATTCTTGAAATAGGAATGTTATTGGTGCTGCCAAGACATCTGCCAGCTCTTTGATTACCCTAGGGTGGAGTCTGTAAGGACCCTGGGCTTTGTTATGGTCTAATAAATTAAGCCTATCCCTAACATCTTTAATATCAAGTATTATTGCATGATTTTTACCCTTGTTATGATGCTTTTCTGTGGCTTGCATTTTGACATTATAAACTGAAGAAAAATAATTATTATAGCATTTAGCCATCAAACCATTATCAGTGATTAGTGCCCTGTTGGAATCTTTCAAGGGACCAATTATTTTATTACCACATTTCTTGTTGTTTATACACAAAAAAAGGATTTGTAATTATCCTTTACTTTAGCAGCCAATTAAGAGCCATATATTCAAAACATTGCGCAGTGTGCAAACTGTTTGTGCAGGAATAGTGCCGGGTTAGCACGGGTCTGCCATATTCAAAAGAGCAAATAGCACACGCAAACAGATGTAGCGCCGGGCAAAACTATAATGTATGCAAGGGGCAAAGTGAGGGGCCAGGAACGTGCATACAGGCACAAAGGGATATTCAAAGGGATAGCGCCACGCAAGGCAGCATTGTGCGACACATAGCGTGGTGCTGCCTACCGTCTATAAAAGGCAGGTCTTATCCTAGGGCAATCCACATAGGGTGGAGTGGCCAGAGCAGGAAGTTATTATGGCAATATTCAGCAATGCAGTGCTGCATGTAATAGTGGATGTAGTGGAGAGGGAGCAGGCCCAATCAGGCCCACAATGCAGGTGAAGGAGGAGATATGCTGTGCACAGGTGGTACCAGCCCAGAGTCTCCTTTGAGACCCTGCACATCACTGTCCAGTATAGGATGAACAGGGGAATGTTGAGGCAGTTATGCGAACTCCTGCATGAGCAGCTGCAGCCCAACACCAGACGCAGACATGCCATGACAGTGGAGGAGAAGGTGACGGCAGCGATGTGCTTCCTAGCCACTGGAACTTTGCAACACCCAATGGGGGATATCATAGGGGTATTGCAGTCTGCCACCTCACACCTCCTGACCTAGTTCCTAGATGCTTTCCTTCCACACGCTGGTGAATTCATCATATTCCCCAGCATGGCAGGTGAGCGCAGAGAAACCATGCAGCAATTCTACTGAGTTGTGCAACTACCTGCTATACTTGGTGCTACTGACTGCACCCATGTTCCCATCTGTGTACCACCTGGCAATGCCAATGACATATATCTGAACAGGAAGGGGTATCACTACATCAATTGTCAGGTGGTGTGTGATGCGACAGGGTGCATCACCAATGTCTTTCCACAGTACCCCAGCAGTGCCCATGACACCTTTATATGGCACCAATCAAGGCTGTGCCAAGCCTTTGAGGAGGGCAGGATACCCAGTGGGCACCTTGTCAGTGAGTATGTGCAGCCACGACATGCAAACAAAACAGTGGGAGTGGTGATAGGCATGGGTAGTCAGGGTTGAGGCTGGGGCAGGGGGCAGTGGGACAGCACCACAGGTGATGCACAGCTGCAATGGACAAACAGCAGAATAGCAACACTAAAGTGTGCACATCTCTCCACGGGGACAGTGCCCATCCTCTGAGACCCTGGCTGCTCACACCAGTACCCCGGCTGGCCACAGTGGCCGAAGAGAGGTACAATAAGGCACACACTGCAACCAGGAACATCATAGGGAGGGTCTTTGGCATGCTAAAGATGCGGTTCTGCAGCATAGACCAGTCAGGCGATGCCCTACAGTACAGGCCTCAGAAGATATGCCATATAATCCTAGCCTGTTGCATGCTACACAACATGGTGCTGAACCATGGTATACATGCACCTGAACCTTAGGAACAGTCAGACAGTGAACCAGAGCCAGAGGTCAAGGGGATAGTAGAGCAACTTGAGAGGAGAGATCCTTGTATGGCATGCAGGGCCTTGGAGCACAGGAGTGGCATCATTGAGATGCTAGCCCAGATGGGACGGTGAGTGAACACAACACAGACAACAAACATGCCATGAATAGTGCCTTTAATATGTGTGCATACCCAGTACAGTGTAGACAGTGAACCACTTTGGTGCAACACACACTGGAAGTGTGAACAAGTGATGTGGCTATGTGACTAGAGTGCAGTGCATGTCACGCATGTGAGCATAGTGGACAGTTACGGTGGGTGCATGTGGTGTTGGGTGGGAGGGGCTTGTGATGTACCATGGGGTGTGGAGGTGTGTGTGCGGACAGGGGACCTGTGTGTGCATATATGTGTGTGTGTGTGTGTGTGTGTGTTTGCACGAGACAAGGGCACACTACATGGCTGTGGTGCCTATCTGTAGTGCCTACCACCATGCACACAACACATCCCTTGCGTGCATGACACAGAGCTTGGTGTGCTCTGAGCGGATGACATGGGTGGTGAGGACTGCGGCAATGACTGGAGAGTAGTATGCCTGCATCCACAATGTGATGCAGACCCAGCCAAGGTGGGTGGTCACCCACGATGCCGTGATTGGCCAGTGGAGGACCGAGATATGGGTGTGGTGGAGCCTGTGCCCACACTGTGTGCACTAGATGCATACTGGTGCACACATGTGGAGCGGCCGCACTGTGTGGTGTGTGCACCCTGCTGACCCACCATATGTGCAGCCCACATCACCTCTGCAAGCTCCCTCACAGTGGCAGTGAGCCCCCACCAAACCTAGGTCAATGGTGGCCAGGATGCACATTATTCACTCCTCCATCCGCTGCTCAGCACATTCAAGGGCTGAGCCCACTGTGCCCCGCAGCTGTGAAAGCTCATGCCGCACCTCCCTCCGAAAGTCATGCAGGTCCTGCTGTGCTGCATGCTGGGACAAGGCTTCCTGGAGCATAGGACAGGAACTCTGGCCATCCTGGCCTGGGGGTGCAGCACTGCCCTGGCCCGTGGGTGGTGGTGGCTGCTGTTGGGCACATTGGGGAAGCTGGGCGGGTGCCTGTGGTGGCTGGTGCTGCTGTGTTCGCTGTTGCTGCAGTGGCCTGGCAAAGTCGGCGTATGTTGCAGGGCCTGCGCTGCACTCTGTGGCCAGCAGTGCATGTCCAATGGTGCACACTGGATGAACCCATGGCCAATAGCCTGTTGCTGTATGCCTCTGCCATGTGCCTGTGCACACCCCTCCCCCAATGCAGTTGTGTGAGTGTCCCCTGCATGTCCCACCCCAATGCTGCCACACGCAGTTCTGCCCACAGGCAGGTTGATATCGGTCTCTGCATCCTCTGAGCCGTGATCGCTGGTCACTGTGAGAATGACCACCTGGCCACCACTAAGGTCCTCCACCTGTGTGTCCTCAAGTCCAACATCAGCATCCAGGTTATCATCCTCATCATCGGATGACCCACTAGCGCCCAGTGCCACATGGGTTCCACAGCCACATGCAGACCAACCTTGCACTGCCACAGATGGTCCTCAGCTGGCACCCATGCCTGATGTCGATGGCATCATCCCTGCAGCATCCTCCTCCGCCTCCAGAGCCACTGTGCCAGGCACCTCCTGTCCCATGGCTTGCTGTGCACCCAGTGCTGTTAAGGGAATAGGACAGTGTCAGAGACCAGTACAGCGCACAGAAAGCCAAGCACACCACCGTGAAAAGCACCCCCAACAGTGGTTGTCCCACAGCATGCCCGTGCACCCTCCACAGTGCAGTCCATGTGAATGCTGATGATGCCCCCATGCACACACCCCTGACCACGGCACACATGGACTGAGACACCTGTGCACTAGTGCATGCTGTGCACTGCCAACACATGCACACCTCAGAGCTGTATGCACACTGCAATCACAATGCCACCTGACCATGTGTGTGTCTGGCATGCATCACGACAGTGGGATGGTGAGCCACAATCCCCATAGGTGTCATGCAGCCACTTTTGGACACATGCTGTAGACATACCTGACCTAGGTGGTGTGAGCGGTGTCTCACACCTACCACTGGCCTCAGGGTCGCGGCAACCAATGCCATTAATGGGTCCCAGTCCCACTGCTCCATGCTCTGTGACCCTCCACCTGTATGCAGAGGTTCCCTTAGTTGCTGGGCCTCCTCCTCCTTAGCACATTGTAGCAGGTCATTCCACTGTTTTCGCACGGTGTCTGTGCTTCCTCCATGGCCACTCACAGCATTGACCTCTGCCATTATCTCATCCCACATGCACCATACCACTGCATTTGTGAACTTGTTCTGTCTCAGCACCTGCTCCCTCTCCTTGATGGCATGGACCAGTGCCCTCAGCTCATCCCCAGAGAACTTGTGTGCACATTGCCGCTCCTGTCTGGTGGCTTCACCTGTGTGTGACAGAGGAAATGGCACATATTACTCACATTGGCATACAATGTGAGCACGGCAGTAGCATTACCCATTGGGGCATGGCACCGTACACACCTGCCATGCAATGGCTGGCCCCGTGTGCTGCAGGCACTGTGCAGGCAGGCCACACTACGCATTGCTAGGGTAGCCCCCACAATGCCACATGGCATTCCCAGTGTGTATTGTACAGACAGTGCCAGCATTGCCTGTGCTGTTGTCCTGTGGCATGGGGGCCTAACGCGCTGTGTGCACATACCAACACGGACAGCACAGTTATAGGCAGGGCAACTGACCTGCATGTGTACGTACACCACCCAGTCCCATGTGCTGCCTGTCAGGACCAGGGGTGTAGGCAGACATATGTGGGTTGTACAGGCCTACTCCAACAGCAAACCCCTTCCCCAAGACATAGGGACACATCCCTCTCAATGGTAGCCCCTAGCACACACAGCAGTGTCCCCTACTGTCTGTATTGGCATCTACACAGTTGTGTCCCCTAGGACATGAATGGCCAAACAGCAACACCTCCCATTGGCTTACAGTACTACATACACTGCAATGTAGTTTGCGCATGTCAACAGTCAGGCATATGTACTGTGTCAGGCAAGTGACACAACTGTACACGAGTGTACGGTGTGTGGCCCAGCCTACACCCATGTTCCGTACGGCGGCCTGGTCTGCGTGCTGTACAAACCTGAATGTTCCTGTTGTCTGTCATGGGACATCCTGCTCACAGTATATTCCACCACATTCCTCCACAACACTGCAGTCCCTAACAGCAACACAGGTGGAGCACTGTCTCCCCTTAAATAGCACAGCCAGGCAATCAGGCCTGTTGGGCATGCAAATGAGGCAGTAATGATATGGTAATCACCTTGTTTACCCTCTGCATACACAAGTAGCCTCATTTACATGGAAACTTTGAATATCGCTAGGGTTAGTGCCGGGCAAGTGGATAGCGTTGGGCAAATGGCTAGCACCGGGCAAACGTGGTGGTACATATCGCTGTGCTGTGATCAGAGTGCCATGCTGTGGGCCATTCTGCGGAGCACACAGTGCATGTCTTGATGGACGTAGTGCTGCGTTACAGGCCATGTGCGCCAGAACCAACAACACCGCATGCATGCTACGTCATTGCTGGGGTCATGGTGAGCTCGCGCATGCGTGTAGCAAACACTTCTGGGTTGCATGGCGCTAAAACACATGGCAGCGCAGCACTATTCAATAGCATTGGTGCTGGCGCAGGGTGTGCCACTGTATAGTCAAGGTGGTGCAGTTAGTGGCAGGGCATGTCTGCATGACAGAGACAGAGACAGAGGGCTGTGGTGCAGAGGGACAGGCATTGGTGTGAGGCTGAAACAGCCAACCTGGTTGAGCTGGTACAGATGACACACAGATGGCTGTTTGGAGAGGTTAGGGAGGGGGACCTGCTATGAAGACAGGTGTGGGCATCTATCGCCTGTCACCTGATGGCCAGAACAGGTATACCATGGGATGGGGAGAAGTGCTGCCACAGATATGCAGACCTGCGGTGCAGGTAGCGGCAACAGCTGGAACGCTACCGGCAGATGGTGCATGATGGGACAGTGCCCACGCCAGGTAGGTGTTGTTCCACACCACACATAGGTGTACCTTGTGCAGGTGTATGTGTGTGTGTGTGTGTGTGTGTGCCCTCAGGCATGCCTGTGTGATGGGGGGTGTGCCTGGGCATGTGCATGTGTCCCCTTACATGTACCTGCCATGGGGGCTCTTGTGGATTGCCTGATACCTTGGGTACCTTTGGTGGCACTGTGCAGCAGGGTGTCTGGCTGGGGGTGGGTGCGCAGTGGCCATAATGCCTCCAGAGGTTCTGCAGTGCTAGATGCTCCGTGGTGCGTGTTGGTGCATCCCTGGCCATTGCCATGCACTTTCGTTGTGCACGTTCAACACACATGACCCCCAGCTCAGTTTGCTGTGGTTGGAACTGCTGGCAGGGGGACTGACTGCAGCAGTGACATGCTGTTGACCCCAGTGGACTGTGGGAGGGCTGGTGCCTAGGCACATGGGACACCTCCACTGCTGTGGGTATGCCATGCCACTGTCCACCTACATGTTGGCCATGGTTCACGGCACTATTGCCATGCCAACATGTCCTGTGTGCACAGTGCCCATGCAATGGGCCATAGTGGCATCACCTGTCTAGGGTAGGGCATGCCATGAGTGACACAGTGTGCCTGCAGAGTGGGGAGGGTTCATGTGCATGTGCTGTGCCATGCCACCAGTAGCTGGGGGGGGGTTGTTGGATACCCTGTGTACCACGGTCACTGCTGTGGTATGCCATGGGGGCTCACATTGTAGTAACGTTGCTGTATCCTGTTCCCACTGCAGAGTGCATTGAGCAAACCAGCATAGAGAGTGCAGGCCAGGAGGGTTCCAGGACAACTGACAGGGACAGGCTAAGGGTGCCGCCTATGCCGCAGCAGGCAGAGGAGAGCAGCACCAATGACCGGAGCCTATTGCGTGAGTACACTGTTTGTCTACATGCTGCAATGCTTGTGGCATGTGTGGGTCTTTCCATGGGCTGCCAGTGCTTGTCCCACCAAGTGCACAGCTGTGTGCATGGTACCAATGCGTGTGCACTGTGGTACTGTGTTGCCCACCGGTGTGGCAGGGTACAGCTGGTGTCTGGGTGGGCGACTGCCGTACACTGTGGCTGCGGGGGGAGGGAGGGCTGTGTGGGGCCTGTGTGCTTTACAGGCCTGTGCTGCCATGCCCATCTGGTGTTGCCATTCCCATTTATAACCTAGCTTGCCTGTTCTGCCATTCACATGGCATGTTTGTGTATCAGCATCTTGTCAAGGGTTGCTGAGGTACTGCACAGCATGTTCTAGGTGCATGCCAGTGTTGTGCACACTGTACAGTATGGGGATTTTGCAGGGTGGCATCTAGACAGTCTCTCCCTACTGGTGTGTGTGTGTGCCATGCAGTATGGCTGCTGGTCTGGCATGGGGGGGCCTTGGCACGGGCTGGGCAGTGGATGGACACTGTGCCTGCACTGGGACAGTCTGGTGCCCTAGTGCTGTCCCAGCATGTGTCACTCTGCCCGTCATGTCTGCCTGTTGCATACAGCTGTGGTGGGGGTTCACGGTTCCCCACCTGGCTGCTGTTCCACTGTCCTTGCTGTGCCTGGTGTATGCACAATGGTTATGGTTGGGTGGTGCATGGAATGGTGGACTGTGGTGGCATGGTTTGCAGTGGTTCTGCTCCTGCAGCTGTTGTGCCCACCAGTGGGGGGGGCACCTGCCATACCATGGCAGCATGTGAGGCACTGTACTGGGCATGTGTTGGGCCCACTGCTGTCCTGCCACTGGTGGACCATGGCCTGTGGATGTGTGCGCCATGGGTGTGGCCATGCATGTCTGCCTTGTGCGTGCTGCTGCAGTGGGGTGGTGGCACCACCACATGCCTTGCTGTGCTAACGTACGGGTTGCATGCCATTTTACAGTGTTGTTGCTGTGCCCATTTCTCTGTAGTTGTGCTCTGCATTGTGTTACATAGCTCTGTTCCTATGGGCAGTATGTCCCAACGTGTGTCATCCCATGTGTTTGTCATGATATGGCCCACTGTCGTTGATGGCTCAGGGACTGGCTGTCTGGCAGCAATGTATCACTGTGTGCGATGCTGGGTTGGGTTGTGTCCACTATGCTGTGGTGTTGTCTGCGTCCTTCCACACACATATCCATGTCCATTGGGTTGGTGGTTGCTGCCTGTGTCATCCTGCCCCATCCTGCGGGCACCTGTTGGGTGTACATTCCATTGTGTTCTGTATCACCACATGGGCATGGTTGTCGGGACATGCTGTCCATCCCAGGGTTGCCACCTGGGGTTGCATTGTACCTCCTTGCTGATATCCCATCCTCACATGGTCCCCCTTACTCCTGTAGGTCCATGGCATTCCTCATTGTGGGCAACACGGCCAGAGGAGTTGGAGAGGAGCGATGACCTCCTGCGCAGGATTGTGCGGCAGCAGCGAACACTGATTGAGCAACAGGCAGTGTTGATTTCGGAGACGAGGGTGGCAGCTATCCTGGAGGCATGACTGCCGGACCCATCCAGCATTTGGTCATAGAACTGTTCCTTTATTTGTTTGCCTTAGCCCCCCCCCCCACTGGACTGCCTTCTGTTCCTTTTTGATTTTTGTGTCCCCTTCCCCTTTCCCTCTATTTTCATTACATTGTTTTGTACTAGTGGTCGTAGTAGTCTTTGCCGTGGTTTTAGTAGTAGTTGGTGAGGTATTAGTAGTAGCAGTGTTAGTAGTGATAATATTGTTAGTAGTACTAGTAGTAAATAGTAGCAGTTGTAGTAGTAGCAGTAGTAGTATTAGTTGTAGTGGTAGTAGATAGTAGCAGTATTAGTATTAGTTGTAGTAGCAGTAAATAGTAGCAGTAGTAGTAGTATTAGTTGTAGTAGTAGTAAATAGTAGCAGTAGTAATATTAGTTGTAGTAGTAGTAAATAGTAGCAGTAGTAGTAGTATTAGTTGTAGTAGTAGTAGTAGTTGTAGTAGTAGTAGTAAATAGTAGCAGTAGTAGTAGTATTAGTTGTAGTAGTAGTAAATAGTAGCAGTAGTAGTAGTATTAGTTGTAGTAGTAGTAGTAAATAGTAGCAGTAGTAGTATTAGTTGTAGTAGTAGTAGTAAATAGTATCAGTAGTAGTATTAGTTGTAATAGTAGTAGTAGTAAATAGTAGAAGTAGTAGTAGTATTAGTTGTAGTAGTAGCAGTGAATAGTAGCAGTAGTAGTATTATTTGTAGTAGTAGTGGTAGCAGTAGTTGCAGTAGTAGCAGTTGTAGTAGTAGTAGTAGTAGTCATAGTAGTGGTACTGGTTTTACTGTTAATGTCATTACTGTTGTATATTTGGTTGTTTACGTTGCTTTTCTGTTGTTATTAATGTTGCCTTTATTTTCTCATTGTTAGATAATACATTCCACTTTCATGACTTTAATGTGTCTGGTGTCATTTTTGAGTGCATGGGGTTTTTCACGGGTTTGTACTGTGCTTTAGTTTTCATTCATGGCTCCTGCGTGTTACTGGACATTGACATGGCTGGGTGTGTGTCATACTCTGGGTTCTGCACTGCTCTTGGGATCACATTCAGGGCTGTACTTCTTTGCGTGTGTTACAGGGCATAGCAGCCTCACCTCTGCTCTGTGTTCCTGTGGGTGTTTGCACTGCCTGCCTGGGTGCTATCTTCAGAGCGCTTATTTGCTGTATTCAGTGCTGTCATATTTGCTGTATTCAGTGTTGTCTTACTTCCCGGGCTATTTACAGTAGCACTGCACTCCTAGTCCAGTTTGCCAGGCTTCCTTTGCATGCTATATTCAGCAGGTTTAGCACTGAGCTATTCCTTTTGAATATAGCGGGCTATTGGATCTGGGCTAATTTAGCACACTGGGCAGTGCTAATTTAGCCCCGGAGCAAAGTTTTGAATATCTGGCCCTTAAGCTCATATTTTGCTGTAGCCTGGTGTATGCACTTTTTGCATGACTTTAGGGCTAACTTATATGCTGCCGAACATATTTCCTGTCTTCTTTTTTTGACCCTGCAGTGGGCCTTGTTTTTCTATTTAATAGATTTCTTAACTGCTGGTGTTTACCAAGGGGTGGGTTTTTTGGTGCCATTGTATTTCTTTGTGCATGGTGTGAATTTGTGTACCAAAGTGGTGATTTTACTATATAATGTATTTCACCTGTGCTGCAGGGGCTGGTTGACAAAGTCAGCTTCCCTATCCCATAATGCTAAATGTGTTCTCATGCTATGGAAGTCTGCCTTACCATAGTTATATAGTAGCGTGCTACCAACTGATTTGTCCGGATTGCGCTTAAAGCAAAATCCCACCATATAGTGATCGCTGGAACTGAGGGGTTGCAGGAGATGACATTCTTGGATCTTGCTTTTCATATTGCTAAAGACTAAGTCCAGCATGTGATTGTCCCTAGTGTACTCATTTACAAATTGATCCAGACCAGCCAAAATAAAAGCCTCCATAGAGTTCTGTTCATTTACTGTATCAGCTTTCAGAAGATCCCACTTGATCCCTGGGAGATTGAAGTCACCCAATAGCATGACGTTGCCTGCCAAAGCTATTTTGTTGATATAATCCAAAAGCTGTGAATCTTCAGAATGCGAACTGGAGGGTGGCCTATAAACTAATCCTACATTAATTTTGGGATTATGTAGTGAAGATATTTTGATCCATAATATCTTAGCTGAGTCCCACTGAGATGTATCTACGCTTTCAGTTATTATATTGTCAGCTATATACAGAGCCACACCACCTCCCCTAGAATGTAATCTGTCCTTATTATATAGGACAAAACCAGGAATCTGTTTATCGCATGTGTCCTCGTTTCTTCACCAAGTTTCGGTTATGGCACAGATATGAATATTGGACTCGTGCTGGGTATACAGAAGTTCATTAGATTTGTTCTTAAGGCTTCTGGTATTATTTATTAACAAACATTCCATTTGTCAGGTTGTGTTGGGCTTGGACTTAGTGCTTTGTGTATTGGGCCTCCCACATCCCCCCTTTTATGAAGTTTAAATGATTTTCAATCTCCAGCCTCAATTTATGTGCCAAAATTCACTTGCCCTGTTTATTTAGATGTAACCCATCCTATGCAAACAGCCTTGTGTCTTGAAAACTTCCTCAGTTGACTAAATAGATATAATCTTCCCTTGGGCACCATCTTTTCAGCCAGCCATTGAGCCCCAAAATATCCCTCAGTTTGGTCTGACTAGCTCTAGGGTTAGGGAGGATTCCAGAATTAGCAGGTCGCACCCTTTGGCTTTGAGAGCTATTCTTACTTGTTCAAAATCCCTCTGGATGTCAACTACATTTCTTTTTCTGACATCATTTACCCCTACGTGTAATATTGTCACTGGCTTAAATGTGTTGTTAAGCAGGCCTGGCAGAAGATGCCTAATGTCAGCTATTCCTGTCCCTGGTAGTACACTAACAGTAGTATAATTGTTACAATTCCTACATAATGTGTGGTCTCTGTACCGTAACATACAGTCCCCGATTATTATTCTCCAAAATTATGTCCTCTGGCCTATTTTCATAAAATCCCTAATTTCAAAAAGGGAACTAGAACAGATCCAACAAACTATAGGCCTACTGTATATTATTACGCTGTATATCAGCCAAGACTTACAGTAGATATCTATTTAGATAACATCGCCATATGGGAACATGAAAACAAAGTACTATAAAAAACCATTTTGTTCCTAGAGAAGGAATATCTACTATTACTAATAGTTCATCTTGAATCACTTGTGTAAGAACTGCATTGTCAGAAACAATGGAAGATTACTTTTGTCTTTTATTGATATAAAAAGTGCCTGTGACAATGTGAATAGCAATATACTCAGGCACATTTTGAATAATCTAGGAACAGAAAATCAGTTATTGCACCAGATCAGGGCACTACACACTGGCACTACTGCCCAAGTAAGATACAGTATAGATGGCAGACTAACAAATAACATAGATATTGACTAAGGTGTGAAGCAAGGTGGTTTGCTGGCTCCAATCTTGTTTACATATGTATTGATCAGATTGTAAAAAAATCTAGTGTAAACTGAAACAGATGCCCCCAAGATTATGGGTCATCCCATTAATAAGCTGTTCTGTGCAGACTGTGCTCTTATTAATTCAAGGACTGCAACAGGACTTCAAAATGCTCTTGATAATATTTATTTATTTTATTTATTTATTGAGGATTCGGGAAAGTACCTTTGAGTCAGAGACTCCTTTACAAAGGTTCCACGTCACAGAAATTAGATACAAAACAAACATTGCATGGCAATTTACCAGGACACTAAACAAGCTATTTACATACAGCAGTGAAAGGCTGACAGTTAAATCCTAGGATTAATAAGCACCGTTCTTAAGCAATACATTTATAAACTCAGAAATAGAGCTGAATCTGTCAGACTCAGGCTGGATACTCAACAGGGGGTGGGAATAAGCCAGACAGAGGCCATCGTCAGGGGAGGGATGGGGTTCAGTGGCAATCACAGTTATTTGAGGACTGGAGATGGTCCTTAAGTAGAGTTTTGAAGATGCCAATTTGGTTTACGTTACCCAGCGAGGTGGGCAGGCAATTCATACAAGACAGGGCTCTGCAGCTGAAGAACCTTTGGAATTGGGAGGTACGGCAGTGTGTAGTGTGAGGGAGCTACTTTTTTTTTTTAAACTTTGTTTCCTTCTGGTCATTATGGAACTCTCTCAGGCAACCGAGTCCTTATCCTGCCAGCCAGCAGCACCCCCATACTGAACCTCCTCTCTACCCCCCTCCCTGCAGCCAGCACCCCTGGTCTAACCCTCCCAGAGTGGGTCAACCTCCACCTCTTGGGTGCTCTTATATTCAGACTCCGGCTGCAGGGTAGGGTCTGAGGTGGAGGACCTGGAAGGTCAGACGGGGATGGCCCAGCAAAGGGCATGGGGGACTGGTGTCTTCACCTATCCATGGCGCCATTGTTTTCCTCTGTTTTCTTGAAAACCTCAGAGCTCGGACGTGCAATGACGTACAGCTCAGCTGGTGCACGCTCCCGTGCACCCCAGAAAGACGTCCACCGCAGCTCCAATCCCCAGCGTCTTGCGGCTGAGCACTGTAGTGCCTCCAGCCTCCGCTAGAGGTCACCAGTGCATTGGCTGGTGGATAACGCCCCTCCACGGGGAAGGAGAGCAGTCCTAGGGATGCTCAATCCTTCACCCTCCCTGCTCGCTCCCGAACCCGGGTCGCCGGCGTGGCACGAGGCGTGGTGAGGAGCTGCTTGACACAGCTTTGGGTATGCTTAAGGGTTGGAACCAAGTGGATTAGAGGTGTGAGCCCTGGGGGGGCCAAGGGCAATCTTTTTTGCAATAAGGCAGGCGTAGTACCTGATTCTATTTTCGAGGTTGAGCCAGTTGGTGGTATTATATAGTGAGCATCTGTGGGTGACACGGTCACAACCCAGGGTGAGGCGGCAGGCTTTATTAAGGGCAAGGCAGAGTCTGTATAGGGCTGAGGTGTTCACTGCGCTATAGATAAGTAAGCCACAGTCAAGCAGGGAAAGAACCGAGAAAGAGACAGCGAGCCTAAGGGGGTCTGGAGTAAGACAGTGTTTGAAGCGATGCAATATCCCAAGATGAATATTGAGGGTGGTGGACAGGAGGTGTATAAGTTTAGCGCTGGGTCTAAAGTGATGCCCAGGTATTTAAAGGAGTCCACTAGCTCAAGAGAGGAATGATTGACAGTTAGTAGTGGGGGGCAGTGCTCCTTCTGGGAGTTCTGTGGGTGGGAGAAGATCATAACTTTCATCTTCTTATAGTTTAGTATTTGGTGCTGTGAGGAGAATCAGTTTTCAGCACCACTAAAGGAGGTTTGAAGGGAGTGATGGAGTTGAATAGGGTCTGAATTGGAGGAGTATAGGACAGCATCATTGGCGTAAAGTCATAGGCTGCCTGTGCAGGGCATGGGGAGGGAGTTAAGGAAGAAACTGAAAAGCAGTGGCCTGAGAATGGACCCCTGGGGGATGCCGGGGGAATGGGCAGTCTACTGGAGAAGGTGTTACCAATTTTGACCTGCTGGAAGTGGTTCGAGAGGTAGTCTGTGAACCAGCAGAGGGCGTCCTGAGAGAAACTAATGTTAGAAAGTGTTGTTAGTAAGAGAGAGAGGTTGACAGTATCAAACGCCTTAGTGAGATCAATAAATACAGCACCAGTGATATGGCCCCTGCCTAAGGCAGAGTGAACATGGGCAGTGAACTCCAGGAGGGCAGTAGTGGTACTGTGCCCCTTACGGAAGCCGTGTTGCTGTTTGCAGAGTGGGTTGTATTTGTTGAGGTGGTCAGTGAGCTGATCAGAGACAATTCACTCTAGGGCCTTGGGAAGGGGAGGGAGAGTAGAGATGGGGTGATAGTTGCTGGTGCTAGTATGGTCCCCACTTTTAAATATCAGTGTAATGGAGGCAGATTCCCACTGGTAGGGGAATTTTCCCTGACACAAGGAGCAATTTAGAATATGTGTGAGAGGGTTGAGTACCTCCTGTAGGGTGAGTCGTAGGAGTTTCAGATCTAAGGAGTCACTGCTGTAGCGGGAGTGGCAGAGGGCTTTTTTGAGGTAAAGCTCCACAGAGTTGGGTATAATGCAGCGTAGACGGAAGGGAGGGCTTCTGTGGGGGAAATTGGGGCCGATGTTGCAGGACCCATCCCTGGAAAGAGTCCCACTTTTTTAATAAACTGCAGACATTAAGGGAGGCAACGTGCAGCCCGCTGGCAGGGGAGTATATTGGAGGAGGAGTGGATGTGAATGGTCTGGGGGTGTTTGTGGATGTTCCCGGACATATGAAGCAGTGGGAGGAGGAGGAGGCACCTGAGGACAGGTTCCAGGTCAACTGTTTGAGTAGGTGAGATTTGCAGGCTAGATGCCCTTTCGGGGTTAAGAGCCCGGTGGCGCTGAGGGTTGAGGTGCTGGACGCCACACCTCATTCCACGCCAGTGACCCAGGTTTGAGAATGAGCCTGGGTCATTGGGGGTCAGCAGGGGAGGACTAGGATTGAGCGTCCAACGACAGCTCTCCTAGTCCTGGGGGAAGGGTTGGATGCACACCTCACTCTGCTGGCCCCTGGGGATACCCGGAGGTACTGCAGCTGTGCGGGTGCCTAGTGGGGGGGGGGAGCACGGCAGATGTCTGCATGCCATCATTGCATGTCCGTGCTTCCATCGGGAGATAAGTGGGGAAAATGGCAGCACAAGTCTGTGGCAGCTTGATGGCCGCAGTTTCACTGGGCGAAGATGCCCGAAAGGCATGTGCCGGGCACGGCTCCTCACCAGATGCAGGGGTTATGGGGCCCCTTCACAGGTGTAGTTGGCGCCTGCCAGCTAAGCATGCTGAGTTTCAGGGTCGATGGTGGAACGGAGAAGCGGTGGCTGGATACAGAGCAGGACTGTGGCTGCAGGTAAAAAGTGTTAAATGATAAAAAAAAAGAATGTAGGAATTGGAAGGTTTAGTATATGGGGGGTAGCCAGGAGAAGGAGTCGAGGAGTGTGGGGGAGGGGGGTGACTGTAGCAGGGGTTTTAAGAGGTGAGGTTTACAATGGTAGCAGTAGTCCCTGAATTTGGAGCTAAAATATTAAAAACAACAGTTTTAGTTATGAACAGACCTAGAAACCTTAGATTCAAATGATATGTAAAAGAACATTTGATAGAAGAAATAAAGGAATTTAACCCTTGCAGGGCCATGGACTGATATATCAGTCCAAAATTCCTATACGTTCTAATTCTGTCTGCAGTCTAAGGGTTAAATATCTGGGGGTTACTATTTCCTCAAACTACTTTTGGACATCCCATATTAAACACACAAAAAAGCAATAAGACAACTGGTGTTAGGCATAAATAAATTTACTAAATAGGTTATTAAACATTCCTTTAATGCCTTACTTGAGGTCTATAATGCAAAAGCTCTGTTTTGTTATATGGCTCTGAAATGTGGGGTCTAGAACAAGAGGTTAAATCTCTGGTGCCAATTCAAAATCTATTCCCGAGATTAACCCTTGGCCTTCACCAGTTTGCCTCAGGAGAGCATTTATGCCGGGAATCTGGGATGAGGCCTATGGAAGTCAAGGCATTTATTAAAACCATAAATTACTGGTATAAAATCTTGAAGGACCCTAAAAACTTGTGTTTGAATTTGTGCTGGCAAGAAACTGTGTACAGTATCCAAAACAGCATTGTCTCTCACTTGTAGTTCCTAAATTTAAATGTTAAATTAAAAAAATATGGCATTGCATCCATGTATTCTAAGATACCTGAGATAATAACGCCATTCCCAGACCATGTAACACGTATTGCATGGACATAATTAAAGGAAAAGAAAAAATATTCATAATATGCGTATTACAGCGGAGCACCTATAAAAAAGTACTCAACAAAAATAACTGCACAAAAATAAATCGTCATAGGTGGTGCAAGCTAATCACATATCAAACATAGTAAAACATATATTTAAAAAAAATAACGTGGTTTAAACCAGACACAGAAACTAAAAGTGTAGACTGGGTACATAGTATCGAGCCCCGTGGAACCCTGCTCATTACTTCCCTTGGGGATGACAGTTCCCCTTCCACCATCACCCTCTGCTGCCTCCTCTGCAGCCAGCTTGTCACCCATCCCACCAGTTTTGGTCCCGTCCCTGTGCTTTCGAGTTTTGTTCCAAGTTTCCCAAGTGGCACCGAGTCGAATGCCTTGCTGAAGTCCAGGTACAGGACAGCCACCGCATGGCCCTTGTCCTTCTGCCTAGTTACAAAGTCATAGTACTTGACTAGGTTGGTTTGGCAGGATCTTCTGATGACAAATCCATGCTGTCTACTGTCCTGTAGCCCACTGAACTCCAGCAGAGTCACCAGCCTTTCTTTCAGGATGGTTTCCATTAGCTTCCCTCACTGGTCTATAGTTCCCTGGTTCATCTTTGGGGCTGCTCTTATGCAGGGGAACCATGTGAGCCAGCCTCCAATCCCTTATTTGAAGGTTTCTGTCATATCCCTCTCTCCCTCCTCTCTTCCAGGGTGTACATATTTAGGTCCTTAAGTCTCTCTTCGTAGTGCTTCTGATACAGACATTGCCCTCCTCTGGACTGCCTCCACTCTTTCTGTATTCCTCTGGTGATGTGGTCTCCAGCACTGGACACAGTACTCTAGGTGGGATCTTACTAGTGATCTTTATAGAGCTAGACATGATTGAGGTCTTCAAGTACCTCAAGGGAATAAATAGGGTAAACATGGAGGGGATCTTTAGACTAAAGCAGGGAGGTATCACCAGAAGGCATGGTTTGAAGTTGGAAGGTGGAAGGGTGAGGGGGGAAAAGAGGAGGAGGTTTTTCACTGAGAGGGTGGTGGACCCTTGGAATGCACTGCCTGGTGAGCTGGTTCAGAGATCCACAGTGGAGGGCTTCAAGAGAAGGTGGGACAGACACAGAAAGTGGATGTATCAGATGATGGCCTGTCCCAGGGGGGTGGGGATGGATGATAGGGGTTTCTGGAGCACAAGGGATAGGAGGGCCTCGGCACCCAACTAAGGATCTAAGGTTCGAGCAGACTCGATAGACCATAAGGTCTAATCTGCTGGCAAATAGTATGTTAGTATGTTAATACCACCTTACTTTCTGCTGGTGATACCCCTCCCTATGCATCCCAATACTTCACTAGCCCTCCTAACTGCCTTGTCGCACTGCCTGGCCACCTTTAGGTCATCCAGCATGATTATCCCCAAGTCTCCTTCCTGCTTGGTTGTCGTCTGTACTACTCCTCTCATTTTGTTCTCTGCCCCTGGGTTTCTGGATTTATTTTTGGAATGTAAGGAGTCATCAAAGCTGAGAGATAAATAGCTATCAAATTTCATGTTAACATACACTGTCAAAATAATGATTCTAAACTGTGCTTTTCATTTGGTAATAAGAATAATATAATAACTTAGTGATCAGTTTCTGCTTAGACACCTGGAACAAACTTATATGTTATTGCCTCACACTCTGAAACTTCCCCTAGCTGTTTTATCAGGAGTGTTTGAATAGGTATTGCCATTAATGCCAGTTCTTGGCTGAGGGAAAAGTGCAATAAATTCCAAATGTGATCCAGCTCTATACTGGATATTTTCTTTTATTTTACTCATCATAGTTGGTCCCCGTATGTCTATATACAGTATTTTATTATACATTTATTTTTAAGCTTGTGTTTCTCTGACTACTGTAATTCTATGCAACATTGTCTTTGTTTTAAACAGTATAATACATGAGTGTCCAATCTTATGACTATTCCCTTTTAAACAATAGACTTTGACTCTGACTTTGGCTTTAACGCTTAAACTGTAGCTTAATAAGGGGCACTGGTCTTGATAACATGGGACAAATTATCACAGATAGTGACAAATACAGAACACGGTTAGCTAGTGACTTAACGGCTCTCTACCTCTGATCACAGCCTGGACAGTAACAGAAAATCATAACAGTGGAGTAATAATGACTCACATTGAGGCCTTTGTGGGATCCCCATCTTGTACTGCCATATAAATGCAGTTCTCAAACATAGAAACATAGAAGTTGTCAGCAGATAAAGACCACTTTGGGCCATTCAGTCTGCCCATTTTCCATACCCACTATGCCACCTCAGCCCTTACACAATCTGCGGTCTCCCCACCCCCTTGTGTTACTTTCAAGGTTCCCTTATATCTGTCCCATGCATGCTTGAATCCTGCAACAGTTTTGGCACTCACCACCACCTCCTCTGGGAGGCCATTCCAGTCCTCCACCACCCTCTCTGTAAAGAAATACTTCCTCACATCCCTTATGAACCTTCCCCCCTCCAGTTTCATAGCATGACCACTTGTCCTCGAGTCTGGCTTTTTGCGAAAATGCTACCTTCCTGTACCTTATTAATACCCATTATGTACTTGAATGTTTCCATCATATCTACCCCTTTCCCTTCTTTCTTCCAGTGAGTACATATTCAGTTATCTTAGTCTCTCCTCATAGGGCTTCTGCTGCAGTCCCTACACCATCCTGGCTGTCCTCCTCTGTACCGCCTCCACCCTATCTATGTCCTTCCAGAGATGGGGCCTCTAGTACTGGACACAGTACTTGAGGTGTGGTCATACCAGTGACCTGTATGGGGTAATATTACTTCCTTCTTCCTACTGGTGATACCCCTCCATATGCACCCCCGTATTCTATTAGCCTTTCACTGTGCCTTTTCACTTTGTTTGGCTACCTTCAACTCATCATAAATTATTACCCTTGCAGGTGCCTTTGTTCTTTGGTGGTTGTCAGTACCTCCCCTGCCAACTGGTAATGTAGTCACTGGGTTTCTGTGCCCCAAGTGCATGATTTTGCACTTTTTAACATTGAATCCCAGCTGCCAGCCACTTGACCATTCTTCTAACTTCCGCAAATCATTCCTCATTTCACCCCACCGTGTGTCCACCCTGTTGCACATTTTTGTGTTATCTGTAAACAGGCAGACCTTCCCCTCCAGTCCTTATGCAATACTGCAAATAAAGACATTGAAGAGGACTGGGCCTAGTACTGACCCCGATGCACACCATTGGTCACCCTGCCTTCCCAGAGCAGACTCCATTTACCACCACCCTCATGTTGCCTTTGATCCTGCGAGCCACTTGCTTCCAGGTATTCCACTATAATTTCCTTTAATAGTGATTCCATAACCTTGCCGACTACTGAAGTCAAGCTGGCTTGATCTGTAATTTCCTGCCTCCTCCCTATTGCAACTTTTGTGAAGTGTGACCACATCTACCCTTCTTCAGTCCCTCGGAACCACCCTGTTTCCAGTGATAAGCTGAACAAAGCTGTAAGGGGTGCAACCAGCACTGCCCTGAGTTCCTTCAGTATCCTAGAGTGAATCTCATCCAATCCCACTGCCTTGGTCAACTTCTGATTTTGTAAAACGACTAGTGTCTACCTCCCTGCCAATTTTGCCCATTATCTTTGGTCCTTCACCTACTCCTTTTATTGTGAATACTGAACAAAAGTATCTGTTCACTATGTCTGCCTTCCTATGGTCCCCTTCCTCACAGGCCCCCTTTGCTTTTTATCCTGGTTATCCCCTGTTGGAACTTCTCTTCTGGCTAATGTATCTAAAGAAGGTTTTATCTCCTTTTTTTATTGACTGGGCAATATTCTCCTCCGTTTGTGCTTTCGTTCTCCTCACTGTCTTCTCATGATAATTTATCCTATCATTCTCCTTCTGTGTCCTTTTGTGGCTTCTAAATACTAACTTTTTAACCCTAACTGTTTCCGCTAGCTCTCTAGAGAACCACAGTGGTCTCATTTTCCTCTTGCCCTTGCAGAACTGCCTGACACAGAGATTCATAGCTAATTAAGTGCACTCCTTTATTTTTGTCCACTTGTCCTCGAAACCTTCTAGCATCCCTTTCTCTGCCAAGGCATCCCTGAGGCATTCTCCCATTGTCTTGAAATCGGCACTCTTGAAGTCCATGACCATTGTCCTTGTGCAGCTCAGTGCAAACCCAGTTTTTACATGAGACCACACTGTCTGATGATCAATGGTTCTCAGGTGGTCCACCACTGTGATGTCTGCCACACTGTCCCCATTCATCAGCACTAGATCCGGTAATTCTCCCTCAAGAGTGGGTTCCTCAACCAGTTGCCTGAGGAATGCACCCTGCAAGGAGTCCAGGATTTCCCTGCTTCTGGAAGTTGCCACTGCTGGGAGTCTCCAATCCACGCCAAATAGTCAAGTCAAGTCAACTTTATTTTTATAGCACCTTTCCAAACAAAGGCGCTGTAAATAAAAACAAATACAGCAGGTATAAATAGGATTAAAATAAGAACAGTAAAACAAATTATCCATATTTCAGGAAGGCTAAATTAAATAAGTAAGTAAGTTTTTAACTCAGTTTTAAACCTATCAAAGGTCAGGCATTCTCTTAACCGACGAGGTAGAGAATTCTACAGGGTTGGAGCTGAAAAAGAAATTGCACGAGAACCAGATGTCTTCAGTCGTACCCTGGGAATCTTCAGCAATCCCTCATCGACATATCAGAGAGGACGAAGGGGGCAGTAGGGTACAAGAAGATTTTACTGGTAGCCAGGTCCCTGATCATATAGGGCTTTAAAGGTTAGCAAGCCAACCTAAAAGGTGATCTGCCACTGAACAGGCAGCCAGTGCAGCTCGCGGAACACAGGTGTAATATAACAGGTCCTAGAGGTCCCAGTCAGAAGCCTGGCTGCCATATTCTACACCAGCTGCAGGCAGTGGATATCAACCCCTGGTAGCCCTAGGTAAAGGAAACTGCAGTAATCAAGATGGGTAGTGACAAAGGCATGGACCAATGTTGGAAGATCATCTGGAGGAACCAGGTGTTTCACCTGGGTGATATTCCTCAGATGATAAAAAGAAGATGTAATGACAGCTGACACCTGAGATTTTAGAGTCATTCCATCATCGAAAAATAACACCCAGGTTACGCACCCGGTCTGAGGTAGTGAACGGTATACCACCAAGCAACAAGCCTTATGGTTGTCCAGCCCCCAAACCCGCCCCCAGATGTCCTGGGTCCACTACCAACACTTCTGTCTTATCTGGGTTCAGCCTAAGTCAGCTGGAGCTCATCCAGGTTCTGATCTCAGCAAGGCAATTATTTAGCATGGAGAGAGTGCATCATTCTGTCTGGGCAGAAAGGACATATATAGCTGAGTGTCATCTGCATAGCAGTGAAAACTCAGACTGTATTGCCTGATGATATTTCCCAATGGCAGCATATACACTGCAAACAACATGGGGCCAAAATGGAGCCCTGTGGCACCCCACAGGGCAGGGAGTGAGCACCAGAGGAATAAATTCCAGTGGCAAATCTCTGAGACCTGCCTGTGAGGAACAAATGGAACCATTTAAGGCCTGTTCCAGATAGCCCACAAAAGAGCCACAGGTGCTCCAGCAGCACACCATGGTCTACAGTGTCAAATGCAGCAGAGAGATCAAGAAGGACCAGAATGGTACTCTAGCCATTAGGAGTTCATTCAATACCTGGATAAGAGCAGTCTCCATGCTATGCTTCTTCCTGAAACCAGACTGGAGAGAATCATAGACATTGTGAGTTGTAAGATGATCATCCAATTGCAACGCAACCACCTTTTCAATAACCTTACCAACAAATGGCAGGTTAGAGATAGTCCCTTAGTTGGCTAGACAGTCTTGATCCAAGGAGGATTTCTTAAGGAGTGGTCAAACAACCACCTCCTTGAGGGGGTCAGGAAAAAAAACATCTCCAAGGAGTTCCAGACAATTTCAGCAAGGATAGGGCAGATAACATCTACACATCCCACTAAGAGGGGTGTAGGGACCAGATCCAGACTACAACTGGTTGGGCGCAATGCTTGGATGATCTTCACAATGTCCGTGAATTCTGGGAGGCAGAAATCTGACCAGACAGACTGAGTGCATGCCACTTCCTGTCGACCACTGTAATCCCTCATAGAAGAGGTCAGACTGATGCCAGATCTGATGCTGGCAACCTTATCTGTGAAGAATCGAGCAAACTCCTTGCATCTTAGCTGAGAAAAAGCTTCTCTGGGCTGGAGACAAATTGAACTGCACAATCTGTCAACAGTCTGAAAAAGCTGAGCCGGTTGATTCCGCACAACAGAAATCTCCCTGGACAGGAATTCTGCCTTCTTACATGTGATTTCTGATTGATAGCTGTCATAATGTGCCATCAACCTAAGCCTGTCAGCATCATGGCTAAAGTCTCCCACCAGCAACAACTCTCCTTTGCAAGCCAACCTTTGAATTGCTTCCAGCATTTTCCCATCTACCTCTTCCATCAGTGCTGGAGGTGTGTATATCACTCCTGTATGGATAACGGCTCTGTTCCATTTCTCCAGCATGACCGACAGTATTTCCACTCCCCCATTCTCTTTGTATTTCTGTAGTCTTTTTGCTGTCCCTTACATAAAGAGCTACCCTTCCTCCCTTTCTACTGAGCCTGACCCTTCTGAAAAATCCTGATACTGCCATATCCCAGTCCTGGTTTTCATTGTACCAAATCTGAGTGATGGTGACTAGTTCCAGGTCCTCCACTGACATGGTCGCCTGTAGGGCTGCAATCATGTTGCCCAGACTTCAAGCGTTCATACACATGGCCCTCCAAATCTCCTGCCCTCCCTTTCCTCCATTCCCTTTTCTATTCCCCACCCCATCTTCCATTTCCCCATTACCTTTTCTATTCCTTATCCCCATTTGTAGGGGAGTGCCAGCTAGTTTCCCACCCTCTTGCTGACCTCCATGCATTCTCTAGTTTCATACTCCCCCTTAATCAGTTTAAATGCAGGGCCCTATTCTTGTAGTCTAACAGTTTTCCTTTAAGCTGTCTAGACTCCTCCTCACTGAGGAGCAGGCTGTCCCTTGCATATAGTCCTTCATCCTTCTACTTATCCCCCCACCCTCCAATGCAAATGAACCCCTCCAACATACACCAGTCCCTTAACCACTCATTGAACTCCTCTTTCCCCCTTTTTAGGGCTGCATGGGCAGAGCCCTACAGTCCTCTTGAGAGGACTAGTAGAAAAGGAGCTTTCGCATGAACAAGCTCAAGAGGGGAAAAAAGTCACTTCCATGTCTGAGCACCATGGCTAACTGCGGGCTTGCACTACGTAACCTGCAGGAAATCTTTTTCTGCCATCGGCTGGGTCTGTGGTTTACTTTTTTCTGTTTGTTTCTTAGCACTTACCACAACACCCCACTCCAAGAAACATTACATAGACACTAGGGTTGTCCAATCCCCTAGTGTCTCGATGAAGAATCTTCTGTTTTTTCTGTTTTTGTTTACAGTGCCCCCCCCACCACCACCACCACTTTGCAGCCGGCCTGAAAGAGAAACTTGTTTTATAAGCTGGAAGCAAGAGTAGAAGTGGTGGCTCGGATGATCGTGCCTCTACCAACAGTCTGGGCAGTGATTCTTTCTGTGCTTCCCTGATTATCTCACTGGCAAATGGAGGTAGGAATTATGTATATGAAATAACAGGCAAAGGGTTGTGGACTCCGAGTATGGTTGCCTTTTCCAGTGGAGTGCTTGGTATAAAGGAGTTAAACAAATATTAATTGCTGGAGTGCTCTCTCTCTCTGGAGACATCGTGAAAACAGTGTGTAAACCTAGTATTTCCGCAGTGTGGAGTGAATGATAGTGAGAGCCAGACAGAGCAAAGGCTGTGTTCCCTGTCAGAGGTCTGTTTAGGGATAGATGTTCACTAATTCCCTGCCACATGCACCTGGTCTCCCCAGGAAACAATGCATGCCATGCTGTGCTGTAAATAATCCATGTCACTGTCCTCTGTGCAGCATAGAGTAAGGGAGTTGTGTGTCCCTGTGAGTGGAGAGAGAGAGAGAGAGAGAGAGAGAGAGAGAGAGAAAGTGCGGACACAGCACAACCCTGATTGGCCACTACACTTATGACTGTCTGATAATGAGCTCTGCACTTGCATGCCATTGTACTACCTGTATCCCAGTCCTTACTGTTTGCATCCACAGGGTCCCCGTGTGTAGAGGGCAAACAGTCCTTGTTTATATGCCTACAGCAATGCAGGTAGAGAGAGAGAGAGAGAGCGAGCGCAAGAAAGCGAGAGATGTAATAAATGCAAAGGAAAAAAAAAAACGCTGCCATCCTATTTTTTTCCCCTTTCCTTTCAAGCAACAAACCAGCACCACTCTTACATTAACTCAACAAGTTCCAATCTTTGCCAGGATGCTGTTTTGCGAATTAACTTGTAAACACTGAGTAACTGGCCTAATTCAGCCAGAAACTCTCAATTGTGCCTGTTTTGCCTCCCTTGATAAGCCAGTCCCTAGGTAAAAATACTCAGTTTGATTGTTCACGGAGGGAGGTGAATGACTCCAACTATCAGTGTCCCTGTAAGTGGAGAGAGAAAGACAGGGAGAGGGGTGTGGATGCAGCATGACCATGATTGGCCACTACATGTATGACTGTCCAGTAATGAGCTTTGCTCTTTCATGCCATTGTGCTACCTCTACCCCCGCCCTTACTGTTTGCATCCACAGTATCCCAGCGTGTAGCAGGCAAACAGTCCTTCTTTATATGCCAATAGCAATGCAAGCACAGAGAGAGAGCAAGAGAGAATATATAGTGGATGCAAAGAAAAAACAAACATTGCCATCCTGTTTTTTCCCTTTCCTTTCAAGCAAGAGACCAGCACCGCTCTTACATTAACAAATACCGATTTTTGCCAGGATGCTGTTTCGCGAATTAACGTGTAAACACTGAGTAATAGGCATAATTCAGTTAGAAACTCTCCATTGTGCCTGTTTTGCCTTCCTTGATAAGCCATAGGTAAAGATACTCAGTTTGACTGTTCATGGAGGGAGGTGAGTGACTCCAGCGATTGGTCACATCTCCGGGCTGTTAGGATGAATATAGAAGAACCAAGGTTCTTGTTCTTTAAAAACAGTTGCAAATCCTAGTTGCGGCAGTGAATAAAAATAAACTAAACACAAAACTACGAGCTCTCTGGCTGAACAATTGCTATTGGTACAATCTACCCACGTTGAGTAATTTATGCAAATTTAATTCTGCTAAGGTTGATAATTGTTATCAGTAAATGAGCAACCTTTATTGGAATTCAACATTTCTTTTGGAAGCAGATGGCCTTTACATAATCAGGTTTAGGTAATCAAGTTGTCAACTTCCATAATCAGCTGATCTCCCATTGATTTAGGAGTTTTGCCTTTACTAAATAGTCACCAGTCCTTCAAGTATACAGGAGTACCATTCGCGATGCTTATCCCTCACAGTGCAGCTGGTTGTCGCAAATCCCAATACAGACTGTAGCACTTAAAATAACCTTCATCTGCCTTTTTATTTCAGCTATGCACTGTTTTGTTACCAATCCAAAAATCGACTCATTCCCACAGAAAATGCAGCTAAGAGGATTTAAACCCCCAGCCTTGCGAGCCAAATGTGGAAATCAATTTGCTGTATAAAGGGATAACAAATTCTATTTTTACCTGGAGCTGCACCCTTTCTTACACAGTTTATTTAATGTACTGTACGCAATCAAACTGATTAGCTGCACTCATTTCAGGCTCACATAAAAGTTTAACTGCCTTAAGCAATAAATGAAATGTCCTGCAATAAGATTTTCTTTAAAGTGCTGGTGGAGAGAAAATGAGAATTGTTTAAGTAAAAATGTATCACATGTCTATGCATGATTCATGGAAACTTATTTTTCCATCAAACCCCAGGTGATGTGTTGCATAAATATTGTTGTTTAATCTAGCTACACTGTGTAATTGTTATGTGGATGTCTGAGTTATGAGTATTAAGTTCTGATGAAAAGAGAAGACTCAGAGGGTGAAATCTGCCACTGAGTTTACTTCTTTAGATAGTCCTGAAGTTAATTCACTTGGGGCCAGATGTTCAAAGCTTGGCCCCGGGGCTAAATTAGCACTGCCTGGTGGGCAAATTTAGCCCGGAGCACAAAGCAAGCTATATTCAAAAGGAATAGCCTGGGGCAAACAGCTTCTGAATATAGCAAGGGAATGAGGCTGGGCATACTTAGCCCTGGAATAAGACATCTCTGAATATAGCAAGCAGGAAGTGCAATCCACAACAGCAACACAGTACACAGTGACATGAAGGTAGGTAGAGGTGAACTATGTGGCCAATGTGTGTGCCAGCAAATGCGTGGACCCAGTACAGCTGCGGGCAGCAGGAGATGTGAAAGTACAGTGTGCAAAACTGTATAATATTCCCCGAACCATTAGCACAGCTCTAACATGTTTGTGCAGCTTTAGTACGGAGCTAAATCATTTGCTAGGTGCAAACACATTTCCCTGGTGCTAAACTTTGCCATATTCAAAAGTGACGTGCAAAAGAGCCTACTTACGTAGTCTCTGGGCAAACATCTAGATTAGCATCTCATTATTCTCTGATTTGCAAGCAGTTTGCCAGCATTACTGCAGGGTCCCACAGCGCAAACTGTAGGTCAGTCAGGAAGTACAGGGGCTTGCCAGGTCCGCCCGCAGTGCCACCTGTAGGTCAGTCTGGCAGTGCATGATGATAGCTGCAGGCTACCTGTATATAGTGAAGCATAGCATATTGTACCCCCCAGGGGACAACACAGCATAGGCACAGGTGGTGGTGGTGCTGCATGAGACTGTCACACTGTAGGTTATGGTACAGTGCACAACAGACACTACAGTAGCAAGGGGGCCAGTAATGTGAGGTAGACAGCAATGCCTATGGTGTGTAGAGTAGCGATAACCACTGCACTGTACACAGTGACAGGCTCAACTTGCAGGTCATTACTGACAGTGGGCAGTACTGTTACGCTGTTGTGTGATCCACAGATGCTGCACCTATGGCATGGGATGCTCACAGTGACATATACATGGCTGGCTGTGTGTGCTGTGGCATTTTTACAGCTGTGCGGTATGTGGCTGTGGGGGCACGTATGATCAGACAGGCACACTGGTGTTGGGGTAATCCCAGTACTGGCCCATGTGCACTGCGTGATGTGTCCCAGCCTTGTGGCCACACCTGGTTTGTGGCACAGCCTGGCCACCCGTACACCTTCCCCTCAACATCCTCCATGCCCACAGTGCTGCATGTGTGTGCTGTCATCTGTTGGTGCCCACAGAAGAGTGGTCTGTAGGTGTGTGTGCTGTATGGCCACACTGCCATGGTGTCCACTGGCAGTCGGGTCACCACTTACTGCCTGGCATGGCTGGGAATGGTGGCAGATGATGGCATCATTGTGATGCCATCGGTGAGCAGCATGTTTCCTTTATGTCTGGCTTTGTCTATGTGTCATATTTATTCGTTAGGGTCACGCAATGCTGCGCAAAAGCCACGCAAAGGTCACACAAAGCCAAAATGATGGGCAAAGCTGATTGCCCAGGGTTAAGACTACCTTTTCCTAGGCTGTAATTTGACTGTGCTAAGTGTCACACTAAGCCACATGAAACCACTTTGCACTGTGCTAAATGCTGAATATAGCATTGCGCTGACACGCCCCCTCAGTTTGCCCCTTGCATACATTATGATTTTGTCTGACGCTAATGCAGTTTGCGTACTATTTGGCCTTTTGAATATAGTGGACCCCCGCTTATCCCGCTCTAAACCTACGCAACCGGTTTGTGCCCAGCGCAAAGTTTTTGAATATCTGGCCTTTAATGTGATAGGACTTATGATTTCAATTTGACTTGACAAAACAGCTTCCTAAATATTCAGTGATATGATTATGCTAAAGGGAAGCCTTATACACTGTATTGTGCTTTTAACCTTGTACCTCTCACTTGCGATGTTTAAGAATTCATACATTTCTGATACACCATTGTACTGCTTGGTTTTTGGAATTTTTACAACAACCACGACTGAGTTTTTCAGTCATGGTACAGAGTTTCTTAGTTGTATTTTCGATAGGAAGGAGTACATTTTTGGATTGGTAACAAAACTTTGCTGCCTAAAACACATGGGAAGAAGTGAAAGGTCTTCAGGAATGCTACTCATCTTCATGGAGTTTTCATGTTAGGAAAAATGTGACTACTGTAGATTGGAGATTTCCAAGTGACAGTATCATGCACTCTGCATAATTTCCATTCAACTAGGAATGGGACTTTAACATTTTCAGGGAGGGTAATTATATTTACTTTTAGCCCAGTTTGAACAGGCTTTGGCAGTTCACATCATACCGCACAGACAGCATAGCTCACCAGGTATCATGACTCACTTGGTAGCACATCCATCTCTGGCCCAGAAGGTCATGGATTCCAGTTCCACACCAGGACTGGGCTAATACCATTAATACTGGCACCCTAGTGCAGTACTTAGAGAAGGCTGTACTGCTGTGGTGTGTCAGTTTTTGGATAAGATCTTAAACCAAAGTCCTTCTGCCCATCTCTGTTCCAGTACTCTTATAGAAAAAAGATGGTGGCCACGCTGGGCTAGCTGAATGCAACATTTGTAGCTGAGCTGTTTTATTTGTTTTACCATTTTACCGTTTGTTATTTTATTTGTTCTACTGTTTAATTTATTTATTTGCTGTAGTATAGGCCCATGGTTAAACTGGTGAGGGATTCTAAGTGAGGTAGGTAGGTTAGGCAGTGTTTTTGGGTAGTTAGACATTAGAGCTATAAGTTCTTTACTTGAACCGGCTCTGCAGACAAAGAATTCATGCTTGCCTAACTACGTTAGCGCTTGTTTTTGTGCTGGAGCATTTTCATGCTGGTGTTTTATTTTGCCCGCCTGTGGTGCTCTGTGGATTTTGTGTTTGTGAAAGTGGGGAGCGGCTACTTGGAGTGTGGAGGAGCTTTGGAGGAACACCGAGGAACCTCTGGATCAGGACCAGTTAACCTAGAACTGTCTGGATTATTATCACTCTGCCTTTGGACTGGTCGACCCGTGCGTGGTAAGCCCAGAGGTAAGGGCTTTTTGTTGAAACTTGGGCTCTGTGGGTTGGTGCGAGGGGGGGGCTCTTCTCAGGCCCATTCTGGTGGGGTGGTTCCCCGGGGTGCGGTGACCTCGCAGAAAACTCTGCTTTGGGCCTGCCAAAGGGCAGACAAATTAGTGGCGGTTCTGCTAGATAGCCCGGGAGGCCGGCTGGAGGGCCGTTCCAGACCTGGATGTCGTAGTGTTGGTTTCCTCATCCTGGAAGGACTGCTCACTGGCTCGGGTATTGGAGGTGCCCTCTTAGTAGCACCCTCAATTGGTGCCCTTCAAGTGCCCTGCCCAGGGTGAAGTAATTCCTGTTTGGAAATCTTTGGAAATTCTCTCAGGTCGAGATTTGGATTTGTTTCGGTCAAGATAACTGACTGAACTCTGGGAAGATTTCCCTTTGTTGAGAACTGACACCCGCTTCCACTTTCAAATTGGCATTCTGTAGCACAGTGAAAATTAATCAACCCCTGCCGTTGCCCGAGTTGTGCCCTGCAAAGAGAGAGATGGAGGGAGAAAACGGAGGACAAACAAACAAATGGTTAAACTTTTACATTTTTATTTACAGACAGTAAGAGTGCTTGTTTTTGCTCTTAAACCCAGGCAGTGAGAGTGTCTGGGGCTTGTAAAGTATTTTGGTTATATTTTTATTTTTATTTTGTTAGTTAAAGTCCCCACTTCAGTAAGAGTGGTCTGGGGCTGGAGAAATCACCAAGACATTAACATCTGTTCGACCCAGGAAGTAAGAGTTCCTGGGGTTTTCAGTCTCCTTTGGTGGTGAGAGGTCCATTGGGGACTGGAAAAATTTGATTTCTCCTGTGTTCTTGATTTATTTTGAAACTGTATTATTAGTTGCAGTCTTAAGGATTCATTTTTGTGTTTGCCCTCTGGCTTCATTCAATTCGCTGTTTTGGACTTAATGATTGTGATATTGTATTTATATTTTAAATAATTTTTATTGTATGTTACTGGGGTGGGGTTGAAGTATTGGTTAGTTGAATATGCAATTTGTATAGTATACTGTTATTTTTTTGTTTTGGTTTGTTATTTTAATTATAATTTGCTATCATTTGTTATCTGACTCAGTTAGGATTAAGTTGTTGGGTGTTTTAAGAATGTGCTGGGGAGGCCAAAAGATGATCAGGCAGTATTCCCCCACCAGGCTCATGGAATTGCACCTTTTTGACTACCCTTGTTTATCAGCAGAGACTTACAAACATTGTCAATCCTTTGGGATTACTAGAAGGTGCAGGAAATGGGCAAGAACTGGGCCTGGTGGGGGAATGGAAAGGGAAGAACGCATTGGGGTGGTGGGGACCAGGTGACATCCTGGGACAAAATGATGCCAGGACAGGGATAAATCCCTGTCTTGTCCCCATACCCAAGGGCCCAGCAAATTATGCTGGTCAGGAGTCGAGGTCTTCCGCAGCATCTCATCCAACCCGGGCAGTGTTATATAATGCCAGGTCCATCAAAAAGAAGACTGCTATTATTGCCGATCTTGTTAAAATGGTGGATCTGGCATGTATCACCGAGACCTGGCTGGATGAAAATGCAGGTCCAGTAATGACTTCTGCAGTTCCAGCTGGGTTCTCGGTGATTCACGGCCCGAGGTTGGATCATAGGTGTGGGGGTGTAGCCATCTTTTTTAAGACCGAACTTGGCCTTGTGGATGTTCCAGTGGGGATCATCAGATCCTTTGAGTATATCATGGGAGAGGGTGTAGGTTGCAGGATACTCCTCATTTACTGTCCACCAGGTGATGGGTGTTTATTCCTGCAGGAGATTGCGGACTTCATCATCGACATGTTATCAGAGTCTCCCAGATGAATAATTCTGGGGGACTTCAATGCATTGGTCGACCATGAACTCTCACCATTTGCTCAAAATCTCCTCCAACTAATGAAAATGCTGGGCCTTACACAGGTGATTACCTCCTCTACCCATATTGGGGGTCACTCATGGGATCTACTCTTCCTCCTGGGGATGGAGATCACTGACTTGGGGGTGGAACCAGTCAGTTGGTCTGACCATCACACCATAGGGTTCAGTTTTGGGGCTCCCCCAAATAGACCTACCCCTTTGGAGATGGTCCGGTACCACCCTTTAAGGGAAGTTACCCCAGATGGTCTGTCTGCGGTCCTGGACCAATTGGGATTGCTGGGTGAAAGCACAAGTCCAGGGGATCTTGTACTAGTCTATAATAAGGCAGTGGGAGATGCCCTGGATTTGATTACTCCTGTTCGAGTTCGACCACTCACTCTTGCCCAAGGTCCCCTTGGTATGATGGGTCCTTGAAGGAGTTGAGGCGTGTTGGTCAAAGGCTGGAAAGAGCATGGCGGAAGTCCAGCCTGGATGTAGACAGGCTTAGATTGATGGAACATTATAAGGGCTATCAATCAGAAATCACCTGTAAGAAGGCAGAGTTCCTGTCCAGTGAGATTTCTGCTGTGTAGTATCGACTGGCTCAGCTTTTTTGAACTGTTGACAGACTGTGCAATCCAGTCTGTCTCCAGTCCAGAAGAGCTCTTTCACAAATTAAGTGTGATGAGCTAGCTCAGTTCTTCACAGATAAGGTTGCCAGCATCAGATTTAGAATCGGCCCAGCTTTCTCTATGAGGGGTTGCGGAGGTAGACGGGAGGTGGTGAGCACCCGGTCTGTCTGGAAGGATTTCAGCCAACCGGAATTCATGGACATTGTGAAGATTAGCCAGACTTTGCGCCCAACCTGTTGCAGTTTGGATTTGGGCCCTACCTCCATTTTAGTGGGGTGTATAGGTGTTATCTGCCCAATCCTAGCTGAAATTGTATGGAGATCCTTGGAGAGAGGTGTCTTTACAGACCCCCTCAAGGAGGCGGTCATTCGACCACTCCTTAAAAAACCCTCCTTGGATCCCGATGATCCAGCTAACTATCGACCTATCTCTAGCCTTCCCTTTGTGGGGAAGGTTATTGAGAAGGTGGTTGCGCTGCAGCTGGATGATCACCTTGTAACTCACAATGTCTATGAAGCTCTTCAGTCTGGATTTGGGAAGAGGCATAGTACGGAGACTGCCCTTGTTCAGGTACTATATGATCTCCTAATGGTGAGAGATCAAAAGGCTTGTACTATCCTGGTCATTCTTGATCTCTCAGCAGCCTTTGACACTGTGGACCATGGGGTGCTTTTGGAGACCCTGTGGTTTATTTGTGGACTGTCGGGTACAGTCCTCGAATGGTTTTGATCATTCCTCGTAGGCAGGGTTCAGAGGGTGGTCACTGGAATTAATTCCTCTGATGCCCTACCCCTGTCCTGCAGGGTGCTGCAGAGTTCCATATTGGTGCCCACGTTGTTCGCAGTGTATATGCTGCCATTGGGAGATATCATTAGGTGATACGGCTGGAGTTTTCACTGCTATGCAGATGACACTTAACTGTATATGTCCTTTGTGCCCGGACAGGTTGATGCGATCTCTGTATTAAGTAGCTGTCTGTCCAAAATCAAAGACTGGATGAGCTCCAGTTGGCTGAGACTGTGTCTGGATAAGACTGAGCTGTTGGTTGTGGATCTGGGTCACCTGGGGGGTGGGGTTTGGGGGCTGGGCACGTGTTGGGCCTGTGGCTTGACGGTGTCCAGCTCACTTCCTCAGATCAGGTGCAAAACCTGGGTGTTATTTTTGATGATGGCTTGACCATGAAATCTCAGCTGTCAGCTGTAGTCAAATCCTCATTTTACCATCTGAGGAATATCACCCAGATGAAACATTTGATTCCACCAGGCGACCTTCCAACATTGGTCCATGCCTTCATTACTACCCGTCTTGACTACTGCAATGCCCTCTACTTAGGGCTGTCTGGGGTTGATATCTGCTGCTTGCAGTTGATGCAGAATGCTGCATCCAGGCTGTTGACTGGTACCTCTAGGTCCAGTCATAAAATGCCTGTGCTACGTGTACTGCACTGGCTGCCAGTTCAGTGGCGGATCACCTATAAGGTAGGGTTGCTTACTTTTAAATCCCTACATGAACAGGGACCCGACTACCTGAAAGCTCTCCTGACTCCCTATTCCCCCAATCACCCCCTCCGATCTGCCGATGAGGGATTGCTAGAGATTCCCAGGATTCATTTTAAAACATCTAGAGCTTGTGCCTTTTCACTTGCAGCACCAACTCTGTGGAATTCTCTACCTCATCAGTTAAGAGAATCCCAGACCATCAGTAGTTTTAAATCTTTGTTAAAAACCTATTTATTTTCACTGGCATTCCCAGACTGATTTTGAATTTATATAATTTACCTGTATATTTATATTGTATATTCTGTACAGTGCCTTGATATTGAAAGGTGCTATATAAAAAAAAGATTTGCTCTGCTTTGCTATGCTACTTATAGTTGTCAAGATGAAAGTAAAAGACCCCAAAGTAACTTTTCACAAAAGTAAGGAATTTAACCTGCTGTCCTGGCCAACATTTCCCTTCCATAAAACCAGTTTAGACAACTGTCCGTAGCTGTTAGCGAGTGCTGATGTGTGCAATGGCTGCCACTATACATTTACGGTCAGTTCACTACCGGTTTCTCATTGCTTATAAAGCACTTTGGGATACAGTGTGTATGAAAAGGTTATACAACTGCTAATTTTTCTTCCTTTCCAAAACAGCTCTTCCCTAAACATTGACAATTTCTTTTGTTTTTAGCTTTCCCTTCTTACCTGGTAGGTGAGACTCCCCCTGAGTCCCTCCCCCAACAGGAATAGCCACTACTCACCCCCCCACCCACAAACGGTCACTTCCTACTGTACCAAACTTATCCTCAAATGCGGCTGGCTAGCCAGCAGATGAGCTGATGAGAAATTTAATAACTTAAAGGGGGGGTCTCAGAAGTCTGGGTGCCTTAACTGGGTGTGGAGAGTGTAGCAGCAACATCCATTTGTGCACCAATGGGTTTTCCACTTGTTCTTTTATCTCCCTATATCCCAACCCACTTCACTGGTGGTCCAAGCAGGGAGACCTATTGGACTAGCCAGAAGTTGGTTGAGACCAGTCTCACCTACCACTGTCCAACTGACACTTGATGGCACAAGAGTTCACATATGATGCCAGATTTTCAAGGATACCTTTTATCTCAATGGGATTCAGAGTTCAGTGGTTTGCATAGAAAGACATTGTTCAGTGCCAGCAGTAACAAGGAAGTGTACACAGAGACCAAGATGGTTATTTTAAAATCTAAACACACAGTATTTTGGGTGGCCGTGCACTGGGCAGGGTGACTAAGGTGGAGTACAGGAAGATTTTAATCTAAATATTCAGTGGGTAGGGTAGCAATGGGCTCAGCTAGGTGGGCATGGGGGGGGGAATTGTACTTTAAAAAAAAAACTCACTGTTCTGTTTTCTTTTTCATCCACATTTCCAGCCAAGAAACAGGAATCAGCACTACCTCTCAACTAAAAAAATAAATAAAAAATGGATCTTGTCAGTTGTGAAAACTGCGGTGAACTGTGCAATAGGATCCCCAAATGGCAACCAGGACCCTGCCATTCATGTTACTCCACAGCAGATCTTGCAGCCCAACTACGGGAAGCTTGGACTATAATATATGACCTCCAATACAGGGAACTCTATAGCACACCTCCTCAACCTCCCCCACACCACCAGTACCAGCATGACAGCCAGGGGCCAGGACTCCAGGCAGAGCCCAGAGACTGGCAAGTGGTAAGGAAAAAGAGGCATCATCGGAAGCCCAGGAAGGAAGCCATCCAAACCAAAAACAGGTTCGCCCCACTGCTACCAACCACAGACAAAGTAATACAAGGTAAAGAAATTAAACCACCAAAAAAAGGCTAACATGCCAATTAAAACCAATACAAACTACAATAAAAACAAAAATACTGATACTCAAAATATAACCAACAACAATACCAAAACCAAATGCAATAACAACAAAAATATTAAAACTCAAATAAAATGACACAAATATAAACAAAAGCAAAATTCTCATAATTGGGGATTCCATGATCCGAGGAGTGGAACACCATCTAATGCAAAATGTTAAAAGTGACATCATGATAAAGTGTCTACCAGGAGCTTCTGCAAGTAGGGACACTAACCACATAAAGACAATTGTGCAGGAATCAGGGGATGTTACACATATAACAATATACCTTGATACCAATGACTTGACAAATCACACAGTTCAGGAGGCCAAGAAATACTTTGAGGACCTTGCCAACAAACTTTCTTCCCTTCCTTCCAAATTAGCCTTCTCAGAAGTGCTGCTAATATGAAAAAAAGAAAAAAGTACCAAGCGAGTCAGAGAGATTAAAGTAGGTGAATTCAACTCATGGCTGCATGATTGGTGCCAAGACAAGGGACAGCACTACAAAGGGAACTGGCACAAGTTTTGGTAAAGAGCTTTTTTTAAACTGGAGGGTTTGCACCTAAACAAAGAAGGTGTGTGAGCACGCAGACAAAAATCTCATGTCTATGCAGGTAGTTTAAACTAAATAAATGGGGAGTATAATGCAGCTCACACCCCTGCTGCCGGTGGGCTGGTCATCACTCCTCAAAATGCCAGATGCACACATGTATCCTCAGAAAACAAATCAGAGCCAACATTCACCCAAACCAGCAACCTGCATTATCTCTTGGCTGGAAAGAGCAAACTGGAGCAGTCCAGGAAGAGGGTACAACCTCACGCCAAAGAGGATGTACATTCCTGGAAGAAAATGGTTGCAAACACTAGGAGCCCAACCAACAAACTTCCTGAACTCACAGCCATCTTGGAAACAGAAAGGCTGGACTGGGTGGCTATAACAGAAAGGTGGTTCACGGAAAACCATGAATGGGATACAGCCATTTCTGGTTACAATCTGTTCAGGAAAGATAGGCAGGGCAAAAAAAGGGGGGGGGGCATTTCCATTTCCATTCGGGAGGAAATAAAAGCCACAGAAATAAAAGGGCAACATGGGGACTTCGAGTCACTGTGGCTAATAGTAGACCCGGGCAAGGGAAAACCCTTCAGAATCAGCGTCGTGTACAGGCCCCCAAATCAAGGAGATAAAGGAGACAAAGATCTAATAGAGGAAATCCACAAAATGTCTGATAAAGGTGAAGTAATACTGGTGGGGGACTTCAACCTACCAGATATTAGCTGGAGCACACTAACGGCAGCAACATCAAGAAGTAGGGACTTCTTATTGTTACTACAAGGTGTAGGACTGTGCAAACTTGTTAAAACCCCAACAGGGGGAGATGTCATTCTTGATCTTGTCCTCACAAACTTGGAAAGGATCAGGGACATCGAAGTGTGATGTCATATGGGCAACAGCGATCATCGCATCGTAAGTGTGACAGGGTGAAATAGGACACTGCCCAGTTGTTATGGAACTAGTTTGAATGCAGGGAACTGTCCTGTTCTTTCCTTTCCTGTCTCTTTTCTGTCTGGTTGAGCAACCAAATTTTCCCATGAGACCTAGGATTTAATCACCTCAACAGTCTCGCAATTCTTTGCCTCTTGCTATCTCTTAGTCTTACCTTGCTGTTTGTCTTTTCCTCCCTTGCATATCTGCTGATATAAAAATATATGCAAATCATTAGATGAAGATGTATCTGATATTGGGATCCCGCTGTATAGAAATTATATAGTGTTAATTTTTGAAATGTATATAATTATAGTTTGAGATGACTGCAAAAAGCTATTGGAAACTCAAGAGGTTGCCTGAGTGCATATTTTAAGCCTTTTGCAGAACAGCTGTGGAAAAGGGGCCTCAGCTCATGGACACTGAGTTCCTGACAGCTCCTGCCTGAAATATACTGGAACATATTAGAAAAAAACAGGATGCTTGTTAAGAATGGGGGTTCCAAGGACTTATAAGAGATCTGAGCTGCAATTGCTTGGAAAGATGGACACCGAAATTGAAGGAAAACTCTGATGGATCTACTCTATTTTATTTTGCCTTTGTAAATAATTATATTGAACAATTTTATTTTTTATGTTACTGCTAGTACAAATAAATATTTTGGTGAATTCTACAACTGCTCCTGGTTTTCCCATGCTTCCTGACCTGTGCCTCGAAGACAGTAAGCTTTAAGGTAAACATAACACAGGACAGCAGCCACTCAAAGATAAAGGTGTTAGATTTCAGAAAGGCTGACTTCCAAAAAATGAGGAACATCATAAGTACTTCATGCAAATTGGGTACAAAAACGACCACTCACCCAATCAGTGTTTAAATAAAGTTACTTTTTACTGGTTCATAGATACAGTGTACATAATAAAAGCAAACGTTTCAGACATCATGCTGCATCAGTGCGGAACTGTATCACTTAAATCAAAAAAGATAAATTCTCTAAATATATATTACTTCATAAATTATAAAAATTATAAAAATCAATTCCAAGGAATCAAACACCAGATTCAGCTCACCCATCAATTCTTTTTGTAAAACCACACTCTGATCTTCTAAATTTCAATTTAATATCTAAACAAAATTAGTGAATAAGCAGTTAACTACTTGTCCGCCACATCTAACAACCAAAAGATTTCAACCTATATACACACTATATAAACAGTTCATTAAATTCTCACTTGCCTTATAGTTAATCTAAAATAGGTTTCATGACCATCCTAAATCCTTTCAGGTTTTCATTCTTATTCTTTCTGCAATAATTAAAATATCCTCAGTTTCTCAATTGATAACGAATCACATTAATTGTACAATCACATATTCTTAGCTTAGATTCACTAAGTTAACTTATGTTACTACTGTTGTTCACTGTGTGACCAAGCTGTTTATATTAGAAAGGTACTTAAGAATTCCTACACTTGTATTTAAACTTATTCAATTTTGTTACCCTGGTCTTGTTGTTAATTTCATTAATTTGTAGACTATAGTGTTTAATTTTATAATTCTCTCAGGCCCAGATATTCAAATCTTTGCTCCAGGGCTAGATTAGTACTGCCTGGTGGGCAAATTTAGCCCAGAACAAAAAGCAAGCTATATTCAAAAGGAATAGCCTGGGGCAAACTAGGCTGGGAGTGCAGGGCAAACTTAGCCCTGGAATAACACAGCTGTGAATATAGCAGCCAGTAAGTGCAAACCACAACAGCAACAAAGTGCACAGTGACGTGAAGGTAGGTAGAGATGAACTATGTGGCCAATGTGTGTGTCAGCAAATGCATGGACTCAGTATAGTTGAAGGCAGCAGGGCATGTGAAAGCACAGTGTGCAAAACTGTATAATATTCCCTGAACCGTTATCGCCGCGCTAACACATTTGCACGGCTTTAGTGCTGAGCTAAGCCGTTTGCACTGCGCAAACATTTTTGCCCAGTGCTAAACTTTGCAATATTCAAAACTGACATGCAAATGAGCCTACTTCCGTAGTCTTTGGGAAACATCCAGATTAGCACCTCATTATGCCCTGATTTGCATGCAGTTTGCCAGCGTTACTCCAGGGTCCCACAGCACCACCTGTAGGTCAGTCTGATATGGAACCTTTGTAAAAGAACGCTTGGTTCAAAGGTATTTGTAATCCTAGTAATAAATAAATAAATACAGGGGGCTGGCAAGGTTTGGCCACAGCTCCACCTGTAGGGTCAGTCTGACAGTGCATGATGGTAGCTGCAGGCTACATGTATGCAATACAGCATAGCATTCTGTACCCCAGGGGACAACACAGCAAAGGCACAGGTGGTGGTGGTGATGTATTCAACTGTCACACTGTAGGGCATGCTACAGTGCACAGCAGACACCACAGTAGCAAGGGGGCCAGTAGTGTGAGAGACACAACAATTCCTATGGTGTGTAGGGTAGTGATGACCACTGCACTGTATACAGTGACAAGCCCACCTTGCAGGTGTTTACTGACAGTGGTCATTACTATCACACTGTTGTGTGACCCACAGATGCTGCACCTCTGGCATGGGATGTTCACAGTGACATATACATGGCTGGCTGTGTGTGCTGTGGAGTTTGTACAGCTGTGCAGTATGTGACTGGGGGGCATGTATAATTGGACAGGCACACTGATATTGGGGTATTCCCAGTACTGGCATATGTGCGCTGCGTGCTGTGTCCCAGTCTTGTGGCTGCACCTGGCCTGTGGTGAGGCCTGGCCAACCATACACCCTCCCCTCAACACCAACCATGTCCACAGTGCTGCCTGTGTGTGCTGGCATCTGTTTGTCACCACAGATGTATGGTCTGCAGGTGTGTGCTGTATGGCCACACCACCATGGTGGCCCCCGGGGGACGGGTCACCACATACTGCCTGGCATGGCTGGGACTGGTGGCAGCTGTTAGCATCATTGTGGTGCCATCAGTGAGCAGCATATTTCCTCCATGTCTGGCTTTTTCTTTGTGTCATAGTCATATGTTAGAGTCGCGCAAGGCTGCACTAATGCCGCACAATGCAACAATGTCGTGCAAAGCTGGATTGCCCAGGGTTAAGACCAGCTTTTCCTGGGTGGTAATTTGTACCATGGAAAGGGCCATGCTAAGTCACTCAAAACCACTTTGCGTGGTGCTAGTCTCTGAATATAGCAGTGCACCTGTATTCATGTTCAGTTTGCCCCTTGCATATATTATGATTTTGCCTGGCACTAATGTGGTTTGCGCACGCTATTTGGCTTTTTGCATATGGCAGACCTGCGCTAATCCCGTGCTAAACCCGTGGAAATGGTTTGTGCCCCACACAAAGCTTTGAATATCTGGGCTTCAGTATCCAAAGTTCCTGTGCTAACGTTGTCCCTGTATCCATATTATAAATTCTTTTTTGATTTACCATGTCTGCCTTTTTTCCTGGGTTCCTTCCCTTAGGTTAAATATCTGAATGGAAACACAATACTTGCTTTCAAAATCTGCAGTTTGTTCATAATGTTTACATACACACTTTTGTATTATGCATTCTCCTTCCATTTTAAAATAAGTTCACTTACTTTTAAATGTTTGTAGAGCATGGCGCGACCTCCTGCTTTCTCTGCTACTATGGAGACTGCAAGATGAACATTTTTACCAGAGAAGCATAAGTCAAGTGAGAATTTATTGAACTGTTTATACAGTGTGTATATAGGCTGATTTATTTTAAATGTTAACTGGTTATTCACTACTTTTGTTTAGATATTACATTGAAATTAAGAAGAACAGAGTGTTGGTTTTACAAAAAGAATTAACAGGTGAGCTGAATCTGGTGTTTGATTCCCTGGAATTGATTTTTATAATTTTTATAATTTAGGAAGTAATATATATTTAGAGAATTTATCTTTTTTGATTTGTGATACAGTTCCGCACTGATGAAGAATGATATCTGAAACATTTGCTTTTATTACGAACCAGTAAAAAATAACTTTATTTAAACACTGATTGGGTGAGTGGGCCTGTTTGTAACCAATTTGCATAGAATGTCATTAGCGCCTAATTGCTTCAGGCTCCTCCCTGAATAAAGTATTCCTTTTTATACTGAGACTGGCTGAGCTGGACAGCTACTTTTTGGAACAACATAAGTAGCCAGTTAATGGAAATAGAGGTTGAGGAGGTGGAGGGCGCATGGGGGATACTCAAGAGAGCACTAAAGACTGCCACAGATCAATGTGCCAGATGGGTCAGCAAAGCAAAAAAAAAAAAAAAAAGAAATCCTCTACAGTTTCCCAAGGAAGTGGCTACCACAGTCAAAGAAAAAAAGAAGACGTACAGCATATACTAGGAAACCAAAACTAAGAAAGACTGAGGGCCAGATATTCAAAGCTTTGCACCGGGCAAAAACCGTTTGCGCAGGTTTAGCTCGGGATTAGCGTGGGTCTGCTATATTCAAAAGGCCAAATAGCGCAGGCAAACTGCATTAGCGCCAGGCAAAATTATAATGTATGCAAGGGGCAAACTGACATGAATACAAGCGCAATGCTATATTCAGCGGCTAGCGCCGCGCTAAGTGGTTTAGCGCGACGTAGCATGGTGCACATTACCGCCCAGGAAAAGCTCATCTTAATCCTGGGCAAGCAGCCTTGCGCGACACTGTGGCTTTGCGCGGTGTTTGCGCAGGTTTAGCGCGACCCTAACAAATAAATATGACACATAGATAAAGCCAAACATAGAGGAAGCATTCTGCTAACTGATGGCATCACAATGATGCCATCATCTGCCACCAGTCCCAGTCATGCCAGGCAGTAAGTGGTGACCCTGCCACCAGTGGACAGCATGGCAGTGTGGCCATACAACACACACCTGTGGACTGCACTGCCGTGGACACCAACAAATGCCAGCACACACATGCAGCACTGTGGGCATGGAGGATGTTGAGGGGAGCATGTATGGGTGGCGAGGCTGTGCTACAGACCAGGTGTGGCCACAAGGCTGGGACACATCATGCAGTGCACATGGGCCAGTATTGGGAATACCCCAACACCAGTGTGCCTTTCGGATAATATATCCCCCGGCCACATACCTCACAGCTGTACAACTGCCATAGCACACAAAGCCAGGAATGTACATGTCACTGTGAGCATCCATGCCACAGGTGCAGCATCTGTGGGTCACACAACAGCGTAACAGTAATGTCCAGTGTCAGTAAACATCCGCAGGTTGGGCCTCTCACTGTGTATAGTGCAGTCATCATCACTGCCCTACACACCATAGGCATTGCTGTGTCCACACACTACTGGCCCCCCTTGCTACTGTAGTTGCTGCTGTGCACTGTAGCATGCCCTACAGTGTGACAGTTGCATGCAGCACCACCAACACCTGTGCCTATGCTGTCCTGTCCCCTGGGGTACAATATGCTATGCTATGCTGTACTGTTTACATGTAGCTATAATCGTGCACTGCCAGACTGACCTACAGGTGGAGCTGCAGTTGGACCTGGTCTGCCCCTGTACTTCCAGACTGACCTACAGCTGGCTCTGTGGGACCCTGCAGTAACGCTGGGCAAACTGCGTGCAAATCAGGGTATAATGAGATGCTAATCTGGTTGTTTGCCCAGAGACTACCTAAGTAGGCTCATTTGCATGGCACTTTTGAATATGGCACATTTTAGCTCTGGGCAAACGTGTTTGCTCCGGGCTAACTGCTTAGCTCCGCGCTAATGCAGCGCGGCGCTAACGGTACGAGGAATATTATATAGTTTTGATCACTGTTCTTTCTCATCTGCTGCTTCCTGCAACTGTACTGAGTCCATGCATTTGCTGGCACACATATTGGCCACGTAGTTCGTCTGTACCTGCCCTCACGTTACTGTGTACTGTGTTGTTGTTGTGGGTTGCACTTTCTGGTTGCTTTATTCAGTGCAGTCTTATTCCAGGGCAATGTTTGCCCTGCACTCCCAGCCCAGTTTGCATGGCCTCATTACCATGCTATATTCGGAAGCTGTTTGCCCTGGGCTATTCCATTTGAATATAGCTTGCTCTGTGCTCCGGGCTAAGTTTGCCCGCCGGGTAGTGCTAATTTTGCCCCGGGGCAAAGTTTTGAATATCTGGCCCTGAGTGTCATACAAGGAAAAAATGAGAAAGTCTAACAAACAAATTAGAAAGGCAAAAGCCCAGACAGAGGAAAAGACAGAAGGGGCAAAGAGAGGAGACAAATCATTTTTTAGATTTATTAGTGAATGTAGGAAGGCAAAAGGGAGGATAGTAAAGATTGCTACTGAAGAAGGGAAATGCACCAAACATGACCCAGAGAAAGCCGAAATCCTCAACAAATACTTCTGCTCAGTGTTTACCAAAGAGGACCCAGGGGATGGCCCATCCCTGAAAAAATGCAACACCCCAGGACCAGAGGTAGACACAAGTTCATTTACAGAAGCCGAAGTACGGAAGGTGCTAAATAAACTAGAAGCAGACAACGCCATGGGACCAGACGAGATGCACCCCAGCATCCTTAAGGAACTGGGGGCAGAATTAGCAGCCCCTCTGGCACTTCTATTCACAAAATCCTTGAAGAGCTGCATGGTACCCGAAGACTGGAAAAAGACAATAGTGGTTCCACTTCACAAATCAGGCAGCTGTGAATAGGCTAGTAATTATAGACCGGTGAGCCTCACATTTATAGTAGGGAAACTAATGGAGACACTACTCAAACAGAGGATCATAGCATTCCTCGAAACTAGTGGCCAACAAGACCCTAAACAGCACGGTTTCACAGCATGTAGGTCATGCCAGACAAATCTGCTTGAGTTTTTTGACTATGTTACAAAAATAGTGGATGACAGTGGGGCAGTAGATGCGGTCTACCTAGACTTTAGTAAGGCCTTCAACTCGGTTCCACACAGAAGGCTGGTAAAAAAGCTTGACCACACAGGGGAAAGTCCAGAAGTAGTCAGATGGGTACAAAACTGGTTACAAGGCAGAAACCAGAGGGTACAGGTTAATGGAATGCAATCAATGGAAGGCAGGGTGACCAGTGAGGTGTCCCAGGGCTCAGTGCTGGGGCCTTTACTCTTCAATGTGTTTATAGCAGACATTGCTGATGGACTGGAAGGGAAGGTGTGTCTGTTCTCAGATGACACCAAGATATGTAATGGTGAACACCTCAGAAGGAGTGAGCAAGATGGAAGCTGACCTAAAGAAACTGGCAGAAAGGTTTGGAGTGTGGCAGCTGAGATTTAACACCAAAAAGTGCAAGGTCATGCACATAGGAAAGAAAAATCCAAGAAAGGAGTATTACCTAGGAGGCGAAAGACTGGCATCCTCAAACCAGGAACAAGATCTGGGAATCATAATCTCAGATGACTTGAAGGTTAGTAAGCAGTGTGAGAAGGCAACATTGAAGGCCAACAGAATGCTGGGCTGCATTGGAGGGAGAATCACGAGCAGGAGAGAGGTGGTGCTACCACTGTACAGCTTGCTGGTCAGGCCTCACCTGGAATATGGAATCCAGTTCTGGAGGCCTCACCTCAGGAAGGACATTGACCAGGTGGAAACAATACAAAGAAAAGTGACAAAAATGATTCAGGGTCTGCAGTACATGTCCTACCAGGAAAGACTCAGGGAACTGAATATGTAATCCCTGGAGCAGAGAAGAGAGAGAGGGGACATGATTGAAACATTCAAGTACATAAAAGGCATTAACAAGGTACAGGCACAGGAACTTTTTCACTTCAAGAAGGGCTCCAGGACCAAGAGACATGACCTCAGGCTGCAGGAAGGGAAGTTCTCTACCAACACCAGGAAGTTTTTCTTTACAGAAAGAGTGGTGGATGCCTGGAACAGCCTGCCCCAAGACGTTATGTGGGTCAACACTGTGGGCCGGTTCAAGAATGCATGAGATAGACACAAGGGAGCCCTGACTACATAGGGCAACTAGAGTGTCAAAACAGGTCTAAAACAAAAGGGCAGACTAGATGGACCTAGCGGTCTCCTTCTGCCATCAACTTCTATGTTTCTGTGTTTATATTTAAAAAATATGAGTGCCAGGAAAAACAAAAATTGACCATCCTTATAATTCAAAAAATAACAAATAGTAAACCATCAGTTAATAAAATCATCACCTCGGGATTCTGGTGACATTGGAACCATACTGAAACATGAAGAAAACACAGAACCCGGGACTTCATTCATATTGTTTTTTTTTTATTTTGTTCTTATTCTTTGTTATTCTTTGTTAACTAGGTTAATTCTTTTGTTTACTTTGTAGGTGATTGGAAACCATGTTAAAGGTGATAGGAAACAGTTTTTACACCTGTAGATGCCCTCCTGTTGTCCCCTTGTCTATCCAATATTCTGATATGTTTTTGACCATTTATTGTTAAATGAATAATCTAAACGTGTCGCCTTTGTAACTATACTGAATTCCTCTCTCCTCAGCAGTTGCTGTTCTCTTTTTTCTTACCACCTGAACATTCCATGAAATCAATAACACCACTCCAAGCCATTCAGATGAATAGCATGAAATGGTGTTATACCCCAAATTTTCAACTTAGCCATTTCTTTACAGCACCTCATGAATGTGACAGCTGTCATTTTTCAAATCCTGTCCAAAATTTGTTTTTGCTTCACAAAAGTTGATTTTGCAGTCCCTGTGCAAAAAACAAACAAAAAAAAACCCCTTTAAGCCAGGAGTTAAACATTTTGTCTGCCCGTCTTCATGAGGCAGGGTCATAACAAGGCTATGTTGAAAATTTGCTGTAAAAATATTACAAACCATCACATTTATAACCCAATGTTACATTTTGCAAATGCACGCTTGTGTCTTTGGTATTTTACAATATTTTTACCCCAGATTCCCAGGCTGCAGCCCTATCAGTTCTGGCCAGAGTCTGTTTTACTTGTACTGGCACTGGGGATCTGAATTACCTCAGAGAATGTAACAGAACTCACTGACACCCTGCTAGCTCTTTAAATCTTTGTTGCAACACATTTCCTGCCAAGTCATTTGTCCCTAGGTGGATGATCAGGTGAGGTTTGCCCCCCCACCTTCTTTATCATTTCCTTGATCCTAGGCCCTGCCCACCCTGCTTCCATCCCTGGCACACTTTCAACGTTCTTTCTCCTGTTTGGTTCCCATTTCCTTACCCAGTGTATACCTTTAATAATTGAATCCCCAATGACCAACACCTTTTCCTCTCCCCCCACTCTTTCACTTTGTCCCCCTGTCCACCTCAGGTGGGCCAGCCTCCTTCCCATCTCTTGTTCCCTGTTTGACCTGCTGGTCCTCCTTTCTGTAGCCCCACTGCTCTCTCTTATCTCCTCCCTTGCCCCCTTTCTTCTGTTTCCTCCCTGGTGTCCCTTTCTATCTGCTTCCTGCCCCCCACGCTTTCCCTTTGTCCCTCTATCCACCTAAGGTGGACCAGCCACCTCCACCTTTGCTTGTTCCCCGTTCATCCTGCAGGTCTTCCTTTCTGCACCCCCACTGCTCTCCCTACCCTTTCTGCTGTATTCTCCCTGGTGTCCATTTCTATTCACTGCAGTCCCCTTTCTTCCTTGTTCTCCCACTATTCCACCGTCCCCTTAACTTTTTATTTATTTATTTATTGAACATATCGGAATTACAAACCTTTGAGTCAGAGACTCCTTTGCAAAGCCTCCTTGTCAAAATACAAGTTAACTGTATAATACAAATTAAAAGAACAAGTGGATAAATGAGGTACAGAGCTAGGTACAAGACATATAGAGGATAGACAACTATACCCTGTGTCACGACAAGCAGATAAGCAACAAACCGTATATTACATTAGGATAGTACAAAAAGTAACATAGAGCAGCAACATACTTGAGAACACTGAGGAGCAGGTACAAGCCTATCATTTTAGAGGTGAGGAGGACCACTCAGGAGGTGGATATAGACACAGTGTTTTAGAGATGGGGGAGAAGGTATGGAGGAGGAAGGGAGGAGGTGGAGGGTGTAACTCCTCCTTTACTGTGTATACCTTCGTCCTCTCTCAGTTGACTTTCCCCTCCTGCCCACATATTGCTGACCTTTTCCTTTATTTTTTTTTTTTAGCCCCGATCCCCCCATTTGCCCCCTGATCCTCCAGACCTGCCAGTACTGTAAACCTGTTTGATGCTGGTCCTGGTCCCCCTACTTCTGCACCTGCCTTAGTATCTCCTTCCCTTCCTTGCCCTCTGCCTCCTTGTGCAACTTTCCTTCCCCATATTCCATTTCTCCATACCTCCTGCCACTCCCTATTCCCATACCTCCTGGTCTATGTGTAGATGGTGTCCTGAAACACCCTGGTAACCCCCCATGCCCCTCCTTATTTTGCCATCCACCTGGTCCTTAGCAGTCCAAATCTGTTCCTCACTCCATTGTTCCCTCCTCCACCCCCTCACTCTCTCAAATTCCCATCTTAACCAGTTTAACTCTGCCTTAAGCTGCCCCAGTTGCCTGCACACCAGGCATCCCCCCGCTGTTCACATTATTCCTTCTTATTTATTTACCATCCCGTAATCAATAGTGGACAGTACCGAGCTGCCAGTTACCAATTGCAGGGCCCCAGGGGATATTGCATACCTGTGTCTGTAGAGGATTCCAAGCTTTATCTTCACGGTTTTGATGACGTGGTCTCTGTGTGTTGAGAAAGACAGGGTGTCATTCAGGTGTATTCCTAATTATTTGAATGACCTGGCTTGTTCCAGTGTTTCCCCTTTTTGGCTAAGAACGATCAAAGGGCTGCTTTTTTTCTTGTTGTGAGGCATTGCAAACAGCATATCTTTAGTCTTTTTGTAGTTAAGTAGAAATCTGTTTTGTAGGGATCACTTTTCAAGTTTTTGAAAGCTGTCCTATAGTACCGTGATTATTTGGGTCAGTTGCTTGCCTGGAACAGAGATTAACGCATCATCAGCATATGGCAGCATGTTTGCTGGGCATGCAGAGGCTAGGGAGTTCATGAACAAGCTGAAAACAGGGGGCCAGGTATGGACCCTTGGGAGACTCCAAGGGCCACTTCCCTTGGGTCAGACAGTGTTCCGTTTATTTTGACGCACTATGTTCTATGTGAAAGGTAGCTACCAAACCAAGATACAGTTTCAGGGGACAGGCCAAGGGTCAGTAGGTAAGTAAGACAGAGCTGATTTTTCACTGTATCGAATGCTTTAGTGAGGTCTATGAAAATGGACTCCACTACCATACCATTGTCCAGTACATTGTACAAGTGGGTAGTGAAGTCTATCAGTACGGTCATGGTGCTATGTTTTTTTCCAAAACCCTTGTTGTTGTGCACACAGGAGGTTGTACTTATTCATATACTCAGTTAATTGGTCGGATACAATCCACTCATGGGCATTTGAGAGAGGGAGTAATATGGTTATAGACCTATAGTTTGCCAGGCTGGTTCTCTCCCTACTTTTGAATACGGGGCTGACAAGTGATGACTTCCACCTGTCTGGGTATACTCTCATTCTTAGGGGTAAGTTGAACATTTTTGTAAGGGGTGAGTCTAGCTCATTAAGAGTGAGTGCTACAAGCTTCATGTCGATCATGTTGCCTCCAATCCTGTTTTTTCCTAGGACCAGCGTAATATATTTTACTGTATCAGCCCTAGAGATTTGCTTGAAATAAAATGGGGGTGTGCTGGAGTTATGGAAGGGGGGGAGTCCGTGTTAGGGAGCTACACAGGAGGCTGTGTGGATAGGTAGTCAGGGGGTAGTACAGTGCTTAAGTCAGTAAAGGCAACATTGAAAGCATTTGCTAGTTCTTTGGGTTCTTGTAGTGTGCCAGACGCAGTGATGATTAGGTCTGGTGATGCTTCAGAGTCCCTGCCAGTAAGAGTTTTTATGGAGTTCCAGAAATCTCTTATGCTACCCCAGCTCCTATCCAGTAGTTCTTTATAGTATGTGGCTTTGGCCTTCCTTATTAGCTTGGTGCACTTATTTCTGAATGCCTTATAAGCAATGTAGTCAGCTTGCTTACCAATTACCCTTGCTATGTGCCAGAGGTTGTCATGGTACTGCATGAGCTCAATGAGAGAGTCTGAGAGCCAAGGGTTGGTATTCCCTTTAATTTTCTTGGATTTGATTGGGGCAAAGATGTTACAGGCATTTGTGAAGATAGTAGTAAAGTAGTCTAGGGCCAGATTTGCATCACTAGCACTGTCTAGGGGGGACCAGTCAGCCCTTTTTAGATATTGTTTAAAAGACTTGGTCTATCTGTTCCTTATTGAATTTTTTTTTTATTGTGAGCTTAGGGGTGCACTTCATTGATTTATTTGTCCATGAGCACATCACAGGGAAGTGGTCACTGAGCAAGTCCGGTAGTACAGCTACATCTGTGATGTGCTTGGGGCAAGTGGAGAGTAGCTAGTCAATAAGGGAGCTTGTGCCAGTGTGGTAGTTTTGTCTAGTGGCATGAGTTACCACTTGTGTGAGGTAGAGGCTAGAGATTTGGTCTTTTAGGATGGAGATATCTTGAGCCAGCCAGTTTGTGTTGAAATCTTGAACAACAATCAATTCCCAGGTCCACTTGACCTGTTTTATGTGTTCTATGAACTGCTCTATGCCTGTTGCTTGCTTCCCAGGAGGTATGTAAACCCTGGAGAGCATCATTGTCTTGCTCTGGTGGCCTATGGTTAGCTTAATGGATAATATCTGTGTCTCTCTTGTTATTAGGCTGTTGGGCAACATCTGACCTTTGATTTCATTACTCAGATAGACCAGGCATACACCCCATGTTTGGACAGTCGGTCCTGTTGGAAGGTGGTGTAGCCATTAAGGAACACAGTGGCATCCAGGATCTTGGGGAGAGCCAGGTTTCCATAAGCGAGATTATTTCAGGCTTGTGCTGCACGACCTGGGCCTGGAGTTGTGGAAATTTGCATAGTAGGCTACCTTTGTTGATTGAGGCAAGTTTGAGGTGGCCCTGTCCTTTGTATTATCAGTCCGGGGGTGGGGGAGGGTTTGGTTGTATGTTCCTAGACAGGAGGAGCATGATGATTATCAGTTTTCTGAAGGAGTGTTTCCAGTAGGCCCATGGGCTGCAAGTATGCTTGCAGTAGGTTAGCCTGTGCCTATGGCATTATCAATTAGTGTGCGAGCATGGAGTAGGATGGTGATAGAAATAGGTGAGAGGGTATGCAATCTGTAGTTTATATATAGGTGTGTTTAACAGGTCAGCTGCCGGTCCCCTTGTTGTACCAGGAGGCTGTAGTATGGTGTTTGAGGTAGAAGGCTGGTATGGCAAGGATGTTGCCATGGGTTTCCCATCTGCCATTCCATATAGAGTGGTCATGAGTAGGATGACTGAGAGTGTGATACACCTGGATGTTCCAAAAATTGTTGACCAAGGTTGGGCAGCCTGGTTAGGGAGCCAGTGGATTGCCAAATATTGCAAGCTCGCATGTCCAGCCATATTGTAGAAAACTGCCGCTCTGCATACCTCTCAACTGCTATGAATTGCGCATAGCACAATGATTTTCACACTCAAATTCACCCTTGCTCCGCATAGGTTTACCAATGTTCCTCATAATGTTAGAGCCGTTTCTGGACACACAAACTAAGTTGATAGAAACATTCCTTATCACTAACTAGATGGGACCCACTATATGTAGACATACTATTGTTTAAAATAAGAAAGTGCTACACATTCTGGCCCTTTGCTATGATTTTTGAAGGCCAGTGCTATGATTTTTAATGCTGAGAGGTTGAGAGATATGCCGCTCTGCATCCACTGCACTGAACTACCTGCCCTCTCCCCTCCTGCCACCAGTATCCTCCTGTTTTCCTCCTCCTCCACCCCACCCCTATTCCTCTCTTCCTGTGCCAGCTGCCAGATCCCCACATCCTCCTTCCTTTAACTTTGCTTTGTGGATCTGGTGCTCCCAGCCCCGACCTTCTATCCACTGCAGTCCCCCTCCCTCCTTGTTCTGTCACTATTCTACCTTCCTCTGCACCAGAGGGAAAGGGGAGTTTACCTTCTCCTGTAGCACAGTTACCTCTGCTGCCCTATGAGGTGTGGACTGCAGTCCTCCCTGTGGATACCCTGCCGATGCCCCAGACGCTGTTTAGTCAGGATGCCACACTTCTGCTTCATGACGCTCATGCTTTGGTGCCACTCATGTGAGTGGTTGCTTGGCCCCCTGAGTCATTTATAGGGACTACAGCCACCCTATTGGTGTGCTGCAGCCATGTGGTCCACACCCTCCATCAATTGGCACCAACTCCTCGGGCCTGAACCATTCCTCTGCTCACTCCCACACTCTTCCCAGTCCCCGAACTCCACACAATCCTCAAATAAGTTAGTGTTGCCTGTTTTTATTTTTACAGCATTTATTCAGCCTCACATTCCAAACACAATGAACAAATTCCACATTTATCTGGTTTCCTGCTCCAGCATCTCCTCCTGTTAATTGCAGCAAGCCATCTGAAACACTGAGGGAGATCAGAATGAGGACTACAGTCTGCTAAAGTAGGGACTTTTTTAACTTCATTGACAGCCATGGAAAACCTACACTAGTCAAGATGGACAAGTAGAGGGTTATCTGCACTAGTTCTGGTCAATTTGCAATATGCTCTGGACAAGGAAAACAATGTTAAAATTGACCCTCGCAGGATATGTCTGCCCCTATTTTCAAAGTAGAACTACATCCAAACCTGCTGGGCCATCTACTAGATGGCCTAACAGCATCTAAAGTTTGCATCCAAAACCAGACGCATCCAAACAGTAGGCAACTCACAATTTTGTCCATTTTCTGCTGCAAATTGTGACTTTTTGTTGTAAATGGATAAAACTTCTGAAAATAGTAGCAGGGCTGCCTGTATGCAAGTGCATCAATGAAGATGCAGGTGCAGGATGCATTTGCATCTAGATCCAACCCTTTTCAACCCCCCCCCCCTTTACATAGACACATAGACAATGATGGCAGAAAAAGACCAACAGTCTATCTAGTCTGCCTGAGTTCCCTATTTAGCCCTGGGATCCTCTGTCCCTCCAGGGTCCTATCCCTCCCCATCCCTCCACCCTGAGCTACCACAACACCCTTCATTCTGTCCCAACCGTGCAAGAAACCACCAACAGTTTTAATACCCACCACTTTGGCTGGTGGTCTGTTCCATGACTCTGCCACCCTTTCTGTAAAAATAATACTTCCTCATGTCCCTCTGAACTCCCTTCCTGACAGTTTCCACTAATGTCCATGTGACCACAAAGTAGTATACAAGCTAAACAGTTCCCCACAGTTCACCTTGTTAATTCCTTTCAGGAACTTGATGGTCTCTGTCATAGTTCCCCTCTCCCTTCTTGTCTCCAGTGAGTACATGTTCAGTGCTTGAGGCGCTCCTCATAAGACCTGCCTTGCTGGCCCTGAATCATTTTCGCTACTCTGCACTGTATCATCTTTAGCTTATCCCTATCCTTCATGAGGTGAGGACTCCAGAACTGGGTGCAGTACTCCAGGTGTGTCCTCACTAAGGATCGGGTGTAGGAAAACTGATCGCTGGAAAGCTGGTCACAGGAAATTTGGGCACAATTAAACATCTAGAAATTTGGTCACACATTCGAATGTTCTGAAATGCTCCTAATTTGAGCATGTGACACAAGAAAGTTATTTTGCTCCTAAGAAAATGTTATGATCAAATGAATTTGTGGTCAGACTGTTATGTTAGTACATTATCCAAAGTGCGCTTTACACACCTCCAACAAATTTTGGTTTTCCGTGTAACTTGTTTGATGTACATAAATCCAGCACAGCATAGTTTCTGGCCACTCCTGGCAGTGGTTATGAACTCCATGATGTCGCATTGAACACTAATTCACTTTATTGTCAGTGAAAATGTCAGTGTAAAATGTAAATGAAACTAACCTGTTTGTCAGTGCTTCAGTAGCGTGTTAAATTAGCTTCAAATATGATCTCAATCTTTATTTGTCAAAAAACAAAAGCACTATTCCAAATTTGACCAAAGCGCTTGTACAATAAAATGAAACAGATCAAATAAAACAATCAATTTAAAATCTCATAATATCTAAAAATTCCCAATCACTTTAAAACTCATTTAGGTATACCATTAACTATAATTTAAATAAACTATCATAAAAAATTCTACAGACAATGTGGAAAGGCCATAGTAAATAAGTGGGTTTTGAGAGCACTTTTAAAGCTCTGGATGGTCAGGCACTCTCGCACCCGGCAAGGTAAAGAATTCCACAGGGTAGAGGCCAGAAAAACAAGAGTGGGCCTCCGAGGTCTTCCGTTGGACTCTGGGAATCTCTAGCAATCCTTTGTCGAAGAAGCGGAGCAGGCGGAAAGGGCGATAGGGACACAGGAGATCTTGCAGATAATGGGGTCCTTGCCCGTGTAGGGCTTTATAGGTCAGTAACTCGACCTTGAAGGTGATCTAACACTGGACTGGCAGCCAGTGCAGTCCGCGGTGCACAGGCGTGATGTGATAAGATCTTGAAGTGCCAGTCAATAGCCTGCTCTGCGGTGAACATTTGCATTTTGTACAATAGGTGCACATATTCTGTGAAATAACACAATGTCCTGCCTGTATTGAATTTAAAAGGATAAATTGATAAGCTTTCTTCAGCCAGTGTGACCACATTTCCAGCCGTTTAATTGTTCCCAATTTTCCTGTGACCAATCTTCCATACCCCCCTAAAGAGCTATATAAAGGAATTATTACCTCTTACTTTCTACTATCAGTACCCCTCCCAATACATCCCAGCATTCTACTTGCTTTGCTATATGTCTTGTTGCACTGACTCAGTTGTTTGAGGGAGTCACAGTTGATAACTCCAAGGTCCTGTTCCTCAGCCATAGTGTTTAATCTCACCCCACTCATCCAGTACTTTGTCCTGGGGTTTTTGTTTTCTAGGTGCATTACACTGCAGTTTTTGGTGTTGAATTTCAAGTGCTAAACCTTAGACCATATCCCTCTAGCTTTTATAAGTCACTCTGGATTTCCCTGATTCGCTCATCGCTACCTACCCTTCCACAGAGCTTAGTGTCATCTGCGAAGAGACACAGACTGCCCTGGATTCCCTTACCAATGTCACTGATGAACACATTGAAAAGGACCAGACCCAGAACAGATCTCTGTGGTACCCCACTCATGACTCCCTCTCTTCCGATTTTATCCCACTAACCACAACCCCATGCTGCCTCCCCTGTAGCCAGTTACCTACCCAGTTTACTATGACCTTAACTGCACCTCGATCTTCTTCAGCAAGCATTTGTGAGGCACCAAGTGAAAAGTCTTGCTGAAGTCAAAGTAGCACAAATCCACAGTATGGTCCCTATCCACGTCCCTTGTCACCCAGTCAAAGAAAACTATCAGATTATTCTGACAAGACTTCCCTCCCTGCCATAAATTCTTGTTGCTTACTGTCCTGGAGACCGCTCCTCTCCAAGTAGTCCATGACATCCTCTTTGATCACTGACTCCATCAGCTTCTGTGTAATAGAGGTAAGACTGACAGATCTGTAGTTCCCTGCCTGTTGCTTGTCCCTTCTTACAGTATGGAGCAGAACTATGTCTGCCACCCTCTGATCCTTCAGAACTACCCTATCCTTAGTGATCTGTTTAATAGACCTACCATGGGCTCAGCCAGTACTGCTGCCAGCTCCCTGAGTAACCTTGGATGCAACCCATATGGTACTGGGGCCTTATCTATTTGTAGGCCTGACAGCCCTTTCTGGATCCTTTTGATGTGAATATTGACTGTGACATCTCAGGTATCCCCTTAGTGGCCACTCTGATGCCACTCTCTGGCAAGAGCTCACTGCCCTCCCTAGTGAAAATGAACCAAAGTAATCATTAAGGACAATGGCCTTTTGCCTGTCCTCCTCTATCACCCTACCCTCCTCAGCTAGCCTTATGATTCCTCCCACCTTTCTTCTTTTTTCCCCTAACATATGGAAGAACTATTTTCTTCCACTTTTGACCCCCTCCACAGTACGCAGTTCTGTGCCTTCTTTTGCCTCTCTATCCACCCTCTTTGAAACATAGAAACATAGATTTTGACGGCAGATAAGGACTGCTTGGCCCACCCAGTCTGCCCATTTCCCTACCTGTTGGATAAGCTGCAGATCCTAGTTAACCAGCAGCCTACTTCTTCCTACCCCCACCCCCTAGAATTGCCTTATGACTGTCCCATGCATGCTTGAATTTCCACCACTGTTTTTGACTCCACAACCTCCTCGGAAGGCCATTCCATGCATCCACAACCCTCTCTGTGAAAAATACTTCCTTAAATTACCTCTGAGCCACCCCCTTCTATCTTCACATTGTGCCCCTTGTTCTTGCACACCTCTTTTTTGAAAGATGCTACCCTCTTGGACTTTGTTGATTCCTTGAGATACTTGAAAGTTTCTATATTCTCCCCCTCTCTCCTTTCCTTGAGGCTATACATATTCAGCTCCTTAAGTCTCTCTTCATGTCTTCCGGTGCAGGCCCTGCACCATTTTAGTGCCCTCCTCTGGACAGCCTCCATCCTGTCTATATCCTTACGGAGATTGGGTCTCCAGAACTGCACACAGTACTCCAGATGGGGTCTCACCAACTGTCTGTACAGAGGACAATAACTTCCTGTTTTCTGCTGGTGATGCCTCTCCCTATGCATCCCAGTATCCCCCAGCCCTCCTTGCTGCCCTCTCACATTGCTTTCCACCTTTAGGTCATCTGATATGACTACCCCGGTCCCTTTCCACTTTGTTGTTGTTAGTATCTCACCCCCATTGTGTACTCTTCCCTGGGTTTTGTTTCCAGGTGCATTACCTTGCACTTCTTAGCATTGAATCTAAGCTGCCATACATTTGACCATTCCTCTAACCTTGCCAAGTCCCTTCTCATCCTTTCCACCCCACCTTGTGCATCAACTCTGTTACAGATCTTTGTGTCATCTGCCAAGAGACATACTTTCCTTCTAGTCCTCTGCAATATAGATAAAGACATTGAAGAGGACCGGTCCTAATACTGAACCCTGTGGTACCCCACTAGTAACCCCCCTTTCTTCATAGTGGACTCCATTTACTATTACTCTCTGTGTCCTATTCTCCAGCCAATTCTTTACCCAGGCTGGCTAACTTGTATATTAATCTTTTGTGTGGGACTGTGTCAAATGCCTTGCTGAAATCTAGGTAGGCCATGTCCATTGCCCCTCCCTGATCTACTACTTTGGTCACCCAGTCAAAGAAATCTATCAGATTTGTCTGGCATGACCTTCCTGCTGTGAATCCATGCTGTCTTGGGTCCTGAGCCCCTCTGGCCTCTAGATACTCAACAATTCTTTCCTTCAGAAGTGATTCCATCATTTTCCCTACCACTGAGGTTAAACTAACAGGTCTGTAGTTTTCTGCTTCTGCCTTGCTCCCCTTTTGTGAAGGGAATCACATCTGCCCTCCTCCAGTCCTCGGTACCCACTCCATCCTCCCATGATTTGTTAAAGAGGGTAGTCAGTGGTGTCACTAGTTCTACCCTTAGTTCTTTTAGAATTCTGGGATGAATCCCATCAGGCCCCATTGCTTTGTCCCTTCAGTTTTAAGAGTTCTTTCAGAACCCTTTCTTCTGTAAATGGGCTGGCATCAACTTCTGTATCCAGAGTGTTTCTACTGTTTGTTAGGTACTCTCCCCACTTCCTTTGTAAATACTGAGCAAAAATATTTGTTTAGTATCTCTGCCTTTTCACAGTCACCCTCTGCCCACCCTCCTCCTCTTTATTAAGCCTCACTAGCCCTCCTTGGTCTTTCTTCACTCCCTGATGTACCTATAAAAGGTTTTATCCTCTTCTTAACAGAGTTGGCTATCTTTCCTCGGTTTGGGCCTTTGCTGTTCTGACTGCCTTCCCAGCTTCCTTTGCTTTAACTGATACAGTTCCCTGTCCTGCTCCTTCTGTGATTCCTTGTACTTCCTGAATGCTTTCTTTTTCTCTTGAACCTTCACTGCCACTTCCTTTGAGAACCATAGTGGTTTCTTACATCGTTTCATTTTGTTAATTTGCTTCACACAAAGGCTTGTTACCTCTGTGATGGCAGTTTTTATTATTCCCCATTGTACTTCCACCCCTCCTTCCTGCCCATTTGCTAGTGCATTCCTTAGGCACTCACCCATTTTGGCAAAGTCAGCCCTCCTAAAGTCCAGTACTTTTGCCTTTGTATGGCTTGACTCTATTGCTGTGTTTATTGTGAACCATACTGTTCGATGGTCGCTAGTTCCCAGATGGCTACCCACTTCTACATCTGTGATCCTCTCTTCATCTCCATTTGAGAGAACCAGGTCTAAGATTGCTCCCTCTCGAGTGGGCTCCAATACTAGTTGTCTAAGGCATGCCCCTTGTAGGGCATCTAGAATAACCCCACTATTTGAAGTGTCTTCTGCAACTGCATTCCAGTTAACATCTGGCATATTCAGATCACCCATCAGCAATATCTCCCCTTTTTCTGCCATTCTAAGTATTCTTTCTATCATTTCCTTGTCCATTTCCTCCCCTGAGAGGGTCTGTCTCCCTAACCCTGTGCGGATTGTGGTGCCATTGCTGGTCTCAAATTTACCACAAGTGCTTCTTCTCCTCCCTGTTTTCCCTTTTGTTCTGTTGCCTTGATTCCTTCCCTTATGTAAAGTGCTACTCCTCCTCCTCTTTTACCCTCCCTGTCCCTCCTGTAGATAGTGTATCCTGGTATGTTTATGTCCCAGTCATGGTTTTGTGTGTACCATGTTTCTGTGACTGCCACTATATACAGATGTTCCTCCTCCATCAAGGCCACTAATTCAGGAAGCTTGTTACTCAGACTACGGGCATTGGTACTCATTGCTCTCCATTTTTTGATGGCTTTACCTTCTTTTGCAGCACCCCCCACTGCCCTGTCTACTTCGGTCTTTTTCTCATTTAGTACCCTGTTTTGTAGGGAGAGCTGGGATTTTCCTGCTGTTTATCAGTGCCTCCCTTGAATAGTTTAAAAGCTTGCCAATGAAGCCTTTAAACCAATTGCTCAAAGACTTGTTCCTTCCTGGACAGATGCAGACCATCCTGCCAGTATAGGCTGGTGTCCTCAGGTGGAACCCCAGTCCCCAATGAAGCCAAACCCTGTGCCCCACACCATTTTTCAACCATTCATTAAACTACATGGTGCAAAGTACCTCGCTTCACTCATGCCATTGACAGGCAGCACCTCAGAGAAGGATATTGTGTGCTACTTGTCTTAGGCCCCTCCCAATTCTACAAAGTCCTTCTGCACTGCTCTAATCTCATGATTAGCCAAGTCATTTGTCCCTAGGTGGACAATGACGCCCAGCTCAGATTCCGTGCAGCTGTTCTCGTGATCCTGAGGATGCGCTTCCTGTCTCTCAAGCCATGGCACCAGGCAGGCACCTTACTTCAGTTTTCCCTGCTCCCCCAGTTCTATCCCCTAATAATTGAGTCCCCCACCAGGAGCTGCTTCCTTTCCTTGTGGTGTCCTCTGTCTCCTTCCTGTGGGCCTCCTTGTGACAGTTGTCCTCAGCCTCCTTAATCTCCTCTGCAGGTGCATCCATAGGGAGCTATGCTCCCCAGAATGTGTATGGATTGGATGTGTGGAACAACTGACTGGGTGTGCCTCTGTTCCACCATCCTCACCCTCCTGAGCCCACTGTGGTCCAACTGCTGTGCTTTCTTCGCAACCTCTGAGGGTAGTGGTGGTGGCTCTGGTGCTCCCTGGATGGGGAGTTCCTTCCTCATCCAGTGTGGCCTGGGGAAGGTCCCTTACTATTGTCCAGTGTGGCTGAAGACGGGCAAGCTTCTTCCCTCAGGGCAGAGAGTTGTCTGCAAATAGGGCAGCATCTCAGCCTCCAGAAACACTCCCTGAACACTGCTGCCCCACAGCCATTACATTGCACTACTCCCACATTTTTTTTTGTGTGTGTGTGATTGGTTTGTAATATAGAAATATATATATATATATTTATATTATACAATGTGTATGCTTATATTGTCAGTGCAGTGTGCTAGAGAGGATATGACAGTGATATGCACCTTGCACTCTTGAGAATGATGTCAGAACCCCAGGTATAAAGGAACTATTTCCAGGGGTGGGTGGGTGAGGGTGGAAGGGTTGGCCTAAACTGTGCCCTCACAAAACAATCAGCTAAAAGCTCTGACCCACTGCTGCAATGAGTGCCTTCCTGTCAGCAAGATGCCCTACACAACAATTTGACAGAGAAAATACCCTGCCAATCAAACAGAGAAAAATCCACACATCCAAGTCAGACACAGGTAATCCTCCCCAGTCCCAAAACAGGCCTGGTGGTTTGTGCTCTGAAAGCTGTCAGCCCCAAAATAAGTCAGCTGTGCTGTAAACTCTTCCTGCACTGAAAATGTTAAGAATTGTAACAAACAAATGTAAACCTAGATCCACCTCCTCTGTTGCTTGAAAGACCGTTCTTTTCCTGTTTCACACTGCAGGTTTTGTCTATGACCACCTCAAACCCCAGTAACTTGTTAAAATATTTTAACTATCACAAACTCCTACACACCAGTAAATTATTTAAAAATAGTTTCTGTCCTAAAATCCTAGTAGTCAATCCAGCTACCCTCAAGGTAGCCTCCTTATTTTTCAGTAAGTATTTTCCAAATTCTTACTCCCCCCGCTTTTCTTTATACTTGCTGAAGGCCTTTTTCTTGGCCCTCACTGCTTCCCTGACTCTTGCCGAGAACCATACTGGTCTCTTGAACATGTTCTTTTGGATTACCATTCTCATGCATAACTTAGATGCCTCAAGAATGGCACCCTTTATTGTCCTCATCTCTCTTCCTTCCCACATGTTGTCCACTTCAGCTAACTTTTCTCTGACTAGCTCCCTCAGCCTGTTGAATTCAGCCACTCTAAAATCAAGGACTTTAGATCTTGATTGGGGTCTTCTGGGCCCAAGGGCCAGTTTGAACCAAATGAAGTTATGGTCACTCTTTTGCCAGTGGCTTCCCTATTCTCACAGTTCCTACCAGCTCTGAGTTAGTGAGAACCACGTCAAGCACTGTAGTCTGCCTGGTGGGTTCCTTAAGCAGCTGTACCGGTAGACAGGCCTGGAAGGCATCCAGCAAGGCCCGACTTCTGGTGCTTATGGCCATTGGAGCATCCCAATCGATGTCTGGCAGGTTCAGATCACCCACCATCACTACTTCCCCCTTTGCCACCCCATCTTTCAAGTTCTTCTCTGAGCTCTCTGTCCCCCTCTGGTCCTTGCCCCAGAGGTCTAGAGATCACTCCAAGTGCAGTGTCTTGCCTAAGGCTACCTTGAGTTGTACCCACAGCAACTTTGTCTCCCCATTACTACCCTATATTTCACTACCTTGATGCCATCATTGACAAAAAGGCCTTCTCCTCTCTGTCTACCTGTTCCTCTATCCCTCCTCAATACTGAGTACCCAGGGATCCTCATTTACAGTTCTGAAGTTCTGGCACATGAAGGACTTAAAACCATGAGACACAGAAAAAGTAGCAAAAATTATCCATGCTTTCATCACCACTAGGCTGGACTGCTGAACCACTCTTTACCTAGGGCTGTTTGGAAGACTGATGCATCGACTGCAGCTAGTGCAGAATGCTGAAGCCTGGATGTTGGTGGGATACTCATGGAGTGACCTCGTTATACCAGTCTTGCATGCTGTGCACTGGGTGCCTCTGCATTTGCACATCACCTTCAAGATTTGCTTGTTAACATGCAATGCCCTATGTGGTCTGGGAATGGACTACTTAAAAGAGCTCCTGATTCCATACCACCTAGTCTGCCCTCTTAGCTCCACTGATACAGGTTTGCAGGCTGTCCCTCCTGCTAGGCTTAAATCTCCAGGTGACGAAGCCTTTGGAGTGGCAGCTCCTATTCTTTGGAATTCACTCCCATTCCACATCTGGATACCTGAATATGCCAGATGTTAACTGGAGCATCTTTGCTGCAGCCACATCCGAGAGCAGGGCCATTCTCAATGCCCCACAGTGGGGCATGCCTCAGACAGCTAGTTGGAACCCACTTGGGAGAGAGCAATCTTAGACCTGGTACTCTCAAATGGGGATGGAGAAAGGATCTCAGATCTAGAAGTGGATAGCCATCTGGGAACAAGTGACCAACCACCAAACAGTGTGGTTCACGATAAACTCAGCTGTAGAGTCAAGCCATACAAAAGTGAAGGTACTGGACTTCAGGAGGGCTGATTTTGTCAAAATGGGAGAGTGCCTTAGAAAAGCACTAGCAAACAGACAAGAAGGAGGGGTGGATTAACAATGGGGAAACATCAAAACTGCCATGATAGAGGCAACGAGCCTTTGTGTGAAGCAAATAAACAAATCAAAATGAAAGAAAAAACACTATGGTTCTCAAAAGAGGTGGCAGGGAAGGTTAGGGAGAAAAAGATAGCATTCAGGAAGTATAAGGAAACACAGAAGAAGCAGGACAGAGAACTGTACCAGTTAAAGCAGAAGGAAGTGGGGAAGGTAGTCAGACTAGCAAAGGCCCAAACCAAGGAAAAGATAGCCAACTCGGTTAAGAAGGGGGATAAAACCTTTTATAGGTACATTAGGGAGTGAAGAAAGACAAAGGGAGGGATAGTGAGGCTGAACAAAGAGGAGGGTGGGTTGGCAGAGAGGGACAGTGAAAAAGCAGGGATACTGAATGAATATTTCTGCTCAGTATTCACAAAGGAAGAGGAGGGGGAGGTGCCTAATCCAGTCAATAGAAGCACACTGGATAGGGGGGTCGATATCAGTCCTTTCACAGGAGAAAGGGTTCTGAAAGAACTCCTAAAACTGAAGGTGAACAAAGCAGTGGTGCCTGATGGTATTCACCCCAGAATTCTAAAAGAACTAAGGGCAGAACTAGTAACACCATTGACTACTCTTTTTAACAAATCATGGGAGGATGATGTGGTACCTGAGGACTGGAGGAGGGCGGATGTAATCCCCCTTCACAAAAGTGGGAGCAAAACAGAGGCAGGAAACTACAGACCTGTCACTTTGACCTCAGTGGTAGGGAAAATGATGGAATCACTTCTGAAGGAAAGAATTGTTGAGTACCTAGAGGCCAGTGGGGCACAGGACCCAAGGCAGCATGGATTCACAGTGGGAAGGTCTTGTCAGATGAATCTAATTGATTTCTTTGACTGGATGACCAAAGCAGTAGACCAGGGAGGGGCTGTGGACATGGCCTACCTAGACTTTAGCAAGGCATTTGACACAGTCCCGCACAAAAGATTAATAAACAAATTAGCCAGCCTGGGAGTGGGTCCCAGGGAGGTAGCCTGGCAAACATAGGACAACAGGATGCAGAGGGTAATAGTAAACAGAGTCCACAGTGAAGAAAGGAGGGTTACTAGTGGGGTACCGCAGGGTTTAGTACTGGGTCCGGTCCTTTTTAATGTCTTTATAAGTGACATTGCAGAGGGACTGGAAGGAAAAGTATGTCTCTTTGTAGACGACACAAAGATCTGCAACAGGGTTGATACACAAGGTGGGGGTGGAAAGGATGAGAAGGGACTTGGCAAGGTTGGAGGAATTGTCAAATGTATGTCATCTTAGATTCAATGCAAAGAAATGCAAAGTAATGCACCTGGGAAACAAAAGCCCAGGGGAAGAGTAACAATGGGGGGTGAGATACTGACAACAACAAATATGGAAAGGGACCTGGGGGTAGTTATATCAGATGACCTAAAGGTGGGCAAGCAATGTGAGAAGGCAGTAAGAAGAGCTGAGGGGATACTGGGATGCATAGGGAGAGGCATCACCAGTAGAAAACAGGAAGTTGTTATCCCTCTGTACAGACAGTTGGTGAGACCCCATCTGGAGTACTGTATGCAGTTCTGGAGGCCCCATCTCCACAAAGACATAGACAGGGTGGAGGCTGTCCAGTGGAGGAACACAAAATGGTGCAGGGTCTGCACCAGAAGACATACTGAAGAGAGACTAAAGGAGCTTAATATGTATACCCTTGAGGAAAGGAGGAAGAGGGGGACATGATAGAAACTTCAAGTGCCTCAAGGAATCAACAAAGTCTAAGAGGTAACATATTTCAGAAAAAGAGATGTGCAAGAACAAGGGGGCACAATTTGAAGATGGGGGGATGGCTCAGAGGTAATGTGAGGAAGTATTTTTTCACGGAGAGGGTTGTGGATGCATGGAACAGACTTCCTGAGGAGGTTGTGGAGTCAAAAACAGTGGAGGAATTCAAGAATGCATGGGACAGACATAAGGCAGTTCTAGTGGGGGGGTAGGAGGAAGTAGGCTTTTGGTTAACTAGGATCTACATACAGCTTATCCATTAGGTAGGGAAATGGGCAGACTAGGTGGGCCAAGCGGTCCTTATCTACCATCAAGTTATATGTTTCTATATGCTCAGCTAGCATGGTGCCTCACTGAAAATATTCTTGTTTGATCAAGTTTATTCATTATGGTGCATCTTGATTTTCTCTGCCGGTTATTGCTTTAATGTTTTATTGTGAAGTGTCATGAATAGGATCTTACTCTGTGAAGCGCTCATAGCCCATCATGGATTGGGTGCTATATAAATAAACTTGCCTTGCCTTGCTTACTGGCATACCAGCTACAGAAGCAACAACACTTAGCCACAATCCCTTCTCTAACACACCTGGTTGCAGACATCTGCATACATAATTTCTAGAGATCGCTCAATCATTTAGAACTTACTATTGGGGATCACATTATGCTTTCATTCTGAAAGGATGCATGTGGATTGGCTCTACTCGGGCCAGTAGTGTAGCAAATTCCCAGAGGGCCTGGGTGCAAGGGTATGTTATAGGGCCCCCCTGGTTTTGAATAGACATCAAACCTCATGGGCCCGGGTGCGACTGCACCCCTGTAGCTATGCACCGACTTGGGCTATTAAAATAAGGTGCTCTAGACTTATTGATTGGCCCTTTTACACTTTTCTGAATCTCTTTATTCTAAATTTATGGCTGACTCATAAGAAACACCAGCTGTGGAGATATCGGAGACTTCTCCCCTATCTTCTCCAGTTGCTACCATCGCACTGTCGGCTGCTCACTAACTCGCCGGAAGAAGAAGTTATTGAGGGGATTCACAAGCACCTGGATAATTTTCTAACCGAGCTCGCTTCCATAAAGCTCATACTCTTTGAGGTTGCAAATGATTTTAAATTGGTGAAATCATCTCGGGAGCATCCTACCCAACATATTGGGGATGTCGAAGCTAGAATAAGTTTGATTGAAGACACCCAGCAGTGGGTTGAGTGTGAAATGCTTGAGCTGTACAAGAAAGTGAGTAAACTAGAGGATCACCTCAAAGATCAGGAAAACTGCAGCTGAGAGAATAATTTAATATAAGTGGGTATCCCAGAAAAGGCCGAAGGGTCTGACATGCTTCAATTTGTTCAAAATCTGTTCCTTGAAATAGCTGCCCCCCCCCCCTTATGCCACCTGTTATTCCTTGGAGCTGGCCCACAGATCACTGAAGCCAGTCCCCTCACTGAATGGTAAGCCTCAGGCGATTATTGTCAGATGTCTCGATTTTCAACAATAAATATATAATGTATGGTAAATGCCTATTAATCACCATAATCAGCAGTCACACAGCTTTGTTATGCACTGTTTAGATTTTTAAAAGTTGTTAACCACACTTCGGAACTTCCAAACAGTGGCATAACAAAAAAAGAATGCACCAGAGTTCCATAATTCTCACACATAGAATGCAAACAGTGTTTTTTTGACCATATACTATAAAAGATGATGGCTGGGGATCGGGTGACAACCATGCTGAAATCACCTCTCGTGGTTGCTAGGGCTACAGTAAACCGCTCGAGCTGCACTCTCGAGGTTTACCATGTTGCCCTAGCAACCAATTGAGGTGATTACAGTGTGGTTATCACCCGATCCCCAATTATCCTCTATATCTGCAAGGCAAGGGAAGATTCTTTATATTCAGCAATGTGACTCCCTTAATCAGGGAGCAGCAGATGGCATATAAGGGCGTTAAAAAAGCTTTACATGCCCTGAACATTAAATTTAAAATGCTTTACCCTGCCCGGTTTATTAGTGACAACAACACCGGGATCGGTGGAGTTTCAATCGGCTGACGCAGCATGGCTCGAACTTACGGAGTTAATCCTGGGCTTTCATTCGCTGCCTTCGTAATTGGCTACTTACCTGTCTTCATACTGCTAGTGAAAAAGTTTGGTTGGGTGGTGTTCTTTACTGGCAATCAATGTTGTTTTTACTGATGGTCATGGTCTACACTTCTTTTTGATTTTTATACTGTTAACAAGTCTTGGATAAGGTATGGTTGGTTGGTTGGAATTGTTAACTGGACTATTTTTGGGACCTCTCATGGGAGTGGTGTATTTTTTCGGTTACATCTATGGCAGAGCCATGAAATTATGCTGGGAGAAGCCAAGACTGGGTGCCATGTTGCTTTAATGTCTGATTGCACCATCATTCACTTTTGACTATTGTCTTCTGTGCTGCCTGTTCACGAAGAACCAGTGTTCCTTCCTCTTTTGACATGGCTTGGCTCTGCTCATTCCTTTACATGGCTACAGTATGTGAGTATTGAATTGGGACCCCATGGCATTTTTTCGCCTATGACTGGTAATTAATGGACAATGCAGGGAATTATGATAAGTAGTCAGAGTATGCTATTTTGACCTATGCAGATAATATTTAACTTCATCTCGAGCACCCCACTATGTCATTTCCTGCTGCATTTGAAATGTTAACATGTTTTGGGGCAGTTGACTGGTTACAAGCTAAACTTGGATAAGACAATATTTATGGCTCTTAATTGCTATACTTAGAAGGCAGATGTGATGAGATGGGGCGGTACTTGGGATATTGATTCCCAAAATAGAATTTAAAAGATAAATAAATAAGTAAATAAAAAAAATATTTGGGATCATTATTAATAAAACCAGGCATGCCATGGTTGAACTTAAATAAACTGGTTCAGCAAACTAAACAGGATTTAGACCTATGGCTACGTTTACCCCTGAAGTTTTGGGTGCGAATTAATATAAAAATGAATATATTGTCCAGGCTATTTTAACCCTTAACAATGACAGGTGTATTTTTGCCTAAAAGCTGGTTCATCTCCTTGTGAGCCATCCTCATGGATTTTATTTGGGGAAGGAAACAACCTTGAAGGGCCTATGCTAAACTGATGCTTGATAAACTTCCGGGTGGATTTGGCTTGCCATGATTTTGTTTTTTGTACTATCTAGCTGCTCATGCCACTAACATTTTATAGTGGAGGCAAGATGTCCATCCTGGGACAAAACATACAGCAATCCCTGCTTATTTATTTATTTAAGAGTTTTACCAGGAAAGCATACTGAGCGGGGTACCGCTCAATTCCAGATGCATCCTGGGGGAAAGAGGGGACAATGGAGCATACAAATAATAGTCACAATGAAGGTGTACATATATACAGATACAGTTACATACAGATAGTAGAATAGATATAATAATTACGTAAGATATGTAACAGGCAAAGAGGAAATAAAGCCAATAAATACAGATGCAGGGAGAAACAGTCTGGGAGCAAAGACAGGTGCGCAATATATGGGCAACTATATGGGTAATTGCATGGCAAGGTATGGTGGATTAGAACAATTGGTTATACGATAGAAATAAAACACAGTAGGCAGATAATTACGCAGCATAAAAATTGCCACAGTTCTGTGTGGAGACTGCATGTGTCACCCCCTAACTCTGCTCTACCTAAACGTAAATTCTGGACAGGGACGGAGTGCTATGTGCAGTAGACAAGGAGCACAGGGAGCTGCACAGCTAGAAGCCCTAAATACGAGAAGGGGACCTGGGGCACCTGCCCCTTGGTGGTCCTATGTGCAGGCGCATGGTGAGGAGAAATGTGCCTTGAGGAGGTGATTTAGATGTGAAGTGTTGGTAAAGTCATGAATGCCTGCCAGCAGTGCATTCCAATGTTTTGGCATGAGGTATTTGAAAGCCGCTTGTCCCTTGGATGTGGACATACATGGAACATGGAGAAGCTGGGAGTTTCCACTCCTGAAGGAGTAGGTGGGCTGTGATAGGGCTGGAAGGGCAGATTCGAGGTGGGGGGGAAGGGACTGTACCCAGAATTTCGCTGTGGTCCTGATGCTGTGGACGTGTCTATGATCCTGGCATGACGTTAGATCAAGAGACCTGTAGACGTAGCAGTGATGAGTCAAGGGGTGGCAGTCAAGGGCAAAGCGACAGAAGGAGTGGGAAAGAGGATCAAGACTGGTTAGGGCAAACTTGGGAGCAGTGCTGTAGACTATCCCCATAGTCAAGTATAGGGAGGATCATCTTCTGAACAATTTCCTTACGGGTTGCCAGAGGGATGCTGCCCTTGTTCCGATATAAGGCTCTGAGTTTTGGGCGCAGTTTTTTGTGGATTGAGTCAGTGTGAGTGGAAAAGTCAAGGTGCTGGTCAAGCCAGACCCCGAGGTATTTGAAGGAGGTGCAAGTCTCTAAAGGAGTCCCCTCAGTGGTGAGGAAAGTATGAGTAGAACAAAGCCGGGAGAGCCTTTGCCTCGTCCCAAAAGTTAGGGAGACTGTTTTCTTGGAGATAAGAAAAAGCTGGTTTGAGTGAAACCAGTGCTATACTGCATTGAAATCCTGCTGGAGTACAGAGGCCACTTCTGTGGGGGAGGGAGCCTGATGCATACAGTATGGTGTCATCAGCGTACAGGTGAATGGATGTGTGTGGGCAGACTGAGGATAGGTCATTTAGAAAAATAGAGAAGCTTATCGGGCCAAGGACCGAGCCTTGTGGGACCCCAGTAGTCACAGGGAGGGGGGAGGAGGTGTGAGGTCCAATTCTTACTGATTGTGATCTACCTACCAGTTATGAGTGAAACCATCTGGTAGTAGCACCTGAGAGTCCGGCACTAGAGAGTGTGGAGAGCAGCAGGGAGTGGGAGACTGTGTTGAAGGCTTTTGCGAGGTCAATGAAAATGGCTGAGGTGGTGTGCCCTTTATCCATGCCAGTGAGGATGGCATCAGTGAGCCTTAGCAGGGAGGTAATGGTGGAGTGTGATTTCTGGAATCCTGGTGGGTAGGGTGTGAAGAAAGAGGAGGAGTCAAGGAAGGAGGAAAGTTGGGCTAGGACAAGGTGCTCCTGTAATTTGGCTAGGATGGGGAGTAGGGAGATAGGGCAGTAGTTTTCCGGTGCCAAGGGGTCACCCCCTTTTGGGAGGGGGATGACAATAGCATGCTTCCAGTCAGATGGTATGTCGGCAAGAGAAAATGAGAGATTGAACAGTGCGGCCAGCCAGGTGGCAAAGGCTGGTGCAGATAGATGTAACATTTTGGAATCAAGTCCTGAAAGACATTTGCCTTTTGAGGGGTTGAGTGACTGCAGGCCTTTTAGCACGATGAGTGGGGTAACCTGATGAAAAGAGAAGCCAGTAGCCTGGGAGGATGTTGGCATCTGGAGGGTGCCTACTTGGGGGTGCGGTAGAGAGGCTAGAAGAGAGGATGCACAGCTAGTGAAGAAGGTATTGAAAACAGAGGCCACTTCACCTGGTTCAGAGACAATGGAGCCTTCTACATTTAGGGTTGAGGTGGGAGGTTGGGCAGGGGGAGAGAAAAGTGACTTGATCATTTTCCAGAATTTCGTTGGGTGATTTAGGTTTGAGTGGAAGAATGCCTTGAAGTAGTTCGCTTTGGCCTGAGGGATTTGCCTAGTGCAGGAATTACGAAGTGACTGGTATAACTGGAGTGCCACCTGGGTGCCTGTTGCCTTGTATGTTTTCCAGGCATGGTCCCTAGCATGGAATTGGTCAGTGAGATTGGCAGAGACCCAGGGCAGGTGGGCACCCTTTACCCCCTTGCTTCTGAGGGGCATGTGGGTGTTTCATACAGCAAGGAAAGTATCCTTAAAGAATTCTATGGCTGAATCGAGAGAAGAAGCCTGTGAGAGGAAGGACCAGTCAACGACTTGTGAAAGGTCGCTTAGCAGCGCATCTAGGTTGAGGGCTTTGTATGACCTAGTGAACAATGTCCATGGTGGCGGTGCTTTGGGTCTGTATATTTTTCTTACTTCATAGATCATATGGTGATCGCTTAGGGAGTCCGGGAGGAGACCAGCTTTGATGATCCGATGGGGGTGTGAGGTAAGTGCCCAATCCAAGAGGGAATGGTTCTGAGATTTGTGATTTAGGCGAGTGGGTTCAGAAATTTTTTGGGTGAGGTTTAGGGCAGTGACTAGGCTGCGAAGTTTAGAGTTGTTGTTTGCGAGCCAGTTGAAATTGAAATCCCCTAGGATATGTAACTCACCCCCCATGGTGGAAGACTTTAGGGTGCCCAGGTGATCCAGCACATCGGGCTGGGAGGTGTCAGGGGTGCTGTAGGACCATGCAATATATATTGGAATGGAGTAGGGAAGGGAGAGTTTGATTAGCAGAGAGCTGATGAACTGAGTGGGCATGGAGAGCTGTACCGGGGTGAACTGGAGCATCGAGGAAATGTACATGGCTACACCTCCCCCTTTTTTTTTGCCCGGGCAGCCTTGATGAATGAGCGAGTAGCCGGGTATAGAAACTTCTGTGTCCAAATTATGTTGACTTCAGCCAGGTCTCAATGATTATCATTACATCTGGACGAAGTGATAGTATGATTGGTTGAAGGGCTGTGATTTTGTTCAAGATACTACAGATGTTGAGGTGCACAGTTTGAAGACCCCTTGGTAATGTGAGGGTCTGGTAGGTGCTGGGGGGGTATGGACCAGGGTTTAGTTCTATGTCCCTGGACAGGAGGATCAGCAACACTAACTATTGTTTAGGAATGTGCATGCCCCATTGGGGCTTGTGGGGGGTTGAAACCTGTTGTTATGTTTGCAGAGGGCTATTTAGTGCGGAGGTGACTAGTGCTGTAAGACCTGCGTGAAACGAGGGTGGCAGGATGGAAGCACTAGGAATCCAGATGTTCTGGGAGTAGCGATGCTGCAGCAGCATTGGGGTGGAGAAAACATGATGGGGGGGAGTAGTAACGGTACCTAATGAGATGGGGTTTGGCTGTATGCGAGGGTGGGAAGCAGGTAGGAGGGAAGTTAGGGGTGTAAGCTGGCACATTGTGGTGAGAAACAGAAGCAGCATGTTGCTTGCAGGGTTAGGCAATGGGATAGGAGATTGTAGCGGCCACTGGAAGAGCAAACATATAATCTGCTAATAGGAGAGTGGGATGATAGGTTTATTTCACACACGTGAGAAAGCCTATATACTGTAAGTCTGTGTGTGCCAAGGGTGGTGGGGTAGCCAGCTGATAAACCTAATATAGATCTCCAGGCTTTACCTAACTGTAGAGTGTCTCACTTATGTGACTTGCCTTTAGGTATTTCTATGCAAGCTTGTGCACAATTGCATAAGTTTTTGAGAACTTCACCCCTGCATGACTTAGTACAACCCTTACGTCACAACCCTAATTTTTGTATCGGCAGGAAAATGATAGGGAATGCTTTTCTGTTTGGAGTGATGATAGACCAGCTTTCCTCAATTATTCACAAAGGGGATTTCGTCTCCTTTGATATGTTCAGAGCGCAGCATAATTTGGGTCGAGGAACGGTGTTTCACTTTATGCAGCTACAACATGCGATTCAGCATATCTTGAATCCTCGCCCATGGCCTAATCAACATTACGATACCTGGGTTCCTCTTAGAATTCTGTTCAGAGGCACGTTATTTTGTTAGTATACAAGAGCTTGTGAAATTATGTACTAGCAAACACAATTTGGTTTTATGGAATTGGAGTTCTGAATTTGCTGAATTCCAGGTTGAGAGTAATGTGGCTTAAATGTGGAAAAAGTTATATAAGTACATAAAGTTTGACTCTTTGAGACTGGCTCATTTCAGATTATTAAATAATATGTATTACACCCCAGTTAACCTGTTGAAGAGTTTCCAAGTTTCTGCCTCAGCTTTTTTATCATGGCATTGTTCTCACTGCCTTCCATCTTATTAATCATGATTTTTTTAACTCCCTTATGGTAGCCGCAGCTTATTTTTTTTTTTGCTTCCCCAATGGTTGTCAAATTGTTTTTACGTTTTATGGTTATCTTCTTTTGATGTTGTGAGAAAAAATGCTTTGTTTTTTCACAGAGCATTTAGAATCAGTCCTTTTCCCTAATCTTCAGAAAAATTGTATGTGTGGACTATTGGACATTCATTTTCATAGTTGATATTTTGATACCTAGTCTGTTCCTCATATGGCAGATTCTGTGCTCTCTGTAAAACCTCAATAAAGTTTATATAGTTTAAAAAAAAGAACTTTATATTAGACCCTGTACACCCCCTGAGGTGGTGGTCTCACAGGGGGACACCAATGCCTTTTTTGACGCATTCACCCTCCTGAAGCTCCCTCACCAGCGGGGTACCCATCTTATGTCCCCAGTAACTCCTGAGGAGATCAAAGGGGCAATTTGGCACTTCAAGGCTGTGAAGGCCTCAGGAATGGACAGCTATGGAGCAGAGCTTTATAAATACTCTAGGGAGTTCAGTCTGCACCCTTGCTTTCCACCTTTAATGAGGTCCTGCAGGGTGGCACCCCCCATGGTCTCATGCTGCTGTTTCAGTGATACTGAGAGAAGATAAAGAGTCCACTGCAATGTATTTCATACCATTCCATATTGGTGCAGAACACTGATTACAATATTTCATGGCCATCTTTGCCAAGCAGCTCGATAAATTACTTTCCTCCCTTATCGGAAAGGTCCAAACTGGCTTTGTTCGGTCTTGTACGACTAATGATAATACCAGGTGGACAATGCACCTGTTACATCATATGCAACAATCCCCTTTCCCTTCGCTCCTGCTCAGTCTTGATTCCAAAAAGGCATTTGGTCAGGTTTCCTGACTGTTCATGCACTTGGTGCTGGGACAGTTGGGATTTCTGGTCCCCTTTGACCAGCAGCTTCAATAAATCTACAGCTTTCCATGGGCCTGCATGGAGGTGAATGGGCATCATGTCCAGGATTTCCGCTTTCCCGGAGCACCAGACTAAGGCGCCCACTATCCCCACTGTTTTTCCTGGCATATATTGAACTCCTGGCGCAGAACTGGACTAGTTCCAAGGCATACAGATAACAGATGAGAAACACCGCATCACCCTGAATGCAGACAATGTGTTACTGTATCTTTCAAACCTGAAGGAGGCCCTGCTCAGGGTGTTCGATTTCCTCCACTTCTTCAGAACAGTCATTGTGTACTGCATGAACAGTAGTAAAGCTGAGACCCTGGGATTTCACTGTTCTCCCCCTCAGTCAACATGGGAGAGGTTCTTGTTCCACTGGGAGCTTAGGAAGTTAAAGAACTTAGGGATCTATGTAGCAAATTCCATGGATACAGCCTATGGAGACAATCGCCAAGCCTTTACTCAACAAATGACCCAGGAGTTCACCCACTGGGGTTTCTTTCCTTTGAGTCTCACCCAAAGAGTGGCAGTCATCTGCATGGTGACCTTTCTGAAAGTCTTTTACCTTTTTTTTTCAAAATGTACCAATACAGCTTTCTTCAGCAGCATGGTGGTCCTGGAACAGGGACGTTTCCCACTCTATATGGCCAGTTTGTGGCCATGCTAAAAACAGAAGATTCTCTTACCCCAAATCAAGCAGGAAGCCTCTTCCTACCCCCACTTATAGCTTTATTACTGTTTAGGACATACTGTACTACAGAATATTTTCGCTCCATTTAAAGTTCGCTCTTTTGTCTATGGCAACACATTCATGTCCATTAATTTTAGTGCCCTGACAATCAGTTGTAACTATACACCATTGTAAACACAGTGTCTTTTTTGTTTCACTGTTGTTTTAATTCAGCACTTTTTTCAGATCAGTGAACACAGTGAAAATTAAAGGACAGTGAACATTACCTGCAGTACGGTATATGTTTTATTCTATTAAGACACTTGGGCTACTCTCCTACTGCTTGGCATGAATTGGGGAGGGAGATGATTTTCCATAATAGGCGATTTATTCTGGTGACATGCCATTCTAGACCCCCGCTGGCACCCCAGTGGGCCTTCAACTCATGAGAATGGCATACCACTAGATGAGTCCTACACCTAATGCCGTTAGTGATGTTCTTGTGCTTGATAGCCCTTCTGGAAAATTTCCAGCCTGCTTTAGTCAATCTTGAATTTCCTAACTGGGAATGGCTCTCTCTCCAATACATTTACCAGTTGATCTTAGGGTTCTCTGGCCTGTCATTTACAGATTCACAGGTGACCTTTGGACTCAGGCAAATGGAGTTTTGCCACCTTCTCCAAGTTCAGCACTATATTCAGGCACTGACAGTCAAAGCCCGCACTCCAGCTTTCCACCCAGCCATTACAGCTAAGTATACTTTTTTAACTTCTTTAAATTGGGGGCCCAACCACATATGCTGTCATAAGTATATAATACTTTGTTGGAATTCATTGGAGACAGCACCATGGAAGTAGCACCTAAATGGGAAGAGACGGTTGGCTTTAAACTCACAGTTGATACTTAGCACTTGGCATGCCAAGCCACTTCTGAAGTGATCAGCTACCATCAACAGAAGGAATACAGGCCAGCATGGTGGCACTGAGTGTTGAGGCGCTGGACACCACACCTCATGCCATGCCGGTGACCCAGGTTCGGGAACAGATTCAGGTCACTTGGGGGCTGACAGGGGTGAGGAAGGATCGAGCGTCTGTAGACAGCTCTTCCTTCTCGGGGAGGGGGAACAGTGTGGTGCAGTGTTTGACACCCAGCGGTGGATTGGTGCCAGCACATGAGCGCCATCAGAACACAGAGGGCCCCAAGTCCAGGGTGCAAGGCTGCCTCCACGGAGGTGGAGCCCAGACACTCTGCCCATTTGCACACTTGCGGGGTCCGGGGAGAAAAATGTGAAGAAATGGAGTTGATAGAAGCAACTCCTCTGATTCTTCTGAGCCCCAATGATCTCAGCACATAGCCTGTTGGACCTCTTCCAGCTGGTGAAACTATGAAAAGCCAAGGTGCCCCCCCCACACACACACATGCACAATGTGGGAGTACTCAGTTTTACTCTTCTTCTTTAGACAACTTGAAGCAGAGCTGGAAGAATTATATCGAAGTCCAATGCCACTGACTGCTGAGCTACACCTATTCTTACAATGCCTGACAAGACTGCAGTACCCTAACTCTAAATACCTGCTGGGAATTCTCTTTATAGTGGCAGAGAAAGTAATGACTGAGTTATGGTTAACCCCACAACCCCCAGATCTGTCCTACTGGTGAAAAATTATCAACCAAATATATGTCATGGAGAAAATAAACTATTCTCTTTATGATTGCACTGAGAACTGTTGAGGCGCTGGACACCACATGGGAGACAGTGTTGCGCAGTGGTTTAAGGCTCTGAGCTGCAAATCTGGAGACCTAAGTTTGAATCCCACAGGCCCCTCTTGCATACTGTGTGACTCTGAGCAAGTCACTTAACTTCCCGGTGTTCCCATGTTGCACCTGTAAACAAACTTTCAGCTTAGTGTGCCACTCCTGTCCATACCACTGGACCAGCTGTGTCATGCATGCGATGAGCAAGGATCCAGACTTTGTCCGGTATGCAGGACTACTGAACCAGCCACCCGACATGGTGAGCCAGCCACCCGACATGGTGAACCAGCCACTCGACGTGGTGAACCAGTCACCCGACATGGTGAACCAGCCACCCGACATGGTGAGCCACCCCTTCACCTCTCCCCCACCTGCTATAGTAACTTACTAATACATGGGGCTGGCCCCAGCCTAAAGTCTATTCCCTCTCCACGCCCCCACCTCACTAGTTCACCACGTAACACCATGTACTGGGTTGTGTCCCAGGATATAGATTTTAGGATAATGAAACAGTGCATCCCCTTCAAGCTGTGTATAACAGTGGGGATTCCTCTCAGATCTGGTTATTCAGTATGTCCTAGTAACAACTTATGTTAGGCCCAACAACTTGAGACAGCCTGTAAACCCATTATCTTTATTGCTTGTGTAAGACTCTGCAGGCCAGTGTTACTTTCAATAAAAACAACATTAATGAAAAAAAGTTCTACTCTATAAGGAAATGTGAAAAACCTCTGTGTCAGAAATGGACTATGTCAATTGAACTTAAAAATAAAAAATGTTAGAACTAAATGCATGTGATACCCTCTGAGATATAAATATATATAACGTAATATGTATACTGAGCTGTGTCTCTTATATGGGATTTCTCTTTTACAGCTAAATCCCGGGTGTTCCTGACAGAGAGGAGTGTCAGAACACAGCAGCAGCGCAGTGGGAATCAGCTGAGTAGAGAAGCATGAGGCACTGACTATAAGCTGCATAAAAGGTACAGTAATGGAGCACTCTCATTGGCTGAGCCAGTTACACTGCTTTATAATGCTGGATAAGTGTGTCTAGAAAGTTTAGCAATAAGCAATCCTGATTGGCTAAGAAAGATGTTATGATTTGTTGAAAAACTGAAACTCTGATTATTTGGATTTATGAAATGGGGAGACAAAATCCTGCTTCCTGATTTGTTATAGCCTGTGCATGAAATCTGTTCAATGCACAGGTAATGACAAGTTCAGGAAAGCTCAACCACACTGCAGAAAAATTGGTGTGCCGACAGAACGTTAGTGTTTGAAATGCCACCATTTTTCATACCTCATTAGCACAGCTCACCACCCTCAAATTTCTTCCCAACACTATTTGTAATGCAGTGTTCTTCACTTCCCCGAGTGTGCGCCCCCACTGCTAACTCACTTCTCGTCCTGTAGCACATCTTCTCTTTTTGTCAGCTGATCGAGTGTCTCTCATAAAAAAGACATTACCTTCATTCCTAATCCCCACCCGGCCTCTCCTGCTGTGCAGCCATTGTTGGTGGGACTTACCAGCTGACATCTGGTCTTGTAGCACATCGAGTGTCTCTCATAAGAAAAAAAAAGGCGTTGCCTTGCCTTCATTTAAAAACAAAATAATATATGTTACCTCAGTCATGATCTTGCTCATTAACCTGTTGTGTGTGTGTGTGTGTGTGTGTGTGTGTGTGTGTGAAGGGAGGCTAGAGTAAAGATGGATCTAACATACAGCTGTTCTGGGTGTGTGTGTTTCTACAGTCCCTGCCGCCATGCTGAGAACAGCTCTGGTTCCTAAAAATAAATAAATAAAACTATAAACTAGATGGCAAATATATTCATGAACTTGACCAGAGCGGTTTCATAAAAAGTTTTATTAGTAAAATCTGCCACCTAACAGTCGTTGGCCTGGATATACAAATGCCATCATGAATATTAATAAGCAATCCAATGACATCATTATGCCTGGTGGAAGGACTATTTTATCAGAAAATATGATAACAATAGCCTTTTTATGTAAATAAAAAGATTTTTTTCAACCCAAAAAAGTAGCCCATTTTATAAGCGCAATAAGACACTCCGGGGGTGTGCATGGAACAGATTTTTACCACACTTCCAGGGGCTGAAGGTATACTGCATTGTTTACTACTGTCTGATTGTTCTGCCGTTGTACCATTGTTCTGTAAACTCCTGGGTTGTGCCTGAAAATAGTGTTTTATCTAGTGCACTAAACCCAGTCAACAAAAACTAACTAAATAAATATATGTCGGCAGCTCTTTTTATAATATGCATTATCTGCACACTATAAATTAATTGTGCAATTGAAACTTAAATTGAATGTAGAAGGTCCAGCAGACTTTATTTCACGAGAATTTTATAAGGCAGGCGGTTATTGTAGTTGCAACAAAAATACTCTGAGAACCACAGAACACTTACTATTAGAGTATTCAATTGTGAAAATCTGTTCTTAAGGAATTAAGAAATAAGTGGTTAAAACCTTGCTTGGGAGAAAGTTTTAGAACAAAATCTGTACTTTGTGTTGTTTGCTAAACATTAACTCAAACAAGACACTATATTCTATAACTAGATTTGCACAGGTGGTCAAGTGTTTGCAGAGATCTATGTAGAAATTTGATCATGAAGTAAGCATTAAACCATGAGAAAGGAGCCATTTACAAGGAATTAATGCAAGGTTGGGGGAGTTGGTGCATAAGGCTGAAGGCCGAGTGCTCCAATCACCCAACCATGCAGTCATTTCTTTTATAAAAAAGGGTCTGAGAAATGGAGCTTTCTGATTGGCTGCAAACATTCTAACAGCCTTATGTTAATCTTTTATTAACATACATGTAGAACTTAATCATATGCTGAACAAGATTTAACACTGTTTTAAAACATTGTTTTATTATAATAGCAATAAGGCACTCTCAGAGATTATGTTAATGGTTAGTTAATCACCCTCTAGGGGCATGTGGCACTCGGCTACACCTCATGCCACAGTACACCCCTAGAAGGTGATTAACAGACCATTAACACAACCCTTGGTCATGCCTTACTGCATAAGTAAATGCCTCCTTTCAAGTGGTTTAATGCGCTTGTAACATGGCAAGTGCAAGGTGACTATTTTTTCACTGGTGTTTCACTTATCTTTACAGAAATATGTGCACAGAGTTTTATTTCACTTGACAAACCATAGTTTACTTGGAAGCTGTATGTGTTTTCTAATGTACGCATGCATGTTGTACACCCCAGATGTATTTATGTGATGACAACCAGTTTCTTACACTTTAGTAATTTATATTATCTTCTTAAATAGACATTGCATAGTGATAACTCGTTCAACATTTACAATTTTTATCAGCAGTTCTACTGTATTCTCCTCAGTTTGTAGCTCACATTCATATATGTCACTACTGCATTGTGGGGGAAATGTATACAATGTTTCTAACTTCAGAATACATGCACACTATTCCAACCTATAGGTGGTGAGACAAATATATTCTATGAAAGGCAAGGGCTCAGTTACACACAGAAAGCTTGAGAGGACTGCTCCCTTCGATACATTATCGAGAAGCCACTAACAGGAGATTTACAGTGATTACTATGGTATCCACTGGGTGGGTGGGTGGAGAAAAATAACATTTTCTACTCAGTTATCTGGACTGCTTACAATATTGTCCCACTGAAAACGCGGGCAACTTTAGAGGCTCAGATTTCCCGGGATTACTCGGTGTTCAGCGGGTGGGTGGGTGGGGACAACAACATTTTCTTCTCAGTTCTCGGCCCTACACAAAATAATGTCACATTGAAAAGTTGCCCAACTTTACAGGTTGAGGGATGGTGGCTGTACTACCTCCGCAGACATTCTCTAGTCGCGCCACCTATAGGTCGGAATTCTCGGGCGACATTGCACATTATTCAGCATCTCACTGACTGATCTTTGTTGGACTTTAGTAATGCATTGTGATATTTCACTAGGAAAAATACTCACTTTCTCTATGACTACTGCATTATTCCCTTGGAAGACACGGAATTGATAGTGATTACTGCACTGTCAACTGGGTGGGTGGGTGGGTGGGACACAACAACATTTTATTTTGCTACTGTGCATTACAGTAAACACTGTGCGATCCACCATTGTGGCCGTCGCACCACCTACAGGATGGATTGCATTTCTTATTCCCACAGAGAATTCCACATCATTGAGTCAACTGTTGCTAGATAACATCACTTGCGAAGCATCACCTATAGGTCACACAGAGCCCACAATCACAATAGGCACAGATACGAGAAGGCACATTTATTCTGTGTCTGTCTTCAGTGAGGTGCGCTCCCGATCTTAAGTGTAGATTACTGTTCATTTCACTGTGGCATTACGGCTTTCTTTTTTTTTATTTTCAGAACACTGCCATGCATATCTAGGGAATTAATGCACCGCTACATTCCGGCCATGTGATCTCTTTGCTGCTATTACTTTTTAGTATTTCTCCATGATAATTAATGCCATGTTACAATTGAGTAGTAACGCCTATATCAATTTTAGGAGTGCATAACGGTGAGATGAGAAATAGTTCAATTGTCTCTATAAGTGAAACTTTACACTGGTTTAACTGTCATGTCTAAATTACGTGTTTTACACATGATTTTATTAATACAACTGAAATGAACCAGGCTGCTATATCAACAACATGCAGCATTTTGGTTATCAAAGGCTTCTGCCTCTAACCAGTTCTGCAGCTGCGAAGGGCGGTAGCACAGGGAAGTTGAGAGATTTTTCTCAAGGTCAGCCAGTAAGCCAGTGGCTCAGGAGATCTCTGAGCCTATGACCTCCTAGATCACAGGTCGTTGCTCTACACACTAAACAACACTATCTCTGGCAATTTTATTTCTGATCTTAAAAGGTGCCCTTGCAAAAGTTAGCTAAAACAGAGTCTCATGCATTATTTATCCAAACTTTGTAACCCTTCAATAGTTGGCTCTGCTACCTCCTGTAGCACCAAAACACACACAGTTACTGCATATGGCACAAAAGAACCCAGAACTGAGTTACTGTTTATTGTACAGTGGCAGATACAGCAGTTGAATTACAGAGTTCCCTCTTCAGCTGTATTCCCTTTGTAGCATGTCTGATGCTTTCATTCAGTAAATCTTCAAGATGATGGAAACAAAATGGCAAATGTCACGTAGATAGGCAGGGTTAGTCCATCTACTTTCAAGACCTGTAGATTAAAAAAAAGACCACATAAGTTGCCAGTCTCTCGTGAATTGACATGCAAAACATGCATAATTCTGTTACATGTAATATAGCATAAATGTCACTGGTCAAGAGTCATGTGATGCTCTGAACCAGACAGCAGCTCTCCTCCCACTCTCCCTACCCTCGCTATAATAATTTAATAAAACCTAAACATGACTTCTCTTTCTTCACTTGCTGGAATCGATTCTTAAGAAGACCAGAAGCTTACCTGTTCACTTGGAAATCAGCAATCTGGCAGCATGTCTGAAGCGAAGACGCGATAACCTCCCCCTAAACACACCCCACCTCAGACACCTGATAAGCAGTCTAAACGACCTAAGGCCCAGAACTTGGGCTCCGGCTGCTTTTCCACTATGACTACGGCTCCTCTCCTGCTGACTGAAGAGCATCTTCTTCAAGCCCTGGAACCACTAACCAATGCCATTTAGGAGCTCACACTACAGATTAAAACAGTCCGGACAGATCTGAGTGATCTGGGCAGATGCATGGGAGATGTAGAGTCATGAACGTACTCTCTAGAGACCTGGAGGGACCAGGATGATATGAACGCCTCTGCAGTGTGGCAACCATTAGCCAAGTTAGAGTCCAAACTCAAAGACTTGGAGGGACGTAACCGCCATAATAATCTAATAATATTTGGGCTACCAGAGGGAGAGGAGGGGACCACCCTGATCCAATCTGCTCAGAAGTTCCTGGAGAGGGTGGCTGGGCCCTCCCCAAATGGCCGGACGTATATTGTAGAATGGGCACCCCGTTCACTTCGACATAAGCCTTCGTGGACTCGCCTCCTCATCCCTTCACTCTGAAACTTTTAAATTTCCTAGACAAACAGTTCGTTTTGCAAAAAAAAAGATTTAAAGGACATACTCTAGGAAGGCAAAAAACTGTCTGACTCAGGATCTTCCAGCAGGGTTTAGACAAAAGTGGGCCTCCTTTCACCTAGTGGTTACAAAACTTATTGCTGCCGTAATAAGATTCAAAATGCAATACCACTTCCCCCCCACGACTACAGCCATATATCAACAGTAAATGGCACTCCTATGAGGCAGTAGATGTTGCCACCCAAGACCTGAAGAAACTTCTGCCAGATCTATTTAGGAGCCCCTGAACTGCACTTTTCTAAGGACCTGGATTTGGGCTGCATTTTCCTCTGGACCTGGATTCAAGCGGTTTCATTTCCAGACAAACTTTACATGTACAGCAAAGACTTTCCCTATGTGGCTGGGGCTCACCTCATACTGTCTCAAGTCTGGAATCTTTTCCCGTAAAGCCTACAGTTTAACTAATCTTTCTCTTACACAGCACTGTCTACGTTCTGCTCACCTTTGAATCCCTGTTATCATTGGGGTGTTGATTTGGAAGTTAAGCCCCAAACAAGTGGAATAAGGTAAAGTCCTGCACCTTTTCTCTCAACTGTAGGTCTACCCCGGTGAGGGATTCTCTAAATCCTCTTGTGGTTTGGAGCTAGTGTAGCCTCTGTGATGGAGAGAGTTTGTCCCTGGACGTCTCTTGTACTATTACTACTTTGGTGAGCCACCACTGCTCTATTTTGCCAACTCTCCCCAATTCTAACTATAAACAGGCAATCTGAGCTAGAGTGGCATAGATTCTATAGTGGAGACTGAATTATGTGTGTTCTTGTCCCCAAAGGCTGAAGCGACCCAGCTTTGGACTGCTTGGACCCTTGTGTGAGCGGCACCCCGTCAGTTTTAGCTGAGGGAGCTCGCCTACACGCTATGCTCATTAAAAAATACATAAATGTCTGGTCTCCTTGATCTGTCAGTACATCTCTAGACCAGAAAGAAGCACACTCTAATTTTGTTTTTTGGCCATAATTTCTTCAGAGTGGAAAAACAGGTTGTTTTATCTCCCCAGGGCTGCAGCTTGGGAACTGAGAACATTTCATTAAAATTTTAAGGTTACTGAAATCATAACCCAGTCCATTTGGGTTGTCCCCCCCAAAGGGAATTGCAAGAAGCAAGAAAATCTGCGATTAACTTTCGGAGAGGAAGATGAGCATCAAGGGGGGAAGGAGGGAAGGACAAGGGCATGAAAAGACAAAAGTATATATGGAATGAAAAAGAAAGATAAAGAATGTTCATTTTCATAAGAATGTTTACGTTTATTATAACTGTTTTGCTTTTATGCAACCTGGCGAGGGAAGGGGGCGGGGGGATGGATGTGGTGCTGTATGTGTTATGAGCTTCATGCACCAGATAGTTAGCAAATGGGGGGAGGTTAGCGGGTGGGAAAACACTGTGGTTAAATAGGTATGTTTCCTGGTATATACCAGTGTTATGGCTATCATTCTTTAATCTAGGGATTTTTGGGAATGGTTCTTGTAGAGTAGGGGTATGTAGGTTTAGATACCAGGGATTAGAGGGGAGGGTGGGGTACCACCAGAGTTGGGGTTTCATTATTGTTGTTGCTGCCATTTTCTCAGTTCATTGACTGTTTGCATCTGAATCTGCCTTTTAGGGTCTCTTTCATTTCACACTACGTACAATGATAGCATATAATTTCTGTATATGGAATGTATATGGAACCTGGTACCTTATACACCAGAGTCCGTGTCACTACCACTGAACCAAAGTGGTACCTACGCTTGCTGGAGGGCAACTAAACTATTTCTACCTACCTCGCCTGCTGCTCTCTATTAGCAATATGCTTGCCCACCTCCTACTAAAATGCCTCCCTCTCATCCTTATTCTGAGTCCACTGTCCCACCCACCTGACACAGTGTTGCCACTGTCCCTCCTAACTGACACCCCCGCACACTCCTGGCACTAGCTACCTCTTGTGTCCCTGAGTTAACACGCCCCACCCTACACTCACCATGTGCCCCAGCACTGACACCCCCAGTCTCCTCCCAACTGCTTCCCTTGCTCTTACTGGAGGCTTATCATTCTAGCTTTTCCAGCCTGGGCTACTCTGCCCACCCCCTGTGCCCAGAAGCTTCCTTCCTCTTCCACACACACCTATTGGAAGCTCGCTCTCCACCGCCCCCTGGCCAGGGCAGTGGTTATTCTACTACTCCTGACAGGCAATATATATCCCAACCCAGGCCCAGCTCACAATAGCCCACCAGCTGGATCTTCTGGGCTTCGCATAGCATCTATGAATATATGCAGCCTTCTGAAAAAATTTGACTCGCTCCAATGCTGGGTCACATTACATAAACCAGATATTATAACTCTGGTGGAAACCTGGCTATCAAAATCCACCCCAGACTCCTTTGTATCCTTCCCAGGTTACTCCCTTTACCGGGAGGATCGGGTAGGTAGACGGGGGACTGTGCAAACTATACCAGGGACTCTCTCACTGGACAAACCCTCTCTGCCCCTGCTCTCGAATACGAGGCGCAGGCACCAACCCTAAAGCTGACCCTGGACCCCTCCAGGGGCTCCCTCTATCTCACTACTGCCTACATTCCCCCAAAAAATCAAACTCTGGCACTGGTTTCGTTAACAGAGCACCTTACAACTCTGCATCACACATCTGTCCAAATCCTAGTGGGTGACCTGAACATTAACTGGCTTAGTTCATCCTCTTCCACTACCCGTGACTCTTTTGCAGCTATTGATCTGACTCAACTCATTTCCCAACCCACAAGAGTGAATTCTAAGAGAGGCTCAAGCACCCTTCTAGATGTGGTCATCACCAACCGTCCTAAACAGATCTACAATATCCAAGTCCTTCCTGACTCACTTAGTGACCACTCTCCTATACTTTTCCATTGGATGACCTCCATACCCAAACCCGCAGCCCAGCCCACCCTACGTCAGTGCCTCAGGCCAGGTGGACTGAAAAGCCTTAAGCAACTTCTTGCCCAAATTAATTGGTCTCCCACACAGTACACCCCTGATATAGATACGGCTCTAACCTTCTTCTCCCAAACCTTCAACAAAGCCTGTGAAATTTTCGCACCACTAATGGAAGTCCGAACCAAAGTGCGTAATGCACCCTGGGTTACCCCTGCTCTGCTTCAACTACTTAAACACAGGGATAACCTATGGCATCTGACCACAGAAACAGGCCGGTTGGCAGACAGACAGGCTTATACAGCTGCAAGAAACAAATGCACCTGGGCCATCAGAAAGAGGCTGATCACTGTCAGGCCGCGCTCATCTCCTCATGGGGGAATGCAAGAACTTTCTGGGACAACATTAAACAACTAAATGGGAGCACGCGCCCCCCAGATCAACATTGACGGCGCTGTCTCTACCGACCCAGCCCATATAGCCAACTTCCTCAACGCATCCTTCACGGACCTTAGCTCAGTCCTCCCTAGTGACTTATTTGACCTTCCCTCCTCCCTCCTCCCTACCTGCCCCAGTCACCCGACACCCCAGTTTCCACTTACGCAGGGTAACTGCCCAGGAAGTCAGACCTCACCTAATTAAAGCACTAAAGAGCAATAGTACTGGCAGTGACTCCTTGGACCCCTGTATCCCCCGCCGGGTTCTGGATCTGGTCCTCGCTCCACTCACTAGTCTCCTCAATAAATCCCTCTGTCTGGGGCAATTCCCCTCAGCTTGGAAAATTGCAACAGTTACGCCCATACACAAAGGAGGTGACAGGTCCTTAGCCGGGAATTACCGTCCTATCTCCATTCTCCCACCCCTCTCCAAAGCCCTAGAAAAACTGGTGGCCACTCAAATTACGGATTACCTGACCAAACACAACATCCTCTGCCCGGAACAGCACGGTTTCAATGCAAGTCACAGTACCAGCACTGCCCTCATAGAGTTTTCAAATTTTCTACACTCATCCCTGGACTCTGGCTCACTAGCTGGGGCAGTGTTCGTTGAACTATCAAAAGCTTTCTACACTGTCTCCCATCCCCTCCTGCTGGATGCCCTCAGCCACACCGGCTTCGCCACTGGGCCGGTCTCCTGGTGCTCCAGCTACCTGTCTGCCCACTCTCAGTGTGTTAAAATTAATAGGACCCTTTCCAACACATGTCCTATCCACTCAGGTGTTCCTCAGGGCTCCATCCTAGGACCCTTACTCTTCTCACTATACCTCAACACCTTGCCCAGTGCATGTACTGGTAAAATTCTGCTGTATGCTGATGATGCCATCATCTTTGCCACCCACTGAAACCCTATCTCCCTACAGGACTCCTTGCAACTATTTTATAATGACGCTGAAACCTGGTTCAAAGAGCATAGACTTGTAATCAATCTAAAAAAAACCCAAAAACTATGCTCTTCGCCTGCCCCCAAAACAAAGCCAGCAACTTCCCACTCCATGTCCTCTCTAGCTCCAAGTATCCTCTCGAGCAAGTCCACCTGTATAAGTACCTTGGGGTCTCCTTTGACTCTGCACTCACTTTCCATGACCACATTGGTGCTCTTGCCTCAGCTTCCAATATTCGACTAGGTATCCTATACCGCTTCAAAAATTGCCTCCCCCCCGATGCCCTCCGACTAGCGGTCACATCCTCAATAATGTCCCTTGTGGACTATGGCCTGCCAGTTTATGGTGCTGCTGACTCGACCGCCCTCAATAAAATTGGCTTCACTATGAATAAGGCCTGTAGGCTAATTACAGGGTTCCCCAGACTAACACATACCTGCCAGCTATATGAAAAGACAATGCTGCTTAACCAAGACAAACGACTCAGATACCAAACCTGCCTCATAACAAAAAAAACTCTCCTCGGGCTATCCCCGCCTGGGCTGACAGCCTCCATCCACCTAGCACAACCTTAGTACAAACGTGAACCTCCTGCAAGGTCACACTATTAGTCCCTAGGGCCAGGACCACACATGGTCAAACGGCCTTTTGTTACAGAGCTCCATCCTGGTACAACACACTCCCTACCTCCATCTCTGATACCCCCATGATCTCCTGCTTCAAAACTTCACTCCGGAGTCACCTATTTAACACGCGTAGCTGTGACTGTCCCTAAGGTGATCTAGCTCACAATGCTCTGACAAAGCTCTCTGAGTGACTCCGCACCCAACCTACTACCAACCACGTCCCATAGCCCTATGAATTATCACCTCCTTCTGTCTCTGCACTCTACTGCATGTATGTTCATACCATTGTATGTTTCTGCTGTAACTAAATAACTGTACCAGCCCATGTTAACCAAACCTGTAACCTCAATATTGCAACTAAGAAATAACAGCATGTGACTACCAACGTTGTAACCACAATGATGTAACAAAAATGTGGTAATGTATTTGTCCTCTTTGTGACGAGGTACCTTTGAAAATGAGCCTCTGGCTCAAAGGTTGTAAACTGATGTACAAATAAATAAATAAATAAAGGTGCACAGTCCCCTGATAAATGGTCCAAGATCCTTCTCCATCTAAACAAACTACAAATGGATATTGTTTTTTGCAGGAGACCCACTTATCCTCCTCCCAGATTCTCCTTTTCAGGAGGTCCTGGGTAGGACAAGTTTTTGGCACAGGCCTTGACTCCCGTAAGAGGGGGGGTATTCATTCTTATAGCTAGGAGAATTCCTTTCCGGCTTCTCCAGGAAATAGCTGACCCGCAGGGTCATTACATTTTTATTAGGGCCTTATTAGGACACTTAGATGTAGTATTGGGTGCAATCTATTGCCCCAATGCTGATGACTAGTTTTTTTACTATCCTTATGTCCACCCTAGCCCCTTGGATTAACCTTCCAATAATTCTTGGTGGAGATTGGAACTTAGTCCAATGCAATGAATTGGATCGGACCAGCCCATCCCGCCTAGTTTTCTCTTCTGGTCAAATAGCACTTCAGGAATTTATACGATCGACAGGTTTGGTAGACCCATGGAGGGCCCTCAACCCATCCAGTCGTGAATACTCCTTTCACTCCCTCACCCACAATTCCCTCTCTAGGATCGACTATTTTTTCTTGGTATTCGACTATATTTTGGGATAACTTCTTGTCATTATTCAGCTAAGGTAATTTCCGACCACCATCCCGTTTTCCTCCGGCTAAATTTAACTCCCTTGTAGTCCAGAGATAAAGTATGGATTTTAAATAATCAATTACTTAAATCTAAAGAACTGTTAGAACACCTCCAATCATTTGTTACAAACTTTATTGTAGCTAACTCTCTCTCTATGCCTAAACTTGATATTCTGTGGGGGTCCCTGAAGTGAGCACTTAGGCGAGAGCTTATACACATAGCAGCCCGTCGTAAAAAACAGACCTCGGCCTCTCTTACTTCTCTGTTAGCCCAAATAAGAGTCCTTGAAGAACACATATCAGTATCTTCCCCCCATTCAGACTGGGAAAGGTTAGAACAACTTAGGTCTCAATATAATACTCTACTAGGGGAAAGAGCAGAACACATGATACTTCATGCAAAGGTAAAATATTTTGATCAAGGGGTAAAGGCTGGGAAACTAGCTCTTTGCCTTCATTCTCAGGTAATGGATAAGATTGTTTGCTTGATACGTAGTGACTCTGGTCAACTCCTTACCTCACCCTGAGACATTGTAGACACCTTTAAACTATACTATTAGCAACTATATGCTCCCTTCTTCCTCCCATTCAGTCAGTCCCTTTTCGAATCCTTTCTCCAGGATATGACATTCCCCAAATTAGCAGACTGTCACTTGGCCATTCTAAATGCTCCCTTGACTCAGGCTGAGGTCTCCCAAGCTATTGATGCCTTAGCCACAGATAAGACCCCGGGTCCAGATGGATTCACCATGAATTTTTATAAAATTTTAAAAGACCAGGTAGCCCCTATCCTTCTAAATACTAACATACTAAAATACTAAAATGCCGGCAGAATAGGCCTAACGGTCTTTCGTGTCTGCTCGTTTGGTCAGTCCCCAGCCTGGGTGCTGACCTTGCTGTCCCTCTCGCCTTCTCTGGCTTCTCCCTTCCCAGTTCCGGATATTCTTGCTGCATTGGATTTTGCTTCCAGAACCCTTCCCCTGTACCTGTCCCACCCCCTCTTGAACCCCTCCACTGTCTCTGCCTCCACTAGCCCCCAGGCAGTGCATTCCACGGCTCCACCACCCTCTCAGTGAAGTAGACCTCCTCCTTTCTCCCCTGAATCTTCCCCCCTCCAGCTTCCACCCATGCCCTCTAGTGGCCCCTTCCTCCTTCCTTCGAAGCACCCCGACTGTTCCTCCCTATTTATCCTCTTCATGTACCTAAAGACCTCTATCATGTCCCCGGTCCCTTCTCTTCTAATGTGTACATATTTAGCTCTTCGAGCCTCTCCTCATAGGTCCTGTCCCCAATCCCCAAATCATTTTGGTTGCCTCCTGGACCCTCTCCAGGAGGTTAATGTCCCGCTTTAAGTGGCCTCCAAAACTGCATGCAGTACTCAAAGTGCGGCCTCACCAAGAGTTATACAGAGGGAGTATCACTCTCCTTCTGGAGGGATCCCCTCAGTGATGCATCCCAGCATCCTGTTGGCCTTGGCTGCTGCCCTCCTACAAGTCTCAGAGTTGTTCATCTTGACATCCACCACCACCCCCAGGTCCCTCTCAGCCATCGAGACTTGGCATTTCCCCAGGGTGTATACTTGGCCTGGGTTTCCCATTTAGTGGAGTACCTTGCATTTCTCTGCATTGAACCTCAGCTTCCACTTCTAGACCATCTTCCAGAGCCTCCAGGTCCCCTGTAGGGCCACTCTCCCCTCCTCCCCATCCACCACCGCCCCCAGTTTTGAGTCATCTGCAAAGAGACTCATCTCACTCCTGATTCCTGTCCTTATGTCAGATACGTAGGCGTTGAACAGAAGGGGTCCAAGGACTGATCCCTGTGGACCCCACTAATGACCTTCCTTGGGATGAGACTATCCCACCTAACCACGTACTCTCTGGGTCCGGTCCTGGAGCCAATTGCTCATCCATCTGATCATCTTGTTCCCACCCCATTTCTCCCAGCTTATCCAAGAGACCCACGTGGAGAATAGAGTCAAATGCCTTGCTGAAGTCTCAGAAAGAGGACATCCACTGGTCTACCCAGTCCAAGGCACTTGTCACCCAGTCATAGAACTCCACCAGGTTTGTCTGACACGATTTCCCCGGGATGAATCCATGCTGTCTATCGTCCAGGCACCCTGACTTATCCAGGTCCCCCAGCCTCTCCTTGACAATGCCCTCCATCACCTTGCCCACCACCGATGTCAGGCTGACAGGCCTGTAGTTCCCTGCCACCTCCCTTGATCCCCCCTTGTGGATAGGCACTATATGCGCCACCTTCCAGTCTTGGGGCACCCACCCTGTCCTCAGAGAGATGGTGAAAAGCTCTGCCAGGGGTTTTGCCAAATACCTACAACTATATCTTTGAAAGTCTGCCTGTCTGACCTTTCTCTAACCGCAGCTTCCATCGTGGTCCTCCCTAAACTGGACAGGGATCCACTGCTGATTCCTAACGATAGACCAATATCACTTATTAATGCAGACCTCAAAACACTCTCTAAGATATTGGCCAGTAGACCGGGGCTAGTATGGGATTTGTTGATCAGCAGGGAACAAGTGGGGTTTGTAAAAGGCAGACTCTTGGCTGACCATCTTAGAAAACTATTGCATCTTTTCTCGACATCCAGGGACCTTTCCTTTCCTGCAGCTGTGGTGTCCTGGACGCCGAGAAAGCCTTTGATAGGGTCTCATGGGATTATTTGTTTGCCCTTCTACCAAAATACATTTCCCACAAAAATTTATACAGTGCATCAAAGTACTTTATACATCTCCAGCTGCCCGAGTCCTATGTAATGGCATGTTCTCCCAGCCTTTCTTCCTACACCAAGGTACTCGACAGGGCTGCCCACTCTCCCTCTTCTTAGTCAATCTCTTTTTAGAACCTCTGATTCAGAAACTTAATTTCTCTCCCCAGGTTACTGGTATCTCCATCGGTGATATTGATTATAAACTCTCCATCTATGCAGATGGTATATTACTCCATGTATCCTTTTCTGCCAACTCTCTGCCTGCAGCCCTACAGATTATCTCCCAGTTTGGTACCATTTCCAATTACAAACTTAATCTTTCCAAAACTGAAATTATGCCTCTTAACACTATAACATTTAGAGCTGAAGTGGAACATCTAGGTCTTGTTTGGAGGAAAGACACATTGAAATACCTAGGTATTTTTCTTAGTACCTCTCCTAACAAATTCAAGCAATTTAACTTGGACACCATTGTGTCCCACCTTAAGGTAGACCTTGATCATTGGTCAGTGCTGCCCCTTACCCTATAGGGCAGACTGAATATTATTAAAATGAATGTTTTAACCCGTTTGTTGTACCCTCTTCAAATGTATAATTTGGCCCTCCCCCAGGTGCACAGACTTCTAGCCTTCTTTTTATGGCATGGTAAAGTACAGTAGCTCATCAGGCACTCTCAAAATTGATGTGAGCCAAGCAGGATGGGGGTCTGCAAGTTCCTAATGTTTACCTATATTATCTCGCCTTGCCCTTAACAGAAACTATTACTGGTTCCAAATGTGGCCAGGAACCTGGTTCATTATATCATATTCTCTGGACCTGCCAAAAAGTTGTTCCCTTCTGGAACTCAATTCAGTCCCACTTAAACTCACTGTTAGGGCTCTCCGATGCCTTTCTTTCTGAAATGTGTATTGTGGGCAATTATACAGGCTCCCTGATTGGCAATCAGAAAGCCCAAATGGCATTAATATCAGCATGTGCTAAGAAGGTTATCCTTCGTCACTGGCTAGACCAGAACATCCCTCATTTCCTGGAATGGTACAAAGAAATCTTGTTTGCACTGCAAGCTGAGCACCTTATAGCCAGTCTGTCTGATAAGTCATCAAAATATAAACATATCTGGGAACCCTTGTATACATTATTAACTGTGTAATCACCAACTGTAAATCTCTCTAACTTTTATATATTTATATTTTTCTTTTCTTTCTGTTTTTTGGCAGTTAGGTGTGAACTGAGTTATGCAGCATCCCTCACACCCTAGTTTAGTTAATGGTTTTTACTCTGGTGATTGGGAGGGAGGTGGTTGGGAGGGATGGGATGGGGGGAACTGTAAATGTTAAAGTTGACAATTTCCTGCACTCAGAAGAGAGAATGGATCTCAAATTGGGCATGTTTACTTTTTTCTTTTCGCTATTGTGTGGATCTCAGATATATTCTATTTTGCATATGTATGTAACTTTGGTTATTAACTCCTCTGCGTCTCTTTGTTTCTAAATAAAGTTTGTTAAATATGAAAAAAATACATGTCACTGGTCTTTCTGTGCTAGTGAAACACCCAGGGCCTCATACATGGTCATATAGGACTGTTGCTAAATGTACCATAAACTATGGTGTAGCAAGCCCTTCCCTGCATTGTAGCTTAGACACATTGCAACTGTGTAAGGAAGGGGTCCCCGTGCCAGTGACCTGCTTGGTAATCCTCAAAATCCTGATCTCAACTTTAAGCAACAACCCCTGCCTTTTGAACTGTTACAGGCAGGTGATGGGGGTGTCACAAGGTTGTGAGCATGAACAGAAGAGCCAGCGGCAGACAAGCTCAGCATGGGAGCAGTGACTTGACTGATGTGGGGGCCATGGGTTGGGAAGCGTGATTCCAAAAGATGCCAGAGATTTCTATGGGCACCAGAAGTGGGTGGGGGACACTGGACCACCACAAATCTTAGATAAATGTAATAGAATGGAGACCCAGAAGCTGGTCTAAAGGTTAGGGTGAGGCAGGTATATGTGTGTGTGTGTGTGTGTGTGTGTGTGTGTGTATGTATGTGTGCGCGTGCGCATGCATGCATGTGCATGCATCTGTTTGAGTGTGTGTGTGTGATACTATAGTGAAAACATCACCTTCTATGAGCTCTGGGTGTTGTACAGTACCATTCAGATGGTGCACTGCCATGCCCAAATATCCACGAGTGCCACAATCCAGCTTGTTAGTTGGTACAAACTCTATTACCTACCCTGGGTATCTGTAAGGACCAAGAGCACTGTGAATTTATAATTTACCCAAGAACTGCTGTGAATTCACCTGCTAGATGCTAAACATAGCATTCGTGTAGTGTGCACTGTGCGGTTTGCTACAACTGCAGCAACTTTACACAAATTTATCCAATTTGCACATGGCAGCAAACTTTTGCTGCAAAGTGTGTCGCTCCGCTTAGTCAAATTCACCCCAACTGTGTACTGCATGTGCAATGTGGCAATTTGCGTAATAAAATTTATACAATTGTGTGATTTTTACTATGCGACTTGCGGCACTATGCGAATTGTGGAATTTTTTAACTTTGGACAGAGGTAGAGAGAACCTCCTTCCACTGCAGCCAGCACCATCTACCTGACCTTTGGATTTGTTCTCCTTGAGGCTCTGTGGTACTTCTACATGCCCGAGTTTCATTAAGATGCACTTTCTGCAGTCCCCCTCCCCCCAATGGTAGGGTTCTACCTTTTGCTCCTAGGAAGTATCTGGTCTTCATGCTAAAGGCACGTCTAGAGCCATCCCAGAAGCCTGAGTGGATAATAGCCTGAGTCTGCCGTGGGGGGGGGTGGACAAGGCTTCATGTGCCTGGCAGTCCCTATTCCCCCCGCCCAGATTTCAGTCCCTACCTCTAAGATGGCACTTCATGTCATGATATGCCAGCAAGCCTGATGCAGCAATGTCCATGCTCTCCCCTCAACTCGCAACCTGCAAGCTCTTTAAACTGCACCACCATATGTGGTCACCCGGGAGATGGCACTGCGGTGGAATGCATTCCCTACCCAGAGGAAGAGGAGTAGCATGTCAGCTGGGATGCTCAATCCTCTTCCACCTGGCCAGCACCAACAACTACCGAACTCGGGTTTCTGGCATCTTGAGCAGGCAGTTCTACTGCTGTGCCGATGGGTTGACTACCCACAAACATCTTCAGACCATATTTGCAACTTAGCACAGGGGAGTTTTCCCCACAGTGACAAAATCAAAGCTTTGTGTATGGCAAAAATCAGTGGTAATGCAATTGGAAGACTGTTCAACCCCAATGTTTGCACCACTACTAATTGTGACTGTGTAAGGGGTCCTGTTTTGGTATCTACCATGAACAGACTAAGTGTAAGCATATTTTCTTGCAAGTCAGAGTATGTGTCTTTAGAGAAATTATTACAACAATCTTGTGATGTACTATACAATTAAACATTTTTGATAGAAATTTCCATCAATGTACATATGTTGAAGTTTGTGACCCTCGGATCTCTGGGTCCGAGTTCACACCCCTGCTGGGTGATTGTATGGGGCCCACTTGGTCGAGGGGGTTGAGTTAGTTCTTTCTCCTACAGTGGGGGGCTGTGCCTGAACAAATAAGTAAACTGTAGTGCCTTCACCCCAGAGGGACTAAGTGGGCCAGATGCTGTGTGCAGTGCTACACCCTGTGATGCAGTACCTACCCACCTCCCTACACTGGACTGGACCACCCACCTGGGGACCAATAACACAATTGTTACCTTCACTAGTAAACACTTCAGTCACATTTTACAAATTGGACTTCCATATAGAAGTAAAATTCAACAGATCAACAACGCTTTTATTTAAGAACCCAGGCCTGGAAGAACAAATTACTCACTTTAGTATGTTTCTTTTCAGGGACCCTTTACTATGTTTACATATCTATCTCCATATTGAGAGATGCCCCCTGAGATGGAACCTATACTAATTCTGGAATTTAGAATACTGGTTTCAAACTCTGTAGCTCCACTCTGACAGTTAACCAGATTTATTTCTGTAGCCCAAGTGGAGTAGTGGCTCGTAAAACTAACGAAGAGGCTACCAAAAAATATTTCAATTTTACAAAAATTTTTGATAAACACCAATCAAAATGATGCAGACATGTAAATGTAAAAACAAATACGAATACCTAAAAAACACATCAAACTTTACAACTGTAGAGTAACTGCAATAGTAATGATCGAGCAATCTTAATGAAAATAAATGATTCTTGTGAGAACCATTGTTCAGGTTCTGGAAGGGGAGGCAGGTTGGCAAGTATAAACATAGGGAGGGATCCCAGAGAAGAAACATTAATTTTCCTTCTAACCCCAGGAATTCCTCTCTTAATTTTTATACTCTAGCAGACTCAATAGCAGTAACTTGGGAGGCTGGGTCCAGAACCTACTTATGGAAATGGTTTTTGCAAGACTGCTATTTCATCCTTCCTGGACTGTATGTCCAAGCAGTAGTGCCTCATGAAGGTGTGCACTGTTTTCCAGGTAGCTGCTTTACAAATGTCTAATAAGGGGATACCCCTTGATGATGCCATAGAGGCAGAGGTGCCCCTTGTGGAGTGTACCCTTAAGCCTCTGGGTGGCATTTCCCAGCCTTTTCATAGCAAAACTGGATAGAAGAGACTATCCATTGAGAGATAGATCTCATAGTTGTTGGTTTACCTTTGCCAACCTCACCATAGGTAACAAAAAGCTGAGTGTTTTCGGAACTGACTTCTTTTGTCCAGTCTCTGTAGATACCCGGAACTCGTGTGAGGTCAAGGCTGTGAAATTTTTGCTCACCTAGACTGGAATGTTCAGGATAGAGCAGAGGAAGTGTTCAGATTCATATAGTTTAGATGGAATTCAGACACAATCTTAGGTAGAAATTTCCTTTTGGTTCTAAGGCGGCCTACCTGATCCCTGTGGAAGATTATGTAACTTGGCTCTGTACAGATGGCTTGCAGTTCACTCACCCTCCTAGTAGAGGTCATAGCAATCAAGAATATGGTTTTCAATGTGACATACTTCAAGTCGGCAGTATCGATAGGCTCCAAAAGAGCCTCCATAAGCTGGGTAAGGCAGACACTGAGATCCCATAGTGGGACTTGGTCCCTTATCAGTAGGTACAAATGGCTGAAGCCTTGAAAAACCTTTTGAAAATGGGATGTGAGGACAGTTTTTGCCTGCTGATATGTAGGCTGGCACTGCTGCTAAGTGCATCTTTAGTGTTGAAGTCCTTAGGCCTATAGACTGTAGGTGTACCAGATATTCTAGGGCTATAGGCAACCTGCCCCTGCCTTATTGGGATTATTCTTCTCGGGGAACATCAGTAAGAACATTTTTTTCATTTAGATTAAAATGCTTTCCTGGTTGCTGGTTTCTTTGAAACCCTAAGCACCTTCAGGATTTCCTCTAAGAGGTCCAATCCAGAGTATCCTAACTCTTCCTGGATGGAGATATCTGTACTGAACCTCCTAAAATAGTGCACCTCTTGAATAAGTTTTTCTGTGATCTGAATAAATACAGATCCCCTGGACACCCCAAACCTAAATCTACTAAGGAAGCTGAGAACCTGAATTGGCCCAGGTTCCATCTCAAAAAGGTCACATGTTCAGAAGTTGTTAAATTAATTGCCTCCCTAAAAATAGACAAATCAGCTGGATCAGACAGTTTGCTCCCCAAGTTCCTCAAACTTCCTGCCCCTCAGATAGCCCCACCGATAGCCGAAATCTTCAACCTGTCTTTCATGACCTACACCATACCTGACCTCTGGAAATTAGCTATAGTTGTCCCGCTACTCAAGAAAGTGAAGACGATGCTACTGGAAAACTACCGCCCTATCTCTATTTTGTCAGCTCTAGCCAAACTGCAAAAGAAAATAGTGCACACACAATTACATAGAAACATAGAAGTTGACGGCAGATAAGGACCGCAAGGCCCATCCAGTCTGCCCATTTCTTTTTCTACCTTATAAATGTGCCATCGGCCTTTGCTCTGTCAGTGACCTATCTATTCATAGTCATTTGTATTGCTCCCTTATGCCTATCCCATGCCTGTTTGAAGCCCTGCACTGTATTCATAGCCACCACTTCTTGTGGTAAGCCATTCCATGCATCTACCACCCTTTCTGTGAAAAAGAATTTCCTCACATTCCCCCTTAATCGGCCTCCCTCTAATCTCATGCTGTGTCCTCTTGTCCTGCTATTTTTCTTATATTTAAACATGTTAGACTCTTTCACCTTGTTTATGCCCTTAAGGTGTTTAAATGTCTCGATCATATCACCTCCCTCCTTTGCTCAAGGGTATACATATTGAGCTCCGTTAATCTGTCCTCATATGTCTTCTGATGCAGTCCCTGCACCATTTTGGTTGCCCTTCTCTGGACTGCCTCAATTTGGTTAATGTCCTTGTGAAGGTGTGGCCTCCAATACTGCACGCAGTACTCCAGATGGGGCCTAACCAGTGTCTTGTACAGAGGGATTATTACCTCCCTCTTACGACTTGTGATACCCCTACTAATACACCCTAACACCCCCCCTAGCCTTACCTACTGCTTTAGAGGTCTGCTTGGATGATTTTAGGTCATCAGTGATGATGATGCCCAAGTCTCTTTCTTCCTTTGTGACTGCTAGCATCCCCCAAAGCCTATAAGTGGCTTCAGGGTTTCTCTTCCCTATTGCATGATTTTGCACTTCTTTGCATTAAATCCCAGTTGCCACTCTTCTGACCATTCTGCTAGTTTATCCAGATCTCTTCTCATTCTGCCCACCCCATCTGGATCATCTACTCTGTTGCAGATCTTGGTGTCATCTGCAAACAGACAAGCCTTACCCTCTAGTCCATCTGAGAGGTCACTAATGAAGATGTTGAATAGGACTGGCCCCAGAACTGATCCCTGAGGTACCCCACTTGTGACTTGCATCTCTTCTGACTGTATACCATTTACCACCCTCTCTGTTTTCTGCCAGTCAACCAGTTTGCCACCCAGTTGACCAACTTCTGACCCACCCGAGCCTACCTAGCTTATTTATCAATCTTCTATGTGGAACAGTGTCAAAAGCTTTGCTGAAGTCAAGGTAGGCGACATCAACTGCTCCCCTTGGTCCACCACTCTGGTTACCCAGTCAAAGAAATCTATGAGATTAGTTTGACAGGACCTTCCTTTTGTAAACCCATGCTGTCTTGGATCCTGTGCCCCTATGGATTCCAGGTGTTGCACTATCCTTTCCTTAAGGAGTACCTCCATAATCTTGCCCACTACTGAGGTAAGACTGACCGGTCTGTAGTTCCCCGCCTCCTCCCTGCTACCACTCTTGTGGAGTGGGATCACATGAGCCCTTCTCCAGTCTTCTGGGACCTCTTCTGTGCTCAGAGACTCACTAAACAATTCTGCTAATGGCTCTGCTAGTTCCTCCTTTAGCTCCTTAAGTACCCTGGGATGTATGCCATCAGGTCCCATTGCCTTATCCACCCTGAGCTTAGCAAGCTCTTGTAGGACCCTTTCTTTTGTGAAGGGAGTAGTGCTCACCTCCCTCCCCCCTGTGTCCATGATGCTGAGCTGTGGGCCCTGCCCTCACTTCTCTTCAGTAAATACTGAGCAAAAGTATCTATTTAGGATAGATGCCTTTACAGGGTCCTCCTCCTCACATGCTCCCTTTTCTCCATTAAGCTTAGCACTACCTCTGACTTTCTCCTTTCACTAATGTATCTATAGAAAGTCTTGTCACCTTCTTTACTGTTCTTGCTAGTGTTTCCTCAGTTTGGGACTTGCCTGCCTTACTGCCTTACCTGCTTCCCTTAGGGCAGTTTGGTATGCCTCCCTATCTTCATCCCGCTGTGTTCCCTTATATTTTCTGAAGGCCAGCCTTTTGGCTCTGACCTTTTCTGCTACTGTATTTGAGAACCAAAGTGGTTTCCTTCTTCTTTGCACTTCCTTTCTGTCTAACACAATGGGATGTTGCTTCAAGTATTGTATCCTTAATGCTTGCCCACTTTGCCTGTACCTCCTCACCTGTGTTTCTTTTTGCCAGGGCTAGCTTAACTCTATTGGCCATCTTATCAAAGTCAGCTCCTCTGAAGTCCCATATTTTGCTTTGGAATGGGACGATTTAGATGTAGTAGCCAAATTGAACCATACCATGTGATGGTCACTGGCCCCAGGTGACCTTTCTACCTGGAGATCTGTGATCCCTTCTTTGTTAGTCAGTACTAGATCTAGGATAGCCCTGTCTCTTGTGGGTTGCTGTACCAGTTGTTTGAGGCCCTCCCCCTGCAGGGAATCCACTATGAGTCTAGTTCTGGCAGATGTTCCTGCTGGTATTGACCAATCTGTATCTGGCATGTTGAAGTCTCCCATTATCAGAACCTCCCCTTTAGCTGTCATGTTTTGTATATCTTCTAACAGTAATGTGTCTATGTCCTCCCTCTGGTCTGCCAAATATCCTGAACACAACTTAATCTGCAAGGAACAACATGGGTTCAGGAGGTGTCACAGCTCTGACACAGCCCTGGTCAAATTCACAGATGCAGTCTATCGCGCAACAGATAAGGGATTGTTGATGGGAGCTGTGTTCATGGATCTGATCAAGGCTTTTGATTTGGTCGATCACGATGTATTAATTAGCAAATTACTCGAACTTGGCTTTGGATCCCATGCTCTGGCCTGGCTCAGTGATTATCTGAACCATAGAAAACAGAGGGTGAAAATCGGTAACGCGGTCTCAAGTACCACTGTAATTCGCAGTGGGGTCCCTCAGGGCTCCATACTGGGCCTCTTCTGTTTTCAATCTTCATCAACAATTTGTCAACAATCTGCAAACCCGTACATATTCTTCTCTATACAAATGACACAGTTCTATACACGCATAGCAAAGACATCAACAAAATCAATCATGTACTGGGAAACAGCTTCATGAACTTGTAGGAATGGTTTGTTCCAGAAAAAATGGTCCTGAACCTACTGAAAACCCAATCAATACTGTTTGGTTCTAACTACTATCTGAAAACACAGCCCCCAAGTTCTGCATCAATGCAAATAATGGAAACTGCCTGGAAAAGTCAGCTGCTTTAAATATCTAGGAGTACACTTAGACTCTACCCTTACCTTCGATACCCACATTCAAAACACTACCAACCTGCTTCACCAAAGGCTTGGCTCTTTGTACAGGATCCGCAAGTACCTAATGCCTGAATCCAGACATAGAATAGCACAGGCAAATCTGCTCCCTATACTGGACTACAGTTTCTTGATCATTGATGCTGTTAACAAAACTATGCTACAGAAGAAGCACACTCTCTATCACAAGATTGCCAGATTTACAACAGGTAGCGATAGCAAGTTGCATCACTGTCTTTCTCTGAACACTTTAAACTGGCTCTCACCAGAGCTCAAATCCAACCTTACACTTGCAAGATTTATTACAAGAATTATTTTTTTTTATTTCTCTTTGTCTGCCCTACAACCTGCTGACCCCAACCCTTCAGGGGATCCAAGGAGTCATCCTCCTGCCACCTGATCCACCCTGACCTACCTCCTGGTCCCCTTGCAGCTGCAGCTTGTCCCCCGAGCGGGGATGAGTTGGGGTCTCTTCACCCCGTAATCCTTCATTTTGCCAGTCCAGAGAGGTGGCTGGGTGAGCGGGGGCACATTGGAGGCATGCTCCGTCATCCCAGAGCCGGCAGGCGTTTTTCCCATTTTTCTCCCCTACGCAGTGAAAGCCCCTGGACATCAAGGCACTACGTGCCGATGTCCACTGTGTATCTTGGCTGCCATCCCTCCAAGTGGGGGCTTGTGATCCCTGAGCCTCTGCCTGAGGTCACACAAGTGTACTGTGGGCAATGGCCCCAGGCGAGCTGTCGTGGGACGCTTAAGCTGTTCTCTCCCCGGCCGGCCCTCCAGCGACCCATTTATTACAAGAATTATGGTTAAAAACTTCCCCATCTATTTAGCTGAACAACTCGAGTTTGTCAACTTGCCTTCCTCTTGATCCACCTCGAAAAATAACTTAAAAGCTCCCTTTTTTCAAACAAACACTGGACAACGCTTCTTCAGCTACTGCGCCTCCTCGCTATGGAATACAATCCCTCCCCCCATTAGAGAATCACAAACTGTCTCTGCTTTCTCAAGCAATCTGAAAGAATTGTATATGCAGTGTCTGTGACTGCTTTGTGTAAATACCCCTTGTTCATACCCCTATGCATCTGCACTCAATGTAGTATCTGCACTAATCAGCTGTGCTTTCTATGTGCCGCATGTATGTAATCAAACATGTCATTCTCAATCGATGTATGTATGTTTCATTTTCTGCAACAAGCACCCAAACATTTGTATGTATGTCTTCAAATGTCTGTGCAATTGTACCCGGGTCGTGACCAAAAAAGACACTTGGTGCCAGTGCACTTACCTGATGGTTACCAAAGTGAAAATCAATCAGTCTTCAGGAACCATGCCCTCAGGTGTAACATCCTGAGGTTTGAGAATTTCATCCTGCCCTGAGCCGTTTATTGTTTAATGTTTATATAAAAGACCTGAGTTTTTCAGACCCCTCGATATTACATCATCTTTCTTCGGATAATACAATAATTTAACTACAGATTCCTCCATAGAAAATATTCAAGCTAAACTTGAGGGTGTCTTTAGGGAACTGCAAGCATTTTTGGACAGTTCAAGTTGGTTCTTAGTCCCCCCCCAAAAAACCTTAAAGCAGCAGTACTACCAAATCAGGAAGTGATCTGTCAAAATTCTGCTTTCTGGCTGTAAGCATGCTGCCATAGCTCCAGTTTCCATATGTGTAAATATTTTTTTCCAGCCATCTTTAGTTTTTTAGACCTTTGCAATTTATTTGAATTGTTGTGGCACCACAATAAATATGGCAGCTGACTAATTTTCAGCTGCGCTTTTCCTTCAGTTCGCATCATGTCTTTTGACTACAGCAGTGGGACCCTGTGCTGACCATTCCCGATGTCCATGCAAGTCATACACATCTGCAGTTGGCAGCAGAGGGGGTTCCAGTGCATCAATCTTGGTGGCAGAAATGTAAACAAAGGCAGAGGATAACTGATCAAATTACTCAGTGATAGTACAATACCAGTGGGAAAGAGTACTAGGTATATGATCAGCAGAGCACAGGGAATAAACTGTCGAAAAAGCACAATTTTTTTTTCAAAGTACTGCTGCTTTAAACTATATTATTCACTAGAAACAGTAAAATAATAGAGGAAACAACTTCAGATTTTGTGTTTGAGCTCCCATCTCTTTCCTCTCCCCCCACCAGGACGCATCTGAAAATGAGCACTTGCTGCTCAGTATGTTCTTCCTGGTAAAACTTTAAATAAATAATTAAATATCAACAAAGTAGAGGGCATTGCAATAAAGAATGGTCATGCAGACAGATATTTAGGCAAGTGGCTAGATAGTCACTTGAGATGGGATATGCATATAGATCTATTAAAAAATGTAGGCAAACGATTGGGCGCCTTGTATTATATAAAAGTATGCATGTCCCAGGAAACTAGAAAGAGGGTAATAAATACTACGATTTTGCCAGTCTTTGATTATGGAGATATTTTGTGTTCAGCTGGAACAATGAAGGATATGGCAGGACTTGACGTCTGTTAGAATAGACTGGCCAGGTTTGTATTGGGAGCCCCCCATACAACATATAGCTGGCAGCTGTACGATAACCTTGGCTGGCAGAGCTTGAAAGACTGATGACAGAAACATGCTTTGGCATTTATCTATAAGGGGATTAGAGGTAAATTCCTAAACCACATAACTTCCAATACAGTATTTATAACAAAACAGAAGTTTTTTAAAATCCGCAATTGAATTAGACTTAGTGGTTCCTAAGTGTAACCTCGACATCGATAGGAGTACAGTATTTTATGTGGGTTCAATGGCTTGGAGCAGTATCCCATATACTTTAAGATCCATAACAGGGAAGGATAGGTGGAATGAATTAAAAGTGTGGTTAGACAGAACAACAGGAGCATCTCGAGTGTGCTGTACGAAAGTATAATATAGTGTATGGTAGAATGCTGTTCCGCATGGAAATCCATGCCTGGGACAACGTTGTTGTGCTGCACTCATTGCGTCACAATCTTGTTGTGCTGCACTGAATATGTCACCGGTGCAGCACAAGATCGAACGCATTCGCTCATGCACAATGTTGGGCCGTGGCAGTGACAACGGATGAGGAACAGAAGAAACAAGTGGCGCTTGAATAAACCGTGCCAAGAAGGTACTTCGCATACTGCTAAAATCTTGTCTGGACTCACCATACACTATAAAAGACTGCCTATGGTGAGTGATTCACAGACAAGGATATTCTCTGATCTCGAGGTCTCCATGTCAATGGACGACATCTCAAGCTTCGCTCTCGAGGTCTAGCATTGCCATGGAGACCTCTTGATCGAGAATATCCTTGTTATGAATGACTCCTCATAGGCAATCCTCTATACTGTTTATTTCATTTTTTGTAATCTTATTCTGATTGTATGACTGTTATTTGTCTATTTTATGGTAGAAGCATATATCTTACTGTTAATTTGCCATTGTTAATTTATAATGTGCAACTGTATTGTCTGTTGCTGTGGGACCGCATTGTAAATGAGTTTTGACTCAATTGAGTAAATTCATGTTCATGAATTTTTATGAATAAAACATTTAAACAAACAACAAACAGGTCAGCAGATTGTGACTTAAACGCAGGCTGATTGGAATCTTGCTGGGTAGGGTGAGGAGCATTGAATAGTAGTAGTGGCTTTATTTATAAGGTGCCCTTTCTCACAGACTCAGGGCACCGTACATGACAAGGGCAAATTAAAACAATACCACAAATTATAAATAAATAAAATAATTTAAAATTGATCAACTCACAAGTACATTTTCAATAAAATTTGCTGAAACACTAGGAGACTAAAAGGTCACTAGTCTTTGAAGGCCTGCTTAAACAAATATGATTTTAACTCCCTTTTAAAGGCCTCCACTGAGGGTGCCTCCCTCAATCCCTTAGGCAAAGTGTTCCATAAAAGAGGGCCGGCCACTTCAAATGAACGATGCCCTGAAGACTTCAGCTGGACCTTCTGGACCAAAAGGAGACCCTCCTTGGAAGAGCGAAGGAGGTGCATGGACTGGGCAGGGTGCAGAAGCTCTACCAGGTAGTCAGGACCCAACCAATACAGGGATTATTGGTTAGAAGACCAGACTTGAAGGTAACTCGTCACTCCACCAGCAGCCAGTGCAGATCATGCAGGACTTTGGTCACATGACTAGATCTTGAAAGACCAGTCAGTAACCTGGCCACAGCGTTCTGCACTGTAGGGTGCCTCTGCTAACTTCAAGATAGAGCGTGTTACGGTCATCGAGCCTAGATGTCATGAACGTACAGGATGCACCAGTGTTGGCAGGTCTTCAGGAAGGATAAGGGACTTAATCCGTCTGATGTTCCTAAAATGGTAAAAGAAACTTCTGAATACAGCCGATACCTGAGCCTCCAGTGTCAACCATTCATCAAAAATGACTCCCAAATTTTTTTAGTGCAGAAGCCAGCAGCCTGGATGACCCAAGCCAAAGCCACATCTCTTCCATTACTACTTCTGCTCCTCCCCCGACCTGGTTCAGTCACCAGAACCTCAGTCTTACCTATGTTAAGTGTCAGCCAGCTAGATTCCATCCAATTCTGAATTTCAGACAGGCACTGATTAAGTACCCTGATGGGGTCAGGCATCCCAGGTGCAAAGGACAACCATAACTGTGTGTCATTTGCATAGCAGTGGAAACCCAAGCAGTACTGTTGAATGATCCCTCCCAAAGGCAGCATGTACACTGCGAACAGCATGGGTGAGAGGACTGAACCACAGAGCAGGAGGATTGAGGACAATGAGAAAGTTCCCATCACCACCCTCTGCATCCTATCTCTGAGATGGGACTCAAACCAACAGATGACAGTGCCAGTGAGTCCAACATACAGTACTTGAGTACCAGATCTGTCTGGCCCAGTCTTGGGCTATTAGGATCATTGCTGCGGGTTCCTTCCTGAGCTTCAGGAGGATATTCTGTATGAATGGAGATGATGGGAAGGCATACAGGAACCTCCCTGTCCAATCCAAGACCAGGGCATCTTTTGGGACTGTCCCTCTGGCTAGTGGTCTGCAATAAAACCGTGGGAACTGATTGTTCTTCCAAGAGACAAACGGGTCTATTTTGAGAGTGCCTCACCTTATGAAAACTGTAGCCAGAACCTGTTGATCTAAGGCCCATTCTTGATTTCCCTGGCTGATTCTGCTTACAGAGTTCGCCAGTACATTCCCTTTGCCTGACAGGTGCACTGCAGAAACGTTTGCTTCTAAGGAGTATGCCAGGTCCCAGATACTCATTGCTTCCGACACAGTTTTGAAGAATGTGTCCATCTTTGCTTGTCTATATAGTACATTGTTGTAGTGTTTATTTTGATTTGGACAGACTGACCTTGCAGCTGGGAGGAGAACAGTTTAGCAGCACTGCCCTGAGCTCCAGGAGGTTGATGTGCTCCAGGGACTCCTGTGGGCTTCATGTGACACTTACTGTAAGGTCCTGCAGGTGGGCACCGCACCCCAGGAGTGAAGCATCCATATTAAGGATACTTGTTGGTGATTGCTGAAGGAAGAGAATGCCATCTCTGAGGTTGTGTTCCTCCTTCCACCATTCTAGTGACTTTACCAGTGCTTTTGTCACTGGCACTAGTTTTAAGAGTGGGTCCCACCTTTGAGACCAATTGTTTCTTAAGTGATACTAGATGTCTCTCATGTGGAACTTAGCCCATGGAACCACATTTGTGGATGTGGCCATGTGTCCCAGTAATAGCAGTAAGTCCCTTACAGGTCTTGGGTGACCTGCTGTGAAGGACTCTGCTGTTGCTATCAAAGCTGCAACTCTGAACTGTGGGAGGAAGACTTCCTCTTGCAGGGTGTTAAGCTCTGCTCCTATGAATTCCAGCACTTGAACAGGTTCTGCTTGAGATTTTCTGCAGATTTATTAAGAGTCTCAGATTCTCCAAGGTGCTTTTTACAATACGAAGTGAGGACTTTGTCTCTTGTTCTGTTTTCCCTGAAACTAGCCAGTTGTCCAGGGAGGGGAAAACCACCAAACCTTGCCATCTCAGATGTGCTACCACCACAGCCAAGCACTTTGTGAATACCCTTGATGCTGAGGTGAGGACGAAGGGAAGAGCTGAGAACTGGCCTAGCTTAAACCTGAGGTATTTTTTGTGTGATTGCCTGACTGGGATATGAAAATAAGCATCTTTCATATCCAGAGACCCCCTCAATTGCAAAGATGGTATCACTGTTCTTTGTGACCATTTTGAATTTCTCCTTTTTTTATATGCTCGTTCAGATATATTAAATCTAAAATGGGTCACAACTCCCCATTTTTCTTGTGGGTTAGGAAGTCCCTTGAGAACAGAACCTTGTCACACTGAGAGGCAGGGACCTTTTCTATAGCTTTTGTTAGCAGCAATTTCTTTACTTTCAGTTACAGCAGAATTATTTCTGTGGGGGAGTGAGCTGCGAAGTTTTGGAGTTTCTGCAGTTTGAGATTTTTTTTAACTGCAGAGACATATCCTGGCCCACTACCTCCAGAACCCACTTGTCTGTGGTGATGTTCTACCCATTCCTGGAAGTAGTGAACCAATCTTTCCCACTAGCAATGGTTGGGTGGCCTGGGCAGAATTGTCGGGAGTTTAGCTATGGATGGGGCTTGGGTGTTAGTGCTGCAACAGCAGTATGCTTTGTGCCCCTTTTGCCCCTGCACCTACAGTAACCTCCTTGTGGCTGGTACTCATAAGGGGAATATGGTATAGGCTCTTGAGAAGTATTCCCTGCCTCATCCTCCCTTTCCATAAGGCATGTAGGAGGTAGAGGCCTTTTCTTTTTTCATTGTTACTCTTGTAAGTGGTTTGCACTCGTCCACGTTTTCATGTATGCCACTGTTCTGTCACCAAAAATTGAGTTTCCCTCAAAGGAGAAATCCATGGCTTTGGTCTAAGTGTCCTGGGAAAGGATGGTTGTCCCTAACCACCAAACGTTTCTTAAGGATACTGTATAGCCTAAAATTTTAGTGTAATCCCTAGGTGATGCTATCCCAAGGGCTAGTACCCCTGCGTGCTTGGCTAGTAGCAGGTTAAGGGGCCTGGGTACTGAAATGGGTGTCTCAAACCTGGAGGTCAGAGTTGTTAGTGGTCAAGCTAACCTGGATACAGCCCTCCGGGACACTGTAACCCCCTCTTTCCCTTCTAGTGGTCTGAACAATATACAATAATTATTTTCACAATGATCCTTATTTGCCATGCAATTACCCACACTGTTTGCACTTACCACCAGGGCTGGTTCCTCCAGCTTGACCATGGGGACCCACCTGTAAAACAAGGTTATGCACAACAAATAGCAACAGTACAGTACTCTTGGCACAAACTGGAACCACAGTCAGGTTAAATGCAAAAAGAGTTAGATCTGATTTATTCAGGGGACTTGAACAAGGGAGGGGCTTAATCAGGTTGATTTGCTTAAAGGCTATATCAATCAGACAGTTATGTATGCACTTCAGAGTCCCTACACAGTCACACACTCTAGGTACCCAGGTAGGAAGACGGTGGGCTAGCCACGAACGTTGCCTGGGGCCCTGTTATGGAAGAAAGCAACACGCACAACACACACTATTTGTAATCTGTTGCCAGAGGGCTCAGTTTGTGACAGAAAAGACAACAAAGCAATCAGATAACAGCACTTTAGATTTAGCTGTTGTTTCAGGGAGCTACCCTAATGTTTACTCACGATACCCAAAACAGGACACAGGCAGGACAAAATCAAGATAGCAGGTTGTTGAACTGGAGTGCCAGGAGAAGCAGGGCCCACACAAATCATTGAGGCATTGTTCCTGTTCAAAGAATGAGCAGGGGGCTGGTCCCCAGACAGGTCTCTCATCGATGGCTTTCTCTGTGCAGTGGGTAGTCTGGCTGGGCCAGTGTGGCAAAGCCCAAGCCCAATGGAGATGAATATGGATTCAGTCCGTGGGAGCTGGATGCAGCCTCCAGCAAGCAGAACACAGTTCAGCACACAGTGGGGAACCAAATTACAACCCACTAACAGCACACTGCACATTTACATGTAAGAAACTTTACTGTACCAGGCAGATTGCTATCCGGTCACAATTATAGAGTCTCTGCACAAACCGGGAGTTCAGAGGTGGCTAGAAATCCCGACAGGTCGATCGCATACAGCAAATCTTTGGTCTTCTTCAGGTTAAACCCTGGTCACAGTCCAGTGGCTTAAATCGTTCTCATAACTTGGATTCAGTCTGAATTAACTCTATTTTCCTTCTCAGGGACAGCAGGCAGACTAGCAGGCCAAAACTCAGCCCTATCACAGTTCTCCCATGCGAATCTATGCACGATTACTGCTCGACTATCTCGAGCTGTTACTTCTCTCACTTCCCAACTCAAAACTGAACTGAAACTGCAAGCAGTCTGGGATTTTCCCCAGGATCCAAAGTATTCAGTTGGCTGATTCCTCTGTCAGTCACAACAAGGCCTTCCCCTCCAGGTTCATTTAGGCGCCAAAAGCACAAAACTAGAATTCTTACAGAATTTTGATCCCACAAAGCCCCTGGAGACAGGCTCCATTTTACAGTCCCCAAAGGTACTGACTGGCCCATTTCAGCAGTCCAGGACCAAGATGGTGGAGATAAACAGAAATGTCCATGCTGCAAAGAAGGCAGGTTAGACAAACTGCAATATTATTTCTATTCTAATAAATGATCAGCAAACAAGTACGTCTTCTAACAGAGCTACCTCTCAGATTAATTATGACCGCAATCCAGGCAGCTGTTAAAGAGACAGTACACAGAGGCTATACGGGCACTTGCTGGCAATACATTTAAACTGCTAAAACTCAGGACACCAGACTGGCAGTAGGCATTTAGGCAAGCTCAAGGAAGACTTTTCGGGAACCCCCATTTGTGGGGCGGGGGGGGGGATTACACTAGCAGCAGTGTCATCAGTGTCCACAGCAGTGCAGAAATGGTATTTAGTGGCATGTAGAGCTGATCTTGCTGTGGCAATTAAGTCCTATGCCAGTTCACCATCTGCTTTACCAGCAGCTGCCAGAATTGTGTCCCATAGTGCTTTCTGGTACTGTGCTATATATGCTGAATAAGCTGCCTGCCTAATGAGCAAGAAAGCAGAACTGTAAACTTTGCTGACCATAGCATCCCATTTTTTAGAGTACTTTTCAGGGGGCTGTGCAGACAGGGAGATTTTTGCTCTCTCACAAGCAGCAGCCTGGACTACATCTTGATGATTGGGTGATCATACAGGTATTCCACCCCGTGTCTGTCAACCTGAAATTTTATTTTTCATAGTTCTATTAATGGCTGCAGTTGAGGCAGGTGAGACATGATTTGGTATATGGCCTGTTGAGGTGATTCATGTATAGGGACTAACAACCTCCTTGCAGGTGCCATCCCCATCTCATCCATGAATGCAGTAACCTCCTCATCCTTCTCAGTTTCTTGAGGGGGAATGCTTAGGGCATCAAGCATTTGTCTGACGAATGAGGAAAAGGCAAGATAATCCTCACAATGTCTTGAAGGAGAGCCTAAGTCTCACTTAGCTGCACCATCTGATTCCATGGGGTCACCTTCCTCCTCCTGTACACAAAATTCTTCCTCCTCCTCCTCTTCAGGCAGACAGGATGGAGACAGAACCTGGGGAGTGGGGCATGGAAGTCACATTATTAACATTTCCCATGGCCTAGATAGCCTGGAAAAGCTGCCACATTTTTTTTTGTGAACTTTGCTTCTGCACTGGGCCCCAGGAACTCTTTAAGGCAGGCCCCTCTTGCCCCTACTGCTCTGCCACCCACTGGTCCAGGAAATCGGGGACAGACAATCTCCACCTCACCCGGCCTGACAGACCCCCTGGCTGTGAACCCCCGAGGCGGAGGAACCAACTGACCCTGGTGCTCTGTCTGAAATCTAGTGTGCCAGATCAGGGCAAGGAGAGGGATCGGGAGAGCTGGAGAGATGAGTCCAGTATTGAGTGTGTGGTGGCAGGGCACTGGAGGCTGCCATCACCTATCCCAGGACTCAGGGATTTTTCTGTGATTGCCTCTAAGGCGGCGGATGTGCAGTGGCATCAGCGTGGCGAGAGAACGGGACCGCCCCTCCCGGAAATGTCTGCCGCCGCCACCTCCTCCAACTTTGCGTCACCACCTGATGCAGTGCCACCGATCTCCACCAGGAACCACTGCAGGCAGGAAACCCCCCCTGGATCCCTCCCCAGGAGAGGAGAGTAGTCCTCCGGACACTCCATCCTCTCCTTCCCCACCAACCTCCGATGGTCTGAGTCCACTCCTGAACCCAGGTCGCCGGTGTGGTGTGAGGTGTGGTGTCCAGCGCCTCAACCCTCAGTGCCACCGGGCCAGCAAAACTGCCACATTTTTGATGTGTTCTCAGATCAGGGCATTTTTTTCCTACGTGATCTGTCTGTTCTTTTGTCCGTTCCGGTAGAGTAGCAGTTGCATGTTTTTCTTTAGGTTTCTTTTTAGCGGGTACCATTTCCAGTATCTGTTCTGAGGCTCTTTGATTTTTATTTTTGCCATCACTGGATTCTAGGTTCTCCCTTTCAAACACCCTTGTATCTGATCCACCTTTACCATGCCTTTCAGGTGGCTGAACAGCTTTATCTTTTTTCTTGTCACTTTTTACGGTAGTTGATGCTGCTGCTGTACATGATGAGATGGACCCTTCTGATGTGTGCTTTCCATCATCACTGGGAACTCCCCCGGAGTCTTTTTGGCTATTGTTCTGTGACAAGGAGGTAGACTGAGAAGCCATAACTTGATTAATCTTTTTTACTCTTTTCCTTAAGGTTTTAGAGTAAAAAATTAAGACAAGACTTACAATTTGTAAAGTTGTGGTTGGGTGCCAACCACTTTAAACAGAGCTTGTGGAAGTCTGCCTTTGCCCGGAGCTGGAAAAGAGTTTTTTTTACAGTTTATAAGTCTGTGAATCCCCCAGGTCTCTGACTTGCCAGATTAGAAAGATCCTAGTAAAACAAGCATTTGTCAATGCCATATGTTTGCTTGCAGTGTAACATAGCTTTAAAGAGCTCCTACTGTTGTTGGGACAACTCTTGAAAAACATAATATCTAGACACAATTTCACTTGTATTTCATCATGTTTTTGAAATTGTCACCCTTATTTGCTACTAAGGATATTTGTATGGAAACAGGCTCCTTGCCCTGTTTGCTGTGTCTGCTTGTCTACTTCTACAGTCACAGATATACAAACATATGAACCTGCCAGCAGAAACAGACCACCTGGTCTATCAATGTTCGCCCAAGAGTGTGCAGCTAGCCCCCTAGATTGCAGCTGCCCCAACCCCCTCCCCATCTGTAATTCCCATGACGGCCTCAGCCCCCTCCACCCAGACCCTCCCTCGTACTCTGTCCCATGCCCTCTTAAAACTTCCTACTGTCTTACATAATACCATCCCCTCTGGTAGAGTATTCCATTTAGACACCACCCTCTCCATGAAGTATTGCCTCCTCATCTCCCTCTTAAGTCTTCTGCCCTTCAGTCTTAGTCTGTGGCCCCTTGTGTCCCTACCCTTCCTCAGTTTAAACATTCCTTCAGTGCTAGCTTTGTTTATCCCCCTTAAGTACTTGAATGTTTCAATGGTATCCCTCCCATCCCTCCTCTCCTCCAGCATGTACATATTCAGCTCATTCAGCCTGTCCTTGTAGGCCTTTGCCCTTCAATCCCTATAACATTTTTGTTGTCCTCCATTGCACACCTTCCAGTACATTGACATACCTCTTCAGATACAGCCACCAGCACTGCACACAGTACTCCAAGTGTGACCAGACCAAAGATCTGTAGTGGGGCAGGATCACCTCCCTATGCCTAGACGAGAAACCCCTTGTGATACAGCCCAGCATCCTGTTTGGCTTAGCTGCTGTTTTCCTGTATTGGGCAGAGCTGTTCATGCTCCCTGTTACCAACACCCTTAGGTTCTTCTCTTCCTCAGTGATCCCCAGCCTCACCCCTCCCAACCAATAGTCCCTCCTTGGGTTCTTTGCCCTGAAGTGCATAACCTTGCACTTTTTCTCATTGAATCCCAGCTGCCACTTCTCCGACCATACCTCCAGTTTGGTTAGGTTGCCTTGTAGTTGTTTTCTTCCATCCTCTTCGTCCACCACTGCCCCCATTTTGGTATCATCTGCGAACAGACTAACCCTGCTCCCAACTCTATGTGCAATATCTGAGATAAAGAGCCCAAATAGCACTGGACCCAGCATTGAGCCCTGCAGTACCCTGCTTTTCATTGATCTAGGTATCGAGTGCTCCCCCCCCACTACCACCTATTGCAGCCACCCCTGCAGCCAGTTCCTTATCCAGTTTGTCAGCTTTGTCCCCACCCCTGCAGCAGTCAGCTTCCCTGCCAGTCTCCCATGAGGCACTGAATCGAAGGCCTTGCTGAAGTCCAAGTACAGGACATCTACAGCATGACCCATATCCAGCTCTCTTGTTGCCCAGTCATAATATTCTATTAGATTGGTCTGACAAGACCTCCCCAAATCGAGAGACGAACCCATGCTGCCACCCATCCTGGAGGTCATTACCCTCGAGAAACAATACCAGCCTCTCCTTCAATATCATCTCCATAGGTTTGCCCACTAGGGATATAAGACTGACAGCCTGATAATTTTCTGGCTCATCCCTAGGGCCACCCTTGTGTATGGGCACCACATTGGCCACCCTCCAGTCCTGAGGCATCCATCCCATGTCCAGAGAGGTGCTGAACAGGTCCGCCAGTGGCTCAGCCAACACCTCCTCCATCTCCCTCAGCACCCTGGGGTGGATGCCATCAGGACCTGGTGCCTTGTCCACCCTTAACACCCTCAGACCCTCTAGTACTCTACTCCCCTTGATCATTTTGTCTGTCATCTCCTCCTCCCACCCCCACCTCCCAGTCCATGGTGGTAGTGGACCATCCTTCTCCTTTGTGAAAATGGAGCAAAAGTATTAATTTAGTACTTCCTCTTGTTCCTCTCCCTTTTCTACCCTCTCCCTTCCCCACTTTATTTTCACTATATGGTCTCTACACTTCCTCTTTTCCATGACATATCTAAAAAAGTCCTTCTCCCCTCCTTTGACACCCTGCACTAACCTTAGCTCCCTGGAGGCCTTGGCTACTCTCACTTGCTTGATCACCTCCTTGAACCAACTCACATAAGCCTCCCTGTCCTCTTCCTTCCTCTTTCTCCTGAACTTTTGGTACGCAGCTCTCTTCGCCCTCACCCCCCCCCAACACGTCTCTGTTCAGCCAGCATGGTTTCCTAGCTCTGCACTTCTTGCTCTTTGTCCTGGTGCAAGCTTCTGTAGCCTCTGTTAGCCCAGTTCTAATAATTTCCCACTTTTGCTGTGCATCCGTCTCTGGCCTAATACCCTGAAGTGTCCCTTGCTGTATTTCTCTTATCCTCCTGAAGACCGCCCTCCTAAAATCCACCACTTTTGTTACTGTGTCTCCAGACTCCCTGCCCAACTTGAGAGAGAACCACACTGTTTGGGGGTCACTACCAGCTAGCGGGTCTTCCACACTTATTTCCCTCACTGCCTCCCCATTTGACAGCACAAAGTCCAGCGTGTTACCTAGTCATGTTGGTCCACTGACCAGCTGTATCAGGAAACCATCCTGGATCGCGTCCAGGAGCACCTGCTTCCTGGTACTTGAGGTGGCAGGGGTGCTCCATCTACCCCTGGCAGATTGAAATCCCCCACAATCACCACACTCCCCTATCTACATGCCCTCCTTATTTGCTTTGCTAACTCCCTGTCCAGATCCACTGATTGTGCATGTGGTCTGTACACCACCCCCAGCCTCAGCTTTCTAACCTTGGAGTCCAGAAACTGCATCCATAATGCCTGAGTCCTCCCTTCCTCCCCCTCTTCCCTCGTACATCTAATCCCTTCCCTCACATAGAGTGCTACCCCCCCCTCTCCCAACCCCCTGGTCTTTCCTGTAAATTTTATACCCCTGGACTGCCAGATCCCAGTCATAGCACTGGGTGGCCCAAGTCTCAGTCACTGCAGTGATGTCCACACTTCCCTCTGCAAGGAGCACCTGAAGCTCAGCTGTTTAATTACCCAGGCTCCTTGCATTTAGGGAGACCACCTTCCACCCATTCCCATCTGTCCCCTCAGCCCCATAGTCTGCTCCCTTCCTCTCAGTGGTCCCTTCCCCTTACTCTCAACGTTATTAAGGGGGGACAGTGCGTTTTGCACTCCAACCTGGTCACCCTGCATGCTAGCTGCGCACTTGCCTCCCCCTACCTAGTTTAAATACCCTCTTGAAACAATATAATTCTCTGATTTGCTCTTTAACACCCCCTTACCTATGTCATGTGTTTATGATACCCAGTCTGTTGCTGTGGAGTTGATTATGATGTCATAAACCAGGCATTATAATGTCATGTGTAGACAAGCATCCAAAGCTAATAAGTCCAAGAGACAGTAACCTTGTTGTTATGTCACTTCACTCAGTAATAAAGAAATAAGGGAAAGAATTGCAAAAACATTGTTCTAGCTGAATGGTACAGAGGGTAAAAGCACAGAACTATAAAACAGTGGGTTGCAGGTTCAGTCCCCCTCAGGGCCACAAACAACATTGTCTTAGAAAATCAGAGCTACATTAAACCTGTAGCCGGCCAAATAGCATGAAAGGCTGAGGTACTGGACCCTTACCTCCCACCACACTGGAGGCCTTGGGCTCAGGAATGGACCAAGGTCATTTGGGGGCTGGCAGGGGAAGGAGGATACAGTGATCACTGATGGATCTCCTCCTTCGGTGGGTGTAGTGACAGTGTGTACTGCTGATTGGCTGCCACCTAGTGAAGGGTTGGTGGTATAGCAGTGGTCACTAAAACTTAAAACTGGAGGTGGGGGGAGGTCACGTGATGCTAACTTTCTGAGCAGCAGCATTGTCTCGGAGCTCCCAGTACCCATCAGCCTTATCCTCTTTACACTGCGATTCTAGAAGAACAACCTCAACAATTCGTATACCAACCGACTCATCTCTCTCTGCCTATCGGCCCCAGGGCGATTTTTATTCACATCCTGCTAATACGAAGAAGGATGGAGGCAGAGAAGAAACAGGCCACGATCAGGCACACACCACCAACCACTCCTGAGAAGCTACCCAAAAAAGCAAGGAACCAGCTCTGCACCACTTCTGACAAAACGGGCAACAAAGTACCCTCGACAAACCCTCTCACTGAAGAAAAGTTTTTGCAAGAGCTAACACCATTGAGAGAAGTATTACAAGATATTACCTCGGAGCTCAAATCAATCCGGGGAGACCTTTCCTCTCTTGCTACAAAGGTGTCAGACTCGGAAGCCAGAATCCATTCCCAGGAACAATGGAGAGCCACAACGGAACCCGACTTAGTCGCATTAAAACAACAGGTTAAAAAATTACAACTTAAAACGGAGGATCTAGAAGGTCGCAGTAGGTGAAACAACCTCCTTATCCTGGGCCTTCCTGAACTCGAAGAGGGCTCTGATCCTATCGCCTTTCTCCAAAAGTTCTTAGTTAAAACGGTGGGCCCATCACCTCTTAATCCCTACTATCATTTGGAAAGAGCGCATAGATCTCTGAGACCTAGGCCCCTTCCGGACTCTCCCCCGCAACCAATGATTGTCAAGTTTCTCAGCTATTTAGAGAAACAGCATGTTCTTGTTAAAGTTTGCGAACTCCAAACGATCATGTGGGGTCCTGTCAAGCTCCGTATTGCCCAAGATCTTCCACGGGAGACCAGGCTGAAGAGAACAGCATTTCATTCCATCGTTCAGAAGCTCACTGCGGCGGGCAACCCTTTTAGAATGCTGTACCCCGCCACCCTCAAGGTCACAATCGAGGGCATCTCCACGAACTACAACTCACCGGATTCTGCTTCCAGGGATCTGATTTCTAAGCTCCCTAATCTTTTCAAAGCAAAATAACTGAACTCTCAGTCACCAATTTTACATTTATGGCGATGTCTTAGCCCGAATTCTGTGTGTGTTAATTTTGGTTACCTTAATCGGTTGTTTCAGCATTGTCCCGATGGGTGGAGATTCCTCGCCGGTCTTGGCGTAGGTCGGGGTGGGCCGCGGCATCTCTGGCCCTTGTAAACTCCCCGGAACCAAAGGGAAGTGGTTCCATTGCTATGCCTGTTTGTTTTGGTGACGGTCCGTTTTGGTCCTACCGCTTAACCGTTCCCCGGGGAAACTACCTGCATAATAGATTGCCAGGCCTGGGCTTCCACCTCCCGATTTGACCTACCAACCTCCAGTAGCTTGTGATCGCCCTGACAAGGGGGTGAGTGAATCTTTTAGTGCTTCCCCTTTATAAAGGGTCGGGTGTCACCACACACAGAGTTTTTCCCCTGGGTTCTTCCCTACTTTCCATTCTGAGGTTTCTTTTTTTTTCAGATCCTCGCTGCAATCTTTATTATGGCATACATGACGGAGGCTGATGGGGGGGTCCTGGAGACGTTTGTGGCTGCGTGAAAAGTTGCCTCACGAGCTTATAGAGGGGGGGTATGTGAACCCTGTTCCGCATGTTGGGAGCTCTCTGGTCAGTTTTGGCTGGCTTATAACTATCCTTTTATTCTCAGGTTCCCAGAGACCCCTCACTACACCTGATCTTAGTAGCAGGTTGAACATTGGGTTTACCATTGGGTCCTGGATCTCAGGCTTCTGTCATGAATCTTATCATTTTTTGGTTGACTATGCCTGGTACCAGGGTGTATATAGTTTGATAGCCTTATTAGGGAGTTATAAGTGGGGTGGGGGTTTGGGGGAGTCGAGCTGCCTAGTATTTCCTATGTATCATCTCAGTTTTGATTTATACCGTTGGTTTATGACACATCAACATCTGGTATGTAATGTTTGGCAGCTTACAGCGGGTTGGGATTTTGGGGCTAGAGTGTGCTATCTCTACTGGTTTATTGGTATGAGTTTTACTGTCTGCCCTTATATTCTTCTGTTTTTGAAATGGCTATGAAGTCAGTCAAAGTGGCATCATGGAATGTACGTGGGCTCAGGGAGAAAACCAAGAGAATTCAAGTGTTTAATCACTGTGAACTAATCCGGACCGATATACTGATGCTACAAGAAACTCATTTACTCAGTACAGAGGCTAAATGGTTGTCCAGATCTGGTTTTTCACAAATATTTGTGGCGAGTGGGTCAGGATCTAGTACGGGTGTGGCTATCCTTATTAAAAACTATGTTACATTCCTGGTAGACATAACAGTGACCGACCCAGATGGAAGATTCATACTGGTCAAAGGATCCCTCAATAACTGTGAAATCATTCTCGGTTCAATTTATGGTCCAGTAGGTGGTAGTTCGGATTTTTTTATGGCCCTGGCAGACAAAGTAAGTGCCCTACTCCCCTCACAGCTTATCCTGGGTGGGGATTGGAACGTTCTACCATCCTATCCCCTAGATAAAGCACCAGACTCAGGTCGCCCACTAACCCCAGTTCAAAGATCCCTATCAGACTTTTTACATATACTAGGGATGTGCGACCTCTGGCGCCTCACCAACCCCTCCCTTCAGTCCTTTTCCTTTTTTTCCTAACCTCATGGTTCCTGGTCTAGAATAGACTACATTTTGATTAGTAAAACCCTCCTCCCCGGTCTTCTCCAGACCGGTATTGAACCGATTGTGCTTTCTGATCACGCCATAGTATGGGCAAAGATTTCCCCCGATCCCAAATTTCAGCAGGACACAGTTTGGAAACTCAACACCCAGCTCCTTAAAGACTCCCTGACTGTGGCACACATTAAAACTTCCATCTCCAATTTCCTTGAGATTAATATTAACTCTACCCCGCGGTTCAACATTATCTGGAGCTCCCTGAAATGTTACCTAAGAGGTGAATTAATTAAGATTGCCTTGATGAGGAAAAAAACTAGACAAGCCCACGCCTCCCTATTAATGGCCAAGATCAAGGAGCTTGAAAGCCCTTACTCCCCCTCCTCCCCCTTGTCATCCCTTGAAGCCCTTTTAACAGCCAAAAACGAATATACGGATTGTGAGGGAATTTTTATGTATGCCTTTTTTATATATCCTAAAGCTATATTTGCTATTATATGCTATTATATGCCTTGAAGTTATGCTTGCTTTGAAAACCATGCTGTAACGAAGTCATAATGAATGTAGTAGAAATTTCTGAGTTCATGTTTTCTTTTTTAAAGGGGTATAGAATTTGTACTGAGGTTACTTGAGGTACATTTGTAAAAACAGAAAGCTAGATAAAACTGAGCAGAACTGGTTGTACCAGCCTGAATAACAGGCTTGGACAAAATATAAAGATAAAAGCATGCCTGGGCAAAATATAAAGATAACAGCACGTAGTGGCATTGAAGGCAAGCTGTACGTTGCTATGGTGTGAGTGAAACTCATTGTCTCTCTCAGGTCAGCTTGACCCAGGCATATGTATCAAGCAGTATTGGAAAAAAAATGAAATAAGCAGTGGAAAAGTACCTCATACATATCAACGTGTTTTTCTTTTACATTGCTGAAAACTTGTTATTCTGTTTTGTGATTGGCTTATACTGAAATGTTGGTATTTTTCAAGATAAAAAGTGCAGAATCTAGCTTATAAAAAGCTGCTGTAAATTGTAATCGGAGACCTTCTCTTTTGTAGAAGTCCCACATGCATGTGTAAGATTTGATCAAATAAAGCGACGTTAAGACAAAAGCCAGTGGTGTGGTTTTGGCCCCGTGACGACGGGAGTGGTTGCTCAGGTAATACTTACAGTGAGAGAATTTGCGATCATAGTTTTGGCGTAGTCGGCAGGATGAGTTCTTCGGTCCGTGTCACCTCGTGATCGGGTTGTTTCCCTTGGACAAAAAGAAGGACATTTTGTGGAACCCATCAGGATGTGACGCTTAGGGCCAGCGACACTCATCATCACTGTAAGTACAAGAATACCTTGGAGCGAGTGTGCACTATAAAGGACAGGCCTAGATAATATGGGAAACAAGGGAAAAATAGCTGGGTCCAGAGTTAGTATTATCTGGACCGGCAAAATGTATGTTTGACAAGTTTGTTAAACAAATTACAAGGAGCAACTGCACTGCCCTTTGCCCTTGTAATTTGTGCTTGTTGCAGTATATACTGTTAGAGCCAATGATGGCTTTACAGTTCAAGCTGCTTTTAGGAGAAAAGCAGCGGCTGATTGCAACGTTAGATAAACAACTATCTAGAGAAAGAAAATAAACCACGTGAATGTAATCACAATAGGTGACTACAGACGGGATGATTTGAAAATCCTCCCCCATGTTGCCTATCTGTGTAGTTTCAAGTTTTTCTGTATCAATTTCAATCCTTGCCTCCTATAGAGGCTGAAACATTTGATCCCAAACCCAAGTACTGGGACCTCTACCAGATGGATTTCAACCTAGTACTGTTAGAGATTTTTTTGTTTTGTTTTTAAACTGCAAACCAGAGCTCTGGAAAACGTCTTGGTTTGGCAGGTTACTAAAATGGCCAAAAGAAAACCTTTGAAAGGGTTAATAGCTGCAGTGTTTGGAAATTATCATGAAGGTCCTGCAGTCAGTTTTCTTACTCAGACTAGTGTATCGGAAAAGAAGAAGAAAAATACCTTGGCACCGGGTAAGTCTAAATTTTTTATTTAAAGTTGTTTTATGTCTGTTTGTTTTATTTCTGTAATACATATACTAAACAAGGTAATGCTCGTCTTTCATTGCATATTTTCTAGCTTATATCTATGTTCTGTAATTATGTTCTGTTGTCAAGGTTTGCGGATAGGATTGACTGCCTTTGGTGCACAACATGTTACAGTAAAAAAAAAAAGAGAAGAAGCTTTTTGCCTCATAGCTGACTGTTTTAATTGGTTTTATTTTTAATGGAACATTTGTGCTGCCTAGATAGGGTCAGTGAAGAACTTTTGTTTGTAGTTGTTGGTTGGAGCAGGTAGTGTTAATGGTGAAGAGTTATGACGTCATATATTGCATTGTGCAAAAAAATTTGTAGTTTGCCAGCAACGCGCCAAGCCACTGCTAGGTAAAAATATAATGTGTTAACAGCTATGAATGGCTTATTATACTTCTAGTTGAAACCAAAAACTTTTGCAAAATGGCAGAGTGCCATATTTTGGCTATGCCCCAGAAGGTGTAATCATGTTATACTAGATGTGTTCACTTACAAATGGTATGTTGTGCTAAATTTTTTATAAGGAGTTGAAAGGTGTTTAAAAAAGAGTTTTGTTCTGAAAAGATTTGGCATGGAGATATGTATAAATTTGTTGGTTTAACAAGTTGTCAGTGTTACAAGATGGGCAGGAGACAGCACATATATCTAAAACACGTACAGTTTTCTAATGAAACTATGGGCATTACCTCAGCACATTGGTGTCAAATAATGTCAGTCTTATTTTGTGTTAAGTATTTCTTTTTGTGTATGTGTATGTGTGTGTACTGTCTTGGCCTGCAGTTTTATTGTGTGCTCTATTATTATTTAAAGATATTTAATATCAGTAGTGTTCAAGGACACTAAAAAAAAATAACTGGGTTTGAACAACCCTTGCATGCACACTGTGACCTTTTGCACGTTATTTGACCTTCTTGTGTTTCAACATTTTATGTTACTACCAGTTCAAACTTGATGTGTATTCCATACCTAAAGCAAAACTTTTTCACACAAAAGGTATGTTTTCATGAAAGCACACCAAGAGTGAACCATGTAATTTGATTTTTATTGCAAAACTAGTATTCTAAGTGAAGAGGAACAAACTTTTCTTCTCCTCTCACTGCTTCTGACTTGCAGCCAACACAGGCAATACTCCAGCTGGAAGGGGAGAATTATTCATCATCTCTCCATATTTTTATTATACATATACAGTACGCTTTTAAAAAAAGGACTATTACAGCTGTTTTTGAGAGTTTACCATCTACAGTTAAAAACAATGGCTTTTGTTTTTATGTGTGACCATGGTGTAATCATTTTTTTGTCTTTTTGAAATGCATTCTAAGAGATACATACGTCATTGTATTACCATCAATCCGATCTTTTATAAACTCAGCTGACATTTTGTCATGCTTAGGATAAGGAACCAGGGACGCTTGGCTTTTTATCCTATGGAAATAACCTTGTTTTATTTTTAAACTGGTGTGTGTTTGTTTTGTTGTTTGTCTGTGTTTCTTCTCTTTCTTCTAGAGAAAAAGAAGTTCCCCATCTTTATAGTAAGGTATGAAACTTACTAAACTAATTGTAATATTATCTTGTTATAATTTAAAGTGTAGTAGGTGGGGATCATGTCACCATCCACAGCTAACCTTTTTATTGCTACAGTATTTGAGTTGTCTCTTCCACCAGTAGGAGCTTGGGGGAAGGGGGTAAGCTACCCTTCCTCCCTTCCAGTGTAATACCCACAAAGGTTGCAAGGTACATCACTGTTTCTGAGAGGTAAATAAGAAAATGTATTTGCCAATAATTGTTTCTTATTTACAGGTTTTAAAAGACCCAAGGTATTTTAACAGCATAACCCAGCCCAAGCCCTTCTGCTTTTCTAGTGCAAACAGTTAAATCTCACACCTATTATTGGTACAAGGGTTTCTGCCTCAGCAAGTAATCAGTTACGCTGGAGGGTGAAGTTGTGTATGTATGTCACACATATTCATTCTTTGATTGTCTTTTCGGCTTTCTTATGCTGTCAAAACAAATGTAAAACTTTTGTCATAGCCTTACAGCAATGAATGCATTTTTTCAACCAGTAAATTCACAGTACTCTAACATTTCTGGACTCTAAGCTAAGTTTACAGTCTATATGTGTTGTTTAAAATGTATTTTATGCATTATGCTCAATACTGAAATTGTTCTATTACAAACATGCTTATGTTTCATGTTTATGTTATAATGTTTTAATATAATCTTGCTACACTGTATCATGTGTGTATTCAGAAAAGTGCTCCACATGTATAACGTTTTAATGCTCATAACAAACCTAAATACTGGGGCCAGCATTGCTGACCCACCCTACAATATGTTCCAAGCAAAACCAAAAGTAAAATTAATGTCCGTTTGTCTTATTACTCACAGGTACCCCTAAAGAATGAGTGTACTCTATGCAGGTTTTGTCATTTTAAATTTTAGCAATTATAATATGCAGAATTTAGATTGTACTCAAACCTATGCTTCAAGCCTTACCCCACTCAATACTTTGGAGTATTTCACTATACAGGGTAAAGAAGGTAGACCTTTTCACTTGTCACAGGTGCAATAGGCACTGTTATTAAATTGGCATAGGCCAACAATATATGTATTTGTCCACTAATTGCATTGTGTAACAGGCATATTGCTATGAACTATATGTTTGAGCGTGTTATTGTAACATTACAAGATTTTATAACTCAGGTCTCAGTCAGGCCTGCTTGCAACAGACAGGAAATAATGTTCATCACTGTCATAACTGCTTCTGTGATTTAAAATCAGGAGGTAACCATAACATTGTCATGAATTACAGATGGTCAAATGGTATAATTGAACCTGGCCTGCACCCCAGGTGTGCGGTTGATGTCCCATTTTATTTTTCTCTTCTAATTGCCAGAATTTAGGCTCTGTCACACCACTCTTTACAAAACAAAAGTTAATGGTTTAAAAAATTGTTATTTATGTGTTTTAATTCAGTGTCTAACACACTTTGCAAGTTTGCAGGTTTCAAGGTGTAGCACACATAAGATCTCCATGCTCAACAGCAGTAATACTTTCATCTAAGGTTGTCAAGACCTTCATCTTTTACTTAAAAAGAGGAACAACTGCCATAGTTTTGATATTATCACCATCTTTGTGCCTGACTGGTTCCTTATAAGGACTATTGCATGAATCCAGTTATTATTACCTCTGCAAGTGTAATGTTTTCAGCAAAATTACACTTATTTGTAGAACTTTAAATCAACTGAAAAGGTCCAGTCAGTTCAGACTCTGCAATCAAGCTTATTGTTTCAGCTTACTATGAAGTTAAGTCTGGGAAAGGGCAATCCCTCAACTCCAGCTTAGAAGATTCTTCTTCAATTGACCTTCAAGCAATATCCATTTTCTTCACTGCCGCTTGTTCCAAACATGGCTGGTACTTTCTACAACCCTATTGCTCTGTTATGGACTGTGTTCTTAATGGTTTATTGTCAATTGTTACCTTTTTATGGACTGTTACTCTTTATGCTGGGGTGTAATCAACTACCACAATACAAATGCCATGCCAGTGTGTGTGTGTGGCTACTCCATTAAAAGGACTCAATGCACCCCTGGCCAGTGTGTCTACTAATCAGCCATCCAGCAGCCAGCAATATGAACACTGACTTTTCTACTATGCTGGTGTTTTGTTTTTAAATTACTGTCTGCATTGCCCCATGTGCCTTGTGGGGTTACCACCATTCTGCAAATGACATTTCATCTGTACTGTAACTACATCAACCTGTGGTTACTTATAAAAACTTATGAACTGTTAATTTCATGGACTGTTATGTTTTATAAAGACTTATCTGTCAAGAGACATTATCAACAGATTCTTCAATCAAGCTCCAAGGTGTGCACACCTCAACACAAGGTAGCATCTACCTTATTCACTCTCAAAGTGAATTCCATGAACTCTTTTTCATCAACAAAATTTTTATGTTATATTGTGTATATGTGGTGTCACATGTTAGCATTTTTTCACATATTTCAATTGAGGTGTTGACATCCTCAATTCTGTATTATGTTTTACAAACTCACAATTTGTGTCCGTCTGTAACCACCCTGTACCAACTCCAGAACAGGATGCTTTTATAAATGCCTTGACTATCTGTATGCTGGCAACCAGTTTTAAATCATATACCTATTCACCTAGTCTAACAGTCTCAAAAGTAAAATGTTTAGTTTTTTAACCTTCAGTTAATAACTAATATCTTTACATTTATGTTCAATTTTAGAATGTTCGAGTCCCTCAGGGGCCTCCTATCTTCAGGGTGGAAATTATTAAAAGTGGTTAGTGTCAAGGTTTTAGTAATTATGACCAAACTTTTATCAACAATATGTAGTTGGCTAACCATAAAACTGAGAAAAATAAAAGGTGTAAAATGGCTAGTGTAAATTGCTAAAGGGCTAGTAAAAGGTAAAATGGTTAGTAAATGACTAAATGATGCCAACATGTAAATTAGTATATCTAGTAGCAAAAGGCTGCAAGTGGCTAAATACCACCATGTCACTTAATATATGTGTGTGTAAGACTTTAAAAGGGTTAATTGTAAAATTTTATACAATGAAAAAAAAAATAGCTAAAAGCATAAGGTAATGCTGTGGCCGAGATATGCACACAGCTGTGTTTAGCCTTGACTGTTAAAAGTTTCTCATCATATAATTCTCGCGTGTTAAAAAAATATGTTTAACAAAAAACTGATAAAAAATAATGAGATACCTCATTTAGTTGCTGGTACAAGGTTACTTAGACATTTGTAGCAAGCTAGTCACTTCTCTCATATGCTTTCTGGCTCCCAAAACAAAAGTTATTTGAGATAAATATACTATTCTGTCACCATTTGTTTTCCTCCAAGGGTGAGAATAACTCCTGTCTTGGCAAATGTCAGGTACATCTCATAACCAAGAAATTTAATTATGGGATGTCTCAGAAATTGTAGCTACAACATGTATAAAAAACTTTAATTATAAAAATGTATTAATGTACAGGTGTCCAGGCTATGCTGTCATAGTTTCTTGGGAAATTCCAGCCTTACATTTTTTTCTAAGCTTGCTACACATAAATATGGGACCCACGGTCATGGCTTACAAGCGTAGTTGGTGACTGGGGTGTTACTCTTCTCCATTGGGTGACAGTACTTGTAAGTGGTCATATTGGCACTCTGGCTACTGACTGTCCTAATCAAACTTCTCCTACAATGCCTGTGCAACACAATGGTGTCACGGGACACCACCCACCTGCCCCCTTGCTACAACCCGAACAAAAGGACCCCATTAAACTGGAGGGGGTGTTTCCATTACAAAATGAGCCAGATTGTGACCAAAATATAAAGTAGAGAAAAAATAAAAGAATCGGTTAGTTGATACATAGTATCAAAAGGGGAGAAGTGTGAATTTTATGTATGCTTTTTATATATCCTAAAGCTATATTTGCTATTATATCCTATTATATGCCTTGAGTTATGCTTGCTTTGAAAGCCATGCTGTAACGAGGTCATAATGAATGTAGTAGAAATTTCTGAGTTCATGTTTTCTTTTTTAAAGGGTATAGAATTTGTACTGAGGTTACTTGAGGTACATTTGTAAAACAGAAAGCTAGATAAAACTGAGCAGAACTGTTGTACCAGCCTGAATAACAGGCTCGGACAAAATATAAAGATAAGAGCATGCCTGAGCAAATATAAAGATAACAGCACGTGGCATTGAAGGCAAGCTGCACAGTTGCTATGGTGTGAGTGAAACTCATTGTCTCTCTCAGGTCAGCTTGACCCAGGCATATGTATCAAGCAGTATTGGAAAAAATGAAATAAGCAGTGGAAAAGTACCTCATACATATCAACGTGTTTTTCTTTACATTGCTGAAAACTTGTTATTCTGTTTTGTGATTGGCTTATACTGAAATGTTGGTATTTTTCAAGATAAAAAGTGCAGAATCTAGCTTATAAAAAGCTGCTGTAAATTGTAATCGGAGACCTTCTCTTTTGTAGAAGTCCCACATGCATGTGTAAGATTTGATCAAATAAAGTGACGTTAAGACAAAACCCAGTGGTGTGGTTTTTGCCCCGTGACGATGGGAGTGGTTGCTCAGGTAATACTTACAGTGAGAGAATTTGCGATCACAGTTTGGAAACTCAACACCCAGCTCCTTAAAGACTCCCTGACTGTGGCACACATTAAAACTTCTATCTCCAATTTCCTCGAGATTAATATTAACTCTACCCCGCGGTTCGACATTATCTGGAGCTCCCTGAAATGTTACCTAAGAGGTGAATTAATTAAGATTGCCTCGATGAGGAAAAAAACTAGGCAAGCCCGCGCCTCCCTATTAATGGCCAAGATCAAGGAGCTTGAAAGCCCTTACTCCCCCTCCTCCCCCTTGTCATCCCTTGAAGCCCTTTTAACAGCCAAAAACGAACATACGGATCTCCTTAAAGAAAAAGCTGAATATAGCTTAATTAAAACCCAAACTAAATATATCGAGCAAGGTGAAAAGGCGGGTAGACTCTTGGCCTTAAGATTATGCACGTTGGAAAGCTCCAGATTAATCTCAGCCCTACAATCCCCCGAAGGTCTCATTAAAACCTCCCCCAGAGAAATCACACAGATGTTCGAAGATTTCTATAGGAATCTTTACAAAAGCCCTTTCCCCTCTGTATCTCTCCTGGACATAACCTATCTGGCAGACCTCAACTTCCCCCAACTCTCTGTTTCCCATAAAGACACCCTGACTTCCCCCATCTTTCTCTCTGAAATAGAAGAGGCTATTGCTTCCATTGCCCTGGATAAAGCACCAGGCTCAGATGGTTATCCCTCAAATTTTTTCAAAGTATTTTCTAAAGAACTTGCTCCTTTACTCCTCAAGCTATACTACTACATGTTCTCTGCTGAGACTCTGGACCCCACTCTACTCGAGGCCACTATTGTTCTAATCCTCAAGCCTGATAAAACACCCATAGATCCAGCGAGCTACCGACCCATTTCTCTCCTAAACTGCGATATGAAGATCCTTTCCAAGATTTTGGCCGAAAGGATCAAAAAAGTCTGGATCCACCTTCTTAGCCTGGAACAAGTCGGCTTTGTCCAATCTCGCTCCCCAGCAGATCATCTTAGAACCCTTTCCCATATCTCCCATGCTGCTCAATTATCCCATTCCCCAATGGCCCTGATTTCGCTAGACGCAGAGAAAGCGTTTGACAGAGTCAATTGGTCTTTTCTTTGGGCTACGCTGGCCAAAATGGACTTTCCACCCTCTTTCCTCAAATGGATCCAGGTCTTATATAAATCCCCTTTGGCCAAGATACATTGTAACGGAGTTCTCTCCTCTATCTTCCACTTTCATACTGGTACCAGACAAGGTTGCCCTCTCTCACCTTTCCTGTTCAACCTGTACCTTGAACCTCTTCTCCTCAAACTTAAGTCTTCCCCATCCATTCAAGGCTGTCTGATACAACAGCAGGAATTAGTCCTCTCAGCCTATGCTGACGATATCTTACTTCATGTCACCCACCCTGCCACTTCACTAGGACATGCACTTCAAATCATAGCCCAATATGGCAAACTCTCTCACTATAAATTGAACATATCGAAATCCGAAATCTTTCCATTGAACCCCCTTACGCATAAACACGAACTCAGTAAGTTTGGTATGAGATGGTCTCCCAAATCGATCAAATACCTAGGCATCCACTTTACTTCAGACCCCTCTTTACTTAGGAAGCTCAATCTGGATGACCTTAAAGCCCATATTCAACTAGACCTACAAAGATGGTATAATCTCCCCATCTACCTGTGGGGCAGGATCAACATCATCAAGATGAACATTCTTCCCCGTATCTTTTACCCTCTCAATCTATTAGGTCTCTGGCTACCGCTCTCTTACTTACGCCAATTCCACACAATCTTCTCAAATTTTATTTGGTGGGGGAAAGCAGTTAGGTGCTCCTTCCTTAAACTATCCCTTCCTAAAGATAAGGGTGGTCTTTGACTCCCCAATCTAATATTTTACCACTGGGCTGCTCACCTCTCCAAGCTAGGTAAATGGTACTCAACCTCCACCGACGCTCCTCCCCCGATCTGGCTCCGGATTGAGAGACAGATTCTTTCAGAGGCTAAAATAGATCCCCAAGCAATCTTCTTTACTTCCATTTCGGCGCGCGCACCCTGGCTATCCAATCAATCACTACATCTCTTAAATCCCTTTTTCAATTCCTCTATTTCCTCAAAATCTTTCCCAAAATGGACCTAGCACAACCCCTCATTCTCAATCCCAACATTAAACTGGGCAACTCGCTAATCACCCTGATTGGCTCCCACAAATCAGTGAGACTACTCTACAACACTATTATGACCAGGGTTCCCTCCTCCCATCTCCAAACATATTAACTAAATTTGATATCCCTAACAATAAGATTTTTAAGATATACCAACTGAGGCACCTTATTATGGCTAACTTTGGCCCAGAATCTCGTGATTCAAAAGTCAGTCCTTTTCTCTCTCAAATTCTCACCCTTGCCTCTAAATCACACTCCATCTCATTAATATACTCCTACCTACTGGACTACAAATTCCAGAATTCGCTCGAGGGCTCCTGTATTTGGCTTTCTCTACTTCCAGATTCCACCCCCAACTGGTCCCGAATTTGGAAAGACCTACACAGATACCACACCCAGGACAGATTTAGACTCACCCAATATTACATACTAAACAATATGTATTACACCCCAACTAAACTGTTCTGCCTTAATAAACTATCTCTTCCCCTCTGTTCCAGATGTTCACAGAGCGAGGGAAACTCACTCCATATTTTCTGGCATTGTTCCAAAGTTGCCCCTTTGTGGACCTCCATTCAGGACAATCTAGATCCCACACTCGGCCTTACAAACCTTTTCACGCCCGATATCTGTATTCTAGGTAATTATTCCACCATAGACTGCCTGGAACGTCGATATCATATGGCCTTATAGTCCATAGTAGTCAAAAGGCTGGTCCTCAAGCATTGGACTGATCAGCTGATCTTGACCTATGCTGAATGGTTAACAGAACTTTCAATGTGCTTCAATGTGGAGAGACTCGTAGCCAGTTCTCGCAATCGCATGGACCTGTTCCATAAAAGGTGGGACAAATTATATGCATTATATCTGCACCATTGACCTCTTGGTTTCTTCTCTGATGCCCAACAAGGTTTCCTTTCTTTCACCTATTCCTTTCGACTTCGATTTCATGACCATGCTATGACTCCGTTGTGGATGTGACAATAGAACTTAGCCTACAATTACTATGCACACTCTATAAGGGTTTCTGTAGGGTGGAGGGTGGGCATGGTATGGGTGATTGTAGGGAGGGTTTGGGTGGGTTGGTTGGGATGGTGGGTGGGGGAGGGATTGGGGTTAGTTTTCTATTTATTTATACCACGAATTGACATTCGACATCTGTATACAATGCCCTGTTTGTTTATGGTTTTGTTAAAATCAATAAACTTGAATTTCAAAAAAAAAATTGGAGGTGGGAGTTGAAAACGTGCGCTGTCTTCAGGGTCTACATGTGCACCATTGCATGTTGCTGGTACTTACTCATGGGGAGCATACCTCTCATCTGCTATGAATTTCACATAGCGCTATGATTTTTACACTTGGATTTAACCTTGCTCTGCAAAGGTTTACTGATATTCTTAATAATGTTGGAGTTATTTCTGGACACCTAAACTATTAAATCATCGACCTAACCTGATAGAAACATTACTTACCACTAAATACATAGGGCATACTATCTGTAGACCTATGATTCTTTAAAATGAGAAAAGTGCTCTGCATTCTGGTCATTTGTTCTGAATTTTGAAGGCCAGTGCTATGAATTTTAATGCTGAGAGGTTGAGAGGTATGAAGGGGGAGTAACTGGTGGAAAAGAACCCCTGTCTGCAGGATGATACTGTGATGCTGAAAGCACAGCACCACCACCACCCATGGCACCCACTCACACAATGAGGTAAGAAGTAGATGAGGTAAGTCCTGGAGGTGGGGGAGGAGGGGCTGGGGGTTGACAGTAAAAGGGAGCCCGTTGTGAGGGGCAGGTGCATAAAGTCCTTATGAAAAAAAATGCTGCAATAACATTTGAATGATAAACTGAATTGTGCCTAACTCTCACATTTTTCAAAATTGTCTGACTGGTATTGGAGGCTATTTAAAGGGAACATAAACAATATGCAATTTAAATAAACTATTGCTGGGTGTTTCTCTTCATTATTGACGTGCTGTTAACATATTTGAAGCTATTATATTTGCATTCTGCATGTTTTTTTTCCCCAGCTCTGTTTAGTGCTTTCAAATAGGTGCTTGCTGTCTGTAACTAGGGAGAAACACACACACACACACACACACACACATGCTCACACACATGCTCTAACACACACTGTGTGAGGCTTGATGTTTATCTTCAAAGTTTGATGTTGTCTGCTAGCGGGATAATGGGCAGAAAAGCAATTTGATTAGTGGGGCTTTATCCTTTGGACTACAAGAAGTTTACCCCATGAAGCCAGCTGGACACTTTCACAGTCAGCATTCTCAACATTGGCTTTGAGAGGCAGGCCTCCTGCATTTCTACATTCATTCACTTACAGTATACCATACACACCTACACAGCCCCCTACACTACAGTAACAATATGTTCGCTAACGTCGCTTTGCACATTCACACAAGCAAACATAAAGATGTAAAATGATTCCCAAAAAAACAAAATACAGTAAGAGCCGAAAAGTAAAAAATTTCTCTTACCCTTAAAAATTGCACTACAGGTCAAATCGTGGTTTCCTGCAACAGGAACCAATATATTAAGATGAAAGGGCATCGACTCGAAGGTGAAAGTGCTTTATTTCCTGTTTTGCAAATCAGGAAAAGACGGAACCACTAAGGTTAGTGGCAGAGTTTTGTACAAGTAGCCAAAATTTAAACAAGCTCTCCCAAGAACCCCATGTTGAAAATTTTGGGCCAAAATTCCTAAAAATGGCTGGTATATCAACTTAGGTTGAAAACCCCATTGACTGCCATTATACCACGCTTACCTTTGATTCTTCAGTTTGCGGTTTGGCTTTAAAGAGTACAGATGTGTCCTGGTCCAGAGAAGATGACAGCGAGACCTCCTGAGAAGTATGGGGTAAGGGGGTAAGGGGAGGTGGGTGCTCAGTAGGAGGGTGGGGATGGGGGACTGGGGTGATGATGAGGGACCATTTTCTTTTTTACAGGTAAAAAGAAAAAAGACAGGACTTTTTTTTATTTACAGAAAAAAAAAGAAAAAAAAACATAAATATGGCTACACCGGGGTGGGCTCCCAGTGTGCCACATGAGTTGGTAGGTACATGATGCTGACACAGGGATTGGGCACCTTGATGTCAGTGCAGGGGGGGAGAAAAAAAACATAAATTTGGGCACATTGGGGTGGGCTCCCAGTGTGCCACATGAGTTGGGGGGGTACATGATGTCGATGTGGGGATGGGGAACGGAGGGAGGGAGTGGGGAGGACAGCAGCAGTGGGAGGGAGCAGGAGAGTTTTATTTGCTGCCAGTGCTGGGAGGGAACAGAGGGAGCAGGGAGGACAGGAGCAGTTGGAGGGTACGGGAGGAGTGCCATCTGCAAGATGGCAGTGGTGATGCGGCATTCACGCATGTGTAGCTGTGGTGAATGGCATTCTGCCATTTACACGATGGCAGCACCAGCAGAACTTTACATGTTCGCGAGGTGCGCATGCACAGTTCTTGTCCTAGAACATGGAAGCAACAGCCAAAATAGTGCGGATATTACTTCGTAGTGGCTGATCGTGGCAGAGTGTTACAAGCTATGTTGGATTTTCAGAAGGATACTTCAAAAAGTCCAATGGAAGGTCCCATGATTGGCTGTTTTAAGGCAACAGATTGATCCCAAAATGACTGTAAGCTCCACCCACAGCCATAAAAATGGTAGCTATAAGGGTGGTCTCCAGTTCCTGGGAATCAAAAAGGGAACCAGAGAAACCTGAAAAGTAAAAAAAAATACTCTCTAACTTATGCAGAATAATCTAATTACTGCTGAACAATATTAAAACATTTTTATAAACTTGGTAAAATAATAAATCAGTTGAAGTTCCAGCGATATTGGAGCTAACTTTGGGGGCAACTACTCTCTCCAGGCAGAGTAACAAATAGAGGATAAAGAATGGGGAACAGTTAACAGCAGCACTGTATATGCTTCAAAAGGTTGCCACAGCATTCTGATAGACCTCGAGAGTACAGCTCGAGAGGTCTGTGGTTGCTGTGGCAACCTTGAGAAGCATACAGTGCTGTTGTTAACTGTTTGCCCATACTTTATCTTGTATAGTGTATGGTGCAAACGTGACAAGTTTTGGTTCAAAAATAATACAGTACCTAAAGGATGCTAACTGGATGTGACCCTTATGCTGGGTGCCGCCCAACCCCCCTCCCACACACAAGCAGCAGGCAGGTTACCCGAACATGAAGTGACATTGAGGCGACAGTTGATGAAATGTACTTTCTTTACTTAAATTTTAACAAACACAGGAGAGCAAACAGATATTTGGCTTTCTGATCGAAAGGAAAAAAAAACAAAAAACTACTAAAGTCCCAAACATGCAATGAGGAAGTGTGCAACGTTTCTTGTCATTACAGGTCACGAGTCGTAGTGGGTCAAAGTTTAATGGTTTAAATTGCTTCCTCTGTTTTGAAGAGGTCAGATCTGGATGCTGCAATGTGAAAGGTACTTGAGATAATGGGGAAGGGGGAATAAACTGTGTCAGTTAGGAAACGTTTTCTTTTTCTTAAAATACTAAGGTTAAATGGCTGTCTGAGAGGATCGAACATTTGCTGCCACCTTGTGAAGATGTGGCACGCGATGGCATTCTTTTCTGTTGTACCATCATGGTGACGTACTCAGGATGGTACAACACCAACCTGATGTCCCCATGATGGTGCAACAGCTGTTTCTTTCTACTGAAAACAGCCTACAATAAGGGCTCACTATACACTATAACTGGTTAGAAAATGGGCTTAAGAATATAAAGCATCTGATTGGCTGGCAGTAGGGTACATTAACTTACAGTGAGAGCCCTGTAAGTTAAAAGTACCAGCCATGCCAACCTTGCCAGCCTCATCTGGTATCCTAGTGCCCAGACTCTTAACATCCAGACTGGAGCTGCAGAGTTTGAAACCAGTAGTCTAAATTCCAGAATTAAAGTAAGTTCCATCTCCATGGGCATCTATCACTATGGAGACAGATGCATAGAGTGTAAACATTAAGTGAGAGATTCCTGGGGTTACAAAAGAGGGGTTTAGACCATTTTAAGTCACCTCAAGCACTCCCACCCTATAGCTATATCCCCTAGAAGCCACTGTACTGTGAGTCTCTACCACTCTCTCCTGCTCAATCAAGGGACACACAAGGATGAATTATACTACTCAGGGTGCTGTAAATGCTTCAGCTGGTACCAGTAAGAAAACTATAATTTCAAGTATGACACAACTACCAATGAGTCTGGGTACACTAGAGTCCCAGTGTAGACCTGGTAGCTACATTACTCAGGTTCTTTCAGCAGTGCACTTTAAAATTTTGCAAGCTTGCAGTTAAATCTCCAACAGGGTATAGTGTGCTAGCACAATTTAAGAACCTTAAAAATCCAAATGGGAAAGGCTTGAAAACCAGCTTGCAATCCAAACCTAGTACTTGTAATCCAAACTGGAAAAGCGCAAAAGTCTCCAGCCAGCAATGACAGCACTCATGTGACCTATGGAGGCAGCAGTTTAGTCGAGGCAGGGGAGAGCACATAGTAACAGGGTGAGCAGCAGTCAGGAACAGGGTCTAGTGGCCTGGGAAGAAGAACAGATGCACTGCAACTGCACAGCCTTACAGGCTCATATCTCTGAGGAAACAGCCATTCTGGCTCAGCTCTCAGTCACAGGATCAATATGCAGTGGCTTCCCAGTTCCCAAGGAGCCCAGACCTTAGGAGTGACCCTCATGGTCTGACTACCCACCAGATTGGGAGTACCCTTGTACTCAGAGCATGTGCCCCAAGGCTCCCTGTTACCTGATACACCCCACTAGATAATGGCTAGCAGGCCCTTTACCTGGCTCCAAAGCAATCTGGGTAGGATGCAGGTCTCTATTTCTGCCCTGTACAGCTCAGCAGCTTCGATATACAGCAATGCCCCACAGGCTCAAACTCTCAGTGTTTCTTCCAACAGGTGCTTATCTGGTACAACTTCACAGCTTTCAGTAAACAGGTGCCTTTCCCTGGCACATGCTCTGAACAGTGTAAGCCCAGGATAAGGCTGAACCCTGGTGAGGGCTTGTAGGATAATTGTCCTTCCCTCTAACTGGCTCTCTTAGCTGCCAGTCCATGTGGGAAGGTCGCTGATTGCATCATCCTTCCAAATCCCTTTTGTTGCTCACTTGGAATTAAGGCCCTCTGATTGGTCAAACCACTGGGGCAAGTGGCACAATGATGGCTGCCCCCCTTGCCCTGCTGGAGTGTTATGCTGAGTGTCTTTTATTTTACTAGTTTCTTTGCCCCCAAACATGTGCTAATCCCCATAGCATTTAACAACCCCTTAGGGCTGTCTATTTTGGTGGTAGGGTAGTGGGTCTGTGAGTTGCGGCGTGCTGGGATTGGGAGGAGAGAGCACTAGGGAGGAGCCCTGTGCAGCACATGCTCTATTTCTCTGTCTCTTTCTGTCAGTGGCAGTCAGTGACATGGTACCTCATCCTATGGGATCCCAGTCCTCTCTACCAGAATCAGGGGACTGGGAAAGAAGAATGCAGTCACAGACACCAAAGGAGGGTAGGAGGTGATGAAGACTTCTGACAACACAGCTCTCACCACACCACATGTGTGGTTGACCAAGAGCCATGCTGCAGTACAGCTGCAGTGGGAGGACAGTAGCAGCAGTCCAGGTAAGCCACCTTCCAAGCAGGGGGTTACAAGTTCAACCTGGATAGACCACTTATACCTATAGTGCATGATTTTGTAGCTTTGTACTGTAGAGTGCCTTATTGTTTCTACCAAAAAAAAAATTTGGAACAATTTCCTGTCATAGCACACTTGATCTGAAAACAATTGGTTATTGGTTATTTCCAGATTATTTTGCTGTCATTTTTGTCATCAGAAAATGCATGTTTTTTTTAATTACTCTCTCCCGCACCCACCCCAGACTCGACAGTCGGCCTAGCCTTGTCCCTACCCTATCACTTGCCTGGCCTGGGACTTACCTCGCTATACAGGTTCCATCCTGTCATCCCCCCAGGTGGGGCTGATGGGGGACACCTCCTAATCCCATCCATGGAACTTGAGCTTCAGTGAGCGGTGAGAGTGTTGCAATTGGCAGTGCAGGGCCTGCAGCACATGTGGTGGGTGTCATCCTGTATCCTGGTTGGATGTCTTTTCCTGGTTATTGTCCGGCCCGACATCAGCAGAGGGTGAGCTGTGTGTGTCGCAACATGCGCACTCCCATGCTGGTGTCCCCTACTTGACTGGGACTCCCAGTGGCAGTACCTTCTGTGGTCACCAAGGGGCACTGCACCAGAGAAACTACACCCCCCCCAGAGGTGGAGAGTGTCCAAGGAACACTCAGCCCACCTCCCCCCAGCTGGGCATCCAGCAACCCCAGTCTGTTCCCGAACCTGGGTCACCAGCATTAGGAATGGTAGTGTTAGCACTGCACCAGAAGGCTGGCCACAGGAAATGCATGTCTTACAAAATGCAATTTGTTTTCCTCAGATCTGTAACCCATGTATCATCACTCTACTTCTCATTAGTGTGGACACTCTTGCTCCCCCTGCTGGCCCTTTCACAAAGAGGCACTGATGTAGGTTACGTAAGCAGGGCTAAAACTGGCACGAGCCCACTAGCCAAATGCTGGTTGAGTTTCTATCAGGCTAGTAAAATGTTCCTTAACTAGCCCTGTTAGTTTGTACTGGAGAAGCTATCATTTTAATACTGTAAGTACAGCAGGTAGGCCAGTGTAAAAGTCTGAGAGGCCACTGGTATTCCCAGTCACTTGCCCTGTTGATTAGTGGCTGCAAAACATAGTTTTGGCCTCTGGAAGGTAACTGCTTGCATGCCCTCCCAGATAAATGGATGCAGTCGCATTAGCCCCATTGACTGCTTTGACTGGAGAAAGGGTCAGGTAGATAAATAAGAAAAAATGGGGCAATTGACTTCACATAGAAGGTCATTTTCTGGTGATATGGTAGCCTTTTTTCATTTTCAGAGAGTATCATTAACACTATGTGGTGGAGTTAGGCTACACCATTGGCTGTGACTGATGGACCACTTTTCTATCTCCTTATTTCCTAGCTACAGTTAACACTTTTCTTCTTTTTTCCCTCTACCCTAGGCTGGCCACCTAGTGTAGCTCTTTACTGTCCCTACTAAACTTCCTACTAGTTCTCTGTTTTCATTCTTTTTCCATTTCCATCCATCCAGTCCCTGGAATGATGCCAAACACCCGGAGATGTGTTATGTAAAGTGCATAGGTGCATTTTGTGCACAAAAAAACACGAAGGCTATTTTAAATAGGAATGAATACAGTTATAAAGCCTTTTTAAAGAAAAAGGAGTCAGAAGTCGTTTAAAACAATAATGATGTCATAATTGGTACAGTTATAAGAAATCCTTAAGATATTTTCACAGATTCACACTATAAACCTGCTACTATATAAGTTTCTATGTATAAAAGAGCTTAGTCACTGTGGATCAGAGATATAGAAAGTCAATATCTGTGGATATATACACTGTACCTTAAACTGAACTAGGAAATCCCCTGACACAATCCCCTCCTCCTTGGTTTTGAAACATGTCCAGACATGTAAGGGCTCAGTCAAGTGATCCTACCAAAAATATATAAAAACCTTTGCACAGAGTTTACTTCAGTTCAGCCCAATGGGGCTCAGCCCTGAGACAGAGAAGAGAGAGAGAGAGATTCTACTGCTACTATAGACAAGCTGTTGAATGCAGATAAGAAGGGTATTAGGAGCTCTAAGATCCAGGACTGTATTATGAGTGAAACTACTGATGTTAAGTAGTAATTTTCTTTGCAATTTTTTTGTTTTTATTTCTTATTTTTTGAATTTTTGAAAAATAAATATCATACCAAGGTGTGTTCTAAACCTGTAAATTTGCCTCGTCTGAAGTTTATTCCCACACTATGTGACAAACTTGGTGTTAGAAGTGGAATAGTACTGGTTGTCAAGAGAAACAAGGGGGAGACCAGTACCCAGATACCAGCCCTGGTATCCAGACATAGGGGGCATAGATCAGGATGGTATACCTCCAGCATCTCATGGATGTCAAGAATCTGTTGAAGGAGGAGGAGCTTCCCAGTGTGCATACCGGAGCCCAGGTGAGAAGAACCAGATTGTAGTTCGATGGAATGCAGAGGTGGACCAGCACAGGCGAGAGGCAGAGCACCGCTGCCAGGTGCTGATGGAGGGTTCCCTACTGGAGGATTTTGTGGCCAAAGCAGAGAAACAGGATCCATGGGTTGTAGAGGAGGAGGAGGATCCTGTGATGGAAACCTTGTTGCCAGTCACTTTTGAAATCTCTTTGTTGCCCATTTTTCCGGGCTGCTGCTACTTGGAGGACAATGAGATGAAGGCCCCAGGTAAGACTGTTTCAGGACATTTGCATACTGGGGTGAAAACTACAAGCAACAAGGAAGACACCATGGTGGTTGAATGGACTTTCCCATGTTTTGAACCCCCTGTGATATGGTATGAAATGTATGAAACATGTAATGTTTAAAATGAATATAGTATTAAGGGTGGTGCTGAGTACAGTCAGTTGAGGGTACCAGAACGGTGTAGGGGTTGAAAGGAAACCCCTGGTATGTTAAAAAAAAGGGTTGAAAGGAAATCTCAAAGGTTGTGGGAGTTAGGAACTGGCTGGTTGATGTTCAATATGAGAAAGGTTCTTGTCGGGCAGAAAATATATGAAAGGGAAATGGATAAATGAGATGTATGAAATGATTACAAGAAATGTATAACATAAAAAGAAATGTCTATACTGTATGATATAAAATGAGGAACCTAGGGTCATGGAGGATCTAGGTATGGGGTGGAACCTATGATTGAGCCCCTGAGTGGAAACAATGTGGAGGAAGCTCGAAGTCAGCATAAAACAGCTGTGTATTACTTCCTCTTTTTTAATGTACTGATGAAGGTACAATAGTGGGTGTACAGGGCTGAAACGATGCCAAGTGATGGGTATGGAGGAAGACTGAAGTCAGCATAAAACTGCTATGTATTACTTCCTCTATTTTAATATACTGATGAAGGTACAATAGTGGGTGCACAGGGCTGAAACGATGCCAAGTGATGAATATGGAGGAAGCTCGAAGTCAGCATAAAAATGCTATGTATTCCTTCCTCTTATTTAATGTATTGGTGAAGTTCTCATGGTGGGTGAGAGAAAGTTTCAACCAACCCCCATTCTACTGTTTTGCTAAAATATTTAAAACTGACAGGGGGTTCTTGAAAAAACAGTATAGTTTTGAGAACTGTTTTTTTTTTTGAGGTGGGAGGTGTGTGGCGGAGTTAGGCTACACCCTCAGCTGTGACTGATGGACCACTTTTCTATCTCCTTATTTCCTAGCTACAGTTAACACTTTTCTTCTTTTTTCCCCTCTACCGTAGGCTGGCCACCTAGTGTAGTTCTTTACTGTCCCTACTAAATTTCCTACTACTTCTCTCTTTTCATTCTTTTTCCATTTCCATCCATCCAGTCCCTGGAATGATGCCAAACACCCGGAGAGGTGTTGTGTAAAGTGCATAATTGCATTTTGTGTACAAAAAACATGAAGGCTATTTTAAATAGGAATGAATAAGTTAGTAAAGCCTTTTTAAAGAAAAAGGAGTCAGAAGTCATAGAAAACAATAATAATGTCATAATTAGTACAGTTATAAGAAATCCTTAAGATATTTTCACAAATTCACACTATAAACCTGCTGCTATATAAGGTTTGATGTATAAAAGAGCTTAGTCACTGTGGATCAGAGATATAGAAAGTCAATATTTGTGGATATATACACTGTACCTTTAACTGAACTAGGAAATCCCCTGACACAATCCCCTCCGCCTTGGTTTTGAAACATGTTCAGACATGTAAGGGCTCAGTTGGGTGACCCTACCAAAAGGATATAAAAACCTTTGCACAGAGTTTACTTCAGTTCAGCCCAATGGGGCTCAGCCCTGAGACTGAGAGAGGAGAGAGGTTCTACTGCTACTGTAGACAAGCTGTTGAATGCAGATGAGAAGGGTCTTAGGAGCTCTAAGATCCAGGACTGTATTATGGGCGAAACTACTGATGTTAAGTAGTGATTTTCTTTGCAGTTTCTTTGTTTTCATTTATTATTTTTCGAATTTTGGAAAAATAAATATCAAACCAAGGTGTGTTCTAAACCTGTAAATTTGCATCGTCTGAAGTTTATTGCCACATGCTGTGACACACTATAGATACTGATCATATTTTCTTTGATACCAGGATGTGTTTTAACCCACTGTCAACACTGTCGTGCTGTACGGAGGTTGTGATACACCTGTGGACGTACAACATCTAGATAAGGTTGCTGTTTTGCTCAGCTATCTAAGTTCAAGTGTGAAAGATTGCTGGTCTATGTAATATGCTATTTTTTTGTAGCTAGGTAATGTCTGGGAGACATTTTGATATTTTGTAATGGCTTGGGTATCTCTGAGACATTTTTGACAGGCAACGGACATTCATTATTCTGTAACAACTCTCTCCAACCTGTAGGGGAGGAGGTTGTTCACCAGCAGGTACCCAGATCAGAGTGGACAGTCTAATGTTAATTCCAAGGGGGAATAGCTTGGAGGCAGGAGCATAGTGTAGAAAGGGAAGGTGGCCACTTGGCACCAGAAGGATTCTCATTTGCACCACAAGGAAGAGGCATTCAGGCATACGGGTATTTTGTACTCGAGGATCTTACTGCTTCTGTATGTTTTATTTAGTTAGTCAATGTGTTCATGTTTAGGCAACTTTTATTTATTTATTTATTTATTGGAATCTTGGATAACACCTTAGATATAAACAGGACTGTCTTGTGAACTGTGTTGTATGACCCAAATGACATGTATCTTCCTGTATAAAAATAAAAGTTTCTACTACTACTACAAACAGAAAAGAAAGCTGCCAGAAAAGGTAGAAAATTGGTCTCCAGCACGGACAGGGTGACCCTAGGCAGTGGGCTCCTCAGTGCGACTGCTGCTGTTCAGCTCTGTAGAGATGTCCCGAAACAACATGCCAGTTGATGTAGTGCAGTACCTCATCTGGCTGTGTGCAGCAAGTAGCCAAACAGCATATAGCTCATCCTAAGGCAGGGGAGTATTGGCTGGTGGCCATGCAAGCAGGCATGGACCCCATATCACTTCACCTGGGAATTAGAAAGTGGTAACATGAAACAGAAACAGAATCTGTCAGCAAAAAGGGACTGCTTGGCCCACCCAGTCTGCCTAAATGTTCACTGTCTAATCAGACTCAGTAGACTCTAACTGGTCTCCAGTGACCCTCCTTCCTCCCTGCCTATTTACAGATATACTATTTTGTATATACCATGCATGCTTGAAGCCTCCCATTGTTTTCATCTCCATCGCTTCTGCTGGCAGTCTGTTTCAGGCATCTATCTACCACCCTTTTTGTGAAGTACTACTTCCTCATGTAGGCCCCTAATTAGGCTTACTTGTTGTGTTTTTGGTCCCCCTCCTGTAATGGCATCACCTCCAGTGGCTCTGGGATAGCTACGGACCCTGCCACCCTCAAATCTTCATGGCTGTGGTCACTAACAATCCTGGTGTCTCGGCCCCTTGAGCAGATGGGGCTGAACTCCAAAAAGGGTTTCCATGCCTCCGGGCATTGGGGGGAGTGTGTCGGTGGTCCAGTGGGCTCCAAGAGGCTAGACAGCTGAGAGGTAAACAAACATGGCAGCACGCACTGTACTGGGTATGCATAGCCACCAAGATGGGAAATCTAAAGGAGACGCAGTTCCTTGGTATGTTTTTGGCTACAGGCCATTATATAATTATATCCCCAGCTTCAGGGCAGGCAGTGGAGCCAGGGATTGTTACTGGAAAGCCTCCAGGTAAGGGTGGAAATGCTCTCTGCCCTGCTAAGGGCTAAATGATAAAGTTCTGGGGCTGAGTAGTATGGGCTAAATGTAAATAAAGATGGCAGCCCCCATAGGATTACAGAAAAAGGTGGGGCTGCTGGGAAAGGTTGCAGGGCAACAGATTTTGCCCGGGGCTGTTGCAGCCAATCAGTGGAGGGCTGTGGGAAAAGTATAAATAGGTCTGTCTGCCCACCAAAACAGGAGATCAGCCAGAGTAGAACTGCAGAAAAGACTGTTGTGAGCTTCCCAGTCCTATAACTGCATTACGGCCCCAACGGCCTGCCTGGGCAAGAAATACCTGAAATAGACAGCTAGAGAAAGAGCTTGGAACTTTGCAGCAGGAGCAAGAGGAGGAGGTTTTGACTGAAGTTTGCCACAGATGACCAGCAGCCAGGGTTTTCAGCCAGAGAGAGAGAGAGCTGAGAGCTGCAGTGAGAGCTGAGAGACTGTAAGTAGTGCAGCAGTGAAATATCTACTTTGCAAGAGAATGTGAAGCTGAGCCACTTGTGTCCCCATGTGTTGGGGAAATGCTGTTTTGGACTGCATTTGAGCTGCAAGCCAGAGAGCCCAAGTGACTGTAGCTGCAGGTGATAACATAAGAGAGACCATGTGTACAGTTTATTTTGCCAAGCACTGCAACCCTTGTGCAAAGACTGAGCTACTGTCTTCCCCCATGGAGGGATAATTGTGGAAAGTGCAAATTTTGGCATGGGAAAAGCCTTAGCTTGCTGTGCTAGAGACTGTGTAAGGGTCCAACACAGCTGCACAGAGAAACCAAAAGTGAGAGTGCTGGGGTAAGAGATTGTGCAATAGCCCAGCTGTAAATGGTGTGACCAGGGTGTGCAACAGAGGGGTCTAGGATACTACGTCCACCCTTATCTTTAGACTGAAGAAAAGGAAGAAGACCAGCAGAGGAAGATGACAAGAGGCCTGCTTGGTGAACACTGTCAGCAAAGACCTCTGAGGCAAAGTTGCCAAGGCCAGGCAGGTGAAGACCAGCGTTGTTCATTTTCTCCAGTCATCCTGCTCTGCGGTGTGGTGCACCACCTTCCAGATTCTTCCACGGTACTGTGTAACTGCCATTTGACTGCAACTCAGCCTGCTGAAATCCCCCCACCATGTGAACTTCTGAACTGTAAGTACCCTGAGCTGTGGCTTTGGGGAGTCTTCATTAGCTAGCTAGATAGGTTATTGGGGGTAATCTCTGGGATGGACTGCATCCAGTGTTAAGCTAAGCCCAGGTCAGCAGTTACATTGTTCCACAGTTTCCAATTGTTGGGACCCGACAAAAGATTTCCCAGCTTGAGCCAACAGCATCATCCTGGTGAGATATCCATCATATCAGAAAGGGACAGTACTCGGGGTGCACCATAGGTGGGAAGTGATACTCTTGTACGGGGTATCAATTGTTCTAAACAGTGCTGCATTGCGTTATTCCCTTGTTTTCCCCTTCCCCAATAAATATTGTTATTGTTTGCATTTCTTGTTTGCTATTTGCATGTTATTGTGAAAAGGGGGAGAAGTATTATTGTAGGGAAAGTGTCTTGGGGGGCAGTGCATGTATTTTCTTAGGGTGGTGGTAACCTGTTCTCTGTCCACAGGTATTTCCTGTTATTGCCCCTAGTAGAGGCACCGTGCCAAACTTACTATCCAATATGGAACCCAGGCTCGGCCCCTCGGAGGTGTATACAGTGTTGACCCAAGGGCCCTAGAGCAGCCAAGGTGAGTCAAAGGGCTGTTATTTATTTCACCAGGAGAAAACATATTGAGCACAATGGTTCATTTCCATATGTGTCCTGAAGGGAAGGGGTGATGGATAAGCTTAAACATTTCTAGATAGATGTATACATTTGAACAATTGTAAAATACAGGAAGTAAATGAGTAATCATCAACAATAACAACAGTAAAAAAGGAACCATCTGTATCCTTCATTTGTTTGTGTCTATTGTCTGTAACCCTATGATGTGGAACCTTTGTAAAGCAGCAATTTTGCTCAAAGGTTGTTTAATCTGAGATTCAATAAATAAATAAATAAGTTAGGTAGATAGAAATTGATAATATGCAGTTAGAGAAGTGTGCAAACCAGGGTGATTTCAATGTGTAAAATAGGTAAATATAGTAGGCAGCAGCAATATACAATAAGTGAGCTAAAAAACAGCGGCAGTAATTGGGTACCTGGGTACTATTAGTACAGATAGGTATATACATCAAGTGCAATAAACAGTGGCAGCAGTTTGGTACCTGGCGAAACAGAACGGTAGAATATGCCTTGAAGAGGGATGGGATAAGAAGGCGAATAAAGACGAAAATATCATGGAGCACTAGGAACAGTAGCAGGAAGAAGAGGTGTGGGAACGGAGAAGAGACACCCCCACCACTCAAGTTTCATCACATACCCCAAGTCTCCGTGTTCTTTATCCTTTGAAAGAGAGTCCCCTCCTACACCCTTTTCACTCCCATAAGGTACCTGAAAGTCTGTATCATGTCCCTTTACTCTGTTCTCTTCCAGGATGTACTTGTTGAGATCCCTCAGTTTCTCCTTGTAGGGCTTCTTATGCAACCCCTTTACCATTTTAGTTGCCCTCCTCTGGACTGCCTCCACCCTGTCTATGTCCTTTCTAACATGTGACCTCCAAATAAGGACGCAGTGCTGCAGGTGGGATTTCACCAGCAAGTGATACAGTGGCAAAACTACCTCCCTCCTGCTGGAGATCCCTCTCTATGCAACCCTGCATCACACTAGCACTACCCACTGCTTTGTCACACTACCCTGCCACTTTGAGGTTGTCAGTTATGATAACCCAGAGGTCTCTTTCCAGATTAGTGATCATCAGTAACCCCCCTATAAGAATCTGTGGTTCACATCATCATGACAAGGAAGTATTAACAGAACAAGGGAATGGAAATGAATGCACTGAGCATGAAACTGATTTTGCAACTGCAAACCCCTGTTAGGAAGGCAGGAGATAGGAACAAGACTAAAAGCTAATTGCTGTCAGGTAAATCAGAGAAGGGGGATTTCTCATCTCCATCTGACACCTCTGCATGACAGAACTGGGAGTGTTGAGATATAAGTGCACAGACCATGTTCAGTTTCATTACTAGGATGAAACAGGAGCTGTTGAGAGGAGACTGTGTGACCATGCATCTTGACAGAAGTATGGATGGACTATCAGGTTAAAACAAGACAGCCTGTAAGTGGGGTCATGACAGGATAGCCTTCAGTGCATGCTGGAGTTTTTATAAGCTCTGATCTTTTGTTTGCCGGTCCTGCTGTCCTCCCATGGCTAAGTACAGTCACAGGACTGTACCTAGCCCTAGGAGAACAGCGGGACTGGAAAACATCTGATCTGAGTTTATAAATGCTGTACCATACATTGCAGGCTGTCAAATCTCCCACTGTTGCAGCTCAACTCTGACAGCAGCTGCAGGGGATGCTGGGTGGGTTGGTTAAACAGAAAATGCTCTGCGCTCGTGGAGTCTAAACAGATGAAAAGTAGACACTAAGTTAAAAGTTAATATACAGTGTTTATTCATTGGCATCAGTGGAGGACATACAAACAAAACTTCCACTGCCTCCAGGCACTGGGGCAGTAGGGTTTATGTCAGGTGTCCTCCACTGGTGCCAAAGAATGAACACTATGAATTAACTTTTTGTCTACTTTTCATCTGTTCAGGCTCCACAAATCCAGAAAGTTTTCTGTTTGACATTTAGCAGGCTGGCTACCTGCTTGTGCACCACCTTCAGTACCCTGAGTGTGCCCTTATCTTTCGTTTGAGTGGGATTTTCGGTTACAGCAAATGTCAGCTTGGGAGTGAGCAGAATCATGCTCATACAACCTGCTATGCTGCAGTAAACAGGAAGTAACATTTTTTTTTTCTTTGTACACAAAGTGCAAATTATACCAGCCCCACAGCTGGATGTGGGGCTCTTAGTGCTGACTATTTCCCTTTAAGGTTGAAAAGAACTCAAGGTCATCATGTTTGCCCCACCACCCCCTGCTTTATAAGTAGGGATAAAAGTATGCTGTGATAACACATACTAATTTATAGTGGCTCAGTACCCACTGTTCTACCTAGGGTATCCAGGAATTCCCTTGGTAAGCAGAAATGTATCCAGGCTTAGCTTGAAGGCCTGTGCAGCCTCCATGTTCACTGTCTCTGCTAGTAGTTATTTTTCCATAGATGTGTCACCTTCTGGGAAAACAAGTGCTTCTTAATTTTATCCCTGAATTTACCAACCCCGAGTTTCAGGGTGTGTCCCTGCTTCCTGCTGGAAGACACCAGATCATAAAAGGACTGTATGCTAAATTGATTGGCGTTAGTTGAAGGGCTGGTACAGATTTGGTTGCCCCATCCTTTTTTTGTTTAGGTTTAAAGCAAAAGGAGGGCCATAAGAGATTTCAATAGCTCTTCATTGCTCAATGTGCCCTGTGGGGGGAATTAAGGGCTTAGAAAGAGAAGGTTTGCATTGGTTGAATAATGGTGGATTGTACTTGAAAAGGGGAAAACCTGTTTTTTAAATTCTTTTAAGTGGTTTAATCATCATGCGTTTTGGAATGAGCCAGCTAACTTGTATTATGTATTTATGATGTATATAAATTTTGTATTTAGCCATTGGTTGTGCTTGTGATATAAACTGAACTGATAATATGCTAGACCAAAGTTCTTTCTTCTGGTTTCTGCAGATTAAATCACAGAGAAACATAATCACAGGGGAACTTTCCCTCTCTCTGTGTCACTCAAAAAAGGCTGCAATACAGTTCGTAGCTGTGTGAAAGATGTTGTAGGTGCACAGTGATGCTGTGTTCACAGGTACAGTTGTGTAACCACTGTTAGTTTTTTGCCATATTATGCATATAACTGGCAAGTAATAATTTTACACTGATATTCTTTGCCCACATTCTCCATTATAGACACTCGTTTATCATGGAGTGTGTGTTATGAAGAGTGTATGCTTAACAGCTACCAGTCAATGCCAGTTGCAACAGCCATTGAACTCGTCTCACGCTGTACACATACTAACTGCTAACTCTGGAAAGTGTACTGTCTGTCTTTAGACAGGGTGACTGTTCAGCTGTCAGGTCTCATCCAGGTAAATTCACTGTCTGCCATTTCGTTTTTTTTTTTTTTTGCATTATTTATTTATCCCCCTACGAACCCCAGAGCTGCCTCTCCTTCGGGCTGCCATGGTCCCAGACATTCCCCCTACTATCCCCCTTCCAACCACCTACCTCACATCTGCAGCCTTCCATGGGGTAGCCCACTGTAACCCTTCACTGGAAGGGTCCCCACTCCTCCGAGGGGGAAGGCACTGGCGGCATACCTCTCAACCTCCTGCCTCATAAATCAGGGACAAGGCTTAAAAAAATCAGGGACAAATTACCAAAATCAGGGACACTTCTTCAAAATTGTTGATATCCACTCAGGAAGCTGGCAGAATAAGGGGCTTAGTGTAAAATGCATTTTCTAAGGAAGAACAAGTCTGTAACTTCAATGTTTGGCATTATTTTGTGCTTACAACCCTCACTGTTTGGTCACGGAAACACAATTTTTAGGAGGGACAGAGTAAAATTGTGAGGCAAAATCAGGGACATCCCTGAAAATCAGGGACAGTTGAGCGGTATGACTGGCGGGAGGAACCAGCACACTATTTCTCTCGGCCCCGGGAGCTGCTGAGGTATTCTGTGGTTCTCAGAAAGTCTTCAGAGGTGCCTGGGACCGTCAGCCATCAGCTGGCTAACTTCCGGAACAGTTTTTCCACTTTTTTTCTTGTTCCCCCTTTTGCGTCGCTTCTTGCAGTGCCTCCAATCTCCATTGGGAGCCGCTGCATGAGCGAGGACAGTCCCTAACCCACCCCAGGATAGGACAGCAGTCCATCGGATGCTCGATCCTATCCTCCTCCTGCCAACCTCTGACGACCTGAGTCCATTCCCGAACCCGGGTCGTTGGCATGGGTCAAGGTAAGGCGCCAGCGCCTCAACCCCCTACGCCACCGGGCTGACTCAGTTTTTAAAAATCACAGCACTGGTTTCTGCTTGAAAAAAGTGAACAAGACATACTGTGTCACCTCATAGCTGCCAAATGTTCTGTCACATAACATGATACCAGTCATTATAAAAAATAAAACATGGGGACGTGTGTTAAGTCGGTTTTTTTTTTACACACCTCAAGTTTTGGATACCTACTGCATGGCTTCAGTCTCATGGTTCATTAGGTATCCCACAACTTGGCTGTGTAAAAGAAACCTCATTACACACACACACACACACACACACACACACACACACACACACACACACACATATATCCCTGTGATCATTCTGTATTTAAATATCCAAGTGGTTTGCATATTTTCTTGTTTTCAGTTTGCTTTTTGCATTTTTTATTCTATATCTAATCCAAGTACGTTCCCTCTTTTGTCTATCTGCTTGACAGTCTTTGTTGCTCATATTGAATTTTTTTTTCTTTGCTCCCTTTTTGTACCTGTCCCACATCTCAGTTAGGGATGCAGTGGTGATACACGTCCTCCAGTCAGAAGAACAACTAAGTGGTTGCCTTCATAGCAAATGCCCATGCAGCTATAGGATCACGTGGTAAAGAGTAAAGTGTGCTAGTGGGACTGAGACCCACTCTATCTCCTTACTCTTGCAATGCGTTTAGCTCCCAGCCACTCTCATTGTATGATTACATGCTGAAGAACTCTGTTTTTTTGTGTGTGTGTGTGTTTTTCCACTTATTTACCCAATAGAGCCCAACTGTGGTGCAGATCATTTCTGTGGGGTCCTGATTTCTATCTGTTTCTGTAACTAAGTAGACTGGAGCTAACCAGAGGTTGCTAGCTGCATCCTGCTAGCCAGCTAGCAGGGATAGCTAACTGCCTCTGTTTATTTATTTCTGTTTTTTATTTGCATTTTTATCACCTCCTGTGCTGACTGGCCCCCTTCTACTGGTCCTCCCAGCCCCGTCACCCTGACGTCCACCGGGACTTACCTCGATGGTGCAGAGGTACCCAGCTAGCCGGCTGTGCAGCCTGCAGGGGAACGGCATCATCCTGCTGGTCGCCACTATTTTCCTCCTGTTTTCAACCCCCCCCGCATGTCACAGCTGCATGTATTCTTGTGGAGGCATGCACATGCTACAGTTCCGCAGCACTCTCCCTATTCGTGCTGCCCACCCATCTGCACTACCCTCAGGCCTCCACCTGGGGGCAGTTGTACTATGGGTGTGATGAGGTGCCTCCCCGGGAGAGGGCAGCTGCCTTTCGGCTGCTCATTCCTGCTCCTTCCCTCCTCCCTCAGCTGACCCATGAAGACCCAGGCTCATTCCTGAACCTGGTTGTCGGTGTAGCTCAAGGTGTGGCGTCCAGCTCCTCAACCCGCAGCATCACTGGACCGGCTGAGCCACCTTTGTTTTCATGGGGTTTGCCTAGCAGAGAGGACAAAAGAATCCTCAGATAAGCCAACAAGGCAAAAAGCGGTAAAAATCAAGAATATGTTAGAAAGAAAGAAAGGAACAACAAAGAGGAGGGCGGGATATTCAAAGATTAGCACCCGTGCTAACATAGTTAGCGAGGGCACTAACCCGGGTGTGCATTAGTGCTGCTGGCAGGGCCATACTGAAAGGCCCCAGGCGAACCCTTCAAACCCATTAGTGCCAAGGTACTAAAATACTGCTACACTTATGCAAATGAGGGGTTCCCCTCATGTACATCGGTGCAGTGGTACATTCAAAGGTTTGCAGCAGCAGTAAAAGGCCCCCCCCAAATAGTGGTGTTTACTGCCATCAAAAAAACACCTTTTAACTGGGCAATAAACCCGTGCCCCCACCCCCCTCAAGGTAGGGTGGGTATACTACAGCCACTCAACCTGATCTCTTTCTGCTGTAACACAGTATTCCCTAGTGGTCCAGTGGTTCCCCCCACACCCCTGATTACCCATTTGATCAATGTAAATATGCCCTAGTGGGCCAGTGGGTCTCCCACCATGCTCCCCCAGTATACAGAAATATAGCACTTCCCTGATGTTCCAGTGGCCCCCCAACAGCCCCCACCTGACCCACCTGCTGACACACCATCTCCCTGCATCCCCCCTTCGCTTGGTTTCTGGTGCTCGTACCAGCCACATATGGTTATCGGCACAACTTTCCTCTCAGCTCTGTGGCCAGGTGTCGTATGAACTGTCAGTGAGCCTGCGTACTGTAGAAACAGTTGTTTCTACAGTATGTGTGCTGACTGACAGCTCATATGTTGACTGGTCACAGAGGTGAGAAGAGGGCTCTGCTGGTTGCCATATGTGGCTGATAGGAGAGCCAGGAACAGATCTGGGGGGTGGTGCAGGGAGATGAGATGTCAGCTGGTGAATCAGGCAGGGGGCTGTTGGAGAGCACTGCTGGACCACCAGAATGTGCTATATTTCTGTATATTGGGGAAGGAGGGGTTGGGGGAGACCCACTAGACCACCAGGGCAAATTTTACATTGATCGAATGAGTGATCATGGGGTAAGGGAACACACTGGACTCCCAGGACATATTTGACATTGATTGAATGGTGGGTGGGGGTAGGAAGAAGTAGGCTGCTGGTTAACTAGGATCTGCAGCTTATTCAATAGGTAGGGAAATGGGCAGACTGGGTGGGCCAAACGGTCCTTATCTGCCGTCAAAATCTATGTTTCTATGTTTCTATGAATGGGCAGTCAGAGGGTGGGTAGACACATTGGACCACCAGGGCATGCTTTACACTGTATGAACAGGTGATCAGGGGTTGGGGGAACTGCTGGACTACCAGGGCATGCTTTAAACCATTTGTATGGTGATTGTGGGGGTAGGAGAGCCACTAAATCACCACGATTCTCATTTCAGACCTGCCAGTGGTGCTAAGGCTCTGCTGTGTCCTTCGCAACTGAGCCCATAGTAGGCAGGTAAATGGCCCCTCAGTGCCTTGCATGCCTAAAAGGCTGATTTGCATGCTTGGGCGGAATATAGCCCTCAGGGGTCTTGGCACTATCCTGTTTTGGGAAGCACTATTCCATGTTGGCTATATACAGCCCTGGTCCATGTCAGGGCAATGCAGATTCACTTAGTGCTGTGCTGACGCAGATCAATATTCAGTCAGATAGCGCTGCATACTATCCATCTGAATATCGCGGCAGCCAGGGGAAGTGCAGGTGTAGCCCAGTGCAAAGATTTGTGCTGCACTTGCCCCACTTTCTGAATATGGGGCCCAGAATCTCTAACAAATCTCAGGATAAAGTTTATTTTCATTTCCATGTGAGACAGTAGCTGCAAGCCCTGATGAAAAGGAATTTTTCCTAGATTGTTGGCTTGGGTTGTGTTTAGCAGTACTGATAGCTTTTGGGGAAAAAATATAAATCCATTTTAGGTTAGTGAGTCATTTCTCCATTAGGCTTACAGTTTGATCAAAGACTGAGATTGTCCTGTGATGGCACATGAAAACCAGAAAGAGATGGGTTAATAATAATAATAATAATAAAACTTTATTTATTAAGCGCCTTTCAAGCACCAAAGCACTGTACAAATGAATGATAAAATCAAAAAATACACATATAAAATCAAAGTAATCACAACAACCTCAAGCCATAAAAGCCTGGCTCCACAAATGGGTCTTGAGTTCCCGCTTAAAAGACTCCACGGTCGTGCATTCCCGAAGCCGGTGAGGCAGAGAATTCCAGAGGGTTGGGGCTATAAACACAAAAGCCCGAGCCCCAGAGGATTTTAAAGTAACCCTCAGAACCTCCAGCAACCCCTTGTCAGCCGAACGGAGCTGTGGTACAGGGCTGTAAGGAATCAGAAGCTCTTAGAGCATTACTGGGGACTGTCAGCATGGCTCAGTTTGTAGCACATCCAACTCTGAACCAGAAGGTTGTGGGTTCTCATCCCACACTGGGATTGGACTTTCACCTAAATTGCTGGCATCCGAATGCAGTATTGGGGGGTGCTGTACTGCTGGGGTGTGCCGTCCTCTGGATGAGTCGTTAAACCGAGGTCCCTTCTACCATCCTGGTGCTGTCCTGGTGGGCGTCCAGGTGGAAGTAAAAGAACCCAGGACACTCTTCACAAAGAGTAGGGGAAATTCCTGGTGTCCTGGCCAACATTCCCCTTCCCATAAACTGGTTCATGCAATTGTCCAGGCTGTGTGTGGGTGTTGATGTACGATATGGCCACCACTACACATTCAGTCACTTCACTTCCAGTCTAGTATTGCTTGTAACGTGCTTTGGGATACACTGTGTAGGAAAAGTGCTATATAAATGCTGATTCTTCTTCTTCTACAGGGCACTACCATAGGTTTGCAGCTAACTGTAGCACTATGGCAAAGCCCTTGACAAACCTCATGAAAAACAAAATGCTTGAAAACGTTAGGAGTAGAGGACTTCCATAATTTTAGAAGACATCTCACAACTACTATATCAATGTAGTAGGGCTGCCAGTATAGCCTAGAGGTTAGACTAATGAGCTGTGATGCCTATGAAAGACAGGAACTTTAACTGGCTTTAGCCTACCCATTGCCGTTATAAGTAGTAAAGTACCTCTGCCTTGTAGCTATTTGATTATTAGATCTCTCTGGTCTGTTCTGTTACAGTACCACAACAGAGTAGCATCCACTAGCAATACATTTCCAGCTCGGAGCACATCACTGTGGAATTTTCATTAGAGAAAGATTTAGAGCCATTTTAAAACTTGACTCTGACAGAAAATAAAGAATTTGCATAATCAGATGGCTTACTACTATGTGCTAATATATTATTACTATTCTGAACAAAGTAACAGAGATCTGTGGGCATCATAGTTTTAGTAGAAAATCTGGACGTTGAGTTCTTCTGTATATTTTGAAGCCACCATATACACTCATCTCAGTGTGACCTAGTGATTTAAGCACAGGCTTGGGAACACGGTAACCTAGGTTCAAATCCCAACAACCACTTGCAGTGTGACACAGAACAAGTCAGTTAACCTCTCTGTGCTTCAGCCCGCCTAGCTGCAAAAGTGGGTAGAAGCAGGACTCCAGCAACAATGAGATACTGCATCTCGGTTGCACTATCCTTTCTGTGTTTGATGCGCTTGCGCACCGAACGCTTTAGAGCAATAACAGGAAATGAGAAGTGTGTCACTGACACCCAATGCAACGGATGCTTTACTGGGCACATCCCGCAGCCACCATTCAATGGAGAAGCTGCCGATGACAGCAGCTTCAAAGACAGTCAACAAGTTGAAAGAAACCTGCCGCTGCAATCATGAACAGTTTCGTCATTGCAGCAGTACCTCCCCCCTCGCAACCAGGCCAACTCCTGCCGCCGAGCACTCTGTCCCTGGGCCTTGCACAACGAGCAACTTGTTTGATCGGCGTGCCTTTCCTGGTGAAACATTTCAATAAAGAAATGAGTGGGTGGCGGCTCCTGCCGCCAGCCACACACTCCACAGAAAGCCGACATCGGGGTGCTCAATCCCCGTGTCAGCATGTATCCCCCCTCCCCTTATTGATGTGGCACACTGAAAGCCCACCCCAGTGTGCCAAAGTAATTGTTTATTTTTTTCTGACACTCCTAGTGTCGGATGTGCCCCCTCCCTCAAAAAACCTGTTGGTAATATTTGCCTACATCAGGGTGCCCAATCCCCGTGTCGGCATGCCCCAACCCCCAAACACACACACTATTGTGGCACACTGGGAACCCATCCCAGTGTGCCTAAATGTTTTTTTTTTCTGACATCAGGGTGCCCAATCCCCATGTCGGCATGCCTCCCCCCCATTGTAGCACACTAGGAATCCACCCCAATGTGCCTAAATTATATCTTTTTTTACCTGTAAAAAAAAAAAAGAGAAAATGGCCCTGAAGTCTTTCTTTCTTTTTCCCTGTAAAAGAAAATGGTTCACTGTAGTCTCCCAGCCCCTCCCCATCCCCACCCTCCCACTGAGCACCTGCCTCCTCGCACCCCTCACCCCATACTTACCTTTGGAGGTCAGGAGCAGTGATCTTCTGCAGAGTGGGACACGTCTGCACTCTTCAAAGGTGACCGGCAAACTGAAGATTTTAAGGTAAGCTGTATAATGGGAATCAATGGGGGGGTTCAATTTGGGTTGATATCTCAGCCATTTGTAGGAATTTTGGGCCCAAATTTTCAATATGGGGTTCTTGGGATCCCACCTTGTGAACATGTCACTGTCATTTTGTTACTCGGTCCTGAAAGGTGATTTCACAGTTGTGGTGTGGAATCACCTTTCGGGACTGATTAACAAAATGACAGTACCACTGTTCATGAGGGGAGGTCCCAAAAAGCCTATGTTGCAAATTTAGTGAAAAAATTAAAACAAAATGACTGCATATTGAGTATGCATTGCGCAGTTTCTACGCACGCTTGTAACTTCATCGATTTTTAATATTTTCACTCCAGATTTTCAACATTGCCATTTTTTCACACCTCTTCATGAACAGTATAGCTGTCATTTTTTTGCATCCTGCCCAAAATGTGTTTTCGCACCTGTGGAGCTGAATGGCATGATTGCTATGCAAAATCACCTTTCAGGATTGAGTAACGAAATGATAGTGCCACTGTTCATGAGGTGGGGTCCCAAAAGCCCATGTTGAAAATCTGGAGCAAAATACTAACAAGCGCCCGGGGTAGGGTTTCAACCATAATGCCCCCCACCCTGTAGAGACTGACAGGCATTGGGGATGTGACTTGGGGTTGTCAGCCATAATGCTCACAACATTCCACCCCAACCCCCACCCTGGTGCCAGTGGAAGGCATCGAGGTGTGCCTTGGGGTCTTCAGCCGTAGTGTTCACCCCATTCTCCTGTGCTGCACCCATCTCAGCTTACTTCCTTATGGAATGAGGTGAGTGTAATAGCCAAAGACCCCAAGGCACACCGTGATGCCTGTTGGTGTTTGCAGGGTGGGGTGAAGTGGAATGGCATAAGCGTTATGGCCGATGACCCAAAGACCCCTCCCAATGCCTGTCAGTCTCTGCAGGGTGGGGATGGGGGTTGGCATTAGGATTGGAAACCCTAATGCCTCAGTGAGGATGTAAATCAGGGAGGGGCAATGGACGACACCTACCTTGATTTCAGGAAAGCCTTTGACACCAGCCAACATAGAAGGCTGATTAACAAGATGGGTAGTCTGGCACAGGGCACAAAACATTCAAGTACCTCAAGGATATAAACAAGATGCAGGAGCGGATGTCTTCCAAAGCATCAAACATTCGGCATTGACAAATGCTTGTATTTTTTTTGCAGCTACTGCTGTTTATGCCCCCTGCAGCACAGGTCAGCCCCCATCTGCTTGGTCGCCCAAGCCCAGTCACACTGGCATTCCCCAGGAATTTCCTTCACCTACAGAGTTCCCCCAGAGCTTGACCCCCTCTGGCAGAGGCAGTGGAGGCTCTCCTCATTCTCTGCCACAGAACAGCTGTGGCATATGTGGAGATGGTGCCCGATTAGCCAGGTGCAGGACATGCAGGCAGCTGGCTACATCCTGCCAGCTGGGGTCCATCCGCTTACGTACCTTCCCCTAGGACATCGGCGGCAACAGTACACAAGTGCGCGCTTGTGCTAGTGTGCGTGGTGTGGCACCAGTCAACATCCTCCCTCCCCACAAGCCATTCCTAACTGCACTGTTACCTGTGGTCACCCAGGTGGCAGTAAAGCTGCGGAGCAGACTGCCCTCCCTCCCTGGAGGAGGAGAGTGTTCCTTGGGATGCTGGTTCATCCCTCCCAGCCGGCTCCCTTGCGATCCAAGCTCATTCCCAAGCTCGGGTCATCGGCATCACGAGCAGTCATGCTACTGCTGCATCGATGAGTGGCTTCAATTGCACTATCCTGGCTAAATTACCTGTAAACAATAACATCTGTGTTGCAGTGGATTCTTTAATCCCTATTGATCTTAATCTTTGGAAAAACACATGCACACAGATTCCTGTGGTTCTAATGATTATGTAGAAACCTTACCTGACTTTTTCGGGACTTGTTTGTGATTCCAAAGCTGTGATACAGCGGCCCGCTGCTAAATGCCTCCAGTTTTCCATCTACCACCGACTGTGCTCTAATTTCATATTTCACCTCACGGACAGCCCGCAGGCTGAAAGGGCAGCTCTCGCAAGCTCTGAACGATAAACTTGGGTCTGTGGATTGAAGTCTCTGAAATGACAGCAGACAATTCAGTAAAAGCAGAACTACCTTGGTGATCATAGTATATTTCAGTACAAAAAGGAGGCAGACTAAAATAGGAGATCTCAATTACTGTGAAGTCTAGAGCTTGAACTCCATTCTGACACTCAGAAGAGTTTTGACAAACGTCTCTTTTTAGCCATTTTCAGCAGCTAAGGCAGTGTGGTCTTGATATTAATTCATTGAAGTGTGAAGCCAAATATACTGATTCAGATCTCACCACAGCCACTGGCTCACAGTGCTACTGTACTTTGAAAAAGCCTCTTGACCACCCAGTGCTTCAGTACTCTCAGCTGCAGAACAGTGCAGAAGTAGGAGCAGATATTATTGTGGGGAAGGGGCTTAGGTCATCAGTGCTGTTCTCAGTTAGGTGCCAGAAGTTACTGGGGTCAAATCTCCCACTGTATAAAGCTATGGACAATTGACATAAATCCCTACCCCATTTTTACAAGATATGTCAAAAACATCATTCATTTTAAATACACAGAGCAGGTGTACAAGACTATATGCATGTTAACCTTTTTGTAAATGTGTTTTGCCCTGAAATACAAGAACCCAGTCCAAACCAACTAGAAATAACCCAAAAAGTATGCATGAACTGAATTGGTTAAAAAAGGCCCTAGAACCTAGCTGATTTTAACATTTAGAACAGAAGAGACCATCCCCATAAAATCAGTTTGAGAGGTTTGAAATGCAAATGAATAAACAGCAGTTAATTTTATAGGAGGCAGTATAGCGTAGTAGGTAAGAGCACTGAGATGCAAACCTGGGGACCTGGGTTTGAATCCCTCAGTTCCCATTTGCATACTGTGTAACCCCGAACAAGTCACTTAACTTCCTTGTGCTCCCAGGTCGCACCTGGAAACAAGCTTTGGCTTAGTGTGCCTTTCCTGGTTAAATCATTTCCGCTTTCCCTTTCACACTTATTAACTTGCAACTTAGAAAGCTCAAAAACAGTTGGGTAGCCCCTTCCCCAGTCCAGAGGTTACTAACAGCAAAGGGCTGCATACATCAAACTTTATCATTTACTGTTCCTCGCAAAATCACCAGTGAAAAATTACACAGATTGTATGCTATGCTCCCCCACCTCCCAAAAATGTTCAATTCATGATGATATATCCCTCACCCTCCTCCATATCCCCCTGCCCTGGTGAATTGCAAAAAAAAAAAAAGTCATAAACAGTTACTGCAATAAAGTTCAATCAATACCCCTCCCCCCATGCATGCACCAAACACATTGCCCCTGCCTCCCCTAACCCAAGTCCCACTGAATAAGTCACTCAGCATCATAAATTCCCACCAAAACACCTCTGGTCCCCCCACCTTCCTCCCCCACCAACACCTAGAAAGAAAACTATAATAAAGCAAACAGTCCCCCAGTGCAGCGCATCTGCTCTGTTCAGCGTCCATTTTGTACTGGTGCGAATAAGTGAATAGTGATGTCTTTGAACCTAGTAAGACCTGTTTGGCTGAAAGTTCATACTGTGCTTTTATTACTTTTTGTTCTTGCTTTATCATCACTTAATGTTAAAATGTTTTCAGCCATGGCCTGTACTGTACTGCCTACCAGTGCAATTTCATACTGTTCTGTCTGTACTGATGTCTGTCTAGAACCATATCTCTCTACTGACTTATTTATTTATTTAAACATTGGTAACTGGGAAGGGCACACTGAGCAGAAGCTCATTTCCAGGTGTGACCTGGGGACAGGGGGCACAAATGCAACAAAGGGTTACAGTTCAAAATTCAGAATATACATGTGTAAATTAATTTCTCTTTTAAAATTAGATTACAGAAATATGTATAAGAGATAAAAAAAGATAAGCAACGTAGAACAACAGAGGCATAACATGGGGTCAGTCTAATTAATACAGGAGATGGAGAGCGAGAGAGGAGGACAGGAGTACGGTTGTGGATTAGGACAGTGGACAGCTGCAAGATAATAATAATAATAACTTTTTTTTTTTTGTACCTCCTCCGCGCCAGGTTTCCGCCTCAGTCACGGATCCCCCCTGCTGCGGCATTCCTCCTTCATGAGCCGTGCTCCCAGTACCCCCTGGCTTGCCCCACAAGGCGGGGACGTGGCACCCTCGGCCCTTAGGGTACCACGAACGTCGTAATAGGCTGGGAGCCGTGCTCTTTTTTTTTATTTTGAGGAGAGTCCATTGCAGCCCGAGGGACGGGCATCATAGAGGCGCGGAGGTAGGGCGGTGTTTCCTTTTTAAGGGGCGGAGTGCATGCAATGACGCCAGCGCCCGGCCCCGCCTCTATCTGGATCGCCAGGTCCCGAGTGCTTGGGGTTCTCCCGTCTCCACCAGGAGTCCCCATGCACCCGGCGACTCCCACCCTCCCGGATCAGGAGCAGTCGTGAGATGCTCGATCCTTCTCCCCCTGGCCGGCCCTCTGGCAACCCGAGTCCGTTCCCGAACTCGGGTCGCCGGCGTCGCAAGCGGAAATCCAACCGCTGCGCCGGTGGGCCGGCTAATAACTTTATTTTTAAAGTGCTTTTCAAAGTATCAAAGCACTTTACATGTCAAAAATGCACAATATCAAATGTCACATAAAACATATAAATACAATAAATACATAGCAACATCACATATTAAAAACCAACAACAAACTCATCCATACAATCCAAAAAAATAATATTAATACTCAAATATCAGTTAATCGTCCAAGAAGGTGCTCCGCCACAGGTAGGTTTTCAAATTTTTCTTAAATACCTCCAGGGAGGTGCACTCCCTTAACTGGCGAGGTAGAGAATTCCAAAGAGTGGGAGCTGCATAAGAAAAAGCTCTGCTACCAGAAGATTTTAAACTCACTCTTGGAATCTCTAACAACCCCTCATCAGCCGAGCGTAGTGATCGGCTGGGGCAGTAAGGCACCAGAAGTTCTTTCAGATAGGTCGGACCCTGACCGTGAAGGGCTTTAAAAGTCAATAAAATGACTTTAAAGGTGATCCGCCACCATATGGGAAGCCAGTGCAGTTTGTGCAGTACCGGGGTAATATGACTGGATCTCCTTGTCCCAGTCAACACCCTGGCTGCAGTGTTCTGCACCAGCTGAAGGCAACGGATTTCAACCCCAGAAAGCCCAAAGTAAAGGGCGTTGCAGTAGTCCAGCCACGAGGACACAAAGGCATGGACCAACGTTGGCAAAGAGTCAGACGGAACAAGATGATGCACCCTGGCAATGTTCCTAAGATGATAAAAGGAAGTCCTGACAACGGCCGACACTTGAGATTGCAAGGTCAGCCTGTCGTCTAGGACAATCCCCAGGTTGCGCACCCATTCAGAGGTCGAAAGTGACACGCCGTCAAGAAAAATTCCAGAGGGCAAGCCATCATTTGGCCTCATTATCTGATCACCAGGGTCCATTACCAATACCTCTGTCTTCTCTGAGTTTAACTTCAATTAACTAGAATCCATCCATCTTCGGATTTCTTCCAGGCAGTTATTAAACACCGAGAGAGCTCCATCCTGGTCAGGCGCAAAAGACAGATATAGCTGGGTGTCATCTGCATAGCAGTGAAACCTCAGCCCATACCATCTTATAATGTCTCCGAGGGGCAGCATATACACTGCAAATAACATGGGTGACAGCACTGAACCCTGAGGCACCCCACACAACAAAGAAGTTGGGACGGAGGAATGAACCCAGACACAACTCTCTGTGATCTCCCGGTAAGGAATGAAGTGAACCATTTTAAAACAGTTCCCGACATTCCACATATTTGCCTCAGGCATGCTAACAACACCAGGTTATCCACAGTGTCAAAGGCTGATGAGAGATCAAGAAGAAGTAGAATAGAACATCTCTTCTGATCCCTCGCCCTCAGAAAAGCATTAAGCACCCGAACCAGCGCAGTCTCGGTGCTGTGTCTTTTACGAAAACCAGACTGGAAGGATTTGTAGATATTATGGATGGTTAAATGGTCTTCCAATTGGGCTGCCACTACCTTCTCAATAACTTTCCTCAAAAAGGGAAGGTTAGAGATAGGTCTGTAGTTTGAAAAATAGTCTGGGTCCAAAGTAACTTTCTTCAGTAGAGGTGTAACCACTGCTTCTTTCAGGGAGGTAGGAAACTCACCTGACTCTAAGGAACACCAGACTATCTGCACCATAACTGGGCCAATGATCTCAAGACAACCCAAAATTAGGGAAGTTGGTCCAGGATCTAAACTACAGCTCGTAGGCCTCACACTGTGGGTGATCCTCATAATATCCACGACCTCCGGTTGGCAAAAGGAACTCCAAGAGAAACTAGCATTTTGAACTCGCACTGTTCCACAACATCACCCTTAGAGATTGCTGGACACAAGCCCACCCTGATGTCATCCACCCTATTTGCAAAGAACCGAGCGAGCTTCTCATACTCCATTTGCGAAAAAGCTTTCCGGACTTGTAGGCAGGCTGGGTTGCACAGTCTGTCCACAGTCCGAAACAGCTGAGCCGGTCGATTCTGTGCAACTGCAATCTCCCTGGATAGAAATTCTGCCTTCTTATGGGTGATTGCAGATTAATAGATAGAATAATGTTCCATCAATCTAAGGTGGTCGGCATCAAGGGCGGACTTGCGCCAGCACCGCTCTAACCTTCTCCCCTGTCTCCGCAACTCCCTCAGTTTCCCATCAAACCAAAGGGACCTGGGACGAAGGGATAAGGGGCGCTCATGAACAGGAGCAATAAAATCCAGGGCCACCGTAACGGCTGTATTATAAGCTGACACCAGTTCCCCTGGATTACTGCTAGCCAACACGGGGGATGAAAGATCAAGGACCGCAGCAAGGCCCTGAGAAGTGATATTTCGTAATGGGCAGTACCTGATCATCTCCACAGGGGAAGGCCTTCTAAGGGGGGTGCAAAAATTGAACCTCATGGTGTGGTGGTCAGACCAAGCGACTGGTTCCACCCCCACGTCAGATGAATCAATCCCTAAGAGGAAGACTAAATCCAGAGAGTGCCCAGATCTATGTGTAGCAGCGGAAACTACCTGTGTAAGGCCCAAAGAAGACATAAGTTGGAGGAAGTGGTTACCAAATTGTGAGAGTTTATTGACGATCCAGGCGTTAAAGTCACCCAGAACCATCAATCTGGGAGACTCAAACGACATATCGACGAGGAAGTCTGCTACTTCCTGTAAGAAACGTTTTCCATCTCCGGGTGGATGGTAGATGAGAACGATTTGAACGCCTACACCTGCTACAACTGTGCACTCAAATGATTCAGCCTCACCTACTACCACATTCGTGAGGCCCAATTTAGTCTTGAAACAGACTGCAACCCCCCCTCCCCTGCGGTCCAATCTCGGGCGGTGTATCACTGAATACCCGGCCGGAACCATGGCCTCCAATATGGGGCCAGAGTTTTCATTCAGCCAGGTCTCGGTGATGCAAGCCAGGCCAGCTGAGCTAACAAGATCAGCAATAATAACGGTCTTATTCCTAACAGACCTGGCATTGCATAACACCACCCGAGTTGGACAAACCTCGGAGGTTGTCCGACCTATCTGCCCACCAGATTCAACAGTGCCCTTGGGTATGGGCACCAGATATGGGAAACCCCTGTCTGGATTCCATTTCACCCCAGGGCGCCTTCTGGACTTAATAACCCCGATATGGTGGCCATGCTCATTCATCCTCACCTGTTCGCCCACCCCCCCACTCTCCTACGGACAATCCCCAGCGCTCTACAGCGCTGGTAGGTCTCAAATTGCAAAGGAGGGGTATAAAAAGGGCAGAAGGCACGAAGAGAGGAGGATGAATAGCGCACCCCTGTGGAACCTGTAGGCCAACACATACTACTGCTAAAACTAAAACAAAATACGTCAAATAAAAAAAAACTAATCCTCAAAACCCATACAAAAAACACATAAAAATAAATACAAATAAAAATAATAAACAAAACAAACAAAATAAAATAAATAATTATAAAATAAATAAATATAAAGATAAAGGGGGACTCTCACAACCCCAACACAAAAACTCCACCCCCCCCAGCTCTCTCACAGCAAAGGTGAGGGGGAAAAAACAATCTTAGCACTCTCACTGCAAGATAAAATAAAAATCACATACAAACAAATAAAACAAACAACATGGGTCTGAAGCTGTCGTACTATTAAAAGCCCCCACTAAAAAGTCATTAAGCTTAATAAAGTTAATCATAAGCTCCACATAACAAAAGTTCATAAAGTCTCAGAGTCAGTATACTTTCTTCATACTCCTGGCATTCAACCATTCATAAAACTCCACCTGGAAGGAGGCCCTCTTCACCCAGTGAACCCCAGGAAGGCACGGATATGCAGACTGTCCCCCCTATTTGGGATGCCTAACACAGCCCGGCCTCTGCCAGGCTATTCCGGCACCACCCAGAAGCCCTGAGAACACCAACCCACCGGTAGGTACTCCCAGACCTCCCAGGTACAGACAGCAGCACCCCGCACCCACCTCCGGAACAATTGGGCTAATTACTCAGATCTTTCTTCCTCTTTCTTCCTTCCCCAACACAATTCCACAGCCAAAAATTCTGCTTTAAAACCTGCAGTCCACTGAGTCCAAACAGGAAACAGGCAGAATAAACAACGAATGACACACTCCTTTTCAATCCCCAGTGTCACAATTCATATGCATCAGTCAAAATAATCAAGACCCAAAAAAGGTTCACTCCTTGGATCCGCTCAATATCTAAAAGTTTCAGTTCCAAGTTTAATAAAACCTCCTTCAGTCTTTCTCATCTCCACAGCCCTTCACACTGTGACCAAAAAGACTCTCAGGTCAATAAAGCAGCACAGTGTCACTAGGGACAAACAAAGTCAATGCTCCAGAATCCCAATTAAAATCTTCTCCACAATTGCTCCCACTCCTCAATACCACAGCTTCCCACGTCGCAAGTCCAAGCAAAATGCAGATGTAAAGAGTCATGCAAACTCACCGGGGGCAAACAATATAATATTTTCAGCAAAGTCTTACTTTCCTTGCTTCCATGCTACTGCCGAAAGCCCCCGACTCCACAGCCTCTCACGCTGAAGTTGGAAGATCAGAAAACAGTGAAGAATGCTAAGGAGCCAAACAACGAAGAATGTCAAAGAGCCAAACGGACAAAAACAAATGCAGGACTCCAGGAAACAGAAGCACGACTCCAGAAAATGACAAAACGGGTCTCCAAGAAATGCTCCAAGAAACACCAATCGCAAAACCGGCAAAGCGTCCAGATCCTCACCCTGCTACAGTCCGATCTGAAAAAATGCAAAAAAACTCAAAATTAACTACAATTACCTAAAACTAACTAAAATTAACTAAAAATCAAATCAAAAACGACGAATTGCAGAGATCAGTGTTCTGGCTGGCTCAGTTCAGCCGCCATCTTGTGTGACAGGGGATGGTCTGAAGAGGCACTAAAGTATGGGAAAGGAGGGGTTGAGGGGGGTTTGGGGGGGGAAGGTTATTCCAGAGGGACAGGAGTCTAAAAGAGTAAGTGAGTTTCCTGGCATAGGTGTGGACTCATGGTAGAGCGATGGAGCGGAGGCAATTAGTGTGCGAATCATAGGGGGAGGGAGTGGCAGGATTTAGGAGACAGAAGAGATAGGATGGAAGAGTCCCAAACCAGTATTTGGTGATGAACTTAGAGCAGTGGGATAAGCGTCTCTGCAAGAGGGATTGGAGGGCTACAGAGGAGTAGAAGTCGCAGTGGTGAGTCAGATGGGGGAATTTGAGGTGAAATGACAGAAAGCATTGAAGAGGACATAGAGTTTGGCAAGGGAGGTGACTGGAGCTGAGCCATAGATGACATTGGCATAGTCAAAGGCTGTAAAAATCCATTTAACGAGCAAGTCACGTCTAACTGGGAGGGAAAGACTACCTTTGTGGAGGTAGAGAAGCCCCAGTTTGGGGCATAGTTTGGAGTGGAGGGGAGTAAAGTGGGAGGAGAAGTCAAGGAAAGGGTCAAGCCATACTCCAAGGTATTTATAAGCAGGGACATCATTGAGAGGTGTGTTATCCAGGGTAGAGAAGGCAGGGAGGGAGGGGGGCCTTGCAAGTTTCTGCTTGGAACCAAAGGTCATGGCTGCAGTCTTTTTTGCATTAATTTTTAGGCAGTTATCTTTGAACCAGCTTGTAACTGTGGTGAAATCGAGTTAAAGAGGTGTTTGGACAGCTGGGGCAGAGGGGCCAGACAGGAAAAATAGGTGTCGTCTGCATACATATGGATCTGGGCATAGGTGCAAAGGTATGTTAATAATAAACAAGGAGAAGATAACAGGTCGGAAGGATCAATCCCTGGGGAATTCCAGCAGGTATCGGGGGAGGGGTATACGACATTATTGACGTTTACTGCTTGGGACCGGCCAGTTAGATAAGAGGAAAACCAAGAGACAGAAGCAGGGGAAATGCCAATGGTGCTAAGCTTGTTTAGAAGGAGAGGGTGTAAGACAGAATCAAAAGCTTCAACAAGGTCAATGAAAATGGCTGAGGTGATCTGCCCTTGATCCACTGCAGAGTGAATGGCATAAGTGAAGTAAAGAAGGGAGGAGGTGGTGGAGTGAAGTTTCCTGAAACCAGACTAAACTGGGGAGAGAGTATTGGTGGCAGAGAGTGTTAAGGGAGTGGAGGGAATGGGTTGAACCAAGTTAGATGAATAGGTAGGGGTACAAAAGTTGGCTGATTGTTTTTTACCGCATCTGTAAGGTAACAGCTTACAGCTGGGTATATTATTTCTTGAATCCAGCTATAGACACTTAATCCCAAGTTTCACATGTTGCTGCAGTGCCAGTATATCTAAAAACAAATTCTGTCCAGAGCCAACAGGGTTGCACGGGCAGAATTTGGGGTAAAAATATTGAAGATTACCAACGTTATGAGCCTGCATTAGGAAAATGTAATGTAGGCTCATAAATTTGTTGTTTTGTAATATTTGTGCACCAGATTTTCAACATAGCCTTGTTATGACCCTGCCTGATGAAGAAGGGCAGAGCAAATGTTCAACTCTTGCCCGAAAGGTGATTTTGTGCAGGTATGTACTGTGAAATCAACTTTTGGGACACAAAAACACTTTTTGGGCCATAGTTGAAAAATGACAGTTGTCACATTCATGAGATGCTGTAAAGAAATGGTAATGTTGTAAATTTGGGGTAAACATATTAAAAATTACCAAAGTTACGAAACTGTGATCGCAAACTTCAATGTATGATCATAACTTTGTTGTTTTTTAATATTTTTATACCAAATTTTCAACATAGCCTTCTTATGTCCCCACCTCATGCACAAGCATGGAGAAGCTTTTCCACTCCTGCCCAAAAGGTGATTTCATGCAGGGACCACAAAATCACCTTTCAGGATATGAAAAAACATTTTGGCCAAGATTTGAAAAATAACAGCTGTCACATTCATGTGGTGCTGTAAACATATGGCTATGTTGTAAATTTGGGGTCAAAATATTGAAAATTAACAAAGTTTTGACATGCACAGTGATTCTTTGATGGTTTGGATCTCCACCCTGGATCGTAGACTTCAGTGAGTTCCTGCGATCTGTTACTGATATTGCCTTAAAACCACATGCTAGCCCCAATTTATATTCCCCCTTTTTTACCAGTTTATTTACCTTGCATTACTGGAGAATCCCCACACTGAAATGCAGTCTTCCCAAATCATGTCAATAATTGGAATAACATTTGGGAAGATTTTCATATTTATATCTCACATGATAAACTCTGCCTTACTCAGATTCACATTTTGCATAGCATTTATTTTAACCCCCAAATTAGTTAAGATGGGTAAGATAATGTTGTCTCTTTGTACTAGATGTGGACAAGTGGAAGGCACTTTATTACACATTTTTCTGGGAATGCCCTAAAGTGGCCCCTCTTTGGTATTTGATTAAAGTTAGAGTTGATCCTCTTCTGGGTCTTGAAGAGGTCTTTACCCCCATAATATGTATATAGGGGAGTATAGCGAAACTATAGTGAAATAAATGAAATATTATATGGCTATGATTTCTCTCTTGCTTAAAAAGGTAGTTGTTATTCATCATTGGCTTGATCAAACTTTGATTACATATCAGGAATGGTTGCAGGAACTCTTATTTAATCTTTGGTTAGCGAGAATGATAGCAAGTATCTAAAATAGACTTCCGTCATACAACAGAAAATGGGGCAAACTGCATCCTTTGTTCACGTCATAGATTACTCAGGAGCTGAATCTCTGATTTATATGTGAGTTTATTTCACCTTTCCTTATTATTCAGTAGGTATCCTTTTGGCTTTGTATGTATCAATGGTATTTTGACTGTGGTGTGGGTTTTTCGATCATTCCACTATTAGTGTGAATTTAGTTTGGTGATATTAATTCTACTCTGGGTGGGCTGGGGAGAGGGGGAGGAGATTGTTGATTTTTTGTTGTTTTGTTTTTGTAATATTTTTAATTTTTTGTTTTATTTAAACGTGCATTAAATTAAAAAAAGAACATTTCCAAAGTTATTAGCCTGCGTTTGCAAAATTCAATGTAGGCTCATAACTTTTTTGGTTTTTAATATTTTTATACTGAATTTGCAACATATCCTTCTTATGACACTACCTCATGAACAAGGGCAGAAAACATTTCAACTCTTGCCTGAATGGTGATTTTGTGCAGGTGCTGCAAAAATCACCTTTTTGGGATGTAAAAAAAATATTTTGGCTAGGATTTGGAAAATGACAGCTATCACATTTATGCGGTGCTGTAAAGATATGGCTGTGTTGTGAATTTGGGGTACAAATATTGAAAATTACTAAAGTTACTAGCCTGTGTTCCCAAAATTCAATGAAGGCTCATAACTTTGTCATTTTTTAATATTTTTACACAAAGTTTTCAACATAGCCTTCTTATGACTCCACCTCATGAACAAGGGCAGAGAAAATTTTTAAGTCCTACCCAAAGGGTGATTTTGCACAGAGACTGCCAAATCACCTTCTAGGACAGATTTGCCTTATGACAGCTCAATTGTTCATGAGGTGGTGTCCCACAAATGGCATGTTGAAAATTTGGACCAAAAATATGAAAAAATGGCCAGGTTATGTCAATAAGTTCAAAACACCATTTAAATACATTGAATCACATACCTGTTTTCTCAGTTTGTGGTCCAGCTTTAAAGAGTGAAGACGTGTCTGCATTCCAGAGAGGATTATGGCGTTAGACCCCGATAGGTAAGTAAGGGCTTGGTGGGTGCAGGTGGTGGGTGTTGAGTGGGAGGGTCAGGTAGTGGGAGTACAATGACCACAAAAGACACTGATGTACTTTTTTTTACAGGATTAAATAAAATGGAGGATTCCTGCACCGGAGGACTGGGCACCCCCCAGTGCCACTGTTACATTTTCGGGGGGGTAGTGGGGTGGTAGGTGCTGAGAGGTAGGGTCAGGCTGGGGGACAAAAGTAAAAAAAAAAAAATAATAACCACGCATGCGTGGTAGTGGATGGGGAGGATTCAAGGATTCCTGCACTGGGATTGGGTACCCCGCGCCGGGCCACATGCTTCTTGGGGAGTGGGGGTGGGTGTTGAGAGGGGGGGTTGGGTGGGGAAACTATAAAAACATATTAAAAAAAGCACAATTATACATGAATTTAACAGGGTCTGCAATCACTTTGCCCTATCCGTTGCTTATGTACCAAAAATAAAAGTCAGAAATGTATCACCCTTTGTCTGGTACAGTTGATGCTGGAGAGAGACAGTGCCTGGAAAACTTTTAGGAAACAATGTACAAATCCTGCATTGCTTGATACAAAAACAAAGGAATAAATGGAAACAGTTGGTTAGAAAGACAAAAACGGAATCGTGTTTAAATTTCCAATTTCAATTTTCAAACGAGCAACAGGAAAATTGGCAAATACTAAACAATCTCAAGGGAAAGACCAGCTTCACCGCAATGTCACTTGTGAGTACTGAACAAGGTAACTTGACAAATCTGACTGAAATTGCCACAGAGCTCAATACCACATGTTACAGAGCTGCAAAAATTGCTCCGTTGGTTGATCTATTAGATCTTGTGCAGACTGGTATAAGCTGTGGTGGTTCAGATGCTGGTTTTAAAGCTTAGACCAGTAACTGTAGATGAAACTTTAAAGTACCTTATGCATGTGAACTTAAAGCTAGAACTGGTATGGACAATATTGATCTAAAATGCTTTTCTTTGGTTATTGATGCACTGGCTAATCCTCTGTGTGTTTTGTACAACCAGTTGTTAGCTAGTGGCAAGGCCCCGGGACTGCGGAATCTGCCAACCATGGTCCCTATTTTTAAATCAAGACAGCAAACCCTGACCAAAAACTATCACCCAATATCCCTACTTGCTCCATTGTCCAAGGTCCTTGACATAATTGTTTTTTTTCACCAATTTAAGGAGTTCCTGGGCACTGGCAATTTACTACTGCCAGCATGGTTTTTGAGATAATCACAGCATGCTCACAGATGTGCTTGAAGTCACTAATTATCTTAACTAAGCCTTGGACAATGGGGACACAGTCAGTGCACTCTTCCTATATCTTTCCAGAGCATTTCACCTGGTTTACCATGGTTGCCTGCTTGCCAAATTCAGGCCCTTGGTCTATCTGTATCTTCAGTGTCCTTTCCAGAATTTCTTGACTGACTGTTCTCAGGCAGTGTCTTTGAATTCCCTTTCTCTTCCATTCATCAAAATCACTACCCAAGTACCTCTAGGATCAATCCTAGCATCTTTTTGGTTTAGTGTTTTCTTGAACAATTTAGTTAATATTCTGCATAGCTCTGAATCAGTCATTATCGTGCAATCAGATGATATTGCTTTGTACAGCAGGGTATCCAATATCAGTGACAGAACAAGATATGTGCAGCTTGACTTTGAACTGGTACAAAAATGGTTATTAAAAAACAAGCTTCTACTGAATGTTGGTAAAACCAAGTATACCAAGTATATGCACTATGGAACAAAAACAAAAACTAAAGGCTTTAACCGCCCCCCCACTCCGACTTCACTAAGGATTTGAGTAGCATGTTTGCTGAGAGACTGGACAGTTTCAAGTATCTTGATTTTTCTATAGACCAAACTGTCTCTCTCTCTCTCTCTCTCTCTCTTACAGAACATATCTTCACACTGGTTAAGTCAGCAGTACACTCTTGCCTTGGTCAGATTTTTAGGCTAAAAAATAGTTTCTCCACTTAATCTAAGATATACTTGGCTGAGTCCCTACTCCTGTCATTAGTGGACTACAGGCTTCCAGTCTATGCCCCTACTAATGTCAGACTTGCAAAGAGTTTAAATTCTATATAACTCCATATACAGATCTGCCTCCTCCAGCTCCAGAATTTTGTCATCATGTCACTTTTTACAAATACCTTGGCTGGCCTTCTTTTGACTCACACATTACTTATTTTACCATCACCAGTTTTAGATGTTTCCGAAGAGGCCCAGTTCGTTTTTGTTTATGGCTGATGCTAGCCCCAACGCTGGCTCCCTGAGTATTAGATCTGCCCATATTCATTACATAAGATCCCCACTCTTCCATTCTTTCCTGGGTCGACATTCTTTTATTTAAAAAGCGATTACATTCTGGAATAATTCACTTACTTTTTTGCACTCTGTCGTTTTGCAGAATTCGCTTAAAATGGTGTTAAAAAATACTGTTTTGACTTGTCTATGTGTAACTGTAATGTCACCTGATTACAGTGTATATGGATGTACTGCACATTTATTCTGCATTGTTGCTCTTGTTTGCATCTCTGGGTCCTCCTTGAAAATGTGCATCTAATACTCTTGAGTCCTACCCGGTTAGCAATTATGCTTCCACAACTTATGCAATCAAATGTTGTCTCCTCTGTATCATATCTTGTATTGTAGTGTTATCCTGGGTCGCCCCTGAAAATGGGACCTTGGGGGCTCAGTGGGCCTACCCGGTCACCAAAATTTAATAAATAAATAAATAAATAAAATAAATAAAAAATAATTTGTCAGTGCCAAATGTTCGCCACTTGCATTGCTGTCATACTGGGTCCTGCCTGTACATATTTTTACTACATATTTACCCATTATGGACCTAATGAGACGCAGTGTCTCATTTTCAGTGGTGACCTGCTATCACACATTGTTAGATTGTATTTACCCAGGATAGGTCAGCTCACAGGCAATATCTAATTTTCGATGGGCTTCCATATTTTGACCCCAAATTTCCAACAGTCTTTTTATGATCTGACATCATGATCAATACAGGAGGGTTTTTTTAAAACCCCATCTGAAAAGTGATTTTGCAGTGTGATGGCAAAAACAAGCTTTGGAGGGGATTAGAAAAATGACACCTGTCATGTTCAGAAGGTAGGGGAACACAAGGGATATGTTGAACATTAGGAGACAAAATCTGCGAAAAAAAAGTTTTAAGTAAACTTTGGAACAATTCCATGTTTTGTCATAACGTAGTTGTTTTGTCACATTTTGACCCCAAATTTTCGACATAGTCTTTTTATGACCACTCTGTCTGAACTTAACTGGTGTCAGTTATAAAATAGTGGCCACAAAGTCATTTTGTGCCACAAGTGTAAAAACGCATTTTGGCCAGGATTTGAAAAATGACAGCTGTCATGTTCATGAGGTTCTGTGAAACAATATGTTGAACATTTAGGGTCAAAATTTTGAAAATTACCAAAGTTACAAGCATGTGTTGAAATATTTTAAAGTATATTCATAATTCTGTTATTTTTAAATATTTTTGTCACAGATTTTCAGCATAACTTTCTTATGACCCCATATCATGAACAAGAGTAGAGATACATTTCAAAATCCTGCCAGAAAGGTGACTTTGTGCAGAAACCATGAAATCACCTTTCAGGACAGGCTTGCATAATTTCACCACTCTTTTTTGTGAGGTGGGGTCCCAAAGGCCATGTTGAAAATTTGGGAAAAAAATGTCTTAAAATAAGCAAATTATGAGGACAAGTTCAAAACCCGTTGAAATACGATGAACTGCATACCTGATTTACTCAGTTCCTGGACGGTCATTGAAGAATGAAGACGTGTCTCCGGTTCAGACAGGATTTCGGCATTGGACCCCCAGTAGGTAAGTAAGGAGTGTGGGTGTGTGGAGTGGTGGGTGCTGAGTGGGGTGGTCAGGTTGGGGTAGGGTAATGGTGATGGCGGGCCAGTAGCAGCAACAGACATCAATTGACATGTTTCTTTTTTACAGCTTGTATAAAAACGAATAAAAGCTATGAGGTATGATTTTCTTTATTTCAGGTACTGGCACTGGGGTTTGGGCACCCCCATTGTCTGTGTTGTTTGGCAGCACTCAGAGTTGGCTCCCTGGTGTCACACAGTGAAAATGGGTAGGGTGGAGGGTACTAGCCAGTACCAGGGATTGGCACCCCAATGTTATAAAATTAAGAAGGAAGGGGTGGGAGGGATTGAGAGATGTTTATATTTATTTCATGTTTTGACACTGGGGATTGGGAACTGCACCCCTGTGTCAGTGTTATGTTTGGCGACACTGGGGGTGGGCACAGTGAAAATGGGTGGGGTGGGGTGTACTAGTCAGCACCAGGGATTAGGCATCCTGGTGTCGGAAAATTAAGAAGGGAAGGGAGGGATTGTTTTTACATTGGGAAGGGGAGGACCACAGTGGCTGATCATGTTGCTGATCAGCTCTGCTTATTGGGTGACTTCTTACAGATCAAAGGAAAGACCCACCCTATGATTTAGACAGCTCTTTTCTTTGAACTACATGAGGTTTCCACCCAGCAAAACCAGAAGAGTGTCAGTCTGGCTAATGATTGGTCTGACACTGTCAAGCTCCATGCAGATTGCCCTACATTGGACCAACAGTGAAACACCTCTCAAAATCCAGTATCATACCAACATGTTTGCTTTGTGCAAGTGCAAGGGTGAACGTAAAAATAAATGGTGCTAGTATTCCTACTCAGCCTAAACCATTCAATGCCATCCATTTTATGTAACCCATAAAGGCATTTGTTTGTAAGTTTCAATCATTTACCCTGTTTCCAGTCTCACCTCACATGTGTACATGCTTACATCTGCTAACTTCTTTTTGTATGACCTTTACTGCTGGATCTGGATTATATTGGTTACCCTCCTAGGCATTGCCTCCACCCAATCCCTGTCCTTTTCCAGATGCAGACTCCAAAACTGCACATAATACTTCAGGTGAGGCCAAACCAGTGACCTATACATTGGTAGCAGCATCTCCCTTCTCCTGCTGCTGATCCCCTCCATATGCACCCCAGCATCCTATTTACCCTAGCCACCATCATACTGCATTGCACATATGCCTTTGGGCTGTCTGACACTATTACTCTCAAGTGGCTGGCAATATAGCCTAGAAGATAGAGTAACAAGTTGTGAATTAGTTTGGTACATCCAGCAGACATGGGTTTGAGTACCACAATCTCTGCTTGAATACTGTATGACTCTGAGCAAGTCACTTAACCTCCCTATTGCAAGTCACTTAATTTCCCTAGTTCTCTCAGGTCGTACCTGAAAACAGGCACTTTTGCTTAGTGGGCTTACCTGGTTACCAAAGAATAAAAAAAAACCCTATTCCTCTGCAGTGCTTCCCAATACTCCACTCCCTCCCCATTTTTATGTTTGCTTGCACGCATGTGCAAGAAAAATTATGTGGCAGCTTAGGAGAAGTGGGTTGTGGAGAGTCTTGACACTGTAGCATGTGGGCACTGCAGTTGGGGGCTTGGCACTGGTGGTCCAATGGAGACCCAGTGTGCTGATGACACTGGTCTCCAAAAGTGCCACCAAGTTGAAACAGGGGCCGCCTCGTCATTGCAGCGTCAGCCATTCCGCTGCAATGAGGAGCAACCCGTCATTGCAGGGTGGAACATTGCCTAGTATAATATTGTTTGTGAATGCTGTGGCAAGCTGCTGCCATGTTCACAAACAGTATTAGCCCCCTGTGACGAGGGGGTGCCCAATCCCCCTTGGCATCATGTGCCACCCCCAAAACTGTTTTTGTTTGCCGACTGGGGGCCCAATCCCCATTGGCTTCATTCCCCCCCAGTGTAATTTGCCGATGGGGGAGCCCACTCCCCATCGGCATAATGTCTCCCCCTCAAAACGTTGGGTTTGCACCGAGGGGGGTGCCCAATCCCCCTAGGCTCTTGCCCCAGCCATGTGCCGATGGTGGGTGCCCAATCCCCCGTTGGCTACAGCCCCCCAAAAAAACACTCGGGTGGCATGCTGGGAGCCCACCCCAGTGTGTCAAATGCCCCTGTAAAAAAAAAAAAAATCCTGTGATCCCCCCCGTAAAACAGAAAACGGTCCCTCGTGGTCTGTCCTGCTCCTTCCCCCAACCCGCACCCATCCTCTGTGCACCCTACCTCCCCACACACCCCTCATCCCACACTTACCTCCGGAGCCTGGAGCGACAATCTTCGGTGGACCAGGAACACGTCTGCACTCTTCAACTGACCTCGAACTGAAGAAATGCTGGTAAGCTGTATAATGGCATAAATAGGGTTTTTTCAACTTTGGTGCATATTGCAGGCATTTTTGGGAATTTTGGCAACAAGTGTTCAACATGGGGTTATTGGGACCCCTCTTCATGAATTCAGGCACTTTCGTGGCGTTATTCAGTCCCAAAAGGTGATTTCGCGGTCACTGTGCGGAATCACCTTTTGGGACTGATTAACAAAACGACAGTGCCAGTGTTCATGAGGTGGGCTTTCAAAAAGTCTATGTTGCAAACTTGGTGGGAAAAATCCCCAAAATGACTGTTTTACTAGCGTGCATTGCGCAGTTGCTACGCACACTCGTAACTTCTCGAATCTGCAATATTTTCACCCAGATATTCCTAAGACTGCCATTTTTCCACACTCTCCTTCTGAACAGTACAGCTGTCATTTTCACATCCTGCCGAAATGTGTTTTCGCACTTCTGGCCCCAGAATAGCGCGGTTGCTGTGGGAAATCAGTGTTTGGGACACATTAAGAAAATCACAGTGACACTGTTCATGAGCAGAGGTCCTAAAATGCCTATGTTGAAAATTTTGTGATGAAAGTCCATAAAATGAGTGTGTTACGAGCATGTGTTGCGCAGTTTCCACGCACGCTTGTAACTTCAAAAATCTGTTATATTTTCACTCCAGATTTTCAACATTGTCATTTTTCCACACCTCCTTATGAACGTACAGCTGTCATTTTTCACAACCTGGATGAAAGCAGAGCAGAGGTCCTAAAATGCCTATGTTGAAAATTTGGTGATGAAAGTCCATAAAATGACTGTGTTATGTGCATGCGTTGCACAGCTTCCATGTATGCTCTGAAGTGCGAGCATTTTTACTATTGCCACTACAGATTTTCAACATTGCCATCTCTTTACACCTCCATATTGAAGGTACAGCTGTCATTCTTCATATGCTGCCCGATCTGTGTTTTCGTACATGTGGTGCAGAATGGCACAGTCACTGTTGGAACTCAAAGTTCGGGACACATTGACAAAATCACACTGCCACTCTTCATGAGAAGAGGTCCCAAATGCTTTCATGAGGTGGAGTCACAGAAAGGCCATGTTGAAAATTTGTAGTGCAAATACCAACAAACGCCTGGGGCGTTAGGGTTTCTAACCATAATGTCCCACCCTGTACAGACTGACAGGCATCGGGGTGTGCCTTTGGATTGCCAACTGTACTGCTCATGCCATCCTACCCCAACCCCCCAGCCAGCCAGTGACAGGCATCGAGGTGTACTTTGGACTCTTCGGCCCCAGAGTTCACTCCATTCTCCTATGCTGCACCCATTTCAGCATATGTCCTTATGGAATAGGGTGACTGTAAAGCCAAACACCCCAAGGCACACCTCAACACGTGTCAGTGTCTGCAGAATAGGGTGAGGTGAAATAGCATGAACGTGATGGGCGACAACCCAAACACTTACACCAATGCCTGTCCATCTCTACAGGATGGAGGTGGGGTTGGCGTGAAGTTCAATACTTCACTGTCATTTCTATTCTTCATCTGTCTAACTCCTGCATTTCCAATGCTAATATCAGCAAGCAAACATTCGGCATTGACAAATGCTTGTTATATGTAATGCTAGGATTTTGTGACTTGTGCATCCCTTATATTTTTTGGCATTACATTTTAACAAAGAAATCATGAGATCAGACACTCAAAACAGATTTCAAATAGTTCTCATTTTTAAAAGGGAACAGTCAACACTAACAGTCCCACAATCAATTGTGGAGCAGGTGCCAACTTGCACTCTGAGTGCAAAAACATATATTTTTTTCTTTACTTAACATTTACTGCAATAAAGTAGATTGTATCAGATTGATTCTTTGCTAGCCTTACAACTTGCTGCCTGGAGCGATGAATTCACACTGCACTTCTTCCTTCTGACTGCAATGTTTAATACTGTATTGTAATACCTGTTTTTGGTATTGTTGTCTTACAATGTCCCTGTGTTCTGGTCACTTTATATTAACTCTTCACTACTATTTGCCTGATGAAATCTGATGCTTGTAAAGTCCCTGTTGTGCTAATTCTATGTAATGTAATCCTCCACTGTATTTGCCTGATGTTCATGTATGTACCTTGTAATCTCCTGGGTCACACCTGAAAATAGGCACTTGGCTGTCTAGTGTGCTTACCCGGTTAACAAAAGCAAATAAATAAATAAATAAATCCTTCTGACTACCAAGCTAACATTTGCTATAACAGAAATCCCAGAATCCTCTGCAGCTGGCATCAGAGGAGGGCTGCAGACGTGGGAGAATCTTTGCTTGCCGTGCATACTAGAGCTTTTATAAGCTCAGATCAGAAGTTTGCTAGTCCTGCTGTTCTCCCAGGGCTAAGTGCAGTCTTTTGTGACTGTACTTAGCCCAGGGAGGACAGTGGGACTTGCAGACTAAAGGTCAGAGTTTATAAAAACTCTAACATGCACTTCAGGATATTGAATCTCCCACTGCTGCAGCCCTCCTCTGATATCAGCTGTAGGGGATTCTGGGATTTCTGGTTAAAGCGAATGTCAACTTGGAAGTCAGCAAAACCAGTCTAATACAATATACTATATTGCAGGAAACAGTAAATTTACAAAAACAAACTGTTTTTGCACATACAGTGCAAATTGAGACCGGCTCCACACATGGGTGTGGAACTCTTAATGCTGATGTTTCCCCTTTAGCAAATTCAGCTTGCTACATACTCCTAAACATTTCACACAGCTGGGCTTTTTCTGGGTGGGTGATTCTTAAGCAAATTATTAACATTACCAATGATAATCTAACAACAGACCACTTAATTATAATATAGCATTCATTCAAAATAGTGTATACACAGAAGAAATCTGCATGTAAAAATAGAGCTGCTTACTTCTAGCCTCTTGGTCCATGTCACCGCAGCGACAGGAATTTTGCCGACTATTGCTATAGCAACGGATAATGCCGCCAATTATACTGTGCTGTTGCTGAGGGGAATCAGGTGCGTAGGGGGGCTCTCCCCAAACCCCTGTGCAGGGCTCCCCCAAACCCCACACTTTAGATAACTAATCAGAGTTGGTAACACCCTGAGATAGCAGTGTTAGGACAGCGGACCATCACAGCAAACTGTTGATAATGATGCTGTGATGGTCTTCGCTGTTTTCCTGTCACTGTGGCAACGTGATATCCCTCTTGGCTACAGACTGTTCACACTGTATGTCAAGGAAGTCACAGGTTCTTACACCAAGGAGAACATGCACATAAATTATAGTATTCACAAAGGATCAATCAACTCTTACAAGTATTGTGTTATTAATCACCCATTAGTCAATATCCTTCTGTAGTCTACCCTCCTTCCACTAATACTGTGCTTACATTGTTTATAATATTAATCAAACCATGCCATTACTATCATGCTGAATACATGTACCATTTAAAGAAAAGAAAAGACATATGGCTGCTATTGGATGAAACAAGAAAACTTACAGGAATTATCTTTGTGTTTCTCTTTTACAAAAAAGGGAATGTCTCAAAATGAAAACCCTCTGATTGCAATGTGAACAGTATGTCCAAACTGAAGCACCCATCTGTCAACATGGGGTGTGGCACCCCCCACCCCCAGGGAAAAGCACTTACTGTACATTTAAAACTTATTTTACTGGATTTAGCATACAGCCACCATTCCAGCCTCCAAATGAGATTAAAGGAGAAGAATTAGAGTAGAAAAGTCAAGGGAGTCCCTTATTAAATTCAGTTGCTCCCAACAATAAACAGTCTATGACTTGAGAGTTGCAGTTAATCCTGTTGCTAAAAAGAATTGAAGGACTCACCTCAGGCTCAGAGCTGCACTTCCCGGCTGTATGGGCATTCTATGGCATTGGATCTTCCACCTAGCCAGAGACCCTACTGTCCGTATATAGCCGAGTAAATACTAACCACAAAATTCCCTGGGATATCTGTATTTTATGGACTCCCAAAACACATAAATCCTTTACTGACCCACCTGGGAGACCTACTGTTTTGGGACAGGACTTTACCTGGAATAACTGTATAGCTTTGTAAGTTTTTCACCAAACCACTGAACTGACAACTCCTGGCACAGACTCTGAGAATGCTAAATTTCAGCCTATTCCATCCAGGGGACACCCTTATTAATAACATTCAAACGTTGAGGTTTAACACAGAAGTGTCTACTCAGTCCTAATAGCAGGTGCAGTACCATGTTGTACTAAAATAAATATATATAAAATAAGTGATGGGTAAGTGTGGTATACAAGGAAATATACCCATCAAAGGGGCTAATGAGATAATTATACCAGGAGCCTGAATGTGTGTGGCTTTATTATCTTATTAGCTCCCCCCCCCAACAGATGGATATATTTTCAAGAATACCGGGGTTAACCATCATGTATTTTTTTATAACACATCAGGAAGACTTATTTTTAGTACCTTTTTTGTGGGACAGCCTCAGTTCTGTGGTCAGGGCTATTTTTGTGACTGCCATCACTGTTTTGGTTCACTGCAGTTCTGTAGTGTAATGGCATTTTGCTTATGGGCACTCTGTTGGCCCTTTTGCTTTTGGGGTAGTGGTGTATGGTGGTGTGTGGCAGTTTGGAGCATCTGGGAGCATGGTCTATGGTAGCAAGTGGCATGTGGTGTCATCTGTTTGTGGATTCTGTGGTTGGGAGCATCAGTTGTTGGTGTCAGTGAAGCTGGTTGATTTGTAGCCTGGAGAAACAAAGAGATGATTATGGTAGCATGGAGGGCATGGCATTTGAGGAGAGAGCTGCAGCATCAAGGGAAATGGATGTTGGTAAGTATATGGGAGAAGGGATTTCTTGTGTGTTCCCATCTGTGACAGGGTAGAATAGGACCCTGTGCCATTTGTTATGGAGAAAGTGTCTAAATGCAGGATCTTTCCTTTTCTGTCTCTTCTCATATTCACATTCAAGAGGAAATACATTATAAGAACCACCCACCATTTCCCCTGCATCCAACAGGAAAACCTCGACCGCAGAGGGTAGTTGGACCAGGAGGTTGGCAGGAAGTTAGGAGGGGCAAATCGGGTGCCCCATCACTCTCTGCTCTCCAACATATTACCTCCAAAAACCATATAAACACTACAAACAGGTATCTGCCTCTATCTCTGAAATCAAACAAAGAGGCAGAAGACACTGCAGAGCAGGACAGTGTGGCACAGGAGCTAGCACAACAAAACTCACCCAAATCAGGAACCAAAACAAAAAAAGCAAAAAGGAAATCCCAAAAACTTCTGATCATAGAAGACTCATGATTCGGGGAGCTGATACCCATCTCCAGCCAGGGGTACTGGTCAGATGTCTCCCAGGTACATCAGCATGGAGAGACACTGACCGCATTGCTAAAATTGTTCACAAAGCAGGAGAAAACATTGATGTCCTAGTACACACAGGGACTAATGATCTCACCAGCCGGTCAGTTGTGGAGACCAAGGAACACCTGACCAGGCTGGGTGACAAACTATCATCCATTTCGTCCAGCATCTCCTTCTCTGAGATCCTGCCAGTCTGGGAGAGGGGGGCAGATGGACAGAAGGTCAGAGAAAGGGGAGATAGGGGAGCTAAACACGTGGCTCAAGGGCTGGTGCAAGGAAAAAGGACACAGATTTGTAGGGAACTGGCAACAGTTCTGGGAGCGAAAGTTCTTTAAATTTGATGGACTGCATCTGACTAAGGAGGGAGTCAGTACATTGGGGCAAAAGTTTGGCGTCTTTGCAGAATATTTAAACTAGCAAATGGGGAGGGGTGCAGACTCATACAGTCGAATGGGAAGAACACCCTTCCCCCCTCAGCTAGTGGTCAAACAGGGATTCAGCATGTTTGCAGTTCATTTGCATCACCAGGTAAGAAAAAAGGTTTGTCTCCCCATATGACACAAAGGGGTAATGCCAAACCTCACCCAACAACTAACACACCGAAATCTGCCCAATGGAAAATCATGTACACAAATGCTCACAGCCTGGGAAATAAGATCCCATACCTGCAGGCAATAATGTCAGAGGCTAAACTGGACATAGTAGCAATTAGTGAGATGTGGTTTACCAGTAACCACACTTGGGAGACTTCAGTACCTGGCTATGTATTGTTCAGAAGAGACCGAGGTGCAAAAGGGGAGGAGTGGCCCTGTATGTCAATGAAAATATCAAAGCTACAGAAATTCAGAATACACATAAGGAGCCAGAAGAACTATGGGTCACCCTGGAAACAGGAAATGGGACAGCCAAATGAACTGGGGTTGTCTACAGGCCCCCAGACCAGGGGGAGGACATAGACACATTACTGTTAGAGGATATACAAAACATGACAGCTAAAGGGGAGGTTCTGATAATGGAGACTTCAACATGCCGGATACAGATTGGTCAATACCAGCAGGAACATCTGCCAGAACTAGACACATAGTGGATTCCTGCAGGGGAGGGCCTCAAACAACTGGTACAACAACCCACAAGAGACAGGGCTATCCTAGATCTAGTACTGACTAACAACAGGAAGGGATCACAGATCTCCAGGTAGAAGGTCACCTGGGGTCAGTGACCATCACATGGTATGGTTCAATTACATACATCTAAATCATCCCATTCCAAGGCAAAAATATGGGACTTCAGAGGAGCTGACTTTGATAAGATGGCCAACAGAGTTAAGCTAGCCCTGGCAAAAGAAACACAGGTGAGGGGGTACAGGCAAAGTGGCAAGCATTAAGGATGCAATACTGAAGCAACATCCCATTGTGTTAGACAGAAAAGGAAGTGCAAAAGAAGAAGAAAACCACTTTGGTTCTCAAATACATGTAGAAAGGTCAGAGCCAAAGGCTGGCCTTCAGGAAATATAAGGGAACACAGCGGATGAAGATAGGAGGCATACCAAACTGCCCTAAGGGAAGCAGGGAAGGCAGTAAGGCAGGCAAGTCCCAAATTGAGGAAACACTAGCACTAACAGTAAAAGAAGGTGACAAGACTTTCTATAGATACATTAGTGAAAGGAGAAAGTCCAGAGGGGGTATTGCTAAGCTTAATGGAGAAAAGGGAGCATGTGAGGAGGAGGATCATGTAAAAGCATCCATCCTAAAGAGATACTTTTGCTCAGTATTTACTGAAGAGAAGGTAGGGCAGGGCCCACAGCTCAGCACCATGGACACAGGGGGAAGAGAGGTGAGCACTACTCCCTTCACAAAAGAAAGGGTCCTACAAGAGCTTGCTAAGCTCAGGGTGGATAAGGCAATGGGACCTGATGGCATACATCCCAGGGTACTTAAGGAGCTAAAGGTGGAACTAGCAGAGCCATTAGCAGAACTGTTTAGTGAATCTCTGAGCACAGGAGAGGTCCCAGAAGACTGGAGAAGGGCTCATGTGATCCCGCTCCACAAGAGTGGTAGCAGGGAGGAGGCAGGGAACTACAGACCAGTCAGTCTTACCTCAGTAGTGGGCAAGATTATGGAGGCACTCCTTAAGGAAAGGATAATGCAACACCTGGAATCTATATGGGCACAGGATCCAAGACAGCATGGGTTTACAAAAGGAAGGTCCTGTCAAACTAATCTCATAGATTTCTTTGACTGGGTAACCAGAGTGGTGGACCAAGGGGGAGCAGTTGATGTCACCTACCTTGACTTCAGCAAAGCTTTTGACACTGTTCCACATAGAAGATTGATAAATAAGCTGGGTAGGCTCGGGGTGGGTCAGAAGTTGGTCAACTGGGTGGCAAACTGGTTGACAGGCAGAAAACAGAGAGTGGTGGTAAATGGTATACAGTCAGAAGAGATGCAAGTCACAAGTGGGGTACCTCAGGGATCAGTCCTGGGGCCAGTCCTCTTCAACATCTTCATTAGTGACCTTGCAGATGGACTAGAGGGTAAGGTTTGTCTGTTTGCAGATGACACCAAGATCTGCAACAGAGTAGATGATCCAGATGGGATGGGCAGAATGAGAAGAGATCTGGATAAACTAGCAAAATGGTCAGAAGAGTGGCAACTGGGATTTAATGCAAAGAAGTGCAAGATCATGCACATAGGGAAGAGAAACCCTGAAGCCACCTATAGGCTGGGAGGGGAGTTGCTAGCAGTTACAAAGAAAGAAAGAGACTTGGGCATCATCATCACTGATGAGCTGAAATCATCCAAGCAGACCTCTAAAGCGGTAGGTAAGGCTAGGGGGGTGTTAGGGTGTATTAGTAGGGGTATTACAAGTCATAAGAGGGAGGTACTAATCCCTATTTACAAGACACTGGTTAGGCCCCATCTGGAGTACTGTGTGCAGTATTAGAGGCCACACCTTCACAAGGACATTAACCAAATTGAGGCAGTCCAGACAAGGGCAACCAAAATGGTGCAGGGACTGCCTCAGAAGACATATGAGGACAGATTAACAGAGCTCAATATGTATACCCTTGAGCAAAGGAGGGAGGGAGGTGATATGATCGAGGCATTCAAACACCTTAAGGGCATTAACAAGGTGAAACAGTCTAACATGTTTAAATATAAGAAAAATAGCAGGACAAGAGGACACAGCATGAGATTAGAGGGGGGCCGATTCAGGGGGAATGTGAGGAAATTCTTTTTCACAGAAAGGGTGGTGGATGCATTGAATGGCCAACCTTAAGAAGTGGTTGCTATGAATACAGTGCAGGGCTTCAAACAGGCATGGGATAGGCATAAGGGAGCAATACAAATGAGTATGAATAGATAGGCCACCGACAGAGCAAAGGCCGATGGCACATTTATAAGGTAGAAAAAGAAACGGGCAGACTGGATGGGCCATGCGGTCCTTATCTGCCGTCAACTTCTATGTTTCTATGTTTCTATGTTTCTCTGTCTGGTTGCGCAACCATATTTTCCTATGAGACCTCGGACTTGATCAACCCGACAGCCTCACAGTTCTTTGCCTCTCACTATTATTCAGTCCTCTCTTGCTGTCGGTCTTTTGCACCCTCGCATATCTGCTAATATAAAAATATATGCAATTCATTGTATGGAAATGTAACTGGTATTGGGATCCCTTGTGTTTGAGAAATATATAGCATTACTGTTGAAATGTATATAATGATAATTTGAGACAACTATGAAAAGCTGTTGGAAGCTAGAGGTTACCAGAGTTCAATTTTTAAGCCTTTTGCAAAAGTTGTGCAAAAGGGGTCTCAACTCAAGAAGCACACTGTGTTTTAGCAGCTCCTGCCTGATATTTACAAAAACAGGATGCTTGCTAAGAATGGGGGTTGAAAGGACTTATAAAGGAGCTGAGCTGCAGTTGCTTGAAGGAAAAAAATGACACAGAGACTGAAAGAAAACACAGTTTTATTTTGCCTTTGTAAATAGTTACACTGAACAAGTTTATTTTTTTTGTTACTGCTACTGTAAATAAATAGTTTTGGTGAATTCTACAACTACGCCTGGTTTCCTATGCTTCCTGACCTGTACCTCGATGACACCATCAGCTGTCTTTTTTGCAGTTATAGTATATGTATGCCTGCAGTGCTCCAGGTCTATGGTGTCGGGGTTGGGGGGTGGAGAGAGTTTGGTATTTCTCCCTGTACTGCACCAGGAGATAAAAATGACAAGAAAAAAAAGAAATATCTTACACCCAACTCTCAAGATATCATGCTATCTGCATGTTACAGATGATATCTTGCCCCATTGGGTACATCACAGTATATACTGAACCAATTAGAGAGCTGCTTTCACAGTGCTGATGACATCACAATAGCCACGTGGAACACTGAAGCCAGCAGTTGAAATCAAAGAAAAACAGTTACATTTTCACACAATTAGCAGATCTAAAAGCTGTAAGCACAGTAGTAAACTGATGTATAATTTGAATATGTAGTGGTCTGAATCAAATATGCAGTGTAGCATTACTTGTGCGGGAGCAGAATTTTCATAACTCGCTCATGACTCCGCCATACGTGACTCATGGCCCTGCCCCCTCACGTGTGAAGATAAGTTGCATATTTTGAGTCAGCCTATTGTTCAGATACTACAATCAAACAGACTTATTCAATGAATTTAAAAATACTTAACATGACATAGTTGTATCCTTGTCTTGGCAATTTTAACTTCCACCTTAGCACTGTCATTTAAAAAAATATTATATGCATTCTATTGGGCTGTTATAAAAGGGATGGTCACTGTGGGTCACCTATCCTTTGGGAAGAAGCCTCAAAGGGGATGAAACATTAGGCGGTGTGCACCATACAGCTGCTGCCAAGTTCTGTGTAGTAGACTGCACTCAAAATAAAGAAGATATGTACAAGACATGGCAAGGACTTTCTTTCTTTATAGCTGATGTGGTGAGCACTGAGTCTGTTTTTCTTGTGGGTATGAATACAGTAATAGTTAGAAATAGTACAGTGTGTCTACACAGAGAGAAAATATGCTGCAGTGTTCCGGGTGAAAATGTGCACAGCATAACTGCCTAGGATGCCAGACCTCCCCACCTCCTCACCATGGTTACCCTACCCATGGACCCACACAATGGCAATATAATCTCCAATAAGCATGCAGTTAAACTCTAAACAGAATTCTAACAGGAAGCACAGTTTTATTAGGGCAGCAGACCCTAAAGGGAAAAACAAGAGTTAGCTGCAAACTGAGGTAGGCCATATTATATGAATGGCTAGTCTTCCAGCACCCAGCGTAGGACCAACCTAATAACCTGTGCAGCCGCTTTTCACTTTCACTGAGCAGGTGCAGCCACAACAAATGCTTTCCTGGGCTTTCACAAAAATGCCCATTCAGGCACAGCTGTTGCTTCTTGATTTCAAGACCATGGATTACCAAAGGCAAGGGCAAGGCAAAACAGCCATTAGAATTGAAGTACAATAAACAACATAGATAAACAGTTGTAGCATGCAGAAAACAGTGCAAGTTTTAAGGCGCTGGTCACTGGTCTTTAAATCACTTCATCACCCATTTGTTTGTTTTAGCTAAAGTCACAATTTGCAGTTGTCATCAGTCATGTGAAGCAATCAGCCTTGGATGTTTTCACTGAAAACAAAACCTGAAAACCCTTACTGATGTAACGATCAGGTGGTATGCCGTTTGAATCTGACAGCAATACCAGGTGGGCTGGGTTTGGGGAGGAATAGGTTACTCGGCACAAAGGCTAGGTTTGGCTACTCTGCAGTGGGGCACCCAAATAATTCCGACCACAGGAAGCTATAACTGTAATGTCCAATACCAGAAGTGGGATTCTAAAGTGTGGCTTTTTATTCACATCCAAACAGAATAAACAAAGCATAGATGGGCTCCCACGGGGCTGCACTCCTGGTAATGCAGATTAAAAGAACCAAGAACACTTCCTCAACACTTTTAGCCCTCAGGCTCTGAACCCACCGGGTACACAGCCCGGACTTGCACACTGCTTTGGGTACACAGCCTGAACTTGTACACTGTTCTGGGATTTCCCAGGCTCGGCTCCCTTGCCAGCCACTCATACACCTTCCATATGTCATGGATACATTTTCTGGTGGCTTCCTAAACCACCTAAGAGCACCTCAGCTCTATCAGGGAATTCTCCTTTTAGTCCCACGTCTGGGTACCTTCCTCAGGCACTGGCCAAGTACCTGAGAGAAAGTAAAAGGTGCCTCAGAGCAAATCGGTAGAGGTTAATTTGGTTACTACTGATGGGGGGTCTCCCACCTCTCACTCCCACAATTCATACCTGGCCATTTATCTGGACAATAAACACCTCATACTGTAAAGCTTGGCAATGTAGATTCTTGCTAAATGTATGTCACATTCCATCTACTTGTCTTGCTTTCCCTTTGTGCTGGACTTGAACATACTTTTAATTGGCATAGCCCATTGCTCTAGGCCCCTCACTGATTAAGCAGTCCAGTCCCCACTTTACAACTGTACTTGGCTGTCTTTTCCTGACCCCACAGTAACAGTCCCTTTAGTTTCCTTCTGTTAAGGTGAAAAAACACTTGTCCCTTTTTCAGAGCACTCACCCTTTGGTTGCAGGTGCCCCACAGGCGATTCCTCCACAGGAATTTGTCTCTCAGAGCTTTTGGTGCTGCAGCACAACATGAATAGGCAGCTTCTTCCCCTTAGCCGGAACCAGGAGAGTTGCCCCTGGAAAACAAACAAACCTTTCCCTCCCATCCCGTCAGGGATGGGGCACTTGGACCAGTAACAGTGGTCTCCAACACTTCAACTACCAGTTTCTGTGTTCCTCTTACGGTGGAAACACACACCTTCCTAATCAGTAACTCTAAAACAGAGCTTAAAGCTCTGAGAGCCTGCACACAGACAGCTGTACTACTGTCTCTCACCAAGACTGCATGCAGATTGAATTCAAAATCCCCAACGTTCTATGCTAACCTCCAACTGCAACATTCCAGTGTGGCTTATGCAGCTGCAAAGTTCTATGGTGATGTCATCCCTCAGTCTCAGCTGAGACTGAGAACAGAGTGAGACAGTGTGAAATCCATTTAACTGGAGTTTCACAAGCTGCCTTCCCTGCCTACCACTAGGTCTTACTGGGATTCCCGTAACCCCGGGTAACCGGGAGGGGGGGTTACACTCAAAACAGCAAAGTGTCAGCTGGAGGGGAGTGGCTCACCTCGCCTTCGTGAAGTGAATATTACATTGTCTATTAGTGGCAGCAGCCCACACTGAACCTCACTCCCCACCCCCCACACTCACTCACATTCCCTTATTCCTCCCCGGTGATCTGCCTTTGTTGGTGCATGTTTTTGTGATGTCTCGTCGCGACTACAGTAATGCTTTCTACCCCGGGGTCAGTGGAGGTGTGCTGTGATGCCTGCAGCTGGTGCAGTGCCTGACTGTGAGACTGTTTTGAGTCACATTACTCCAGCATTCGGGGAACTGCACTGGCTGCTGGTTTAGTTATGCATCTCCTTTAAGATCGGCTCGTTAACCTATACGGCCCTGCATGAGCTGGGTCCAGGCTACCCGTGTGATCGCCTACATCCATATCATCCTGCTTGCCCTCTCTGTTCTTCCGAACAGGGCCTCCTGGTGGTCCCCAAAACTAGACTTAAAACATTCGGGGACAGAGACTTCAGTATGGAAGGGCCAGTACTATGGAATTCACTACCGAAGGCTCTGAAGGAGGCTCCTTCAGTAGAAGTATTTAAAAAAGGCCTTAAAACTTACCTATTTGCTCAGGCATTTGGTTCCACTGTGGATTTTAACTGAATTTAGTTGATTAATTATATGTGTGGTTTTAGAGTTTTTATTGTCCTGCTTAGGATGGATGTTATTATTAGTATTGGTTGATTGTGTTGTTGTATTATATTGTAATAGCGCCCCGGGCCTCCGGGGAAGGGCGCCAAAAACAAATAAAACTACTACTGCTATCAGATGAGCTCTCCTCCCACTGTTCTGGTCTGTTCTTGCATACTACTCACAGTGAATGGAGCCTCTCCTACTACACACAGCGTGCTCCTTTTACGATACATATACAATCTCAGGGCTAAGGCGTCTTACTCAGTAAGACTCTCAAAAGTATTTCTGATCAGACTGTGAACATATTTATAATAAATAACCTGACGTCCAGTTTGGTTTGGAACTTTGGACTGGGTGGAGAGTTTGCTTTAATTTCTGATGGGGGGGGAAGAAGGCCACATGCCAGGACTGAAAAAGGAAAGAATAAAGATAAAAGAAGCACAGCAATATACAGCAGCCTGTGTAACTTGTGAGTGAGAGAGAGAGAGAGAGAGAGAGATTTCTCAGAGAGTAGTTGCAGATGTGAGATGTTTAAGTCCGAGATATTGAATTTGTCATCTTTCCGAAAGATAATACAGTCAATTCCACGTGTGTGCCTTTCGGCTGTGTGCACAAACTCCCGTGGTCCAGAATCATTCAGTATTAACACAATGTTAAAACATTTGGTTGTATGCCCAGCAATTCCGGTTGTGTGCCTTTTTTTTGTGATCAAGTTGGCATACCAGCAGAGCCACTGACAGGCATTCACACCTAATCACGAGTGCTGTTTTTGACCGTGAACCAGTAATAACACATTAACTGTTAATTGTAGCAATGCGGTTTCAGTTGGTACCATCAGCTGTTAACTGCTGTACATGTGAGCAGTGTTAGCTACCCACCCCTAACATTACCATTTGCCTTCTGCCTACCTTGCTCACTGTTCCAAGTTGCTCCGTGTTCGTGTTCTGTGTGGTAACATGGACAGGCTAAAAAGAAATGTTTTGCCCCTGGAGACAAAAGTAAAGCTGCTGGAAAAGTCAGAAACTTCCAGCCGAAAGGATTTGGCTGCTGAATTTGGGGTAGACTTCTCCTGTGTGGGCCACATTATACGGAACCGTGAGGCAATCCTAAATGACTGGTGCAGTGGTTGTCCCAAAGCTTGAAAACACAAGAGGGACAGCAAGGATGTAAGTGTGGGGGATGCCCTTTTGCGGTGGTTCTCTGTGGCTCGGGACTGTGGAATTCCTCTTTCCAGGCACATCCTCCTAGTGAAAGCCAAAAGTCTGTCAATAAACATGGGCCTGGACTGTGAGCCAACTTCAGGTTGGCTTTCACGTTGGAAGGAACGGCACTCAGTCAGCTACCGCTGAGTACATGGCGAGCAAGCTGAGGCTGACCAGCATGCCGCGGACGACTGGCTCCGTACTGTGCTCCCTAACCTGCTCTCACAGTACTAGCCAAGAGACATTTACAATGCTGATGAAACATCATTGTTTTTTCATGCAACCCATGATGAGATGTTGTTTAAAGCACAACAGTTAACAGGACACAAAAAAGAAAAGGAAAGGGTTACTATAATGGTGTGTGCCAATGCTGATGGAAGTAAAAAAAAAAAATCCTTATGATAGGCAAATCAAAGAAACCAACGTGTTTCAAGGGGGTTAATGCGGATGCGTTACCTGTGGAGTACACAGCCAATGTCAATGCATGGATGACTAGTGAAATCTTCCACGACTGGTTAAAAAGGTTTGACAGAAGAATGCAGAGGCAGCGCCATGAGGTTGCTCCTGATAGACAACTGCTCAGCACATAAAGAGATCACATTGCGCAACAATATCCTTTTTTTCTTGCCCCCAAACTGCACTTCTATCATCCAGCCCACGGATCAAGCCATGATCTACAGATTAAAGCAGCACTACCATAGGAGAACTGTGTCCAAAATTAGGGAATGAAATTGACAATGGCAATGCTGCTTTCAATGCTAAGGCCAATACATTAAACATCTTAGATGCCATACATCTTGTTAACCAATCATGGGCGGATTTGTCATCTGACACTATCTGCAACTGCTTCTGGAAGGCTAGACTGGGTGAGCAGAGTGAACAGGTACAGGAAGCACTCACCACCTCAGATTCCATGGAGTCAGAGACATTACCCCCACCGCCCGGTATGCTGGCCCAGGACTTTGCAGCTTATCTGGCTATCGATGCAGAGGAACCAACCTCTTGGGAGCTAACATGCAGAAATCTACGCATCTGTCACTGGCTCGCAAGACACAGTAGCTGATTGTGAGGAGGACGAGGAGGAGAATGAGCCAGCCCATAGCACAGCCAAGAAGTGGGCAATGATGCGTAAGGTACAGTGCTACACTGAAACCAAAGAGCAAACAGATTTCAGTTTGTTTTACTTGTTTGAACAAAATCTAGAGAGACTGGCCAAAATGAATACCCAGTAAAGTCAGATTACTGATTTTTTTAAAATGGCTTTAAAATGAGTTTGTTTAATGTCAGTAATGTACAGTATTCTTTACGAGCGCATGCAAGTACTTAAGCACTAGAACACAAAACTTTCCGCACTTTCACCACTATAACCAGTGAAGCATTTCGCACTTATTGAGCACTTTAGGTTTAACTACTGTATGTAGTACTACACAGAAAATGGCAAAGTATTTACATGAATTTAATTTAATAAATCGTTTTACTGCTAATATAAACTTACGGGTATTCACTGATGTGATTACCGCATTAACTGCAATGTTTTTTTTGGCATTTTGGATGAGTGCCTTTTCGGTAGTGTGCACATTATTTCCATTCCCCAACCACGTGCACACAACCAAAATTGACTGCACTTCGTTTTAACTGTGTGAGATCAAGGACAAAAATTACACAAAATTAATTACAGAGTCGGACAATAACCCTGCTAGATTCCAGTGTAGGACAGGGTAAAACAGGGCAAACTGGAGGGACCAATGTTCTTTTTCTGTCAGCATTTTCTATGATAATTTAATATATTTCTTCATTAACTAAGAAAAAGGAAGGAGTCTGCTGCTGAGCTGTGTAGGAGGCAGAGAGAAGGAAGCCACGCTAGGCATGGCCTGGCCTCTGGCCATTACAGACATTTGATTATCATTTACCAAGCAAACAGCAGTCTGTAGTGTCAGTTCACACTGACTAGGGTGGAGAAGTGACATATCTGACAATCAGCTGAACTAGGCATTTAATTATTATTAGCTGAGTTGCAGATGTTTTAGGAAGGCTAGACAATAGAGCTGGTTTTATTCTCAAATTCTGTGTGAATAGTATTGCAAAGGTTGGAGTTGAAGCCTAGAGAGTAGAGCAACATGCTGTGAATAAGCTTGTTACATCCAGAAGACCAGGGTTTGAGTCTCACAACTTCCACTTGCATACTGTGCGACCCTGAGCAAGTTATATGACCTCCCTTGCTCCCTGGTTGCCCACATAAATTGGTCTTGCACCCAGTAGGCCTTATGTGGTTGCCAAATAATAATAATTTAAACAGTTTAATAAAATAATGACTGCATAGGTTTGGCCTACTGTGCACTCATCCTCTTAGCACCTGAATCCGAGTCATTACCCAGTACAACTAGCCACATATGCAGTTTGGCCTACTGGGCATAGGAAAGTTACCCATGCACAGCCTGTGCAGGAATGTATCTAAGAAGTCATAGCAGCAGAACTGAAATGCACTATATTATAGGAAAGAACATTTAGTTAAACATCCCATGACGACCAGCAAGTTAAGCATTATGTTTTTGACCTATTTGCTAAAAAGTACCTTCATTCCATACAAAATGCATAGCAGATTTGTAATATAAGGGAGTATAGAATAAGTCTTAGAATGTACCACAGAGCATCAAAACTCCCAAAGCTTCTGGGGCCTGGTGGCACTCAGACCCCTGCCTATTCAGTAGGAATTTTCGGGGTGGGCTTAAAGAGCCCCTGACTCCATTGTGACAACTTTGAAAAACATTTAATATTTAGACACAATTCATCTTATATTTAATATGTTCTTTTCTGTAATTCTCAGCCTTACTTCTTTATTACTAAGGACATTTGCATATAAACAGGATGGCTGCCCTATCTGTTCTGGCTGCTTGCCTACACCTGACATCACAGTTCTGCTTATGAGATCACAATCTGTTGCTGTGGAGATAAATATGATGCCATAAACACAGAATTATGATGTCTGACATAGGCAAGCAGAAAGAGCAAACAACGTCTTAGGGACAGTAATCCTCTTTCATACAACTGTCCTCAGTAATAAAGAAAAATGGGAAAGAAGTATGGAAAATATATGAACTATAAACTGAATTGTGTCTAAATCTCCAATTTTTCCCACAAGTTTTTCTAATGGTGTCAGGAGCTCTTTAAGCTCCTGATATATTCAAATGTTAGAAATGCCACTGCCCAGTCCCCACTGGTAACAGTGATTTTCTCTTCAAAACCCTTTTAAAGGAGCTCAAAAAGGTTACTGGGTACCCAGCCATGGAATCGGTGTAGGCCTACTATTGTTCCACATAGTTGGTCAGCAGTGGTGCACTTTAAATAAAAAGATTAACAATTTCCATGAAACTGGTGAAAACGCCAAATCAAAAGGTTATGCAATTGCAAATGACTAACCCAAACTTCAAACAGAGGTATTTGTAAACTTCCTGGCCACCTGCCTAAACCCAGTAAATGTATGTTCCAAATTATTAGTGCAGTTTCCCTTGTTGCAGGGGCAAGTCCTGATAGAATTCACAGTTCTGCTGCTTCACAGTCTCCCTCGCTATGCAGGGGCTCCATAGGTGCTGCTGGCAGCAGTCCCTTTTAGCAAGTATGTTGGTCAGTCTCTACTCAGTCTCTCACGTTCATGTTCTCTAATTCTGTATCTGTGGCCAGTCCAGTGGCGCTGAAGGTTGAGGTGCTGGACGTCACACCTCCCGCCATGCCGGTGACCCAGGTTCTGGAATGAGCATGGATCACCGGGGGTCAGCCAGAAAGGGAGAGGATCGAGCATCCGGAGGACTGCTCTCCTCTTCTGGGATGGGTGGGTTGTCACTCCCACTGAAGGACTGCCACCAGGTGGAGGCCTAGAGGGTTGTGTGGGACTGAGGGCAACATGAAAGGAGGGTATTGCAGGACTGCAGTGTGTGTGTGCACATCCACAACAGGGGATGGGAGAAAATAGAAGGCTCCATGATGGCCCCTGCTGTGATCCCGATTCCTGCAACCCCATGGCTTCTGGACTGTGCTCTCGGGGGGGGGGCGCTGGCCCTCCTACCTCTGAACCCACCACAGGGGGTGGGATCCATAGGGTAATCATCTGGGGGAGGCTGGATTGGGAAGCAGGGCGCCTGAGTGAATCACACAGGCTCTGAGAGGCAGTGGAGCCTGCATGCCAGCCGGACGTGGAGAGAAAAAAAAAATGTAATTGTGCATCTGTGGTGGCGATGCAGCTTAGAGGTTTGGTTGTCCTGTACTGGATTAGGCCACTAGGTTCCGCACCACCCTCCATGTTGAGACATCCAGACCAGTGGGTTCGTGATAGCCTGATATTGAGCTTTGGTACCCCCTGAGTGGATTCTACAATGTCTTGGGCAGTCAAGCAGCTCTGGCTCTCATTCTCCCTGACTACTTGACATTCAGATTAATTAGGAGAGTAGTACATCTCAGTTTGTGCTCAGCTAACTCTTCTGGAACTAATTAATCCAACACTGCATTCCAAGAGAGGGAGGCAGACTTTTAGCTATTTTGTTCCTGACCTTTGGAAATCTTTACCAAATAAGTTTCTGACTCTATAAGGAGGCCATCTGAGACTGAGACCAACAAGAGGTATACTGGAAATCTGCCTGTATTGCAAGCATGTTGTGGCAAAATGATTTGAAATGTTACTATGTATGTAAAGAAAATTGCTCCGGCGGCTCCCCAAGGGTCTGAGAGGGCAGAAGGATGTCCCCCACAAACAGTGCAGTAAAAAATGCCTGGTGGCCCCCGGTCTGAGAGAGCAGAAGAACGCCTCCCCACAAACAGCTCAGTAAAGACAATTGCTCCAGCGGCTCCCACCAATGGTCTGAGAAGGCAGAAGGATGCCCTCCTCCACAAACAGCCCAGTAAAGAAAATAGCTCCCGCGGCTCTCCCTGAGGGTCTGAGAGGGCAGAAAGATGCCCTCCCCCACAAACAGCCCAGTAAAGAAAATCACTTCGGCGGCTCCCCCCGAAGGTCCGAGAGGGCAGAAGGACGCCTTCCCCACAAACAGCCCAGTAAAGAAAATCGCTCCAGCAGCTCCCCATGAGAGTCTGAGAGGGCAGAAGGATGCCCTTCCCCACAAACAGCCCAGGTACTGCAACAAGCTCCGATCCAAATTGGGACCGCGGTGTTTTAGCATCTGGCGGAAGAGTACTTAGCACCTTTTTTTATTCAAATACCGAGCACCTTTAATTTTTATTTTAAGTCACCCCACGAATGAAGGTAGAATTTTCACTGCTTGGCAGGCTGAATCCCTTGATTGTTTAATGCTCCTTTTAGCAGCCTTACTTTTAATTAAGTAGATATTGCAGGAAAGCTGACTGGATTTTACTGCATGTAACTCCTCACTGTGTACTGCATGTGAAGCTGACACAATTCTGACCATTACTACCGTTTGAATTTACTGTTTGTCATAGCAGTACTATATGTGCTACTGTTGACCCTTTTACTTTTAATTTTATCCTTGGTAAGATAATCTGCAGGGAAACACTGTGTGCTACTCGCTTGTGCAAATCAGTAAAACTGCTTTTAAATTCGAATTACTACATAGCAGTCAGAGGGCTAGGCTGCTGTAGTGATGAATTAATTATTTGGGACAGACTACGCAGCTTCTCTTGGTGCACACTACCATCCCCTTCCCCCCATCTTTGTTTCAGCAGTCCCTCCCCCAAAACGTACCTGCTTTTAACGCTCCTGTTCTTCTCCTTCCCCTCCACAGTAAAGAAAATCACTCCCGCGGCTCCCCCCGAGGGTCTGAGAGGGCAGAAGGATGCCTTCCCCCACAAACAGCCCAGGTACAGCAACAAGCTCCAATCCAAATTGGGACTGTGGTGATTTAGCATCTGGCCGAAGAGGTCCCAGCCGTCACTTCACTCCGGCTCCCCCCTTGCTCGGCTGTGTACTATATAGTCAGAGACACGTGACGCCGAGAAACCAATCAGGCAACTTTCCCATCTGCAGGCTATCAGCACCTGCCACTAGTGGCTGCTATTGCTGACAAATCTCCCTTACTCACTGTCTGGTGTGTACAATTTCAATATACTCATAATCCCACTCTACCTGCTCACCTTATATCTCCTCTCCTCTCCTTTCACAGCAACAATAAGCTTATCGTCTTCCTTTACTCATAGCATTTACAGCTATATATCCTATACTAAATACCATCCCACATACTGTTAGACACTACTACCTCTCTCTCTCTCTCTCACAGAATGATGACCTGGCTTATTCTCCTCTCTATAACTCTCCCCTTCGGCGTACCTCCCCCAACCCCCTCCCTGCTCAACCTCACACTACCCCTCTCCTGCCCCCAAGTACCCCTTTTGCTGCCAGCCCCTATGATTACTCCTCCTTCAGTAACCATGTCCTAGCCACCCTACCTCCCACTTGCTCCTAGCCACCTGTTCCCAGCAGCTGCAGTCCCCCCCCCCGCCTTTATATAGCCCAGAAATACTGCGCTTTGCCTACTCTCATCTCGTTAACAAACTACCTCAACTTCCAGGCCCGGCATTGCGTATTCACAAGATGACCTTAAAAAGTGCCCTATCCAGGATCTCCCTTATCCTACTATTACTTACGGACAATATACACCCCAATCCTGGCCCCTCTACCCCCACCCCATGCCTATCAATGCAATACAAAAGGCTACGGTTGGCCACCATAAACATATGTAGCCTCCAAAAGAATCTCGCCCCACTCCAGGCATCGGTCTGCCTCCACAACCCCGCTGCACTAGCTGTAACTGAAACATGGCTAACCTAGAATATCCCAGACTCGGCTGCCTACATACCGGGCTATACATTGTTCAGATCAGACAGATTGGATAGGCAGCATGGTGGGAGTGCGCTGTACCTTTGGGACCACCTACAAGGTCTTAAAATTCCTACAATGAACCCTGTAGTGGGTGCACAGTCCCTCACCCTTGAGATAGCAGTCGGTAACTCAGGTAAATCTCTCTACCTAATGTCAGTCTATATACCTCCTCACAACAAAAGGAGGCTTTCTCATCCATCCTAAATATCATCGCCCAGCTACTAAAAAACTCAGAAATCATTGCTCTAGGTGATTTCAACACTAACTGGCTTGCCCCCCCAAACATCCTCCATCAGGGATGCAGTCGCAGCCCAAAATCTAACACAAATGGTCCTTACCCCTACCAGAGTAAACCACCACAGGGGCACTAGTTCCCTCATTGATCTCATCTTGACGAACCATCCTGAGTGCTTACAGGATGTCCAGGTCCTCCCAGACTCACTCAGTGATCACTCCCCTGTTACCTGCCACTGGTCGAATACAGTAGCTGGAAGCCCTTCCCCCCAAGGATCGCCATGTATCACCAGCTAAAGAAGGGGTCCCTGGCACATCTCCAAAACTATCTCCTCAACCTTGACTGGTCTTCATTAGATCACCTGTCATCGGTGGATGCCGCCCTGACTTCTTCATTAGCTTCTTCCAAGCCACCTGTGATATCTTTGCCCCCTTTGTTAAGAGGACTGAAAAAACTAAATCCTCCCCTGGGTAAATCTGTCCTTGCTTGACCAAATGAAGGCCTGTGATAACCTATGGCACCGTGCCCTTGAGTCTGGTCGCCTTTCTGATCGCCAACTGTATCATGCTGCCCGTAACTTGTGCATCTGGGCTATCCACCAGGCTAAGGCAGCTTTCTATCAGTCCAACCTTACTGCCATCTGGGGAAATGGGAAGAGGTTCTGGGAAAATATGAAGGAACTTAGTGGCGAATCTCCCTCCCCTCCTCCCTCCATGCTCGTCATTGACGGTGTTTCCACCCAAGACCCTAGTAAGATAGCTAATGCCTTCAGTGCATCTTTCTCTGACCTCAGCTCTATCTAGCCTCCCTCCCAAGTTCTTTACTGAATCTGCTGGACAGTTCCCGCCATGCCCTAGCACTCCTTCTTTTTACTTCAAAATGATCTCCCCTAGTGTTGCTCGCATATATCTGGCCAAGTTCCTTGGAAAGACAAGGCAGAGTGGTGACTCTCTCGATGCAAAACTGCTCTCCTTAACCCTGGATGCAGTCCTAGCACCCCTAACAAAAATACTCAGCATGACCCTGTGCCTAGGGCATTTCCCTACACTATGGAAAAGGGCGGTTATCCCTCCAGTTCATAAAGATGGTGACCGCTCCTCTAGTAGTAATCATAGGCCCATTTCCATACTTCCTCTCCTCTCTGAAGTGCTGGAAAAAGTAGCTGCAGATCAACTTACTGACTATTTAGACTCGCACCATCTCCTATGCAAGCAGCAGCATGGCTTTAGGAAAGGGTACAACACAACTACTGCCCTGCTTGAGTTTACCTCCTTTATCCATGATGCCCTTGACCAGGGAGTCCTGGCTGGATCTGTCTATGTTGATCTGTCCAAGGCTTTTGATACTGTCAATCACAGTATGCTGATAAACTCCCTTCTCTCTGTTGGTGTATCCCAAGAAACAGCTGACTGGTTCTCCAACTATCTCCATGGCCATACCCAGCAAGTAAAAATAAATTGCACCCTTTCTACTAGCCTCCCAGTCCGGTCAGGTGTCCCACAAGGGTCCATCTTTGGCCCACTCCTTTTCTCCCTATACCTAAACTCCCTCTCTCTGGCCTCCTCTGGGCACCTGCTCCTTTATGCCAATGATGCTGTGATCTTTAGCCATCACCCAGACCCTACCCAGCTCCAACAATCCTTGCAGGACTCCTTCACACAAATAGAATCATGGTTCTCCTCCCACAAACTTGTCCTCAACTACAAAAAAACAAAGGTCATGCTATTTGCCCACCCTCAACATAAACACAACACGACCACACTATCCATACTGAATTCCCTGGGTATCACACTGGAATCAGTTGCCAGTTTTAAAAATCTAGGGGTCACCCTAGACTCAGCCCTTACCTTCCGTGAGCATATAGCATCGACTTGCTCTGCAATAAACATTAGAATTGGTCTCCCGTATAAATATAGGCCCTGTCTCCTTCCTGATGCCCTCCGTTTAGCCATCTCTAGCTCCATCCTTTCCCTGGTAGACTATGGCATAGTCATATATGGCACCGCCTCTGACACTGCCCTGACCAGCATTAAGTGCGCCCTTAACAAAGTCTGCCAACTGGCCATAGGCTGCAATCACCTCACACATACCTGTGACCTCTACCAATGGTCATCATGGCTAAACTTTCAGGGGCGCCTACTCTATCAGACCTGCTTATTGACCAAAAAAATACAACTAGGGCAAGCTCCCCCTGGCTGTCTCTCGCTCCTCCAGACATGCTTGCCAACGAGGGCCACAAGACACTCTGTTGCTACTGCCTTTCGCATCCCTTTTGCAAGGACCACTGCCAGCCAAAGGTCCTTTTGCTACAGGGCACCACTCTGAATGAACTCCCTCCCTAATACTGCCCTATCTATTCCCAGGCTGGGGCCTTTTAAACCTGAGCCACGTACCCACATTATGTCCACTTATAACTGTGATTGCAGATTAACTCCTCTAGCAATGGCTAAGTTCCATTGCTAAATTTACTCTGATTCTAATTTATGATCCACAGTTACACACCTTGGTGTTTGCTCTGTATATGTATTACCCATTTTGTCTCTGTACTTAGTCACTGTACTTATCATACTCTGTATTTGTCCACATTCAATGTATGACGTGGAGCCTTTGTAAATGAGTCCCTGACTCAAAGGGTTGTAATTCCAAGACTTTATATAAATAAAACAAAAAATGTATGTTAATATTTTATATTTGAACGTTTCTACTTAGTGCTTGTTTGTACTTTTATAGTAATGTTTGTAATAATTTACACAGTAAAAGTATATTTTAGCCGTATTGGTCCTTGGAAAACAGGAGTCGCTGGAAGGTCTGATGCCTTTTATTGGACCAACTTGTGTCTTGTACAAAGATGATATAGTACACAATCTTTCAGGGTGCAACAGGTCCCTCCACTAGCTTGTACCTGACAAAGGGACCTGATGGGCCCCAAAAACCTGAGTACAATGTCATCTTTGTACCAGGCATATGTTGATCCAACAAAAAGTATCAAATGATCCAGCAACAACTATTTACAAAAATTAAACTGTTTTCTACTCACCAAGCATATAGGAAATCATTGCAAATGACCTTAGATCAATGGTTTTATCGTAGGAATGACATGAGCTACAACTTGATTTGGGCTGTCTGTTTTTCCTCTCACTTGATTGCTTGGCCTTTTCAGTTTAGCATTTGAATTAATTGCCATTGCGTTACCACTACTGGTTATTGTTTAGATCACCCACATTCCCTATACGGTCTCTTTATTCCCCATTTTGCCTAGCCATACTTTAATGCAGATTTCTTAGTTTATGCTTATTTCTTACTCTACTTAAAATTATAGTACATCTCCTGCCAGTGTGCCTGATAGATCCATAATCCAACCTTGAAGGCAATATACCATTTCACCAGCAGCCAGTACAGGTCATGCAGGACCAGGGTCACATGACAAGACATCAAGAGGCCCATCAGCAACGTGGCTCCTGCATTCTGCTCTAGCTACAGGTGCCATAGACTCCACTGACCCTGAGGTAGATGGCGTTACAGTAGTCAAGCCGCCACAAATGCATGAAGTAGAGATGGCAAGTCTTCGAGAGGAAGATATGTTTCCGAGATGGTAAAAGTACCTCCAGATTACTATTTTCACCTGAGCCACAATGTCAACCTCTTGTCCAGAGTGACCTCCAGATTGTTCACTTGAGCAGAGGCAAGAAGCTCAGAGGAAATAAGCACCAGTTCCATCACCACTTTGGCCACCGCCACCCCCCCAGACCAGGCTCAATCACCAGTACCTCCATCTTGTCTGAGTTAAGTCTCAACCAGGTAGATGCCATCCAATCCTGGATCTTAGCCAGACACAAATTCCCTCCCCAGGACAGACAGCATGTTCATGGAATGCAGTCTCAATACTATCGGGTTGCAACAGACCAGTTGGTGGGATCCCTGCCCTAATAGGCTGTCCAAAACTCTTAAATGCTCTTAAATGCAGGGCTCTCCCCAGACTCCATAGCTTGGTTTAAAAGTTACCTGGAGAACAGGCTGCAAAGAGTGAAAATTGCAGGTGTCTTCTCTGATGCACCACCAGTCTACTCTGGAGTATCTCAGGGTTCCACACTGGGTCCTCTTCTTTTCAGTCTATTTCTGAATAACCTTCTCCAGTCATGTCTGGAACAAATCATACTCTGCGCTGATGATGCCGTAATTTACACCTCCCACAAGGATCCACTACCCCTGCAGAACAAACTCCAGCTTGGTTTCACCTCCATTGAGAACTGGTGCAGCAAACACAGACTCATCCTTAACTATAAAAAAATTAAATCTATGCTCTTCAGTAACTCCCACAATAGGAACCGGCAGCACCCACTGACCATCACAAACTGTCTTGGAGTGGCCCTTGAAGAGGTGCATTCATTTAAATATCTCGGGATCTCTCTTGACAATAACCTGTCCTATCGGGCCCACATTGACAGCGTAGCCAAGGCGACCAACATGCGGCTTGGTCTCCTCTATAGGCATAGGGCACACCTTACCCCTGTAGCCCTAAGGGTCGCTGTCCAAAGCTCAGTAGTCTCCATTATTGACTATGGCCTCATTATATATGGCTCTGCCACTTCAACTGCCCTCAGACACATTTCCATCTCCCTAAACAAAGCCTGTCATCTTATAACTGACGCCCATCGCATTACCAACACCTGCGACCTATACACCCAAACTGGCTGGCTACAACTATCTAACCATCTAAAATACCAAACCTGCATCATGGCAAAGAAGATTACCTTGGGCCTGGCCGCCCCCCCCCCAGTGTCCAAGCCCTCCTCAGCCCAAGAAGTAACCCCCACCATACCAGGGGATCTGGTTCACAACTCCTGCTGATTCCTTGCTGCTAAACATCTAAGGGTCAGCGTTCATTTGCCTACAGGGCCCCAAGCTGGCTGAATAGCCTCAACAGCGAGATCTCCTCCATTCCCAAGCTTGGCCCCCTTCAAATCAAGACTCTGCCTCACTCTTTCTACCTCCAGTACCTGTCACTGCCTCATCTAGCCAGCCCTCCCAGCTATCCTATCAGTGCTGCCTCAGCACCCCTTCTAGCACTTTACCCCCCTTTTTCTCTTGTCTCTTCTCCTCCCCCTCCTTTCCCTTCCTCTCCCACCTTCCCTCCCTACCTCACCCTTTCCTCCTACCCCTGCAACCTGCACTTCTTTATGTGCTGTGACAATGCCTCTGGCAGCGTATACCTCCTTGTGTCCTACCCATGTCTTGTATTGCTGTTGTACACCCTAAACTGCCCTTGACTGGTCTTCTCCAAAGTGTATGCATTTCTCTCTGTAACTGATTGTTAACCTGTTTTACCTCTTTATCCTGCCTATAATTCCTTGCCTTGATGTATTACCATGCGATGTTGTAGATTGTTGTACTGTCCTCAAACTGATGTGAAACCTTAGTAAAAGTGCTTTGGTTCAAGGTACTTGTAATCCTAGATTTAAATAAATAAATAAAAAATGAACCAAGCAAACTCCTCACACTTTGTGGATGAATCAGCTTGTACCAGCTGCAGACAGGTAGGATGAAGTAATCTGTCTGCAGTCCAGAAGAGCTGAACCAGTCATTTCCCCGGCAGCAATCTCCCTGGACAGAAATGCTGCCTTCTCATTGGTAACTGCCCTTTGGTATTCACCACAGTGAAAACTCAAAACCAGTTTGTCTTCCTGAGCCCTGGTTCTCCTCCAACAACTCTTCAATCATCTGACTCCTAGTCTTCAAATTTCTGAACTCCTGTCACCGAACAAGGATCTCTGGTGTGAAATCTGGGGTTGTATATGGATAGGTGTAACTGAAGTCAGGGCCAAGGTAATCGTCCTGTTATAGGCCATCACCACCTCCTCTGATCCAGCCTCATAAGCTGCCAACACATCCAAGATGTCCATTACTGCCTGAAGTCCCTTTAGTGTCAACCCTCTTAAAGGGCAGTAAAGAACCATCTCCACAAGGGGTGGATGGGGGGTGAAATATAGAAGGGTGTTGGAATGGTGTGTGTATGTATATATATATATATATATATATATATATATATATATATATTTATAAATGGGCTTCAAATCCAGTGTTCTGATTGAATAAAACACATCACATGAATGTGCGTATATCAGAGTGCGACCGCATACCTCTACTTTTAACCCCCTCCAAAACATTTTTGACATTTTATAAGATAGATAAACCACTCTGAGGTGTGCAGTCCTGCTCTAATATACACACGCCTTGGGCGGTTGACACACTCAGCATGCCACCTCGTGCGTACAATGCACAGCAAGGCATGCGTATATCAAAGCATGACTGCACACCTCAGAGTGATTTATCTATTACATAAATATATATATATATACACACACACACACACTTACAAGATTGTTGTCCATTATCCCACTTACAGAGCCTAAACTGGATCAAAGAACAATCACACTCACACCCAGCTAGGCTGTGCAAGTGTAGGGGACTGGGCAGTCAATATCGACACGGTATGACCTTTCAATCAGGTATAGTTCAGATCACTAATATACATGCTGTAGGATTATTAGCCCTAGGTAACTACTTCTGTGAATTTGAGAGACAGGGCACAACCCAGCTCGAAGTTATGGTAACCCTGGAACTTGATGACTTTACCCTAAAATTGAATTAGTTCTAACACTACTGAAAACAATGGGAACAACAGTAAAGAAAAGTGTGTGACTAGTTGCTTTTCTGAAAATGCTTTCTCACCAATCCCAGATAATGGTTATGTTTATCAGAGACTGGAAAAACCCTTGTATAATACCATACACTATGTTACTGTGCCTGTTTTGTTGAATGTATCTAGTATTATGTGGCCAGAAGATATATGTCCTCAATATTAAAAACATTTATATCAAGTGTCTGTTACAAATATGTGGATTAACTTTAGAAATACAAATATTAGATTTGATCCTCCACACCCAATATCACAAGCAGGTAGAGATCTAAGGAGAAATTACAGAAGCATATGGGGAATATTACAGGTACTACAGTTCCAGGTAAAGGTTTTTGGAACGCTATGGATTTAGAAGCTGTTAAGGAGCACCAAATGAATTTTGAAAGGCTAAAAGGGAGTGCTAGAAAAAGGGATGCATATTAGAGAGGGATTCTTACATGAGAAATTTAAAACTATCGTTAATATGAAATAAATATTATACGATATGCTTCTTAAAAATTGGACTGACAGAAATACAGAAGCTGATGACATGTATGAGACTAGAAGAAATGAGGTGTGGATAGCATATGGTACATCTGTGCTAAACAGGCTGAAAGAGGTTCTATGATTCCAGTTTGACAAAAATATGTTGACCCGATATTACAGTGATGGCTGTATGTTGACTGCAATTGTGGTAGGCATTGTACAATCCAGAAAAGATGTGTGTTGTAGTTCTACTGACCCCCCCCCCCGTATTCTAAAATAACTAACTCTGAGTTGGAACTGTTTCAGGGATGGGGTGCAGGTCCCGGAGAAGCGGTGCCAGGGTCCCACATGACCCATTACAGTGATCTGTCGATGCTGTCACTGTAATGGCCTTTGGCGTAAATGTTTCGCTGTCAGAATGGCCTACTGCTGCAAGATGCCTTTAGAGATATCAAGACAGGCAGCCTTCCTGCTTTTTTTAACACCACTATGTTACAATGATGGTTGTACAAGGTCAATAATACCAATGCTATGGAATGCTTGTGTAAGCCCCCCACCCCTGCCTTTTGCAAACGACAGGTGGTATGCTGTTTGAATCTGACAGCATTACAAGGTGGGGACTGGGTTCGAGGAGGAATAGGTTACTCGGCACAAGGGCTAGGTTTGGCTACTCTGCACAGGGGCACCCAAGTAACTCCAAACACAGGAAGCAATAACTGTAATGTCCAATATCAGAAATGGGATTCTAAAGTGTGGCTTTATTCACATCCAAACAGAACAAACAAAGCATAGACAGACCTCCATGGGGCTACACTTCTGGTAATGCAGATTAAAAGAATCACGAACACTCCTTCAACACTTCAGCCCTCAAGCTCTGAACCCACCGGGCACACAGCCCGGACTTGCATGCTGCTTTGGGTACACAGCCCAAACTTGTACACTATTCTGGGTTTTCCCTGGCTTGGCTCCCCTGCCGGCCACTCTGATACCTTCCATATGTCATGGAAACCTTTTCTGGTGGCTTTCTGAACCACCTAAGAGCACCTTCCATTTGTCATGGATACATTTTCTGGTGGCTTCCTAAACAACCTAAGAGCACCTCAGCTCTATCAGGGAATTCTCCTTTTAATCCCATGTCTGGGTACTTTCCTCAGGCACTGGCCAAGTACCTGAGAGAAAGTAAAGGTGCCACAGAGCAAATCCGTGGAGGTGAATTTGGTTACTACTGATGGAGGGTCTCCCACCTCTCGCTCCCACAATTCATACCCAACCATTTCTCTGGACAGTAAACATCTCATTCTGTAAAGCTTGGCAATGTAGATTAAGGCTAAATGTATGTCACATTTCCTCTACTTGTCTTGCTTTCCCATTGTGCTGGACTTGAACATACTTTTACTTGGCTTAGCCCATTGCTCTTGGCCCCCCACTGATTAAGCAGTCGAATCCCCACTTTACTTCAGTTTTTGTGCTGGACTTGAACCTACTTGAATTAATCGCCAATGACTATTACACTAGACCTCCTACAGATTAAGTAGTCCAATCCCCATGTTCCAATAGTTCAGGTGAAAAACACTGGCCCTCTGTCAAAGTGAACTCACCCTTTGGTTGCAGGTGCCCCACAGGCGATTCCTCACAGGAATTTCTCTCCAACAGCTTCCGGTGCCGCAGCACAACTTGAAATAGGCAGCTTCTTCCTTAGCCAGAACCAGGAGGGTTGCCCCTGGAAAACAGACAAACCTTTCCCTCCCATCCCCTCAGGGATGGGGCACATGGACCAGTAACAGCGGTCTCCACCACTTCAACAATCAGCTTCTGTGTTCCTCTTATGGTGGAAACACACACCTCCCTTATAGTAGCTCTAAAGCAGAGCTTAAGGCTCTGAGAGCCTGCACACAGACTGCTGTGCCACTTCCTCTCTCCAAGACTGCACACAGACTCTGTTCAAATTCCCCCAACATTCTATCCTAACTTCCAACTGCAGCATTCTAGTGTGGCTCATGCAGCTGCGTGAGTTCTATGGTGATGTCATCCCTCAGTCTCAGCTGAGACTGAGAACAGAGTAAGACAGTGTGAAATCCATTTAACTGGAGTTTCACAAGCTGCCTTCCCTGCCTACCACTAGGTCTTACTGGGATTCTAGTAACCCCGGGTAATAGGGGGGTTACACTTGCTTAGAAACGTAACAACAGTTTATTTTTCTGGACATGGATGTGTGTTCAACCATGATTTGCCTGTGGTACCCATTGTTGTGCAAACACCTATTGCTCTGTTGAATGTATGTTCTGGGTTTATCAACGGTCATAAACTTGGGCAGGGTGGAGTACCCTTATCATGTGCAGCTTGTGCCTACTCCAGCCTATATTACCCAGGTATATTGTGAATGGATTGAGCCAGATCTGTCATTTTATGCAGATCTACAAGATTTATACATTTGCAGATGTGACATTTCTATGGGAGGCCATTTTCCTCGTGGTATTTTAGATAAAGCCAAAGGCTGTCACTTGCAAAAAGAGACACGGACACAACATTTGCAAGTGCGTGTTGCCTCTGCTGGAGATGGACATTATTGTGTTAAGGCTATTGCTGATCATGTCACATATGGATCCCAAAATGACTGTGTTATCCAGTCCTGGGACTTATGTTTTCGGCCTAATCTCACTTCCATTATCAATGAACATGTCATACAGCCCATTCCTGTGTTTCCTAATGTTACCACAATACAGTTCAAGTTGGTCTACTTAGACAAGGTCTGCAAAGCTGTCCCACCAAGAGTCATCCAGATACCAGCTTAATCACTTGCAATACGAACTTTACTGGCTCACAATGTTAAAGGCTTAATACCGTTGTATATGGACACCCTTACAGAAATAAAAGTGTGCTGTGCACATGCAGAATGCATGCCACATGCTTAATTGTGCAATGTTTGCATGCGGTTCGCATACATAAAGTCAGCCTATGTGAATCAGGTCTAAAAAGCAAATCAAGTTCGCATGCAGCAAGCTTGACATGTGTGCAGCAGGTAAGTTGGTGCGAACATCTTCCAAAATTCACGTCAGGTTCACATGTTACACGCTTGCAGTGTGTGCAGCAACTAAGCTGGTGCAAATCTCATCTAAAAAAACAGTTTCCATTTCTCATACTACTTCTAGCAATTAGAGCCATTAAAATACTTTTTTCATTAATTTCCCATTAAAATTAGGTAAACTTATTAATTCTGATCCTTTTGCAAGTTGTTTAATGGCTTTTGATTTTTGTCATTAAATTGCCATTAATTTGTAAAGTATTGTTTGCTTACTGCATTAAATGCCTAGGATATAGTCAGCCAACATCACCCATTCCAGATGTGTGAAGAGGTGCCTCAGTCTTGTGAAGCCTGACCTTTTTGTTTTGAGCTATGCAAATCCCCTTATGCATATATAGTGCTACAAATGTTTCTCCATGACTGTTTCAGCTCACTTACTTTCCCTTTGTCATTCAGTATGTAGCATATACACAATGGCCATGTTCAGCACTCTTTGTGCTGAGTAGGGTCTTGGAAGCATGCACCATACATTGCATTTTGTCAGTGAAATGAGGGGCATAGACACTCAGAACGAGGGACAATGAGTAACACTAACCCTCATGATGATCAGGACACATCCTGAAACATGGAGATACAGTATCTCAGAACAAAGTAGAAACCATTGTATGTGCTTGTACCGATATTAGCACATGAGAAAGAATTTCTAACATAAAGCAGGGGTGCCATTTAGGTAGGGCAGAGGGGGCAGTCCCCCGCATTTGTGCCTAGGTTGTTCTTATGGTGTGGCAATAATACATTAAATTTGGATTTAATCTTTTGCACAATAAGTGCCCCCCTGGCCTGTGTGTGCTCATGCTGCAGGTACACTTCTGACTCAACTGTGCCTGTATTGTGTTGTCCACTCGCTCCACCTATTGGGGTGGCACCATCACACATGATGTAAAGGAGCTCCAGCCATGCAACAGCACATGAGTCAAGTGAGTGTGACACTGTCTTTCCCACCACAGAGTAGACAGGATGCACACTACAGCTTGTAGCAGTCGGTGAGCACTGAACTCTCAATAGCAGTGTTGTGGTGGTATATTTTTGTTGGTCTACTCTTAGTGAATCTCCATCTCCCCTGGTAGCTGTGTGGTGAGGTTTCTGGATGTGGTGTGGCTTCTGACTCAGAATGACACCAGTTGTGACTAAACCAGATACCTCTAACACAAAATATTTTGGAGGCTTATAGGTCAGGAAGCATGAGCAGTCCAGGAGAAGTTGTAGAAAAACCACAAGTGGCGATTTATTGTACACAAAACAAAAACAAATAAACTAATTGGAAAATATCAGCATCGCTCATCTAGTGTCTCCAGATCAATCTCTCCAGCAGGAAATAAAGCAGCCTCAGGTGTCTGAAACTGTAAAGGAGATAAAAGATATTGTGGGTTTAAGTAGTGGGTGGAACCTACAGTAAGCAAAGGTCCTATACTTAGCACCAACATGTCTGCTCATGCTTCCTGACCTATAAGCCTCCAAAATCTTTTGTGTTAGAGCAGGGGTTCTCAAATGGTGAGGCCAGCCTCCTTGGGGAGGCCCCAACCTGTTCCAGGGGAGGCTCAAGCAAGTCTGAAAAAGTACTGTATTTAAATTTTGAGTTTTATATATTTTGTGTGAAGAGATGAAGCAAACTGAAAGAGGATAATAGGAGGTGAATTTAATGTATTTATTTACTAATAGGTGACAAGAGAAGGTGAATGTGAGCCAAGGCTCATCTCAGGTGTACCCAGGGAAGGGTAGGGAGTGAATACATTTCAAAAGGTAGCTGCAAAACAATCAAGAAATACACAGTGAACAACAGTGCAAACAAATACGAACAATAAACTAATGAGTGGTGGCAGTTGATCAATTTGTAGCCTGATGGCAAAACAGCCCAAATGCAAGGGTTGAGCATAGAAGTGCTAAGAGCAGTAGCAGTAAGGAGCAAAGTAATAAGCTGAATAACAATATTTGTTTTTGTTATTCAGATAACACCTTTGAGCACAGGAGCTCTTTTTCGAAGGTTTCACATCAGTATAAGACAAAGAACTGAATGTGAGCCAAGTAATCAAAGGGGTTTCAATATATTCATGGTGTACTGCACAAAGAACAGTATGTTATTTTTCTTTGGGGAGGCCCAAGATTATTTCAGTTTTTAGGGGAGGCTCAAAATCTTTTCCATAGATTTGGGGAGGCTCACTGTGACAAAGTCTAAGAACTATTGTGTTAGAGGTATCTGGTTTAGTAACAACTGGTGTCATTCTGAGTCAGAAGCCACACCACATCCAGAAACCTCACCACAAGCTGAAGGGGTAGGGGGTGAGCTAGAAGCTAACTCAAGACTATGCTACCTACTTACTCTACCAGACTAGCCTCAGAAAAAAAAAAACAGCATGGACCCCCTGAGGCAGGAAGCTAGGCCTAGCAGCAGCAGTGACAGAGGTGTGGATGGCTTTCATATAGGCCTCGATCAGTGCAGTGCAGCAGCAGGCACAGCAATAGCCACAGGTTGGATGGGTTCGGTTGGTGAGGTGACTTGGTTGTGGATCACGTTGGGGGCCTGGGATGGTTGGTTTTAGCATCCAGCTTCTGGCAGAAGTACGGAGGAGGAGGAGGAGCGGACTGAAAACTGGGCTGGTGGAACAAGGGGTCAGGCCACAGATTCTGACCAGATGGCCGGATAAGTAAAAGTAAATAATTTTTTTTACAGGGGGATTGGGGAAGGAGGAAGGACTGAAATATTGATGTGTTTTTCATGTTTCTGCTCCTTTGGGTGGCTTCACAACCCATATGGGATGGGTACTGAATGGAATGGAATGGAGTCAGGGAGAGAAATCTGGAGATTTTTTGGGGGGGTCAGAACTTCAGCCAGGAAAAAATTGGTTAGTAACTGGGTGGATTTAAGCCCAAATCTGATGCACTGCTTCAGGGTATAGACAGATGAATCTTATACATTTAAATTTTTCCTGATTTGCATATCACTTTTTAGTCACAACAAATATGTTTTACCTTTTAGAGACGTTCCAGACATTCCAGAGCTTGCTGCCCAGGGGCTGACTAGCACCTGGCCTCCACTGGTTGTTGGCTCCCCCCTGCTGAAATCTGAAATGATGCCCCGCCATGAAGTCTACATTTTCAGGACATCCTATGTGTGAGCAGCATGTTTTTTATCCCTTCGGGCCATCAGTGCACCCGTCAGAACGTGCCCATCATTAGATAGCCACAAGGGGAAATTCGCTGTCCCCTCCCTGCAGTCCACCCCTCTGGAGTTAGAATAATTAGAAAGGGGGGCCATGGAGGGCAGGGGGCACAGCCCTCTGCAAAAAGAGAGGATGATGAAATTGGGACTTGGCTCCCTAATGACCGTGCGCATCCCGACGGGTGTGTTCTGAGGGTGGAACTGTTTTCCATGAGGGATGGATGAGGAGCAGCGCAGTTTTCAGGGGTAAAATGAGGGCTGTCCCTTGCATCCAGGGACAGCCGAGTGGTATGGCATGCACAGACTATTGGAGCCCCACTATAGTCAGGTCTATGCCCCACCCCAAAGAAGCTGACCTCCACATCCCCATGCTTAGGCACATTATGACAAAAGCAAGGGAGAGTGCAGGGGAATGCCCCATTGAAATGAATGGGGAGATTTTTTTGTTACTGTTTTATAAATTATGATAGTGAGTTGGAGTTTAATGAAGGCCACCACTTGAAGAACAAGGGCCTTGTTAGTAGAACAGTGGCCTTCATTATTCTCCAACTCACCATCATAACATATAAAATAGTAATAAAAAATAAATCCATTAATTTCAAGGGGGTACACCCCAGCACTCTGACCCATGGACATTATTTCTTAAAGATTCCTGCCTCTAGCTCCCTAGTACTCAGGTAAGAAACTCTCAACTTATATCTATACTTGTTTGGTTGTCTGTAGCAGCATGGCCGCACCTGCTACAGTGTGTGTGCGTTGGGGGGAGGACTGGCCATGTGGGTGAATGTTGAGTTATTGCTACGTCTGTGTTTGCCACTTAAAGTCTGTTTGCATAGAAGCATTCAACATTATAGAGAGAAAATAGTTGGAGTACAGGCCAAACAGAAGTAATTAAGTAGTTTTGTTTGTAACTGTGCGTATTGGGGTGGTAAGAACCCCATGTGTTTCCCTTGGTATGTTTGCTACAGTTCAGTTGTGCAGCTGAGATGAGGGGGGATAAGAAAACTAAAAAGTTTAACAGTGGATATAAGCATGCCGTATGCGTGCGGATATATGCAGATTTGTATTGAAGTACAAGTGAGCCATATGTGTGCAGGCAGTATAGCTTAGTGGTTAAAGGCACTGAACTGCAAACCAAGAGATCTGGAGGCCTGGGTTTGAATCTCATCAGCCCCCACTTGTATACGGTGTGATTCTGAGCAAGTCTCTTAACTTTCATCTGTGACCACTTGCTTGCTACACACATGCAGTATGTTCCAGTTTAAAATTAAAAGCATGCTTTCCACACTTGATTGCTGCACACATGCCACATGTATACAATCAGTTCCAATTTAACATTTAAATCATGCTTGCAGCCCACGTACCACATGTGTAGTTTTATAAATGCAGCATGAAAACATTTCGTATAATTATTTCTGCAACAATCAATACGTTGGCAGAGATGTTTATAACCTGCCAACCATTGGTTGGTGTCCATTTCTTAAAACTTATGTCCAGCATCCAACCACATTGTTTATATTTCTTGTCCTAGTGTTTGCAGTTCTTTCTGACTACTTACATTTGTTGTAATTCAAACAAGCTTTATTTCAAGTTAAAATACAAGCTCATATGTACTGTTTCACACCTCTATAATTGGTGAGACCCCTAAGATATTCTCAGAGGCCTCAAGGTGGGGAATGTTGGAATATACAAGGGCTAGTAGCTTTTGCTAGAATATTAAAACTCTAAAAAATACATGAAATTATGCTGCTGCCTTGGCTGGTAGAGTATCAAGTCTTTAAATAATTTGTTAGTTTAATAGACTATTCAGAATTGTTTAGTACTGGATTGTAGATAAACAAAATATTATGTTTATGAAATAGGATGTTCTGTGCAGCACAGCTGCAAGGTTATGAGAAACAATGCACCTTGAGAAAGAATGCTTTTTTGTGAACAAGATATCAGTACTTTATGATATGAGACTGTCCGTGTTGGTGTACATCTTTTTATGTGTAAGATAATGTGGATAAAATATTGCTGAGACGGTACATGTTTTCATGAGAAACATCCTGCTGAGAGTGAGCACTATCCACCTTTGTTGTAAACAACTACTCTGTGTTTTGCTATTCAGACCCTGGCATAATGATGTTATCTGATCCCCGCTGGATGGCGCAGTCATAAGTATAGACTTTTCCTTATGACTATACTAGCTTATGTGGCTAGGCATGCTATGATACAAAGGTTAATGTATCTTGTGCTTAGCATCTGTGTGCACTTACGTCATAGTGGTCTCAGTAAAGAGAACTGCTATAATGAGTTCCCGTGTCTGTGTCTGATCTGTACCTAACATTATAAGAATTTACTATACTCCAACAGGGGGTGAAGAAGAACTTCTCTGTGCAGTGAATGACCAACTAACCGAATCAATCTTGAGATTATTTATCTCGGGCCCCGGGGGAAAAAACATGTCCGAGGCATGCTCATGTTGGTGGGTTGCAGAAGTAACCAGGCCCAGTGATTCCATTAACCGGAGGATATCTTATCCAGGTTGCAAGAATTTATCATCAACCCACACATTAAAGTCACCCAGAACTAGTCATCTAGGCACCTCCAGCCCCCCTCAGTGATGATGTCTGTAATGTCCTGTAGGAAATTCCTTTCATGCCAAGGAGGCCAGTGCACAAGTAAGATCCTACAACCTGCACCTGCCCCACCCCACACACACAGCCATGCATTCAAATTAATTTTCTTCCATAGTGTGCACAATGAAATTCAGCTCAGATCTAAAACAGATGGCCACACTCCCACATGACCCCTCTGCAGGCAGTGTACCATGGAGAATCCAGCTGGGACCACAACTTCCAAGACTGAACCAGAATCTTCACTCTGCCAGGTCTCTGTGATGCAAGCCGGATCAAGTGAAAAACCTGATATTAAATCTGCATAATGGCAGTCTTGTTCCTCATTGGCCTAGCATTGCAAAGCACCACCCACAGGGGATGAATGGAGGCAGCTGGTCTAGTGGCTACCTGCCCACTTGATCCGGTGGGCACCCTGAGTATTGGAATCAACCACATCTGGCCTTGCTGTAGGTTCTGTTTCATCACTGGGTGTCTCCTGGTCCTCACTAGCCCTACAGCACGGTTTCAAATAACTACAAAATTGATTAGCATTTTCACGAGTAAAACTGCTAATCAGCTGGGATAATGCATAGCTCGTGTCTCAATTTGTTTGGCAACGTAAACTGCTAAAAAATGCATAAACATACTTTTTCACACTTGATTACAATAAAAGTGATGCCCATTTCAGAAGCCCACATTGCCCACCCCATGTCTCCTCACAGTGCCCACCTCCCTACAGTGTCGATATGCCACAGCTGGCAGGAGGGGATCAAAGAAGGGGTGCAGGTCCAGCAGCTGGGATGGAAAGTAGCTAAGCTTGGCTGCACTGCCACCTAAACACAAGATGTTGCTAAAACCCAGCAACACCCTGTTAACCCACCCTGGCACGTAAAAAAAAAACAGTAAAAAATCCATGCACTGAACAACAATACAAATTCCCACACTACTAAACACTTTGAAGTATACACATCCTTTACAATCCTAGCCACTCATATCAACACATCAATCTATACAATTTAGCATACACATATATCTAAGATATATAATTCCTACCACAAACACCTCTAACTTACCCCACTCTTACAAAAACCACCACTCAGTCAATTAATGTAGCAATAATCCATGACAGGGTGTGGGTTTTTATGGGATTTACCCATGCCTAGTGTGGTATGTCACGAGGCTATAGGCTGAGTGATGAAAACCACACCAGAAGTGAGTAAATCCCACAACAACCCACCTCCTGGAGTGGATTACTGTAATTATACAGTGGGATAATTAGTACAATAAATTTAAAATAAAAAGAAGAAAATGTGTTTTATTTTGGTTGTTTTGTAATTTTTTTTTAAATATTCTTTCACAGTGGTTTAGTCCTTTGTTGCTGGGTGGATTATGGTTGTAGATGTGGTCTTCTGTTTTTCCTCGAGTTCTTGTAGTTTGATTACATTTTTTTGTGTGCTGTTTTTGTGTATTGCCTTTCTTCTCTCTGCACTGTTTTATTTGTGTGTTTGATGACATTTCTCTTAGCGCCGTGACAGTGAGAAAGTTGTAGTGCTAGGTAAGGTGAGGCCTGAGAGAAAGCATGAAGGAGCGGCCGGCGGTGGTAAAGAGAGTAATTCAATGTGAAATAAGCTCAGTTAGGAGTTGCTTGTGATCTGTGCTTGATTTATTTTAAGACCCGATAGCAAGTCAGGGCTTTGGTTAGACAGCAGGGATAGAGTCAAAGACGACTAGGAGAGAGCAGGGATGGAGCTGAGGGTGAGTAAGAGAGAGCAGGGATAGAGCTGAGGGACAGAAGCAGAGTTTTAATGCCACTGCAAAGGGCGGTGAACTTATTCCACAACTTTGTAAAGCTGTTCTGCTGCTTAAAACATGTTTGTGCATGTGTTTTCTTGAATGAATAAATTGTATGCGGTTGCTGAATCTAATACAGTATCTAAGTTTTGGTGGTTGGCAGTCAGGTTTGGTGGGGTTGGTGGAGTTGATTTAATTTTTGGGGAAGGGGTAGGTGTATTGGTATTTATTGTGCTGCTGCCACCCTGACTGGCACTTTTTGTGTGGGTTTTCATGAGATTTACTCCCAGCTAAAGGTGCCAGTCAGCCAATCAAAATGATGGATTCTTGATGCCCATTGTATAATAAACAGTAAATCATAAATAAATGCTTAATTTTAGGAAACTAGAGATATACAGTCCAGGGTGCAAAAAAGTCTGACTGATGACTTTGTAAATCAAGGGCTGGATTGTCAGCCCATCAGTCCCAACTGCAGCCTCCGCTGCGGGACGAAAGCGCCACACTTGCAGAGATTCATATTTTTAACCAGTGCAGCTGTGGGGGATGTTATACCTTGTCTCACCAGATGAACCATTTTCCCACAGCTACACTGAAAAAATGGCATCAAGCTGCTGTAAATCGTGGAGCCGGTCGCAAACTTGGCTCCACTTTTGAAAATACCACAGCTTCAGGAAAAACTGCAGCTCTGCGAGCGAGACCCACTTGTGCCAGTTTTTTTCCCACAGCTGTAGGAGTTACGAGGGCTCTGAAAATCCAGCCTCAGCTCTTTAAGTCCATATAAAGTCTATTTCACCACTATGAGTCAATTTAATGAGCTGTGCTTACCAGAAATAATTGTTCAAAAACCTTTTTACAGAAGTGCAGTAATACTCGAAGGCAGCTCTCCTGCTGCTGCCTTCAGAAACAGAAAATGGTGTAGAAAAAATAACAAAATAGAGGCTGAGCCTGGGCATCCTGTCAAAAGGGTGACTGAGATTGAATGACTCAAATATGAGCACCTCAATCTCAGTGCCTGTGTTTTGAGCTACCCTGAAATGGTAGCAATGGGCAAAAAGAAAGGTGACCGGCGGGTGAAAAGGAAGCGACTAGAACCAGTGTGGGGATGGGAAGAGGAGGGAAGGTATATGGTGGCAGTGCAGTGGAAGGCTGCCGAGCTGGCTGCGTGGTGTGGTGGTGAGAGTGGCTGGCTATGGCGGAGAGGGTGCAGGATTCAGGTCTGGGGAGGAGCTAGTAATTTTGTGATTGGTGGTATTTATTTTTTTTACAAGTTTCACCCCCTCCCCGGAGTTGGGAATATTTAGTTAGGGGGTGCGGGTGGCACAACCCCCCACATACATAGAGATGTGTTTGTGCACCGTTGTGTCTGCTGCGAATGTACATCGCTATTTTAATTTTTGACAATGTACACTGGCCCTAATGGCGATCGTCATTATCACATACAACCCTGAGCCTGCAGGGTCTCACCACTTGCAGGCCCACACCTGGTTTGCTGGAATTATCTAAACACACTCTTGGTCCTTTCTCATCTCCCTACTCTCAGTCCAAAATTCTGGTCAAACTTAGGGTCTGTAGTACAGCCCCTTGGTAGCTCCATTGGCGATCCTCACATTATGACACCAGATCCTGCTGAGATGAAACACATGCCTGACTATGTAAAGGAACTAACTACAGCCTGAAGAGGAAGCAGGTCATTTAGTATCAGCAAATTGTCAAGAGAATGTAAATTAAAACCCTTGGTTCTGTGGATCATTGGGACAGGAAATACTTACTTAACCATTTAGAGTTTGCCATATGAATTGCACTCCTCATTGCTTATGATTCAAACTGAGTCAGAAACCACAGAATGCTAAATAGGGGAGGACAGTTACTGTTCTGGGAATGCAGCCAAGCTTAGTCCACTTGAGTGAAATGGTAAACATTCACTTTTGGTTTACAATCCTGTAGGTTGGCCACCTGGTTGACTTTTTAATTTTATTTATTTATTTATTTGCATAATCGGAAACAACCTTTGAGTCAGAACTCATTTACCAAGGTTCCATGTCATGAATACAAGACATACTCTTTAGACAAGTTTTCATTTACAGGGCCAGATTACAAGCATCTGATTTTTACAGATACACAAATTCTTCCAGAGGAATGACAAAGGAACAAAATAGGAAAAATACAAACAAAATATGAGTAAGTCTACAATGCAGTATTCATAAAGTGCAGCTCCAGAGGAGACTTGTCTGGTATAACACTGTGAGAGATAAACAGTCATAGCTTAGGTACCAGAGGGGGGACAGAAGAAGAGAGAGAGAGAGAGAGAGAGAAAGGTTGAGAGAGAGAGAGAGTGAGAGAGGAGATAGGGTGGGAAGAAACACGGGAGAGCGCTTGGGGGAAGAGAGGGAGAGAGAGGGAGGAGGAGAGAGAGAGAGATGGGAAGAGGTGGAGAACAGTAGAAAGAGGGGGAGGGAGGAAGAGAGAGGGAGAGAGAGAGAGAGCACAAAAAAGAAAGTGAGTGGGGGATAGAGAGGGGTAATGAAGGATGTAGTAGTGGAGGTGTTAACAGACTTGACAGAGGATATCTATTTTAAGATTGTTTAGAAAACTTTGTTTTTTACTTTTATCTGTACTTTTCCCATCCTGACAATGTCCCCGATCGGCCTTGGCAACCACCCAGCTGTGTCACTCCTACCTGTGGCCTTCCTTCCAAATTCCCCACCTTTTCCCCTGAGGCAGGGCCACTGGTTGGGGAGGGCAGGTCACCTACTCCAGAGCACATATAAGTGGAGGGGTACAGGATGCTGTGCAGTGCCCAAGTGTACTGTACTCCATCCTCGCAGGTCAGGGAATCTTTTTCCCTTTGTTTTTCTCCCGTCCCAGAACATTGTCAGCGAGGGCTCCAAAGCGGGTGTAAGCATGCAGTTGCATTGTACTGCACAGAGCAAGACAATGTCCTTCCCTCCCAGCCACTCTTAGTTTGTGCTTCCATCTGTGGTCACCCAGGTTGGTGGGGGGCCAAGATAAGGGGAAACATTAGAAAGTTATATGTGACAACAGAGGGTAATTAATATGTGGAACAGCCTGCTGTGTGAGGTAGTGGAGCTTTCAGTGCAGAACAATACAGATTCCTGAGGGATAACATAGGGGGTTACACACAGCATGAGTAGGGTAACATTCCAGATAATAAACTTAAATATATTTCCACACTCTAATTGGGTATAGTACCCACTGCTGCACTGCAGTAGGATGAGTGGAGAAAATGGACACTAAGTCCTTTCCTCTCTCAGAGTATTGTGTAACCAAGAAGGTGCTCCTTGTCCGCCTGACAGTACAGTGGAAGTGGTGCTAGCCATGATACTGGTGACCATGGTTCATGCTCTGCACTCAGAGTCATCACTGAAGGGCCAGGGGGAGAAGGACTGAGCATCCCAAGGGAAGCTTTCCTCTTCTTGGGGAGTGAGGGTACGGCCTTACTGCATTACTGCCACTTGCAGTAAGTGACCACAAGCAGCGGGGCAGCTGAGTGTCTGTTATTGAGGGATTGAGTTGCCAGACAGGACTCTGTGTTAGCATGACAAGATGTGCACTTGCCTGCATATAGCTTTTGACACTGGTACTTGAGAAAAACTGAAGGTGGAATCCCACAGTCCTCAAGCACAGTACCCATAGTCCTGTTGGGCTCTACTCTTCTGCCTGCACCTCAGACCTGTTTGAGTGTCTGGAGGTATTGTCTACACTGGATCTAATAGCCCCACCATGGGGGGGGCTGTAGAGTAATGGGTGCTCAGGTAAGGGGTGTTGGGGTTGAAAGGGCACTGCCACAGGTCAAAGAGCAGAGGATCAGTGATATAGAGACATTAATAATAAATTCAGCAAAACAAGAAAATGCTCCTTATTCATGTAGGCCACCCTCATGTAGATGTGCCCGTAGGGCCTTTTTTCTGCCAACTGTGTCTATTTTTTGTGGTCCTGTCATATGACAGAAATCAAGAACTAGCTGATTTACTACTGAAAAGCTGTTTCATTATTAGAGGTTATACCGTAAGTACAAAAGCAGACAGTCCTATAGTCAAAGAAGAACATTTTTAGAGCCCTGCAGGTATCCAAAAGATAAATTTATCCAGAGCAAATTTTGGGTGGTGCTGTTCTATAAACCGGTAGGATGTTTATCTCTTGCAGTTCTGTATGTTTTGGGGGCTGAATGCCACAGTGGTGTAATGCCCTTAATCAGAACAAAATATTAATTTGTTAGTTTACAACTTTCATAGCTGCTTCATGGATTCTATATTAGAGATACAGAAGTCATGTATACAGATAAATACTGCCATGTTGTATGTTAACCTAAACACACAGTAAAAGAAATATGTTAACACTAAATCAGCAGTAGCAGACTATGCTGTCATGCAGGGGATCCAGGTTTGTGCTGCATAGTCAGTCCCTCACTCCAGGTTGATGGGGTCCGGATGTACCGTCCCGCTAATTCGCTAAGCCTCTCATGGGAGGGAGCTGGATCACCCACTACAATAGCACCTCCTACTGTATGTTGACATTATGGCTTTTTTTGCATGGGTGACTATACAAAGTTGGCTACAGGACTGCATACAGTCACCTACTGGACTTTTGCTGGGCAGTTCCATGTAGCACGAAAAGGGTGGGGGGAAGAATAAGGGAAAAAAATATAAACAGGGCTGAGCAGATGAAGTAGCCACTGCCCCATGCCTACAGAAGGGCCATTCTGGCCCTTCAGCTTTCCTCCTATACTAGTGGAGCGTGTCATGCTATGGTCTGCTTGACTTCAGGAGAAGGACCTTACATCACTCCCTTGAGTGCTGGAAAGGGGATTAGCAATTCCTCTGCAGGTATTCCCTTCTGTGGAGCGCAACAGCTGAGGGGAGATGCAAGTAGAGGTGGAGACCTGGGAAGGGTCAGTAAGTCTACCTAGATCTTGGTGTCAGTGAGTACAGCACTTAAATGCAAAGTTTACCCAAGGTGAGCATCAGAGTTGCAGACCACAGAAGGGAGGTCTTTATCCAGGCCAGTGGAAAAATGCAGTGCGTGTGCATGTATATGTGTGTGTGTGTGTGTGTGTGTGTGTGTGTGTGGGGGGTATCTTAATTTTATGAATTCTATTATTTAAAGGGAAATGTTGCATGGCTTGACTTTTTGCATATTCTGGATACCATGACACAGCGTACAGTGGGTTATAGTTTCCTCAAAAAGTAAACAATATATTAACTTGATGGTAGGGCCAGTGTGCCACCAAAACTTCAAAAAGTACCCTTTCATGCCAGCCCAGCGATAAAGTGGGCTGAGGCACTGGCTGCCTCGCCATCTGCCACACCAGAGATCCAGGTTTGGGAATGGACAAGGCTCGCTCAGGGGCCAGCCAGGGGAAGGAGGACTGAGTGTCCATGGACTGCTCTCCTCCTTCGGGGTTGGGGGATAGTGCGTGTCACTGCCTTACTGACATGTAGCTCAGGTTGAGTGTCATAACAGCAGCTGCCACTCAGGTGGCTGGGCACTGACACCAAGTATGTGCAACATCTTCTTGTTCCATATCCACATCACAGCCAGCATGTTAGCCTCAGGGAACCAGTGTGAAAACCAAGAGGGAAAACACCTCGACTGATAGAATGAAGATGGCAACCCAGCAGGCTCTGCACCACCAACCATGGTGCTCCCCCCAGTGGTGGGAAAAGGAGAGGGTAAGTCCCAGGACAGTGGGTGGCGGGGGGAAGTTGTTGGATGGGGGCTGGTCGAGGAAATAAGGTATACAAACACATTACAAAAGTTTAAAAAAGATTAAAAAAGTACATTTTCATATTGGGCACAACTCAAACTGACCCAGGGATGACCCAAGGGTAATTTGTGGGGAAGATGCAAAATGGTAGAAAAAACACCTGACATTTTCAGATTAGCTCTTCACGAGAAAGAAAATGCTGATATTAGGGCTAAAGAAACAGAAGAGAGAAAGAAAGAAGTCCATTAATTGGGATTTGAACCCAGGCCACCAGAATACCATTTTTGTTGTGCTACCAGCTGCACTGCCAAGGTAACTAAATACCTGAGACTTCCAGAAGTACCTCACTCTTTCTGTAATGCACAGCCTGGTGCTGCACAGATAATTTTATATCCAATCAGAAAGGAAGGAAGGAATGAAGGAAGGAAGATGGATGCATGTCAGTAAACACAGGAATCTACAAAGACAATAGGAGAGGGATGGGGAGAAGGTAGACCCATGAGGGTGCAGAACATACCTCTGAAGGGGACACATGTGAAGCCGAGACCAAGATACCATGGCAAGTACTGATGCCATCAGCCCTAGCAGGCGAAGATATGTCCAAACTGGGTGGTGGGGCTGGGCCAGTACCTCTCCCACGACTGCCAGTATGTTGACCACCTTGTCCTCCATGGGAAAAAACTAAATCCTGTTCTGTGCTGATCCTGGCCCCCAAATGACTTATCTCCTGGGAAGGCTGCAGATGACTATTGCCCCAACTGACTATCAAATCATGCTGCTATAGGCAATGGAGCACCAAACCTATGTCCCTCTGGGCTTGCTCCAAAGATCTCGCTCGAATGAGCCAGTTGTCCAGGTATGGAATGATGTGCACACCCTGTTTGCGAAGGTCCACAGTCAACACCACTAGAATCTTGGTGAATACTCTGGGGGCTGATGCCAGCCCAAATGGTAGGCATGTGAATTGAAAATTATCCCCATTGAGCTGGAACCTGAGATATTGGTGGTGGCAAGGGCAAAAGGGGATGTGCAAATAAGTGTCCTTGAGATTTATCGATGTTGGGAAATCCTCTGGTTGGATGGCTGCCAGTGCTGGCTGGAGCGTCTCCATCTTGAACTTCTTGTAAACCACAAACCTGTTGAGGAACTAGAGGTTCAGCACAGGCCAAAAAAACCCCAATTTCTGGGGACCATGAAGAACATAGAGTAAAGTTCTGTGTCCCTCTCCACTGATGGCACAGTAACTACCTCCCCATTGTTGCGCAGGCTGTTTATGGCCTACAAAGTTGCAGCCTGTTTGGAAGGATCCAATGAAAGAGGGGAGGTTACCAGTCTGTGTGGCAGCATCTTTTGAGTGAGTTCTATAGTATGTCCTTGTGACACTATGTCCCTGACCCATTTGTCTGTGGTGATCTGGGCCCTCTGTGCGGGAACAGCCAAAGACACCCTCCCACTGGAGGGCTGTCTGCTGGGACCCCCATCTTCTTTGAGTTTTCTCTGAGGAACTGCCACCTGACTTGTTGCTGTTGAAGCTGCCCTTTCGCCCAGAATTGCCTTTTGACTTGGACTAGATGAACTCTCTAATTTTGACCTGAGGCTGATTTTGCCTGGCCCCTGTTGCCTCGAAACCTCTGGCAAAAGGGACGTCCCGACGGCAGGTACAAGTCCTTTTTGTCTGCCATTTGCTGGTTGTCATCTTGGCCCTTGTCATCCTCCTCCTCTGACTGTGCTGGGTCTTCTGCCTGACTGCACTTCTTTTTGAGGGATGCCAAAGCTTGGTCTGGCCCTGGTAGCTTCCTAATGTCCACCTGTCAGGCCCCCTCTGGTTGTTGGCTCTGTAAATTTTCCAGCCACTGGAGCAGCAGTCCTGCTTGTGACACGTTCAATGCCAGTGACGCTGTAGGTGAGGAGTTGTCATCTTGCATGGCCAGGGCACCCACTAACTGCCAATCATCTGACTCTGACACCATGTACATTGCACATAGAGGCTCCCCTGCTTGACAGTCTGGGAGTTTGGTTCCACATTTGATGCCGGCAGGCATGGCAGTGTTGAAGCTGAGGTTGGCTGTCCTAAGGGGGACAGATATAAAAAACTGGGTCAGAAACAAGCCTTCAGTGACTCCAGTATCAGCAAGTCAAGCAGCTTTAGCAGGAGTGGTCATGGCTATTTTAGATATGTGTGCCCCTTTAAGAGCCGCAGCCTCTCCTAAAATGGCTGCTCTGTTATTGCCATCCACCTGCAAGTTGGCCATGTTCTTGCAAGATCCCCAAGGTCATGACCCACTTCTCAGATGAAATCCTGTGAGACCCACGCATCTTGCAAGATCGCCCCCCCCAGTACAGCTAAATGTTCCCAACCATGAAAAAACAGGAGACTCTGAAATATATGCCCCTCCTGTGAGCCTACTTTGCCCCCCCTCTTGTGATGCAGGTCCAATTTTGGGCCTCTGCTAAGAAAATCTGCCTCAGTCCTGCCCCTCCAAGTCTCGCAAGAGCCGCCATGCTGCTGGGGCTCGAAACTTGAGACAGGAATACGGTGGCGGCATTGGAATATGTGGGGAAGACACCATGTGTCTCCCCTGATAGGACCACATGGCACGAGCTGCACGGTGAACTATGCCCCTTGAGAGGGACTGTGGAAACAGGATCACTCTGAATGGGGTGAAGACCAGTCTGGCAAACTTCCCCAGCATCTACCCCGCACCCTGCAGCAACAAGTGTGGTGGAAGGGGAGAGGAGCCAGTGGAGCATGGGAAAGGAGGCAGTGGAGCCGACTGCCTGTTACGGAGTGACTTCTGGAGGGGGGTGCATCCAGATACAAGGGGGGGGGGCAGACGCTACACGAGAGTCTGCCTCTCACTGCTGGAGGATGCTGGGGCCGCTACCTGAGGGTCCCAAACTGGGGCAGAACAGATGCTACCTGAGGGTCTGTACTGTCCATTTCCTGGCCCCCTCCATCCAGCTCCTTTGATCCCCAGACCACATATGTAAAACATAGGTGTAGTTTGACTTTGACATTTGGGGGGCTGGGGGTGGGGCTGACTAGGTTGCATGTAACTGTATTAATATCTCACTGGTGGTTTACCTGATACATTTACATTGTCTTGATACCGAAATACTTTAATGCAATTGCATTCTTCTCTCTCTTTGGTTAGCATAAACATCTATGATGTTCTCTGGGATCAGCTTTGCAGTCAAATCAGCTTCTATGTGAAGCAGAGCCACTGAAGAAAATCTTTCTTCTCCCATGGTTGAATGCAACCAGTTTCTAATCTGCCTCATTGCAGAAAAGCTTCATTCAGATGTGGCTGTCCTGACAGGCAAAGTGAGAGCTAACTGAAGGAGTTTGTAATAGTTTGGGTAAAGGGTTTGAGATATTTCTTCTTGAAGCCTCTGGAAAGTTAATAGGAGATTCATTACTGGCAAAAATTTCCATTTCTGTAGTTGCCAGATGAGGATTTATGTTCAGTGGGTCTGCATACTGCTGCAAGAGTGGCTGAATACCATTTGTGTTGCACTTTAACACTGAATCACAAGTTCCAACAATTTCCATCAATTCTTTTGAGAATTGCCTTCCTAATTCTCCAATCATGGCATCCAAAACAGGTGACTATAACTGCTGATGCCACTGGGATTTTTTAGGTGCACTTACAGTTGTAGTCTCTTCTACACCCTCTCTTTGACACAAAGTGATTGGTACAAAGAAGTCTTTAAGATGTGCTGAGGTTTTTACAGCCCTTCTTTTAGGAGCTGCTGCTTGCTGCGTATCTTCATCCGGCACTGCAATATTATGCTGTTTGCAGAATTCTGTAATTTCTTTCCACATTTCATTCCAGCCTTCTTCAGTTCTGTGTTTCGTAGAGTACACGTTCATGTTTTCTATTATGCAAGAAGCATTTGCAAGCGTGATATCGCTGTCTTGAAGTCCTTTGTGAGAGATGAACTACTTTCAGAATATCTTGGAAGATAATTAAACTTGCAACGAACTGCTCTCCACTCATATGCTGATAGAGACCACATGCTTCCACGGACCATGTTTCTCCTACTGTAGTTCACCAAGTTGTTTAAGACATCGCATGATGGCAGTCTATTGCATTTGTACAGCAAATACGCTTTTCCACTTGCATGCCCACTGTGTGTCGCTCAACTGCACTGTCTCGCACTGCTTTAGACCCAAAGCTTTCTGCATATCGAGAAACACTTGATGATTGGTTGGCTCAGCAAAAACTGAATACAGTTTCTCAATTACATAAACAAAACACAGTGGTACGATTGACTTTACAGCATTCTACAAGGGCAAGGTTGAGCCTGTGTGCCATACAGTGTACGTACATCGCTAATGGATAGTCTTCTTTCAGCCGCTGCTGAACTTCCGTAACATGTCCTGACATTACGGATGCACTGTCATAAGACTGTGCAACTATTGGCACATTCTGCAATCCAGTTGTCTCTAAAGCTTTCCTTATGGCATTATAAATGCCATTTCTGGAAGCTGAGCAATTGATGAAGCACAAGAACCTCTCTTTAACTTCTAGGTTTTCTATCTGATGCAAAAAGAAAGCTGCTCTGTCTTAAATGACCTGGCCTCATCTGCAAGTACAGCAAAGAAACCAGTCTGACTCACTGCCCCTACAATTTCTTTGCAAACCAAATCTGCACAAATCTGCAGCACGTAATTTTGAAAGTCAGGGCTTGTGTAATTAAAATAACCGTCCTGCATTTTCTTGAAAGGATCATCATACTTTGAAAAGAAATCACAAAATTCAAGGAAATTTCCTTTCAGTTTAGATTCTTTTCCCTCATCATGCCCTCGAAATGGTATACCAAGTTTTGAAAGTAACCTGATGATGTTGCAAACCTTTGCAAGATAACCACGGTTTCTTTCAACAAGAGGTTTATGGCTTGCTGAAAGCTTCATAGCCACTGAACCAGCTTCTTGACTAAGTTTGAAGCATTGCCACTTTTCCACACATTTCACATGAACTTGGGAAATGGCATGTTTACACAACTTTTCTAAGAGTTTTTTCCAATCTGTCACACCTCTTTTGATAAATGAATCTTACACATAGCCTGCCTCAGTATGACAGTGACGGCATGGAAAGCAGAATACAGCATTTTGTTGAACCGAATATTCAATCCAAGGAAATTTCGTGTAAAGGAAAACAGAAAATGATCGATTGTGTTTCACAAACATCTTCTTTGGAAAATCAGGCAAATATGGTTGATTAGGTCCATTGCATTTTTCTCCAAGATCCACAGAGATACTTAAGACCTGCTCGTACTCACTATCTGTAAAGATATGATCCTCTCGATGTGCTCGTAAGGCAATTAAGGCCTTGGTAGAAACTGATGCTGCTGCTGGGCCGGGAGGAGTTGTAACATCCTGCCGCTGCTGCTGTGGACCAGGCACTGGCAGTTCAGAACAATTTGTTTTACTCAAAAAAAACTTGTGAATGTCCATTATCAAATTTAGCCAACTCAGCTGAGTTACAGATTGCAATAATAGACTGAATGAACTTCAACCGTTTAAGTAGTTATTCAAAGTTAGCTTACTAAAGCTAAGCATGACTACTCAGCTCAGTAGTAGCTCTGACAAAACTGATGCAGTTCGAAAGATATATAAGAAGTGGACTATGAGATTGCTGTTTTTTTTTTCTGTAATTTTTTTTTATATAAACCAAGATGAACTGATTAGCTGTCTGAAAAAATTAGCAATCTGAGTGAGGGCCCCACCCCACGTGCAATAACACCTGCTGTATTCCTCTCAAACTGTTAATAAAAAGATTAAGACTTGACTGTTTAGATTAAATAAAAATAAAAGTTATACAGTCAGAAGCAAACTTTGTTTAGACCAGGTCTAGGATAATAAGATCTGCACCTGCTAAAGCAACACGCTCAAGCTACATCCGCCAGCCAGCCCCTGCCCTGAAGATAGATTTCCTCTCAGTCAGGCAGTAGACTTGACCGTTTAGATAATTAAATTAAATAAAAGTTATACAGAAGCAAACTTATTTTTTTAAATCAGGTTCAGGATAATATGATCTGCACCTGCTAAAAAAAAACAAGCTCAGGAAGTTATGTCTGCCAGCCAGCTGGTGCCCCAAAGATAGATTTCTTCTCACTCAGGGTCAGGCAGAAGTTGACTTGACTGTCTGTTTAGATGATTATATAAACTAAAAGTTATACAGAAGCAGCACACCTGTCTTTTAACAGTGAGATCTGCTGCTAAAGCAGAAAGCTTAGCTTTTTCTATTTGCCAGCCCCTGCCCCAAACTGCACGGTGCAGTGCGCCACAGACAGATTTAAATTTTACAGTATTTTATTAAATTTTTCCTCTAGTCCTGCAGGCTGCAAATAGGAGGATGGTGGATAAATTAAAGTTAAACTAAAAAGTAGAAGTCCCTAGGCTAGAAGGAAGGAATTTGTATCTATTTTCTTTATATATATCAATTGAAGAGATAGCTGTTATTAGCTGCAAATTTATCTACAATACAATTTGCAAAAGCAGCAAGGCAGGCTGAGGCAGAGCCCCTTCCAGCCCCTTGCCCCTTCCCCCCAGAGGGAGACAGTACACCACTTTCGCTGCTGCAAGCTGAATTTGATAAAATTCAGAATCAGCACTTGCCTGAAAATGGAAGTAACTCTAATATATATATATATATATATATATATATACACACACACACACACATAGGCATAGTTTGAGGGGGCAGGGGGGCATTGACTCCCCTAAATGTGTCCTGACTGCCACTTTTTTCAGTAATTTAAAATTAATTTCACAAAAATCCTGCCCCCTGCCCCCACAAATGTCAAAGTCAAATGCCGCCTATGTATTTTATATATATATATATATATATATATATATATATATATGTATGTTTATGCTTTTTTTTATTCAAAAATAAGTATTTTTTTTCTATTCTGTGGCAGATGGAACTTCAGTTCAACTTCAAAGTTCAAACAACTAAGTGCAAGTGTTGTTATGAATATGACTGATTTTAAGAACTCCTCCAACCACAAATCTTAAATCAGAGCCTCGGAGTTCAGCGATTCATTCAGCTGGATGGACAATGGATCAGAGCATTGATGAACTTTGTCTTTTTCTTTTACTTTTTATTTATTTAGTAGAACAGCCTGCCTGCGTGTAAAACAGCAAGCTGCTGAAACTGGTTCTTCAAACTTCAGCCTGCACTTGACTATAATGCACTCCCGACCCTGGCTCCCTGATTCACCTCTCGTCCCTTCTCAGTCAATTCTCACAGGGCCACAGACACACACACACACACACACAGTATATATATATATATTTATAAACTTTCTTTTTCACACAACACAAATGAAAATTAAATGACTGGCCTAGCAGCCTTCGGCCTCCCACTCCACACACCGAGAAGCCTAAGCTAAATTTTAGGCTAACTAGCTAGTTACTACTGTGCAGTACAGACAGGATAGAGCCTCTCTCTCTACTAAGTGCCATGACACAACTGCTCCAGCGAGGACAGAAGGGACAGTACTTACAGTTAGTTTATTCATTCTATTGGCTGTCCCGTTCTGCCCATCAGCAGTATTTATTTATTTATTGATATAATCAGAATTACAACCCTTTAAGTCAAAGACTCGTTTCCAAAGGCTCTTCGTCAAGTAGGACAGATACACAGACAGGTACATGGAGTAACAGGTAATCACATAGTTACAGAGTTACATGAGAATTCAGAGTACATTGTTACAGGGTTACAAGAGTTTCATAGTACACAGGCAGGTGTAATTGACAAGATTTACAAGGGTATATTATAGAATGGTATTTTACAATGGTAAGTTTAGGCTTGGATTTTATTACATGGTTATGAACCAAGGCCAGAGCAGAGCTTTATGCTTGAAAACCAGTTTGTTACAGCAGTTATTACAGGTGGGTAATAACATTGACTTATACAATGAGGTAGCTAGACAGTAAATAGAGCAACCTGGGATTTGGTGGCTGGGGGGAAGGGGAAATTTGCAGCCCTTGGGGCATTGTCAAGGAGATTGTACTGAAGTGCCAGGCCAACAATAGGGGCTTGTATGTGATGGGTATGCCCTGGCATTGTGGGATGGGGCTCTCTCCAATTCATGCGGAAGTGAGAACGTCCCAAGGAGGAGGAGGAGGAGTCCAAGTCATATATCATGTTGACCCATCTGTGTGTCATGTGATGTAGTGGGAGCCTGAAACCATCAATCATGTGACTCACGGTGCTGGGTGGGCTCCCACTTACAACAAACACGTGCCCCGTGGCGTGCCAGTGGCTGGTGGTACTCGAGTGCACTGCTGACTAAGTGCATGAGCACACGGATGGCGCTTCCTCGTGTGCATCAGCAGTAAGTGTACAACAGTTTCTTAAAGGTGTAGTTGCAGCAAGCATAATGGGGGAAACGCCCGGAAAAATGACAGCAAAAAAATAATAAAATAAAAACGATAGTGATAAAAACATTGGGGGGGGGCAACGCCCCCCCAGGCCCCCCTACACTCTGCCCATGGTGTAAAGATATAGTAAGGAAACATAGCTCAACAGGTATACTAGCACTAACAAGCTCTGTACTCGATGTCTATCTACGGCCTAAGCATAGGGGGGAGAGAGGGGTTTGAAAGAATATAAAGAAAACTCTTTTTACCTTGGAGTGGGGAGCAACTGAAAAAATATGACAGACCTCCAGGCATGCATGAAGGAAACTGGATTCTATGGACGTAGCTGGAGGATTTGGTCTGTGGCTGTCCAAACTATTTACTTTCATGCATAGACCAATTGGATGGATGGAGGAGAACCAATAGGTGAGGAATTCCTGAGCACTTTAAAGGCTGCAGGGGATAATAATTGACTTAGCTGAGAGTTGAACTCAGGCCACTCAGAGTGCTGTTCCGGTTGCACTACCAGCTGCACCACCATGGCAACTGGAAACCTGGGACTCCCAGAAGAACATTATGTTTTCTCTAATGCACAACTTGGTGCTGTACAGATAATTACATTTTCATTCACAAGGTACTTATTTCTTTCTCTCTTCTGCGTGTTTGGGTTCCATATAACGTGCACACTGCACCCTTGTAAATGAAAATGGAATTATCTGTGCTGTACCAGGTTGCGCATTAGACAAAGAGTAAGGTGCTTCCGGGAGTTCTAGGTTTCCACTTGCCATGGTGGCGCAGCTGGTAGCACAACCGGATGGTATTCCAGGCAGCCTGGGTTCAAATCCCAGCTAAAGTATTTATTTCTCTCTCTCTCTCTCTCTCTCTTCTGTTTGTTTAGGCTCCATATATATGCCCACCACACCCTTGTGAATGAAAATGTAATTATCTGTGCAGCACTGGGTTGTGCGTTAGAGAGAAATAGGAAGGGGTCTTTGGGAGTTCCAGGTTTCTAATTGCCCTGGTGGTGCAGCTGGTAGCACAAAATAAATGGTATGACAGGTGGCCTGGGTTCATAGCACAGCTAAGGCACATATTCCTTCTCTTCTGTCTGTTTGGGTTCCATATAAGTGCAGACTGCACCCTTGTGAATGCAAATGATATTCGGGCTAGACGTTTTCTCTCACCTTCCAGGAGGTCCCTTGCTGTACAAAAAGGGATTCCTACCAAAAATCTATGAATACTTGGGATTGAATGCAATTACTACATGGTTTGTCAATCTATGTACTCGAATGCATCCTTGTGTAACCACCCTCACTTGCAAGGTGTGCTGACTAAGCCTGGAAAAGGTACAGGGCAAAGTCTGTTAGATCTTCTGGTGAATGGCACCTGGATTTGTGGTTAGAAATTGCCTTGCAAAATGGCATAGTGCCTCCATCTATGGGGATCCTTATGATAGAATGCTGCCAGGGTGTTTCCCCACAGGAAATAAATAGAACCCCCACTTTCTGTAACAGGAAACACAATAACACAACCCTCTCCCCACGTATCACTCTAAACATGCAAATAAACAGCAAAGCAATAATGGCAAAATGGGTCAGCAGTTGTAAATACGTAACCAATGAGTTTATTTTGGGGTTGCAGAACAAGGTAGGGGACAAAGGAAGCAAAGGTAAAAATAAAGACAGCTGTTTGCATTCACCCCCACCACATGGTGCGTCTGAGCACCTCTCCCCTCACTTATGCACCAGTTAATCCCACAGTCCCTCTGGGAGCTCCCAATTACAATTTGAATGTGCACGCAGATGCAGAGTTGGAGGCTTGTGATGCTTGGACTTTGGTTTGATACCATGCAAATTCATTTGCTGACTGCGGCTGCTGACTGGCAAATTGCACAGTTGGATGAACAGTAAAACAGTTGCACCTGGCTGTAAATGTAGCTGTGGGCTTGATTCTAAGGTCTCGCAGGAATGCACAGAAAGTATATAGCTAGTTAGCTAAACATTAGGAATGATAAATGCCGTGGATAAAATCCAGTACTCACGACCTTCAGATGACATGCTGGTGCTGTATCTGTGGGGACAGCTCCCCTGCTTAGGAAGATGATGGCTGGATAGTCTTTTCTGTAACCTGAATACAGGCGTAGCAGACCCAATGTGCTCCCAGTGATAAAGGGTGCAGGCCATGATGACTTTGGATGATGGGAGCTCTGTTCCGTAAGCTGGTTACAGGTGCAGTGGATCCACCTGTGATGTCCGGATGATGATGATCCTCTTCATTCCCACAGGGGACTTGCCTTCACACACCCCGACAGGTGGGTGGTCACTTGGGCACCTCAGCTGGTTCGATCCCCCGCGGGATAAAATCCTAACAGCAGCAGAAGGGGGTGGCTCACCACCTTCCCAGATGCAGAGTAGCTTTCAAGGCAACCCCTACTCTAATTTAGTGCTAGAGCCCAGGCTTGGCACTCAGCTGCATCAATCCCCCTTTTTCAGGGGTCTCACTCTGTTTTGGACAAACTGTTTAGTCAGACAGGAATAGTAAGTGAGAGCTATTCCCAAATGCTCTCCCCTCTTCAGAGGTTTTGTTTCAGAAGACTCTGCTCTATTTGCACAAGTCTCTCCCTGATACAAAAATCCAAGGATTATATCAGTGACTAGCATTTCATGTATTATCCATTATAATAAGCCCCTGACTCTCAGTGGCTGTCAGTTTCAGGGAAAAGGCATGCATACAAGTCCTGAGCTGGCTTGCAATTCAGAGGTGTTTTGCAGAGCTAAGCTCCAAATAGATGTCAGTTTTACATGGACAGGATGTACTAATTTAGTTGTTTGCAGAGCTGAACTCTCAAAACTGATGTCAGTTTCACATGGGCAGGATGTACTAATTTAGTTGTTTTGCATTTCGTGCAGCTTTGAGAGTGGCTTAAAACTCAACAACTTCCTTGCTGTGAGCTCTCTGACCTAGAAGACAGTCTAAGGGCTGGTTGAGTGAAGAGAGGTGTCAGTGAGCCGGCCATGATGAGAAAGGCACTAAAGAAGTACACAGAACAAATGGCAGTGTCCAGTACAGCACCCGGGTCCTGCAGTTGCAGTCTGGACAGGAACCAGGGTGAAGGAGCGGTGCTGGGGAATCATGGGCACTAAGTTTTGTACTTGAAGGGGGAGTTTATAAGTATATGAGTCAACTGGTGCATATTTTTTGCATACTCTGGGTCCTACACACAAAAGTGTGGATTGCCTACACACCGCGTATCTCAGGCATGTAGGTAACTCTTCATGTGGATGCCACGCAGGCACCATTCACTATTTGTGCACCAGCCAGTTGCACATCAGATTCCCTGAACACATGAGCAGCAACACACCTGAGGTGGTCCTGGGGTGTGCCCACACTCCATGCCATTCACGATGGTGCATAAGTGGCATGGAGTGCTGGGTAGGGGTATGCCCCAGGGACCCTGCTGTAAATGCTATGCATCCCCCAATGGACACTAACCAGTGAGGTGGCACCAGGACCCTTGCCACACTGCTGTACCAACGCATGGGCTGGCAGGAGGGCCAGGGCAGCCAACTGGGCTCTCACCTGTTGTTTTCCGATTGGATGCCCGCCTGCATCCCACACCCACCCTGCACAGCCCCACTCCAGACACATGCAGCAGCATACTAGGGGGGTGGGACCATGGAAAGGTAACCTACTGGTGCTTGCGGTCATGAATCCACACACCCTATGTCTATCTGGGGCAATGTGGGGTGAGCAGGGCAGTGTGACAGTTGTCAGTGCAATTTACGTGTCTTTGTGCATAGCCCCCTATATGAATATACGGGTACTGAAATCCACACTTTGGCACAATACAAATAAGTGATGTTTTGGATGACTGTTCAGGCAAATGAGGCAAAGTACCTATTTATTATAATGAATATGTGGACCCTGTAATAGATATTCTAGCATGCTAATAAATACATTAGTATAATTGTAAATACACTCATGTAACCATCATGGATGTACTGCATGTACGCCCTTCTCCACTGCAAACCTAAAATAGGGGCAGGCATGGCCCATGAAACATCTCAGTTGGGTATTTCTAGCTCACCCTGAGTTCCCATACAACCCTCAACTTGGTGCTGTTTTGCTGTTCCCGGGTTGGGATTCTGTGTAATACCCCAGGACCCTCACCCTTAACAGACCACAAATGCAAAGTGCCTTTGGGCACATCATCCATTACTGAACAATAAACTGTACAAGCTGATGTATTCAATCAGAGATCCCATTTCATTCTGCATTTGGCTATGTTCCTGCAGGAACTCACTCTTCTTTCAGAGATAACTGTGCTTCCAGCGAGTACATGTTCAGCACCTAACAATAATTGTTGTTAGCAATTTCTAGTTACCTGAGCAGTTACTGTAGCAGTCCCTTTTCTTCAGTCCTATGCTACATATCTGATTGCGAGCTTGACTCCCATTCCCCCCGTCCTAACTGGGGTCCCACACTGTATGCAATTCTTGTTCAATGCTTTAGTCTGTCTCTCATTAGCAGTCCGGCTATGTTACCATGAAAGTTCAAGTCACGGTTCTCTGATTTCTCACACTATTTCATTTCACTTGAGGATTTCAGGGTAGGTGATTGGGACCCGGTGCCTGCTCATGTAGCCACCTGCCAATACCTTCCTGCCCTAGCTTGAGTAGGGCACTACTTGACTAGTAGACACACTTGTCCTTGTGTGCCAGAAGACACCACCATCCGCCATGCTCATACAGGCCCTTGTGACTTTGAAGCTGGGTGGGCACTGTTGAAATTAAAAGGCCTTTGTCTCGGGCTACCTTGCTCAAAGGAACAGACAGTGGTGGCAGAAAAAGACCAAAGGTCTATCTAGTCATCCCAGAGTTCCGTATCTGTCACAGAACCTACTGTCCATATGGTTGTTTTATCCCTCCCCATCCACTCCCCCCACTTCCCTTCCTACTTCTACTGATGTGAGCAACAACTAAACCCCTCACTCTTGAAGGCTGGAGAAGAATCTGTTACCTTGTCTGGCAGCATTCCATCCTAACAGAGACTAGCTTGTGTCAACAGGTACTGAAAATTCTACACAGGCAATACTTTGAGACTGCCCCAGACCAGAATCCCAGTGTCTTCCAGGGAACCCACCACAGGCCAGCTGGTTGTCAGGTTGTTTCCCTTTAGGGGAAACTTCCCTGTTGTTCCCACACCCTCCTGGTGGCACAACTACATACTAGGTTATATGGTGATCACCAATAAAGAATTAGGTCTGGGCCTCTCCTGAGTCCCTGCAGACCTGAATGGTTGCTCTCTCGGCCTGCGGCTAATTTACTTAGACTGATGATGCATTTTTTATTCTTAAACACCTCCCACAAAAGCACTGTATATCTTGAGACCTGGCCTCAGAGCATCAGTTTCAGGATGGACACACATGGTGAACAGCCTCCTCCTCCTCTAGGGGGTTGTACATTACATTCTCCCCCCTAGAAAATAATTTCTGTCCTTGAAAATGGCAGAAAAGGGCCAATGACAATCATCCTACACATCCCATGGTCCTATTTGATATGAAAAAAAACTAAAGAGCAATGACCACATGGGCAAAAACAAAATGGCGAACACAAAGACAGCCCACACCAAAAACAGTGACTGTGAAATCAGCAACTTTCCTAATTAAAAAAAAAACCCAGCCCATATCAAACGATACCGAAAACGACGAAAAACATAATCAATAGTTCACATTTGCAGAATTACCAAAATCACCACTACCACTCCAGAGACACTTCCCAAACTTACAGTCGGGTCACACAGAGAACTGTACCAAAACCATCCATATGTCCAAATTACCAACACCTGCACACCTAACGCCATACACCTGGCCTGTGCAGCAAAACAAAAACATTCACTACCCAGACAAAATCCTGTTTTAGCAGCACAGCAACCTCCCTATCACACAGTCAGACCTGATGCTGACATTAAGATTTGAACTCACAACCACACCACTCAAATGTACATAACCATAGCCACCTAACAACTTACTACCATACCTAACACCGCGAGCCACAAGAGAAACACGCTCACAGCCCATCCACAACATGCTGTAATTTCACAGCACTCTGTCAAAAAGCAAACTAAGGTTACTAAACGTCATATCTTGGGGCTTCACCCCCCCAAACCCCCCATGGGGGCTTCACCGCACTCTCAAGAATCGATTATAACACTGAGACCTGCACAATATGCACCACTGTGTGCCACAGCACCCCAGCATGCTTCGTTTTTGCACAACGTCTTTCTCACTGTAGCTGTTTTTACAGGCGGCTGTTTTGTCACTGTAGCTGTCTTTTCAGATGTTCAAATTGAGTAGCTTTTATTGAGTCGCTCAATTTGAGTCACCCATATCATGGGATACCCATCCCACAAGGTGGGTAGCTACTCAGCCCTTCATCCAACTACTGGCATGGGTGCCTGTAGCATTATTTCTCCTGGGAGAAAATCCACTCAAAACAATGGCAAACAAGATGCATCAATTGCACTGTCCCTAGTTTCCTACCCCTCCTGACACATTCCATGGGATACCCAAAATCACTTGTACTCAGAGACCTGCAGCACAACTCTCCTGGCCAAATCCGCAGCTGGGGTTACCCATACCCCCATGCCTTTTCAGGAATCCTGGGGTACCACCTTGGGTTCCTCTAGTGGTCCAGCATGTCCTGTGTCTCCTTAACTCCTCCAGTGGATAGACATAGTCCAGTTTAACTCAAGGTTTTCTTGGAAGTTGCAGAGCTGTGGCAAAAGAAATGAATGTATACCCAAAAGAAGCCAAAACCCTTTCATGAAATGTTTGTAGGTATGTTTGAGAATGTCACTGTCTGCAGTCTTGTCAACACATAATAAGTCATCATACTGAAGTGTTGAAAGCTCAAAAGCTGTTTAACAAATCACACTTAATCAAAGCTGTGAATGTTTGCAAATGCTAAAAAAGCTAAACACTAAATGTAAAACCACACTGAACTGAAGCCTCCAAATACAATAGGTTTAGAAGTAAAAGCTGTTTATTTTTTTGATGGTACTGGACTTTGTATGTACAGGTATACCAAGATTCTGTTTGTACTGAATTGTGAGTTTTGCACAAAGCCCAAAGCATTTTAATGCACTCTGCACTTGATGACTGCCTTCATGAGTACCTGATGAATAAATAAAGAAACCCAGGTTTGATATAATGCCAGTGCTGAGTTTCTTTGTCTGCTGGGTACTAACGTTTGTCCATAGGAAAACCCTGCTGCCATGCAGGACAGCTTTTCTACATGCTAAACGCAATATTTGAGTGCTGTAATAATATTAGGATGCTATGATGAACTCTGATGCTGTGAGGAACACCCGGTACTGAACTGAACACTTGCATAACAGTGAATAATCCCCACCTCCCGTCTTGTTAACTGTTTCTCATACTGATATCCTGCATGGAGGGGACCCTAAGGGCTCAATCAACAATGGTCCAGAGCTTCACAAAAATCATATGTAAATCCATCCTGGAGCTTCACACTTCATAACCTCTATGCAGAATTTGTGATCCACAGTGCCAGGAGGTGTGAACTACATATACTCAATGGGGTGTGAAAAGGCACGCAGTGATCAGGGGCCAGCTCCATGAAAACATGCCTACCCCCAGTGGCAATATAAGGTCACATATTTACAGGTCAAGCTTGAACTTGAATTATGGGTTGTCTGGTTTACTGTTTCTGCTAAAAAGCAAGCCTGTCACTTCTGTAGGTTGGAAATGCCTCTTTAGCTTTCGTGCAAGTGTTTTCATGTAATTTATAAACATAAGAACAAACAATGAAGACAGCAGAATAAGGCCATTAGGTCTGTCAAGTCTGCTTGTGTGGCAGGGTCCTCAGCAACAGCTACTGACCCTGACCCCTCCATTTGCTCTTCCCCTCCTTCTGCCCCTCTCTTCACCCTTATTTTCACCTTAACTCATCCCAGCCTCCCTTGAAGCTGCCTACTGTTTTCAATGAAGCCACCTCCTCAGGAAGCACGTTCCAAACTGCCACCACCCTCTCCATGAAGTAGTGCCTCCTAGCCTCTCTCTGAAACATCCTCTACAACTTGAGACTGAATCCCCTCATGTTTCAGTTCCCACTAAGCTTGAAGAGACTTTACTTGTTCACCCTATTTATTCCTTTCAAGAACTTGAAGGCCTTAGTCATATCCCTTCTCTCCTCTCCTCCAGGAAGTAAACATTCAGGGCCTCCAACCTCTCCTCGTATGTGCTATCCTGCTGGCCCATGATCAGGTTAGTTGCCCTCCTCTGGACTGTCTCCAACAAGTTTGTGTCCTTTTTATGGTATGGGGACCAGTGCTGTACACTGTACTCCAAATGCAGCCTCACTAATGAACTGTACAAGTTGCAGTATTACCTCCACTCACCTGCTGCTGATCCTTTTGGCAGTGTAGCTCAATACTTTATTTGCCTTTACTGTTGCTTTCCTACATTGTGTGGAGTGTTTCAGGTCACTAGTGATCATCACTCTCGGGTCCTGCTCCTTCTCTTATGCAGATACCAGGACACCTCCAAGGCTGTACTCAGTCTCCAGGTTCTTGGCTCCAATGTGCATAACCTTGAATTTCTTTGCATTGAAGCCAAGCTGCCAAATCTCAGACAGCACAGGGTCATAATGTCCCAAGACATTATGCCGCATAGCAAATAGCGCTGCCAATACAGTACGATTTATGCCATGTGGCATAACTTTTTTCTCTGGGGCTCTGGCCCCACACCTCCAATTAGGGGTTGTCTCGGACCCCCCCACCAAAGATTCTCAACTCTGGGAGGGGTCCAACTTGGAGAGTGCACAAAGAAGTGAAAAAAATAAAATTTCTGGGACCAGGAATCAAACCCAGTCCCAGACAAAATGCCTGGGTTCCTGCTGCTGTGGCTGTGTCCAGTGAGCCACTGCAGCTGCTCGGTGGGACTCACTCCCACTCACTCCCAGCAGAGGTCTTATCTTCTGCCTCGAAATGTGTGAGTGGTGCAATACCGTGTAAAGCAGTATACATGGTATTGCACTATTTGCTGTCCTAGACAGCGCTATTCCAGGATAGCTATAATGTTGTGCGCTAGTAAGCATATTACATTATGACCCAGTACAATCTCAGACTATCTCTCTAGCTTTTTCAGATCTTCCTTTAGGTCTTGTATTTTTTCTGCTGCATCCACCCTCCCACAAAGCTTGGTGTCATATCTGAGAGGGCAGATTTTGCCCTTAATGTCATCCCCAATATCGTTGATGAAGACATACAACAGCACCGGTCTGAGCCCTGAGCCCTGTGAGGCACCACTTGTGACCTCCTGGTGCAGTAGAACTCACCTACCACCACCACACTCTGGGTCCTGCCCCTCAGCCAGTTTTTCACCTACCTCATCTACTTGTTGCCAACCCCTAGATCTGCCATGTTCCTCAGCAACTTCTTGTAGGGTAGAGTCAAAGGCCTTGCTAAGACCCAGGTAAGGATGTTCACCACTTGGCCCCTCTCCTCTGTTTCACCCAGTCAAAGAAATCAATCAGATTTGTTTGACACGATCTCCTTCCCGTAAACCCATCTTGCATCTCATTCTGGGACCATTCTCATCCACATACTCTACTAACCATGGAAACATAGAAACATAGAATTTGACGGCAGATAAGGACCACTTGGCCCACCCAGTCTGCCCATTTCCCTACCTAATGGGTAAGCTGCAGATTCTAGTTAACCAGCAGCCTACTTCTTCCAACCCCAACCCCCTAGAATTGCCTTATGACTGTCCCATGCATGCTTGAATTCCACCACTGTTTTTGACTCCACAACCTCTGTTGTGGCCGTTCCATGCATCCACAACCCTCTCTGTGAAAAAATACTTCCTTAATTTACCTCTGAGCCGCCCCCCTTCTATCTTCAAATTGTGCCCCCTTGTTCTTGCACACCTCTTTTTTTGAAAGATGCAACCCTCTTGGAATTACTTGATTCCCTTGAGGTACTTGAAAGTTTCTATCATGTCCCCCCTCTCCCTCATTTCCTCGAGGCTATACATATTAAGCTCCTTAAGTCTCTCTTCATATGTCTTCCAGTGCAGACCCTGCACCATTTTAGTTGCCCTCTTCTGGACAGCTTCCATTCTGTCTATGTCTTTGCGGAGATTGGGTCTCCAGAACTGCACGCAGTACTCCAGATGGAGTCTCACCAGCTGTCTGAACAGAGGATAATAACTTCCTGTTTTTACTGGTGATGCCTCTCCTATACATCCCAGTATCCCCCAAGCCCTCCTTGCTGCCCTCTCACATTGCTTGCCCACCTTTAGGTCATCTGATATGACTACCCCCAGGTCCCTTTCCATTTTTGTTGTTGTTAGTATCTCACCCACCATTGTGTACTCTTCCCCTGGGTTTTTGTTTCCCAGGTGCATTACCTTGCACTTCTTAGCATTGAATCTAAGCTGCCATACATTTGACCATTCCTCTAACCTTGCCAAGTCCCTTCTCATCCTTTCCACCTCACCTTGTGCATCAACTCTGTTGCAGATCTTTGTGTCATCTGCAAAGAGACATACTTTTCCTTCCAGTCCCTCTGCAATGTCACTTATAAAGACATTGAAGAGGACCGGTCCTAATACTGAACCCTGCGGTACCCCACTAGTAACCCCCCTTTCTTCAGAGTGGACTCCATTTACTATTACTCTCTGTGTCCTATTCTCCAGCCAATTCTTTACCCAGGCTGTCATCTTGGGACCCACTCCCAGGCTGGCTAACTTGTATATTAATCTTTTGTGTGGGACTGTGTCAAATGCTTCCTCATGAAGGCTGTTCCATGCATCCACAACCCTCTCTGTGAAAAAAAATACTTCCTTAAGTATGATCTCTATGAGCTTGCAATTGACTGAGCTTAGACTGACTGGTCTGTTGTTCTCTGGGTTGACTTGGGACCGCAATTATGGCAGAGCACTGCATGTCATTCTCCAGTCCTGTGGTACCACACCTGACTCCAGTGAACAACTGATCAGGTCAGCCAAAGGATCTGCAAGCTCTTCTGCCAGCTTCATCAGCACACTTTGGTGTGTGCCTTCTGGGCCTGGGGATTTACCTACCCTCAATGCTAGCAACTTTGTCCTCACCCTATTCACCTATATCAGAATATCTGTGCCCCCTACCCCCCCTTTCCCCCAAGTGGCACCAGACAGTCTCTCTCCCTGGTGAAGACGGAAGTAGTTGTTCAGTACCTCTGCTTTGACCCCATTCTCCTCTATCCATAGAAACATAGAGCCGCCCCTCCTCTATCTTCAAATTGTGCCCCCTTGTTCTTGCACATCTCTTTTTCTGAAAGATACCACTCTCTTGGACTTTGTTGATTCCCTTGAGATACTTGAATTTTGCTATCATGTCTCCCTCTCCCTTCTTTCCTCAATGGTATACATATTAAGCTCCTTTAGTCTCTCTTTGTATGTCTTCTGGAGCAGATCCTGCACCATTTTGGTTGACCTCCTCTGGACAGCCTCCACTCTGTCTATGTCTTTGTGGAGATGGGGTCTCCAGAACTGCACACTGTACTCCAGATGGGGTCTCACCAACTGTCTGTACAGAGGGATAACAACTTCCTGTTTTCTACTGTTGATGCCTCTACCTATGCATCCCAGTATCCCCCAGCCTTCATTACTGCCTTCTCACATTGCTTGCCCACCTTTAGGTCATCTGATATAATTACCCCCAGGTCCCTTTCCATTTTTGTTGTTGTCAGTATCTCACCCCCCAGTGTGTACTCTTCCCTTGGGTTTTTGTTTCTCAGGTGCATTACCTTATACTTCTTTGCATTGAATCTAAGCTGCCATACATCTGACCATTCCTCCAACCTTGCCAAGTCCCTTCTCATCCTTTCCATTCCATTTTGTGTATCAACCCTGCTGCAGATCTTTGTATCATCTGCAAAGAGACATACTTGTCCTTCCAGTTTCTCTGCAATGTCACTTTTAAAGACATTAAAAAGGACTGGTCCCAGTACTGAACCCTGCGGTACCCTGCTAGTAACCCTCCTTTCTTCACTGTGGACTCTGTTTACTACTACTCTTTGCGTCCTGTTGTCGAGCCAATTTTTTTATCCAGGCTACCACCTTGGGACCCACTCCAAGGTTGGCTAACTTGTATATTAATCTTTTGTGGGGGACTGTATCAAATGCCTTGCTAAAATCTAGGTAGCCCATGTCCACAGCCCCTCCCTGGTCTACTACTTTGGACACCCAGTCAAAGAAATCTATTAGATTCGTCTGACATGACCTTCCCGATGCGAATCCATGCTGCTTTGGGTTCTGTGCCCCACTGGCCTCTAGGTAGTCAATAATTCTTTCCTTCAGAAATGATTCCATCATTTTCCCTACCACTGAGGTCAAACTATCTGTTCTGTAGTTTCCTGCCTCTGCCCTGCTCCCACTTTTGTGAAGAGGAATGATATTCAACCTCCTCCAGTCTTCAGGTACCACCCCATCCTCCCATGTTTTGATAAAGAGAGTAGTCAGTGGTATCACTAGTTCTACCCTTAATTCTTTTAGAATTCTTGGATGAATACCATCAGGCCCCATTGCTTTGTCCTCCTTCAATTTTACTAGTTCTTTCAGAACCCTTTCTTCTGTGAATGGACAGGTATCAACCCCCATATCCAGAATGTTTTTCTTGTTTGGTTTAGGTACCTCCCCCTTCTCTTCCTTTGTGAATACTGAGCAGAAATATTCATTCAGTATCCCTGCTTTTTCACTGTCATCCTCTGCCCACATTCCAACCCCTTATTAAGCCTCAGTATCCCTTCCTTGGTCTTTCTTTGCTTGCTAATGTACCTGTAACCCCCCCTACAAATGGGGATTCCCGAAAAGTCTTCCTTGAGCTTGCCTAAATGCTCACTGCCAGGTTAGTGTTCTGTGTTTTAGTAGTTTAAATATATTGCCAGAGAGCACCTGTATAGTCTCTGTGTACTGTCTCTTTAAGAGCTGCCTGGATTACAATCTTAATTAATCTGAGAGGGAGCTCTGTTAGAAGATGTACTTGTTTGTTGATCATTTGTTAGAGTAGTAATAATATTGCAGTTTGTTCTAACCTGCCTTCTTTGCAGCATGGACAGTTCTCTTTGTTTCCATCATCTTGGTCCTGGACTGCAGAATGGGCCAATCAGTACATCTGGGACTCAAAAATTGAGCCTGCCTACAGGGGCTTTGTGGGGCCCAAACTTGTAGGAATTGTAGTTTGGAGCTTTTGGCACCTAAAATAATCTGGTGGGGGAGCCCTTGTTGTGACTGACAGACAGATCAGCCAACCAAACCTTTTGGATCTTGGGCAAGTCCCACACTGCTTGCAGTTTCAGTTAGATCTGAGTTAGGAAGTGAAGAAGTAACAGCTCGAGATAGTTGGAGCAGCAATCCATAGTGAATTTGCGCTGAAGAACTGTGGAAAGGCCTGAGTTTGGCCTACATGCCTGCCTGCTGTTCCAGAGAGGGAACTTGTGCTTTTTTTCGACTGAATCTAAATTTGGAGAGCGAATTAATCCACTGAACTGTGACCAGGCTTTAACCTGAAGAAGACCAAAGATTTGCTGAATGTGATCGGCCTGTCAGGACTTCCAGCTCCCTCTGAACTCCCGGATTGTGCAGAGACTCTATAATTGTGACCGGGGAGCCATTTACCTGGTGCAGTGGAATTTCATTACATGTGAATGTGCTGTATGCTTATAGTGGGTCGTGAGTTGGTTCCCCACTGTGTGTCTGAACTGTGTTTTGCTTGCTGGAGGCTATATCCAGCTCCATGGACTGAATATGTATCCATTTCCATTTGTCTGGGGCCTGCTACACTGGCCCAGTCAGAATACCTGCTACGCAGAGAAAGTCATCGATGAGAGGCCGGCCCGGAGATCAGCCCCCTGCTCAATGCCTTGAACAGGAACGATGCCTTGGTGATTCGTGTGGGCCCTGCTTCTCTGGGCACTCCAGCTCAACACCTGCAGTCTCGATTTCGTCCTGCCTGTGTCCAGTATTGGGTATCGTGAGTAAACATCAGGGTAGCTCCCTGCAACAACAACTAAATCTATAAGTGTTGTCATCTGATTGTCTTGTTGCCTTTTCTTTCACAAACTGAGCCCTCCAGCTCTGGATTACAAATAGTGTGTGTTGTGCATGTTGCTTTCTTCCATCACAGGGCCCCAACCAGCTGCAACGTTCCTGGCTGGCTCACCATTTTCCTACCTGGGTACCCGGTGTGTGTGACTGTGTAGGAACTCTGAACTGCATGCATAACTGTGTGATTAATATAGCTTTTAAGTAAATCAACCTGATTTCGCCCCTCCCTTGTTCAAGTCCCCTGAATAAATCAGATTTAACTTTGTTTGCATTTAACCTTACTGTGGTTCCAGTTTGTGCCAAAAGTATTGTACTGTTGCTATTTGCTGTGCTTAACCTTGTTTTACAGGGGGTCCCCAGGGTCAAGCCAGAGGAACCAGCTCTGGTGGTAAGTGCAAACAGAGTGGGTACTTGTATGGTGTACCAGGGGTATTGTGAAAGTGATTATAGTACAGTATTTAGGCCACTAGAAAGGAAAGAGGGGGTTAGAGTGACTCAGAGGGCTGTGCCTAGGTTAGCTTGACCACTACCAACCCTGACCTCTGGGTGGAGGCACCCGTTTCATTACCCAGACCCCTTAATCTGCAACTAGCCAAGCAGGCTGGGGTATTAGCCCTTGGGGTAGCGTCACGTAATGATTACATACCTGTAGAAGGTCTTATCCCCCTTCTTAACGGAGTTGGCTATCCTTTCCTTGGTTTGGGCCTTTGCTATTCTGACTGCCTTCCCTTCCTCTTTCGGCTTTAACTGATAAAGTTCTCTGTCCTGCGCCTTCTGTGTTTCCTTATATTTCCTGAATGCTATCCTTTTCTCCTTAACCTTTCCTGCCACCTCTTTGGAGAACCATAACATTTTTTCCCTTCGTTGTGATTTGTTGATTTGCTTCACACAAAGGATTGTTGCCTCTGTGGAGGAATAAGCGAGCAGCAAGGAGTGGCGCAAGCATGCGTTCACACAGACAAGGTAGTAAACGGCTGTACAAAACATGTAAGCTGCGTTGCCGCATGTGTCATTCCTGTAAGTTGTACCATACAAAATCAATTTTATTTTGCCACTCATATTGAAGTTGACAAGAAGATACAGGCATCTGAACTGAGTGGCTCCAGTGAACTGCATGACCGGTAGTTGTGGTCAGTGCGTTTCAGTGAAGCCACTCACTTCGGAGCAGGGAACGGACATTCATTTGGTTTCAGGCACACAATTATGTTTCTTGTCAGCACCTTTTATTTCTTTTTCTTTTAATGGAAATGACATTGGGACACTCGTAGGCTGGGATACCTGCAAGGGACTGCAGTACTGTTATGATGTGCATGACCATGCTGCAATGTTCACAGATCAAAAGTGAAGGAATGGAAATATCTTCAAGAGGGACTGAATGGGGAATAATTTCTTTTCATGTTGTGCGGTTGTGTTGGGGCCTGGACTACATACAGTGATGCAGTTGTCTAATATTGTCTAGGGGACACCAGCCAATCAAGTTACTAGCAATTTTCTTGCCATTGTATAATTACCAATATACCATTAGCATGCATTTCAGTACTACTATAAAAGGAGGAAGATAAAGCAACTAGCAGCATCAATGAATTTTAGAGAATGCAAGCAATCATAAAATGTGAGTGTTTAGCTGGAAATAATATGATGCAAAAATAGTTGACAGTGTCCCTTTAAAAAGAATACCTGCCTATAAGCAGCAGTTGTGGGAAGTGGTGCAGTCTGCCATGAATGCAGCCACTAACAGCCCCCCCCCCCACTATCAGTGCAAATTGTTTTAACTTTCTGTTTATGCCCTTCCTGTCTCTAGCACCCAGCTCGCTCAGGCACTCTCAACATGTGCTCCTGTGTGTTTCTGGGTGTGTGATATGAATTCATGGGCACTTGTACTTTTATTTTATTTATTTATTTATTTATTTATTTATTTATTTGATTAATTGCACAGGAATTACAAACCATTGAGTCTTAGACTCTTTTACAAAGGCTCCACGTCAGGATAACACATTATAGACAGAGGTACAATAACACAATGTGACTAGACATTATCTATACAAATTTAGGCAAGGTAATGAAATACAAAACAGTACACATAAAATACTAGCAGCATATTAGAGACAAAGGGAGGCTGGACAGAGGTCCATTGTCAAGGGTGGACGAGATCAGGTAATGGGAAGATGCTCAGGGAGGCAGGAACTAAGGGCATTTGCAGATGCGGGTTGAGTGGAGGTGGCTCTGGAGCACGGATTTGAAGAGCCCTAGTCTGTTTTCACTGGACACTGAAGCAGGGAGGGAGTTTAGCCAGGTTGGGACCCTGAAGAGGAAGGACCTCTGGGTCAAGGCAGTCCTGACTCTTGGTATGTGGAGCAAAGGTTTAGTGGCACTACGGGTGGGGAGGGCAAAGGGAGCAGGCTGGATCAGTACCGAAAGGCTGGGCAAGGCCAGACCACCCATTATTTTTTGGGTGAAAAGGCAGGTCTAGTACAGAAGTTGCTCCTCGAAATTGAACAGGTTAGCTAGTGAGTATAGCGTGCACGTGTGGGTGAGCCTAGGGCTGCTCGTGAGAAGGCGGCATGCTTTGTTGAGGAAAGTTTTGATTCTAAGGAGGGCTGTGTTAACAGCAGCCCCATAGACTAGAAGCCCATGATCAATGAGGGATCAGACTGAGGAGATAATAGCGAGCCTAAGGGCTTCAGGGGTGATGTAGTCACTATAACGGTAGAGAAGGCCAATGTGCGTATTGACAGATAAACATAAGAGGTGGACATGGAAGGACAGTGCCGGGTCGAAGGTTATGCCAAGATACTTGAAGCTGGTAACCTGTTCAAGTCTGTTGGTCAGTAGGTGTAGAGAGAAGCCACGCAACTTGTTCTGATGGTGGGAGAAGAGCATGGACTTTGTCTTCTTACGATTAAGCATGAGCTTGTGGTCTATGAACCAGGACTCTGCCTGGCTGAAAGATTTCTGGAGGGCATCTTGTAGGGAGCTAGGATCATGATGGGCGGAGAAAAGAACTGTGTCGCCGGTAGAAAGGAGGAGTCTCTCAGTGCAGGCAGCGGGAAGGGTGTTGACGTAGAGGCTAAAAAGCAGAGGACTGAGCCCTGGGGTATGCCAGAGAGAACTGGATGACAGCCAGAGAGGGTGTCATTTATTTTGACACACTGGGAGCGGTAGGAAAGGTAGTTGGCAAACTAGGTGTTGACACCCTGGGATAAACCTAGTTGTGCGAGGGTAGACAGGAGGAGGGGGTGGCTGACAGTGTCAAAAGCTATGGACAGATTTAGGAAGACCGCCCCAGCAAGGAGCCCACTGTCCAGAGCAGAGTGTAGGAAGTTGGAGAATTCCAAGAGGGCTGTGGTAGTGCTATGGCCTTGGCGAAAGCCATTCTGCTCCCCACAGAGAAGGTTGTGTGTGGAGAGGTATTTCTAGAGCTGGTCCGAGACTATTTTTTCTAAGGCTTTTGATAGGAGGAGAGGATAGAGATGGGGCGATAGTTACCTGGGAATGTATGGTCACCACCCTTATGAATAGGGGTAATAACTGTGGCTTTCCAACAGGAGGGAAACTGGCCAAGAGAGAGGCAGCGGTTAAAGAGGTCAGTGAGGGGGGAGAGCAGAACGTCCAGACTTGGCAAAGCATCTGAGATCCAGCGAATCATTACTGTGGCTGCGGAGCCATTTAGGACTTTTAGAGGTAGGGTTTTGCCTCTTGCACTGAGAGTGCTTGGAAATAGAAGGGTGGGTGAGGAAGGGAAGGGGTGGGGGGGAACAAGGTCAAAGAAGTTGGATGGGAGTACTGAGCTTAGATTAGAGAAGGTAGAATTGAGGGTTATGGCGATGCTCTGAGGATCAGTAGAGATGGTGCCATTGATGTTAAACTGGGACAGTGGAGGGGATACTTGATGTCCCAGAATCTGCAGGCAGAACCCCAAGAGGAGGTCAGTGAGGACGTGTAGTGATCGGCTTTGGCTTTACGGATGGCCTAGGTGCATTTATTATGAGTCTCCTAGTAGATTTGCCTATCAGAGGGCTTACCCAAGTTGAGGGCTCTGTGCCAGAGGTTGTCCCGGTAACGCATTGTCAAGTAAGGATTGTGTGATCCAGGGGGTATTTGGGTTTTTGACAACATGTTTAGTGAAGGGGGCGAATAGGTTGCAGGCTGTATTGAAGGAGCGGATAAAGTAACTGAGGGCAGCATCAATGTCAGGGGCATGGGTAATTGGGGTCCAGTCCCAATGAGCTAGGTAGGCTTTTAGCTGTTCCAGCCTACCTGGTTTGAGTCATCGCCGGAAGATAGTTTTGGGGGGGGGGGGGCTGCTTTTGAGCCTTTTCAGTCCAAAAGAAGATTAAAGGAGAGTGATCACTGAGGGTGTTAGGTAGGACTATTGTGTCAGTGATTTTGTGTGGATGATTGGGCAGAACATTAGTGGGGTTGATCCTAGTGGGCTGGGTTACCAATTGGGAGAGGTCAAGAGTGGCAATGGAGTCTTTGGTGTGGGCGGCAGAATTGATGAGCAGTTTATGTTGAGGTCACCCAGTACAATTTGATTGGCTTTAGACAGTAGCTGGGTGAGGTGATCGACTAGGGATTGGAGGGCTTGTTTCTGGTGGCGTGGGGGTATGTATGCAGCAGTGATATAGAGTGGAGCCCCAGATGGATCAGGAAAGACTTTGAGTGTGAGGGCTTGAGCACTGTGATCAAGTAGAGGGGTGGGAATGGTGTGTCCTTGGAGGGAGTCACTGAAGTAAATGGCAAAGCCACCCCTCCGTTTCCCAACCCTATCCTCCTGAAACAGGGTATAACCAGGGAGGGCGACAAAGGAGTTGGGGTGGTTTTTGATAGCCAGGTCTCAGCTAAAGCCAGGACATTGGTTTGGTGTTGTGCGATCCAGCCCTGGAGCCCATCAAACTTTTTTAGGAGGCTGCAGATATTCATAGTGGTGATGCGAGTGTTGGATGAGGGAGTGGGTGGGAAGGGGGCCCTAGATTGGGATGAATGTTACCTGACATGAAAAGGAGGAGGGATATCATTCTGAGGAGAGCCAGGTGTGTCCTGCGGTGAGTGGTAGCTGAGGTGAAGGAGTATGAATGTTTAGGAGGGCAAATGGTGATGGAGAGAGAGTGAAGGATGGTAAAAGCTGGGGAGGGGAGGGTACTGTGGGGCAGGGGAGGGGCGGTGATGGTAGGGGTGAGGCAGATGAAGAGAGGGGAGCAGCTAGGGGGTGGTTGGAGAAGTCTGATTGCTTGGAGGGTGGAGGGGTGGTGCATTGGGGGGTCGGGGTGATACAGTGGATAAGGAGGAGGAGGAGGAGTGCCAGGGGGACAAAGGCTGTGGGAGGGAGAGTGGGACGAGGAGGGGACATGGCTAGGTGTGCCTAAGCAATGGAGGAAGGGCAATAAGGATGCAATAAGGACACCAAGTAACGAAGCATTCAGGATGGCCCAGTGGTATGGACTTTGGTGGCAAGGGTACACAGTTCAAGCCCCACAGGGGGAAAGCAGACCAGTGGCAGGCAAAATTGGGAGGAGGAGAGAGTGAGAGCCAGGAAAGGAGCAAAAAAACAAGGTAAAATTGCTGCAAGGGATGGCAGGAGAGGAAGTTAGGATAGGGAACAGTGACAACTCCTAGTGGTCAAGGAGGGAAAAACAGAAGGTGGGGGGATAGAGTAGAAGGTGAGAGTAGAGCAGAAAGGGGTCTGCAACAAGTCAGGGAGAAGTGTAGAGTAAAAGTTGAAGGTGTAGTTTAAAAGTGTATGAGTAAACCGCTGCATATCTTTTATAAATATGTGCACTGAAATCCACATTCTGATACACAATATAAATATGTGGTGTTTGGTTGAATACTTGTGCAAATGAGACAAAGTACACATATGTTATAATGAAAATGTGGATGCTGTAAGACACATTCCAGCACTGCAAAAAGTACATTGGTAGAATTGTGAATACACTCGTAACTATCATGGATGTATGTACGTCCTTCTCCATTGCACACCTCTACAATGGGGGCAGGCATGGTCCATGAAACATCTTAGTCAGGGGTATTTCTAGCTCACTGTGAGTTCCCGTACAACCCTCAACTTGATGCTGTTTTGCTCTTCCCATGTTGGGATTCATTGTAATACCACAGGACCCTTGCCTTCAACAGACCGCAAACGCAGAGTGCCTTTGAGTACATCATCCATTACTGAACAATAAACTGTACAAGTAATGTATACAATCAGACACTCCATTTCATTCTGCATTTGGCTATGTTCCTGCAGGAACTCACTCCTCTTTCAGAGATAACTGTGCTTCCAGCGAGTACATGTTCAGCTCCTAACAATAATTGCTGTTAGTAATTTCTAGTTACCTGAGCAATTACTGTAGCAGTCCATTTTCTCCAGTCCTATGCTACATATCTGTATGTGAGCTTGACTCCCATATCCCCCTGTCCTTACTGGGGTCCCACACTGTATGCAATTAATTTTCAGTGCTTTAGTCTGCCTCTCAGCAGTCTGGTTATATTACCATGAAGGCTCAAGTCACCGTTCTCTGATTTCTCACACTATTCCATTTTACTTGAGGATTTCGGGGTAGGTGGTTGGGGGCTTGGTGCCTACTGGTGTGGCCATCCACCCAATACCTTCCTGCCTTAGCTTGAGTGAGGCACTACTTGACTAATAGACACACTTGTCCTTGTGTTCCAGAAGACTCCACCATTCACTATGCTCACACAGGCCCTTTTGCCTATGAAAAAGTCACAGTAAAAGCACTCGAGTAAGAAAAAACACAAAATAACTGCCAAAATGCCAAACTTTACTAACTGCTAGGCTAGAAAACCAACCCTTTTTGCCTATGAAGCTGTGTGGCCACTATTGCAATGAAGGGGTCTCTGTCTCAGGCCACCTTGCCCACAGAAACAGACAATGATGGCAGAAAAAGACCAAAGGTCCATCCAGTCATCCCGGAGTTCCCTATCTGCCCCAGGACTTATTGTCCATACAGGTGTTTTATCTCTCCCAGTCCACCCCCCCACTCTCTCCCTACTGCTGCTGACCTGAGCAACAACCAAGCCCCTCAGTCTTGAATGTTGGAGACGAGTCTGTTACCTTGTGTGGCAGCATTCCTTCCTGAAGAAGCCTAGCTTGTGTCTTTGGGTACTGAAAATTCTACACAAGCAATACTTCGAGACTGTCCCAGACCAAGATCCCCCGCAATGTCTTCCAGGGAACCCACCACAGGCCAACTGCCTATCAGGTTGTTTCCCATAAAGGGATACTTCTTTGTGGTTCCCACACTCTGCAAGTGGCGCTACTATATACTGGGTTATATGGTGATTCCCAATAAAGAATTACATCCAGGTCACTCCTGGGTCTCTATAGGCCAGAAAAGCTGCTCTCTGTCTGCTGCTAACTTACTTAGCCCGATGATGCGTTTTTTATTCCTAAGTTCCTCCCACAAACCTACTTCTAGAGGCCTGGCCCCACAGAGTCAGTTTCATGATGGACACACAAAGAGAACAGCCTCCTCAGCTAAGGGTTTGTACATTCCTCCCCCTAGAAAAATATTTTTTTTGTTATTTAGCTTTTTGGTCCCCGTCACCTTCTCCTGCCAACTGGCAATGGGGTCACATATGTATTTTACAGATTTTCTCCCCTGATCCCCCCCCCCGAGGCCCCAGCACATGGCTGTGCGAGCATGTGGAGGCACGCTTCGTACCCCCTAGCACCAGATCAGCCCCTTCCACCTCCTGATACTTTGCCACCCCCTCTCCACCCACGCTACCCACTGGACCTCCACCCGGTGGAAGCAGAACTACGGGAAGGGAAGCCAACCCACTCTCACTGCCCTCAGGAGAGGAGAGCTGCCCACTGGCATGCTCAATACTGCTCCGCCCTCCCTCCCCAACGCCGGCACCCCAAAGACCTGAGATCATTCCCAAACTCGAGTCACCAGCGTAGCATGAGGTAAGGTGCCAGTGCCTCAACCCTCTGCGCCACAGGGCTAGCTCCCCTAGAAAAATAATTTCTATTCTTAGAAATGGTAGGACAGGGCCAATGGCAATCTTCCTACGTGTCCCACAAGGGGGTTAGCTACTCAACCCTTCATCCAGCCACTGGCATTGGCACCTGTGGCATTATTTCTCCTGGGAGAAAATCCACCAAAAACAATGACAAAGAAAATAAATCAATAACACTGTCACCAATGACCTGCCCCTCCCCTCACAAATTCTACGTGACCCCCAGAACCACTGATACACAAAGACCTGCAGCACATCTCTTCCGGCCAAATCACCACTTGTCAAACAACTGAGGTTACCAACACCCCTATGCCATCACCAGGAATCCTGGAGCACCATGCTGGGTTCCTCTAGTGGTCCAGGATGTCCTACGCCTCCCTAACCCCTCCAGTTGGTAGACACAGTCCAGGTTTCCTCAAGGTTTCCCTACAAGTTACAAAACTGTGACAAAAGAAATGAAAGTATATTCAAAAGAAGCCAAGACACATTCATGAAATGTTTGTAGGTACATTAGAGAATGTCACTGTCAGCAGTCTTGTCATCACATAATAAGTCATCATACTGAAGTGTTGAAAGCTTAAAAGCTGTTTAACAAATCACACTTAATCAAAGCTGTGAATGTTTGCAAATGCTAAAAAAGCTGAACACTAAATGTAAAACCAAACTGAACTGAAGCCTCCAAATACAGTAGGTTTACAATTAAAACTGTTTATTTTGTTTGATGGTACTGGACTATATATATACAGTATATATATATGTGTGTGTGTATATATATATATATATATATATATATATATACCAAGATTCTGCTTGTATTGAATTGTAAGTTTTGTGCAAAGCCCAGAGCACGTTAATACACTTTGCACTTTATGAATGCCTTCATGAGTAACTGATGAATAAATAAAGGAACCCAGGTTTGATATAACGTCAGTGAGTGCTGAGTTTCTTTGTCTGCTGGGTACAAACCTTTGTCCATATGATAACCCTGCTGCCATGCAGGACAGCTTTTCTACATGTTAAAAGGAATATTTGGGTGCTGTAATAATATTAGGATGCTATGATGAACTCTGATGCTGTGATGAACACTCAGGTACTGTACTGAACACTTAGATAACAGTAATTATACAATGGCAAGAAAATTGCTAGTAACCTGATTGGCTGGTGACCCCTAGACACAGTGATGTTATTAGACAATAGCATCACTGTATCTAGCTCAGGCACCAACACGACCACACAACATGAAAAGAAATTTCTCCGCATTCAATACCTCTTGAAGCTATTTCCATTCCTTCACTTTTGATCTGTGAACACTGCAACATGGACATACACATCATAACAGTGCTGCAGTCCCTTGAAGATATCCCAGCCCACGAGTGTCCCATTGTCATGTCCATTAAAGGAAAAAGAAATGAAAGGTGCTGACAAGAGATGTAATTGTGTACCAGAAAAAAATGAATATCTGTTCTGTGCCCCGAAGCGAGCAGCTTCACTGAACCGCACTGACCGCAACTACCGATCGCGTGGTTCACTAGAGCCACTCAGTTCAAATGCTTGTATCTTTTTGTCAACTTCAATATAAGTTGCAAAATAAAATTGATTTTGTATGGTACAACTTACAGGAATGGCACACGACACAGCAACACAGCTTATATATTTTGTACAGCCATTTACTAATGTGGCTGTGTGTGTGCGCAGGCTGCGCCACTCGCCAGCCATTCCTCCACAGATCCTGACTAAACTCTCACTAAAAGGGAGGAGAAAACTGCATGCAAAACTGTGTAAATTGAAGTAGCTGGCCACAAAGAGTCCTCTATCTCTGTCTTGGTGTGTATGTGTGTGTGTGTTGGGGGTTGGGGGGGGAGAGTCAGTAACTACCACTGCCACAGGAAAACTGAAGAGGGGGGAGGACGCATTAAGCACCAGCACCACCTACCAGACTACTTTTCTTTGCACTTCTAAAATATGTCTTCTACACACATACACACACAAAAACAATAATGCAATAGAAACATAGAGATGTAGACTTTGATGGTAGATAAGGACCGCTTGGCCCACCTAGTCTGCCCATTTCCCTACCTATTTGATAAACTGCAGATTCTAGTTAACCAGCAGCCTACTTCCTCCTACCCCCCACTATAATTGCCTTATGTCTGTTCCATGCATTCTTAAATTCCCCCACTGTTTTTGACCAAACAACCTCCTCAGGAAGGTGGTTCCATGCATCCACCACTCTCTCCATGAAAAAATATTTCCTCACATCGTCCCTGAACTACCCCCCCCCGCTCTATTTTCAAATTGTGCCTCCTTGTTCTTTCACATTTCTTTTTCTGGAATATGCTCCCCTCTTGGACTTTGTTGAGTCCCTTGAGGTACTTGAAAGTTTCTCATGTCCCCCCTCTCCCTCCTTTTCTCAAGGGTATACACATTAAGCTCTTTAAGTTATTTCAAAATGAGTCATTGTATAATAGCAATAAGGCATTCAAGGGTGTGTGTTATTGTGTAATAACGTCACTCCTGGGGTGGTTGAATCACTCAGCTTCGCCTTGTGCTTCAACCCACCCCAGGAGTGACGTTATTACACTATAGCACACACCCTTTCGTGCCTTATTGCTTACTTATACCATGGACCCCAGACACTGACCACTCAGATAGGCAGGCTGGCACCTTACCTACATTAATTATCTACCGATAATCACTGCAAAAGGTGCCAGCCAGCCGCATCTCAATAACAAAAAAAAAAAAAAAAAGAGTAAAAAATCATTCCGAGCCACCATCTTCATTTCCTCAATAAACGTTGGTATAGTAACTAGCCCTCTACCTGTGCAACCACAACAACTAAAAAAACAACTTGTTTAACCAAGATATCACCCAGCAGCATTTTAATAACTCATTCACGTAAACCGACCACTTTACCCATCTAACTTGTACCTTGTTCTCCAGTGAACTCGCGCTTGCTCTCCACTTCATCCCCACTCCCTCTTCACTGCTCTGCCACTCTGCCTTATCCCATAATTTGTAAAAAAAAAAAAAAAAAAACAGCCACAAAAAAGCTCTATAATAAATTCCCCTCAACACCAATGTGGCCGCATACCCGGAAGCTAAACAGAAAACCACGATCTCTGATACCCCACTCTGCCCAGTCGCAGTACTGAACACATCTCGCACTCTGCCTATTTCAGCCTGACACTGGAACAAAAATGAAGCTTCACAGTCTCTCTCTCTCTCGCTCTCTGACCTGCACCCGGCTGCCCTCAGGAAAAAAACAGAATCTACCTGTCTGTATCACATTTCACTCCCTGTCCCTCATATTGAACTGCTCGCTCGCTCAGCACACCCGGCTCACTAAAACCCTCAAACTGCGATAATTCTATCAGCGTGGGGGGGAGCATCTTCTCAATATTCAACCCACTGTACCAACAAGGAACTATTTTTTGCAATGCAGCAATAAATTAAAATATAATTTCAAGTGATATAAAATACTATTTTTTTTTTTCACAAAAACTAAAATAAACAAGGTATAATCGCAATAAGCCACTCGGGGGATGTGGATTATCGGGAGATTTACCAAGGTTGGGGTGGATTTACCCACTCGGTTGCGCCTCGTGGGCAAACCACCCTAGTTATGGTAAATTCCCCAGTAACCCACACCCCCTCATGGCTTATTGCTTAAGTAATTCCCACATCCTGTCTTGTTAACAATTTCCCATACTGATATCCTGTATGGAGGAGACCCTAAGGGCCCAATCGACAATGGTCCAGAGATTTGCAAAACTCATGTGTAAATCCATCCTGGAGTTCCACACCTCCTAACTCCTATGCAGAATTTGTAATCCAGAATGCGAGAGGGTGTGAAGTACATATGCACAAAGGGGTGTGGAAATGCATGTAATGAGCAGTGGCCAGCTCCGTGAAAACAAGGCTACTCGCTGTGAGCAATATAGGGTCACAGATTTTCAGGTCAAGTTTAAACTTTAATTATAGGCCTGGCTCAGTATTTCTGCTCCTGTCATTTCTGTAGGTTGGAACTCTCTATTTAGCTCTCCTCCAAGTTTTTTCATATAACATAGATGTAGAGATATGCTTGCTTTTCCTAAGTCTAGTGTAATGATACAATGCATTCTTGAACCATATCTAGGAACAGACCAGATAAGTGGTACTGAATATGCATAAACAAGTACGTAATAAGCAATATTAATTTTGCTCAGTGGAGGTTTATGAAACAATAGTATCCCCTAGCATTTCTTGTGTAACCACCCTTTGGGTACCTACCAGTTAAATGTCTAGTGCTAGGGAGGAATTGGGAGTTGTGGTGCCTGCGAGTCTGGGAGGCAGGGCCTGCTTGCTGCCAGCAGGGGGCCCCTCCCTTGGGATATAAAAGAGAAGTGTTTTTGGTGCCAAGAGGAAAGGCGAGGGTGAGACCCAAGGAGCGAGGTGGGTTTTTAGCCCGCAAGGTCAGCTGGAGGGCTGTGGCGGGGCTGGGGTGGGCCACTTGCCACTCCAGCCCTCCACTCTCGAAAAGCCGTGATTTGAAAAGCGATGGTATGGGTTTGAAGTAAAGGGGAGCACTGGAGCAAAGAAAAGGTCTTGTTGGTGCAATTGGGAGCTGGAGCCCAGGGAGAAGAAAGAGAAATGGAGGCCCGCCAAGTGAACTCGACACCTTGACGGGGTAAGCACTGATGGGGCCTGTAACCTAAAGAAATGTTACCCTTTAGTGAGTTCAGCAGTGGGCCAGAATGTATCTTGAGAGCAGGCCCGCTATGGCAATGAGGCCTGGGGTGTAGCTTGGAAGTGGAAGCCCGAGCAGTTGAAGGTATAGTGGTGGCAGCACTACCCCTATTCCACAGGCTGGTGGCTGCTATAGAGTTGGGACTCCTTAGCTGAGCAGCCTGTGGAGGCAGAGAAAGTTCATTTGGGGGTATGATGTTTGGGACCCTAGTGGGGTGGCAGCCTGTCAGGTGCTCCAATGTGGCACTAGCAGATGTCCCCCTGATGAGTCAGTTCAGAGGTTGGAATTGCTGCATGAGCGGAAAGTGCAGGGAGTTACTGGGAAAAGGCTGGGGGTACACACAACTGCCCTGCATAGGGCCCAGCTGGCGTGCATTGGCATCAGTGATTGGATGTCTGAAAGGGTCTCTGGTGGTTCAGTTCTTTCTAATGGAACATTGAATGAAGTGTAATGAAGTGAAGATCTTAAAGTAAAGAATAAGCTCCATTTTGTATGGCAACCCCCCGGGGAAAGTTCAGACTGTTGAAAGGGCTGTGAGAGGAAAGGGGTCGGGACAATAGCAGCATCTTGTGCTATCATGCTCACTATGTAAAGTGAGTATTAAGAGGTTAAAAACTGGAAAGAAAGAGTGTGCCTGGGAAAGGCTGAGGAAGTGAGAAGTAATGGAATTAAGGTGCTGCTTGATTCTAGAAGTAGTGCTTAAGTGTGGCCTAGTTTTGGCCTGCCATGGTATTGCTGCCAGGAATTTAGCCTTCACAGCTTAAGGGAGGTCTGAATGAAATGAATCAGTCTGTCAGCTCCAGAAACTGTTGCAGTAATTTTCCAGCTATGCTGTGCAAGGAAACCCACTGAATGAAATGCCCCCATGCTCCATGTAGTGGTTGTTACTGTTCAAGGTTAATTAAACTGTTTTCTGCACTTTTGATTCTGGAGTGGACAATGAATTTAATCAGTGTGAATGTGCATACTTGCCTGCTAACCAATATTCCCCTGCAGGCTCATGGAAAACCCAGCAGCAGACTTTGTTCCCCTGTTACTGCAAATCCAGTTCACTACAAACCAACGAACCTAGAAACAAGCTATTTCTGTTTCTAATTCCTTGGACTGGGGTTGCTTAGGTTGCACTGTGCTCCCCTCCACCTTTACCATCTGGATACCCCTAGGCGAGGGTTACACTGTTACAGAACCAGTGTGTGTTTGACTGTACAGAACTAGGGCAGAGTTCAAACCCTATTTTGTTGACTTAGTCGAAAATATGTTTTTATCAAATGTTTCTAGCTGAAATTTAAGCAAAATTCAGCTTAGCTGTCTTAATGTCTGAAGACGTGAGATGAAAAATGTTTGCTCTGCAAAATGAACTTCATAAAAATACAACCATTTCTCGAGAGAGCTATGGTATTGATTAACATTCATCAATGCCATAAAAAATGATGATATTCTGAACATCTCATCAAGAAATGTGGTACAGTATGTCTGAACAGCAGTACTGTCAAGATGGTATTTCAACATCAAACGCCACCATCAACTATGGTGTTTTGAACATCCAACACCATCAAGATAATATTCTCAACATCTGATACTTTTATCATCACATCTTCTACAACCACACTTTTTTTTAACAGCCACTCAGCATTAAGGGACATCAGGAAAAAGACAACAACATGCAGAATCCTGTGTCGTGAGGCTGCCAGAATAGTGCAGTGGTAGGGAGTCTGACTTTAGTGTAGAAGGTTGAGGGTTTGAGCCTGGGTAAAGGGGTGAATTAAATGAACACCTGGTAACAGGATGGATAACCAACAATAAAGATGTTCACAGATAATGTGAAACTTTATGACACTAGCGATGCCCCCACCTGGACTACAGTATACAGTTCTGGAGACATTACCTTACCTACCTAAGGACATAGGGTAGAGGAGGAATTGTACAGGGATTGCTTCACATGTCCTATGAGGACAGGCTAAAGGACTTGAAGATGTACTACCTGGTGGAGAGAGGAGGGAGAGAATGAATATGATAAAGACATACAAGTATCTTACAGGGAAGAACAGAGTGCAGGAATACACTACTTTCCAGTGAAAAAGATGTTCCAGGATTAGGGGGCATGGGATGAATTGGAGGAAACCTGAGGAAGAATTTATTCATAGAAAGGGTGGTGGACAAGTGGAATACCCTGCCAGAGGAAGAGGTGGGGGGCTGAAACAATCACAGGATTCAAGAATGCATGGGATAGACATAAGGGAATTCTGGAGGTAAGGGGTAGGGGGCAACAGATTTCTAGAAAAACGTAAAGGGAATTTACAAGCTCAAATGGGCAGACTGGGTGGGACATAGGCCCTTATCTGCCACCAGTATCTATGTATCTACCATGCCTCAAACTCATAATGGAATAAGTCATTCAGGAGCAAGACTCCCACCAGCTCAAGACATCTACACCAGATTGGACAATCAAGGGAGAGAATGTCAGCAAGCATCACCCCCCCCCCAAAAAAAAAAACAGGTAAAAACAAGTGTTTGTCAATGACTGTAAGCCCATTGCCAATTAAACTCCCTAGCTAATGCCTCATCTTTAGCAAGAGACTAAAAGGGCTGTGAGTGAGATTTTACTGGGGAAGGGGTCTGTGGGTTCATCGAGTGGCTAATGTGAGTGCATGTTTTCATAAGAATTGTATAAACTGTTATCATCTTGGTTGTACACCAAGCTAAAATGAGATTGTTATACTGTAGGTATTAGCTAAAAAAGGAACTATTTCCAGCACCCCCTTTCCAGGGGGGAGCCTAAAGATGGTCAGTAATGTCATGTTCTTCTAACAAGAATACACTGGTACAAATGTATTTGAAAGAGACTGTTGCTTAATTACTTACTGATTGCTTATATGTCATCTTTTTCGTTTCCAGTCTGTCACTTTAAATAAAACCTACTGAATGGTATAGTATCTGTTTCTTATTATCTGTATGTCCTGTGAAACTCATGACATTGTGGGATTTATGTGAGGCCCAAACACTTGGATTAAGATTTTCTCTTGGGCTAGTATAAAGTACGTCTTGTGGCCTCCCACACATTTGGCTTCCAAGTGAAACCCCCTACAAATGGGAGTTCCCGAAAAGTCTTCCTTGAGCTTGCCTAAATGCTCACTGCCAGGCTGGTGTCCTGCATTTTAGCAGTTTAAATGTATTGCCAGAGTGCCTGTATAGCCTCTGTATACTGTCTCTTTAAGAGCTGCCTGGATTACAGTCACAATTAACCTGGGAGGGGACTGAGTGTTTCTATGCTAGAGTCCCACCTGGGTTGCTAAATAATTGCCTCCATTCTGCCATCGCTATTAGTGCAGAGGGAGCTCTGTTAGAAGATGTACTTGTTTGCTGATAATTTATTAGAATAGTAATAATATTGCAGTTTGTCTAACCTGCCTTCTTTGCAGCATGGGCATTTCTGTTTATCTCCACCATCTTGGTCGTGGACTGCTGAAATGGGCCAATCAGTACCTTTGGGGACTCTAAAATGGAGCCTGTCCCCAGGGGCTTTGTGGGAGCAACATTCTGTAGGAATTGTAGTTTTGGGCTTTTGGTGCCTAAATTAACCTGGAGGGAGAGTCCTTGTTGTGGCTGACAGAGAAATCAGCCAACTGAACCTTTGGATCCTGGGGAAAGTCCCAAGCTGCTTGCAGCTACTTTCAGTTTGAGTTGGAAAGTGAAAGGAGTAACAGCTCAAGCTAGTCCAGCAGTAATCCTGCATAGATTTGCGCGGGAGAACTGTGGAAGGGCTGAGTTTTGGCCTGCCTGTCTGCCTGCTGCCTCTGAGAGGAAAATTGAAGTTTATTCGGACTGAATCTGAATTGTGAGGATGATTTAAGCCACAGGACTGTGACCAAGCTTTAACCCGAAGAAGATAGAAGATTTACTGAATGCGGTTGGCCTGTCAGGATTTCTAGCCACCTTTGAACTCCCGGTTTGTGCAGAGACTCTGTAATTTTGACCGGATAGCAATCTGCCTGGCACAGTAGAATTTCTTACATGTAAATATGTTGTGTGCTGTTAGTGGGTCATGATTTGGTTCCCCACTGTGTGCTGAACTGTGTTTTGCTTACTGGAGGCTGCATCCAGCTCCAACTGACTAAATCCGTTTGCATCTCCATTTGGCCTGTGCCCTGCCACACTGGCCCAGCCAGACTATCCACTACACAGAGAAAGCAATCGATGAGAGACCTACCTGGGGATCAGCCCCCTACTCAACGCCTTGAATAGGAAGGATGCCTCGGTGATTCGTGTGGGCCCTGCTTCTCCTGCACTCCAGCTCAACAGCCTGCAGTCTCAATTTCGTCCTGCCTGCGTCCTGCATTGGGTATCATGAGTAAACATCAGGGTAGCTCCCTGCACCAACAGCTAAATCTAAAGTGTTGTCATCTGCTTGCTTTGTTGTCTTTTCCTTCACAAACTGAGCCCTCTGACTCCGGATTACAAATAGTGTGTATTGTGTATGCTGCTTTCTTCCACCACAGGGCCCCAACCAGCTACGATGCCGACCTACCCCGGGCAATGGTCCTGGCTAGACCACCTTTTTCCTACCTGGGCACCCAGAGTGTGTGAATGTATAGGGACTCTGAAATTCATGCATAACTGTCTGATTGATTTAGCCTTTAAGCCAATCAACCTGATTACGCCCCTCCCTTGTTCAAGTCCCCTGAATAAATCAGATCTAACTCTTTTTGCATTTAACCTAACTGTGGTTCCAGTTTGTGCCAAGAGTACTGTACTGTTGCTATTTGCTGTGCATAACATTGTTTTACAGGGGGTCCCCAGGGTTGAGCTGGAGAAACCAGCCCTGGTGGTTAAGTGCAAACAGTGTGGGTAATTGCATGGTGAATAAGGGTCATTGTGAAAGTGATTATTGTATATTGTTCCGGCCACTAGAAGGGAAAGAGGGGGGTTACAGTGTCCTGGAGGACTGTGCCCAGGTTAGCTTGACCACTAACAACCCTGACCTCCGGGTGGAGGCACCTGTTTCAGTACCCAAGCCCCTTAACCTGGTACTAGCCAAGCAGGCAGGGATAGTAGCCCTTGGGATAACGCCACCTAGGGGTTACTCAAGTTTGGGTTTTGGTAACTAAAATCAGGTCATAACTCTCACACCCCACAGAACACCCAATGACCAAATAAGGAAGTTATGTGCCGAGTAGCACAATGTTGAAAGGGCAGCAGTGAATAGGAGTCATGTAGAGCAGACAGAGGATGCTGAAAGACCCCCTGACAGTGTACCATTTGTAATGCCACTCTCACACATGCCCACTCAGCTCTCACCATCTAAATTACTAGTACTCGTGGACCTAAAGCTATACTGGATAATGAAACCCAGTATAAGGACATATTCAATCAGTCAATCAATCACTTTATTTAACCAGGCATAAACACCATTGAGCAAGCTCATTTTCAAGGTGGTCCTGGTGGTCCTTCAACCACTGCAAGCTGTAACAAATCTCACAAACCCCACGCAGACTAAACCACAGAATTGGTAACCATGCACTGATCGACTGGATCCTAGTTCATACGCCTGAAAGAATCCTGGCCTCAGGAGTACTAAGTGATTCAGTTAGTGACCGACTAGCTACCTACTGTCAATCGCACAAAAGTGTCCCCAAAAATTCCCCTCCCTGATTTATCACCTTCAGAAATTGCTCCAACCTTAACACTGTATCCTTTCTATATGACCTGTCCCTCATCAACTGGTCATTCCTAGACACAGCTCCAGAAGTCAACACCACCCTGGACTTCTGTATTAAGAATTTCACATCCGTTCTCGATAAGCATACCCCCTGCACACATGTAGGGATAAATGCAAGAAATACCACTGGCTCATGAGCAACATATTTGCCCTTATGTGTAGAAGGGACAAATCCTGGTCCAAATTTGAGCAATCTCACCACACCTCCGACTGGAACTCTTACAGGTCCCTAAAGAATGAGAGTAAGCAAATAATCCTGAGGGCCAAAAGCCAGTACTTAGAAACCCAACACATGCTGAATCTAAACAACCCTAAGAAGTTTTGGCAGTCAGTAAATTCCCTGTTAAATGCCCATTCCCAACCCCTACCAATCTCCATCGACCTTGACAGCATTAGACACACTGACCCTCCCAAAATTGCAAGCCTTTTCAAATATTTATTTTCTGATCTGCCCAAATATAAATCTTACAACCACTCTGCTCACAGACCCAACAACATCACTAGTGAGCCACACTGGCTCCTTTTCTACATAAAAAGGGTCACATGCCTTGAAGTCTGCAAACCTCTTGTTGCCCTAAAAATTGATAAATCCCCTGGCCCTTACAAACTCATCCCAAATTCCTGAGACTAGCCACTCCCATTACCAAACTCCTCAGCCTATCCTTCTCGTCCAGCAAAGTGCCTTAGCTTTGGAAAACGTCAATGGTTGTCCTACTCCACAAGAAGGGCAAAAAGACATCCCTCAAAAATTACCACCCGATCTCGATTTTGTCAGCTCTTGCCAAGCTGCAAGAGAAAATCATGCATAGCCAACTAGTTGGCTGCCTGCAGCAGCATGACCTCATCTGTCCTGAGCAACATGACTTCCATAAAGGGCACGGCAATGACACTGCCCTGATCAGGTTTACTGATGCCATTTATTATGCAATAGATAATGGCCTTGCAACTGGAACTGCATTTGTGGATCTGACCAAGGCTTTTGGTCAACCACAAAGTATTAACTTTCAGATTACTGGAACTTGGTCTTGGACCCTCGCTCTCACCTGGTTCACAGACTACCTGGGCTATAGGAAACAGGCCATCAAAATTGGAAACGTCCTATCCGAAGGAAAAAAAACATCACCAGCAGTGTCCCCCAAGGTTCTGTTTTAGGCTCTCTTCTTTTTTCCATCTACATAAATAACCTGTTAATGATCTGCAAGCCAGTGCATACCTTCCTTTACATAGACAACGCTGTTCTTTACACCCACAGCGATGACATCGGTATAATAAACCAAACACTCAGTAATAGCTTTGCAAGGCTACAGGAGTGGTTCTTTCAGGAAAAAATGGTCTTAAACCTCCCAAAAACTCAAGTCTATGTTGTTTGGCACCAGGCACAAACTAAACAACTTATCCCCTATGTTCGGCGTCAAAGCAGAAAATGAAATTTCTCTGGAGAAGACCATCCCCTTCAAGTACCTCGGAGTACACCTCGATCCCACAATGCCTTTTGAAACCCACCTTCAGCATACTACCATGCTTCTTTACCAGAAATTGGGCTCACTCTACGGGGTTCACCAGTTCCTATTACCTGAAACTAGTATCCGAATAGCACAAGCTAATCTTCTCCCCTCACTTAATTATGGCGCGGTTGTCGTCAATGCTGCCAGCAAAATAGGTATTACAAAAAAAAATAAAAATACAGTACCTTTTATCATAAAATTGCCAAATTTACCTGTGGCAGTGGGTTCAATGCCCATCACTGTCTCATGCTAAATGCCTAAAACTGGCTACCCCTTACTTCAAAGCTAACCTAACTCTTGCCACCCTCATTAAAAAAAACTTGCAATCTGGCACCCCTGCTTATCTAGCTAATGAAATCCCACTTGTTGATCTGACCACATCCCACTCTGCCTCTAACTGCAATATGGCAGTTCTCCTGTTTTGTACCAACATGGGACAATGCTCCTTTAGTTACCGAGCTGCCTCAGTATGGAACTCCATACCCCCGTCAAACAAACCCCTACGCTGTCAGCCTTTGCTAAGCTTTCAAAAGTTCATTACTCCTAATCCAATGCCTATAACTGTTTCGGCTAACCCCTCTCTCCCCTCCTCTCACTCCTATCTGCCCAAAGAGCATGAGCACTTGTTTGAATATCACCCCAGATATCATACACTCTATGTGTACTACTACTCCATTAACCTTACCAATTACCTCAATATCTCACTGCCTTCCCTCTTCATTGTACATTGCAAGTTTTTCATATGTATTCTGTATAGTAATTCATTACAACTCCTGTGTCTGCTACTAATCTTATTTGTAATTATATTCGTAAAATGTATGTAATGAGTATCTGAACCATGATGTACTACCTCTTATGTCTGTAAAGTATGAGAACCACAGGAGGCCGTTTACAGTTCAGCTTCTTTATTATAAATGCACAAGCATTTGCTGCTCAAGCTGTAAGCATGTGCTACACTCACATGTACAAACATGTGCCTCACTACATTACCTTCTATTGTATTGTATCGGTGCCATCTACTGTTATATCATTATACTACATCTCCCTTTTTTTTTTAGTTCAGTTCAGTTCTTTTATCAAAATCAAAAGATGGAAAAAAAAAAACAACTGTTGTTTGTAACCACAATTAGGGCCAGAGGTTACTAGCACTTAGCCCTGTTGGGGTCTGGTCTTTACCACCAATCCATACTGCATCCTCTTGTTCTTGTCCTACATATAATCTTGGTATTTTCTCGGAGCTTTGATCTCTCTGCCAGATTTTGTTGTTCTGGGTATCTTTTCTGGTGTCTGCACGGGCTGTGTATTTTCCTTGCAACTATCAGGTAGCTTAGCAGGTGCTGCCACATCAGGCTGAGCCACACCCTCTGAATGTTTCTCTGATATTGTAGGACTTGACTCCTCAAAGTAATCAAGGATCACAGCAGGGAAGTTTACCTTTTGTGTCTTCGTTAGATTTTTTCCTGTTTCTTCGGTACATTTTACATCAGGTGTAAGAACTATATACGATCTAGGTGAAATGTTCCTGGTGACCACAACTGCAGGTTGCCACTTCTCTGCACGTCTGATTCTTATTCAGTCTCCTTTTTGAATAACTGGCAACTCCAGTGCATGACGATCATGGTAGTAGTTTTTTTACTGTTTGCACAATACTTTTTGCTTGTCTGTTGGACTGTGGGAATCCTTGACTAAATGTGGAGTGTTTACATTCCCAGCTATCCACAAACATTCTGAACTCTGAACTAGAAAACTGTGGACCATTATCTGTCTGACGTTACCATATCTGGTATGCTATGTCTGGTAAACAGTGACTTCATGGCTGTAATAATGGTTTTGCTTGTAGACTCACTGAGTTTTGTTATTTCTGGGTATTTGGAATAATAGTCCACACAGAGAAGAAATTTGGTTCCATTGAATTGAAAGATGTCTGCTCCTCTTTTAGCCCAAAGTCTCTCTGGTATGTCATGAGACAACAGAGGTTCTTTAGGATTATTGTTTCCATTTGTATTGCAAACAACACATTGTAAAACTGTTTCTTTAATCTGTTTGGATATACCAGGCCAGTACAGTATATCTCGTGCTCTCTGTTTACACTTTACAATGCCAAGGTGGGCTTAGTGTATTTTTTGGTGTATCTGTTTCCTCATTTGTTGTGGAACTATCAGTTTTGCCCCTTTGAACAGTAGCTTGTCAAAGTATGTGATTTCCTCATGAAAAGTCCAATAGTTTCTGATTTCTAGCACCACTTTGTCCCTTTCTGTGGGATATCCATTTAGCACAACTGCTTTGAGCTGCTGTAGTGTCATGTCTTCATCTGGGGCTGACTGAAACTCTTGTAGTTTCTCTGCTGAAATACGTAGCTGAATAGTAAGCAGATATACTTCCAGTTCTTCATCTAGCAAATCTTCAGTCTCTTCTCTAAGATATATGCAATGTGCATGTCTTTCCCAGGCTTGTAATTAACTTGTAGACTGTACCTTTGCAACTGCATAAGCATCCTTTGTAGTCTTGGTGGTGCTTGAATTAAAGGTTTCCTGAATATTGCCTCTAATGGACGATGATCTGACTCTACCTACACTTGCTTCCCATACAAATATTGATGGAATTTCTCACATCTGTAGACAATCACTAAGAATTCTTTTTCAATTTGAGCATACCTTTTTGTGGCAGTCAGTAAGAGCTCTGGAACCATAGGCTACTGACTTTGCCTCTTGCATTATCACTGCTCCCAAGCCTTCCGAGCTGACATCCCCAGACAGTGTAACTGGTTTGTTTATGTCATAGAACTTAAGAACAGGTGCATTGGTTAACAAATTAGTGAGCTCTTGAAAGCTGTTTTTGTGCTGTTGCTCCCAGTGCCACTGGACCTTGTTCTCCAGCAGTTTCCTTAGTGGTGCACTTACTTCAGACACATTGGGAATACATTTCACTAAATACTGAATCATACCCATGAACCTCATTAGTCATCAGAGCTGGTTTACCCTCTGGCTCTGGCATCTGTTGAATAGTTCTCACTTTCTCAGGGTCTAGTTTTAAATCTTCACTGCTCAGAACATGACCTATGTAGCTTATTTCAGTCATTCTGATTTTGCACTTTTTTTTGTTCAGCTTCAGATTTTTACTTCTGGCTCTCTCCAGTAGTTGAATCAGTCTCTGATCATGTCGCTTCACATTTTCTCCCCAGACGAGTATATCATCAGTAATGTTCACTCCTCCTCCTAGGCCTTCCAGCATCTGTGCTATGATTTTCTGGAACTCCTCAGGCGCAGATGAGATGCAGAATGGAAGTCTCTTAAATCTGTACCTTCCAAATGGTGTATTAAATATACACAATCTGGAGCTTTATTTATTTATTTCAATCTAGGATTACAATACCTTTGAGCCGAGGCTCTTTTACAAAGGTTCCATGTCAGCGTGTGCAACAGTAATCATTTTTAGTTACAAACATATAGTCATTGACTTACAGACATGTAATGACCAGTACAAACACTTGAGCTATGAGCAGGACAAGGGAATGGGGGTGGGGAAGTGAGGGTGGAGATCGGGGGTAGGAGGTGCAGGGGGTAAGGGGAAGTACGGGATTTCATCAAACTGTATTTGTCAAAATCCTTGGTTTGCATCCAGTACTGAAAATACCTTAACACTTGGCATCCCAGCTGCTACTTCTTCCACTGTTCACAGGGGGTAGTGCTCTCTTTTTATTGCAAAGTTTAAGTCTTTTGGATCAATACAGATTCTGAGCTTATCAGGCTTTACTACTGTTACTGTGCTGTTAACCCAGTTTGTAAGCTCAGTTTGTTTAGCAATGCCATTTAATTTTTCCATTCTGTTAAGTTCTGCTTTGATTCTATCCTTCAGTGCTGCTGGCTCTTTCCTGGGTGGGTGTACAACATATTTAACAGTGGGGTCTATCTGGATATGGTGCTGTCCTGGTACAATTCTAAGACCTGTAAACAAGTCTTCATAGTTATCAAGTATGTCTCTTTCTCTGGGATCTACATTAAAATCCTTTTCAGCACGCCTAGCTGCAAGCATGTTGCATGACCCAGTATTGTTGGTGCATCTTGATCAATTACTTGTAACTGAATGTCATATTTCTGGCCTTTGTACTCATAGGAAAGCTCTTCAGGCCCTTTTGATATCATCTGATGCCCTGAGTAAGTAACTAGCTTGTACCTGGTCTTCCCCAACTTATCTTTCAAATTCAACATCTTAAACATTCGTGTTGATATGACATTACATTCTGTTCCAGTATCATACCTGAATTGAACTGCCTTGTTATTTATTCTAAGCGTTTCTGTCCAGTCTTTTTTGTTCTCAGTAACATCTTTAACATTAATAGCTCCAGTCTGCACTTTGCTCTCGTCTTTGCTTTCTTCTGTCTGAATTATTCCAATAAACGTTTCTGCTTCAGCATCTTTCTCATCTAACACATGTATTTTTCTAGGCTGAGCCTGAGGTTGCGTTCTATACATTTTTGCAAAGTGTCTTTTCTTGTGACAAGCTTTACACATTTGACCAAAGGCCGGACAGTTTTGTTTTTCATGTTTATAACCACAGATGCCACATTTGAATTCTTTTGTGTTTTCTTCTGTTTCTCTTGGGCTGCTCTTTTTAAATTTACCGTAGTCTGGTGTCACTTCCTTTAGCTTGTGGACTTGCATTTCTGCTTTGTCAATAAGCACTTTCATTTGGCTGTGACTAACCTCACTTGCCCGGCATATATGAATTGCTTTTTATAATGCACGGTCTGCTTCTCTAAGAAGTCTGCCTCTGACCTGATAATCTCTAATGACACACACAGTTCTGTCCCTTATAAGTGATTCAGTTAACTGCCCAAACTCACAACTCTTGTCCTTATTTTTAAGATCAGTCACTTAAGCATCTATTGTTTCCGATGGGCCTTGCACTCTGGTAAAGAACATGTGTCTAATATATGGCATATTCTTTCTGGGCTCACAGTACTGTAGAAACTTTGCTTTCAACACTGTTATCGTCTCTCTGTCCTCTGCATTAGTAAATTCAAAAATATTAAATACCTTTATCGCTTCTTCTCCAGCAAAATGCAAAAACATGGCACACTGTACCTTCTTAGACTTCTCTGCTATTTCACTTGCCGTTATGAACAGTTCAAATTTTTGCATTCGTGTTCTTCAGTTTTCTGTCAAATTGCCTTCTAGACACAAACTGTTTGGAGGTTTCAACTGCTCCATTTCTTCCTTTTTCTTTCTGCAGTTTTTTCTATTCTTCTGACACCATGTAAAGAATGTGAAACCACAGGAAACTGTTTACAGTTCAGCGTCTTTACTATAACTGCATGAGCATTTGCTGCTCAAGCTGTGAGCAGTGCTACACTCACATGTACAAACGTGTGCCTCACTACACTGCCTTCTACTGTTTTGTATTGGTGTCATCTACTGTTACACCATTATACTATAATGTCTGTGCTTTTGCACACGGGTCATGCCTGAAAAAGGCACTCATTGCCAGTGCACTTATCTGGGCAACAAAGTTAAATAAATAAATAAATAACCAGTGGAATTATGACAACTGGAGCAGGGGTATCAGCCACATGTGCTTGGCAGTTTTGGTGACATCCATGCGTGCCTAACTTCATGTCAGAGGAGACAGTGATCATTGCCATGGATGTCCACCAACACTACTTGACCCTGTTTGGAAATAGTACTTTAAAAAGAACACCTGCCTACAAGCAACTGCTGTCAGAGGTAGTACAGTCTGCCATTAATGCAGTCAATAACAGCACCCTCCACCATCAGTGCAAATTGTTTTTTAACTTTCTGTTTATACCCTTTCCTATCTCTAGCACTCCTCTTATTCAGGTGCTCCTAAGGTACACTGACGCCCTGCACCACCTACCTGCAGGAATTATCCTCCAGGGAGCCTTGGTTCCCCCAGGAGGGAATGGGGTAGGGGATATACCTGCAAGTCTCTATGTCTTGTCAGGAGGTACTGTGGTGGTGGTGTGGGGCCTGGATATACCAGGGTCCATCTTCACATGTATTGAAGCTTTTTTCCATGGTTTTCCTCCCAGTTCATGAGGGCATCAGCACACAAGGGGACCACTGCATGGGCGTGCATGATTAACTGTGAACCAGCTGTGTACCTGGATGACATACTCCCTCCCACTCTTCCTTATGCTTCACTGCCAACTGTGGTCAACCAAGTGGCAGCCTTGCAATGAAGACATCAACTCTACCTCCTGGAGGACAGCACCTCTGTGGTGCTGACTCTTCCTCTCCAAATGGTGCTCTGGTGACCTGAGCTTATTCACGAACCTGTGTCATGAGCATCAGGAGCAGTAGCTTCACCACATTGCTAATGAGATGGCTACCATTAGTACTACTGAGCACAACTGCACGACCTCCATGGTGTTCTGAAAAGAACTGCCGAACAGGTACTGTGCCTAACTAGCTACCAGTGGAGTGGGAGATGAGGATATTCATGATCTGACTATGGCAGAGGACATACGTTAGTAGCAGGCACACTTTGTTAGGTATCCAGTGATGGGAAGAGGATGACCCATATGAGATATGTAGTCAACTGAACTCCCTGCACAGATGTGCCATCACACGCTGTAGTGAGATATGGAAATGGATAAACAGTCTGATAACCCCTCCACTGACACAGGGGACAGGCTGAGTGGTGACTCCCCTCCCCCCCACAGACACATCATACAGTGAATATCCACCATGTCATTTGACATATGGTAGAGCCACACATGAGCTGTTACAGAGGTATACCAGTGCTAACAGTACACACCCTACATATTGCAAGTCAACAGACACCGAGTATCAGAGGTCCACAAAAGGCTGGAGGAGCACCTGATAACACCCTGTCCCAGTTCCAGGTACGGAGCCAGAGCTGTGGTGACAGCTGCATAATGGCACCAAGCCAGGAGGATATAGATTCCCCACACTCCTCTAGATGACAGCAATCCCTTGGATGGACCATTAGGGACTGTGTTTGCACCCAGTAGACACAGGAGGTAAGGCATGCAGCCACTGTTACTAGGAGAGGCAATAAACTGAACAGCAGAGGTTACAACAAGCAAGATGCGACTACACTGTGTTGCAGTAGATAGGCAGCCAGAATTTTGTTGTGTGCACAGTGGGGGCAGGTGTGCTGAACTAACTGGATGGCTTCTACACAGAGCTGACCCCATCATCCACACAGAACAGAGTGCTGGGTGTATGCAAATCTTGCTGTTAGGCTGTAGAAGGAGCTTCAGTGTCATGTCAGGTGTGCTTGAGCATAATCTAGCAGCTATCAGAGAAAGCCTAGACTACCAGCTGAGTCCTTCGGGGACACCAGGCTTAGAGACCACTGTGAATGCCAGTACCCAAACTGGTGATGAAGACAGCCCACCCATTCAAGGCACAAGTTGAATTCAGAAACTTGCAGGTGCTCAGGAGTGACACCGTCCTTCCCCCTTGGGAAGTGGAGGACAAAGACAATAGGTGGTACATGTCACAGTTCATGCATCCTTTAATCACCAGCCACAGAGTGAGCACTACTCTTGTGTAATCCGCAATATCACCAACCCACAACACCATTATGCACAGACCCAGCACATCACAACACAGCGCAAGGCACTATACACTCATGTTACATTTTGTAAGTGCACTTTATTAAAGAGCCGCTGACGACTCAAAGAAAACTTTGAAAAAACATAATATTTAGGTACAATTCAGCTTGTATTCCAAATATATTCTATAGATGTCTCCTCCCCATCTTTTATTACTGAGGAACTTTGCATGAATATATGATTTTTTATTGTTAGAGTTCATCTGCCTTTATAGCTTGCTCCCTATTTCAAGTCTTAATCCCCTGTTGTGACATCGCAATCTGTTGCCATGGGAGTAACTGTGATATCACAAGCAGTGGATTATGACCTCAGGTGGGGAGAAAGCAACAGGAATAGATGAACTCTTCAAGAACAGAGATCCTGTTTTCATGCAAATGGCCTCAGAAATAAATAATGGGGAGGAAAAATATGGAACTAATGTAAAATATAAACTAAACTGTGTCTAAACATTCTGTTTTATTCAAGTTATCCTGAAGGTGTCAGCTGATCTTTAAGTCATAATAGCACAATACACACAGTACACATCAGCACATACTCAAACACTTAGTCCCCCTCCCCCACACTACGTAGGTGAAATATGGTTCCACCACCCTGACGGGGCATGTCAGTCTTACTTTGTGCCCATCCTGATGGTGTTGGATGACATCACGAATGAAAAGGACTCCTGGATCCCGTGGTGGGCCCTTATCCTCCAAAGCATCCAGATCATCAGGTAAGGGCATATCAATCAATCAAATTTTTATCCAGGCAAGCACCACTGAGAAAAACTTATTTTCAAGATGGATCTGGGCATCATACAAAACATCGCCATAGGGAAAGGAGTACACACAATGTAAGTATTTGACTAATCATAACACAACAGTATTTAAAGCAAAATAAGATAAATAATGAGCAACATATATTAAAATGGCAAGTGCAAAAGGACAATAAACTATGATTAAGTGTACAAAAAATACAATAGTAGCACTGGTTATAATGACATAAAGGACCAAGGAGGACAAATAGGGGGAGGGTTTGTAGATCAGATGAGCTTAGAGCACCAGTAAGAAGGTTAGTAAAAAGATTACTAAAGTGGATAGCCAGAAATTGCCAAAATGAGGACCCTCCGTACTATGAGGACTCAAGGCAACAAACAGGGAACAAGTGCACGAGCCAAAGAACATCAAAAGGAGATCCTCTGCTCAATGAGGACAATAGGCAACAGTTAGGAAAAGCAGCTTGAGCATCAGGTTCTTTAGTGCCATAAATATCCTGCACATCATTCCTGAGGCCAGCAGGAGTGTACCTCCAGTCTTATCCAGTCATATGAAGTGCATTTTCACCATGCAGAAAATGCATGCTACCTCAAGTCAGTACGCTTCATTGTAATGTTCCTGTGCTTTGGTCTGTGGCAGCAGATACAGTATTATAAAGAATGTCTTCAGTGGATATCCACTGTCACTTTCAACACAAGTAAAAAAGTGTCTGTGTCATATTTGGTGTGTAATAGTTACATGAAGGCAGTGTATAATCGTGACTGTGGTATAATACATATGTACTTACTGAATGGTCACCCCTCTTTCTGGGCCAGTGCCTGCTACCGTACATACCACCTAGACTGCTCAAGTATGTAGGTATGTATTGAACCAGGGAACTTGGCAAAAACATGGGTAATATAGCCTGTCACATCACACCACTGGCATGTTCAAGCTGTGAAACATCTTCCTCTGCCTGTAAATTTCCTCCCACTTTGATGGTGCCACTTAGATGACATGGATACAGTCGATGGCACTAAGTATAATAAGCATGCCAGCAATACCATTGAACATTTAATCTGTTTTGTGTATTTGAGAACTTGATGTTGTCCTTAGCATGTGTTAACATTGCATTTGTCATCTGCTAGAGGCACCTGGATACAGATGACTGTCTCAGCCTAGTAACATCCCCTGTGAAGTGCTGGAATGACCCTGTGGCATAAAATGCCAGTGCAGACAGCACACTAGTGTAGGTATCAATTGCACGACTCCTCTGTGTATGAGTTTGGATGAGTTTGCAGTGGGAGCTCATGAGGGTGTACATTTCATCAGTCATGGCGTGGTCAAATGCCCAATATACTGGTGCTCAGTAATTGTTGCATGGTCCAGTCTGGGTCTATACGCATGCACGAACCACTCTTGGGGTATCCTCTCCAGCTCGTACTCCTATTGCATCTCTACCAACACTAGATTAGTCAGTGACCATGGAAGTAGTGTCTTTGGGCTGACCAAAGGCAGTCACAGTACACAGCATGCACACAGAGCACTCTGGAAACACAGCCACATATGTCAGTGTTGAGCAGTCCCAAGGCCAGCTGGGGTATGTACCTGTCCTATACAGCTATGGATTTACCAGTGTTTGTTAAGGTGGTGGGGGGCACTAATGTGAACACTCTGCACTGCGGCTCTGTCATGCACCACCATGGGAAGGGCCAAGAGAATGCTACCAAGGTGCAGCACCACACGCCCTCCAGTTATCACCTTGGTGCCCTGACCCAAGGGGCCATGGGTACAAGGATAGGGGGGGGATTTATCAGAGGGTGGTGGATCCCGATTGTGTAAATATTATCCAGTAATTAGTATTGTTGTTGTTCTGAGCATGATTTAGCATCTTGTGTCTGAGGTCCCCTCTATATATAATTTCAGACCACTCTACACAGTCTGTGGGCCATCCATCTCTGGCAGGGGGCCTCAAGGATGAGCATGAGAAGAACAATAGATGGAGGAAGGAAGAGGACAAACTGGAGGACACCAAAAAGGTTGCGGCAACAGAGGTGCTTCTCTTTTAATTCAGGAACATCTGGTTCTGTGTCATAATGGCGACTGCGGAACAGCGATCACCGTTAGGGCACATGTACATAACTGAAAATGAATTTTGGCAATGCATACTCACGGCAAATGGGAAAAGAGCACCTGAGATCAATGGGTTTCCTTTTCATGCAGGGGGCTGTGCCCCTCACCCCTAAGGACTGTCAACTCCAGAGGGTGCATTTTGGGGGGTGAAAATCTAACAAAGAAAAGCTGCCTGCCAGCAAAAATGAAACGCACCACGCTGGACCTGAACTCTGCACCTCCCAGCTGACCACCTCCCACCACGTTAGTGGACCAACAACAGCTGCCTGCCACCCCCTCACATACTTTCCTCCCTGCCCCCCATGCATGTGTGTGCATGTGCTTCCCTGTGCCCTACCTCACCCACCCAGGTATCAGTGGCCCCTTGCCAGGTAGCCCTGAACACAGATGCCGTAATTGAGTCATCGTTTTTGTAAGTGCTCAATTGTGGTCGCCTTGTTCACAGGTTGCTGGAATGCCCAAACTCCATCTTCCCCATTGAAGGAGGAAGTATCTAGTGAATGCCTCCAGTGGGAGAAGATGCAGTGTTATCTACCATTGCAGCTGGTAGCCACTACTGTTGCTGGTATGATGCCCAGTTACCTTGTGGATATGGATGGATAGGCACCGATGTAACAATTTCTAGTATCTGGGAGAAAGATCCATGTGGCTACCCTAACTGTTTGCACAATTCCATTTACATTAAATAAAGTTTTATTTTTGGAACATATACTCTTTGTCTGTTTCTTGCTTATTGTGCATGCAGTATGCATTGTCTGACTGTGATATATGGTGGGGAGCACATAACATTGCATTGTGATGGTTAACCCACACATATAAGCTAAGACATGTGGGGGCACTGGGTTTCAGTTATGAACATATGAAACTGCCAGCAGAAACAGGCCTCATGTTCTATTGAGTCTGCTCGAGTGTGCAGCTAGCACCTCATCACGCAGCTGCCCCTCCCACCCCCCTTCCCAGTATCACTTCCCCTTACCCTGTCCCAACCCCTCTTTAAACTGCCCACCATCTTAGAGGACACTATCTTGTCTGGTAAGGTGTTCCATTTGTCCACCACTCTTTCCGTGAAAATATGTCTCCTCATCTCCCTCTTGAATCTTCCCCCCTCCAATCTCATTCCATGCCCTCTCGTGTCCCTCCCCCTTCTCATGTGAAAAATGCCTTCTGTGTTGGACTTGTTTATCCTCTTCAGTTACTTAAAGGTCTCGATCTTATCCCCCTCTATCCTTCCTCTCCTCCAGTGAATACATATTCATCTCTCCCAGCCTGTCCTCGTAGGGCTTGCTCTCCAATCCCTGGATCATCTTTGTGGCTCTATGCTGCACCCCCTCCAACAATCTGATGTCTTTCTTCAGGAATGGGCACCAGTACTGCACACAGTACTCCTGGTGGGGCCTGACCAATGACCTATACAGGGGCAGTATAACCTCCCTCCTTCTGGAGGAGATCCCTCTTGCAATACACCCCAGCATTTTGTTGGCTTTTGTTGCCGCCTTCCTGCATGGAGCAGAGTTGTTCATGATCCCCGTAATGATCGCTCCTAAGTCCTTCTCCTCTGTGGAGCTCACCAACTGTACACCATTCAAGTGATAATCTCTCCCCTGGTTCCTGGCTCTTAAGTGCATAACCTTGCACTTCCTGGCATTGAACCCCGACTGCCATGTTTCCGCCCACTCCTGAGGCTTAGTCAGGTCCTCTTGCAATCCCTTCCACCCCTCCGTGTCATCAACCACAGCTCCCATCTTGGTATTGTTGAGACTGGGTCCCACACCCCTTGCAATCTCATGCACATGCCAGTGACGGATGTGTCATCATTACTGTGATATTGCTGTATTGCATTAACATGTAGTAATAGGTACCCACCATACAAATGTGGATACTAGGGATTATGCTTGCTATTGTATAAGCTATGTTATATACACTTATTTTGCAGTGTTATTTCCTTATTTGTTCTATGCAATATCATATATATGAAAGACAAAGAACCTCTGTGCTCAAACACTGAGGTATGGGTTACCCCAAAGGGCATTTGGCTGGGAAGCCAAGTTTCAAGAAAATATAAAATCACACATGCCCACACAATGCAAAGCATCATGGGCTGCATATGCAAATCACCACAGAATGTTATGCTGGTTCAACTTTAAGCAGAATTGCATGGTGTAAATACAGTACAAACACAGTTTGTTGCTTGTCTTCCCTCCCGGACGCTCCTATGTAAGATGAAGAAAACAGACAAAAATGACTATAAAAAGAAACAGGGGAAAGACTATCAATAGAAGAAATAAAGGGGCCAAAATGAACTGCCATTTAAGGAAATAAAAAAAAAACCTATTATTTAGAAAAAAAGATAAACATACAGAAAACTACCAGATACTGAAACTTACTGTACCACTTTAAACATACTGGGGGAGCAAAGTAGATTGTTTATGTACAATAAATGATTAGTCTTCTCCACATTTAAGGTATTTAATGAATGCCTATAAAATAAAAACTCAAGATACAAATATAACCAATTGAAAAAAAAAAATACAGAAAGACCCACTCAGAAGTAACAGTACAGATGGCTGTAGATGAGGTCACTCAGTCTGTTCTTTAGACAGACGGTTCAACATGCTGTTGCTTACCCTTTGGTGTATTTTTTATTTAACTGTTGGGTTAGGTCTCAACTGGAGGGACACTGGGGCTAAGTGTATATAATGCAGTTTATTGGGGCCCATTTACTTGAACAAACAAACAGATGAACCATATTGCTCCTCTCGTTGGCAGTCCTGCAGAGATGCTGGCATGTGGGCTTGTCTCTGATGACCTGGGTTTTACCTCTAGCATCTCAAACTTTGTCATCACTGATTAGCTGTTTGTTCACTTTATAGCCAAGCTACAGATGAAAAAAAATGTCCTTATTTTCACCAGGAGGTCTGAATAAGAGAATGATTGTTCCAAGCCCCACAACAACCTCTCCCCCACCAACATACACACAAGGGGAAGGGAGGCAGCCCAGTGCTCCACACTGCTGAAACAAATAAAAAATAGAAATAAATTGGTAGAACTTGCACCAAAACCACCGGCACACATGGAACGAATTCGCAGTATGTGGTGCTCAGTCTCTACACACACAGCATGTTATCCGACTGCAAAGGGACCCTCCAGTTACTGTACGTGAGAATATTACAGTCCTCTCACTACTAAACAGTCTGTGTCATAAACAAGTGTTTTTTTTTTCTCTCATATAACCAGCACTGTCTCTGGCATCTGTCTCTGTCTCATACATTTACAGTATGTGCACCTGCCTAAAATATTCAGACACTGGAATGTATCCAACAGTGTTTTCTTTAGCCAGGCTTTGGTACTGAACATGTTCCGATATTCAACCCGATTTCCAAATACATATTGTAGATATCGTTTCTTCATGTCCACTGAAGTTTCACTTGTTGATACAAGGATGGAAATGAGAAAGGAAAATGTGGGCGCACCGGAATTTGAACTCCGGACCTCTGGTATGCAGTTCCAGCGCTCTAACCATTAAGCTACAGGCCCACTGGTTACAGCGTCCGAAGAACTTCCTATTTCACAGTCACACATTCCTTTTTCTCTAGTGTTGCTTAATCTGCAACCAGAAACCAATTTAGAAATTCCACTACTTCTCAGTGCAGTTTAACCCCTGCAAGGTATATAGTTTAACGCTGTAACCAGTGGGCCTGTAGCTTAATGGTTAGAGCGCTGGAACGGCATACCAGAGGTACGGAGTTCAAATCCCGGTGCGCCCACATTTTCCTTTCTCATTTCCATCCTTGGTTTAAAAAAACTATATACCTTGCAGGGGTTAAACTGCACTGAGAAGTAGTGGAATTTCTAAATTGGTTTCTGGTTGCAGATTAAGCAACACTAGAGAAAGATATGTGACTGTGAAATAGGAAGTTCTTCGGACGCTGTAACCCAGTGGGCCTGTAGCTTAATGGTTAGAGAAGGCTGGAGCGGCATACCAGGGTCGGGAGTTCAAATCCCGGTGCGCCCACATTTTCCTTTCTCATTTCCATCCTTGGTTTAAAAAAACTATATACCTTGCAGGGGTTAAACTGCACTGAGAAGTAGTGGAATTTCTAACTTGTTGATACAGTAATGTTTCTTATTTCTTCCGCTGTAAAAAGGCAGATGTAAATAAAATAAATGCAGCTTTGCTACAGTATGCATTAGCTGAGATCTCATCTTACTGGAATGCAATAATGACGAAATGTGGGGCAAAATTAAAGCCACTATAGTCAAAACTAATAATAGATATACTGTATATTATGTTTGAAAAACACATAACTCAGGGGTTACAATTTATGCCCTTTGGCTGCCATTAGTCCCTCACCAATGCTGTGTGGCATATAAGAGTAAAACACGCGTCACTAGTTTTCCCGTACTGTATGTATTCATTCACCACAACTTATTGCAAGCAATGGGCCATGTTAATTGTAACTTTAAATATTATAGCCAGTACTTTATTTCAGGTGCTTATAGCCAATTGTAGCAGGCAAAAGAATGATACGTCATATGCATCCTGTTAGCACGGTCACAGGAGGATAGTTCACATAACCTTTATTTCTTTCATTGGTGCCATTTATCACAATGCTCCCCACCCCCACCCCAGACAAAATGTAAATGAAGTATGTGCAGTTTCAGCATACTACAGTTTTACAGAAGACCACTAATTCTGTTAGCCTTGATTAGCCTTGCAGGCTTTCCCCATACAGGCCGTCTGTCTTACATCATTTTCGCAAATGGAAGGAAAATTAGAAAAAAATGAGTGATGTGAACTGATATTCCCTTCTGAGGTCATTCATTGCTACATGTTACAGTTTTAAGGGTTATCAGGTTATGGTAATGCAATCTGTGAAAGAAAAAAGAATTGTTGATTTTTTTTTAAACAGTACAATGGCATTATTACTGTATGTCACACCTTCACTTGCAAAACAAAAATGATTATAAGTCAGGAAGAAATCAATGTCTCTTGCAAAATAAAGTTTAAGAAAATTGTTGTATACCGTCAGACTCAAAATGATTTCCTCTTACTAGCATACCCAAGTAATCATAATCACAGCCTGGACTCTAGCTGAATATTCTAACAATTGACTCTTTTGCTAGATCCCCCTTCTTGAACTGCAATATAATTGCAGCTGTTAATGAGCTGATAATCACACCAGGCCACCTGGAACACTGAGGGAGATTAGCATAGGGACTACAGCCTGCTAAAGTAGGGGATTGAACTCTACACCAGTCAAAATGAATACGTAGAGGGTTTGCTGCACTAGCGCTTGCCAATCTGCACTAAGACCTGAGATAGTAAAACAATATTAAAACTGACCCATGGTTTAAATTCCAGGCTGTAGTGTGTAAAGGTCTGCTTGATTCTGACTAAACAAAAGATTTATTTTATTTAACATCTCTCTGTAGCTTCCTTGCCAACAAAACCGCAGACTGGACTTGATTCATTGATTAAATGACCTCCCTTCTCCTTCTGCATTCCCCTATTCCAACAGAGGCAAAGAACAGACTACTGGCAGTACCAATAAATAAATGTTTCTGTACTTGAAGTACACATCTTACATAAAAAAAATAAAAGTGCAGCCCAGTCTCCTGTGGCTCAGTACTTATAATGGGTAGGGGGATCTGTTTTAAGATAAAGAGTAGGGCCCAGGCAGCTCACACTGCTCATAAATGGATGCATTCCAACATTGATTATGATCAGAACTTTTATGCAGGATTAAGAGTTCAATCTTCAAGCAGATATGAACACACTGCTGTCTTGCAAGTCAAAGCCTGTAAGAATGACAAAACTAAGAACTTCAATGTCCAAAGTCACAGTGGTGTACTCTGCAGTCACTGGTGGGGGTGGGGTGATGAACAGAACAATGAGCTGTTTAAGGAAAATGTTAGAAGATCTGAGGAATTCAACACACCACTTCCCCAACTCCTCACTTTACAGGCAACAATGATCCTGCTTTGGGGGAGGAAGCTGTAGAGGGAGGAGAGAGGTGTTTTTTTTTTCCATCTCTAGCCTGTCTTTTTCACCCTTTCAATAATCATTGGGGAACAGTCTAGTCTTTTGCAAGTCTTCATTATTTTTCCACAGGCAATAGATGTGAAAAAGAATGCAGTGATTATATTTAAGAAATCATGAACATACAAAAAAGCATCAAGTTGTTTTTACTCATATGTGTAGATGCTGAAAATGTACCCTTCCATTTCTGTAGAAAATTGGCTATATTTTTGTTGTGATTTTGTATTGTACATATAAAACAAAACAAAAGATTATTCACCCATTCAGAAAATGCAAAATATTTTGCAATAAAACTATGAACACCATTTACTAAAACCCAGTTTCATGCTTAGTTAGAAATGGAGTTCATCCCTCAACTGCACCACATGCTCAGTTCCTGACCTTGGACTACATAGATACATAGACAGTGTCGGCAGATAAGGGCCTATGGCCCACACAATCTGCCCATTTGAGCTTGTAAGTTCAGTTTATGTTTTCCTAGAAGTCTGTTGCCTCTTACCCCTGACCTCCAGAATTCCTTTATGTCTATCCCATGCATTCTTAAATCCGTGATTGTTTCAGCCCCCACCACTTCCTCTGGCAGGGTGTTCCACTTGTCCACCACCAGTTCTGTGAAGAAATTCTTCCTCACGTTTCCTCTGAATTGTCCTCCCTCCAACTTCATCCCATGCCCTCTAGTCCTGGAACATCTTTTTCGCTTAAAAATAGTGTATTCCTGCACCCTGTTCCTCCCTATAAGATACTTGTATGTCTCTATCATATCCCCTCTCTCCCTCCACTCCTCTAGGGAATACATGTTCAGTTCCTTCAACCTGTCTTCATAGAACTTGTGATGCAATCCATGCACCATCTTTGTTGCCCTCCTCTGAACCTTCTCTACCCTGTCTATGTCCTTACGTAGGTATGGTCTCCAGAACTGTACACTGTACTCTAGGTGGGGCCTCACTAGTGTCTTGTATAGTGGAATTATGACCTCCCTTTTCCTGCTGGTGATGCCCCTGCTTATGCATCCCAGCATCCTATTTGCTTTACCTGCTGCCTTGTCACACTGTTTCCTACCTTAAGGTCATCAGAGATGATAACCCCAAGATCCCTTTCCTGCTTGGTGCATGCTATATCCTCACCCCCAACTGATATATTGTTGCCAGGGTTTTGTGCCCCATATGCATTATCTTGCACTTCTTTGCATTGAATTTCAACTGCCAAACCCCTGACCATTCTTCAAGTTTCTGCAGGTCCCTTCTCATTCTGTCTACACTGTCTGGTGTGTCTACTGTGTTACAGAGCTTTGTGTAATCAGCGAACAGTGAAATTCTGCCTTCTAGGTCCTGCGCAATGTCACTGATGAAGATGTTCAGTAGGACCGGTCCCAGCACTGATCCCTGTGGTACCCCACTGGTCACTCTTCCCTCTGTGGAGTGACAGCCATTTACCAACACTCTCTGTGTCCTGCCACCCAGCCAGTTACCTACCCACCACACTACTGTCCTGCCCACACACATATTCCCCAGTTTGTGTAATAGTCTTCTATGTGGCACAGTGTCAAAAAGGCCTTGCTGAAGTCCAGATAGGCCATGTCCACTGCCCTCCCCTGATCCACCTCCCTAGTCGCCCAGTCAAAAAATTCAACAAGATTGGTCTGACATGACCTCCTCCTGGTGAAACCATGCTGCCTTGGGTCCTGTAGTCCAATGACAACCAGATGTTCCACCAATCTCTCCTTCAGTAGAGCTTCCATGATCTTCCCCACTACCGAGGTGAGGCTGACTGGTTTGTAGTTCCCTGCTTCCTCTTTGTTCCCACTTTTGTATAAGGGACTACATCTGCTGTCCTCAGTCTTTGGGTACCTCCCTGTTTCCAGTGATCGGCTAAACAGGATAGCCAGAGGTTCAGCCACCACCTCTTAGTTCTTTAAGGACCTGGAGTGCACCCATCTGGCCCCATTGCTTTATCAACTCTTATTACTTCCAGTTCCTTCAGGACCCTTTCGTGTAAAGGGACTTGTGTCCATTCTGCACCATTCTCACCTTGTACTCCTTCACCCATTACCCTCCTCTTCCTCAGTAAAGACTGAGCAGGAAATACCTGTTCAATATGTCAGCTTTACTGTTGTCATCCTCCACGCGCCCCCATCCTCCCCTTCAGTCTCACTATCCCTCCTTTGCCTTTCTTTTTCACTTATGTACCTGTAAAGGTTTGTCCCTCTACCCACTGATTTTGCAATGTGTTCTTCTGTCTGAGCTTTGGCTTCCCACTGACCTCCCGCCTCCTTTGCTTCTCCTGGTACTTCTCCCTATCCCTTCTGCCTGTGTCTTTTGTATTGCCTGAATGCAATCTTTTTGGCTTTCACTTTCTTTGCTATCTCTTTGGAAAACCATAATGGTCTCCTCTTCCTTTTCCTCTTGCTATCCTGCTTAATGCATAATTCTGTTGTTCTTGTAATCCCCATTTTAAATACTGCCCACTGTTCCTCAACCCCTGATTCCTGCCCCACTCCCCTTAATGCTTCTTTCAAGTATCTCCCCATTTTCCCAAAGTCTTCCCCCCCTAAAATCCAGGATACGTGTTTTTGTGTGGTTTGGTTCTGCTCTTTCTGTGATTTCAAACCACAATGACTGGTGGTCACTGTTCCCCAGGTGCTCCCCCACTGTTACCCCATCACATTGTCCCTGTTTGTGAGCATAAGGTCCAGTATTGCCTTCTGCCGAGTTGGTTCCATGACCAGTTGCTTGAGGAAGGCACCCTGAAGAGAGTCAGGATAAATCTGCTCCTAGTTGATGCTGCTGCTGGGATGCTCCAGTCCACGTCTGGAATTGAAGTCTCCAACCAGTACTACCTCACCCTTGTCTGCCATCCTTTGGATGGCCAGCATCAACTCCTATCTGTTTCTTCCTCCTGGGCTGGTGGTCTATAGACCACACCTGTGCGGATGGCTGTCCCCATTTTCCTTTCCAGCTTAATCCACAGTATCTCTCCCCATTTTATTCCTCCTGGATCTCTGTGGCCCTTATGTCATTTTTCACATACAGTGCCACTCCTCCTCCCTCCTGCCTGCTCTGTCTCTTCTGAATATGTTGTAGCCAGGTATGACCATCTCCCAGTCGTGGTTATCATTACACCAGGTTTCAGTGATGGCCACAATGTCCAGGTCTGACTGCACCATGACAGCCTCAGATCTTCCTTCTTGTTGCTAAGGCTCCTGGCGTTTGCACATGGCTTTCATGATTTGACCTCCTAGACTGTTTCGCTGTTCTACTCCAGCCCCTTCCTTGGTTGTCCTTTATTCCTGGTTCTCCTTGTTGTCTGCCCTTCTGCTGAATTTTGCCCCTTTTCTGCCTATCCACCTCTTGGGCGCTAATCTCCATCTTTTGCACATTGCTTTGTAGAGATAGCCAGTCCTCTGGTTCACTGGTTCCACTGCTAGCTGTGGGGGTGAGCAAGTAGGTACCCTCCTTGCTGGCCTGCTACCCCCTTTTGCTAGTTTAAATGCTTGTCAATGTAGCATTTAAACTTATCATTGAGTGCTTGATTCCCTCCAGGATGGATGCAGGCTGTCAGGCTTGAACAAACCTCCATCCCTCCTGGTGGGTCCCCAGTCACCAATGAATCCAAACCCTTCCTCACAGCACCAGTTCTTCAACCATGAGTTAAAGTTCCTGGTGCATGCACTCTATGCTCTCCCTTGCCTCTATGAGGTAATACTTCTGAGAAAGTGACAGAAGTAGCTACTGCTGAGACCCTCCCAATTTCCTAAACTCTTCCTGAACTTCTTTGGCTCCCCATTTGCCAGGTCATTAGTACCTAGGTGGATAATGACATCCAGCTCACCCTCCCGTCTTGCCTTCCCAGTGATCCCCAGGATCTTCTTTCCATCCCTCCATGCCGTGGCACCTGGTAGGCACCTCACCTCCCTGTCCTCCCCCTCCTGTGTTCCTAGCTGGATCCCTCTTATGATGGAGTCCCCCACTAGGATTCACTTCCTCCTCCTCTGGGGTCCACTGCTTTCCCTGCTGAGGTCACCTCCTTGCCTAACATCTACATCCTTTCCTTCCACTTCTCTGGGTACCTCCTCATGTTGCCAGTCCACCCAGCTTTGTTAATGTGCTAAACAGGACCCCAATGGAAATTCTTATCCAAACAGTTCACACCATACCTCTCAATGTCTCAGCATTAAAAATTATAGCATTGGCCTTCAAAATGTATAGCAAATGGCAAGACTGTTTAGCACTTTCTTCTTTTAAAGAATAATATGTTTACAAATGCACAACATAACACTGGTTGGGTCCCCTTGCATCTCAGGCTGCAACACCAGAATTGCCCTTTGTGAAACTGCCCAACCCTCTATCAGCACCAGATGTGCAACAAAGGGGGGCTCATAGTTCCCTTCAAGCGCATCTCTCTTGTCCAGAGATCCCTTTAATACCTTGGACCCAAAGTGGTTCAATGATCTGCCTCCAGCCCTATACGAATGTAACAAACTTAGCAAGTTCAAATTAGGACTGCGTGCACACCTAGCCAACAAATGTGCATGCAACTGTGCTATCTGCCCTGTGATGCTCCATCAGTACCTGGTCCTGCCTTTGCCTTAACTACTCCCCCCTCACTTCTCCCACCCCTTCCCTCCCTCACCACTGCCCAAAGGTTCCCCTCCCTCTCCCTTCATCCTTTCTCCTCTACACCTACTCTGCCCCTTACTCCCTCTTCCCCCTCTACCTCTCAATTGGACAAGGCTATCTCTGGCTACTTCTACCTTTTTTCCCTTACCTCCTTCTACCTTTCCTTACTCCCCCTACCACCTCCCTCTGTCTCTCAACTGGACAGCCTTTTTCCTTTTCTTTTGTCCTACCCCTCTGCTGCCTGGGCCCCTCCCCCCAGGCTACCCCAATACTCTCCTAAGCATTGGGCCTACTCTGTCTCAGTGTGTTAGAGAAACTGCTCATGTTAACCCATATTCTTACTCACTGAAACTGCAATCCTGTAATACCACACTTGCTGTGAAAGCACTGGTTTACTTGCTGTTTATTTTATGTTCACCTGTTGTACTGTTATGTTCTGCTTTGTAATGTTTTATTATGACTTGGAGCTTTAGTGAATGTTTTAGTTAAGCCCCTGGGCTCTTCTGCCTCCCTATACTGTAGGTGTGCATGTATGATTTTATTTTTTAACCATTGTTTGAATGTTATCTAATTCAGATGTAAGAGAATGGAATCCTTCAAATATCAGGAATGAGGTGTGTGTGTGTCTGCCTGTGTGTGTGAAATTTGAGGCAGGAACCATCCCTGTAAAAATGAACATACAGTAACAACATCTCAAAATATAGACCAAAAGGACAAAATAAATAAATAAATATACAATCCTTCTCCTAATACCATCAGAATCAATCACTGGATTTTTTGAAATTCTCTCCCAGCATTTTCCAGAGACAGATTGAGAAAGATAATTTAGAAGAAAAAAGGTTACAAACTGCTGCTATGTTACACATAAAATGTGGAAACACCATGGCAGCCTTTTGTAATTGATGCATTTTTATTAGGAGAAAAAAATACAAATAGATCTCAAGGCATAAAGAAATACAAACAGGAATCTTAAAAATGCATTTCTGATCAAATACAGTATTTTAAAAATCCAGAAAAAGAAAAACAAATACAATTGTCCTGGCTCTGGGAAATGAAATCTACTCCTCTACCATGTTTTCAGCAGAATAATATGTCATACATATAATGTCTTCACTTCCATTTTTTTCATTTAGACAATGCTACAGTACTTAGAACATCCACACTGTTCGCTGCTTCACTTTAGTAAGCATTTATTTCTGACAGACAAGTCCAGATTTAAAAAGTAAAGAATGTGACTAACAGTAGTACATCTCATTAATGGTATTACACTTATGCAGCATTGCAAAACCTCATGTATCTGAAAATCATACAAGATAGATATACTTTAAAAAATCTTAACATTTGCACATTTTTCTATTGAGAGGTAATATTAGTTTTTTTAGCTGTCGTTCATTACAGATGTAAAGAGGAGTCTTCTGTGTTTGGTAATTAATAGTATTAGGCAGCAAATAACACAGTAATGAGGAAAATGTTTGAATTAGTCAATATAAATATTTCAACCATTCTGATTGGTCAGTTACACAAAATGTGAAAAAGTGGAGATTCACGAAATGAATTTAATGGTACTCATCATTGTAACCCTAACAGTTAATTTTTATGCTTTTTAAATAATGTTTACTATGTTTTATAAGTTGAAAAGTGTCTATTGAAATGTGATTGATAGCAGTCAGGCTAATGTTGCACTGAGATAACAAAGACTACTTTATGTTGAGAAAACAGAACTGTCTGTTTAATGAAAGAAAAAATAGATGGACCTTTCAGCTCTTAGTATTATGCACTTTGGTCATGTCTGCTTGGCAGGGAACTGGCTCCCTAACATGCTCCAGGGGAAGTCGTCATCTGAAACTAACACATACTGTACTGTATGAGAAAGTCTTTTTTTATTCACTTATTTTACATTGAGTGCTACAAAACTGAAAGGTTGCAGGGAAATACACACATATACTGCAGATTTAAATCATGTACTAAATTCTATGCATGATGTGTACAAGCAGATTTTTTTTTGATGTGATCTTTTTTCTTACCGTTTCATAATGATGAGGTTTAAATGTGGGCATTTAATGTGGGATACTGATGATTCAAGCAGCTTCTGGTTGGCGGCACACTGGCTTCAAAATTGAATTGAATTGTGAATGTACTGTACTTAGGATTTTTCTTTTCTCCTCTGTACAGTATATTAATTTGTGCTGCCCCAGGAAAATACCTCTTTTCCCATTGCAATTTTACTGGTATACACTGATAAATGTGTGGAAACGCTGTCTTTTTTTAATTTGGTGATGAGGGGTGACACTTTGCGCCTACTGTAATTGCATTTTATAATGCCTAGAGTAGGTTGTTAATAAAACAATATGGATAGTTCATGCTAGATTGTTTTAAAGAGGACAGGGAATTAAAAATGTTCCTTAGTAAAATCCCTACTGGGTCATAATGTCGCACACTTAATAGCGTACGGAATTATGGTGAACCCCGACTTGTATGCACTCCAAGTTGGACCCCCACAGAGTTAAGAATCTTTAGTGGGGGGGATCCAGGGGGCACAGCCCCCCATAACAGGGGGGATGTGGGCGGAGCCCCCCACAGAACAAAGACATATGCCTCATGGCATAAATCGCACACCGCAATTGTGCCATGCAGCATTATGTCTTGCGACATAATGACCCCGTGCCATTTATTTTTACACTTGATGGGGTTTTATCAATATGGCCATTTCAGGTCCCGTTTCTGATTTTACTCTGTTTCCCACTTAGAAAAAAGAGAGCGTGCTGAATAATCTGTGATGTGGTTGTTTATGATGTTGGTGCTCTCCACATGCAACTGTATCACCAGCATTGGCAGCTGTAAATTTCACACACTTTTGCCACACTTTCTATAGCTGTAACTGCCCCTTTTTAGTCTACTGTGACTTAAAGTATTTATTAGTAAAGCATCACAGCACGATTTTAAGTAGTAACAGATGGTCTCCATAATATTTTTTTTTTTCGATTGTTTAATCAGGAGCAGCACACTAAACTGAAAGCTTGTTTACAGGTGCAACCTGGGAGCACAGGGAAGTTAATTGAGTTGCTCAGGGTCACACAGTATGCAGGTGGGGGCTGTGAGATTCAAACCCAGGGCTCCAGATTTACAGCACAGAGCCTTAAACCACTGCACTATACTGCTTCCCTACTATTTATTTACCTGCACTATGTTTACTTCAGTAGTTTAACTTATGACTGATTCTACTCAGCAGCCATAAATAGTATAAACATCTTCAACTGAAATATGATTGTTTACATACAGTATGTTATTGTAGCTTGTTTGATATGGTACACACTAAAGAAATGGAATAACTTTGACTCTTGTAAGCACCCTGTCAAATAAAGTCATGTCTCACAAAAAACAACAACAAAGAATAGGATAAAATAGCATATGTCAGCAGTGTTTGGTTTAATATCATTCAAGCAACAAGATAGAAGTGAATGAGCTTCTACCTGAAATATTCTGTTTTTGTAATGAGTTCTGAATGGTACACTGTCTAGAACGAATAAAAATGATGATGCTGAATGCAAACTATATTCTGTTGTGTAGTGAAATGCACTGTGGGTGAGCCTGGTACATGCTGCAGTCCTGGTTTGAAGCCCACATTCTCCATTTGAACTTTGTGTGACTCAGATCAAGTCAGTGGAAGATAAGACAAGATCAAGATAAACCTCCCAAATGCACCTGTTTCACCTCTGAAAATAAAAATGTTTGCCTGGCGTCCCTCATTGAGTACTAAAATTATAAAATAAAGTACTTTTTTTAAATGGGGATTGATCCTTTTGTAGGTATAGTAACTGTGGATGAGTGTAATCGCCACATGAGTAACTCATCACAGCACAGTATCTTCTAATCATTCATTGGGAATAGTTTAAATGAAGTATTTTACCATCATTAGGCAATGTACCGTAAAATTGTGCCAGCAGACACCTTTACATTATTCAGTCAGCTTCTTCATTCTTTTTCTTGTGTTTACTGATGAGTACAGCTGATCAGTTAAAATTTTTGTACATCTTTTGGATCCTTTTTTTTTAATTATGCCAAATCTGCATCTGCTACCATTTTTTTATAATTAGCCTTTAGTGGGAAATACTGATCTGGTTTCCAATGATTTGCATTTAATGTTGTACTGGTCATATCACTGCAGTCCATCTGCATGCATGTGATCAAATCTGATGTTCTGCTTAGTAAATATTTTATTTTTATGACTGTACATATGCACGAGCATAATTTCAACCAAGTCTGACACAAACAAAAAAAAAAAGTCCAATGTAGCCTGTTTGATTAAGAAGCTATTCAATATATGGAAGCACAGTTCATGTCAACAGTATTGTATTGCTTTTTCTGGTGGTCTGAGTGAGTGTGTGTGTGTGTGTGGGGGGGGCAAGCCTTTCTTACATCTGACTGTTACAAAGTTTAGAAATCCTTGCTCCAGCATGGAAAATCCCAGCCCTAATTTCATAGTGCTGCCTTATCACAGATCAAGTTTCTTATCCTCACTAACTGTTTTCACAAACTTAGTAGGGGTGCAAAAGGTATGGAATTGATCTAAAAAAACATTTATCACTTAAAGGTAGGCAGATGTAATTGAATGGAAAGAGACAGGATTTGAACTTGCATTTGAACTTGCATGGACTACCTGATGCTATTATTTGGCAGAACATCTGTCTGTGTCTTGCTTGAATGCTGTCTTTTAATTTTTTAGAACTTAGTAGTGTATTCAAAAATGCTATTAGTAGGAATGAGAAGACAGTCTTCCTTATAGCAGAACACACTATCGTATGACAATGACCATCAATATTTTTCTGACAATATTTTCTAGTTATTTGGTATCCTTCCAAAAGTCACAAGGTTAATGTTGTCATTAATGCAGTTTGATATGGGACCAGGACGTTTGGTTAAAAAGCTGATCTCTATTGATAATGGGGGTCTAGTTCAAGTCTTTATTTGTACAACAATATAACAAACTCTCCAAACCTTGTAACCATCTTATTGTTCTGAGCTCCAGTGGTGTCATCAGGACTCAGTAGTACAATTAGGCTTGATGCATAACAATTGTGAAACTGGAATCCTGGAATGCTGTTAATTGTGTGGTGAAGATGACAGCTGCTGGTTCGCAAGATCAAATTACCATCAGTTTTTTTTTTCTGTGTAATCAGTGCCCACCCCTGCTTTTTTTTTTTGCAAAGGTTGCTATTGGTAGTGTGCAAGTAACCAACAGTATATTTTACGGTACTATTAATTGCAATTTCCCGCTCCTACATTCAAGTATATTGCAACCTGCTGTTCTGCATTGGACTTATGCAATGAAACAGGGAGGGTGCTCAAAATTATACAGTTTCCTCACACCATCTGTCAGTTGAATGGAGAAATCAAAACATGTATTATATTACAAAGGGGCCATTTTTCTTATTAACTACTATGTTACTGCCATAATTAAAACAATTGTACCAGTACAGCCGACTTCGGTTCATTTAGTCAGGTCAGGAACATCAGGCTCAATCTCTGGGATTTTTTTTTGTAAAAGGGAAGCACTCTAATTTAGGAGTTGGGTAAAAGATTAGAAGTCTTTTAAAGAATAAAGAGGGTGTCTGTCAGATGGGGATTTCCGAAGTCAAGAGGGAAGCGTGGTGGTGCAAGAATGAGTAGTGTTGTGTGATGTAGTGGGGTAGCGTTGGCTGGGGGGAGTCCAAAAAGCAACAAGGACACTAACATAATATAATTGATTGGGCACATTGGGGATCGGGTAATGCGGGCAAGTAGATCACTGACTTATTGATAGGAAGGTATTCTTTTTTTTTAGGCACAGTGAGGATCATGGTGGTGGACTGTAAAGAACAGGGGATATTTAGATGACTATTTCCAGAGCTGATCGACTGAAGCTTGGACCCTATTTTCATTAAGTGATCAAGCTAAATCTTAACTTCCATCAGTTTTCTCATTTACAGACCTCTGCCTCCACAAGACCAGAATCAAGTGGCAGTACTAAGGCGAGTTACACATAACTTTTTCTAAGTGACAGCGCAAAGATAAAGTGGGAGCATAGAGGTTCTCACATTATTCAGCAGTGTGTAATATAAAATGTAACCAACTGTAAAGAATTATACCCTCCACTTAAAAGAAGGGAAGGGGGTAGAAGGAGCAGGAAAAGTTACTGAAACACTATAAAGGAGATTTATTAAAAAAACACCCACCTATAAAGTTGTAAAAGCAAGTAAAGTACACTGAAAAGTGAATCAGAACCACAGAAACAGTAGCCCCACTTCCTTTTTTTGTCTGTTTCTTTCACCTCCTCTCTTTAATTTGAGCGCACTATCTACAGTCTGTTTTAATATGTTATACTAGGAGTATTATGTTTAATAATATATTGTATGAAAAGCTCCTGGTCTGCACTTTGTTATTATGGTTCTGATTCACTTTTAAAGAATGCACTTGGTTTTCTGTCTTTTAGGCAAGTGTCTTTTTAGTATACTGTAACTTCCTTATGGTGTTTCAGTAACCGTTTCCTTCCTTCCCCCTTCCCTTCATTTAAGTGGGGCATTAATTATTTACAATTTAGTTACAGTATATTTTACATATGACAGGCTTACTGAATAAAGAGAGAACCTGCATTTGTCTTTGCTCCCAATCTATGTTTGAAGTGTGTGCTGCTCAGCTCTTTAACCCACGATGTTCTTGCTGACTCTGGTCATGGGAATAAATACAACACAGTCACATTGTACATTGTGCCATGTCCAGGGTGTTAAAAGAAAAAAAAATCCTAATTGCCGACTGCACCGACTGTGGACTGAATAAAAAAATCCTAATTGCCGACTGCACCAACTGTGGACTGTGGAGACACCTAGTGGAAATGGAAAGTGACCAAATTAAATTCAAACAATAACAGTGCCACCTGGAGCATTTAAGCTGCCGATAATGGGAACTCAGCTCATTTTGATTAAAACGCACTTACATCATTGCCGACCCCTTACTGAGGTATTTCTCAGTAATGCTTGGTACTGCTCGGCAATACCGCATCCACCGAGGTAATGCCATGTTACCGGGAAACTTTTCTATAACAAGCACTGTAGGTATCAGGAAAACCTGCTCCTCCCAGTGCTTGCACTGTACAGGTTGTAAGTCTGTGTTTATGTAATAAACTTGTTTATTACATGATTTGCCACTGTCTGTCATTCCTTCCACTTGTTTATCTCTAACAAGAACCTTATGGGGGATTCCTTTCCTCCCTACAGTATCATCTGCAAACAGGCTGCTCTTGCTCTGGATCCCTTATGAGATATCTGCAATAAAAATCCCAAACAGCACTGGTTCCAGTACTGATCCCTGTGGTACCCAGCTAGGTGCCACTCTCTGTGACAAGAGGTCCCCCACCACCTTTTGCTGCCTTCCCTTTACTCAGTTTGTGATCCATTTCACCATTTTTGGTCCTGCTCTCCATATTCCAGTTTCCTCCCCCAACCTCCCATGTGGCACTGAATCAAAGGCCTTGCTGAAGTCCAAATACAGGGCATCCACTGCATGGCCCTTGTCCAGTTCCCACGTCATCCAGTCATAGTACTCTACGAGGTTTGTCTGGCAGGATCTGCCTGCTTTAAACCCGAGCTGTTGACCATCCTGGAGACCGTTTTCCTCTAAGAAGCTCACTAGCCTCTCTTTTAGTATGGTCTCCATGAGCTTTCCCATGATCGAAGTGAGGCTCACTGGCCTATAGTTTCCTGGTTCATCCTTTGGGCCACTTTTGTGGATGGGCACCACATGGGCCATTCTCCAGTCCTGTGGTACATAAATCAAATCCCGTGTCCACGGAGGTATTGAACAGGTTGGCCAGTGGCCCCACCAGCACCTCTGCCAACTCCCTTAGTACCTTAGGGTGAACGCCATCAGGTCCAGGTTCTTTGTCCACCCTTAATGCCCTCAACCCATCTAGTACCCTGCTCTCTGTAATCCCTACATCTGTCATCCCCCCACTACCCCCTCTCACCTTGGGTATCTGCCCCCTTCGCATTAATACAGAGAAGAAGTATTCATTCAATGCCTCTGCCTGCTCCACCCCTTTCTCTACCCACCCGCATCCTTCTTACTCCTCATCAGCTGATCCTTGCTCTTTCTTCCCTCTCTGATGTAGCAGAAGAAGTCTTTTTCTCCCCTTTTAATTGCCTGTGCCAGTCACAGCTCCCCGGACACATTGACTGCCCTGACCAATCTGGTAACCTCCCTGGACTTCTTCGTGCATGTATCCTTATCTTCACCCCTCCCTGATTTCCTGTACTTTTGAAATGCTGCCCTCTTGGCCCTCACCCCCTTCCATAACCTCCTGTGTCAGACAACTGAGTTTCTTTGCCCTTCCCTTCTTGCTTTATATGCTGCTGCTGCTGTAAAATGAAGAGGCATCTGCTATGACAGCTACAAACAAAACATTCAGAGCACTTTTGTGACATTTTTTTTCCATCTGTCCTTGAAATGCACAAGCACCAATTCCTTAAACCTTAAGGAAAAGAATAGAGGTTTCTGTCATTCAGCACTTGCTAGTCTCCAAAACTCCACTATAAAGGGACAGGTAAGAAACAAATGCTCCTAGATTACTAGAAATCTAGATTTAGTGTTTGCCATATTGGTCCTTGTAAGAACAGATCCAGATCATTTGCTTCTGGACCTAGATTACTAGGACATTTAAAGAGCACTATTTTCTATGCTTTCATAAAGCCCCTCACCAGTAGCTTACATGCACTGGCATTGAACATGGCAGGTTTTAGAATTTTCCTGTGTTTAGATTTAGAAGGGGAAGAGATCATAAATCCTTGCTTGGAGGAGCTGGAGCCCTATTCCTTGCTGGTCCCAGCTATGAGAAGCTCTGCCCCGTGCCCCTCCAGAGCTTCAACGTTTTGTGACATTGGAGTCTGGAGAGCGAGGGGTGTGCTTTATAGCTATGAATGGGGGCATCATTAAAAATATATATTTATATATTTTAAGGGCCACTTGGGTCAGATCAGAGCCACTGGTCAACTAAGAAGAGCCTTCTTGGTTTGATCGGTGGCTCTGATATGACTGAAGTGGCCCTCCAAAGTATAAAAATATATATTTTAAATAAGACTCCCATTCATAGCATTGGGAGGCTTCAGGGGTATATTTGTTCAATGTTTTGGTGAATAGAGTAGGAGGTCAGTAGTGCTTGTGTAACATAGTTTACATTTGGCTTTTCTCCATTGTCACCCTTGGTAGGGAAACCTGGTAGTGAGTAGGGAATAGAAAGCCCAAAAGAATTACCAACAAATGTCCAAAAGACTATGATTACCTCCTTGAACTCATACAGAGTATGACTAGTAGCACACAGGAGAGGAAAACACCCATGTGGAGGAAGCCTCTGTGGACCCATGGCTACTGACCTGCCCGTCCTCCGAGCAAACTAAGAGGAGATGAACCTAGGTTCTAGCAACCTTATTCTAATTTCCGAGGAAGGTGAACTGCTTGGGGAGATGATGGTCCATCTTCCAGTCCATTGGATGATGCATTCTGGAAGGACAATTCTGAGTTTGAAGAGGTAGGTCTACTCTGAAGGAGCATCCGGATCCTGAAAATGGAGTAGGTCCAGTTGAAAAGGGGTGAATGCAGGCCAGGATTCCAGTGTGATGATGGATGATATCCAATGAGACTACAGAGTCAAATTGAGCATGAAGAGCATGATTTGATAAAATGTGCTGCCAGACTTTGAATGGTGGAAAGTATGATGGGTTATGAAGTCATAAGGTAAATAATCTGACTTTGTACAAGATTTGACATTTAAGTTAGAGTCTGAAGGTTTGGAGTTAAGTGGTGAGCGATAAGTTACAATCTAGGCATCCATGAAGAAGATGAAGGAGACGGACAGAATCTTTAGGTACCTGGTAGGAGGGGGTTGACATGGAAGATTTTAGACCAATGAAGAAATGTTGGTATATGCAGCAGAGATGGTAACTGAATGTATATGGAAATAATTGGAAGTTCAGCACAATAAATTCAAGAGCTGACTTGAGGTATTGATGCCATAATGATACTTGTATAGGCTCCTATTTAACAAGGTAAGCTGGTGGAAAAGTAGATATGGGTATTACTATGGCGTGATCGCCTGTGACATGAGGTGAGGTGACCATGGTGGCTTTGCCTTACAGGTGAATCCAATGTCTGAATGCTGTAGGAAGCCTGAGAATGGGTCTTTGAAGGAGTGTATGGACTGATATGGCAATGGGAAGTTGAGAGCGGTGTAGAATGCCAGAGGTGCCTAGCACTGTTGTGGGATATAGGCTTGTTGAGAGGCATGACTGGGATAGTGAGGCAGCCAGGTCAGTTGCTGATGTAGAGACTGAGGAATCAATGGAAGCCTGTTCTCAGTGAAAGTCTTCACTGGAGGAAGCATGGGAGTTGAAACATGAGGGATGAGCTACAGGGACCACTGGATGGGCAGCTGACCCAATTGATGGTAATATGATGAAGGAATGTAGATGGTTGTATGAAGTATGATGACATCCAGGGGCTGGAGAACAGTGGCTCAGATAAAGTAGCTTTAGTACGGCAGTTAGGCACCAGATATCCAATGACAGGAGTTCTGGGAAGGTAGCTGGGAAGGTCTGAGGACATCCAATGGCTATTGAGGAAGTAGGAGTTGAGTAACAGGATCAAACAGAGTCAGTGCTCATAGGAAAACGCCACAAAAAAGTAAAACGGATGATGCCAGTACTGCTTCGAGGTATGTTGCGGTTCCCGTTATCTGTAACAGCAATGATGATTATGGAGTCAGTGCATCATGGAAGGAATTAGGTCACTTTTCCAGGTAAAAAGACAGGAGTGGAGAAGGCTCCACTAAATCTTAGATCCAGGAGACATGGGAGATGGGGATGCCATACTGCTTAAATTAACAGGATGCGTAGGGAGCATCCTGTACAGTCAATTAAGGAATGAGATCTTTCTATAGTCCAGTTGAATGGGATTCCAGATCTAGTCCTGAAGAGATGATTTGGAAGCACTGATAACTCTATGGTGATGTAAAAGTCTATAAGGCATGTTCAAGGGATGTTGCTAGAATATGTTTTCCTCAGGTGAAATGAACTAGTGCTCCATAGGTCGGTGAATGGGAGCTGTTAGGATGGCCAGGTTGGAAAGTGAGATAGATGAATGGGAGGAGTAGTTGACCAGGTAGGAATACTGGTGTAATATGGTGTAAAATGCCCAAAAAGAGCCACAGCAAATGGGCAGGAGCCCTGGGCCGCCAGGGCAGCAAGGATAAGGCAGCTGTCCAAGGATGGAGGGAAACGTCTGGAGCGAATGTCCACAGATTGAAGGAAGGAGCTCAAGAAGAAGACAGCATAGGTCAAGCCATACTGACATCAGCAGGTGCAAGAAGGAATAGAACTGGGGTCAGCATCACACCAACTGAATCAGAATATAGGAAAGCTGCTGCAGGCCATGAGTGGTGGATCCATGTAAGACCAAGAAGTGAATCCAGGTACCAAGACTACAAATTTGAGGTACGAGAGTCCCACATCTGAAGCAGATGGCAAACAGCAAGTGCAGAGAACAGAAGGCGTTGCAGTGATGAGGTACACGATTCCACCTCTGAAGGAGAAGGCAAACTCGCATGGCTGTCAGGAAAGGGTGACCAACAGCAAGGAAGTCCAGGAGGCAGTCAAACTGAATGGAGGTGGAGACTGAACAATCTGGTGGGGTCCAAATCCAAAGCGGGAGTAGGTCAAGGCAGGGATGAGTATGATGAGTCCATGGATTTGCAGGATGTAGACTGGTGAGGTAGGATGTTGAAGGCAAATGGAGTATGGTGGTCCTGTTCTTGAAGGGAATGCAGCAACCAGGTAACAGGTAGAGAATGCATAGGTTGAAACAGTAGATTGCAGACATGGCTCCCATCCTTGGCAGTCGGGGTGAGACAACCTTCACTTGATACCGCCAGGCAGAGTTAAGGATGGAGGATGTCAAGGTTGTAAGTAGAAGGTAGTGACTGTAACGGAATCCCAGCCCTGGTAGACAGGGCAAGTCTACCTTCGCTCAGTGCCTCAGAAGGTACGAGTTAGGGACGGAGTCCGGAAAAACTGCTGGTATGGGCTGAGCAAGGAAAGAGCAGCTGGCTACATAGTATAGGAGGTAAACAGTTAGGCAGTATAAAGGGGAAGGAAGCGAGTCAGAGTGGGAGAACATCAGGAATACCAGTAAGGTGGAGTTAGAGTAATCTAGGAAGGAGCATGCTAGTAGCAATGGAATGTAATGAATGACTGAAAGCTGAGTAGGCTGCAAGGGTAATGATCCATGCAAGGGTAGCGGAAGCCTTGTAGGCAGGAGGGCAGGGTAGATCAAATGGCCTGCATAAAGCAGGCTTCCGCTGATTTGAACTATGATGCCCCATCATGACACCCCAGTCCCCTGCCATGGGAAAAACAGGGGAGCCACAAGCAGAGCATCTTCAAGACCAAATAGGAATTATGGTAGGGTAGGAACCTGAAAGAGGCTTTGGGACAGGCGGAGCTTAGGGAAGGAGAAGCCATAAGCAAATTGGGGAACGGAAGCAAACAGTGCGGTAGTCACACAGAATCGATAATGCCTGATGAAATGAAGACATGAGCAGAGCCAATGAGGCAGGTTAAGGGAGCGCCGCAAGGGGCCTGGAAGAGGTAGCAAGTGTGAACGTTGTAGGTAACTGACAAGCTAGAAGGTGAGAAACACCAGGATTAGAACAAGGAAACATAAATCTTGAAGCTGAGTAGGGTATAGGTGCCGGGAGCAAAATGGTAAGGGGTACAGTTGCCAGACTAGGGGTAGAGGTAGTACAGGTCAGGATGGGAGATGGGGTATAAATGGAGATGAAATGTTGTTGTGAGGAGTGAAAGGCCCAAAACAAAAACCAGGGGAGCACGAGACAAGGGCAAGAATGGGGGATGGGGGGGGTATAAAGGCAGAGTATCAGGAAAGGGGAGGAGCTCCAGGAAGGAGACAGTAGGGGCAGACAAGGAGAGCCATAGGAGGGAGGGAGGGAGAGAGAGAGAGAAGGAGGGTAGGACAGGGAAGGTTTTTTTTGGTTTTGTTTTTTAGTATATGCACAGGTTATACGGAGACTTGCAAGGGGCTGAGTACTAGGGGTACAAAAAGGTATATGGAAAGAATAGGCTGAGCATGGCAGAGGAATGTACAGACTGGTAAATGGTGCAAGCAGAGAAATGAGGTACAGACAGCTCGGGCGGCAGACATAAATTGCATCGGAGGGCTGTATGCAATTGGTATCAGAGTCCACAGAGTTTTAGTATCAAGGAAAGGGGATGAGCAAAGGTATGGCACAGGTATGCCAAAGGTAGCAAAACACAAAGTGAAACAAATAAGGGGATGAACTGGCGGAGTACAATTGGAAGGAGTACAATTAAAGCAAGATGGCAGGGACAAAACAAGATTATGCACCAGGGAGAAAGCACAGCGGGAATGAATTGGGAGCAACCAGGTATGGTGAGCAAACCAAAACAGTGGCATACAGACTAGTGACTGATACAAAAGCAATAATCCAATCAAGGTAAAATACAATGGCAGGAAGTAACTGAATAGAAACTTACAAATGCAAGGGAGAGTTGCCGTATGGAGAGACACATGCAGCCGAGGTACAGCTGGAAGCCAAGCACTGGGGATGACGTGAAACCCCGGAAGCCTTGGCGCAGTCGGATCGGTAACTTTAAAAAGATAGGGAAGCCCAAAAAGCAGGACATGAAGGATGGAGAGCAGAGACTACGGAACGAGGCAGGGGATGGAAAAGTACGGACAAAGGAGGAGTGGGGGGAAATGGGAGCGGAAGGGATGGAAAACAGGAGGCCAGAAAAACAACAGGAAGAATGTGGGGGTGGAGGAAGGAATGGAGGCAGAAGAGACAAAAACAACAGCAAAAGGAGTGGGGGGAACAAGAGGGAGGAAGGGAAGCAAAACAAAACAAGTACTGAGGAGAAAAAAGGGGAGGCAAAAGCAGTAGAATCAGGCAGAAATGGAAGGAGGCACAACCCACGAGCCACACAGGAGCCCAGAACGTCGTGAAACGGCCAGGTGTTTCACAATGTGCTATGCAGGGAACTGCTGTAAGAGACTGGCCTTTAAAGGGAATGTGGGAGGAGCTATTCCCCCACATTGAACCTCGGGTGTTAGCCCTCCCAAAATGAGCCCGACTGGTGCTCTTTAAACAACACTCCCTTGGGACAGTACCATTCATCTCTCATGCTCTTATGCTTACTACTACTCTTAACGCTAAACTTCTCAGGAGTCAATAGCCACAGTGTGCCCCACATTCTTTTGGGCACCCTATTATCATTCAAAGATGATAACATCTCCTGCTTCAGAGATGCCAAACTTATCCCAAAAGTTAGTTCAACACTGAAGGCCATACCTAAAATATGCACACTTAAAAATTTCCTATAAAAATCCCTAACCTGATGGGGAACAAGATTCCATGATTTAACCTTAAACATCATCTCACTGATGCAGCTGGGAACCAATGATGCCCCCTGACCTAACCTATTCCAGTTTACCTTCTCTACTCTCCAATTTTGGAGGTTGGTGTTTAGCCACCCCATAAACCACCATACCCACAGTCTGTCCTGTAAAATAGGCCCCAAACTGCTGTGGATAAAAAAATGATTATAGGATTAATCATCCCTACCCCCTCCCCTTTTTGGCAAGATACATAATGTTCCACTTTCAACTTCCCCAGAACATGTGGAAGAGCAAACTATAAATCTTTCTCTCCATGGTGGTAGAGGGTGAATAAACACTGCTTAAATACACTAAATGTGTCAGGAAAAGTATTTAAATTAGGCACACCCTCTTTAATTTTGATAACTGCCACTTTTTCCATTTATCCACTTTCATCTATCCTTCCCAAATTTTCCTTTCCCAATTATGGGACCTATAGTCCTGTTCCCTGAATCACATACCCAGGATACGTACTGGGCCATGGACTGTGGGACCACCTGCTACTGCAGGAAGATTTGTACCTGATCCCATGGATAATCCTAGACTTTTATTGGTATTAATTTTGGCTCCAGAAACAGCTGTAAAACTTCAAAATTCCTGAACTGCAATTTGCCCATCCCTCTCATTCTTAAAAGGAGACACAAGTCATCCACATAAGCCAAAGTTTCCCTTTTAGGATTTTGCCCTACCACTCCTAACACCTCAAAGACAACATTTTGATTCAGTTTCCTTAGAAGTGGGTCTATTCCCAGGATATATTGTACAAGGCTAATTATAACATGGCAAAAATCACAGAACGGGAGACAAGGAAGACAATTGGGTGAATTATGTCAGGTGTCACATAGCAACACAGCATTATAGGACGATAATGCCGTGCTGCTTGTGAAGTTCAGTAAGTAGCCACCGGCGAGAAACGAGCAGTGTGGGAAAGGAGAACAGGTAGAAAAGTGCACATACAGTATGTAGTGTTGCACAATGAAGCACTGAGAGAAGACAGACAGTAGGTAAAGTAATAGTGAGACACAAAGAGAGAGAAATTGTATTGAGGAGAGAGAGGAGAAATGGGTTGTCTTTCCCATCCACCCACCCACCCGAATGGCCAGAGTAGTCGCAGACCAGGTAAACAGATAGTGTGACAGAGACAGTCAGTAGGTGAAAGAAAGATAGTAAATAAATGGAGAAGAGCAGCATAACGTTTAGTGTGTGTGGAGGCATTGGTTAGTGAGCGAGTGGAGGCATTGGTTAGCGAGCAAGCCACACATACGGGTGGAACCTGCAGCAGGGGAAGGCGGTGCAACGATAGACGTGATACCTGATCATGCAGTCGCACATGAAGCAACTGGAAACCCCTTTTAATTTTTGTCATTCATGGTCCATGGGACCGTCAACTTTAAGTACTACGGAGGAGCTAGTGGCAACCAGCCCAAGACATAGACATCACAAGCGGGAGCTGCAGTCCCAAAAGAACAAGGAAAAAAAAACAATCATGTAAGCGGGAGCCATGTCACTGAATGAACACATGAGCACAGTGAGGCTGCATGCAAATGTAGCAAAGAGGCAGATTCTGATTGAACAAAAGTCACATGCCACGGTCCTCCGCTGCAGGCTGCAAGACTAGCAGCCATGTGTAATCTGCTAAAAGTAACAGTAATCATTTAGTTACACAGTTGTGTATTTCTGTGCCAAACCTGTAAATCCACACATCAGTATATTAAACAGTGTTATGTATAACTTGCAGAAGTGCATTAAACTTGTCGTTGCACCTGAAATACAGCGAGTGATCCATTTGTTCAGAAGCTGAAAAATCATGTGTGACACTAATAGTAATGCACAGACCATGTTACAGGCACATTAAGCCACTCCAAAGGTGGCATCTAATGGGGAATTAATGCATGGTTGGGCTATTGTAGGCACTCAGCCTGCAGCCTCATGCCACAACGGTCCCAACCATGCATTAATTCCCCATTAGATTCCATCTTTGTCATGGCTTCATGCTTACATGGAGTGGAAATCCCTGACCCTTTGAATTGTGATTTTATCCCCCATCCAGCCATTAACATTCAGTGTTACAGTAGCATTCTTGTAACAGGTTCTTATCCATCCCATAACAATGACATTTTAATAAAGTGCTCCCTCACTATAGCGAACCTGTAACAAAAACCTAGTTGTTACAAATACCCCCTGTGACTTCCAATGTTATCAGCTGGGCTGTACTTCCACTCTTTCTTTCCACATCACTCCACAATACTGTTACTGATTAAAAAAAAATGTATGTGGCAGAAAGACACAGTGTGATGGCACAAAGCTGAAGGGCAGAGGTGAAGAAGTGTGGGGTCTGATCAGCTGAGCAGAAGCAGTCAGAAGCAGCCCCGATGTGATCCTTCTCTCTCTCTCTCTTTCCCTCTCTCTCTCTGAAAGTGGTTAAGGCTATGGGGCCAGATGGGGTACATCCAAGAGTGCTGGGAAAGCTCAGGGAGGTACTGGCTGAACCTCTGACAGCCCTATTCAACAACTCACTAGAAACAAGAGTGATTCCAGATGACTGGAGGAGGGCATAAACAGTCCCACTTCATAAAAGTGGCAACAGGGAGGAGGCTGGCAACTATAGGCCAGTCAGTCTGACGTCACTGGTGGGGAAGTTATGAAAATGCTTTTAAAGGAATGACTTGTGGAGTATAATGAATCCAGTAGGTTACAAGATCTGAGGCAGGACAGGCAGCAAGGATTCATGGGAGGGAGGTCATGTCAGATGAACCTGATTGATTTCTTCAACTGGGTGACCAGGGAAATAGATCAATATGTGGCAGTGGACATGACCTGCTTAGACTTCAACAAGGCCTTCAACACCATACCACATAGGAAGCCTATATGGAAACCTGGCAGTTTGGGGGTGGTAAACTTGGTATGAAATTGGTTGAGTGACAGGCAACAGAGAGTGGTGGTAAACAACACTCACTTGGGAGAGGGGAGAGTAATTAGTGGGGTACCTCAGGGCTTAGTACTAGGACCAGTCCTCTTTAATGTCTTTATAAGTGACATTGCAGAAGACCTGGAATGGAAGTATGCCTCTTTGCAGATGACACCAAAATCTGCAATAGGGTAGACACTCTAGAGGGGGTGGAAAGAATATGCAGAGACCTGAGAGACCTCAAGGAGTAGTCAAGAGTATGGAAGCTGGGTTTCAATGAGAAAAAAATGAAAAATCATGCACCTTGGGCAATGAAACCCAGATGCATACTATATAATGGGGGATGAGGTACTGATGGTTACAAAATGGGTAGAGTGGTATTGACAACTACCAAGTAGGAAAGATACCTTGGAGTAATTATACTGGCTGACCTCAAGGTGGTGAGGCAGTGCAACAAGGCAGTAGGTAGGGCCAGTGGGATGCTGGGGTGCATGGGGGAGGTATCACCAGCAGAAAGAGGGAGGTTGTGTTACCACTGTATAGATGTTGGTGAGACCCACCTGGAGTACTGTGTGGCTTTCCAGAGGAGGGTAACTAAAATGATGCAGGGGCTTCATCAGAAGCCCTATAAGAAAAGACTGAGGGATCGCAACAGATACACCCTGGAAGGGGGGGGCATGATAGAGATATATAAATACCTCACAGGGTGAATAAGGTATAGAAGGGGAGTATGTTTCAGAGGAGAAGGTGCCCGAGAACAAGGAGGCATGCCATGAAACTGGAAGGGGGGCATTTAGGAGGGAATGTGAGGAAGTACTTCCTGCCGGAGAGAATGGTGGATGCATGGAACAGTCTTCTATCAGAGGTAGTGGGGAAAAACAGTGGTGAGCTTCAAGCATGTATGGGATAGGCACAAAAGATTATTGGTAAGGAAGCAGAGGGAGAGGTAACTGGAGATCAGATAGGATCTACGGTAATAATAAAGGCAGGGAAATGGGCAGACTAGTTGGGCCAAGCAGTCCTTACCAGCTGACAAATTCTGTGTTTCTATATTTTTCTCTCTTGCCAGTGGCAGTCACAGTTATACCAAAGGTAAAAAAATGATTAAAATTATACAAATTGGTAAAGGAGCAAAAGTGCAAATATAATGTGTCAGTTCTGTTTGTTGCTGAGGTCAAAGTATCAGAGAAGTGGGTGGGAGGGTCCCGATGGCCCAGACGAGATCTATGAGTTTACAGTAATTCTGATACAAATCCCACTCTCTTGCCTGTAGCAGTCACCCCCTCACATCCACAGCAAATGTGAACAATGATTAAAATTGTAAAAATTGGGAAAAGTGGCAGAAATGAGGTATCAGTTTGGTTTGTTTTTGAGGAGCAAACTGTCAGGGAAGTGAGTGGTGAAGCATGCATGTGGAGTCTCAGTGGAGCAGTGACACGATCTGTGAGTACAGAGTAATTTTGATATAAATCCCTCTCTCTTGGTTATAGCAGTTACCCCCTCACATCCACAGCAAATGTGAACAATGATTAAAATTGTAAAAATTGGGAAAAGTGGCAAAAATAAGGTGTCAGTTAGGTTTGTTGTTGAGGGGCAAACTGTCAGGAAAGTGAGTGGTGAAGCGTGTGGGTGGAGTCTCAGTGGAGCAGTGGCACGATCTGTGAGTAGAGAGTAATTCCGATATAAATCCCTCTCTCTTGGTTATAGCAGTTGCCCATCATATCCATAACAAAGGGACAACAATGATTAAATTGCGAAAAGTTGGAAAAAGTGGCAAAAATAAGGTGTCGGCGCAGTTTGTTGTCGAGGAGTAGACTGTTAGGGAAGCGGGTGGGAGACGTCGATGCAGAGCAGTGGCACAGTTGACAAGAAATCAATGAGAAGAGAAGTCAATGTTCTAAGTTAATGTAACAGGGAGCCCCCTGTTATGTGTTTAAACCCCTGTCATAAATATGAATATGTGCAGTCCCCCACCGTTTTCCTTTCTTTTTTTCCTTTTTTTTTCAATTGTTTAACTAGGAGGGGCATACTAAGCTGAAAGCTTGTTTACGGGTGCAACCTGGGTGAACAGGGAAGTTAAGTGACTTGCTCAGGGTCACACAGTATGCAAGTGGGAGCTGTGGGATTCAAACCCAGGTATCTAGATTTGCAGCTTTCACTCTATCCTTTTCTTTTATTTTTTCTGCCTTTTCTTTAAATTCTTGTCAGGGTGGCCAACCTGGCAATCTCCAAAAACTCTTTGCTGTCCCTTATTCTCTTTACCCCCTCTTTATGCACACAGTATTAAGCTCCCGACTGCAGAGATAGGAAACAGTGCAAGTCATGCTTTATTGTTAATGTCTAGTGCCCCTTAGTTTAAGAAGAAGTGTAGTGCCTGTTTCTGGGGCGCTGAGCTATGGAACTGCTGCTGCTGAGTGCAGCTCCTTTGACTTATGCGGCTCCCGGTGTGAGGAACAGTGCTGGTTGTCGAGTGCAACCAAGCAATTCTTTTTTTTGGAGTGGGTTGCTCTGTGTTGGTGTATCCACATATGGCGACTGAATGTACGCTCCTTGTTCAGAGCAAGTAAAAGAATGATTGCTTTGGAGCATAGGCATGATCTGAAGAAAAAGCCGACTGCCACGCTAGTGGCAAGATCAAAGTCGCTTAAATACTTGACTGCTGGCTAGTGAGACACTATGGGCAAGGGTAACTGCACACCGCACAGTGTCTAGAATAAAGTGTACCTTGTACAGAAGCAGCCCCAGAGATGTTGTGATTGCGGGCTGCAAATGAAATAGAATAATGAAGCCTGTGATGTTACGGCCTAGGAAAACTCCCCAATGATGTAATGTCACAGCCTATGAAAACTCCCCAATTATGTTATGTAATCACAAGGAGCTATAAAAAGGGCTCACCACTAGGGTTGTCAGAACCCTCTAAAGTTCTGGGTTCTAGTTCTAGTCTAAAACTTTTGAAAAAATTCTAGGGTTCTAATCTTTTTTAGAAATTTTTATAACTCGAACCCTATTTTTTTAATTATGCTGCCAATGATGAGAATAATAAAATAAATGTGGAATCAAGCGCATTCTGTCAATAATGAGGATACTATTGAAATACATGTGACATCAAGGACAGAAAGAACTACAAACTGTTTAGTACAAGAGGGGAAGAAAAATGATCATGTGTGACTTTGATATGACTATAGCTAGGTTTGTCTATGGTTTCTTGATCTGTTTGCTAAAGCCAGCAACTTACAGGTGTTGACTGCTAACAAGCCCACCTCCCACCCATATGTTAAACATTTTCCTGCTGCAGCTGCATTATAGCTCCTTAGTGAAAATAAATTGGCACATTAACTATTTATGTACTCAGTTTTATAGTCTCATCATCATCAATTATGAAAACAAATTACTGATATTACCTTATCTCAGCTGTTTGCTGCTTTCTCTTTTAAATAAATAAATCTAAAGTTGCTATGTTTAAAAGAAAGTTTGCATAACAAAGTCAATGTACTGCAGCCACAGCACATGGAACTGGTGCAAGACATTATGTAATAATGTAGTAAGTAAAGACATTTGAATACAAAAAATACCAATCATTCTTGTTGGCAAGTAATATATGCAATTTTCTAAGATAATGTGTACATATGCCAACATTCTTGTTGGCAAATTGAAGTAACACATGCAACTTTCAAAGATAATGCATCGACTTTCCAGCTGATAGATAAATAAAATGTGTATTTCAGTCACATAAAGAAAAGAGGTTTCCTCACCACATACTGTGCTAAGGAACATTGAATATAGCTGCAGTTGGCATGTGATGTTTAAAGGACAGTGTCTGTCAATCCCTGGCCCTTATGCATCGAATTATCACTATTTGTAAAACAAACACATTTAATGATTGGTCACATTCTGTAAAACTGCTGATGTCGCTGTTTTTTTCTGATTCTTTCTTCTTTTTAAAGGGACAGGAAATTTGTGCTACATGGCCACAGTTTGTAATGTCCTTATTAAGAGAAACGAAAGTCTTGTCTCCAAGTGAGCCATAGTTAACTGTTCCTTAATGAACACTTGTGTAAAAAACTGTCTTTCAATTGTATTCTTCTTATGGATAACATTTTGTACTGTTCTTTTTATGTAACCAGTAATTTAAGAGTTTTTACTATTATGCCATGGTTTATGTACAACAGAATGTTAAACATGAGCTGCTGTCATATGAGACCTATGCTTCCAGTTATGTGCCCAACCATGACATAAGTAAAACTCCAGATCACTGTTTTACTGAAGAGACCTGTAACAGAATGCTGCCCACAAAAACATAACAATGCAAAATGCAGTTTTCCCATCACTTTCTATTCAGTAAAGTTACATATGGATCCTTTTGGTTTATGGCTAACATTTCTGTAATTGGGAAAATAATAAACAGCTACCAGTTATAAATCATTTTCTGTCCTGTTGAAAACTGAAAAATAGATGCCCCCCCCTTATCATTGTAAAATATTGTATGGGACTGGTGCTGGTATATGTAAAAGACTAAACGGAAATTTAACGGCAGTTTGTTTTGTAGTACCCCTCTATCAGAAGGTACTAACTCTCCTAATAGAAGAACAAGATCAGAATTGCTAAAAATGCTGGTTTCACAGTCAAATTTGTTTCCCCTGATGATCTGTGTAATCAGCTGAGGTTCAATGAATGAAAGATAGTGACCCCCCCCCCCAATTATGGAAAAAAAGGCTTTCTGATCTCTTTCTTTCGTAATGAGTGTCTTTCTTGTCTTTCAGCAGTTAATCTCCACTCTCTTTCCTCCACTTCACCCAACAGACATACACATTCTAAAAACAAACGTCACTGTAGACTGAATTATAAGGAGTAATTGGTGGCTAGTGATTCCTTTCCCCACTGCTATGATTGTAATTTTATTATTGATTCCCTTCAAATCTGTAAGTGTCCATCACCCTCTCCAGAAACCATGCTCGCAGTTTTTTAAAAATGTTACATTGTGCTACTGACAACCTCCCAGTTTTGAATCAATGCACATGATACGTAAAACACTTTAAATTGTGTGTAGTCCCTCTCCTCGTCTCGAACCCATGACAGCAGTTTTACAAGTTAATTTCTTTGGGCAATTTGAACCTCCCCAATACCAAACCCATAAGGCAATTTATGAATGACAGCTTAGTAATTGGGGTTTCGTAGCTCTTGAAACTCACTAGACTAAGATAGTCATCTGACCCATTACCCTTCCCCTCACCTCACTGACTACATTTACATTTGTGAAGCAATGCTAATTGGAGACCAGAATCAATGGATAGAATATGACCTGTGTGTAGTCCAGTTATCTGCAGCAGAGGAGGTGAGGGTACTATAAGAGATTAGCACTACTGACATGTATAACTCCCATCCCCACAATGAAAGAAGGCAACAGCAAGGGCGAACAATATGATGGTATGTATACTGTAGCTCAGCGGATCAGTATTAGCAGAGAGTAGGTTATACTGCCCTTGTACTGATCACTCGTTAGGCAACATCTTGAGTTTATAGTTCAATATTATTGCCAAAACCTGCAAAAAACATCATTAACATGCTGGATAATGTACAGAGAAGGGCTACAAAAACAATAGTGGGTCATCATGGTGATGCATAGGAGGGAAGATTTAGAGCACTGCAGATGTACTCCAAGATTGACATGAGCAACATATGCGACTTGATTGTGTGACTGTAAAGTACTTGTTAGGGATAAGAATGGTGGACGAGTGTCCCAAAACTCATAGGGATTAGTGTTCCTACACAAATCAGATTACTAAATATTTTATAGCTCTATGATAATGTTAATTATAAAGTGAGTATAATACATCCAGGTAACTACTTGGCAGAAGACCTGTGAACCCAGTGTTGGTTTCCAATCTCAAATGAACCATGAGAAGCTTCAGGTATATCTGTACTGAAAAGTCTGTACTACCATGCATCTCTGACAGTCGTCTCAAATTAGGCTGTCACCACTACTCACACACGCACGCATGCACGCATGCCCACACATACACACACAATAACTCATACAAATAAAACCCACTGCAGCTGCATTTTTCGTTCCGATGAAGTCAACTGAATATTAATGACAGAAAAGTCAATGTGTAATGCATCTGCATGTAACAGCATGGATGAGTAGCAAAAACACCAACAAACCAGTAACTACATCGATTACAATGCTGTGTTATACTATATAAATACATTTTATTACTACTACTTACTACAGTTGAATCCAAATGATTACATTTAAACTGCAAGAGCTTTGGAAAAAAAATTAAAAACTGGGGCAATTTTTGGAACTTCTTCGACAGTGGTCAAGAAGAGGTGGCCTGAGAACCTTCAGCTGTGGTTATACAGATCTTTAAAAGAAAATCAGAACACACTGCAGTGCGGACACATGTAGTCCAGCAATAGGGATGAACTATAGAAAACAGAGGTACTGCTTGTATATGTTTTACATTGATTTTACATCACACTGAGTGTATTATTAAAACAGCTTTAAGTGCGTGGGCTGCTGAATATCTTTTTTAAACTTGGTTCTGAGATTGCGCTATTGGCGAGATGACAGCAGGCAGAAGGGATCAGCTGAGGTGATATATACCTACTTAAAAAATATCCTGTGTGACTTATCAGACAATAAAAGAGGAAAGTCGTTTAGACTGACTGCATGCTAGCTTCAAAAATTCTGCTATCATAACAGCCAGAGCAGGAAGAATGAATCCCGAGCTACTCATATTACGCCTAGTACTACATTATCTGTTTGGGAGCAAATAAAATGCTCAGACAAATGGAGCTAAAAGGGAAAAAAAAGTTGCAACTTGACAGAGAGAGGAGACTGCATGAGTATTACTGAATTGAATGTCAGGGTCTCGCTCTCCCTCACCCTGTCAGAGTCCTGAGATGCAGTTGTACTGTTGAACACAATACGGTACAGCAGTGTATATGAGGAACCGTGCACCAAACAAGTGACAGTGTTTCCCCTGCATGAATGTAATTAACAAAAAAAAAAAGGACTTTCCATTTTTAGATTGCTACGGATCGCAGGAGCGGTGGGGGGGGGGCACCAATAACATAAGATTCCACAGTGGCATTTAGTGTTGATGTTAGCTGATCCCTAATCCACCCCCCATAGTGCCCCAGAGAACCGCAGCAAACACAGACACCAAGGTACATCTTGTCCAACATGCTCCCTTCCTCTGACTGGTCACTGATCTAAGAACTCTGTTCCCTAGACCAATGGTTAAAATTTATCATGCACTCTCACCCCCTGTCACAAACTATCTGACAAATGCTGATATAAAACAGGGCTTATAAAAAAATCTTAGCATTAGCAGTGTCATTTTTGTAGCTCTACACAGAAACATATGGGGAAAAAAAAGAAGCCATGAAAAGAGCATAACTCGTTTTCAACAGGTAAACCTTCCCTCCCGACCCACTGGTGTTTTCAAAACAAACACAATTCAGGGAAATTCAAGGCATTATGGCCGTTAATTTTACATCTGTATGTTACCATGCGGACCATTTTCATTTTCAAACACTAAACCCCTACTAGAAAAAATAGAAAAAAAAAAACATCTAACAAAAAAAAAGGTGCTGACAAGTGACAAACTAATGGATGAGACTGTGTGATGGAACTCAACACAGCACTCCACCGACTTCAGTGACAGCCCTGATATTTCAAAGAAATGCTTGTTGACCAAATCAAAACTGAAATAAAAAAATATATATGTAGTTAACAACTGTCTCAGTACTACTATGCCATGTCAAAAAATGAGTTTTCATGATGAGCTTGATATCCTACAGGTGCTGAATCATTATTTTCGGACGATGATTCAATGTTGTCACCGCCAGCAACCAGGTTTTGCCTTCAGACAGCTAGCAGTTCGTACATATGTGGCTGAACTATACGGGGTCCACCATGAAAAACATAAAGTCCACCCCTCTCCTCACTTCAGACCCCAAGTAACTAGTGTTTTCCTCATGGCAGTGATGATCATCTGGGAAAGGGTTCAGCTGTCAGAGTACCAGGATTCGGAGTGTCTGACTTCAAAGGCAGTGTGCATGCACGCACTAATTACGGCAGAAACTGACAGGAAAAATGACTTTAGCCCACAATTAACAGAGTTTAGAAAAGACAAAACCACTTTTTTCAAAACTAGATCTTTATTTGACAAAGGTACAATAATGACCTCTAGTCAGTAATAATTTTTTAGCATATTTTAGGCGCTAATTTCTCCTATCTCATTTAATGCATTCAAAAGCTAACATTTTTTTCACGTTGATTCGAGCCCTTTTGCGAACCCTCTAGTGTTCGAGTTCTAAATTAGAACTCGAACACCAGGGTTCGAGATGGGTTCGAATCTTTCCCGAACTAGTTCTGACAACCCTACTCACCACTAGGGGAATGTTAGATAGTCGAGTCAGTCTAGTGCTGACAGTGAGTTTAGAAAAGCATCCCATACTGATGGTGTGTGTGCGCGCGCTGTGTGTGTGTGTGTGTGTGTGTTTGTTTCACAAAGGTTACTTGAGAAAAGTATTCCTTGGACTATCTGGGCTGAAGCAAAGCCACAGACTCTGCTGCAGGAAGCAGAGGTCTGAATCTCTTTGTGCAGGACTAATTATTTGACTTTTTCTTTCTGTAAATATTTGTATTTTTTTGAAAATAAATTGATGAACACATTCGTACTTTTTTTATGCACTTGATCCCTGCTTTGTTGTGTCAGTTATTATCCCACCCATTCACAGTTAAGCTTCCTAAAATGTAAATTTACTTGTAATTTGTACTTTGTACATGTAATTTAATTGTTACTCTTGTAAATTCACTCACGTTATGCAGAACACAAGTGAATCAGAGCTCAAAACTTAACTGCACTTAATGCTCAGCCTTTATTTTCAGCACCCCTCGATATAACAAACAGGGAGCTATAACAAACTCATGTTATGGCTCCCATTCTGTGCATTATAGCAAGGGAGCACTGTACTTGCAATAAGTGAAACGTGTAGTCTGCCTGGTGGAGCTGATGGCTGAGGTGCTGTTAAAGTGCTGTACCTTGCACTACGCTGGTGACCCAGGTTCTAATGAGCCTGGGTTGCTGGGGCCAGCCAGGGGGGAGTAGGATTGAGCATGCCACATGGCAGCTCCCCTTTTCCCAAGGAGGGTTCCCAAGTCATCCCTGTCTTGGCTGATCCTAGTGGAGGTTAGGTGTCAGGGCACGGATGGCAGGAGGCTGACGAGACTTCAGAGAGGGTGGAAGAGGAAGTGGGCCAGAATGCACATATCCCTCCACATGCATGCACCCTCTGTGGCTGCAACTTGGGCTAGGGGGAAAAGAAGGAAAAAAAAGGTCAGCACGGCAGGGGCATATGAAACCCGCTCACCTCATCTCCACCTGCCCCATCACAGGGCCTGTGGTGCATGCTGGATTGTGCTTTGGGGGGGAAGCAGGACAGAGAGTTGTACCAGTTAAGGCAGAAGGAAGCAGGGAGGAAAGTCAGAATAGCAAAGGCCCAAACTGAGGAAAAGATAGCCAACTCGGTTAAGAAGGGGGATAAAACCTTTTATAGGTACATCAGCGAGCGTAGAAAGACAAAGGGAGGGATAGTGAGGCTGAATAGAATGAAAGGTGGGTGGACAGAGGGGGACAGTGAAAAAGCAGGAATACTGAACGAATATTTCTGCTCAGTATTCACTAAAGGGGAGGGGGAAGTGCCTAATCCAATTAACAGAAGCCCTCTTGATAGGGGGGTCGATCCCAGTCCTTTCACAGAAGAAAGGGTTCTGCAAGAACTCCTAAAACTGAAGGTGGACAAATCAATGGGGCCTGATGGAATTCACCCCAGAATTCTAAAACAATTAAGGGGGAACTAGGGAAACCACTGGCTACTCTTTTTAATAAATCATGGGAGGATGGTGTGGTACCTGAGGACTGAAGGAAGGCGGATGTGATTCCCCTTCACAAAAGTGGGACCAAGACAGAGGCAGGAAACTACAGACCTATCAGTTTGACCTCTGTGGTAGAGAAAGTGATGGAGTCACTTCTGAAGGAAAGAATAGTTGAGTACCTAGAGGCCAGTGGGGCACAGGACCCAAGGCAGCATGGGTTCACAGCAGGAAGGTCATGTCAGATGAATCTAATAGATTTCTTTGACTGGGTGACCAAAGTAGTAGACCAGGGAGGGGCTGTGGACATGGCCTACCTAGACTTTAGCAAGGCATTTGACACAGTCCCACATAAACGATTAATAGTCAAATTAACCAGCCTGAGAGTGGGTCCCAGGGTGGTAGCCTGGGTAAAACATTGGCTGGACAACAGGACACAGAAGGTAATTGTAAATGGAGTCCACTCTGAAGAAAGAGGGGTTACTAGTGGGGTACCGCAGGGTTCAGTATTGGGTCCAGTCCTTTTTAATGTCTTCATAAGTGACATTGCAGAGGCACTGGAAGGAAGAGTATGCCTCTTTGCAGATGACACAAAGATCTGCAACAGGGTTGATACTCAAGGAGGCGTGGAAAGTATGAGAAGGGACTTGGCAAGGTTGGAGGAATGGTCAGAAGTATGGCAGCTAGGATTCAATACAAAGAAGTGCAAAATAATGCATCTGGGAAACAAGAACCCAGGGGAAGAATACACAATGTGGGGGGAGGTAGTAACAACAACAAAAAAGGAAAGGGACCTGGGGTAATCATATCAGATGACCTTAAGGTTAGCAAGCAATGTGAGAAGGCAGTAGGAGGGCTGGGGTATACTGGGATGCATAGGGAGAGGCATCACCAGCAGAAAACAGGAAGTTGTTATCCCTCTGTACAGACAGTTGGTAAGACCCCATCTGGAGTACTGCGTCCAGTTCTGGAGACCCCATCTCTGCAAGGACATAGACAGGATAGAGGCAGTCCAGAGGAGGGCAACTAAAATGGTGCAGGGTCTGCAAGAGAAGCCGTATAAGGAGAGACTAAAGGAGCTTAATATGTATACCCTTGAGGAAAGAAGGGAGAGGGGGGACATGATAGAAACGTTTAAGTACCTCAGTGGAATCAACAAAGTCCAAGAGGGTAGCATCTTTCAGAAAAATAGACGTGCAAGAACAAGGGGACACAATTTAAAGATGGGGGGGTGGTTCAGGGGCAATGTGAGGAAGCATTATTTCACAGAGAGGGTAGTGGATGCATGGAACAGTGTTTCTGAGGAGGTTGTGGGGTCTAACACTGTGGGAGAATTCAAGAATGCATGGGACAGACATAAGGCAATCCTTGTGGGGGGTAGGAAGAAATAGGCTGTTGGTTAACTAGGCTCTGCGGTCTATCCTGTAGGTAGGAAAATGGGCAGACTAGATGGGTCAAGCGGTCCTTATCTGCCTTCAAAGTCTATGTTTGTATGAGTATGGCCCTCCCACTCCTGACCCCACCATTGGGAGGGGAGATCCGTCGGGGTATAACGCCGTCAGGTAAGCTGGGAGCTCACGTATGATGGAGGGAGTGGTGAAGCTGGCTGAAGGGTGCACACCCTGCTGGGGCCCAGGAACATAAACACCTCTATTTAAAAAAAAAAAAAAAAAAGAATATGTGGGAATGTGAAAGCCAGTCAAAGGCCTTCTCCTGAACTAATGAAAAGAACATAACCATGTACTTTTCCAAATTTCACTTGTTTTATAAGCTCCCTTTAAGAGAAAGATTGTCTTGTATCTTCCAACCAGGAATGGCACATTAACTATGAAGGATCTATTAAATACTCTTGGACTGTTCCCAACTTTGTACTTAAAAGAAAAGTAGGGGTGTTTTTATTGATAAGAAGAATATGTACAGATACAAAGAACTCACTACATCAATACTGAACTATTCCAACAGAAAAGCAGACTACAGTAGCACCTGAAAACAAAATGAAAAATAAACAGGTGTAAACTATTGTCTCCTGAGACACCTCACAAGCCAATCAAAGTCTACACAGGAAGACAATGAAAGGTATTAAAGTGCAAATAAACATAAAAGCACGCTTCTGCAGTTTTTGTACTCATGTTATAGCCTTCCAAAGGGCAATCCATTTTGCTTAATCAGTTTTGAATACTCCTGATTATAACTGGCTTTTACTTCATTTGTAACATTGTCTAGATGCATCTAAAGAAGGATGAACTCCTACTGGACTAGAAAGCATCTCACTTGCCATATGCACCACTTAATGCAGCCTGTAATAATACATAGCGAACTATAATCCCAACAAGACCACTCCTCCGAAAAAGCGCAATAAATTAGATCATTGTAGGTGGTTGAAGCAAAAGTCATGGCCTTCCACTGAGACCCCAAATGTGCCCAAAAATTCCATAATGTAGCGACATGTAAAGAATAAATGTTCAATGTATTCTATTTCCTGGTTACAAGAGTACCAAAAGCAAAATTGTTGTGCAGCATTTTTATGCATATGATTACTTCTGATTTACAGATTACCATATGTACATGTCCAAATCAAGTCTTTCATTTTATTTGGGATCCTACAGTCAACAAACTGCTTGGTAATCACTGAAGGTCTAATATCTCCAGGTGCAACAAAAAGTGGTTCAGTGAAAGATTCAAAATAATATGCTGATACATTCTGATCTGGGACGACAAAGTAAGCTGTGAAAAAGAACGGTTCCATTGCTTACTTTTTGCAAACAGGAACTGAAAAAAACAAAGGGAGAAAATGAAGAGTGACTGATGAGCATGCTGCCACCTTTCTCCCACGTGGCCATGGGGGCAGAGCACTGAGCCTGCCCAAAGGGTACCCAAACACTTTCTCATTGGTTCGTTATATTCTCTCACCACTGGGGGTGATCTACCTTCCAACGTCTTCTGAAAATTCATAATCTCACTTCGCGCCAATCTACCTCCCCTGATCCGATTCCTTCCCCCCAAGACCTTTCTATGCTACTTTTCCCATCCTCTCCCTTAACTAACTCTCCCCTATACTCCAGCTACGCCTTAACTCTCCATCTGTTCTTTCCTTCAGCTCTATTTACCTGTACCTAGCTCTAGCTTTACTTCTACTCCAAATCTTCCCTGAAATCCTTTTTAGCTGCTCAAATTCAAAAGGTCTCTTTCCATAATCATGAAAAATGTCTCCCTCACAAACAGGCGCACAGTGTCCTAATGGCAGACCCAAATGGCTTATTGTTCTATTCTGCCTTTTTTTCCTCTGGAGCATGAACAAACTCTCTCTGACACTGCCATGTGAGTCACACTATACTCCCCTCAGCCACTGACTTTAGTTTCTCAAACCTCCTGATTGCAAACCTATGACCAAAGCCCTCATGGGAGTACCTTCTTCTCAATAAAGGATGTACCTACCATGTACTGATTTCCCTCAAAAATAGGTGAAGGCTACGCAGGGGTCCCTGTAACCTCAACACAGTGCTTGCGTTCCTGGCACCACTCCTGCTTAAGCTTTCTGGGGATGTTGAACCGAACCCAGGCCCCCCCGCAGCAAAGCTCCCGTGAATATGCTAAACAAACCAAATAAAGGTCTACTCATATCCCATATGAACATCAGAAGCCTACTGAATCACCTGCCAGAAATGGAAGCATGGCTTAAAATGTACGACCCTGACATATTGTGCCTATCGGAGACCTGGTTGAAACTGGGACCCCCAATACCTTGTGTGCCATACCGGGCTACTACTTATACGGCAGGACAGGCTAGGAGCAAAGAGGGTGGTGGGTTGCCCTACCACAAGTCCCACCTTGACATCTGCATAGTCACCACCCAAACCCTACAACTATGTGTGAATCAATGCATGCGCTCCTGACCCTTGGCGCTAAAAACTGCATATTATCTGCCTCTACAATCCAGCCCTCTGGAGGAGTGGGCCCAGACTTCAAGTAGTACTACAACTAGCATAAAATCTATCAACAACAATGAAGCTGTCATACTAGGTGACGTTAACCTAAACTGGCTGGGCCCCTCTCATAATACCCTTGCTAAACTTGTACAAGGCTTAAACTTTCACCAGCTTATAGCAGAGAACACCAGGTCATCAACGCTGCAGTCTGGTACGCTGATTGACTGGATCCTCACAAATAGACCCAAACATATGACTAACACAGGGATCATGGCTGATTCAATCACCGACCACTCTCCCATCTACTGCCAATGGCGTGCCGGTCAGCCACCCTCCCCACGGCTGGTCACTTTTATGAACTATGCAAACTTGGATGTGAATGCCTTCCTCCTGGATATATCAAATATTGACTGGTCTGACATATATCGTGCAGTTAATGTGGAGGATGCCCTAAAAGCATTCCTACTCCAATTTCTCGCTGTTCAAAATAAGCATGTACAGAAAATTACGAGAAGAGTGAGGGGGAAACAAACCAGATGGCTCCACAAAGATCTCTTACAGCAACTCAGGTGCAGGGATAAACTCTGGAAAAATTACAAAAGCTCTGGGCTGCCCAGTGACTACTCATTATACAGGCAGCTAAGAAATTCCTGCAGAAAGAACATAATACTAGCTAAAAGTTTGTATTGCCAGAACTTGCTGAACAACTCAGCCCAAGATCCCCGCAAATTCTGGGGGCACATAAAAACCTTCCTGGGTACACCTCAGGCTGTTACACCCTCTGATATGGTCATAAACGGCCCCATTGTAACAACCCCTCACCATAGCGAATGCCTTTAACAATATGTTCTTGGACCTCTCATCCTATACCTGCACGCTGCCATCAGCAACCTACACTACTGACAATTTGACTGCTCCTGCCTCTGCCTCCCATGCCAGCGACCCTAAACCCTACCCCCTCTACTTCAAAGCCATTACTAGTGCTCAGGTTCGGAACCTACTAAAGAAAATATCTGAATCTACTAGTCCTGGTGCCGACCAGCTGGAACCTCAACCCGTTAAAAATAGCTGCACATCTTATCTCAAAACCACTGGCTAAAATCTTTACTATGTCCCTCACCAGCGGTACAGTCCCTGACCTCTGGAAAATGGCTAGGATTTCTCCAATCTTTAAAAAAGGGAACAAAAGTGACATCTCCAATTACAGACCGATTGCTATACTGTCAGTACTTAGCAAAATCCTTGAAAAACTGGTTGCAAATCAGATCCTGAATTACCTTGATACTACAAAACAGCTCAACGATGCACAGCATGGTTTCAGGAAAAACCATAGTACTACGACTGCACTTGCCAAGTTCACCTCGGACATCCTTACTGACATGGATCAAGGAAGGCTCACAGGGGCTGTCTTTATTGACCTAACAAAGGCATTTGACCTTGTAGACCACCCCCTGCTCCAGACCACCCTTCTGAAAATAGGTTGCTCCTCTCCTGTGCTTAGCTGGTTCAGGAGCTACCTGTTAAACAGGTCTCAGGCTGTTAAATTTAACTCAGCCACCTCTACCACTGTGAAAACGAACATCGGTGTTCCTCAAGGCTCTATTTTGGGTCCTCTTCTCTTCACACTCTTCATTAACAACCTCCCAGATGAAATTCCTGCCTGCTCCTCACTTCTCTAGGCAGATGACCTGGTCATCTATGCCAGCTCTCATAACGTGGAGCACATCAACTTATCACTCAACAGAGCCTACTCCTGTGTCCAAAACTGGCAAACTCCCACCGCCTTATTCTCAATTCCACCAAGACAAATGCTATGCTATTGGGCACTACACAGAAGCTTCATTGTGCACCACCCCTGAATGTTCATGATCTAAATGGGAAACCTCTACAGGTCATCACCTCCTTCCGTTATCTGGGCATCCTACTGGACCAGTCTCGACCTAAACCTGCACATCCAAACCACATGTAAGCTGTAAACTGTAAGCTGGGAGCTGCCTACAGAACCAGTTATATGCTCACTTCATCAGCAAAGTTAGCCATAGCCAGGGTATCCTTCTCTACCTACACTTACCTATTGTGCGCCCATACTCACTCACTGCCCACAAACTGCCTCCTAGTATAAATGGATGTCACTTACAATAATGTCTGCCGATATGCTGCTAAAGCTCCATGGCTCCAAAATCATTGCCAGCTATATACTGATCTAGGTTGGCTCTCCCTCTGCCACCAGGCGTTACTACCTGGGCGTCTAAATGACTCTATTCTCAGACAAAGACAGCCAGCTGCACTTGCCGAGTTTCTTCTTCCTTCTATACCAAACCGTGAGCTAAGATCAGCAGACAAAGCCCTCCTCGCTGTTCCTCTACATATAACAAAGGAACCGTTCCTTCAAACACGCAGCCCTAAGTTGTGGAACTAGCTCCCTCAAGCTCTCAGGCAAGCATCCTCGCACCTTGTATTCAAACGTGGGCTGAGACTCCACCTGGCCTCCTTGATCAATGCACCTGCTTTGATCCTACCTGATCATCACCTTCTCTGCTTCTACCCTCCCTTGCTTTTGCTCTCCTCCCACTCCTCCTACCCCCACCCTAAGCTCCCCTGCTTGTAACTACCTCCTTAATGACTCTGTTGATGTTAATGTACTATTCTGATACTTTGTGAAATGACAGCTCTGCTTTGTAAATGCTACTTGTAATGTATCTCTCTCTATGTTAGGATGTACAGCACTGCCTCGTTTAATGCTACTTGCAATGTATTCCTCTACTGTTATCTGTTGCCTGGTTTCTCTCATAGTTTAGCATTATTTCGCTTCTTGTCTCAGGCTAACCAGCTACCTGCCTGGGCCACCTCCGAACAGTCATATGTTGTTACTACTAGAGTCTCCTCCCCCTCCTCTCCTCTCCTCTCCCCTTTCGCAACCCCCGGACGTTCCCTGGCAGGGACCGATATTGGATCTCTTGCCCAGTCTTGGAACCGCGAGCCCGGCTGTACGTGCCTTCCTATTACCTCTAATGCCACAAAAGCGCCATACTTTCTCTCTCACCTCCAGCCTCCCTCTCTCATGCCCTATAACGGGACCATGTTACCCGGTACACCCTCTAGCTCGCTGCTGCTATAGCCGTAGGCTTATCTCTCAGTCCCAGAAACCAAGGGCTGCCTGCTGCTGTTTCACCCGTCGACGGCACCCTCCTATCAATTTCAGTTCTCTATCCAGGTGCTTTGGCCCTAGATGGATGCTACTTCCCTCCCATATTGCCCGCCTTACCTTTGCCTTCCCACAAGACCGTTAGACTACTCCAGCCATAGTCCAAATGGCGTATATCTTCCCGGTTGCTCCTCACCTTCTTGCCCAGTGCTGAAACCATAAGCCTGGCTTCTACCTTGTGCGTTTACTGCTAAAAGCCGTAAGCATACCTTAATACCCCAGATCTCCTTACCGATCGATACCTGCACACCTCACCTGTTACCCATTAGCTTCACGACCCCCCCTTCCCCCTGGTGGGTACCGTTATCCTCTCCATTTAGCATCACTCTGGACCTGGGGAGCATGCCTCCCAAATCCTGGGGCTGGTCCTCTATACTTCACTCCCCCCGTCATCTCCTCACCTTGGACGCCATCCCTGTGGGGTGAGTCTAGACCAGACATTTTCCAGTTCCAATACTCCCTGTTAACCTTTTCTGTACTGACCTATTGTCATTTACCTAGAATAGCCTACGACATGTTAGCCTAGCCAAAGCTTCTCCCTGTATGAATGATTGCACTCTGTACTTATTGCCTCAGTTGTATTGTTGTTTCCTTCACTGGTTATCCTGTATTGTACTCTCCCGGGTCGTGCCTGAAAATAGTCACCTGCTGGCTAGCGCACTTACCCGGTAAACAAAAGCTAAATAAATAAATAATTTAAATAGGCTGAGACTATGGGTCAAGGAGATGGAGGACAGTAGACTCTTCAGCCATAGAGGGGCCCGATAGCGGAAGGATCTTTGTCCAAGCGAGGTTCTACAGTGGGGAACTAGAAGGGTAGAGTTAGCTGTGTGCCTTTGGGTCTGTCTATGGGGGGCTGTGCGGATAAGCGGGTGGAGGCCGACAGGTGCTTGCTTAAGGTGCATTTTTTTGGCGAGGAGGCAGGTAAAGTACTTAAGTCTGCCTTGGAAGTTTAGCCAGCCAGTCTGATTATAAAGCTCACATGTGTGTGTTAGCCTGTCACATCCCGAGATTAGTCTGCAAGCTTTGTTAAGGGCGAGGTTGATGCTGCGTAGGGCAGTTTGATCCGCTGATCCATATATGATTATACCATAGTCCACAAGGGATAGAACAGATGAGGACACAGCGAGGTGCATGTCCGGGGGGCAGTGCTTATGCCTGCAGAAGATCCCTAATCTAGTGTTAATAGAGGCGGTGACCTGTTGTATGTGAGAGTGGTAGGAGAGGGAGGTGTCTAAGGTGACTCCAAGATATTTGCAACATGAGACCTGCTCTAGAGTGGAGCCATGGGTGTTTTTTACAACTAGTGGCACATAACAATGGGGGCTTTGGCGGTGTGCAAAGATCATGATCTTTGTTTTCTTGTAGAACCAGGTTTCTGTCTCCCTAAAGTGGCCCTGCAGAGCAGATTGAAGGGAATTGGGATGTGGATGTTTCAAAAAACTAACCGCATTGTCGGCATACAGTAGCATGTGACCGCTGCAAGATTTAGGGAAGGAGTTTAGGAAGAGGGAGAAGAGTACTGGGCCAAATATAGACCCCTGTGGGACACCAGAATGAACCAGTTTGCATGTGGAGATAGTAGTATTTATTTTGACTTGTGTCTGATTAGGTAGGTAATCTTCGAACCAGGCAGTGACCTCTGGAGCAAAGTTAAGGGATGGGATGGTATGGAGTAGGAGCTCGTGACTGACTGTATTGAATGCTTTGGCCAAGTCAATGTAGATAGCCCCAGCCATGGAGCCTTGTTCAAGGGCCTCATGAATAAAAGTAGTGAGTTCAGTGACTGCTGTGGAGGTGCTGTGGCCTCTCCGGAAACCATGTTGTTCATGGCAGAGCAGGTCATGTTTGGATAGGAAGTCAGTTAGCTGGTCCGATATTATTATTTCAAGGGCCTTAGAGAGGGGTGGCAGGATTGAAATTGGCCTATAATTGCTTGCAGCTGTGGAATCACCACTCTTCAGGATGGGCTTGATTACTGCTCTCTTCCAAGCCGAGGAGAATTGGCTGAGGCATAAGGACAGGTTGAGGATTTTTGTGAGATGAAGCAGTGTCACATCCAGCGAAAGCCGAATGAGTTTGAGGTCCAGGGACTCACTTCTGTAACGAGAATTCGCCAGTGCTTTGGTGAGATAGTGTTTTGCCTCGTTACAAGAGATGACTCTTAGCCTAAAGGGGGTAGGGATGTTGGTGGCCGAGGGTGACGAAGGGGGGGGGTGATAGGGTCAAAATAGTGAGGTGGGAGAATATGAGAGGTCAGAGATGGAGGTGTTGAGGGCATCAGAGATAACAATAGGGTCATGAGTAGTAGCCCCGTTTACTATAAGCTGGGCGGGGTTAGGGGAAACAGTTTTCCCACAGAGATCCTTGATATTGCTCCAGAATTTTTTTTCCCAGAGCCCCAAGAAGATGTGAGGGTTTGTTTATAGTATGCAGTTTGGGCTTGCTTGATGGCCCATGTGCATTTGTTACGGGCCTCCCTGTACCATTGCCGATCCTGCGGGAGCTGTGAGTCAACGGCCTTATGCCATAGGTTATCCCTCTGGCACATTTGGTCAAGTAGGTCTTGGGAGATCCAAGGGTGTTTCTTTTCTAATAGTTGTTTGGAAAATGGTGCTATATGTCGAGGCCTTGTTGAAGATGGCAGTGAAGTAGGTGAGTGCAGCGCCCACTGACTGGGCTGTGTGAATAGGGTACCAGCCACAGGAGGCAAGGTGAGCCTTGAAATTGCTAGGATACCCTTCTTAAGTCGCCTATGCATAGTAACATTTGGGGAGGGGGATTTTTGTGGACCACAGGCAGGTCAGGGAATGGTCACTGATAGAGTCAGGGAGCACAGTGACTTGGGAGATGTTGTTAGGCTTGTTGGTGAAGATAAGGTCGATTAGTGTTGAGGTCCTGGTTCTAGTGTCCAGTCTGGTCGGGGAATTAACGACCTGTGTGAGGTCACAAGCTAAGGTTAAGTCTTTGCTGTGGGATGAGGCAGATGACAGCCAAGTGACATTGAAGTCACCCAGTAAGACGACTTCACTCCTAGGTGGGAGGTGGGAGATGCTGTCCAGTACTGAATCGAAAGTGAGCGTTTGATTGTTGGGGGGGAATATAAACCACTATAATGTAAAGGGTTTTGCCTGGGTTGCCCAGGCTGAGTTTGACTGTTAGGGTCTGGGCTCCATGCATAGGTGGTGGTGTGTGGACCTCCAGAGAGGGAAGGGAGGATCTTACATAGACGGCACAGCCGTCTTTTCGGTAGATAGTGTAGCCACTGAGGGTGATAGCTCCGTTGGGTATTTTACCCGAAAGCCAGGTCTCTGATAGAGCTAAGACATAGAGTGAGTGCTGGGCAATCCAGGATGTAGAGGGGTGAGCTTTTTAGGGAGGCCACAGATGTTGAGTGTAGCCAGCAGGAGGCCTCCACATTTGCCATTGGAAGAGACAGTGGGGGTGGGGGGTGGTGGTCAAAGGTTGGGGTGTATATTACCTGTTAGCAACAGAAGGAGGAGAGCGTGCCGTAGAAATGCTAACCTGAGCAGTTTAGGTGCGTCACGTTTAGGCTGGTTATTAGTGTGTCTTTTATCGTGTGTGATGGGGACCAGGAGGGTGCGTAAGAGGTGGGTTATCATGGTGACAAGAGGTAGGGTACCAGGTTGGCTGATAACAGGATGAGTAGGGAGCTGCAGTCTGAGGAGCAACAGCGTAGCAATACTGCGAGTGCGGTATGCGTGAGGGTTGGACACTAGCGTTGGGAGGGAGTATATGCATGCAAGGTCACATATGACAGGGTGGGAGGGCATGGGGGTGTGCAATTTGAGGTCATAGCAGGTAATTATGTGATGACTGGCAGTGTAACCGCCGTACAGAGGTAACTCCTTAGGAGGGGTGGAGGAGCTACTTGGGGGATCATCGAGGCAATGAGGATAGGTATCACAAGAAGTGGGAGCATATTTACTATAAGGATGGGTAGGTATATGTGATTGAAATGAGTGGCCCACTAGTGGTGTGCTGGTATAAGCTGCTGCTGGAGAAGTGGGCTGATAGGTTAATTTCGAGCAGAGCACACGTGATGCGATACTGCCTACTATATAAGAGAGAGATGACAAAAGGTGGTGGTGGGAGCGGTGGGGAGCTGAACGCAGAGCGTTCGGTGGCGGACTTTTCTCTTGGGTGCATAATCTTTATTAATTAAAAACGCTAAAAGCAGTTAAAAACAGTTTAATAATCGAAAGTGTAAGCTACACCTCACAGGAATTCTTCTGTAGTTCTCACGCTGTACTTTTCAGTGATGTGTGCGAGCCTTTCGACATTGGCAAGGTAAGCCGTCTTGTGTCCTGCTGGAGCATTGCCAACTATCAGTTGCTCGATGCTGGAGTCTCTCATTTTTTTGGGTGCTGCGCAACCCATCAATAAATTTCCACAATGTAGGGTGGGCCATGCAGAGCACACTCTGCATACCTCTGTGGAATGCCTCGACTACGTTGTTAGTTTTGGCTTGCCTTTCTTACACAGTGTCAGAATGGTTCCACAGAGCAATTGGAAACTGAGGCTGCCGGTGACCATCCCTCCTCCTATTTCTCCTGCCAATCCAAACATCTTCAAAATAGTCCACTATAGGCTCAAGTTCGGGGGGGAAAACTTGTAGTGACGCATCAGTTACATCTTCAAAGCGTGCCACAATCTCTCCTGGTGGATAAAAAGCAAGGGCTGGCAAGTATTTACACTTTAGAGCAAATTCAGCATCATGGCTGTACTGAACTGACAACCCCTCTGTCTGTATTTTTTGATATATGCACTGTGTAAAATAAAAAAAAATCCCTGTTGTCGTGCTTGAGGGAATACTGTTTTAAAAGCATTTATTGTTGCCAGTTCAAAGTTGGTCATTATTACTTGTGGTGCAAAAAGAGGATTAAGCTGCTTTAGTGCTGTCAGCATATGCTCATAAGATTCTCTGCACTTGTCTGGCAGAAGAGCATATATAGCAGGCTGTGCAGTGCCAAATCTTTCACCCAAGATAACGTGCATCTGGTGGAATAATGGTGGAGCCACACTAAAAGTACCATCTGCATACCAATTTTTGAAGCGTTCTAAAAACCGTAGATTGGTCTCGGTGCCAAAAATTAGAATTCTGTGTGGACCTGCACCACTATCATACAGCAGGAAATTAACTGAGGAATCTCCATGTTCGGGGAGTGTATGTTGTGTATGATTCTGGGATCACAAGGTCTGACAAGTCCTTTGGGTTGGGAGGTGCACCATGCACCTGCACTTTCTGTGCGGTGTGTATAATATTTTTGTCCAGCAGAATTCCTTGCATGATCATAGAAATATTTTCTCTAGCTTGAATGACTATCTGTGCTGTAGTGTCCTGTGTTGCTAAAGCTCTCTGCTTTTGCAATATTCACAGCCTCAGCTTTCTCAACAGCACTAGCGCTGGAAGCATGAGTATGCTGTGAGAAGCTATAGATGATAGTTGGGTCTACATGGCTTATTGTATGTACATGAGCAATACAGTCCTTTGGCTATCTGACCCCTCATTCACATTGCCATATTGCCTTTCCCTCGTGTCCGCTCTTGTGCATTGTGTAGATAAAATTTTCTGTAACCCCTAGATGGCGCTATCCCAGGGGCTACTACCCCTGCCTGATTTGCCACTAACAGGTTGAGGGGCCTGGATCCAATGGCGGGTGCCTCCACCCAGAGGTCAGGGTTTGCAATAGTTAAACTAACTTGGTCACAGCCCTCTGGGACACTGCAACCCCCCTTTCTTCCCACTAGTGGCCCACACAATATATCAGAATTACCTTCACAGTATACACTTACCCCCAGATCTGGTTCCGGCACTGGGACCTCCTGTGAAATGAGATACAGTGCAACAATCACAGGACAGTACTTTAACATAGACAAATACCTCAGGCAGTATAACTTTGCTGAAACAAGCAGCTCTGATTTATTTAGGGGATATAACAAGGACAGGGGAAATCAGGTTAATTAGCTTATCACTCTAATAATTCATTTATGGCTCTGTGCACAGGCCTATCCTTATCAGTTACTGTCCCTTGGGTACCTAAGCCCTAGTGGCTAGTCCAAACCGTGGCAGCTGGTAGGGGCCCTTTCACACAGAGAAAGGAGAATTAAACAGTCAGCAGTACAGTAATTCCATTTGGATTTAATGTGGCAATTCAACAGGGAGCGACCCTGAATTAGTACTCACGACCTCCAAATAAGATAGGGTCCTTCAATGTCAGCAGGGCTCACTTGAGGTACACAAACCTCTTCACAATCCATATAAAAGAAAGCACTATACCAGGCAGGCTGCATCTGTATCCCGATCGCAATTACTGCACAATACCCGAGAACACACAGAGATTCAGTTCCTGACAGACCGAGTGCAATTTCAGCAATCCCTCCAGTCTTCTACAGGGTGAGCCTGGTTTCTACTCTTCAGAGATCCTTTGATTCTTTTCACAGGACGGATTCAGTCCTAACAAGCTGTTACACAAGCTGCAGACCGGAACTCTGGGCTCATACACGCTTTTTGACTAAAACTGCACACTGAAAAAGCACAGGGCTCCTTCCTTCTTCACTGCCAAAGCTCAACTGAAACTCCAACCGACAAAACTGGCACTTCCTTTGAGTTCCTCCCAGTTCTTGACTGGATTGGCTGTCACCACAATAGACTGCTGCTGTTGGTCCAAAAAGGCACTGAAGTCTAAACTACATCTCCCAGAGTCACTGTCCATACAATCCTCTTGTGGCTGGCTCAGATTATGAGTCCAAGTTCTGATTCGTCTAAGGCACCATTTTAGAGCTAGCTTACCCACACTGATTGGTCCAGTTCAGCAGTTCAAAACTAGAATGGGGAACTAGCAGACACAGTTCTGACTGCAAAGAAAGCAGGTTAGACAAACTGTAATTTCATTATTACTCTAAATAATTTCTGGCAAACAGTTACATCTTTCAGATAGGTTCCTTTGCACTCTAGTGACTGCAAAATGAAGTGAATTGGCAGCAGCTTGAGTGGTACTCAATCAAAGAAACACACAGTCCCCATACAAATTAATTATGTCTGCAAGCAGACAGCTCTTAAAGAGACAGTACCAGAGGTTCTAAAAACACTCACTGATAAATGGCTTAAATGCCAAACACCATTCAGGCTTGGAGCATTCAAGCAAGCTCCTGGAAGTCTTTTGGGAACCCCCATTTGCAGGGGGGTTACACCCTTCCTGGTCTGGAAAAGCTTGACGTCCACGTCAAGCAAGTACCCATAAGTTTCAACTGCAACCATATACATTTGCATTAGGCTCGCATATGTAATCATCAGTCAATATATCATTTTACCAAGAACACATTTCTGAAACATTGCAGCACGTCACTCTTTACACAGTATTACATACACATTGTACCATAACTCAAGTTATTACCTCTTGTACATGAAACCTGAAGAGAGGGGGCCTTCCTATCAGTTACCTTGGGGCTGATGGGGCAAGGCACCATACTTAGAGGGCAACACAAGTAACTTGGAGTTAGCACTGATGCTCAGTTTGGGCAATGAGCTCGGGACACATACACTCCTTTATGGACAACATTGAGAGGCAAGTCCACAGGCCTCCCAAGTGAATCATAACTGAGGTGCACCACAGGCTTTACAGCTCGACCAGTCTTTCTAGGGGAACTGTTATAGTCTCTGCACTCTGAGCCTCATTTTCAGCATTGTCCTCACTTGTCAGGGGAGTCTCCATGGGGGTAGAGAGGCTAGAACTTGGGGCACTTCAGCTCCAGGAGTTACAGTTTCTGAGTCCACAACATTTGGCTCGCATGGAGCTTTCGGACACTGGCAGTGGACTGTCAGGGCACTCAAAATACTCTTCTTGTTCAGGTGTATCACCAGTCTGCCCCAATCTATCATTTTCCTCCCCTGAAAGCTCAAACAGTTCAACCATGCACAATGATTCCATTTCATCTGATCTGATGCTTTGCACTTCACTTTCTGGGAGCATTGGCTCCAGGGATGAAGCTGGGGGCTTAGACAGTCCAGAAGGCCCAGTTTCATCTCCAGTATTGACTAGGGGATTGCCCCAAACAATTGACTCAGTTCGTAAGAAGGATAGTATTCAAAGTCACTCTCACTTTCTTCCGATATGGACTGACAGTCATGCTCAACTGGGACTTGTGGAGGGAACACTTTAACTTTGCTTCTGTAGGTGCAGACTTTCTTGATCTTTTCTTAGCAGCAGCTCTAGTCACTGGTCCAGAGGGGCATCTTCTAGGGCTCAGACTCAATTAAGATTTGTCCAATGGGCAGTAAATGATTTCTATGCATTGTTTTTACATCTTTTGAATTATTCTCAGGCCTTACTTTGTACACTGGCAGATCATCTAGTTTGCCCACTACAATGTGAGGGAGATGGTGCCATCTGTCAGCAATCTTGTGCTTGCCATGCAGTCCCAGATTTCTTAGCAATACCCGATCCCTCCTGGAGTTCCTGTGCTTTCACCTTTTTATCATACCTTTCTTTGTTGGCCAGATTTCTTTTGGCAGCCATGGTTTGAGCCAGTTAGTACGCATGAGTTAGCTGGGCCTTTAACTTTTGACACATACTGTAAATAGTTGTCAGCTTGAACCCCATCAGGAGAGACCCCAAAACACACATCTACTGGTAGTCGAGCTTCTCTTCCAAACATCAGGCGGTGGGGGAGAATCCAGTGGCATCACTTTGGTGCAGTTATAAGCATGTACCAGGGTGCTAATTTGTTGGCTCCATCTAGGCTTGTCCTTTGGGTGCAGGGTGCCTAGCATATCTAGCAAAGTGCAGTTGAAACGTTCAGGCTGTGGGTCCCTGGGGTGGTAAGGGTGGTTCTGGACTTTCGTGACCCCACAGAGAAGCATCTCTTTGATCAGATGACTCTCAAAGCCTCTCCCTTGATCAGAATGGATTCTTTGGGAGCCCCATAGTGAACAAAAAAGTTTTCTACAGTACTTTGGCCACAGTGGATGCTTTCTGGTCTTTGTGGGGAAAGCTTGGGCATATCTCGTGAAATGGTCAGTGACCACCAGCACATTACTGATATTTCTTGATCTGACTCCAAACTCAGAAAATCAATACAGACCAGCTCCATGGGTGCACTGGTGGTGATGTTAACAAGGGGCAGCCCTCTGGGGCAAAGCTTTCTCTGTAAGCAGCGACTACAAGTTCGAATGTGTTGCTCCACATCAGCCCCCATCTTAGGCCAATAGAATCTGGATCTCACCAAGTCAAGTGTTCTGTCTATACCAAGGTGCCCCATGTGGTTGTGCAAGGACCTCAGTACTGAGTCTCGAAAGGCAGTGGGCAGCACTAGTTGTTGTTTGTCTACTTGTCCCTCTGTCTACTGTTTCTCTGTATAACAGTTTATTGATCAGTTTCAACTTAGGACCTTCTTTGTATAACAGTGCAGTTCTCAAATCAGTGGAGCTAATTTGGACACATCTTTTCCTGCATAGAGGGCTTCTAAAGCTGCTTTGATCATGGGATCGCGGATTGAGCCTGCTAATACTGTCATTGTCCAGCTGAGGCAGTGCACCAATGTCTATTGCAGAAAAGTGGCAATAAGCAGCAGGTATGCAATTCTCAGAGGCTCCAAGCAATCCACCATGCAGTCCACTGTGTCTGTGGACATTTGTTCCTCCCTGTCAAACTTCCGGGCAGAGTGCCCGAATGTCAGGTTCTGCCAATCGACCTAATCATTCTGGGGAACAGGCCTCGGGAGAGAGCATCAGCATCTATGTGGTTCAGACCTGCTCGGTATTCGAGAGCATAGTCATATGTAGATAATGCAGAAAGCCACCTATGGCCAGTGGCATCCAACTTAGCTGAGGTCTGCACATAGGTCAAAGGATTATTGTCGTTTTACTAGTATTTTAGCCCCATACAAGTACTCATGGAATTGGTCAACAATAGCCCACTTCAAAGCTAGGAACTCTAACTTATGTACAGGATAGTTCTTTTCGGATGGGGTCAGGCTTCTACTGGCAAAGGCCACTGGTCTCAGGCCATTCTCGTGCTCTTGGTACAACACAGCCCCAACCCTTGCAAGCTAGCATCAGTGTGCAGGACGTAAGGTTTTCTTGGATCGCATAGGCCAGCACTGGAGCATGGGTAAGTTGATATATGATCTCATGAAAAGCAGTCTCACAATCAGAGTCCAGGCCCTCAAATACTTCACTCGGATGAAAATACACTCTTCAGTCTTGAGGGATGCTGACTTTGGTATTTTTGTGGGTTGGGGATACCTTGAGTAAGGTTAAGTAAAGGGCGGATCACTCTTGAATAGTCCTTGATGAAGCACCGATAATAACCACAGAATCCCAGGAATCTTTGCAGTTCTTTAGATTTTTGGGCTGTGGCCAGGTGGTCAAGGCCTCAACTTTACTTGGGTCGGTCTCTATTCCCTCGGTGGATACTATGTGTCCCACATACTTTACTGATGTTTGAAAGAATTGACACTTATCAATGGACAGTTTAAGGCCAAAGTCATCCAGTTGGTCCAATACCTTAAGTAATCTGCTCTCATGTTCCTCCAGTGAGCTGCCAAACACAATAACATCATCTAGGTATACCAGGCACTCTAGTAAGTTCATGTCCCCCATTGCACGCTCCATCAATCGTTGAAAAGTGGCTGGGGCACCTGAAATCCCTTGAGGCATCCTCATGAATTCATAGAAGTAAGCGGACAGATAAAGGTCGTTCTTCTCACGGTCCTCTGGGTCCATCGGGATCTGGTAGTACCCATCACGGAGATCCAGCACAGAGAACCACTTGCTCCGCTTAGGCAGTCCAAAGCATCCTGAATGCGGGCATTGTGTACTGATCAGGGATAGTCCGGCCGTTTAAGGTGCGATAATCCACACACATCCTTACTGTTCCATTCTTTTTCCTCACTACCACAATGGGGAAGCATAAGGGCTTCGGATTCTTGTATTACACCAGCAGCTAATATCTCTTGCAGATGCCGCCTCACATCATCTATGTCAGCAGGTGCCAGGCGTCAGACCTCTCGAAATGGTCTTTCGTCATGCAGACGGATATTGTGCTCAGCTCCTTGCACGCATACTACATCCCATTCCTTTAAAGAAAACACCTGGTCTCTCTGGGCAAGCTTCTCACTGATCCTCACTTTCCATTCAGCTGGCAGCGGGAGTCGCCGAATCAAACAAGTTGTATGCTATCTGTCATTCTTCCTTGAACTCTTGCTGCTGGGTAGCACTGCAGTGTCTGCACAATGCACATTAGCTAGGATGCAACCTCTGTTTACTCGAATGTCTCTTTCAGACACATTATGAACTTGGACCATTACCCTTCTGGCATAAGCATGGGCTCTAGCGGCAAATACTAGGCTTGACTAGCAGTCCTCTGGCAATTTTCCATCGCCTGGTGCATCCAACATTAATATTTTATTCTTAACATCCTTTCTGATACGGACCTCTCCCTGTAAGGTACACGGCATTTGGCGCAGGATCAGAGACTCAGGATCCTTCTTCCATACAATTCCGACCGGTTCCTCTGGTTCTGTTTTTCAGCATCTCTCTGTGCCTCATAGGCCTTCTTAATTAAAGCCGAACTCTTAAAGCTCTACTAGTCTTTGACCCCTGTTTTCATAACACAACTGTGCCAGCCTTCCAAACATATGAGCATTTGTTCCAATCAACAAAGGGACACCATCATACAGTCCAGTGGGGGACACACTAAGGCTAGGGTCTCTACTTTGTTCGCCACTCCAGCCACGGAGGTGGAGAAAGACAGCCAAATTGGATATACCCGGAATAGGGTAGGCCTTCTCACTTAACCCCATACATGCAGTCCTTCTAATGGTTGTAAGGTACGTCTGACAAATGCTTCTGATACCAATCCTGGAACATAATTGTCACTTGGGAGCCACTGTCTAATACAGCTCTTGTAGACACTCCATTCACCTTTACAGTGGTCTCCATGGAGGGACCCACTATTCTGGACCAGTCTGGAGAGGCGGTATTGGGGCCTGGGCAACTGACCTTGCCACAAAAGGACCGTGAATTAGCATTTTGGTGCCCCTCACTGGGATCATGTAGTGTACCTCTTAACCACTGATTTCTTCTCCGAAGCTCTCCTTGTAGCCTATATGCAACTTTGTCAGTGTCTTTTGGGACTGGCATTCCTTTTCATGTGCCCATCTTTCCCACAATTATAGCAAAACATACTTTCTGGAGTTTGAGCTGGCCGAGGTGCCACACTGGGAGCCAGGGCGGGGTATTACTAACTGGAAACCTGGGTGCCATCTCTGTCTGCTGGCGTGATAAGCATTTGGAGACATCTCGTCAGTTTCTCCACTTCCATGGTCAAGGAACTGAGTTTGGAGCTGTTATCAGTAGTAGATACATGGTGGGTACCCTCACTTCTCATAGCAGATGCAGTCGGATATAGGTCAGGGCCTGCATTTGCAGGCGGCCTTCATAAAGGGACTGTTTTGAATTCCCGGATCTCTCTCAACAGTTCCGCCCATTGTGGCATATCTTTTTCCTTGTCAGAGCACTCATTGACTGTCAACCTCTGCCCTGAACTTCACTTGATGGGTCACCCTCAGTCACTGGTCGTAGCCACAGCTGTTGGTGCAGGTACCTCCCGAGGTCGCCTTTTTCTCAACTCCCCGAATTTCTCATTAACTCATCATAGGAGGGTGGGATTCCAGTCGATTTGCCAGGCGAACTGAAGCAACAGCAGTTCTGAGAAGGGGGCAGACTTAGGATTCTGTCCAGTCTCGCTCGTCCAGTTCAATCGCTGGCAAACTACCCTTCTGAGGCATTCTTGCAACAATTTTTCCAGCCGAGACATACACAGACAACAACTCCTTGGTACTGTTGTGCATTTTTACTCTCCACCATAGGTCCTCATCAGAATCTGGGCTCCCATACACATTCTCCAAGGCCTCAAGATAGGCCTGTGCAGTCGCCTCAGGGTTACTGGCCGTCTGCTAGCACGGATGGTAGCCAGGGCAGGACCTCGGAGGCTCTCACTAACCCTCTTTCGCTTTTCGCCTTCCGAGCATTGCCATTCTAGCACTTGGGGGGCAACATAGTCTATCCAGGTCTCCCAGTCATCCTCCCTTGGGGGTGGGGAGGGTGCCAGAGAAGATCCTCAACCTTCGGTAAGAGTCGTGACTAATGGAAGGTGCAGAAATAGGAGTCTGCATTGGTTCAGCCACCATTACGGGCACTGGAGCAGGAGAGGGTGTTGGGGGAGGAACACCCCCAGGTGGCAAGAATAGTTTCTTCAAGTCCTCCACAGTTTTCCCCTCTCCCAGCAACCATTCAGCAAATTTCTCCTCAAAAGTTTCAGATAGTGGTGGGGCTGATTTCCGGTCTTCTTACTGTCCTTAGTTATCACTCTCCAAGCAGTGAGGGCTCCTCTGGGGTAATGGTCTGTGGCACTTTGGAGCTATCTATGGATCCTTAAACTCTACTAGGGCCAGGAAAGTGTGGGTGAGCAGATTAGCATGCCGACCCACCACCACAGGGTTTTGTAAACCTTCCACCTTGGAAAGTACCCTGCACAGTGTCCGATTGATATCCAGGGGATGTCCAGGATAAGCATAGCATTTTGGGGGTCGATCTCCTCCCCAGTACACCACTCCACCAGCCGTGCACAGCCACTTCTGTCGGGTACCCATTTTTTCTTAACAGTGGTTCGTAAATATGGCCACTAGAGGACACACAATCCCAGCGGTGAGCCTCCAAGATGTAACCCCTAGATGAGCTATCCCAGGCTACTACCCCTGCCTGATTTGCCACTAACAGGTTGAGGGGCCTGATCCAATGGCGGGTGCCTCCACCCAGAGGTCAGGGTTTGCAATAGTTAAACTATCTTGGTCACAGCCCTCTGGGACACTGCAACCCCTTTCTTCCCACTAGTGGCCCACACAATATATCAGAATTACCTTCACAGTATACACTTACCCCAGGTCTGGTTCCGCACTGGGACCTCCTGTGAAATGAGATACAGGCAACAATCACAGTACAGTACTTTAACATAGACAAATACCTCAGGCAGTATAACTTTGCTGAAACAAGCAGCTCTGATTTATTTAGGGGATATAACAAGGACGGGGAAATCAGGTTAATTAGCTTATCACTCTAATAATTCTTCCATGGCTCTGTGCATAGGCCTATCCCTATCAGTTACTGTCCCTGGGTACCCAAGCCCTAGTGGCTAGTCCAAACCGTGGCAGCTGGTAGGGGCCTTTTCACACAGAGAAAAGGAGAATTAAACAGTCAGCAATACAGTAATTCCATTTGGATTTAATGTGGCAATTCAACAGGAGCGCACTCTGAATTAGTACTCACACTTCCAATAAGATAGGGTCCTTCAATGTCAGCAGGGCTCACTTGAGGTACACAAACCTCTTCACACATCCATATAAAAGAAAGCACTATACCAGGCAGGCTGCATCTGTATCCCGATCACAATTACTGCACAATACCCGGAGAACACACAGCAGATTCAGTTCCTGACAGACCGAGTGCAATTTTCAGCAACCTCCAGTCTTCTGCAGGGTGAGCCTGGTTTCTACTCTTCAGAGATCCTTTGATTCTTTTCACAGGACGGATTCAGTCCTAACAAGCTGTTACACAAGCTGCAGACCGGAACTCTGGGCTTACACACGCTTTTGACTAAAACTGCACACTGAAAAAGCACAGGGCTCCTTCCTTCTTCACTGCCAAAGCTCAACTGAAACTCCAACCGACAAAACCGGCACTTCCTTTGAGTTCCTCCCAGTTCTTGACTGGATTGGCTGTCACCACAATAGACTGCTGCTGTTGGTCCAAAAGGCACTGAAGTCTAAACTACATCTCCCAGAGTCACTGTCCATACAATCCTCTTGTGGCTGGCTCAGATTATGAGTCCAAGTTCTGATTCGTCCAAGGCACCATTTTAGAGCTAGCTTACCCCTACACTGATTGGTCCAGTTCAGCAGTTCAAAACTAGAATGGGGAACTAGCAGACACAGTTCTGACTGCAAAGAAAGCAGGTTAGACAAACTGTAATTTCATTATTACTCTAAATAATTTCTGGCAAACAGTTACATCTTTCAGATAGGTTCCCTTTGCACTCCTAGTGACTGCAAAATGAAGTGAATTGCAGCAGCTTGAGTGGTACTCAATCAAAGAAACACACAGTCCCCCATACAACTAATTATGTCTGCAAGCAGACAGCTCTTAAAGAGACAGTACCAGAGGTTCTAAAAACACTCACTGATAAATGGCTTAAATGCCAAACACCATTCAGGCTTGGAGCATTCAAGCAAGCTCCTGGAAGTCTTTTGGGAACCCCCATTTGCAGGGGGGTTACATTTCTTCATCCACAAGCTTTCGTCGACATCTCTCCGACAAGTCTCGATGGCTGAGAGGGACCTGGGGGTGGTGGTGGATGTCAAGATGAACAACTTGGAGACTTGTAGGAGGGCAGCGGCCAAGGTCAACAGGATGCTGGGATGCATCAGTAGAGGGATCACCTCCAGAAGGAGGGAAGTGATACTCCCCCTGTATAACTGCTTGGTGAGGCCGCACCTCGCGTACTGCGTGCAGTTTTGGAGGCCACACCTAAAGAGGGACATTGAACTCCTGGAGAGGGTCCAGAGGAGAGCAACCAAAAGAAACATGGTACACACAGAACCATGACTGGGACGTAAACATACCAGGATACACTATCTACAGGAGGGACAGGGAGGGTAAAAGAGGAGGAGGAGTAGCTCTCACATAAGAGAAGAAATCAAAGCAACAGAACAAAAGGGTAAACAGGAGGAGAAGAAGCACTGTGGGTCAATTTGAGGCAGGCAATGGCACCACAATCCACACAGGGTTAGATACAGACTCTCTCCTCAGGGGAGGAAATGGACAAGGAAATGATAGAAAGTATACTTAGAATGGCAGATAAAGGGAGATATTGCTGATGGGTGATCTGAATATGCCAGATGTTAACTGGAGTGCAGTTGCAGCAGCCACTTCTAAGAGTGGAGTTATTCTAGATGCCCTACAGGGGCATGCCTTAACAACTAGTATTGGAGCCCACTCGAGAGGGAGCAATCTTAGACCTGGTTCTCTCAAATGGAGATGAAGAGAGATCACAGATGTAGAAGTGGGTAGCCATCTGGGAACTAGCGACCATCGAACAGTATGGTTCACAATAAACACAGCAATAGAGTCAAGCCACACAAAGACAAAAGTACTGGATTTTAGGAGGGCTGACTTTCCAAAATAGGTGAGTGCCTAAGGAATGCACTAGCAAATGGGCAGGAAGGAGGAGGAAGAACAATGGGAATAATAAAACTGCCATCACAGAGGTAACAAGCCTTTGTGTAAAGCAAATAAACAAAACAAAACGAGGTAAGAAACCACTATGGTTCTCAAAGGAAGTACAGTGAAGGTTCAAGAGAAAAGAAAGCATTCAGGAAGTACAAGGAATCACAGAAGGAACAGGACAGAGAACTGTATCAGTTAAAGCAAAAGGAAGCTGGAAAGGCAGTCAGAATGCAAAGGCCCAAACTGAGGAAAAGATAGCCAACTCAGTTAAGAAGGGGGATAAAACCTTTTATAGGTACATCAGGGAGCGAAGGAAGACCAAGGGAGGGATAGTGAGGCTTAATAAAGGGAGGGAGGGTGGAGAGGGTGACTGTGAAAGGGCAGAGATACTAAACAAATATTTTGCTCAGTATTTACAAAGGAAGAGGGGAGGTACCTAAAACAAACAGTAGAAACACTCTGATACAGAAGTTGATACCAGCCCATTTACAGAAGAAAGGGTTCTGAAAGAGCTCTTAAAACTGAAGGTGGACAAAGCAATGGTGCCTGATGGGATTCATCCCAGAATTCTAAAAGAACTAAGGGTAGAACTAGTGACACCACTGACTACCCTCTTTAACAAATCATGGAAGGATGGGGTGGTACCTGAGGACTGGAGGAGGGCAGATGTGATTCCCCTTCACAAAAGTGGGAGCAAGGCTGAAGCAGTAAACTACAGACCTGTTAATTTGACCTCAGTAGTAGGGAAAATGATGGAATCACTTCTGAAGGAAAGAATTGTTGAGTATCTAGAGGCCAGAGGGGCACAGGACCCAAGGCAGCATGGATTCACAGCAGGAAGGTCATGCCAGACAAATCTGATAGATTTCTTTGACTGGGTGACCAAAGTAGTTGATCAGAGAGGGGCTGTGGACATGGCCTACCTAGACTTTAGCAAAGCATTTGACACAGTCCCACACAAAAGATTAATATACAAGTTAGCCAACCTGGGAGTGGGTCCCAAGATGACAGCCTGGGTAAAGAATTGGCTGGAGAATAGGACACAGAGAGTAATAGTAAATGGAGTCCACTCTGAAAAGGGAGGTTAGTAGTGGGTACCGTGAGGGTTCAGTATTAGATCGGTCCTCTTCAATGTCTTTATAAGTGACATTGCAGAGGGACTGGAAGAGAAAGTATGTCTCTTTGCAGATGACACAAAGATCTGCAACAGAGTTGATGCACAAGGTAGGTGGAAAGGATGAGAAGGGACTTGGCAAGGTTAGAGGAATGGTCAAATGTATGGCAGCTTAGATTCAATGCTAAGAAGTGAGTAATGCACCTGGGAAACAAAACCCAGGGAAGAGTACACAATGGGGGTGAGACACTAACAACAACAAAATGGAAAGGGACATGGGTAGTCATATCAGATGACCTAAAGGTGGGCAAGCAATGTGAGAGGGCAGCAAGGAGGGTTGGGGAATACTGGGATGCATAGGGAGAGGCATCACCAGTAGAAAACAAGAAGTTATTATCCCTCTGTACGGACAGCTGGTGAGACCACATCTGGAGTACTGTGTGCAGTTCTGAGACCCAATCTCCGGAAAGACATAGACAGGATGGAAGCTGTCCAGAGGAGGGACTAAAATGGTGCAGGGTCTGCAACCAGAAGACATATGAAGAGAGACTTAAGGAGCTTAATATGTATAGCCTCGAGGAAAGGAGGAGAGGGGGACATGATAGAAACTTTCAAGTACCTCAAGGGAATCAACAAAGCCCAAGGGTAGCATCTTTCAAAAAAGAGTGCGCCAAGAACAAGGGCTGAATTTGAAGAAGATAGAAGGGGGCAGCTCAGAGGTAATTTAAGGAAGTATTTTTTCACAGAGAGGGTTGTGGATGTATGGAATGGCCTTCCAGAGGAAGTTGTGGAGTCAAAAACAGTGGTGGAATTCAAGCATGCATGGGACAGTCATAAGGCAATTCTAGGGGTTGGGGGTAGGAAGAAGTAGGCTGCTGGTTAACTAGGATCTGCAGTTTATCCATCAGGTAGGGAAATGGGCAGACTGGGTGGTCCAAGCGGTCCTTATCTGCCATCAAATTCTATGTTTCTATGTTTCAAACCTTAGAAGATTTTAATATAACTGGTTTATCAACATGAACAACGAAAATCCAGTAAAAGAATGCTGCAGGATTCACCAACCTGAGTCCACCCTCTTTAAAAATCCTGTGCGTATGTGCCCATTTGATCAGGTTGAGATGACTCCCCATAACAGTCTGAAGAGAATACTATACAGTTTTACCTCCATTTCTTGGGGGTTGGGGGGACGGAATCTGATGAACAAAAAATAGTAACTAAAAAGGGCTTGATCATGTAAATTATTATTTCTTTAGTCATGGGTCACTTGTTGTAGGTATTTTTTTTTACTGATTTATCTCCTGTCCCCGGAAGACTCCATTGGCCCAACTGCCCCCCCTCCCCAGCTCTGACTCCCGGAATTACCGGGGCTTATATTATGCCCGACCTGGGAGCGGTGTCCATGGGGGGGTCAGGCTTTATCCTGCCACCGGGGAATTTTCTCCTCCTTTTTCTCCCTTAACCTGGGGCCCCAGGAGTAGAGACGCATGCTCATGGAGGTGCACATGTGTACTACAGCCCCGGTGACACACCCTTCCACCTACCCCACAGCCTAATGCCTGTGCCCACTCTGGCGGTTCCACTCCTGGTCTCCATCAGGAGGCAGACCTGCACCAAGGGATGCACTGGATTCTCCCCAGAGAGGAGAGCTGCCATCTGGCCACTCTATCCAGCTCCATACCCTCCTCCCCGCCGGCCTCCAATGGCCTGAGCTCATTCCCAAACTCGGGTCACCGGCATGGTGCGAGGTAAGGTGCACAGCGCCTCAACTCTCTGTGCCACTGGGCCTGCTGTTCTAGGTATTTACTTAGTGTTCTGCAGTTGCCAATTTTGCCTTCCAGTTTAATTTTGCCATGTTCCTTGGCCTGAATTTTATACAGAGAATGGTAAGAGGGCCCTCCTCTATTGACATCCTAGAGATGTGGGTAGTACGGCCTTCTTTCAAAGAACCTAATGCCATACCTTTGCTCTTTTGCAGGTTAACCCTTGCCACTGCTGCATTTAAAAAGGATTCTGAAACAGCAGAAATTATCTCCACAGATTCCAAATTCTGAATACATAGGCAGGCGTCATCTGCATAAGCCAATACTGGAGGGAAAATCTGATTTTTCAGTTTTAATACTCTCTATGTCTTGCAAGTTGTTAATTTTTCTAATCAGAGTATCTAAGCAAAAGACATACAAAAGGGGGCTAAGGGTTCATCCTTGTTGTACTCCTCTTGTAATATTTACTGAGGCCCCCAGCCATCCATTCAGTATAGGGACCATGCACTCTGTAGAATACCGAAGCCAAATGCATAACACACATTTTTCATGAATTTCATAGTGTTGTAGAACCCTGAATAAATAGGCATGCAAAACACAATCAAAGGCCTTCCCCTGGTCAAGGGTCAGGAGAAGACCTGAGATCTCACCCCGATTCACACGCTCAACCACTTCCTATAAGACATGAATATTATCTTGGCTCTTGTGATCCAAAATCCTGCATAACTGAGAGGTGTCTATCAAGAGTGGAGCTACCTGTGACAACTGTGAAGTCATGATCATGGTCAGAACTTTTAAGTCAGAATTCAAGCGGCTAATAGGCCTGGAGTTAGAAATGTTGGTGTTGTCCCCTTTCTGTGTTCGCCCTTGCACTTGCACAAAGTGAACATGTTGGTATGATACTGGATTTTGAGAGGTGTGTCACTGTTGGTCCAGTGCAGGGCAGTCTGCCAGGGGCTTGACAGTGTCAGGCCAATCATCAACCAGGCTGATCATGACATTTTTCCAGTCTTGCTGAGCAGAAACTTTGTGTAGTTCAAAGAAAAGAGCCATCCGAATCATAGGACAGCTCTTTCTGGTGATCTGCATAATCCTGCCCAGCAAGCAGAGCTGATCAGTGTCATGATCAGCTTTCTGTGGTCCCCCCAATGTAAAAATAATCCCTCCCACCTCTCATTGCTACCCCCTTCCTTCTTAGTTGTCCAACACCAGGGTGTCTAATCTCTGGTGCCAGCTAGTACACCCTCCCCATTTTCTCTGTGCGACACCAGGGAGCCCACCCCCGGTGCTGCCAAAGACAGTACCAACACTGGGGTGCCCAATCCCCGGTGTCAGTACCTGAAATAATGAAAACTGTCCCTTGTAGTCTTTTTTTAAATGTATTTATTTTTTTAAATTACTGCAATCCCACCCTCTGCCAAGTATCCCTTCCACCTCCTCATCGCCTCCTTTGCTCATAGAGTTTAAACCATCCCCAGTGTTGGCACCTGAAATAAAGAAACCATCCCTGGGAGTCTTTTAATTTTTTTTATTATTTTTATACACCCTGTGAAAAAGAAAACCTTCAATTGATGATTGTTGCCACTGCCGGCCCACTGCTATGGTTACCCTCCCCGCACCTGAACCTCCCACACAGCACACATCACCCCACATCCACCACCCCTCCCTTACCTACTGTGTGTCCAATGCTGTAAACCTCTCTGACCCGAGACATATCTTTAAAGAGGACAGGAAATCATTTCTAATTAGCAGCTGTTTATGAAGTTGTTCTTCTCAGAAATTATATGCATTCCATAATTTATCACATTTAACTGTACCGAATAAAAGTGATACAAAACTGCATTTTGCATTGTTTGTTTTGTGCAACAACCTTCTGTTATAGTCACATAGTCCTGGGATTTGGAAGTTTTACTATGTCATAGCTTGTTCACAGAACTCTAAACATAGTTCTGATAGGTCAGCAGCTCATAATTAGCATTCAGTGCACAAGCCATGACATAGTAAAAACTCCAAATTACAGGTTCCATGAAGTGAACTATAACAGAATGTAGCCCATAAAAACAAAACAATGCAAAAAACATTTTTGGATTCATTTTTAATCATGTACAGTTAAATATGGATAGTTTAGGGGAATGCATATAATTTCAGAAAATAACTTTATAAAGATCTGCCAATTAGCACAAATTTCCTGTCCCCTTTAATGACCGATTGGGAAATCAGGTTTGCGGTTCAATGTATTTCAATGCACTTTGAAGTTGTTCTCATAACTTAGTCATTGTTTAATATTTTCCCCCCAGATTTTCAATATGGCCATTTTGGGAACCAGCCCACCTCATGCACAAGGGTAGTGAATTGATTAAAATCTGTCCTAAAAGGAGATTTTGTGGTCACTGACTGAAACAATCTTTCAGGCAGGCTTTGAAATGTTTCTCCACCATTGTTCATGAGGTGGGATCATAAGAAGGCTATGTTGAAAATCTGAGGTAAAAATATCAAAAAACAACAAATTTATGAGCGTACAGGTATGCTGAAATTTTTTAACACGCTCGTAACTTTGATAATTTTCAATATTTTGACTCCAAATTTTCAACAAAGTCATTTTTTCACTCCACCTCATGAACATGACAGCTGTCACTTTTCAACTACTGGCCAAAATGTGTTTTTGCACTGTGTCGCAAAATCACCTTTTGGGCAGGATTTGAAACATTTCTCCACACTTGTTCATGAGGTAGGGCCATATGAAGGCTATGTTGAAAATGTGTGGTAAAAATATTAAAAGACAACAAAGTTATGAGCGAACGTTGAAATGTTTCAACGCACACTCGTAACTTCGTCATTTTCGATATTGTGACCCCAAATTTTCAACACAGCCATTTTGTCATACCACCTCATGAATGTGACAGCTATCATTTTTCAAATCCTGGACAAAATATGTTTTTGCATTTGTGATATAAAACAAAGAACCTTTTGGCCACTATTTTATAAATGACACCTGTCACGTTCAGAAGAAGGGGGTCATAAAAAGACTTTGTTGAAAACTGTGGTCAAAATGTGAAAAAACAACTAAGTTATCAAGAAATATTGAATTGTTCCAATGCTTATTCATAACTTTAGTTTTGCATATTTTGGCCCCTAATATTTAGCATATTCCTTGTGTTACCCCACCTACTGAACATGGCAGTTGTCAGCCTTTTGGATGGGATTTAAAAAATTCCACCTGTCTTGATCATAATGTCAGGTCATAAAAAGACTGCTGGAAATTTGGGGTCAAAATGTGGGAGTCCATTGAAAATTAGATAATGCCTCTGAACTGGCCTATCATGGGTAAATACACTCTAAAAATGTGTAAAGGCAGGACACCGCTGAAAATGAGACAAAGCATCTCATCTGGTCTAGCCTGTGCAAATATTTAGTAAAAATGTGTAAAAGCAGAACCCAGATATAGCAGAGCCCATACTGAACAGTTCTTCTGTGCTGCTCTGTTCTAGGAAAAATACATTGTAAGAGGTGGACACTCCTGAAAATGTAACCTGCTTTTCAGCTGGGCTATCCTGGGTAAATACATTATAAAACTGAGTAAAAGGATACCATTGAAAATGAGATATTGCATGTTGTCTGTGCTATCCTGAGTAAATAAAGAGTAAACACTGGGTCAATCAGGATCCCAAGCATCTGAGCTGTGCTATCCTGGGTACAGAACAAAGATGTGCAAAAGCAGGGCCCCACTGAAAATGAGATATTGCATCTCACCTGGATTATCTTGGGTAAATATACTGCAAAGCTGTGTAATAACAGGACCCTGCAGCAGAATACCACTGAAAAGAAGATAATGCATCTGAAATGATCTATCCTAGAAAAATACATTTTAAAAGCAGGAACACACTAAAAATTAGATATTACATCACACCTCTGCGATCCTGGGTAAATGCAGTATAAATCTGTAAAATCAGAACCTCATTGCAAATGTACTGAACAACAGCAATGCAAGCAGCAAACATTCTGCATTGACAAATGCTTTTTTATATACAGTGGCACCTCTTTATAGTGAACACCTCTGCTGCCAGCCAATTTGTTCACTATACCTAAGATTCATTTTAGTGAGGTGTTGGTGTGCCTAATTCAGTAACAGTGGGAGCCACCACAGGTGTCACTATAAAATAAATTAAATTAAAATCCCTTGCTGTAAGCTTTGCCTCATATTATCTGAAGACAGTACAAAACTGAAAACAAGTGCCAAGCCATGCTAGAGTTCCTCGCCTATAATGCACAGATCTCCCGGGAGACCAGCTGAACCCAGGGCTGAGCCAGATGAAAGGGACCTAATCGCTGACATAACTTCCCCTGGAAAAATGTCTGCTTGAAGCATATCTAAGTCACCTCTGGGCAGAGTTTGCATTTATATGTCTGACAAAAAGTCTTCAAACAAAGCTCTCTCCTAGCCAGGGTATTCCAAATGCAGCCAAGACATGTTTACCAAGAGAGGCAAATTGTTCCCTAGTGCCTGACAAAAAAAGTTCCATCACCATCTGATAACTGCACAAGAAGTGCAGCCATCTGATCTGCCTTTACAGTTGTCAAATGGGTTTTATGAAATTTCTTACCCTTGGTATTATAATTTTGCTCCATTAGCACTGATGACATCATCTGATACTGGAACTCTTATCATTTCCTTTCTCAGTGCAGCCAGTTGAGAAGAGAAATCATGTCAAGTAGTTGCTGAGAGACAGCAGTTTCTGATAATGCTGTCCTTGATTTAAATAATTTAAATAGTTTCTCATTTGCCAATTTCTTTCCCTATGCGGTAAAGAAAGACTTTAAGTCTATTTTAATATCTTCCCACCATTCAAGAGGGGAATCATATAAAAACTAGGGTAGATTTTTGTGCTTGAATAATATGCAATAATTTATGGATGATTGTCTCTGGTTCCAGAAGGGCCAAATTTGATTTCCACATGCCTGGTATGTGTGGCATAAGTCACCACCAAACCTTACCTGGATCATTCTATGGTCTGAGGTTTCAAATTGTACAGTCTGGGCCTTTGAGCTGTTCAACCATGGTGAGCAAAGGCTGTAGTCCATCCTGGTGGGCAGCTTACCCTTGAAGAAGGTATAATTGGCCCAGTGGCGTGGAGGGCTGAGGCCCTGGTGCCTTACCTCCTGCCACACTGGCAACTCGAGTTCGGAAATAGAGTTGTGTCATTTGGGGGCTGGCTGGGCGAGGGATGATCGAACGTCCCATTGGATTATTCTCCTCCCTCGAGGGAGGGGGGTTGTGTGACTGGCTGCTTTCCTGCCACCTGGAGGTGTTCAGATGGTAGTGCAGCTCAGGCACACAAACAGACAGCTAATACAGATGTTTGAGGATGTCTCTGTAGAGGCAGAGCTTGTCCATTATGTCATTGCATGGGGACAACCAAAAACTGAGGGAAAACCCCCTCTGGTTGCAGGATGATGTCTGGACCTCCATCCCCACACCAATGACCAAGAACACCCTGCTGTGGAAATGGAATGGTAAGTCCTGGAATGGGCAGCTTGTGGCACTGGGGAGTCTGGTTGGAAGAGGGCTGTCCAGGGGCATAGGAGTAAAAAGTATTAATAAAAAAAAGGTATGATCTCCTGATCCTCCAGACTGGCAAGCAGTATCCACTAGATCGATATTTACTATTACCTCCTGTAAACAATGCATGTCCCAATAAATTTTAGATGTGCCGGCTCCTCTATCTGAGGGGACTAGTCCACAAATAAAATTCTCCCCATCTCCCCTTGGTAGGTAAGAAAAAATTACTCACCTTAGTAATGTTGTTTCTTCTAATGGAGTCTTGCTATATTATGACAATTGCAGTTTGTCCCACCATTAGAGCTGCTCCGGAGGTGAAAGAGTTAACTCCCATTCTAAGAATGGAACTTGGAGCGCGAGCTCGGTTAGAGAAGCTCTGTCTGGGTTATTTCAAACCCAAACTGTCAGATCTTTACGAGCAAAACTCACTAAGGTCTGTGTGGAAGCTGTAACCTACACTAGCCAACTGGCTACCTGACTATTAACACATTCCTGGTCCCAACACAAAGACTCAAGTCAGGGGACCAGAAGTAATAATATAATATAAGCAATAATATAAGATAAAATAAAAACACCACACCCCAAACCCCAAGAAGGGTGGAAAACATATAATGGGCATAACTACGCCCACACAAGGCTGCCCACCCCATACCCAAGTAGAAGTTCTGAGAGGGGCAGGTTGGGGATATCATATAGCAAGACTCCATTAGAAGAAACAACATTACTAAGGTGAGTAATTTTTCTTCAAACAACATGAAGTCTTGCTATATTATGACAATTGCAGACTACACAGCAGTACCTCCATGGAGGAGGGACAGAACCTACTTAGGGAATAGGCTCTGAAGCACAGCTGTGCCAAACCGAGCATTTCTCCTGGCCTGGACATCCAGGGAGTAATGCTTGGTGAAAATGTGTACCGTTTTCCAGGTAGCTGCTTGACATATCTCTAAGATAGGGATGTCTCTGGCAGCAGCTAGAGACGCGGCTATACCTCTGGTAGAATGAGCCCTCAGGCTAGAAGGGGGAACTTTCCTCAGTTTCTGATAACAAAATTGGATACAAGAGACAATCCACCTGGCAATTGATCTCTTAGTGGCAGGTCTCCTTTTCCGACTCACCATAAGTGAGAAAAGTTGGAGGATTCAACCTGTGACCCTTGGTCACGCTCTATATAGTAACTTGGCCCTCTTAACATCTAAACTGTGCAATCTCCTCTCGCCAGAGGAGGAATGTTCAGTGAAAACACTGGAAGGAGATAGATTGATTAAGATGGAAATCTGAAACCACCTTAGGCAAAACTTCCTGTTAGTCCTGAGGACTACCTTATCCCTGTGGAAGAAATAAAGTCAGTTTCTACTGACAAGGCTTGCAACTCTTATCATGCAACTGCAGAAGTATTAGCCACTAAGGAAACAGTTTTCCAAGTTGTACTTAAGCTCTGCAGAAGACAGAGGTTCAAAAGGGGGTTGCATTAACTGGGCAATGCAAACATTAAGTACCAGGCAGGGGCGGATCCCTAAAAGGTGGATTAGTATGAAGTAATCCTTTAAAAACTTGGAAAATACAGGGTGAGTGAAAGAGAGGAGGGCTTCCTGCTGACACAAAAGCAGACAGCTGCCAAATGTACTTTCAGGGTAGCTGGTCTCAGGCCCAAAGAATTAAGATGGACCATATAGTCCAAAACAATGGGCAAATCAGCAGATTCCGGGAAATATGTTTCCAAGAACACCAAATGGAAAACCTTTTCCACTTAGAATTATAAGTAGCCCTAGTGGAAGGCTTCCTAGAAGCCTTTAGGATTTCAAGAACACCCTGAGAAAGGTGTAGGTCAGCAATTTAACTTCTCAAGAGCCAGGCCTTGAGGTTGAGGGATTTGAGGTTCGATACCAAACTCTCCCTGGGCACAGGTTAACAGGTTGTGATTCCTGGGAGACACAGGGGAAGATGGACTGCTAGGGACAGAAGGAGTGGGTACCAGGGCTGCCTGGCCCAATCTGGGGCAATCAGAATCACCCTGCAAGGCTGGGATCTGATTTTGACTAGCACCTTGAATAGGAGAGGGAAGGGGGAAAGGCATAAAGAAACTTCCCTTCCCAATCTAGGAGAAAGGCATCAGGGGACTGAGCCCAACACTGGGGTCTGCAACAGAACAGTGGAAGTTGGTGATTGTCTGGGGCTGCAAAAGATCTATCTGAGGGGTGCCCCATCTGGCAAAAACTATCCCCAGTACTTGAGGATCCAGAGACCATCCGTGATGGCCCTGGGAAATCCTGCTGAGAGCATCTGCTAGGACATTGTCCTTTCCTGGAAGGTGAACTGCTATGAGGGAAGTGTTCAGGGAATAGGCCAGAGACCACAACTTCATTGCCTCGGTGCACAAGGCCAAGACCGAGTGCCCCCTGCTTGTTGATGTACCACATTGTTGTGGTGTTGTCTGTTCTGACTTGTACCACTTTGTTCTGAACAGACGAAAAACACTTGAAGTGCTAAAAGACAGCTCTGAGTTCCAGCAAATTGATGTGGAGCAGAGATTCCTGAGGGGACCACACTCCCTGAGTGGAGAGGTCGCCCATGTGGGCTCCCCACCCCAGGAGGGAAGCATCCGTAGTGAGGGTCAAGGAGTGAGACAGAGGAATGAAGGGGACCCCCAGTCTTAAATTGCTCTGATCCTGCCACCACTGGAGGGCCTGGATCAGGGTTCGGGTCACTGGGACCAACTTGGAAAGGGGGTCTCTTCTCTGAGACCAAAAGGCTCTCAAGTGAAACTGAATGTCCCTCATCTGAAATCTTGCTCCTTGCACTACAGCTGTGGACGCAGCCATGTGCCCCAGGAGCTGCAAAAAGTGTCTTGCTGGTCGACAGACCTGCAGAGTGAAGGAGGAGGCCAGAGCCACCAAGTTTCTTACCTCTCTAAGGGTAGGAAGGCTCTGGCCTGCTTTGTGTCCAATTCTGCACCTATGAAGGTGAGCACCTGAACTGGTTCCAGAACTGACTTTGGAAGATTGAGCAAGAAGCCCAGGGAGGTGAGCAGCTGCTGGGTAACTTGCAGGTGAGGATTTTACCTGTTCTGGGGACTGGCCTACAATGAGCCAGTCGTCCAGACAGGGAAAGACAGCAATCCTTTGCCTTCTTAAATGAGCAACTGCTACTGCCAGACATTTTGTGAATACCCTTGGGGCAGAGGTGAGGCCGAAGGGCATTGCTCTGAACTGGTAGTGACCTGAGGGCAGTTCAAATCTGAGGTACTTTCGGTGGGAGCTTCTGACTAGGACATGAAAATAGGCATCCTTGAGGTCCAGGGAGGCTAGCCAGTCCCCTGGCCTTAGAGAGGGTAAAATCATTGCCAGAGTTACCATTCTGAACTTTGGTTTCAAAAGGTGTTTGTTCAGATATCTCAGGTCTAAAATGGCCGCCATTCTCCTGTCTTTTTTGGGGTAAGGAAATATCTGGGGTACAGACCCTTGCCCTGGTGTAGGGGAGAAACCCTTTCTACAGCTCTGAGAGCCAGGAGGATTGAGACTTCTGTTTCTAAAGTAAAGGCCTCTAAAAAGTTTGCAGGTGGGAAAGATCTGATTCTCATCTTTGGGAACTTTTTGAAGCTGAGAACCAGACCCTGGCTTACTACTTCCAGGACCCACTTGTCTGAAGTTAGAGACACCCAGTTCTGAACGAAGTAAACCAACCTGCCCCCTACAGGTAAGGGAGAATCGGCCCTGGGCACCCCATCAGGGTGTCTGTTTGGCAGGTGCTTTTAGGCTGAGGGGTGGAGCAGGCCTGCCCACACCCCTGCCTGCCTCTCCCTCTGAAGAACCCTCTGAACATAAGCAGAGGAGGCCTGGGTTTGGTAAAAGGCCTGTGAAAAGGCCTCTCTACCCCTGGGGCCTGCCTCTGAGGAGTGACTTGCCGCTCCTTAGCCTGAGCACTCTTATAGGTAGTCCTATATTCATCCATTTTTTCATATAATTCTCTGTCTGCTCCCAAACAGAGAATTTCCAACCACAGGAAAATCCATAGCCTTAGTCTGGGTATCCTGTGACAAGCTAGTACACCTGAGCCAGGCCAACTCCATGAAAGCTACAGACGTAGCCATGACTCTAGAGGATACATCATTAAAATCCACAGCAGCATGAAACTGCACCTTAGATGCCTCAATGCCATCAGCAGCCACCTGTTCCAACTCATTAGCAAGCTGGCCAGAGGCCTGTTTGGCCAAAGCCATGACAGTGTCCCATCTAGATTTTTGATACCTTGCTACATAAGCCATGTAATTTGCTTGCCTGAGTCCCAAGGACGCTGCCATGTATTGTTTTTTAGCCATGGCATCAATCTTCCTGGAATCCTTGTCAGGAGGATGTGAAGCCAAGGGAATATTAGCTTTATCACAGGCTGCAGCCTGAACCACACCAACGTGACTGCATTGCTGTGAAAGGAATTCTGTATCAGGACCTGACAGAGTGTACCTCCTGTCCATCTTTTTGTCCACAGGAGGCACAGAATTAGGAGTTTTTAAAATTTTTATTGTTTGTTTCCTAAATGATTTATGCAAGGGAATAGACAATCTCCTAGACTCTGGAATATCCATCATTTCTACAAAATCAGGTTCCTCTTGCTCATCCACAGCTTCCTCCAATGGGAGCTGGAGGGTTTCAGCAACTTTTTTGTAAAACATAAAGTGAGAGGGGGACTCAGAAAGCGAAGGGGGAGATTCAAAAGGTCTGTCTGGGGAGATGTCCGGTTCAATGGGCACACCCAGACCCTCCAAGTCACATTTATACTGTTCATAATTATCCTCCCCCTCCTCTGGTTCATAAAACTCTTCAACATCATATTCCTGAACCGGTGGAACTGACCGAACCGACCTTTTACCAGACAGTGGCGGTTCAGACGGAACCAGAGAAAGTGACTGGACAATCTCAATAGCTCTTGCTATCTCTGCAGCAGTTGGAGAAGGAATTTTGGGCTCCACACCTGCTGATTTTCTTGTTTTCTTTACTGGAACTGGCCCCTCCGAGCCAGCTTTACGTTTGCCCGAGGAAGTCTCACCCTGGTCAGAGGGCACTCCCTCCGGTTTGGTTGGCACCGAACCGGGCTGGCCATCCGGGTCAGCGGACTTTTTGGCCTCTCCCTCCCTGAGCCTGCCAACTCTCTTATCCAGGGTGGCTGCAGGGAAATTTTTTACAAATCTGGCAGTCTGAATTGAGGTGGTCAAACCCCAGACAATATACACATGTGGTGTGTGGGTCAGCCTTGGCAAAGACTTCCCCACAGACATCACAGTGTTGAAACCCAGTGGGCCCGGTTTTTCTTTGGGTTTCTCAGACATAATGCCAGCCTAACCAAAAACTTGCCCTTTTAAACGGCAGTGCCAGGCAAGACACCCTTATCGGTTCCAAACCGTGTCACGGGTCTTGAAAAACCGTAATGAAATCCGTTTTTTTTAGAACCGATAAGAACCGGGAACCGCACTCTAAAACCTTAAATTTCAAGTTTTAAAACAAGCTGATTGGTTCAAAACCAAACCGATAACATTTACAAGTTCCACACAGAAAATAAACTGTAATTACTTACGATACCACAGACAGAGCTTGAACCGATCGGTTTTATGTTAAATAATAATATTCTCGGTTGATTTGAACCAGAAAACACTGTTTAAACCAAGAAATGAACCGAGCAGTAGGAGAAATTTCCGGAGCGACTGTTCAGTGAGGCGGAGTAAAGAATCTGACAGTTTGGATTTGAAATAACCCAGACAGAGCTTCTCTAACCGAGCTCGCGCTCCAAGTTCCATTCTTAGAATGGGAGTTAACTCTTTCACCTCCGGAGCAGTTCTAATGGTGGGACAAACTGCAATTGTCATAATATAGCAAGACTTCATGTTGTTTGAAACAGATACGGCTGAATCAATTTAAAAAACTCCACTCTCTCAGCTTTCAACTGCGGGGCATATATATTTATAAAGTGAAGATGTAGTTCGTAAAATTGTACATTGAGGAGTAAAATCCTCCCTGGGACAGTATCTAGCAGCCTAATCAGATTGGCATCCTTGCTACAGAACAGAACTCCTACCCCTGAGCATCTGTCCTCCCCCATAGACCATAAGGACAGGCCATGCGGCCAAAGATTTGGGGCTTTATGAACTTCACTACAAGTATTTAATCTTGCATCTTGAAAGAATAAAATGTCACTAGTGGTATCCTCTAAAAGACCCATCATGGGTGACAGCCCTTTTACATTTTTGAGGTTATTAGTACATACTGTCACTAAAATTGTGGACTAGTCCCCTCCATGAACCTAAGGAATAGCAGAAAAACAACCTTATCATTACATAGGTTTCTGTTCCCCACCTTTCAGCTTAGATTTTCTTTTCTTTGAAGACTGCAGGTCCAATAAGCCCCACCCCCATTTTCAGAGAATGGATCATGTTGGGAGGATTAAAGATATGTAATGGAAGACCCGTCTGAATCCTCCTCTGTCTCTCCCCAGTCTTTCCTTTTCCTAAGGATTTCATATTTGTTTTTATTGATATGACTTCCCCTTTGGTTACCTTGTGTTTAGGCTGATTTCTGGTTCTCAGATGTCTAATAACCGTTACAGAGTTTCTGTGGCAAGTGTAGATGGTGAGGGTATATCTACTGTGTTTGCTTTTCCAGGAGATATTATTGGTTCTGGCAGCACAGGCTCAGATGCTAGTTCTTTTCTTTGAATTCAGGGAGTGGAGGGGGTCACTGTAGAGCTAGGTACAGGAACACATGGAGTTTAGGGTGGGAGGGTTGATTCCCCCTCAATAACTCAAAATGTCATCCCATGGTATTCCTCCACTTCTGGTCCTTCCTTAGCAGCCAGGGTGTCCTTCAAAGGCTGATGTGGATTAATGCCATCCTCCTGAGTTTCAATCTCAATTTCCAGTGCAGATTCTGGCCAATCAACAAAGACGTCCTCCTGTTGCTCTTCTTGGGGAAGGGGGTGGGGAGTTTTCTGAGGCCATCTTTTATCTTTCGTTGGGTCATCTCTTTGCACATGATTAATATAAAAGTCATGTCCTGCTTGATCAATAGGATCCCCTTTGTTGTGCACTGCCCAGGGGCAGGACCTGTAGGAATGGCCAGGCTCATTGCAAAAATTGCATTTCATTGCCTTCCTACGCTGTGAGCTGGGGTGTCCAAGTTCTGCACACAGGCTGCAGTGGATCTTGTCCCATGTGTTACTCAGGTGGGACTTTGTACCGCATCTATAACAGGCTGTGGGTTGACCTTGATAGAATAACACACCCCTGTCCCTCCCCAGAAAAAAAAAAATGTTTAGTAAATGCTGAATCCCTGAGTTGAAGTGTAACAAATGGGCTTTTATCCACCAGCCCTCGGTCAAGATGTATCCAGAATCTATAATAGGATCTGTGTTGCCCAATACTGTACATCATTGTTTATCCAGTCTAAGATAGCCATAATGCTGATCCCCTTGCTTTTAAATAAGATTGTAATCACCTTTACAGTAGGTTTTGTCAGAGGAACATCAGAGAAGGGAGTCGATACTGGGGTGTTTTTAAGGATAGCATATTTCTTCCGGAAACAGTCGAGGCAGGCCAGAGATTTGAAACTTATGTCACAATAGCTGTCACCAGCAGAGTTAATGAGATAAAGGATTTCTGAGGCAAATAACCCCATTTTAGTTTTCAGGAGGGTCCTGGCTACAACTACCCTGTCCAGACCTTCTTCTATCCCACCCCTGTAGTGCAATCTAACTGCATTCCTCTTGCAAGACAGTTCAGCATGTGATTAAAAAAATATGAACAACATTTCTGTTCTTGGTGGAGGGGACAGGTAATTTGCCTACTCCCGAGAGGTTCTGGGTCTGGATGAGTCACGTCTAGATAAAGAGTCTGTGCCTGCATCAGCTGGAGGGTGTGTATTCTGATACAGCATTGCTCCTCATGTGGCGTTGCCTGCCCCATTAGAGGGAATGGCTCTCTGAGTTTTCATAGGCTGAGTCTGACGGGGGGGGGCCTCTGCAGGTTCAGTGGATTCTGTAGCAAAAGAGTAGCCTTGTCAGGGAGAACTTGTTGTGTAGGAACTTCATTATGCGCCTCTCTGGGCTCTGTACCTGAGTCCTCTACCCTTACTTTACAGGGAGGGATCTCAAAAACTGAAGTGCTGCCATCCAACCCTCTTTTAAACAGTTTGGCTGAATTGAACTTAAATGTGTCAGAACTTCCGGAGGAAAAAAACATGCAGCGGCTCCACTTGTCCCCCCCCCGTAGTACCTCCCCTTGAGGACCTATAGCAGCACCAGTAGTCATAGTAAGGGCATGTGATTGGCCCCTTCATTTTTATTTTACATTGGTTTTGCCACAGTGTCACTTTTTTGAGAAACAAAGCTGCCTGCATTAAGGTGTATAGGCATGTTTATATGGTGGTCATTGGTCACTTCTAATGGGAAAATAGCCATTTTCATTTATCTCCCACTCTGCTCCACATAAAAGCCTGGTCCACACCATAGGAGGGGGAGTGGGGAGTTGCAACTTGTTTTTTTGTGCACCAACGTATCTCCCCTTGTGTTTGACCCCAGACGTTTAAGTGATAATTTCCCTGTTGCAGACTTAAGGGAAACACCATCTACTGCCGGTTTCACTAACGAATGTACATTTTGGCAATCAGCCACTTTCACTCTCATTGCTGACTGCCTGCTTTCCGATTCAGTATGGGCTGCAATTACCCCTTATACTGCACAGTCCTCAGCAGCAGCTGGCATGTCAGGCACAGCTGAGTGGTGTGTCAGAGGAGTTGTTCCCTGATTCAGCTTATCTAATGCCAGCGTCCTGGCTGACACCAGACTTTAATAGAGCAGACCACCAGGAGTGGGTACAGCAGGCATTAAAAGAGCAAACATTTTGGGACCTATATTCTCCCTCTGGAGCCAAAGCCATTGCTTTACTTGGTTAAAATGTTCTTCCTCATCTGCTGTGAGTTGTAGCAAGGTGGCCTTTTTCCCATGAAGCCCCTTTTTCAGCAGCAGTAGCTCTTGTCCAATCAACAGATGAGATTTCATACTAGAAATGTCATCAGCACCCTGGATCCTTTGTTTAGCAGTTGTATTCCTGGGGCATGCCTCAGCAGGCTTAGCAGACAAACCAGCCAGTTTAGGAGACAAGTTCGACTGGCTTATTCTTTGACTCAGAACCTTTCACCCCTGGAGGAGCAGCATCAGGATTTACTGCTAGTTCCAGGTCCTCAGGTCCTATCACACCTTTCACAGCTGAGTTGATCTTTGCTTGTGCCTAGCATCACTTCAGGTCTTAAAATGATACATGGTTTCAGAAAGTCCTCAGATTCTGCCAACATAGGCTCTTCCATAGCCACAGACTTCACAAGGGCTTCCTCAGGATTCTGGGTAAGCAGGGAATCATTCTCAGCCACCCGGGCCGTCATGTTCTTCAAAAATCTGGTATCTCCATTTTCCAAACAGGAACCAGCAAAGCCTGCTGCATGAAGAGTACGGGAGTTTTCCCAGTGTCATGGTCAACATTCCCCCAGTTAATAAACCAGGGCCATGTGTAACTGACCTCCAGGACACATGGAAAATTATGCCTTTACTAGTCAAAAATGACAAATAAAAAATAAATAAATACATACATAAATAAATAAACACAACATATTCATGTTTGTTGCATTTCTGGGGCCTTTAAACTGTTGCCTTTGCCACTATACTGTTTTACTGCTGCCTTGTGCCTGACTCCTGGCATCAGTTTGTTGTTACCTGACTATCTGTTTTTACATTCGCTTGCGCGCATGTGCAAGGAACATTTTGGGAGAGTAGCACACCTGGAGGTGTGCCTCTCCCATCCAATGCACTGCTCCCTTGAGCAGGCATGGTGGTCCTGCACCAATGGGCGCAGGAGCTCAGTATGACAGCGGTGTTCCTCTGCTTCAAAGGAAAGCACCGCTGCCATACTGAGCGCCACCGCTGTCCCCTCTGTCACGCTCCCCCACGCCCGTCACGCCGCCCCTCCCAAAGCTTTTCTGCCATGCTGGGCCCACCCCAGGTGGCAAACGTTGTTTGTTTTGCCGACGGGGTGCCCAATCCCCGTCGGCTCACAGCCCCCAAGCCATCCTGCTGCTACGCTGAGAGCCCACCCAGCGTGGCAAGCGTTCGTTGTTTTGCGAAGGGTACCCAATCCCCGTCGGCTCCTCGGCCCCAGATTTGCCGACAAGGTGTCCAATCCTGTCGGCTCCTTGGCCCCCACACATCTTCTGCCATGCTGAGGCCCACCCCAGCGTGGCAAATGTCCCACATTGTCGTTTTTTTAACCTGTAAATAAAAAGCGGTCCTGCGGCGCTCTCCTAGCCCCCCACAACCCGCACCCACCCACTGCGCACCCAGCCTCCCCACACCCTCCCACCCCATACTTACCTCCGGACTCTGGCACGACGATCTTGGTGGACCGGGACACGCCTGCACTCTTCAAAGCCGACCGCGAACTGAGGAAATGCCGTAAGCTGTATAATGGGCTACATAGCGGGTTTCAACTTTATTGCATATTCAGTATTTTGATTTTGCACCACCAACATGTTTTAACATTCATGAATGATAAACACCGTCGGCGGCGCATTCGGGCGCCGGCGGTGATTTTGCAGGCACTGCGCAGTCACTGCACAAAATCACCTTCAGCCTTGAATAATGCCATGACAGTGACATCATTCATGAGAAGGGTTCTAACAACCTGTGTTGAAAATTTGGGCAAAATTCCAAAATGACTGTTTTACGAGCGCATGACATGTACTTACGCAGGCTCGTAAGTTCGTGAATTTTCAATTTTCACTCCAGATTTTCAACATTGACATTTTATCACACCTTCTTATGAGTTGTACAGCTGTCATTTTCACATCTCACCCAAAATGTGTTTCCGTCCAGGTAGCGACAATGGCATGAAGTCGTAGGTGTTTAAATCAATGTGGAACACATTAAGAAAAATAAAAGTGACACTGTTCATGAGCAGAGGTCTTAAAATGGCTATGTTGAAAATTTGGTGAAAAATTCCTAAAATGACTGTTTTACTTAGGCGTATGCTGCGCAGTTCCTACGCACACTCGTGACGTTTGAATTTTCAATATTTGCACTCCAGATTTTCAACATTGCCATTTTACCACACCTCCTCATGAGCAGTACAGCTGTCATTTTTTACATCCTGCCCAAAACGTGTTTCCTCCTATGTAGCGCACAATGGGGTTAAAAAAAGGTCATGCTGACAATTTATTGTGCAAATACCAGCAATCGCACAGGGCATTAGGGTAAAGCACCATACATGCCAAACACCACTGCAAATACCTGCAAGTGAACGTTCGGCATTGACAAATGCTTGTTATTTTCTATGTCACTTGTTGAAACCTGTTTTATCCCTTGTTATCTCACTGTTGTTTTCCCACCCATATGTATTGTAACCTCCCGGATAGTGCCTGAAAATAGGCAGTTTTACTGTCTAGTGTACCAATTTAGTCAACAAAAATGAACTAAATAAATATTGTATACCCAAGTATTGATTTCAGCACCAAAATATTCACATAGTACTGTTATCCCAAGGTGGGCATCAGTTTACCCATGTCTCACTCCAAAGTTCACAGCTCAGTCAGTACTCACATAATCATATCAGGCACCTGAGTATACATTTCCATACCCAATGTATTAATAAAATGCATTCAACTACACATACCGAGTCTTCACATACAGTATTCATTATGTTGGATCTCATTAACCCTTGCAGGGCAGTGGACTGATATATCAGTCCAAAATTCCTATTATGTTCTAATTCTGTTGGCAGTCTAAGGGTTAAGAGGAATCCCTCTTCATATTTCTACCCTGAAAGAAAAACATCAAATGTTTGGCATAAAAAATCACAGGAGATGAAAATACTGCAACTTTTAGATTTCCATTTAGAAGCCAGCATGTGTGACACGATCTGTCAGTATAAGCAGGCTCTGGCTTTGTGTCCACAGTAGAACTCTGACTCATTGGGGCATGCAGCTCTCAACAAGAGCACAGTTGTGCATTCCATGACAGACATTAAAGGAGAACTGTGCTGAATCTATAAGTCATTTTTCCCAGTAGAAGTTATTTTTTAAATACTGGTTCAAATTCTGTTATTGCTGAAGCTATGCAGGCTTTTTAATTATCCTAGTGGGTGTTTCAGATTTTCACGCTGCTGGTAAGAACCATTTTAGAACTATATGATGTAGTTTATGTCCCTGTTCTGCTCTTCTGTTGTTGGCACAATGCATCCCTGTTCTGCTACAGAACTCTGTGGATGTTAAGGATGTAAACTACATCCTACAGTTCTGAAATTTTACTTGCCACCAGATTGTAAAGCACAAACACCAACTGAGGTTACTAAAAGACCTGCATAGATAGAACAATAACAGAATTTGAACCTGCATTTACCATTCCCTCTGGCAGACAGCTGTAGGTGGCAGCAGAAAACATTCCCCTTCTCTCTCTAGATGTCTGCAGGTGGCAGCAAATCAGTCACAGTCCCTCCACAAGACATCGGTGGATGTCTCCAGTTTGGATGTATATATTTAGTCAGCCAATCCACTTTGGGCTTATTAAGTTTTTCTAATGGTACTTCACTACCTGCTTATGTTGTATGGATACATAATTTGGTGTTGATATGTTTTGTTTTCCACATAAAAAGCGTTTACTTTTAAAAAAATAAAAAAATAAAAAACAAATTTCTTGGTATTTTGGCTACTAAAAAAAATTGCTTAGAACTGATTGCATACCACTGTTAGAAAGGCAATTTTGTACTGAACAACTCTGCCACTCATACTTTGTGTGTAGCAGTTACTGTGCAGTTCCTGAGGTATTCACATTTGTTTATGGTATGGTGTGTATGGTTTTTATTTTAAAAAAATCAGTTTTGGGGTATTTTGACTTATATAAAGAACCCTGAATTGCTTAGAATTGAGTGTATACCACTGTTAGAAAGGTAATTTCGTGTTGAACAAATTTGCCACTTGTACTTTGTGTGTAGAAGTTACGGTAACATGAGGCATTTGCATTTGTTTATGGTATGGTGTGTATGGTTGACTTTTGCTGTCAAGCTTCGCAAAAGCACCTTGAATAAAAATGAGAAAAAGAATGTTTTGTATTAGAAAGTTTGCTTTTATTTATGTATGTATGGTATGTATGTATGTATTTATGTATGTCTTTAATAACCAGGTAGGTGGGCTGATCCATAAGGACCAATTTCAGCTGTGACCCAGGCCCCAGAGAGAGGCAGCAAGGTGGACATTGGAAGATTGTACAAAAGTGCATATTCATTAGTAATACAAGTACATGTAGGGACAGTGAACAATTAGGACACAGAGACGTAGAGACTGTGTAACGAAAGGAGGTCTAGGTCTGTAGATCAATAAAGTATGTATAATTACACAGAAACAAAAAGCTTATTTACAATAGTTGAGCTGTCATACATTTAGACAGGGTTGCTAAAAAAACATTTGACTATAATACAGCAGTTTATTTTGTCAATTATGCAATATTAGACTATAATACAGCAGATTATTTTGACAGAGTCAGCCCTGCTTGACCCTGAGGAAATAAGAGAGCAGGGACAAAAGCAAAATTAGATAAACCCAAAGGGATTAGAGGGCTGGGGTGAAAGCTGATGAGTAAAAAGTCTTGGGTAGAGGCAGTGCACAAAGGTGGCAGTAAGGTGGCTAAGGTGGATCATGGGCCAAGACATGGTCTCGGGAGCAGTTGCAGCAGGATTAGGAGGATTTTTAGTACAGAATTACTTTACTACCTACTTATCCTGTATGGATACATAATTTGGAGTATATATGTTACTTGTTTACCCAAAAAAATGGTTCATACCCCTTTTTTATTTAAAAAAAAATCTGTTTTTGGGGTATTTTGGCTATGTACACACACACAGATATATATATATATATATATATATATATATATATATATATGGCAAAAAATCAATTTAGTGCATCAGATAGGTTGTTCACAGTGACAAAGCGAGAATTTGATGTTAGAGTTGAACCTTCACCCTCCAGCCGACCCCCAACCGCATCGGGGTGAGCATTGGCTTGTCGGCCCTAACTCTCACCCCATCACATGTGGAAAGAAGCTGAAGAATAGGAGAATGGGGTGAGAGTTAGGGCTGATGACCCCAAGGCACACCCCGATGCTGGTTGGGCGGTGGGCCAGAGGGGTGCAAGGGGGGTTTCAACCCTAACATCGAATTTCCTTACTTTTGTCACTGTGGAACAACCCTAACTGATGCATTAAATGGATTTGTTTGCCTCTAATTTCCCTTCTTTTTGAGAATGATAACGAGAAATAGTGAATGTAATGCGGCGGCGGGAGCTCAGGGCCCGGAGGTGAAGACTTGTCACATAGTAACACGGTGCCCGCAAACGCAAATGGTAATGTGCATGGTGACACAAAGAGAAACAGTTCTGCAGACACAAATGGTAAAAATAATGCAAATGAAATGCAAATGAAAATGCAAAGGGTAACGCACATGGTAGTATAGACAGGAACGGTAAGTGAAACGGGTATGGAACTGCAAGCGGAAGCGGTAAGGGTAACAGTAATGTAAGTACACAGGCTGTTTTTTCCCAAAAGCTGCATAGAGAAAGACAGTGAGTACAAAAAATGTATGCATAATAATGGGACTCGGAGCAGAAAATGAGGAGTTGGAATACTAAATTGCTTATGTCTCAGGAACCGTACGACGTAGAAAAAAAATTAAAAAGTTATATGATTTATGACTTTCCTGTTTAGTTTTTCACTTAGCATTAGGGGGCTAAGCATTTTTCTGATGAAAAGTCCATATCTCACACCGTTTCCGAGATATGGGCCCTGAAAGGCGCGCGAACGCCGTAATGTTATCCTATGGGGAAAAAAGAGACGTTCAAAGTGCCATAACTTTTCTGCCATGTAATATTTTTTCACCAAACCATGAAAAGGCACATCTATGGGATGTTGGATTTCTTCCTTCCAAATTTCAGTGTAAAAGACCAAACCGTTATTTTGTAGCAGGGTGGCAAAGAGTTACTGTCTTGCAGCGGATGCCGCAATGTTAGTCTATGGGAAAAAAGTGTCAATTTGGAGTACTATAACTTTGCATCCATGCAATATTATGTCATCAAACCACCAAAAGGCACATCTGAGAGATGTTGGCTGCATTCCCTCCAAATTTCAGCCGAAAGGACTAAACCATTCATTTGCAGCAGGGTGGCAAAGAATTCCTGTTATTTTGGGCATAGTGTCACAAAGTAGTGTCATGATTTGTGAAAGCTTTCGCAAAATTTGCGACACTTTCATGAGTGCAACACTACTTTGTGACACTACTTTTTCCAGAAATTGGAAAAACATATTTCTAGGGTGTTCAACCTCAAAATAAAGACATGCATAGCATCCTCAGGGTCCAACTAGGTAAACACAAAAAGAATTGTGTTGCTAGAGCGTCCCAAATTTAAATGCCAATCATTTTTATGATCACCAACTGAAAACAAAATGGCGGATTTGCGACACTACTAGTGCCATTGCGACACTAAAAAGTGCATTTGCGACACTGTTAAACTTTTTGTTAACTTTTCCCATTGACTTATAATGGGAAATTGTTTTTTGAATAACTTTTGAACCGTTTAATATTTTTTCATGAAATCTTCAAAAGGCACATCGGGGACCCTGGCTGCATGTTCCCTGAAGTTTTTGGACCGGTCGCGTAAACTGTGCAACCTGTAGGGGTGAGCAAAGAATTCAAAAAAGCGTAAATGCACTCACAGATCACGCTTAATAACTCCGCAGCCATATATCTGAACAGTACAAAAGTTGGTAGATCCCAAGATGTACAGTATAGTTCTTGATCGTGTATTCCAAATTTCAGGCAAATCCGTTGAATGTCTGCAAAGTTATTAAGGTGCAAAATTTTAGGTTTAACATGTAAATGGCTCCTTAACCCTAACTATGGTAGCACTACTGTGCTAACATAATATACCATAATACATACAGTTTATATATATATATATATATATATATATATATATATATATATATATATATCACACACACACACACACACACCCAAATTGCTTAGAATTCATTGCATACCACTGTTAGGCAATTTTGTGCTGAATAATTTTGCCACTTGTTCTTTGTGTGTAGCACTTCTGGTTCATGAGGTATTCACATTTGTTCATAGTATGGTGCTTATGGCTTCATTTTTGATTAGAAAGGCCCAAGATGCAGTGTTAAGAGTGCAGTGAGCAGAAGGGGTGGAACTCTCAGACAGCGGGTGTGAAAAACAGTTTCTATTGGGAAAAAAGTGACTTACACATTGTCTTTAAATCTGAGCATTTCATTGAGTTTGGGCATTGTTCCCATCAATGCAATGAGCAGCATTTTGGAAATTCAGGGGACTGGGTGGCTCAGTGTTGCAGGAAAGTTGTTCCCCTGATGACTGGTCAGAGACCAGTTTCCATGCAACTTGGTCTGGGACCAGTCTGGACTGAGACCAGTTTCTGAGCCACCTGGTGTGATGCTAGTTTCACTTCTGTACAGGAGCGTTCTTTGCTGCACTTAGTTTTTTTTCCTGCACCAACTCTCTTTAGTGTAGATTTACTATTACCAACTCCACACTGCCATGGATCACTACACCAGTGAAACATGGGGTCAAAAAATTTTAGGGGAAAGTGAGATTCAAACCCAGACTTTCAGGATCACAGCCTAGTGCATTAACCACTACACTATGTTGGCTGCTGCCTAGCAAGCCTGTGGTTATACACATATGTGACAATAGCTGATTCAGACCAGTCCAACTAGAAGGAGAAACTGGTCTTAGACCAAGTGGCATGGAAACTGGTCTAAGACCAGGCAGTTCTGAAACTGGTCTCATACCAAGCTGGTCCTAGACCAGTCATCAGAGGAACAATCTTCCTACACTGTGGCACAGTGGATTGATAGTGCCTTAATGGGTCTTTCACCTCTAGATCACTGGACTGAATACAACCCAGGGCAGTAGTGGCCGAAAGACATTATTAGCTGATTGCTATTCAGTGGTCTATGAGAAATTAGTTATGGTGGTCCCTGTCCAGTTCCTGGTGGACAGGTTAGGTGTTCATGTCATAAAACCACAAAAATAATTGGCATTCTTGTTAGCAGTCTCACATGTCAGGCCAGGGAATGAATGAGAACTGAGTTGGAACAACCATCTGACTTACAGGTGGCACTGTACCTCCTTGGCTAGGATGAGGCACATTGGCATGGCAGTGTAGGAAAGCAGTTTGCACTGCAGCCATCCAGACGGGGCTGTACCTATCATGTGGATAACAGAGGGCTTCAGTCTCCAACACTGTCAATCCAGCACCCTTAATGAGCACTAAAACTCATGAGAAAATTTAATGAGCACTAAAATTCCCTATTAAAAAAAACAAACAGAAAAATTATGGAAATTTCAACAGGACTTTAAGAGTGGGAATTACATAGGAATGAACGTTAATCCCTTTATCCTAAAAGGCACTCAGTCCTGAAATGTGCGGACAGAGCAATACAGACAGTTAATTATGAAATAGAGGAAACCACCAAGATGACACACATACTAATAGATAAATCCCAAAGCAACCACAAAAAATACTAAGATATCAAATTATTACAACATGTTCATTAATGTACCTCAAACAATCAAATACCCAGCAGCTATAGATTATAAACCTCAGACTGTCAATGAGCAAATCAGATTACTCCATCAGCAGACTGTTCCGCCATTGTAGTGTTTCTCCTGTTCTAGTTCAGTATGCAACACCAATGTGTACCTCCTGTTTCTTTGAAAGACCAGTTAATAATTGCAGAGAATAACAGTAACACTAGAAGTGCTAGAGAGAAATGTCAATAATACCTGAGGCACGTGTACCCACCATAAGCTGGCAAGCTATCCGAAGGCCTGGGTTGCCAGCTTGCTACAAAAGCCTTCACAGGAAGTGAGAGTTCAGTGTTCAGGTGAGTCAGTTGCAGAAGGCCAGGAATGGAGATAAGATACCACTCACCTGCAGAGGCATAATGGGCCACTCTGGCTGTGACTGGCAGAGATATATAGGTGCCAGAGGGGTAGGACATGTCTGTTAAAAGCCCCCAGTCATTTTTCATCTTCTGGTTCTCAGGCAGACACTGTCCTCTGGGATGGTTCACACTATTTATTTATTTATTTATTTATTTTATTTAGTTTTTGTTAACCGGGTAGGTGCACTAGCCAACAGGTGACTATTTTCAGGCACTACCCGGGAGACACAATTACAGTACAAAATAGGTCAGTATAGTTAACATAATACAGGCAAAGGTACAATGGTACAAGTACAGACATACGATTTTCAAAGGCAGGCATACGGTTTCAATAGGCAGAGGGTACTGGCGGGAGATCACATTTAGGGTGAGAGAGAGAGGAAAGGGAAGGTAAGGGGGATTTTAGGACGACAAGGGAGGGTGTGAACCTGAATGAGAGGTGGAGGACAATGATCGGGAGGACTATGAGGCAGAAAAGCTTGTGCCACAGCTAGCCAACCAACCAATATGTCCATGGGTCTCACCAGGCCGCAATGCACTGCACTGTAGACAAAAGTTTCACAGTCCAGGGGAAGAAGGTATCCAAGCATGCTGCTATGCCTATGAAGACACAGTCATGCACACAACCATGCAAGGTGGCCACGAAATCAAACCTATGCTGGGTGTGCCCCCCTGTCTATGAGGAGGGAATATGGCATGAACAGCAGGATTTGTCTTGAGAGGAGAGATGTCTCCATTTATCAGCTGCAGTTACCTGTTGGGCCTGTCCTTTTCATTGACTTCTCTGACATAACCTAAAGAAAATCCAATAAGTTTTGTGTCTTTAGAAAAACAATTATCATCTCATTTTGTAAGTATGTGGTACTTTGCCAATTTATTCAAAAGCCTTAAGTTTACAAAGAAAAGAAAGCAGAACTGAAGCACTAAAAAAGGAACCAGTAAGAAGAAACACTTTCTGTGGTTCCCAGGAACAGAGGAAGAAAAATGCTAAATTATTTTAAAATAATAAAACACTGTGTGGGGAACAGGCAACTTGTAAAATACCGATAAAATAATAAAGTAAACCTTTAGTCAAATTCTAAGTTAAATATAGCTAGAAGACCAGAGTCTGGGTCCAAGGTATCCAGTCTTCTTCAACATAAGAAAAGATCTGCTGTAAGAGGGTCAGATGACCCCTGACCAGCCTCGTAAGACAGTCGAGGGTCAGCAGACCAACATCATGTTCTGGGCATTCTATTTCATTAGCACTCTTAAGTATCAGGACGTCTCCAGGACACAAAATGACAGCTGACAGGGAGGATCATGCATCAGGTGCCAGTTGTTAAATTGCCACTCACTGTGTTTGTGTGACGCCACTTATGTAGTCATCACCACGGGGCTGGATGCTACTGCTTAACCCATTGGCTAAACATTTACCGTGGAGTGGGCAGGATGTAGTCTGAAGATACTGCATGACAAAAGGGATTAACTACCATAAAAATTGCTTTGTTTACTGTGTAACTCTGCTGCAGTATTGTCTTGAATCCTGGTCGACTTCACTGAAGCACCAACTTCACACAGTAGCTGAGTACTAAAAGGACATGTTTTGCTCTAACAGTGCTTGTATATACATTCTGATTTCAGGACACTGCTTGGTATTTTTTGGACAATGTAGCTCTCCAGAGTGAATGCCATCATCTAGTATACTACATCTATAGAATAAAAGTATGGGGTGCTGTGACAAGAAGTTTACAGCCTCCCCTGAGGTGTTAGATGCTACATAAATCCCAAGAGCAAAACTTGAGGGGTTTATTAAAGCAACTAATACCGAGGGGGTGTGTAAGCTTAAAGTTTACACACACTACCCATATTTTATTTTACATAATTGCTGGGTTTTCCTTTTTTGCCACAGCAATTATATAAAATAAATATTAGTTCCTGTGTGACCGCGGTCCAGTTGGTTGGAGCATGCGGTCCATGGTAGCATTTGTGTATTTATTTGAGTAAAGTTTTTTTTTTTATTGATTTATTTCCTTGGCAGTTTTTTTTTTTTTTTATTTCTTAACAGTAGAATTGTGTTTCATTCACTTACTGCTGAGTCCGCATGATGGTTCAGTCAGTCCAGGGTTTTAAATAATTGATTAGCAGTTTTTTTCTTGGGACAATGCTAACTGTACAGAAAGTATTTATATAGGTTTTCTAGAAGTGTTATGTTTGTTAAACACAGTGAGGCAAGTACTATGCAATTTCACAATGTTTTAGCACTTTTATGAGCAAAACGCTAATCAATTTTTGGAGTTAAATAAATCCCTGCAGTCCCCTGGGAACGACAAAGTGGCCAGCAGTTGGAACAGAGGAGTGGCATGGGTGTCGCATGCATGAACTGAGGGAAACCATTCATGTGTTTGCCGTAATAAACAATCCTTTATTATGGAAAATTACACCATGGTTTTCCTATGGGAAAATGGGAACGCTGGTGATTATTATACAGTAATTAACTAATGAATTGAAATGCAACTGCTCTGTTATAATGAACTATGTTTGCCTCCTCACTGTTCTGACTGCTTGCTGCTTATACAGGATGTCCAGATCCTATGTGAGTTACACAATAAATGCAATAGCTGCATGTTGCTGGTTAAGAGTTTCCTGAGTTTCATTGAGTACTGGAGCTGGGGTGCAAGCATGCCTCAAACATTGGGGAGGAGCACTACCAGATGGGCAAGATTAAGCAGTTAGCACCATACAGGGTCCCCTGGCACAAAAAGTCTTCACCCTTCAATGCCAACTTGAACAGGCACCCTTTCTAAAGCACCCTGGTCCTAGGAACCACCCTTGCTTACCAACGGGGACCCTGGGGTACACAGACAACACAAAAGTCAGTTATATGCATGCACATTTATAATATGTATGTATGTATGCATGTACATATGTACATAGTGTATGTATATGTAACCCCCTTGCAAATGGGGGTTCCTAATAGCTTTCCCGGAACTCATTTCTATGCTCTATGCCTGGTTGGTGATTGGCGTAAAGCCGTTTAAATGGGTAGCTAGTGAGTGTTTTTAAAGCTTCCGTATGCTTTCTCTTTAAGGACTGCCTGTTGCAGTCATAATTAATTGAAATGGGAGTGGGGCTATGTATTTGTATGCCTGAGTCCCACCCAGGACACTGAAAAATAACTCCCTTCTGCCATCGCTAGTGGTGCAGAGAGAGTTATGTTGGAGGATGCGATTGTTTGTTGGGGATAATGTAAAATAATAATAAATGATAATGTGGTTGTTCTAACCTGCCTTCCTTTTGCAGTGAGGACTGTTTTGGTTGTCTCCTCCACTTTGGTCCAGAACTGCTGAATTGGACCAATCAGTACCTTGGGACCCTACAGAGTCAGCTGACCAATGGGGAAACTGCTTGCCCTTTGAGAAAGGCATTATGGATTATGGCGCTTTTTCGCACCACTGAGAGCCGGAGAAAGTGACTGGCATGTTCAGCAAGCCAATGGAAACGGGTAGCGCCGCTCTGGATGGAGTGCTCAACGCTGCCAAGGTTAGATTCGTTGTGGCTGAAGAGAGGAAAAGGAACTGTGTGCTTCTGCGCTTGTGGAGTGTTCATGCGGGGAGCACATGAAAGGCCTAAGGCGGCCGTTTTTGCCCTTTCAAGTGAGTCGGATTAATTCCGCCGGCATGCAGTCAGAGGAGGCTGGTGCCAGCCCAGCTACCTACCAGGCTCAACCTGAGAGGACTGGAGAGAATTGCTGAGTCGCGCTCGGTCCACCCATGATGCTGAAGCTGCTGTTTGCTGTCCGAGTTCTTCTGCAAGTTTGTGAAGGCCTGAAAGCAGCTGCCTGGTATGGTACCCCTCTGTTGTTGCCATATAAATGTGTGAGAAGGCTGGTGAAGTTCAGGCTCTGCCCTGGCAGCGTTGAAGGAATCGTTATTTGCTGGAGTTGTGAGTACTGAGTCAGGGTAGCTCCCTGCAGAGTGTGTCAACAGTGGTTTCTAGTGGTACTGTTATACTGCTGACTGCCTAATTAAACCTTCTTCTCAGGACGACCTGCTTAGGATTGTGACGGTTATCTGTGTTAAGGGTCCCAACCAGCTGCCACGTTTGGACTAGCCGTTAGGGCTTGGGTACCCAGGGACAGCAAATCTTAGAGTTAGTCCTGTGCACAGAGCACTAGGTAAATTGATTATAGTGACAAGCCAATTGATCTGATTCCCCCCTTCCCTTGTTATCTCCCCCCTCTAATAAATCAGATTGTTGTGTTGCAACTGCACCCTGGCTGGCCTGTGCATCTCTGGTGAACTGCTGCAAAATGACTGTGATTTAACTGTACCTTACTTTACAGGGGGTCCTCGGAGTGAGCTGAGAGATACTGCCTGGGGGGTAAGTGTACTGGTGACAAGAATTAATGATAACCAGTGTGAGACACTAGTGGGACAAGGGGGGGATCGCAGTAACCCAGAGAGCTGTGACCAAGGCAGTCTCGACCGCATTAACCCTGACCTTGGGGTGGAGGCACCCGTCAACGGATCTGGGCCCCTCACCCTGTCTCAGTGGAGGCAGGCAGGGGGTAGTAGCCATAAGGGTGGGTAGGCAATTTCTGGCTGCCACAAATTGAGGCACTGCTGGGATCAGCGTCCCCTAGTGGCCAAGTGGGGAAGCACATAGGAAATGGAAAAAGTGGAAGGGGATATGTTGGAAAAAATTAAGCTGGGACCTATTAAGACCATGGTACACATACTGATGGGGTGGGGTGAAGCTGAAGAGCTAGACTCCCAGAAGATTGTGTTACTGTTAGATGTGCCTTTGGGGACCCCAACTGCTGACATCATTTCTACAGCTGAGCGAGTAAAATGTTTGGGCAAAGTGGAAGTAAAAGGGCGATAGCTGATTTGTTTGACCAGACGTTGCACGACATTCTCTGCAGTGTGGCCATCAACTCTGAGAAGGTGCCTCCTGTGATTTATCCGGAGGGTGCTTCACAGGGATGGAGAATAATTCATATTCAAAGTGGGTCAGTCACTCCTGGGGGGTCTCCTAAAATGAACAGCTTTAAAGACAAACTGCTTAAGTTGTTGGCTGTGGAAGGGAGGACTACCCAGGAGCTGCTACATGCCTTAGATTTATCCAGTGATGCTACCCCTCAGGGCTCCCCTGGCACCTCCCCTTGCCCACCCAAGAGTTCTGTGCTGGCTTCCCTGCCCCTGGTGGTCCCACCCATACAGCTTGATTCTTACCGTAAGTTAAAACTTTTCTCTGGTACAGTGCCAGTGCCTCCAGGGGAGGATGACCTGGAGGCTTGGATGGACTATGCCACCCCTTTAGTCCAGGAATGGCAGTGTTCTGAGGGGGAGAAAAGGAAGAGGCTCATGGAGAGCTTGCGGGGTCCTGCTTTAGAAGCCATTAGGTTCTTCCAGGCCACCAATCCAGAAGCCACCGCTGCAGAGTATCTCTCTGCTTTAGAAGGGGTTTTTGGGAGTACCGAGACTGGTGAAGACTTATTATGGAAATTCAGGTCTGCTAAGCAGTGGAGGAATGAGAAACTGTCCGCTTTTGTTACTAGAGTGGAGCGGACTTTGCAGAAGGCCTTTAGAAAAGAGGGAATCACTGCTGCAGCCCTGAATCAGGTCAGGTTAGAACATGTTTTAAAATCTGCCAGATTTTCTAGCGTAATATTGCTGAAACTTAAGTTACAAGATCGGCGGGCCACCCCGCCTGAATATTGCCAATTAATGAGGGTAATTAGGGAGGTGGAGACTGATGAAGAGGGGTGGGAACCACGTGTGGGGGTGGTAAACCCTAGTGGGACCCCTGAGCCTAATACCCCCGAGGAGGCTGGCCTGTCTGGAGAGCCTGAGGGATCTCCAGATTTTCCAGGTACTGTGGGAATGCAAGTTGTTTCCTTTGACCCCCACATAGAGAGTGAGTTGAGGGCCGAGGTCAAGAATTTATGGGAGCTGGTGAGGGACTTGAGGCAATCCACTATGTACCCTGTCAGGTCCAGGGCCCCTGAGTCATGCAGAAACCTGAACCCTGGCCAAAGAGAGCCCTCTCACCCCTCTCAGAGCCCCCCCCCAGATAAGGTGCCCACAGCAAAATAGTGACCCCCAGGACCCCCAGTTCTGTTACCATTGTGGGGAAGATGGGCATTACCAACCCGAATGCCAGAGGCTGGAGAATTTAAGGAAGGTCAACAACCGACTGATCGCCCGACATCACCAGGCCCTGTCTCGGGCCCCCAGGAAAAGTTTTGTGACTCAGACCCATGCCCAGCCGACTATCAATGCTGTGGCCCCCGACTGGTCTGATGTGATCAGGCCTTCAATGGAGACCTCGGTGCGGGTAAATAGGATTCCCACTTGAGCTGTGTTGGACAGTGGCTCTCAGGTAACCATCACGTTTCAGGACTGGTACTAGGCACACTTATCTGAGGTGCCCCTGCAACCTTTAAATGGTCTACATGTGTGGGGGTTGAGCGACAAGGCTTATCCGTATTTGGGGTACATCCGAATCTGGCTATCTTTCTCTGCAACTGTGGCTGGACAGAATGAGCAGGTAGAGACCCTAGTTTCAGTTTGCCCACCCACTGGACTGTATGATGGGGTGCCTTTGTTGATCGGGATGAATGCGCATATGTTTGGACGATTGGCCCAAATGTGTTCAGAAAAACAAGCATTTTAGTCCTGAAGAGCTTTAAGTATGCCTGCTGTGGTTCAACAAGCAAGCGCCACTCAGAAGAAGGTTAGTTCGGAGGAACCTGAAGGCCTGGTGGGGGTGGTGTGGAAAAAGGATCCGTCCCCGGTGATACTTAACCCAAATGCCCAATGTGTCCTGCATGGAGAAGTACGACTAAAAACAGATGTTAAGAACAAACTGTTGATGTTGGATGCACCTGTGGAGGGGAGATTACCTGAGGGGTTGTTGGTCAGACCCAGCATCTTGCCAGCTAGAGCCCATGCTTATGTTAAAAGGGTAATGGTTCAAGTGCACAATGTGTCTGATACAGAGATTCAAATAAGAAGAGGGTGTACTTTAGCAAGCGTGCATTGTGCAGACACTGCAGTACTACCAAACAACAAGGGTTCCAGGACAGTTGATAGAGTTACTCCTGATTTGTTTGATTTTGGTGACTTCTCGCTGCCGGCTGAGTGGAAACAAAGGATCAGTGAGGGGCTTGCCAAGAGAGACCAGGTTTTCTCCCTGAAAGAGTGGGATGTGGGATGTGTACAGGAGGCTGAGCATCACATTCGGCTGCATGATGAAAGGCCTTTCTGAGAGAGATCCGCGCCTGTTTCCCGCTGACATAGATGATGTGAGGCGGCATCTGCAAGAGATGTTGGCCGCTGGTGTAATACAAGAGTCCCGGAGCCCTTATGCCTCCCCCATGGTAGTGGTAAGGAAAAAGAATGGGGCTGTTCGGATGTATGTAGACTATCGCACTTTGAATCGGTGGACCATTCCGGACCAGTATACCATGCCACGCATACAGGATGCACTGGATTGTTTAAATGGTAGCAAGTAGTTCTCCATGTTGGATCTGCGCAGTGGATACTATCAGATCCCGATGGCCCCAGATGACCAGGAGAAGACTGCATTCATTTGCCCCCTAGGCTTCTACAAGTTTGTTCGGATGCCTCAAGGGATTTCGAGCACCCCAGCCACTTTTCAGCGCCTGATGGAACGGGCTGTGGGAGACGTGAATTTACTCGAGTGTCTGGTCTATTTAGATGACATTATAGTGTTTGGCTGAACGTTGAAAGAATAAGAGCAACGATTATTCAAGGTCTTGGACTGGTTGGAGGATTTCGGCCTCAATTTGTCTATCGACAAGTGTCAATTTTTTCAGACGTCGGTAAAATATGTAGGCCACATAGTGTCCACTGAGGGCATAGAGACCAACCCTAGCAAAGTGGAGGCTTTGACCACTTGTCCTCAGCCCAGGAATTTGAAGGAGCTGCAACAATTCCTAGGGTTCTGTGGATATTATAGGCGGTTTGTTAAGGACTGTTCTCGAGTGATTCGCCCCCTCCTTAACCTCACTCAGGGGTATCCGCCTACACACAAAAAGTATAAGAAGGTTGTGCGCTCTGAGACAGAAAAGAAGTATTAGCGGCCAAGTGATGTGTTTGGGGATCATTGGACTGCTGAGTGTGAGGAAGCCTTCCATGACATTATATATCAACTTACCCATGCCCCAGTGTTGGCCTATGCTGACCCGGCCAAGCCGTACACTCTTCACACTGATGCCAGTCTACAAGGATTGGGGACTGTGTTATATCAGGGGCACTCGAATGGTCTGAGACCTGTAGCATTTGCCAGCAGAAGCCTGACTCCTTCAGAAAAAAATTATCCAGTGCACAAACTACAGTTCCTGGCTCTGAAGTGGGCCATTGTTGATCAGTTTCATGACCATTTGTATGGTGCCAAGATATTGGTAAAGACTGATAACAATCCTCTGACTCATGTACAGACTTCTGCCAAGTTGGATGCCACTGGCCATAGGTGGCTCTCTGCCTTGGCTACCTACGACTATGCTGTTGAGTACAGGGCGGGCCTCAACCATATAGATGCAGATGCTCTCTCTCGGAGGCCTATGCCACCAACCGATTGGGTCAGGTTGTCAGCACCTGACATAAGAGCCCTCTGCCAGAAATTTGATAAAGAGGAACAGGTGTCTCCTGACACGGTGGACTGTATGGTGGATTGTTTGGGGCCATCCAAAAACTGCATACCTGCCGCCTACTGTCATTTCTCTGCATTAGACACTAGCTCACTGCCTCAATTCAACAATGTTAGTCTCCAACAGGCTCAATCCTGTGATCTTATGATAAAAATGGCTGTGGAAGCTTTGCAGGCTGGGAGGGACATGTCCAAGTTACGTTCCACTGATATGAGGACTGTCCTGTTGTATAAAGAAGGGCCCAAATTGAAGCTGATTAACCAACTACTATACAGAGAGACTGTGAATAAGGAGGGTCGGGTAGACAAACAACAACTGGTGCTACCCTCAGCTTTTAGAGAACTGGTCTTAATGTCCTTGCATAATCAAATGGGGCATCTAGGCATAGACTGAACACTTGATCTAGTACAGGCCAGATTTTACTGGCCGAAGATAAGTAAGGATATAGAGCAATATGTCAAGACCTGTAGCTGCTGTTTGCAAAGGAAAGCACTACCACAGAGAGCTGCTCCACTGGTCAACATTATCACTAGTGCCCCTATGGAACTGGTCTGTATTGATTTCCTGAGTCTAGAACCCGACCTGAAGAGTGTCAGTAACATCTTGGTGGTCACTGATCATTTTACTCGGTATGCACAGGCTTTCCCTACTAAGGATCAGAAAGCAACCATGGTGGGCAAGGTGCTTATTGAAAACTTTTTTGTCCATTATGGGGCCCCGCAGCGGATCCATTCCGACCAGGGAAGGGACTTTGAGAGCCGCTTGATTAAAGAGTTGCTGTCATTGTGGGGGGTGTGAAAGTCAAGAACCACCCCCTACCATCCTCAGGGAGATCCTCAGTCTGAAAAGTTTAACCGTACATTGCTTGACATGTTGGGCACATTGCAACCAAAAGACAAATCGAGATGGAGCCAGCAGATTAGCACCCTAGTTCATGCTTATAATTGTACAAAGAGTGACGCCACAGGATTTTCCCTGTACAGACTGATGTTTGGGAGAGAGGCTAGACTGCCAGTGGATGTGTGTTTTGGGGTTTCCCCTGATTGAGTGCAAGCAGAGAATCATCTACAGTATGTGCAGAAATCAAAGGCCCAATTGACCCATGCCTACCAACTGGCCCCGACCATGGCTGCTAAACGAAACCTGGCCAACAACGAAAGATATGATAAGAAAGTGAGAAGAATGGAGTTAAAAGAAGGGGATAGAGTGTTGCTGAGGAATCTGGGACTGCATGGGAAACATAAAATTGCTGGCAGATGGCATCACCTCCCTCACATTGTTGTGGGAAAATTGATAGACTTGCCTGTATATAAAGTGTGGCCTGAAAATAATTCCAAAGATGTGAAAACTATACACAGAAATCATCTGCTGCCAATCGAGCAAATCCTGATTGAAGCCTAACCCTCCACTGCTGCCTCTTCCAGGCCTGTGACTAGATCTGCTACCAAGAAAAGAACCCCACTCATGGATTCTTCAGCAAGCCAACTAAGAGGGCATTGTCAGAACCCTGTAGAAAGAGATGATCAACTGTTGGCACCAGAAGACGACGAAGATAATAATGAATACTATCCCTCCTATGAACTGAGTCAGCTATTTCGGGGCAATCCCCTCGTTAACTCTGGAGGTGAGGTTGGGCCTTCTGGACTGTCTGAGCCCCTCAGCTTTGTCTCCGGAACCCCTGTTTCCAGGGCTCCAATTGAGTAGCAGCAACGCCCAGGGGGTGGGGTCCTTGAGCACGGCTGAACTGTCTGGCCTGGCTGAATTATCTGACTTTTCAGAGGAGAAGAGTGAGATGGGGGAACAAACAAATGATATGCCAGACCTGGAAGAATATTTTGAGTGCCCTGATGTTTCCTCACTGGCACCTAGACAGCCCTCAGCTGAGCTCAGTGGGGTGGGCCCGGGGGCAGAAGGTCAGGACCCCAGTAGTACTATGAGTGCTGAGCCCTTTTCCCCCATAGAGATTCCTGTTGCTGATGTCAAGGAGACTGAAGTGGAATCAGGGCCTGTTTCAAGGTCTCCCGAGACCCCTAGGCAATCCGGCCAAGAAATACGGCCGGTAATAAAGTTGAGTTATGAGTATCTGGGTCAGCCAGTGGACCTGCCCTTAAATGTGGTCCACAAATGGGTGTATGTGTCCCCGAGTTCCTTGCCTAAGTTAGCCTTGGGGGATAACTCTAGGTTGTTAGTGTTACCTTTTGAGTGTGGTGCCCCTGCTTCAGGTAACTCACAAGTAACTGAAAGGGAGGGGTCCCCCCAATCCCGGGGTCATGCGCAGGACCTAATGACCTGATTTAGAACAGGGAATAAGAGTCTGTGTGTATAATGTTGTATAAACCATAGTACACTGTGAATCTAATATTCATGTATGTAATGCAAAGTGTGATATAGTGTTAACTAAGATGTTTGCCTTAAAGTGATTCAAGGGCAATTACTTGACACGGACGCCAAGTTTTTCCAGGGCAGGGAGGGTGTAACCCCCTTGCAAATTGGGGTTCCTAATAGCTTTCCCAGAGCTTGTTTCTATGCTCCATGCCTGGTTGGTGATCAGCATAAAGCCATTTAAATGGGTAGCTAGTGAGTGTTTTTAAAGCCTCCGTATGCTTTCTCTTTAAGGACTGCCTGTTGCAGTCATAATTAATTGAAATGGGAGGGGGCTATGTGGTTGTATGCCCGAGTACCGCCCAGGACACGAAAAAATAACTCACTTCTGCCATCGCTAGTGGTGCAGAGGGAGTTCTGTTGGAGGATGCGATTGTTTGTTGGGGATAATGTAAAATAATAATGATAATGTGGTTGTTCTAACCTGCCTTCCTTTTGCAGTGAGGACTGTTTCAATTGTCTCCTCCATTTTGGTCCAGAACTGCTGAATTAGACCAATCAGTACCTCGGGACCCTACAGAGTCAGCTGACCAATGGGGAAACTGCTTGCCTTTGAGAAAGGCACTATGGGTTATGGCACTTTTTCACACCACTGAGAGCTGGAGAAAGTGACTGGCATGTTCAGCCAGCCAATGGAAACGGGTAGCGCCCGCTCTGGATGGAGTGCTCAACGCTGCCAAGGTTAGATTCGTTGTGGCTGAAGAGAGGAAAGGAGCTGTGTGCTTCTGCGCTTGTGGAGTGTTCATGTGGGGAGCATGTGAAAGGCCTAAGGTGGCTGTTTTTGCCCTTTCAAGTGAGTCGGATTAATTCCGCCGGCATGCAGTCGGAGGAGGTTGGTGCCAGCCCAGCTACCTACAAGGCTCAACCTGAGAGGACTGGAGAGAACTGCTGAGTCGCGCTCGATCCCCCCATGATGTTGGAGCTGCCGTTTGCTGTCCGAGTTCTTCTGCAAGTTTGTGAAGGCCTGAAAGCAGCTGCCTGGTATGGTACCCCTCTGTTGTTACCATATAAATGTGTGAGAAGGCTGGTGAAGTTCAGGCTCCGCCCTGGCAGCGTTGAAGGAATCATTATTTGCTGGAGTTGTAGTACTGAGTCAGGGTGGCTCCCTACAGAGTGTGTCAACAGTGGTTTCTAGTGGTACTGTTATACTGCTGACTGCCTAATTAAACCTTCTTCTCAGGACTGACCTGCTTAGGATTGTGACGGTTATCTGTGTTAAGAGCCCCAACCAGCTGCCATGTTTGGACTAGCCATTAGGGCTTGGGTACCCAGGGACAGCATATCTTAGAGTTAGGCCTGTGCACAGAGCCCTAGGTAGATAGAGTATGGTGACAAGCCAACGGACCTGATTCCCCCTTTCCCTTGTTATCTCCCCCCTCTAATAAATTAGATTGTTGTGTTGCAGCTGCACCCTGGCTGGTCTGTGCATCTCTGGTGAACTGCTGCAAAATGACTGTGATTTAACTGTACCTTACTTTACAGGGGGTCCCTGGAGTGAGCTGAGAGATACTGCCCGGGGGGGTAAGTGTACTGGTGACAAGAGTTGATGGTAACCAGTGTGAGCCACTAGTGGGACGGGGGGGGGGTCGCAGTAACCCAGAGGGCTGTGACCAAGGCAGTCTCGACCGCATTAACCCTGACCTCGGGGTGGAGGCACCCATCAACGGATCTGGGCCCCTCGCCCTGTCTCAATGGAGGCAGGCAGGGGTAGTAGCTCCAAGGGTAGCGCCCCCTGGGGGCTACATATAAATGTGAATGTATGTGTTTGGAGATACTGGATGACTCAACACCATGTGCTGTAGAGCATGTTCACCTGTACAGGTCATTGGTTTAAATCTGATCCTGGCTGTCAGTGTGCAAAAGCTATTATTAACTTGAGCAGGAGGCAGGCACAGTGGAGTCTGCTGCTGAATTACGATGTATATTGCTTGTGTATTGTGTAGACTGAGTCATGAAAGTGGAGGTTGGGAATGTGTTACCTTTCCCCCAAATTTCCGCTGGAGTGATTGCTGACTGCAAGTCTAGTTAAGAACCAAATAAAAAAACAAAAGTGTTCTACCGATCCTTAGAAATTGGGGCTGAATATTCTGTTGCCTGGGAAACAAGCAGAGGCTGCTGGGCAGTGTAGTTCCCTCTAAAGCCAAGAGGGAACTACAGCATGCATTTGGGAGAGTTTTAGGCACTAAAAGTGTTACTTGGGAAACAAGCGAGGTTGGTGGGTGATATATACCAGTGAGAAGAAGGTGGGTATGTAGTTTTAGTACTGAAGTTTACTCAATCCAGAGCATCATGCACATGTGCAAAAACTTCCAGGTCCACAAAGATAAAAAAGCTTGAGCCATGCGAGCAGCAGACAAGCACAAGTGGAGGCGGGCACAGCAGAGGCAAGTGTCTGCTGTGTCATCCGGGGCAGATGGGAAGACGGGCCTGGACCTTAACCATGTAAGCATAACATCTGCTACAGACATAGCTCTGGGAAACAGCATTATGGGGGTCTGGATTCACTCTAGCATATGTGGTATGTATAGAATATTGAAATAAATAAATGAAAGCAGTTCTGTTAAGTGAAGACTAAATAAAAAAACTGAAACTTGAAATTAGCGTCTTGACAGAAAGACTGGAATGTAGCAATAGATAGAAACATAGAAACATAGAAGTTGACGGCAGATAAGGACCGCAAGGCCCATCCAGTCTGCCCATTTCTTTTTCTACCTTATAAATGTGCCTTCGGCCTTTGCTCTGTCAGTGACCTATCTATTCATAGTCATTTGCATTGCTCCCTTATGCCTATCCCATGCCTGTTTGAAGCCCTGCACTGTATTCATAGCCACCACTTCTTGTGGTAAGCCATTCCATGCATCCACCACCCTTTCTGTGAAAAAGAATTTCCTCACATTCCCCCTTAATCGGCCCCCCTCTAATCTCATGCTGTGTCCTCTTGTCCTGCTATTTTTTCTTATATTTAAACATGTTAGACTCTTTCACCTTGTTTATGCCCTTAAGGTGTTTGAATGCCTCGATCATATCACCTCTCTCCCTCCTTTGCTCAAGGGTATACATATTAAGCTCTGTTAATCTGTCCTCATATGTCTTCTGATGCAGTCCCTGCACCATTTTGGTTGCCCTTCTCTGGACTGCCTCAATTTGGTTAATGTCCTTGTGAAGATGTGGCCTCCAATACTGCACGCAGTACTCCAGATGGGGCCTAACCAGTGTCTTGTACAGAGGGATTATTACCTCCCTCTTACGACTTGTGATACCCCTACTAATACACCCTAACACCCCTAGCCTTACCTACTGCTTTAGAGGTCTGCTTGGATGATTTTAGGTCATCAGTGATAATGATGCCCAAGTCTCTTTCTTCCTTTGTGACTGCTAGCAACTCCCCTCCCAGCCTATAGGTGGCTTCAGGGTTTCTCTTCCCTATGTGCATGATTTTGCACTTCTTTGCATTAAATCCCAGTTGCCACTCTTCTGACCATTCTGCTAGTTTATCCAGATCTCTTCTCATTCTGCCCACCCCATCTGGATCATCTACTCTGTTGCAGATCTTGGTGTCATCTGCAAACAGACAAGCCTTACCCTCTAGTCCATCTGCAAGGTCACTAATGAAGATGTTGAAGAGGACTGGCCCCAGGACTGATCCCTGAGGTACCCCACTTGTGACTTGCATCTCTTCTGACTGTATACCATTTACCACCACTCTCTGTTTTCTGCCCTTCAACCAGTTTGCCACCCAGTTGACCAACTTCTGACCCACCCCGAGCCTACCCAGCTTATTTATCCATCTTCTATGTGGAACAGTGTCAAAAGCTTTGCTGAAGTCAAGGTAGGTGACATCAACTGCTCCCCCTTGGTCCACCACTCTGGTTACCCAGTCAAAGAAATCTATGAGATTAGTTTGACAGGACCTTCCTTTTGTAAACCCATGCTGTCTTGGATCCTATGCCCCTATGGATTCCAGGTGTTGCACTATCCTTTCCTTAAGGAGTGCCTCCATAATCTTGCCCACTACTGAGGTAAGACTGACCGGTCTGTAGTTCCCCGCCTCCTCCCTGCTACCACTCTTGTGGAGCGGGATCACATGAGCCCTTCTCCAGTCTTCTGGGACCTCTCCTGTGCTCAGAGACTCACTAAACAATTCTGCTACTGGCTCTGCTAGTTCCTCCTTTAGCTCCTTAAGTACCCTGGGATGTATGCCATCAGGTCCCATTGCCTTATCCACCCTGAGCTTAGCAAGCTCTTGTAGGACCCTTTCTTTTGTAATAATGAAATAAGAGAAATGGAGGACTATATCATTAACACAAAACTCTTATTACAGGAAGGCCAAAGACACGTAGTCGGGGGAAGTAAAGCCAGTGGCAGTATACGAACAGCCCATGTAACTATGAGGGACAGAAAGAAGAGACTGCTGAGCAATGAATCGGAAGAGGGAGTAAATATGGAAGGGAGAGAATGGAGAACTGTGGGAACTATGAGTGGAAGGGGTATTAAAAGGCAGAAGAAAGATGCCAGCTTCAAAGTAACAAACAGATTTGAAGTTGTTGGAGATGAAATCCAGTTGCAGACTCATGAAATAGAACTGAACAACAATGAAACACGTATACTGTAACATGCATCAGAGAGTTGCATGCTAATAGTGACACAGCTAGAGCTGTATATAGTGAGTTGACAGTTCACTGGTGGAATCAGCCACACCACTCGAAAACCACACCTATATGGAGAAGAAGCAGGAGAAGAGCAGACAGAGAGTGGGAGCCCAGAAAATGATACTAGCCCCAGTCTTGGAAACATCACCTAGCACTGATACCAATACTTGGTGGGGGAGACCTCATATAAATACAACAGCTGATACGGAAATAATTGTGGTATGTGATTCAATACTTCACTTCACAGACCGATAAATATATAGGTGGTGGAAAGAGCTAGCTACCACAGTTGTTTAGTGGGGGCTAGGGTGGGGATATCAATAGGAACATAGAGTGAATATTAAGGGAAAATAAGGAAGGAGTGGTAGCACTGCATGTTGGGTCAGGCGAGATGGGAAGAACTAGCATCAGAAGCATTGAGAATACTTTTGTGGAGGTGGGGAATACACTTAAATCAAAGAAATACTAAGTAATTATATCAGAAATATTACCCATTCCAAAGGGAGGAGCTGACAGAAAAAAATATAAAGTACATAAATGAGTGGCTGAGGAGATGGTGCAAGCAGGAAGGGCTCCTCTTTCAGAGAACCTGAGAAAAGTTTGTAAATGATTACATTCTGTATGTGAAGGATGTTACACCTCAGCCCACATGGGGCAAGAACATTGGGAAATGGGCTATGTCGGAGTATAGACCGACATTTAAACTAACTGGTCTGGGGGAGGACAGAGGCGATACAGACAACAAGAGTAGTAAAACATCCAGAACAGAATCCAGCATAGCTAATCAAGGGAAAGAAAAATAGTATAGGCTAGAACTGCATTCCTATAAATGTGAGAAGCCTGAATAACAAAAAGGATGAACTGGAGGCAAAGATGTTAACTGAGAGTCCAGACACCTGTGCTGTTATGGAAGCATGGTGGGAAATGCAAGATGACTGGAGGAAACAGTCAGAGGCTATGACCTATTCGGTTTGGAAAGGAAAGGAAAGGAAAGGAAAGAGGGGAGTGGGAGTGGCTCTCTGCATAAAACAAGGCATTGAACACACTGAAGTCAAGTTGGATCCTGAGGATGAATTGGTATTTTGCGGGTAGCCATTACACCAAGGTCAAAAAACAGTACTTGGGGGTGGTTTATAAGCCTTCATCATTATCAAATAAAATGGCTGAAATGTTGTATAACATCATTAGATCCTTTAACACTGAGGATCAAATATATTTGGTGGAGGCTTCAACCTGCTGGGGGGAAACACTGGGAAACTATGACAAACACATATAACCAAGAGAAAGAATTTATAAATATCACTAACAAACTTAGCTTACAGCAGTATGCACAAGGCCACACAAGGGAAGATAAAATACTAGATTTAGTACTCAGCAACATGAAAGGTGGAGTGTCAAAATGTAGAGCAAAGGAACCAATCTCAGAGATGAGGGGTGGCTGGGTCTTGAGGCCTTCAGGTGAAGAACGTCTGAGTTCGATTGGTATATACTGTACAGACTAACCAACTAGGTAGTAAAAATGCACATGCTAGTGCAGGGACAGTGTACCTGGAAGGGGAGACTAACCCTCATGAAAAAGGTATCCTTTTAAACCTCAAAATACCAAGTGCGCACAGGTCAAGGAAGCTATAAATCTTGTAAAAAAAAAAATATAAAAATCAAAACAGAGCCTGAAGGTCTCACATCATATGGCAGCTTTTCAGGACAACACTGAGGTGACTGGCTATATCCACAAAAGGTACTCAAAAGGATAGGAAATACAGAAACAGCATAGCATACAATGGACAGACACCCACCATAGCCCTGGTGCTTCATTCAAAAGACCTTCATCAAGGGGTGTGGATATATACAGGATTTGGGTTTATGAAATGGGTCCCCAAATATAAGCAACCTGATTGGCCAGTACCTGTGCGTTAAAGTGTCTAACTCACAGAAATGAGTCTGGCACTGTCCAGCCTGTTCTACTGAACAGAAGTGGACAATCATTAGGAAGGAGCTTAATCAGGCCACTAACATGAGTGCCAAATCTCAGAGTAAATGGTCCAAAAAACCTAGTTGGCTCAGCAAGGAAGTGGACTGGAAGGTGAGGGAAAAAAGACTGGCCTTCATTAAGTTTAAAAAATCGGGGCATGAGGAGGATAGAGAGGTGCTCACAAAGACATCCAGGGAGGTGACCAGGTCAGTCAGGGCAGCCAAGGCAGCAATGGAGCTGAAGTTGGCTCAGGGGATCAGAGAGGGGGAAAAGGGGTTCTTTAACTACATAAGGGAGAAGAGGAGTTGTAGAGATGACATTGTTAGAATCAAGAGGGATGGGGGATGGGTGGAACATGGGGAAGAACAGGCAGAGGCACTCAATGAGTACTTCTGCTCGGTGTTCTCAAAAGAAAGGGATGGCCCAATACCACAGGGGAAAGGGGGCAAGGGTGAAGGGGGGCAGAGATAACAGATGGGGTCATCCAGGAGGATAGAGTTCTGAAGGGCCTTAAAGCCTTGCAGGTGGACAAGGCACCAGGACCAGACAGTGTACACCCAAGGATCCTGAAGGAACTGGTGGAGCTGTTGGCAGACCCGCTGATGGATCTCTTCAACACCTCCTTGGAGACGGGGAAAGTACCCAGGGACTGGAGGATGGCTCACGTGGTGTACCTTCACAAGAGTGGACCCAAGGACCAACCAGGCAACTACAGACCGGTAAGCTTGACTTTCATAGTGGGGAAGTTCATGGAGACCTTTCTAAAGGAGAGGTTGATAAGCTTTCTTGATAGTAATGGTCTACAGGATGAGAGATAGCATGGGTTTGTCTCAGGAAGATCATGCCAAACTAACCTGATCGACTTCTTCGACAGAGTCACTAGGGCGGTTGACAAAGGCCACGATGTGGATGTCCTGTACCTGGATTTCAGCAAGGCTTTTGACTCTGTGACCCACGTGAGATTTATGAGCAAGCTGAAGGAAATGAGGGAAGGGGAGAAACTAGTGGAGTGGGTTGAGAGCTGGTTGCAGAGCAGACAACAGAGGGTAGTTGTAAGGGTGGGGGGACATCCAAGTCAAGGCCAGTAACAAGTGGGGTACCTCAGGGTTCAGTGCTGGGCCCTGTTTTGTTCAATGTCTTCATTGGAGATATTGCAGAAGGGGTCAAGAGTAAGATCAGCCTGTTCACAGATGACACTAAGATTTGTGCAAAAGTGAACAATGAGGAAGGGAGGCAGGCACTCAGGGAGGATCTAGCTAAACTCGAACACTGGTCTAGAGAGTGGCAGTTAGGGTTTAATGCTAAGAAATGCAAGGTCAGCACCTCAGAGCAAGAAATCCTAGGACCAACTACTGGCTGGAGGGAGTGCAGGTAACAGCTTCAGAGGAGGAAAGGGACTTCAGGGTAATAGTCAGAGGGGACATGAAGGTATCAGCACAGTGTAGGAGGGCAGCAATAAGGGATAATAGGATGCTGGGGTGCATTGCCAGAGGGATCACCTCTAGAAAGGAGGAGGTCATCCTGCCCTTCACTGGTTAGGCCACACTTGGAGTACTGTGTACAGTGCTGGTGCCCATACCTCAAAAAGGATGTGAGATTACTAGAGGGGGTGCAGCACAGGGCTATGAAAATGATCATGGGACTAGGGGAGTTGCCATATATATTCACGGAAAGAGAGTAGGGAAAGAAGGGACAGCTAAAGGGGAGGTTCTGATAATGTGAGACTTCAACATGCCAGATACCGATTGGTCATTACCAGCAGGAACATCTGCCAGAACTAGACACATAGTGGATTCCCTGCAAGGAAAGGGCCTCAAACAACTGGTATAACAACCCACAAGAGACAGGGCTATCCTAGATCTAGTACTGACTAATAAGGAAAGGATCACAGATCTACAGGTAGAAGGTCACCTGGGGGCCAGTGACCATCACATGGTACGGTTCAATTTGGCCACTAGAAATAAATCATCTCATTCCAAGACAAAAATATGGGACTTCAGAGGAGCTGACTTTGATAAGATGGCCAACAGAGTTAAGCTAGCCCTCGCAAAAAGAAATACAAGCAAGGGGGTACAGGCAAAGTGGGCAAGCATTAAGGATGCAGTGCTTGAAGCAACATCCCATTGTGTTAGAGAGAAAAGGAAGTGCAAAAGAAGGCGGCAACCACTTTGGTTCTCAAAAACAGTAGCAGAAAAGATCAGAGCCACAAGGCTGGCCTTCAGGAAATATAAGGGAACGCAGTGGGATGAAGATAGGGAGGAATATCAAACTTCCCTTAGGGAAGCAGAGAAGGCAGAAAGGCAGGCAAAGGCCCAAACTGAGGAAACACTAGCACAAACAGTAAACGAAGGTAACAAGACTTTCTATAGATACATTAGAGAAAGGAGAAAGTCCAGAGAGGGTATTGCTAAGATCAAAGCGGATGGGGGGAATGTGAGGAGGAGGGCTATGTAAAAGCATCTATCCTAAATAGATACTTCTGCTCAGTATTTACTGAAGAGAAGGCAGGGCAGGGCCCACAGCTCAGCGCCATGAACACAGGGGGAAGGGAGGTGTGCACTAGTCCCTTCACAAAAGGGTCCTACAAGAGCTCGATAAGCTCAGGGTGGACAAGGTAATGGGACCTGATGGCATACATGCCAGGGTACTAAAGGAGCTAAGGGTGGAACTAGTGAAGCCATTATCAGAACTGTTTAGTGAGTCTGAGCACAGGAGAGGTCCCAGAAAACTGGAGAAGAGCTCATGTGATCCCACTCCACAAGAGTGGTAGCAGGGAGGAGGCAGGGAACTACAGACCAGTCAGTCTTACCTCAGCAGTGGGCAAGATTATGGAGGCACTCCTTAAGGAAAGGACAGTGCAACACCTGGGGCTGGATTCACAAAGCTTTTGGAAGGTGCAAAACCTTCCCAAAGTCTCCAAAACTGCCTCAGCTACAGAAAAAAGGGGAGATTGCTCTAAGTGCTATTCACAAAAAGCTCCACAGCTGTGGAAAAAAACACTATGGACTGTGGAAAAAAGTGCAGCTGTGGAAGTCCCTGAGGAAAAAAAGGTGTGAGATAAGTAAGGCACAGACCCTGAAAGGCTATTCTCAGCCAGGTTTTTTCAGCAGTTGCGGAAAAAACGTTACACGCAGTGGAATGAGGTGTTAACTCTCCCTCAGCAAACTGCAGTAGTGCCCCAACAATTGGAATCAATTAAGGTGGAGGTGAGGCACAGGTAACAGCATCCCGGATAGTATAGCAGTGGCTGTTGGTACAGCAACAAATGCACACATTGCCATGATATGGCAACAGGCAACAACCACCAGATCCAGTGCAGTCCATGATGGAGCCCAACAGGCAGTAGAGCCTGGCCAGCCTGCAGCAAGTGCTACCCCCACAGGCCACAGGAACACCCCATGGAGGGACAACCAGCAGTGACAGTCAGCCACTGTGGTACCATGGTATTGCTGGTACCTGTGGTGCTGCAGTGGTCCCAGTGGAAAGACTGGTTGCAGGTCTCTTTGTGTGTGCTGTCAGCTTCATATTATGGCAGCAATGTTAAAGTCTGCTGCTTCAGCTACATAGATTTACTATTGCTGTGCCTCCTCAGCCATTTCCATAGCTGCGGATCCGCAGCTGTGGATTCACAGCACTTGCGGGATTCCCACAGCTGCTTCAATTCTGCAGCTCTGGGACTTTTTGCAGATTTCCCTCAGCTGCGGGATTTTCTTTAAGAATATCATGCAACTGTGTTTCTGCAGTGCTGCAAGCCTTTTTTCCGCAGCTGCGGAATTTTTGCTGTCCTTTGAGAATCGTGCCCCTGGAATCCATAGGAGCACAGGATCCAAGACAGCATGAGTTTACAACAGGAAGGTCCTGTCAAACTAATCTCACTGATTTCTTTGACTGGGTAACCAGAGTGGTGGACCAAGGGGGAGCAGTTGATGTTGCCTACCTTGACTTCAGCAAAGCTTTTGATACTGTTCCACCTAGAAGATTGATTAATAAGCTGGGTAGGCTCGGGGTGGGTCAGAAGTTGGTCAACTGTGTGGCAAACTGGTTGACGGGCAGAAAACAGAGAGTGGTGGTAAACAGTATACAGTCAGAAGAGATGCAAGTCACAAGTGAGGTACCTCAGTGATCAATTTTGGTGCCTGTCCTCTTCAATATCTTCATCAGTGATATTTCAGATGGACTGGTGGGTAAGGTTTGTCTGTTTGCAGATGACACCAAGATCTGCAACAGAGTAGATGATCCAGATGGGGTGGACAGAATGAGAAGAGATCTGAATAAACTGTCAAAATGGTCGGAAGAGTGGCAACTGGGGTTTAATGCAAAGAAGTGCAAAATCATGCACATAGGGAAGAGAAACCCTGAAACCACCTATAGGCTGGAGGGGGAGTTGCTGGCAGTCACAAGGGAAGAAAGAGACTTGGGCATCATCATCACAAATGACCTGAAATTATCCAAGCAGACCACTAAAACAGTAGGTAAGGCTAGGGGGATGTTGGGGTGTATTAGTAGGGATATCACAAATCGTAAGAGGGAGGTAATGATCCCTCATTACAAGACACTGGTTAGGCCCCATCTGGAGTACTGCATGCAGTACTGGAGGCCACACCTTCACAAGGACATTAACCAAATTGAGTCAGTCCAAAGAAGGGCAACCAAAATGGTGCAGGGACTGCATCAGAAAATATATGAGGACAGATTAGTGGAGCTCAATATGTATACCCTAGAGCAAAGAAGGAAGAGAGGTGATATGATAGAAACATTCAAATACCTTAAGGGCATTAACAAAGTGAAAGAGTCTAACATGTTTCAATATAAGAAAAATAGCAGGACAAGAGGACACAGCATGAGATTAGAGGGAGTCTGATTAAGGGGTAATGTGAGGAAGTTATTTTCACAGAAAGGGTGGTGGATGCATATAACAGCCTATCTCAGGAAGTGATAGATATGAATACAGTGCAGGGCTTCAAACAGGCATGGGATAGGCATAAGGAGGCAATACAGATGAGTATGAATAGATAGGCCATTGGTGGAGCAAAGGCAGATGGCACATTCATAAGGTAGAAAAAGAAATGGGCAGACTGAATGGGCCTTGCGGTCCTTATCTGCTGTCAACTTCTATGTTTCAATGTTTCTATGGGACATGATAGAGACCTTTAAGTACTTGAAAGGCATAAACAAAGTCAGAGAGAGAGGATTATTCTGCTTGGGGGGGGGAAGGATCACTAGGGGGCACAGTCTGAAGTTGGAAGAGGGAAAGTTCAGGAGGGAGATGAGAAGGCACTACTTTACAGAGAGAGTGGCAGTGAGATGGAACGAAGTACCGGAGGAGTTAATCAGACTGAGGACAGTGGATAGCTTCAAGTGGGGTTGGGATAGAGTAAAGGGCAGGATTAGTACAGACAAGAACACAAAGGGGTGAAAGACCTGGAAAGGGGAGGAAGGGAAGGGAAGGGAAGGGTTTGGGTGCGGTTGGGGCGGCTGTAGTAATATGAAACTAAGAGCTGCACAATCGGGCATACTTGATAGACCTGTAGGCCTTTTTCTGCCGGCAATTTCTTATGTTCGTAAGTGATACTGCCTCCTGAGAACTTTCAAAATTGAAACGGAAGCAATTTTTTTTCAATTGTAGCCACACAGTAACAGTTGCCAAAACTGTGTGCAAAATTCCAAAATGCTTCCCCAAAAAAACATCATCTGACTTTCACCTCACCTAGTTCTCAAACACATATCTCACAGTTTCTTGATGCAGCACATAATAAATAAAGAAAAAAAATGCTGCCACGATCTGTCTCCCAACCCGCCCACTCGGTCTCCATCCTGATCAACTGCCGATTGGCCAACTGCTCGCTACTTCCTTCCCTTAGACTCTCAGTTTTTCTGTTTCTCTCTAACTGAACAGTGCTTTCTCAGTGTTAAGTTAGAAACAAATACAAAAACTGACAATGTAAGGAAAAGAACTAGCGAGCATCTGACTAGTCAGCAGTTTATTAGAATGCAGAGCGAGAGGGCGGGCTGTGAGACAGATTGTGGCAGTCATTTTTTTTTTCTCACACAGCCTTGCACTTTATCAATTTATAACAATGGCCTCACTTCTTTTATAACCCACATCCTTTCTTACCGCATATACTGCTCTGCCCTTCCTCACTTTACTTCTGCTCCCGTTTCCCCATATGAGCAGCATGTCCTCCCTGGCACTTCCTGGCGCTGTAAAAAATGGAAATCTCCTCTCCAAAAAAAAAAAAAAAAGATTTAACAAAACAGGGAAACTTCTTCACTCTAGTTTCTAAGTACTGGTTTTTGAACAATGAAAGGAAAACGGGAGTGCTGCTAGCTGGAGTAGGGGGAGACTACCATAAGAAGCACATAAGTTACAACTGCAGCAGCCTACCTAGGACATAACTTCTTAACTCAAAAAAAACACACTGTAAACAGAATGCAGAGGAACTATTTTATTAAAAATAAACACAAAACTTTAAATGTTTTACTAGTTAATGCAATAATTTTTACTTTTAACAGCCATCTATAATTTAGATGCCCATTTCATAAGCACAGTAAGCCACCCCAGGGTGTGCGTTAGACAGTTCTAATGCATGGCTAGGGGGCTGGATGCACTTGGCCTACAGACTTGTGCCTCACTACACCCCCTAGCCATGCGTTAGAACTAACACACACCATGCTGTGCCTTATTGCTTATGTGGCACAGTGTCTCCACCAATGGGGACCCTCCTAACATTATGCTGCATGGGTGCTTCCCCCCAGGAAGATGTGTTATTCCCACCTACAGTGACAGGGACCTGATGCCTTATACTTCTGTACACCCAATAACCAATTATAATAACATAGCATAAATGTAACACTCTACACAATGATAACCAGAGAGTCAGGAAATGCAGTACAGGAAATTGAAGCAGTGGGGCCTAGGTATTGGAGCACTGGGTTGGAAATCAGGGACATTAAAACCCTGCTGGAGCCAAATACTTATTCTCTGACCTTGGGCAACCCATATTTAACCTCTCAGTGCTTATGACCACCCAGCTGCAGAAATGGGATGAAATAGGACCCCACTGGAAACAACATGTTGCTTCACAGCTGAGGTATCCTGGTTAAATAAATTGTAAAAAAAAAACAAAAACAAAAAAAAAACCAAAGAAAATAGGCTTTGTTTTATTAGCAGGAACAAGAACAAAGAAACTGGGATTTGGAATGGAAGAGTAAGGATAGGCAGGTATGCAAATAAATAGGTACCAATCCTCCACCCACCAAACACCACAGTATCACCAGCCCCACAACCCTTTCCCCAGTGATGCACCACTACCTAGTGTCCCTCAGGAGCTCCCACAGGCTCAGTGTGTGCACACAAATGGTGAGTACAGGTCTGAGGAGGATGAGCTGTGGTACTGGTTGATACAAGGCGATGGCAATCCCAACTAAAAGCCTTTTAAAGCAAGAGGTTACAAGGTACTAGCAGCAGGCTGATGCAAATTCTGTCTCTCTGTGTCTCTCTGTGTCTCTCTCTCTCTCTCTCTGGCCCACAATCATCTTTGTTGCCCTCCTCTGGATTGCCTCCAGCATGTTAATGTCCTTTTAAGGTATGGGACTCTGTAAAATTCTGAGGTTTAAAGACAAAAAATAGTGACATAGTTCACATATTTTTACATTAAACAGTTCCTCCACCTTTAAGGGCTTTATGCATTTATGTCCCTGCCCTCACCTGCAAATGTACTGGTAAAACATTCACACACACACACATTTTCCAATGGTGTACCTTAATTGATTTATTTTTCTGTTAAAATCACGTCAGTTGACACAGAAAAAACAGAGACCAAAAGCACTGGCTCCTCACCAGCAGGTAAAATGGAGTACGTGGGTATAGCTCCTACTTTTTGAAATACTGTACTGGTCACTGAAAAGTATATTAATGAGGTCTGTTTATTTATTTATTTTAACTCTATATTTTTCCTCACTCCTTACTGCCGCCTATCCCCATTCCTTCAGACTGCCTCTAAGTTGCATGTGTCCCTCCATTGCCGGGGTCTGCCCCTAGAGTACCTGGTACCACTAACCTTTAATGCCCGATTAATCCCCTGGTAGGGTGGAGAGAGAGAGGCCCCTACTCCCCAACTTACTCGTTCCGACATGGTCCAGTACAGTGGAGTCTGCCCCGACAATCTGAGGAGATGCGCACACTGAGGAATTGTCACCTAGGCGAGATGGGGGTATATCCTGTGTTTGACCCCAGACGTCAGTGTGCAATGAGGGAAAGGGAGTGAGGAGCTGCACTGAGACATGCCTCCTGCTCTGCCCCTCTGCTGACATCTTCCCTGTTCTCTCACTGCTTCCCCCCATCTACCGCATCTTCCACCCGGGCTCCCCAAGGTGGCGGTATTGCAGTGGAAGCATGCAGATGTGCGCCCCAGAGAAGGAGATCAGTCATTGGGTGGTCTATCCTTTTCCTCCCTGGCTGACCCCCGGCAGCCCGTGCTTGTTCCCGAACATGGGTCGCCAATGTGGTACAAGGTAAGGTGTCCAGCACTTCAGCCCTCAGCACCACCGGGCCGGCGGGTGCATTTATTTTTAATTTAATTTTATTTCTTTTTAAAAATGGATGGGTATTTCTCATGTGACTCAGTAATTCAACCCTGGAGGGTCCTGGAAGGAAATGCATGGGGAGTACAGAGACACAAGAACACTGAACACAGAAGGTAATGGCCACAACAGCTCTGGCATAAAAAAAAACAAAAAAAAAAAACAGGCTTTAAGCCATTGTAGCATGACACAGGAGTCAGCACGGTTTTAACTCTTGTGTAATAATGTGCTGCTGGCTGCAGACAGGAATATGTATAGCAAGAACATAGAAGCGGTTGGCAGATAAGGACCTCCTGGCCCACCAAGCCTGTCCTATTTCCCCTTCTTATAGTGACACCACAGACCCTACTTGGTCTCCAGCCTCCCCCCCCCACACTGCTAAGATCTCTCTGTGTGTATCCCCTGCATTTTTGAATCCTGTAACCATTTCAGCACCCACCACCTCTGCTGGGAGGCTATTCCATGCGTCCACCACCCTCTCCGTCAAGAAGTTTTTCCTCCCATTTTCTCTGAGCCTCCCTCCCTCCTTCCTTCTACCTTCACAGTGTGACCCCTTGTCCTCGAGCATCTTTTTCTTTGCAAAATGCTTCCTTCTTCTTCTTCCGAAAGAATATTAATGACTGACTTACAGGTAAGCGCTGTTTGAACTAAGATAATGGACATGAATGACCAAGTGTCAGTGGTGGATGTGGTGGTGGGTTATGTGACAGGATGGAGATCAGGCACAGTTTTAATAACCTGGATATTGTATCTAAAGCAAAGAAAGATTTTTGAATAGATCTCATTATAATAAAATTATTTAGGAGGAGAGGTGTTAAAGGTTGCTGAGTGTGTGAGTGAGGCTGTTGAGTTTTTCACTGGCACAAAAAATTAGTGGGACTTAATATACTAAATAAAAATGTTCATTCTTATCTGTACAATAAGTTAATGTGGTATTGTGTCCATGTTGCAAGCACTTGTTTTTAGCTGTGCATTGGACATTTCTAATGCACAGCAAACAACTGATCAGGAAGCAGGATTTTCTCTTCCCATTTTATACATTTGTTGATCACGCTATCTAACATCCAGATAACCATTTATCTAGAGGTTAGATATGTCATAATCACTTTCCTTGACCTTTGCGCAGAACTGAACCAATCGGAGGTTAGCTATCACAATGCTGATAACATCATAGTAGGCCTCTGCAACACTGAAGCCAGCAGTTCAAATCACAGAAAAAAACATACGAACACACAAAGAAGACAGCAGAAGAAGGCCATTTGGTCTATCAAGTCTGCTCGTATTGCAGGGTCCACAACTTGAGCTAATGTCACTGCCCTCCCATCAGAAACATCTCTACACAAAAAGGTGATTTAAAAGGTTATAACTGTTAACATGATGTTGTATGAATCGAATACTCAATGACTTGACTCAAAATACCCAATGTATATCCACTTGTGAGGGGGCAAGATCTTACTGTCAGTAGGGTCCAGCTGCTGTACTAAGGTTCACGCTAAGGTTAGAAAACAGGAGCATAAGGTGAATGCCCATTTAAGCTCCTAACATTTATTCATAATAGGATAATAGTATTGTTCCAGACAGTATTAGTATATTGTTTATTTTGAAAAGTTTTTTGGGGGTTTGCTGATAATATTTTCCAAGGAAAGAAATAAAATAACATGCTACTGTATGTTATTTTATAGTGTGGGGGTGTGTATCAGAGGAAGATATAGTAGTGTGACTCCTCTAAGGTCACACTGAGTCAGTTGCTGTAACAGGATTCAAATGTGTGATTTCTTGTTTCACAGTTCAGTGCTTTAACCACAAGACCACACTGGTTTCCTGTCTCTCTTTCGCTCTCTCTCTCTTTCTCTTTGTTTCTCTCTTTCTCTCCTGTCAGTGACTCAGAAGGTAACATGCTCATCTGCGGGGCTGGGACATCGGGAGGTCATGTGTCCTAGCCCCACAACATGTACTTGTGCACCTGTTAAACAAGCCATTAATGCTGTCAATCAAATTAGCAGCACCTGTGACATTGCCTTTTGTTCCAGTCCCTCACATCTTGCCTGATGACAAAGAATCTTCCTGTAAATTAAGAACATGTGAAAGATAAAAACAAAAAAATAACTACTGTTTCCATCAACTTGTAAGAAGAGCATGCTTGCTAGAGGATTCATTGGAGTTTGCTTTGTGGGGGGCCTTTCTAGCTGACACTATGTCCTTTTATGAAAGGTGTGGCTTTCCTTGCCACCCTTGAAATTGGTCTTGTTTAGGACCAGCAGAATATATGTGAGAGCATTCTGACTACTGGCAGCACTTGGAATGTCTTATGGTAGCTGTGCTTTTTCCACCATCCTGCTAGATCACAGGTTTTATTGTTCCTTGTTAATGTCCCTTGACCTGTACTCCTGATCCCAGGTTTTACAAGCCATGTGAAATTGCATGTTTACTTCTATGAATGGTTTAATATCCTGTTTTGTCCATTTGACTGTATATATTTTTGTATGTTAGTCCATGCTTGTTCCATGATTTAATTATCTATCATTAATTAGCTGTTACTGGTTGTTACCTGTATAATGTATTATGTATTCTTTTCATGATATTGTTTCCCTGTTATATTCTCCTGGGTTGTACCTGAAAATAGGTATTTTTTTTACTTGTTATTTATAGATTTTATGTGCATACAGACCATACCATGTTACATAAAATTACAAGAATGAGGTATGCAGGCCCCCAGACTAAATGTACAGGATCACTATCAAAGTCAATACAGTTTAAACATACTTGTTTAGTGTACCTTACACAGTAAACAAACAAACAATAAATAAATAAACAAATAATCTCCTCCCAAGCCAGTAATAATTAAAAAAATAAAATATGGTCACCTGTTTAAAAGAAACACTGGAAAAGGCACAGCTTTCCCCAGTTGCTACAAAAATGCCTGATAAATGCTTTCAGATGGTAAATTTTTTTTTAATTCTAAATGCATTTTTAGTGATTTTAACAGTGACCCACAAGCTCTACTTTCTATTGTTGGCAGCCACCATCTCATGAGCAGTGGTGAGCTTCCCTAGGTCACATTATGCTAATATGTCCTGCCGACCAATAGGAGAGGTCGTTGGGACATATTAGCATAACGTGAGCTAGGGAAGCTCACCACTGCTCATGAGATGTTGGCCGCCAGCAATAGAAAGTGGAAGTTGTGAGTAGTTGTTTAAATCATTTTAAAAAAAAGTTGTTACTGTCTGAAAGCACTAATCAAGATTTTCTGTAGTGTCTGGGAAAAGCTGTGTCTTTTTCAGTGTTTTCCTTTAAAGACCCATTTTTTATACACTTGCTATATGTGTGTTACTTTTACAAACCACTTGAGCTTCACTCTTGTGGTTTGTATAGCAACACATAACTCAGGTGTATAAAAACTACTCATATCACACAGTTTTCCGTGCATTGTTCTATAATTATGCTTTTATTGTTGTCCAATTCCCACCAGGCATGACTGAAAATGGATCACTGGATCCAGTCCATCTTCCCAGTGAAGTGAAACAAAGTAAAAAAAACAGGGACACTATTGTGCTGTGAAATGTTCAGGTGCTCTGGAAACAGGCTTGTTTGGGGGGAAATGTTTTAAAATGATTAACATACTATTAATTGACCTCGCTCAATAACATATATGCTGCTGCGGAGACCACTCTTGCGATTGTAAAAGTGCTCTCACTTGCATTTTTAGGGTATCAGGACCACTCACCTTCTGTTTGCACTCATACCCCAAGAATGTGCAAGACCACTTTTACAACTGTAAGAGTGGTCTCCTCTGAAGTATTAGCATACATTATAAAATAGGTCAGGAGACTCCTGTGTCCTGTTTATTTATTGAATTTTGGTAACTGGGTAAGCCCGCTGAGACAATGCAGTACCTTTTTCAGCGCTGACCAGGGAAGAGTGATACACGTAAAATACACTGGCATTGACATAAAGAGGGCAGAATACAATTAGCTCAGATTATAACAAAGTCAAGACAAATGGGTTGCAAAATATATATAGCACGTCATACAATAAAACCAAAGGTAATCATAGTGTAAGAGTTGTTTGTACAATGGCTGACACAGAGAGAACATTCTGAACAGCATAGTGCAAATAGCAGCAAGGGCATGACAAGGCTTACCCCAACACTCAGGGAAGGGTACATTCAGAAAAGTCGGTTAAAGGAACAATGGTCTACAGTTAGGAAGTAGAAGAATGGTGTAACACTGGAGGGGAGAATATCTACATCATTAGGAAGTAGATGTAAGTCATCGAGAGCAGGTATAAAGAGAGGAGGCAGAAAGGTGGAATAGCAATGAGGATTTAAATTTGGGGAAGGAAGGGAAGAAGAGAAGAGGGTGAGGCAGTGAGTTCCAGGAATGGATGGCACAGTAGGCAAATGTTCTATGGGCCACTGCTAGCCAAGATTTGGGCATAACAAGCAAGAGTAAGGAGGCAGACCTAAGGGCTCATTGAGGTTGCCGAAGCCGAATGAACTCACTAAGGCAAGGAAGAGTGTATTTATGGACCAACTTGTGCATCAGGCAAAGACTTGTAAGACGGAGTTTAGATTCATAGGTTAACCAACCCAAGGAAGAAAGTACATCATAGTGGTGATAATGGGCATTGACTCACAGGGTGAATCTACCCACCCTGTGGTAGGTCTGTTTAAGGCAGGATAGTCTGATGAGTTAGCTGCTAGCAGGAGAGGTGTGCAATAGGTGAGGAGGGGAATAAGCGAGGCAGTAGCAATCTTAAGATGAGAGGCAGATGTAAGTAAGGGACAGACACGGTAAAGCAAGCCAAGTTTCTGGTTTATAGTTTTAGTAGGGAATGTGACATGTGTTTCATGAGAAAGTGCTGTATTAAAGGTTATACCCAGGTATTTAAAGGATAGCACCGTATCAGGGGTATCACCATTGTAAGCAAGGATCACAAGAGGGGGGATTGCTATGTGAAGAGGAGGGATGATGGGAGAACAACATACTTTGTCTTTTTTGTGTTCAGAACAAGCTGATATTCAAGAAACCAGTCCTCCAGATCACGAAAATCATGCGCAAGAATGTTGTTAACCTACCCAGTGTCAGACGAGGAGCAGTATATAATGGCATCATCCATGTAGAGATGCACAGAGGCCCCTCCACAGTTGTTAAGTAACTCATTAATGAAGAGGGAGAACAGGAGCGGGCAAAGTATGGAGCCCTGAGGAACTCCATGGGACACATGTCAGAGGCTGGAGAGAAAGCCAGCCCACTTGACCCTTTGGGAGCGGTCAGAAAAAATAACTCTGGACCCAGCACAAGGCATTGGTGTCGAAACCAAGGAGATGTATCTGACAGAGTAGGAGGCCATGGTTAACCAAGTCAAATGCTTCTGTCAGATCAACAAAGACAGACCCAGTAGCAAGGCCTTGGTCCATGGCATGGAACAGATCAGATGTGATTTTGGTTAAGGCAGTAAGCGTACTAATCTGGTACCTTGCTTCACATATTATGGACTTGTCAGAAGGTTGTTCCCTTCTGGAATTCAATCTGTTCCCATCTAGACCCTTTGATGGGGTTATTTGATGCATTTTTCTTCCTGAAATTTGTATTAAAGGTGAATACACGGATACCCTGATCGGCAACCAGACAGCACATATGGTTTTGATTTCAGCATGTGCAAAGAAAGTTATTCTTTGGCACTGGAAGGATCAATAAACTCCCCACCTTTTGGAATGGTACAAAGAGATCCTGTTTGCATTACATGCTGAGAGCCTGATAGAAAGCTTGACAGATAAATTGTCCTGATATAAACATATTTGGGAACTGTTATATGTGTTACTTGCTGTTTAATAAAGGAATAATGCCCGACAGGGTGGGTGTTATGCTGGGATAACATCTTGCCTTGGGCAGTTGAGCCCGAGGCTGCAGGCCGAAGGCATCCAATACCTGAGAAGGGATAATATCCCAGCATAACACCCACACTGGAGGGCATTATTCTTATTATACAAAGGCTTGTTGTTTTATACAGAATAAAAAAATCATTTTCAAGAATGTTTTTGTTAGTGTGGAAAATATTTTTGTTTCTTAAGAGAAGATGCAAACAATGCATCAAAAACAATCAGCAGGGATGTTATGTCAGGAAAACATCCTGCTCTGCTGGCCAATTGAGCAATCAGAAGCCAGGATTCTTTCTTGCCATTGTATAATTATGCATTTTGCTGCTTTTTATAACTTCTTTCTTGATGGACTGGTGCATTCAAAGTCAGGAAAACTGAGGGATATTTACTTGAGGTTTAGTTAATGTTTCCGGTGGTTGGGTAGGTGGGTACTGGAGAGAGGTGGGGAGGCTTAGGTATATTTGTTGTTGTTGTGGTCTGCTGTTTTATGTAAAATGTAAGAGAACATAGAACTTGCTATTTAATTTTTTCAGTGACCTCTTGTGTTTCTGATAACATGTTTTTGACTTTATGTTTATATATGTAACCCCTAGATGGCGCTATCCCAGGGGCTACTACCCCTGCCTGATTTGTCACTAACAGGTTGAGGGGCCTGGATCCAATGGCGGGTGCCTCCACCCAGAGGTCAGGGTTTGCAATAGTTAAACTTACTTGGTCACAGCCCTCTGGGACACTGCAACCCCCCTTTCTTCCCACTAGTGGCCCACACAATATATCAGAATTACCTTCACAGTATACACTTACCCCCAGGACTGGTTCCGCACTGGGACCTCCTGTGAAATAAGATACAGTGCAACAATCACAGTACAGTACTTTAACATAGACAAATACCTCAGGCAGTATAACTTTGCTGAAACAAGCAGCTCTGATTTATTTAGGGGGTATAACAAGGACAGGGGAAATCAGGTTAATTAGCTTATAACTTTACTCATCTATCTATGACTCTGTGCATAGGCCTATCCTACCAGTTACTGTCCCTGGGTACCCAAGCCCTAGTGGCTAGTCCAAACCGTGGCAGCTGGTAGGGGCCTTTCACACAGAGAAAAGAAAATTAGTTTAAACAGTCAGCAGTACAGTGATTCCATTTGGATTTAACGTGGCAATTCAACAGGGAGCGACCTGAATTAGTACTCACGACCTCCAAACAAGATAGGGTCCTTCAACGTCAGCAGGGCTACTCTTGAGCTCCAAGAGACTCCTCACACATTTATATGGTAAACAGTCACAGGCAAAAGTCACTTAATGGCAGCAGGATTCACTTGAGGTACACAAGCCTCCTCACACATTTATATGGTAAAAAAGAAAGTACTATACCAGGCAGGCTGCTTCTCTATCCCGATCGCAATTACTGCACAATACCCGGGAGAACACACAGCAGATTCAGTTCCTGACAGATCGAGTGCAATTCAGCAATTTCTCCAGTCTTCTACAGGGTGAGCCTGGTTTCTACTCTTCAGATATCCTTTGATTCTCTTCACAGGACGGATTCAGTCCTAACAAGCAGTTACACAAGCTGCAGACCGGAACTCTGGACCTTACACATGTTTTTTGACTAAAACTGTGCACTGAAGGAGCACAGGGTTCCTTTCCCTTTCACTGCCAGAGCTAAACTGAAACTCCAACAGACAAAACCGGGCACTTCCTTTGAGTTCCTCCCAGTTCTTGACTGGATTGGCTGTCACTCACAATAGACTGCTGCTGTTGGTCCAAAAAGGCCCCGAAGTCTAAACTACATCTCCCAGAGTCACTGCCCATACAATCCTCTTGTGGCTGGCTCAGATTATGAGTCCAAGTTCTGATTCGTCCAAGGCACCATTTTAGAGCTAGCTTACCCCACACTGATTGGTCCAGTTCAGCAGTTCAAAACCAGAATGGGGAACTAGGCAGACACAGTTCTGACTGCAAAGAAAGCAGGTTAGACAAACTGTAATTTCATTATTACTGTAAATGATTTCTGGCAAACAGTTACATCTTTCAGATAGGTTCCCTTTGCACTCCTAGTGACTGCAAAAATGGAGTGAATTGGCAGCAACTCGAGTGGTACTCAAACAGAGAAGCACACAGTCCCCCCATACAAACTAATTATGTCTGCAAGCAGACAGCTCTTAAAGAGACAGTATCAGAGGCTCTAAAAACACTCACTGATTAATGGCTTAAACGCCAAACACCATTCAGGCTTGGAGCATTCAAACAAGCTCCTGGAAGTCTTTTGGGAACCCCCATTTGCAGGGGGGGTTACACCCTTCCTGGCCTGGGAAAGCTTGACGTCCGCGTCAAGCAAGTACCCCCATAAGTTTTAACTGCAACCATATACATTTGCATTAGGCTCACACATGTAATCGTCTAGTCAGTATATCATTTTACCAAGAACACATTTCTGAAACATTGCAGTACGTCACTCTTTACATAGTATTAACACACATTGTACCATAACTCAAGTTATTACCTCTTGTACATGAAACCTGAAGAGAGGGCCCTTCCTATCAGTTACCTTTGGGCTGGACGGGCAAGGGCACCATACTAGAGGGCAACACAAGTAACTTGAGTTAGCACTGACGCCAGTTTGGGCAATGAGCTCGGGACACATACACTCCTTTATGGACAACATTGAGAGGCAAATCCACAGGCCTCCCAAGGGAATCATAACTGAGGTGCACCACAGGCTTTACAGCTCGACCAGTCTTTCTAGGGGGAACTGTTACAGTATCTGCACTCTGAGCCTCATTTTCAGCATTGTCCTCACTTGTCAGGGGAGTCTCCATGGGGGTAGAGAGGCTAGAACTTGGGGCACTTTCAGCTCCAGGAGTTACAGTTTCTGAGTCCACAACATTTGGCTCACATGGAGAGCTTTCGGACACTGACAGTGGACTGTCAGGGCACTCAAAATACTCTTCTTGTTCTGGTGTATCACCAGTCTGCCCCAATCCATCATTTTCCTCCCCTGAAAGCTCAAACAGTTCAACCATGCACAATGATTCCATTTCATCTGATCTGATGCTTTGCACTTCACTTTCTGGGAGCATTGGTTCCAGGGACGAGTTGGGGGCTTAGACAGTCCAGAAGGCCCAGCTTCGTCTCCAGTATTGACTAGGGATTGCCTAAATAATTGACTCAGTTCAGTAAGAAGGATAGTATTCAAAGTCACTCTCACTTTCTTCTGATATGGACTGACAGTCATGCTCAACTGGGACTTGTGCAGGGGAACACTTTAACTCTGCTTCTGTAGGTGCAGACTTTTTGATCTTTTCTGTAGCAGCTCTAGTCACTGGTCCAGAGGGCATCTTCTGGGGCTCAGACTCAATCAAGATTTGTCCAATGGGCAGTAAATGATTTCTATGCATTGTTTTACATCTTTTGAACTATTCTCAGGCCTTACTTTGTACACTGGCAGATCATCTAGTTTGCCCACTACAATGTGAGGGAGATGGTGCCATCTGTCAGCAATCTTGTGTTTGCCATGCAGTCCCAGATTTCTTAGCAATACCCAATCTCCCTCCTGGAGTTCCTGTGCTTTCACCTTTTATCATACCTTTCTTTGTTGGCCAGATTTCTTTTTGGCAGCCATGGTTTGAGCCAGTTGTACGCATGAGTTAGCTGGGCCTTTAACTTTTGCACATACTGTAAATAGTTGTCAGCTTGAACCCCATCAGGAGAGACCCCAAAACACACATCTACCGGTAGTCGAGCTTCTCTTCCAAACATCAGGTGGTAGGGGAGAACCCAGTGGCATCACTTTTGGTGCAGTTATAAGCATGTACCAGGGTGCTAATTTGTTGGCTCCATCTAGGCTTGTCCTTTGGGTGCAGGGTGCCTAGCATATCTAGCAAAGTGCGGTTGAAACGTTCAGGCTGTGGGTCCTCTTGGGGGTGGTAAGGAGTGGTTCTGGACTTTGGCACTCCCCACAGAGAAAGCATCTCTTTGATGAGATGACTCTCAAAGTCTCTCCCTTGATCAGAATGGATTCTTTGTGGAGCCCCATAGTGAACAAAAAAGTTTTCTACAAGTACTTTGGCCACAGTGGATGCTTTCTGGTCTTTGGTGGGGAAAGCTTGGGCATATCTTGTGAAATGGTCAGTGACCACAAGCACATTACTGATATTTCTTTGATCTGACTCCAAACTCAGAAAATCAATACAGACCAGCTCCATGGGTGCACTGGTGGTGATGTTAACAAGGGGGGCAGCCCTCTGGGGCAAAGCTTTCCTCTGTAAGCAGCGACTACAAGTTTGAATGTGTTGCTCAACATCAGCCCCCATCTTAGGCCAATAGAATCTGGATCTCACCAAGTCAAGTGTTCTGTCTATACCAAGGTGCCCCATGTGGTTGTGCAAGGACCTCAGCACTGAGTCTCGAAAGGCAGTGGGCAGCACTAGTTGTTGTTTGTCTACTTGTCCCCTCTGTCTACTGTTTCTCTGTATAACAGTTTATTGATCAGTTTCAACTTAGGACCTTCTTATACAGTGCAGTTCTCAAATCAGTGGAGCATAATTTGGACACATCTTTTCCTGCATAGAGGGCTTCTAAAGCTGCTTTGATCATGGGATGCGGATTGAGCCCTGAATACTGTCATTGTCCAGCTGAGGCAGTGCACCAATGTCTATTGCAGAAAAGTGGCAATAAGCAGCAGGTATGCAATTCTCAGAGGGTCCCAAGCAATCCACCATGCAGTCCACTGCGTCCGTGGACATTTGTTCCTCCCTGTCAAACTTCGGCAGAGTGCCCGAATGTCAGGTTCTGCCAATCGGACCCAATCATTCTGGGGAACAGGCCTCCGGAGAGAGCATCAGCATCTATGTGGTTCAGACCTGCTCGGTATTCGAGAGCATAGTCATATGTAGATAATGCAGAAAGCCACCTATGGCCAGTGGCATCCAACTTAGCTGAGGTCTGCACATAGGTCAAAGGATTATTGTCAGTTTTACTAGTATTTTAGCCCCATACAAGTACTCATGGAATTGGTCAACAATAGCCCACTTCAAAGCTAGGAACTCTAACTTATGTACAGGATAGTTTTTTCGGATGGGGTCAGTCTTCTACTGGCAAAGGCCACTGGTCTCAGGCCATTCTCGTGCTCTTGGTACAACACAGCCCCAACCCTTGCAAGCTAGCATCAGTGTGCAGGACGTAAGGTTTTCTTGGATCGGCATAGGCCAGCACTGGAGCATGGGTAAGTTGATAAATGATCTCATGAAAAGCAGTCTTACAATCAGGAGTCCAGCGGGCCCCAAATACTTCACTCGGACGAAAATACACTCTTTCAGTCTTGAGGGACGCTGACTTTTGGTATTTTTTGTGGGTTGGGGGATACCCTTGAGTAAGGTTAAGTAAAGGGCGGATCACTCTTGAATAGTCTTTGATGAAACGCGATAATAACCACAGAATCCCAGGAATCTTTGCAGTTCTTTTAGATTTTGGGCTGTGGCCAGGTGGTCAAGGCCTCAACTTTACTTTGGTGGTCTCTATTCCTCGGTGGATACTATGTGTCCCACATACTTTACTGATGTTTGAAAGAATTGACACTTATCAATGGACAGTTTAAGGCCAAAGTCCTCCAGTCGGTCCAATACCTTAAATAATCTGCTCTCATGTTCCTCTAGTGAGCTGCCAAACACAATAACATCATCTAGGTATACCAGGCATTCTAGTAGTTCATGTCCCCCACTGCACGCTCCATCAATCGTTGAAAAGTGGCTGGGGCACCTGAAATCCCTTGAGGCATCCTCATGAATTCATAGAAGCCAAGCGGACAGATAAAGGCTGTCTTCTCACGGTCCTCTGGGGCCATCGGGATCTGGTAGTACCCACTGCGGAGATCCAACACAGAGAACCATTTGCTCCCGTTTAGGCAGTCCAAAGCATCCTGAATGCGGGGCATTGTGTACTGATCAGGGATAGTCCGCCGGTTTAAGGTGCGATAATCCACGCACATCCTTACTGTCCCATTCTTCTTCCTCACTACCACAATGGGGGAAGCATAAGGGCTTCTGGATTCTTGTATTACACCAGCAGCTAACATCTCTTGCAGATGCCGTCTCACATCATCTATGTCAGCAGGTGCCAGGCGTCGAGACCTCTCATGAAATGGTCTTTCGTCATGCAGCGGATATTGTGCTCAGCTCCTTGCATGCATCCCACATCCCATTCCTTTAAAGAAAACACCTGGTCTCTCTGGGCAAGCTTTCACTGATCCTCACTTTCCATTCAGCTGGCAACGGGGAGTCGCCGAAATCAAACAAGTCAGGCGTTACTCTGTCATTCTTCCTCGAACTCTTGCTGCTGGGTAGCACTGCAGTGTCTGCACAATGCACATTAGTCAGGATGCAACCTCTATTTACTCGAATGTCTCTTTCAGACACATTATGAACTTGGACCATTACCCTTCTGGCATAAGCATGGGCTCTAGCGGGCAAAATACTAGGCTTGACCAGCAGTCCCTCTGGCAATTTTCCATTGCCTGGTGCATCCAACATTAATATTTTATTCTTAACATCCTTTCTGATATGGACCTCTCCCTGTAAGGTACACTGGGCATTTGGCGCCAGGATCAGAGACTCAGGATCCTTCTTCCATACAATTCCGACCGGTTCCTCTGGTTCAATTTTTTCAGCATCTCTGTGCCTCATAGGCCTTCTTAATTAAAGCTGGAACTCTTAAAGCTCTACTAGTTTTTGACCCCTGTTTTCATAACACAACTATGCCAGCCTTCGAACATATGAGCATTTGTTCCAATCAACAAAGGACACCATCATACAGTCCAGTGGGGGACACACTAAGGCTAGGGTCTCTACTTGTTCGGCCACTCCAGCCACGGAGGTGGGGAAAGACAGCCAAATTCGGATATATCCGGAATAAGGGTAGGCCTTCTCACTTAACCCCCATACATGCAGTCCTTCTAATGGTTGTAAGGTGCGTCTGACAAATGCTTCTGATACCAATCCTGGAACATAATTGTCACTTGGGGCCACTGTCTAATACAGCTCTTGTAGACACTCCATTCACCTTTACAGTGGTCTCCATGGAGGGACCCACTATTCTGGACCAGTCTGGAAAGGCAATAGTGGGGGCCTGGGCAACTGACCTTGCCACAAAAGGACGTGAGTTAGCATTTTTGGTGCCCTCACTGGGATCATTTCGTGCACCTCTTAACCATTGATTTGTTCTCCGAAGCTCTCCTTGTAGCCTATATGCAACTTTGTCAGTGTCTTTTGGGGACCGGCATTCCCTTTTCATGTGCCCATCCTTCCACAATTATAGCAAAACATACTTTCTGGAGTTTGAGCTGGCCGAGGTGCCACACTGGGAGCCAGGGCGGGGGTATTACTAATGGAAACCTTGGTGCCATCTCTGTCTGTAGTGATAAGCATTTGGAGACATCTCGTCAGTTTCTCCACTTCCATGGTCAAGGAATTGAGTTTGGAGCTGTTATCAGCAGGAGATACATGGGTGGTACCCCACCCCCATAGCAGATACAGTCGGATATAGGTTGGGGCCCGTACTTGCGGCGTGGCCTTCATAAAGGACTGTTTTTGAATTCCGGATCTCTCTCAACAGTTCAGCCCCATTGTGGCATATCTTTTCCTTGTCAGAGCACTCATTGACTGCCAACCTCTGCCCTGAACTTCACTTGATGGGTCACCTCAGTCACTCGGGTCATAGCCGCAGCTATTGGTGCAGGTCCCTCCGAGGTCGCCTTTTCTCAACTCCTCAATTTCTCTCATTAACTCATCATAGGAGGGTGGGATTCAGTCGATTTGCCAGGCGTAACTGAAGCAACAGCAGTTCTGAGAAGGGGGCAGACTTAAGGATCCTTTCCAGCCTGGTTCGGTCCAGTTCAATCGCTGGCAAACTACCCTTTCTGAGGCATTCTTGCAACAATTTTTCCAGCCGAGATATATACACAGACAACAACTCCCCTTGGTACTGTTGTGCATCTCTTACTCTCCACCATAGGTCCTCATCAGAATCTGGGCTCCGATACACATTCTCCAGGGCCTCAAGATAGGCCTGTGCAGTCACTTCAGGGTTACTGGCCCGTTTAGCACAGATGGTAGCCAGGGCAGGACCTCGGGCCTCACTAACCCTCTTTAACGCTCCGGCTTCCGAGCATTGCCATTCAAGCACTTGGGGCAACATAGTCTATCCAGGTCTCCCAGTCATCCTCCCTTGGGGGTGGGAGGGTGCCAGAGAAGATCCTCAACCTTCGTAAGAGTCGTGACTAATGGTAGGTGCAGAAATAGGAGTCTGCATTGGTTCAGCCACCATTCCGGTATTGGAGCGGAGAGGGTGTTGGGGAGAACACCCCAGGTGGCAAGAATAGTTTCTTCAAGTCCTCCACAGTTTTCCCTTCCCCCAGTAACCATTTAGCAAATTTCTCCTCAAAAGTTTCAGACAGTGGTGGGGGCTCATTCCCCCTCGGGTCTTTACTGTACTTAGTTATCACTCTCCAGGCAGTGAGGGCTCCCTCTGGGGTAATGGTCTGTGGCACTTTGGAGCTATCTATGGGATCCTTAAACTCTACTAGGGCCAGGAAAGTGTGGGTGAGCAGATTAGCATGCCGACCCACCACCACAGGGTTTTGTAAACCTTCCACCTTGGAAAGTACTCCTGTACAGTGTCCGTATTGATACCCAGGGGATGTCCAGGATAAGCATAGCATTTTGGGGTCAATCTCCTCCCAGTACACCACTCCACCAGCCGGTGCACAGCCACTTCTGTCGGGTACCCATTTTTTTCTTAACAGTGGTTCAGTAAATATGGCCACTAGAGGACACACAATCCCAGCGGTGAGCCTCCAAGATGTAACCCCTAGATGGCGCTATCCCAGGGGCTACTACCCCTGCCTGATTTGCCACTAACAGGTTGAGGGGCCTGGATCCAATGGCGGATGCCTCCACCCAGAGGTCAGGGTTTGCAATAGTTAAACTTACTTGGTCACAGCCCTCTGGGACACTGCAACCCTCCTTTCTTCCCACTAGTGGCCCACACAATATATCAGAATTACCTTCACAGTATACACTTACCCCCAGGACTGGTTCCGGCACTGGGACCTCCTGTGAAATAAAATACAGTGCAACAATCACAGTACAGTACTTTAACATAGACAAATACCTCAGGCAGTATAACTTTGCTGAAACAAGCAGCTCTGATTTATTTAGGGGGATATAACAAGGACAGGGGGAAATCAGGTTAATTAGCTTATAACTTTACTCATCTACCTAAGGCTCTGTGCACAGGCCTATCCCTACCAGTTACTGTCTCTGGGTACCCAAGCCCTAGTAGCTAGTCCAAACCGTGGCAGCTGGTAGGGGCCCTTTCACACAGAGAAAAGAAAAATTAGTTTAAACAGTCAGCAGTACAGTGATTCCATTTGGATTTAATGTGGCAATTCAACAGGGAACGACCCTGAATTAGTACTCACGACCTCCAAACAAGATAGGGTCCTTCAACGTCAGCAGGGCTACTCTTGAGCTCCAAGAGACTCCTCACACATTTATATGGTAAACAGTCACAGGCAAAAGTCACTTAATGGCAGCAGGATTCACTTGAGGTACACAAGCCTCCTCACACATTTATATGGTAAAAAAGAAAGTACTATGACAGGCAGGCTGCTTCTCTATCCCGATCGCAATTACTGCACAATACCCGGGAGAACACACAGCAGATTCAGTTCCTGACAGATCGAGTGCAATTCAGCAATTTCTCCAGTCTTCTACAGGGTGAGCCTGGTTTCTACTCTTCAGATATCCTTTGATTCTCTTCACAGGACGGATTCAGTCCTAACAAGCAGTTACACAAGCTGCAGACCAGAACTCTGGACCTTACACATGTTTTTTGACTAAAACTGTGCACTGAAGGAGCACAGGGTTCCTTTCCCCTTCACTGCCAGAGCTAAACTGAAACTCCAACAGACAAAACCGGGCACTTCCTTTGAGTTCCTCCCAGTTCTTGACTGGATTGGCTGTCACTCACAATAGACTGCTGCTGTTGGTCCAAAAAGGCGAAGTCTAAACTACATCTCCCAGAGTCACTGCCCATACAATCCTCTTGTGGCTGGCTCAGATTATGAGTCCAAGTTCTGATTCGTCCAAGGCACCATTTTAGAGCTAGCTTACCCCACACTGATTGGTCCAGTTCAGCAGTTCAAAACCAGAATGGGAACTAGGCAGACACAGTTCTGACTGCAAAGAAAGCAGGTTAGACAAACTGTAATTTCATTATTACTGTAAATGATTTCTGGCAAACAGTTACATCTTTCAGATAGGTTCCCTTTGCACTCCTAGTGACTGCAAAAATGGAGTGATTGGCAGCAGCTCAGTGGTACTCAAACAGAAGCACACAGTCCCCCATACAAACTAATTATGTCTGCAAGCAGACAGCTCTTAAAGAGACAGTACCAGAGGCTCTAAAACACTCACTGATAAATGGCTTAAACGCCAAACACATTCAGGCTTGGAGCATTCAAGCAAGCTCCTGGAAGTCTTTTGGGAACCCCCATTTGCAGGGGTATATATATATATATATATATATATATATATATATATGGGATCTTGTCCACTTGATTCTCTAATAAAGTGTATTCAATTTGAAAAAAGTCAGTAAGCATACTATGATTTTTCCTGAAATCGTGCTGGAATGGTGAGAGTAACTGATGGAGTTTGGTGATAGTGAAGGATATGCTCCTGGATTTTGGCCAGGGAGTAGAGGATTGAGATAGACCTGTAATTCTCAATTGCGGTATGCAGGCTGCCTTTATGTAGTGGAACAACCACTGCAACTTTCCACTTGATTGGGACTGGGTTCGAGAGAAAGGACCGATTGAACAGGTCATGGACAGGGCAAGCTAGGGCAGCAGCCCCACCTTAAGAAATCTAGGTTCTAGTGTATCAAATCTGGTGACCCATCAGATTTCAGGTTAACAAGTAGCTGGGTAACTTATTTGAGGGTGGCAAGTTTCAAGTGAAAGGCTGGATGGGCTCCAAGATTTACTACAGGGGGATGGTCAGGTAGTAAGGAGGTGGAACGGGTAAATTGAGAAGTACAGCTATGAAGGTCTGTAAAAAATTAATTGAAACTAGAGGCAATGAAAGGGAGGTCAGAAAGAATGGTATCCTCAACAGTGATGGAGCAAGGGACGGCAGTGGACACACTTGATTAGTGAGTTCACCTGTCTCCAGAATTCCTTAGGGTTGTAGAGGTGTTCTGTCTGGAGAGAGCTATAATACTGGTGCTTGGCCTTATTAATTTTGCTCTTACACTCATTCCTGAGCTGCCTGTAAACTTGCCAGTCAACTGATAGCCCACTGCGTTTGTAGTTTTGTCAGGCTTTATCTCTAGAGGACATGAGTTTTCTGAACTCCATGGTTAGCCAAGGGGCTTTTAACCCTCTTTTTTTCCCAACTTTCTTTATGCCCCCTACTCACTGGACTCCTGGCCTCTCTCCAGTGTGGTCACTCAGGTTACTGCCTTTCTCCTGCACTCCTGAAGCCCTCCAACCGACTACTGACTTGGGCCTGTCTCCCTCCATCTCCACTGGCCACTCCGCCCCCCCCGGCTCTGTGCTCCCCCAGGTGGGACCACTGACTCCTACTGGTGCTCTATCTATAGTCTAGTAGAGTGACCAGGGAGCAGAGGGAGAGGCAATCGTCAGCCAGCAGGACCCGGAACTGTGCGTGGGGGCCGCTCCACTGGACCACCACTTTGCCTACCAAAGGCGACCAGGTGTTTCTACTTTTCTTGTCCCCCACAGGCCTCGGCAGTGTAACGTGGAGATGTACGTGCTCCCATGCACGTTCACAGGTGTGCCACTGCAGCCAATCCCCTCTCTGGAGATCCTGACTGCTGCTACACCTGCAGTCTCTACCAGGAGTCACCAGACAGCAGGATCTTCTACCCCCCCTCTCCCAGAAATGGAGAGCTGTCCTCTGGAAGCTCAATCCTTTTTCTTCTCTGACAATCCCCGACAACCCGAGTCCATTCCCGAACTTGGGACGCCGGTGTGGTTTGAGGTGAGGCGTTCAGCACTTCAGCCCTCTGCACCACCAGGTCAGCTTGGCTTTTAACCCTCTTGATCTATGTTTTTTCAGTGGAGCATGACTATCAATTATTGCTGTGAGGGAGGAGATAAAGTAGTCTAGTGCTTGATTAATGTGAGGGAGAGTGTTAATGGGTCCCCAGTTGGCTGCATTTAACAATGCAACTAAGGCACAAGGGTCAAAATGGGACATATCCTGTACTAGGGAGATAGTAGGTAGGGGTCTAGGGAAGTTATTACGCCAGATGCAAGAGGTGGGAGAATGATCGCTAATGCTGTCAGGCAGAACACCAACATCTTTAATCCATGAGTGCAACTGGTGATCACCCTATTAAGCAGGGAGTGGTTACCAGTTTTAGTATTAATTCATGTTGGATCATTAATAAGTTGAACCAAATTACAATCAGCAAGCACAGTACACACCTTATCTGACTGGGGGCTCAACCAGTCAATATTGAAGTCACCACAAATCACCAGATCATGGTGAGGGAGGCTTGCTAGGGAGGTAATGAGGAAGGGAAGACTGGTAGTGGTCTCCTTAGGGGCAAGTAAGCACATACCGCAATTATATTCTTGGTAGAACCAAGGGTCAGCAATAGAAGAAAAAATTACTCACCTTAGTAATGTTGTTTCTTCTAATGGAGTCTTACTATATTATGACAGATGCAGTTTGTCCCACCATTAGAACTGCTCCGGAGGTGAAAGAGTTAACTTCCATGCAGTGCATGGAGCTTAGAGCGCGAGCGCGGTTAGAGAAGCTCTGTTAGGGTGGTTTCAAACCGAAACCGTCAGATCTTTACAAGCAAAACTCACTAAGGCTCTGTGTGGAAGCTGTAACCTACACTAGCCAACTGGCTACTAAAATATTCACACATTTTCCTGGTCCCAACACCAAGACTCAAGTCAGGGGACTAGAAACAACAAGATAAAATAAATAAATAAAACACAACATCCAAACATAAAAGGGGCATCAATAAGTGCCAACAGTGGACTGCCCACCCCATACCCGAAGTAGAAGTTCTGAGAGGGGCAGGCTGGGGGAGGTCATAATATAGCAAGACTCCATTAGAAGAAACAACATTACTAAGGTGAGTAATTTTTTCTTCAAGCAACATGAAGTCTTGCTATATTATGACAGATGCAGACTACACAGCAGTATCTCCAAGGAGGAGGGACAGAACCTACTTAGGGAATAGGCTCTGAAGCACGGCTGTGCCAAACCGAGCATCCCTCCTGGCCTGAATATCCAGGGAGTAATGCTTGGTGAAAGTGTGTACTGTTTTCCAAGTAGCTGCTTGACATATCTCCAAGATAGGGATGTCTCTAGCAGCAGCTAGAGATGCAGCTGTACCTCTGGTAGAGTGAGCCCTCAGGCCTGAGGGGGGAACCTTACCCAGTTTTTGATAGCAAAATTGGATACAAGAGACAATCCACCTGGCAATGGATCTCTTAGTGGCAGGTCTCCCTTTCCCAACTTCACCATAAGTGAGAAATAGTTGGAGGAGTCAAACCTGTGACCCTTGGTACGCTCTATGTAGTAACTTAGGGCCCTCTTAACATCTAAGCTGTGCAGCCTCCTCTCACCAGAGGAGGAATGGTCAGTGAAGAACACTGGAAGTGAAATAGATTGGTTAAGGTGGAAATCCGAAACCACCTTAGGCAAAAACTTCCTGTTAGTCCTGAGGACTACCTTATCCCTGTGAAAGGAAATAAAGTCAGTCTCCACTGATAAGGCCTGTAACTCACTTATGCGCCTGGCAGAAGTGATGGCTACTAGAAATACAGTTTTCCAAGTCAAATACTTAAGCTCTGCTGAAGACAGAGGCTCAAAGGGGGGTTGCATCAGCTGAGCAATGCAAACATTAAGATCCCAAGCAGGGGCAGGACCCTGAATGGAGGATTTGTATGAAGCAATCCCTTAAAAAACTTGGAAAATACAGGGTGAGCAGAAAGAGAAGAGGGCTTCCCTGCTGAAATGAAAGCAGAGACAGCTGCCAAATGCACTTTCAGGGTAGCTGGTCTCAGTCCCAAAGAATTAAGATGGACCATATAATCCAATACAGTGGGTAAATCAGCAGATTCCGGGGAAATATGCTTCCCAGAACACCATATGGAAAATCTTTTCCACTTGGAGTTATAGGTAGCCCTGGTGGAAGGCTTCCTAGAAGCCTTCAAGATTTCGAGAACACTTTGAGAAAGTTGTAGATCAGCAAACTCTAACTCCTCAAGAGCCAGGCCTTGAGGTTGAGGGATTTGAGATTCGGATACCAGACTCTCCCCTGAGCACAGGTTAACAGATTGTGGTTCCTGGGGAGGAACAGGGGAAGATGGACTGCTAAGGACAGAAGGAGTGGGTACCAGGGCTGCCTGGCCCAATCTGGAGCAATCAGGATTATCTTGCAGGGCTGAGACCTGATTTTGACTAGCACCTTGAACAGGAGAGGGAAGGGGGGGAAGGCATAGAGAAACTTCCCTTCCCAATCGAGGAGAAAGGCATCCAGGGGGACTGAGCCCAACACTGGGGGCCTGCAACAAAAAAGTGGAAGTTGATGATTGTCTGGGGCTGCAAAAAGATCTATCTGAGGAGTGCCCCATCTGGCAAAAACTATCCCCAGTACTAGGGGATCCAGTGACCATTCGTGATGGCCCTGGGAAATCCTGCTGAGAGCATCTGCCAGGACATTGTCCTTGCCTGGGAGGTGAACTGCTATGAGGGAAGTGTTCAGAGAATAAGCCAGAGACCACAACTTCATCGCCTCGGTGCACAAGGCCGAAGACCGAGTGCCCCCTTGTTTGTTGATGTACCACATTGTAGTGGTGTTGTCTGTTCTGACCTGTACCACCTTGTTCTGAACAGATGCAGAAAAAACATGAAGTGCTAGAAAAACAGCTCTGAGTTCCAACAGATTGATGTGGAGCAGAGATTCCTGAGGGGACCATAAGCCCTGGGTGGAGAGGTCGCCCATGTGAGCCCCCATCCCAAGAGGGACGATCTGTAGTAAGGGTCAAGGAGTGGGACAGAGGGATGAAAGGCACCCTTGTCTCAGATTGCTCTGATCCTGCCACCACTGAAGGGCCTGGATCAGGGTTTGAGTCACTGGGATTAACTTGGATAGGGGACTCTTCTTTGAGACCAGAAGGCTCTCAAATGGAACTGAATGTCCTCATCTGAAATCTTGCTCCTTGCACTACAGCTGTGGAAGCAGCCATGTGTCCTAGGAGCTGCAGGAAATGCCTTGCTGGTCGAGAGACCTGCAGAGTGAAGGACGAGGCCAGGGCCACCAAGGTCCTTACCCTTCTAGGGAAGGAAGGCTCTGGCTCGCTTTGTGTCCAGTTCTGCTCCTATAAAGGTGAGTACCTGGACAGGTTCCAGAACTGACTTTGGAAGATTGAGAAGAAAGCCCAGAGAGGTAAGCAGCTGCTGGGTAACTAGCAGGTGTGATTTGACCTGGTCTGGAGACTGACCCACAATGAGCCAGTCATCCAGGTAGGGAAAGATGGCAATCTTTTGCCTTCTTAGATGAGCAACTGCTACTGCCAGACATTTTGTGAACACCCTTGGGGCAGAGGTAAGCAAGGGCATTGCTCTGAACTGATAATGGCCTGAGGGCAGTTCGAATCTGAGGTACTTTGATGGGAGCTTCTGATAAGAACATGGAAGTAGGCATCCTCGAGGTCCAGGGAAGCTAGCCAGTCCCCTGGCCTTAGGGAGGGTAAAATCATTCCCAGAGACACCATTTTGAATTTTGATTTTAAAAGGTGCTTGTTCAGATATCTTAGGTCCAGGACAGGCCGCCACTCTCCTGTCTTTTTTGGGGTAAGGAAGTACCTGGAGTACAGACCCTTGCCCTGGTGTAGGGGAGAAACCCTTTCTACAGCTCTGAGAGCCAGGAGGGTTGAGACTTCTGTTTCCAAAGCAAGAGTCTGTAAAGGGTTTGCAGGTGGAAAAGATCTGGCTCTCATCTTTGGAAATTTTTGAAGCTGAGAACCAGACCCTGGCTCACTACTTCAGGACCCACCTGTCTGATGTTAAAGACTCCCAGTCCTGGACAAGTAAGCCAGCCTGCCCCCTACAGGTAATGGAGAGCCGACCCTGGGCATCCCATCAGGGTGCCTGTTTGGCAGGGGCTTTAGGCTGAGGGTGGGAGCAGGCCTGCTCTGCACTCGTCTGCCTCTCCCTCTGAAGAACTCCTCTGAACATAGGCTGAAGAGGAGGCCTGGGTCTGGTAAAAAGGCCTGTGAAAAGGCCTGCCCCTACCCCTGGGGGGCTGCCTCTGAGGAGTGGCTTGCTGTTCCTTGGCCTGTGCACTCCTATAAGTGGTTCTATATTCATCCATTTTCTTCATATAATTCTCTGTCTGCTCCCCAAACAGAGAATTTCCCACCACAGGAAAATCCGTAACCTTAGACTGGGTATCCTGTGACAAAGTAGATCTTGCAACATAAGCCATATAGTTTGCTTGTCTGAGTCCCAAGGACGCTGCCATGTATTGCTTTTTGGCCATGGCATCAATCTTCCTGGAGTCCTTGTCAGGAGGATGTGAAGCCAGGGGAATATTAGCTTTATCACAGGCTGCAGCCTGAACTACTCCAACATGACTGCATTGCTGTGAAAGAAATTCTGTATCAGGACCTGACAAAGTGTACCTCTTGTCCATCTTTTATCTACAGGAGGCACAGAATTAGGAGCTTTTAAATTTTTATTGTTTGTTTCCTAAAAGATTTATGTAAAGGGATGGACAATCTCCTGGACTCTGGGATATCCATCATCTCTACAAAGTCAGGCTCCTCTTGCTCATCCAAAGCCTCCTCTAAAGGAAGCTGGAGGGTTTCAGCAACTTTTTTATAAAACAGAAAATGAGAAGGGGACTCAGCAAGCCTAGGGGGAGATTCACCTAAAGGTCTGTCTGGGGAGATGTCCGGTTCAATGGGCACATCCAGACTTTCAAAGTCACATTCACACTGATCATAATCATCCTCCCCCCCTCCTCAGGTTCATAAAACTCTTCTATATCATATTCTTGAACCGGTGGAACCGACCGAACCGACCTTTTGCCAGATAGTGGCGGTTCGGAGGGAACCGGGGACAGTGACTGGACAATCTGTATTGCCCTGGCTATCTCTGCAGCAGTTGGAGAAGGGATTTTGGACTCCACACCTGCTGACTTTCTAGTTCTCTTTGCTGGAACTGGCCCCTCAGAGTCAGCTTTACGTTTGCCTGAGGAAGTCTGTCCCTGGTCAGAGGGCACTCCCTCTGGTTCGGTTGGCACCGAACCGGGCTGGCCATCTGGGTCAGCGGACTTTTTGGCCTCTCGTTCCCTGGGCCTACCAACTCTCTTATCTAGGGTAGCTGCAGGGAAATTCTTGCAAATCTGGCAGTCTGTATTGAGGTGGTCAAACCTTAGACAGTAAACACATGTGGTGTGTGGGTCAGCCTTGGCAAAGGCTTCCCCACAGACACTACAGTGTTGAAACCCAGTGGGCCCGGTTTTTCTTTTGGGTTTCTCAGACATAATGCCAGCCTAACCAAAAACTTGCACTTTTGATGGCAGTGCCAGGCAAGACACCCTTATCGGTTCCCAACCGTGTCACGGGTCGTGGAAAAAAACGTAATGAAATCCGTTTTTTTTAGAACCGATAAGAACCGGGAACCGCACTCTAACAAGCCTTAAAAGGCTTCAGAATAAAGTTTAAATACAATTTGATTGGTTCAAACCGAACCGATAAACATTTACAAGTTCCACACAGAAAACCTATCTATTACTTACAATACCATAGACAGAGCTTGAACCGATCGGTTTGCGGTTAAAATAAAGAATATCGCAGTTGAATTTAACCGAGAAAAGACACTTTAAACCGAGAAAATGAACCAAGCAGCAGGAGGAATCTCCGGAGCGACTGTTCAGTGAGGCGAAAGTAAAGAATCTGGCGGTTGGGTTTGAAACCACCCTAACAGAGCTTCTCTAACCGAGCTTGCGCTCTAAGCTCCATGCACTGCATGGAAGTTAACTCTTTCACCTCCGGAGCAGTTCTAATGGTGGGACAAACTGCATCTGTCATAATATAGCAAGACTTCATGTTGTTTGAAATAAGGATTCCCCTACAAGGGGGTCAGAACCGGGCAAATGAATTTCAGTAGAGATTAGGTCAGACTGGACATACAAGAGGACCCCTCTACCTCTTTTACCCACCCTATCCTTCCTAAAGCAGTTATAGCCAGATGAGGCTGCCTCATGTCATCTGATGCTGGGCTTAAGCCAGGATTCAGTGATGCCAAGTATGTTAGGAGCATGTAGTTGGACCCAGGTATCAAGTTCAGCCATTTTGGGATGAATACTTCCAGCATTTAGATGGGCAATTTTCAGCCCTTTGGGGGATCTTCTTGTTATATTAGGGGAACAGGGTGTATGTGTAGGTCCAGAGTTAAGCTTAATGTCACTGGCCCTAATTAGCAGATGAGTAGGGTAAGGAAGGTCAATGGCAAATTGTGAAGTTGCTGTCTACAGCACTTGGATGGAGTAGTAGCAATGCACAAATATTTTTTTTAGCCAATGGCCAAGGTAAACAGTACAGCGATTACAGAGTCCTAGGCAGTAAAGGGGCACATACTGTAGGTATATCAAACATAAGACTAAATGGCGGGGAGTGCAGGCTGCTCATAGGAGAGTGCTTCAAAGAGTGTGCAATGATGTAGTCAGCAGAGCATAGGAGTAGCAGGCTGGAGATAATAACCACACCACCTAGTTTATCCAATATGGGAGATAGTTCAGGAGATAAAAGTCACAAGGAAGTATTTTCTGAGGGGAAACTAAACTAGGACAGACACATAGAAGTTAAAAGACCTACAATTTTTTATATTGTCTTGGGCGTGTGCAAGCAACATCTTGTGGTAGTAGCAGAAATGCAGAGGTGTGTCACTGTTAGCAAATGCAGGGCACACTTTAGTAGGTGCATCCCTCATTCCCCAGTTAACCAGCATGCTAGTGCTGATGGAAGAATTATGTAAAGTGCCACCAACTTGAAAAATATGTGCCACTGCAATCGGAGACAAGCTTGTAATGCAGTGGCACAGATGACACACCTCCCATACGTGCCTTTCCTGGTTAAACATTTCAATAAACATGGCGGTGGTGGCTCACAGTCTCCAAACAAAGCCAACATTGGGGGTGCAATCCCCGTGTCGGCATGTCCCCAACCCCGCCACATTGTGTGGCACACTGGGATCCCACTCCAGTGTGCCGCTGCTCACACAAAGCTGACAGTGTCGGCATTTTCCCCCATGCCCATTGTATGGCACACTGGGAGCCCACCCCAGTGTGGCCAACATCACCCCTTAAAAGTCATGGGGAACACTAGGAACCCACCCCAGTGTGCCCAGCATTTGTTTTATTTCACCCGTAAAGAAAGAAAACTGTCCGCAATGTTCGTTTTGTTTTCTGTACCTGAAAAACAGAAAATGGTCCGTTGTTGTATGCAGTGCCCCCGTCCCTCAACCCACACCCACCCTCTGTGCACCCCACCTCTCCACACCCCTGTCACCCCATACCTACCTCCAGAAGTCTGGCGCTGCGATTTTCAGTGGAGTGGGAATACATCTGGACTCTTCAAAGCCGAACTGCAAAATGAAGAAATGCCGGTAGCTGTATAATGGCATCAATGGGGAGTCAACAGGTGTGACATCTCAGCATTTTTTTGAATTTTGGCTCCAAATTTTCAACATGGGGTTCTTGGGACTCCACCTCATGAACACATGCACTGTCATCTCGTTATTCAGTCCCGAAAGGTCATTTTGTGGTCACTGTCCGGAATCACCCTTCGGGTCTGATTAACGAAACGACAGTGCCACTGTTCAGGAAGTGGGGTCCCAAAAAAGCTAATGTTGCAAATTCGGTGTACAAATTCAAAAAAATGACTGTGTTACAAGTGTGCATTGCGTAGTTTCCATTCACACTCATAAGTTTGACAATTTTTGATATTTTCACTCTGGATTTTCAACATTGCCATTTTTTCACACCTCCTTATGAATAGTACAGCTGCCATTTTTCACATCGTGCACAAAATGTGTTTTCTCACATCTGGCACACAGTGGCGCGGTCTCTGTGGGAAATCAATTTTTGGGACGGAGTAACAAAATCACACTGCCACTGTTCATGAGTAGAGGTCCCAAAATGCCTAAGTTGAAAATTTGATTAAAAAAATCCCCAAAATAATTGCATTACGGGTGTGCGTTGCGCAGTTTCTACGCACGTTTGTGACTTCGCCTTTTCATATTTTCACTCTAGATTTTCAGCATTGCCATTTTTTACACCTCCTCATGAACAGTACGGCTGTCATTTTTCATATCCTGCCCAAAATGTGTTTTCGCTCCTGTGGTGCTAAATAGCACAGTCACTGTGCAAAATCACCTTTCGGCTAACAAACTGATAGTGCCACTGTTCATGAAGTGGAGTCACAAAAAGCCCATGTTGACAATTTGGAGTGAAAATACCAACAAATGCCCATGGCATTGGGGTTTCCAGCTGTAATGCCCCACCCTGTAGAGACTGACAGGTATCAGGGGTGTGATTTGGGATTGTTGGCTGTAATGCTCACGCCATTCTACCCCCAACCCCACCCTGCAGCCAGTGACAGGCATCGAGGTGTGCCTTGGACTCTTCGGCCCCGAAGTTCACTCCATTCTCCTACACTGCACCCATCTCAACATATTTTCTTATGGAATGGGGTAAGCATAAGGCCGGAAGACCCCAAGGCACACCGCAAACACTTGTCTGTGTCTGCAGGGTAGGGTGAGATGAAATGGTGGTGAGCATTATGGCTGATGACCCAAAGGCACACCCCAATGCCTGTCAGTCTCTGCATGGTGGGGGTGGGGCTGGCATCAGTTCAATACTTCACTGCCATTCCTATTATGCATCTCTCTAAATCCTGCACTACCAATGCCAATGCCAGCAAGACAACATTCAGCATTGACAAATACTTATTTAAAATGGATCTTGGCTTTTATGAATGGAGGAGCACTCTGGAAAGCCCTCTAGTGGCTGACTGGTATAAGAAGCCAATGGAAAAGTGAAGAGATAAACATTGATTGGTCAGTACACGCTATAAAAGCAAATGCCCATGTAACTCCTAGGTGGCGCTATCCCAAGTGCTACTACCCCTGCCTGTGTGGCTAGTATCAGGTTGAGGGGCCTAGGTTCGATGATGGGTGCCTCCACCCAAAGGTCAGGGTTGGCTGCAGTTGGTCTAACCAGATCACAGCCCTCTGGGACACTGTGATCCCCCTCAATTCCCACTAGTGGCCCTTTCAACTCACAGAAGAAACCTTCCCAGTCCCCCAGATATGCAGACTTATTACACATACAGTTAACACTTACCCCTGGGACTGATTCTTGCAGCATGTCTCTGAGGACGCCCTGTAAAACAAAGTGAGGCAGTGCACACACAACTACAATGCAATATTTTTTCTATAGGTGCTAACACCACAGTTAGTGTAAACTGCAGAAAAAACAGATCTGATTTATTCAAGGGGACTGTAACAAGGAGGGGAAAAATCAGGTTAATTGGTTTAAACACATTAATAATCACAGTACTGTGCATGCATTTAGAGTCCCATTCAGTCACACTCTCTGGGTACCCAGGATGGGAAAGAGGGGCTAGCCAGGTCCGTTGCAACTGGTTGGGAAAAAGGAACATGCATACACACAGTTTGTAATCCAGAGCCGGAGGGCTCAGTTCATGGAAAGAAAAGCACAAAACAATCAGATGGCACACTTTGATTTAACAACTGTTGCAGGGAGCTACCCTGATAATTACTCACGGTACCCAGGCTAAACACAGGAGGGCTGATGCATGATCTCTCTGGAATGCCAGAGGCAGCAGGGCCCACATGAGTTGCTTTGAGAGTGTTCTTGTTCAAGCAAGGTGTAAGGGGCTGGCCCCTCGTCGATGGATCTTTTCTCTGTGCAGCAGGGTAGTGAGACAAGACCCTCGTGGCAGGGCCTATCTGCGCTAGGCAGCATGGATTCAGTCCGATTCTTGCTGGGAAAGCAACTTCCAGTGCTAGCACACAGTTTACAGCAAATAGGGAAATCAGATCGCGATCCCCTTCCAGCACATAGCACATTCATATGTAAAGAAAGTTTACTGTACCAGGCAGACGACTCCTCGGTCCCGATCGCAAATATCACTGCTATACCAGGGAGCGCTACAGTAGCTAAAGTTCCTTACAGTCCGATCGCTTTTAGCAAAATCTTCGGCCTTCTACAGGGTGATCCTGGTTATAAATCAGCAGCTTGCTTAGTTCTCACAACTTTGGATTTAATCCGATCCAAGTCCTCTTCTCCGTCTCAGGGCAGAAATCAGACAAGTAGGCCAGCAGTCAGGCCTTCCACGATTCTCCTGCATGAACTACTCAGCAAAATGGCCACTCAAACACACACAGGTCCTGCTCCTTCAGCTCCCAACTCAAATCTGGCTTGCCAGCAGACAGCTCAGGGGCTTTCACTCAGACCCAAAAGGTTTGGTTGGTCGGTTCAGATGTCAGTCACAGCAGGGCTCCCTCTAGAGGTGCAAAAAGGCACCAACAGGCCAGAAACTACAACTCTCAGAGTCTCACTCCACATAGCCCCATTTCAGCAGGCTCCATTTGAGAGTCCCAAGTACTGATTGGTCCCATTCGGCAGCCTGGGACCAAAATAGTGGAGCTAAACAGAAACAGTCCTTGCTGCAAGAAGGCAGGTTAAAACAAACTACATTTTTACTACTGGCTCTAAATAACTCCTAGCAATTAATACATCTTTCAAAAGGGCTCACTCTGCACATTTAGCGATGGCAGAAACGGAGCGATTCTTCAGCAGCCCCGGGCGGGATTCAGGAACAGAAACACACAGTACCCCCCACCATTCAAATTAATTATGACTGACAGCAGGCAGCACATAAAGAGACAGTACATGGAGGCTTTAAAAGCACTCACTGGCAATCCCACTTAAACAACTTAGGTGCCGAACACCAACCAGGCTGTGAGCAATTAGGCAAGCTCTTGGAAGACTTTTGGGATCTCCTATTTGTAGGGGCGTTACACCCAGATAGGTTGGGTGGGTGGGGAAACGCTGAAGGCGTCGTGAATTCCTCAGGTTCGACAGAGAAGCCAGATACTGAGTTGAATTAGCCTGTTAAAGCAGGATTAAATTTTGCAGCAGCTTAGATTTAATAATCAGCAGCTTGTTTGTAGCCTTTTAAAATGAAATAGTTAAGCACCAGTCTGCCTTGTAAATGCAGGCTATGCACAAGGATTAAATTCAGTAGCTTGTTAAAGCAGGCTAAGAAGTTAGATTTAAATTTAGCAGCGGGTGGCTTGTAAAAGGATTAAATTCAGCAGTTTGTTAAAGCAGGCTAAGAACTTAGATTTAAATTTAGCAGCAGGTGGCTTGTAAATCCAGGCTGAGCACTAGGATTACATTTTACAACAGTTTGCAGTGGGAGAAAGTTTGTAAAAGCAGGCTGTGCGCTTGGGATTAGATTTGCAGCAGATCGCAGCCTGAACAAATTAATGTGATAAAGACTTAGAGCTTAGGCTAGACTTTAACAAAAATGGTAGCAGCCTGGTAGACAAATATTTAAAAGTAAAGCTGGGAGAAGTAGAGGACTATAGGTGCAGGCAGCCAAGCTACTGGGCTCTGGGCAAGTTATGGAGAGCAGTTGAAAAATGGCACCAATTTCAAAAGTCAAATAGGATTGGCTGAGAGGTACTTGGGGCCGTGTCCTTATCAGGGCATACTGTGCCAACCAGCACCTCTTCAGCCAGTTAGGACGCTTAACAACAGAAATCACTCTGCCTCTCTGTGCCAGCGTCTGTATTTTAAAACTATGACGACTTGCCTGACCAAGCTGCATAACATTCCCCCCACCCCACCCCAACCAGCTATACAACATTACCACCCATGGACAGAAAGAAATCATTTCCTTTTGCAAATACACAACATTTATACTAACAACTCAGTGAAAGCATTTTAAAAAATTGGAGCTGTGTTGCTGATGTTGAGAAAGCCCACTGTGATCAAAGGTGCCTTGCATGTGCCACCGGGACATGGCTTTCAAATCTCAACCTCAGACCCTCTCTGTATTAGGTTTTTTTCAAACATGAGGGCATAATTAGGAGCATAACGTAAATTAACCTATCAGTTGTGAGAGACCGATCTGGCAGCTACTTCAACGATGTTACAGTAAAGCGCCGTGAGAAAGGCGCCAGTACAGTGGCCGGAAAGGGACATGCTCACTCCCATACTGAAAGTGCTCACATCGTGGAAAACAGAGTAAAACGAAAATCTTAACAGGAAAAGCACTCCAAAGCAGTTTTGGCTATGTGGAGATTTTTGGGGTGGCATAAAACAAAATCTATTCTTGAGTATGTTTGTGTGGGGCACATACAGAGACTTGCACCCTCTGGTGCCCTCATCTCCTTTTCAATGAATGACACAGACTACTTTTCTAACAAAATATTTATCAGTTTTTAACAGTTTTTATTTGGATTACTATATTTTAATATGTTTTGTAATTAATGTTTTTTTTTTACTGGGGATCCATTTTATAAGCAGAATAAGACACCTCAAGGTGTGGTTTATGGCCTGATAAGAGCACTGCCCGGGTACTAAAGGCACTCAGCGCAAGCACCTCGTGCCTTATTACGCACCTGGGGCATGCTCTTATCAGGCCATACACCACACCTCATTGTGTCTTATTCTCTGCATATCTGATAGCTTCCTTAAGCAAATCAGTAACACTTTGGGAACAACAGCACACAGAAAAGGGGTATACAAACCAATCAGGCTTTTAAAATATAAAATTATGTAGGATATTTTCCCGACCAGCATCAAATACAATCTCTTGCAGCTGGCTTCTTCTCTGTTCTGTTCTGATTAAAAAAAATTTGTCCATTTATTCTTTGCTTATCCAACAATTTATACCCTTTTTGCAACCCTTCTAAAACATGCGCTCCTTCTCAGGCACCTCATTCTGATTTGTAACGCTATCCTGCACCCCTACCAATGTGAGACATTAAACTCCTAATTCTCCCAAAATGTGCTCCATTTCTACTGCACCCCTGCCATGCTCTGATGCTGCAGAGTGAGTATTTTGTTACCTGCAATGTATGTGTGGAGTGATGGTAAATGCTGCGAGGGTAGGGTTGCCACCTGTCAGGTTTTTTACCTGGTGATCAGGTTTTCAGGGTCCCTACCAGGTAATCAGGTTTTGCTCTGTGCTGGTCAGGTTTTTTGAGCCATTTTAAGTGCTCACATACTTTTGAAACAGATTTTCTCATGTCATTAATTGTTTCAGCTACATGTCCAGGTTACAAACAAGTTCTGTTGTCAGTATATCCCTTTGTTTGTGAAAGCAGTCAACCTGGGAGGTGTAAAGTATGGCCATTAGCACCATTAGCACTTACTTAACCCAATCTTTTCCACTGCATCTTAAAGTGGCATAGCAGCACAGCTGCCCCCACCTTTTGTAACAGCAACACAGCCAGTTGTCTTCCACTTTCATTTGCTGGTAAACATTTTCATCTCTAACAGAATTTAGGCATTTTAAATGTTTTACATTAATTTTTTCCTCAAGAAAACAGTATGGTCATTTCTTTGGCTTTGAAACAGTAGTGTGGACATGAAAGGAAGCGAGCCAGAAAAATATATAAAGTACACATTATAGAAAAATGTCTTTATTATGTATTATTATATACCATGTGTAATTGTTGTATACTATTTACAGTATGTCCCTTGTCTCCCCCCAGATCATATCTGTAAATGAGATTGATTTTATCTCTATATGTTTATCTGGTAAACCAATGTCAATAAATAAATACACACATAAGTAAATAAATAAATAACTAGGAAGAACTTGGGAAAGTAATTTTAACAGGTACAGTACAGTATCTTAACATTTGCAAATGACTTTCTATGAGGAGCAATGCATAATGAGTCACGAAAAGGGGCGGAGCTAGGGGCGGGACTTAGGATCCGGTTTTTGCCTCATCCAAAGGTGGCAACCCTATGCGAGGGGCAGGTCCTTTTGGACCTAGAACTTCAGGTAGTGTTTGTAGTGACTATGCCAACCAACCGTAGGTGGATTTTGCAATTCAACAATAAAAAGAAACAGTAAAGCCTTCAGCTGCTACAATGAGATGCAGATGTGGGCCCAGTTACCACAAAGAATGGATTTTATTCTTCTACAGTAAACAGGTATCACATCAACCAAACTTAAACTCCAAGATTTGTACTCGACATGAAGAAATTGTTGCTCTGTGCTCAGTATGGCAGACTCTATGAGGATATTTAGGCTTTATGCATGAGATCACAGTTCTAGCAGAATCTTTATATTTTAATCAATTCTTAAGCTCTACCAGAAGTCTATACTATAAACAGTTCTTAGGCCCCATCATAATATTTATATCATAAGCAGTTCTTAAGCTCTATTAGAATTTGCAATAATGTAAGCAGTTTTAAAGGGGAACAGCCAGCATTAAGAGCCCCACACCCAAAGGTTGGTCTGGTCCCAATTTGCACACTGTGTACAAAAAATGAAAGTTATGTACCCACCTTAATTCTTGATCTTCTAAAAATATCTTCACCATTGATTCCCACTAGTGGGTCTTAGCCAGAATCACTAGGACCCAGGAGGAACCAGAACTTTTCAGAGAGCTGACACTGTGGTAAGCAGTGCAGATGTGTAGGATCATGAGTCAGTGCACGTGGCCACCTGTTTACTTCTGCACCAGCCCCCCAACCACCTCAGTACCTTATTTACCAAGGAGGTGCAGCATAACCTAACAAATACCTATGCACTTAAACTAACAGTATAAGATAGCCCTGGTGGCCTGTGTAAGAAGGGCCACCAAATCCAGTAACACAGTGTCTTCACAGTCCAAACCAAGTAAAAGGGGTGAAATCCAACACAACTACACTGGAGTGAGGCCGAGGCATTGTGGGTGGGCATGTGAATCAATGGTAAAGATATTCTTAGAAGATCAAGAATTATGGTGAGTATGTATTTTTTTTTTAATATCTTCTAAAAATCAACCTTCACTATTGATTCGCACTGGTTGGTCAGAGTACCAAGATCAGACAAAGTCCCCCAGACTTGGGTGGCTGGAGCTGAGGGCTCACTCAGGGTAGTAATCCATTTAGGATTGTCCTGCCAAAGTTGGCGTGCTGCCTGGCATGGATATCATGGGCACAGTGCTTAGTAAATGTGTGCACTGTTTTACAAGTTGCAGCTGTGTAAATTTCTCCAATAGGCACAGAGTGTATCTCTGCCAAGGATGTGGCAATTACTCTGGTGGAGTGGGCACATAGGCTGCCCTCCAGTTTAACCTGAGCCATCGCATAGCATTGGTGAAGGCAATTCACAATCCAGGCAGAAATGCACTTCATTGTAATAGGTTATTCCTTCAGATTAGGATTGAAGGAGACAAAGAGCTGTTTTGAATGTCTGAAGAACTTGGTTCTACCTAGCTAAAACCTAAGTACCCTTGTAACATCCAATAAGTGCAGACTTCTTTCTCCCTCATTCTGGAAGTTGGCAAAGTAAGCAGGCAGGACTAATGCCTGGTTAAGATAGAACAATGACACCACTTTCGGTATAAACTTGGAGTATGTATGGAGATCCACTTTGTCTTTATGGAAAACATTATGCAGAGCATCTATGACCAAAGCATGAATTTCAGATATTCTGTGAGCAGTGGTTATGGCCACCAGAAATGCTGTTTCCTACGTTAAAAACTTTAAGTCACATGTGGTAAGGGGCTCAAAAGGCTTGCATGTGAGCATATCCAACACAAGGTTGATATCCCAGGTGGCTATTGGCTTCCTGATGGGACGCCTTATGAGTAAATTGCCCTTTAGGAATCCCTTGAACAGTGGCAGCTCTGCAAGGTAGAGGGTACTGATGGGCTCATGGTATGCTGAAACAGCACACAGGTGGACATTTACTGTGGAATACTGCAGACCAGCCTCAGAAAGGTCCAGCAGATACTCTAAAACCTTGTTAGGTGGGCACTTACACAGCAAATCATTAGTAATGATGTATATCTTAAATAATGAAGGTTTGGGGCCTTTCGATGCCTCTGTAATTATTTTGTTTGCTTTTATTTATTTCTTTAATAACCCTTTCATCATTTTATTTGCATTTTGCCAACTAGTAGTAAAAAAGAATCCAATAGAATTCTTGTATTATAATGTCAGAAAAGCTTTACTGGCACGGCTGGCAGTGCATTTCAATGGGAAACTACAAACCTGTTTTCAGAATTTTATAAAGAAGTAACACTTTCTACCACCAAAATATTATATATTTAATAGAAATATGGGATTTTTGATAACCTATGATCTTTTGTTATAATTTAGCAGGTAATATTTTCTTCATAACTAGATTTTACTTGGGAAGAGGAAAAGAGAAGCTAATTACTGTTTTAAAATGGTAAAACATACAGATGGACCACAACAGTGCAAACATACAAAAGGCAAAGTTTGTTGCTGAAAGAGGCGTCTATTTCTTTTGAAAATTATAAAAAACATATTTAGTTACTCACTGAAATACACTGGGTGCATACGCAGTTGGCTGTTTCTGACATCACAGTACCAGAATTCTACTGAATTCTTTTTGCTAGTAGTGGGAAAAATAAAGGTGAAAACCAACTTATTTCACAGCTCTAACAAATATTTTATTATAAAAGTAGAATGTTATTACAATGCATAGAAATACAATAAATAAAATAGTCAGTTGTCTATTTTTGTTAGAAATAAATACCTGGGGCCCGATTTTAAAAGCACCCTTAGAGCGATGAAGGTTACGTTGCTGTAGGGCTGCGGCAAACTCCGGGTGCATCAGGGACCCTGTGCCCTATTTTATAAAACAGAGGATCCTGGCACCAAAGACCCAGGAGTTGCCGCAGATGCAGGGTTGTTCCAAACATGAAGTACACCTGCGGGGTTTGACCTAGGGAGCCATCACCCCCCCATCTGGTGCAACCCCAGAGGGTCTGGGAAGGTGGGGGGGTAATATGCTGGCAAGCAAGGGACCGGGGGCATAAGGAGCATGGGAGGTGCCCGAAGGGGGTCGGGGACATGTTGGCAATGTCTTGGTGCTGAGGTGGCATCCAGCGGGGTTGACATGCATTGGCAGAGGTATGATCGGCCTGGGCAGAAGGGATGGACCATGATCTGTCCCAAGTGGGCACAGCCTTGGCACTTGCCCCTAGGTGCCACAGTGCCTAACTCTGTATGTGGGAAGCAGTCTGCCACCACATGAAGGATGCGTACCAAGGGACTGCTGCGCTGTCTGGAGCACCCCACAACCTGCAGCCACTGCCTCCTGCTTACAGAGTTAGGGACTGTGGCACCTATGCGGCAGGTTCCAGGGCTGTACCCATCTTGGGCTGGATCATGGTCTGTCCCTGCCAACCCCTGTACCCGGGCTGATCGGCTCATTGCCATCACGCATGTCAACCCCACCGGGTGCCATCTCAGGACCCAGACATTGCTGACATTGCCCCACTTCCCCAGGGCACCCCATGCTCCTTCTGCCCCTGTTCCCCCTACTTGCAAAGCCCCCCCATCGCTGCTCTGTCCAGTAGTGGCACATGGCCCTTAGACCACCTCCTATCTGGTCTAAGCTGAGCCCCCTGTTGCGTTCACCATGGGGCTTCTAAAATTCCAAAAAATGGGATGGTGTAGCCTACCATGTTGCAAGCCCCTTTGCAACCTGGTACAAGGGTGCTTCTGCTGTAAGGGTGGTGCAGGACAGTTAGGGTGCAAGGCATCCCAATTTCAATGCAGCCTGTGTTCAAAAAACATGATTGCCACAAACATTGACACAAAGTGCCTCTTGCATCAAAGCTGTTTGGCAGAAAATGCCATGTCTTAGATTTCTGGAGCAGAATTGAGGCAGTTTAGCATTGAGTGGGAGCGCAAAAAGGTCTACATCTGGGGCAATTCAATTAGCAAATAGCCATCTCACAATGTCTGGAGCTAGTGACCACTCATGATGATTGGCCTTTGTTTGACTGAGCTCATCTTCCAGAGTGTTCTGAACTTGGGGCAGACAGACTGCTTTGAGAGGGATCCCCTATTCCAGATTCCATTCCCATACTCTCATCACCCCCTGCAGAGATGGAAGAGTGTGCTCCTTCTTGTTTGCTGATATAGTACATGACTGACTTGCTGTCTATTGAAGAAGAACCACTTGGTGGCTGACTAGGCCTCCTGGACAGTACAAAATGGCTTACATCTCCAATACACAGATGTCGAGATGAGTTTTTGATGGGTCCCAGACATTTTTGGCCAGATTTTCAAAGGATGACACAGGGCTTGTGTCAAGTCCTGTGTCAAACTCATTTTTTGGTGCAGCTGCACCGAACACCTTTGCTGCAAACTGCATCCAAATTTAGTAGGTTGGATGCAGTTGTGACACTTCATCTGATTTACAGCAACTTGCACCAAATATTTAGCACAAGCCCTGTAAAAAGGGAACTCGGGACTGATGCAAGCTAAACCAGAAGAAGTTGGTCTAACTTGCGCAGTCGGTGCATAGGATGGAAAATCCCGATTGCTGACCAGGACGACTCAAACCCTGTGCACCATTTGTTCGGTGCATCTGAGGCTTTTACCATTCAGATTGCTTTGAAAATATGGCCCCTTGTGTTTGGGAGCCCAGTCAGTGGGCCCCCCTTGTGTTTGGGAGCCCAGTCAGTGGGTTCCCCCACCCAAACCGGGAGGTATCTGTGGTGAGTATCACCTTGGACTCCAGTTGGGAGAAGGGAAAACCTTAGAGGAGATTCTCCTCCACTGACCACCATATGAGGGACCGAACCAAGAGCTTGGTTACCTGAATAGGGAAAGTCCAGGAATGTGATGCCTGTGATTATGACGCACAGCATCCAGTGGGCTGTCCTCATGTCCAGATGTGCCAGGGGCACTGTGAACACTGAGGAGACTATCAGACCCAGCACGTGCTGCATGGAGTGGGTTTGCACAATCTTGCGCTCCATGATATAGTATGCCATTTACAGAATTACCTGCTGTCTGATCTCTGAAAGGAAAGCCCAGCCCTAGTTGTATCCAGAAGAGCTCCTGTAAACAGCAGCTGCTGGGAGGGTTGTAGCTGAAACTTTCTGAGGTTCAGCAAGACCTCCATAAATGTCCAGAACTGAAATGCAGTGGTTACTACCTGTCCTGTCTCCCATCTGGACGGGCTTGAAATTAGCCAATCATCCAAGTATAGGAAGAACTGAAGTCCTAATTTTCTCAGGTGCACAATGAGAACTGCAAAGCACTTTGTAAAGACTTGTGGAGCTGATGACAGCCCAAAGGGCATGACTCTGAGCTGGTAATGGTATCCAAGCACAACAAAATGGAGGCATCTGTGGTGACTGGGCTGTACCAGAATGCACTGATATGAATCCTGCATATCCCGGGATGCTGGCCAGTCCCGAGGCTACACGTAGAGTAGCGTAGAACCCAAAGAAATCATTTTGAATTTTTCTCGATCCCAAAATTTGTTCAGATTTCTGAGAACGAGAATAGTGTGCATGCCCCCTGATTTCTTTGGTACTAGAAAGTTGTAGTAGTAGAACCCTGTGTTCTCTTCTGACTCTGACACTATTTCCACTGCCCTATTGTTCACAAGGCCCACAGTCTCCTGCACCAGAAGCTCTGACGTGAGCTAACAAAGGAGGTTGCCTTGTGGGCAGATAGCCCAGAGGGATTTCTGTGAAATCCAGGGAGTATCTCTCTTTGATGATCCTGAGGACACACTAGTCCATCATGATGGATTCTCACTGATGGTAAAACCAGATGAGGCACCCCCCACCAGTTTTGGAGGAGAGATCTGCCTTGAGTAGCTGAGGCATGGCCCAGGGGTTCAGATAGTGACACTAGGTGGTTTTGGTGCCTGTGCCTTCAGCTGCACCTTCTACTGAGGCTGGGGAGGCTGACTTTTTTGGGGCTCCCTACCTTTACAATTAAAGAACTGCTTGTTGTGGAAATAACCATGTCCCTCACTCTTCAGAGAGTTCAAGGGATCTGGTCCAAAGGTCTTAAGGGTATTCTAGTTTCATTAGATGCCTGCTCCTCCTCTCTTCCCTCCACCCTCGGCTGCCCACCGTAGCTTGCTTCCATCCCACTCTCTAAGCCTTGAGGCTCCTCTGCAGTGTTGGCCTCTCTTCTCACCCCTCCACCCATGCTCCCCTAAAAGGCCTAACTATCCTCCCCAATTCTCCCCTTACCTACTCCTCCTTCTCTCTGGGGATGTTGAAATAATTCCTGGTCCTCCCCGCTCCCAAACTCCCTCTGCACAGCCCAAAGTCTTAAGCATTTTTCATCTTAATGCCAAGAGCCTTCTTCTCAAAATGGATGACCTAAAGGTCTGGATCTCCCAACACTCCCCTAATGTCATGCGTGTATCAGAATCTTGGCTTTTGGCCAGGATCGTAGACACTTTCCTCGCAATTCCTGGCTACAACTTTTTCTGCCAGGACCGTGGTAAACGCAGTGGGGACTGTGGCTATCTACAGGAAAGGTATTCCTCCCATGCTCTAGCTTCCTCTAAGATGCTCAGCCCCCACTCTCTTGAGCTTCTAATTGTCCACCTTGCCCTCCCTTCCACCCTCCCTATTTACATAGCAGTACTATACTGCCCTCCCAAAGTACAGCACAACTCCTTGGTCGATTGTATCTCCGCTATCTCCTCACATGTGAGTAGAGGCGAGCTCATCCTGCTTGGTGACTTTAATGTGGACTGACTATCCCCCTATCGCTATACCGTCCAGTCTTAAAATCAAATTATTACACCTCTCACAGATGATCTCTGAGCCAACTCGTCTGAACTGCATATCCTCAAAATACACACTCCTTGACTGGGTGATCTCTTCCCACCCTTGCCACATTTCTGATGCTAGTGTTCTCCCCAACACCCTTAGTGACCACTGCTTCACATACTGCATGAGAAAAGCAGCAACTCCCCATTCAGCCCCCAAATATATTTGGTATCATCCTTTTTGCACCCTGGACTCTAACTCCCTTCTCCAGAACTTAACTTATGCAGTCTGGTCTCCTGTGTACTATGCCCTAAACATTGATGCTGCTCTCCAACTCTTCTCTGACATCATCACCCATATTTGGAATACTCATGCTCCCTTAAAAAAGGTGAGCGTAAAATGCTGCCACCTCCCCTGGATTAACCCAGACATCCTCTCCCTCTGTAAATCACGAGACAAACTCTGGGCAACTTTTAAGGCCTTCCACCTACACTCTTGACTACCAGCTCTATAGGTCCCTTGGAAATGCCTGTACCCAGGCTATCAGAAAAGCCAAATCCAGCTATTTTAAGTCTCAGCTCCAGACCAGATACGGCTCCCCAGCTAACTTTTGGAAAGCTCTCCGCAACCTCTTAAACCCTCCTACCGCTCAACCCCCACATATCCTAAATATTGATGGAGTAACTGTCTCTGACTCTGCCACTAGCACAGAAACATTCAACAAATTTTTTACCACCTGTGCCTTCCTGAGCCACCCAGTTCCCCCCCACGACTCTTCTACCCCTACAGGGTCTGGCTTCACTTTTCACGCTATCTCTCCAGAAGAGGTTTACAAGGCTCTAATGGTGCTTAATCCTAGCAAAGCCAGTCTGAATGGTCTCCACTCCAAGATGCTCCGTATCTCTACCCCGGCCATCACAGCCCCCTTTGCTCATCTCCTATACTTCTGCCTCTCTACCGGCTCTGTCCCCCTAGCCTGAAAGCTGGTCAAAGAGCTTCCCCTACATAAAGGTGGGGATCCTGCCTCACCCAGCAATTAAAGTCCCATATCTTTCCTACCAGCCCTTGCCAAGCTCAAAGAGTCTCTTATCTACTCAAGCCTCCTGGAACTTATAACTGCTACTAACAGTCTTTCTCCCTTCCAGTCCAGCTTCAGGAAGCAGCATTTCACTCTTTTTCTCCCTGCTCTGGGTCACTGACACTATCCACTGTGCTGTGGACAAAGGTCTTGTCACAGCAGCCATCTTTATTGACCTTGCTAAAGCCTTTGACTCTGTTCCTCATGCCCTCCTCACCAAAAAACTTCATTCATTTGGTCTCGCCCCAACCGCCACCAAGTGGTTCGGCTCGTACCTTCATCAAAGACAGTAATCTGTTCTGGTAGTAACCACCCTCTCCCCCCTCCCCATCCCAGCTGGTGTCCCCAAAGGCTCCATAATGGGCTCCATCCTATTTTCCATTTTCATAAATGACCTTCCTCTGTCTGCCCCCAAAACCTGTCTGTATACAGATGACATCGTATTATACCTCTCCGGTCCTTCTGCCATCGCTGTAACAGTCCCCATTCAAAGTAACTTTGACAAAGTTCAAAAATGGTTCCACCAGAACAAGCTGAAACTTCATTCCAAGAAAACAGTCTCTGTGATTTTTGTCATGAAGCAAAAACAGTCCAAAACTCAATACCCCCTACTTTCATCGCCCTCTACAGTTCACTCCTTCAATCCATTAATTCTTTCAAATACCTTGGGGTCTGGCTGGATAGCAGCTTTGACTTCTCTGCCCACAAAGACTATATTTGCTCCAAGCTCCACCCTAAACTCGGTGCCCTTTACCGACATAAAGAATGTCTCCCAATGTCTACTCACCCAGAATATAAGTCAACAAGACTATTCTTCCCATATTCGACTATGCTGATATTGTCTATGCCTCTGCTCCTGCAGCATCACTAGGTAGACTTAACTCCCTACTTAATTCATTCTGCTGTTTTGCTACCTCCTTCCCCCCTTTCACTCACCACTGTACCCTCTACTACTCTCTCCCTCACTCCTCTAAGTATCAGGCGCCAGATACACTGCCTCACATCCACTGACAAATTCTAGTTTGGGTCTCTCCCTTCATACCTCAACTCTTGTCTCTCCCCCGTTAGCTCCTCCTTGTATTCCCTTTGATCTAGGGATGCCAGAACACTCTCCCTTCCACACCCTCTCTCTTGCTTAGGTCAGGTGGATTTCTCTTTCTGGCTTCCTTACTGTACACTGGACTGCCCAACCGACCCCAAACAAGCTTCAAATTTGGCAGCAGGCCACAAAACATCCAGAGGGGGAACCAGCTACTTGTAAGTACATGCCTGGGGTAACTGTTGGGGAGGTTTCATAAGTTTCATAAGTTTTTCAAGCCAGAGGACAGTGTCCATAATGCTTGCCACATTTTTAATTATATTTATAATCATCTATCATTGCTAAATCCAAATTTGTTTTGAACGCATCCATACTTGAACTATCCACAACATTTGGAGGAAGATTATTCCATGTTGCAATTGATCTTATACTAAACCATTTTTTTCTCCTTAATGAATACCATTTACCAATCAGTAACTGTTTATTGTGTCTACGGTTGCTTTGTCTAAGTTCGGATTTAAATAATCCTATTCCATTTAGGAGTATAGAATCTTGTAGTAAACCATATATAAGGCATAAGTCACCCCTAAGCCTTCTGTATTTCAGGGAGTACAATTTCAGGTCCCTAAGCCTATGTGCATAATCTTTTCCTTTCATTCCTGTTATTGTCCTACTGAATCATCTCTGCACTCTTTCGAGGTTATTAATGTCTTCCTTGGTATATGGGGACCACACTTGGACACAATACTCAAGGTGGGGTCGCACCAGGGCATTGTACAACGGCAACATAACCTCTCTAGTCCTACTTGCCACATGTCTAAATATACAATTTAAGTTCTGGTTTGCCTTTTTAATTTGTTTGGAACAATGGAGTTTAAATTTCATATCTGGGGTGATGATAAGCCCAAGATCCCTTTCTTCCAAGGTCTGTTGTAATACCTGGTTTGCCAGTTTATATGTAAATTTAGGATTACGTTTACCCATATGCATCACCTTACACTTATCATTGTTTAGTACCAGTTTCTTTTCTTTGGCCCATATAGTAACTTCATCCAAGAAATTTTGCAGGGTACTGTATTCGTTACTATTGTTGACAATAGAACCTATGCGCAATCATCGGCAAATTTTAGTAACCAAATCTCATTTAAATTTGATTCTAGGAGGAAATGTAAATATTAAATAGGCATGGCCCCAAACCGATCCCTGGGGACACCACTTGTCACACTAGCCCAATCTGACAATTCTCCATTAATGGCCACTCTCTGCCTCCTATCACTAAGCCACATCGCTATCCAATTAATTATATTTTGTTCAGTTTAACTTTTTTAAAGCATTTATAAGTTCAAAGTGGGTATTTTGTCAAATGCTTTAGCAAAATCTATAAACACTAGATCAACTGAGTTACCCTTTATCCATTTCTTCTGTTACTTTATTGTAAAAGGTCAGGAGATTAGTCAAACATGATCTTGATTTTGTAAATCCGTGTTGATTTTTATCTATAAGTTTATTATTATTCAGGTGTTCCAATATAATTTCCTTAACAAACTGTTCGAATATTTTACCAGTCAGAGATGTCAAACTTATGGGTCTAAAATTTTCCGGTTTGTTGGTAGGACCTTTTTTGTGTATAGGTACAACTGTTGCAGTTCTCCAATCATTTGGGACCTCACCACTGTCTAATGAGTGTTGAAGTATATTAGTCAAGGGCATATAAATTTCACAAGCAAGTTCTTTTATTACCTTTGGATGAATATCATCTGGGCCCGGGGACTTATTAATATTTATCGTATTAAGTTTATCTAAAACTTCATGGGGCTTAATTGTAAATGTACCAGGTATCGAGCTTCCTATTTCAGTTAATTTGTCCTGTGACTTATTATTAAATACAGATGAAAAGTACTGATTCAGTATATTGGCTATTTCATATTTATTAGATACGCATCCAGACTGTGTGGTAAATGGACCTATAGTCGTAGAATTACCTCTAGTTTAGTTTATATAGGAAAAAAAGGATTTCTTATTATCTTTTACCCTTGATGCTAATTTAAATTCAAATTGGTTTTTTTCTAATATTATTTTAATTTTTATTGTTTTAATAATTCCTTATATTTTAATTTAAGATGTAAGCTCTTTTGAATTTTCTTGTATAATTTGTTTTTTTTGTTAATTAGGGATTTAGTTTTAGAGGACATCCACCTAGGTGTATGCTTATTTTTTAATTCATATTTGCTTTTAGTTGGAATGTTGTTTTTAATAAGGTCTTTTAATTTATTAACTAGTAGTAGCCATTTAGCCTCTACTGATAAGTTTATGAACAGTGCTTGCCAATCCCAGCAACTCATAATATACTTCATAGTTTGAAAATTAACTTTAGAGAAGTTTAAGATTTTAGTTGTACCTGTTGCTAATGTAGGTTTATTATTTAATATTTGAAATTGTACAGTATTATGATCACTGTTAGCTAAGGGAGCATTAACATCAATCCCAGTAATACAATGAGCAACATTAGTTAATATAAGGTCCAATACTTTATTACCCCTGGTATTTATTTTGACAAGTTGTTCCAAACCTATTTCATTGAATATTTTCATATAGCTTCTATCTATCTTGTCTAATGCAGTCACCTGATCCCAATTAACACTATTCAAATTAAAGTCTCCCATAATTATATAATTTTTTGATGTATCTAGATGACTAAAAGTATGTAATAAATTGTTGTCATTCTCGGGACTCATGGAGGGAGGTCTGTATACTAAGGTCAAAATAAATGGTGGACCTATCTGCGGTTTTATTCTAACCCACAATATTTCGGGATCAGTGTCATCTACAATTTCTTCACTATCAATTGATTGATGTATGTATATGGCTACCCCTCCCCCTTTCCTATATTTCCTATTTTTGTAATATAATTTATATCCCTGTATATTTTTGTCCCACTGATCATTGTTACCCCACCAAGTCTCAGTGATGAGTGCAATACATATATTATTCATCATCAGGTGGGTTGGTACAACATCTCAGGGGGTTGTACAGCAGATAATCAGACCCACTGATATGTACTCTGGGTGGAGGCACCACCACTTTTATTTTATCTTTTTGGGAAAGGACCCCCGTAGGTTAGCTATGGGAACCAAGGCCCCTTGCCCTTGGTTGGGCCCGCAAGGCAGGGGTTGTGGCCCTCTCCAGGAAGGCACCGGAGAGGGGCTACATCAAAGCTATAGTCTAACCATGGGCAGTGCTAAACAAAGTAAAAAGAAAAGCATGCAAAGATTTAAAGACTGTGCTGATTTTTCAAAAGTAAATTGCAAGGTTATGCATAGTACAAGTAAAGGCTATGTCAGAGAATCAAAAGGCAGATAGAGTAATGTGTGTGTGATGCAGAACAATTTCCGTGGCCGTGTTGGGACGTAGTCTGCAGAAAGTAAACAAACAATGAGGCGCCATGTTGTAAAAAGGGTTCAATGGAGAAAAACAATCACAAATTTGCAGAAAGTGTTTGAAACAAACTGCAAGTCAGGCAGAAGTTTCAGAAATGCACAGAAAGTGATTGAAACACAGTGCAAATTCAGGCAGCAATTTCAGTAAAACGCAAAAAGAAAGCAAAGAGACATTTGCAGTTTAAACAAGGCAGAATCAGTGCGTTAAATGCTAACAGTGCAGATAGTAACTTGGACTTGTGTGTTATTTTTGTTGCAAAGAAAAAATGGCAGCTAGGAAAACAGGGTATCCCCACCATGCCCGACTATGGATAACCCAGCAGGAAAGAGAATTAGTACAGTATGAAAGGCTTTACAAGTGTGAAGGTGCACCAGCAAATGTAGCTTCACCAAACTTTCTGGTGAACGTCTGTGTAGTATGTACAGTATGAGGACTGGGAGAAATGTCCTGATGATACCCCATTGCAAAGATTGCAGGAATCAATTTGGGATGTGCGAGTCCAGTGGCGTTGTAGGCAAAAGCAAAGGCAATATGTTTAGCTCCAACATGGACTCTGTGTGAAGGTCCAATATGTGCTGTTCAGGGAGAAACTACATGCAGGCAGGAAGATCCAGAAGCACCAGTAAGAGTTTTTTTCGGGTATGACCCAGAGCAACTTGCAGTTGCAGGAAAAATTGGTTTTCTCGACCTCAGAAAAGGTTGAGAAGGACCATCCTGAGACTAAATCAATAAATTCATGGGCAGCAGGCCCCAGTATGAGATTGGTTGGAGCAGATGACATTGAAGAGGCTTTGCACTGGGAGACACCAGGCTCCAAATGCAGTGAAGAATGGACTGTGTCTGGGACTGAACCAACTATCAGTTCCTGGGCAGAACCTGTAGAGCAAGCAGAACTGAGGCAAGTTGGTAGGGCAACTGGCAGTGAGAATGGTCTGCCAGTGGCCCCAATTGCAGATGAGCCACAAGAGACTGATCAGGGCTCAGAAGTCATAGAAGTTACAGGGATGGACTGCTTTTTCCCTGTTGTGACCATCCAAAGCTGGCTTGACCAGGTCTGGCCATGCCCCAGCTGGGCCACAGGGTTGAGTCTGCCTAAAAGCAGTAAGGAGGAATGTCTGATCAGATGCTGGGCAGAGGCAGAGTATGGACAAAACTATCCATTTTTTCCAAGGTGAGCATGGGAAGCCATAAAGGACAATCGAGCTGAATTGTTATGGGAAGAAGCCAGAGCTTCTATCAGACCCCATGTGAATAAGTTTGTAGGACTTAAACTGTGCCATGACAGATTGAAATTTTGGAAGTTAGGTCACACCCTCTACCTAGATTCAGTCAGAATAATAGATAAAGCGAACAGAAGGGAAAGGGAACATTGTTTAACCAGGAGTAGCACACTAAGCCAAAGTTTGTTTCCAGATGTGACCTGGGAGTACAAGGAAGTGACTTGCTCAGGATCACACAGTATGCACTTAGGCAACTGTGGGATTCAAACCCAGGTCTCCAGATCTGCAGCTCAAAGCTTTAACTCACTGCACTATACTGCCTCCTTACAATAAAATATAAAGATAAAGCTGGCAATGAGACAGTTCATAACACAAGAATTATTCGTCCAGATAGTACAATTGTCTATGGTCCTCATCCTGAGTGGTACTATCCCTGAGTGCCACTACTCCAGCATTTTGCCAAATTAAAAGTCAGTCACAGCAATGTGGGTGCAGCTTTAATGGTGCATGCCTCTTACCAAGCACTAAGAGGAAGAGACCAACGTGGGTGCAGCTTTAATGGTGCATGCCTCTTGCTAAGCACCAAGAAGAGGAGGCCAACGTGTTGACTTTTTATGTTTATTGAATGTGCCCATAAGTGAAGATGTCCTTTGAACTGTTGGTCCTAAAAGAGACACTCCTGGATCTGGACTGCAATGTCAGTAGGCCTCGAGCCTGTGCCAAGTATGGTTTTCAGCAGGTTTCAACCTAAAGAGACTCTTCTTGCATGGAGCGCCATGTGCACTCAGGACTTCTTCCCTTAGAGTAAAGACTTTTTAGGGACCCCTTCCCTCCCAAATGTTATTGTAAATGTGTTTCTTTTATATTTTTATACTACCTTTTGTAGAAAACCCTTTAAAACCTTTTTGGGATTGTGTAGTATCTGCTGGTGGAGGGTTTGGTTATTGTGTTTTCTTGCAGGATGTGTTTTGGAATGTTTTCTTTTGCAGGTGTTCCTGAGCAAAGAAAAGAAGACAAGACGAGGATATTTAGGGCTCCATGGAGTCCTCCTTTAAAGTTCTTTTTTTTTTTTTTTACATGTTTAAATAGAGAATGTTAAACATTTTTTCTGCTTTGCAGGTTTGGAGTTTGCAGTTCTGGGTTTTGGGAAATGCATAGCAATGCCTAATGTATGTTTCTAAAGCAGTCTACAGTCTAGAATTGTGAAACATGTGTGGGGATAGGTACCCCAGTAGGTAGCATAGGTCAGATAGCTTTTTCCTAGAGGGCTAGGGGGATAGGCAGGCTGGTGGTCCTGATCCAGATAGGGATCATCAAAGCTGTCTGTTAGAGCATGCTTCAGGCAGTCTCTTGGAGCCACTGAAAAGTCCTGAGATAGTTTGTTAGGTGAAGCTGATGTTCCTTCAGTGAGCCTCTGTTCTCTGGTGCAACCTGCCTAGATTTCAGCCTAGGTAGAAGTGAGCCTGGCCACCTCACCCCGTAGGGCACCCAGAAGTTGGATGGCCTGCATTGCAGACCATAGCCTTGCTGTGGACAGCAAGCTTGTCTGGTTGGTAGTGCATGTAACCACCCAGTCCCCTGGGGTTACTAGAATCTCATCAGTGTTAGACAAGGAAGGTTCCTGGGCAGCCTGTAGGGAGCTGTTAAAAGCTCCTTACAACATGACATCATTGTTTGCTCAGCTAGCCTGAGGAGAGAATGGATTATGTCATTTAGAATTCTCACAGCATAAGCCACTGTGGAATCAGCTGCTTTGGAGCAGTTTAGAATGTTTATTCGGGAGTCAGAGTAGTCAGTCAGTCAGTAGTAGTTCAGTGTGGAGTGCTGAGTGAGCAGCAGTGCTCAGAGTGTGGAGGTGCCTGCCAGTCTGTTCTGAGACTGAGTGAAGGACCTCTGGTAGTTTCTCACCCTAGTGTGTGAGATCCAGCAATGCCAAAGGAAGTGGTGGATACCACTGCCAGCAGGACCCCAGTGGGTCATTCCACAGAGAAATGGTTCAGACTTCAGCTTCTGTGGATCCAAAGGGCTATCCCTTGAAGGTCCTGAAGAGTGTCAGCTGCCCAGAAAGAAAGAGTGATCTGTGTGAAGATTTGACAAACTACCTGTGAAGGGAAGAGGTGTTCCTTCCAGCATACATGTCTGTATCAAAGGGACAAACAAAACTGTGAGTACAGTTACATGAGACTATTTCTTAGGGAGTTGTCTGAGGTGTATGTGTCCAGAGGTAAGGCTAGAATACACCTGTCAGGGCCCCCTGTATCACCACAAAAATATGCTGAATGCAAAGTTTTAAAGTTGGGAGTCCTTTAGCAATTCAAGGGAATTGAAGGCTCATTTGGTGTAACCCTGAAGGAATGGCTGAGACCAGGGTGGGCAGACCCCATCTGAAACTTCAGTCAGGGTTAACTGGTTCATGGAAGGACACCAGGTTACCCTGGGCATGTTAGTAAAGTTCATCGCATTGGGAAGAAAGAATTTGAAATGTTTTTAAAATGTGTAGCAACCCCCACATAATAGACACTTAGGGAAAGAAAAGAGAAATGTTGAATTGAAGTGTGTGGAACCCCCCACAAGATATACGCTTTGGGAAGTAAATGTCTAAAGATCCCTAGACCAGAGGGATGGACAGTTCAATAGTTCGGTGTGGAAAAGAATGCACTAAATGCCCAAGACAAATGTTTCTGGAAAGAAAAGTGTGTTGCCCTGAAAAGTCAGTTCCAACCTGGGGGACCACCCTATTCTGTCTTTTCCATCTGTTGTCAGAATAAAGCCATACTGCACAATCCCATCTTCAGTAGTAGACAATCAATCTATGCCTCCAATGTAAACTTGTTATTGGGCCCCCTCAGAAGTTAGACCGAGCCTAGCCCTAGCACCTCTCTCCCAGAACTCAGAGTAAATATAAATGTTATTTTGTACCCTAACCCCCGACCTCTGAGACTGCCGAACCAGGTATTTGCCCCAGTGCTAGGGGTGATGCTTATTGTTTATGCCAGCTTGTGGCCTGTTGCCTTGTCTGTGGTGCAAGTTTAGGGGGTCCCAGTTGCCAGATGCTGCTCTAGGCCAGGGGACAGGTTGCAAATAAATAATAAGAGATTGTTCCACCTGCTGTCCGAACATGAAAATTATGTACTAACTGTACTTCTTGATCTTCTAGGAATATCTTCACAATTTATTCACACTAGTGGGTCTTAGCTGGAAGCACCAGGACTTAGTCAAAGCCAAAACTGTTCAGACAGCTGGCACTGTGGTAAGCAGCATGCATGCGTGGCACTTTGACCTAGTGGGAGCCAAAACTTTTCAGAGGGCTGGCACTGAGGTAAGCAGCTTGCATGTGTGGCATCGTGAGACAGCACATGTGGCAGTCTTTTTACATCAGCGACAGCCCCCAACACCTCAGTACCATTTTACCAAGGAGGTGCAGCATATGCTAACAAGTACCTATGCCCTTAACCTATGGGCAGAAGATAGCTCTGGTGGTCCATGTAAGAAGGGCCACGAAATCCAGTATCACAGTATCTTCACAACCCAAACTAGACATATAGGGATGAAGACCAACACAACCACACTGGAGTAAATCTGGGGGATGGTGGGCAGGCATGTGAATCAGTGCTGAAGATATTACTAGAAGTTCAAGAATTTATATTGACTATGTCATTTTTACATTTTCCAGAAGTCAATCTTCACCACTGATTCCCAGTAATGGGTCAGAGTTTCAAGGTCAGACAAAGTTATTTAGGCATGACCTTTTCGTGGAATCTCTCATGGAAAGGCCACCTTGATGAATAAAAGACAAGTCCTCTATTCTTGGGCTAAAAAAATGTAGTTGCTCATATGGGGGCCATACTGTTGACCAATACAGATGAGACCAAGACCCACTAACCAGTTAAATTTTTTCATTTTTATTCATAAGTAGCATACCAAAATGTTGTCTGTCTACATTTTGTAGTGCACCCACTACATCATCAGGACCTAATTATTTACCTATTTATTATCCTTCTGATTTTATTCTATCATAATTGTTTATTTAATACTGTTTTATTTATTGGTGTGTTGTTTTTATTTATTCTTTGGTTGTATTTCTAGTCTACGGTGCACAGAGCCCCAGGGATTGGGTGTTTTAAAATAAAATTTGCCTTGCTTTGCCTAAAGACATGCATACATTTATTCAGTAATACATATATAACATTGGGAATATTCTTCACAGCTTAACTGTTTTCAATTATTATTAAAAAACAGCATATCAAATATATACAATACACAGTATATTAAATCACAGTATTTAAAAACTCTGTGAGATCACTACATGGGTTAAGCTGTGTTTTAAACATGATTATTTTTATTTATAATTACTACTGTGTACATCCAATCTAATATTTTTATATCTCAAGTACATTTTGAAGCAAAACAATGTTATTCCCACCTTTTGGTAGAGTACTTAATATGCTGTACTCTTTTTGTTCAGATTATTCATGTTTGCCTAGCACAGATTAAAAAAATTATTTACCATAGTAATATTGTTTCTTCCAGGGGTTTATCCAATATTTATTTTATTTAAAATTTGTTAACCAGGTAAACAGCACTGGGCCAAGGTAGAAGGGATGCAGAGACATCCTGAGTCAGGTTATGTAGTGGAGGATGGGTGGGAGGTAAAGCAAACTAAAGGGCACCATGGAAGAAACAATATTACTATGGTGAGTAATTTTTTTCTTCTCACCACAAGGGTCCTTTAGTATGCATGACTACAGCAGACTACAAAGCAGTGAAAAGGAAAGGGAAAGGGGAACTTGTTTAACCAGGAGAGGCACACTAAGCTGAAGTTTGTTTCCAGGTGCGACCTGGGAGCACAAGGAAGTGAAGTGACTTGCACAGTATGCAAGTGGGGGCTATGGGATTCAAATCCAGGTCTCCACATTTGCAGCTCAGAGCCTTAAAACACTGTGCAATACTGCCTCCAGTGCAGTTGGGAGGCAGGTACAGAACCTACTTAGGAAAGAGGCTCTGCAGAACTGCTATGCCAAATCTAGTATCAGATCTGGACGGTATATCTAGACAGTAGTGCTTAGTGAAGGTGTGTACAGTCTACCATCTGGCCACTTTGCAGACATCAAGCAGGGGAACATCTCTTGAGGCTGCCACTGTGGCAGCCATACCCCTAGTGGAATGGGCCCTGAGGCACTGAGGGGGCTGTTTGCCAGCTTTACTGCAACAGAATTGAATGCAAGAGACTATCCAATGAGAAATAGTCCTCTTGGTGGCTATTTTTCCCATGCCCACCTCACCATAGGTGAAAAAAAGCTGAGTGTGAGAATCTCTGAGCTGCTTTGTATGTCCTTGCCTGAAAGCTGAATGGCAGACAGGTGCATGTCCAGGGAGTAGGCCAGAGACCAAATCTTCATGGCCTCCATACACAGTTTGGTGAACCTTGTGCCACCGTGTTTATTGATATATAGAACATAGCAGTGATGCTGTTTGTTCTGATCTAGACAGAGTGACTATTTAACTGTGGGTCGAAGGACTTGATCGCCAGGTACACACAGCCCTCAGCTCTAGAAGGTTGATGTGGAGCTGTGACTCTACAGGAGACCAGATCCCACTTATGGACACTGGTCCTCTAGATGATCTCCCCATCCTAGGAGGGAGGCATCCATGGTAAGAGTCCCGGAGGGCTGTCTTTGCTGAAAGGAGACCCCTTCTCTTAGGTTTACCATTTCCTTCCACCAGTCTAGAGCCTGTAGCAATGTTTTTGTGACTGGGACTAGCTTTGAGAGGGGAATTTTTCTTTTGGGACCAGTGAGCCCTTAGGGGTCTGCAACCTTTTCAGGATTGGGAGCCGCATGTCCTTGTTGGTATGACCAGTCTAATCACCAGAGAGCCATATAAGCGTATGCATAGCAGAGGTCCTTTGTAATGCATAGTTTAGCTTAAACTCATCCAACAATGCTATTCAAATAAAGCATATGTTAATCAACTGGAACACTGCACAAAGAAGTCACACTGGATAGCTTCCTCTCCAGAGCCTCCCTAGGAGAATCAGAAGAGTTTTAGCCATGGTTTGGTAGCTGAAACAGCAACTGGTTAGTAACTGAAAGTTAATTAAGCAATAAGGCATGACAAGGTGTGTGTTATTGTGTAATAACGTCACTCCTGGGGTGGGTTGAAGCACAAGGCGAAGCCGAGTGCTTCCACCACCCCAGGAGTGACATTATTACAGAATAACACACATCCTGAAGTGCCTTATTGCTATTGTACAATGGCTCATTGTGATACAAAATAAAAAAAAAAATTAAAAATGTTTTTAGTAGATTTTTTGAGAGTTTCTTAAGAGAAGAGGAAAAAAGCTAAAGGTGCTCAATGATGACAGCAAGCAAAGCTAATGCTTATCAATGACAGTGATGTTATACTGCAATATCATCATTGTCTCAGGCACACACAGACCAATCAGAATCTAGGATTCTTTCTTGCCATTGTATAATTCCTAATACATGCTTCAGGTAAATCTCTTGGAGCCACTGAAAGAGTCTGGCTCTGTTGGCCTCTGTTCTCTGGTGCAACCTTCCTGTGTCTCAGCATAGGTAGGGGTGAGTTTGGCCACTCCTACCACACATATTATTGGCATATATAGAATATTTGGTTGAGACATGCCCTGGAATTAGTATTTTTTGGAAATGTTTGCTGCAAATCACCTGAAACAGTCATTCACCCCTGCTGATGAAACCAAAAGCACCCCAGTCTTCTAGAAAGGCTATCTTCTCATCTCTGCTGTTTATCTTTATTGGGAGTGCCAGTTTATCATAAAATGTATGGCTGATTCACAGCATCAGTGCCACCTTAATATTGGCAAAGCTTTGTTTAATATGCTTAAAGGAACACTGTCAACTTACTTAAGCCTCAAAGTGTCCCTAGTTTATGATTGTTCATATTATATTAAGACTGTTTATGCAGCTGGTAGTTTGATTCGCATCCCCTTTTTCTTTAAAAAAGTGAAAAACTAACTGCCTACCATACTGGTGTTACCACACCAAAACATGTTTGTTTACATTTCTCGACCACATCACACTGCATCTTTTCTGTACTCAGGAACACACACAACACAATCTAGCCACTGATTATGCAGTAGAAGTAGACTATGATATCATGAGTGGCTGCACTGTTTGAGGGTGTTTCTAATGTTAAGGAACTGCGCACTAAGAGTAGTTCAGTGATATGAAGCAAAACAAAGCTGGGTATAGCTATACATTACCATACATTTCAGTTCTAATAAGCAATGAGGTAGATAAAACAACCAGCAGCATAAATGAATTTTGAGAAAGCAAGCAATCGTTAAATGTATATTTTTACCTAAAATAATACAAAAAAGGTTGACAATGTCCCTTTAATATTTCTTGCAGTTGTATGACCTTGCATGCCTTGACTCCGTCCTCCTTCCATCTCCACAGCCTTCTATTATGCCTAGAGAACAACTGCCTTTCTAATGATCTGAATGCTATATAGCATCCTGCTGTAACTGTGGTTGTACCTCTCACCCCACCTAGATCCCAATTGATGTGAGGCTATCACAATAAAGCACATAAAGTGCTCAGCACCTGTTATGAGATGGAGAAGGATGACAAAATAACTGGCTGGACCATCCTGTGTATCTGAGGATGAGTCCATCTGTTCCTCCCACTTGGGGCACTGATGTCTTAGTCAGGCAAGGGTGGCTGGGCATGGACATCTACCAGGTTAAAAACACATGGCACGTCTGGTGCCTCTGCATTCAGTGTTAAGTACTGCAAGCCCTGCTAACATCTGGCAACATTTCCTGAACTGCAAATCTCTGCCAACATGATGCCTCCCCTTTGGTTACCAGAGAGCATTTATGCAGTTGTGAGGCATCCAGAGATGATTGTCATTGAGTTTTTTGATGTGCAATACTCTGCAATACTCTGGGCTTTGGCACCAACCTTGCTCAGCACCTTAGTAAGCAGTAACACTAACTATGATGTCATCAGGCAGTTCTGCCGTGAACCTTTGAAAGTTTTCTCCCTCACATCCCACTGGCTGATGTCAATAATGCAAATGGTGTATCGATACTGGACTATAATATAGCGGATACTGCAGTGCCAATAGCCCCTCATAAGTAATTATACTTGACTTCCTCATATTGTCACAGCATCAAGAAAATTCTAATTCACGAAGAGGGTGTTGGATAACTGGAACAAACTCCTAGAGGAGGTGGTGGGAACAGGGGGATTCAAGGGAGCGTGGGATAGACACGAGGGTCTCTTGGATCTTGGGGGGGAGATGGTAGGAAATTGCAAAGTTCCAGCAGCTTGTTAGGCACACTGGACAGACTGGGTGGGCCTGGTGGTCCTTTTCTGCCTACACATTTCTATGTTTCTATCAAGGATATCAGTGTGTAATGTGATATTGCATATTCAGTGTGTGACCTCCACAGAAAATTCCAAAATACTTTATTGTGGAGCAAAGCAGCAGAAATACTGAAAAGCACAAAGTTGGACTTTTGAGAGTTAAGGAGCTGCAGAGCCGCATGAACACAGGCGAAGAGCCGCATGTGGCTCCTGAGCCTCACGTTGCAGACCTTTGCCTTAGGTGATACTGGATGTCCCTCATCTGAAATCTGGTGCCTGGGACCACAGCTGTCATAGAAGATGTGTGGCCTAGGAGTCTGAGGAAATGTCTGGCTGGTCTGGGCTGACCCAAGACACTGGAATTTGCCAATTCGAGGAAATTCTGTACCCTGTCCATGGGAAGTATGGCCTTGCCTTGCATGGTATCCAGTTGTGCTCCAATAAAATCTAGTACCTGAACTGGTTTGAAGTGGGACTTTTCTTTGTTGATAATGAACCCCAGGGACTCTATGGTGCTTATTGTCAGCCTGAGAGCTTCCCTGACTCTGACTGGAGGCTTGTCCACTACCAGCCAGTCATCCAAGTATGGGAAGACTGACACCTACTGTCTCCTTAAGTGAGCTGCCACAACTGCCAGGCACTTTGTAAAGACCCTGGAAGATGAGGTGAGACCATATGGTAGGGCTGCAAACTTGTAATGACCTGATGGCAGCCGGAATCTGAGGAACTTTCTGTGGGATGGCCTTATGGGGATATGGAAATAGGCTTCCTTGAAGTCCAGGGAGGCTAGCCAGTCTCCCTGCTGTAAGGAATGGATCAACAAAGTCAGGGTGACCATTTTGAATTGGGCTTCAGTAGATGTTTGTTCAGGTACCTTAAGTCCAGAATGGGTCGCCATTCCCCATTCTTCTTGTGTGTGAGCATGTATCTGGAATAAAGGCCTTTTTCCCACTGGGGGAAGGGGACTCTTTCTACTGTCTTTGCAGCCAGAAGTGCATTCACCTCTAGCTCCACCAACAGTTTTTCTGTTGGGGTTAGAGGTTTGCAAAGTTTGGTTCCCTTTAGGAAAGGAAACTTTTTGAACAGCAGAGTAAGTCTCTTACCACCACCTCTAGCACCCATTTGTCTGTGGTTATGAGGTACCATTGGTGGAGGTAGTGGGACAGCCTGCCTCCTACAGGGAGAGGGGAGGCATCATGGACATTGCAGTCAGGAGGTTTGCTTGGACTGGGTGCTGGGAGAAGGTGAGGAGTTGGACCTTCTTTGGGCTCTCCTACCCCTTCCTCTGAAACAGTCTCTCATCTGAGAGTAGTCTAGGGGCATAGGCATAGGGTAGAAATCCCTAGGGTAATAGCCCCTGCCTCTTTTCCCCCTGCTCTGGGACCTTTGGTAATTAGAGGCCTTTACTTTAGCAGTATTGCTTTGATTGGTGGTTTTATATTCTTCTACCTTTTTCATATATGCTTTGGTTTTATCCTTAAAAAGAGAATAATTCTCACTGGAGAAATCCATAGTCTTGGTCTGAGTGTCCTGTGAAAGATTAGTGGTCCTCAACCAGGCATAACGCCTCAGGGAAATGGTCTGTGCCATAGCCCTAGAGGCAGTGTCATTAGTGTCCACAGCCATATGGAACTGGTATTTGGTAGCCTCTAAGGCTGTCTTTATAGTTTCTGTAAGGTCTAGAGCCATTCTGTCAGGGGCTTGCTGGCTTATGGCAAGCACAGAATTCCAAAGGGCTTTCTGATATTGAGCTGAATATTCCATATAGCTAGAAAGGTGAAGCAGCAAAGAGGCTGTGGTGTAAGATTTCTTGCACACTGACTCCAGCTTTCTTGACTCCTTTTCAGGAGGCTGAGAAGAAAGTGGCACTTTAGCTTTGTCACAAGCTGTAGCCTGTACCACTCCTTCATGGTCTGGGTGCATATAAAGGAAATCTTCGTTAGATTTGTCTAACTGGTATTTCTTTTCAATTTTTTTTATCTACTCCAGGCACAGAAGTAGGATTTTGAAGTAGTTTAAAAGTTGCCTTGCAAAGGGATTTATGGATGGGTAGAAGCAATTTTCTAGTAGGAGGGAGTCCCATTATATACAGATTTTTTTATTTTATTTAAACATTTGATAATTGGGAAAAGAACACTGAGCCGAGTCTCATTTCCAGGTGCGACCTGAGGATAGTCTGCATCCTTCTTTTGTTCAGTGGTCTTCTGGATAGTAATGTCCAGGGTGTCCACCGTAGGCTGCACAAATGTAAAATGAGAAGAAAAATCCTTCTGGCCATTAGAGGAATTGCCAAACTCTTGGTCAGGGGACACATCTGGTTCAGTAGGTTCACCCTCTGGTTCATCATCATCACCATCACAAGAATAAAAGCCCAGGGAGAAACCAGGGTCTGAGAAATGTGTAACATTGGGGTCAGCCACAGCATTAAATAGGCCATCCATGTTTTGCAAAGTCTGATATATTTGCCAAGCCTTAGCCATTTCTTCAGCTGATGGTGTCTCTTTTTGTGTCACTGGCATCTCCCTTTGCTTTTCAGCAGCAGGGGCAGTGATATGTTTTTCTTTCTGCTTCTTTTTAGCAGGCATTGAATTTTGGCTTAGTCATTATTATGTTTATCAGTCTTATTCTCAAGAGGAGCCTTAGAGGACCTATCTCTAGACTTATGTTGTGAAGAAGACCCCTCTTCAGCACGTTTGTTAGAGAGGGAGGCAGACTGGGATACCATTATTTCTAATCTTTTTGCTCTTTTTTTTGTAGTTTTTGCACAAAATTTAGAGCAAATCTCATAGAAATCATATGGACCTAAACAAGTTAAACAAAGGTCGTGGGTATCTGCCTTAGTCATTATTTTACGGCACTTTAAACAATTTTTAAAACTTGTTGGTCCCGTTCTTTTTTTGGGTCTTTCTGATATGCCAGTTTGTCAGAAAACTCTGTAAAAATATGGTTTCCCAAAGGAAAATGAAGCAAAAATAGTCAGTTCCCTGAGGAAATGGAACCTCGATTAAAACGGTTAAAACGGTTTCTCTAGAGAGAAAATGCGTTTTCTTAAGTAAAAACACGGTTCTTATAAAGAAAAAGGAACCACTGATGTTTAAAAGTATTTTAAAGTGCAACTGTGGATTTTTCCTCACAGACACAATAAACTTTACCTCAGAAAAAGAGCGGGAACTGCAACAGGAACCATTATGCAACAGTGAATCCGCGGTTCCTGAAAAAAACAGAAAATATATCAAAAATACCTCTAAAAATAACTAAAGACAGCACAAAAACAAGAAAACAATCACTTCTAAAGAAATAAACCTTCTTTAAGCGAAGTGAAGAGAGAACGCTCCGGGGAAGTGTTGCTTAGTCAGCGGAGAAATAATTCTGGTGCTCTCTAGGCTGACTGCTGGCAGCACACCCTCTGGCTCTCTCCTCATTGATCAATTTCTTCAACTCATTATGATTGACCACCTCTGAGGCAGCTGAACCCAGCTGGCACTCTGCTATAGTCAAGCATACTAAAGTTCCATGCTCTCGGCGCATATGCAGTGAAAGCCCGATCACCAGCAAGGGTGCGGGTTTTTGGCACCAGGCGGTCATGTGTCTCCCTTGATCTTAATTGGTAGGTTGGGGTTCCATGTTTAGGGGTAGGGTGAGGGCAGAGGGAGTAGCCATTCTGACGATGTTGTCGATGAAGTTGCTGAGGACAACGGTGCAGTGTTTTTCCAGGGGGAGCCACTCCAGGTGCGTATCGAGATCACAGCGGTGCATGAGGCAAGGGGTCGAGAGCGCAAAGCGTCAGATATTGTTATAAGCTGAGTCCCATTTTGTGAGACTAGATTTAGGGACGGGGCAAAGGATACAAGTCCATAACAGAGCGTTGGTAGGAGGACCCCCCTGGCTAAGGCCAGTCGTGCAGCCAGGGTGAGGCAGCTTTTTGCTTGATTAGCAAATCCGAGCTTGCCATTTTTTGCCTTACAAATGTTCTGAATATGCAGGGTAAGATCCAGTAGTGGGTCAAGGGTGATGCCCAGGTACTTGATTGAATCCACTGTCTGCAGGAGGGAGCCATCTACCCTATGGATCTTTAGTGGAGCAGGACAGGATTTTATTTTGACCAAAGAGCCAAAGAGCATGGCTTGGGTCTTTCTTAGATTGATGGTCAGCTTATGGTCCTTTAACCAGGTCTAAATAAGCATGAAGTGTGAGTTAAGCTAGGAGTTTATGGTAGCCATTCCAGGGGAATGAGCCAGGATGATGAGGTCATCGGCGTAAAGTGTTGTATGCATGTGGGCAGTGACAGAGGGCAGTTTATAAATGAAAAAGGAGAACAAAATGGGTCCAAGGATGGATCCTTGGGGGACCCCATAGTTAACTGAAGAGGGGTTAGAGAGGGTACGATTAAAGTTAATGTATTGCTACCTGCTAGAGAGGTAGTTTGAGAACCAGGCAAGGGCAGGGGAGGAGAATGCAAGGGACTGAAGAGTGGAGATGAGGAGGGGGTGGTCAACCCGATAAAATGCCTTCGAGAGATCCACAAAGATGGTTCCAGTAAGACTGCCTTGATCAGCAGCTGTCCTGATCTTGGAGGTTACCACGGCAAGAGCTGTAGATGTGCTGTGCCCTTTTCTAAAGCCGTGTTGTGTGGGGGAGAGAAGGTTGTAAATCTGAATGTAATGTGAGAGCTGAGAGGCAACTACATTTTCCAGAAGCTTGCATATCACAGACAAAATAGCAATGGGTCAGTAGTTCTGGATATCTTTGGGGTTGCCTTGTTTGAAGACAGGGACAACCTTGGCCACTTTCCATATGTCAGGGATGACCCCTGAGATAAGAGAGGTGTTGAAGATATGCATGACAGACCTTGCCAGGAGGGTGGCCCCCAGCATGAACAGTTTTGGTTCAAGTCTGTCGTGTCCTGTCCCACTATGGGGGGAGAGACCAGCAAGGAGCTTCCAGGTCTCCTTTACCGAGACCCGTGTTAGGTACAAGGGAGGTCGGGGGGGTGTCCATTCAGGGAGGGAGCAGGAGACTTAGGGGCAGGGGGCTGGGAAATGGGAGCAGACAGGTTGGAGAACTGGGAGTTAAAGGAGTTAGCAATAGTGAGGGAGGTTATTGCAACTGACCTTGCCGAAGAGCATATCGGTGACCTGAACTCTAGCAGACTAACTGTGTTTTTAATGTTTTGCCAGAAACTCCTCGGATTACTGGCACAGCATAGCAGGGCTGATTGGCAGAACTCGTTCTTGGCCAAGTAGATGGCTCTTTTACATATGTTTCTGAGCTGCCAATATTCTAAGAGATCATTATTGTTATGGGAGGCCTTGTATCTCTCCCAGCGTTTGTCCCTGCACTTCATGAGGGAGAATAGGCTGCCGTGAAGTCATTTAGTGACAGTGCCCCTTATCCTCCTCCTAGTGAGGGGGGCATGTTTGTTTTGCAAGGGGACAAACCTCACTATGAAATGGTCCAGAGCTCAGGCAGGGTCATTTGTTGCTATGACCTGTGACCTGTCAGTTTCCTGTAGGTCTGCAAGGTAGTCGTTAAGGTTAAATTTTGAATAGTTCCTCAACTGGATCACTTTACTGGGGATTTTGGGTGAGGAGATGCCCCAAATGCAGTAGGTAGGAGAGTGATCCAAGATGACATCAGGGAGAATACCTGAGGATACTATTCTGTCTGGTCTATTGCTCAGAACCCAGTCGATTAGGGATCCTTTATCCTCCCAAGAAGAACGACTTGTGGGTTCCGTTATGTATTGGCTGATGGCGAGGCTCGTATTGCTTGGACTTGGGCCCCATCCAATTAAGATTAAAGTCACCCAAGACTAGTACCTAATTTGAGCCAGCGCTGTCCCTAATGCTGTCAAGAAGTGAGGAAAGTCCTAGCACATCACCCTTTGGAGGGTTGTAGGCACGTACCAGATGCAGTTTTTGAGTATGACCAAGCAGGAGAAGGGCATGCAGGAACTCACACACTGGGTATGTAGGTGGTGCATGATCTATAATGGACACATTCAGATGCACCTTGTAATAGAGGAGCACCCTTCCCCCATGCTTATTCCCTGCCCTGTCATGTCTGATATGACTGTAGCCCAGAAGGGTACACAAGGAGTCAGGGATGTGAGGCTTCAGCCAAGTTTCAGAAATCCCCAAAATATCTGGGTTGTAATGTGCTACCCAGGCGGTGAGTTCTGCTATGTTATGTAGGATACTCTGAACATTCAGGTGGACAATTTTTAAACCTTTGGCAGATAGCCAGGTGGGGTGGGACTTGACAGTGGGCCAGTTGGCTTGTGGTCCAATGAGTATGGCCACGTCCCCAGCAGGAATTGGGAGGGCCATGGTGTCAGTACTGAGTGCAGCAGATATCAGCGTGATACAGGGTGAGAGAAATTCCAAGGGAAGAGTGCAGCAGCCAGGGGAAGGCAGGAGATAATGCCATGCAGGTTTAGAGAAGGCACTCTGCAGGCTCCAACGTACTAGCAATAGTGCATTTTTCAAACTCCCTGAGGCAGCAGAACAGTAGTGTTAATAAAGGACAGTAATCAGGGGAGCACCTAGGGGACTGCTATAACTGCAGCCTTGCGAAGGAGTAGTTGGTAGGCAGCTATAGAAATAGGGTGGGAGGAGACCACTAGTGGTGAGACAGATAAGCTGCTTATGGGAGAAAGGGCTGATAGGTTATATCACTTCCATTGACACAGCCTATATAACACTCCGCTCACCCTAGGGTGGTGGCAGGGTAGTGGGGCAGCTGGCTGGAGCACGGCGGGGCCCCTGGCAGTGCTCTGAGGTGGATTTCAGCAGGCCTGTGACTCGCCTTTGGCTGCGCTCCCAGGACACAATACAAATGCGAACGGCAGAAGATAACAGTGGCCGACTTTGGCTGTGGTGTGCCTGTTGCATGGGAGGATCCATGGTTGCCAATGGAGTGCCAGTTTGCATGGGGTTGTTAGCACCAGAATAAAGATACAAATGCTGTTAGCCCATTACAGATCACTGGTGAGACGTACTAGTATTATTGTGTGCAATTCTGGAAGCCGGATATCATATAGTACACAGACAGTGTTGAGGCTTTGCAGAAGAGACAGAAACTAAATGGTTGGGTGTATGACTCATATATTCCGTAAGAACAAATTAAAGACATAAATATGCAAAACACAGACAATATGACACAAACAGAAGTGAATATGAAAGAGACATAAAATTACACAAGTGAATGGGTAATAATCAGGAGTAAATTATTTTACAGAAAGCAAAAATCATACTAAGGATCATACTATGGTGGCAAGGAGCTAGAAGGCGAAATGCCCTTGGATGCCCCTATACAGTTTAGCTACCGTAGTATAGTGCTTTAATTTGCCCCTGATAATATGTGTGTATGTTGCTCATTAAAAGAGGAACATGCTGTGAGCCTAATTGGGCTTAGATTCTTGCACTGCTGCTGGTGGGGTACAACAAAAGTGATGAGGTTCAAGAGTGCAGGTGAAAGATACAAGATGAAAGAGCATACAATAGCTGGAGCGATCTGCTATAGCAACTAGAAGGGGGACAGGATCAGATCTACAGTACAGTAGCTTCTTGTTTTACATTGTTTTACATTGTTTTCATGGATTCTACTTGGTAGAATGTTGTTTCTTTTCTTTCTTACTACTAAGGGGCTAGCAGGGTATTGTTTGGGGCTGTTGTAATTTTGAAATCTGTTTTGGTAGCTATAAGTGGGCTCATTTGTTTGGTTCACTGTGTGGCAGGCTGCATTTGTAGAGGCCTATTTCTTCTGTTTTAAACATAATTGGTGTAATTTAACTGGGTCTGTTTCTTTGAATTGGAGACCTATATCTTCTAATTCCAAGCCTATTTTGATATGTTGTTGGTGAAGCTGTTTGAATTGGTGTCCTGTTTCTTTGGGTAGCAAACCTATTTTGGGGGCTTTGAGTAGAATTGGGATTCATTGTTGCTGGCTTCACTAGCTGCAAAGTTTGAGTGCACAGTGAGGGAAGGGTGCTAATTGTCTGGCCAAGTCTCAGTCAGTAGGGAGACAGAGCTGAATCAGGTGTGGAGTCAGTGCTTTGGCTGCTCAGAAGGAACTAGAAGGGAGACAGGATCAGATCTACAGTACAGTAGCTTCTTGTTTTACATTGGTTTCATGGATTCTACTTGGTAGAATGTTGTTTCTTTTCTTTCTTACTACTAAGGGGCTAGCAGGGTATTGTTTGGGGCTGTTGTAATTTTGAAACCTGTTTTGGTAGCTATAAGTGGGCTCATTGGTTTGGTTCACTGTGTGGCAGGCTGCATTTGTAGAGGCCTATTTCTTCTGTTTTAAACATAATTGGTGTAATTTAACTGGGTCTGTTTCTTTGAATTGGAGACCTATATCTTCTAATTCCAAGCCTATTTTGATGTGTTGTTGGCGAAGCTGTTTGAATTGGTGTCCTGTTTCTTTGGGTAGCAAACCTATTTTGGGGGCTTTGAGTAGAACTGGGATTCATTGTTACTGGCTTCACTAGCCGCAAAGTTTGAGTGCACAGTGGGGAAAGGGTGCTAATAGTCTGACCAGAGGCCTCAGCTACCTGATTGTTTCTGGAAGACTTGCTGGTCCCACCCACCCAAACCCCTCACCCCACCAACCCCTGGTCCATTATTTCTTTATACTAGGGGTTCTAACATCACTCCTCAAACAGGCAAAGGATATGCACCTGTCATAGCAGAAGCAGACATCCAGGAAAGGAACAGCAGCAAGTGAAGAGGTGACTGCTCTCTCAGTGGAAGGAAGTAAATGCAAATCTAGGAGCTTTATTATTACTTCTTCCATTGATATTGCATTGGGAAAAGGAGGAGTAGGAGTTTGAAGAAGGTTGTGCAATGGCTACTTAAAGTCTCTTTTTGAGTGTGGATAGGAAGGATAGGAATATAAAAAGCAGTTGCTCAATATATCTAAACATGTTCAACAAAGGGAGTAAGGGAATAAAGAAAATGTTTGCACTGATAGAGGGGGAGAGGGAGACTTGGGGAGTGTTTGTATCCTGCATCTGGAAGGGTGGGGGGTCGCTGGTGGGCAAATGACAGCAATGGGTAGGGTGGTAGGCTGCAACAACTGCGGTGCACCAATCTTTCTAAAAATTGCCTGGAGTGTGGGAGGATGTTTAGTGTGCAACCACACAGAGAAACTTAGAAGGAGATCGAGGTCTGCAGGAGGAACTAAGACAGGCAAGGGCAGATTGGGGCAGGGGTTTAGCCTAATACTGGAGGGAGGAAGAAGGGGAGATGAGGAGGGCGATTTAAGCCAACAGTGGTGAGGAGAGGGTCAGAAGAAGGAAGCAGAGACAAAGGGTCCCAGGCCAGGAAGAACGATTGCCGGAAACCAGGTCAGGAGACAAAAGTCAGATGGAAGGAGGAGATAGGGACTTGTGAGGGGAGGCGAAGAAGTGGTAAAAGTCATGGAGTGGAAAGGAGAGAACAGGCTACTATGAAGAGAGAGGGAGCGGGCATTTGTGAAGGGTCTTCAGAAAACAGCTCTGCACTGCTAGAGAGGAAGAAAGTGGAGGAGGGAAATGATGAAATTAGAGGAGTAATTGATAAATGCCTGGACCAAACTGGAGCGGGGTTGGGGGAGTTCTGCTGGGAGAACTGCAACATGGGTAAAAGGGGGAAATAATGTGCAGGAGGAAGAAGAGGAGCTGGAAATGAGAGGGGGAGATGAATGGAAGCAAGCAGGGAGTAAGAGAGGTGGAACCTTAGTGCTGGGGGACTCAATACTAAGAGGAGTTAGGTGGGGTAGCAAGGGGGAGAGGCATAGTCGCATTTGGGTGGAGGCCATGCCAGGAATGACAGTGGAAAGGGTGGGACAGTCTGTTCTGAAATATGCTAGAAGGGGTAGGGACAAGCCTCATTTAATTATACATCTTGGGATAAATGACCTGGCTGACAAGACAGTAGATATAGTCCAGAGGAGGTTTGAGGAACTAGCACAATTATGTGAGGGGGTAGGAAGATCGGTAACTTTTTCCGAGATACTTCCGGTGCCAAAGGCAAGCACAACAAGAAAGCTGAGAATAGAGGAATTTAACGGATGGCTAAGAACCTGGTGTTGTGCTAAAGGGTATGGGCTGTTGGGGGGTGGGGAGGGACCTGGGAGGACAGTAGTCTCTATGCCAAGGACAGACTACACTTGAGTGAGGAGGGAAAGAAAGTGTTGAAACAGAGGATGGAAGAGTATATAGAGGAAGTTGGGAATTTAAACTAGGAGTGGGGGTGGCAGTTGAGGAAGAGATATGCAGAGACCACAGGTTGGGAAATCATATGAGCTTACCCCCCATAGTGACAAAGGACAAATGGCAAGTACTATTGGTGATGCTAGGAAAGGAGGGCAGGATGGGAGGGGGGTCAAAGGGTGGAAGGTGGTTACCCTTAATGCCAGGAGCCTTGGGAGGAAAACTGCAGAGTTACAGGTTCTCATGGCAGAGGGAGAGGTGGACATTGCAGCCATCACGGAAACATGGGCCACCCAATATAATGACTGGGACCTGTCTGTACCAGGGTACAGGTTAGTTTGTAGGGACAGGGTGAGTGGGAAAGGAGGGGGGTGGCACTATATGTAAAGGAAGGACTGAAGTGTGTAAGGGAGGAAGGGGAGGAGGGTAGTACGGAGTCACTTTGGGTGCAAATCTAGGATTCCAAGAATAGGATTCTTAGAATGGGAGTGATGTACAGGCCACCATCTCAGATGGAGGAGTTAGACAGGGAACTAGCGGGACAGATCAGGAGGACCTGCAAGAAGGGTAGTGTGGTGGATTGTGGGGACTTCAACATGCCAGGAGTGGACTGGAGCACCCCAACAACCAGGAACAGAAGGGAGCAGGTACTGGCTGATCCTTCCAGACAGCTTCCTGCTGCAAATGGTCAGTGAACCAACCAGGTTAGGGAATACCCTTGACCTTGTGCTGGCAAATGGGGACTTTGTGAGAGAACTTACAGTGGAGGAACCGCTGTCAGGGAGTGACCACCACTCAGTATGGCTCACATTGGATATGGGCAAGGAAGGAGTGGAATCTGGCACAAGAGTGCTGGACTTCAGGAGGGCCGACTTTGGGAGGATGGGGGAGTGGTAAAGGGTACCTGGCCAGAATTCAGTCTAGTATGGATACTAACCAGAGGTGGGAGCTCATAAGCTGGGGATAGTGGAGGCAACAAAACCTGCTGCAAAGCCCAGAGCAAGAAGGCTAGGGCTAAGAAACCGAGCTGGTTGAGCAAGGAGGTCATGGAAAAGATAAGGAGGAAAAGAGCTGCCTTTAGGAAGTACAAGAAAACAGGGAGGGGGAGGACAGAGAGGAGTACTTGAGAGAATTGAAGGAGGTGACAAGGGCAGTAAGGGGAGCCAAAGCATCTACGGAACTCAGGCTGGCACAAGGCATTAAGAAGGGGGAGAAGGACTTCTTTAAGTACATCAGGGAGAAAAGGAGCTGTAAGGACCACATAGTAAGGATTAGGAAGGAGGGGGTTGGGTGGAAGCTGGCAGTCGATAAGGCGGAAGCACTAAATGAGTACTTCTGCTCAGTATTTACTAAAGAGAAGAGGGGGGTGACACCCAAGGTGGGAGAAATGGCAGACGCGGGGGGGGTGGTGACAGATGGGGAAATCATGGAGGGCAGAGTTCGAGAGGGTTTGAAGGCACTGAGGGTGGACAAGGCACCAGGCCCAGATGGCATCCACCCCAGGGTACTGAAGGAGCTGGCAGAGGTCCTTGCAGGACCTTGGCAGACCTATTTAATGCCTCACTACATTCTGGGTGTGTACCTCAGGACTGGAAGATGGCTCATGTGGTGTCCTCCACCAAGAGTGGCCCAAGGATGAACCCGGGAAACTACAGACCAGTAAGCCTCACATCCATCGTGGGTAAGCTAATGGAGACTATCCTGAAGGAGATGCTGGTGTGGCCTCCTAGAGGCCAAGGACTACAGGACAGCAGACAGCATGGCTTCATATGTAGCAGATCCTGCCAAACCAACCTGGTCGTAGTTCTATGACTGGGTAGCTAGGCAACTGGACAGGGCCATGCAGTGGATGTCCTGTATCTGGACTTCAGTAGGGCATTCGACTCAGTGCCACATGGAAGGCTGGGAAGGAAGTTAGTAGGCACAGGCGGGTGCACAGCTGGTGAGATGGGTGAGAAACTGGCTGCAGGGAAGGCAACAGAGGGTGGTGGTGGGCGTTGAGCTCTCATACCCAAGAGGCAGTGCTGGCGGTGTTCCACAGGGCTCAGGGTTGGGACCAGTGTTGTTTGGGATATTCATTGCAGACATATCATGGGACATCAAGAGCAAAGATCAGTCTGTTTGCTTGATGATACCAAGGTTGGCGGCGGTGGTGTATGACCAGGGGATGGCAGGGGTTGCAGGATGATCTGGCAAAGCTTGAAACCTGGTCAGACACCTGACAACTGGGGTTTAATGCCAAAAAGTGCAAGGTGCTGCATTTTGGGGATGAAGAACCCAGGAGGAGTTACCAGCTAGGGGGTGCAGCTAGCCCAGACAGAGGAGAAGAAGGATCTGGGTGTGCTCATTACAGGGTCAATGAACAACTCGGCTCAATTGGGAAGAGCAGCTGCAAGGCCAACAAAATGCTGGGTTGTATTGCAAGAGGTATATCATCGAGGAGGGAGGAGGTGATTCTGCCACTGTATAGGTCATTAGTTAGACCACACCTGGAGTACTGCATGCAGTACTGGCGTCCGTATCTGAAGAGGGACATTAAGTTACTGGAGGGGGTGCAGGCGCGGGGCGTCAAGATGATCAAGGGTTGGGGACTTATCATACGAGAGGAGGTTGAAGGAGTTGAACATGTACTCACTGGAGGAGAGGAGAGACAGGGTGACATGATTGAAACCTTTAAATACATGAAAGGAATAAACAAAACCAGGTACAGAGGGCTGTTCAAAGTAAGGGAGGGAGGGCCACCAGGGGCCATGATATGAGACTGGAGCGAGGAAGGTTCAGGAGAGATGAGGGAGACACTTTTTACAGAGAGGGTGGTGGCTGGGTGGAATGCGTTACCTGCAGAAGTGGTATGCAGTAGAACAGTGGACTGCTTCAAACGAGGATGGGACAGGACAAGGGGAGGGTTATTGAAGGGAAGGTGGAAGGAAGGGAGGGAGGGAGGGGCAGCTGCAGGATAGGTGCTAGCTGCACATTCTGAGCAGACTTATAGACCTCTAGGCCTTATCTGCTGGCAAATTTCGTATGTTCGTATGATGCAAAAAAGTGAAAGCAATGATTAGACAGTATGGATTTATTGTCCAACACACCAACAGCAGTACAATACATTTCAGACTGCACATTTACCAGAAAAATAAAAAGGAAAAGACTGAATCACATTTACCAACTAGTGCAACAGATAAGTTCCTTTGACCACCACACTGTGAAAATACATTTGCATGAATTGGTAAATGTGCTGTATTGTGGTCAGTCATTATCTACTGTGTTACAGGGCAGTAAAACAAGATACTATCAGCATAAGTCCGAGTTCCAGCACAGCCTCTTTTAAAGGAAAATAGGAAGTACAACTTTGAAAATGTTGTGATTGTGACTCAGATCGATATTATGGCATCAGAATCACTTTAGGACCAAATTAAATTGGCATCTTTGTTGCGCAGAACAGGAACAGGTTAACGCCTATAGAAATGTGTACACCTTTTGACATTAACATCCTGCTATTTTAAAATGTTTCTGTAGAATATGTGAATAACCCAAACTAAAGTAATGAAGAGCACAGATGTGAAGATAAATGATGCATCATATTATACAAATACTACAGAACTAGCCTTGTGGTGTGGTGGTGAGGGTGGCTAGCTTCAGTGCAGCAGGTACAGGGCTGGGGACCGGGGAAAGTTTGACTGCTGCCATTGTGTTTTAAGGGGGGGCGGCTCAGAGGTAATTTAAGGAGTATTTTCACAGAGAGTTGTGGATGCATGGAACGGCCTTCCAGAGGAGGTTGTGGAGTCAAAATCAGTGGTGGAATTCAAGCATGCATGGGACAGTCATAAGGCAATTCTGGGGGGTGGGGGTAAGAAGAAGTAGGCTGCTGGTTAACTAGGAACTGCAGCTTATCCAGTAGGTAGGGAAATGGGCAAACTGGGTGGGCCAAGCGGTCCTTATCTGCTGTCAAATTCTATGTTTCTATGTTTTTGATGCTATGAGTGGAGTGTGGGGGCAGAAAATAAAAAGATACTGCATACTTAAAATAGTGATATAGGAGCAGAGGCAGTGACAATCTACTGTATAAATGTGTAGTTTTTGCACACCCAATCATGGCTTGACAAGTGATTGCAGATGGGCATGATAGGCTCCTAGTGCAGCTGATTGTAATTTAGGAAAATAGGAAAAACAGAATACTAAACGAAAAACAAAAAATATAAAATAATGTGCAGGAGGGATCACTTATCAGTTGGTGCCATGGATCAGTGTCCCATAGGGCAGTAAGGTGATTCACAAAAGATATGAGCTTCATTACATACAGTGCATACATACTTCATACATGTGAGGCTAACAGTGCTCAACATGTATTAAATCATGAAATGCCAGTCAAATTAGTCTGTCACCATCTATAAACAGATTGTTTAGAAGAGACAGTGTCAGCAATTGAATGGCACTCTCAATATCCATTTGACAAGTAAACAAGCATTAGGGGTGCAATTGAATCAACTGATCACAGGTTAAAAAAAAATACAATGAAAGAAGACAAAAAATAAATGTCCAATATGCCAGATTTAAAAAGTCAATGAATCAACACTCATCACTGTACTGTGTCAAACTTGGATGACAGACAATATTTTAAACTGAGCATCACTCTGTATGGTGAAACCGGAAACTTTTTAATTGTTTCCACGAGTGCAGTTGTTGGGGGTAGCAACTGAATCAACTGATCATAGGTTAAAACTAGCATTACTAGCAAGAACTAAAAGAGAGAGACAATGTGGGGAAAAATGCAGACCAGTGTCTGAGGGAGAAAACACATTTGTCATTATCATTTACTGCCTCCAATCTCAGACACGCACTTGATGACCAGATCTCACTGAAATTAGACACTAGAGACTCGTACAACCAGACATAAAGCTGCTGTGTAACGAAATATGTTAGACCCTCTCACAGATGTTGTCTAACATTTCTACTCTTTGACTTCTTCTGCAGTCTAAAAAATCACTTAATTGTAGGTTGCCTTATCACTTTACCAACAACAAAGAAGTGGCACCTCGTGAGTATGTGTACGGTTGTCAAACATCCTGTGAACCCCCCAAGACATACTGCTACAATGCTTTCTGATCGTCCTGTAACTGAAATGCATTAGTATATCCCAGTTACAGTAGTAAACCAGACATTTTTTAGATGATAAAAAATACTAGAATATAGCAGCAAAATGGCATGAAACATAAACAATATACCAAATGTTTGCCCATGATATTTGCCCAATGGAAAGAAAGGGACTATAGATTTGTTGTAACCAGATAATAAGTGTGAACTTAAGTGAACACTTGACTTAGTGAATGTTAAACACTCTGAATATGTTCCTGTCTAATGAAATATTTTACATGTGCATACCTGGTTTTCCTCTGCTTAAATATATTAAAACTATGTAATAAAATAAAGTCATTGTGTTTGGAGTCCAGTCATTTGTAGTAGCTGGACATCAAATGTCATGGCAGTTCTAGGGGGATATAGTGCTAAGGGGATGACAAGGACATTCTGTCACAAGGCACTACATAAAATATGAATGTGACCATTCCTCAGACTGGTTTGTCCTTTACTGCATGATACAACTAGGGAAATACACTGTGACAGTATGACTACAAGTATTGCTCTTTTTACTGTTGGAGGCAAGGGGTAGTGTCACCATAAAAATGGATGCAATACATGTAAATATTACTGTGATGCCTTAGCATGTTGCTATATACTGTAGTAGGAAAACTTAGTATAGTCAGTGACAATTCATTCTCGTTGCAGTGTGTAGCTGCTGCACGAGTTCCACAGAAAATGATCTGACTGTACTTTGTAGAAGCTGTTCCTCTAGCATTACTGTACATTAAAGTACTTGTTCTATCTTACCTAAGCTTCCATTCCAACAAACTAACATGAATGTTGCCTTGCAGCCTATGATATGCACAAGTGCATGTGTGTCTGTGTTATAAGTGTCTGTTATTAGCCCTATAACCACTAAATAGTGACAACAATGTACTACCGTCTTTGTTTGTGTAGCATCTTAACTGTAAATTCTTTACAGGATTATGCAGATACTGAAACAGCATCAACAGTATATTAACAAGCATTTGTCAATGCCGAATGTTTGCTTGCTGGCATTGGCAGTGGTAGTGTAGAAGTTACAGAGCTGCGTAATAGGAATGGCAGTGAAGTACTGAACTGAAGCCAACCCCATCACCACCCTGCAGAGAGTGACGGGCATTGGGGTGTGCGTTTGGGCCGTCAGGGCATAATGGCCACGCCATTTCACCACACCCCACCCTGCAGACACTGACAAGTGTCACGGTGTTCAATGGGGTCTTTGTCCCTTATGCGCACCCCATTTCATTAGGAAATACGGTGAGATGGGTGCGATATAGGAGAATGGGGTGAACTTTGGGGCCGAAGAGTCCAAGGCATACCTCGATGCCTCTCACTGACTGCAGGGTGTGGAATGGTATGAGCCTCACAGGCAAGAATCCCAAGTCACACCCCTGATGCCTGTCATTCTCTACAGGGTTGGGCGTTATGGTTGGAAACCCTAATACCTCAGGCATTCGTTGGTATTTTCACTCCAAATTTTCAACATGTTTTTTTTGTGACCCCACCTCATGAACAGGGGGAATATCAGTTTGTTAGCGAAGCTGCTTATGTACAGTGACTATGGCATTTAGCACCACAGGTGCAAAAACATTCAAACAGGATGTAAAAATGACAGCTGTACTGTTCATGGAGGAGTGTAAAAATAGCAATGTTGCAAATCTGTAGTAAAAAATATAAAAAAATGGTGATATCCACGCGTACATAGAAAATGTGCAGCGCACACCGTAATAAAATTAGGTTGGGATTTTTACAGCAGATTGTCAACTCAGGCATTTTGGTGCCTCCGATCATGAACAGTGTCACTGTGATTTTCTTTATCTGTGCGAACAATGATTTCTCCAGCGACCACGCATCTCTCGCGCTGAAAGTGTGAAACACACTTCAGCCATGTTATGAAAAAAATGACAGCTGTACTGTTCATAAGGAAGTGTGGAAAATGCCACTGGTGAAAATCTGGACTGAAAATATTACAAAGTCATGAACTTACGAGGGTGCGTGGAAACTGCGCAATGCTCACTCGTAACACAGTCATTTTATGGACTTTTCTCACCAAATTTTCAACATAGCCATTTTAAGACCTCTGCTCATGAACAGTGTAACTGTGATTTTCTTAATCTGTACTAAACATTGCTTTCGCACACCAACAGCACCATTGTGCGCTACAGGTGCGAAATCACATTTTGGGTGACATATGAAAAATTGCAGCTGTACTGTTCATAAGGAAGTGTAATAAAATGGCAATTTTGAAAATCTGGAGTGAAAATATTAAATTTGCAAACTTACGAGCATGCATAGGAACTGTGCAACGCACACTCGTAAAACAGTCATTTTTAGGAATTTTTTCACCAAATTTTCAACATAGCCATTTTAAGACCTCTGCTCATGAACAGTGTCACTGTGGTTTTCTGAATGTGTCCCATACATTGATTTTGCACACCGACTGCACCATTGTGCACTACATGGGCGGAAACACATTTTGTGCAGCATGTGAAAAATGACAGCTGTACTGCTCATATGGAGGTGTGGTAAAATGGCAATGTTGAAAATCTGGAGAAAAAATATTGAAAATTCACGAACTTACGAGCGTGCGTAGGAACTGCGCAATGCACCCTCGTAAAAGTAATTTTTAGGAATTTTTTCACCAAATTTTCAACATAGCCATTTTAAGACCTGTGCTCATGAACAGTGTCACTGTGATTTTCTTAATTTGTCCTGTACATTGATTTCGCACACCGACTGTGCCTTTGTGCACTACATGGGCGGAAACACGTTTTGGGCAAGATGTGAAAAATGACAGCTGTACTACTCATAAGAAGGTGTGGTAAAATGGCAATGTTGAAAATCTGGAGTGAAAATATTGAAAATTCGCGAACTTACGAATGTGTGTAGGAACTGTACAACCCACACTCGTAAAACAGTCATTGTTTGGAATTTTTTCACCAAATTTTCAACACAGCCATTTTAAGACCTCAGCTCATGAACAGTGTCACTGTGATTTTCTTAATTTGTCCCGTACATTGATCTTGCACACCGACTGCGCCATTGTAGCGCCATAGGCTAAAACAAATTTTTGGTGAGATGTGAAAAATGACAGCTGTACTACTCATAAGAAGGTGTGGTAAAATGGTAATGTTGAAAATCTGGAGGAAATATTGAAAATTGCGAACTTATGAGCTTGCGTAGGAACTGCGCAAGCATGACGCTAAAACAGTCATTTTTGATGTTCACTAAATTTTCAATATGCAGTTTTGGACCCCTTCTCATTAATGATGTCACTGTCATGGTGTTATATCAGGCCCAAAGGGTGATTTCGCGCGAGTGACTGCGCAGTGATTGCGAAATCACCCTTCGGCCCGGGGCCAATGCCATGACAGCAACATCATTCATGAGAAGGGATCCCAAAACCCATGTTGAAAATTTGGTAGAAAATTCCAAAATGCCTGAGATATACAATGAAGTTGAAAACCCCCTATCTAGCCCCATTTTATACAGCCTTACCGCATTTCTCAGTTCGCGGTCGGCTCAAGAGCGCTAGGACGGTTCCCAGTCCACTCAAGATCGCCGCGCCGAGCTCTGGAGGTATGGGGTGGGGTGTGGGAGGTAGGGTGCGCAGGGTGGGTGCGGCTGTGGGAGGGTGGAGACCACGGGGACCGCTTTTTCCTTATGGTGTTATTTTACATTACAATGACAACACGTGGACATTTCGCCATGCTGGGGTGTGGCCCCCAGTGTGGCACAATGATGGTTGGGGCGTTCAGCCGACGGGGATTAGGGCACCCTTGTCGGCTAAAGATCGATTGCCACGCTTGGGTAGGCTCTCAGCTTGGCACCCAGTACTTGGGGGAGAGGAGTGGAGCTGATGGGGATTGGGCACCCCTCACGGCTATATTATTAGTTGCCATGCTGGGGTGGGCACCCCAGCGGGCATTTGGAAGGCTTTTGGGGCGGGGGAGCGGCAGGTCAGCTGACGTGGGAATTGGGCACCACCACAGCCATATAAAAAGCAAGGCAAAGAGGCGTGACGCCATGAGGGCATGTCATGTGTGTGTGAGGGAGGAGCTAGCATGAGCAGGCAATATCTTATCTCTGCTCACTCAAACGTAGCTCCCCCTTTGAACTGTATGCCACTGCATTTTGGAGCTTGTCATAGACAGCTCGAGCATGCATTGGCTTACAGGGGCCGTGCCTACCAACACACTGACTGAATTGGAGGAGGAGGTGACACACCTCTGAAATCTCGAATGATGGCACTATGTTTCTTGCACATGCGTGCAAGCAAACATAAAAAGGGAAATGTTTGAATTAGGCACTGAAATAGAAAGTGAGTTACAATCATGATTAGTAATTAATATCTTCCTGCACACATATAAAGAACATTTTTGGAGAACAAAAATAGAAATGCATCTTGTTTTGAAGTCCAGATAGTTAACGTATTTGTTTTCATTTGTAAATGGTGCATCCCCAAACACACTGCTTGATGAAAGTTATGTTCTAATGCAATGCCCTACGATAAGTACAGTATGATTTTCATAACACTGCATCACTGAAAATCCAGAAAAGTGAGTGAACTGAAGCCTTCTCTGTTTGTTCAGGTAAACAAAAATCTGTACAAAAGAAAGCTGGGTAAACCAAACTGAGCTTCAAAAAGTTGTCATTCAAGGTATGGACAATGAATGGCAAAGCATACAAATCGTACATGCACATCTTCTTTGAGCCTCTTTCATCAGAAGAACTATTTAAAAAGGGAAAGAAAGGAATGTAGTCACTTTCCTGGGTTTTAAACATCCCTTAAGTTATTTTTTTTCACATGGGGATATGAGTAAAAGAGAAGAAGAGAAAGAAAATACCCCACAGTGTTCTACATAGTCAAAATACAGCCATTTATCCTGAGAAGGATGGATTAACAGCAAGCACAATTATAGGTTGAATACACACCTCTAAAATCTAGCACTTATGCCCATTTGGGACTAATCCGGTTACCAAATTATAATATTCAGTAAAATGTAACTGTATCATTAATGCAATATATATATATATATATATATATATATATAAAATCTGTAGGACCACAGATCAATTCATTTCATGTACAGTACCATAAGGAGCTGACCGTCATGTTTTTGTGGGTATTGCACATCACTGTATTACTGACTTGCTGCACCATGGTTTGGTCCAACATGGTAATGTTCAGTATTCACAAAGAAAGAGGAGGGGGAGGGGGAGGTACCTAAACCAAACAAGAGAAACACTCTGAAGATGGGGGTCGATACCAGTCCATTTACAGAAGAAAGGGTTCTGAAAGTACTAATAAAATTGAAGGTGGACAAAGCAATGAGGCCTGATGGGATTCACCCAAGAATTCTAAAAGAACTAAGGGTAGAACTAGTGACACTGCTGAATACACTCTTTAACAAATCATGGGAGGATGGGGTTGTACCTGAGGACTGGAGGAGGGCGGATGTAATTCCTCTTCACAAAAGTGGGAACAGGGGGCAGGAAACTACAGACCAGTTAGTTTGACCTCAGTGGTAGGGAAAATGATGGAATCACTTCTAAAGGAAAGAATTGTTGATTACCTAGAGGCCAGTGGGGCACAGGACCCAAGGCAGCATGTATTCATGATGGGAAGGTCGTGTCAGACGAATCTGATAGATTTCTTTGGCTGGGTGACCAAAGTAGTAGACCAGGGAGGGGCTGTGGACATGGCCTACCTAGATTTTAGCAAGGCATTTGATACAGTCCCCCACAAAAGATTAATACACAAGTTAGCCAGTCTTGGAGTGGGTCCCAAGGTGGTAGCCTGGATAAAAAATTGGCTAGACAACAGGACGTAAAGGGTAGTAGTAAATGGAGTCCACAGTGAAGAAAGGAGGGTTTCTAGCAGGGTACTGCAGGGTTCAGTACTGGGACCAGTCCTTTTTAATGTCTTTATAAGTGACATTGCAGAGGAACTGGAAGGAAACGTATGTCTCTTTGCAGATGACATAAAGATCTGCAATAGGGTTGATACACAAGATGGAGTAGAAAGGATGAGAAGGGACTTGGCAAAGCTGGAGGAATGGTCAAATGTATGGCAGCTCAGATTCAATGCAAAAAAGTGCAAGGTAATGCTTGGGAAACAAAAACCAAGGGGAAGAGTACACAATGGGGGGTGAGATACTGACAACCGTAAAAATGGAAAGGGACCTGGAGGTAATTATATCAGATGACCTAAAGGTGGGCAAGCAATGTGAGAAGGCAGTAAGGAAGGCTGGGAGGATACTGGGATGCATAGGGAGAGGCATCAATAGTAGAAAACAGGTAGTTGTTATCCCTCTGTACAGACAGTTGGTGAGACCCCACCTGGAGTACTGTGTGCAGTTCTGGAGACCCCATCTCAGCAAAGACATAGACAGAGTGGAGGCTGTCCAGAGAAGGGCAACCAAAATGGTGCAGGGTCTGCACCAGAAGACATACAAAGAATGACTAAAGGAGCTTAATATGTATACCCTTGAGGAAAGAAGGGAGAGAGGGGACATGATAGAAACTTTCAAGTACTTCAAGGGAATCAACAAAGTCCAAGAGGGTAGCATCTTTCAGAAAAAGAGATGTGCAAGAACAAGGCGGCACAATTTGAAGATGGAGGGGGGACGGTTCAGAGGTAATGTGAGGAAGTATTTTTTCATGGAGAGGGTTGTGGATGCATGGAATAGCCTCCCTGAGGAGGTCGTGGCGTCAAGAACAGTGGGGGAATTCAAGAATGCAAGGGACAGACATAAGGCAGTCCTAGTAGGGGGTAGGAGGAAGTAAGCTGTTGGTTAACTAGGATCTGCAGCTTATCTGTTAGGTAAGAAAATGGGCAGACTAGGTGGGCCAAGCGATCCTTATCTGCAGTCGCATTCTATGTTTCTATGTAGGGGATGGTGAGTCCCTTCAGCTACTTGGTGGTTATGTTCCAGTTACCAAATAATAGTACCCTGTCAAACTCTTCTCAAGTTCACTGACGGAAGCCTGACATTCATGGATGGCTCTCTGTAAGAAACCAAAATTTAATATCTAATACAAATACATTTAGACAGGTTCCTACTGTTCATTGTAGGTAAATTCTGTCATTTATTCAGTCCAAGTAAACAAGTAGTCAGGGACCATGAACACAGTGTGTTGTATGACAGCACTGTCTACTTGGCCAGAATGAATGACAGAATTTAGCTAGAGTGACCAACATCATATGTTAAATTTGGTTTTGTTATGGAGAGCTGTCCCTGAATGGATGGCTTCTGTCAGTGAACTTAAAAACATTTTGACAAGGTACTAACTCAGTGCAAACTGTATATTCCAAATATTTCTTTAAATGTTCACATGAAAATCCAACCCGAAGTGTGTGAACCCGCAATCAAGTACACCACTGGCAGCTCTACCAGCTCCACTAGCAAGAGTACATGGTTCCAAGATGCTAGAAGGTAAAAAACAATGAATGTCCCCCTCCCTAATTAAGCAAATAGCTTTATCTAAAGAAAGAAACCTTGGTGTGTGTGTGTGTGTGTGTGTGTGTGTGTGTGCGCACGCGGGGTGAGGAGGTGTAGAAATTTAGAATGTAGCCCAATGTGTTTAGGAGACACCCATCCCCCCAAGCAGAAGTAGAAACAAAGCAGAGCTGCCTTGGAAAGGTGAGAGGCGATTACATCACTTTGTATTACAATGGTCAAACCTCTCTCATTTTCAAAGGCTGTGTCCAAACTAATGTGAAGGGGCTTTGGATACAACTATGGGGGTGGGGCATCTACATTTCAGCCCAGCATACTGTATGTGTTCTAAATCACTAACATGTAAATAATGTATGATGCTACTGTCTTTGTTCCTATCTTTTCAGGGAAATAGGAGTGTTGGTGGCTTTCAAGTTTTAAACATCAAATAACGTCTATGTTCATAACAAAACAAAATGTAAAAAAAATTTGCTTTTCTAAAAATTGCTGTGAGAGTATTGTAAAAGCATTTTGAGATCCTACTAGTTATGGTGGTACCAGCAAGTCTCTGTTTTCCTTGGCTAAAACCACAAAACCAAAAACTGAATATTGTGTAATTTGTGCTGGCTTGAATTACTTATGTTCACCTCTCTTCCTTGATATATATTACCATCAGGCAGACTACTAATTCAGCAGATGTAATAGATATCATATGTGAACAATGATTACCTATGAGACATGCTGGGTGTGAAAAGGTACTGCACTCCAAACTCATCAGTGCCACCAAGTCAAGTGATCTCCAGTAAAATTAGTTTGAACAAGTAAGCAATAAAATGATGAACAAGGTGCAAAACTTGATTTTTCCATATTTTTTAAAATCTAAATGCTAATGATGGGGAGCAGCACTCCCATACTACATGAAAAAAAATACTCCTGTTTCACAGTTTCATTTTCCTCTATTAAAGTTTATGAAAGTGTACTACATGACGCCAAGAAAAGCAAAAAGTATAATGCAGTACTAGGTAATTAATGCAAAATGTTACCTTAGCTTGGTGCTCAGGCACTTGACTTGCTTTTAGACACTTCAAACATTTTGCTGTTCTTTGCACAGCGTTGGATACTTTAATACACTGGATGGAAGAGAAACTGTGATGAGTAATTCTTCATTCAATATGGGGAGGCGAGTGATGTTCCCCTTTTGTACGATTTAAACTTCATGTTGAATCTAATGACCACAGTGCCATGAAGTGGACCATTCTTCCTTTTACCTGAATAGTAATATTTTTGCTATAGTATGAATAATGATTGGAATAACTTACACTTAGTCATTCACAATAATTTTAGCACTTGCTCAAAACCTGACAATGCTCTCGGCTGCTCCTTTGTTTCTGTTGTCCCCTCAATCTTTCAGCTCTTCCTGTTAACCCTGCCCTGCCCCGTTACCTTTCTTCCCTCGATTTGCCTATTTTCAACTGCCTGAGACTGTTTTAGAATCCCATGCTTTGCATTGTTTTCAAATTTCTGTCCTGCACCTACCTCCCCACAAATGTATGTATTCAACTGCTTGAATTGCCTATTTCAATTTTTGTTCATGTTTGTACTGCTTCCCCAATTGACGTGGAACCTTTGTTAAAGACCCTTGGCTCAAAGGTACTTGTAATCCTAGAATAAAATAAATAAAAAAATAAATACATAAACAATAAAGTTTTCATGCTATTGATGTTGTGAAGACATTCATAAACCACAAGTTCAGGCGATAATATTATGCTGACTTCTTTGTTATCTGGGACTGTAGTCAGTGCTGATTAAAGCTTTATAAAATGATCAGTGTATATGTAATAATCTATATGCTTTCAATACTATAAGCGCTGAGCAATTATAGCACTGCAATATCCTTTATTTTATGTAGGTAATATAGTTCACTAAATAATAATATAATTAATTAATTAAAAAACTATGTTTAGGCATCAGGGAGTGTTTAAGCACAAAACCAGAAACGTTGGAAAATGTGAAATTAGGATAAAAAAGAGCCCCTGTCTTGCTGAATGTATGGAATGGTGTTTCTAGGGGTCTGAATGATTGTTTAATGCAGTGCTTGCATTATCTTAATGTCAGCACTCCTCCCTTAAAATACTGGTGTGTAAATAAAGTTATATGCCTTGAAAGACAGTGCCAAAGTAAGGGAATGCTAACACTATGTTAAGCAGTTGTTCAATGTCTGATGAACACCATGCCACATATTCACCAAAAGTCATGGTACTTTTTTACCCTAACTTCACATTCCCCAAATTTTAGAGCTTTTTGCCTTATCTCTAACTATAGTGGCTCTGCAGTATCAAGGTCTTGATCTTTATTAATGTAACTCACGGAGGGATGTAAATAAAGAAATGCAAGCCTGATAAATTATAAATCAAGTCTTAACCCACAGGAGGGTGGCAGGGGATCCCGCAGGGGAAGGAAACAACTCCTGGTGGGAGACTCCATTGTTAGGAAGGTAGAACTGGGGGAGGAAGGGGAGAGGGAGGTAAGGTGCCTGCCTGGCGCCATGGCTTGGAGGGACAGGGAGCGAATCCTCAGGATTGCCAGAGCAGCTGCACAGGGGAGGGAGCTGGATGTCATTGTCCACCTAGGGACAAATGACCAGGCTAAGAAAGGGATTAGAGAAGTGCAGGAAGAGTTTGTGGAATTGGGGAGGGGTCTTAGACAAGTAGCACGTACGGTAACCTTCTCGGAGGTGCTGCCCATCTATGCCGTAGGAGAGGCTAGGGTGTTCCGCACCATGTGATTCAATCAGTGGTTGAAAAACTGGTGTGGAGCTCAGGGATTTGGCTTCATTGGGGACTGGGGGTCCACCTGGAGTGATGCAAGCCTATACTGGCATGATGGGCTGCATCTGTCCAGGAGGGGAACCAGGATCCTAGGTGATAGGTTTAAATGCTTCATTGGCAAGCATTTAAACTAGCCAAGGGGGGAGGCACTGGAAAGGAGCAGGGAAATCCTAGCTCCCTCCAAAAAATCACGCTAGTAAGTGCAGTAAACACTAACATAGAGGTGTCAGTAGGGAGAAGGGCAGGGGTAAATGGAGAAAGTGACAAAGGCAAGAAGGACAGAGATGGGGCAAAAAGGAGTAAGGCCATCAGGAAATGGAGGGTAATGAGTACCAATACCGGTAGTCTGGGCAACAAGCTCCCTGAGCTGGTGGCCTAGATGAAAGAAGGATGCCTGGATATCGTAGCAGTCACAGAAACATGGTACACAGAGAACCATGACTGGATAGCACATACCAGGGTACATAACCTATGGAGAGACAGGGTAGGGAGAAGAGGGGGAGGAGTAGCTCTCATGTAAAGGAAGAGATAAAAGCAACTGAACAAAAGAGTAAACAGGGAGGAGAGGAGGCACTGTGGGTCACCTTGGAGACTGGAAAGGCACCACAATCCACACAGGGTTGTATACAGACCCCATGTCAGGGAGGGAATGGACAAGGATATGATAGAAGGCATTCTTAGAATGGCAGAGAAAGGGAGATACTGTTGATGGAGACCTGAACATGCCAGATGTTAACTGGAGCACATTTGCTGCAGCCACATCCAAGAGCAGGGCCATTCTTGATGCCCTACAGGTGGCAGGCCTCAGACAGCTAGTTTCAGAACCCACTCGTGAGGGAGCAATCTTAGACCTCATACTCTCAAACGGGGGCAGTGAGAAGATCTCAGATCTAGAAGTGGGTTGCCATCTGGGAACAAGTGACCATCAAACAGTGTGGTTCACGTTAAACTCAGCTACAGAGTCAAGCCATACAAAAGTGAGGGTACTGGACTTTAGGAGGGCTGATTTTGGCAAGATGGGAGAGTGCCTCAGAAAAGCACTAGCAAACAGGCTAGAAGGAGGTGTGGAGCAACAATGGGGAATCATCAAAACTGCCATCACAGAGGCAACAAGCCTTTGTGTGAAGCAAATAAACAAATCAAAACAAAAGAAAAAGCCACTATGGTTCTCAAAAGAGGTGGCTGTGAAAGTCAGGAAGAAAAAGATAGCATTCCGGAAGTATAAGGAAACACAGAAGAAGCAGGACAGAGAGCTGTACCAGTTAAGGCAGAAGGAAGCAGGGAGGAAGTCAGAACAGCAAAGGCCCAAACTGAGGAAAGATAGCCAACTCAGTTAAGAAGGGGATAAAACCTTTTATAGGTACATCAAGGAAGGTGTAGAAAAGACAAAGGGAGGATAGTGAGGCTGAATAGAGCGGTGGGTGGGTGGGCAGGGGGACAGTGAAAAAGCAGGGATACTGAATGAATATTTCTGCTCAGTGTTCACAAAAGAGGAGGGAGAAGTGCCTAATCCAATTAACAGAAGCACTCTTGATAGGGGGGGTCGATCCCAGTCCTTTCACAGAAGAAAGGGTTCTGCAAGAACTCCTAAAACTGAAGGTGGACAAAGCAATTGGGCCTGATGGAATTCACCCCAGAATTCTAAAAGAATTAAGGGAGGAACTACTGAAACCACTGGCTACTCTTTTTAATAAATCATGGGAGGATGGTGTGGTACTCAAGGACTGGAGGAAGGTGGATGTGATTCTCCTTCACAAAAGTGGGACCAAGACAGAGGCAGGAAACTACAGACCTGTCAGTCTGACCTCTGTGGTAGGGAAAGTGATGGAGTCACTTCTGAAGGAAAGAATAGTTGAGTACCTAGAGGCCAGTGAGGCACAGGACCCAAGGCAGCATGGGTTCACAGCGGGAAGGTCATGTCAGACAAATCTAATAGATTTCTTTGACTGGGTGACCAAGTAGTAGACCAGGGAGGGGCTGTGGACATGGCCTACCTAGACTTTTTGCAAGGCATTTGACACAGTCCCACACAAAAGATTAATAGTCAAATTAACCAGCCTGGGAGTGGGTCCCAGGGTGGCAGCCTGGGTAAAACACTGGCTGCACAACAGGACACAGAAGGTAATTGTAAATGGGGTCCACTCTGAAGAAAGAAGGGGTTACTAGTGGGGGTACAGGGAGGTTCATTATTGGGTCCAGTCCTTTTAATGTCTTCATCAGTGACATTGCAGAGGGACTGGAAGGAAAAAGTATCCTTCGGCAGATGACACAAAGATCTGCAACAGGGTTGATACACAAGGAGCGTGGAAAAGATGAGAAGGGACTTGGCAAGGTTGGAGAATGGTCAGAAGTATGGCAGCTAGGATTCAATGCAAAGAAATGCAAAATAATGCACCTGAAACAAGAACCCAGGGGAAGAATACACAATGGGGGGGCAGGTAGTAACAACAACAAAAAAGGAAAGGGACCTGGGGGTAATCATATCAGATGACCTTAAGGTTGGCAAGCAATGCGAGAAGGCAGTAGGGAGGGCTGGGGGTATACTGGGATGCATAGGGAGAGGCATCAGCAGCAGAAAACAGGAAGTTATTATCCCTCTGTACAGACAGTTGGTGAGACCCCATCTGGAGTACTACGTCCAGTTCTGGAGACCCCATCTCCGCAAGGACATAGACAGGATAGAGGCAGTCCAGAGGAGGGCAACTAAAATGGTGTAGGGTCTGCAAGAGAAGCCGTATGAGGAGAAACTAAAGGAGCTTAATATGTATACCCTTGAGGAAAGAAGGAGAGGGGGGACATGATAGAAACTTTTAAGTACCTCAGTGGAATCAACAAAGTCCAAGAGGGTAGCATCTTTCAGAAAAAGAGACATGCAAGAACAAGGGGACACAATTTAAAGATAGGGGGGCAGTTCAGGGGCAATGCGAGAAAGTATTATTTCACAGAGAGGGTAGTGGATGCATGGAACAGCCTTCCTGAGGAGGTTGTGGGGTCTAAAACTGTGGGAGAATTCAAGAATGCATGGGACAGACATAAGGCAATTCTTGTGGGGGGGTAGGAAGAAATAGGGTGTTGGTTAACTAGGATCTGCGGCCTATCCTGTAGGTAGAGAAATGGGCAGACTAGATGGGCCAAGCGGTCCTTATCTGCCGTCAATGTCTATGTTTCTATGTTTAACTTTATATGGCATGATTTCACTACAGTACTGTGCTACAAGTACTATAAATGAAAGCTAAGGCATACTTTGCCATATACTGTTTTTCAAATCCATGCAGTTAAATCAGTGGACAAATGTCTTTGTAAAAGTTTAATAAATTAATGTTTAGTTATTTGGAACACATGCTGTATGGGGAACGGGTGGGGGTGGACAGTGCACAGAGGGAAGGAGGGAGGGATATTTCTCTGGGATGAGGGAGGAAGGAGGAGGTTGCCTGTCTCCGAGCTAAGTTGGCCAGGTTACAGGAGACCTTCACCCCCACCCAGAGGTCACCGTGTCCACAACCTGAACCTCAACAGATGCCCAGGAGGAGGGGTGGTTGTACCACAGTGGGCTCAGGGAGAGTGCAGAGGGGGTTCTGAAGCACATCCCCAACTGGTCTAGCTAAGTAACTCCTACACTGTCTTGGAGGAGCAGGAAAGCCACAAGGGCACCCACAGTTGACAGCAAGGAGGATGGGCAGGTCCTTCACAATAGAGACCCAGGGAAGGGGGTAGAGGACCCCAGAGAAAGAGGAAGCTACTCCTGGTGGGGGACTCAACTGTCCAGGGAGTGAAGTTAGGGGCACCCAGCAGTGGGGAGAGGGAGGTCAAGTGCCTTCCAGGAAGCACTGCATGGAGGGATGGGAAACAGATCCATAGGATCGCAAGGGTGATAGCAAGGAGGGAGGAACTGGATGTCACTGTCCACTGGGGACAAATGACCTTGCAGGGGACAGGGTGGAGATAGCCAGAATCCAGGAGGATTTTAGGAAGTTGGGGAGGCTAAAGCAGATAGCATGCACATCCAGAAATTCAACTCCTGGTTGAAGGAATGTTGTGGAAAGGAGTGTTTTGGCTTCATGGGCATCTGGGGCCCCATGTGGAGGGATGCAAGCCTATATAAAGATGGCAACCTGCATTCATCCAGGAAGGGGTCCTTAGTCCTAAGTGACACATTTGGATGCCTCTGCAGCAAGCATTTAAACTGGCTGGGGGGGGAGCCAGGAAGGTCAAGAGACTTAGTATCCCCCCACTGGGAATGCAGGCTCTACACAAGTACCCAAGGAGTGGAGAGACAGACAGACAGAGGTCAGAATTCAACATAAGGGTGGAAGACAGGAGGACTGAGGAAAAAGAGTGCCCTGGAAGGGGGGGGACTTAGGGAAACAAAACAGGGAAGGGAAGTCACATCCTGGAGAGCCATGTGTGTCAATGCCCGGAGCCTTAGTAACAAGATGGAGGACCTGGAGCAGCCATGGCACAGTCAGATCTGGATATTATGGCCATCACAAAGACCTGGTGTAATGGTAACCATGACAAGGAGATGGCCATGCCAGGCTACAGTTTATTCAGGTGGGACAGGGCAGGCAGGAAGTGGAGAGTAGTGTTGCTTGATTTGACAGATAACATAAAGGCCTCAGAGATTCAAGGGAAATGGGGATACTGTGGGTTAAATCTGAAAGAAAAACAGTGCCAGCGATCTGCACAGGGGTAATTTACTGACCAACCAGTTCAGGGGGAGGAGATGGATAGGGAGATGACTCTGGCTATCCAAAAGATGGTGTACAAGAGAGAGGTAGTGCTGTTTGCTGACTTCAATATTCTAGATGTAGATTGGAGCCTCCCAGCAGAAGCATCAACCAAGAGTTGGTTTATCCTGGACTCCCTTTAGGAAGCATTCTTTAAACAAGTGCTCATGGAACCCACATGGCAGGAGGCACTACTGGGCTTGGTGCTCACAAATGGAGACAGTGTGACAGGGATCACAGTAGGGGAGCATCTGGGGAACAGTGACCACTGGTCAGTGTGGTTTGACATAACTGAAGGGGCAAAACCCAGCCACACAAAAACATGAATCCTCAACTTTAGGAGGGCAGATTTTGGGAAAATGGAGAAATGCTTGGAAAAGGCAGTAGCTGGAATAGGGAGGAAATTAGGGATGGAGGAACAGTGGACAGTATTCAAAACAGGGATAACAAGGTCAACACAATTATGTGTAAAACAGGTTAGCTTGAGGAAAAGTAAGAGAAGACCGTTATGGTATACCAAGGAGGTAGCAGAGAAAGTGAAAGCCAAAAAAAAAATCACATTTAAACAATACAAAAAGACACAGGCAGAAGGGGACAGGGAGAGGTACCGGAAAAACAAAGGGAGGCAGTGAGGGCGGTAAGGGAAGCCAAAATACAAACAGAGGCGCGCATTGTGAAATCAGTGGTTAGAGGGGACAAAACCTTCTACAGGTATATCAGTGAAAAGAGGAAGGCAAAGGGAGGGATAGTGAGGCTGAAAGGGGAGGACGGGAGTAGACTGGAGGATGACAACAGTAAAGCAGACCTACTGAACAGGTACTTCTGCTCCGTCATTACAGAGGAGGGGGCAGGTAATGGGCCAGAAGGGAGTAGAAAGGGTAGGAAGGGCATGGAAATGGATACAAGTCCTTTTCCATGGGAAAGGGTCCTAAGGGAACTGGAAGGAATAAGAGTCAAAAAAGCTATTGGGCCAGATGGGGTACACCCCAGGGTGCTGAGGGAGCTAAGAGAGATGGTGTCTCAACCTCTGGCAACCCTGTTTGGCTGGTTACTGGAAACAGGAGAGGTACCCAGTGACTGGAGAACAGCTGATGTAGTCCCCCTATACAAAAGCAGGAACAGAGAGGAAGCGGAAAACTACAGACCAGTCAGCCTGACCTCAGTAGTGGGGAAGATCATGGAAACACTACTGAAGGAAAGAATAGTGGAACACATGGATGGTAATGGTCTACAGAACCAAAGGTGACATGGCTTTACTGGGGGGAGGTTGTGCCAAACTAACCACATTGAATTTTTTAACTGGGTGACAAGGGAGGTAGATCATGGGGGCAGTGGACGTGGCCTACCTGGACTTCAGCAAGGTCCTTGACACTATGCCACATAGAAGGCTGTTAAACAAGCTGGGGAACATGGGAATGGGTAGGATGGTGGTGCAGTGGGTAGGGAACTGGCTAGACATAGAGGGTGGTGGTAAATGACTGTCACTCTGTAGAGGGAAGGGTGACCAGTGGGGTGCCACAGGAATCAGTGCTGGGTCAAGTCCTCTTCAACATCTTTATCAGTGACATTACTGAAGATCTAGAAGGGAGAATTTGCCTGTTTGCTGATGACACAAAGCTCTGCAACAGAGTGGACACGCTGCAGAGTGTGGATAGAATGAGGAGAGATCTGCAGAAGCCTGAAGACTGGAGGGAGTGGCAGTTGAGATTTAACACAAAGAAATGCAAAATAATGCACATGGAGCACAAAAACCCAAGAACAATATATCAGCTGGGGGGGATATAGAATGCTCCAAGCAGGAAAGGGACCTAGGGGTTATCATCTCTGATGGCCTTAAGGTAGGGAGTCAGTGGACAAGGTAGCAGGAAAAGCAAATAGGATGCTGGGATGCATAGGCAGGGGTATCACCAACAGGAAATGGGAGGTCATAATTCCACTATACAAGACATTAGTGAGGCCACACCTCGAGTACAGTGTCCAGTCCTGGAGACCTTACCTATGTAAGAACATAGACAGGGTGGAGGCAGTTCAAAGGAAGGCAGCAAAGATGGTGCAAGGATTACATCTTAAAACCTATGAGGACAGGCTGGGAGACTTAAATATGTACTCCCTGAAGGAGAGGAGGGAGAAGGGGGATATGATTGAGACATATAAGTACCTCACGGGAAGGAGCAAGGTGCAGGAAAACACAATTTTTCATACAAAAAGATGCTCCAGAACTAGGGGACATGGGATGAAACTGGAAGGAAGGAGGTTCAGAGGGAACATGAAGAAGTACTTCTTCACAGAGAGGGTGGTGGACAAATGGAATGCCCTGCTGGAGGAAGTGGTAGGGGATGAAACAATTACAGGATTTAAGAATGCATCAGATAGACATCAGGGGATCCAGGTTGTTGGGGGAAGAGGACAATTTAGTTCTAAAGAAGCATGAAGAAGCTAAGTTATGTGCACAAATGGGTAGACTGGGTGGACATAGGCCCTCAGCTGCCATCAGCATCTACGTAATGCACTGATTGTTAGAGTACACAACACACATATAATATACAACTTGTTAGACTATTCAAGATTATAAGCAACATACAAACAGGATTTTAAAGTTCTCTATCTACAACAAACAACAACATAGGCATAATAAACAAATCAATGGTGAATAAGAAGCATGTATCCTATTGCTCACACCTATAATAAATGAGAGGTCAACTACATTTGCACTGTGTATCTTTTTAAAATGCTCTTTTAGTGATGTCTTGAAATTATGACCATTTTTCAGATTATGTAGGTTATCTGGTAAACCATTCCATGTTCTAATCTCAATTTGCTTAAAGGCTTTTTTTTTGGATGATTTACACAATGGGACATTTAAAGTAATTGTATCCTGTGACCTTAGTGCTCCATTAATTAATTTTTGTTCGAAAAAATTTAACATGAGATTACTTGGTGCACAGTGTAGTAGTATGATTAGACATATGCAGTCAGTCCAGAATCTCTTACTGCCCTGGAGCTGTAGTGATGTAATGTGGAATGTATGTGTATAATGGAACCAGAACGCAGTTAAAACTGCTGCCTCTAGGTGGATTGTGTTCCAAGTAACAGATTCAGTTTTGTAGCTAAAAAACACTAGACTATCCAATCTAATATATCCTAAACCAGAACGATAATACCCACCCCATGGTAATGAAACAGATTACCATAGAAAACAGAAATGCCACAAAGGAGTAAATATATAAACCAGTCACCTTTGTTTGAATAATGAAACAACAAGTTAAGCCAGCAATTAACAACAATAAAAATGCTAAGAAAGTAGTATTGCAGAACATGACTAAGGCTCTGGAAGGGGAGGAGGGTGGGAGGTCTAACCATACTGGGAGATCCCCTGGAAGAAACAATATTACTAGGGTAAGTAATTTTGTCTTCAGACCCCAGGAATCTCCCAGTATGATTACACATACATAGACTACCAAGCAGTACCTTGGGAGAAGGGTACAGAATCTACTTAGGAAAAAGATTCTGCAGTACTGCAGTGCCAAACCTGGCATCACTTCTGGACTGAACGTCCAGATAGTAGTGCTTTGCAAAGGTATGGACTATACTCTAGGTAGCTGTTTTGCAGATTTCCAACAGGGGAATGTTCCTTGCAGATGCCACAGGGGCAGCAGTTCTACAAGTGGAATGTGCCCTGAGGCCCTGAGGTAGCTGTTTCCCAATGTTGCTGTAACAGAACTGGATGCAGAATACAATTCAGCGTGTAATAGATCACCTGAGGCAGGCCTGCCTTTTCCCACTTTGCCATTTGTGATAAACAGCTCTGGGTGGGAGCACCTGAGGTCCTTGGTACGGTTTATCTAGTGACGAAGAGACCTTTTAACATCCAGACTACGCAGCTTTAGTTCACCTGAGCTGAACTTGGCTGTGAAAAACACAAGAAGGGTAATAGACTGATTTAAATTAAATGCAGATACCACCTTAGGTAGGAGTTTCCTGTTGATCTTGAGGACCACCTTGTCCTTGTGTAAGATGATATAATTAAGTTCAGTGCAAAGAACCTGAAGCTTACACACCCTTCTGGCTGAGGTAATAGCCACCAGCAAAACTGTTTTCCAGGTGACATACTGTATTTCAGATCTGCAGTAGCCATGGACTCGAAAGGTGGTACCATAAGCTTGGCTATACACAGATTCAGATCCCAGGGAAGAACTGGTTTCCTAACAGGAGGAAACAGATGTGCCAAGCCCTTGAAGAATTTTCTGAAGATAGGGTGCTGTAACATCCTCACTGGACTGTTCCACCAAGTAGAATAGGGAAAGACAGTTAGTTTAGCATATTTAGAAAATAGGTAGCTAAGGACCTGGATGCTAGTCCTGGGATAGGCAGGAGCTGCCAAATAGGGAAAGAGTGACCTCTGCAGTAAAATAAAAAACAGTACCAGAAACTAAAATAGAATAAATAAATAATAAGCATTTAAATAGATCAGCAGTCAGTATCAACATGAGCATATCATTAATGGTTGTAGCAGATGCAGCACAGGGGGGATGTATGGAAAGGACTCGCTGGCCCTGGCTTCCTGATTCACTTGCCGTTTTTATGCTCAGTAATTGGCAATATTTTTGTACATAAAGTGATGGTAATTTTTAAGTAGCCAGTGGACTAGTAACCCAATTGCCCTGGCTACCGTAACATGCACTGGTGGCCCAGTGGTTTGATTTGGTCTGCCTGGGTTGCCTATGATACTTTTAATGTTTTATATAGTAAAGATCATTTTCTGTGGTAAAAGAAGCTGCTCTGTTGTAAAAAAAGTAAAATGCAGAGTGGCAGCTATAGGCACCGTGCACGCCAAGAAGTGGAGCGGGGAGTGTGAGTGGCCGAGAGTCAGTTCCACAGCACAGCACAGTGAGCTCAGTAAGGAATCCCCAGGCTAGCTCTAGGGCAGAGACTCCTCTACTGCAACACTGGTCACGAGACAGGATTCAGCCTGTAGCCTTGTGGAATACCGTGTGAAAGTGCAAGAGGGAATCGCAGTAAAGGCACTCCTCTCTCAGGCAAGATCAACCAGATATTTTCCCTATTACTTAGACGTGTAGGTGATAAGCACCAGGGAAATGTACTTAGGGTCTGGCTCACAAAATAAAATATAAAATAAAGATCGGCACAGTCTGGTTGAGGCTCTGTGGAAGTCCCAGACACACAAACAGCAGACATTTTGTATAAAGCTCACAAGGGAGCCATTTTGTAGTGTGAATATGCGATCTGCTACAGAGGAACCCATGGATTCAAAAACTGATTAAATACATTAAAATACACATTTTAATAAAATGAAACCATAGCAGGGCTGAGGGAAGTCCTGGGCAGTTACTAAAAATACACAGATTATAAGAAATTGTTCACAAGCAAAAACAGAGCAGTTTTAAGGAGAGCTCTGTAATGTTATTTACAGTCAGAAAACATTGTTTTCACACAGGTGCTTTTCTAATTTGTGCTGCCAAGCCATTTTTTAATAGATATACCCCAAACTTGGCAGATTGGTAGAGAAAAGTGTGCTACATAACAGAAAAATAGGTTTTAGTGATAAAAATGTAAAATAGAGGAGTTGCTAACCTTTGTAGGGAGAACATACGAGCATACGAAAATGCTGCTGCCCTTCCCTTCCCCCATCCTATTACCCCTTCCCCTATCCCAACCCCTCTTGAAGCTGTCTATCATCTTGCAGGCCACTGCCTCACCCGGTAAGGAGTTCCACATGTCCACCACTCTTTCTGTGAAAAAATGTCTCCTCATCTTTCTTCTAAATCTACTCCCCCCAATCTCAGTTGGTGTCCTCTTGTGTCTCTCCTCTTTCTCCTCTGGAAAATTCTCTCTGTACTAGTCTTGTTTATTCCCTTCAGGTACTTAAAGGTCTCAGTCATATCTCCTCTGTCCCTCCTCTCTTCCAGAGAGTACATATTCAACTCCCCCAGCCTTTCCTTGTAAGGCTTGCGCTCCAATCCCTGGATCATCTTTGTAGCTCTACGCTGTACCCCCTCCAACAATTTGATGTCCTTCTTCAGGACCGGGCACCAGTATTGCATGCAGTACTCCAGGTGGGGCCTGACCAGTGACCTATACAGGGGCAGTATAACCTCTCTACTTCTGGAGGAGATCCCTCTAGCTATATACCCCAGCGTTTTGTTGGCTTTTGTCACCGCCCTCCAGCACTGAACAGAGTTGTTCATGCTCCCTGTTATGATCACCCCTAGGTCCTTCTCTTCTGTGAAGCAACCCAACTGAACCCCATTTAAGTGATAATCCCTCCCCTGGTTCCGGGCTTCGAAGTGCAGAACCTTGTACTTCTTGGCATTGAATCCCAGCTGCCATTTATCTGCCCACTCCTGCAGCTTATTTAGGTTCTCCCTCAACCCCTTCCACCCATCCGTGTCATCTACCACAGCCCCCATCTTGCTATCATCTGCGAACAGACTGATTTTGCTCTGGATCCCATTTGAGATATCTACAATGAAAATCCCGAAGAGTACTGGTCCCAGCACGGATCCCTGTGGTATCCTGCTCATCACCACTCTCTGTAATTAGAGTTCTCCCCTACCACCACCCTTTGCTGTCTCCCCCTCAGCCAGTTCCTGATCCATGTCACCATTTTTGGTCCTGCCCCTACATACTCCAGCTTCCCCCCACCTCCCATGCGGCACTGAACAAAGGCCTTACTGAAGTCCAAGTACAGGACATCCACAGTATGGCCCTTGTCCAGTTCCCAAGTCACCCAGTCATTGAACTCTACAATCTGCCTGTGACAAATCTGTGTTGCTGGTCATCCTGGATACCATTTGCCTCCAAGAAGCTCACGAGCCTCTCCTTTAGGATGGTCTCCATGAGTTTGCCCACGATTGAGGTGAGGCTCACTAGCTTGTAGTTCCCTGGTTCATCCTTTGGCCCACTTTTATGAATGGGCACCACATGGGCCATCCTCCAGTCCTGTGGCATACATCCTGTGTTCAGGGAGGTATTGAACAGGTCTGCCAGCAGCCCTGCAAGGACCTCTGCCAGCTCCCCTCAATACTCTAGGGTGAATGCCATCTGGTCCAGGTGCTTTGTCCACTCTTAATGCCCTCAATCCCTCCAGCACCCTGCCTTCTGTAATCCCTACATCTGTCATCCTCTCCCCCCTTATCCACCCTACCACTTGCCCGAGGTATTTGCCCCCCCTTCTCCTGCATGAACACAGAGCAAAAGTACTCTTTCAGTGCCTCTGCCTGCTCCTCCCCTTCTCCACCCACCCCCCATCTTTCTTGATCCTCACAAGCTGGCCTTTACTTCTCCTTTTCACGCCTATGTACTGGAAGAAGTCTTTTTCTACTCTTTTGATCCCCTGTGTCAGTCTCAGCTCTCTAGATGCTTTGGCCCCCCTGACCAGTCTGGTGACCTCCCTAGACTTTTCCCTGTACACATCTTTATCATCTCCCCTCCCTGTTTTCCTATACTTCCAAAATGCCACCCTCTTGGCTCTCACCCCTTCCCTGACCTCCAGTGACAGCCAACTGGGTTTCTTTGCCCTGACCTTCTTGTTTTATTTCTAGTACAGGTCTCTGATGCCTCCACCTGCCCTCACCATATTAAATTCCATTCCTGATCTGCATCCATGTGTTGCTGGATGTCTGTCAGGTGCTTGCTCAGAATTTTCCCCATCATCCTAAAGTCCGCCCCCTAAACTCAACCACCTTTGTACCCATGCCCCCTGTGTCCCTTCCCATGTTTAGTGTGAACCACACCGAGTAGTGGTCACTCCCAGCAAGCTGTTCCCCCACTTATAGGTTCCTTATAGCTTCCCCATTATCCAGTACAAGGTCCAAAGTCCTTTCCATCTGTGTCAACCCTTGTACCAGCTGTGTCAAGAAGCTGTCCTGAAAAGCTTCCAACAGGACCCCCTCTCTTGCACTCATGGTAGCAGGTGTGCTCCCAATTTGGTAGGTTAAAATCCCCCCCACCACCACCGTGCTTCCCTTCCTACTTGCCCTTCAAATTTGATCTGCCAGTTCCCGGTCCAGGTCACAACCCTGTGATGGTGGCCTGTACACTACCCCCATCCTCAGTGTCCTACTCCTCGCATCCTGGAACTGCATCCACAGATCTTCTGTCCTCCCCTCCTCCCCTTCCTCCCAGATGCACTTAATCCCCTCCCTCACATAGATTACCACACCACATTCCCCTTGGCCCTATCCTTTCTGAATAGTCTGTACACTGGGATCATCATATCCCAGTCCTGGTACTGGGTGGTTCATGTTTTCGTGATGCCACTATGTCGATCAATTCCACTGCCAAGAGTCTGTAACTCTGCAGTTCTGTACCTTAGGCTTGTTGCATTCAGTGAGACCATCTTCCAGCCTGTTGCCTCCCTAACCTTACCATTTCTCTTCCCCTCCTTTGGTCCTCTCTGTGCCCCCTCCTCACTGCCTTCACCTCTAACTAAGGGGGTGAGCACTCTATGCTCCCCTTTTTGGACATTGCCTCTAACAGTGGTCCCCTCACCACCCCCTTCCTAGTTTAAATCCACCCTTGCTGAAATATACCCCTCCATTTCCTGTTTGAGTACGCGCTTCTCCTCCTTGCTCAAATGTAACCTGTCCTCTGCGTATAGGTAACTATTGTCCCAGGTCCTGCCCCAGTCTGACACCAGTCCGTGTTTCCTGGTTCAGCACCAGTCCCTCAGCCTCCAATTGAACTCCTCTATCCCTTTTTTCTCCCTGTACTTGCACATGGCACCAGTAGCACCTCAGAGAATGCCTCCGATACCCCCAGCCCCTCACACTGCCTACCCAATTCCTCGAAACCTCCCCTTTACCACCTCCACTGTTTTCCCGTCCTGTCATCTTTTTTGTCTAACTGACATGCCAAAATGTCAGAAGACTTTAAATATGATCCCAAAAGGGGGAAAAAAATTGTGGTCAGTTCCCAAAGGGAAAAAGGAATCATGGTTAAAACAAAACTTTTTACAAAATTTAATAAAGTGGTCAGTTCCCAAAATGAATGTAACCAAATGCAAAAAGTAGAAATTGCTCCTTAAAAGTGAAAAACTAAAGAAGTCTCACAGACAAAATCAGTTAAATCACAGTAAGGAAGCACTAAAAAGAATGAAAAAAGGAGAAGGGCTTTGTTCCTGGTAACCAGAATGGAACCAGCAGGAATCGAGCCCCCCCCCCCCAAATAAAGCTATTTATAATAAAATATAAACTAGAGGCAGAGAAATGAACAAAATAAATATGAATATGAAACTTTTATACAAATAAATGAACTTGCAGCGAAGTTGCTGAGGAAAGCTCTTCAGGGCATCTAGTTGTCAGGGTGGAGAAAATCAATCTGACTGTTACTTGGAACACAGTCTACCCCGAGGCAACAGTTTGAACAGTGTTCTAGTTTCATTATTTGCATACATTCTACATTACATTACTACAGCTCTGGGGCAGTCAGAGATTCTGGGCTGACTGTATGCATTTAATCATACTGGGAGATTCCTGGGGTTTGAAAATATATTAGTTATAGATGCAGAAAATTTAAATTTTGCCAGCAAAGTGTTCACAAAGTGGGCACTTCATGTTGTCATTCCACTACATGGAATGGCCAATATGAAAGGCTCACTTTGCCTTGTAATTATTACTTCACATTGTCATTCCGCCTTAACAGGAAGTAAGGCGAAGTGACAATAATATTAGCAGCCCCCCACACACACAGTCACCAGAATTAATGTGCATCCCCAAAAAGCTACTGTCTTGTGTCCAGAAAATTCCCCAGTGCTGACAAAGTGAAATGAGAGTGTAACAAGAAACTCAAAGTCTACCAGAATTAATGGTGCACTCCATCATGCACGCTGTGGTCACACACAGTCACCAGAATTAATGTGCATCCCCAAAATGCTACTGTCTTATGTCCAGAAATTTCCCCAGTGCTGATGAAGTGAAATGAGAGCGTAACAAGAAATGTAGTCTCCCAGAATTAATGGTGCACTTTGTCATGTGCGCAGTGGTCACACACAGCCACCAAATTAATGCGCATCCCCCAAATGCTACTGTCTTTTGTCCAGAAAATTCCCCGATTCCAGATGAAGAGATATGAGAGCATAAAACGGAAAGAAAAGTCCCCATGAATTCATGCCACACTCAGTCATGCGTGCACACACTCCAATAAGAACTACAGTATGTCCCCTGCTGCTGCTTTTGGAATTTCATGTAATGCTTCTTGACCTGACTGAGCTGATGCACAGTGTCTTGCCAAATGATGTGCTAGAAGGATGACCCGACCATTGAGTTAACCATCCATGATGATGTGATAAGGCTGTTGGTTGCCCAATGTCTGCTGCATTGACCCCAAACAGGAAGGGTGCCCTCTGTGTGTACACTAATACTACCCTTGGAAAGTTAATGTACCTGGCACCAATGATTTTCCACAGAACCTGAGTTGACCTTAAATGTTCATATCCATTATATATATATATATATATATATCTATCTATATATATATATCTATATGTAATAGATAAAGCACTCTGAGGTGTGCAGTCATGCTCTGATATACGCATGCCATGGAGTGCGTGAATGTACCAATCACCCAAGGCGTGGTATATCAGAGCGTGACCACACACCTCAGAGTGATTTATCTATCTTATAAAATGTCAACATTGTTTTGAAGGGGGGTAAAAGTGCAGGTGTGCGGTCGCACTCTAATATACTGTACGCATGGTCATGTGATGCTGTTCAGCCAATAATACTGCTGCAACTTCCCTACCCATTTTATAAATATATATATATATACACACACACACACACACACACACACACACACACACATATGAAATCATTGCTTTTTTTTGTATCACAGGTCATTTAGTCGAACTTGGGATGTGCATTTCTTGGCTTGATGAGGAATTTTGGCGGTGGAATACTGTCAAGCCAGTGAAGGTAAGTATTTCTTTTTTGAGGGGGGAACATTGTTTAAAAAAAGTTAAAAAAGATTCATCAATGTTTTAGTCATCTTTACAGTTATTCAGCGTATCATCAGAACTGGAAAGAAAACCAAAACTAAACTGCTGTGATTCGTGAAGAACGTGATTTGTCTAGTGATGAGTGTCTGGTGTGACATGACAAATGATAATAAACTGTACAGGAACATGAATACCTACAGCTGTACTTTCCTGACCTGTACCACACAAAACTACCTGTTTTGAAAACTCATATCAACAAGTACCATGGTGCTTGAAGCCGAGACCTGATATACTACGAAACAGGCTTACATAGAACTAACTACAAAAAAAGTATAGTTTTGTGATTCATGAATCTTCTCTGTGAAGATAAAGAATGCAATTTGAATCGTGAGTGACTTGTGATGATTGCCCTGACTTAAAAACGCACATCAATGAGTATAATGTTTATGCAGATATATGCACCACACCAGTACTCTGAAGGGAAGCCAAACAAACAACTGTGACTTAAGTTACAGATGGAGATTGGGCCCTAAGGAGATGCAAATGCACAGACAGATTAAGATTGCACTGCGCACTCAAAAGATGCAGGCGCAAAGGTACAACAGCACTTAACCAGTGCTCACAAGTCACAAATCCAAATCTGGAAAAGAATACCTTTTGCCGATCGGGGAGGCAGTGCACAGCAGTAACAGTCCACTACCAGTAAAGATACCACAAAACAGTGTGAAAAATTAATGCAGGTGCGGTGGATAGCAGGTTCACACTGCTGCAATTACTCTGTGGCACAATAAAATGTGTCTGATTTGATGACACGTGTCACACACACACACACACACACACACACACACACACTACACTACAAGTAATGCGTAGCAAATTGAAAACCTCAGTAATATAATCAAATCTTTTAAACAAACTGAAATTATGCACTGCTGCACCACAACAATCAGCAAAAAAATTTCAAGAATTACTGAAAATATAAGCTGTCCCAGTGGCGCTGAGGGTTGAGGCACTGGCCACCACACCTCATGCCACGCTGGCAACCCGGGTTCAGACATGAGCCCGGGTCGTCAGGGGTTGGCAGGGGAGGGATAGGATCGAGCATCCAGTGGACTGCTCTCCTATCCCGAGGAGGGATCCAGGGTTTCACTGCTCTGTAGCAGCCCCTGGTGATGACCAGGGGGACTACCGGAGCGGTGACAGTATGGGGCAGAGCACGGCGGACATCAGCACATTATGCCCTGATATCATTGCACGTCTGTGCTCTGAAGGGGAAGTTAACGGAGGAAAATATCAGAGGTGATCTCGGCAGCTCATGGCCATGCCCCGCACCCCTGGACCCAATAGAGGTGCCTGTCTAGGGCACAGTGCGATGTGGCCCGTCCCTGGTTCTGTGGGTTCGACTGTGGCCCACGCGCATGACCGGGTCGGGGGTGCAGGCGACTGTGGCCGGAGATTGCGGGGGTCAGCTCCACCGTAGTCAGAAAAAGTGTTAAAATAAAAGAAAAAAAGAATTACTGAAAATATTACTGTGTACATTAACACAGTTATACAAGAAAAATATAACCAAAACAGAAAGACTGCCTTTTTCTTTCAGTTTTAACCTACCTCCACCACAGATACACCCCACCCCAAAGCACACTTCAAGTGTCTGTCAGTGCACAGACTGAATGTTCTAAATTAACATTCAAAATCAATAGACAAGCAATAAACACCCGATGATATGAGCACAGTAGAGTTTCCTACAATTGATGTACTAAATTTTGAGCCAAAAAAATGGCTCAAAAGAGTTTTTTTAACAGCTTTTAGAGGATTTGAATCGCAGAGCTCTGAGAGGAAACTGTCTCCATTTTCCACTGCACACACACTACACAGAACTGAAGCTGTGCAGAACAATCTAGAGCCCATGTGACCTGCAATCCCATGAATCACTGCAAAATTCACCTTTGGAGCTCACCAACAAGGTGAGGTAATGTGAAGTACATTGATTTCAATGTACTTCGTCTTAAGATTGGTGAAGAAGTGGTTTGGGAAAAGCGGAATAACGCAAAGTCATTGGTTTCAATGGAATTCACGTTCCTCATTATGATGCGAACTACTCCGCTTTACATTGCAGATTACTCCGTGGATTCCGCATTACTCTGCGAATCACTCTGCAGAGCGAATTTTGGCCACTTCGACCACCACTAATTACAGTATGCCAGTCTAAAACAGATAATAACTGCTGCATTACAATTAACTCTAATCCTTATTTGGCAGTTCATTAATAAGCTCACTTTATAGCAAAAAAAGTTAAGTCAATAGGTGACAGACTTTTTTCATGATCTTTTTTGTCTAACACAATAGTATTACCACCTTTATTGGCTTGTTTAAAAATGATATTAGACAAATTTTTGAAATTTTCCAATGCTTGATTTTCAGAGGGAGTGAAACTGTTTGGCATCTGATGCCAACTTTTCCCAAAAAGGCCTCCACCTCTTTCAAAACCAGCCTCTGGTACATCCATATTGCCAGATCCCCTGTTGTAGGTCAAAAGGCAGAGTCAAAAGACACCAGCTAAGAGACCACAGCCATTCTCAGCACAAACTGTAAATTCAGATTCTGAAAATACTGCTGAATTGAAAGCAAAATTTGCTAAATTAGAAACGCTGCTAAAAATGAATTGACTATTTATTATAACATAAGCAGTCTTGAGTATGATTATTTGGCTATGAATTATGAAATTGAGACTCAGATTGTTGTCAGACAGTGACACATACATTATGTTAGAGAAAGATCCTACTCAGGAATTTCAAATGACCTTTTTTAACTTGGTAAATGAGGGATTAAGGAGGGTTTCATTACAGAAATGGAAAACAAATTCCAGAAGGTGGCAGTGCCAGTAATTCCAACCTTTTATTGTCTAAGAAAAGTTCATAAAAGTTTGGAGAGCCCACTTGGCAGGCCTATAATATCCGGAATCGGCCCATTGTCAGAAAACTTGTAAAAATTCTGAGATTTTTTCCTTACCGCCTTCTGTTCTGAACTTAATATCATACACTAAAATTTCTTTACATGTTTCGGAAACGCTGAACAATGTGGTTTGGCAACCAGATTATTTATGCATTTGCATAGATGTAAACTCACTGTATACATGCACACCACATCTTTTAGGGTTGCAGGCACTTCAGTTCTTTCTCTCCCATAACACCAATGTAGGTGTCCCCTGCCTAGATTTATTTTGACTGCAGTGGAGTTCATTCTCACTCATAACTATTTCTTATTTGACAAAATAATTTATTTACAAAACGTGGTACAGCAATGGGCTCCACTGCAGCCCCCAGCAATGCAAGTAGTTATTTAGTCTGGTAGGAAAGTCAACAGATTTTTTGTGAAGGGAACATCTTTTGGAAAAATGTAATACTGTGGAGCAGGAACTTAGATGATTTGTTAATCATCTGGAAGGGCACCACAACTGAGGCACAAACATTTGTGGACATGATGAATGAGAATACCTTGAACTAACAGTTTACATCACAGATTGATGATCAAAGTCTTAACTTTTGGACTTGACCCTTATAGCCATGCCAGCTAGCAGCATACAAACTAAAGGTTACAAAAAGGCAACAGCAAGAAATTTAGTTCTTCATGCCAAAAGTACACACCCTCCTTCCCTAATCAGGTCTGCTCCATATGGACAATTCCTTGCATTACCACGGAATTGTTTGGCAGAAGTTGATTTTGAGACTCAGAAGGGGGAGATATAGTCCAGATTTGTACACAGAGGTTATAATACTAGGACTCTTGATACAGCACTTAATAGGGCTAAAGCACAAAACAGGGATTCTTTGTAAGGCTGTGCAAGGGCTGAATATTATTTTCCAAATACCACAAATAATGGGCTATTTGAATATTCAGAACTGAATACCGAATAGCCCACTGTTCGAGTGGTATTCATTATTCAGTCAGTGGGTGGTTTAAAAAAACACTTTTTCTGACTTTCCCCCCCTCCTTGCCAACATTACAAACAAATCTATCAATCCCATGGTGTCTAGTGGTCCCATCCCCTGGCTGGATCGTCGGCCCAATATGAAGAATTCACCCCCCATGAGATTCACCCCCCCCCTGTCCACAAATTTACAAAAATAAAATGTCCCTGGTATGCTGTAGACCTCACCCCCCACCCTGTAATATAATGCTCCCCACCCTGCTCCACCCTCACCCATGACCCTGAGTGGGCCACCAGCACAGCCCTCCACTCACCTCCATGGCCAACAGCCTGACTGAGCTCCAATGAATGAGCGTGTGCTTGTACAAGCACGTGCTCATTCATTCAGTCAGCCAGCTTGCTGTCAGTGTAGAAGTGTTTTCTCAGGGGGCATGGAGAGGAGAAGGGGCTGCTCAGAGTTGCCAGTGGTCCTGATCCACAATGCTGTTTCATCCCACCCCCCGCCAGTGATTGAGCAGCCCCCCATGCCTCCTGAAAACCTTTACACTGACCATGAGCTGGCTGAATCTGTCAGGAATGAGTGTGTGCTTGTACTAGCACGGGCTCATTCATTGAAAGCTCAGTCTGGCTGCCAGCTATGGAGGTGAGTGGGGGCTGTACCGTGGCATGCTTGGGGGTTGTGGATGGGGGGAGCGGGTTGGTAGGGCACTATCTGGCAGGGTATGGGGTCCGCTAGATATCAGGGACATTTTTATTTCTATAAATTTGTGGACGGCGGATAGGGTGTGAATCTTGGGGGGTGAATTCTTCATATTGGGCTTGCAATTGGCTGGGGGGTGGGACCACTAGACACCAGAGATTGATAGATTTGTTGTTTGTGGGAGGGAGGAAAACCAGAAAGTGCTTTTTTAATTTTTTATTTTAACCCCCACCCGCATGAATAACGAATACTGAATATTTCAGCACTGAATAACAGATATTCAGCCGAATATTTGGGAAAACATATTCACACAGCCCTAATTCTTTGCAGTCTATGAAACCTAACGGGCCAAAGCAACATATCTCTGACTTTTGTTTTAGAATGCAATTGTATTTTCCCCGAAGTAAAAACTATTTTACAAAGAAATTGGAGCTTACTGGAACACTATAACATTCAGGGTCTATTTCTTGAGCTTCCAAGGATAACTTTCAGAAGAGCTAAAAATCTGGGGGACTATCTGAGTCACGGCCATTATGTTCTTGAGAGACCAAAACCTCTTACCTGGCTTCCAAAAAAACCTGTAGGTTTTCAGCAGTGTGGCCATTGCACCACATGTAGATATGTGTTGCAGAGTAAACAATTTACACATCCTAGTAAAAGTATTTCAGTGGTCATCAGAGAATTTGTGAATTGTTCCACCCAATTTGTGATCTAAGTGGCCCAATGTTCATATCCACTTATTTATTTGAGAAGAACTGTACACCAAGCCAAGCAGAGATTTTTAGAACATGTAAGGGACATAAGAAATGCTAATCAGGGCTCAGCCTCAGGTTTACATTTTAGAAATATTCATGGGAATGACCCACAATCTCATAAATTCACCATCTTTATGTTTGCTTGTGCTCACAGCACACAAGAAACATATTGAGATAGTAGAGCATTGCAGAGGTGTGGCAGTGTTGTGACCAATACAGCGGGCGCTTTAATGGGCATATCCCTTGGCCACCAATTAATGCTGAAGCTGCCGATGATGGCAGTTTCAGAGCGAGTGCTGCACTTGGAAGAAATCTACTACTGCAATCAGGTGCAGTTTCATCATTGCAGTGGCAGCTCCCCCCCCCCCAACCAGGCACACAGCAGGACAACAAATTTAAATGTTAGCCCCTTCCCACTGCTTCTGCCTAACCTGCACCCTCTGTTCTCTGTCCCCTGCTGACATTGGGGTGCTCAATCCCCATGTCAGCATCTATCCTCCCCCCTATTAATGTGGCACACTGGGAGCCCACCCCAGTGTGCCAAACAATACTTTGATGTTTCCGACACCAGGATGCCCACTCCTGGTGTTGGATGCACCGCCACCTCTCACACCCCTATGTTCTCAGCAGACCTTGGGGTGCCCAATCTCCGGGTTGGCATTAATCCCCCCTCCTTTACCCTGGCACACTGGGAGACCACCCCAGTGTGCCAAAATCTGTTTTGTAAATATTTCATCTGTAAAAAAGAAAAGAGTCCCACAACATCTTTTTTTTTTTTTAAATCTGAAAAAAAAAGAAAATGGACCCTCATCAAACTTCCGCTGGCCCCTCTCCCCCAAACTGCACCCTTCCTCTGTGCACCACCCTCCCTGCAGCCCCCCTCACCCATACTTACCTCCAGAGGTCAGAAGTAGTGAACTTCTGTGGACCAGGAACACATCTGCTCTCTTCAAAGACCGGGAACTGAACAAACGATGGTAAGCCCTATAATGGCAATAGGGGTAGAAACATAGAAGTTGACGGCAGATAAGGACCGCAAGGCCCATCCAGTTTTCAGCTTAGGTTGATTACTCAGTCAATTTATGGAGTTTTAGTCCCACATTTTCAACATGGGGTTCTTGGGACCCCATATTGTGAACACTGACACTGTCATTTAATTTCTTAGTTCCAAAAGGTGATTTCACTGTTGCTGCGTGGAATCACCTTTCGGGACCAATTAATGAAATGACAGTGACACTGTTCATAAGCTGGGGTCACAAAAAGCCCTTGTTGCAGATTTGGTGAAAAAAACTCCAAAAAATGACTGAGTTACGAGCGTCCATTACGCAGTTTCTAAGCATGCTCGTAACTTCATCATTTTTTGATATTTTCACTCCAAAGTTCCAACATTGCAATTTTTTCACACACCCCTTATAAACAGTACAGCTGTCATTTTTTGCATCCTTCCTGAAATGTGTTTTTGCACCTGTGGTGCAGAATGGCATGGTCGCTGTGTGAAATCAACTTTCAGGACACATTAACAATATCACAGTGCCACTGTTCACGAGGGGAGGTCCCAAAAAAGCTTGTGTTGAAAATTAGGTGAAAATATTCAAAACAAGCATTTGTCAATGCCGAACGTTAGCTTGCAGGTATTTGCAGTGCTGTTTGGCATGTATGGTGCTTTACCCTAATGCCCTGTGCGATTGCTGGTATTTGCACAATAAATTGTCAGCATGACCTTTTTGTTACCCCCATTGTGCGCTACATAGGCGGAAACACGTTTTGGGCAGGATGTGAAAAATGACAGCTGTACTGCTCACAAGGAAGTGTGGTAAAATGGCAATGTTGAAAATCTGGAGTGGAAATATTGAAAATTTGCAAACCTAGGAGCGTGTGTGGGAACTGTGCAATGCATGCTCGTAAAACAGTCATTGTTAGGAATTTTTTCACCAAATTTTCAACATAGCCATTTTAAGATCTCTGCTCATGAACAGTGACACTGTGATTTTCTTAATGTGTCCCATACACAGAGTTCACACAGCGACTGTGCCATTGTGCGCTACATGGACGGAAACATGTTTTGGGCAAGATGTGAAAAATGACAGCTGTACTGCTCTATAAGGAGGTTGTGGTAAAATGGCAATGTTGAAAATGTGGGTGAAAATATTGAAAATTACATGAAACTTAGGCGTGCATAGGAACTGCACAATGAAACTCACAAAACAGTAATTTCTGGAATTTTGTCACTAATTTTCAACACAGCCATTTTAAGACCTCTGCTCATGAACAGTATCACTGTGATTTTCTTAATGTGTCCCATACATTAAGTTTGCACACGGACTGCGCCATTGTGCGCTACATGGGCGGAAACACATTTTGGGCAGGATGTGAAAAATGACAGCTATACTGCTCATGAGGAGGTGTGGTAAAATAGCAATGATGAAAATCTAGAGTGAAAATATTGAAAATTCGCAAACTTACAGGCGTGTGGGAACTGCTAGCACTTTCAGTAAAACAGTCATTATGAAATTTTTCACCAAATTTTCAACACAGCCATTTAAGACCTCTGCTCATGATCAGTGTCACTGTGATTTTCTTACTGTGTCTCATACATTGATTTCGCACACCGACTGCACCATTGTGCACTACATGGGCGGAAACATGTTTTGGGCAAGATGTGAAAAATGACAGCTGCAGTGCTCATAAGGAGGTATGGTAAAATGGCAATGTTGAAAATCCAGAGTAAAAATATTGAAAATTCGCAAATTTACGAGCGTGCATAGGAACTGCGCAACGCAGACTCATGAAACAGTCATTTTAAGGAATCTTTTCACCAAATTTCAGCACAGCCATTTTAAGACCTCTGTTCATGATCAGTGTCACTGTGATTTTCTTAATGTGTCCCAAACATTGAGTTAGCACCGACTGCGCCATTGTGCTCTACATGGGCAGAAACACATTTTGGGTGAGATGTGAAAAATGACAGCTGTACAGCTCATAAGAAGGTGTGATAAAATGGCAATGTTGAAAATCTGGAGTGAAAATATTGAAAATTCACGAACTTACAAGCCTGCGTAGGAACTGCGCAACGCACGCTCGTAAAACAGTCATTTTTTGGAATTATTGCACCACATTTTCAACATGGGGTTTTTGGGACCCCTTCTCATGAATGATGTCATTGTCATGGCATTATTGAGCCCAAAGGTGATTTTGCGCAAGTGACTGCGCGAGTGCCTGCGAAATCACCCTTTGGGCCCAATAATGCCATGACAGTGACATCATTCATGAGAAGGGGTCCCAAAACCCCATGTTGAAAATTTGGCAAAATTCCAAAAAATGAATGAGATATGCACAAGTTGAAACCCCTATCTAGCCCATTATACAGCTTACCGGCATTTCCTCAGTTCGACGTCGCCTTTGAAGAGTGCAGAGCGTGTTCCGGTCACGAAGATCATCGCGTCGGAGTCCGGAGGTAAGTATGGGGTGAGGGGTGTGGGAAACTGGGTGCGCATGGGTGGTGTGGGTTGTGGGGGCTGGGAGGCGCCGTGGGACCGTTTTATTTTACAGGTTTTAAAAACAAAAACGACGACGTGGACGTTTGCCACGCTGGGGTGGGCTTCAGCATGGCAGAAGATGGCTGGGGGCGAGGAGCGGCGGGATTGAGCACCCTGGCCGGCAAACTACGCTGGTTGAGGAGCCGACGGGGATTGGGGCACCCGCCGGGCAAAACAAAGGGAACGCTTGCCACGCTGGGGTGGGCTCCCAGTGTGGCAGCAGGATGGTTTGGTGGGGCCGTGGAGCTGACGGGGATTGAGCACCCCGTCAGCAAACAACGTTGCCATGCTGGGGTGGGCTCAGCGTGGCACCAAAGCTTTGGGGGCGGATAGACGGCGTGGACGCCAGGGGGGTTTGTGATGGCGGTGCTCAGTGCATGGCAGTGGTGCTTTCCTTTGAAGCAGAGGAACACCGCTGTCATACAGAGCTCCTGCACCCATTGGTGCAGGACCGCCACGCCTGCTCAAGGAGCAGTGCATTGGATGGGAGAGGCACACCTCCAAAGTGTGCTACTCTCCCAAAACGTTCCTTGCGCATGTGTGCAAGCGAACGTAAAAATGACTGTGTTACAAGTGTGCATTGCACAGTTTCTCTGCACACTTGTAACTTCGCCAATTTTTCATATTTTCACTCCAGATTTTCAACATTGCCATTTTTTAACACCTCCTCATGAACAGTATAGCTGTCATTTTTCACATCCTGCATGAAATGTGCTTTCACACCTTGGCGCCAAATGGCACACTCACTGTGCAAAATCACCTTTTGGGATTGAGCAACGAAATTATGCTGCCACTGTTCATCAAGTGGGGTCCCAAAATGCCCATGATGAAAATCTGGAGCAAAAATATCAACAAACGCCCGGGGCATTAGGTTTTCCAGCCATAACGCCTAATTCTGTACAGACTGGACAGGCATTGGGGATTTGTTGTCGGGCCGTAATGCTCAGGCCATTCCATCCCCACCCCCACCCTGCGGCCACTGACAGGCATCAAGGTGTGCCTTGGGGTCTTCTACCCTAATGTTCAGCTCATTCTCCTATACTACAACCATCTCAGCTTATTTCCTTATGGAATGGGGTGAGCGTAAGGTCCGAAGACCCCAAGGCACACTGCGACATCTGTCGGTGTCTGCAGGGTGGGGTGAGGTGGAATGGTAGGAGTGTTATAGCCGACGACCCAAAGGCAAACCCCAATGCCTGTCAGTCTCTGCAGGGTGAGGGTGGAGGTTGCCGCTACTTCAGTACTTCGCTGCCATTCCTATTATGCACCTCTCCAACTCCTGCACTACCAATGCTAATACCAGCAAGCAAACATTTGGCATTGACAAATGCTTGTTGAACATGTGAAACCTCTCCTAGGAAGAGGAGACAGAGTCAAAATCCTTTTACAAAAGGAATCAAAGTGGATTTTTATGTTAGAATCCATGTCTCCAACAGGATTTAATAAGGAAATGGATCTGACTGTTACCTTTAGACAAGTTTATTCAATGCAGTGCTTAATCCTGTATAGTGCTCCACCCTGTACAATGGGCAATTAATAATACTGTAGCGGCAACTAGAATTTTGTGTCTCTCCTAGTTTTTTCTGCAGCCTTTCTAGTTTAAGTGTGGTCTCCTTTGGACTTGTTCCTTATCAAACTATTACACTTTGTTACCCTATAGAGATTACATTAGCATATTAGGTGGCTTATATTTAGGTCAAGCTGACCTGCGGTTTTTATGTGATCACCTTTGCGGATCCTTTTTACCAAACTTGGTGACTACAATGTGAAATTTTAATTTGCCACATTTATTTTGTGAACACTTTTTTTGTTCTTTGACCATTTTTCCTACTTTTTTCTATTCCTCTCTTTCACCTGTTCAACCCTCCCCACCCTTTTTCCTCCCATTTCTTTTCTATCGTCCTCTGTCTTTATATGGTCTCAGAACTTTTATGAAGGATCAGTTATGAAGTTGCGGGGGGGAGGACATGTCCTAGCAGATAACTAGGCAAAGTGGGCTGACTATGTGGGCCTGGAAGTCCTTTTCTGCTGTTACATTTCTATGTATCTATGTAATTAGATCTTATGTTTATTTGCCTCTTTGGTATAGGGTTCATTATAAAGTGCAGTTTGCGTGACAGTATTTTATAATATCAAAGTGTTCTTAATGTATCACACCTTCTCACATATGCACCCTATTTATGTATTTACTATATACCCTGATAACCCCTACCTTGGCTTCTTCAATGCATCAGGTGATAGCACTATCTGAACTTGCCTACATTAGTGCCATGCTATCCCAGGTGCTCAGGGAAACAGCCAGTCTCAAATCTACTATGGCTCAGATCACCCGTTACCTCTCATCTCTAGGAGGCAGGGCAGTCACAGAGAAAAAGCAGCTGCAACAAGTTGAGCAGATGAGTTACTCCTCACAGGCACACCTATGTGAGCATTGTTGCCACATAAAGTACTTGCTTACAAAAACTGACAACATGGAGAACAGAGCCAGAAGGAACAATATAAGGCCTGTTGAGATCCGTGAATGAGCCGAGGGACCAATGTCATTTTCTTCTTAAGCACACTATCCCAGCCATGGTCAATGCCCAGCACTGCCTCCCACTTGAACTCAAGAGAGTGCATCACTCTCTGGCTCCTAAAGCTCAGCTAAGAGAGCACCAGTGCCCTGTCCTTTGCAAGTTCCTTCACTATCCTGTGAAGAAAAATGTGCTCTGGCTCACAAAGGAGCATGGCCCAAACAAATGGTATGGCCACACCAAACAGATCTTCTAGGACTTCTCAGCCAAGCTATCACAATGGAGAAGAGTCTGCATAGCAGCTTGATGAAAGTTTGCCCAGCTCGGAGTGCAGTACTCCTTACAGTACCCATCTGTGAGTACAAGTACATGTTGGGACATATCACTTTCAAATACCTGCTAAAGCAGAAAACTTTATTAAAAACACCTGGCCTAACCACAACTCTCCTGCCACTCACAGTGGTACAGACACCCCTGGTAATGGTGTGCAGCCAATGGACACTACCACAAGTCAGAATGGTCATTATAATGCTGCCTATAACTCCCCGTCATCAACCGGTGATCTGTGGCATCAAGTACCTAGAAGTCATGGGAGAAAGAAGAACAAAACACCTCCCTTCTCCTCTGTGTCTCAATTGCTGCACCGCTCCGAGAGTCAGAAAAGAAGCCTGCCATCTTCAGCTTCCACCAGCAGCTCACCTGCCAACCCTCCACTGAAGACCCAGAATCCAGTTACAGCTCTGTGAGACAGCTTCTTGCTAGATGATGAACCTGACCAGGAGCCTTCAGTTGAGTAGCCTCCTCCCTTAGAGACCTCACAAGGGCCCAACACAACTCCTTCATGGGCTGACTTGGTAGCAGCATCAATGTCAGATGGCCAACCCAATAGTCACTGGTCAGCCTGATGAACCTCTGCTGTAATGGCCACAATTTATCCATATTGGGTAAACTCAATAGACACAGTGAGTACTGCATTTTTTATTTAAAAGGTGACAACCGGGAAAGGCACACTGAGCCGAGGCTTGTTTCTAGGTGTGACCCGGGAAGGGGAGAACAGGAGATACAACATCATCATCAAGTAGACGGTATAAACATAACACAAATGGATAAGATGACAAGTACAGTTTTGCAAGTCAGTACAGGCTACAAGATACAGCATCCTGAAAGTACATGGTAATGACAGTTTACAATGAGACAAGGTGAGAGATACACCAGTACAAGTCATGGACAGGTTACAAGTCAAGGCCTGGGTACAAGGCAAGTATGTCAAACAAGGTGCAGGTATACATATCCATATAACAAGAGGCAGGTTTACAAACAAAGTAATGGCAGATGGGTGTGCAGGATGCAAGAGCACAGGGAGAAAGGTGTTAAGCCTGGTAGAGGCAAGTGCTTGGCAGTAGCAGGACATTTACTGCATGGTAGCCGTGCAAACAGGCAGTTAGCCACCAACTTGGGTGGCTCAAACAAACTGCAGTTCAGGCAGGCAGATTCTACTGATAATATGTTTGATTTTATTAGGTGGCCATCTCTCTTTCAGTGTGGCTGTTTGGAGTTCCCTGATTTTAAAAGCTCCAAGTCAGCCTACCATTGACCAGAACATTCCAGCCCTCTGTCAGTTAACACTATGGCCAGGATAGTCAAAGGGGTTGTGCCTGGCGCAACTGAGTTGCACTGGTGCAACCCTGCATTGCACCCCGGCTGGATATTCAAAAGGCTGCCAGGCGCACCATAAATCCTGATGCACAGGGGCGCAATGTAATCCTATTCAGCACAGATGCAGGGGGCATGGCCATGCATATGCAGCACAACCCGATATTCAGCCAGGGATGTGCGGCGCATATGCTGGTGCAACCTCAACATGCGCCACACACTGGTGCTCAAAGATGAGCCGAAAAAAACAGGCTCAAACACTGGCCACCCACAGGTGGGTGGCTGTAGTGCAAGGCGCAACACAACAGCCGTCAGCCTTGGGTGGCCACCCACCCAGCAGGAACACCATCCACAAGCACCCTGACCTCCTGGTAGTCTAGTGGCACCCCCACCCCATACGCCCAATCGTGGTCTGTTGTGGAAATAAAAAGTACCTGATAGTCTAGCAGTAACCCCCCCATACGCCCGATCGCAGGCTGTAGTAAATAGTAAATATCCCTGGTGGTCTAATGGCAGCCCCCGTGCGTAATCACGGGCTGTAGTGAGTAAGTAAACATCCTGGTGGTCTAGCAGTAACCCCTCCCTTTGTGCCCAATTGCGGGCGTTGTGGAAATGCAGAATTACCTGGTGGTCCAGTAGTACCTCCCCCACCCACCCACAGAGGTCCCCTGGCCACCCAGCACCCCCCGTCATCGAGGGCAGCAGCACCCCGCCCGCATTCCGCCCAGCCGCCCACCTAATGACAGCTTACAGTATGATCTGTATGCCTATCGGTCCACAGTATGGACCAATGGGCTTACAGACCATACTGTATTACACAGGACCAGAAATGTGAATGAACGCATTCATTCACATTTCTGGTCCTGTGTAGTACTATATGGTCTGCAAGCCCATTGGTCCACACTATAGACCAATAGGCATACAGATCATACTGTACGCTGTCATTTGGTGGCGGCGGGCTGAATGCAGCGGGGTGCTGCCCCTGATAAAGGGGGTGCTGGTGGCTGGGAGACCTCTGTGGGTGGCGGAGGTACACTGGACCACCAGTTTCTCATTTCACAGCGCCCGCAATCGGGCGTGCGAGGAGGGGTGACTGCAGACCACAAGTGATACTACATTACTACAGCCCATGATCGAGCATATGGGGGTTACCGCTAGACCACCAGGGATGTTCACTAATTACTACAGCCTGCGATCGGGCATATGGGGGGTACCATTAGACCACCAGGGATGTTCACTAATTACTACAGCCCATGATCGGGTGGGGGGGGGTTACCGCTAGACCACCAGGTGTCAGCGTGGCTCAATTGGTAGCACATCTGCCTCTGGACCAGAAGGTCATGGGCTCTCATCCTACACCGGGATTGGACTTGCACCTAAAAATCGATGGCATCTGAATGCAGTATTGGGGGATGCTGTACTGCTGAGGTGTGCCATCCTTCAGATGAGACGTCAAACCAAGGTCCCTTCTGCCCGTCCTGGTGTTGTCCTGGTGGGTGTCCAGGTGGAAGTAAAAGAACCCAGGGCACTCTTTGCAAAGAGTAGGGAATATTCTCGGGGTCCTGGCCAACATTCCCCTTCCCATAAGCTGGTTCATGCAATTATCCAGGCTGTGTGTGGGTGATGATGTGCGATATGGCCGCCACCACACAGTCAGTCACTTCACTACCAGTCTAGCATTGCTTGTAAAGTGCTTTGGGATACACTGTGTATGAAAAGCGCTATATAAATGCTGATTCTTCTTCTTCTTCTTCTTCTTCTATTACTGTACACTGTACAGCTGCCTGCAATCGTGCAAGGGGGGCTGCTAGACCACCAGGGATACTTTTCTATTCACAGATGCACGCAGTCAGGTGTATGAGAACTGCAATAGCCCACCAGGTTTCTGACCCTCGACGGGGGCAGCCTGGCAGGACGCCAGGTGCAATTCACAGGGAGCCAGCGAATCGCATGCAAATGGGGTCATAATGACATGCAAATGGCCCATTTGCATCTTGCATAACGTATGGCCTCATTTGAATGCCCCCGGCTGAATATCGTGGGTGATGTGCCTAGTGCAAGTCCACTTGCACTAGGACATCTCCATACTCCTTTTCTGTGTCTTGCACTGGTGCAGTGCCACTGTGCCATGTGCAGTGTGTGCGCCCTCCGTGCCATATTCAACGGTGCTGAGCCATGGCACATCACCGTTGAATATCGCCTGGTCCTGGCAACGGCACAGCCCAGTTGCGCTGCTTCCAGGATTGTGCCACTGCCCAGCGCAGTCTGAATATCTGGCCCTTTGTCAATAGCAGTCTTAACTGTTCTGCTGGTCAACAGACATAACTACTGCAGGCTTATCCTACAATTTTGTGAGGGATTTGCTGATGTTTCACCAAAAGGAGCATTGAACTGCACCCACCCCACTCTGAAGCGTAATAAATAGTTAAACATGGGGTCTTGTTTGTAAACCCCTGAGTGAACTGTTACACCCTCCCATACGGCTGAAAAGGTCATTTACTACTACTTAAGCAGTTTTAAAGAGGTTGTGTTAAGCCTTTAGGTTTTATAAAATATTTTTACTGCTTTATCTTTACTTGTTAATATACTCGAGACCTACAAGGTTCAAGTCCTGCCCAGCCCTTACTTTTAAAGGACAACTAAACAAGTTATTTGGCAAAATGAAGTTGCTGTAATCGGAAAATACAGGGGTGTAGTATAATCCCTACCTTTTATGCGCTGCGTTCTTGAAGTCCAAAATCATGATTTTATACAGTTTCATCATGTTAATAAAAAAGTAAACAAATCAGCAGAGCTTACAAATTCTGCAGTATGGTAGTATCCTAAGATGGCCGTTACGTGGTAACGTAATTATGTCATTGGAGTGAGAGCGCTCCAGAGTGATAATGGTATCTATATAGTGCTTCTTGTGTAGAGTGGAATTAAAACCTTTAGACTGCATCTTTGGGGCAAAATCCTTTACTGTGTATGTGTGATACCCTCTTTTTTCTTAAGCACACTATCCTAGCTATGCTCAATGCCCAGCACTGCACCCCACTCGAACTCAAGAGAGTGCGCTCTGGCTCCTAATGCTCAGTCAAGAAAGCACTAATGCCCTGTCCTTTGCAAGTTCTTTCACTATTATGTGAAGAAAAATGGGATTACATAGGACTTTTTAGGTGAGAGCTCTCCCTCCACCTCTCCTGCTCTCCTATATTTCCAAGTATAGCCTCAGCCCACAACAGGCATTTGGGTATTTGTAACATCAAGTGCACTGGACAGATAAAACTAATTCTGAGCCACTTGCAGTTGCAGAGTTTAGGGGCATTAGCCAACGAACAGCTCACCTGCAGAACCAGACCCTAGGTGAGTTCTGATACAGACCCCAAGCTCCCTTACTTAACTAAACCTCTCTTGTCCAGCCCTCTCTTCTTGAGCTGTGAAGGTTGCACAACTTTCTAAAGCAGTTGCTGGCTGCAGGGAAGATAGGAGCATAGCTCTGACTACATATCTCCAGTGGTGGTGGTGGTGGTGGTAGGGGGACACTTCCCTGAGTAATAGGATTGATTGCCTATACTAGGCCCCTTCCCATGAGATGCTGTTATCCTGACAGCGTGATCATGTTAGTGACAGGAAAAACAATGTGCAATGCTTGCACCCCCCCAAAAAAATATGCAGATTAACTGCGTGACCCTGAAGTAGTTTGGATTTCAATAGCCATATATCACAGGGTAAATCACACCACTGTGTCTCCCTCTGGCTATACCTATCTGCAGCTCTGGTCTGAAACTAGGACATACTCATACCCTCTCAAAGTGATCTTCATCGAGACACCTACCACCCACATGCTGATGACCTGAACAGAGAAGGCTGTTCAACTATAGTCTCCCCCACAATCTTCCCCCATCTCATATTCCCCCCACCCCATGAAAGCTACTCCAGCTATAGCAGAGTAAATAATTTGCTACATACAGGCCAGGGTGTGATTCACATATGCCATCCAAGGTGTGTGAGAAACTTACCAGGCTAAAGGAGCCTAAGCCAAGGCTCAAATGAATATTGGTTCTGATCCTTAAATATTTCTTGTTATGTTTTAGGGATTTAGGATGTCGGGATAAGTGAAATGTGCTACTCACAAGAGGATGATTTCCTCAGCTCTCTTACTATTGTTATCTTTGTCCACCCCAGGTTGGATTGGGCTGGTTCTTGGTGAGTACCACTCTAATGGACAACATGGACCTGGACCTGGTTGAGCATACATATTCTACCCTTACGAGTCCCTCCTGTATTTCAGACCTGAAATTACAAATTGGGAAATACAAGCTCCAGTTTGTTGGAAGTGCCCCCTACACTGACTTCCCATGCGTAGATTTAGTATGTTACAAGACTGGTTCTGAATACAGTTACAGTGTGTTCATATTAACTGTATTTATGATATGTACTCTTGACTCTGATTATGGTATTGATAGAAACAAAACATTCAGTGGTTTTTGCATCTTGGCAAGTTAGAAAAATATCTTTACAGAAAAACTGTATTGCAGAAATGATGACATTTCCTTTGTGTGTTTTGCATTTTTAGCTACTAATACGTTAACCCGTAATTAGAAGGATTTGCCTGTGGTTCAGTGAGGCAGCAGGAAAGACGTGCCATGTCCCCTCCATGCAGTATAAAACTGTGCATGCCCAAAACATCCTTCGGATGCTCAGATTTTTTGTTGTCACATAGCTGCTTTACCCTATCCTGCTTCCTCTCCCATATCTTTGCCACCACACAGCTTCCCTCTGGGCGTCCCCTCTCTTTCTGGTTCCAGCACTCCTGGGCTGTCCATGGCTTTCTGACCACTGCCATTCAGTTCCTCGTGGCTCTTTGGGCTCCAGGTACTCTGGTCAGCTTGCAATATGATTCTATCATTGCTACTTCCTTCTTCAGCCCATTTGCTCCTGCTGCTTCCCTCTTGCAGGCATATAGTGTCTGCCTCTGGCAGATAGGTGCTCCTGCCACTGAAGTCTCATGCTAACATCATAGTAACTATGTTCCAGTTTTTTCAGGAACCAGAGTTGCACTCCGTATTTTGTCTACTCAGCCGTTTAGTGGTGGCTTCTCTGGCTCGCCACTGTTATGTCATAGTACCCTCGTCTAGGTAGCAGGTCCTTCTCTACTTAGCAGTTCAAGCAGACATGGAAACATAACATTTGCTTGCAGAAAATGGCTGCTTGGCCCATCCAGTTTGCCCTAGTGTTCCATTGATATTCTACGTTCGTAGACCGTACTTGTAATCCAGCAACCCTCCCCCTCCTTGCCTCTGCTCTAACACACCCTATATGTTTATCCCATGCATGCATGAAGCCTCCCACTGTTTTAGCCCCCAGCTCTTCAGCTGGAAGTCTGTTCCAGGCATCTACCACCCTTTCAGTGAAGGAATATTTCCTCACATCTCTCCTGAACTCCTCCCCCCTCCAGCATCATCACATGCCCCCCTGGTCCTGGTGTTCATCTAGTTATGGAAGAAGCTCCCTTCCCACACCCTGTTCATCCCTGTGAAACACTTGTAGGTCTCAATCATGCAACCTCTCTCTCCTCTCTTCCAGAGTGTACATTGAGATCCCTCAATTTCTCCTTGTAGGGCTTCTCCTGTAAACACTGTACCATTTTAGTTGCCATCCTCTGGACTGCCTCCACCCTGTCTATGTCTTTTCTGTGGTGCGGCTTCCAAAACTGGACATAGTACTATAGGTGGGGGCGTACCAGGGAGTGATACAACAGCACCATCACCTTCCTCCTCCTGATGGAGATATCCCTCCCTATGCACCCCAGCATCCCATTATCTCTTTCCATGGCTTGTCACACTGAGCTGCCACTAAAAGGTTCTTTGCAATAACAACCCTGAAGTCCCTTTCCTGTCTAGTGATTGTCAGTACTCCCCCCCATACTCATCAAAGTGGTTCCTCTGCCCTAGGTGCATGATTTTGCACTTTCTGGCACTGAACCCCAACTGCCATATCTTTGACCGCTCCTCAAGCTTCCTTAGATCCCTATGTATTCTCTCCACCCTTCCTGTGTCCACCCTATTGCAGATTTTGGTGTCATCTGCAAAAAGGCATACCTTCTCCTCCAACTCTTCTGCAATGTTCCCTATGAAGACATTGAAAAGTACTGGTCCCAGTGCCGAAACCTGTGATACACTGCTCTCCCATCAATTTTTTTTTAATTAGATATGCTTTATTAGGTATATAGCAAAAACAAACAACCAGAACCAACACCATAACAATTACAACAAATAGAACTACAAAACAGAACAATCAACAACCAACAAATAACAATAAGCAAACAGTACATGAACCCATGAAAAAACAATATACCCACCCTCCCCATTACAAAAGCCCATAAATAAAAAACAAAAACACCCCTCACCCAACCCCCACCCACCTCAACACACCCCACCACAGCAGCAATGTCAAATGAGAAAAAAGCAGATTCCATAACAACGGAGTAAGAGGAGTAGTATATAGAAACTATTCAAAATAACGGAATATCAGTTGATACGAGAGTAACCATAAAGAGGCAGGGGAGCCCATTCCATCCCTTAGACCATATATAAGGTATGCAGCATAGTCCATTTCTTGTTATAACTACATAGCCTATTATTAATGCTGGCTGTCATTTTCTCAAGATGCAGGTTGTCAAGGAGCTCCTGCAACAACTCTAAGTAAGAGAGCGGAGATTGGTCTAACCAATGCCGAAGAACCAAACGTTTAACTGACACTGCAATCATAGCCATCATAAACCGTCGTTCTGTAACTGCAATTGAAGAAAAATCCCCAACCAGACAAATCTCTGGGGTAAAGTATGGCTCTAATCCCAAAAGTGGATCCGTACTTGTTTTAATTAAGTCCCACAAAAAAGCCACTTTGCTACACTCCCAGAAAATGAGGTACAGGGTGCCCTTAGCCAGGCCGCACCTTGTACACCTAGCTGATTGCACCCGACACATTCTATATAGTTTCACAGGCATAAAATAAAGATTATTTAAGATATAGAATTGGGTTAGGTGCAGAAGGTCCTGCGTCAGGTAAATGAAAAGGTCTGACCAAATTTTAGGACAATTAAATATAGAAGGCTGAAGAGCAGTAATCCAATAGGGGAACTCACCCGAGAGATTGGGATACAATTTGGGAAACAAGAGCAGATAGAGTTTAGAAACTGCATGAGGCCACAGGGCAGTTTCTGCTAGAGTGTGCAAGGGCTCCTCACAATTAACATCCCTAATAGCCATACCAAAATAATGTAGTAAACAATGACAGAGTTACTACACGTTAAATATGTAACCACCCCCCTGCTACTTTTCACAGTAATTTACCCCTTGATACCCTCGACTGGGCACACAAACTACTTTGGACACTTTTTGGTACCATCCCTAGCTTTGGGAATGTATATCAGGCTCGCTGCTTCTAAAGATCAGAAAGGGGTGGGGGTGTACAAAAGCAAATACTACACAAATGTGACCATTATACCCAGGTCCTGAGGAGAGAACTTTTGCTTAGGGCTATTCTAGGTCTGTACTTCTGGAGGGGTACCTAGTAATTCCACACAGGAAGCAGAAACAAGAATGTCCATACCAGGTTGGGGTTGTAGAGTGTAGCTTTATTCCAAAGATGGCACACTAAAGCAAAGGTGGACCTCCAAAGGTTTACACTTCGTGGCACAAGGCAATGGCAGAACAACAAAAGTCTGTAGTGAACAGAAACTCTACATATCCCATATTGCATAGGACCTTGAACTCTCTTCAGTGGCAAAGCCTCAGCTGAAATACTCATTTGCTCCAGTTGCACTGGCTACAATGGAGCACACAATTTCTTCTAGTGGCACTGGCCACAACTAAGAACATTTCCCATATGGCATAGAATTTAAACAGTTCAATGTGGCAACTGGCCATGACGGAGCACACTGGTGCTCAAAATTAGCACAACCCACACCAGGGGGTAAACTTTCTCTTCAGGCATTGGTCACCATGTCCTGAATAAGCAGGCTGCCTTACAGAACCTGTAGTGCTGAAATGGTCACTCCAGATAGGGGGTTGCCCATGTTTTGCTTCCAGGTCTATATCCAGCCATTCTTTCAGAGTTACACCTCAAACTTTTAGTAAAACAGTAGAACAATGCACCTTGGAATGACTTTCACATTCAGCATTTGAAACACACTACTTCTGAGTGTAAATTAAAGTCCTGAACAATGTGCCAAGTCTCTCAGGGATTTCACGATTGTCAGCCAACTTTGAATTGAGATGAAAGAACAGTCTCAAAATTGAACAGAACTTGGTGCACATTTCCCTTTGTTAGAGTACACCCAAAAGAAAACAGGTGCATTCCTCCTGGGATATCCAAAGTCAGATTACTCATGGTTGTACACAAAAAGGCAGCTTCAATGTCCTTGATCAAAGTCAGGGGACTGCCCCTCGGATCCATTCTGCAGACCTTCTCATCTCTCAGGTGATGAGATAAAAAACAGGAATTCCTGCTAGATGGTTTCCACCACTTCTACCGGCAGGCAAAATGGTTCTCAGCACTAGGGTGAGAAAAATAGGTTCTTCTCACAAAGCCCACACTGCAGCTCATCACTCCTCCAACTGCTCACTCTGAACTCCACTCACAGACTCCTAGCTTAACACTGACTAACTGAAAATTCTAAAGCTCCCCACTCACAGCTAGCTACCATGGCTTATGCTGCTGCGAGAGTTCTAAATGACATCACCTCTCTCCTCTCAGCTGAGATCAAGTAAACAGAGAGGGAACATGTGAAAAAAACATTTAACTAGTTATTCACCAGCTGCCTTCCCTTCCTAGCACTGATTGGGGATTGGATGGTTACACTCACCCCATGCCAGGTAAATGACTGTCTGCAGTCATTTCTCCACCTGGCACCAGGCTATCCTGCCCTCTATGTTACCTATGAGGAGGGGTGATTAGGCCCTACCCCTACCATGTGCCAGGCACAGGCATCGACACTAAAGGCTCAGAGGCCGGCTGATGAGACTTCAGCCCCTATTCTACGATCCATCTATGGATACTCAGTGGCTCCAAGAAACTGCCTGAAGTATGCCCTAATAGACCAGAACTGAGGCCCCTACTGCAGGTCAGGACCACAGTCTGTCTTTCCCCCTAGCCCTTTAGAGAAAACCTATCTGACCAGGCTGCCCCTCAGAGAACCTCCTCCCAAGCACCCAGGGTACCTGCAAACAAAAATAAGAAGGAAAGCAACACATTGCAATGCATTACATTTCCCATAAACTTTCCCCACAACCTCACACCTGTGAAGGAGAACATACTAACACCCCATAAACCACAAATAATCCTAAATCTCTAAGAAATGGGGAACCCAGCTGAGCTCTAGAATCCTCTTTTTTTCTTCCTCAGGAACACCTGCAAGAGAAGAAAAACATAAAACACATTCTGCATACCACACAGTGCCTAAACCTCCACCTGAACAATACAGAATCCCAAAAATATTTTTCTATAAAAGTACAAAAAAAAAATGGAGAAAAGACCTTTATACGACACATTTGGGGGTGGTAGGCCCTAAAGAGTCCACACTAGTGACAGAATGTTGCTGCCCAAAGGCAAAGTCCATAAAGAGTCTCCCCTGGACTGGAGTCCGCTGAAGAACAGTCCTGGGACAGGGCAGGGCCTGAAAAGCACTGTAATCCATGGGGAGAGTCTTTGAGGAAAGTAATGCAGTTTGTGGTCAGTCTGCCAGTGTAAGGTTTGTAGTGCAAAGTCAGTTAAGTAACAAAAATGTGGTCTTACCAGTTCCTCGAAGACTGAAAACAAAGGATCACCTTACTTCTCCGAGCTGAGGACCCTCTCCCTTCAGACCAGGTGGCATCTTCTGATACAGATGGGTGATGTCCTCTGGAAAACCAGGAAAACAGCTGGATTGATCTCATCTGGAAACCAAATGATGGAACAGGAAAATGAGCTGGGAAAATGTCATCTGGAAGGCCAGGCAATGAAAATGGGAAAACACTGCTGGGTGATGAATCTGGATGCACCTGAAGAATCCTGAAATACCAGTAAAGCTATATCTTCCTCCTTGGATACTGCTGCTGCTGGATGACAGACACTGGGCTGCCACTACTCGCTTCCCTCTAGGCTTGCTGGGAATATTCACAGGGAGTGGCACCATTAAGGGTAGTACCACTCGGGGTGTGGTGCAAGAAGTATGGCACCATCTAGGCATTCAAAGCTGATGTAGTGGAATGTCTCAGTCCCTGCCTTGTCCACAGTTAGTGCAATATCCATAAACAGAGTTCTGCCCAATTTCCAAAATTTAAGTCGGTTATTTATGACTCTGTCCCTGACACATTCTGCTGTACCAGAGTACAAATTCTTGCTTGTTTCTTCCAACAACCAGGATTGAATGTTCTTTTCAATTTCCTCTCAGACTCTATGAGGAAAGGCAGGAAAGGACTTCCCATAGATGGCGTCAACCCTCCTACATATCAGTCTCTCCTCCTCGCTACTGTTAACAATTGTGCGACCCATGGCCTGGCTTGGGGTGGCTAGTCCTGGTTGTGCCAGTGCCACATACTTAAAGAACAAAAGAACTTGTCCCCGATCATCTCTGTGGGCAGGTTACTGGAGTCTTCTTCTTCTCCTCTCTCTGGCTCCTCTGAGGCAAGAGCTTGAGGCAAATCATGGGGACCCTCAACATGAAGATACAGATCTTCATCCTCCTCTTCCTCACTCAGGATCTGAGCTGAGGAGTGAGCAGATGTCCTCACTCCTGAGACAGTCCACTCTTCACTGTGCACGGAGGTAGACACCTCCCAGGTCAGTGTCTCTTGCAGTTCATCCTCCCTTACTAGGCTAGGACTTGGACCCTCCTTCCATGGGTCCACGGATCCTTCTGTTGCACTGTCCACCTGGGACACAGGTGTGGAAACCTCTCTTTGTTCCTGCCCTTGCAGTAGATCAATGTTGCTCTCTCCTTCTATGCCACACTCTATGGGGCTTCCCCCAACAGGTTCAACCTGGTGCTGCATGCCGCTACTTGCAGAGTTTCCTACTCTGGTCCACATGGGAGCCAAACAAATTCATGATACCCCCTCTGGCACTGCACCCCTGCTCATGCCATCCTTCACAAGGCAATCTGAACAGTGGGGTATCAGAAACACATCCCTTCCAGCCTGTTGTGGGTGGTGTAAAATAGAATACTCAGGAAACAATATTGCAGGAACAACACACCTACCAGGTGTGATTTTTATGATGAAAAAACAATAATAAATCAAATAAGCAAAGGAAAGTAACAAATCAATTCACTTTCACATACAGGTACAAAGGAACAGAAAACAAAAAGCACAGCTTAGCATGACATTAAGGCTATCAGCTAAAATAACTCTGTTTCTGATCTCCAACAGAGATCTTGGTGGAAGAACCACACAGGTCCTCTCCCAACAACTATCTGTCTTGTCATAGAAATATTTAGATTTTTATAGGTTCCAGACTCCTCCTATAAGCTGCAACCCCTCCCATCAATTAACTCTTTCTTTCCTTAAATTCCTTATACTGTATTATTCCTCACTGATAAGCACAACTTTTTATTTCAGTATAACATGAATCAGCATATTTAGTAAGACATGTATTATAAAGGATATCTATAATACAATAGCCCCTTAATTTTAGTACAAGGGGCGGCATTATGCTATACTCCACCTATTTGCAGGAAGAAGAAATCTCCACTATAGCATAAAGCTAACTTGCAGGCTGCCGTTCACTCCCTAAAGGGACCTCATGGAAATGACTGGGCATTTTCTGAGCTCAGCGTGCAAATATTCTACAACATTTACCAACTATAGGTAAGCTACCTTTATCTAACCTAAACCACCCAAACCACTGTGCATTTATAATCTGGAGGCAAGTTTTATACAACCCGAGCCACAAGGAGTCAATCTTTTGCTGCACTATGGCAGGTGACTCAGCGTATCGGTATGACAATAATGCAGATGGATTACCTGTCTCATGTCAGAAGCAGAAGCTTTTTACTTTACAGGACATTATCACAAGGCACCGCCTGAAAGTGCATTTCTGAGGTGCACCGTAGTGCAGTCATTTAGCGAGGCAAACAGGATATGGGGGTTACTTAAGCCAGGTTATGGATTTTTATACAGCTTGCGTCTATACTGTATCAGGCTCCAGAGGTGAAACTAGAATTTGAAAGAGATAGTTAAAGAGCTGTAATTTATTTATTTATTTAGCTTTGAGCAGTCAAGAAGTAACAGCAAGGAAGGAACAGAACACAAAGAGACAAGGAACTTAATGCTGTTGTGCAACAGTCTTTAATAGATATAATACAGAAGGAAAAAAGTAGCCATGCACCTCGGAGTCGCGCTAGAGTAAACAGCTTTCACAATGGGAGAAAAGGGGGGGTCCCACTACCACACAGCCTTTAGGCACATAGTGCACAGTCTTACTGGATAGTTAGGGACTGCTACATCTGGAGGCAACCTTTCACCATAGAAAGTTCTCTCTATTTCTTTTAGTGCTGCCACCTCCTCTGTGATCATAGCTCAGGCATGATCCGGGTAGTGGGGATTTCCTGAAGCCATGTCTGAAAGCAAACATACAAAAGTTGGTTGTTACTGAATTGTTCACTAGTCTCTTTACAGTCTCACAAAATGGCTCCCTGCTGCTGTGTTTATATTTGCTAACCCCGCCCTGTAATGGCAGCGGTAGCTCTCCTCATGCATCGAATCTGTTTCTGACTCAAACTGTGTTTCCGACCTTTCCTGGCTACTGATTTTTGCTCAGAACTGTAATCGATTGCACTGCATGTATCTCTCAACACATTCATATGATTTTAACTTGACTTTGCAATCAGCATCAAATCAAAGAACTATTTACACATGCTCAAAGTCACTTGCAAGCCCACAGTATTTCCATTGCACAGGATTGCCTGTTTACTGCAGTCTAATATACAACTCACAGTCCCTCTTTTGCTTAGAAACATCTACTGTTGCTGAACCCATTACAAATGCTCACAGTCTATGCTCAGAATCTTTGTTTGCTGTCCTGCTCTTACAATGCACAGTCTTTCTTTGAAAAACAATCACACTGCTTGCACACAGATTCAGCTGTCTTGAAAATCACACACAGTTTGATGCTTAGTTAGCTGGGTTTTACTCACTGAAATCAGTAGCAGGCTTTCCCCGGTGGAAATTCTCAGCCTGGTGCCAATCCTGGAAGGCCTCTGGCGTGAAACAGGCTGGTGGTCCCGCTGATCATAGCCGTGAATGCCACGCTCACTTTCCAGTCAATTGGACAATGGTTGATCCCGAATTTACACAGCAAAAGTCTGTTTCCTACAGATTAGAACGTTCACAAGCCCCTCGATAGTTGATCTTGGTCTGACCACCTCATACGCCACTCTCTCTCTCCTCCTCGAACACTCGGCTGCAGACAGAAGCTGGCTAGGGGGCAGGACTGACTGTAGTCACACCAATCACTCGACACCATGCAAATGAGCCTCTCTCTCTTTGCTCACTCTTCATTCACAGCGATTGTTGAGCAGAAGCAAATTTAAACTGCAAACTGTAACTTTTTTTTCGCGGCTGCAATTTTAGCGGCGGGAGCACCGTTTTGACCATTTTCTCCACAGTTTCTGGCAATTTCTCTAGCGACTCACCCAATTTGCACACAAAGTACATGAAACATTTAGGGCATATTTCTCAGTCTGTTTTCTAAAGTCCACACTATTTTTGGCATTTAAAAATTGCAATTTAAAAACTTCTGTAAACATTTTTTGATGCAGAGACAAGGACATACACTTTCAGGCTTTATTGCCCATTGCAAGTTGATAAAACACACAGCAGCACTCTGTTATTTCTGTACTAGCAGACACACAAGCAGCACATTTGGATGGCACTTTCCTGGGCAAAATCCTTTTTGTCCAAAGTTTCCTTTTCTATTTTGGGCTACCATGCTACCAGACAGACAAACACTAGCCATACCATCATCAAAAATCTCTAGTTCTCTCCCCAAATTAAACAACATCCCGGATGAGCACCCATTTTTTGTAACCACCCCCCTGCTACTTTGCACAGTAAACTATCCCTTGGTACCCTCGACTGAGCACCAAACTACTTTGGACACTTTTTGGTACCATCCCAAGCTTTGAGAATGTATACCAGGCTTGCTACTTCTAGAGGTCAGAAAGGGGTAGGGGTATACAAAAGCAAGTACTACACAAATGTGACCATTATACCCAGGTCCCGAGGAGAGAACTTTCGCTTAGGCTATGTTAGGTCTGTACTTCTTCAGGGAAGCAGAAACAAGAATGTCCAGACTAGGCTGGGGTTCTAGAGTGTGGCTTTATTCCAAAGATGGTACACTAAAGCAAAGGTGGACCCCCAAGGGTTTACACTTCGTGGCACAAGGCAAAGGCAGAACAACAAAAGTCTGTAGTGAACAGAAACTCTACATATCCCGTATTACATAGGACCTTGATCTCTTTTCAGTGGCAAAGCCTCAGCTGAAACACACATTTCTTCTAGTGGCACTGGTCACAACTTAGAACATTTACCATATGACATAGGATTTAAACAGTTCAATGTGGCAACTGGCCATGACGGTGCACACTGGTGCTCAAAATTAACACAACCCACACCAGGGGGGTAAACTTTCTCTTCAGGCATTGGCCACCATGTCCTGAATAAGCAGGTGCCCTTACGGAACCTGTAGTGCTAAAATGGTCTCTCCAGATTGGGGAGTGGGGTGCCCACCTTTGGCTTCCACGTCCATATCCAGCCATTCTTTCAGACTTACACCTCAAACTTTTAGTAAAACAGTAGAGCAATGCACCTTGAAATAACTTTCACATTCAGCATTTGAAACACACTACTTCTGAGTGTAAACTAAAGTCCTGAACAATATGCCAAGTCTCTCTGGGGAGTTCATGATTGTCAGCCAACTTTAAATTGAGATGAAAGAACAGTCTCAAAATTGAACAGAACTTGGTGCATATTTCCCTTTGTTAGAGTACACCGGAAAGAAAACCTCCTGTGATATCCAAAGTCAGATTACTCATGGTTGTACACAAACAGGCAACTTCAATGTACTGGATTGAAGTCAGGGGACTGCCCCTCGGATCCATTCTGCAGTCCTTCTCATCTCACAGGGGATGAGAAAAACACAGGAACTCCTGCTAGATGGTTTCCACCACTTCTACTAGCAGGCAAAATGGTTCTCAGCACTAGGGTAAGAAAAATAGGTTCTCCTCACAAAGCCCACACTGCAGCTCACCACTCCTCCAACTGCTCACTCTGAACTCCACTCATAGACTCCTGGCTCAACACTGACTAACTGAAAATTCTAAAGCGCCCCACTCACAGCTAGCTACAGTGGCTTATGCTGCTACGAGAGTTGTAAATGACATCACCTCTCTCCTCTCAGCTGAGACCGAGTAAATAGAGAAGGAGCAGATGGAAAACCATTTAACTAGTTATTCACCAGCTGCCTTCCCTACCTAGCACTGACACTGATGGGATTCTAGTAACCCCAGGGACTGGGTGGTTACAAATATATCCCGCAAATGCAGATGTAACAAAGTAATCAGAGAATGACATGTTCTCAAAGATCCATCCTAGAGCAAACTGCTAAACCACAGCTCAGCCACAGAAGGCATCCAGACTTTGTCCAACATTTTGCCCCCAATCTTGAGGTTGGGGTTCCATAAAATGGGTTGGGCCACATCTTGGGATGATTTGTAATGCATTGCTGTACAAAGTTGCAAATGCACCTGCATAGAAGTAGCAACAACCATGTCCTTAAGAGGACTTGGCAGAAGTTTCAGGGAAGAGAACAAAAGGGCCATTGGAATAATGCCACAATTGTTAATTAACTCCTGCTCAATTTTAAACCACAGGTGGACATATGACAGAGAGGCCAGTGGTGTATGTAACCATTTTAAGTACTTGCTAGAGTGGCTAGCAAAATAATACAAGTAACAATTCGGGAGACGGAGACCTCCACACTAAGCCCTTCTCAGTGTCTTACCTAGCCAAATGAAAACTTTTATAACTCTGTGTAGTTTTTGCAACCAAGAGGAGGGAAGCCACAAATTAAGTAAATTAAGGGGATAAAAAGATGGGGGAGAATAGTCATTTTAATGATACTTATCCTGCCCCAAAGGGTAAACGGAAGCCCCCTCCATCTCTTCAAATCCTGTTGGGTGAAGAGAGGGACAGGTAACTGAGCCCACAAATATTGGAAGCTGTGGGGAAAGAAGAAGTGGTAATTGTGGGGGACTTCAATCTGCTCAAGGTGCACTGGAGCATAGCATCCACAACACGTGCTAGGAGTCAGGTGATCCTGGAAGGACTGCAGAGTTGGTTCCTGACTGAGGGCATCACTGAACCAACTAGAGCTGAGGCAGTTCTTGACCTGATGCTCACAAATGGGGAGCATGTACAGGAAATAATGGTCGGAGAGCCACTGGGTGGAAGTGACCATTGCACAGTGTGGTTCCAGTTGGATATGGGCAGGGAAAGCATCCTGACTACGCTCACAATTTTGGATTTCAGGAGGGCAGATTTCAGGAAAATGGACGAAGTGCTAAGGAGCCATCTGGTGGTTATCAAAGCAGATATGGGGGTGGACCAAAGGTGGTCCATCATTAAGGAAGGAATACTGGTTGCCACTGATGAGTGTGTTAGGCTCAGGGGGAAGAACACAAGCTGGTTCAGTTATGGGGTTGCCCATGCAGTAAGGAAAAAGAGGTTGGCCTATAGAAAATTCAGGAAGACCAAAAGAGAGGTGGATAGGGAAAATTACTCAAGGTTAGCTAGTGAGGCAAGCAAGAAAGTCTGGCAAGCAAAGGCACAGAATGATCTGCAGATAGCTGAAGGAAATAAGAAGGGGGTGAAGGCTTTCTTTCACTATCTAAGTGAGAAAAGGGACAAGAAGGAAGGGATTACTAGGCTTAAGAAAGAGGTGGGAAAAGCAGAGATACTAAATGAATACTTCTATTCCAAATTCACCAGGGAGAAGGATGGTCCAGTGCCTTCAGGAGGGAAAAGAGGAGCAGGGAGGGAGGGGAATACAGATGTAGTGATAGAGAAGAATAGAGTGAGGGAGGGGCTGCTGGCATTGAAGGTGGACAAATCACCAGGCCTGGACAGAATACATCCAAGGGTACTAAAGGAACTGGCTGAGGAGCTGGCAGAGCCACTGGCAGACCTATTTAATAGTTCACTAGAGTCAGGTGTGGTGTTGCAGGACTGGAGAACAGCACATGTTGTGCCCCTCCACACCACAGAAGCAGTCCTAAGGATGACCTAGGGAATTGCAGACCAGTCAGTCTGACCTCCATTGTGGGCAAGCTCATGGAAACCATACTAAAGGAAAGGTTGGTGGAATATCCAGAGGAGCATGGTCTCCAGGGTGTGAGGGCAGCATGGGTTCATGGAAGGGAGATCATGACAAATGAATCTGATTGACTTCTTTGACTGTGTCACTAAGATAGTAGACAGGGGCCAAGTGGTAGACATCCTCTATCTTGATTTCAGCAAGGCCATTAACTCTGTGCCCCACAAAAGGTTGATCAGGAAGTTGATGGATTTGGGGGTTGGGGATAAGATGGCCAGATGGGTGGAAAACTGGCTGAGGGACAGAAACCAGAGGGTGGTTGTGGGGGGGGAGGAGAGTTAACTGGCACCAGAGCAGTAACCAGTGGGGTTCTGCAGGGCTCGGTACTGGGGCCAGTGTTGTTCAAATGTCATCATCAGTAACATTGGGGATGGCATTAAGGGCAATATGTACCTATTCACGGATGACACCAAGCTCTGGGGGAGAGTGGACACAGCTGAAAGGACACAAGACCTACAGGAAGACCTGGAAAAGCTGGGGAGGTGGTCCAGGATCTGGCAGCTTGGCTTCAATGCCAAGAAATGCAAAGGTATGCATATTGGAAACAAGAATCCCACGACAAAGTACTACCTGGGTGGAGTCTGAGTATCTGCATCAGAGTAGGAGAAGGACCTGGGAGTGATGATCACTAGTGACCTGAAGCACTCCACACAGTGCAAGAAAGCAGCAGCAAAGGCAAACAAGATGCTGAGATGCATATCTGGGGGATCAATAGTAGGAGAGAGGAGGTTATACTACCCTTGTACAGGTCACTGGTAAGGCTGCATCTAGAGTACAGAGTTCAGTACTGGTGCCCACACTTCAAAAAGGACATTAACCTGCTGGAGAAGGACCAGAGGAGGGCTACAAAGATGATAGTGGGTCAGCAGGGTAAGGCATATGAGGAGAGGTTGAGGGCACTGAACATGTACTCCCTGGAAGACAGCAGAGAGAGAGAGAGAGAGAGAGAGGACATGATTGGGACCTTCATGTACTTGAAAGGGATAAATAAAGTTGATAAGGAGAGTATTTTTAAACTGAGTGGCAACCATAACACTAGGGGGCACAGTCTTAAGCTGGAGGGTGGGAGGTTTTGGAGGGAGGTCAGGAAGCACTTCTTCACAGAGAGGGTGGTGGACACTTGGAATACACTGCCAGAGGTAATCTTGTTGAAGGCAGTGGGCAGCTTTAAGAGAAGCTGGGATAGGCATAGGAAAAAGGTAAGGATCATGGGTAGGGAGGATGGGAGGAGTGGGGAGGGAGGGCAGGAATATTAGCTCAAGCTGTGGACCCTGCAATACAAGCAGACTTTATAGACCAAATGGCCTTCTTCTGCTGGCTTCTTTGTATGTTCGTATATTGTATAACCTCCAAAAGGTCTTCTAAATTCAATTTTCTAAGCTGTGGAGAATTCTGTGACAAGAAAATCTTTAAATATTAAATTTTATTGGGTTCCCACTCCAACCCCAGGGACAGGATATCTGCTTTAAAGAGCCCAGAATTAAGAGGCATAACCACGGATTTCTCCAAATGAAGCTTACAATTGGATAACTTGCTAAAGTCTGCAATGGTAGCCAACGTGGCCCGGATGAATTTATCAGGATGGGTCACATGCAGCAGAACATCGTCTGCATATGCAGACAATTTTAGCTGCCTGGACCCCACCAATACCCCATATACAGATTGATTAAGCTTAAGAGTCAGCAGGGGAGGTTCCAAATATAAATTGAATAGTAGCGGGGAAAGAGGGCAACCTTGCCGAGTAACCAAATATAACAAAAAAGGAAGAAGAAAATACCCCATCACAGTACATTTTTGCACTGGGGTAAGAATACAGCACTTTAATCCAATGTAAAAATGGGGAAGGGAACCCAAAGGCTTCCAGAGTTGCCAACAGGAAGGCCGATCAACTCTGTTGAATGCTTTCTCCGCGTCCAGAGAGACCAATGCCACAGGAACTGAAGAATCTCTGGAGGCAGAGAAAACATGCACCACCTTACGCAGATAATCAACTGAAGAACACTACTTCATAAACCATACCTGTTCAGGACCTATAAGACCATCTAAAACCCCACTAACTCTCAGGGCCAGAATCTTAGACAAAATTTTCATATCATAATTTAAGAGGGAGATTGGGCAATAACTGGAAACTATTTCTGAGGATTTACCAGGTTTTAAAAGTAGAACAGTCAAATCTTCTAAAAGTGAACAATCAGAAACCCCAGAATCGTATAGGGAAAGGTACAGACGGTGCAAAAGGGGAGTGAGTTCCTCGGCAAATATCTTATAGAAGTTGGGAGTGAAACCATCAGGTCCAGGGGCCTTGTCAGTAACCAAGGAATTAATGGCTACCATTATTTCTTGCTCGGTGATCGTGGACGCTAGGAAAATCTGCTGTGAAGCACACGGGAGGAGAGTGGAAGCTCCTGCAAATAATTCTGAATTTCAGTAAGTTTGGGAGGGTCTACCCGAGGGGCATATAGGGAAGAATAATATACTAGTAGCTCAAATTCCTTAGCTATGTCCCTTGGGAATACTTTTGTAACCCCTTGTTACCCGGGGTTACTAGAATCCCAGTAAGACCTAGAGGTAGGCAGGGAAGGCAGCTTGTGAAACTCCAGTTAAATGGGTTTCACACTGTCTCACTCTGTTCTCAGTCTCAGCTGAGACTGAGAGATGACATCACCAATAGAACTGTCGCAGCTGCATAAGCCACATTGGAATCTGCAGCAGAGGGAGTTAGATAGAACATTGGGAGTTATCAAAGTCAGTTCCTGTTTACCTTCTGTAAGAGAAGGAGTCAGTCTCCTGTTTGTTGTCAAACAAGAAGGTTCAGTCTGCAGTTTGGTTTTGAGGAGCCAGTTTCAAGTGGTGGAGACCGCTATCCGGGTCTCAGTGCCCCCTCCCTCCGAGGGGGGGGGAAGTAAAGATCCCCATGTAGATTCCAGGGGCAATCCCCTAATTTCTGTAGAAGAAAGAAAGCTGCCTATTTCAGTTTCAGTCTGTTGTTTGGAAAGTGGGAACAGTTGAAATTCGCCTGTGGGGCACCTGCAACAAAAGGGTGAGTGTTTGCTCTAATATGAGAGGGCAAAAAATGTGTTTCTTCAGCCTGGGATATGTGAAGAAATCTGGGATTTGAACTACTATTTGGGAGGCCTATAGTACTAGGACAAACAAATGGAGTAGTGTCAAAAGCTAGAGTGCTGTGTGAATTCAAGTTATATTGTAGAGGGGGTGCGACAGTTCATCCACCATTTAATCTACATTCCGAAGTTTCAGTTTTTCCAGAGAAATGGCCAGGTATAGGCTGTGGGAGCTGGAGGTGGGAACACCTCCCATCTTTAGTAACCAGGTCCACCTCTACAGATTTCTGCTGTGATTGCTACTTGCCTCATGCGCTTGGCCAGTGATGAGGGAAGTACCCAGACGTGGGTCGCAAATGGGAAAATCTCTCTAGGGGTCACAGACTCTAAGTGGTGTGGGGAGCCACAACAAGTAAAATGGGTTCATTCTTCCAATGGACCATCAGTCAAGTGGCCATCGGGGGAGCCGGGCCAGTCAGGCTGTGTACCCAAAGCTTGTGCAAGTCCGGGCTGTGTGCCTGGTGGGTCCAGAGCCTGAAAACAGTAGAAATGGTTCATTCTTCCAGTGGACCGCCTTTGTAGTCTCTAATCTGCATTATCAGTAAACGAGTCCCACATGGGGGTCCATCTATGCTTTGTTGTGTTCAGCTAGTTGTGAATAAAAGCCACACTGAAAAATCCCATTCCTGGTTCTGACATTGCAGTTATTGCTTCCTGTGTTCGGATTTACTTTGGTGCCCTTGTGCAGAGTGGCCAAACCTAGGTCCCCTTGTGCCGAGTAACCTCATCCTCCCCAAACCCAGGTCCCCACCAGGTATTGCTGCCAGCGCCAACAGCATGCCACCTGTCATTTTGGCAAAAAAGGCAGGGGTGAGGGGTTACAAAAATGGAGGCACCGCTTTGGATTTGTTCGGGAAGGAAGGTGCTTGGGCAAGGGGGCTAGCGTTTTGGCTATCTGGCAGTGGGTAGCCCAAAAAGCTGAAGCAATTTCCCTAGTGTGTTGCTGTGTGCTGTGAATCTTGTGCTGCTGTTTAAAAAATGCCAACTGTTTACCAAGGAGCATTAAAGCCAAAGAGTGTGCCCTTGTCCTGCATCATCAAAATTGTTTACAGCATTTTGCCTGCTTTAAAAATGAACTGTGGTAAATAAAAGTGTGGGAGACTATGGGTAGCAACAGAGAAATTGTGCCCTGGACGTTTGAAATGCTTTTAAAATGAATTCTTGTGAAGAAAAGTGTAGAAGACTAGGGGTAGTAACAAAGAAATTATGCCCTGGGACGTTTGAAATGCTTTTAAAATCAATTCTTGTGAAGGAAAGTGTGGAAGACTAGGGGTAGCAATAGAGAAATTATGCCCTGGACATTGGAAATGCTTTCTGTGTAAATGGAGAGACTGCAGAGTTAATGGCAATGTTATATGGTTAAAATGGGCTCCTGCCGTGGAGTCAGTTGAAAAAAAAAAAAGTGTATTCTGTAGTTTAAATTTGCCTGCTCGACGATCGCCGTGAGGAGAAGAGCCCTCGTGAGGAAGAAGAGGCTCATTTGCATGGCGTTATGTGGTTGGTCAGGCTGCAATTAGTCCCGCCCCTCAGCCAGCTCTTCAGAGACTGCCTCAGCATTCGAGAGAGAGTGAGAGTGTAGTGTGTGTACTGGCAGTGGAGGAGCGTCACGGAGTATTCAAAGTGCTGTGAACAGTAAAAAAATAGACTTTTTAGTTTAAAATCGGGCTCAACCCGCAAATCGATCGTTAAAATAGCGAGTTTGGTGTTGAAAACGACGATCGCTAAGACTACCCACCCGTTTGTAAACAGAGGCCTTCAAGAACTGGCTGCAGGCCGTTTTACCCCATCGCAGCAAGTTGCTACTGATCACAGTAAGTAAACAACCCAAAAACTGCTCAATCAGTGATTTTCAGTTATGCCATATAAAATGTGTGTGCAGCAGTGTAGTCGCTTTGCAAGTAACGACTGTGTGAAGTCCTGCCAGCAAGTGCAAGTTTGTTAAGCCACTGAATGTGTGCATGGAAGTGAAAATAGCCTCAGTTTAAAGTTAGCAGTGAGAGAGAGACTGTGGGTTGTAGCAAAATGCAACACTAGTAGAAGTAGGCAATCCTGTGCTAAAACCTGAAGCTTTAGAGGGACTGTAAATTAAATAAATGTTACCAGCTTGTGAAAAGTCCAAGGAAAATCCTGTAAATGTGTGTAAAGCCAGATCAGAGCAAGTTGTGCAGTTTGAGTAAAAGTTATCAGTAGCTGGTGTAAATCGGGTGCGCAGTGGCTTGACCCAGATTCTAAATGTTGATGCACAGGAGTGCTGCCACCGCCATTACAGGGTGGGGTAGTAAAGTAAACACAGCAGCAGAAGAGCCATTTTAAAGCTACAGAGTGTGTTCAATAAAGTGGGACATTCAGTTACAGTGAACTTTTGTTTATTTTTCTGCAGTTATGGCCTCAGGACCAGCTCGTTACCCGGATCATGCCCGGGTTGCAGTAAGAGCAGCAGTAAATAGACTGAGAGATATTGAAAAGTGGTGCTATGGAGGGCAGCTGCCTCCTGATGTGGCAATTCCTAATTATCCAGTGCGTGTATGCCAAATATGCTTGAGTGCTGGAAGGGACGTTTTGATGATTCCTCACTGTGCTGGATGCCTACAAAAATATGGCTTCTATAAAGCGCCTCCAATCCGTTTGGCCCCCACATGGACAAAAATTCAGGAATCTGCACTTGCCAGCACACAGCACCAGGCGGAGCCTGTGGAGGAAGGTCCCTTGGGGGAGTGTGGCACAAAGCTAGAGGGTGCAGAGTTAGAGACAGAATCAGAAGTTGAAGTTTTGGATGCTGGATCCCAGAAAGAAAGTTCGGATAAAGCATCAATAGACCCCTGGGTGGGGGGGCCTAGCCCAAGTCTCTTAGGTGAAGATGAGATGTGGGAGGCCTTTGAATGGGAGGTGTCGACCTCCGCGCCTAGTGATGAATGGATAGTCTCAGGGGTGAGAACGACTGCTCACTCCTGGGCTCAGATCCTCAGTGAAGAGGAAGATGAGGGGGAACTTATGTGGCCTTGTGAGAAAGGAACGGGTACACAGCCTCAAGATCTTGCCTCAGAGGAATGTGTTGAAGAAGGTGGTGATGCCACTGCCCTGGCTTTACTAGAGGAAGAAGTCAGGGATCCATTTCTAATTTCCTTGAGGATGTGAAGCTGGCAGAACCAGGACTGGCCACCCCCAAGCCAGGCCAGCGGTCTCAGATTGACCAAAGCAAGTAAAGAGGAGAGACTGGTTCATAGAAAGGCAAATGAGATCTATGGTATGACCTTTCCTACCTTTCCTCGGAAAGTCTGGGAGGAGATTGAGGACTGCAGGAAATCCTGGATATGGGATGAAGCAATGAAAAGTGTGCATCCTGGGGCCAACAAACATGTAAAGAATAGACTGTTCCACGAAAAGTATACCCAGTGGAAGAGAGGCAGGACACTGTTTATGGACAGAGTGAGAATAGTGGATGGAGAAGGACGTGAAATCTCCCACTGTGTGAATTATGTGCACCCAGACGGGGTAATAATTCAAGCCCCTGACCCCCGGTACTATTGGCCTCAGTGCAAGGACCTCCCAGCAAATGTGCCCGTGCCTACAAAATGGAGAGCCGAGCAGCGGTAGTCAATACTGCCACACCAGACTGTGAAGTGCCCTATTTGATCCACCAATATGAATAACCAGGACTCAGGTGCCCCACATTCATCAGTCTACAGTGTACTGTCCTGTCCAGCAAACATCCACTGGCCCAACAGATGACTTCAGATCCAGAGAGGACACCAGCCCAGCTGTTTCCTGTTCATCGCCTGGTAATCGGATGATGTCGGACCAGCTGTTTTTCTTTTTGTTCCTGTTCTAAGGTTCCATCTCCATTGATGACATCATCCCAGCTGTTTCCAGATGTGCCCTCCTGTGGTTCCCGGAAGATGTCCGCCCAGCTGTATCAGAAGAAATGCTGCCAGGGAGAGTCTTCGGCTGCGGGGCAGGTTTGTGCAGTCTTGTACTACAAATGGCTGGTAAGTCCGAAACTTTCCTATCTTTATGACATTGCAGTACACACCCTACACTACAGACTTCAAAAATGTGTGAACTGTCCGCAAAGACTCACCCCTTCAGGACTTTGGCCTGTTAGAACTGTGCTTCACCGGGCTCCGGCCCAGGAGAGACTCTTTATTGGACTAGCCTACGGGCCTTGTGGTCACTAGTTGGGACTTTTAGGGCACTCCATCCCCCCAAATGTGTATTGTAAATAATGTCATTATTGTACTCTAATGTAAATACTGTTTTTCTACCTTTTTTCTAAAAAAAAAAAAATCTTTTTGGGATTTTTCAGTGTTCTGTATGGTAAGGGTTTTAGGTAGACTGTGTATGCAGATTAGGAGCGTGTTTTGTTTTGTCTTTTTCTTACAGGTGTTCCTGGGAAGACGGAAGAGAAGACAAGAAGAGGAGGAGGGGCTCATCGGAGTTCCTCATCAGTGCTTTATTGTGTAGAAATTGAAAGAACTGTGGTGTTATTGTTATGGGTATTGCTGTATTAACCCTTTTCCTTCCACAGGTGTGGTTGTGGGGGTAGGGAGGAGGCAATAATTGGTATTTTAATGGGGTGGTTGCAGGCTGCCCAAGGTCGGGGAGGTCCCCGGGTTTTTTTTGTTTTGGGAATATTATGTTAGAGGCAGATAGATTTTCCCTAGAGGGTTAGGGGGGATAGACAGGCTGTGGTCTTGAATGGCCATTGAGACTGCAGTGCTGATCCATCAGGGCTATGCTCTGGATAGTTCTACCAGAGCCACTAGGTGTCCATAGTAAGTGGATAGTGTAGAGGCTGATATGTCAGCTACAGGCCTCTAGGCCCTTAGTGTTTCCTGCCTGTGTTTGCACATGGTAGGAGGGCGCCTGATCACCCCTCTCCGCAGGTAGCACATAGGGTGGGATGGCCTAAGGCCGGGTGCATAATGACTGGGGACAGTCATTTTCCTGGTCAAGAGCGAGTGTAACCCCTTGTTACTCAGGGTTACTAGAATCCCAGTAAGACCTAGTGGTAGGCAGGGAAGGCAGCTTGTGAAACTCCAGTTAAATGGGTTTCACACTGCCTCACTCTGTTCTCAGTCTCAGCTGAGACTGAGAGATGAGATCACCAATAGAACTGTCGCAGCTGCATAAGCCACATTGGAATCTGCAGCAGAGGGAGTTAGATAGAACATTGGGAGTTTTCAAAGTCAGTTCCTGTTTACCTTCTGTAAGAGAAGGAGTCAGTCTCCTGTTTGTTGTCAAACAAGAAGGTTCAGTCTGCAGTTTGGTTTTGAGGAGCCAGTTTCAAGTGGTGGAGACCGCTGTCCGGGTCTCAGTGCCCCTTCCCTCCGGGGGTAAAGATCCCCATGTAGACTCCAGGGGCAATCCCCTAATTTCTGTAGAAGAAAGAAAGCTGCCTATTTCAGTTTCAGTCTGTTGTTTGGAAAATGGGAAGAGTTGAAATTCGCCTGTGGGGCACCTGCAACAAAAGGGTGAGTGTTTGCTCTAATATGAGAAGGCATAAAATGTGTTTCTTCAGCCTGGGATATGTAAAGAAATCTGGGATTTGAACTACTATTTGGGAGGCCTACAGTACTAGGACAAACAAATGGAGTAGTGTCAAAAGCTAGAGTGCTGTGTGAATTCAAGTAATATTGTAGAAGGGGTGCAACAGTTCATCCACCATTTAATCTACATTCCGAAGTTTCAGTTTTTCCAGAGAAATGGCCGGGTATGGGCTGTGGGAGCTGGAGGTGGGAACACCCCCCATCTTTAGTAACCAGGTCCACCTCTATGGATTTCTGCTGTGATTGTTACTTGCCTCATGCGCTTGGCCAGTGATGAGGGAAGTACCCAGACGTGGGTCGCAAATGGGAAAATCTCTCTAGAGGTCGCAGACTCCAAGTGGTGTGGGGAGCCACAACAAGTAAAATGGGTTCATTCTTCCAATGGACCGACATTCAAGTATGGGAGTCAGAAGAAGTAAGAAGGAAATCTCTCTAGGGGTCGCAGACTCTAAGTGGTGTGGGGAGCCACAACAAGTAAGATGGGTTCATTCTTCCAATGGACTGTCAGTCAAGTGGCTGGCAGGGGAGCCAGGCCAGTCAGGCTGTGTACCCAAAGCTCGTGCAAGTCCGGGCTGTGTGCCTGGTGGGTCCAGAGCCTGAAAACAGTAGAAATGGTTCATTCTTCCAGTGGACCGCCTTGTAGTCTCTAATCTGCATTATCAGTAAACGTAGCCCCATGGGGGTCCATCTATGCTTTGTTGTGTTCAGCTAGTTGTGAATAAAAGCCACACTGAAAAATCCCATTCCTGGTTCTGGACATTACAGTTATTGCTTCCTGTGTTCGGATTTAATTGGGTGCCCCTGTGCAGAGTGGCCAAACCTAGGTCCCCTTGTGCTGAGTAACCTCATCCCCCCCGAACCCAGGTCCCCACCAGGTATTGCTGCCAACGCCAACAGCATTCCACCTGTCGTTTTGGCAAAAAGGCAGGGGTGAGGGGTTACACTTTGATTGTACCATCCTGCAATGATTTAATAGTGGGATTAAGACGAGAAGCCTCCTGCTTTTTAAGACGCATATCCATTAGGCACCCAGCTTTTCCACCCTGGTCTATATAAGCAGAATGGGTTTTGTAAGTTGCATGTTCCGCATGTTCATGCAGTAACTCCCCATATTGATCCCTAAGTAAAACAAGATCTCTCCTAAGGGCATCATAGATACATAGACACTGTCAGCAGATAAGGGCCCATGGCCCACCCAGTCTGCCCATTTAAGCTTGTAAGTTCACTTTATGTTTTTGTAGAAGTCTGTTGCCCCTTACCCCTGACCTTCAGAATTCCCTTATGTCTATCCCATGCTTTCTTAAATCTCGTGATTGTTTCAGCCCCCACCACTTCCTCTGGCAGGGTGTTTCACTTGTCCACCACCCTTTATGTGAAGAAATTCTTCCTCGCATTTCCTCTGAATTGTTCTCCCTCCAACTTCATCCCATGCCTTCTAGTTCTTGAACATCTTTTTCACTGGAAAATAGTGTATTCCTGCACCCTGTTCCTACCTGTAAGGTACTTGTATGTCTCTATCATATCCCCTCTCTCCTTCCTCTTCTCCAGGGAGTACATATTCAGGTCCTTCAGCCTGTCCTCATAGAACTTGTGATGCAATCCCTGTACTATCTTTGTTGCCCTTCTCTGAACCTTCTCTACCCCGTCTATGTCCTTACATAGGCAAGGTCTCCAGAACTGTACACTGTACTTCATGTGGGGCCTCACTAATGTCTTGTAGAGTGGAACTGTGACCTCCCTTTTCCTGCTGGTGATGCCCCTGCCTATGCATCCCAGTATCCTATTTGCTTTACCTGCTGCCTTGTTGCACTGTTTCCCTACTTTAAGGTCATCAAAGATGATAACCCCTAGGTCCCTTTCCTGCTTGGTGCATGCTATATCCTCACCCCCCCCAACTGATATGTTGTTCCAGGGTTTTTGTGCCCCATATGCATTATCTTGCACTTCTTTGCATTGAATTTCAACTGCCAAACCCTTGACCATTCTTCAAGCTTCTGCAGGTCCTTCCTCATTCTGGCTACACCCTCTGGTATGTCCACTCTGTTACAAAGCTTTGTGTAATCAGCAAACAGGGAAAGTCTACCTTCAAGGTCCTGCGCAATGTCGCTGATGAAGACGTTGAGTAGGACTGGTCTCAGCACTGATCCCTGTGGTACCCCACTGGTCACTCTTCCCTTTGTGAAGTGACAGCCATTTACCACCACCCTCTGTGTCCTGCCACCCAGCCAATTACCTACCCATTGCACTATTGTCCTGCCCACTCCCATATTCTCCAGTTTGTTTAATAGCCTTCTATGTGGCAGTGTCAAAGGCCTTGCTGAAGTACAAATAGGCCATGTCCACTGCCCTCCCCTGATCCACCTCCCTTGTCACCCAGCTGAAAAATTCAGTGTGGTTGGTCTGACATGACCTCCACACAGTGAAACCATGCTGCCTTGGGTCCTGTAGTCCTTTGGCAACCAGATGTTCCACCAATCTCTCCTTCAGTAGTGCTTCCATGATCTTCCCCACTACCGAGGTGAGGCTGACTGGTCTGTAGTTCCCCACTTCCTCTTTGTTCCCACTTTTGTATAAGGGGACTACATCTGCTGTCCTCCAGTCTTTTGGTACCTCCCCTGTTTCCAGTGATCAGCTAAACAGGATTGCCAGAGGCTCAGCCACTACCTCTCTTAGTTTATTTATTTATTGAAATGTTTAACCAGGAAGACACACTGAGCAACGAGTCGCTCATCACCCAGTGTGACCTGGGGGGGAAGAGGTACAACTGGAATGAAACATTATACATTCAAGTTACAAGATCAATATTAGCATACAGTTGTAAGGCAGGTGTTACAAACAGTGTTACAACAGTGTTGTGCATAACATGTAGAAAGAATGGACAATAATAAGTGCTGGGTTAACAAGTAAAGAAGTGCTTACATGAATGAAAAGGGGAGGGAGGGGGAAGAGTCGTGCCCCTGGAGATCCCTTCAGGATGCAAGGAACCCTGCAAGGGGACTGGGGGGACCAGAGAGAAGGGGATAAGGCAGTGTCCCAGTGAGACCCCTTTAAGTTGGTGGGAAACGGGAGTAGATGAGAGATACAAGCCCCTAGTTCCTTTAGGACTCTGGGGTGCACCCCATCTGGCCCCATTGCTTTATCAACTCTTATTCCTTCCAGTTCCTTTAGGACCCTTTCTCGTGTAAAGGGACTTGTGTCCATTTCTGCGCCATTCCTACCCCTTGTACTCCCTTCAGACCCATTAACCTCCCCTTCCTCAGTAAAACTGAGCAGAAATATCTGTTCAGTATGTCAGCTTTACTATTGTCATCCTCCATGCAGTGGTATCAGAACTTAAATTACCTTCCAAAACACTGATACGTTGCAGCAAGGTGGAGGCCTCCTTCTCGTGAACCCTTTTCTGTGTAGTAGCCAGCCTGATAAATTCACCATGTAAGAAGCATTTGAACAAGCACCATTCCACATCTACCCAGTCGATGGTTCCTTTATTACTAGTGACAAATACATTAATTTGCCCTTTAATTCTATCAATGATCTTACAGTCTTTAAGTAACTGATTATTTAACTTCCAGGTGTTATCTTTCTGGGTAGCATCAGATAGGCTAAAATGGAGCCATACTGGGGAGTGATCCAACAGGACCCGTGCTTCAATCTCTGCCCCCTGGACATTCCTCAGAAGCCCTTGGCCAATTAAAAAGTAGTCAGTTCTGAAGTGAGTCCCGTGTACAGCTGAGAAGAAGATAAAAACCTTCACGGCAGGATGTCAGATGCTTCATGGGTCACATAAGCTGGTTGAGTCTACCAAATCCTGGAGGGACCTTTGAGGTGGAGAAAGACTAGCCGTTGTCTTGCAGGACCTATCAAGGTCCAGGGAGAAGGGTAAATTCCAATCTCCCCCCAAAATTAAAGAAAGCTACAAAAAGAGAGCCAGGTTTGTAAGCAGCCCCATAAAAAAGGAAGGGTCATCTTGATTAGGGTCATATACACTCCCCAACAGTATTTCGGTATGGTCCAAAATACCCCGAATCAGAAGGTATCTGCCTTTTGGATCCTCTATAGAATGTAACACCTGGAAGTTAGTACCTCAAAAAATCAGAATGGCTACACCACCCTTAGTAGTATGTACCCCCATGACCAGAGACTGAGATATCCACTGACGCCGAGAAAGTGAACTTTCGGCGGAAAGTAAATGGGTTTCCTGCAGTAGAACGATATGACATCCCAAATGCTTCAAATGTCTAACAATTTGATAATGCTTTGTTTTGGACCAGGCTCCCCTAACATTACATAAAAGAATCTTAATAACAGCCGGCCCACCAGCGCAGGGGTTGGATTTCTGCTTGTGACGCTGGCGACCTGGGTTCGGGAATGGACCCGGGTTGCTGGAGGGCTAGCCAGGGGAGAAGGACTGAGCATCCTTGACTGCTCTCCTTCTCCGGGGGAGGGTGGGTGTGAGTGATCGGTACCATAGCGACACCCAGCGAAGGCTGGGTTCACTATTCACACTGACACCAAAGTAGAATATGGGGCGGGTCGGACACTGCACATCATTGCACATCCCTGCCCCTTCCTACATGGGTAGAAAACACTGTGCCCTCAGCTGTCTTCATGAGGCCTGGCCCCGGTCTCTATCAGCCTCTGCTGCCGGCTCCCGACCAAATATATGTATCGGGGCACTGATGCGGCACAGTGTCATGACCCCACCCTCTGGGGGGAAGCCAGAGGTGAATGTGGAATGCAGGCAATTGACAGAGGTGGAGACATGAGGGGTCCATGACCAGAACAGATACTGATGGTAAGAGGGTACATAAAAAGTATACTAATTAAAAAAAAAAGAATTTTAATAACCATAGCCATACAGTGCATCCCAACATCTATATCAGTAAATATCCCTCATTATAGCAATGAATATTATATAAAATAAAAGTATGAGAGTGCCACCCCAAACCCATGAACAAAAATAATAACACCGAAAAACCCATCTATAGAAGAAGAAGAATCAGCATTTATATAATGCTTTTCATACACAGTGTATCCCAATGTGCTTTACAAGCAATACTAGACTGGTAGTGAAGTGACTGAATGTGTAGTGGCAGCCATATTGCACATCAGCACCCACACACAGCCTGGACAATTGCATGAACCAGTTTTATGGGAAGGGGAATGTTGGCCAGGACACTGGGAATGTCCCCTACGATTTGCGAAGAATGCCCTGGGTTCTTTTTCTTCCACCTGGACACCCACCAGGATAGCACTAGGATGGGTAGAAGGGGCCTCAGTTTAACATTTCATCTGAAGGACAGCACACCCAAGTGGTACTGCACCCCCCCAATACTGCACTCAAGTGCCAGCATTTTAGGTGTGATTCCAATCCCGGTATGGGACAAGAACCCATAACCTTCTGGTCTAGTTAGTTAAGTTAGTTTATTGTTCTAGGAATTATTACCTTTGAGCCAATGGCTCTTTTACAAAGGTTCCACGTCATCAATGTACAAACAAACAAGACATGTTACATAGAATGGTCAGCAAATTACAAAGGTTTCAATAAGCCAGTATAATACAGTACATCACAGGAAAAAACAAAACATTGGAGGAATGGTCAAGGTGGGAAGGGTAGGAGGAGATATGGGGAGGGGAGCAGACTTAGAGTAGTTAGAGGTACTCGGATGGCTTTGTCAAGAAAGGAGCAGAGGAGGAGGAGGAAGATGAAAAACAGTAAAAACAGCCATGAGGGAAGAAATCATTAGTCAAGGCGCTAGGAGCTAGAGGCTGAGAGGTGAGAGTAAAGCATAGATTTGAAAGTTCCTAGTGATGTGGAGGATGTAATGAGCGAGCTCAGGGCATTGTACCAGCTGGGGGCACGATAGGCAAAAGATCTTTGGCCCTGTGTGGTCCAGCATCTGGGGACCTGGAGAGGCTGGTGTTCTGATCTTCTGGTGGGACGAATGCTGGTATTCGGGCAAATAGGTCTTAGATACACAGCAGAGTGCGGCCCAAGATGGATTTTTTTGCCATCAAGCATGTGAGGTACCTTATGCGATTTGAGAGTTGCAACCATCCTGTTTCAGTGTAGAGCTCACACGTATGAGTATGTCTTTGCGCTCCAGTGAGCAGCCGACAGGCCTTGTTTAGGGTGGTTGTGATGCGCCTTAGTGCGGTGGTAGTGGCAGAGCCATAGATAATTAAGCCATAGTCTATAATTGAGATGACAGAGCTTTGGATAGCAATCCTCAGCGCAGCTTGGGTAAGGAATTGCTGGTTTCGGGACAGGATACCAATGCGCTGGTTCACCGTTTTCGCTGTGTTATCAATGTGGGTCGCTAAGGTAAGACCTTGATCAAAGGTGATTCCAAGGAATTTAAATGTTGACACTTGTTCAAGGGTATTTCCTGGGTATGTTTTGATAGTAAGTGGAATTTGTCTTTTTCTGTTTTGTGGACTGGAGAAAGCATGGATTTTGTTTTTTTGTGATTTACGACCAGCTTGTGATCTAGGAACCACTTTTCAACATTGGAGAAAGCAAGTTGCAGGCTCTGGAGTAAGGGTTTCGGGTCCTTATGAGAGGAGAGAATCACGGCATCATCAGCATAAAGGATTATTTGTTCCGGGCAGGATTTGGGGAGAGAGTTTAGGAAAAGGCTTAAAAGGAGGGGGCCTAGGATTGACCCATGTGGAACACCTGAGAGGACCGGTTTCAAGTCTGAGAGAACTTCTGAGATTTTTAATGATTGAGAGCGTTGGGCCAGGTAACTTTTAACCCAGGCACCTGGTCCTTCTGAGAGCCCAAGACTGTGTAGTTGTGTGATAAGTAAACCATGGTGAACAGTATCAAACGCCTTTGTTAGGTCAATGAAAACAGCTCCGGTTTGTTATCCTTTGACCAAGGCAGTGTGAATTTCTCCTGAGAATTCCAGTAGGGTGGTCAACGTACTGTGTCCTTTCCTAAATCCATGTTGCTGCAAGCAGAGTATGTTGTACTTATGCAGGTAGTCTGAGAGTTGGTTAGCCACAATGCATTCGAGGGCCTTGGAGAGGGGTGGAAGTATAGATATAGGCCGATAGTTTCCTGGTAGGGACTTGTCACCACTTTTGAACACTGGTGTGACTATAGCAGACTTCCATTTGTTGGGAAATTGACTAAGGCAGAGGGAGAGATTGAAAATTTTGGTGAGTGGGTGCACCACCTTTTCCAGGGTAAGGGACAGAATTTTAAGATCAATAGTATCACTGCTTGCTCTGGATTTAGAGATAGCCTTTTTTATATATTTGTAGACTTCATGTGCCTTAACTATTTTGAAGTGGAAAAGCGGTTGGTCAGGTGAGGCAGTAGGAGATGTTGGTTTTGGTGAGTCCGTGTCAGAGAAGAAGTCCGCCGGGAGGACCCCACTGATGTCAGTAAAAGTCTAGAGGTGGATGTGCTACTAACTGAGCCACACTGACACCTAAAAATCATATCCCCCCCACATAAACTACTCTCAAAACAAGGAAATTAGATGCCTAGGGAATCAGAGAGGAGATATTGATAAACAGGAGAACTGTGCACATCATAGGTAAGAAAGAAACGAGGGGAGTATACTTCTCCAGAAATTATAGGATGGAACTATGAATATAAATACTAATCGTGCTGAACCTACCAAAAGTCCAATAGAAAAAAGGAGAAAAAAGCAGAACAGTAGTCCCAAATCCCTCCAGAGCACCATACCGTTAGCCTCTGCACAACAAAATTGGGGTACATTATGCTGAACAAAACTCTGGTACTGGGTTGTGATAAAAAAGTAAAAAGTTAAATGTACTGTACCAAATACCCCATCCCTCAGCCCCTTTATTAAGAAAAAGCCCCAGACAGAACTAAAAACAGAATGACAGTAATCTAATGTTCTGTGGGAAATTATAGGGGTGAAATGAACCCCCGACACTAAAAAATAAAAACTCCGAAGAGAAGAGAAGAGAACACAGCTCTACTGCACCCCTGTCGCGAAAATAAGGCAGAGAAAACTCATCCCAGAAACCACAGGCAGCTAAATGCAGGCTGAGTAACACAAAACCACCCAACCCCTTCCATTGGTGCATGATGTACTCATGACCTACGAATCAACCCTATCACTTTTCCCCGCCCCCTCCTCTAAGACCAGCCACCAATGCAAGAAAGAAAATAGGTAGGTATATATCAAACTATCAGTAACCAAAAATAAACAAGCATTTGTCAATGCCGAATGTTGGCTTGCTGGCATTGGCATTGGTAGTGCAGGAGTTAGACAGATGCATCATAGGAATGGCAGTGAAGTACTGAACTGATGCCAACCCACCCCACCCTGCAGAGAGTGACAAGCATTAGGGTGTCCCTTTGGGTGTTTGGTAGTGCAGTGCGGGAAAACATGTCGGGCAGGATGTGAGAAATGACAGCTGCACAGTTCATAAGGAGGTGTAAAAAAATGGCAGTGTTGAAAATGTAGCATGTAAATATACCAAATTTGCGAAGCTACTAGGGTGTGTAGGAAATATGCAATGCACGCTTGCAACACTGCCATTTTATGGGCGTTCAGCACCAAATTTTCAACATAGGCATTTTAGCACCTCTGCTCATGTACAGTGTCACTGTTATTTCCTCAAAGTGTCCCAAGAAGTGATTTCGCACAGCAACCACGCTACTCTGCGCCGGAAGTGCGAAAACACATTTTGGGCATGATATGTCAAATGACAGCTGTACTGTTCATCAAGAGGTGTGGAAAAATGGCAATGGTGAAAATCCAGACTGAAAATATCACAAATGCACGACGGTACGAGTGTGCATGCAATCTGCCAATGCATGCTCGTAACACAGTTATTTTATGGAGTATCATCACCAAATTTTCAGCATAGGCATTTTAGGTCCTCTGCTCATGAACTGTGTCACTGTCATTTTCATAATCTGGCCCAAACACTGATTTCCCACAGCGACTGCGCTGTTGTGCGCCGGAAGTGCGGAAACACATTTTGGGCAGGATGTGGAAAATGACAGCTGTACTGTTCACAAGGAGGTGTACAAAAATGACAATGCTGAAAATCTGGCAGTAAAATATTGTGAAGTTACGAGCCTGCGTAGCAACTGCGCAACGCATGCTTGTAAAACAGGCATTTGTTGGATTTTTTCCACCAAATTTGGAACTTAGGCTTTTTAAGAGGGCACCTCATGAACACCGCCACTGTCATTTCGTTAATGGGCCCCGAAAGGTGATTTCATGCAGTGACTGCAAAATCACCTTTCAAGGCCGATAAACGCCATGACAGTGACAGAATTCATGAGGAGGGCCCCAAAACCTATGTTGAAAATTTGGTGCAAAAATTCCAAAAAATGCCTGAGATATGCAACAAAATTGAAAAAACCCTATCTAGCCCATTATACAGCTTACCGGCATTTCCTCAGTTCGCGGTCGGCTTTGAAGAGTGCAGACGTGTTCCCGTCCACCGATGATCATCGCGCCAGACTCCGGAGGTAAGTATGGGGTGAGGGTGCGGGGAGGCAGGAGTGCGTGGGTGGAGTGCGGGTCTGGGAGGAGGAGGCAGGAGAAGCGCCAGTGGGACCGTTTTAATTTACAGGTAAAAAAAAAAACGACGCAGGATGTTTGCCATGCTGGGGTGGGCTCCCAGCGTGGCAGAAGGACAGCTGAGGGAGGCGTGGAGCTGATGGAGGATTGGGCACCCCGTCAGCCATGGGATCAGTTGCCATGCTGGGGTGGGCTCCCAGCATGGCACCCTGTGCGGGGGACAGTGGAGCCGACGGAGATTGGGCACCCTGGCGGCCATGGATCAGTTGCCACGCTGGGGTGGGCTCACAGCGTAGCACCCTGTACTGGGGGACAGTGGAGCCGGCGGGGTTGGGCACCCGTCGGGCATTACATCAGTTGCCACGCTGGGGTGGGCTCCCAGCGTGGCACCCTGTACTGGGGGGGGGGATGTCACGTAGTAAAGTGGACATAACTTGTAAACAAAGTGCCGCTGCATGACGAGCTTGTCTCTGATTGCAGCGGCACTTTGTTTTGAAGTTTTGTCCACTTTACATAATGTTGGTGTCTTCACTAGCATGCTGGCTTATTGGGGAATGAGGGATGCACCTACTGATGCGTGCCCTGCATTCGCCCAACAGCAGCCGCACCCCCAAAGCTGCACTCTCCCAATATGTTGACTGCCGCACACGCGCGGCAAGCCAACATAAAAAACAGAGACTTCACACTAATCCCAGTGAAACATACTGAAACCAATACACATGCACCCCTTACAACAAACTCTAGCTAGAGCTGATACAGCTGCAGTGAGCTTTTCCGAGCGCTGTGGAATGAGCACCAGTAAATGCCATCAGCAAGATGGTGGTGGCAATTAAACTGCACATGCTCTGAACTCATGAATGCACAGTTAGTGGAATGGCAAAATGCCATTCCCAAGATGGTGACGCTGATGGAACTGTGCATGCGGGATGCTTGTGCATGCACAGTTCAGTTACAATGTGGATGTGGCAGATGGCACAACAAATACTGTGGTCCTGCCAGCTGCATTATGATTGGCAATGCAGACTGTTTTGACTGTTTTGGAGTGTTGGAAAGCTACACTTCCAACATTCCGAAATGAAAGCGTGCCATGGTCGGCCATTTTTAGAGCTATGGATGGCAAAACGGCTGCAGGCTCTGCCCATGCAGCTGTAAAAATGACAGTTTCTCTGTCTGGTAAAATTCTTGCTCATTCACATAAAGAACTTAAAGTAATTTTAACTCTTATCTTATGTTATTCTCACAAATTATTCAAGATCAGTCATAAACCTATTTTTTTATAAAGGTGGGCAAATAAATTGTAAACAAACAAAAAAAAAACATTGCCAGCATTTACTGGCTTTTAAAGGTCCCCCACCCAAATTAAGGCAGTGTGTTCTAGTGGCTACAGTGCTAATTGTAGTTGGGAAATTACAAGTCCAAACTCCACTAGACCCAAATACTCAGTGTATGACCCTGATCAAGACATTTAACTTCTCAGTGATCCAGTTGTGTAAATGGGTAGAAACAGTGTCTCACTGGAAACTGGATGTTGTATGTCAGCTGGGTTATCCTGTTTAAACACATTGTTAAAAAAAAAAAATCACACACAAACAAAACACTGACAGTGGTTACCAGAGTTCCACCCTTGGCCAGTTAAGATAGTGTAGTTTATTGGTCAGAGCACTGTTGTGAGTTCAGAGATTGCAAGTTCATGCCATACTAGAGCCAAATATTCACTGTGTGAACCTAAACAAGTCACTTGAACTCCCAGTGGTCAAACCCACCCATAAATGGAAATGTGAGGAAGCAGGCTTGCACTGGAAATGAGATGTTGCATCTCACCTGTAGTATCTTTAATAAATACATTGCTACAATGAATACAGGCAGGAACCAACTGGCAATGAGATGTTGCTTCACAGCTGTGGTATCTTTGGTAAACAAATGGTAAAATAAATACAGGCAGGACCCTACTGTAAATGACATGTGTATTTCAGCTGTGGTATCTTTGGTAAATACATTGCTAAAATAAATGCAGGCAGGACCCATTTTGAAATGCGATGTGCATCTCAACTTTGACGTCGCTGGTAAATACATTGCAAAAATGAATACAGGCAGGACCCCTCTGGAAATGAGATGCGGCATCTCATCTGGGGTATCTTTCCTAATTTAATTACAAAAAAATTAATACAGGCAGGACCCCACTGGAAATGAGATGCTGCATCTCAGCTGTGGTATCTTTTTTAACTACATTGCTAAAATGAATACAGATAGGACTTCACACTGGAAATAAGATGTTGCTTCTCAGCTGCGATATCTTTGGTAACTACATTGTTAAAATGAAAACAGGCAGGACCCCACTAGAAATGAGATGTGCATTTCAGCTATGGTATCTTTGCAGGAGAAAAACACCAGTTTAAAATCATTGTTTGCATTGCAGTTGCTCAGCTGTTGTCTATATTTTTATCTGCTTGTTAATTTTCTAGCCCAGTTAATGACAAGGATTAAAAATAATTTAAAAAGGCTGTCAAGGTCTTCAGTCTTCACCGGAATTTGAACTCATCCAAATGCCACCACAAACCTATAACTTAAACTGATTGTTTAAAAGTTTTTCTTGAAAGATGCAGAGAATGGATCAAGTCACAATAAAAGATAAAGCAAAATGATAGATGATAATATGTTGGGTGGTGAGGGAAATGTTTTCAGACAGTTTGATTAAGCAGATCTTATATTCAAAACTGACTGTCTAATATTTATCTAATGAGCTGGGTAATACTCTCATGACCCCCCCACAATTTATTTCTTCCTAAAGTCGAGACAGGCTAACAGTGAAGCATAACAAGCTTCAGGGTTTCAGTACAATCATTTACAACCATGCAAAAATATTGAAATAAAATTTCAGGATAATTCTGACTAAATTGTACTTCCTCAGCTGGGGCATTAACTTGTGTGATGGCATGCTGACTGTAGTTTGCCTTGCAAATGTTCAGCTGTTACCTACATTTTTTATATTTGCTTGCACACATGTGCAAGAAACATAGTGCCATCATCCGAGTTTTCGGAGGTGTGGCAGCCCTCTTCCAATTCAGGCAGTGTGTTTGCAGGCGCGGCCGCAGTTCTCCAATGCCTGCTCGAGCTGTCTATGACAGCTCCAAAATGCAGTAGAGTACAGTTGAAAGGGGGAGCTACACTTCAGTGAGCATCGATAAGATATTGCCTGCCCGCGCGCACTCCCCTACACACACACACACACACGCATACCGCGTGCTGCCCCCATGCACACACTGTATAGCCGGGTGCCCAATCCCTATCGGCTGTGCTTTGCTCCCCAAAAGCCTTCCACATGCCACGCTTGGTGCCCACCTAAGCGTGGCAACTCATCTTTATAGTCGATGGGGTGCCCAATCCCCGCCGGCTCCACTGTCCCCGAGTAGCAGGGTGCCATGCTGGGAGCCCAACCCAGCATGGCAGCAGACTCTATGGCTGACGGGGTGCCCAATCCCGTCAGCTCCATGCCCCCAAACCAGCTGCTCTGTGCCACGCTGGGAGCCCACCCCAGCATGGCAAACGCCCTGTCGCCATTTAAAAGAAAAAAACACCTGCAAATAAAAACTGTCCCTTGGCGCTTCTCCCTGCACCCCTCCCACAACCTGCACTCATCCACTGTTCACCTTGCCTCCCCACCCCTCACCCCATACTTACCTCTGGACCTCGGCGCACGATCATCGGTGGACTGGGAACACATCTGTCCTCTTCAAAGTCGACTGCGAACTGAGGAAATGCCGGTAAGCTATATAATAGGATAGATAGGGTTTTTTCAACTTTGCTGCATATCTCAGGCATTTTTTGGAATTTTTGCACCAAATTTTCAACATGGGGTTTTTGGGACCCCTTCTCATGAATGCTGTCACTGTCATGGCGTTATTCGGGTCCGAAGGGTGATTTCGTAGTCACTGAGCAAAATCACCTTTCAGGATCAATTAATGAAACAACACTGCCAGTGTTCATAAGGTGGGCTGTCAAGAAGCCTATTTTGAAAATTTGGTGGAAAAATTCCAAACAATGACTGTTTTACGAGCGTGCGTTGCGCAGTTCCTACGCACACTCGTAAGTTAGCAAATTTTCAATATTTTCATTCCAGATTTTCAACATTGCCATTTTACCACACCTTCTTATGAGTAGTACAGCTGTCATTTTTCACATCTCACCCAAAACATGTTTCCACCCATGTAGCGCACAATGGCGCAGTTGGTGTGCGAAATCAATGTACGGGACAAATTAAGAAAATCACAGTGACACTGTTCATGAGCAGAGGTCTTAAAATAACTACGTTGAAAATTTGGTGAAAAAATTCCTAAAAATGACTGTTTAACGCGCGTGTGTTGCGCAGTTCATACGCATGCCCGTAAGTTTGCGAATTTTCAATATTTTCACTCAGGATTTTCAATATTGCCATTTTACCACACCTCCTTATGAGCAGTACAGCTGTCATTTTTTACATCTTGCCCAAAATGTGTTTCCGTCAATGTAGCGCTACAATGGCGCTGGTCGGTGTCTTGAAATCAATGTATGGGACACAGTAGAAAATCACAGTGACACTGATCATGAGCAGAGAGTCTTAAAATCAGCTATGTTTGAAAATTTGGTGAAAATCCCTAAAAATGACTGTTTCTGGTGCGTTGTGTGCAGTTCTTATGCACTCAGTAAGTTTGCGAATTTTCAATATTTTCAATCCAGATTTTCAACATTGCCATTTTATTACACTTCCTTATGAGCAGTACAGCTGTCATTTGTCACTTCTTGCCCAAAACATGTTTCCGCCCATGTAGTGCACAATGGCGCAGTTGTTGTGCAAAATCAATGTATGGGACACATTAAGAAAATCACAGTGACACTGTTCATGAGCAGAGGTCTTAAAATGGCTATGTTGAAAATTTGGTGAAAAAATTCCTAAAAATGACTGTTTTACGAGCGTGCATTGCACAGTTCCTACGCACGCTCGTAAGTTTGCGAATTTTCAATATTTTCACTCCAGATTTTCAACATTGCCATTTTATTACACTTCCTTATGAACAGTATAGCTGCCATTTTTCACATGTCACCCAAAATGTGTTTTTGCACATATAGCACACAATGGTGCTGTTGGTGCGCGAAAGCAATGTTTGGGACAGATTAAGAAAATCACAATTACACTGTTCATGAGCAGAGGTCCCAAAATGCCTGTGTTGACAATCTGCTGTAAAAATCCCAAACTAATTACATTATGGTGTCGTTGCACAGTTTCTATGCACACTCGTGACTTCACCAGTTTTTTCTTAAAATGGCTATGTTGAAAATTTGGTGAGAAAAGTCCATAAAATGACTGTGTTACGAGTGAGCATTGCACAGTTCCACGCACCCTCGTAAGTTCATGACTTTGTAATATTTTCAGTCCAGATTTTCACCAGTGGCATTTTCCACACTTCCTTATGAACAGTACAGCTGTCATTTTTCACAACATGGCGAAATGTATTTTCACACTTTCAGGCGCAGAGATGCGTGGTTGCTGTGGGAAATCATTGTTGAACAGATAAAGAAAATCACAGTGACACTGTTCATGATCGGAAGGTCCCAAATGCCTGTGTTGACAATCTGCTGTAAAAATTCCCCAAACTAATTACATTATGGGTGTGCGTTGCACAGTTTCTATGCACACTCGTAACTTCACCAGTTTTTTTAATATTTTTACTGCAGATTTGCAACATTGCCATTTTTACACCTCCCCATGAACAGTACAGCTGTCATCTTTTACATCCTGTTTGGAATGTTTTTGCACCTGTGGTGCTAAATGCTGTAGTCGCTGTGCATAAGCAGCTTTCGGCTAACAAACTGATATTGCCACTGTTCATGAGGTGGGGTCACAAAAACCATGTTGAAAATTTGGAGTGAAAATACCAATGAATGCCTGAGGTATTAGGGTTTCCAACCATAACGCCCAACCCTGTAGAGAATGACAGGCATCAGGGGTGTGACTTGGGATTCTTGCCTGTAATGCTCATACCATTCCACACCCTGCAGCCAGTGAGAGGCATCGAGGTATGCCTTGGACTCTTCGGCCCCAAAGTCCACCCTATTCTCCTATACCGCACCCATCTCACCGTATTTCCTGATGGAATGGGGTGCGCATAAGGGCCAAAGACCCCAAGGCACACCATGACACTTGTCAGTGTCTGCAGGGTGGGGTGTGGTGAAATGGCGTGGCCGTTATGCCTGATGACCCAAAGGCACACCCCAATGCCTGTCACTCTCTGCAGGGTGGTGGTGGGGTTGGCTTCAGTTCAGTGCTTCACTGCCATTCCTATTACGCAGCTCTGTAACTTCTACACTACCACTGCCGATGCCAGCAAGCAAACATTTGGCATTGACAAATGCTTGTTATCTGCTTGACTTGACAACTTTTTCTGCCGCCTAAAACTACATGGAGTTGCAGAGGTATCTCTATTTACAGCTGGTTCAACCAGACAGTGAGGATAATGGAGACCAATCATGCTGAATGCAACACCCCTTCTTCAAATACCAGTCTACAAGTTAGCTCACAGACGAGGAAACATCCAAAGAATGTGTGTGTGTGTGCACTAAAGGTGACAGCTGAACTCATCTTCACACTACTTAGAAGAATGTCAGGGCTATTTTATGAAACTACTGATTGCTTGTAATGCAGGCTGAAAATGTGTATACACAATCTTTGGAAATACTGGAATCCATGCTTCTCAAAGGTTTTGACTCAGAAACAGTATTTGTTTGCACAATGATATGCCCCATGTTACCATTTAATTTGACTTTAAATATACTATGGCTCATGTCACTCATTATAAATGTCAAAGATGTTTCCCTCCCATCCTATACACATTCTAAAAATTACACAAGTCCAAATTCTGCTTAGAACATGCAGTAATTCAACTAAGTTGCTGGAGTTTCTCTGCATAATACTTTGAAAATATAAATAAAAAAAAATATTACTGTGCAGTATATGCATCGAGGAATACATTTATGCTTTTGGAATATGTCCTATTGCCTCAGTATTGGTTAATACATAAACAGGGGATTGCAACTGGAACCATTATAATTACTCATAAATGTGCAGCAATGGTAATGGTGTTACTGTATATACTCAAATCACTTCACTATTCAATATCCTGCTTTATTTTCATTAAACTGAAGAACTGCTTTTGTCAATTATCTACCCTTAACCACATTCCTAAGCAATTATCCACAAGTTTCAGATAACAGATACAACACTGACTAGCTCTCTCTCTGGCCAGATTTACAGGATTTGCACTGTGGAAAAAAAGAAATCATGGCGAGGTATAAGCAGAATCTCTTATTGTACGGGCCACGCAATCAGTGTGTCAGCTCAGCCCCCAACTACAGTGAGAAAGGCGAGCAAGTCTGTGGTACAGAGAAGAATGTTGCAATCAGCAGACAGATGGGGGAGTCGGCTCAGACTTGTTCTTCTTGAGATACCATTTAGATGTTGTCACTTGATGTGCTACATAAAATCAACAGTCCTCAAAAGGATTAAATACATGAACAATACAAAAAATAAACACTTGATAGTAACATCGAAGAACTCACAAATGGCAAATAGATACATATCACTCTGTGTGACATACGTGCATACATACTGAATAGAAAAAAAACTGTCTGCAGTACCACACATCAAGACAGAGTGCAGACCTTTCTCTCAGCGAGGTACCAGTCACTTGGTTTTCCAACAGTGGGATATGGTCACGTACATTTTTACCACCCTTTCCTCCCTGGTCAGCCACACATGCCTACAGTACATACTAACCATCGTAGTTTGACTTATTATCTGTCAATAGACATAGCTAGGTATGGTAGCTGTGATTTGTGCTGATGACAGTCATATTAAAATTCTAAACTGCAAAATGACATTATCATTCTTCACACGAAAAACAGAATGCCAATGATTGCTTGTCCCCACTTTTATTTACACCACGCTATTGTCATAGAAAAAAATCTTGCTGCAGTTCAACACTATCATTCATTCATTCTTATTTTGCTTTCTATTTTTCTTGCAAAGCACATACAGGTAGGTAAGTGCAAGAGCTAAGTGCAATCCTTAAATTTTAATATGAAGTCTTAAAACAATGCTTTGAATTACAAACATCAAGGGAGGATTTCATTCACGTTCACCAGCACAAAGTGCAATGCCTTATTATTTTTGTGTGTGTGTGTCTTTCATGTACTATTTACAATCACAAACCTCTGTCTGAATTCATCACTGTAACCTGAAAAAAATTGGAGTAAAAGTAAGACTTTTATGTTTGTTGATCTGTCATGTATTTTTTTCAGTCTAACCAAACAACAAAAGAGTGCCAAAAGAGCCTCTGGCTTCATTCAAAAACAAGCATTTGTCAATGCCGAATGCTGATTACTTCACTCCGTTGAGCTCGCTCACTCCCCCTCTCTCACTCACTCGTTCTGTTTCTCCTGGTGCTACAGGCTGCCCTTTTGTACTGGGCTCCTGCCTGCATTGACACCTTTCTCTGCCCACAACGAAATCTGCAGCTGTCCCCACAGAGCTCCGTTGAGGTTGCTCACTCCCCCCTCTCTCACGCGCTCATTCTGTTTCTCCAGGCACTGCAGGCTGCCCTTTTGTACTGGGCTCCTGCCTCTGTTGGCGCTGTTTTCTGCCCACAAAGAAATCTGCAGCAGTCCTGACTGAGCTCCATTGAGCTCGCTCACTCCCACTCTTTCACTCGCTCATTCCGTTTCTGCCAGCACAGCAGGCTGCCCTTTTGTACTGGGCTCTTGCCTGCATTGCTGCCTTTTTCTGCCCACAAAGAAATCTGCAGCAGTCCCAACAGAGCTCTGTTGAGCTCACTCACTCACTCCCCCGCCACACGCTCATTCTGTTTCTCCCGGCGCTGAAGGCTGCCCTTTTGTACTGGGCTCCTGCCTGCATTGGCACCTTTTTCTGCCCACAAAGAAATCCACAGCAGTCCCGACAGAGCTCAGTTGAGGTTGGTCACTCCCCCTCTCACTCACTTGATCCTAATCTGTCCCAAACACTGATTTCCAAAAGCGACTGTGGTATTCTGCGCCGGAAATGTGAAAACACATTTTGGCCAGGATGTGAAACATGGCAGCTGTACTGTTCATTAGGAGGTGTGAAAAAATGCCAGTGTTGAAAATCTGGCATGAAAATATTACTAATTTGCGAAGTTACAAGGGTGCATGGAAACTGCACAATGCACACTCGTAACACAGTTATTTTATGGAGTTTCAACACAAAATTTTCAACATAGGCATTTTAGAACCTCTGCTCATGAACAGTGTCACTGTGATTTTCTTAACGCTTCCTGAACACTGATTTCCCACCGCAAACATGCTATTCTGCGCTGGAACTGCGAAAACACATTTTGGCCAGGATGTGAAAAATGAAAACTGTACTGTTCATAAGGAGGTGCATAAAAATAGCAATTTTGAAAATCTGGAGTGAAAATATGGACATTTGGCGATGTCATGAGCGTGCATAGCAACTGCGCAACACTCGCTTGTGAAACAGTCACTTTTGGGATTTTTCCCACCAAATTTGCAACATAGCCATTTTGAGAGCCCACCTCATGAACACTGGCACTGTCATTTCGTTAATCGGTCCTGAAATGTGATTCCATGCAGTGACCACGAAATCACCTTTCGGGACCGGACAATACCATGACAGTGGCTGAATTCATGAGTAGGGGGCCTAATAACCCCATGTTGAAAATGTGGCCAAAATTCCAAAAAATGCCTGAGATATGCAAAAAAAGTTGAAAAAGCCCTATTTATGCTATTATACAGCTTACCGGCATTTCCTCAGCTCGCAGTCGGCTTTTAAGAGTGCAGACGTGTTCCCGGTCCACCGAAGATCATCACGCCAGACTCCACAGGTAAGTATGGGGTGAGGGGGGTGTGGGAAGGCAGGGTACACAGAGCGTGGGTGTGGGTTGTGGGAGGGGCAGGGAGACGGCGAGGGACCGTTTTCTTTTTTCACAGGTTACTAAAAAAAATTACCGGATTTTTTTTTCATAGGCCATTTGGCACACTGGGTGGCCTCAGCATGCCAACAGAATGTTTTTGGGGCAGCTCTAGCCGATGGGGATTGGGCACCCCATTGGCACAAAAGGGGGGCAAGAGCGAGGATTGGGCACCCCTGCACAACTGTACTGTGTGTTTGGGGAATATGCCAAGGGGAGTGGGCCCTGCTGGCAAATGAAACTGGGAGGGGGACATAATGCTGACGGGAGGGCCCCCATCAGCAACATTAACATCACAGGCACTGAAGCTGATGGGGATTGGGGCCCCGGTCGGCAAACAAACATTGTGGTGGGGGGCACATGCTGCTGAGGGGAAATGGGCACCCCCTTGGCAGTGGGGGTCATTAATATTGTTTGTGAACATGGCAGCAAGCCGCCACCATGTTCACAAACAATATCACAGTAACAAGGTTCTGCCCAGCAATGACGGGTTGCTCCCTCATTGCAGTGAAATGGCTTATGCTGCAATGATGAGGTGGCCCCTGATTGCAGCGGCTGAAACCTTTCAAGGTTGTGGCATGCTGGCTGAACTAGTGTCAGCAGCAGCATGCCACCCCATTGGGAAAAGTGGGCCAAGCCTCCAAAGGCTGTGGGGGCATTGGCCACAACAGTGCCATGCCTCCACAACCTGCTTCTGCAGCAAGCTTCTGTAATATGTTTCTCGTACATGCGCGCAATCAGCATAAAAATAGTAATTGGCTTGACAAAAAGTATTTATCTAGGACTGCAATCTGCAGTACCAATGGGAGATTTAAATCATTCACGTTCAGGAGCACAGGCAACCTTAATGATTTAACTCCCTCCAAACCTTTCTTCCCCAAAACAAAAATCCCACCTTTCCTTAAAAAAAAGTTTAAGAACCATTTTTCCTGAGTTATGGAGTCTTGCAGGGAGCCGACCTGTCCCTTGGAGTTTCTGTCAGCAGCAGACTCTTTAAATAATTAAAAGAACCTGACAAAAGGAAAAAAATATATAGTGTCCCATAAAAAAAGAAGAGAATGGAAGTGGTCCCCAGGGGCCTCTTGAATGGGGGATATTGTGTTGCTTTTGGGAACACCGAACGAGCAGTCTTGCTGGAAGCCGACCTGCCTGTTGGAGTTTCTGTTAGCAACGGGAGTGACGACTCTTTAAATAATCTCCAATAAATGCATTCAGTGAAGGACTAACTTTGTGCTTTCTGTGCTTTCTATGAGGTGAAAGCCAAAGCCAGTATTCATAAGTCTGTCTGCTAAACCCCTTTCTGATCACTGGAAAGTCTATTTGTAACAGCTAAACCAGTTTTTAGACTACAGCTGCTTTCACACTGCACAGCTTTTCAACCTCTCAAAATCAAAGTGGCGTTGCTCTTTGGAAACAGCACTTATGTTTTTATTGTGTGGCACATTTTTAATAGCAGGATGAGATTTCAATTAGTGAGCACCATATAAAAGATTATTTTGTTTTTCTAGAAATATACCTAAATCGTTTAATTGTATTTACTCAAATCCTTTCTTTTAATGTTCTGCATATTCAGAAGTGGCTCCAAAAATGATATACTGTATAAAGTATGATTGTTTTGTGGAACAGGAGAAAATGTAGAAATAGAAACAATGAATGCACCTTCAATAGTTACAGTATTATCCCATGGATGTCTAAGGTTTACCTTTCAGCAGTCATTGCTTTTCTCCTTCTCTCCTTGAGGGTGGGTCTCCTTCACGGGGAACCCACTTTAGCTGCAGAGATTGGCTTGCAGCACCCTCATGGCATTCCTGTTAGAGGGACAGAGTGAGCCCTCTCTTTACATTAATTTCCTTGAACTGGGTCTCTAAATTGCAGCAGCTAAGTTGTCACCAATTCCAGCCCCAGCCTGGAGGGAAGGTGACCTCGGAGGTTTCCTCCTTTAAAAAGTGTTTTCCCTCTCCACCTTTTCAAAGGTTAGATAGTTTACACAGGAGTTGGAGTTGGTTGGTGGTTCTTCAGGTTCAGGGTCTCAGTCTGGATACATCTCTCCTCTCCTCTCCTTTCCTCGGGAGGAACATACTTGCCTGTTTTCTGTTGTGCTTTTGGGCCTTCTTTCCTAAGGTGCCTTTGGTCCTGATACCTCATCCCTGTGACTCCTCAAGGGGATTGAACCCTTCATTGGGGTTCCTGTGGCCTTTTGACACCCTAACAGGGTGGTAGTCTCTGTAGCAGGGACAGAGACATTATAAGCCAAATTACACAGTTGCACAAGCACCAGATACTACTCAGTCTTCAGTCAATCCTAAACCATACTTACAAGAGCCCAATTACCTTATGAATTAAAAGGCTTTGCCTATGGTTCAGGGAGGTAGTGGGTGAGACATGCTATGTTCCCTCTATACGGTATAAAACCACCCATGTCCAGACACCCCTTGGGCACTCATATTTTTTGGTTGCCACCATCCTCCCATTCTCCTGTGGCAGCTCTCTCTTTCTCCTTTGGATCAGACATTCTTCCCTAAGGGCCCTTCGGTCCTACGACCTCATCACTGTGACACATCAAGTGGTTGGAACCCTTCATTGAGGTTCCTGTGTCCTTATGTCACAAAAGAGGAGAATTGTGGCCTTCTCCTAATTAGTAAGCTCCCCAGAAACCACCTATGAGCCTCTTATGGGCTGGCATATGGTATAAAGGAGGCAGCCAGAGAGTGGATTCTGCACAAGAGAGAGAGAGAGAGAGATAGCAGTGGGATCTTTGCTCACATTGGCATATTAAAGTTGAAAGTGTAGGTACCTGACCTTTGAGGGCAGTCACCTTGCCGTCAGTGGTCAGGCTACTCATGATTTGGCTGAATGATGAGACCAAGAACTCCTTTAAAATATTAAAATGATGGAATGAAAACAGAAAGTAAGAACACTGAATGATTTTAAATGATTTGCAGGCTTCGGAGCAGCTTGTCTTTTTTTTTGGGGGGGGGCTGGTACTATTACTGTTTCAGTCTGATTTTGGACACACACCAGTAGCACCCCAACAAAATTTAACAAAGGTGTACAAGAAAAGTGATTAAATCTCAGAGAATTAGCTAGGGTTGAGCCTGCTAACCCCGTAACATTGCATCAAAGAATATGAGAGGTGTGGCCTTTCGCTAAAAAGTAAGCTCCACAACGTCAACCTGTGAGCTGCTTGTGAGCCAGCACACTGTATAAAAAATGCAGCCAGAAAGGAATTTCCACACACAAGAGACAGCAGTGGGAACTCAGTGCACACTGGTGTGTTAAAATTTAAGATGTAGGCACCTGACCTATGAAGGGGTCACCTTAGCATCCGTTGTCAGGCTAATCATGATTTGGCTGAATGATGACACCAAGAACTCCTTTAAAATGTTAAAATAATGGAATGAAGACAGAAAGTAAGAACATGGAATTATTTCAAATGCTTTGCGGACTTCGGAGCAACTTGTCTTGGGGGTGCACTGCTACTGTTACTATTTGATCCCTATGACACCCTGACAGGGAGGTAGTCCCTGTAGCAAGGACAGAGAGAGCATGCGCCAAAGTACTCAGTTGCACAAGCACCACATAACACTCAGTCTTCTATTAATCCCAAACCATACTCATAAGCAAGACCCTCTGTTCTCTGCGGTTCTGTAGCCATGGAAAATAATATGGAATTCACAGCTATCCATAGAAGTCACAGCTGAAATCTAGAGCTGGAGCAGTGTGTTTAAATTCATGAATGCATTAGCTCTTCATTTTGTAAATCCTACGTTATAAGTACTGATGGAAAGTGGTCAGTGCTTGGAACAAAATAAACTTTGTTTAAAGCCAAAATGAGTGTTGTAACATGGTGAAAATGTGTTTTGAGAACTAAAGCCATGAGTCCAGGCATGCATGTTAGCTGATCATGTATTGGTCGGGTGGCAGCCTGTGACTTTGAAGGAAGTCTTGACTGAGAACAAACCCAAATGCATGGGTGGGACTACAGGGTAATTTGCTATCATACAACACAGAAAATTGAATGTTCCACCTTTTATGTCTCTTCCATGCCCTGGGACATAATGTGCCTGCTATCCAGATGGTGCTGCAAGGAATAGTCATCCCCTGCATCCCACCCTTACCATGGCTTAACATTCAGTTTTTGCCTAACACTGGGAGGCAGCCATGTAGTGGAGTAGGCAACCCCTCCATTATACAATGGCTTAAAATGTTCTAAAATCTGATTGGCTAGCTGACACCTCCAAGCCGTGGTAAATCCTGGCATTACCAATGGTAAGAGGTGCCAGCTAGCTGAACATTTAGAACTTAGAAGCTGTATCAATTGGAACCCCGTAAAACCGCCGACAGAGCCGTCATATTGCCCAACCACTGAAAAATGCTGGTAAAGCACAGCAAAACAAAATGGATTGCAGCTTCAGTTTAATTGACCTCACAGAGCTGGACGTTAAAATTACTGCCTCTGCTTTACTCTTGGTGTCGGCTCTGTCCCTGCAGTCTCTGCAGCTTGCTCCTACACACTTACTGCTACCTGTCTCCACCATCTTTTTTTTTCTCAACTGAAAGCGTGGCACCAGCTTGTTCACACCACCCACTATCACTGGTAAGCTAAACGTATATTTCAAGATGGTCATCAATCCTGAATTGGAGAAAGTATGTCTTAATAAAAAATGAGGGCTAAAAATTGTATAAATCACCACCGAAAAACAGATTTGTAAAACCGGGCATGTGCCTAAGCACATGTGTAAGTGCATGCATGTCCGGTTTTACAGCTCTACTTTTTGGCACTGATTTATACAAGTTTTAGCCCTCATTTATTAAGACACCCTTTCTGCTCCGTAATTCAAATCAGGCATTGAGCAACTTGCACCTACAAGAGAAACAATGTTAAAGGTTTCCTGGCCCTAAGCAAAGCATTGGGGCCAGGAATAAAAAACACTCCTGTGCATGTGCAGTAAATGTGAGACCTAGCATCCCCCAACTATAGCCCTAGCAATCCAGGAATTTTTTTTAGCAACAAATTCAATTAAAAAAACTTACAATTTAAGAAAAAAACACTTTTTTTTTTTGTCAGAAAACAGAAAGGGGGTCATTGTATAATCGCAATAAACCATGACAGGGTGTAGGTGATGCTGGGATTTACCCATGCCTGTCAGGGTTTGGTCATGGATAAACCCAGCATCACCCACGCCCTGTTGTGGTTTATTGCTTAAATAAGGAGAGCCCCCAGTCAGATGCTCATTCCTCTTCTGCCAGCTTCTGCTCCTGGAATACCATGCTTGACTTTAGAATCCAGATTGCTGGCATGCTAAGTGACCCCTTACCATCTGGCAACATGAAGCCAGCTTCAAACTGTTCTGAAGTACAACATTCATTCTCTGCAGTATTAGCCGTGTTAGCCTGAGGTCTCACAGGCATAGGTTTCTTTTAATCATTATTGGCTACAAAAGGTAAACTGAGCCAAAGTTCATTTTCAGATGCATCCCAGGAGACCAACACATAGTATGCAAATAAAAGGCTGTGGGAGTCAAATCTAGGTATGCTGGTTGTACCAAGCGCAGTCACAGTTCATTGATCTAACCTTTAGGCTATGCTGCCAGCCAGCTGTGTGTTCTTGGTTAGGCAATGTACTCACAAAAAAGAGGAAGAAGGAACTCATAAAGGGGCTGCATTACACAGAAACATTTTTTTACTGCTATTTAATTTAGCTTCTGCTGGAACTGAAAGGGGTGTGAGTTCCTGGATGCCCTTTTCACTCTTGAGAAAAGAGAAATGAGTAGTTTCTGCTGGAATAAAATGTATTCAGGTTGTTTTATGCAAGTGTGCTTTAAAATCAAATTTCTTTTGTGGATACCCCTCATGTCAGGAAGGCCTAAAAACTGTAATTCATGCTTCACGATCTAATTATAAGACCTCCAGGACCCACAACAAGAAAATGTTTAATGCAGTGAGAAAAAAAAAATTACTCACTGCAGTAGTGAGGGATCCCTCACTATGTTTCACAACTGCATCAGGTCCACTGAACTCAGTGCCCTGGAGATTTAGAATTGTATGTAAATGATGTAATGCTTACATGGAACTGGAGTGCAATTCAAACTCTACTTCAAAATCTCCTGTTTTTTTAAATCTCCACCTGATTTTGGCCTTTTTTTGCCTCCTCCTGAATCTCCTACTTCCCAGAACGTTCTCCCAATTTTTTCTTGAGTCTGCGGTGTGACTGCCTGGTGTGTCGGCATCTGGTTCAGTTGATCAGCTGATTGCTGTGATGAGTTTTTCACTTCCTGATGCTGCTTTAGCTTAATCTTGGCTTTGTGAGACCCCAAAGTGCATGTGTGACAGGAGCCACAAGCCAATCAAGATCTGATGGCTCTGGTCCCCCTCAAGTTCAGTGCTGCATGATAACACAGCAGTCTGGATGGTCTGTGGGGTATTGTGCCACCCGCAGCTCAGCTAATAAACAGTCTCTAAGCCAACTCGTTGAACTGCCGTCCGAAAAAAAACGCTAATCGAAATGCCAAAAAAAGATGCTGGCTGATAGAAGCAAGCTGAAAGTGTAGTGCCCCTTCCTGATTTGGAGACCCAACCCCAGCATGGTAAGAGAGATTGGAGCTTTTATTTGGACTCTGCAGAGGTCACCTGAAACTGAAAAGCAGCAGCAAGCACACAGAGTCTAGCTCACTTATACAATACAGCTCTGGTGAGTAGCTTGCTGCTTCAGTTATCTTTTTATGTGCTCTGCCTCTTGTGGACTCCAACAATATGGGGGGATTGTGAGGCAGATGGAGGGAAGGGGTGCAAGGTAACTGGGGGTGTGTATGTACAATTTTAGACTTTGTGCTCCTAGACCTGTGGCAGCTGCTTGTGGGGTGAGTGGTGTAAATCAGGCAGGCTCCAATGATGGCCCTAGAAACACAGAATGTTTCAGCAGATAAGAACTGCTTGGCCCACCCAGTCTGCCCAGTTTGTCCCTGCCTATACTGTCACCGCAGACCCTACCTGAGCTCCAGCTACTTCCCAGCCACACTAATGGGGATGGTTGTAAAGTAGCTGAGCTAAGATGTACGTGCAATTTATTTTAGACCTTTTCTGTGTTCCTGTGGGCTGCAATAAAGAGGCTGGGGGTGTAAGGCAGCTGCTCAATGCTGGTTATGTGTGTGTGTAAGGCAGCGAAATTCTGGGTATACATGCACTTGAGTTTTCAGAGCTGCATTACACTCCTCTTACTGCAGCTACTTCTGGAGCCCACATTCCTGTGCTCCTGTGGGCTCTATCAGAGACTGGAGTAAAGGTGGATGTGTAGGCAGTTTCACAATCCTAGTGCTCCTACTAAAATGACCCCGTTCACAAAAATGCTCTGTATAACAGAAGGTTTGCGTGGGGAGGAGATTGTATTCTGTGATTTTTAACGCTTTGAACTGCTGTCTGCCTTTACAATTTTTTTATTAGTTGGTGAATTTGAAATGGTGGGTCCAAGGGCTGCTGCCTGCTTCTGCACTTCTGCCCACCATTTCTAACTCGCCAACCCCTAAATAAAATTAGAAAAGAAGCCAGCAGCCTCGGACCCACTATTTCAAATCCACTGACCCACAATAAGATGGCCACTGTTGCAGTCTGGTGGGGTACTGGGTTTGAGATAGTGGGTTTGAGGGCTGCTGGCTGCTTTTGCACTCGTGCCCACCTATTAAACCCAATAACTCATTAAAGGGACACTGTCAACCATTTTTGCATCATACTATTTCATGCTGAAAACCCATATTTTATGATTGCTTACCTTCTCTAAAATTCATTGGTGTTGCTGGTGGTTTAATCTGCCTCCTTTCTTAGTACAACTGAAATGCATGGTAAATGTGTATTTACACCCAACCTTATTTTGTTTCAGATCCTTGATCTATGTTGCTCACTTCCTGAACTGAACATTAGGAAATTCCCAATGCAGTGCAGCCACTCATGATGCAATATTTTCCTTTGCACTCACTGCATCTTGAGTGGCTAGACAGTGCTGGGGGTGTTTCCAAGTTCAGGAAAGATGCACTGGGAGATGATTAAGAAATGTAGACAAACATATTTTCGTGTGGTAACACCAGTATGGTGGGCAGCCTGTTTTTTTGCAGTTAATCTTTTTATTGTAGTTATTGTGATTATACATACAAATACACAACATTCTCCAATAACTAGCATAATATTCTGCGGTGATTTGCATATGCAGCCCATGATGCTTTGCATTGTGTGGGCATGTGTGATTTTGTATTTCCTTGAAACTTGGCTTCCCAGCCAAATGCCCTTTGGGGTAACCATTGCCTGTGTGTTTGCACACAGAGATTCTTTGTCTTTATTCTCCAATATACACTTACATAAATTCTTAATGGGAGAAGGAAAAACCATGTTGTCTGAAGTATTATACAATGATAATGAAGGGGAAAACAAATGTTGAGAAAACAATATGTAGCAGTACAGTATGTATGATAGAGAGAAAATATTACAATTTATGGTTCAAGGGGTAAAAGGAGTAGATACAAACAAGAAATATGAGTAGTTGTGATTGTACTTCTATTATGCTGTAATTTAATACAAGTATGTGTAAGACTGTATAAAGGAAGAACATTAAAAAGAGAAAAATAGGCAGCCTGTTTTTTACTTTTAAAAGGAAAAAAAAGAATCTGAATCAAACTACCAGCCACATCAGCATATTTTACAGAATGCTAACAATCATACAATATGTATAATTGCTGGTGACCATAAATATCAACATGATTACTGTTTTGTTAAAAATGCATATCAACTGGATTTCAGGTTATTATGCTCCAAAGCCAATAATAACCTGAAATCTGGTTGATATGACATTCTACACAAAAACTGTCGCATTCCATTGTTTCAAAAAAATATTTAAACTGCAGTTTGTTCAACTGTGTTTTACTCATGTACAGTTCAGTTTCTTCAAAAATAAAAACTGCACTCTAGCTGAAAAAAAAAGTATTTTTCTTTTAAGCTGCTAGAAATGCAGTCTAAACCTCCACACCAGCAATTATAAAAAATAAAGGATAGTTAAGTTTGATGTTATGGATTTTTTCACACACCCAAGGTGTGTGATGATAAACCTTGAGAGGGAGTTCTCGAGGTTTATGGGTCATCACACACCTTGGGTGTGTGAAAAAAATCCATAACACACACTTACCTATCCATTATTCTCTATTTTTTAAACTAGGGATAGTTTGAGGCCTAAAGGGGTTGACAGAGTCCCTTTAAAAAAAGTAGTATCTTTTTAATAATATGTCTGTAACCTTTATGTGTGTCACAGAATAAAATGCAACCACTTTTTCTTTGTTTTTATGGCACTGATGTTTTTTTCCACTCAGTTGTACACATACAAAATGACCACACAAAAATCTCCTGATGTTTGTTGTAGAAAGCAGTAGATCTTTTGCATTTTAGGGTTGCTGACTTGGAAGGTCTATGCCTTGCAACCCATTCAGATTTGTTTCTAGAGCTAGAGTAGATGTGACCACTGAATCTAGCTAAATGGCTTCCACAAGTTCTACATTTACGATAAATTTTGAAAAACACCAACTAAATTGACACTCATTAAAAAGACTGAAAATCAATATTGACTTAGACCAGGAATAATTATTGTCAAGAACAAGTGGAACAAGAATACTCAAGTAAATTAAACAACTTATTCTTGTGTGAGCCTTTTTCAAGGTTCGGGATGGGGAGGCAAGAATTAGGGATTGTTAAACATTGTGAGGGATCCCTTGGAAGAAACAACATTACTATGGTGAATAATTGTTTTCTTCTTTTCCCCAGAGATCCCTCACTTACGTTTAACAGCTGCAGACTCCATGGCACTACCTTGGGATGCTGGGTATAGAACCTATCCTGGAGAAAGGTTCTTCAAGACAGCAGTGCCAAATTTGGCATCCTTTCTAAACTGGATGTCTAGACAATAATGCTTTGTAAAGGTATGTACTGTTTGCCAGGAAGCTGCTTTATATCTTGTAAGGGGATGCCCCTTGATGCTGCCACAGAGGTGGAGGTGCCCCTTGTTGCGTGTGCCCCTAGGCCATGGGTGGAATGTTACCAGCTTTCTCACAGCAGAACTGTATGTGGGGAACTCCATCGTGAGATAGTTCTCTTGGCTGCTGGTCTTTCCTACCTCATCTTAGGTAATGAAGACCTGAGTGTGGTTGGACTTAATGTACTTTGTATGGTCCAGGTAATAGCTCAAAGCTCTTTTTGCATCCAGGCAGTGTAGTTTCTGCTCGCCTGCATTGGAATTCTCAGGGAAAAAGACTGGAAGAGCCACTGACTGGTTCAGGTGGAACTCTTACACCACCTTGGGTAAAAAATCTGTGTTAGTCCTTAGAACTACCTTATCTCTGTGGAAGATTTAAGCAATATACCATGACAGAGAGTGCGTATATTGGTGGAATTACCATGCCTGGTGTGGTTCAGTCACAAGGCGCAGCCGAGTGACTTAACCACACCAGAAGTGGTAAATCCACCCATATACTCACTTTCTGTCATGGTATATTGCTATTATACAATGTTCAACTTGTTTTTTTTATTTATAATGATATGAAACTTTTACAGTGGGTATACTGGAGGATTTATCATGGTCATGTGATATGTTTTGACCAATGAGGTTACAGGATTTTTATACCCCATTGTATAATATGCAATTTGGGTCTGTACGGAAAACATGCAGTTCACTTATCCTCCTGACAGAAGTCATGACAATCAGGAAAAGTGTTTTCCAAATGACATATTTTATGTCAGCAGTATCCGCAGGCTTAAAGGGAGTCTCTATCAGCTGTGCAAGGCATATGTTTAGGTCCTAGGGAGGGACAGGATCCCTCACAGGTGGGTACAGGTGGTTGAGGCCTTTAAAGAACCTTTTAATAACTGGTACTGAAGATTTTAGCTTGCCTGCTGATGTGTAAGCTAAAACTGCTGCTAAGTGCACTCTCAGGGTAGAGGGCCTGAGGCCTAAAGATTGCAAGTGCACCAGGTAGTCCATGACTAAAGGCAATCCTGCCTGTAGGGGAGATACCATTCTGGTAGCACACCAGTATGAAAATCTTTTCCATTTTTTTTTTGCCCTAGAGCTTTTCCTCACAGCGACTGATGCGGGCAGGCTGTTCAGCCCTGTCTCTGCCTCCTCCGCCCAGTGCTCGCCTCCATGACTCACCTTTCCATAGATCCCCCATGGATAGCTCCCCATGGCATGACTCGGAAGGGGAGGACTGTCCTTCCCCCACCCAGAGACTCATATCCAGAACCAGGTCAGTGGTCCCTTGCCAGCATAGGATGAGGGCAAACAGGTAGGGCTTAATGGAGCTGTGGCCAACCTTTTTCTCATTTTCTCCCCAGTTCCAGCCATGGGAACACATAAGCATGTGCATGTGGGGGTGCACACATGCTATAAAACTGTGGCTCCTCCTACCACCTGGCCTCCACCAGGTGGCAGCCAAGGACCAAGACAGCATGTCTCCCACCTCCGTGAGAGGAGAGCAGTCTATTGGATGCTGAATCATCTCCCACCCCGGCAGATCCCCGTCAGCAAGAGCTCATTCCCGAACCTAAGTCACCAGCGTGGGAAAATGTATGGCACTCAAGGTGCCTCAGCCCTCTTTACCACTGGGCTGGCAACATTTTCCATTTTGAGAAATAAGTTTTTCTTGTTGGTCTTCTGGAGACCTTCAGAACCTTTATTACCTCCTCTGACAAGTTCAGCTCAGATAATTCTAGCTCTTCAAGAACCATGCCCTCAGGTGTAGAGACCTGAGGTCTTGGAATGCCACTCTGTCCCGAACCAGTATAAGCATATTTTGTTTCAGTAGCAGGCTGATTGGGGTCTTGATGGACTGGGACAGGAGCACGGAGTACCAATCCTGCCTGGCCTAGTCTGAAGCTATTAGTATCAATGTTGCAGGTTCCCTTCTCAACTTTATGAGGACTCTCGGTAAGAGTGGAATAGATGGTAAGGCATATAGGAACTTCCCTGTCCCGTCCAGTGTTAGGACATCCTCTGGGACTGTGCCCAATGTTGGGAGCCTGCAGCAAAACTGGGGGAGCTGGTGGTACGAGGAGACAAACAGGTCTATTTCTGGTGTACCTCACCTTCTGAACACTGATGCCAGCATTGTGTGGCTCAGTGTCCATTTGTGGTTCCCTGGCTGATTCTACTTAGTGACCCTTCTGATACATTGTCCTTTCCTGGCAGTTGCACTGCTGACAGAGTGACTTCCAGGGAGTAAGCCAGGCTCCAGTTCCTCATGGCTTCTGTGCACAGTTTTGATGATCTGGTCCCCCCCCCTTTGTTTCTGCAATGCACTATAGTGGTATTGTTCTGTTCTGATTTGCATAACTGAACTTGAATTTAGTGGGAAAAGCCTGTATGTCCAGGAACTCTGCCCTGGTCTCCTCTAGACACCAGATGCCACTTACTGTGAAATCCTCTAGGTTGGGCTCCCCACCCCAGAAGGGAGACATCTATTGTGATTATACCTGTGGAGGAAAGGTCAAGGAAGGGAATTCCCTCTCTTAGGTTGCTCTGCTTCTTCCACCACTCTAGTGTCTGCAGGAATGTTCTGTATCACTGGCAGTAGTTTTGATAGAGAATCTCACCTTTGAGACTGTCAGTTCCTTAAGTGGAACTGTATGTCTCTCATCTGGAACCTGGCTCCTAGAACCCCTGCTGTGGAGGATGCCACATGTCCCATGAGCTGCAAAACAACCATTGTGGGCCTTAGGTGGTCCTTTTTGATGGAATTTGCAGTTGCAATCAAGTTTGGTACCCTTGCCTGAGGAAGAAATGCTTTTCCCTGCAAGGTATCCAGTTCTGCACCTATTAAGTCCAGCACCTGTGATGGTCTTGTTTGTGACTTTTGCAGATTTATTAGAAAACCCAGACTTTCTAGAGTGCTCTTTACCAATCGTACTGAGAACTTTGTTTCCTATTCTGTTTTTCTTGAGACCAGCCAGTCATACAGGTAGGAGAAAACACCACATCCTGCCTTCTTAGATGTGCTGCCACCACAGTTAGGCATTTTGTGAACACCCTGGGTGCTAAGACAAGGGTGAAGGGGAGGGCTGTGAATTGGTACTGGCAGTTCCCTAGCCTGAACCTTATGTATTTTCTGTGGGATGGCCTTACTGGAATGTGGAAGTATGCATCTTTCAGGTCCAGTGACCCCAGCCAGTCCCCTAACTGTAAGGATGGTATAACTGTTGTCAGTGTTATCATCTTGAATTTTTCTTTCTTGATATGCTTGTTCAAGTATCTTCAATATAAAATGAGCCGCCACTCCCCATTTTTCTTGTAGGTTAGGCAGTATCTGGAAAAAGGCCCTTCCCCTACTAATTGGGAGGCACTGTTCCACTGCTTTTGCAGCTAGCATTTTTTGTCCATCTCTAATTCCAACTATATTTTTTCTGTTGGGGAATGTGGTGGAAACACAGTTGTTTTTTGCAGTTTTTGAAATGTTTGAACTGCAGTGACTGACCCTGCCTCACTACTTGCAGAACCCACTTGCCTGTGGTAATCTTTGACCATTCCCAGAAGTAGTGAGCTGGTCTTCCTCCACTGGCAATGGTTTGGCGACCTGGGGAAAACTGTCAGAAGTTTTGTTTGGGCTGTGGCTTAGTGGCATGTGCTGCAGCTGCACTCCTGGTGTTCCTCCTGCTCCTGTGTTTAAAAGTATCCCCTTTGAGGTGGGTACTCATAAGAGACATAAGGTCTTGGGCAGTAACCCCTGCCTCAGCATCCCCTTTCATAAGGCATTTAGGAGGTGAAGGCCTTTTTTTTCTCAGTATTACTCTTATAAGTGGTTTTATATTCATCCACTTTTTCACTTCTGGTTTTTCACCAAACAGGGAATTACCTTCAAATAGAAAATTCATTGATTTTGTCTGAGTATCCTGTGAGAAGTTAGTGGCCCTAAGCCAGCAGAACCTGCTCAGGGACACTGCATGTGTCAGGACCCTTGATGCTGAATCTTTTATGTCCACAGCCATGTAAAACTGGTACTTTGTGGCATCCAGGGCTGATTTGATAGTGCTTGCAAGGTTTTGTGTCACTTTACCTTCTACCTCCTAATTACCATGGAGGCTGTAGTGTAAACCTTTCCAGCCATTGAATCCAGCTTTATGGAATCTTCTCTGGTGGCTGTGCTGAGAAAGCTATCTTGGCTGTTTCACGGGCACTAACTTGGACCACTCCCTCCGAGCCCTCACGACCAGGATAGGCATACAGGCATTCTATTCTACCCCCTAGCTATCCACCTGGTATTTATTTTCAACCCTCTTTTCAATTCCAGCAGCTTAAGTGGATGCTGACATGATTTTAGAAGTTGCCTTTGGAGTGATTCTTGGATGGGGAGTAGCACTCTCCTTGTGGAGTCAGCCCCATCATGTCCACGAACTCTGCTTCCTTATCATCCTCCTCTGTATCTTGTAAGAAGATGCGGAGGGTGCTTACTATCTGCCTTACAAAGGAGGAAAATAGAGTATAGTCCTCTGTAGGCCTGGGAGGAGAACCAAATTCTTGTTTAGGGGAACTGTCTGGGTCAGGAGGTACACCCACCCTCTTCCTCCTCATCATAGTATTGGGCTTCCTCCACCACAGGCAACTGATATGAAACCAGTGCCAGGGAAAGGGGAGTGGGCAGGCATATTCAAAAAATTTCTCATAGCCTGAAAGACTTGGAAAATTGCCATGCTCTTGTCATGTCCTCTACTGAGGGCTTTTTATTTTGGTCAACTGCTTGCTCTCTTCATTTTTCAGGAGGAGTGGCAGAGACATGTTTTCTTTTGGTTTTTTCTTGGCAGACACTGTTTCCAGTGTCTGCTCAGAGGCTATTTTGTGTCTGTGTTTGCCATTACTAGATCCAGGCCCCCCCCCCCCACAGACACCCTGGTTTCTGAAGCAGCTCTGCTATGCCTGTCAGGTGGCTGAGCAGCATTTTCCTTTTTATTTGTCACCTTTGATAGGGAGTGCTGCTGATTTTGCTGAGATGAACCTTCTTATGTGTGCTTTCCACCTTCATTGGGAACAGCCTCAGAGTCTTTATTGTGTTTAGGTGACACAGCAGCAGACTGAAGCACCAATAGATCTTCTATTTTTCTAGCCCCCTTCTTCTGGGTTTTAGGGCAAAATGTGATACAGAGATCACAATTCTTAAAATCATTGTCTGGACCAAGGCACTTTACACAGAGCTTGTGGCAATCTTCCTTTGCCAGCAGCTTAAAACAATTTTAAAACCTATTGGTCCTGTACATTTTTTGTGAGGAGTATCAGTCATCCCCCACAAGACAGGAGAGGCTTGCAGTGGTGCCGCTGACTTGCAGAGATCATCCACATGTGTCCACAGTGATTTCGGAAACTCCCTAAAATGAAATTGGTTCTTAAAAGTGTAACACCCCCAAAGTGTGGGGCCTACCAGTGCCACCCCATGGGACTCCTCGATCCTTCCTGCCACCAGCCCGAGTCCTGCTACATCCACCAAGTCTCCTGCCAGCCCCCATATGTGTTTACTGCTGAAAGCAGGGCTGGAGGAGCAAAAGACGTGACCCACCGGGCTGCCACACTTGTGAGTGTGAGCTGGCAGGTCGCACATGTGCAGATGCGCATTTTGGAAGTACCACCTCACGGCAAAAACAGAGGTTCCCCCCATGATCCCGGAACACTAACTAAGCTAATCGGGGTCTGGAGACACGAGGGAGGAGCCCTAAATGTGCAGGGGGCACCAGAAATATTTATTTTTGAAGCGCTATTAAGCACCATAAATAGTAGGCCCCAGCAGCTGAGGCTGCTGGGAAATGTAGTCCTAGGCACTGTGAAGCCTGCTGAGTGCCTAGGGCGGCCCCAGAATGGGAGATGCGATGGCCAAATGGCAGGCATCACCCCCACAATCTTGTAGTTGCTAGAAAGGGCACAGTGTGGGCTATCCAGCCCACTAATCATTAGCTTTCAACTCCTAATGGTTTGGCTGCAAGAGACTCTAGAAGAAGGGACTGCCATAAACTGTTTTGCCAGCGGCCATCTTAACATAGACCTTGTGAACAGTTTAAACAAATCAGATCTCACAGGAGCCCTGAGGGATGGATAAATGGTTTCTGGGAGAGGGGAGTTTTCAATGTGCTTGGTGGCAACACAACAGCCAATCAGCCACCCAGAATCAGTATGGACAGCCAAGTCAACCAATCAGAGGCTGCCAATTGCTTTAAGGAGGAAGGAAAAGAATGTATAAGCTCGAGACTTTGCTGCTCGAGGGTTTGAAGTGAGAGACTATTCTGTGACAGTTGGAGGAGAGCCCTCAAGCCTGTCAGATGGGCTTCTGGCTGATCTCCAGCCTTGTGAAGCAGTTTTCTGTAGAAGAAGAGGTTTTTCCAACCTTAAGGAGGAGAATCAGTGTGCCTGTTGCTGTTGTGGCAGGATCTGCCAGATAGATCCTGTCAGTGAAGTGAATCTGCTCAGCTTCTGACAAGATAAGTCACTCAGAACTGATTGTTCCTGGGGGGATCACCCTGTCCTGGTGTCTTCTGGTGCTGAGAAACATTTCTGTAAAGGTTCTGCCTGGCTGCAGAAGTATCCAGGTGCTACTAAAAATAAATCTAAAACTTGAGACTGTTTCCTGAGAGGAATCTTCGGCCTTGTCCATCCTTTGGCTGCTGCTTGGCCAGCAGGGTGACTGCAGTATTGAGTGAAGCCTGCAGGGTGACTACAGCTACCTGTCACCCCCCCCAATCCTGAAAGTCATTGAAGATAAAAAGATACAGGCCTGTCAAGTGAACACTGTTTACAAAGACCATCTCGGTGAAGCTTGGAAAGGCTTGACAGGTGAAGACCAGCATTTTTCATCCCTGAAACAACACGTTATGGTTTCTTCTCTCTCCATCCTGCTGCCTGCTGATGTGGTGCACCACCAACCATCACTGAAACCCAACGGTGCTGAAAGCAAGAGAACCAATACCACTTAAGCCTCAGCTCCAGCCTGTTTTTATCCACCTAAGTGTTCAACAAACCGTGAGTAAGCAGGGCTGCCCTGCAAATATTTATGGGAACTGTATAATTGGAATAACTAGTTTTATCCACAGTTATATCATATTATTTATTAAAGTTTAAGTGCACCAACGCTAGCCAACCCACGGCAACCACAGGCCTGCACCAGTCTAGGATGTCACAATCCCACTCAGCAGGTCAGTCCCTCTGCTCCCACAGTGCCAACCTCCGAGTGCAGTATTGTTAACAGGAACAGAACAGGGTAACCCTCCTGTCTGTTTTGTGGGTTCGAATCAACCTTTGGTCTCAAGTTCTGGAAGGATTCAAACTGTGAACCTCTTGCTAGTGTACCCAATGTACAGGCTCAGATAATTCTGCTCTTCAGGGGGGGGCAGATATCTTTCCTTACAGGCACTTAACCAGGTGTACAAAATGAACCCTTACAAACTATATGAAAGACCTCAGAATAAACTCTTACCTTTTCCCAATTTGGTAAACCAGTAAATTTATGCACAATGTCAGCTTTAACCATATATGCTTCACCTGCCAAAGAAAGAATTTCAAAGGCACACCAAGTAGTCTCTTAAAATAGAGGTTTACTTTAAAATACTGTAGATAAAAATATGTAAAATGTAGATACAGAACAATATATCACAAAAACATACAATCACTTAAAAAGAACAAGGTTTAAAAAGTGCAAATTAATTCCTACCACCAGACAATTAGACTTGTCTATCTAAAGTAGATGTTTCTTCTTCAGAGTCCAAACATGAGTGTAACTAAGTGGAAAACAGAATACTGTTTAAAACTGGCTTTGCCAACTTCGCTGCATGAGGTCACCTAGCTCCTCCCTGTCAGAATATAAAAATTATACAAAACAGGATGTCTTATCATTCAGAAGGTAAATTAAATAGGTGACATCAGCAAAAACTCACTTACCCATAACCCTTTGATCTAGTGTGTCTTTTTGCCCTTCATAGACATCAAAGGAGCATTTATGACTTAGCCCCTAAGTGACATAACCTGGTTTCTTCCTCTAAACGTCATAAAAGTTTATGATTTTCATCCTAGCAGCTGGCAGCTCCAATTAAGCCAGATAAACTGAGATCCTTAATTTGTATCTCTTCTAGCCTGCAATTATCTCCTGACTTTTAGGTTAACAGCTTGTAGTTGAAACTGGGGTCATCCCACAGGCTGTCTCAGCATGTCTCATAAGAGACACTCAATAACACATTTTTATATTACAAAAATCATAGAGTAATCAGAACCAGCTGTACGAGCATCACATGGGGTACCGCAGCATTTGAACTAGGGGGTCTGGTATCAGACGGGAGGGTTTGTGGTATCTGTTGCATGCTGGTGGGAGGTTGGGCAACTGTATGTTTATTTGCTGACCATTTTAAATTCTGTTGCTATTACATTGCTTTAGTTTTACTGAATTTCTCCAACTCCAGTTTACATGCTGATTTGGTATTTCCCTGCTCCAGGTATCCCCTTCCTATTCCTGCTCACCCCTATAAATAAATCTGTATTTGTTATTTATTCTTTACCACTGTGTCCATGAGTATATTATTAGAGAGTTCCTTAAAGTGCATGTTGATTATTGAAGTGCAAGGTAAAGTGAATTTCTGGGTGTGGGGTGTCGTTTGGGAAGGGAGGTGGGTAGGTACAGCATCCCAGGAGGCTGTACCCAATTTATCATTCTGGCCCATAAAACACTCAGGGTGGAGGCACCGCATTATTTATACAATCTTTTGGAAATGAACTCCCAGACCATACCGTACAGAGCCCAGTCCCCTCAACCTTGACTGTGAACGAAAGGCAGGGGTAGTAGCTCTCAGTTAGACCATGGGTCTGGGGTTACACAAATTGGAAGCACTGCTGGGGTTTCCTGTTACCCCAAATACACCCACATGGAGTTACTTGCCCAAGCAGCAGGTGGGGCAATCCCCAAAGCTAAAATGATGGCTGACGCCAAGGTGTATGAACATTTGCTGGACTGGTGTGATGATGAAGGCATAGATTTCAAGAAAGCACTGTTAATTTTAGGAGTTCCTGCTGGAACTAGTAATGGACAAATTGAAGAGGTGTTGTCTGCAAAAACAGATATAGGTCAGATTACAATACGAGGGTGAGTGAGAGGCCATTCCACCAAGACACTGACTATCCTTGTTGAATGCAGAGAGACAGTAGATTTTGCTAAAATGCCAGACCATGTGACCCATACAGATTTCCACTCTGCCTGGACTTTGGTGCACCTTGCACGTATGGGGCCCAAGCCCAATGTTCTCCCAAAAGCTGAAGGTTTTCAAGACAAATTGAGTTTTTTGTTATTGGCAGAAGGGAAGTCTGCTGATGAAGTTAGAAAGTAATTGATATGCTAGAAGGTAATTTGCTTCGAGCTCCAGTAGGCGTGTCAAGCTACGTATTGTATGTTATGCATGATTCCTATAGAAGATTATGCATGTTTTCTGGGATCAAATCCACTCCAGCAGGGGAGGAGGACCTTGACACCTGGATGGACTATGCACTCCATTGGTTTAAGACTGGCAGTGCCTAGTGGCAGAAAAGCATAAGAGAATAGGAGAAAGTCTCCAAGGTCTGCCCTCGATATAATCTGTTCCCTAAGGGTCTCAAAGCCTGATGCCACTGCACAAAACTATTTGAATGCTCTTGATAGCATGTTTGGAAGCACTGAGTCAGGTGAAGATCTCATATGGAAATACAAAGCAACCAAGCAGTGCAGAGGAGAGACATTATCTGACTTTCTAACTCATCTCAAGTGAGCATTGCATCAAGTTTTTTATAAAGTAGTGTGGCTTCCTCTGATCTAGACAAAGTGAGAACTGACCAAGCACTCAAAGCGACTCGATACTCAGGTTTTGTTGTTGTTGAAACTGGGCATGAAGGATCGAAAAGACAATCCACCCACCATCAGTGTCCTGATGAAGGATGTGAGAAAGGTTAAAAATGAGACAGAGTTTTGGGAATCCAATGCTGGGATAACAAGTGTACTCTCAGAGTGAAAGAGACTTAAGTAGTGATAGTCATGAACTCCATGAACTTTTGCAAGAGAGTTGAGAGCCACTCCAAAAGTTACTGCAGTTTCAAGTCAAAACTATGAAGTGCAGCAGAATCCCAAGGACATGTCTTTTGACCACAACTTGTCTGTGCTGGGTGCCACAGCCCAACTAGCTAGTTCTACTAATGTTTCTGATTTCCAGAGCCAGTTGCAGAAACTAAAAGCCATTGTGGATGACCTAAAGAAAAGTAAACTGGCACCTATGATGCATCAAAGAGATGAAAATAGTAACAGAGGACCTCCTGCAAGAAATGATGCATATCACTCTTTCAGAGACAGACAAAATCAGACAAGTACTCCCCAGCTCTCTGCTGGATCAGTTAACTCATCACCAGTTCAAAAAGGCATCTTTTGTTACCACTGTGGTGAAGATGGCCACCTGAACAGACAGTGTCAGTCTTCAGAAGATTTGCGCAAGGTCAATACCAGGTCGATCGAAAGAGCGCTGAAAGCAGAGAAATCCTCCTGGTAATGCAGCTAGACAAAATGTGAACCCATCAGTAGGCAAGTCACCTGCAAGAACGTTTGGACTTCCATGGACAGAAGTTGACAGACTTGTTGGTTCGGCTATGGGAGCTACTATTACCATTAAAGGAGTGCAGACCAGAGGTGTCCTAGATAGTGGATTGCAGGTGACAATAATTTTTAAAGAATGGTATAACTGGAACTTGTCTCATATCCCCCAATGCTGATTGATGGATTGAATATTTGGGGCCTAAGTGACAAAAGATACCCCTTCTTGGGATACATCAGAGTGTGGATAGCTTTCCCATCACAGATAACTGGTGTCAGAGATCCTGTTGAGACACTTGCTCTTGTGTGTCCAGAATTTGGCCTATACAATGGTGTACCTGTGCTCACTGGAACAAATGCCCATATGTTCAGCCAACTGGCTCAATTGTGCCAAGAGGAGGAAGCCAAGAGAAGGGTCTGAACACTGAGTGTACATGCCATGGTTAGACAAGCCTATCAGAAGCAGTCCAAGTCTGCCCAAGAGACCCAAGATAATTCTGTGGGCGTTATGTGGAAGAAGGATGCTGAAGAAATTGTGATACCCCCAAATGCTGAATGTGGCATAACTGACATGGTTCATTTCTGAGGAGAGGTCAAGCATAAATTGCTGATGCTAGATGCTCCAGAACAGCATGGACTACCTGAAGAAGTACTTGTGAAGCCCAGTGTCCTTCCAGCGCGAGCACATGCTTATGCTCGATGAGTAACTGTCCATATGAAGAACATCACAGACAGAGAGGTGACCATACAACAAGGATGCACCCTTGCTAGAGTGTACTATGCTGACACCGCTATGAAATCATCTGCTCAAGATGAAGATCTTAGTACTGGACTAGATGCCACACTCTTTGATTTCAGAGACTCTCCAGTTCCTGAAACCTGGAAAAGGCGAATCAGCAAGAAACTGTCTGAGCATACTAAAGTCTTCTCACTCCACGAATGGGATGTGGGATGTGTGGATGGCGAAGAACACAAAATAAGATTGCATGACACCTGACCATTCCGTGAAACGTCATGAAGACTAGCCCCTGCAGATATCGATGACGTGCAGTGCCATCTTCAAGAACTGTTGGCTGCTGGAATTATTAAGGAATCCAGAAGTCCCTATGCCTCTCCAATTGCAGATGCATTTATCTAGAAGATCAACCACCTCTCAGAACAATGCAACTTGGGTCAAAATTCCTGAACAGACAGTGAAAGCTCTTTGTAAGAGATTTGACACTGATGAGCAACCCTCAGTAACTAAGTCAAATCAACTAATCAACACCCTTGGTGCTTCAGCAGAATGTTTGCCCACAGCTTACTGCAACTTTGCTGCAATTGATATCAGTTCATAGGTGCTGGAACTGGGGGAAGGGGCCAATGGGGCAGTAGCCACTCCACTTTTTATTTCTGTATGGCAAAAACGAGTATAGAAAAAGTGCCCCTTGTACTCTCATAAGTGCCCTTCTGATTCTCAGCCCCTCAGCTTTTTCCATCTTCCGGTACCCTTGTATCAGTTCACTGCCACAGCTTACAAATCAAGACCTGCAACACCAGCAAAGGGCAGATGCCATCATCAAAGACATTGTCTGTACTTTAGAAAATGGAAGTGAGGCCAGCCAAGTCAAAACCCATCATCCAGATGCCAGACTGATGATGCGAGAATGGTCCAAATTGAAAATAACAAATAGATACTGCTGTATCGAGAAATACAAGGTCCTCAAGGTTTCACTAAGTCACAACTTGTCTTACCCTCAAAGGTTAAACACACTGTCTTACATGATGAAATGGGGCATCTTGGCAATGAACAAACACTGGACTTAGCCATATCACATTTCTATTGGCCTTGCATGGCAGGTGATATAGAAAGGTATTGCAAGACCTGCAGTCGATGTGTGCAGAGGAAAGTGCAACCACAGAGGGCTACCCCTCTAGTACACATATCCACTAGTGCTCCCATGGAGCTGGTATGTATGAACTTTCTCAGTCTAGAACCTGACTCAGAGAATGTTGCAAATATCTTAGTGGTCACAGATCATTTTTCTCGCTATGCACAAGTGTATCCCACTAAAGACCAGAAGGTGTCCATGGTGGTGAAAATGCTAGTACAAATGTTTTATGTTCATTATGGAGCTCTGCAATTAATTCACTCTGACCAGGACAGAGATTTTGAGAGCCGCTTAATAAAAGACTTACTGTCATTGTGGGGTATTTGCAAGTCCAGAATGACTCCCTACCACCCTCAAGGTGATCCTCAACCAGAACAGTTCAATGGGACTCTCCTTGATTTGTTGGCAACATTAGACTTGAAGGAAAAATGCCAATGGAGCCAGTGAGTCAGTGCCCTGGTCCATGCGTACAATTGTACCATAAGTGATGCCACTGGTTCTCACCCTACAGTCTTATGTTCAGCTGGGAAGCCAGATTACCTGTTGACCTGTGTTTTGGTGTCTCGGCCAATGGATCTAGGCTGGAGACATATCTGCATTATGTTCAGAGACTGCAAGATCAGCTTAATGCTGCATACAAGTTAGTCACAGAAACTGCTGCTAAGCACAACAAACTCAATAAAGACAAATGTGATAAGAAAGTTAAAGTGCCAGAACTGCGTCCCGGAGACCATGTTCTCCTATGAAACTTGGGCATCCCAGGCAAGCATAAGATATCAGGCAGATTGTCAAGTATCCCTTATGTTGTTTTGGAGAAAATGCAAGTGATGCCAGTGTACAGAATTGAGCAAGAAGGAACTAAGAATAGACAGCAGACTGTCCACTGCAATTGCTTACTTTCTATTGGGCAAATGTTGATCCCAAATAGTGTTGCAGCTGAACATCCTGTAATCCAATCTGCCCCACGCAGACATCAGAACAAGAGTCCAGAGCAACTCCCTGAATCCAAGCCCGATTCAATAGAGAACGCTGCTGAAAAGGACAATTCTGACTCAGATACTGAGATTGAAGTGTACTATCCTGCTCTAGATCTGGCTCAAATGTTTCAAAGCGATGACAGTTTCCTTGACCAAGCAACCCTGGCATCTGCAACAGAGTTAATCCCAACAAATGTTATCGCTGAACTGTATGAAATCAAAAACCTCAAGTGAAGGGCCTACATCTGAAGTAGCAAGTGAGACAAGTGATGAGGAAGAAGTCATTGAGTTTGTGTCAGAAAACATAGAACCTGAAGAGCCTGATCAACCTACAGAACTCCCAGAGGAGGTGCTGGAAACTTTTTTAACTCTGGATAGCTCATTGTTGCTCAATGAGTCGGGGGGGTGCCACCACAGAAGCTGAAGAAGAAGAGATGATGCCAGTGTGACACTGCACAAAGCCACAAACCTATCCTAAAGCTCACATATGACACTCCAGGAGATCCAAATAATCTGCCAATGTTTGTGGTGCACAAAGAGATTTATGTTACGCTCGGATCCTTACCCATAATTGTCTTATGCCCTCCAGAAGTTAAATCCCCTAGGCTGGGTACAATCCCAAAGGTTACCATGGGAGGTTAACAAAGGTTAAGAAAGTAAAACATTTTTACAGTTGGGATGCTAATGTAAAAACTGTTAATGTTTAGAGCTCTAAGGAATGTTGATTGTATGCCATAACATTTCAATTAAAAATTGAAAAAAAGTCAGCTGGTACAAAATTTTAAAGTTTAAGTCTAAAGGCCTTTAGTATTTCTTTAATGTTTGTCTGTCTGCTATTTAGATTTGGAATAAATTTTCCAGCCTAGACTGTTAATGTACATAATAGATAGCGAGTATTCATCTAGATAGACTTATAATTTAAATATGTTATGGAAATGGTTAAATGTGCCAGGACCTTGTTAAGGGCTTGGCGGGGATGCCAAGATTTTAAGGCACAGGAGAGTGTAACCCCCTCCCAAAGTGTGGGACTTACCAGTGCCATGCCGCGGGACTCCCCTATCCTTCCTGCTACCAGCCTGAGTCCTACTGCATCCACCAAATCTCCTGACAGCCCCTGATGTGTTTACCACTGAAAGCGGGGCCAGGGAAGCAAAAGACATGACCCGCTAGGTGGCCACATTTGCGAGTGCGAGCAGGCAGGTCGTGCAGGTGCAGATGCACATTTTGGAAGTGCCACTCTGTGGCAAAAATGGAGGCTCCCCCCATGATCCCAGACCTCTACTAAGCTAATCGGGGTCCGGAGACATGAGGGAGGAGACCCAAATGTGCAGGGGGGCACCAGAAATGTTTATTTTTGAAGCGCTATTAAGCACCATAAATAGTAAGCCCCAGCAGCTGAGGCTGCTAGGAAATGTAGTCCCAGGCACTGTGAAGCCTGCTGAGCACCTAGGGGGGCTCCAGAACAGGAGATGCGACGGCCAAATGGCTGGCATCACCCCCACAATCTTGTAGTTGCTAGAAAGGGCACAGTATGGGCTATCCAGCCCACTAATCATTATCTTTCAACTCCAATTGTTTGGCTGCAAGAGACTCTAGAAGAAGGGACTGCCATAAATTGTTTTGCCAGCAGCTATTTTAACAGGGACCTTGCGAACAGTTTAAACCAATCAGATCTTGCAGAAGTCCTGAGGAATTGAGAAATGGCTTCTGGGAGAGAAGAGTGGTCAATGTGCATGGTGGCACTACAACAGCTAATCAGCCACCCAGAATCAGTACGGACAGCCAAATCAATCAATCAGAGGCTGCCAATTGTTTTGGGGGGGAGAATATAGAAGCTTGAAGCTTTGCTGCTTGAGGGTGTGAAGTGACAGACTATTCTGTGACAGTTGGAGGAGAGCTCTCAAACCTGTCAGAGGGACTCCTGGTTGATCTCCAGCCTTGTGAAGCAATTTTCTGTAGAAGAGGTTTTTCCAACCTTAAGGAGGAGAATCAGTCTGCCTGTTGCTGTTGTGAGTGGATTTGCCAGATAAATCCTGTCAGTGAAGTGAATCTGCTCAGCTTCCGACAAGAAAAGTCACTCAGAACTGATTGTTCCTGGGGGAATCACCCTGTCCTGGTGTCTCCTGGTGTTTAGAAACATTTCTATAAAGGTTCTGCCTGCCTGCAGAAGTATCCAAGTGCTGCTAAAAATAAATTTAAAGCTTGAGACTGTTTCATGAAATGAATCTTCAGCCTTGTCCACCCTTTGGCTGCTGCTTGGCCAGCAGGGTGACTGCAGTATTAAGTGAAGCCTGCAGGGTGAGTACTGCTACCTGTCACCCCCCCATCCTGAGGGTCTTCGAAGAGAAGAAGATACAGGCCTGTTGAGTGAACACTGTTTACAAAGGCCATCTCAGTGATGCCTGGAAAGGCCTGACAGGTGAAGACCAGCATTTTTCAACCCTGCAACCCCTTTTTGCGGTTTCTTCTCTCTGCATCCTGCTGCCTGCTGATGTGGTGCACCACCAACCATCACTGAAACCCCATTGCACTGAAAGCAAGAGAACCAATACCACCAAAGTCTCAGCTCCAGCCTGTTTGTATCCACCTAAGTGTTCAACAAACCTTGAGTGAGCAGGGCTGCCCTGCAAATAGTTATGGTAACTGTACAATTGAAATAACCAGTTTTAGCCACAGTTACATCATCTTATTTATTAAAGTTTGAGTACACCAAAGCTGGCCAGTCCACGGGAACCACAGGCCTGCACCAGTTTGGGGTACCCCTACATTTGAACTAGGGGGTCTGGTACCAGATGGGAGGGTTTGTGGTATCTGTTGCATGCTGGTGGGAGGTTGGGAAACTGTATGCTTATTTGCTTACCATTTTAAATGCTGTTGCTGTTACATTGTTTTAGTTTTACTGAATTTCTCCAATTCCAGTTTTTATGCTGATTTGATATTTCCCTGCTCCAGGTATCCCTTCCCTATTCCTGCTTGTCCTTTATAAATAAATCTGTATTTGTTATTGATTCTCTACCACTGTGTCCATGAGCATATTATTAGAGAATTCCTTAAAGTGTATGTTGGTTATTGAAGTGCAAGGTAGAGTGAATTTCTGTGTGTGGGGTGTTGTTTGGGAAGGGAGGTGGGTAGGTACAGCATCCCAGGGGGTTGTACCTCATTTACCATTCTGGCCCACAAAAATACTCTGGGTGGAGGAACCGCATTATTTATGTAATCTTTTGGAAACAAACTCCCAGACCATACCATACAGAGCCCAGGCTCCTCAACCTTGACTGTGAATGTAAGGCGGGGTAGTAGCCTTCAGTTAGACCATGGCACTGGGGTTACAAAAATAAGAAAGTATAATTTTGGTTCCCCAAATCTTTGAACCACTATATTTTTTAAATCAAAATAGAGTATTTGTAATTTCAAGTAAGATGTTTTGAACAAAACCTTTAGTTTATGTATAAAAGTGGCTGGGTTCCTTTAAAAAAAGGAACCATAATGAATAAACAGTACATCCGCAATGCTAGGAAAATGCAATTGTTAGCAGTTTTAACAAATTGTAATATTTTAAAATGTTTCCCTCTCCAACACACACACCTGCTGCCTTGGGAGCTCCAAAATGCCGCCACTTAGACTAGCAGATCAGGACTCCCTCCAACACACACACCTGCTGCCTTGGGAGCTCCAAAATGCTACCGCTTAGACTAGCAGGTCAGGACCCCCTCCAACACACACACACACACACACACACACACCTGCTGCCTTGGGAGCTCCAAAATGCTGCTGCTTAGACTAGCAGGTCAGGACCACCTCCAACACACACACACACACACACCTGCTGCTTTGGGAGCTCCAAAATGCCACTGTTTAGACTAGCAGGTCAGGACCCCTCCAACACACACACCTGCTGCCTTGGGACCTCCGAATGCCGCCACTCCGACTAGCAGGTCAGGACCCCCTCGAACACACACACACCTGCTGGCTTGGGAGCTCCAAAACACCACCACTTAAATTAGCAGGTACGAGTCACCCTCCACTTCCAGCTGAGGCACTCTGTCTCGGGAGCAGTGAACAGCAGATTTGAACCTAGCGCCTTTCCGCCAGCATACCAGTGCTGACTTGTTTTCTTACTCGCTGCTGTCTGCATTCCACAGCATCCTTTAGTGTCGCTGTGTACTTACACTAAGAATTTGTGTCAGATTTATAGTTAAAAAATTCGTAGTTTCCAAAAAAAAAGTCCAGTTTCCCATTTGCAAGTTATACCCAGCTACCCCTAGAGGTCACTGTTTCCTCTTTCTTCACACACTGAATATTCCCCTGACATTCTTTTGCATAGCTCTTGCTTAGATTCAGGGTGCTTTCACTCGGGTTTGGGGTGCTTTGGCTCAGAATGGAGGATGCTACACCTCCTGTTTTAGTGGAGGTGACTCTAACCACCCACATTATCCTACCTCATGCTTTTTCAATAGTTCCACCTAGCTACTCTCTCCACCCATATTTTTTGACTCCAAGCTTTTCCTTATCCTGCTACTGTCAAATATCTTGGATTTTAATCCGAACTTCTTCCTCTTCATTGACCCACCTTCAAGCTTTAATATGGCACTGGATATTGTGCTGGCTTGTACTTGCAAACTTGTAGTACTGGGCACAGACCAATTGCTGGTCACACTCAGGCAGGACACAGGGCAGATCACAGACCCTCTGTACTCCTGTTTCTCATGTATCTACCCCCAAGCCAACCTTAATCCTACGCTTATCACCATATACGGGCTTAGAAAAAGGGGAAACTGCTATATGGCTATGGAATATCTCAGAGTCTACAAACATCAGATCCCCCCCCTGGTCACTCCTGAAATTCCTGCTGCCCATTAAGTTATTTGCTGGGGATATTGAATCTAAGCTTGGCCCTCCATGTCCTAATGTTCCAACTGTGTCACCTTGTATGGCTGTCTGGGCTAATGCCAAAGGTCTGAAACTAGTCCACATGAACATTAATAGCCTTAGACCTCAAATGCATGAACTTGAGGCATGGGTAAATATGCACTCCCCTGACATAATTGCCATTTCTGAAACCTGGCTCAAGCCTAGTATTCTTATGCATGAGATTGAGCTCCAGGGGTTTAAGTCTTTAGACAAGATAGATGTGGTAGGAAGGGTGGTGGAGTTATCCTTTTTGTAAAAAAACTCCTTAAATGCCTCCCTGATGACAATGCCAGACCATACCCAATCAGGTGGTGAGGCGGTGTTCATCAAAATACTGCTTGGCGGAACTAAGCTCCTGCTAATAGGCTGCATCTACAACCCACCCAAGACTGCAAAAGATGCCTTAAAGAGCCTTCTGGCTCTGATGCCAGGGCTACCTCAGTGGGAGAAAATAATCCTTGGTGACTTTAACCTCCACTGGGGTCAGCACACCATTAATGATGTAAAATCCAGCTTGCTAGAGGCCAACTTGACCCAATTGATCCAAGGACCCACTAGGTTGAACATTAAGTCTGGAAACCACACCACATTAGACTGGATTCTTGCTTCCAACCCAAGTAGTTTCAAACTCACTGGGACATTTGTGGACTCCATAAGTGACCATGCCCCTATATTCGGCATCTGGAAAAACAACCATCCCAACCCTCCACCCAGAATTCTTTGGGCTTGAGATTATTCCAATTTCAACACCTGCTCCTTTCTTGAAACCCTAGCAGTGGTGTGTTGGACTCAAATCAAGCTAGCCCCCAATCTGGTCTTAGCCCTTGGTTTCTTCATTAATAACTTCCTCTCAGCTGCCAATAAGCATGCCCCCCTAAAACAAATCAGAGTCAAGGGAAAACACTCAAAGTGGCTGTTCAGAGAGATTAGACAACAAATGAGGTTGAGAGACAAAGCCTGGGGGAAAATTCAAATCTACAAATCTAACTAAGGATTGGGTGGAATATAGAACATTGAGAAACAAGTGTAACAAGCATTTGTCAATGCCAAATGTTGCTTGCTTCTATGTACTGTTTAGGTATTTGGAAGTCATTGGAGTGCAAATATTGAAAATTCACGAACTTACAAGGGTGCGTAGGAACTGCACAACGCACGCTCGTAAAACAGTCATTTTTAGGAATTTTTTCACCAAAATTTCAACATAGCCATTTTAAGACCTCTGCTCATGAACAGTGTCACTGTGATTTTCTTAATGTGTCCCATACATTGAGTTCGCACACCGACTGTGCCATTGAGCGCTACATGGGCAGAAACATGTTTTGGGCAAGATGTGAAAAATGACAGCTGCACTGCTCATAAGGAGGTGTGGTAAAATGGCAATGTTGAAAATCTGGAGTGAAAATATTGAAAATTCGTGAACTTACGAGCGTGCGTAGGAACTGCGCAATGCACACTCGTAAAACAGTCATTTTAAGGAATTTTTCCACCAAATTTTCAAAATAGGCTTTTTGAGAGCCCACCCTATGAACACTGGCAGTGTTGTTTCATTATTCATTCCGGAAAGGTGATTTTGCGCAGTGACTGCGAAATCACCCTTCGGGCCTGAATAACGCCATGACAGTGACAGCATTCATGAGAAGGGGTCCCAAAAACCCCATGTTGAAAATTTGGTGCAAAATTCCCAAAATGCCTGAGATATGCAATAATGTTAGAAAACCCTATCTATCCCATTTTACAGCTTACGGCATTTCCTCAGTTCGCGAGTCGGCTTTGAAGAGTGCAGACATGTTCCCGGTCCACCGATGATCGTCGCCAGCTCTGGAGGTAAGTATGGGGTGAGGGGGGTGTGGGAAGGCAGGGTGCAAAGTGGGTGGGTGCGGGTTGTGGGAGGGGGGCAGGGAGACTACGAGGGACCTTTTTTTATTTACATGTTTTTTTTTTTTTTACAAAGATGACATGGGACATTTACCACACTGGTGTAGGCTCCCAGCGTGGCAGCAGGAAAAGCTGTTCGGGGAGATGTGCAGCTGACAGGGGATTGGGCACCCCCATCAGCCAAAACAAGATTTACCACGCTGGGGTGGGCTCCCAGCATGGCACCGGGAAAGCTTTTGGGGTGTGTGCAGCCTTGAGTCGACGGGGATTGGGCACCCCATCGCTATAATAGTTTTTGCCACGCTGGGGTGGGCTCCAGCATGGCACCTGGACAGCTGTTGGGGGCGGAAGCCAACGTGGATTGGGCACCCCATCAGCCATACAGTGTGCGTGGGGAGCACATCAGCATGCAATATGCATACGCTGCGGTGTGGCGTGGGGACAGCTCACTACTGAAGCGGAGCTCTCCTCTTTGAACTGTATGCCACTGCATTTTCAGCTTGTCATAGACAGCTGCAGCAGTGACTGGGGAACTGGGGCCGCGCCTGTAAACACACTGACTGCATTGGAAGATGGGCTGACACACCTCCGAAAACTCGGATGATGGCACTATGTTTCTTGCACATGCGTGCAAGCAACATAAAAAGGAACTAAAAACAGCTAAAAGACAATACCTCCAGAACCTACAAACTAAAAACCTTTTGGACCCTACAAAATTTTGGTCCCAAGTTAACTTTCTCCTAAAGGGGATCACCACCCATGAGAAAAGTGACATAGTAGCAAATGGTGTCCGCTATACCAACTCGCAAGATGGTGCTAATGCACTAAACGCATTCCTCACTGACCTGGACAAATTAAAAATAATCCCTCTAGGCCCCCCTGTTCTACCCAGAATCATTTACAAGAGGAAACCCCTTACCCTAATTTTCACTTCAAACTTGCAACTAAATCTGAGGTCCTAAAATTACTAAAAAAAAATCAAATCCTCTGGCTCTGCTGGGTTTGACAAGCTGGAGCCCAGACTCCTCAGAATCGCAGCCCACATCATTGCCTCTCCAGTCACTTGGCTCTTAAACAGATCGCTGCTTGAAGGCAAAGTGCCCACTGTGTGGAAAGTTGCCTTGGTCATTTCTATCCCTAAAGGTGGGGATATTGAGCTTGTTGAGAATTACAGACCAATATCCATCCTCTGCACTCCAAGTAAAGTGTTAGAGAGGATTGTATACCAGCAGGTTCAGGAATATATTGAACAGAACAATTTACTAACTGAACGACAACATGGTTTTACAAAAAATCATGGTACCAACACGGCCCTGATTAGCTTTACTGTGGATATCATTACGGCTCTAGATGATGGCTTTCCAACTGGTACGATCTTTATAGACCTCACCAAGGCATTTGACTTGGTGAATCATCATCAGCTTATCACTAAACTAACATCTCTTGGTCTTGATCATCTGTTTACTTAATGGTTCATGGACAACCTTGACGGCAGATCACAAATTGTCAGATGGCATGAAGCCAAGTCCAACAAATGCCCTATCATAGACAGCATCCTCCAAGGTTCGATATTGGGACCTCTCCTGTTTTCCCTATTTATTAGTTAATGATTTGCCTCAGCATTGTGGAGGGGCCAAGGTGACCTTATATGCAGACGATGCCATGCTTCATAGGTCCTCCAGAGACACTGTACAACTAAACAACCTTCTTAGTCAAGACCTTGGTCTACTTGAGAATTGGTTTCTTGCTAATAAATTAGTTCTAAATAGTAAAAAGACCAAAGCTCTGCTATTTGGCCCTAAAAGCCTGGGCCCAACGCGTTTACATTTATTGTCCCCAGCTCTTTCCAATGGCTCAAAAATTGAAGTGATCAATTATATCAAATACCTAGGTATATACTTAGACCAAGACTGCTCCTTTAAGAGCCACATCAACCATCTGACTAAGAAACTCAACCAAAAGTTAGGTCTAGTATATCGCCTGAGCCCTTTCCTCACTCATGAATCCAAACTCAAGGCTTCCACTGGTACACTCCTACCAACCTTGCTATATGGGGCCCTTTTACTATATTCTGTAAGAAGTTCTGAAATTCAAAGGCTAAAAATACTGAATCATAGGATAGGGTGCTTCACTGTAGGTGTACCACCACGGGAGCATCACTGCAAGGTACTATTATCTCTTAGGTGGCCTTCTCTAGACAGCAGATTATCATATCCATCACTGTGCCTTGCATTTAAGCTCAAGAAAAATGGTGCCCCTCCTAGTCTAATTAACACATTAGCTCCTAAAAAGAATGGGAGAAAACTAAGATCCTCTGGCCATCAGCTTCTCCATGTCCCCAGTGTTAGGACTTCCTTAGGACTCTGGTCCTATGCTGCCTTCATCCCTCCTATTTGGAATGGTCTCCCTAGCAGTCTCCAGGAATGTACCTCCCTTGGGGGCTTCAAGAAGGGTCTTAAAGCCCACCTGTTGGATCTGAGCCTCTGCAACGGCTACCGCTGAGTCTACCAGACTCCCTGCTGCTGATCTAACCTTAATGGTATGTCAGTCTGATTGTGACTGTCTTGTGCATAATAGTACATCTACGCCTGTTGATATTGACTGTAATTAACCTGTCACTGTATCCTTGACTGGGTCAGTATGTCTATATTGACTGTTAATTGTGAAATTACATGTATGTATTTTGTTATGTTTATAGATGTATGTAATTAATTCTGGGTCGCCACTGAAAAAGGGACTGTTTCAGTCTCAGTGGGTCTACCCGGTCACCAAAATTTAAATAAATAAATAAAATAAATAATTGCCAAGCAGTTTTCCTTGGTTGCTGGAACTGAAACAGGAACCAGAAGGAACCACTAAAATATGACAATTATAACAAAAACACCTATGTAACACAGGGAATATCACAATCAAACTGTACTGATATTAACTTTAAACAGTAAAACTTATAATCTTATAATAATAAAACAAAACTATTCTGTAAGGTCAGAAGTGTGGAGCTGTCTCTGGGGCGACTACTCTCTTCAAGTGGAGAAACAAATCTGATGTTGGTTGCTAAAGGAAGCTGTGAGCAGTCGAGGGTTTGAACTGCATTCCAATTCCATGTAAACATTCCATCATTTACATACAATTCTGAATCTCTGGGCAACTCAGAACAGTGGCCGTGATACAGCTGGTAAACATAAGTGACGGATTCCTGGGGATACCAGGAGAGCGTACAGTTTGACTGAGGAGCACTGTTACAAATGACAGAAATTTTACTTTTACAACTCACAAGCATTCAAGCTGTAAACAAGGGGCCAGATTTTTAAAAACTCCCTTTTTGGCACACATGTGGAAAAAGCTTGCAGGTCCACAAGGTTTTCCATATGCGCTATATTTTTTATCACATTACTTCAGCTTGCAGTGTTTTTTTTTGGCACAGTTGTGCCAAAATACTATACTTGGAAGTACCAGATGAAGTATCCCCCACAAGACAGGAGAGGCTTCCAGGGGTGCTGCTGACTCCCAGAGATCATCCATGTGTGTCAGCAGCTGACCAAGGGAGTGAAACCCCTGCCCAGGTATGCTCTTACTGCACACAGATTGTGCCCAACATGGTTGTCCTGGGTGTCTCTAGGGCTAGTTGAAGCCCCACAACTGCATAGCCACCCATGCTTAAAATCCAAAATAGCACCTGTGTGAAGATTTCTTTCCACTCTGGTGTCTGCGGTATGGGACTTAGTCCCTGAAGCCTTTGAAAATTGGGCCACAGTTTTACTATGAATGCAAATGCAGTTAGCTTCTGCCTGTAGTTCTGATGGCAATGCATGACCTTACCTGCATGTAAAAGCTATAAACAGAACTCTCTCCATGTCTGATTGCTTTAAGCTCAAAGAAGAATCCGTATAATGAAATGATTTCAGAGCAGTAGCGTGGCTCCTGTATAAAAATACATATATAAAAGAAAAAAAAAATCTGATTAGTAGACTACGGGCACATTCCCGGTCAATGTTCAAGAAATGTCAAATAAGCTAGAAAAAAAAAAAACATCAATTTGCTCTGTGTTATTCATCACTAATTAGTGCCACTGATAAAAGTTTCACAGAAGCCAGGGCTTACTTGAGCAGGGTGTCTAAACTATGCATGGGCAGATAGTCTATTGTCTCCTACTCCAGATTATCTTAGTCAAATCCTGATATCTTTTTACTATATGGTTTTAAAAGGCTAGTATTGGGGTGGCCCTGAAGGCCTAGTATTAGCAAATTGTGCTCCCACGTGGATGAGCCATGTTCTGAAGAAGGTCTGGGTGTCTGCACTCCTGTGGCTCAGGGAAGGGGGTGCCCCTGTGTCCACACTTGCAGTGACTCCTGTGATGGAACAAAGAGATGACCCTTGACCTCTTTGCACAGGGGAGGCTGCAGGATGGCATGTTGGCAACCCTCCACAAGGAAGGTGGATGGAGGTAGGAGAGATAAAATAGAGGTAAACCCCCTGCTACTGTCTCAGTGATGACAGCAGTTCTCTACAGAAAAAAGCTGGGTTGTAGTTGTCAGGGTTTGAAGGGAGCAAATAGTCTCAGGGCAGGGTAAAAAGTTATATATGGATGTTATACAGGACTACTTCCTTACACAGTGGTTGGGTGAATGAGATCACAAGGAAGAGATTTTATTTCACCCGGTGTCATCCAATCAGGACTTTGTTAGGGAAGTTAGAGTGGGGGCCCCGTTTGGTCACAGTGGTATGCCATTAATGTGTTGGCAGAATACTGCTGTCAGAATGTCGTCGGCATAATATTGTTGCACACTTGTACAACTTTAGATTTTTGGTGTTGTGCAATGCTGTTGATTTCCAGGTCATGCTTCTTGCCACCAGGGTGCAACCCAGAATTTGTTATTTACATAAATGGGGGTGTAGCCCCCCACAATTGCTGTCGCTCCAACTGCCAGATGGCAGATTGTCGGAGTGCTATGCCTGGTGTCAGCGAACTGCTGGTGCTATAATTTACACCGGCAACTTTGATGTTGCTGTGGCATGGATGAACCAGTCACAGTGACCACTTAACAGTGACATTCAACATGAAGCTGGGGCCACAAAAAGTGACCACTGACATGAGGATTCTAGCTTTTAAAAAATAGATTTGTGGATAACAGAGGTGAAAATACAGGAAATATTAAATTACTATAAAAAGTTCAATTGGGTTGTGGAGAATCTGGCAGAATTAAAGAAGGCTATCTCAGAGACAAACCATGAATGTGACGGGATCAAAAGAAAATCCATGAAATACACTGGAAACCAATATGGTTTGACACTCAGGTAAAGCAGGCTAGATGGGAAACAATATGCATTCAGGAATAAAAAGACAGCAGAATGAGATGAATAGAGAAATGTATAAAAAGAAACTCGATGTAAGCAAAATGATTATCATGGAGGGTAAGACAAAGGCAAAATTAAGGCTGGCAGAAAGGATAAAGAAAAATGAGAAATCATTCTTTACGTACATTACTGAACAAGGAAGCCAAGGGACAGTGTAGAAAGGATACAGAAAGAAGGGGTTAGTACCGTTGATGATAAAGAGAAGGCAAGAGTACTAAATGAATATTTTTGTTTAGTTTTTGCAGTCACAAAATCAGGCTCACTCCCAGACAGAAGGAGGAAATTAATGGGTGATACATGGGACAAGTTAGAGATGGAAGGAATTACACAGGGACAGGTACTAAAGGGACTGGAAAACTTAAAACTCCACAAATCACCAGGGCCTAGAGTGTTAAAGGAAACAAGTCCAGAGTTGGCAGAACACTGTTAATCATCTATAGGGAATCAATAGCAACAAGTGCAGTGCCTGTAGACTAGTGAGTGGCCAATTTTGTTCCACTACAAAAATGGGGTGATGGGGAAAATCTGCGTAACTTTCGGTCAGTGAACTGGATATCAGTAGTGGAAATACATTTGGAAACATTTATTAAGGAGGAGATAATGGCATTCTTGGAGGAATAAGACTTAATAGAACCAGTACAGATTTGCCATGAACTGGTCATGACAGACCAACTTAATAGACCTTTTTAATATAGTGACACAAATGACAGACAAGGGTCAAACAATGGATGAGCAGCTATGCCTAGGTTTTAGCACAGCATTTGGCTCTGTACTATATATGAGGATATTTAGGAAGATGTCAACTACAGTAGGGCTGGGGATGGAATAATTGATTTAATCAAAACCTGTTTAATAATCAGAACCCTAAAGGCTGTCCTAAATGGTAATTCCTCTGAATAGAGGATAGTGACTAGCGGAGCACTTCAGGGTTTGGTGCTGGGACCACTACTCTTCAATATGTATATCTGACATACTGCTTGCAAGATTATTCAGGGCAGGCACTGTGACTCTAGTCACAGATGATACAAAGATATGTCAGAGAGCAGACACTGAAGAAGGCATGAACAACATTAGGCAGGAGGTGAGAAGACTGGGGAAATGGTCCAGTATTTGGCAGTTAAAATTCAATGCCAAAAAGTGTAAGGTGATACATATGGGGTATCTGTTTCTGTTTGTTTTCATTGTAGTCTTGTTTTTATATTTTTCCTGACTATCTCTTATGTTTCAATACATTTCCAATGTCGATACATGTAGGCAAGGCAAGGCAAGGCAATTTTATTTATAAGGCGCCCAATCCCGGAGGCTCTTGGTGCCAAACATAAATGAGGACATACAGCAGTAAATAAAAACATAGTAAAACTTCATTAAAACCATAACAGGATTAAAATTCAGCAAAACAGAAGTTTCCAGATGTCAGTCTTCAAGGGATTGGCCAACGCTAAAGATGGTATGAGCAGTCAAAGGCAAGGCTGAAGAGGTGGGCCTTCAGCATCCCCTTAAACACCTCAATCAAGGGAGCCTCCCAGACTGCAGATGGAAGTGAGTTCCACAGGGTTGGCCCAGAGACACTAAAAGCATGATCTCCTGAGGTCTTGAGAAGAATCCTGGGAATGTCTAGGAGGCCTCTCGAGGAGAAGGAGCAGAGGGAATGAGCAGAGGACACCGGTGTCAGGAGCTCAGACAGGTAACCAGGATCCAGCCCATATAGGGCCTTAAAGGTGAGAAAACCCACCTTAAAAAGGACCCTCCACCTGACTGGCAGCCAGTGTAGAGTACGTAGAACCGGGGTAACATAACTAGACATCAAAAGGTCCGTCAGTAACTGGGCCGCTGCATTCTTTTATATTTTTTTATTTAGTATGCTTATTTTCTGCTGAGTCATTGATAACTCAGCCCTTGGTCATGGTCCCTCTGTAACCCCCACCTCTGGCAATGACCGAGCTCTCAACAGTCACCCCTAGCTTGCCCCCCCCACATGACGGGGTTGTGGAGCTGTTCCCCTACCAGCTCCACACTGCAAGTATCTGGTCAGGAGAGCAGGTACCGGAGGCTAATCAGGGCTCAGAGGGAAGGGCACCATGGAGACGAGCCAGCAGCATTTCTTCTCCTGTAGGCAGGGTGGGGACATGCAATGATGGCTGGCGTCTGCCCTCTCTGAAGTCTTGCTGGTGTCGGTGCTTTGCGGTGAACCCAGCCTCTGCTGGGTGGTGCTTGTGCACTGAGCACTCTACCCCCCATCCTCCCGGAGAAGGAGAGCAGTCCTAGGGATGCTCGATCCTTCTCCCCCCCAGCTAGCCCTCTGATGACCCGGGTCCATTCCCGAAGCCGGGTCACCAGTGTCGCAAGCAGAAATCCAACCACTGTGCATATGGGGCCAGCTAGGATGCTACATTCTGCACTAGCTGTAGCCTGCGGAGGGTCCCTCACGTGACCCCAAAGTACAGAGCATTACAGTTGTCAAGCCTAGACATCATAAAGGCATTTACTAGTGTCGGCAGGTCCTCGGATGGAATGAGGGGCTTAATCCGGGCAATGTTCCGCAAGTGGTAAAAACCACTGCTGACTACAGCTGACACCTGATCTTCAAATGTCAATCTGCAATCAAGGATCACACCCAGATTTCGCACCCTTGGAGAAACCACCAATGGAGTAGACCCCAGAACAAGTCTGGAGTCAGCCCCCGGTGGCAACCCATCATGCCTGTGACCAGGCTCAATCACCAGCACCTCAAGTCTTAGCCAGGATGAGTCTCAGTTAGCTGGAAGCCATCCAGTCATTGATTTTAGCCAGACAGCTGTTAAGCACATCAAACGCTCCCAGTGTTCCGAGTGCAAAAGACAGATACAGTTGGGTATCATCTGCACAGCAGTGAAACTACCCACTATATTGTCGAATGATCTTGCCCAGATGCAGCATGTACACTGCGAACAACATTGGCAACGAGATCGAACCCTGAGGTATTCCACAAGACGGAGGCATTGGGAAGGAGGAGAAATTCCCCATCACCACCCGCTGCACTCTGTCTGAGAGATAGGACTCAAACCATTTGATGACAGTGCCGGCGAGTCCACAAAACTCACAGAGTTGATGAAGAAGCACAATGTGATCTACAGTGTCAAAAGCTGAGGAGAGATTGGGGAGCACAAAAACTGACCTGTCGCCTCTATCTCTAGCCCTAAGCAGATCATTATGCACTCTCACTAGAGCAGTTTCAGTGCTGTGTCTGGCCCAAAAAACCTGACTGGAATGGCTCATAGATATCCAAGGACACCAGGTGATCCTCAAGCTGATGTGCCACCAATTTCTTAACAACCTTGCTCAGAAATGACAAGTTGGAGATCGGACGGTAATTCACCAGGACATCTGGGTCGAGGGATGATTTCTTTAGGGGTTTCACCAATACTTCTTTCAAAGCAACTAGAAAGATCCCCTTCATCATCGAGCACCTGGCAATCCTGGCGAACACTGGGCCAGCAGCATAGGCACATCCCATCAAGAAACATGTTGGTGCCAAGTCCAGTTCACAAAAGGTGTGCTTCAGCTCCAAGATCACCTTAGTCACTTCAGACACCTCCACTGGCCTAAACTCTCCTCCCAAGAAGACTGAGTGCCTCTGAAACTCCCAACTTGATCACTGCAAGGCACAGGCCTCCCTGGCAGAATCCCCAACCGGATGGCCGACACTCTGTCAGAGAAAAACAGAGCAAACTCTTCACATAAAGTGGTTGAAAAGGTTTTTTTCAGCTGGAGACAAGCAGGATGTAAAAGCCTGTCCACGGTCCGAAACAGCAGAGATGGCCTGTTTCTCCCCACATCAGTTTCCCTGGACAGAAATGCTGCCTTTCGTATGAGAAATTTCCCCCTGGTACTCAGCATAGTGAGAATGCAGGGCCAGCCTGCTGGCCTCCAGCCGGGTCTTCCACCAGCAATGCTCCAACTTCTGACCCCTGATCTTCATCGCCTTGAGATCCCCATCAAACCAAGGGGATCTCAAGTGAGAGGATCTTGGTCATAAACAGACTGGTGTGATGGCATCTATAGCTTCAGTAATCACCCTATTATAGGTGGTCACTGCCTCTCCAGTGCCAATTGCACATGCTGCGTCAACCCTAGATAGGTCAGCTAATGCCAGTAGTCCCTCTGGGTCAACACCCTTTAAGGGGTGATAGCTTACCATTTCCACAGGGGAAGGACTTTTGGGGGGGGCCCAAAGCTGAACTCCATGGTGCAATGGTTAGAACAAACAACCTGATCAGTCTTTAGGTTTTCAATATCAAGATCCAGCTGGAACACCAGATTGAGTGTGTGGCTGTGTTGATGGATAGCAGCAGCAACCACTTGTGACAGGCCTAGTGATTGCATCAGCTGGAGGAGGTCGTAACTGAAACATGAGGATTCATCTTTGACTCAGGCACCAAGCAGGAAAGGGATCTTGGGGTTGTCATCTCTGATGACCTCAAGGTAGGGAAACAGTGTGACAAGGCATCAGGTAAAGCAAATAGGATGCTGGGATGTATAGGCAGGGGCATCACCAGCAGGAAAAAGGAGGTCATAATTCCGCTATACAAGACACTAGTGAGGCCCCACCTGGAGTACAGTGTACAGTTCTGGAGACCATACCTACGTAAGGACATAGACAGGGTAGAGAAGGTTCAGAGGAGGGCAACAAAGATGGTGCATGGATTGCATCACAAGTCCTATGAAGACAGGTTGAAGGAACTGAACATGTACTCCTGGAGGAGAGGAGGGAGAGGGATATGATAGAGACATACAAGTATCTTACAGGGAGAAACAGGGTGCAGGAAAACACTATTTTTAAGCAAAAAGATGTTCCAGGACTAGAGGGCATGGGATGAAGTTGGAGGGAGGACGATTCAGAGGAAACATGAGAAAGAATTTCTTCACAGAATGGGTGGTGGACAAGTGGAACACCCTGCCAGAGGAAGTGGTGGGGGCTGAAACAATCACGGGATTTAAGAATGCATGGGATAGACATAAAGGAATACTAGAGGTCAGGGGTAAGGGGAAACAGACTTCTAGGAAAACAAACTGAACTTACAAGCTCAAATGGGCAGACTGGGTGGGCCATAGGCCCTTATCTGCCGACACTGTCTATGTATGTATCTATGTATTGAAGTCCCCCAGGATTAAATACCTGGGGGACTCCAACACCTGGTCAATGATGAAGTCCACTACCTCCTGCAGGAATTCCCCTCACACCCCCAGGGGGCACTAAACAAGGTGAATCCTGTAACTTGCACCTGCACCCCCATGCACTGTGACACACTCAAAAGATTGGGTGCTACCAACTGGGTGCAACGAGAAGCCCAGACTGGATCAAAAAATGATAGCCACTCCCCCCCCCATGATCCTTCCTTGGACAGTGCACCACGGTATACTCAGTGGGGACAGTGGACTCAAAAACAGGGCCTGCATTGTCACCCAGCCAGGTCCACAGAAGAAATCAAGTCAGCAAAAATGGTGGTCTTGTTCCTCATTAACCTGGCATTGCAAAGCACTGCCTGAAGAGGATTAGAGGACGCAGCCGGTCCGCTAGCTACCAGCCCACTTGGTCTAGAGGGAACCCTGGGTACAGAGGCCAAACACATTGGGCCTCTCCCTAGGCTCCATTTACACCCAGGGCATCTCCTGCACCGGACAACCTCAATGCTGTTCATCACTCCCTCCTCAGCTGCCCTCAGCACTCGACGAACCAAATGCCTCCTAGTAATACCAACCTCTCCGCAGCGCCTCACTGCGATAACAGAAACTGGGAGGTCAGTAAAGGGGTTAAGGTCGTGGAGCCGAGAGGCAGCGTAGGTGATACGGGGAAGGCCACGGCACCAACACATCTCCTACCTGGTGGGACCAGTTCCGAGAGAGCATTAGAAGATAGTACAAAAGTGCAATGACAAAAATAAACACTTAAATTAACAATCACACACACCACACACCCAGCAACCATACAAATAAACACAAAAAGTTAATATATGTATATGTACTTACAGGGAAAAAAATAATTGATAACAGGCATAGATTTAAGTGCTATTGGTAATATTTTATTGCCTCCTTTTTACTTCTCATGCATTGCACTTTGAGAATGGTTTTAATTAATTAGTATTTTAGTTTCTGTGTGGAAGTTATCGTTAGCTTGCACATTATGACAAGCTATAGGTAAGCAAGTATCCCTCTGCAGTTATAGTATTTACTGTTCAGAAATAATTAAGCTTCTTTGAGGACATCCTCTCTCTATTGAGCCACATCATGGAATGGGAAGCCGTCTGCGTGAGGGCCACCCAGAAATTTTTGCTGGCTGGAACTGCTGACATCAATGCACCTCATATATATAACGTTGGAATCCCCAGCATGTCTCAGTTCTTTTCCCCATTGTCAACGGGCTCATCAGTCCACCTCTGCTGAAGAGTGCCATTGAACTTCCATTAAGTATTCACTAACACTGCTACTTCTTGAAATAAGTTATTTAAAACTTGAACTTTCATGCCACCTCCCAAAGATAAGGAACTGCTATGACGATGACCACTCCATGTGTATTCATTACCTCGACCTCAACCACAATGATAAAGCCTGCACTACCTGCCAGGGCTTTAACCAGGCCACCACAAGATGTCGTTAGAAAACTTTAGAGCTTCATTTAAAGATAAAAGAATGGAGAAGAAACAGACAAAGTTGAAGGTGGCTTCATGTCGTCAATTGCCTCTCATTCTGGTTCACCGTCAACCTGCTGTTTGCTGTGGTCGATGGCGTCTGCTGTCAAATCCACACAAAAAAAGGGAACGTTCACAAAGTTGGCATAAAAACACAACTCTAAACAAGCTCTGACATAGCCACTACGACTGTGAATGCATTAACTAGATAAGGGTGTTTCATGGGCTTAAATATAAACATTTATTTATTTACTTATTTAAAAAATATCAGATTTACAAACCTTTGAGTCAGAGACTCATTTACAAAGGCACCTCGTCGAAACTAATACAAAGACAGCACAGTTAACAAGCCAAAAAAACAATGGCTCGGAGAGCAGACAGTTATAACAATCATTCACTGGATATACATGGGTAGCAGTAGATAAACAGATTACATAGTTTAGGCACACAGGCACCACATCAAGAAGACCAAAGCAGTTCAAACAATATACAATAGCTAAATCAAATAGACATCAGGAGTCAAAGAGAAGCCCAGAGTGTTCACATAAAGGCTGTTGCATATACATTAACTGAATCAAAGTACAGTACATTGAGAAAAGGGCATATTTAAGCAATAAGGCACTCCAGGGTGTGTGTTATCATGTAATAATGTCACTCCTGGGGTGGGTTGAAGCATGAGGCAAAGCCGAGTGCTTCCACCACCCCAGGAGTGATGTTATTACAAGATAACACACATCCTGGAGTGCCTTATTGCAATTATACAATGATTTGTTGTTATATACAGACTAAAAATGGCATTTTAAAGCATGTTTTTGTTAGTGTGGAAAAATATTTCTCAAGAGAAAATGCAAGGAATGATCCAAAGCCCAAAGCTACGGTGATGTTATTGTGTAATAACATCACTGTTTCAATGGGTCAGCAGCCAATCAACTTCTTACATTTTTTCTTGCCATTGTATAATTAAAAATAATGCCACCATCTGTATTACAGTTACCTATATGTTTTGCATTTTATTCTATGCACTGTTATAGTAATCAACTCAACAGAACCAGGCCATCATATACATGAAGGTACTGTACCCTAACTGAAAACACTGCTGAGACAACTGTATGTTGTGACAAGGTGGAAGATACACACAATGTTGAGATAAGTTTTTGAAGACATTTGATGTGTTTAATTGCTTTTTTTAGAGACTAATAAGCAGTTCACACACAGAATTCATATAATATAAAAGTGCATATGCCCAAATGCCAATGTAAATTCGACACATTTCATTACAAGCTGTTCTCTTGAAGGAAGATATTACTATTAAAGGCCTAAAAATGGGCATCAGGTAAATGTAAACTGGGGTAGGTGTGTTATTGAGGGTATTACATAGTTTATCTTTTATTGCTGCTCCACTGGATCAGCAATATTTGTACAAGCTGTGCTCAGTCCAGATTTTACAGCTCTGGCCTGGGTCTGGTGATGTGGGTTTTACCCATACCCCACTGTATGTGACTTAGTGATGTACTGTACAGATGGCTACAAAGTCTAACCCATTGAAAGTTGAAGTTTCAGAAAACCATTATGCTAAAAATATCAAGACTCACTCCCTCCCTCACCCCCCCATCGCAATTAATCCTCTACCAAAGTCATGCTTAAATACTGGTGCCTCTGCGTCCACACCACTAAGCTTTTAATGCCAACATGCTTCTTTTTTCTGCTGCTGTGAATTCCCCCATCTGTAAAGTCCCATTCTGCTTGTGGCAGCCCCCCCCAACCAGATAATTTATTTAAAAACATTTTGTTGAGAAATTTTTGTTTTAGTATATCCATGGTCAGGAAAAATGAATTTGTAAAAGAAACCAAAATCCCCATTTATCAGTTCACCATTATGCTAAAAATAGCAAGACTCACTCCCTCCCTCACCCCCCAGTCACAATTAATCCTCTACCAAAGTCATGCTTAAAATGCTTAAATACTGGTGCCTCTACATCCACGCCACTAAGCTTTTAATGCCAACATGCTTCTTTTTTCTGCTGCTGTGAGTTCCCTGATCTGTGAAGTCCCACTCTGCTTGTGGCAGCCCCCCCCAAACCAGATAATTTATTTAAAAACATTTTGTTGAGAAATTTTTGTTGTAGTATATCCATGGTCAGGAAAAATTAATTTGTGAAAGAAACAAAAATCCCCATTTATCAGTTAATTGAATCACAATACAGCATGTTATGAATTTTTCAGATTCTATGTGTAACCTACAGTAAGTCAAACAGAAATTAGACACACAAATGCTTGCTTATTTGCAAGCGAAGCAAATGTGGTTATTATCATTCAGTTATAAACACTTATAGTCAAAAACTGCAAGTTATGAAGATTCAGTAGAATATAAACAGTAGCCCAAGGATGGGTCTCTTCCTATACAATGTCCTGCAAAGATGGTGGTGTCAAATGGCTTAATGAGGTACTGTGAGGTGCCTAAGGGAACTTGTTATGCAGAAAGTTCCAGGAACACAGTGGTAAAAACTGGAATAACAGGTTCCAAAGAGTAATTAACTCACCAGGAATGTTACAAAAAATTACCCCATTCATTCACAGGTGTCAATGAATGCATTTGTTAACCATGCTGGTTTATCTTCTTGCTTCCCTTATGGTAAAAATGTGAAACTACATTTGTGTTATTTTAAATGAAAAATGAGTGATAAAAAGCTTGTCCAGTTGGATGGCAGCTCTAATAGTTGTTCCAGTCTTTCTTTTCACTGATATAAACTGAGCCAGGAAAAAAGTAAGTAGGAAAACAAAAAAACAGCATTTTCTTTCTACAAGTAGTTGCTAATTGCAGCTGGTATTTTGTAACATGTGCAAGTCAACTCCACTTCTCAAACTTAAAAAGAAAAATACATTTCATCACAGCATGTGTTTACCAAGTACTGTACCCATTGTAGTATATAAATGTTTAAGAAATACCTGAACGCTGTCTATTTTCCTTGGAAGCTGAATCCTTAAGCTTCTCCTAGTCCTTAACAAAATGCAGGGACTCCACAGATTTGTTCTGTTCCTAGGTCCAGATCAAACTACTGAGTCTTCTTTCAACATGATTCATGCACCTCCCACATGAATAAATAAAAAAAAAAGGTGGTCTGGATCTTTAGGAGCTTCTTGGGTGGAGGTGGGTTGGATCTTACTTCCCCCCAAAAAACAGTGCTGCATCCCACTATTCAGGTTCCAGTTCTTGTACCACCCATTTAAGAAAGAAAATAGTACCCTGCAACCATTGACTAACATGAAAGCGTATTTATTTGAGGGGAGGAAACATTTCTTGGAGGGGGGTAAGGTGGAGGAGACTATTTACACCTTCAGTCAGTTCCACGGACAGAAAACATGACATCACTCTTTTTGTACATGCAATACTCCTGTAGGCTCCACCCACAGTCATAAAAATAGAACTGTATCAGAGAAAGAGATAAGACTGCTTCCCCAGACCATTCATGGTCTCCTCTGAAAAGAGGTAGGTCAACCGAGAAAGACAGGCTCCAGGCTATGGCTTCTGGTCTTGCTGCCCCCTGACCATTTTCCAGACATTAAAGTTGGGGTCTGACAAAGGCTCGCCTCCACTGCTGGGGGATTCATAACCCATACTGCCATCAGGCACTATCCCATTGACTGTTCTGCCACTGTCAACCCTTTCAGGACCCGTCAATGTGCAGCTCCTTTGTCAAATGATGTTGGAGCTTTTTCAATGCCTTATGCTGTTGCCTTTGTAGTCTCCATCTCCATCAGTACCTTTGGAGATGAGGCCATCAACCTTGTCATTGACATGACAGTTCTCAGTCCCCACCATATAGCCAGGTGATGAATGGCCTCCGTCGATGGTGTGCCTGTTCACAGTTCCTCCTCCTCAATCTCCTCATCCTGTTGAACCTTTGTAGTTTGTGGTCAATGTCAATGATGAACTGGAAGAAAAAATTACTCACCTTAGAAATTATGTTTCTTCTAATGGAGTCTTGCTGTATTCTGACTATTGCAGTTAGCCCCAGCACTCAAACTGCCCCAGAGAGTAGAGGGTTAATTTATATGCAGAGCATAGAATGTTGAGCTCGAGCTCGGTTCAAACCTCTGTCTGCTGTACTTTGAAGTGTGACCGTCAGATTCTTATGAGCTAATACTAACTAACTACTATGTGGAAGTTGTAAAATTTTTACTAGGCAAATGGCAACCAAATATTTTAGATTCCCAAAAGACTTAAGTCAAGAAATCCAAAATCAAAAAACCAGGTAGTGAACAACTTAAGACTGTTAAACTAATAATATAACTCACTCCCCCTCTCTAAAAGGAGGGAGTGCCCAAATGCACCCCTGGGGTGCAACACTACACCTGCCAGCCCACTTCCCAAAAACAGGTTCTGAGAGGGGAGGCAGGAAGGGAGGTCAGAATACAGCAAGACTCCATTAGAAGAAACATAATTACTAAGGTGAGTAATTTTTTCTTCAAACAACATGAAGTCTTGCTGTATTCTGACTATTGCAGACTACCAAGCAGTACCTCCATGGGGGAGGGAATCGAACCTACCTTGGGAATAGGCTCTGCATGTACTGCTGTTCCAAACCGAGCGTCACTCCTAGCCTGGATGTCCAGGGAGTAATGCTTGGTAAATGTATGGACTGTTTTCCAGGTGGCTGCTTTACATATCTCTAGCAAAGGAATATCCCTGGCCGCAGCCAGGGAAGCAGCTGTACCTCTAGTTGAATGAGCCCTCAGGCCTGAGGGAGGTATTTTGCCTAGCTTCTTATAGCAGAACTGAATACAAGAGACAATCCACCTGGCAATAGTTCTCTTAGTGGAAGGGTTGTCCTTCCCCACTTCCCCATAAGTGAGAAACAACTGAAGGGAGTCAAACCTGTGAGCCTTAGTACGCTCAATGTAGTAACTAAGGGCTCTTTTAACATCCAAACTGTGTAAACTTCTTTCTCCTGAAGAAGAATGATCAGTGAAGAACACAGGGAGAGACATAGATTGGTTCAAATGAAAATCTGAAACCACTTTAGGTAAAAACCTCCTATTAGTTCTAAGGACCACCTTATCTCTATGGAATGAGATAAAATCAGGCTCCACTGACACAGCTTGCAGTTCACTGATATGCCTGGCAGAGGTAATAGCTACCAGGAACACAGTTTTCCAAGTCAAGTACTTAAGCTCTGCTGAAGACAAAGGCTCAAAAGGGGGTTGCATAAGCTGAGCAATGCAATCATCAAGATCCCAAGCAGGGGTAGGATCCCTAAAGGGGGATTGGTATGAAGCAATCCCTTGAAAATTTTACAGAATACAGGGTGAGATGACAGTGAGGAAGGCTTTTCTACTGACAGAAAAGCAAAAACAGCTGACAAATGTACTTTGAGAGTAGCTGGTCTGAGGCCTAGGCCATTAAGATGAACCATATAATCCAGAACTGTAGACAATTCAGCAGTGTCTGGGGATATATGCTTCTTGGAACACCAAATGCTGAATCTTTTCCATTTGGAGTTATGGTTTTCTGTTGGCAGGCTTTCAAGAGGCTTTGAGAATATCCAGAACCCCTTGGGACAGATGCAAATCTGCATACTCTAACTCTTCAAGAGCCATGCCTTGAGATTAAGAGACTGAAGATTGGGGTACCAAATCCTCCCCTGAGAGAAGGTTAACAGGTTGCAATTCCTGGGAAGAAACAGGGGAAGATTTACTGCTAGGAACAGCAACAGGGGGTACCAAGGCTGCCTGGCCTAGTCTGGAGCAATCAGAATCACTTTGCAGGGTTGTGACCTTATCTTGACCAGAACCTTGAACAGTAGAGGAAAGGAAGGGAAGGCATATAGAAATTTCCCTTCCCAGTTCAAAATCAGAGCATACAGAGGGACTGAGCCCAAGACAGGGGGTCTGCAACAAAACAGAGGAAGTTGATGATTGTCTGGGGCTGCTAAGAGATCTATCTCTGGAGTGCCCCACCTTGAAAAAATCACTTTCAACACCAGAGGGTCCAGGGACCACTTGTGATGGCCCTGGGAGATCCTGCTCAATGCATCTGCTAGCACATTGTCCTTCCCTGGAAGGTGGACTGCTATCAGAGAGGTCTGCAGAGAATAAGCTAGGGACCACAATTTCATGGCTTCCGTGCACAAGGCCATGGACCAAGTGCCTCCATGCTTGTTGATGTACCACATGGTGGTGGTGTTGTCTGTCCTGACCTGAACCACCTTGTTCTGCACTGATAGAGAGAAAGCTTGCAGGGCCAGAAAGACTGCTCTGAGTTCCAAGAGATTGATATGAAGAAAGGATTCCTGAGGGGACCACAGTCCCTGGGCTCCCCACCTCAATAGAGCAGCATCCATGGTTAGGACCACAGAGTGAGACTGAGTGATGAATGGGACTCCTTGCCGGAGGGTGCCCTGATCCTGCCGTCATTGGAGAGCCTGGATCAGAGTCTGAGTCACTGGAACTCGTTTGGTTAGAGAATCTTTCTTCTGAGGGCAAAAGGCCCTCAGGTGAAACTGAATGTCCCTCATATGAAATCTGGCCCCTTGGACCACTGCTGTAGAAGCTGCCATGTGGCCCAGAAGCTGAAGGAAGTGCCTTGCTGGCCAAGAGACCAGAAGGTGGAATGAAGAAGCTAGCTCTACGATAGCCCTTGCCCTTTCCAGGGGAAGAAAAGCTCTTGCTTTGACTGTATTCAGCTCTGCCCCTAAGAAGGTGAGGAGCTGTACAGGCTCAAGAACTAACTTGGGAAGATTGAGAAGGAATTCTAGGGAAGTGAGCACTTGCTGAGTCACTTGCAGGTCTGACTTGACTTGGTATGAGAACTGACCCACAATGAGCCAGTCCTCCAGGTATGGAAATATGGAAACATTTTTCCTTCTTAAAAAGGCCACTACTACAGCTAGGCATTTTGTGAATACCCTTGGAGCTGATGTCAGGCCGAAGGGCATAGCTTTGAACTGATAATGGCCTGAAGGCAATTCAAACCTGAGGTACTTTCTGTGGGAGCACCTGATGGGAATGTGAAAGTAGGCATCTTTTAAGTCCAGGAAGGCTAGCCAGTCCCCTGGCCTTAGAGAGGGAAGGATTATTCCCAGAGTCATCATTTTGAATTTTGGTTTTAAAAGATGTTAGTTCAGGTATCTTAACTCTAGGATGGGTTGCCACTCCCCTGTCTTTTTTGGGGCAAGGAAGTACCTGGAGTACGGAACTTGGCCCCTGTGCAATGTAGGAACTCTCTCTACAGCCTTTAGAGCCAGCAGAGATGAAACCTCTGCCTCTAGGGCAATGGTTTCGGAGATGCTTGCAGGTGGAAAAGATCTGTCCCTCAGCTTTGGAAATTTCTTGAAGCTGAGAACCAGCCCCTGGCTTACCACCTGCAGGACCCACTTGTCTGAGGTAACAGACATCCAGTCCTGGATGAAGTAAGCCAGCCTTCCTCCTACAGGAATGGGGGAGTCGACCAGGGCTGACACATCAGGGTGTCTGCTTGGCAGGAGCCTTAGGTTGAGGGGTGGATGCAGCCCTGCTCATCTCCCTTCTGCCTCTCCCTCTGAAGAACCCCCTCTGAGGAAAGGGAGATGAGGGATGTGCCCTCTGAGGAAAGGGAGAAGAGGTCTGTGCTTGGTAGAAAGGCCTATGAAAAGGCCTGCCCCTAGCTTGCTGCCTTTGAGGAGTTGCCTGCCTTTCCTTGGCCTGTACTCATCCATCTTTTTCATGTAATTCTCTGTCTGCTCCCCAAACAGAGAATTACCTACCACAGGGAAATCCATGGCCTTAGCCTGGGTGTCCTGTGAGAGGCTAGTACATCTGAGCCAAGCCATTCTCCGAAGAGCCACATATGTAGCCATGACTCTAGATGACACATCATTGGAGTCCACAGCAGCATGGAACTGTACCTTAGATGCCTCAATCACATCAGCAGCCACCCCCTCCAGCTCTGAGGCTAGCTGGGGGGAGGTCTGCTTAGCCAGTGCCAGTACAGTGTCCCACCTGGACTTCTGGTATCTGGCTGCATAGGCCATATAATTAGCCTGCCTGAGTCCCAAGGCGGATGCCATGTACTGTTTCTTTGCCATGGCATCCAGCTTCCTAGAATCTTTATTTGGGGGGTGAATCAAGGGTATATTAGCCTTATCACAGGATGCAGCCTGCATAACCCAACATGGCTGCATTGTTGATACAAGTACTCTGTACCTGAACCTGATAAGGTGTACCTTTTGTCCATCCTTCGGTTGACAGGAGGTACAGAAGTTGGAGTTTTTTTAAATCTTTTGTGTCTGTTTCCCCAAAGATTTATAAAGGGGAATAGACAGTCTCTTGGACTCTGGGATGTCCATCATCTCCACATAATCAGGTTCCTCTTGTTCCTCTACAGCTTCTTCCACAGGGAGCCGGAGGGTTTCTGCCACTTTCCTGTAAAACATGTAGTGGGAAGGGGACTCAGAAAGCCTAGGAGGGGAAACACCAGAAGGCCTGTCTGGGGAGAAGTCCGGTTCAATGGGCTCAACCAGACCTTCCACACCATCGTCATTGTCATCATCATCATCATAATCTTCATCCCCCTCCAAATTCAGTTCATAGAAATCTTTAGGGGCATAATCTTGAACTGGAGGAACCGACTGAACCGCACACCCGCCAGAAGGTGCCGGATCAGACGGAACCGGGTGAAGCGATTCTACAATCCTTATCACTTTGGCGATCTCTTCAGCATTCGGAAAATGGATGTCTGGATCTGAACTGGCCAATTTTTCTTTTTGTAGGAACTGATCCCTCAGGATCAGCTCTCCTCTTGCCCGAAGAAGTATCACTCTGGTCAGAGGGCACTCCCTCAGATTTGGTCGGAACCAAGCCGGGCTGGCCATCCGGGTCAGCTGACTTCTTGGCCTTCTTATCCCTAAGCCTACCTAATCTTTTTTCCAGGGTAGACTTAGGGAATTGTTTACAGATTTGGCAGTCTGAATCGAGGTGGTCAAACCCCAGACAATAAACACAGGTGGTGTGGGGATCAGCCTTAGCAAAGACCTCCCCACACACTGCACTGTTGAAACCCAGTGGGCCTGGTTTTTCTTTTGGGTTTCTCAGACATAGCCATCCTAACCACAAACTTACCCTTTTTATGGCAAACAATCAGGCAAGACACCCTTATCAGTTTCTAACCGTGTCACGGGTATTGGAAAAACCACAAGAAAATGTGTTTTTTTTTAAAGCCGATAAGGACCAGTAACCATACTCTAAGTTTAGAAACAAAGACATAATATATAATTCACTAAACGGACGGTTCAGCCGAACCGGTCGAAAAATCAATTTTTACAATTTCCTCAAGTTTACTATGTCTAGTTCACTACCTAGTACTTACTGTACCACAGACAGAGATCTGAACCGAAACTTGCGAAAAATAATCAGTAAAACCAAGGACTTTAGCCAACTTTTGAACCGCGAGCAAAGGAGAAATCTCTGGAGCGACCGTTCAGTTAGGCGATGTAAAGATTCTAACGGTTGCGCTTCAAAGTGCAGCAGACAGAGGTTTGAACCGAGCTCAAGCTCAACGTTCTATGCTCTGCATAGAAATTAACCCTCTACTCTCCAGGGCAGTTTGAGGGCTGGGGCTAACTGCAATAGTCAGACTATAGCAAGACTTCATGTTGTTTGAATATAATCCAGAATATATGGAAGAAGAGGAGAAAGGAATGGATGAACATGAACAGGAAACATTTTGAAGTCAATTTATCTATTCCTAAGTCTTTCTGGAAATTGGGCAATCAGTTTTAGTCCCCTACTAAACAATACGTTATTCAAAAACTGTTTACACCAAACGGGGAGGTCACTGATCAAACTGAGATTTCAAACTCATTTGATTTAAAATTTTCAGATCTGTCTAGTTATACAGTTGGAGGGCAAATACCCCCTACTGGGAATGTTCTTTCTCCTACTATTAGTCACCCTTTTTATTTCCAAAAGGCTTCTCGTAACAAAGTTTTGAAATTATTATCATCCATTCCTAATAAGTACAGTGATTGTGAGGAGGGGCTCAATGGTCGTTTTCTTAGGTTGAGAGAACCTTTTGTTGCTGCCCTTTTATGCACTATTTTTAATTTAAGCTTAACCTCTGGTTTGTTCCCCCTTTCGTGGAAATGTGCAAGGGTGTACCTGTCCCAAAGAAATCTGGGGCAGAAAATCGAGATGATTTTTGACAAATTTCCATACTAACCCCCATTAGTAAGATCCTTGAAAAAAAATGTTAATAAACAAATTGTTACACATTTACAAAAGTATGACATGCTGTGTTCCCAGCAGCATGACTTCCGGCCTAATCAGGTGACTGAAACTGCCTTGCTCAGGTTCATGGATGCCACCTTTGGGGGACTTTGATAATGGCCTTATGCTGGGGGCAGTTTTCGTGGACCTGACCAAGGCATTCGATTTTATAAACCACTCTTTACTACGTCTGCGACTTGATGATTTGGTGTTTTCTGATAATGTGGTTACCTGGTTTAAGGATTACTTATTTAATCGCTCTCTTTATGTTAGTGTCAGGGTTTCCACTTCTATTTTCCTATTCACTCGGGTGGTCCCCAAGGTTCTATCTTGGGTCCTCTTGTGTTTTCTTTGTTTATTAACCCATTACCTTCTATTTGTTCTACTTGTGATATTCTACTTTATGTTGATGATTTGATTCATTTTTCTTGGTCTTATTCTACTTATTTATTGGTTTCTTCTCTTGAGCGAGATTTTCTTTCTATTTGTCACTGGTTTAGGGAAAATACACTTGTCTTAAATACTGTTAAGACCAAAGCCATGCTGTTTGGTACACTCCCTCAGCTGAGAAGAAAAAATTACTCACCTTAGTAATGTTGTTTCTTCTAATGGAGTCTTGCTATATTATGACATATGCAGTGAGTCCCAACCTTCAAACTGCTCCGGAGGTGAAAGAGTTAACTTTCCATGCCAGGCATGGAACTTTGAGCGCGAGCTCGGTTGAAAACTCTGTCTGTTGTTAATCAAACTCAAACTGTCAGATCTTTACAAGCAAAACTCATTAATGGTTCTGTGTGAGGGCCGTAAACCTACACTAGCCAACTGGCTACTAAATATAAGAACACATTTTTCTTGGTCCCAAAACAAAGACTCAAGTCAGGGGATCCAAAAAATTAAAAACATAACACCCAAACACCCCAAAAAGGAGGGGTGAAAAAATAAGGTGGTCATATACTAAGTGCCAACACTGCACTGCCCACCCACATCCCAAAAGTAGAGGTTCTGAGAGGGGCAGGTGGGGGGGAGGTCATAATATAGCAAGACTCCATTAGAAGAAACAACATTACTAAGTTGAGTCATTTTTTCTTCAAACAATATGAAGTCTTGCTATATTATGACATATGCAGACTACACAGCAGTACCTCCATGGAGGAGGGACAGAACCTACTTAGGAAATAGGCTCTGAAGCACAGCTTGTAAAGCAAACGAGCATCACTCCTAGCCTGGATATCCAGGGAGTAATGCTTGGTAAAAGTGTGAACTGTTTTCCAGGTAGCTGCTTGACATATCTCTAAGATAGGGATGTCCTGGCAGCAGCTGAGACGAGCTGTACCTCTGGTACAGTGAGCCCTCAGGCCTGAGGGAGGAACCTTACCCAGCTTTTCATAACAGAATTGGATACAAGAGGCAATCCACCTGGCAATGGATCTTTTAGTGGCAGGTTTCTTTACCAACCTCACCATAAGTGAGGAACAGTTGGAGGGAGTCAAACCTGTGACCCTTGGTACGCCTATGTAGTAACTAAGGGCTTTCTTCACATCTAAGCTGTGCAGCCTCCTCTCGCCAGAGGAGGAATGGTCAGTGAAGTACACTGGAAGAGATATAGATTGATTAAGGTGGAAATCTGAAACCACCTTAGGCAAGAACTTCCTGTTAGTCCTGAGGACCACCTTATCTCTATGAAAGGAGATAAAATCAGGCTCCACTGACAATGCTTGTAATTCACTTATGTGCCTGTAGAAGTGATAGCTACCAAAAACACAGTTTTCCAAGTCAAGTACTTAAGCTCTGCTGAAGACAAGGGCTCAAAAGGGGGTTGCATAAGCTGGGCAATGCAAATATTAAGATCCCAGGCAGGGGCAGGGTCCCTGAATGGAGGGTTGGTGTGAAGCAACCCCTTGAAAAACTTGGAGAATACAGGATGAGCTGAAAGAAAAGAGGGTTTACCTGCTGATAAGAAAGCAGACACGGCTGCCAGGTGCACCTTTAGGGTAGCTGGTCTCAGCCCCAAAGTATTCAAATGCACCATATAATCCAGGACTGTGGGTAAGTCAGCAGATTCTGGGGAAATGTGCTTGCCAGAGCACCATATGGAAAACCTCTTCCATTTGGAATTATAAGTAGCCCTGGTGGAAGGCTTCCTAGAAGCCTTCAAGATATCCAATACACCTTGGGAAAGGTGTAGGTCAGCAAACTCTAACTCTTCAAGAGCCAGGCCTTGAGATTGAGAGATTTGAAATTCGGGTACCAAACTCTCCTCTGAGCACAGGTTAACAGGTTGTGATTCCTGGGAAGACACAGGGGAAGGTGGACTGCTAAGGACATAAGGAGTGGGTACCAGGGCTGTCTGGCCCAATCTGGAGCAATCAGGATCATCTTGCAGGGTTGAGATCTGATTTTGACTAGCACCTTGAATAGAAGAGGGAAGGGAGGAAAAGAATAGAGAAACTTCACTTCCCAACTGAGAAGGAAGGCATCCAGAGGGACTGAGCCCAACACTGGGGGCCTGCAACAAAAAAGGGGAAGTTGGTGATTGTCTGGGGCTGCAAAAAAGATCTATCTGCGGGGTGCCCCATCTGTTAAATACTACCTCCAGTACTAGGGGATCCAGTGGCCATTCGTGATGGCCCTGGGAAATCCTGCTGAGAGCATCTGCCAGGACATTGTCCTTGCCTGGGAGGTGAACTGCCGTAAGGGAGGTGTTCAGGGAATAAGCCAGAGACCACAACTTCATTGCTTCGGTGCACAAGGCGGTAGACCGAGTGCCTCCTTGCTTGTTGATGTACCACATTGTAGTGATGTTGTCTGTTCTGACCTGTACAACTTTGTTCTGAACAGATGTGGAAAAAACTTGAAGTGCTAGAAAAACTGCTCTGAGTTCCAACAGGTTGATGTGGAGCTGAGATTCCTGAGGGGACCACAATCCCTGGGTAGTGAGGTCGCCCATGTGAGCTCCCCACCCCAAGAGGGATGCATCTGTAGTAAGGATTAAGGAGTGAGACTGAGGGGTGAAGGGGACCCCTGTCTCAGATTGCTCTGGTCCTGCCACCACTGAAGGGCTTGGATCAGGGTTCGAGTCACTGGGATCAATTTGGTTAGAGGGTCTCTCCATTGAGACCAAAAGGCTCTCAAATGGAACTGGATGTCCCTCATCTGAAATCTTGCTCCCTGCACCACTGCTGTAGAAGCAGCCATGTGCCCCAGGAGCTGTAGAAAATGCCTTGCTGGTCGAGACCTGCAGAGTGAAGGAGGAGGCCAGAGAGACCAGGGTCCTTGCTCTTCCAGAGGAAGGAAGGCTCTGGCTCTTTGTGTTCAGTTCTGCACCTATGAAGGTGAGAAGCTGGACAGGCTCTAGAACTGACTTTGGAAGATTGAGAAGGAAACCTAGAGATGTGAGCAGTTGCTGAGTTACCTGAAGGTGTAGTTTGACTTGGTCTGGAGACTGGCCGACTATGAGCCAGTCATCCAGGTAAGGAAAGATGGCAATATTTTGCCTTCTTAAGTAGGCAGCTGCTACTGCCAGGCATTTTGTGAATACCCTCGGGGCAGAGGTGAGGCCGAAGGGCATTGCTTTGAACTGGTAATGGTCTGAGGGCAGTTCGAATCTGAGGTACTTTCGTTGGGAGCTTCTGATAAGAACATGGAAGTAAGCATCCTTGAGGTCCTGGGACGCTAGCCAGTCCCCTGGCCTTAGAGAGGGTAAAATGATTCCCAGAGTCACCATTTTGAATTTTGGTTTTAAAAGGTGCTTGTTCAGGTATCTGAGATCCAGGATGGGCTGCCATTCTCCTGTCTTTTTTGGGGTAAGGAAGTACCTGGAGTACAACCCTTTGCCCTGGTGTAGGGGTGGAACCCTTTCCACAGCTCTGAGAGCCAGGAGGGTAGAAACTTCTGTTTCTAGGGCAAGTGCCTCTGATGGATTTGCAGGTGGAAAGGACCCGATTCTCATCTTTGGAAATTTTTTGAAGCTGAGAACCAGTCCCTGGCTTACTACTTCCAGGACCCACTTGTCTGATGTTAAAGACTTCCAGTCCTGGACAAAGTAAGCCAGTCTGCCCCCTACAGGTAGTGGAGAATCGGCCCTGGCCACCCCATCAGGCTGCCTGCTTGGCAGGGGCTTTGGGCTGAGGGGTAGAAGCAGGCTTGCTTGTACCCCATCTGCCTCTCCCTCTAAAGAACCCCCTCTGGGCATAAGCAGAAGAGGAGGCCTAGACTTGGTAAAAAGGTCTATGAAAAGGCCTTCCCCTGCCCCTGGGATGCTGCCTTTGAGGAGTGGCCTGCCTTTCCTTGGCCTGTGCACTCCTATAGGTGGTCCTATATTCATCCATTTTCTTCATGTAATCTCTGTCTGTTCCCCAAACAGAGAATTGCCCACAACAGGAAAATCCATGGCCTTAGACTGGGTATCCTATGACAGGGCAGTACATCTGAGCCAAGCCATCCTGTGAAGTGCCACAGATGTAGCCATGACCCTTGATGACACATCATTAGAGTCTACTGCAGCATGAAATTGCACCTTGGATGCCTCAATACCATCCGCAGCCACCTGTTCCAGCTCCCTGGCAAGCTGGTCAGGGACCTGTTTTGCCAGGGCCAGCACGGTATCCCATTTGGACTTCTGGTACCTAGCAGCATAAGCCATATCATTTGCCTGTCTGAGTCCCAAAGATGCTGCCATGTACTGTTTCTTTGCCATGGCATCAGTCCTCCTGGAGTCCTTTTCAGGGGGGTGCGAAGCTAGAGGAATATTAGCCTTGTCACAGGCTGCAGCCTGCAGTACCCCCACATGGCTGCATTGCTGTGTGAGGAACTCCGTGTCAGAGCCTGATAATGTATACCTCTTGTCCATCCTTTTATCAACAGGAGGTATAGTGTGAGGAGTTTTTAGAATTTTTACTGTCTGTTTCCTAAAAGATTTATGCAAAGGAATAGACAGTCTCCTAGACTCTGGAATATCCATCATTTCTACATAATCAGGCTCCTCTTGGTCATCAACAGCTTCCTCATCAGGGAGCTGGAGAGTTTCAGCAACTTTCTTATAGAACATAAAATGAGAAGGGGACTCAGATAGCCTGGGGGGAGAAACCCCTGACGGTCTGTCTGGAGAGATGTCTGGTTCAATGGGCACATCCAGACCTTCAAAACCACATTCACTCTCCTCATAGTCCTCTTCCCCCTCCTCCGGTTCATAAAAATCCTCAAAATCATAATCTTGAACCGGTGGAACCGGCCAAACCGAGTGCTTCCCTGATGGTGTCGATTCGGTCGGAACCGGGGAAAGTGACTGGACAATTTGAATTTCCTCAGCAGTTGGGGAAAGAACCACACTAGCTGACTTTCTAGTCATTTTAGTTGGAACCGGCTCCTCGGAGCTGGCTCTTCGTTTGCCCGAGGAAGTATCGTCCTGGTCAGAGGGCTCTCCCTCTGGTTCAGTTGGAACCGAACCGGGCTGGCCATCTGGGTCAGCAGACTTTTTAGCCTCCCTTTCCCTGAGCCTACCAACTCTCTTTTCTATGGTGGCAGCAGGAAAATTCTTACAAATCTGGCCGTCTGCACTGAGGTGGTCAAACCCCAGACAATACACACAGGTGGTGTGTGGGTCAGCCTTCCCACAAACACCACAGTGCTGAAACCCAGTGGGCCCAGTTTTCCTTTTGGGTTTCTCAGACATAGTGCCAGCCTAACCAAACTTGCCCGTTTATGGCAATCTGCCAAGCAAGACTCTCTTATCGGTTCCCAACCGTGTCACAGGTCTTGGAAAAAAACGTAATGAAATCCGTTTTTTTAGAACCGATAAGAACAGGAACCGCACTCTAAATAAGGACTAGTAAAGTTTGAGAGTAACCTGATCAGTTCAAACTGAACCGGTGCCGCTTACAAATTCCACAGAATAAAATAAATGTGTTTATCTATTACTTACACTACCAAAGACAGAGCTTGAACCGACCTTTATGGTTTAATTTCGTCAAAAACGAAAAATAATACTTTTAACTGACAAACTTAACCGGAGCAGAAGGAGAAATCTCCGGAGCGACTGTTCAGTGAGGCGGAGTAAAGAATCTGACAGTTTGAGTTTGATCAACAGCAGACAGAGTTTTCAACCGAGCTCACGCTCAAAGTTCCATGCCTGGCATGGAAAGCTAACTTTCACCTCCGGAGCAGTTCGAAGGTTGGGACTCACTGCATATGTCATAATATAGCAAGACTTCATGTTGTTTGAACTAACCATACCTTAACTATACATGATGAAAATGGGATCTGTCTGGAGCAAGCCTTTGAGTTCAAGTATTTAGGGGTCCTGCTTGACCCCTGTTTAACTTTTCAACCCCAAATCGGAGTAGTTTGTTGGAAGAGTAACCAAAAATCGGGTGTTCTGTATAAAATGAAAACGTTTTTTTCCTTGGAAACCAGGAGGGCCTTAGCTACTGGGGTATTATTACCTCATCTTGAATCTGCTGGGGGTTATACAATAATCTATCATTTAGAAAGATCCAGTCTTCAGCTGCGGTGTATAATAATATTTGTCATTTTGTTTTAGATGATCCTTTTCGCATGCATCATTGTTTGCTTTATTCCTCCCTTAGTTGGCTCCCTCCCTGTGCTCGATTTACTTATTATTTTTGTTGTTTAGTTTTTAAATCCCTATTTAGTTTATATCTTTACCCTTTAACTGACTTGCTAACGATTCATCAAACTGCATTGAATTTGAGATCCTTTAAGGGAATTCTTCTTTTAACCAAACCTTTTATAACTAAAGTTGGTTCTAGAGCTTGTTCTGCTTCTGCTCCCCCGCCCCCTCCATGGAACAGCCTCCCTGAAGACTTGAGAAGTGTTTCTTCTCTGAATTGTTTTAAAAGAAAGTTGAAAGATTGGTTGACTGCTTTGAATGAATGCAAATGTTTTTAAGTTATGTATTAATCAGTTGTTTTAATTATTGTATTCTGTTGTAGTATTGTTCTGTTATTTGTAACTTTGTGTCAGGTCAGACCTGAAAAAGGGCTTGTCCCAGTGTCCTTACCCAGTTAACAAAATAAAAACAAACAAACAAACAAAACAAACAAGAGTTACAGTAGAGGAAGTCCTAGATGTAGTAGGCACCAGCTCTACTCTGTCTTCTTGCTCAGAAGAGAGTGTGAAAAACACTCCTAGATTGCCTCCTGAGAATGCCTCATTCCAAGCTTTCCTTAAACTTGTTCAGGCAAAATTGGGTTTTGACGCTAAGGAGGAGGATCTCCCCAAAAAGAACCTATACGAGTTCTTGGAGGTATCTGCTTCCCCAACTGTCATTATACCTCATGTCAACTTGGCTGTAGAAGATGCTACTTTGGCTGCCTGGCATTGACCTGCTCAATTTCCTCCTGTCCTTGGAAAGACAGATAAACAATATCCTGTCTCTACAGCTAAGCCTTACTATTCATATTAGCCTCAGACAGACTCAATGGTCATAATGGCTGCTCAAGATAGGTCAAAAACACCTAAACATATGAGTTCTCTACCTGCCGACAAGGAGTTGAGGAAACTGGACGTAATGGAGATAAGGACCTTTGCTTCCACTTCCCCTTGACTAAGGATTGCTAACTATTAGCATACATGATCAAGTATCAAAATTGCTTATGACAATTGATGGCCTACCTAGCTGATAAGCTGCCAGACAGCTGCGACAAGATTATGGCGCAACAGACAGACAGATGATAACGGCCTAGAAGCCAGAAAGCATCTGCTCAGATCTGCCTTTGATGCTTCAGATGCAGCTGCCCATGTTGATTCTTCCAGTATTTGCCTGCACCGCTATGCCGAGCTGCATGTCACAGGTTTTACCTCTGGTGCACAACAGCTGGTCCTCAGTGCCCCATTTATAAGGAAACAACTATTTGGATCAGATGTGGAAAATGCTCTCCAGGACCTACAGTCCTCAAAGATGACCTTAAGGTTCCTTCACACTTTGAACTCTAAGCCCCAATGGTTGGGGCAGAAGCTCTTTTCGCAGGCCTGAGGCATGTCCAGGCAGTGGCTATTCAAGAGGTCAGGGATATGGTTCCCGGTGACCTCAGCCCTCCCAGTCCTAGGCTGCTAACCTGCTTCCCGGTGCCCATGCCAGACTTACCAAAGGTCACAGTATTATTGGTGCCCCCTCTGCCCCAGGTGCTTTCTGACTCCTCTTGTCTTCCTCCAGCTTCACTCCCTCTGGAAGTTCTGGTTGGAGGACTGCAGCTTCCTCTTCTAACAAAAGCAAAAGGAGATTACAAGAGATGCTTGAGTCCTGGAAGTAATTCAGTTAGGATATGCCCTAGAGCTGCTTTCTGTTCCCCCAGTGACCCCCACTTTGCTAAACCCATACCCTCTGGGACATCGTGTCCTCCTGCTGCAGAAGATTAAAACCCTCCTGCACATGAGGATCGCACAGTAGTTCTTCTAGGCACAGTGGGAACAGCTCCTCCACTTTGTCACTCCCTGCTCTGGTGGTTGGACTGCTCCATTCTCAAGAAGTGGTCCCCATTTCTCCATCCATCCCCACTCCTGGTGATGACAATGGATGCCTCAGATTTAGGCTGTGGTACCTAGAACTCAGAGACAATTGACCAAGTTTAGATATGGTTCTGCACAGCAACACTCTAAAGATGAGAGCTGTTCTACGTGGTCTACAGGCTTTTGCCACCCTTCTTCTAGGGGCATTAGCTGCTGATCACATACAGACAATAGTTCGGTGATGTACTACATCAATTGACAGGGCTGTGTCCACTCACACCCTCTCTGCAGAGAGGCGATGAGAGTTTGGCACTGGGTAGTGCATTGCAAAAATGTTTCTGTCCATAATGTTCCTGCCTGGTACCCTGAAAGCTCTAGCAGATCACCTAAGTTGGTCCTGGGTGCTCTGCCATGAGTGGCTGCTCTTAGACTCAGTAGTGGATGACACCTTCGTAAAAATGGGGTCACCCAGACAAAGACCTGTTTGCTTCCCTGTACAACACAAAACTGCCAAGTTTCAGTTCGCTCTCTCCAGTGCCAGGAGTTTTCTGGTGAGATGCACTGTCTCTCTCCTGGAAAGGGAGGTTCGTGTACACGTTTCCCCCTTCACTCTAATACAGAGGGTTCTGGTCACACTGAGGGCTGAATCAGCCACTCTGATTCTGATGGTCCCATACTAGCCCAGAAATAGTTGATTCTCTCTGCTCCAGCAATTGGCAGCTGGACCCCCTGCCCTGCTCCTTCTGCAGGATGGACTTTTAACACAGGATCAGGGTGCTCTGATGCATCTGGATCTGAGGTCCTTGCACCTCCACACCTGGCTCTTGAGGCTATGTGGTATACCCACTCATAAAAATGGAAACATTTTACAGTGTGGTGTGGTGCGCTGCTTGCACCCTGAATACCTTTATGTGTTCAGTTAATCTAGTGCTAAACTACCTTGCATACTGTAAGGACTCCGGCCTTGGGACTTCCTCTATTAAGGTCCACCTGGCTGTAGTGTTGACTTTTAATGCTCTCATGGACAGCAAAACGGTGGCTCACATTGAGGTTTCCCATAGGTTCCTCAGAGGTGTCCGCTTCTTACACTCCCCGATCTGCAATCTGGTTCTGGTGTGGGACTGTAATTGGTCTTTACTGCACCTCCCTTTGAGCCTGCAGTTCCCCACTTGGAAGATGCTGTTCCTAGTGGCTATGACATTTGTTAGACCCATTTTGAGTTGCAGGCTGTGGTTGTAGATCCTCCTTTTATCATGCTCCACATGGATAGTTACGTTATGTACCAATCCTCATTTTCTCTTGATGTTAGTGTCTGACAGAACACTAAATTAGACCATTGACCTTCCTGTTTGTTTTTGACTCCCATGGATAGTGGGGAACATTGTTTACATACACTGGAAATCTGGAGGATGTTGTGTTGGTACTTGGATTGTAATAAATATTGCAGAAAATCCTCACAACTCTTCATGGCTTTTGCCCCCCAGATGGTGAGCTCCCTCATTTCTAAACAAGGTCTATTCAAATGGTTGGCCAGCTGTATTACATTCTGGTAATAGAAGCACAGTAAGCAGCTCTGTGTTCACTCTACCCATGGCATTGAGACTTCAGTGGCTTGTGTCCACAGTGTGTCTGCTGCTGACATATGTGTTGCTGCCACTTGGAGTACTGTTCATACATTTACTAAACATTATAGTCCGGACATTGTCTCTCATAGACATGCCAGCTTTGACTTTATTGTTCTGCGAGGCCTTCTTACCCAGGATCCTTAGACCCTGATGTCCTCCCTCAGTGCTTGGTACTGCTTGGGAATCATTCCCAGATGTGGCTAAATGGAGGGAGATGCCCTATAAGAAAATAGAACCATTACTTACCGTAACAGTAGATCTTCGAGATAATCTCCTCCACTGAGCCCCAGCTCTCCCTCAAGCCTTCCCCCCTTGTTGGGTGATGGGTAACTATCCTGCTTGCTCTCACAAGCTGGTTCTCATCTGATGCCTCCTTTCAAATTTTTACTCAGCTTACCATATGCTCCCCTGGTGTGTGCCTGGTTGGTCCTGGTTGCTTTGGTCCCTGTCAGTCCAGTGATCCTCTGAGCTTGTCTCCGGTGTGGAAATGAGGCATGCTGGGGATATCCACATTATATAGGTGCCAACAAGGCATGCTGACATAGGTGGCCCCAGCCTGCAAAACTTTCTGGGTGGTCCTGATGCCAACAGCTTATAGTTCCATGAAGTGACTTAGTGGATGAGTTTCTCTTGAAGATCTACTGTTACAGTAAATAAATATTCATTCTCAGTGTACTGTAAGTGTAGCACACATATTTCATGTATAAAACATGTTTATTATAGTTCCTGCTCCTTTAATTGTAGAGTATAAATTAAATAAGCTCATCTGGATCCTCCTCCCCTTGACGAAGAACCCTGAGAGATCTGAAGTGTTGGGGTACCTATCCGTTCTCCCTACAATGATGCAAGAAAGGTATTTTGTTTCTAGTTGCCTGCCATTTTTGGGCATCCTTGTTTATGTATGTAGTGAGGATTACACTGCTCTCTGGACAAGAGAAAGGAAGTCCTTCACTGAGAAGAGCAGAGTCTTTCCACCAAATGAGGTCTGTTACTGGCCTTAGAAGGTCTGAAGCTAATTGTGTCATAGGAAGATATCTCTAACACCAAAATTCTTTCAGATATTGCATTTCCCTAATTTTTGGTCTAACCAAGAGAACTACTGCTGTACTCAAGGACATGTAACCCAGGAGTTTGAGGAAATCCTGTACTGTCCTGCATTAAAATGAAAGTGACAGCAAAATTCACAGCCTGACATCCTGTGAAGGGGCAGAAAGACCTGGCTATCTAAAGTGTTCAATTCCACACCTATGAACTCCAGACATTGCCTGCATTCCAGAATAGATTTTTCCCAACTGATAAGTAATCCTATGGACTAAAAGAGGTCCAAGCTGTTCTGTAAAGATGCCCAAATTTCGTGTTGAGTTTCCTACAAATTAGCCAATCATCTAAATATGGGAAGACTGCCACCTGTTGCCTTCTGAGTGTAGTTGATACTACAGAGAGGGACTTTATGAACACTATTGGAACTGAAGTGAGATCAAAAGATATTGCTCTGAATTTCTATTGCTTGACTCCTACTTTGAACCTTAAAAACATTCTGCCACTCACTCTTATTGGGATATGTGAGTTTACATCTTTTAAATGCACTGAACATAACCAACCCGTTAGCAAAGTTGGAATTATTGTCTTTGAAATTACTACCAGTCCCTGTGTTTTCCATGGATTCCATGGAATGTGCCATAGAAAAGAGCTTTGCAACCATGGAGTATTTGCACAAAATTTTATGGACTTCCTTGGAAGTCATGATGAAATTTCCAAAGTGTTTCATGATTTCCATGATTAAAATGTGTACTTGTAGTAGTTTGTTCCCACGATAGCACGGAAAGATGTACTTTTCCATAGAATGTCATGTTGTTTTATGCTGTCCTGTGCCCCTTTCTGTGAAAAACCCTGATGGGGAACATGGAAGACCCTGTCAATTCCATCATTCTTGCCATAGAAATCACATAAAATATGTTCAAATACCACATGGTTTTCAAGATCATTCTCCCTCATATATTCCATGGAAACCATGGAAGATACTGTGTAGAGAAACCATGGAAAATCTAAGTACTACCATTTCTTTTTTTCCTATGATTGTTTAGAACTCTGAGGCTCAGAATTGGTCAACACCCCCTATTTTTCTTTTTGTTTAGGACTGGAAGTATCTGGAGAGCTTCCATCTGAAGCAAAGTCAGATTTTCTGAGAATGCCATCTTCTGTTCTGTAAGGAGATGACATTTTGGAATTTTTACAAATAAAAGAGTAAGTCTCTCTTCTATTATCTACAGGAACCAGTGGTCTGTGGTGGGTATTTCCTATTCTATGAAATAAAAAGAAAAGCAAGCCCCTAATGGCTGAGGTAAGACAGAAATAGCATAGACACAACAATCAGGGGTTAGTCTTCATAGGATCAGAAGAGGCAGAGGAAGTCAGAGGTCTGTGTCCTCCCTTAACATCCCTTGTGACAGAATAATCAGGTTGGAATACGGTTGTCTTTGGGCACCCTTCCCATAACATCCCCGGCAGTAAGGTCTAATGCACGTATGTCCTCTGCAATCCTGTTTAGTGAGGATCGTAGTTGTTTTTTTGCTTATTAACCTTGGTCATGTAGATGTCTATGTTGTCTCCTAACAGAGGCCCACATATTCAAAGGAGATGAATGGTGCATCTCTAGATGTTTTCGCGCATCTCCGGACTTGCAGTGGCTGTCAGGGGTGTGGCAATATTCAGAAGCCCCTAATGTGTCACACAAACCCAACTGTGCCATGGCACAGACTATTGCGATGCAGGCATGCGGATGAGGGAGTCCATCATGCATATTCCTCGCATCACAATATTCAAACCTCCCCTGGTGAAGACATGGCCAGATGCACTCACACAAAGTTAGGAATCCAAAGCCCTGTCCTAACTTTGTACGGGGCAAGGAGGTGCCCAGCGCACAGTCTAGGGCCGGCCACATGATCCCCACCATCCTCGATCACAGAGTGCCATGTACAGTAAAACAAATCCCCGTTTCTATAGTGTAGGGTCCACCCCCCTGCCCCGATCACAGACTGTCAGAGAAAGAACTACATATTCCCATTTTCCATAGTGTAGTGGACCCCCCTCCCAGCCCGATCCCTGATGTAAAACAATAAAATCAGAGCCCCTTTTTCCATAGTATAGTGGCCCCTTCCCAGCCCTGATGTAAAATATTAAAACCAGAACCCCTTTTCCCAAAATATAGTGGCCCCCCTCCTAGTCCTGAACCCTGATGTAAAATATTAAAATCAGAGCCCCTTTTTCCATAGTGTAGTGAGTGGCCTCCCTCCCAGCCCTGAGCCCCAATGTAAAATATTAAAATCAAAGCCCCTTTTCCCATAGTGTAGTGGCCCCCCTCCCAATCCTGATCCCCGATGTAAAATAGTAAACTCATACCCCCTTTTCCATAGTGTAGTGGACCCCTCCCCACTCTGATCCCCAATGTAAAACATTAAAATCAGAGCCCCAAATTCCATAGTGTAGTGGACCCCCCTCCCAACACCGGTCCCCAAAGAAATATATGAAAAACTGTTACCCTGTTTCCATAGTACAGTGTTCCCCAACCCCGGTAGGCAGTAACCACCCCCACACCCGCCAACCCGACCTGTGCCGGTGACTGGCACAACCATCCTCACCCTGCCATGGCCCAATGCTAACTGATCTGTACCTTATGCATACAGTAAATAGTACATGCCCATCGGTTGGTGATGGCACAACCAATGAGTGCATACTATTTACTGTACATGCCTCGGGTACCGATCAGTCTGAGGCTGGCCATGGCTGGGTGAGGAGGGTTGTGCCAGTTGTCAGCACAGGTCAGGGTTGGGGGTGTGTGGAAGGTCATGGCTCACCGGGGACACTACACTATGGAAAATGGGGTAACTGTTTTTCATATATTTCTTCAGGGATTGGTCTAGGAGGGGGGACACTACACTATGAAAAAAGGGCTCTGATTTTACTATTTTACATCAGGGATCAGAGAGGGGCCACTACAGTACAGAAAAAGGGGCTCTGATTTAAATATTTTACATCAGGGATTGGGGCTGGGAGGTGGGCCACTACACTATGGAAAATAGGGCTATGATTTTAATATTTTACATCGGAGATAGGGGCTGGGAGGTGGGCCACTACAGTATGGAAAAAATGGGTATGATTTTACTATTTTACATCAGGGATCAGGGTTTGAAGGGGAGCCTATAACTATGGAAAATGGGGCTATGATTTTAGTATTTTACATCGGGGATCGGGGCTGGGAGGTGGGCCACTACAGTACAGAAAAAGGGGTATGATTTTACTATTTTACATCGGAGATCAGGGTTGGGAAGGGAGCCACTACACTATGGAAAATGGGGCTATGATTTTAGTATTTTACACTGGGAACTGGGTCTGGGAGGGGGGCCGCTACACTAAGGCAACAGGGTAAATGCTTCTGTATGATTTCTTCGGGAACCGGGGCTGGGAAAGGAGAGGAGCTAGCCTGGTGCATATAGCTCAGTGCAGCCATGCGAATGAGCTCATAATGGGCATGCATGAGGCCCCTTTGTGCCATGCATGTCTAATGAGCTCATTAACATATGTTGGCTGAGTATCACCCTTGGGGAAATGGCGCATCCAGGTATGTGCCATGCAATCCCCCATTGGAGATCTTCAGCCCCGAACCCTAGATGTGCTGCACCCAACATGGCAGCCGCCCGCTTTGTGACGCACATTCAGGATCCGACATTCAAACAGAATGTGAGATCTGTTTTGATCACGCATTCTGTTTGAATATCCCATCAGAGCTGGCCGGCCCATTTTTTTGTGCGGTGCATCTTGCTGGCTCTGAATATGGGACCCAGGGAGTCTCCATCAAAGGGGAAATTAGAAGTTTTGTACTATAAGTCAGTAGACAGGTTAGTTATCCTGATCCAAGCAAATCTCCTTGTCACTACTACATTATTCACAATTCTGGCTGCACTGTCATTCTAATTAACAGACATCTGAAGCTGTTGCCTGGAAGCCTCTTGGCCAGCCTTCACACATATGCACTGTAGTTTTGTTGCATATTCTCATACAAAGGCATTATGGAAGACCAAATGAAAAAATGGTAATTAGAAGAGTAGCCAATATAGGAAGCCTGCCTTAGAGCAAGTGTCTTAGCCAAATAGCACCTTTACACATAAAAATCCATTTTTCTCAAGCTTTTGACATGTTGGTTTTTTTATCATGGACAATGGAGCAAACGTGAAAGCAGTTGCTCATGTAAATTTTGTCAGCATTCGTTGCTTTGCTCACACCTTGAATCTAGTGGTCACATCTGCACTGTGTCGCAGTAGTGAGGCTAGCAAGACTGTCTCCACAGCCTGCTCCATCTATGCTCATTTGTGTTATGCTGTAAAGGTGACTAGTCAACTAAGAGAAGTGCAACACCACCTTGGTCTGTCTCAACACTGCTTGAAACATGATGTCAGTACCAGATGCAATTCATAACACCTGATGCTGTCTGCTAGTACAGAAGCACATACTTCATGACATAGCAATGGAGTGTGACACTAGGGGGAGTCCTAGACAACCATGAGTGGTCACTGGTTGATGCCATTGTGAGAGTACTTGGGCCATTTGAGAGGAGCACCCATGATCTGAGTGCATTCCACTGCCACTCTGAGTCAGGTGATCTCAGCAGTGCATATATTCAAAGCATCCATGGAGAGGTATGCAGAGGAACAGAGGGAGATTCCAGATGGGGCACCTGTGCTCACTGAGCAGCTGCAAGCTGAACAGGACACAAGGTTTGCAAAAGTGCTGGATAGTCTCAGTTACATTTTTACAACCATGCTGGATCCCCAGTTCAAATGTAAGAGCCTTCACATGGCTATGGATAGCCACAGACTGATTATTTTTCAACAAGAGCAGTGTACTGAGCAGACTGGCTGCATGTGGGGACTGGTGACAGAAGCGGCTGTTGCAGAAGGTCATGAGAGAGAGGGAATTCCATCTGGCAGATCTGGTTCCACCAGTAGAGATGAGGAAGAAGTAAAAAGTACTCGCCATAGTAATGTTGTTCCTTTCAAAGGGATCCCTCACTCTGTTTAACAACAGTAATTATTCCCCCAGGATGAGCAGCCCCAGAGCTTTTTATATTTTATACACGTAGCCACCCCTTCCCCGAACTGTCTATGGGCATGAATGATTCGCTGATGTACTGGGGAAAGGGCTTACAGCATAGCAAAAACATCACCGAGACTTGCACAGCAGAGAAAAGTAGGAAAACTTAGCCTGCCTCTTGATGGCTACATTTCTTCAGTGCACCCTGGATCTCTCCTTGATTGACTGACTTCACCCCATACCTCTGCCGCTGGAACCAGTCACCTCTGCAATCTGCAGCACAGCTCCCACTCAGCTCCAGAGCCCTTCGATCCCGATGCAGTCTGCTGGGAAACCTTCTATAAATACAAACTCATGGCACAAATAAAACTAAGGGGCTTCCCATTTCATTTACCCTCCTTTTAACTTAAATAGAAAAATCACCACTTGATTTCTTCCCAACAGCTCTTTATTTTCACCTGTGCACCAAGTGATTTTAGAGACACAGGGGTACCATGTTACACCAAGAAATAAAGCAGCTCCATGGGGCTAAAGAAACTTTTTACAAGCTCACCCAGCTGGAACTCTCGAGCAGTCATAAGGTGACAAACAAGCAGTACTTGCAAGGCTGTAGTTTTCTTTGGAAGCTCAGCTGATTCATCTAAGCAGCAGATCCTTCATCTTGGAAGAATCATCAGGCTCCTCTCCCACTGGCACTGGTAAGTCACCCTTTTACTTTGGTTACACTCTCCTTCCCTTGTTCTTTTCCTGAGCACTGGTTGACTTGCTTGTTCCCACTCGGAGAAGCGAGCAGCTTCTCTCACCTGGAACCAACCTGAATCCTACAGGGATCCCAGGTCCTGCAACCCTTTTGTTTTCTCAGAGCCTGAATCACGGTGTAGCAAGTGACCCCCACCAGCTCTGCAGCTCCTACTGGATCTCTTTCTCTTTCTTCCACTTGGGCTACAGTCATTTATGAGCCTAAAAGGTCAGCTCATAAATGGTGGCCTGGGGCCAGCCCAAACTTTGATACCTGACTGGCCCACAGCGTACCCAGACCACTCTCACCAATGCCCACTGCTACCTTCGAGCTGCCCTGCCATGAGAGGAACCTGGGCTCTTCCACCACTCAGGCCCTCTGAGCAGCTTGAATCATTTCTGGTATCCCCGGCATCCACTCCTCTCTTGTGATGCCCCTGATGATCATCCGGAGATGGCCCCAGCCTCCTCGCTGTATCCCTGCCAAACACATTCTGGGCTTGAATTAAGCTGCCGCCCAGTATCTGCCCTCCAAGGCCTGTCCGATGACCTTCAGCCCTCTCGGCCCTTAAAATGTCGGCGCTCCATGACCTGCCCCTCCAATCAGGCCCCTTAAATGGGTGAGAGACACTCCTGGCCCCCCCCCGTGCCTGAGCCACCCTGCCACACTGGGAATGGGAGAGGACCTCTGCCACTGGCCCCTCCCCTGTGAGAACCTTGCTACAGTTCCCACAGCGCTGGCAGCCCAAGCCACACCTGCACGGGATCCTAGGAGTTCCTACCTGCCCAACCATCTACCTACTATCCAGGCCTCTCTCATCTCAATGATGCAGTACCGGCTAGCTGGCCATACTCCCTCAGAGCTCCCATCCCTGCTCCTCGATGCCACATCGCTGCATAGAAGCTGTCTTTGACTACTGACTTCGGGGTTCCCCCTTAGGCCCAACCTGGACCATGTCGAACTCCCTCCTTGCCTGCCTCTCCTGCTGTTCCAGCCACCACCATCCCAGTCTCGGGCCTACTGCCTGAGGCTGGAAAAGCCCAGAACTTCATGTTTCAAACCTATTTATACCCTTTTTTACCTGCTCTCTGCTGCCACCTTCAGGCGTCCAGCAGGAATTAAGACCCAGAGCACTAATAAATCCCTAAGCTTGGGGGGTAGAAGGTGGAAGGGGGGCCCTAATGGGAGCATAAGCCCCTTCGAAAGAGAGGGGGCTTACATACAAATAATGGAATTTGAAATTAAATTCAAACTCTGCTGTGTGGTCATGCTAACCCCTGCACTCTAACATCATTTGGTGAAATGTGACCAATAAAACTAGTTAAATGGCTACCAAGAAATCTAAAATGTTTCTAAATGTTTCTAAACATTCTTTTAAATAGTTAAACAAGGCAGAACAAGTTTATTTGTAATAAAAGATAAAGTAATTCAGACCGCCTAGCCTTAGGGATTGTCAGATATAGTGAGGGATCCCTATGGGAGAAACAACTTTACTACAGTGAGTAATTTTTTCTTCAAACCCAAGGAATCTTTCACATACTGTATGCTTAACGAGGCTGGGTACAGAACCTATTTAGGGAAAAGGTTCTGCAAGACAGCAGTGCCAAAGCTGGCATCCTTTCTGGACTGTATGTCCAGACTGTAATGCTTTGTGAAGGTGTGCACTGTTTTCCAGGTAGCTCCTTAATAAATTTTATGCATGTGAACATCCCTTAATGCTGCCACAGAGGCACAGCTGCCTCTCATAAAGTATTCCTTAAGACCTCTGGGTTGCAATTTACCAGTTGTGTCATACAGAACTTGTCCAGGACACTATCCAGTGAGAAGTGGTTCAGTTCTCCTGAATGTTGGTTTACCTTTTCCCACTTCACCATAAGTAACAAACAGCTGAGTGTTAATGGACCTGACATCCTTTTCTGTGGTTCAAAGAGCCCCTTTCACATCCAGACTGTGAGGCTTTTGTTCCCCCGAGGTGGATTTTCCTGTGAAGCAAACTTGAAGGGCGGTTGTACGATTCAGATGAAATTCAGACATCACTTTGGGGAGGAATTTCCTGTTTGTTTTAGGATTATTTTGTCCCTAAGGAATATCATGTAGTTAGGATCTGTGCAGAGGGCTTGCAGCTCACTTACCTTTCTGGCAGATGCTACTGCCATCAGGAAAACTGCTTTCCAGTTGACATACTTCAGTGTAGCAGTTGCCATGGTCTTGAAAGGAGCTTCCATTAGCTGAGTAATACACACATTTAAGTCACTGGGTGGGACACGACCCCTCATTGGATGGTGCAGGTGCTTAAAGTGATTTTCCGACATTGTTAATGATAGCTACCACTCACATATTGTGGTAGCTGCCCTCCATGATAGTCATTGTAGCCAAGTGGTAACTTTTATCTCCCGGATGCAACCTCGTTATTTTACTCATAATTTTTCTATCGAGCTATCCAGCCTGACTGAATTACAGAGCCCCGGTGATGGTGACATGCCCCTGTGCTCAAGCATGTAATGACATGTGACCAGGGAGTGCATGGGGGCATGCCCCATTGAAATGAATGGGGCTCAATTTCTAATCGATTTTTTGGCTCAAGAGTGGACAGTAGGAGATTAATGAAGGTCACTGCTCGATTAACAAGGCCCTTGTTAGTTGAGTGGTGAACTTCTTTCATCTCCTACTGTCCACTCTTGAGCTCAAAAATCAATGAGAAATCAAGCCCCATTAATTTCAATGGGGTGCACCCCTGCGCTCTCCCTAGTCACACGTCATTATGTGCTTGAGCGCAGGGGCATGTCACCATCACCGGGGCTCTGTAATTCAATCAGGCGGCATAGCTCAATAGAAAAATTATGAGTAAAAAATAATGAAGTTATGGCTGGGAGATAAAAGTTACCACTTGGCTACAATAACTATCGTGGAGGGCAACTGCAAAACTAAGTGAGTAGCACCCATTTATTGGAACATTCCTTTAAGGCTTCTGAAAAACTTTTTGAAAATGGGTTGTGACGGTACTGACCTGTCTTTATCGGCTGATGTGTAAGCTGACACTGCTGCCAAGCGTATTTTCAGAGTTGAAGGCCTTAGGTCCAGAGACTGGAGGTGGGCCGGGTAGTGCAAGATTGTAGACAGACCTGCCTGGATAGGGTTAATCTGTCAAGTACACCAGAAGGAAAATCTTTTCCAGTTTGAAGCATACGCTTTCCTTGTTCCTGGTTTCTAGAAACTTTTAGTACCTCCATTACTTTTCAGAAAGATTTAGCCCAGAGAACTCTAGTTTTTCAAGGACCATGCTCTGAGATGCAGAGTTCTCAGATCTGGGAATATTAGCCTGCCCTGGGACAGTGTCAGTAGATTATACCTCAGAGGCAGGTTGAGACTTGTTGGAGATGGACAGGAGTACGGAGTATCAAGTCTGCCTGGCCCAGTATGGAGCTATGAGAATCATTACTGCTGACTGCCTTCTCAGTTTTATCAGTACTTTCGGCAAAAGTGGGAAGCAGGGAAGGTGTATAGAAACTTCCCTGACCAGTTGAAGATTGTAGTATCCTCTGGGACTGAACCCACCACTGGGGCTCTGCAACAACATAGTGAGAGCTGGTGGTTCTCCCAGGAAGCAAACAGATCTATTTCTGATGTACCCCACTGTTTGAACACTGCTGCCAGCAACTGGTGGTTCAGGGTCCCTTTGTTATTTCCCTGGCTGATCCTGGTCAGAGTCTGCCAGTACATTGTCTTTCCCTGGCAAGTGAATTGTGGATAGCTGGACTTCCAGGGAGTAGGCTAGGTTCCAGATCTTCATGACTTCTGTGCATATCTTTGAAGATCTTATTCCCCCCTTCTTGTTTATGTAATGCATTGTGGGGGTATTTTCTGTTCTGATCTGGATGGGCTGACCCCTGATCTAGGAGGAAAAAGCATGCATTGCAGATAAACTGCCCTGAGCTCCAGGAGATGTACAGTATGTGTTCCCGAGTCTCCTGTGTGTTCCAGGTACCATTCACAGCAAAGTCCTCCAGATGGGCAGTGGAGGGAGTCATCTGTTGCGATTATAGCTGTAGGTTATTGCTGAGGGAAGGAAACTCCCTCTCTGAGGTTGCATTCTTCCTTCCACCACCCCAGTGCTTTTAGCAAGGTTTTTGTGACAGGCACAAATTTGAACAGAGAATCCCACTTCTGAGACCAGTGGTCCCCTATGTGATAATGGATGTCTCTTATTTGGAACTTGGCCCTTGGTATCACTGCAGTGGCCAAGGCCATGTGCCCCAGTAACCACAGAAAATCCCTTGCAGGTCTTGACTGACCTGAGGATTCTGCTGTTGAAATCAGATTTGCTACCCTTGCTAGAGGAAGGAATGCCTTCCCTTGTGGGATATCCACCTTTGCACTGATAAAGTCCAGAACTTGAACTGGTTCTGCCTGAGACATTTTTTTTGGGGGGTGGAAGGGTTAAGGAAACCCAGGTCCTCCAATGTCTGTTGTGTCAACAGCATAGAGGCTTTGCTTCCTGTTGTGTTTTTCCTGAGAGCAGCCAGTCATCCAGGTAGGGGAAAACCAGCACCCATTTCCTTTTCAAATGTGCTTCCACCATAGCTAAGTACTTTGTGAATACTCTTGGAGCTGAGGTGAGGCTGAAGGGAAGAGCTGTGAAATGGTACTGGCAGTTCCCTATCCTGAATCTGAGGGGTAACCCATCAAATGGGTGACTAAATTTGAACATCTGGAGGGACAGTGAGCTGTAAAAAATAGTGAGTAGGTGAAGAGAGCGAGGAGGAAAAACAACGATGGATATGGAAGTAGGGAAACAGAGAGAGGAATGATGACAGGTGGTATTTGGAGCAGCAGCTGTGGGCTGCAAACTGAGCTGCTTGCTTAACGTGGTGGTTACAGTCACCACCATTGAGTAGCTGGGTTGTGCAGGCTGAGCTTGGTTAGTTAGAGCTGTTATGTTTTTATTTACTTTGTTGGTGTTTGTACTTTTTCTACCAGGGAACATCTCTCCTCCCAAGTTTCTCCCATTCCCCAAGTTGCCTCCCCCCCGGAGATGGTTATTTTAGTTAGGGGGGGCAAAGGCCCCCACAATGGTGGGTGCAGGGCATAACCCCCCTGCAAAAATAAGATCAAGCAGTTTGCCATTTGTTTAGTAGCTATAGTGTTGGTCGCTCTAGTGCAGATCGTTATTTTGTGTTCACTGTATTGTGATGGCACCATTATTCGTTAGGTCTTATTACATGGTACCATCTGAGGTATTTTCTATGAGTTTGCCTGATTGATATGTGAAAGTAGGCATCTTTTGGATCCAGTGACCCCAGTCTGTCTCCTATTTGCAGAGATGGAATCACTGAGCCTAGTGTTACCATCTTGAATTTTTATATCTTTAAATGTTTGTTCAGATATCTCAGGTCTAAAATAGGTCACCACTCCCCATTTTCCTCATGGGTCAGGAAGTATCTGGAATAAATCTTCTTGTCCCATTGTATGACAGGTACTTTTCCCACTGCATTTGCTTGCAACAATTTCTTTACCTCCTTCTCCAAAATAGTTTTTTTTCTTTTGGAGCTTGTGGCTGGAAAATCTTTGGACTCTGCAGTTCTGGGAGTTTTATGAACTGCAGGGACAAACTCTGACTCATTATTTCCAGGTCCCATTTTTCTGTTGTGATTTTTTGTCCAGTCCTGGAAGTAGTGAGACAGTCTTCCCCCACTGACAATGGATGAGCAACCTGGGCAGACTTGTCAGGGGTTTTGTTTTTACTGGGGTTTGGGGGCTAAGATTGCAGTTGCACACCTAGTGCCCCTTTTACCCCTTCCCCTATAGCAGCCCCTTGGTGAAAGGTACTCTTAGGGCACATAAGTGTGAGGGTAGTATCTTCTACCCCTACCTCCCCTCCCACAAGACCTGTGGAAAGTGGAAGCCTTTTCTTTTTTAGTATTGCTCTTGTACTGTAGGTGATTTTGTACTCATCTGCTTTTTTCATGTAAGCCTCTGTTTTGTCATCAAACTGTGAATTTCCCTCATGGGGAAAATCCATTGCTTTTGTTGGAGTTGTCCTGGGATAGGTTTATAGTTCTAAGCCAGGCAAGCCTTCTTAAGGATACTGCATGGGCCATGACCCTAGATGTGTTGTCATTTGTGTCCACTGCCATATGAAATTGGTATTTTGTGGCATCTATGGCTGATCTTGCTGTGTCAGCCGTATCCTGTGCCAAGACTTCAGTAGATTTTTTGCTTAGTGCCAGTATGGAATTCCATAAGGCTCTCTGGTACTGGGCTGTTTAAGTTAAGTAAGCTGTCTGCCACAGGAGCAGGGCAGCTGACATATAAACCTTGTTGCCCATACTATCTAGTTTTCTGGAATCTTTGTCAGGAGGCTGGGATAAACGAGGCACTTTTGCCATATCACAGTTGGCAGTCTACTCTGAATCACTCCCACATGACCAGGGTGGGGGTACAGCTACTCAGCATCCTGTTTGTCCACTTGATATTTTTTTCTCAGTTTTCTTGCCAGTGACAGCAGCTGTGGTGAGTGCCCGCATGATTTTGAAAGTGGCTTTATTAAACAGTCTCCAATGCCTCAAGAAGAACTTTGAAAAATGTAATATTTAGACACAAAGCAGCTTGTATTTCTCATTAGCTCTATATTTCTTAGCCTCATTATTTATTATTGAGGTCATATGCATGAAAACAGGAGAGATGTTCCTTGAGAGTTCATCAGCTCCTTTTGTATCTTCCCAACCTGATGTCATAATACTCTGCTTGTGACATCAGAGTTATTCCCATGACAACAGACTATGATGTCACAACAGAACATTATAATTTCAAGTAGGGAATAAGCTAGAGACAGATAAACTCTGAGGGATAAAAACTTGTTTTTGTAGAAATCTCTTTAGCAAAATAAGAAATGGAGGGGTGAAATGGTGAAATCTGTGAACTAGACATACACATGTATATGAAATACAAGCTGAATTGTGTCTAAATATTATGTTTTCCAAAGTTTTTCCAAAGGCATCAGCAGCTCTTTAAAGGATTTGTGGATGGGCAGGATCACTCTTCTTGTGAGTGCTAAGCCCATTATATCCATAAAGTCTACCACATCTTTATTCTTTTCAGCTTTGTGGGAGGAGATGTTGATGGTATTTACCATATGCCTTATAAAGGTATAATGTGAGGCATTGTCCTCTGAAGGCCTAAGAGGATAGCTAAATTCCTGCTCAGGAGAACAGTCTGGTTTTATTTTTTTTAGCTTAGTATTTCTCTCTTGGTCATCTCCATCTGTCCACGCTTCCTATCTCTGGCCACTCTCTGGTCAGCCCCAGCCTCATTAGGGCCCTCATCTTCTTCCCCCGTGGCGGGGTGGCAGGGAGTCCCCTTCTCTCCCGCCAGGTCCAGATCCAGTTCCAGCGATGCCCCTGAAGCTGGGGCACCCATTGAATGGCCATCAAGCCGCATAACCATGGATGCCTTTTTCCCCATTTTCACCCACTGTGGGGCACAGCATGCAATGACACCTGTGACGTGGTCACTCACGCTCCCATGTGCATCACGCCAGGCATCTGCCATGCTCCCACCCCTAGAAGTTTTGGCTCCATGTTGCTGACCCCCAGCCTCTGCTAGGGGTCAGGCATGCACTGGTCACAGGTTCCCTGCCTCCCCGGAGATGGAGAGCAGTCCATTGGATGCTCGATCCATCTCCTCCCTTTCCGACTCATGACAACCCGTGCTCGCTCCCGAACATGGGTCGTTAGCGCTGCGAGAGGTGTGGCGACCAGTTCCTCAACCCTCAGCACCACTGGGCCGGCAGAACAGTCTGGTTTTATGGGTTCTCCCCTCCTCCTTATAGTTATGCATTTCTTTTTTCCATAATAAAATCAAGAAGAATACAAACTGGAAACATACAAACATTATCAAGCACAAACAAACAAGATAAAAAGTGAACTATTTACAATGGGTACAAACCAGTGATAAGAAAGTAACAGTAATACTTGGCCAGAACAGATTCAACATAATATGTTTGTCTCAAAGCCCCTATCAGACTAATTAAACTCCAACAGGTATCACCAAAAGACTACAGCTGACAGAACATTAAGCAACAAAACTAGAGTCTGGTTCCAATTTGTATAATGCCCAACTATGCCAAATTTCATAGAAAATGGAAAGATTGTTTAAATAATAGTAGGTGTGCTTTTCTAAAAAATAATGAGAGACTATAAAGGTCACCCACTACTGCAGTGGGGGCTGTGGTTTAAGCCATAATTTGGTAATGAAATTTTTAGCTCCTGTGATTAATACTGAGAGGAGCTTATATTGTCTACTTATGCCAGAAATAGATTTAGGGGGAATATTTAAAAGAACCAATGATGGAGACAAGCTGCAGGATATCAAATACTAAATCTAACACCCAGGATACCTGACCCCAGAAATTTGCAAGACTACAGCATGCACAAAAGATATGAGCCTGATCTGCAAATGCCTCCCCATATGCCTTATAAAGGTACAATGTGAGGTATTGTCCTCTGAAGGCCTAAGAGGAGAGACAAATTCCTGCTCAGAAGAACAGTCTGGTTTTATTTTTTTAGCTTAGTATTTCTCTCCTAGTTGGCTCCATCTGTCCACACTTCCTATCTCTGACCACCGTCCGGTCAGCCCCAGCCTCATTAGGGCCCTGACCTTCTTCCCCATGGCGGAGTGGCGGGGAGTCCCCCTCTCTCCCACCAGGTCTGGATCCAGTTCCGACGATGCCCCCAAAGCTGGGGCGCCTGTTGAATGGCATCAAGCCGCATAACCATGGATGCCTTTTTCCCCATTTTTAACCCTCTGTGGGGCACGGCATGCAATGACGCCTGTGACGTGGTCACGCACACTCCCATGTGCGTCACACCAGTCATCCACTGTTCTCCCACCCCTAGAAGTTGTGGCTCCATGTTGCCGACCCCCAGCCTCCGCTAGGGTCAGGCATGCACCGGTCACAGATTCCCCCCCCTCCCTGGAGATGGAGAGCAGTCCATCGGATGCTTGATCCATCTCCTCCCTTCCAACCCACGGTGACCCGTGCTTGCTCCTGAACACGGGTCGCTGGCGTGGCGTGAGGTGTGGCGACCAGAGCCTCAACCCTCAGGGCCACCAGGCGCCACTTATGCTAGAAGTAGACTTAGGGGGAATATTTAAAAGAACCAAAGATGGAGATGAGCTGCAAGATATCAAATACTAAATCTAACACCCAGGACACCTGACCCCAGAAATTTGCGAGACTAGGGCATGCCCAAAATATATGAGCCAGATCTGCCAATGCCTCCCCACAGGCTCACTAACATCCCCCCCCCCCCGTGCAAACAAAGCTGGGGTGGGTCTGGAAACTGTCTAAGATGTGGAGGCAGAGAATGAATGTACTGTAGCTGGGGTGTAGCCAGATAATATAAATATGTACACCAGGACTGTGTTTGTTGCCTCCTTTGGCACAATAAATGCAACTTTTGTACCTCATGACACTGATTACTGCCCCCCCACATGCATGTGTAAATACAGATGCCATGCATTGCTCTTTAAGACACCAAGATACCAACCCAGAGCCTGCAAGAGTATATAGTCCTTGGGATGCAAAGACAGTATCAGTGACCAATCCTTTTAGTTTTGAACAATATGAATAAAATTACAGAAAGGTTCTGCTGGTTCTGTGTTTTGTTTTCATGGACAAAGGAAGCAGTTTAGAGCCTGTCTGCTGCCCTTCCTAAATAAAATTGTACACCATGGAGTACATGGAGTATGTCTGCCTACACCCGTAGCTTGAAGTTGCAAATAGCCAAAATGGTCTGAAGCCAGCTAGGAATATTTTGCCTGGAGAGCTATAAAAAGTTTAACTCCATTAACATCAAGGAATAGTGGTTTACTCACCTGGTAAAACTGATTATAGGAGCACCTTTTTACAGCACTCAGAGTCACAACGCATGGGTTATCTGAGCTCTCCTCACAGGCTGATGCACAAAAGAATTCAGAATTCAAAATCCAATCTGTCTCCTCCCTTCCTGCTCCCAGAATCCTCAGTATGAAATCTTCCAGAGCTTATAATACTCCTGGAACTGATATAAAATCTAACAGTAATGACCCTAGCAGCTCCCCCCCCCCCCGATGCTGCTGATTAATGAAAATAAACCTTCGACAGTATATTTCGTGAAGCAATTCACATTTCTTTAATGAGTACTAATCTATGAACAAATACCATCTGACTTTTTATTAAATGAGTGAACATTTTAATGACTGGCTGGAGGGGAAGAGTGACCTGAGGTGCAGCCGAGGGCCACCCCCACCCAGCCGGTCATTAATTGAAAGGAAATAACTGGCTCCGAGGTCATTATTGAAATTAAAAGTCTAATAACAATAACGACTTTTTTGTTTTGGTTTTAAAACCATTTTTGTGGCAGCGCAAGCTGAGCGACCATCACTTCTAAGATGTTTCGGACCGGCACGGCAGCCAATCAGTGTACTACTTAACTTCATGAATAATTAATTAGACTTATAATTACACAATCATCATGTCATATACATTATCGACATTCTATCACATGGCACAACCTTGTGCCATTACAACTCTCCTCCATTATTCTTTCCTCCTCATTGGGTGGGATACGGAGTGCTGTAAAAATATGCTTCTATAAATACCTTTACCGGGTGAGTAAACTACCATTATCTGTCACACCTTTTTACAGCACTCTGAGTCACAACACATAGGTGATTATACAGCAGTATTGATTTTCCCCTATTGGGTGGGAGGAGGAATAGGATTTAATGTGGTCTGGAGTACTTTACGACCAAAGTCTGATCTACAGATTAGTCCAGTGTCCAGCCAGTAAAATTTGGTAAAGGTATGGGGAGATGACCAAGTAGCTGCCTGACAGATCTCTGCCATGGATGCTGAATTGTGTTCTGCCCAGGAGGTGGCTACTGCTCTAGTGGAATGGACTTTAATCTGTGATGGAATCGGGGCCCCTTCCATTCTGTAGGCTTTAGCTATTGTCTGTCATAGCCACCATGCTACCATGGACCTCAAGGCTGGCAATCCCTGTTTTGGTCCCTGGGGTCTAATGAACAGTCTGTCTGAATGCCTGAAACTGGCTGGTCTGGAGAGATATGTCTTGAGTGCTCAGCATGGGTCCAAACACATAAGAATACCCCAGTGGGGAGCATCCTCCCCCGGATTGAATGTAGGGACCAAGATCTCTAGCGCCAAATGGAATGCAGAGACTACCTTGGGGATAAATGATGAAACTGTTCAAAGAACTACCCTATCTGGGAAAAAGTTGATAAATGGTTCCCTACATGATAGGGCCTGGCTTTCACTGGTCCACCTGGCCGATGATATAGCCACCAAAAACACTGTTTTCATGGTGAGGATTGGTAAGGATACCCTCTCCAGCGACTCAAAAGATGTACTGGTCAAGGCTTCCAGCACCAGGTTAAGGTGCCGAGGTGCTGTAGCTGATCTGGGACTGTGGTTAATATTGGTTGCTGCCTTCAGAAAAGTTTGGACCAATGGATGAGCCCCAGGTAGGTGTCCATCTGCCTGGCTCCAGATTGCTCTGATAGCTGCTGCTTGTACCCATAGAGATGCTGGGGTTAGCCCCTTGTCTAAATCATTCTGCAGAAACTCTAAAATATAGATATTGGTACAGTCTGATGCAACTAATTCCCTTGCCTCATACCATAATGTGAACACTAGCCAATGTCTGCTGTAAGTTATATTAGCAGAATCTCTCCTGGCCTTTAACATGGTATTGGCAACCTTACCAGACACCCCTAATTTAAAAAGTCTAGCCCTCTGAGTGGCCATGCTGTTAGTCTCAGTGGTCGTGGGTCCTCGTGCCATATCAAGCCTTGTCTGAGAAGGTCTCGGTATGTGGTTAGTGTCATTGGTTTGCCTATGAGCATCCTCCTGACGAGGGCATACCAAGTTCTTCTTGGCCAGTCCAGAGTGATCAGCAGAACCATGCTGCCTGTATTGTGTATCTTCTGTAAAACTTGTGTATCACTGAGATTGATGGGAACACATAGGCTTTCTGAAAGTTCCAGGGTGTGGATACTGCATCCACTTCCATGCTCCTTTCTCCCTGTACCTGGATATGAATATCAGCAATTGCATGTTCTTCACTGATGCCATGAGATACACTTGGAAGGGCCCCCATTTGTTTTGGATCCTCTCAAAGATTTCTGGGTTGAGTTGCCACTCCCCCTATTGTATCGACTGACTGCTTAACCAGTCTGCCCTTGCATTCAAGTTTCCCACCAGGTGGACTTCTGTGAGACTGAGTAGATGCTTTTCTGCCCATATCATCAATGTCTCTGTCTCTTGGGCCATGGCTTTGCTTCTTGTTCCTCCCTGCTTGTTTATGTATGCCATCGCTACTCTGCTGTCTGTGCACACCTTTACGTGTCGCTTTCTGACTTGAGTTTCAAAGTGCTTGAGAGCCAGATGAATGACCCTGGTCTCCGTGATATTGACTGGTAGACAAGACTCTGGTTCAGTCCATTTTCTCTGGACCGACTGTCTGTTCAAGACAGCATTGCAGCCTAGCAGGCTTGTGTCTGTTTCTAGTGTTCGTGTCACATGTTTGTCTAATTTCGCTCCCTGCCTCAGGTTGTTTGGGTTTATCCACCATCTTAGAGACCCTTTTACTACTGTCGTTAAAGTCACTATTTGACTGTAGTTCTGATAGTCGTATTTCCAATTGTCCAGCAGAAGACGTAGCTGTCTCGTGTGCCCTTGCCCAGTCATGTAGGTCTATGCAAGCTGCCATCAGACCTAGCAGTTGCATGATGTGCCACACTGTTGCTGTCTTGCTTTGTAAGCTTTTTCTGCAATGTGTCACTAAGGTCACAATCTGATTCTCCGAGGACCTGATTGTCCATCTTGTTGTGTTGAAGATCGCCCCTAGATGTTCAATTGTTGTTTGTCAGGGACAGGTGACTCTTTGTGGTGTTGACAATCTACTTGTGGTCCCTGAATAGCTGCTTGGCTCAAGCGGTCACTTTCTGTGACTCTTCCTGTGACCTTGCTCATATTAGTCAATCGTCTAGGTATGGTATTACATTTATTCCATCAGTGCGTAGTTTCGCTGCCATGACTTTGGTAAACACTCACAGTGCTGATGCTAGTCTGAAAGGTAGGCACTGGTATTGGAAATTATATCCCAATAGGCAGAATTGGAGGAACCTTTGGTGAGTAGGTTGGATGGGGATGTGAAGATGAGCATCTTTCAGGTCTATGGATGTCAGTATATCCCCCCTGTGGATTGCCGCAATCATGGATCTCAGTGTTTCCATCTTGAGCCTCTGATATCATATGAATTTATTTACGAACTTGAGGTCCAGTATGGACCTGAGGTTGTCAGTCTTTTTTGGTACCAGAAAGAATACTGAGTGGATGCCTGAATATTGTTCTTGTTTTGGAACCAGTATTACGGCCTTGTTGTGAATTAATTGATTCAGGACAGCCCTGGCTTGGTTTATGGTTCCTTTGTCCCCCACAATATGAGACTGTATGAATCTTTCCCATCTGGAGGTTGGGTTGAATTCTATTGCATAACTTGAGATACTATTTCTGTGACCCATCTTTCTGATATTGAATTGGCCCAGGTTGCTGCAAAGTTTTGCAGCCTTCCCCCCACAGTGTCCGCTGCTTCCTGGACCTGTGGATTCTCATTGGCAGAATCCCCTGTTGGAGTTATTTGGCTTGTATCCCTGTTTGCCATTGTAGTGGCCTCCGCACCCTCTGTTATTCTGGTAGTGTGGTTTGTGGTTGAAAAAATTCAGTTCAGACTCAAATGAGAGGCTGTCTTGACTCTGTTGGACCTGTCCCTGGCCTCTTTTTCCTCTGTTGCCATAACTGCAGATTTTGTTGCTCTGAAAGGACAGTAGGGCTGCCTGACCACCTTGACTATCCTTGTTGTCCCCTTTCTTTACAGCAAACTCCTCTATGCTGGGATTGAATACTCCATCCCCTGAAAACTGTAGTTTCATGACTCTGTTTTTTTATTCTTGATCAGCATTGCACAGCTTAAATCAGATGTGTCTCCTGGCTCTGCTGATAGCTGCTGTGGACCTGGATGACATTTTGAACTATTGTGGCATCCGCCACGTACTTGATGGCCTGTATGGCATATTCCATAGTAGCGCCATGTGCACTAGAGGTACAGTAGGGATGTTCTGTCGATCAGCTTCTAGCCATCTGAGAACTGCCCTGGAGGAGTACGTAGCTGACATGGAGGCACTCACAGTCATTGTCAACATGCCGTGAACTTTTCTAATAATGTCATCCACTTTCCTGTCCATAAGACCCTTTAGGGCCGAAGCTGACTCAGAGTAGGACAGTTTTATTACTGAGGGAAGATACTTCTGAGTCTACTTTGGGAGTTGCCGACCACACTTTCTCTTGAATTAAGGGGTATCTTCTTTCAAAGGTTCCCTTTTCCCTTGTTTTGAGTGATTCAGGTGACTCCCACTCCTTGGCTAGAATACTCTCCAAAGCCTTGCATATAGGGAAGAAGGTTGAGGACTGTTTCCGTTCCCTTACTAGAGGGTCCAATCTGCTGTCTGGTTGTTCTAGTGGTTCATCGATACGTAGAGTTTCGCATACCACACAAATTAGTTCTGGTATGAGGTCGAAAGAACATAGCCTGGCAGACATGTCCTCGCTGACCTCCTCTTCTTTGTCCTAGTAGTCCTCTACCCCAGACTCGGATGCCTTGGATGAGTTATCTGGTTCAGGATTACTTGCCCCCCTTGGTTTTTTGGGTTTATGGGTTCCTTTGTCTGGGGTTCTGGGCCTTTTTTCTGTCCCCAGTGCATCTATTTTTTCCAGCAATGTTTGAAATAGCTCCACTATAATGCTATGTGAAGAGGTGGACGCATTGTTGGTAATGGGATCCTCCTCCATGGATCCTCCTGTTACGGTAATATTCTGTGGCTCTGAGTCCACCATACAGAGGGAACATAGTGATCCAGTCGCTTTTCCAGTAAAATGTTGGGGCATTTCTTACAAACTTTCCTGGTTTTGACCATTTTGTATATTAATCTGTAAAACAAAGTATTGAAAATATTTAAAATTAACTGTGCACTCCCTGTTGGTTCCAACAAACATAAGAGACAGCCACAATTATAAACAAGCCCCAGCTTCTCTGTCCTGTGGTTTGTATGTTGGGCTGCCACATCTAGCCATTTATCCAGACGCTAGATTGATATTTTAATGATAAGAAGTGTTTCCCCTTTTAAATAGTGAAGAGGATGTGTGTCCCCTTTAAGAGTGTACTGGTGCCCTTTAAATTTTCTTCCTGTAGCGTCGTGGCTGCCATCTTGTGAGAGGGATCCCTCACTCAGCCACCATCTTAGAGGAGGCTGTGTTCCTTAAAGGAACCCAGGGCGTCGTTCGGAGAAGAGGAAGTCTCACAAGACACACGATCTGAGACTCCTCAAGATGGCAGCAGCACTTCCCATAATGGAGACTACTCGTAGCACCGAGTTCAAATGCCGGGGGCTCCATGAATGGTGCCAGAGAAAAGGAACACGTCCTCTGGCCTGAGAACGTCTCAGTCAGTTGTTCTGGATGTTGCTAATTGGCTGAGACATCCCTGAATTCCATGCACTGCTCCCGACTCAGGAAAGACAGGTGTGAGAAGGCAAGAGTGTCCAGTCATCCTTGTGAGCCTTGGTAAGTGACCGGGTGGCTAAGACATCCAACTAGTGGGAAGGGGAAATTGGGTGTAACTTCACTAAAGTCCTACACAGTCGCAGTTAAACAAGGTGAACCGCGGTGTGTAGGGCAATACAGGAGCACTTCTAGTTGCTGCTCCACATAACACTTGCACCTCACCCACGGCTGAAAAAGGTAAACCGAGTGGGTGCAGCAAGCTGGAGAAAGCCCCTTCCCTAAGCAGAATGAGGTGAAACTGAGGGTGGGGCGCCACAGTGCGAGCACTAGGAATGTTTTAAAAGAAAAAATTACTCACCTTAGTAATGTTGTTTCTTCTAATGGAGTCTTGCTATATTATAGACATTAGCAGTTTGATCCAGCTCTAGAACTGCCCCGGAGTGAAATGGTTAAAACCATTCCAAAATAGAATTTTGGCAAGAGAGCAGCTCTATCTGTGTCATTTCAAACTTTGAACTGTCAGATCTTTACGAGCCAAACTCACTAAGGTCTGTGTGAAGCTGTAACTCACACTAGCCAAATGGCTACCTAAATAATAACAACCATTGATGGTCCCAACACCCAAGACTCAAGTCAGGGGACCAGAAATACTAACACCATTCTAATAATATGAAAATGGAACATAAGTATAATAAAACACACACACGCGTACACATACACACCCCCAAAGTCCCAAAGGGGACAAAATGCTAACAGGACATAAGTAGTGCCCACACTAAGTTGCCCGCACCCCACCAAGTAGAGGTTCTGAGATGGGCAGGTTGGGGGGGAGGTCTATAATATAGCAAGACTCCATTAGAAGAAACAACATTACTAAGGTGAGTAATTTTTTCTTCAAACAACATGAAGTCTTGCTATATTATAGACATTAGCAGAATACACAGCAGTATCTCCAGGGAGGAGGGCAGAACCTACTTAGGAATAGGCTCTGAAGAACAGCTGTGCCAAACCGAGCATCTCTCCTGGCCTGGACATCCAGGGAGTAATGCTTGGTAAAGTGTGTACCATTTTCCAAGTAGCAGCCTGGCAAATCTCTAATAAGGGATATCTCTGGGCAGCTAGAGACGCAGCGAACCCCTGGTAGAATGAGCCTCAAACTGGGGGGCTCGCCCACTTCTGATAACAAAATTGTATACAAGAGACAATCCACCTGGCTATTGATCTCTTAGTGGCAGGTTTGCCTTTCCCAACTTCACCATAGGTAAGGAAAAGTTGGAGGGATTCGAACCTGTGACCTTTGGTACGCTCTATATAATAACTAAGAGCTCTCTTAACATCCAGGCTGTGCAACCTTCTCTCACCCGAAGAGGAGTGATCAGTGAAAAATACTGGAAGGGAGATAGATTGATTAAGATGGAAATCTGAAACCACCTTAGGCAAAAACTTCCTATTAGTCCTAAGGACTACCTTATCCCTGTGGAAAGAAATAAAGTCAGTCTCCACTGACAAGGCTTGTAATTCACTTATGCATCTGGCAGAAGTGATAGCCACTAGAAAAACAGTTTTCCAAGTTAGGTACTTAAGCTCTGCAGAAGACAGAGGTTCAAAAGGGGTTGCATTAACTGGGCAATGCAAACAAAGGTCCCAAGCAGGGCCGGTTCCTGAAAGGGAGGATTAGTATGGAGTAATCCTTCAAAAACTTGGAAAACACAGGATGAGAGGAAAGAGGGATGACTTTCCTGTTGACAGAAAAGCAGACACAGCTGCCAAATGAACTCTCAGGGTAGCTGGTCTGAGACCCAAGGAATTAAGATGTACCATGTAATCTAACAATATGGGCAATTCGGAGATTCTGGGAAATATTTTTCCCAGCACACCAAATGGAAAACCTTTCCATTTAGAACTATAAGTAGCCCTAGTGGAAGGCTTTCTGGAAGCCTTTAGGATCTCAAGAACACCCTGAGAGAGGTGTAAATCAGCAATTTAACTCCTCAAGAGCCAGGCCTTGAGGTTGAGGGATTTGAGGTCCGGATACCAAACCCTTCCCAGGGCACAAGTCAACAGATTGTGATTCCTGGGAGGCACAGGGAAGATGGACTGTCAGAGACAGAAGGAGTGGGTACCAGGGCTGCCTGGCTCATCCGGGCAATCAGAATCACCCTGCAAGGCTGAGATCTGATTTTGACTAGTACTTTGAATAGGAGAGGAAAGGGGGGGAAAGCATAGAGGAACTTCCCCTCCCAATCCAGAAGAAGGGCATCCAGGGGAACTGAGCCCAGCACTGGAGGCCTGCAACAGAACAGAGGAAGTTTGTGATTGTCTGGGGCTGCAAAAGATCTATCTGAGGGATGCCCCACCTGGCAAAAACTATCCCCAGCACTTGAGGATCCAGGGACCATTCGTGATGGCCCTGGGAAATCCTACTGAGGGCATCCGCTAGGACATTGTCCTTCCCTGAAGATGAACTGCTATGAGGAAGTGTTCAGGGAATAGGCCAGAGACCACAACTTCATTGCCTCGGTGCACAAGGCCGAAGACCGAGTGCCCCCTGTTTGTTGATGTACCACATTGTTGTGGTGTTGTCTGTTCTGACTTGTATCACCTTGTCGTCGGACAGATGCAGAAAAAGCTTGAAGAGCTAAAAAGACAGCTCTGAGTTCCAGCAAATTGATGTGGAGCAGAGATTCCTGGGGGGACCAAACTCCCTGAGTGGAAAGGTCGCCCATGTGGGCTCCCCAACCCAGAAGGGAAGCATCTGTAGTGAGAGTCAAGTCATGAGAAGGGGAAATGAAGGGGACCTCCACTCTTAATTGCTCTGATCCTGCCACCACTGGAGAGCTAGGATCAAGGTTAGAGTCACTGGGACCAACTTGGAAAGGGGTCTCTTCTCTGAGACCAAAAGGTTCTCAAGTGAAACTGAATGTCTCTCATCTGAAATCTGGCTCCCTGCACAACAGCTGTGGATGCAGCCATGTGCCCCAGGAGCTGCAGAAAGTGTCTTGCTGGTTGAGAGACCTGCAGAGTGAAGGAAGAGGCCAGAGCCACTAAATTCCTTACCCTTTCTGGGGGAAGAAAGGCTCTGGCTAGCTTTGTGTCCAATTCTGCCCCTATAAAGGTGAGTACCTGGACTGGTTCCAGAACCGACTTTGGCAGGTTTAGCAGAAAACCCAGGGAGGTGAGAAGCTGCTGGGTGACCTGCAGGTGAGATTTTACCTGTTCTGGGGACTGGCCTACAATGAGCCAGTCGTCTAGATAGGGAAAAACTGCAATCCTCTGCCTCCTTAAGTAGGCCACTGCCACTGCTAGACACTTTGTGAATACCCTTGGAGAAACATACATAGAAACATAGAAGTTGACGGCAGATAAGGACCGCAAGGCCCATCCAGTCTGCCCATTTCTTTTCTACCTTATAAATGTGCCATCGGCCTTGCTCTGTCAGTGACCTATCTATTCATAGTCATTTGTATTGCTCCCTTATGCCTATCCCATGCCTGTTTGAAGCCCTGCACTGTATTCATAGCCACCACTTCTTGTGGTAAGCTATTCCATGCATCTACCACCCTTTCTGTGAAAAAGAATTTTCTCACATTCCCCCTTAATCGGCCTCCCTCTAATCTCATGCTGTGTCCTCTTGTCCTGCTATTTTTCTTATATTTAAACATGTTAGACTCTTTCACCTTGTTTATGCCCTTAAGGTGTTTAAATGTCGATCATATCACCTCTCTCTCCCTCTTTGCTCAAGGGTATACATATTGAGCTCCGTTAATCTGTCCTCATATGTCTTCTGATGCAGTCCCTGCACCATTTTGCTGCCCTTCTCTGGACTGCCTCAATTTGGTTAATGTCCTTGTGAAGGTGTGGCCTCAATACTGCACGCAGTACTCCAGATGGGGCCTAACCAATGTCTTGTACAGAGGATTATTACCTCCTCTTACGACTTCAGGATACCCCTACTAATACACCCTAACACCCCTAGCCTTACCTACTGCTTTAGAGGTCTGCTTGATGATTTTAGGTCATCAGTGATGATGATGCCAAGTCTCTTTCTTCCTTTGTGACTGCTAGCAACTCCTCCCAGCCTATAAGTGGCTTCAGGGTTTCTCTTCCCTATGTGCATGATTTTGCACTTCTTTGCATTAAATCCCAGTTGCCACTCTTCTGACCATTTTCTAGTTTATCCAGATCTCTTCTCATTCTGCCCACCCATCTGGATCATCTACTCTGTTGCAGATCTTGGTGTCATCTGCAAACAGACAAGCTTACCCTCTAGTCCATCTGCAGGTCACTAATGAAGATGTTGAATAGGACTGGCCCCAGGACTGATCCCTGAGGTACCCCACTTGTGACTTGCATCTCTTCTGACTGTATACCATTTACCACCACTCTCTGTTTTCTGCCAGTCAACCAGTTTGCCACCCAGTTGACCAACTTCTGACCCACCCCGAGCCTACCTAGCTTATTTATCAATCTTCTATGTGGAACAGTGTCAAAAGCTTTGCTGAAGTCAAGGTAGGTACATCAACTGCTCCCCTTAGTCCACCACTCTGGTTACCCAGTCAAAGAAATCTATGAGATTAGTTTGACAGGACCTTCCTTTGTAAACCCATGCTGTCTTGGATCCTGTGCCCCTATGGATTCCAGGTGTTGCACTATCCTTTCCTTAAGGAGTGCCTCCATAATCTTGCCCACTACTGAGGTAAGACTGACTGGTCTGTAGTTCCCGCCTCCTCCCTGCTACCACTCTTGTGGAGCGGGATCACATGAGCCCTTCTCCAGTCTTCTGGGACCTCTCCTGTGCTCAGAGACTCACTAAACAATTCTGCGAATGGCTCTGCTAGTTCCTCCTTTAGCTCCTTAAGTACCCTGGGATGTATGCCATCAGGTCCCATTGCCTTTTCCACCCTGAGCTTAGCAAGCTCTTGTAGGACCCTTTCTTTTGTGAAGGGAGTAGTGCTCACCTCCCTCCCCCCTGTGTCCATGATGCTGAGATGTGGGCCCTGCCCTACTGCTCTCTCAGTAAATACTGAGCAAAGTATCTATTTAGGATAGATGCCTTTACAGGGTCCTCCTCCTCACATGTTCCCTTTCTCCATTAAGCTTAGCAATACCCCTCTGGACTTTCTCCTTTCACTAATGTATCTATAGAAAGTCTTGTCACCTTCTTTTACTGTTCGTGCTAGTGTTTCCTCAGTTTGGGACTTTGCCTGCCTTACTGCCTTACCTGCTTCCTTAGGCAGTTTGGTATGCCTCCTATCTTCATCCCGCTGTGTTCTCTTATATTTCCTGAAGGCCAGCCTTTGGCTCTGACCTTTTCTGCTACTGTATTTGAGAACCAAAGTGGTTTCCTTCTTCTTTGCACTTCCTTTCTGTCTAACACAATGGGATGTTGCTTCAAGTATTGTATCCTTAATGCTTGCCCACTTTGCCTGTACCTCCTCACCTGTGTTTCTTTTTGCCAGGGCTAGCTTAACTCTGTTGGCCATCTTATCAAAGTCAGCTCCTCTGAAGTCCCATATTTTTGCCTTGGAATGGGATGATTTAGATGTAGTAGCCAAATTGAACCATACCATGTGATGGTCACTGGCCCCAGGTGACCTTCTACCTGGAGATCTGTGATCCCTTCTTTGTTAGTCAGTACTAGATCTAGGATAGCCCTGTCTCTTGTGGGTTGCTGTACCAGTTGTTTGAGGCCCTCCCCTGCAGGAATCCACTATGAGTCTAGTTCTGGCAGATGTTCCTGCTGGTATTGACCAATCTGTATCTGGCATGTTGAAGTCTCCCATTATCAGAACCTCCCCTTTAGCTGTCATGTTTTGTATATCTTCTAACAGTAATGTGTCTATGTCCTCCCCCTGGTCTGGGGGCCTGTAGACAACCCCAGTTCTTATGGCTGTCCCATTTCCCGTTTCCAGGGTGACCCACAGTTCTTCTGGCTCCTTATGTGTATTCTGAATTTCTGTAGCTTTGATATTTTCATTAACATACAGGGCCACTCCTCCCCCCCTTTTTGCACCTCGGTCTCTTCTGAACAATACATAGCCAGGTACTGAAGTCTCCCAAGTGTGGTTACTGGTAAACCACGTCTCACTAATTGCTACTATGTCCAGTTTAGCCTCTGACATTATTGCCTGCAGGTCTGGGATCTTATTTCCCAGGCAGCAGAGGTAAGGCTGAAGGGCATTGCTCTGAACTGGTAATGACCTGAGGGCAGTTCGAATCTGAGGTACTTTTGATGGGATCTTCTGATTAGGACATGGAAATAGGCATCCTTGAGGTCCAGGGAGGCTAGCCAGTCCCCTGGCCTTAGGGAAGGTAAAATCATTGCCAGAGTTACCATTTTGAACTTTGGTTTCAAAAGATGCTTGTTCAGATATCTGAGATCTAAAATGGGCCGCCATTCTCCTGTCTTTTTTGGGGTAAGGAAGTATCTGGAATACAGACCCCTGCCCTGATGCAGGGGAGGAACCCTTTCTACTGCTCTGAGAGCTAACAGGGATGAGACCTCTGTTTCCAGAGCGAGGGTCTCTGAAGCACTTGCAGGTAGAAAGAGTCTGCTTCTCAACTTGGGAAACTTTTGAAGCTGAGAACCAGACCCTGGCTTACTACTTCCAGAACCCACTTGTCTGAGGAGGTTAAATAGCTCACCCTGACTGAAGTAAGCCAGCCTGCCCCACTGGTACAGGAGAATCGCCCTGGGCACCCCATCAGGGTGCCTGTTTCACAGGAGGTTTAGGCTGGGGTGGGAGCAGGTCTGCCCACCCCCTCGTCTGCCCCTGCCTCTGAAGAAGCCCCTCTGAGCATAGGCAGAGGAGGCCTGAGTCTGGTAGAAAGGCCTGTGAAAAGGCCTACCCCTACCCCTGGGGCATGCCTTTGAGGAGTGGCTTGCCGCTCCTTAGCCTGGGCACTCTTGTAAGTAGTCCTATATTCATCCATCTTCTTCATGTAATTCTCTGTCTGCTCTCCAAACAGAGAATTTCCCACCACAGGAAAATCCATAGCCTTATTCTGGGTATCCTGTGACAAACTAGTACACCTGAGCCAGGCCAACCTACGAAAAGCTACAGATGTGGCCATGACCCTAGAGGAAACATTAACATCCACAGCAGCATGAAACTGAACCTTAGAGGCTTCAATGCTATCAGCAGCCACCTGTTCTAGTTCACTAGCCAGCTGGCCATGGGCCTCCTATAGCCAATTGCATAACAGTATCCCATCTAGATTTCTGATACCTAGCTACATAGCCATATAATTTGCTTGCCTGAGTCCCAGAGGGCTGCCATATACTGTTTTTGCCATGGCATCAATCTTCCTGGAATCCTTGTCAGGAGGATGTGAAGCCAATGGAATATTAGCTTTATCACAGGCAGCAGCCTGAACTACTCAACATGACTGCATTGCTGAGAAAGGAATTCTGTATCAGGGCCTGACAATGTATACCTTCTGTCCATCTTTTTATCTACAGGAGGCACAGAATTAGGGCTTTTAAAATTTTAATTGTTTGTTTCCTAAAAGACTTATGTAAAGGAATAGACAATTTCCTAGACTCTGGAATATCCATCATTTCTACAAAATCAGGCTCCTCTTGCTCATCCACAGCCTCTTCTAAAGGAAGCTGGAGGGTTTCAGCAACTTTTTTATAAAACATAAAATGAGATGGAGACTCAGACAGCATAGGGGGAGATTCTAAAGGTCTGTCTGGGGAGATGTCCGGTTCAATGGGCACACCCAGACCTTCCCAGCCACATTCATACTGTTCATAATCCTCCTCCCCCTCCTCTGGTTCATAAAATTCCTCAATATCATAATCCTGAACCACTGGGACCAGACGAACCGACCTTTACCAGATAGTGGTGGTTCGGACGGACCCTGAGACAGTGACTGGACAATTTGTATGGCTTTTGCTATCTCTGCAGCAGTTGGAGAAGGAATTTTGGACTCCAGACCTGCTGATTTTCTTGTTTTCTTTACTGGAATTGGTTCCTCAGAACCAGCTTTTCTTTTGCCCGAGGAAGTCTGGCCCTGGTCAGAGGGCACTCCCTCTGGTTCGGTTGGCACCGAACCGGGCTGGACATCTGGGTCAGCGGACTTTTTGGCCTCTCGTTCCCTGAGCCTGTCCAATCTTTTTTCCAGGGTGGCTGCAGGGAAATTCTTACATACCTGGCAGTCTGACTGGAGGTGGTCAAACCCCAGACAATAAACACATGTGGTGTGTGGGTCAGCCTTGGCAAAGACTTCCCCACAAACATCACAGTGTTGAAACCCAGTGGGCCCGGTTTTTCTTTGGGTTTCAGACATAATGCCAGCTTCAACCAAAATCCGTCTTTTAACGGCAGTGCTAGGAAGACACCCTTATCGGTTCCTAACCGTGTCACGGGTATTGGAAAAACGTAATAAATCCGCTTTTTTAGAACCGATAAGAACCGGAACCGCACTCTAAAATAGTAACTTTAGTTTTAAATGAGTTTTAAACCCACTGATCAGTTCAAACCGAACCGATAACTTACAAGTTCCACACAGACAAAACCTTCATTTACTTACGGTTACCACAGATAGAGCTTGAACCGAATGGTTTTGTGGTTAAAATAAAACTATTCTCGGTTAAATCCAACCGAGAAAACACTTTTTAAACCGAGAAATGAACCGAGCAGAAGGAGAAATCTCCGGAGCGACTGTTCACTGAGGCGGAGTAAAGAATCTGACAGTTCAAGTTTGAAATGACACAGATAGAGCTGCTCTCGTGCCAAAATTCTATTTTGGAATGGTTTTAACCATTTCACTCCGGGGCAGTTCTAGAGCTGGATCAAACTGCTAATGTCTATAATATAGCAAGACTTCATGTTGCTTGAAACACACTTTACACAACTGAGCAATTTCCACATTCTCTATCTAAAACTGAAGCGACGAGGACTAGCCTAAGTCAACATATTTGCACCAAGCAAGGCAGACTGTGGTGGTGTCAGAAATTATAAAAAAAAATTTACTTTTTTAAAATAAAGAAAAAATGGAAGATAATACTAAAAACTCTAAAATTTCTCACCTTACAAAGTTTGGCACAGAGCCAAGCAAAAATGTGACCAGCCTGGTGAGATGTACAAAACGAATTGAAGATTCTGGAGGCAGGAAGGGAGGAGACAGATCAGATTTCGAATTTGGAATTCTTTTGTGCATCAGCCTATGAGGAGGGCTCAGATAACCCATGCGTTTTGACTCAGGGTGCTGTAAAAAGGTGCGATAGATAATTGATGCAGATAAATAAGGCCATACTTGGCACAACGATGAAGAAAATAGTTCATTGCTCTTAGTGAAGTAACTGGCATTCAGGCAACTGCTCCTAAAAGAAAAGCAGAGTCACCCAAATATACATTATGCCCTTTGTGCCACACCCGAAGGGTTGTGGCCGTGTATTGAAAAAAAATTTGGAAATATAGGGCCAGATATTCAAAACTTTGTGCCTGGCACAAACCCATAGCACTGGAATAGCACCGGATTTGTGCCGGACTGCAATATTCAAAGGCACGAATAGCACCAGTGGTGAGTGATATCAACCATGATAACAATTAATGTATGCAGGGGAGGGAGTGTGAGGAGGGGCCATGAATGCCGATGCAGTGGCATATTTAAAAGTTTAGTGCCGCGATACAGGTTTTTGCATCGCATGTAGCATGGCACTAAACACCCCCTGCAAAAAGCATGCGGTAGTGAGGCGGTGGGAGAGTTCCAGTACATGAAATGTAACTTCGCTACACTTTGAATTACTGCCATATCACTCCCTGGTAGTCAATTGGTCCCCCACCACCCAGCATGATTCACCACCCCAAATCAGGTAATTCCCTGATAGTCTAGTGTCCCCCCCAGCACGATCCCCGATTCCCATTCTGTGTTATATATCCTAATCCCTGGTAGTCTAGTGGTTCCCCCCCCCCAAGCACAATCTCCAACCTGAAATCAAGTAATTCCCTGGTAGTCTAGTGGTTCCCCCAAGCACAATCCCCGAATCCCATTCTGTGTTATATATCCGGTAATCCCTGGTAGTCTAGTGGTCCCCCCCACCCCCACAGCACGATCCCTGACCCCAAATCAAGTAATTCCCTGGTAGTCTAGTGGCCCCCCACCTGGCAGTGACAACCCTGCTCCCTCCCCAAATCATTCCCGAACAGAGCCGGCAGCAGCTCAGCCCTCCTCTCATCACCCGACCGGCTGCCAAGCTGGTATGAATGGGTGGTACTGTAATGAATGAGCACATCCTTGCCCAGGGGATGCACTCATTCATTCACAATGCCTAACATTCATACCTCAGTAATAACTTGACTGACGTGGTGTGTTGCAGGTGCTGAGGCAGTCGCTCAACTCCGTTCTGGAGATGATTTGGGGAATGAGGTCATCACTGCAGGGTGGGGAGGGCCACTGAGACAACCAGGGAATACTGATTTGGGGTTGGGGATCATGCTGGGAGGGGGTGGTGGACTACTAGACTAACCAGGGATTTCCAGATATATGAAACAGAATGGGAGTCGGGACCATGCTGTGGGGACTAGACTACCAGGAACTGTAACACACACACACACAGAAACAGAGACCTTAAAGCAGAAAAGGAGTGCCTGGCCCTCCCAGTCTGCCCAGTTCCCTACATAATGTATATGCTGCAGATCCTAGTTAGCCTACAGCCTACGTCCTCACCCCCCACTAGGATTGCCTTATACCTGTCCCATGCATTCTTGACTCACCCCACTGTTATTGCACCCACAACTGCTGTGGGGTGCCTATGTTGGTGTTGGGGGCCCTAGGGGGCTGTCTTCCAGGTCATATATGGACACAGGCGGTATATATATATATATATATATATATATATATATATATATATATATTGATTGTAGTGATGCATGGGCAGGTTGTATGCACTGGTTGTGCCTGCTTACACCCATATCCTGCATCATCCAGCCTATACTTCTATTCTGACCAAAAGGTGGAGTTGTGTGCTTCATGTAGCAGCACAGGGCAAACTACACGGACATGTATGCTAAGCAGCACATAATGAGATGCAAATGTGACTGTTTGTCCATGGATTACCTAACTAGGCTCATTTGCATATGAGCTTTGAATATAGCAAACTTTGGCCCCGTGCTAACCTGTTTGGACCGGGCTAATGTGTTAGCACTGTGCAGTCCGGTTAGCCCCAGGTAAACCTCACATCAGCACAGCACAGTTCTGCAGTGTGACCTACTTTGTTTTTTGCAGTTGGTGTGAAACACCTCTTTGCAATCACACACATTGTCCTCCACCTGCAGCTCTGACTTGCTCCACCTGTGTCCATTGGGTTGCCATTGCATTTTGCACTTCCCTGTTGCTATATTCAGAGCTGTCTTATTTCCCGGGCTATTTCAGCACTGCACTCCCAGCCCAGTTTGCTCAGCTTCCTTAGCATGCTATATTCAGCAAGTTTAGCACTGGGGCTATTCCTTTTGAATATGGCAGGCTATTTGTTCTGGGCTAATGTAGCATGCCGGGCAGTGCTAATTTAGCCCCGGGGCAAAGTTTTGAATATCTGGCCCATAGCGTGGGGGGCAGGAATAAAAGATTCTGCTCACATTATATAGATCATTGAGGGAGAATTCAATATCTTTTCAAGGGGTATGGTAACCGTTAGATGTGCAAGGACAAATCAGGCAAAGATGACTGGCCAAAGCATAAAGATTCAGATTTGGGAGATTTAACCCACCTTTAGCTACAGGAAGATGAAGTAGAGAAAACTGAATTCTAGGTGTCCAGCCCTTCCACAGAAAATGAAATAAGAACCTATTCCAATCTCTGAAGTAAGTACTAGGGAATAACGGAAACGTCTGAAGGAAAAATAAGATACGCTGCAATATATTTTGACCAACGGCAGCGACCCGATATGAAAAAGGAAAGACCTAGAGGAGACCAACGGTTCAGATCTGCTACTACAGCTGCAGTCAGGAGTTCATGACTGAGAACTTCTAAATGATTTGGGTTTCTAGTCAAATACACCCCTAAATATTTCAAAGAATTTCTATTCCAACAAATACGCCATATATCCTTAACTATTTGTGGGGGCTCATCATAGTTAACAGCTAATATCTCAGTTTCATGCATGTTTAATTGGAAGCCTGCTACCTGCTCTAAGGAGGATAAAGTCTCCCTTGCTGTCAAAGGAGATGCAGTAGGTTGAGTAACTGTAACTAAAATATAATCTGCAAATAAAACAACCTTATTATTGCTGTGAAGGAGTAGCGCTATCCTGAGCATATAAAGTGAAGTAAAAAGTCTGAAAGATCCTTTGAATGTAAGCATCAAGATGAGTAGTAGAAACTGTTAGGGGATCCTGGAGTTTAGTGATGATCACTTGAGTTTTGCATGCCCTGAGTAAGTGGGCTAAAATGCGAGCTCTGCGAGCTCCACCCTTGTAATAACTATGTCTAAGATAACAAGCATTTGTCAATGCTGAACGTTGTCTCGCTGGCATTGGCATTGGTAGTGCCAGAGTTAGAGACGCATAATAGGAATGGCAGTGAAATATTAAAATGATGCCAACCCCACCCCCACCCTGTAGAGACCGACAGGCATTGGGGTGTGCCTTTGGGCCACCAGCTATAACGCTCATGCCATTTCGCCTCACCCTACCCTGTAGGCACTGACAAGTGTTGTGGTGTGCTTTGGGGGCTTGGGCATTATACTTACCCCATTCCATAAGGAAACATGCTGAGGTGGGTGCAGTATAGGAGAATGAGGTGAACTTTGTGGCTGAACAGCACAAGGCACACCATGATGCCTGTCACTGGCTGCAGGGTGGGGGTGGAATGGCATGAGCATTACAGCCGATGATCGCAAGTCGCACCCCTGATGCCTGTCAGTCTCTACAGGGTGGGGTGCTACAGTTGGAAACTCTAACACTGTAGGCATGTGTTGGTATTTTCACTCCAAATTTTCAACATGGGCTTTTTGTGAGCCCACCTCATGAAAAGCAGCACTATCAGTTTCTTAGCTGAAAGGTGGTTTTGCACAGCGTCTATGCCATTTGAAAACACATTTTGGGCAGGATGTGGAAAATGACAACTGTATTGTTCGTGAGAAGATGTAAAAAAATGGCAACATTGAAAATCTGGAGTGAAAATATGAAAAAGTGGTGAAGGTATGAGCATGCATAGAAACTGTGCAATGCATGTCAGTAACCCAATTATTTTTGGAATTTTTTTAACCACATCTTTAACATAGGCATTTTGGGACCTCCCCTCATGAACAGTGGCAATGTGATTCTGTTAAAGTGTCCGAAATGCTGATTTCACACAGTGACCACGCCATTGTGTGCCACAGGCGTGAAAACACATTTAGAGCAGGATCTGAAAAATGACAGCTGTACTATTCATAAGGAGGTGTAAAAAAATGCCAGTGTTGAAAATCTGGCATGAAAATAGTGCAAATTTGCAAAGTTACAAGGGTGCTTGGAAACTGCGCAACGCACGCTTGTAACACAGTCATTTTATGGAATTTTGTCACCAAATTTTCAACATAGGAATTTAGGACTTCTGCTCATGAGCAGTGTCACTGTCATTTCCTGAAACTGTCCCGAAAACTGATTTTGCGCAGCAACCGTGCTATTCTGCGTTGGACATGCGAAAACACATTTTGGCCAGGATATGTAAAATGACAGCTCTACTGTTCATAAGGAGGCATGGAAAAATGGCAATTTTGAAAATCTGGAGTTAAATATTATAGATTCACGAAGTTACTAGCGTGCGTGGAAACTGCGCAACACACGCTTGTAAAACAGTCATTTTTGGGATTTTTCCACCAAATTTGCAACATAGGCTTTTTGAGAGCCCACCTCATGAACACTGGCATTGTTGTTTTGTTAATCGGTCCCGAAAGGTGATTCGCGCAGTGACCGCGAAATCACCTTTCGTGGCCCATTAACGCCATGACAGTGCCAGAATTCATGAGGAGGGGTCCCAAAAACCCCATGTTGAAAATTTGGTGCCAAAATTCCAAAAAATGCCCGAGATATGCATCAAAGTTGAAAAACCTATTTATTCTATTATACAGCTTACTGGCATTTCCTCAGTTCACGGTCAGCTTTGAAGAGTGCAGATGTGTTCCCAGTCCACCGAAGATCATCCGCCAGACTCTGGAGGTAAGTATGGGGTGAGGGAGGCAGAGTGCGCAGTGGGTGGGTGCAGGTTGTGGAAGGGGGCAGGAGACCGAGGACCGTTTCTTTTGACAGGGTAAAAAAGCATCATGGGACCATTTTTTTTAAAACAGGGGCATGTGGCGCTGGGGTGGGCTCCCAGCATGCCAACGGACTCTTTTGGGGTGGCAGCTGTAGCCGATGGGGATTGGGCACCCCGTCCAGCACACAACAAAGGGGGTTATATTATGCCGACAGGGACTGGACAACCCGTCGGCACACAACAAGAGTGGGGAGAGGGTGACATTATGCCAGCGAGGTTGGGCACCCCGTTGACACACAACAAAGTGGGAGGGTGTTACATAACAGCAGGGGTGGGCTCCCCAGTCGGCAACATCACTCAGGCACTGAAGCCGATGGGGATTGGGGCCCCATCGGCAAAGAAAAACTGTTGGGGGGTGAGTATGATGCTGAGAGAGACTGGGCAACCCCATGGCATACGTTGTAAATGGGAGGGGGGTTATTATGCCGACAGGGAGTGGGATTCCCCGTCGGCATTCTGACAGAAGGCGGCGGCAGTGTTGCATGCACATAGGGAGGCGTGTTGAGGGCCATGCTGCATGAGAGCTCTGCTCTCATTGCAGCGGACCTTTTGCTAGATCTAGTGGCCACATTCCACATTGCTGATGTGGTGCCTGCATGCTGCCTGATTGGGGAACAAGGGATGCACCTACTGATGCGTGCCCTGCATTCGCTCACCTCCAAATCTGCAACTACCACAATATGTTGGCTGCGCATGCGCAAGCCAACATAAAAAGGAAATGCTCTACTTTTTGATCTAGAAACTGCTGAACCTGAGCTTTGATATTTAGTAATTATCTCTGCACAGAGGTGTCACCTTGCATATGGAATAACTGGAGTGTAAGTAAAGTAGTTTGTAGATCACAAAGTTTCTGTACTCTATTTTTATTTTGGGCCATAGCATATGCAATGATGGTTCAGTGCTGAATTGCTTTCAGGGTGTCCCACAAGATTGTAGGAGTTATGGTCCTATTATCATTATCCCAGAGAACTTGTGGAATTTAGCTTTGAATCAGATAAAATATTTTGATCTCTCAGTAAACTAGGATGTAAATGCCAGGTCTGTTTTTTTGGTTTACCCAAGGAAAAGAGAGCTACAACAGGAGTGTGATCAGATAAATGAAATGGACCATGATGAATGTCATGGAGACTTTCTATATGCTTAAATGTGGAGAAAATATAGTCGAGCCTAGCAGAGCACCCATGGTGGATGGAATAATGTGTAAATAGAGAATAATGCATATGTAGGGAGTTGATATGGAGTTTTTTCACACACCCAAGTTGTGTGATAATATGTAAACCTCGAGAGCGAAGTTCGAAAGGTTTAGTCTTATCTCACAACGGTGTGTGAGCATTCATTCCTACATATGTTTCATTTTATAATAACTGGCACCAAAACAAATTCAATATAAGTATTACCACTACGAGGAGGCCGCGAGGCAGCTCATACTCCTTACTAATTGCAGCCTTGCACTCTGTTCAAGACTGACATCACATAGCGTGCTAAGCGTGGGCGTGCCTGTAAGGAAGTAGGGCGTTTAACGTAGTCTCCGTGTTGGACTGCTATGAGTTTGAAACTGTTTACTTTGGAATCACAGTGCTGCAGGCTTCTTGGCCCGAGACTGTAAAGGTCATATCAACCCGCGGGTTAATACGACTTTTTTCGTATCAACCTGTGGGTTGATACGACTTTTTACAGTTCTTGAAAACGGGTTGATAACAGGGATCACCAGTTATTATATTCCCATTTAAGAGAATATAAATGTCACCATGTATCTAGAATGCCAAATTGATGTAAAGCTTTACACATCAATTTTTGCACTGTAGAGAAATAGTGAGGTTTCAAACAAGAAGTATCTTCTTCAGGGTATAGTGTTAGACTAGGATCTCCCCCCTACAACTGCCCCTGTAAAGGGTCAAAAATGTTGAAAAAAAAATTTGCAATGCTCCTCTGGTTGTTCCAGAGGGAAATACGTGTTTGTTAAAGTTAATGGGCTGCTATACATGTTTCCAACCACTATTACATAAGGACCAACCATATCCACCTCTATATGATATATTTTAAAAGAAAGACCACCTCTCTGATGGCCTGAACTATGAGATGAGAAAAAAATTGGGCACAACCTAGTTTCAGGAACTTTTTATGCTCCTTTGGGGTCAGGTGAGTCTCTTGCAGGAAAATAATATCAGCTTTTTCCCTGCGTAGGTATTGCAAGAGACAAAAATATTTTATTGGTTCATGAGCCCCATTAACATTGTAAGATACTACTTTAGTAAAGGAGGTCATAATACTGAGCATAGAGGGAAATCAAAATATAGTCTCCTACAAGAACAGGCAGTAGTGCATGGAATATTCCAAAGATAACAGCTATACCATTCATCCAAATCTGGCCTGTAAACAATTAAGCAAAGACTAGTGTGTTTACTGATGTACCCAAATCAAAGAAAAGAATAATAAACCAACTCACTGTAAAACTGCTCACCAACAGAGTGAGACTGTAACCTGAACTCAAACAAAGAGAACCACCATTGAAAAAAGATAGGTGTACTTCCAAGGCAGGGAGCAACAGCTGAACTCTTGCTCCAAGGCAATGCCAAAAGATAGTTCAGTGTCCTGCACAGCCAGTATAGTGTTATGCTTGCGCAGCTGTGTTAGTTTTGTTTTGTTTGGCTGTTCGCACTCTCTGTTCCAGAGGAACTACCACCCTGTAGGGGTACCAAAGGCAAGGAACCCTCAGAGAGGGTTCCTCCTCTAGAAGTGCCATGGGAAGATTCCCGTGGCCAAAAGTACCTTAGGAAGATCCTAAGGAGAGAAGTGCTGCTGCTGGAGGAGGAGGAGGAGAGGATGGAGGGGCAAAGAAAAAGTGCTTCACAATGAGGCTGAAAGGAACTGCTTATATAGCTCAGGAAGTAGGAGTGGTTGGCTGCTTGTTCATTGAACTCTGGACAAAGCCTTTCCAAACTGTGATGTTTTGGCCCCTATCACCCGCCTCTATACCAAGAGGCACTCGGCTGCCTGGATAACCACCCCCCTGATCCAACAGCTGAAGCAACGTGATAATCTATGGCACATTGCTGTCAATACTGGCAAACTAGCTGACAGACAGGCCTATAATGCAGCACGGAACCAGTGCACATGGGCCATAAGAAAAGCCAAAGCCAGCTACTACCAATCCATCTTGACATCCACTTGGGGCAATGCCGCACCTTCTGGAATAACATGAAGGAGTTAAATGGGATGACTTACTCCTCCTCCGTCTCAGATGCTCATAAATGGCGCTGTTATCACGGACCCTCCCATTGCTAACTGCCTCAACGAAACTTTCACTGACCTAAGCCTGCCTCCGCCCACTTCTTTGACCCCATACCGGTATGCAACAACCCAGCTATTGCTCGCCCCCATTTCTCTTTTAGGACTATCTCCACAGGATGCGAAGCCAATCCTCCTAAACGCTCTTTCTTCCCGCAACCCTGGTGAGGACCCCCTCGACTCCTGGATACTCCGCCTAACACTGGATGTCATGTTAGTCCCCCTCACTGACCTCCTCAATCGATCCCTGTGTCTCGGACAATTCCCGAAGGCATGGAAGCAGGCCGAAATCATCCCTATACATAAGAATGGAGACCGTACTGTACCTAATAACTACAGACCCATCTCCATCCTCCCCTCTCCAAAGCGCTTGAAAAAATAGTATCCACACAACTCGTAACTTATCTATCCAGCCACGACATACTGTGCCCTGAACAACATGGATTCCATCCAGGTCACAGCACCACCACAGCCCTTCTGGAATTCTCCCACCATATACACTCTGCACTAGATGGCAGGGAATTGGCTGGGGAAGTTTTCATAGACCTGTCCAAGGCCTTTGACACCGTGAACCACCCACTGTTGCTTGCCACCTCTGTAAAGTGGGGCTGTCTGCTAGCCGTTAGCCTGGTTCTCCAGCTACCTTAATGGCAGATCTCAACGCATCAAGCTAGCTGGTTGCCTATCCTCGGCCCTGCCTGTCCTCTCGGGAGTCCCTCAAGGCTCAATTCTGGGCCCCACATTATTCAGTCTCTTCCTGAACACCCTTCCCAGCTCGTGTACAGGAAAGCTGCTATTATACGCAGATGATGCAGTCCTGCTCTCCTCACACCCCGATCCAGTCACTCTCCAGAACAGCCTACAAATCTCCTTCAGCTAGCTGAAAATGGTTTCCACCACCGCCTGGTCCTGAATCTCAAGAAGACAAAGTCAATGATCTTCACACACCACCAAAGTAGCTCCAAAAATGCCCTCCTCCATACTTCCCAACACCCTCCATCCCCTTGAACAGGTGTCAACTTTCAAATATCTGGGGATCACCGACTCATCCTTCTCCTTTCATACCCATATCAGTGCCCTATCCTCTGCCATGAACACCCGGATTGGGCTCCTCTATCATACAAAGACTGCCTCCTGACTTCGCCCCTGCGGTTGGCCATTACTTCCTCCATCCTGTCACTAGTCGACTATGGCCTCCCCATACACGCAGCTGCTAGCCCACTACCCTCACTAAAGTCCAGACCTCCATCAACAAAGCCTGTCAGCTCCTGGCGGTGCCCCAAGCAGAACCACACATGCAAGCTCTCGCCTCCACGAATATACTCAGTCTGGAAGAACGCCTGCAATATCACACTGGCATACTAGCAAAAAAGACTCTTCTAGGTCTGTGTCCCCCTGGTGTCGCGGCTCAGCTCCAGCCTGCTTCCCACTCTACCATCACCTGTGCCGCTTGCAAGACTGCCTTCCTGGTGCCTAGAGCCAGGACCTCCCTTGCCCAAAGGTCCTTTTACTACAGGGCACCAACCTGGTACAACTCCCTCCCCAAGCACATCGCTAACACCCCTAAAATTGGTCAATTCAAAACTGCCCTACGCAACCACCTACTTGGCACTCGGAAGTGTATGTGCCTACGGTAAGGCCATCATCTTCTCTCCAGCCTCGATAGCCTGCCCCACTCCGTTTCTTCTCTGGAGCTCGCCTGCATGACCTACCAGGCTTTAACAGTGTTCTCCATTCTGTACTATGGTAATCTACCTATTCTTTATGCTATGTATAATTTACTCTGTAAAACACCTATGTCTTTGCTATGTATAATGTATGTACACAACTGTATTGTCTCACCCTGTCTCGCCTCACTACTTGTTGTCTCCCCCTCCCTGTGACGAGGTGCCTTTGTAAATGAGTCTATGACTCAAAGGTTGTAAATCCGATTTATGAACTAAATAAAATAAATAAAATAAAATTCAATGTCCTGCACAGCCAGTATAGTGTTATGCTTGTGCAACTGTGTTAGTTTGGTTTTGTTTGGCTGTTTGCACTCTCTGTTCCAGAGGAACTACCACCCTGCAGGGATACCAAAGGCAAGGAACCCTCGGAGAGGGTTCCACCCCTAGAGGTGCCATGGGAAGATTCCTGTGGCCAAAGGTACCTTAGGAAGGTCCCCCAAAAATGAAGTATGAAGCATATAAGCAAGCAGTAACTGTAACGTAGTGGTAGATGAGCATAGACAGGTAGATAATGTAATGAGATGCTCAAGTCGATAACGTAATGAAATGCCCAAGATATGGATAGCGTGGTACTGATGGGTTGCGTTGAGAATGAGGGGATCCTCTAAGGAGAGAGGGAACAGCAGGGCATCCTCCACCTCCATCCAACAGCAGAACTACCTAAGAAACTAGGGAACACCACTATGCTAACTAAAAATTATAACCTGAGGCAACAAAGGAGAGAAAAAAAACCCTATGAGGAGAAAATCACTGGGGATTCAAGGCCTAGGTTGCCTTCCCTCCAGGCTTGGGATAGTTTATTTAGTGATGGCTCTGCAACTGCAATTTGGAAAACCCAATTAAAGGGAGGTGGAAATATTCCAATTTGGAGGAAGGCTCTCACTCAAACCCTGTAGCGGGAATGCCATGGAAGGTTGCGAGAAAACTCTGCAACAATACATGCAACCAAAGCGGAGGAGGAGAGCAACGACTGCTGAGGCACTCACCTGGCCTACTCACCCTAAACTCAAACCAGATGAACCAGAGGTAGTCGTAGGGAGAATGTGGTGAAGGTGCCTTGCTAGGGAAACCACTAAAGTCAATGGATAACCGTTATAGTGGAACACTAGAGCCAAAGGAGATTGGAGTAACCACCCTTCACTGCTAGTCTTAAATTCTATACCAGGAGCTGCTGTCGCATAGCAGGCAGCTAAAGGCAAGCCCGGGGTGAGGATATTCCCAGCTATGGGCCAGGTGAGAAGGATCCCCAACCCCCAAGTTGGACATGCTCAAGATGCAGACTAAATGCAGAGCGAGATAGTCGGCTGCAGGAACCCTGAGCCTGAATAGAATGGATGGCAAGCCCCTGAAACTGAATGAGAGCTGAAAATCTGGCGAGCAGCTGATTGAGCACTGGTGTGCTGAGATCATAATGAGCATTGAGTGGTGAGACCTTGCAAGGTTGAATGCAGAATTGAGCGCAGCAGAATCCCAGAGGCTGAAGCAGAGGGGATGGCAGTAGGCATGAAGCAATGATTTGCATAAGCAATGAGCAACAATTGCATAAGCAAGCGTGAACCTGAATGTAGGTCAGTAAACAGAGTAGTAATAAGTGGACATGCACGAAGGTCTGCATAACACAGTAGCAATGAAACGGCACTGAATTGTGGGGCAAGCCAGCCAGGCATTTAAAAGCCAAATCAATGTGACAAATACTCTGAGGATTTTCGTCGGTGAAGGCAGGATTCAGAAGAGAAATAATTAGCCAAATGGGGCCATGACTCCCAAAGCACTTCCCAGTCCCCACTGTAAGATAAACAAGAAAGTGATGAAAGGGCCGAGAACCACATGCAGATATTAAAGCTAGTTTAACAACCACAGCAGTAGCTTGTAGCTGATCTCTGAGTATAACAAGGTGAATAAACATAGAAGCAATATCTGAATGGAGTACACTGAGTTGTAAAACTGCAATAATCATAAATAAAGAGACACAATGCTTCTGAAAGCAGGTGTAACCAGGCAGTGCAATGAAGCTGTTGCAATGAGATAAGTAGAACGAGAGCATAATTGTGCTGCATAGCTAGGTTCAGAGTAAATCTGAGTCAGGTGAAAACAATCGAGTGTGCAACATGGAGCAGCTATGGTTGAGCTAAAACACACAGATAATGATTGAAGATGCATTGCAGTAGTGTGAGAGCTGTGAGTAATAGCAAATAGTAGGAGCTTTGGAGCAATATGCTAGGAGCTTAGAAACAAAAGTCCCCCAAAAAGACAAAACCAAAGACACAAACACAGAAAACAGGTAACAAAGACAGAAGAAGCACACACAGCTGAAGGTAAAAATACAAACCAGAAGCAAGAAATAAACACAGAAATCCAGCAGACAAGCAGGAGCAGCAAGGTGTGTGTGTGGGGGGTAGGCCTCAACCAGCTCAGAGGACAGACCAACAGAGCCTTCGGCTACAAAGAAAAAGTGCCTCACAATGAGGCTGAAAGGAACTGCTTATATAGCTCAGGAAGTAGGAGTGGCTAGCTGCTTGTTCATTAAACTCCAGGCAAAACGTTTCCAAATAGGCATTGCAAGGGGGTTATTTGGGACAAGTCCAAGCCCTCAGGACTCAGTAGGAACCTAGTCCTGAACACCTTTAACCACCTTTCCCATAAATTGGGCATTTGCAGGCTCCAATTCCCCAAATCCCCCAAAATATGAATACTGAGCAACAACAATGAAGTTAATAACTATACAACTTTAAGCCAGGCGAAAATCTTACAATCAAAAAAATGCTCCTTCTTTATGAAGGAGGTAATGGAAGGGTCTTTGAAATAAAATTATTTTTCCTTCGATTACGATGCATTAAGGGAAGCAGTAAATATCAAAATACCAGGGGCTATCCAAGTTTTCAGAAAATTGGGTAATGCCAAGTAAAATATTGCTCTTCCCACCATCCCTCACTAGGCAGCTAAAGAAAATAGCCATATAAGTAGTGCATGGAATGATGGTAAAAAGTTTTATTTATTTTATTTAATAGTTGGTAACTGGGAAAGGCACACTGAGCCAAGTCTCGTTTCCAGGTGCAACCCAGTGAGGAGTGGGTTGCAAATGCAGACAGAGGGCAGAGACATCAATCCAAGCATTAATACAAAAGGGAAATTATACGTAACAAGGCAGCAACATTCAATAAACTACAATAGAAATCATAGTGCTTAAAAGAACAGGTTATCACAAGGTTACAGTAGTGGAACAATAGAGGAGGAAACCGTGTCTAGGAGCTGTCAAGTGTCAGTAAGGTGAGTCTTAGCCTCAAGGGGGGTTAGGGAGGTTGAGCAGGGGGGACTAGAGAGTTAGAGGGGTAAGAGCAAGGTGGTATTGGAGTAAGCCATAGCAGGTCCTGGAAAGCAGATAAAGAAGTGGATGAGCAAATGTGAGAGGAGAGATTATTCCAGTGAAAGGGGAAGTGGTATGAGAAAGCTGATAGATAGTGAGACCCCATCTGGAGTACTGTGTGCAGTTCTGGAGACCCCATCTAAGATATCATACCCCCTTGCATCCCTGCCCTATGAGGTCCACCCCATTCTCACCTCCCTCTACCCTTTCCCTCTCCCCACCCCCACCACTACTTTGCAAGTTGGACAAGGCTATCTCTAGCAGCTTCTACCGCTTTCTCTTCTTCCTTTCTGCCTCCCGCCCTCCACCTCTCAACTGGACAAGGCTATTCATTGGCTGCTCCCACCTTACCTCCAGATTCATTCTTTTTACCCCTCTGGCTGCTAACATGCTGCCTGGTTCCCTCAGCCAGGTTGCCCCAGTACTTCTCAATGCTTTGGGTCTTCTCCCTCTCTCCTAGTGTGTTGATTGAGATATTGCTCTGGCTAGCCTGTATTCTTATGCACAGGAACTGTAATCCTATAATACTATTCTGCTGTAAGAGCACTTGTTTACTTGCTGAATATTTTATGTTCACCAGTATGTACTGTTACGTCCTGCTGTGTGTCACAAACCCACTCAGCAGGTCAGGCCTTCTACTCCCAAAGTGCCAACCTTTGAGTGCAGTCTTGTGAACAGTTTAACAGAACAAGGTCATTCTCTTGTCTGTTTTGTGAGTTCAGACCAACCTTTGGTCACAAGTCTTGGAGGGATTCAAACTGTGAACCTCTTGCTAGCGTACCCAATGTACAGGATCAGATATTTCTGTCTTCGTGGGGCCAGATATCTTTGCCTACGGGCACCTAACCAGGTATACAGAGATGAACCCTTAAAAACTTTAATAAAGACCTCAGATTTAAGACGCTTCTCTTTCCAGTTTGGTACCACCATTCAAGCTTATGTCTATTGTCTGCTTTAACCATATATACTTTTCTTACAACTAAAAGAAATTAAAAGACAGACCAAGTATGCTCTAAAAAGAGTTTTACTACAATAGATAAAAATATGTAAAACACAACGATACAGAACTGTTATATCACAAGACACAAATATTTTAAAAGAACGAGGTTTAAAGAGTGCAATTCCTACTAACAGTACTTAGATTTGTCTTTCTTTCTAAATACTTGTTTAAAGTGCTCACCGATCTTTCCTTGTCAGAGTCTAGGTAAAAGTCTCTAAGTAAAACAGAATTATTCCTTAAAGTAAACTGTATTTGCCAACCCCTTTTGCGTGAGGTCATCTAGCTCCTCCTCTGTCAGATTATATATAAAAATATATTTAATAAAAAAGGATGTCTTTTCAAAGTATTAATTTTGCAACCACAGCATAACTCACATGTGTCAAATGACATCTCTTTGATCCCTGCTGCATCCCCCTCACACAGGCTTCACAGGAGCATTTACAACCTTGCACCAGTTTGCTAAACCTGGTTTCCCCTTTGGAACATCATAAAAGGGATGCTGATCTCCCCTTCAGCAGCCAAATCTATAATTAACTTTAGATAAAACAGAATATCCTTGATCAAGGTCTGTTCTACTCTGTCATTAGCTTCAGGCTGCAATGTAACACATTGAATCTAAAAGTTGGTGTGTGTGTGTGATCTCACATGCTGTTTTCAGCAGTTCCTCATGGCTTTCATCTCTCAGCTGAAACCTTGGGGGGGTGAGTGAGGTCACTCCTAGAGCATCAGATTTTCAGCAGAGACAGTCAGTAATACATTTTATATAAAAAAATGATACAGCACTCAGAACTGTCTGTCCACGTCACAATTCCTCCCCACCTAGACTGAATTTGGGGGTTCTATCCCCTACATGGGATGAGCTTCCCAAATCAGTTCACTCCTCATAGACTCTAGACAGCCCATCTGAGTTCTGGTTCTTCGCTCCAGCCCCATGCACGATTGTCAGATCATAACCTTGCAAAGCAAGACTCCATCTTAGCAGTCTACCATTGTTTTTTCCCATCTGCATCAGCCAAACCAGGGGGTTGTGGTCAGTCTGCACCACAAAATGCTGCCCATACAAGTATGGCTCTAATTTCTTTAGGGCCCACGCTATGGCAAGACACTCCTTTTCCACCGTGGATTACGCTTGCTCCCTGGGAAGTAGCTTCCTGCTCAGGTACACTACTGGGTGATATGTCCCTTGGCTGGATGTCTGGCTCAGTACTGCCCCAATACCCACATCTGAGGCATCCATCTGAGCTATAAAGGTTTTGCTATAGTCAGGACTTGCCAAAACAGGAGCACTGCACAGTGCCTCCTTCAGTCTGGTAAAGGCTTCCTCACAGACTGGGCTCCAGGTAATTTTCTTTGTCATCTTTTTCTGTGTCAGGTCAGATAGGGGAGCAGCCAGGGCACTGTAATTGGGTACAAATTTCCTGTAGTACCCTGCTGTCCCTAGAAAGCTCCTGACCTGCTTCTGGGTTTCTGGTCTGGGCCATGCCTGGATCACCTCTATCTTTATTTGGTTAGGACAGAGCTGTCCCCGGCCTACCACATGCCCGAAGTATGCCACTTCTCCCATGGCTACCAGGCACTTCTCGGCTTTGACAGTGAGCCCGGCCCTCTATATCCTGTCCAGCACTCCCCTAAGGTGGGATAAGTGTTCCTCCCAGCTGGTACTAAAGATGGCAATGTCATCCAGGTACACCACGGCATACTCCTCAGCACCATTTAACACCTGGTTCACCAAACTTTGGAAAGTGGCCAGGGAGTTCTTCATTCCAAAAGGCATTACTTTAAACTCAAATAAGTCTATTGGAGTGATGAAGGCCGACCTCTCCCTAGCTCTGTCTGTCAATTCTACCTGCCAATACCCCTTTGTCAGGTCAATGGTCGTAAGGTGAGTCGCCTCCCAGCTTGTCCAGGGTTCATCCGTCTGGGGCATCGGGTGGGCGTCTGACTTTGTGACTGCATTCAGTCCATGACAGTCCACACAGAAATGAGTAGAGCCATCTGGCTTGGGCACAAGGACTACGGGTGAGGCCCAGGGGCTGTGGGATCTCTGGATTACCCTTAAATCCAGCATCCCCTCCACTTCCCTCCTAATGTCATTTTGGACAGCCTCTGACACCCTATATGCTGTCTGCCGTATGGGCGACTGTGTCTCTGTCTCCACACTGTGTGTCGCTAAGGGGCAAAGTCTGCTAAAACCTCCCTTACTTTCTGAATCTGGTTCGGGGCCAGCTGGGGAGACAATTTTACTGCCTCCACAGAGGACTCCCACTTGCTTTCCTCCAGAAAATCCAGAAGGGGGTCTCCTTCAACCGTCACCTCCCCATGACTACACACTGCAAACACCATGTCAGCCCTATTGGCATATGGCTTCTTCATGTTGACATGGTACATCCTTTCTGTCTGTCTTCTGTCAGATAACTCCACAATGTAGTTCACATCATTGACCTTACTAACCACTTTGTATGGTCCTGCCCACTCAGCTTGCAGCTTGTCTTTCTGGACCGGAATAAGGACCACGACTTCCTGACCCACCATGTACAAGCGAGCTCTTGCTCTGCGGTCATACCACATTTTTTGTTTCTGTTGAGCAGTTGCCAGATTGCTCTGGGCTGTCCCCATAAGCTCCTTCAGCCTTTCCCTAAATCTAAGGACATAATCCACAATGGGAGTTGCCTGGGTGGCATGTTTGCCTTCCCAGTCATCCCGGATCAAGTCTAGGGGTCCACGTACCCGGTGTCCATATAAGAGTTCAAAATGGGAAAATCCTGTTGACTCTTGAGGCACCTCCCTGTATGCAAACGACAGGTGGGGAAGGTATTTCTCCCAGTCCTTCCCATGCTGTTCAGCAAACACCCGGAGCATTGACTTTAGGGTACCATTGAATCGTTCCACAAGCCCATTGGCTTGTGGGTGATACAGTGTAGTGCATTTCTGCACCACCCCACACTTCTCCCACAAACATTTCATTAGGTCTGACATGAAGGAACCCCCTCGATCAGTGATTACCTCCTGTTGAAACCCAACACGAGAGAAAATCCCAAGTAAGGCATCTGCTATTTTGTCCGTCCTCAGTGAGGATAGGGCGACTGCCTCTGGGACCCGGGTGGCATAATCCACCACAGTCAGGATGAATCTCTTCCCTGAGGAGCTGGGGGTATTTAAAGGCCCCACAATATCCTTTCCCACCCTCTGGAATGGCTCCTCCACTATGGGCAATGGAATCAGGGCGGCTTGGGTTTTCTTGCCCGCCTTCCCTATTTCTTGGCACCAGTGAAAAAGACCTGCAATACTCTTTCACCTGCTGGGTGAAGTTAGGCCAGTGAAATTCTGGGCCAACTTCGCTGCATTATACGTCGATTCCCAGATGACCAGACATGGGAATATCACGTGCAATTTTGAGCAACTTATCATGATACCCCTGGGGAGTGACAAGCTGCCTGCCTAGCATCCCTCCCTCTGTCTGTACTGCCTGAGTATACATAAGTCCATTTCCCAATAAACCTTATGTTTGCTGTCACTTCACTGTGCACTGTTCAACTCTGCCCAAGTCCTTAGATTCTCTAAACTAGAGTCACTCCTCTGAACAGCTGCAAACCCCTCACACATTCCCAAGGCATGGGACAGGTCCCCTTCAGTCGCTAAACTAGGGTCCCTAGCACTAGCATCAGGGCCCTCAGGATCACTCGCAATCCCAACCCTCTGACCATGGGTCACCCCTCCCCCTTTGGAGTAACCTTCCGTAGCTGTGTGGTCACTTGCTACCGGGGAAATTTCTACCCCCTTTTTATCAGTCTCCCCAATTGGAGACATGGGCTAGGGAACCAGCCTCTCAGTGGTTTCCACACTGGTTTCTGTGGGGTTCAGGGAACTAAAATGTTTCCTTGCCGCTTGGCTAAAGGTAACTGCACATACCATCCCCTGTTGGAGATTGTTACCCAGGATCACATCCACAGCTAATGTTTTGGCTACAGCCACCTGTTGCACAGTTCCCCCTGTTTCACCCCAGTCTAAGAGAACACTAACATAGAATTTGAATTTGACGGCAGATAAGGACCGCTTGGCCCACCCAGTCTGCCCATTTCCCTACCTACTGGATAAGCTGCAGATCCTAGTTAACAACAGCCTACTTCTTCCTACCCCCATCCCCAGAACTGCCTTATGACTATCCATGCATGCAGATTCCACCACTGGTTTTGACTCCACAACCTCCTTGGAGGCCGTTCCGGCCATCCACAGCCTCTCTGTAAAAATACTTCCTTAAATTACCTCTCAGCAGCCCCCTCTATTTTCAAATTGTGCCCTCTTGTTCTTGCACACCTCTTTTTTTGAAAGATGCTACCCTCTTGGACTTTGTTGATTCCCTTGAGGTATTGAGCGTTTCTATCATGTCCCCCTCTCCTTCTTTCCTCGGGCTATACATATTAAGCTCCTTAAGTCTCTCTTCATATGTCTTCGGTGCGGACCCTGCACCATTTTAGTTCCCTCCTCTGGACAGCTTCCATCCTGTCTATGTCTTTGCGGAGATTGGGTCTCCAGAACTGCACACAATACTCCAGATGGGGTCTCACCAGCTGTCTGTACAGAGGATAATAACTTCCTGTTTTCTACTGGTGATGCCTCTCCCTATGCATCCCAGTATCCCCCAACCCTCCTTGCTGCCCTCTCACATTGCTTGCCCGTCTTTAGGTCATCTGATATGACTACCCCAGGTCCCTTTCCATTTTGTTGTTGTTAGTATCTCACCCCCCATTGTGTACTCTTCCCTGGGTTTTTGTTTCCCAGGTGCATACCTTACACTTCTTAGCATTGAATCTAAGCTGCCATACATTTGACCAGTCCTCTAACCTTGTCAAGTCCTTTCTCATCCTTTCCACCCCACCCTGTGCATCAACTCTGTTGCAGATCTTAGTGTCATCTGCAAAGAGACATACTTTTCCTTCAGTCCTTCTGCAAGTGTAAACATAAAGACATTGAAGAGACCATCTATACTGAACCCTCACGGTACCCACTAGTAACCCTCCTTTCTTCTGAGTGGACTCCATTTACTGTATTACTCTGTGTCCTATTCTCCAGCCAATTCTTTACCAGGCTGTCATCTTGGGACCCACTCCCAGGCTGGCTAACTTGCATATTAATCTTTTGTGTGGGACTGTGTCAAATGCCTTGCTAAAGTCTAGGTAGGCCATGTCCACAGCCCCTCCTGATCTACTACTTTGGTCACCCAGTCAAAAAATCTATCAGATTCGTCTGGCATGACCTTCCGCTGTGAATCCATGCTGCCTAGGGTCCTGTGCCCTCTGGCCTCTAGATACTCGACAATTCTTTCCTTTAGAAGTGATTCCATCATTTTCCCTATCACTGAGGTTAAACTAACAGGTCTATAGTTTCCTGCTTCTGCCTTGCTCCACTTTTGTGAAGGGAATCACATCTGCCCTCCTCCAGTCCTCGGTACCACCCCATCCTCCATGATTTGTTAAAAAGGGTAGTCAGTGGTGTCACTAGTTCTACCCTTAGTTCTTTAGAATTCTGGGATGAATCCCATCAGGCCCCATTGCTTTGTCCACCTTCAGTTTTAAGGTTCTTTCAGAACCCTTTGTTCTGTAAATGGGCGGTATCAACTTCTGTATCCAGAGTGTTACTACTGTTTGTTTTATGTACCTCCCCTCTTCCTTTGTAAAATACTGAACAAAAATATTTGTTTAGTATCTCTGCCTTTCACAGTCTCCTCTGCCCACCTCCCTCCCCTTTATTAAGCCTCACTATCCCTCCTTGGTCTTCCTTCGGCTCCTGATGTACCTATAAAGGTTTTATCCCCTTCTTAACTGGAGTTGGCTATCTTTTCCTCGGTTTGGGCCTTTGCTGTTCTGACTGCCTTCCCAGCTTCCTTTTGCTTTAACTGATACAGTTCTCTGTCCTGCTCCTTCTACGATTCCTTGTACTTCCTGAATACTTTCTTTTTCTCTTGAACCTTCACTGCCACTTCCTTTGAGAACCATAGTGGTTTCTTACATAATCTTGTTTTGTTTATTTGCTTCACACAAGGCTCATTACCTCTGTGATGGCAGTTTTATTATTCCCCATTGTTCTTCCACCCTCCTTCCTGCCCATTTGCTAGTAGCATTCCTTAGGCACTCACCCATTTTGTCAAAGTCAGCCCTCCTAAAGTCCAGTACTTTTGTCTTTGTATGGCTTGACTCTATTGCTGTGTTTATTGTGAACCATACTGTTCGATGGTCGCTAGTTCCCAGATGGCTACCCTTCTACATCTGTAATCCTCCACCATCTCCATTTGAGAGAATCAAGTCTAATATTGCTCCCTCTCGAGTGGGCTCCAGTACTAGTTGTCTAAGGGCCTGCCCCTGTAGGGCATCTAGAATAACTGCACTCTTGATGGCAGCTGCAGCTGCACTCCAGTTAACATCTGGCATATTCAGATCACCCATCAGCAATATCTCCCTTTTCTGCCATTCTAAGTATACTTTCTATCATTTCCTGTCCATTTCCTCCCCTGAGAGAAGTCTGTATCAACCCCTCGGCGTATTGTGGTGCCATTGCCTGTCTCCAAATTTACCCACAGTGCTTCTTCTCCTCCTGTGTACCTTTTTGTTCTGTTGCTTTTATTCCTTCCCTTATGTAAACTACTCCTCCTCCTCTTTACCCTCCCTGTCCCTCCTGTACACAGTGTATCCTGGTATGTTTATGTCCCAGTCATGGTTTTATGTGTACCATGTTTCTGTGACTGCCACGATATCAGATGTTCTTCCTCCATCAAGGCCACTAATTCAGGAAGCTTGTTACCCAGACTACGGGCATTAGTACTCATTGCTCTCCATTTTTTGATGGCTTTACCTTCCAGTGCAGCATCCCCCACTGACCGTTCTACCTCTGTCTTTTTCTCATTTAGTACCCTGTTTTGTAGGGAGAGGCTGGGATTTTCCTGCTGCTTGTCAGTGCCTCCCCCTTTGACTAGTTTAAAATCTTGTCAATGAAGCATTTAAACCGATTGCTCAAAAGACTTGTTCCCTTCCTGGACAGATGCAGACCATCCTGCCAGTATAGGCTAGTGTCCCTCAGGTGGAACCCCAGTCCCCAATGAAGCCAAACCCCTGTGCTCACACCATTTTTTAACCATTCATTAAACTGCTTGGTGCCAATTACCTCGCCTCCCCCATGCTTTTGACAGGCAGCACCTCTGAGAAGGAAACTGTGTGCTACTCGTCTTAGGTCCCTCCCAGCTCTGCAATGTCCTCCTGCACTGCTCTAATCTCATGATGAGCCAAGTCATTTGTCCCTAGGTGGACAATTCGTCCAGCTCAGAATCCCTTGCAGCTGTTCTCGTGATCCTGAGGATCGCTTCCTGTCCCTCAAGCCATGGCACCAGGCAGGCACCTTACTTCATTTTCTCCATCTCCCCCAGTTCTATACCCTAATAATTGGGTCCCCCACCAGGAGCTGCTTCCTTTCTCTTTGGTGTCCTCTGCCTCCTTTCTGTGGGCCTCCCTTGTGACAGTTATCATCAGTCTTCTCTGCGGGTACACCCATAGGGGAGCTATGCTCCCCCAGAATGGTGTATGGATTGTGGAGTGGAACAATTGACTGGGTGTGCCTCTGTTCCACCCTCCTCACCCTCCCTGAGCCCACTGTGGTCCAACTGCTGTGCTTTCTTCGCAACCTCTGAGGTAGTGGTGGTGGCGCTAGTGCTCCCTGGATGGGGAGGTTCCCTTTCTACTGTCCAGTGTGGCCTGGGGAAGGTTTCCTTACTACTGTCCAGTGTGGCCTGAAGGCAGGCAGCTTCCTCCCTCAGGGCAGATAGTTGTCTGCAAATGAGCAGCATCTCAGCCTCCAGAAAGACTCCCGGAAGACTGCTGCCCACAGCCATTACATTGCACTATTCCCACATGTTTATCTAGTTTTTTTATTGTATTTGTATTAGTGCGTGTGATTTGATTATATAGAAATATATATATATATATTATACAAGCGTGTATGCTTATATTATCAGTGCAGTGTGCTAGAGAGGATATGACAGTGAAATGCACCTTGCACTTCGAGGAAATGATGTCAGAACCTCAGGTATAAAGGAACTATTTCCAGGGATGGGTGGGGTGAGGGTGGGAAGGGTTGGGCCCTAAACTGTGTCCTCACAAAACAATCGACTAAAAGCTCTCACCCACCGCTGCGATGAGTGCCTTCCTGTCAGCAAGATACCCTACACAACAATTTGACAGAGAAAGTACCCTGCTAATCAAACAGAGAAAAATCCAGACATCCAAGAGAGAGAGAGTTTAGTTACAGATAATTCGTCCAAAATAGTATATTCCACACAGCTTCTCAGTTGTTCCCAGCACTCCTGTACACAACCTGGAAGAAGATGGACTAGTGAGGGGCAATGTTTTCTCCCTGCCCGCAAAGTCCTGTACAGTGATGTATCTATTGGGTATAAGCTGACCAGGCTGTACCAGATCCCCCTTTACCAAAGTCAGGGATGCCCATGTGTCCCTTAACCCCTGCGTCTGCACACCATTTACTATGACTGGGTGTATAAGTTCCCACATGTTCACTGGCATGCTTCCAGGGACACCCAAACAACTCACTTCTTTTCTAGCACCCTGTTGTGTATTATTGCTCGCCTTTTTGGGACACTGTCTGGCAATATGCCCAGTTTCTTTACATAACCAACAGGCATTTCTTACTTCAGAGAAATCTTTTTGTTGAAAACTGGGGCTAACTGGATTCGGTGGAAGCAGTGAGGGTTTTAACTGCCCTGAAGGCACGCTTTTCCCTTTCTGCACTTCCACGCCTGCCTCATTCACTCTTAGAGCAGGTCTGCTCTTGGCATAGCGGTCCAAGACTTCAGCAGCCTCATGTACTGTTTTTGGATCTCGGTCCTCTAGCCAGGTTTTTATCTCTGCTGGGCAAGCCCAATAAAACTGTTCTAATAAAATCAAATTTTCAATTTTATCAACAGAGTTTGCCTCAATTCCTTCCCACCAGTGTTTTAAAAACTGATGTTGTTTCGTGGCTATCTCCGTGTAGCTCATATCAGGGCTTCTCCTGAGCTTACGGAATTTAGCTCTGCATGATTCAGCAGTTAATTCAAACTTTTTTAACAGCACAGCTTTTAGCTTACTGTAATCATTGCTGTCCTCATTGTCCATTTGACCCAATGCATCCCGAGCTTTCCCAGGAAGCAGTGGGGATAGCTGGAAGCAGCAGGACTCTCTAGGAATTTTAGCCTGAATACAAACTTTTTCAAAAGAGTTTAAAAAGGCATCCATATCCTCCACCTCCTTAAATTCGGCTATCAATTTGGAGTTCAATTTGTAACCCAGTCCTGCAGTCCCAGTTAAACCCAAGCCACTTACCTGCTCTGGTGCCGTTGGTCGGAGTCATATCTTCTCCAGTTCATGTTGCCTCTGGCACTCCTGCTCCTCACGGTCTGCATCTCAGCATTCCCATTCTCTCTTCTCCTCTGCAGCTCGCTGGCGCTCACACTCCTCACGGTCTGCCTCTCTCTGTTCTCGCTGTGCCTCCAGTTCCATCCAGTGCAACTCAATTTGCAGCCTGAGTACTTCCAGATTCAGGATACTGGTGACCATCCCCTGCTGCTGTGGCTCTTCACTGAAAGTGGCCCTGCTGTCCTTTTCAGTCACGGTCGGTGACTTGCTGCTTTTGGTATCTGCTACCATCAGGGCCTCTATGAGGTTCTGCTTTTTGGCTGTCACCTCTAACGGGACTCCCCTGTCTCTGCACAACTGCTTCAAGTAATCTATACTGTGCCTGCTGTAGTCAGAAGCCATCTTCTTCTTCCCTGACTATGGCTACTCTGACTTGCACTTTAGAAAAAAAAAAATGGGTAGGAACTGGACTGTACGCCAAGTGATATATGTGACGTAGACAGCCAGTTCTGAGTGCTGTATTATATTTTTTTTATATAAAATGTATTAATGACTGTCTCTGCTGAAAAATCAAATGCTCTAGGAATGACCTCTCTCATCCCCTTCCCCCCCAGATTTCAACTGACAGCTGCAGGCCCAGAGAACTGCTGACAGCATGTATCACACACTCAGTTTTTAGAGACAATGTGTTACTGGAAGACTTTTATTAAGGATCCTGTTTCTCTGAGCTAATTACAGACTTGTTTAAATTAACTTTGTTAAGAGGGAAAATCATAAAAAAAGGTTTATCACGTTGACAAGAAAACACAGGTTATTACACAGAGGTGAGAGGGCGTAAATGCTCATATGAAGCCTGTGTGAGGAGGGTACAGCATGAGATCAAAAGAGATGTCATTTGACACACATGAGTTATGCTGAGGATTGCAGAATGTAATTCTTTGAAAATACATTCTGTGGTTGTATAAGATATATATTTTTTTAGATATTTGACAGAGGAGGAGTTGGATGGCTTCATCCAAAAGGGGTTGGCCGATACTGCTTGTAAAAGATTATTCTTTTTGACTAGATACACATTTTTTATCTGACACTGACTAAGGAAACATCTGAGCACTGAAAACAGGTATTTAGAAAGCTAGACAAAATCTAAATATAGTTGTAGGAATTGCACTGTTTTAAACCTTGTTTTGTTTAAAGATATGTACAGTATGTCTTGTGATACAAGAGTTCTGTATTGTATGTTTGACGTATTATTATATAGTTTAGTAAAAACTCTAATTTTAGAGAAAACCTGGTCTGTCTTTGAATTGCTTTCTTTTGCTAAGAAATATTTATGGTTCAGGAGACATAAGCTTGTATGGTGGTACCAAACTGGAAACAGAAGCATTTTAAATCTGAGGTCTTTATTAAGTTTTAAGGGTTCGTCTCTGAATACCTGGTTAGGTGCCCGTAGGCAAAGATATCTGGCCCCCCGAAGACAGATATATCTAAGCCTGTGCATTGGGTATGCTAGGAAGAGGTTACAGTTTGAATCCCCTCCAGAACTGAGACCAAACGTTGATTCGAACTCACAAAAACAGACAAGAGGGTTACCTTGTCTGTTACACTGCTCACAAGACTGTGTTCAGAGGTTGGCACTTTGGGAGTAGAGGGCCTGACCTGCTGAGTGAATCTGTGACAATATATAGTTCTGTTTCCTTTTTAAAATAAAACTCTGCCTTTTTTCTTTCTTTGCAAGAGAGCTTACGGTCTCAAGCTGACACAGAACAATACAAGCTTGTGATACCAAAATTATGCCACTGCTGCCAACCAATCTGTCACAAACCCACTCACCAGGTCAGCCCTCTACTCCCAAAGTGCCAACCTCCAAGCACAGTCTTGTGAACAGTTTAACAGAACAAGGTAACCCTCTTGTCTGTTTTGTGAGTTCGGATCAACCTTCAGTCTCAAGTCTTGGAGGGATTCAAACTGTGAACCTCTTGCTAGCGTACCCAATGTACAGGCTCAGATATTTCTGTCTTTGGGGGGGCAGATATCTTTGCCTATGGGCACCTAACCAGGTATACAGAGATGAACCCTTAAAAACTTTAATAAAGACCTCAGATTTAAAACACTTCTCTTTCCAGTTTGGCACCACCTTTCAAGCTTATGTCTATTGTCTGCTTTAACCATATATACTTTTCTTACAACTGAAAGAAATTCAAAGACAGACCAAGTATGCTCTAAAAAGAGTTTTACTACAATAGATAAAAATGTGTAAAACACAACAATACAGAACTGTTTTATCACAAGACATACAAATCTTTTAAAAGAGCAAGGTTTAAACAGTGCAATTCCTACTTACTGTATAGTACTTAGATTTGTCTTTCTTTCTAAATACTTGTTTAAAGTGCTCACCAATATTTCCTTGTCAGAGTCTAGGTAAAAGTTTCTAAATAAAACAGAATTATACCTTAAAGTAAACTGTATTTGACAACTCCTTTTGCGTGAGGTCATCTAGCTCCTCCTCTGTCAGATTATATACACAAATATATCTAATAAAAAAAACTGGTTGTCTTTTCAAAGCATTAATTTTGCAACCACAGCATAACTCATATGTGTCAAATGACATCTCTTTGATCCCTGCTGCATCCCCCTCACACAGGCTTCACAGGAGCATTTACAACCTTGCACCAGTTTGCTAAACCTGGTTTCCCCTTTGGAATGTCATAAAAGGGATGCTGATCTCCCCTTCAGCAGCCAAATCTATAATTAACTTTAGATAAAACAGGATATCCTTGATCAAGGTCTGTTCTACTCTGTCATTAGCTTCAGGCCTGCCATGTAACACATTGTATCGCATGCTGTTTTCAGCAGTTCCTCATGGCTTTCATCTTTCAGCTGAAACCTGGGGGGGGGGTGAGCTAGGTCACTCCTAGAGCATCAGATTTTCAGCAGAGACAGTCAGTAATCCATTTTATATTAAAAAAAATGATACAGCACTCAGAACTGGCTGTCCACATCACACTGTGTACTGTTTGACTAGTCAATCAATCAGTCAATCAATCACTTTATTTAACCAGGCATAAACACCATTGAGCAAGCTCATTTTCAAGGTGGTCCTGGGAGCCTTTGTAAATGAGCCCTCGGATCAAAGGTATTAATCCTGAACAGAAAGAAAGAAAGAAAGAAAGAAAGAAAGAAAGAAAGAAAAAAGAAAGAAAGAAAGAAAGAAAGAAAGACATAGACATGGTGGAGGCTGTCCAGAGGAGGGCAACCAAAATGGTGCAGGGTCTGCACCAGAAGACATACGAAGAGAGACTAAAGGAGCTTAATATGTATACCCTCAAGGAAAGGAGGGAGAGGGGGACATGATAGAAACTTTTAAGTAACTCAAAGGAATCAACAAAGTCCAAGAGGGTAGCATCTTTCAGAAAAAGAGATGTGCAAGAACAAGGGGGCACAATTTGAAGATAGAGAGGGGGACAGCTCAGAGGTAATGTGAGGAAGTATTTTTTCACGGAGAGGGTTGTGGAAACATAGAACAGCCTTACTGAGGAGGTTGTGGAGTCAAAAACAGTGGGGGAATTCAATAACGCGTGGACAGACATAAGGCAATTCTAGTGTGGGGGGGTAGAAGGACGTAGGCTGTTGGTTAACTAGGACCTGCAGCTTATCCATTAGGTAGGAAAATGGGCAGACTAGGTGGGTCAAGCAGTTCTTATCTGAAATCAAATTCTATGTTATGTTTCAATATTCCAGATGTAGTGTGTGGATGAGGGCGTGAGAAAGAATGGGAGTTCTGGGAGTACAGTGGGTAGGAGGATAGATTAACAGGTGACAGAAGGGAGGAGAAATAGAAGGGAAGGGTCCCAAACCAGTATTTAGCAGTGAAGGTCAGACAGTGTTGCAGACGCCTGTTGGGAAGAGCAGTGATGGAGACGGAGGAATAGGGAGAGCAGTGGTGAGTGCAGAAGGGGGAGTTTGTGGCAAAGTGACAGAAATAGTTTACAAGAGTATCAAGCCTGGCAAGAGACACAGTGGGGGCAGTGATATACTAACATACAAACATACTAAAATGCCAGCAGAATAGGCCTAACGGTCTTTCGAGTCTGCTCGATTGGTCAGCCCCCATACAGATTATATCAGTATAGTCAAATACTGGTAGGATCATTTTGGTGATTAGTTGATAGTGTATTGGAAGGTACAGGCAGTCTTTGTTTTGATATAGGATCCCGAGCTTAGGGCAGAGCTTGGAGTAGATAGCATCAATGTGAGTGGTGTAGTCAACGTGGCTATCCAGCCAGACCCCTAGGTTTTTGAATGAGGGTACTACCTCAAGAGGAAGGCCAGCAGGGATTTAGAACACAAGGGGAGTGTGAAGCCTAGCCAACTTTTGCCTGGTGCCAAAAGCCATAGAGACAGTTTTTCAGTGTTGAGTTTGAGCTGGTTTACTTGAAACCAACTCAGGACATTGTTAAAATCATACTGGAGAGGGGATTGCACCTCTGCAGAAGATGGGCCAGAGGCATATAGTATGGTATCATCTGCATACATGTAGATATGAGATCTGGTGCAGACAGAGGGGAGATCATTTGCAAAGAGGGAAAATAGGATAGGGCCTAGTATGAACCCTTGGGGGACACCAGCGAGGATGAGAATTGTGGGTGAGAGATCATTTCCTACCTGAACTGACTGTTGCCGGTCAGAGAGGTAGGATCAGAACCAGTTTACTGTTGAGTCTGACAAGCCAGCAGAGGCTAGCTTGTTTAGAAGAGGGGAGTGGGACACAGAGTCAAACACCTTAGCTAAGTCTATAAAGATGGCAGCAGTGATATGACCCTGGTCCGTCCCTGCGAGAATGGAGTCAGTGACCTGCAGTAGGGAAGAGATGATGGAATGATTCCTTCTGAAACTTGCTTGGAAGGAGGAGAGAGTATAAGTGTTGGAGAGGAACTCACCAAGTCTGGAGTAGACAATGGATTCTTATAGTCTGGTGAGGGAGGGAAGTAGAGATATGGGTCGGTAGTTGCCAGGGAGGAATGGGTCACCACCTTTGTGAGTCATACTAAAGAAATGAAAATTCCCCAAGCACTTCTTGCACAGGGCAACCTGTGTTCCCAGGGTGTACTGCCACCATCTGCCTTTCATAAGCCAAGATGGAGGCTTAATCACCATAGAGGTATTTTCCCAAGAGCATATCACTGATAATACCCATGGTGTTTCATAAAAAGGGCCTGAGAAAGCAGTAGGTTTGTCAACAAAGTCATAATCTATATGTAACCCCCCTGCAAATGGGGGTTCCCAAAAGACTTCCAGGAGCTTGCTTGAATGCTCCAAGCCTGAATGGTGTTTGGCATTTAAGCCATTTATCAGTGAGTGTTTTTAGAACCTCTGGTACTGTCTCTTTAAGAGCTGTCTGCTTGCAGACATAATTAGTTTGTATGGGGGACTGTGTGTTTCTTTGATTGAGTACCACTCAAGCTGCTGCCAATTCACTTCATTTTGCAGTCACTAGAGTGCAAAGGAACCTATCTGAAAGATGTAACTGTTTGCCAGAAATTATTTAGAATAGTAATGAAATTACAGTTTGTCTAACCTGCTTTCTTTGCAGTCAGAACTGTGTCTGCTAGTTCCCCATTCTAGTTTTGAACTGCTGAACTGGAACAATCAGTGTGGGGTAAGCTAGCTCTAAAATGGTGCCTTGGACGAATCAGAACTTGGACTCATAATCTGAGCCAGCCACAAGAGGATTGTATGGGCAGTGACTCTGGGAGATGTAGTTTAGACTTCAGTGCCTTTTTGGACCAACAGCAGCAGTCTATTGTGAGTGACAGCCAATCCAGTCAAGAACTGGGAGCAACTCAAAGGAAGTGCCGGTTTTGTCGGTTGGAGTTTCAGTTGAGCTTTGGCAGTGAAGAAGGAAGGAGCCCTGTGCTTTTTCAGTGTGCAGTTTTAGTCAAAACGTGTGTAAGGCCCAAATTCCGGTCTGCAGCTTGTGTAACAGCTTGTTAGGACTGAATCCGTCCTGTGAAAAGAATCAAAGGATCTCTGAAGAGTAGAAACCAGGCTCACCCTGTAGAAGACTGGAGGAATTGCTGAAAATTGCACTCGGTCTGTCAGGAACTGAATCTGCTGTGTGTTCTTCGGGTATTGTGCAGTAGTGCGATCGGGATACAGATGCAGCCTGCCTGGTATAGTGCTTTCTTTATATGGATGTGTGAAGAGGTTTGTGTACCTCAAGTGAGCCCTGCTGACATTGAAGGACCCTATCTTATTTGGAGGTCGTGAGTACTAATTCAGGGTCGCTCCCTGTTGAATTGCCACATTAAATCCAAATGGAATTACTGTACTGCTGACTGTTTAATTCTCCTTTTCTCTGTGTGAAAGGGCCCCTACCAGCTGCCACGGTTTGGACTAGCCACTAGGGCTTGGGTACCCAGGGACAGTAACTGATAGGGATAGGCCTGTGCACAGAGCCATAGGTAGATTATTAGAGTGATAAGCTAATTAACCTGATTTCCCTGTCCTTGTTATATCCCTAAATAAATCAGAGCTGCTTGTTTCAGCAAAGTTATACTGCCTGAGGCATTTGTCTATGTTAAAGTACTGTACTGTGATTGTTGCACTGTATCTCATTTCACAGGAGGTCCCAGTGCGGAACCAGACCTGGGGGTAAGTGTATACTGTGAAGTAATTCTGATATATTGTGTGGGCCACTAGTGGGAAGAAGGGTTGCAGTGTCCCAGAGGGCTGTGACCAAGTTAGTTTAACTATTGCAAACCCTGACCTCTGGGTGGAGGCACCGCCATTGGATCCAGGCCCTCACTGTTAGTGGCAAATCAGGCAGGGTAGTAGCCCCGGGATAGCGCCATCTAGGGTTACATCTTGGAGGCTCACCGCTGGGATTGTGTGTCCTCTAGTGGCCATATTACGAACCACTGTTAAGAAAAAAATGGGTACCCGACAGAAGTGGCTGTGCACCGGCTGGTGGAGTGGTGTACTGGGGAGGAGATCGACCCCAAAATGCTATGCTTATCCTGGACATCCCCTGGGTATCCATCAGGACACTGTGCAGGAGTACTTTCCAAGGTGGAAGGTTCACAAAACCCTGTGGTGGTGGGTCGGCATGCTAATCTGCTCACCCACACTTTCCTGGCCCTAGTAGAGTTTAAGGATCCCATAGATAGCTCCAAAGTGCCACAGACCATTACCCCAGAGGGAGCCCTCACTGCTTGAGAGTGATAACTAAGGACAGTAAAGACCCGGGGAATCAGCCCCACCACTATCTGAAACTTTTGAGGAGAAATTTGCTGAATGGTTGCTGGGAGAGGGAAAACTGTGGAGGACTTGAAGAAACTATTCTTGCCACCTGGGGTGTTCCTCCCCAACACCCTCTCCTGCTCCAGTGCCCGTAATGGTGGCTGAACCAATGCAGACTCCTATTTCTGCACCTGCCATTAGTCACGACTCTTACCGAAGGTTGAGGATCTTCTCTGGCACCCTCCCACCCCCAAGGGAGGATGACTGGGAGACCTGGATAGACTATGTTGCCCCAAGTGCTAGAATGGCAATGCTCGGAAGGCGAAGCGAAAGAGGGTTAGTGAGAGCCTCGAGGTCCTGCCTGGCTACCATCCGTGCTAAACGGGCCAGTAACCCTGAAGCGACTGCACAGGCCTATCTTGAGGCCTTGGAGAATGTATGGGAGCCCAGATTCTGATGAGGACCTATGGTGGAGAGTAAGAAATTCACAACAGTACCAAGGGAGTTGTTGTCTGTGTATGTCTCGGCCGGAAAAATTGTTGCAAGAATGCCTCAGAAAGGGTAGTTTGCCAGCGATTGAACTGGACCAAACCAGACTGGACAGAATCCTTAAGTCTGCCCCTTCTCAGAACTGCTGTTGCTTCAGTTACGCCTGGCAAATCGACTGGAATCCCACCTCCTATGATGAGTTAATGAGAGAAATCGAGGAGTTGAGAAAAGGCGACCTCGGGAGGTACCTGCACCAACAGCTGTGGCTACGACCGAGTGACTGAGGGTGACCCATCAAGTGAAGTTCAGGGCAGAGGTTGACAGTCAATGAGTGCTCTGACAAGGAAAAGATATGCCACAATGGGGCGAACTGTTGAGAGAGATCCGAGAATTCAAAAACAGTCCTTTATGAAGGCCACGCCTGCAATGCAGGGCCCTGACCTATATCCGACTGCATCTGCTATGGGGGTGGGGTACCCACCATGTATCTCCTGCTGATAACAGCTCCAAACTCAATTCCTTGACCATGGAAGTGGAGAAACTGACGAGATGTCTCCAAATGCTTATCACGCCAGAGACAGAGATGGCACCCAGGTTTCCAGTTAGTAATACCCCGCCCTGGCTCCCAGTGTGCGCCTCTCAGCCAGCTCAAACTCCAGAAAGTATGTTTTGCTATAATTGTGGGAAAGATGGGCACATGAAAGGGAATGCCAGTCCCCAAAAAGACACTGACAAAGTTGCATATAGGCTACAAGGAGAGCTGGAGAAGAAATCAGTGGTTAAGAGGTGCCGACATGATCCCAGTGAGGGCACCAAAATGCTAATTCACATCCTTTTGTGGCAAGGTCAGTTGCCCAGGCCCCCACTACCGCCTCTCCAGACTGGTCCAGAATAGTGGGTCCCTCCATGGAGACCACTGTAAAGGTGAATGGAGTGTCTACAAGAGCTGTATTAGACAGTGGCTCCCAAGTGACAATTATGTTCCAGGATTGGTATCAGAAGCATTTGTCAGACGTACCTTACAACCATTAGAAGGACTGCATGTATGGGGTTAAGTGAGAAGGCCTACCCTATTCCGGGTATATCCGAATTTGGCTGTCTTTCCCCACCTCCGTGGCTGGAGTGGCGAACAAGTAGAGACCCTAGCCTTAGTGTGTCCCCCACTGGACTGTATGATGGTGTCCCTTTGTTGATTGGAACAAATGCTCATATGTTCGGAAGGCTGGCACAGTTGTGTTATGAAAACAGGGGTCAAAGACTAGTAGAGCTTTAAGAGTTCCGGCTTTAATTAAGAAGGCCTATGAGGCACAGAGAGATGCTGAAAAACAGAACCAGAGGAACCGGTCGAATTGTATGGAAGAAGGATCTTGAGTCTCTGATCCTGGCGCTCAAATGCCCAGTGTACCTTACAGGGAGAGGTCCGTATCAGAAAGGATGTTAAGAATAAAATATTAATGTTGGATGCACCAGGCGATGGAAAATTGCCAGAGGGACTGCTGGTCAAGCCTAGTATTTTGCCCGCTAGAGCCCATGCTTATGCCAGAAGGGTAATGGTCCAAGTTCATAATGTGTCTGAAAGAGACATTCGAGTAAACAGAGGTTGCATCCTGGCTAATGTGCATTGTGCAGACACTGCAGTGCTACCCAGCAGCAAGAGTTCAAGGAAGAATGACAGATAACGCCTGACTTGTTTGATTTCGGCGACTCCCGCTGCCAGCTGAATGGAAAGTGAGGATCAGTGAGAAGCTTGCCCAGAGAGACCAGGTGTTTTCTTTAAAGGAATGGGATGTAGGATGGTGCAAGGAGCTGAGCACAATATCCGGCTGCATGACGAAAGACCATTTCGTGAGAGGTCTCGACGCCTGGCACCTGCTGACATAGATGATGTGAGACGGCATCTGCAAGAGATGTTAGCTGCTGGTGTAATACAAGAATCCAGAAGCCCTTATGCTTCCCCATTGTGGTAGTGAGGAAAAGAATGGAACAGTAAGGATGTGTGTGGATTATCGCACCTTAAACCGGCGGACTATCCTGATCAGTACACAATGCCCGCATTCAGGATGCTTGGACTGCCTAAACGGGAGCAAGTGGTTCTCTGTGCTGGATCTCCGCAGTGGGTACTACCAGATCCCGATGGACCCAGAGGACCGTGAGAAGACGGCCTTTATCTGTCCGCTTGGCTTATGAATTCATGAGGATGCCTCAAGGATTTCAGGTGCCCCAGCCACTTTTCAACGATTGATGGAGCGTGCAGTGGGGACATGAACTTACTAGAGTGCCTGGTATACCTAGATGATGTTATTGTGTTTGGCAGCTCACTGGAAGAACATGAGAGATTATTTAAGGTATTGGACCGACTGGAGGACTTTGGCCTTAAACTGTCCATTGATAAGTGTCAATTCTTTCAAACATCAGTAAAGTATGTGGGACACATAGTATCCACCGAGGGAATAGAGACCGACCCAAGTAAAGTTGAGGCCTTGACCATCTGGCCACAGCCCAAAAATCTAAAAGAACTGCAAAGATTCCTGGGATTCTGTGGTTATTATCGGCGCTTCATCAAGGACTATTCAAGAGTGATCCACCCTTTACTTAACCTTACTCAAGGGTATCCCCCAACCCACAAAAAATACCAAAAGTCAGCGTCCCTCAAGACTGAAAGAGTGTATTTTCATCCGAGTGAAGTATTTGGGGCCCGCTGGACTCCTGATTGTGAGACTGCATTTCATGAGATCATATATCAACTTACCCATGCTCCAGTGCTGGCCTATGCCGATCCAAGAAAACCTTACGTCCTGCACACTGATGCTAGCTTGCAAGGGTTGGGGCTGTGTTGTACCAAGAGCACGAGAATGGCCTGAGACCAGTGGCCTTTGCCAGTAGAAGCCTGACCCATCCGAAAAGAACTATCCTGTACATAAGTTAGAGTTCCTAGCTTTGAAGTGGGCTATTGTTGACCAATTCCATGAGTACTTGTATGGGGCTAAAATACTAGTAAAACTGACAATAATCCTTTGACCTATGTGCAGACCTCAGCTAAGTTGGATGCCACTGGCCATAGGTGGCTTTCTGCATTATCTACATATGACTATGCTCTCGAATACCGAGCAGGTCTGAACCACAGAGATGCTGATGCTCTCTCCCGGAGGCCTGTTCCCCAGAATGATTGGGTCCGATTGGCAGAACCTGACATTCGGGCACTCTGCCGGAAGTTTGACAGGGAGGAACAAATGTCCACAGGCGCAGTGGACTGCATGGTGGATTGCTTGGGACCCTCTGAGAATTGCATACCTGCTGCTTGTTGCCACTTTTCTGCAATAGACATTGGTGCACTGCCTCAGCTGGACAATGACAGTATTCAGCGGGCTCAATCCGCGATCCCATGATCAAAGCAGCTAGAAGCCCTCTATGCAGGAAAAGATGTGTCCAAATTACGCTCCACTGATTTGAGAACTGCACTGTTATACAAAGAAGGTCCTAAGTTGAAACTGATCAATAAACTGTTATACAGAGAAACAGTAGACAGAGGGGACAAGTAGACAAACAACAACTAGTGCTGCCCACTGCCTTCGAGACTCAGTACTGAGGTCCTTGCACAACCACATGGGGCACCTTGGTATAGACAGAACACTTGACTTGGTGAGATCCAGATTCTATTGGCCTAAGATGGGGGCTGATGTGGAGCAACACATTCGAACTTGTAGTCGCTGCTTACAGAGGAAAGCTTTGCCCCAGAGGGCTGCCCCCCTTGTTAACATCACCACCAGTGCACCCATGGAGCTGGTCTGTATTGATTTTCTGAGTTTGGAGTCAGATCAAAGAAATATCAGTAATGTGCTGGTGGTCACTGACCATTCCACGAGATATGCCCAAGCTTTCCCACCAAAGACCAGAAAGCATCCACTGTGCCAAAGTACTTGTAGAAAACTTTTTTGTTCACTATGGGGCTCCACAAAGAATCCATTCTGATCAAGGGAGAGACTTTGAGAGTCGTCTGATCAAAGAGATGCTTTCTCTGTGGGGAGTGCGAAAGTCCAGAACCACTCCTTACCACCCCCAGGGGACCCACAGCCTGAACGTTTCAACCGCATTTTGCTAGATATGCTAGGCACCCTGCACCCAAAGGACAAGCCTAGATGGAGCCAACAAATTAGCACCCTGGTACATGCTTATAACTGCACCAAAAGTGATGCCACTGGATTCTCCCCCTACCGCCTGATGTTTGGAAGAAGCTCGACTACCAGTAGATGTGTGTTTTGGGGTCTCTCCTGATGGGGTTCAAGCTGACAACTATTTACAGTATGTGCAAAGTTAAAGGCCCAGCTAACTCATGCGTACCAACTGGCTCAAACCATGGCTGCCAAAAGAAATCTGGCCAACAAAGAAAGGTATGATAAAAAGGTGAAAGCACAGGAACTCCAGGAGGGAGATCGGGTATTGCTAAGAAATCTGGGCCTCAGGGCAAGCACAAGATTGCTGACACATGGCACCATCTCCCTCACATTGTAGTGGGCAAACTAGATGATCTGCCAGTGTACAAAGTAAGGCCTGAGAATAATTCAAAAGATGTAAAAACAATGCATAGAAATCATTTACTGCCCATTGGACAAATTTTAATTGAGTCTGAGCCCTAGAAGATGCCCCTCTGGACCAGTGACTAGGCTGCTGCTAAGAAAGATCAAGAAAGTCTGCACCTACAGAAGCAAAGTTAAAGTGTTCCACTCCACAAGTCCCAGTTGAGCATGACTGTCAGTCCATATCGGAAGAAAGTGAGAGTGACTTTGAATACTATCCTTCTTACGAACTGAGTCAATTGTTTGGGCAATCCCTAGTCAATACTGGAGACAAAGCTGGGCCTTCTGGACTGTCTAAGCCCCCAGCTTCATCCCTGGAGCCAATGCTCCCAGAAAGTGAAGTGCAAAGCATCAGATCAGATGAAATGGAATCATTGTGCATGGTTGAACTGTTTGAGCTTTCAGGAGGAAAATGATAGATTGGGGCAGACTGGTGATACACCGAACAAGAAGAGTATTTTGAGTGCCCTGACAGTCCACTGCCAGTGTCCAAGCTCTCCATGCGAGCCAAATGTTGTGGACTCAGAAACTGTAACTCCTGGAGCTGAAAGTGCCCCAAGTTCTAGCCTCTCTACCCCCATGGAGACTCCTGACAAGCGAGGACAATGCTGAAAATGAGGCTCAGAGTGCAGAGACTATAACAGTTCCCCTAGAAAGACTGGTCGAGCTGTAAAGCCTGTGGTGCACCTCAGTTATGATTCACTTGGGAGGCCTGTGGACTTGCCTCTCAATGTTGTCCATAAAGGTGTATGTGTCCCGAGCTCATTGCCCAAACTGAGCATCAGTGCTAACTCCAAGTTACTTGTGTTGCCCTCTAAGTATGGTGCCCTTGCCCCATCCAGCCCCAAGGTAACTGATAGGGAAGGGCCCCCTCTCTTCAGGTTTCATGTACAAGAGGTAATAACTTGAGTTATGGTACAATGTGTATGTAATACTGTGTAAAGAGTGACGTACTGCAATGTTTCAGAAATGTGTTCTTGGTAAAATGATATATTGACTGATGATTACATGTGCGAGCCTAATGCAAATGTATATGGTTGCAGTTGAAACTTATGGGGGTACTTGCTTGGCGCAGGCGTCAAGCTCTCCCAAACCAGGAAGGTGTAACCTCCTGCAAATGGGGGTTCCCAAAAGACTTCCAGGAGCTTGCTTGAATGCTCCAAGCCTGAATGGTGTTTGGCATTTAAGCCATTTATCAGTGAGTGTTTTAGAACCTCTGGTACTGTCTCTTTAAGAGCTGTCTGCTTGCAGACATAATTAGTTGTATGGGGACTGTGTTTCTTTGATTGAGTACCACTCAAGCTGCTGCCAATTCACTTCATTTTTGCAGTCACTAGGAGTGCAAAGGGAACCTATCTGAAAGATGTAACTGTTTGCCAGAAATTATTAGAGTAGTAATGAAATTACAGTTTGTCTAACCTGCTTTCTTTGCAGTCAGAACTGTGTCTGCTAGTTCCCATTCTAGTTTTGAACTGCTGAACTGGACCAATCAGTGTGGGGTAGCTAGCTCTAAAATGGTGCCTTGGGCGAATCAGAACTTGGACTCATAATCTGAGCCAGCCACAAGAGGATTGTATGGGCAGTGACTCTGGGAGATGTAGTTTAGACTTCAGTGCCTTTTTGGACCAACAGCAGCAGTCTATTGTGAGTGACAGCCAATCCAGTCAAGAACTGGAGGAACTCAAAGGAAGTGCCCGTTTTGTCGGTTGGAGTTTCAGTTGAGCTTTGGCAGTGAAGAAGGAAGGAGCCCTGTGCTTTTCAGTGTGCAGTTTTAGTCAAAAAGCGTGTGTAAGGCCCAGAGTTCCGGTCTGCAGCTTGTGTAACAGCTTGTTAGGACTGAATCAAGTCCTGTGAAAAGAATCAAAGGATCTCTGAAGGTAGAAACCAGGCTCACCCTGTAGAAGACTGGAGGAATTGCTGAAAATTGCACTTTCGGTCTGTCAGGAACTGAATCTGCTGTGTGTTCTCCGGGTATTGTGCAGTAATTGCGATCGGGATACAGATGCAGCCTGCCTGGTATAGTGCTTTCTTTATATGGATGTGTGAAGAGGTTTGTGTACCTCAAGTGAGCCCTGCTGACATTGAAGGACCCTATCTTATTTGGAGGTCGTGAGTACTAATTCAGGGTCGCTCCTGTTGAATTGCCACATTAAATCCAAATGGAATTACTGTACTGCTGACTGTTTAATTCTCCTTTTCTCTGTGTGAAAGGGCCCCTACCAGCTGCCATGGTTTGGACTAGCCACTAGGGCTTGGGTACCCAGGGACAGTAACTGATAGGGATAGGCCTGTGCACAGAGCCATAGAATGATTATTAGAGTGATAAGCTAATTAACCTGATTTCCCCTGTCCTTGTTATATCCCCCTAAATAAATCAGAGCTGCTTGTTTCAGCAAAGTTATACTGCCTGAGGCATTTGTCTATGTTAAAGTACTGTACTGTGATTGTTGCACTGTATCTCATTTCACAGGAGGTCCCAGTGCCGGAACCAGACCTGGGGGTAAGTGTATACTGTGAAGGTAATTCTGATATATTGTGTGGGCCACTAGTGGGAAGAAAGGGGGGTTGCAGTGTCCCAGAGGGCTGTGACCAAGTTAGTTTAACTATTGCAAACCCTGACCTCTGGGTGGAGGCACCCGCCATTGGATCCAGGCCCCTCAACCTGTTAGTGGCAAATCAGGCAGAGGTAGTAGCCCCTGGGATAGTGCCATCTAGGGGTTACATATATTTAGTAAGTAACATAAAACATGTTAGGAAAAAATTCAAGGTAATCTATCTACCAGGTAAGCTTCCTAAGGCCAACAGCTAGTCTGTGTAACTTACATCTTACAGGATCTGCATGTACAAAAACAAATAATGGATGCAGCAAGGCTAAGAACACCACCGTAGGCCAATTAAAAATTAAATGCTGCAAGGGAAGTTGGGAAGGAACAACCAAAATACCCAAGTAGGATTTTCACAGTCACATAAAAAACTAGACAATGATAAATATATCTCTTACTTGATGACACCACATCCAGTAAAGACCATCTGCTGAAAAATGAATTACCCAACTTCGTAAAACAAAAGGAAAAAGACAATAATAGCCATGTATCGGTAATACAATGGGATAGGAATGGAGGTACATTTCAATCTGTTGCTCCATGGGCATTGCGAATAGAATTGGAATCTGTGGAGGGTGTAGGCATAACTGTGAAGTTCAAGCACGCCTTTGGAGACAACATGAACCACTCACTGGATAAGTTTTAATAACTTGTATTTATTAGACCATCATTAGTTTTGATCAATCTTTCTTAGTTTTTCTCACTACTTTATCAGGATTTATATATACTGTACATATAAGAATTATTGTTTTAAACAAATTTATCTGCTTCACATTCATTTTTATATTGCTATCTTAACATAGAGCAATCTCTAAATCTGTTTGCCTTAATGTAAATAAAACAGTTATATAAGTAATGTCTGTATAAGTAAAAGAATTTAAGAAAAGGGTTATGTGTATCTTTTTTCTTTGGAGCAGAAAATACATAATCAAACGTCAGATAGCACCAGCTATATACATATATACATCTAAAGTAAACAGTAAAACTCAACATAGCCCACTTTAATATGCTGGTTCTTGTTTGCTTGTGGTTTATCCACCACTAAAGCACAAAAGAAAATTGATGTTTTACTATTTTGCTGTCCTTGCCTCATGTAATTTGTTATTACATATATACTTAAAAATAAATTTCATAGTTACCTCTTTTTCTTGAGGCTTATTTTTCAGTGCTTTTGCATGTATTATGTTGAAGCTGTCTTGCTTCTTGTGAGGACCAAATCTGATAATTAAATTGTTTTTGTTCATATTTATTTATTTGTGAATTGTTTACCATGTTTTATATTTTAAATACATCTTATAGTGGGTATCTCTTTTGTTGTTTTTGTGTAGATAGTTGAGATTTTGTTAAATAACAAATAATTAGATCATAGGTTATTGTAACCCACTTTAGGTATCAATTGTAGTATATAAATATGTTGTTCCCCTTTAAACCTTTTATGGCCACCGATAGCATGTTTATAACTTTCATATACAACATTCATATCTTTAGCACATCTCAACTTTACATTTATGTTCAAATTTCTACTTCTGTTCAGTCATCAGACCATTTATTTAATTTACATATGAACATACGAAATTGCTAGCAGAGATACAGGCCATTTGGTCTATCTAGTCTTCTCAAGTGTGCAACACATCAGTCCATTAGACTGCAGCTGCCCCTGCCTCATATTCCCTCCCCCCAGCTAGAAATTTCTTTTAACAGTAGACACAGCTTGCTTTAGACAGAATCAGTTCACTTTACACAGAGTCAAAATGGCATTGCTATTACTATTTGATCACCAGACACCTTTACTTTGTATATTGTTTTTTTTTTTTTTTTATCACAGCACATTTTCTCCCCTGTCGGTCGGCCCCCATCCGACCGACCCCCCCAGCCCCGTCCCCCGGAATCACCGTCTCTTACCTGCCCGGCCCAGGAGCGGTGCCTGCGGGGGGTCAGTCTTCACCCTGCTGACCGGCATTTTCTCTGGTTTTCTCCCAGAGACCCCAGGAGTCAGTGCACAGGCATGTGGAGGCATGCATGTGCCAAACAGCTCCAGTAATGGCCTCCTTCCCCCACCCCCTGGCCTACTGCCTAGGCTCCCTCTGGCCTGAGCTTCCTCCAGCCTCCACTGGGGGTCACCCATCAGCTGAGGGACTCCACGTTCCCTCCACAGAGAAGAGAGTCTGCCTGTTGGCAGCTCCATCCAGCTTCACCTTCCCCCCCATGCCGACATCCGACGCCCTGGGCTCATTCCCGAACCCGGGTCGCTGGCATGGGTCGAGGTAAGGTGTCAGCGCCTTAGCCCCCTACGCCAACAGGCCAGCGGATTTGTATATTGTTTAACAAGAAATGCAGCTCACTTTAGACAGTGGTAGGCAGCATGTTTTAAACTGTAGTGCACTTACTTTTCACTTCTAAGGTATTTATATGTGCGTCACAGCTTTAAAAAGCATTTCGTTGCCTTGCAGTTTTAATCTCAAGTTCTCCACTTGTTAAGTTATATACAGTTTGTGTCTGACTGAAGTAACTGAAGTAATTTCTTTCTATTAGATTTAAACATTTTAACAGCCGCACTGTCTTGCAATGCTATGTAGTATTTGGTAATACTTAAAATTTGCTGCACAGTTATTTAAACATTGCTAAACCATTTGTGTTTCATCTCTAACCACACATTAAACCTTTCTTTGTAAAAAGTACTGAATAAGCTATCTTAGCTGTTTCACTTTTGAGAAATAAATAAAGTGAAAGCAAATTGCTTCTTACCCCGTGTTTTAGGTTTTCACTGCCTGATCTGGCTGGCATGTTCATTACATCTTGGTCTTTTTATAGTGTCGCTGTTACCATGGTGAATCATGAGCATACTCAATGTTACTAAATACACGCTTTGAAAACAAACAGGTTTTCTTTTTTCAACATCAAATATAAGGGTGTGACTTCTTATATTACATCTCCTTTCATTTACCACTTGGTTATCTCTAAATAGAGCCAAATTATTTTCTTAGAGGCTGAGTATCCAGTTGTGTTTGCTCATATTTTCTGCCTTTTTTGAATTTATTCCTACTGATATTCTTTCATATTTTGCCTGGCTACCTAAGCTGAAGCAGACTGAGTCAGGACAAGAAGGGGCTTCACAGACGTGGAGCCTTTCATCCTGACCAACACAGCTAGAGGCTGTTTGGTGGCCACCATCCCTAAATACTGCCAATGGCAGTCACTGGATGGTGGTCAGCCTCTCACAGATGGGTCAGAGGATAGGACACGGCCATTGATACTTTAAAAAGAAACACATAGATACAAAACCTGATAAATGACAAAGACGAATAATAGATTTTATAATTATTTTTTTAGTAAAAGGTTTTGCACATTACCTCCCCTTAAAGGGGTATCAATTTATTCTAGACCTACAAAGCACAATGGGGAGACATTATGTCTATTTTCTCAAAAGTGTCTAGCCACCACTGATTCTATATCTCCCCTCCTGATGTCACTTCTATGTTCATTCAAACACCATTTCAAGCATCTTGATGTTTATCCAATGTATTGCAAATCACTTGGGCAGTTAAGGAGCTATATTACTTGTTCTGTTTGACATGTGATAAATTGATTTATAACAATTTGTTCATCTCTATATGCATTATATACAGTTTTTGTCTTTCTACTACTATTGCAGTTCTGGCATCTGCCACTTGGATAATTACTTATTATTTTAGTTCTTCCTTCAAATATTTCAGGTTTCTTTTCGGGACTTTGATACAGAGCGTGGCATAGCCGGTCACGTATTGATTTTACTTTTTTGGCAATGACTAGAGGTCTTTCGGCAAATGTTTGTTCTCCAGTAGGGTTAGATTGTAAAACATTCCGATGCTTATTTATGTAAAATGTTGTTATTCCAAAATAATATCATTTTTTGCTTTTGTTGTAAGTAGATCTGCTCTACCATGTGTGATCTCTGTCTGGCATTTTCTAGTACTGTGGGGTTATAACCTCTGTCTCTAAAGCGAATCCCCAGGTCATCAGCAGCTTTACAGTAATCCTCTTGTGTAGTACAATTTCTTTTAATTCATATTAGTTGTCCATATGGTATATTAGCAATAATATTTTGTTTTCGAAAGCTCTTAGCATGGAGAAGTACATTTCTGTCTCTTTCCTACAAACTTTTATTAGTTTGTTTTCCTTTTTTGATATCTACAAGTCTAGAAAATTTATTGTGATGTTGTCATGTACCATCACAAACTTAAAAAATTCAGTTTGTCCGTTTAAGTATTCAAAAAACATGTTTAACACTTCTTCTGAGCCTTTCCAGATACGTAGACAATCATCTATGTATTGTTTCCAGCAAACGATGTCGTTCCAGTGCACATTATTCTCATTAAATATATATATTTCATTTCAAACTTGTCCATAAATATATTGGCATAGCTTGGGGCCATTGAAGACCCCATTGCTGTGCCTCTACATTGCCAATAGAAAGTGTTTTCAGATCTGAAGTGGTTTTTGATCAAAATGAATTCTGCCTTTTTTAATAAATAGTCATCCCCAACCCTTGGGAAGCCCCAAGGCAGACATCCCTCTACTTTCCACCCTGCCTGAGTGGCCCCAGGATCCCCATGAAGTTTCGGCTTATCCCCCAATTGGGGATGGGGCAGAGCCCCTATGCCCAATCAATTATCTTCGCCGGGTCCAGGAGCCGTCGGGCGGGCAAAGGCACATCGAGGGCACGTCTCCAGGGCTCCATCTTCATGGCAATGGCAGGCTCTTTTCCTTTCTTCTCCCACCTCTTCAGCCTGAGACCCAGACATCAAGGCATTGAGCGCTGGTGTCGTGCTGTATAGCGGCCGCCCATCCCCTATTGCTAGGGGCTTGTAATATTCTGAGCCTCAGCTCGGAGTCATACAAGAGTGCGGTTTATGGCCTCAACCCTCCCCAAAGTAGGTGAGCTCTCATGGGATGCTCAAGCCTATCTCCCCCTGGCCGACACACCAGCAGCCCGAGTCCGCTCCCAAACCCGGGTCACCGGCATGGAGTGAGGTGTGGCGTCCAGCACCTCAACCCTCAGTGCCACTGGGCCGGCCCCTTTTTGGTGGTTTTTCAGTTCATCTCTTTCTTCTAGTTTGTCTGCTAGGGCATCTAGACCTTCCTTGTGGGGGATACTTGTATATAAATCTTTGACATCAAGTGTAACAAGGATACACGTTTTGGTTATCATGTTGTCTTCATTTAGTTTATTTAATAACTGTATGATATCTCTAGTGTCTTTTAGATATGCCATTGTGTTTTTCCCTAAAGGTTGAAGGTGGTAGTCAACAAAAACAGAGAGGGCTTCCAGGGTGGAACCAATACCTGCAATTATCAGTCATCCAGGGGGATCTGTTTGATTTTTATGGATTTTTGAGAGTGCATAGAACACAAGCATGATTGGATGTGGTCTCAACAGGGCCCTGTGTTCCCAATCCGAAATCATGTTATTTTCATTTCCTCTCTTTAACAGTTCATTTGCTATTGAGCTCACTGTTTCTGAAGTTTTTTTCAATTTTTTTATAATATTCTGTGTTTTTAAGTTGTCTTAGGCATTCATTTTTATATTTACCATTGCCCTTGATTACAGTGTCTCCACCCTTATACGCTCTTTTGATTATTATTGTGCTGTTATTCTCTAGATGTCTTAATGATCCATATTCCTCTGCTGAAAGATTAACGTTTTTTCTCCATCCTTCTTGATTTTTTCAAGTCTGTTTATGTCTTTTTATACTAGTTCTATGTAGGCATTGATATCAGATGGAATAAGGCCTGGGGAGGAATTTAGATTTATAATCTAAATTCTGTGTTAGTATTCTCCATTTTTCTTTTTCTTTTGGGTGCCCTTGTTCTTCAATTGTGTTAAAAAATATTTTAACCTCAATTTTCTATAAAAATTCTGGAGGTCCATTTTCAAATGGATAAAATGTAGTTTTTCGTGTGGGCAGAAGGTGAGACCTAGATTTAGAACCTTTTCCTCTATGCCACTAATGAGTCTTTCTGAGAGGTTAAAGACTATGTTTGCCCTTTTTTCTGGCTCCTTAGCCTGAAGAAATTGCCATGCCTTTATCATGTCCTCTAGTGAGGGCATTTATTTGTGTCCACTGGCGGCTCCTTTCCTTCTTCAGGAGGCTTGGCAGAGACATGTTTTCCTTTTTGTTTTTTCTTAGCAGCCACCATCTCTGGTGTCTGTTCAGTGACTAGATTCAGAGTTCCTCTTTTGCACACCCTGAGTTCTGAATAATCTTTAGCAGCATCAGCTTTCTTTCTTGACCCCTTTGACAGGGATTGCTGATTACTCAGAGTGGCTAGACCCTCACCTGAGCATTTTGGTGACATTGAGATCAACTAAAAAGCCATAAGGACTTCAAATGTTTTAGCCCTTTTCTTCTGTGTTTAGGGCAAAATCTTTTACAGAGATCACAGTTGCACAACTTGTGGTCTGGACCCAGGCATTTTAAGCCCAGCTCATGGCAGTCTGCCTTTGCTGAGGTCCAAAAAAAGAGTTTCTGGTTCCCAATAAGAAAACCAAAATCAGTAAGCCCAATAAATTTAAAAAAGGCTTAAAAACAATAAATATAGTTTGGTTCCTCGAAAACGAACGGCAAGTAAAAAGTTACCTCCTGCAGTGTTTAATGCATGCACCTTCATTATATAATTATCCTCACTGCTGCTGTCTTTATTGACCTGGCTAAGGCCTTCGACTCTGTATCTCACCCACTGCTACTAAACACACTTGAGGATGCAAGGTTTTTATTGTTCTTTCTATACAGCGCCTTGGTGCTTGAAAGGTGCTTAACAAATAAAGTTTTATTATTATTATTTCTTATTTGTCCCTCCTACCATAAGGTGGTTTAAATCTTACCTATCAGATGTCAATCAGTCAGGATCGCAAACTCCTCTTCCTTCTCCCTCCCTATCCTATCAGACATCCCCCAAGGCTTTATACTTGGCCCCATTCTATTCTCCATCTTCATAAACAACCTCCTATCTGCCTGCTATAAATCACACATTCATATGTACGCAGATGATACCATCTTATTCACCTTTGGCCCTGACCCAACCTCCATCCAAACTGCCCTACAACAGGATTTCCACTCCATTCAGTCTTATGTATAGAATAAAAAAACAAATAAAACACATCAAAAACTGTCTCTGTGATCTTTGGAACCTCTAAAAGAATAGCCAAGGCTTCCCCATCCTGCCCATCACTTCTCTGGATGGTACTCCTCTAAGCGAAGTTTCTTCCTATAAGTATTTAGGAGTCTGGTTGGACCCACTACTTAACTTCTCAGTTCATATTGATCATATATTTACTAAACTTCAACCAAAGCTCAGCATCCTTTATCATAACAGGGACTCTCTTCCTCTCCCTGTATGATGGGAACTTCTGACTAAAATGATAGCACCCATTTGGGACTATGCTGACATAGTTTGCTGCACTGCTTCCACTTCCTCATTTGCTAGACTTGACTCCCTTTTTTATATGCCTTCTGTCATTTTGATTCTAACTCCCCCTATAGGGACCTACCACTGCACTCTTCTCTCTTCCCTGGAGCTCCTTCCCCTTTTACTTTGGCTGCACATCCACTCTATCTCCAAATACTGGTTCAATCTACTCCCCTCTTACCTCTCTGTCCACCTCACTCCCACTCCCACCTCTACATACTCCATATGCTCTAGGGATTCCAGCTCCTCCCTTCCCAAACCATTGTCAAACATGGGCAAATCTGCCTATACCTATTGACTACCCCCTCTCTTTGGAATGCTCAGACTCCTCTCCTATGTAATTCTGTCTCTCATACCTCTGACAAATCTCAGCTTCCTCTCCTGCTCACCCCATATGCTCCCATAACAACTTGTAGTACTTGCACAGTTGTATGTCTACGTTATTTTATGCTATATTGTATATATGTAAATATGCTGATATCATCCTTACTTAATTGTAAGACACGATCATTGTACCCTCTATACTATGTGTTTATTGTATTCTGTATAAATGTTGTCTATATTTTCATCTTGTATACTTTTATCCCATGCTCTCTGTTCCCCGGGTCACACCTGGAAATGAGCTCTGGTTCAGTAAGCCTTTCCCGGTTACCAAATGTTTAAACAAAAAATAAAATAAACAAAAATTAAATACACTAACTTTTTCTGAACCAGATGTAACTTCTCTTCTTGTTGTTTTAATACATGTTTTTATCATGTATCTTACAAACAACAAGGATGACAAAGAAAATCACAGCTCTGATAACTCAAAGGTAAGTCAAAACCCAGTGGGTGCTTATGACCTGCTTCTCATGTTATGGCTGCATAACAATGAGGTTGTGGAAGTGTGTACGCTGCACAATGCACCACTCGCCACTCCTCTTTGGCATAAAGCCTACAAAAACAACATTCCCAGAATCATCTTGCTTCCCGGCCCCCCCCACCACTTATTTATTTATGTATTTATTTATTTATGTACTAGGACTATAAATACCTTTGAACCAAAGGTTCATTTACAAAGGTTTTGCGTCAAATGCAATCAGTGAACAGACAATTGTAGTGGATAAAAAACATAAAATAGCATAATAATATGAAAACAAGTAAAAACAAATCAGGTAAGGATGAACAGTGCAATTTCTGAGATACAGTGAATAGAGGGCAAGAGAAACAAATCTGGGAAGGACGTAAATAATACAGAGAGAGGAGAAGGTGAGGTAGAAGAGGCAGTCACTGAAAGTGACTTTGCCATTTAAGTGCGAGAGATAACAGGAAGTGCAGGGTGGGGCAGAGTGTACCGGGATAAGGGGAGCAAAGGAGAGGCGAGAGTGGAGAAGTAGGGATTTAGGTTATGGGAAAAAGGAGCATAAGGAAGGTAAGAAGATGGGGCAAGGGAAGGGATGGAGTGAGTGGCAAGGTACGAGAGGACAGGATAGGAGAGGGTGGAGGGCCAAGAGATGAGGGGGAGGAGTTGCATGGAAGGGGAACAATGCATGTGGAAGGGGACTGGGAGCAGAGGGGGGAGAGGAAGAGAAAGAAATATTGGGGGAAGATTGGGAGGAAGTGCAGGAAGGCCTAGTGGGTACAGTCACAGCTGCTGATATTTTTGAGGTGGTGAAGTAGTTTGTATTTAAAGAGGCCAAGCTTATTTTCAGCAGAGACATCGGGAAGGAGACAATTCAAAAGGGAGGGGGCCCTGGCGTAAAAGGAGTACTGGGCTTGAGAGGTTCAGCAAAAGGGAACCAGGAAATAGGTTTTGTTAGAACTGCGGGTGCTCTGGGTATGAGGGATGGCCAGAATCTAGGACTGTGAAGCTGGTGGGGTAAGGTTGAGGCAGATTTTCTTAGCTAGGAGGCAGGTCTGGTAGGCAATTTGCCCTTGAAGGTGGAGCCAATTAGATTGTTTATAAAGATCACAGGTATGGGTTATTTTCCCAGATCTAGTGACAAGATGGCAGCACTTATTCAGAGCAGTTTTAATTCTTTTTAAGCTAGTATCAGCAGCAGACCCATAAAAAGTGAGGCCATAATCAATGATCGATAGGACTGAGCTGGTTACAACTGTGCACATTACCTCCGGTGTGAGGCAGTAGCGATGGTGACAGAGGATCCCTATCCTGGAGTTTACAGTTTTGGAGATGATATTAATGTGTGAATTATAGGTGAGTGTGCTGTCAAGCGTGATCCCAAGGTATCTGAACTCATGGACTAGATCAAGTGGAACTTCGTGCTTGTTAAGGATAGTGAGGCTGGAGGTTTTATGTTTGCTATGGAAGGTATAAAATAACATGTCCTTGTTTTTTTTTGTAGTTCATCAGCAGTTTGTGTTGTTCAAACCAGGTTTTGTCAAGTCTAAAATTGGACTGGAGGTCCCATGAGAGGAGGGCAGGGTCAGTGTGCGAGGAAAAAAGGACTGCATCATCTGCATAGAGCATCATGTTGTTGTGGCAGGCTGATGGGAGGGTGCTGATAAACAGGCTGAAGAGCAGTGGCCCAAGATGGACCCTTGTGGTACCCCTGATTGCACTGGGAGGCTATCAGATAGGGAGTCACCAATCTTAACCTATTGGCACCTACCCTTCAGGTAACTCACAAACCAGTTGGAGACCTCAGGAGAGAGGCCAAGAGTGAGGAGGGAGTTCAACAGGAGCTGGTGATTAACAGTGTTGAATGCCTTGGTCAAATCTACATACACTGCACCTAGAATTTGTCCCGCGTCTAAGGCCTTCTGGATGTGAGTGGTAAATTCAAGCAGGGCAGTGGTAGTACTGTGGGCTTTTCTAAAGCCATGCTGCTGAGTGCACTGGATTTTGTATTGTGGTCCGCCACAATGCATTTGAGTGCCTTAGAGAATGGGGGAAGGATTGAGATGGGGCAGTAATTGTTGTAGACAGACCTTTCACCACTTTTGTGACCAGGCGTGACAACAGCAGATTTCCAAATTTGCAGGAACTGTCTGAGGGTGAGCGAGAGGTTTAGAAGTTTGGTGAGAGGGGATAAGATGGCTTCTAGTGAGAGGGAGAGGAGTTTTAGATCCAAGGTGTTGCTGCTATATCTTGATTTTCCTAACACCTTCTGTAGGTATTTTCTGGATTCAGCCAAGGTCACTCATCTGAAATAGAAGAGAAGTATGTTCGTAGGAGGAGGAGATTTAAATTTGTTGCCAGACAGGGTAGAGTCATCGAAGAAGTCGGGGGCACTGCTGAGATCTGTGAAAGAGACGTTGAAGGTATCAACGATTAATTTAGGGTCTTGAATTTATTTATTTATTTGAGAAATCGGTTTACAACCTTTGAGCCAGAGGCTCATTTCCAAAGGTACCTTGTCACAGTGAGGACAAATACATAACAGACTTACATACGATGCAGACAAACAACTGAATTTTGGTTACAGCATTTGGATTAATGGTAGCAAGCACCGGTGACTACATCTGGTCAGCAGATAAGCAAGTTTGCAAGATGCAGCTAGGTCAAAGCAGTATAAACAGCAATGGATGAGGATTAGTGCAATGTGGAGTGGATGCTGCCCAGTGGGCACTGAATAATGGTACCATTTACTTCAAGCATTGACAGGGAAGATTTATTCAGTTTCCCCGTGAGATTTTTGATGTTTTCTCAGAAGTTTTTACAGTTTCCTCAGGAGATCGTGAGTTCACATTTGTAGTAATCTTGTTTGGCTTTCTGAATCACTTGGGTGCATTGGTTTCAGGCAGCTCTGTAGCACTGCACATCATTACGGTGACCTGTCATAAGTGCATGGTGCCAGAGATTGTCCCTGTCCTTCAACATAGAAATTAGGGCAGGGGTGATCCAGGGGTTTGATGAACTCCTTTGCTTTGTTTTCTTATAGGGTGTGAACTTGTCACAAACTTCATTAAACTGCTTAATGAAGTAGTTAAAGGCATGATCAATGCAGGTGATTGAGTCGAGTGAGGACCAGTCAATCTGCACAAGTGATCACGAACTGTCCATATAGGTCGGTACCTCGTAGCCATCTATTATCTGATACAAATTCCACAGTTGATGTGTCAGGATAAAAAGCCTTTTATTTCCAAATAGGCAAAATGGTCAGCAAACATTCAAGATATGGGCTCAATACACCTTGCTCCTCCCCACGAAATCAAACGTTTTCGTGTCACAATTACACTTTCTGAAGGCTTGTGTGATTAATCTGCACAAGTGAGGCTAGGAAATGTGGGAGCCTTCCTTTTTTTAGGACACGTACTGTAGGTAGGAGAGTTTAGGTTCCGATCTGGGTGTCCTATTGGTCCATTAGCAGACGACTGGAGAATGATCACTCAAGGAGTCCGGTAGAACTCTGGTATTGGTGATTCTGGAAGGGTGAGTGGTGAAGATTAAGTCCAGTAGGGAGCTACAGCCAGTTCTGTAGTTGATGCATGTGAGAGAGGGTACCATTTGGGCAATGTCAATTGCGGCAAGAGCATCTTTATACAATTCTGCTTCTGGGGCAATCCAGTTCACATTAAAGTCCCCCATGATAACTGTGTCAGTATGGTGGGGAAGGTTGTCAAGGTAGTCTGTAATCATTTGAAAGCCAGAGACCTGGTCGCACGGGGGTGATGTAAATGGATATTACAATTAGGGATGTCCCTTGCTGCCCAAGAAATGTTTTGATGGCTAACATTTGGGTGCTGCTGTCATGGGGTGGTAACAGAATGATCTGACTCTTTATGATATCCTTCAGGTAAATGGCACAGCCTCCACCCACCACCACCAAGATATCGCAGATACAGCTTGTTTAGGTGACTGTTTTTGCTGCTTTCATCATTTTGTTATCCCTTTCTTGCTTGCAGTTATTTATCTCACAAATAAAAAGGCTGCCTGCTTGTGTCAGTCTTTTAAAATCCTTTCATTTCATTTTCTTTTTTCACACATCCACTTTGTGCAGCTGCCACCACCCAACACACAGCTTATGCTAGGGCACAATGGCAGTCCCATGGGGGACACTGTCTGTGTCCCCAGTTCCTGAAGGAAGAGCCATCCATGGGATGCTCAATTAACTCTCGCCTGACTGGGCCCTGAGTAACCAAGATCCATTCGGAAACCTGGTTCGTCGGAGTAGGTAGCAGTACTGACAGTACTATAGTGCTATGGGGTTGACTCGCTCTTTTCATTTTTGAAACCAAAACATAGTTTTTAACTTTACCCTCCTGTTGTCTACCAGGCATATATACCCTGTAATCAGATTAATATGAGGTACACTGACTTTCAGAAATGCCAAATGATCAGCATTTTCTGGCGAAAAACAAAATCGTGCATCAGTAACAACGTTATCAGTTGAACTAAACAATTGTCCTGAATAGACATTAGTCAGACAGCAATTCATGTACTTCATTGCAATTTGTACTGGAACTGGCCAAATATATTTTTTGAATTTCAAGTATTTCAAAGGATCAGCATTCAAATCAGTATTGGGCCCTGCTTGTACATCTCAACAATGGTTTGTGATGAGGCTGAGTTAGATGTGGTTGAGTATGTTGCAATGACGTCTTTCATGTGACTACAGAGACCTGAAGTTGAACTGTGTGATCATGGCTCAGTGCTACTTTTTGATGGTAGTGAAAAGGAAAAAGATTCTGCAGCAGTGGCTAAAGAGGAAGAAGACTGGAAACATACTGGAGCACCAGAGGAGGGGGGCTGTCTGATGCTGCGCTGTATTGTAAAAATGATTCTGAATTTTATTTTGTACTCCTGACCTCGACAGTGTGCACCTCATCAATTACTGCTTGACTGTTTATCTAAACAGAAGTGTCATCATTGCTCAGCAGTTGCTTTGATTTATATTGTGGGTCTAAGATTGTTGCTTTAATATAGTGGTCAGCCTGAAGCATTTTACATAGTTTTTCATCTTCATCTACTCGATTGTGTTGGGGGCAATCAAGCAGCAAGATGACCGTGGTGCTGCTCCACTCCCTATTGCACTGTGTTTTGGCATTTTATAGTGTTTCTACAGCATTTTTATACTTTTTATGTTTCAATTTTAATGCACTATGGAAAGCTTTGCTTACATTATTAAGTGAGCCATAGAATTGTATATCACTTGCCATTTGCTGACATGGAGCACCTGGTCGCATGATAGCCAAGCTACCTGTTGCTCTACCCCAAATATTGAAGTTTTACTGCCTGTTTCTTGCCTTAGGGCACAGGTTTCATGCTGGTGGAGCATTTCACTAAGCTCAGAGTATGGGGAAGATTTTTTGGCAGTTGACTGTGGGAGTTAAGAGGATTTATGAGAGGAGCTGTGAGGAACTGAAGATGGGGGAGGCTGCAGCTGCAGTATAACTGCTGAAATGCTTGTTTTATATTTAAAAAGGTATGTCACCATTGCCTGGGATTGGGGTGATCCCAGTATCATATCAGATGTTATAAAATTTATTGCGGTCAGTGGAGCTATTATTTTCCTTTTATTCTTCATATGATTACAAATAATATAATTACGGAGACTTGAGCACAGTGGAGGTCTGAAGTGTGGGAGTCCAGGAGATTTTTTTTTTTCTAACTCTGTTTATTTTCCTACCTCTCTGGGGCATCTCTCAGGCTTCCACAATCAGCTGAGGTGCCATACCGCCCATCTGAACTGATCCCTGACAGCTACATTGGTATCAGGACTCTGGGCTCTCCTGCCTCCTTGGAGATGCCCCAGAGTCCCCAGGGGGAGAGTCAGGGATGCGGCCGACATTGGGCATGTGGGCTGGGCTCCTGGTGGTTGCTGTTGCCTCACCCAGGAGATAGGGGCTTTTTCTTGCTTTTCTCCCTGCCTCATTTCTCCCTCGTTGGAACTCAGATGTGCAATGGCATCCCTACGTCCGCCGAGCTCCATCCCTTGCCATGCGGCAGTGTCACCCGGTTCCATGGCTACCCCTGACTGATGCCAGAGGTTGCTCAGGAGTGATGCATGTCCCTACTCCCACCCTGGGAAGGGAGAATTGTCCTCTGGATGCTCAATCCCTTCCCACCCCTGCCGATCCCGACAGCCCGGGCTCATTCCTGAACCCGGTCACCAGCATGACACGAGGTGAGGCATCTAGTGCCTTAACCCTCAGCGCCACGGGGCCAGCCTGGGAGTCCAGGAGATAACAAGCCCTTTTGGAGAAGGCTGTACTAAGAAAGTTTTGAAGAATTGCGGCCTGGATATATTAATCTGGTCTTTAATGGACTCTTTGTGAGGAGAATAACTATCAATTCCTCTGTTGGTTAACTAGATCTAATATGACTATGGATATGACAACCTGTATTGAGCAGTACAAGGTACTTTCTCTCATTTAGAGGTTATTGTTTTTGTGGCCTAATACAGGTGAATATTTCTAACTGTTCCCACAATTTCAGTGGCTTGAGACATCCATGGAAAAATATAATTCTGCACTGAATGATTTGTGTTTTTTCAGACTACATAACGATAATTAGATAATTTTTCTAGCCTACTTATAATTTAGTAATTTTGCAAATGAATGCTAAGCAATTAGCCTTTTATGATTTTTAGGCACCAACAGCATAACTGTAAGCACCTATTGTGGCCATGCATACTCTTTTTTGCGTTTAGTCAAGTTCAAAGGTACATTCACTGTTAGTGTTCTGGCTGCATCATGTCATTAATGATGTCAGTGATAGGGTTTTTAGGTCCTGGCGAAATGTTTCAGATCTACACAAGCCTGTGTTTAATACCCAGTGCAGAACATTTATTTATGTAGTATTAGAGAAATTGTTAGATGCCCTTGCTGATGTTAATGACAGAGTTTCAGCAAAGCTTGATGTTCAGAATTGCTGATAACTTGAAAAGTTCCTGCTGAGACTTTCAGGTTTGAATGCAACTTTGGAAACATTACTTCAAACTGACAGTCTGGTGCTTTACTAAATGCACTGCAGCTGTTGGGGGGTGCACTCAATGTTGGATGTCCTTTAGCCACAGCATGCATTTCCTGTTTGCCACAACATGTATTTCCTGTCAATGAGCTTTTATACAGCGGTAAAGCTACAGACTACCAAGCAGTAGTGGGTAAGGGGCCTGGGTTTGATCCCCAGAAGGGTACGTTTCTTTTCTTTCTTACACAGTTACTGTAGTATGAGAGAAATTGTTTGATGTCATTGTTGGTGTTAGTGATAGAGTTTCAGCATGATGTGAAGTTCTATATTGCTGATAACTTGAAACGTTCCAGCTGAGACTTTGATGTTTGAGGTTTGAATGCAACTTGGGAACATGACTTCAAAATCAATAGACTGACAGGTTCAATACTAAGTCCACTGCAGCCGTGTGTGTGTGTGTGGGGGGGGTCTGCACTCAGTGCTGACTATCCTTTGCCACAGCACACATTTCCTGTCACAGAGCCTTTGTATAGTGGTAGAGCTACAAGCTACCAAGCAGTAGTGGGTAGGGGGCCTGAGTTTGATCCCAGTGTGGGTCATTTTCTTTGATCTCAATATAATTTTGTTTTTATTATTTGCTAACCAGGTAAGGCCCACTAGGCACAACTACCTGTTTTCAGGGGCTACCTGGGAGCTTTAGGCTGGTTTAATCATTAGTTAGTCGTCAACTTCCTGCCTGACATCTGCACCTCCACTGAACTCATTCTCTATGCTGATGATGCAGACCTGTTCTGTCAGGCAAAAACCCCACCACTGTCATTAACAAACTGCAATTTGATTTCAACAGACTTCATGCCTGGTTCACATCCAAAGGTCTAGTGCTCAACTCAAACAAAAAGTAAGTTCATGGTTTTCCCCAGCCCCCACAAACCCCAAGGCCTTGACCTCTCCCTTTATGACAATCTTGGCAACTCCACAGAAAGAGTCAATGAATTAAAGTACCTTGGCTTATTCCTGGACAGCCACCTCAATTTTGATGCCCACACAAGCCTCACAATCAAAAAAGCCCACCAATGCCTCAGTATCCTCCACAGAACTAAGCAGTACCTTAACAGGCAATCCAACTCTCTTCTTGTTTCCAGCTTTCTCCTTCCTGATTTTGACTATGGTTCCCTTGTCTCCCTCCCTCACCTCTCCATCAAAATTGTATCCAGACTCAGAAGTTCCTACAACAACACTATCCACTTTGCCTCTGGTCTCCCTAAACTCACTCACCACTGTGACCTTTATAAGCTCACCAGTCAGCCCTCCCTTGAGGCCCGCCTCAATCGCAAGATGGCCATCTTCTTCTTCAAACTCTCTCATGGGCTGCTCTCTGATTGCCTCACCTCCCTCTTTCAGTCAGCCACCCCACCAGGACCACTACACTGTCCTCCACTCTCACATTCACTGTTCCTTTCTGCTGCACCACTGAAGGCCAGAAAACATTCTCCTTTATGGGACCCAAGCTCTTCAACTCTCTCCCTCCAGAACTAAAACTCTGTCCCTCCACTAATGCCTTCAAACACAATATCAGGAGACATTTCTCCCACACCTACTCCTGCACGCAGCCCTAAACTGGCTCCCCTCATACCCTCTTTTCCCCTCATCCTCTGGTTTCCTCCTTTGGCACTTACCCTCCTGCTTGTTTAGCACTTGTGGAATTGTTTAGTCACCTAGGCAAGTCTTGATTGCACTTAACTTCATAGGTCCCAATGTTATATTGTAAATTTGTTTAAACCCTCAATGTATGCATTATGTCACCTGTTGTGTTGTTAATTCACCTAGGCCAGAGTTCCCTTAGGTCTATCTTGTCCAGTTTTTATTGTACCATTGTTTTAACCCTCACTGAATGTTGAATGTTTCTTGGCTCATGTAATGTCACATGATTGTTGTAAGTAACTGGACACTTGTGTAAATGGGCAGCAATGTTCACAAGCCTTTCCAGTATAACCAATAAAATGAAATGAAAAAAATAACCAGCAAAATGAAATGATAAATGACTTGTTCAGAGTCAGCACAGTATGAAAGTGGAGGTTGGGGGAATCAAACCCAGGTCTGCTGAACCAAGCTCATTATTACAGAAAGTGAGAAATTGTCAGATGCCCTTACTGATGTTAGCGACAGAGTTTCAGCAAAGTTTGAAGTTCTGTATTACTGATAACTTGAAAAGTTCCTGTTGAGACTTTCAGGTTTGAATGCAACTTTGAGAATCATTACTTCAAACTGATAGACTGTTGCATTACTAAACCCACTGCAGCTGTTGTTGGGGGTGAACTCACTGTTGGTTGTTCTTTGCCATAGCATGCATTTCTTGTCAATAAGCCTTAGCACAGTGGTAAAGGTACAGACTATAAAGCAGTAGTGGGTAGGGGGCCTGGGTGTGAAGTTGTATATTGTTGATAACTTGAAACATTCCAGCTGAGACTTTGAGGTTTGAATGCAACTTGGAAACATGAGAAATGATAATGCCAACTCTAGATGCCCTAGTGCAGGAACTGACCAGGGTAAAAGCTCTGAGTTTGTGTTTTGTGTGGACTATGATGTTTATTTTTTGAAGTGTATGTGTGTACTTGTCTGTATTGTGCAGCATATGTATGTGCGTTGTACCTCAACAGTGAACAAGGAGGGTCTATTTCAGAGAAAGGAAGGCACTAGAACAAGGGGGCATGCAATGAAGCTAAGTGTGGAAGTTTAAGAGAGATGTGCAGAAATGCTTCTTTATGGAAAGGGTTGTGAATGACTGGACCAGCCTGCCAGAGGAGGCAGTTGGGAAAAAGACTATGAGGAGCTTCAAGCATGTATGGGATAGGCACTGGGGCATATTAGGTACAGGAACGGGAGGGAGGGTGTCACACCTATGACCAGTTAGGGTCAGTGGTGATGGAATAGGCAGGGACAAGGGGCAGACTGGATGGACCTAAAGATCCTTTTCTGCCAACAAAATCTATGTTTCTTTTGTTTAGCATCTACAGTATATCTGCCTTACAAAAATGATAGTTCCATAACTTGGCACTGCTCAGTAACATTGGTACTTGATTGACTTTTGTTTCCAGAAACCTGATCCACACATACAAATGATTTGATACCTTTATTGGTCCAACAGAGTTGTTACAAAAGAACACAGGTGCTTTTAGCTTTCAGATTACACAGAATCCTTTGTCAGAAAACCCTGGCAGTTGTTTCGGAATAACATACTTTCTCAAAATGCAGATCATACATTAAAAAAAAAAAAAAGATGAAACGTTGTTAAGGACCCTCATTGGCTAAAACTGCGTTCAAAAAACAACATAACCATATAAAGACAGCAAAAGTTCCATCAAAAGAAAGCTATCTCAAAGTCAAATGTGACTGAATTGAAAGTTCACTCACTGAGAAAAGCTATAAACCAACCGAAGCTTCATTTTAAAACCATCTGTGTGTGTCTGTGCTAGCAATAGTAAATGAAAATGATTAAACACCACGAGGAAAAATAAGCTTAAGCAATACATATGTAACAGCCCTTTGGCTCACCTAGGCTGCACTGAGGTGCTTAGGGTAATTCAGCACACACTTCCAAGGGGGCTGGCCTGGGTTCCACAGTGGCAGCAAATGTGGCGTGGTGCCTCCACCTGGTGTAGTGGCAGGAAACACCTGTGGATAAAGAACAGGTTACCACCCCCCGGAAATAAGTAAGCTGCACCGGTAATACTTTTCCCCACACAATAACAGTTTCCCACACAGTAGCAGCCCACACCCCTAGCAGCACTCTTTCAATAACACAATGACAGTGGATAAAATGCAAACAGTAAATTTATTTATTTGGGAAGGGGGAACACAATGAGGAGAATGTCAGTCACCATTTACTTTAGTTAAACAATAACTTTCCCCATAGCAACCCCTCCTCCCACCCCTGGGTGCACCTATGGTGGGTACCTCACCGCTCGGTGATGCAGGCCTGAGGTCTATCATCAGAACCCAGATTAACATGGAACACACTTTCAGACTTGCAATCCTAGGCTTGTCAAACTTGTATGTCACTAAAAAATCCTATTTGGAGATTACCCCCAGAATCCTAACTGACTAGCTAACTAATAGACTCCCCAGAGCCACAGCTTGGGTACTCACAGTTTTTGCAGTTCACACAGGGGGCTCACAGCCAGATGAGTTGCATGATACCATGGAGGGTCTCCATTGGTGGTGCACTACAGGTAGGAAACCAGAACTGGACAAACTCGAGGGGTGACGATCTTTGCCTGTCTGGCCTTGCCAGCTTCACCTATGGGCCTTTATAGACAGACTTCACTCAGGCAGGCCTGTTCCATCCTTTAACACTGGGGGCATCGTCGTCTTCATTCTGAGGAACCAGGATTTACAATGTTCCTCAAACCCCTCTGTTGCACATCTAGCTGCCCTACAGGACCTGTGCAGGGCAGCGGGGCTCCCATAGTCTCTCACCTCACAGCCCCTATCTCAGGGAATGCCTCCACAAGCAGTACTGGGTCCTGTCACAGCAGCTTGCCTTGACACTTACAGTCTCTCTCCTAGCCAAACTTTCACTTCACTTCACTAAGCAATTTCTCCACCAAGAGGATCAGTGGCTCACTCAAGGTCAGCAGCCCAACTCTTTTCCCAGTTCAAAAAGCTGTCCAACTGCTTGGGCTGCTAGAGAACATTTTTTTCTGCTTTAATCACACAGAAACAGCTGCTATTCCTCCTGCACTCAGCTTAGTAGTTTTAGGTAGTCAGAGTTTGGAAGCAGACAGGAAAACTCCATAGGCTTGGATAGTCTCTCTCTCTCCCCTCATAGCCACACTGCAGCTCCTCTTGACAGCCCTCCCTTTCTGGCAGCAAAACAGTCTTATATTTCCCCCTAGCAGCTTCCCTCTGATTGGCTGCAGCTTACCAGGTGATCTCAGGGCTGGCTCGGTATTTTACCCAGCAGCCCCATTCTGTAGTTTTTTATGGGGGCTGCCATTTTGTCTCCCTGTAGGGCTTTCTGCAGTCCAGCCCAGATTTATTTGATCTAGCCCTCTAACAGGTCTAAAGCTATGCCCTCCCTTGACCGAAGGCCTTCTGGTCACTATTGCTATCGATCCCTGGCTCCACTGCTCATCCTAGAGCCAGGGATATATTTTTGTTCTAATGGCCGCATGGCTGAGCTGAAATTGGAGCACAGCTCCTTTACATTTTAGCTCTGATTGCCACACATGATCAGAGGGAGCACAGCCGCCATTTTATTAATTTACTTTGCAGTCCCGGCTTCCCAAAACACAGGGATCACAAGTTATTTTTTTCTTTTAGCACCCACAGGCACAAAACCCACGTTCCGACCCTTGTACCCTTTGTGCAGCGATCCCACAAGGCTGAGGACAGTGAATGGTGGCAGCGACCACAGCCTCCAGCTGACAGGAGGTGCCAGGGTCCAGATCCCACCCGGGACCCCTGGGAGCAGCATCAGCACTGGGTCAGGTACTGGAGCCCCCAAGGTAAGCCCAATTTGGAGGGCTTACATACTCTCCTGGCAGTACGCTTGGCTTCCCGATGAGCCATTTTTCATGCAATAAACATCTCAACCTGCATTTTTCTGACTAGACACCTGACTTCTAGCTAGTACCACCAATAATCACATTTCAATCACATTGACCATCCCAAAGATAGTGTCTATCTAGACATCAGATCTTAACTATGCACAGGGAACTATAGGTATGCACATATACCTTCCCACCCCATCCATTGGGCAGCACAATGGGGGATAAATAGCAGGGACCACAGGCTTGTGAATGACATGGAGGGGAAGATTGGAGGAGGCACCCAGGGTATCAAACATGAGCTTAACAGTTGGCCTGGGCTGTCTTGCTGACCTCCTAGGCAAGGCCATGGCAGGTATGGGAATCTCCCTAGGAATAAAGGGCACCCCTGCTTGGCTAGACTCTACAGACAACCAGGGTGCACGGTCAGGCAAAGCTACACTGCCTAGTATCTGCTCAGGGACTGGAACAAGGGCAGAGCAAGGTGTGGCCAGTGCATCAACCACAGTTTCAGTGGGGCTTGAATCATTTTCAGTGTTCATTTCAATATTCAAATCGGGCTCAGGAATAGGGATAACAGGCCTCTTCTCAGGAATGAAAGGCATTACATTTGGATTCAATGAAAACAGAGTCTGGAGGGTTGGTACTGGTGGATGGAGATGAGTTTTGACAGTACCATTGCCACTGGGACTGGGTTAGCTCAGAACTGGGCTCACAAGGACAAAGTTCAAAATCCTCAGCGTCACCTTCTTCAGAAAAACTGCTGGCAGACCACTCAGGAGGCTCAGATGGATCAGTGTTCAGGTTCAATGTGGTCCTCTCGGGGGACATGGTGACAGCAGTGTCACTTCTGTGGGGCCTCTCAGAAAGTGCAGTTTGACCAGTATTCGGGTTCAATGTGTTCTTTTCGGGAGGTATGGATGGGCTCGGGCTTTGTTGTCTTTTCTGAGCAGCTTGGCTACATGTCATGGGCCGTTTTGCAACTGGAGTTTCAGGACCAGGGGCTCAGTCAGACATGATATTGCCAATGGGGAGTAAGTGGTTTCGATGAACAGTCTTTCCTAGACCCCGGCCTTGCTCTTGTTTGATTCGGTACACTGGCAATTCCGTCAGTTTCTCAGCCACAATGTAACTTTCTGGAGCCCATCGATCTTGAAGCTTGTGTTTGCCTTGTAGCCCCAAGTTCTGGAGCAGAACATGATCCCCTACTTGCAACTCTTGATTACAAACTCGGTTATCATACCTCTGCTTGTTACTCTGGTTACTTTGGGCTGCCACTTCAGATACTAGCCAGTATGCTTTTTGAGGTTGCTCTCTCAACTGAAGGGTGTACTCGAGGTAGGTTCTGTGGGACATTCTATCAGAGGACACACCAAAACAGAGATCAACTGGCAGCCGGGCTTCACGACCAAAGATGAGGTAGAAAGGGGAGCTTTGGGTGGCATCATTCTTGGTGCAATTGTACGCATCCACCAGCTAGTTTACTTTCTGACTCCAGTTTGCTTTGTACGCTCGGTCCAGGGTACCCAACATGTTCAGCAGAGTTCGATTGAAGTACTCTGGTTGAGGGTCTCCCTGGGGTGGTACGGTGTGGTGTGAGATTTCTTTATACCGTACGTGGCCAAAAACTCTTTCACCAGTCGATTTTCAAAATCTTGGCCCTGGTCAGAATGGACTCTCTTTGGAATGCCATAGTGTTGTACAAGCTGGTGCAAGATTTTGACCACAGTACTGGCCTTTTGATCTTTGGTGGGGAATGCCTGGGCGTACCTGGTATAGTGGTCAGTGATAACCAGAATATTAGCGGTGTTTTTCCTGTCTGGCTCAAGGGACAAAAAATCCATGCAGACTAGGTTGAGGGGCCCACTAGTACTAATGTTGACTAGGGGGGGCAGCTTGACTCAGTAAGGTTTTCCTCCGCATGCAATACAGGCAGCTTTTGCAATGTTTCCCTATATCAATTTTCATCTGGGGCCAGTAAAACTATGATTTACTCAGATCTAGGATGTGTTCCTACCCCAGGTGACCCATGTCGTCATGAAGGGATTTGAGGACTGCATCACGGTACCCATACGGCAGTATTTGCTGGAGCTTGGGATGTTCAGGGTTGTCCTTGTCATGTACTTTTAACAGTAACAGCCCATCTAGTAGCTCTAGCTTTCCCCATTCTCTCAACAGGTGTTTTGGTGTCAGGGTGATGGCTATGCACTTGATTGGGTGAATGTCCCTTCTCAAGGGCCCAAATTAGGTCTTGGATGGCTGGGTCATCTCTCTGCGCCCGCTGTAGTTTGGGCTTACTGGGTTGGGGCAGTGAAGACATGTCCAGCCCAGTGAAATTCAAATATGCAGGTGGGATAGATTCAGGAGAGGGCCCCTAGCACATATCTATTGCTCTGGTAGGGTTCACAACTGGATCAGCAGTGGGCAATGCAAACTTGGAACACAGCACTTGAACAAGGGCATTCTCTATTTGAACTGAGGGGGTTAGAAGTATCAACATGCGGGTGTTTTGACAAAGCATCATCGTCTATGTTAGTTCACCCACTTCGATATTCAAGACTGAAATTTTAAGCGGAAAGGGCAGATAGCCATCAATGGCACGGGGTCATTATGTCGCACGATATAATGCCGCATGGCACAATCGTGCTGCATGATTGATGCCATGAGGCATATATCTTTTTTCTGTGGTGGGCTCTGCCCCCCACACCCCCATTACAGGGGGCTGCACCCCCCTGGACCCTCCCACTATAGATTCTCAACTCCGGGGGGGGGGGGCAACTTGGGGTGCACACAAGTCTGGGTTCACCGTAATGCCATGCAACATTATGTCATGTGACATTATGACCCGGTACGGCCATCAATATCCGGTAGCATTCAGTTTAGCTGTCGTGGTAACATAAGTCAGTGGGTTATTGTCCATTCAGACTGTAAAAGGGACCCTATACAGGTATTCGTGGAACTTGTCTGTTACAGCCCAGTTCATATCCAAAAATTCCAGTTTATGCACAGGATAGTTTTTCTTGGAGGGTGTCAGGCTACAGCTAGTGAACGCCATTGGCCTATGCCCCTTGGGATACTCCTGGTACAGCACAGCTCTGAAGCCATTCAGACTGGCATTAGTGTGGAGGACATAGGGCTTGTTGGGGTCCGCAAAAGCCAGAACTGGGGCCTCCTTTAGTCTCTGGATAATCTCCCGCAAAGCAGTTTCGCACTCAGGGGTCCACCAGTCCCCAAAGGGTTCACCAACTCTCAAATACTGCTTGGGTGGGTTGGTTCCTGACCCTGGGACTCTCTTCTTGTTTGGTGGGGGATAACCTTGCATCAAGTCATTAAGCGGGTGTACCACCATTGAGTAGTTCTTCACAAAATGACGATAGTAGCCACAGAACCCCAAAAAGGATTGCAGGGCCCTTAAGTTGGTGGGCCTAGGCCAGGTGGTGAGGGTCTCCACTTAGCTGGGTCAGTTTGAACGCCTTCCACTGAGACAATGTGCTCCACATACTTTACAGCAGGCTGGCAGAACTGGCACTTGTCAACTGAAACCTTTAGGCCAAACTCCTCCAGTCGATCCAGGTCCTTCATCAACTGGGTCTCGTGTTCTTCCAGGGTGGGGCAAAATAATATGATCAAGTCATCCAGGTAGACAATAACTTCGAGCAAGTTCATATCCCCCATAGCCTTCTCCATCAAGCATTGGAAGTGGCCGGTACTCTGGATATTCCCTTCGATATGTGCTCAAACTGGTACAGCCCCAATGGACAAATAAAAGCAGTCTTTTCTTTGTTCTCCTCTGCCATGGGGATTTGGTAATAGCCACTCCGGAGATTCAACACGAAGAATCACAGGCTCAGACAGGCTGGCCAGAGCATCTTCTACCCGGGGCACAGTGTACTGATCTGGAACTGCCTTCTTATTGAGTGTGTGTTAGTCTATGCACATCCTCACAGCTCCATTCTTTTTCTGCTCCACTACAATGGGAGAGACATAAGGGCTCCAGGACTCGGTAATAATGCTGGCATCCAATAACTCCTGCAGGTGTTGCTGGACTTCCTCAATGTCGCCAGGGGCCAATCTCTGAGACCTCTCTCTGAAAGGGCAATCGTCCTTCAGATGGATCCAATTCTCTTCGCCTTTCACGCACCCCATGTCCCACTCATGGAGTGAGAAAACCTTTTAGCGCCTGGCCAACTTCTGACTTAAGCTCCACCAGTAAGTGTCGGGTATAGGAGAATCATCAAACTCAAACAAATTTGGATCTGTCTCTTCCTCTGTGGCTACCATCAAGTTCACTGCAATAGCACTGCCACACCTGTAGATACTTGCCAACACCTTACCCTTTCGGATGACTATGGGTTTCCTTGATTCATTTTGAACCCTCACTGTAACCCGCCTGTCCCAGGGTGTATCCAGAAGTGGCAGCACTCCTCTTTGCAACAGCAGCCCTTCTGGTAAACTGTATGGTGGTGGGGCACCGATGATGAAGGCAGGTCCTTGGGGTGGCTGAGCAAACTGAGCAATTCCCAAAACTCAGCACTCTGAGCTCGGAGGCAGGAACAACTCTTTCCCATTCACTCAGCACACTACACCGACACTCTCCTTCACCACATCGGTTCTCGCACTTCCCACAGTCAAGCCAACCCTCTTTACCACAGCTTTTACCAGAGGGTTCACTAGCTCATCAGCCCCACCTCTTTTGGTACACATCTTCATCAGTCACCCGAACATATCAGCATTTGTTCCAATTAGCATGGGTGTATCAGTCATCCCTTTCGGCTCTGGGCATATAAAGGCCAAAGTCTCAATGGTGGGATGCTCTTTTGGTCCCTTTGAGATAAAAGCTATTTGTACTAAGCAGCTTAGGAGTACAAAAGCAGGTGTCTCCAATTATAGCTTCCTGCTGTTTTTGGCAGAGAAGAACTTTGGTTTCAGAGCAAGAAGCAGCAGTCTAGAACTACAGATTTTTTACTAATTGCCCTCCTTCCCACCCCTCCACCGACCCACCCAAAGCCAGTTCTAGTTTTATAGCCACTGGATTTGACTGACAACAGGAACTTCCTGTTTGGCAGAAGGAAGGGAAGGATCACTGAGACACATTAGTTTCATCAACCTTGAAGGAACCTAAAAAATAACTCTTTCTCCCCTGGCTGCTGGAGGTCTGAATCCAAGCACGGAAGAAGGAGACTACTGAAGACTACAGGAAGTTCCTGTCCCAGAACAGGAAGGGCGAGAGTTGTAAGGGCACATAGGCAGTAGGAAAGTAAGTGTAAAAATACATAGAGGGAGGAGACAGTAAGCATACAAAGCTACAAGAGAGGGGACACAAAATAAGTCAAGATGGGAGTGGTGCAGTACAATGGCTGTGGGGCAGCAGTGTTCCGGGAGACATTCTGGAGGCTGTGATGCTGCCTTGTTTGCAGGCACCTCTCTGGTCTGAGGGAGGAGGTTGCCCTTCTCCAGACTGACCTGGCTAGGATTCATGAAACCTCTTCCCCCACCCAGGGACCACCAGGGCCACCACCCTTACCTCAGAGGTTGCCGAGAAAGAGGAGCGGTTGAACCATGGTGGGCTCAGGGAGGGAGAGGGTGGTGGAACAGAGGTGCATTTCTCCAGTTGTACCTCTCCACAATTCATATGCTGTTCTGGCAAAGAGTGGTTCCTCTATGGAGGCACCTGCAGTGGAGACCAAGGAGGATGCTGGGAACCTCCACAAAGGAGACCCACAGAAGGGTGGCATGAGACCCCACAGGGGAAGGAAACAACTCCTGGTGAGGAACTTGATCATTAATGTGGTAGAAGTGGGGGAGGAAGGGGAATAGGGAGGTAAGGTGCCTGCCTGGCACCACGGCTCGGAGGGACAGGAAGCGAATCCTCAGGATCGTGGGAGCAGCTGCACAAGAGAGGGAGCTGGATGTCATTGTCCACCTAGGGACAAATGATCTGGCTGTGAATGGGATCAGAGCGGTGCAAGAGGAGTTTGTGGAGTTCGGAAGAAGTCTTAGACAAGAAGCATGTATGGTAACCTTCTCGGAGGTGCTGCCTGTCTATGGCAAGGATGATGCTAGGGTATTCTGCACCATGGGATTCAATGAATGGTTGAAAAACTGGTGTGAAGTGCAGGGTTTTGGCTTTATTGGGGACTGGGGAGCCACCTGGAGGGATGCAGGCTTGTACTGGTGCGATGGTCTACATCTGTCTAGGGGAGGAACCAGGATCCTAGGTTATAGGTTTAAATGCTTAATTGCAAGCATTTAAACTAGCCAAGGGGGGAGGCACTAAAAAGGAGCAGGGAAATCCCAGCCTCCCCCCCACAAAACACAGTAGTTAGAGAGGTAAACACCAAGGTAGAGAAGTCATTAGGGAGCAGGACAGGGATAAATGCAGAAAAAGGCAGCAAAGACAGGGATGGGGCTAAAAGGGGTAAGGCCATAAAAAATAAATGGAAGGTGATGAGTACCAATGCCCGCAGCCAGTGCAACAAGCTCTCTGAACTAGTGGCATTGATGGAAGAGGGATGCCTGTATATTGTGGCAGTCACTGAAACATGGTACACAGAGAACCATGACTGGGATGTCAACATACCAGGATACACAGTCTGCAGGAGGGACAGGGTGGGTAAAAGAGGAGGAGGAGGAGGAGTAGCTCTCTATATAAGGGAAGGGATTAAAGCAACAGAACTAGAGTAAACAGGAAGTTGATGAGTCACTATGGGTCACCCTGGAGACAGAAAATGGCACCACAACCCGCATGGGGGTTGTGTATAGATCCCCATCTCAGGGAGAGGAAATGGACAGGGAAATGATAGAAGGCATCCTTAACATGGCAGAAAAAGGGGAGATATTGTTGATGGGGGACCTGAATATGCCAGATGTTAACTGGAGTACCTTTGCTGCAGGCACATCCAAGAGTAGGGTCATTCTTGATGCCCTACAGGGGGCATGCCTCAGACAGCTAGTGTTGGAACCCACTCAGGAGGGAGCAATCTTAGACCTGGTACTCTCAAATGGGGAAGGAGAAAGGATCTCAGATTTAGAAGTGGGTAGCCATCTGGGAACAAGTGACCACCAAACAGTGTGGTTCACAATAAACACAGCCATAGAGTCAAGCCTTAAAAAAACAAGAGTATTGGACTTTAGGAAGGCTGACTTCGGGAAAATGAGAGAGTGCCTCAGAAAAGCACTAGCAAAAGGACAAGAAGGAGGGGTGGAGGAACAATGGGGAATAATCAAAACAGCCATCGCAGAGGCAACAAGCCTTTGTGTGAAGCAAATCAACAAAACAAAACAAAGAAAAAACCCACTATGGTTCTCAAAAGAGGTGGCAGGGATGGCTAAGGAGAAAAGGATAGCATTCAGGAAATATAAGGAAACACAGAAGGAGCAGGACAGAGAACTTTATCAGTTAAAGCAGAAGGAGGCAGAAAAGGCAATCAGAATAGCAAAGGCACAAACTGAGGAAAAGATAGCCAACTCTGTTAAGAAGGGGGCTAAAATCTTTTATATGTACATTAGGGAGCGAAGAAAGACCAAGGGAGGTATACAGAGACTTAATAAAGGGGAGGGAATGTGGGCAGACGGTGACAGTAAAAAAGCAGGGATACTGAACGAGTATTTCTGCTCAGTATTCACAACAGAAGAGGAGGGGGAGGTACCTAAACCAAACAAGAGAGAAACTCTGAATAGGGGGGTCGATACCAGTCCACTCACAGAAGAAAGGGTTTTGAAAGAACTCTTGAAACTGAGGGTGGACAAAGCAATGGGGCCTGATGGGATTCACCCAAGAATTCTAAAAGAACTAAGGGTAGAACTAGTAACACCAATGACTACTCTCTTTCACAAATCATGGGAGGATGGGGTGGTACCTGAGAACTGGAGGAGGGTAACTGTGATTCCACTTCACAAAAGTGGGAGCAGGGCAGAGGCAGGAAACTACAGACCAGTTAGTTTGACCTCAGTAGTAGGGAAAATGATGGAATCACTTCTGAAGGAAAGAATTGTTGAGTACCTAGAGGCCAGTAGGGCACAGGACCCAAGGCAGCATGGTTTCACAGCAGGAAGGTCATGTCAGACGAACCCAATAGATTTCTTTGACTGGGTGACCAAAGTAGTAGACCAGGGAGGGCCTGTGGATATGGCCTACCTAGATTTTAGCAAGGCATTTGACACAGTCTCAAACAAAAGATTAATATACAAGTTAGCCAGCCTTGGAGTGGGTCCCAAGGTGGTAGCCTGGATAAAAAACTGTCTGGACAACAGGACGCAAAGGGTAATAGTAAACAGAGTCCACAGTGAAGAAAGGAGAGTAACTAGTGGGGTGCCGCAGGGTTCGGTACTGGGACCGGTCCTCTTTAATGTCTTTATAAGTGACATTGGAGAGCACCTGGAAGGAAAGGTATGTCTCTTTTCAGATGACACAAAGATCTACAACAGGGTCGATACACAAGGTGGGGTGGAAAGAATGAAAAGGGACTTGGCAAGGTTGGAGGAATGGTCAAATATGTGGCAGCTCAGATTCAATGCAAAGAAGTGCAAGGTAATGCATCTGGGAAACAAAAACCCAGGGGAAAAGTACGCAGTGGGGGGGTGAGTTAACAACAACAACAAAAATTGAAAGAGACCTAGGAGTAATTATATCAGATGACCTAAAGGTGGGCAAGCAATGTGAGAAGGCAGTAAGGAGGGCTGGGGGAATACTGGGATGCATAGGGAGAGGCATCAAAAGTAGAAAACAGGAAGTTGTTATCCCTCTGTACAGACAGTTAGTGAGACACCATCTGGAGTACTGCGTGCAATTCTGGAGACTCCAGCTCCGCAAAGACATAGACAGAGTGGAGGCTGTTCAGAGGAGGGCAACCAAAATGGTGAAGGGTCTGCACCAGAAGATATAAAGGAGAGACTAAAGCAGCTTAATATGTATACCCTTGAGGAAAGGAGGGAGAGGGGGACATGATAGAAACTTTCAAGTAGCTCAAGGGAATTAACAAAAGTACAAGAGGTAGTATTTTCAGAAGAAGAGATGTGCAAGAACAAAGCACAATTTGAAGATAGAGGGGCTGCCAGAGGTAATGTTAGAAGTATTTTTTCACAGAGAAGGTTGTGGATGCATGGAACAGCCTTGCTGAGGAGGTTGTGGAGTCAGGAACAGTGAGAGAATTCAAGAATGCATGGGACAGGCATAAGGCAATTCTAGTGGGGGGTAAGAGGAAGTAAGCTGTTGATTAACTAGAATCTGCAGCTTATCCATCAGGTAGGGAAATGGGCAGACTAGGTGGGCCAAGCGATCCTTATCTGCTGTCAAATTCTATGTTTCTATGTTTCTATGTACTAGGCAATAACCATCATAGGTTAGTCCGAACTTTCTGTCCCCCACAGTGACAAACCAGACAGGGGTAGGAGGGGCAAATGCTGCAAATGTCTGTCATAGAAAGTCTGGTATATAATGATGACTTGCAACCCGCTATCCAGTAGGGCAAAACAAGGCACTCTCTCTAGCAAGATTTCCACATCAGCCCAGGGGCCAATCAGGCCAGGTGGCACCCCACTGGTGGGGGTAATTAGGGGGTCAGTCTGCTTGGTGGAGCAATGCAATGGCTGGGTCCCAGGTAGCTCCATTACTGGTTCCCACTGGTGTTTCCCTGGTCCATACACCTTTGTTTTTCTGCCATGAACTGGGGATTTTCTGCACTGATGCAACCCCACCTCGTATGACCATTTTGTCCACATTTGAAACAGAACCAGCCTTCTCGAGGCTCAAGGAGTATTCGGGGCCTAGGCCTGGGGGCAGCGTATTGAGCTGACTGCCACCTAGACTCAGACAGAACAACACTCTAAAAGGGCCGGGACTCCAACACCAGCTGCAAGGCCTTCACAGTCTTTTATTTCTTGGAACTCGGCCATAATAGGGGTGTGGGGGTTTCTCTCCTTCCCTTAAAGCCCTGCACACAATCTCTCAGCTCAACTTCAAGGGACAAGGCAGTTCTGCAGGGTTTATGGCCTGTGGTCGCAGGATGGCAGTGGTAGCTGAGGGCATCTGCAACGAGTCGCCGACATCTCCCTGGACCTCTTCCTCCTTCACCTCATCCAATAACTGCTTAAAGGATGGGGGGTCGGTCTTTCGGTCCCACAACCTGAGGGAGATTAGAGTCAATCAGGAGTGTACAGCCCCCCTAAGGATCTGGTCAAGCCTCATCTTGGCAACTTGCTCCAGGGAATCTCCACCAGCCTCAGCAATCTTGCACACCATGGCCTCCACCCTGGTAATGTACTGCAACAATTTTTCTCTGTGCTGCTGCATAGTGACCCACAATTGAAACAGGATGGCCTCCCTCTTCTCAACAGCCCCAAAGGTGCTTTTCAGAATTACTACATGGTCGTCTGCAGTACAGGTAGGAGGATTGCCCGCAGAGACTGAATTACATCCAGAGCCATGCCCCTCAAGCTTTCAACAACCCTCTTGCATTTTTCCTCATTGGAACACCTCCAGACTTGGACCAGTTGGGTGGCCTGCCTTATCCAGGATTCAAAATCATCTTCCCCGGGGATTGCCCCTGAGAAGGTGCGCAGCCGCTTGTACTGTTTGTGTGGTGCCCCACATAGGGGATCACCCCACTGGGCAGCACTATAGGAGATGTCCCCCCTCCCAGGAACATAGCCTGAAGGTCTTTCATGGACTTCCCTTCACTAGCGAGTAGGAACTCCAGTTTAGCCTCAAAATTATTTTCATCACCAGGCAAGGGGTCTCGGGGAGTGGATTAACAGGTTGTGGCCTGGTCTGGCTCCCTCTATTTAGCACCATCCAGGTCTCCTGGAACCCTTCTAGCATCACATTTGGAGGAAATATAGTGCAGTGGATTAAGACTCTGAGTTGCAGATCTGGAGACCTGGGTTTGAATCCCACAGCTGACTAGGTGCATACTGTGTGATCCTGAGCAAGACACTTAGCTTCGGCTTAGTGTGCTACTCCTGGTTAAACAATGTTCCCTTCCTCTTCTCCCTTCCACAGTAGGGGGTACATCAATAGGACCTAAGTCCTTTTCTGTTTCTATGATTAAATCTCTAAGCCCAGTGCTGGGGTCCTTGGTCACCCTTTGAATTTTCATCTTCCCACATTCTATCAGGGCCCCATCTAATACTCCCAGAATAAACTCTTTAATCCGCCCCCCAGTCACATTTCTTATCAGAAGCACATTCTGGGGGTCAAGACCCTCAAACGCATACCAGTCCTCTACTTCTTGGAAGGCCATTATTGTTTATCCCAACCACGGGGTGGTGGTTACCACAATTCAAAACTGAAATTTCAGGGGTAACCATTAAGGGGCAGCAACTCCCAGTGGTACCTCCACTTGTAATAGCCCATTGACTCACCTAGGCTGCACCAGGGCCCACAGGGTAATTCAGCACATACCTCCAAGGGGGCCGGCCTGGGTTCCACAGTGGCAGCAAATGAGGCATGGTGCCTCCACCTGGGGTAGTGGCAGGAACCTCCTGTGGACAAAGAACAGGTTACCACCCCTCAGAAAATAAGTAAGCTGCCCCGGTAATACTTTTCCCCACACAGTAACAGTTTCCCACACAGTAGCCGCCCACACTCCCAGCAGCACTCTTTCAATAACACAGTGACAGTGGATAAAATGCAAACAGTAAACTTATTTATTTGGGGATGGAGAACAAAAGGAGGAGAATATCAACCATCATTTACTTTAGTTAGACAATAACCTTCCCCATAGCAACCCCTCCTCCCACCTCTGGTTGCACCCAGAATGTCCCTGTATGGTGGATACCGCACCTCTCGGTGATGCAGGCCTGGGGTCTTTCGCTGTGGCCCAGATAAACATGGAACACACTTTCAGACTTGCAATCTTAGGCTTGCCAAACTTGTATGTCACTAAAAATCCTATTCGGAGATTACCCCCAGAATCCCAACTGGCTAGCTAACTTACAGACTCCCCAGAGTCCCAGCTTTGGGTACTCATAGTTTTTGCAGCTCACACAGGGGGCTCACAGCCAGATGAGTTGCACAGTACTGTGTTGAGGGTCTCAATTGGTGGTGCACCACAGGTGGGAAACCAGAACTGGACAAACTCAAGGGGTGTTGGGCAATCTTCACCTGCCTGGCCTTGCCAACTTCACCCATGGGTCTTTATAGATAGACTTCACTCAGGCAGGCCTGTTCTGTCCTTCAACACTGGGGGTGATGTTGTCTCAGTCCGAGGAACCAGGCTTGACGATGTTCCTCAAACTCCTCTGTTGTATGTCTAGTCACCCTACAAGACCTGCGCAGGGCAGCGGGGCTCCCACAGTCTCTCACATCACAACCTCTATCTCAGGGGATGCCTCCACAAGCAGTGCTGGGTCCTGTCACAACAGCTTGCCTCGACACTTACAGTCTCTCCCCTGGCCGAACATTCACTTCACTAAACAATTTCTCCACTGAGGAGATCAGTGGCTCACTCAAGGTCCGCAGCCCAACTCTTTTCTCAGTTCAACATGTTGTCCAACTGCTTGGGCTGCTAGAGAACAATTTTTTCTGCTTTAGTCACACAGAAACAGCTGTTTTTCCTCCTGCACTCAACTTAGTAGTTTTAGGTAGTCGGGGTTTAGAAGCAGACAGAAAAACTTCATAGGCTTGGACAGTCTCTCTCCTCACAGCCACACTGCAGCTCCTCTTAACAACCCTCCCTTTCTGGTGGCAAAACAGTCTTATATCTCCCCCTAGCAGTCGTCCTCTGATTGGCTGCAGCTTACCAGGTGATCTCAGGGCTGGCTCTGTATTTTACCCAGCAGCCCTATTCTGTAGTTTTTTAAGGGATGCTGCCATTTTGTCTCCCTGTAGAGCTCTCTGCAATCCAGCCCTAATTTGTTTGATCTAGCCCTCTAACAGGGCTAAAGCTATGCCCTCCCTTGACTGTAGGACTTCTGGTCACTATTGCTATCGATCCCCAGCTCCTCTGCTCATCCTAGAATCAGGGATATATTTTTTTCTAAAGGCCACGAGGCTGAGCTGAAATTGGAGCACAGCTCCTTAAAATTTTAGCTCTTATGGCCACGTATGCTTAGAGGGAGTTTGGCCGCCATCTTATTTATTTACTTTGCAGTCCCAGCTTCCCAAAACACCGGGACCAAAAGTTATTTTTTTCTTTTAGCGCCTCCAGGCGCAAAACCCATGTTCCGACCCACAGCCCCTTTGTGCAGTGATCCCACGGGGCTGAGGACAATGAATGGTAATGGCGTCCACAGCCATGAGGTGACAAGGGGCATCAGGATCTGGATCCCTCTAGAGACCCCTGGGAGCGGCATCAGCACCAGATCGGGGCCAGAGCCCCCAAGGTAAGCCCAATTTGGGGGGGCTTATACATAGTAAATAATGTTAAAAGTATTCTAAATATGAAAATATCTTTGTGTTAAGTAAAAAATATGTTGAAAGACAACCTGCCCTAGTGTAAAGTAAGCATCCTTCAGCTGTTTCACACATTTACACAGTGTAAGCACTGTTCAGATACATTTGTCTTAAACTCTGTGTACAATAAGTCCATATTACTCATGAATAATCAGACTTATACTGTCTTAAACATGATTTATCTGCAGTTCTGTAACAAGTAACTAGTGTATGTGTACATTCAAAACCCAAACCTAACACAGACCCCCTTGTAATTGAGATACTGTTATCCTAATATGTCCATGTATCAACATGTGTCCATATGTACCTAATCTGCTGATGTATTAAATAACAGTTCTATATATCTAAAACCAAAACTGAGGGAAACAAACCCCGCTGCCACACCCTATATATAGGTAACCAGTAACAAAGAATCCATAAAGCCATTTTGTATCTAAACAATAATGAAACACCATCATGTACCACAATAATATGTCCCTGTGTTGTCCCTGAAGCAGGTGATCATTATTTACTATGTAGTGCTTAAGCTTATTTTTCCTTGTGGTTTTTATGTTTGCTTGCACGCATGTGCAAGAAACATAGTGCCATCATCCGAGTTTTCGGAGGTGTGGCAGCCGTCTTCCAATTTAGTCAGTGTGTTTGCAGGCGCGGTCACAATTCTCCAATCAACTCTGCAGCTATCTATGACAGCAGTTGAAAATGCAGTGCTGTACAGTTGAAAGGGAGCGCACCGCTTCAGTGAGCAGCACTCCCCCCCACACGCATGCACGCATATTGCGTGCTCATGTGCTCCCCCCATGCACATACTGTATGGCCGACGGGGGTGCCCAATCTCCCGTCAGCTCCAGGTCCCCCCACAAACAGTCTTATAGCTGCCACGCTGGGAGCCCACCCCAGCGTGGCACAAGTCCATATGGCTGACAGGGGTGCCCAATCCCCCCATCGGCTCCAGGCCCCTAAACAGCCTTACAGCTGCCATGCTGGGAGCCCACCCAGTGTGGAAAACCTCCCGCGCCGCTCTCTCTGATAAAAAAAAACCCTGTAAACAAGAAAACATTCCCTGTGGTCTCTCAGCCCACCCAGCCACACCCTGCCTCCCCACACACTCCCCCCCTCACCCCATACTTACATCCAGAGGTCGGTGCAACGATCTTCGGTGGACTGGGAACATGTCTGCACTCTTGAAAGCCGACCGCGAACTGAGGAAATGCCGGTAAGCTGTATAATGCAATAAATAGGGTTTTTTCAACGTTAATGCATATCTCAGGCATTTTTTGGAATTTTGGCACCAAATTTTCAACATGGGGTTTTTGGGACCCATCCTCATGAATTCTTGAACTGTCATGGCGTTAATCGGGCCGAAGGGTGATTTCGCAGTCACTACATAAAATCACCTTTCGGGACCGATTAATGAAATGACAGTGCCAGTGTTCATAAGGTGGGCTCTCAAAAAGCCTATGTTACAAATTTAGTTAAAAATTCACAAACATCACTATTTCTGGCCTTGGCGTTCTGCCAGTTCCTATACTGCGCTCATAAGTTCACAAATTTTTTATATTTGCACTCCAGATTTTCAACATTGCCATTTTACTACACCTCCTTATAGTCAGTACAGCTGTAATTTTTCACATCTACGCCCAAAATGTGTTTTCCTGCGCGTATAGCGCACAATGCGTGCATGTCGGGTCTGAAATCAATGTTTGGGACAGATTAAGAAAATCACAGTGACACTGTTCATGAGCAGAGGTCTTAAAATGGCTATGTTGAAAATTTGGTGAAAAATTCCTAAAATGACTGTTTTAGGAGCGCACGTTGTGCAGTTCCTACGCACACTCGCAAGTTTGCGAATTTTTAATATTTGCATGCCAGATTTTCAACATTGCCATTTTATTACACTTCCTTATGAGCAGTACAGCTGCCATTTTTCACATCTCGCCTCAATGTGTTTCCGCACATGTAGTGCACAATGGTGCAGTCGGTGTGCGAAAGCAATGTTTGGGACAGATTAAGAAAATCACAGTTACACTGTTCATGAGCAGAGGTCTTAAAATGGCTATGTTGAAAATATGGTGACAAATGTCCATAAAATGACTGTGTTATGAGTGAGCATTGCGCAGTTTTCACGCACCCTCGTAAGTTCATGACTTTGTAATATTTTCAGTCCAGATTTTCACCAGTGGCATTTTTCCACACTTCCTTATGAACAGTACAGCTGTCATTTTTCACAACATGGCTGAAATGTGTTTTCACACTTTCAGTGCAGAAATGCGTGGTCGCTGTGGGAAATCATTGTTCAGAACAGATAAAGAAAATCACAGTGACACTGTTCATGATCGGAGGTCCCAAAATGCCTGTGTTGACAATCTGCTGTAAAAAATCCCCAAACTAATTACATTATGGGTGTGCATTGCACAGTTTCTATGCACGCTCATGACTTCACCAGTTTTTTTAATATTTTCACTACAGATTTTCAACATTGCCATTTTTTACACTTCCCCATGAACAGTACAGCTGTCATTTTTCACATCCTGTTCGGAATGTGTTTTTGCACCTGTGGTGCTAAATGCCATAGTCGCTGTGCAAAAGCAGCTTTTGGCTAACAAACCGATATTGCCTCTGTTCATGAGGTGGAGGTCACAAAAAAAACATGTTGAAAATTTGGAGTGAAAATACCAATGAATGCCTGAGGAATTAGGGTTTCCGACCATAACGTCCCACCCTGTAGAGAATGACAGGCATAAGGGGTGTGACTTGGGATTCTCGCCTGTAATGCTCATACCATTCCACATCCTGCAGCCAGTGAGAAGCACTGAGGTATGTCTCAGACTCTTTGGCCCCAAAGTTCACCCCATTCTCCTATACCGCACCCATCTCACTGTATTTCCTGATGGAATGGGTTGCACATAAGGGCCAAAGACCCCAAGGCACACTGTGACAATTGTCGGTGTCTGCAGGGTAGGGTGTGGTGAAATGGTGTGGCCGTTATGCCTGACGACCCAAAGGCACACCCCAATGCCTGTCAGTCTCTGCAGGGAGGTGGTGGGGTTGGCTTCAGTTCAATACTTCACTGCCATTCCTATTATGCAGCTCTGTAACTCCTACACTACCAATGCCAATGCCAGCAAGCAAACATTCGGCATTGACAAATGCTTGTTAATCATTGTCATTTACTAATGCTAGCACAGACAGACACAGATTCACTAAAATACCACCAACAGCTTAATCTGGTTCAAGGTCAGTTGGCATTCATCTGTATCCCCCTCCCCCGGGTCGTGCCTGAAAATAGGCAGGATTTGTCTAGTGCACTTACCCGGTCAACAAAAACTAAAATAAAAAAAAAAAGATGGTTTTAAAATGAAGCTTCAGTTGGTTTATAGCTTTTCTCAGGGAGTGAACGTTCAATTCAGTGACATTTGACCTTGGGATAGCTTTCTTTGATGGAAATTTTGCTGTCTGTATATGGTTATGTTGTTTTTTGAATACAGTTTTAGCCAATGGAGGTCATTAACAACTTTTCATCTTTTTTTTTTTAATGTATGATCTGGGTTTTGAGAAAGTATGTTCTTCCAAAACAACTGCCAGTGTTTTCTGATGAAGGATTCTGTGTAACTCAAAAGCTAAAAGCACCTGTGTTCTTTTGTAACAACTCTGTTGGTCCAATAAAGGTATCAAATCATCTGTTTGTGTGGATCTTGTGTTACAATGACCAATACGGCAATACATTTTTCTGTTCCAGAAACTTAACAAGATATAAGGAGTTCTGAACTCACTTTAAATGTTAACTTGCTTACACTGAGTGCGTTGGATTTTCTTTTAACATACTTTAACATGATGAATTAATGGTTCAGTCACTGTACAAGTGTGAACTGATGATTTTTTTAATATATGGGTGACTAAGATATCATTATACGTGTTGGTACATGTGCTAAGCTGATCAAATTATTTATATCCTTTGTTACTACGGTCATACTTTAAATTTCTATTTTTGTTCTGCTTTTTTTTTTTTTTTGAATGGTCGTTAGGTGAATTTTGCACCCCTTTTTCATGATGATAATGAGTTAGTGGTAGTGTCCAAGCTTGAGTACTAAAGCAGACTATGGGAACGTACACGGTAAGGCCTCTTTAAATTTTAACAAACAAACAAACAATTTTAACAAATTCTGGGTACAAAGAGGACTTAACATTTAGTTTGGGGCTCAAAGCTATAAGATAACTATTATGGCCATTTGTACCTATACATATATATTTTTCTCCTTATCTGCTTCTCCAGAGGGGGAAAAACTGAGGGGCTAGGGTTTGGGTTTGTTAGCAGACATTTGGTAGGATGACGGAACACATGACCAGGAGCTTAGGAGGGGTAGGACTTTGAAAGGTTTCTAAAGTCTTTTTTGAGTCTACTATGTGACTGGTTTATAAGGTCTGCTGTAGGGATGGCAATAAGGGCTGTTTCCTTGATTTTAAAGGCTGTTCTGTTTGAAAGTTCATTTAAGATGGTGGCTGTTTCTGGTTACACTGGCTGACCTTTTTTTTAGCCATGAAACCAAATTCTTGCCAGATTACACACTGGGTCTATATAGACCTGTGGACCTGCTAGAATCCTCCTTTGGGGCCCAACTGCCATGTGTTAGGTCTATTCCCATGTAAAGCAGTGATCTGGCTTGGCTTGGAGTCATATAGCTTCATAAACTCTCTCAAAATGGTAATATCTTTCTGGGCCATTTTTGTCTAACTTACTTGCTCCCACTTTTTGTGGACAGTGTGAGCTGTTTTTTCAGCTTATAAATATGACCTGACTCAAGTTCTCTTGCTCGATGTTGTTAAGTTATTATGGACAGAATTTGGATCAGAGGTTAAATTTATACTTTCAATTCTTTTATTAAAATTTATTAATTATAAGAAAATGTCAGATTGTATTATGCTGCTATAGAAAGAAAAATTAAATTCCATATAGAATTTATCCATCTTAAGACAGATAAAATTGACAAGGTGTGTGCTATTCCTTATCAATTTTAGATTTTTGGTTGGGAATGTTCGTATTGTGATTGTAATGGTCTCTGAACCTAAGTGTAGACTGCATGTAACCCCTGTTTTTTATTTGTCTTATATGTGTATTTTATGACACAATTATCTATGTATTGTCTAGCATATTGTAAAGGCCTAAAGCTGAACGGTAACAGCCTACTGAACTGAACTACTGATCTGAATCATCATATACTTTTTTGATCATTCATTTGGTCAGATCTTTTTTGTATTCTAGTGTTAGACTAGTATAGTGTAGGCCAGTGTATACTCACCCTCAAATGGGGAGCACTTTGGTCCACTCCTGCTGAGCCACAGTGACAGGATGCATAAGCGAACAGACCCTCATATGGAACAGAAGCAGCTATCTCCTGACATTCTGGCCAGGATATACCTCCATTGTGGGTTGGTAACAATCTCTCTCCCTAACAACATGAAGATATCATGAGGCAGGAAAGAACAATGTTGCAAAAAAACAATTCAAAGGTTTGATCCTGGTAGGAATCTAATGGAATAGACACCTATTTGACAGCACTCAGGTCCTATCTAAGAGTTATGGGTCATTTGTTTTTTACTGAACAAGAGAAAGTATTCTTTGTGCATCTGATATCTACTAATGCAGTGGCACAGTGGATGGAAGAATTACCCACTGAGAGCAAAGACATTTTTGAGAATTTATGTACAGCCATGCAGGGAGAGTATGGGTGATACTGTACACCCCTCACTGCTAAAGTTACAGTCCTAAAACTGAAACAGAGACCCAACCAAGATCCTTGTGATTTCTTTAGGATATTCAAACAGACACATTTTGAGGGTCAGCGTAGTGCCAATATAGAGGCTCCTGAGTTCAGAGGCATTTTGTCTGTAGGTTGTTAAAATAGATTCAGAATGTTCTGATAAGTTTTATTGCTGAGAATCAACCTATATCTGAGGTCCTGGAGAAGGCATTTCCTTTTTGGGATGCAATGGTGGAAAATAAGACCTTAATCACTATCCCTTCATCTGCCACTGTATCCATTAATTGTTAGGCAGACCAGCACTGAAGTAAAGGGGGACACGTCCCTCTGTGGAGAGGAAAATTCATTTTTTTTCAAGAGGTTGGAAAAGACCCCAACCCCCTCAGGAAGGGATTTCACTTCTCAGACAGAAAGTGATAATTATGGTAATTAGTGAGGGTCCTGGCATAGGAAGCATTCTGGCTGTAGGGGTAACTACCGGGGTCACTGGAGTCAGGATGAAGGTTCTGATGGCAATGGTGTTGAATTCTGGAAAGGAAAATGTATCTCACTGCAGAAGCAGTTGAGTGAATATAATATGCCTCCTGCACAGCAAGCATGAAAAGACTCTTCCCCTGATGTACCTTGGCAAAACAACAATACCCCTCAGGCACAGGCACATAGAAGCTGACTAATATGGGAAGGGCAGTCCCAAACCTTCCCCACGGCTGAGGACACTCGCAAACACCAACCAACATCAAACTCTGACTCCTTGCTGTTAGGAAGATAAGTCTGGCAGGGGGGAAGATGCAGACCGTATGTGAACATGGTTGTGGAAAATGCTTTGCCTTTGTTTACACTAACAGATACCAGAGCTGAAATCTCACTAGCCTCTTGACCTGTGCTGAATGAACTCCAGCAGTTACTGATAGAGGCTGCACTGGTCTTAAAGTAGAACAACAAACAATCACAGTATTCAACAGTGACAAATCCCAGTTTAAGTCTTTGGGAAAAGGTATAGAAACATAGAAACATAGAATTTGATGGCAGATAAGGACCGCTTGGCCCACCCAGTCTGCCCATTTCCCTACCTACTGGATAAGCTGCAGATCCTAGTTAACCAGCAGTCTATTGCTTCCTACCCCCACCCCCCAGAATTGCCTTATGACTATCCCATGCATGCTTGAATTCCGCCACTGATTTTGACTCCACAACCTCCTCCGGAAGGCCGTTTCACGCATCCACAGCCCTCTCTGTGAAAAAATACTTCCTTAAATTACCTCTGAGAGGCCCCCCATCTTCAAATTGTGCCCTCTTGTTCTTACACACCTCTTTGTTTGAAAGATGCTACCCTCTTGGACTTTGTTGATTCCCTTGAGGTACTTGAAAGTTTCTATCATGTCCCCCCTCTCCCGCCTTTCCTCGAGGCTATACATATTAAGCTCCTTAAGTCTCTCTTCATATGTCTTCCGGTGCAGACCCTGCACCATTTTAGTTGCCCTCCTCTGGATAGCTTCCATCCTGTCTATGTCTTTGCGGAGATTGGGTCTCCAGAACTGCACACAGTACTCCAGATGGGGTCTCACCAACTGTCTGTACAGAGGGATAATAACTTCCTGTTTTCTACTGGTGATGCCTCTCCCTATTCATCCCAGTATCCCCCCCAGCCCTCCTTACTGCCTTCTCACATTGCTGGCCCACCTTTAGGTCATCTGATATGACTACCCCCAGGTCCCTTTCCATTTTTGTCGTTGTTAGTATCTCACCCCCCATTGTGTACTTTTCCCCTGGGTTTTTGTTTCCCAGGTGCATTGATTGTATGTGAGACTTACACTTTGCTGGAAATCATGTTGTGTACTCAGTACATGAAAGCTGTGAAAGATGTTTCATACTGGGAAAGGATCTTCAACAGAGGTATAGGGCATGCCTGTGCTTGTCAGAGACTGTACTGAGGACCACTGTTATGGAAAATGAACTTAACCAGGAGATTTAAACATGAGGGTGGGGCCTCTGTGAGTGTGCATTGTGCCCACTTCCCAGTCCCTCCAGGAATCCCAAGCCTGGGGAGGGCAAAAGCTTCAGATGAGGAGAGTCTCACAGGTCCTGTGCCTGAACAACTTAAGGACAGGACACTTACATTGCTCTCTTCCTTCAGAACTGAGGTCATGGAGGAGACAGCTCCTTCACTTGACCGCCAATGTCATGGTGACGCTCCTGATAGTAGCAATAACCAGCAGCTTGCAGGGATTAACACAAGAGCTGAAACACAGACAGATTTATTATGTAGTTTGCAAGTTGAAGCTGATAAGAGCCTGACCATTCCAGTGACAGTGGAGGTCAAAGAAGCGTGAGAAGCAAGTCTTTGTCTGATTTATGAAATCCATTCATTAGTGATTGTTTTTTCAGAGAACTGGAATGCACAGACTCCAATCAGATGGTAAAATGCCATTGTAAACTACACAGTGTCCCTCAGCGGGAGAGTTCACTAAAGCTAAGGGGAATCATAGCTTTGGATTTCACAGTGGAAGACATTACAATTTGTCACTTTGTATACTGAGTATTAGTGGAGGGGGGTTTGCTCCTCCCACTCAAGTTGAACTGAGCCGTTGATGGAGAAGTGAGCTCCACAGCCTCCCTCCAGGTGAGCGAGCTGCTCACCATGGCATCTACATGAAGGTATGCAAACTGTTAGAATGTCTGAAGATTGGCAATAGAACCAAAGGCACAAAGAACGTAAGACTTTATTGCAGTATGGCTTTATAATGCCACCTAAGAAGAAAACAAACCTAGTAACTTCTCCTGCAAAATCAGTATGGCAATCAGAAATTAAAACAAGGCTGAAAACAGCTGCACAAAAAATGAAAGGGCTGAATCACAAATCAAATGAATCTGGGGAAGCAGTATCAAATAAGAATGCCCCAGCAAATAATACAGCAAATTTGAAACCCTCTACTTTGACGGAACAAAACGTAGTGGTGAAGCAACAAAAAGTGATTGACAAAGAACCTCTGTGCGTGAACACTGAGGCAAGGATTACCCCAAAGGGCATTTGGCTGGGAAGCCAAGTTTCAAGAAAATACAAAATCACACATGCCCCCACAATGGAAAGCATCATGGGCTGCATATGCAAATCACCACAGAATGTTATGCTGGTCCAACTTTAAGTAGAACTGCATGGTGCCGAAAGGCATCTCACACAGTTTGCAAAGGGTGCTAACAGAAGACATAGACACGTGTTTCGTCCTACCAGGACTCATCAGTATGCCTCGTCTGTTTGACACCCCAGTGGAATGGACCAGCATATGCAGCCCATGATGCTTTGCATTGTGGGGGCATGTGTGATTTTGTATTTTCTTGAAACTTGGCTTCCCAGCCAAATGCCCTTTGGGGTAACCCTTGCCTCAGTGTTTACGCACAGAGGTTCTTTGTCTTTTAAATAGTTTTTTATTTTAATGGGTTCACCACAATATATCCCAGGCACACTGCCTTAGGGGTAGCTGGTCCATTCCACTGGGGTGTCAAACAGATGAGGCATACTGATGAGTCCTGGTAGGATGAAACACATGTCTATGTCTTCTGTTAGCATCCTTTGCAAACTGTGTGAGAGGCCTTTCGGCACCATGCAATTCTGCTTAAAGTTGGACCAGCATAACATTCTGTGGTGATTTGCATAAGCAGCCCATGATGCTTTGCATTGTGGGGGCATGTGTGAAAAAGTGATTGTACCTGCTCCAATCTTTATGAAGCAAAGTCAGAAAGTCTGTTCCAATTTTAACTCTGAACCACTGGTGAAGAAAGCAGTTAGCAATGAGATAATGGAGGAGAACGGGGATTCGGCACCATCACATTCTGCTGAAGGACTTTTCCTAAGATGCTGCAAGTGTGAATCTCAAAACGCCAAATATAGGAGACTCAATGCAGAACTTGGTGGATATGAAAAGTAAGGAAGAAGCTTCCAGAGAAATGGCAATGCATGCTGAAGGGAAGCAATCTGTAAGCACAGAACAAACTACCCAGGTAAAAGACATAAACTTGCATAATTCTTTACCTGAGGGGGAAGATGTGGATATAATGGAGGGTTGCTTGAATATGGAAAAAGTAGCCGCAGCATTTACCAATAGTGAAAGTCAACTGGGAGGTAGCAAAGAAAGTGGGGACACTGTGTTAAAAATCAAATAATACCTGTCTCAGAAGTGACAGAGCATGAACTCACTAATATAAAAAAATGCAGGGTCACCTGAACAAACAAAATAATAAGGAATCATTGCAAAAAACTATTAATATTACAAGCACCACTGTGGACAAGAAATAAAAATCATAATCAAAGAGTGGCCATGTTGAAACAAAAGATATGATAATTCAATTAAGCCATAATGAATCTGATACAGACTCAGAATATTATGACGCAGTGTCTGTTTCTGATGTGAATGATCAGCCACCTGTACGGGCCAAATAAATAATTTCTCAATTAACAGCACTAAATGAAGGCATTACAAAAACTGAAAGGATGGAAACAAAAATTGATAATATTCAAACTACAGTGAATATTTTAACGGCAGAGAATACACAAACAAAACAAGATATTAATACTCCACAGCAGAGAATATCTCACATAGAAAATGAATTGGCCCCAATTGAAAGACAGTTAAAAGAGCTAGAAGGACTTAAATAATTCAGAAACAAAATGTTAGATTTTGAAGCATGCTCAAGAAGAAAAAACATCAGAATTCTAGGAATACCAGAATCGTGGGATGATACTAGGCCCTTAAAAAACTCATTAAAACAATTTTTTCCCTCTTACTTGGAAACTGATCCAGTGAATGTACAGTTAGGAATTGACAAGGAACACAGAACTTATAGAGCAAATTCAGGCATAACACAGTTCAAAACTCCAAGACAAGTGATTGTAAAACTTTTCAAAACAGAAAATAAAGAGACATTAATGTCACAAGTGTATAAAAAAGCGCATCACATTAATGGGAGCCAATATTTCCATTTTCAATGATCTTCCAGCAGAAATAATACAAGAAAGGTAGAAATTTGATCTCTTGAGGAACAAGTTATGGCTAAAAGTACACAAGGCCACAATGATTTATCCGGCAAAACTGAAGATAATTTTTAAAGGGGTGCACTTAACATATAACACAATGGAAGAAGTGGAGAAGGACTTAAGAGAAAAGATTCCAAACTTGTTTGACTAAAGCACAACTTAATGAGATGTCTAGAATATTGAAATAATTCATTAATTTATAATTGTGTTTCAGGAACTAACTTTACTTTTTCTTCGTAGCTTTTCACAGGGCCCTCTTAATGTATATGCGGGGCGGGGGACATAACAGGAGCACAGTAAAGTTTACTTTAGAAGTCCCATTGGGCTTCAAATGAAAATGAGTTTATTAGATTGTTGTTTTTGTGTTCTTGGAGAAGGGGAAGTTCTAATAAGCTCACAGGTTGGGATGTAATATAAAGGAAAAAAATGGAGGCAGGAATTTAGCAGGTTATTCAAACATTTTATATGTTAAAAGACACTATTAAATGTCTGTCTCTGAATGTAAATGGTATCCACTCACCAATCAAAAGAACAAGGTTATTAAAATGCACAATATATTGTGCTACAAAAAAACACATCTGGATGCTACAGAAATTAAGAAAATAAACCAAAAATAGGTATCATGTTTGTTGATTTCAGAAGGTACCAGGAAAAGTGCTGGGGTAGCTTTGCTTTTTAGGAAAAACTACCCCATTAACCATAATGGAAACTTACTCAGATAAAAGGGGAAGAATACTATTAGTTAAAATCAAGATAAAAAATATCATATTAACAATAGGGTCTATATAGTCCCCTTTTCAGACTATGCTGCATTCTTAGCTGACATCACTGAGGCATTTACAATAGTTGCTGCACAGAACATAATCTTAATGGGCGATTTCAATATTTTAGTGGATCCAACAATGGATAAATCCTTAAAAATAAGTACAGCTAATAAATATCAGGCCAGATGAATCAATTATTTTTTACAAGCTCATGATTTAGTAGATTTCTGGAGATTAGCTCACCCTAAAACATGTGAATATACTTACCATGATAAAAAAAGGTGGGCTTCTCTAGAATAGATTACATTTTCACATCTGAAAACCATATAATCTATTATTAAAACTCCCTTGATTAATTAAATTATACTATCAGAACATGCATCAATACAGCTACAACTAGAATTACAGAATAGTAAAAGAAAATATACTCAACAGTGGAGGTTAAATAATGAAATATTTAAAGATAAAGAATTCAGGGAAAAAATAAAAGCTATTATCAGAGAATTTCGGTATTTCAATTATGAGGGCTCCAAACCTGTCTCGGAACTTTAGGATGCATTTAAAGCGGTTATAGAGGGTGTAATTATTTCCTATAATGCTTTTAAATATACAATGGAAAAACAGCTATCTGAAAGTATAGATAAAAGAATAAAAGAGCAAGACTTACTGGTTACCACAGATTATGAGAAATATGCAAAGGAATGGTACAAGCTCAAACTGGAAAAAAATGAGATCATAAACAAGGAAGTAGCAGCCAATTAAAATAAAGTTAGAAGAGGTAAGTATATTCAGGGAGATAAGTCAGGCAAAATGTTAGTATACCTACTAAAAAAGCAGAAAGAGCAGAAAATAACAGTAATGGAAGATAATAAGGGAAATAGAATTGTTTCAGATGTAGAAATTGGAAAGGCTATTATATAAATGTAAAAAGATATCTACCAGAAACAAACACCCCTTCTAGCTGATAAATTAAAGACTTATCTTGAAGAGGCTAACTTACCTGAGTTAAAATGTGAAGTGAAAGAATTCTCAATAACAGAAATTAAGGATGTTATAAAAAGCTTGCCAAGAATAAAAGTCTGGGGTTAGATGGACTAACCTCAGAATATTATGTAACATTCCTAAATGATTTGTTACCAAGGTTAAGTTTGATGTTTCAGGAAATAATAAATAAAGGGAATTTTGTTCCCCCATCAATGGAAGAGACAAAAATTATATTCATACTGAAGGAATATAAAAATCCAGTATTAATAGAAAGTTACAGGCCTATTGCCCTATTAAACAGTGACTATAAAATACTTACTAAATTAATAGTAAATCGAATAAAAACCACACTGCCAGAAGTTATTCATGCAGATCAATTCAATTTGATTGCAGGCCGTACAATAGCTAATGCTACTAGAAGAATACGATCCCTTTTTTATTATGCTAAAAAAATAGAATAATCTCACATGCATTAGCTATTGACACCTCTAAGGCATTTGATTTGATAAATAGGGAATTCATGTTTGAGGCCTTAAAATGCTGGAGACTTCCATCAAACTTAATAAAGGAATAGCTACTTTGCATAAAAATACTACCGTAAAATTTATGATTAATTCATATCTGGGGATCATTTAAAATGACCAATGGGATAAGACAAGGGGACCCTTTGTCTCCAGTTCTTTTTGTGCTAGCATTAGAACCATTCTTACGTTTAATTAGAAAAAATCAAAACATTATGAGGGTAAGGATGAGTGATGTTGAAATAAAACTAAATGTTTTTGCAGACGATATATTATAAATTCTTCAAGATATCAATAAAACTCTTCCAATTGTATTACAGAAAATTAGTAACTATGGGCTACTTTCAGGATACACATTACACAAGCAAAAATCTATAATAATGGAAATTTATGCCCCAGCTTACAATATGGAAAAATCTATAACACAAGAATTTAAAGTAAGCAATCGGTGTAAATATTTAGGGATTTTGTTAATGAAAATGCAATCAGAAATTATTAGAATCAACTATAAAGCAAAAGAGAATATAAAAATGCTATTGGATAATTGGGAGAAGCTTTCACTATCACTGTGGGACAGAGTGGAAACGATAAAGATGATGGCACTTCCTCATTTCATTTTTGTGATTCACAATATAATAGCATGCCATTCAGAAACCTGGTTTAGCAGCACACAGAGAATATTTGTGATTTTTTTTATGGAGAGGTGGGGAAATCCTGAATACTTTGGCAGCAAATGATTTACCCTTGAAAGAAGGGAGGGTATAGCTGTCCAGACCCAATAAATTATGCTGTAGCATTCCAGATAAAAATGCCATAGGAATGAGCATTTTTGCCCAGAGAAGATATACCAACTGAACTTATTTTCTGGGATGATATAAATTCTGCTGATCCAGATAACTGGATAAAAGAAATAATGAATGAGTTTAGAGTTCCTGAAATATGCTCTACAATTAAAAAATAATTTTAAATGCAGGAACCAAAGTAAAAGAAAGTGTTCTTTTCCCTTGGTCATATCTAAATATATGGGGGAACACCAGTATTAAAAATGTATATACAGAAAAAAGTTAAATATAAATAATCAATTAGTAGTTCAAACTTGGGGGCAATTATTGGAAAAGGGAACTTTTATTTTGTTAGACTAATTTAATGGTTTATTTCCACATAATATTAACTTAAATTTTATGATATATTACATCATGAAAATAATCTTTCAAGAACAAATTAACCAGGGAAAAGACATGATTTACAAATAGTAAGGGAGGAACATGATAAAATAATAAATAAAGGGAAGTACAAATTATCACAACAGATTTATGATATATTGGTTATGGCTAAAAAGACCCATGGCTTAAAATAAATTCAAAATGGAATCAGGAAGGATAATTTGATTTGCTAGAGCAGCAATTTAGGAATCTAAGAATAAAAAATTAATAAAGATTATGTCTATGCAAAAAATAAGGTTATCCAAAAGAAAATTATGGATAGAGCTTACATCACCCCCAGATAGCGGGTAATATAAAAGGTGATGGAATTAAAACGTGTTGGCACAATTGTGGCAAGTTAGGGGATTTATATCATTGCATTTGGGGTTGTAAATATATTCAGAATTCGTGGGTAGTAAACAATTTAATACCAAAATTACTTAACTATAATTTTCCATTTCTGTTCGATCATAGGATCCTAAATAATTTAAGTACAGTACAAATACAGGAAGAACAGAAAAAAGAAAAAATTACTCACCTTAGTAATGTTGTTTCTTCTAATGGAGTCTTGCTATATTATGACTTATGCAGTATAACCCCAGGTTAGAACTGCTCCGGAGGTGAAAGAGTTAACTTCCATGCAGGGCATGGAATCTTGAGCGCGAGCTCAGGTGAACACTCTATCTGTTGAAGCTCAAACTTAAACTGTCAGATCTTTATGAGCAAAAACTCACTAAGGTTCTGTGTGGAAGCCGTAAACCTACACTAGCCACTGGCTACTAACTACAAAAACACCTTTTTGTTCTTGATCCCAAAACAAAGACTCAAGTCGGGAGATTCAAGAAGGAAAATATAAGCATAACACCTAAGCACCCTAGAAGGGTGAAATAAAGTGGGCATCAAATAAGTGCCAACATTGCACTACCCACCCACATCCCAAAAACAGAGGTTCTGAGAGGGGCAGGCTGGGGAGGTCATAATATAGCAAGACTCCATTAGAAGAAACAACATTACTAAGGTGAGTAATTTTTTCTTCAAACAACATGAAGTCTTGCTATATTATGACATATGCAGACTACACAGCAGTACCTCCATGGAGGAGGGACAGAACCTACTTGGGAAATAGGCTCTGAAGCACAGCTGTACCAAATTGAGCATCACTCCTAGCCTGGATATCCAAGGAGTAATGCTTAGTAAAAGTGTGAACTGTTTTCCAGGTAGCTGCTTGACATATCTCTAGGATAGGAATGTCCCTGGCAGCAGCCAGAGACGCAGCTGTACCTCTGGTAGAGTGAGCCCTCAGGCCTGAGGGAGGAACCTTACCCAGTTTTTCGTAACAGAATTGGATACAAGAGACAATCCACCTGGCAATGGACCTTTAGTGGCAGGTTTCCTTTACCAACCTCACCAGAAGTGAGGAACAATTGAGGGATTCAACTCTGACCCTTGGTACGTCTTATAGTAACTAAGTGGCTCTTTTGATGTCCAAACTGTGCAATCTCCTCTCACCAGAGGAGGAATGGTCAGTGAAGTACACAGGAAGAGACATGGATTGTTTAAGGTGAAAGTCTGAAACCACCTTAGGCAAAAACTTCCTGTTAGTCCTGAGGACCACCTTATCTCTATGAAAGGAGATAAAATCAGGCTCCACTGACAAGGCTTGTAGCTCACTTATGCGCCTGGCAGAGGTGATGGCTACCAGAAACACAGTTTTCCAAGTCAAGTACTTAAGTTCTGCTGAAGACAATGGCTCAAAAGGGGGTTGCATAAGCTGAGAGATGCAAATATTAAGATCCCAAGCAGGGGCAGGGTCCCTGAACAGGGGATTGGTGTGAAGCAACCCTTTAAAAAACTTGGAGAGCACAGGGTGAGCTGATAAAGAAGAGGGCTTACCTGCTGACAGGAAGTCAGACACAGCTGCCAAGTGCACTTTTAGGGTAGCTGGTCTCAGCCCCAAGGAATTCAAATGCACCAAATAATCCAGGATTGTGGGCACACCAGCAGATTCTGGGGGAATATGTTTACTAGCACACCATATGGAAAATATCTTCCATTTTGAATTATAGGTAGCCCTGGTGGAAGGCTTCTTAGAGGCCTTCAAGATATCCAATACACCTTGAGAAAGGTGTAGGTCAGCAAACTCTAACTCTTCAAGAGCCAAGCCTTGAGACTGAGAGATTTGAGGTTCGGATACCAAACTCTCCCCTGGGCACAGGTTAACAGGTTGTGATTCCTGGGAAGACATGGGGGGGTGGACTGCTAAGGACATCAGGAGTGGGTACCAGGGCTGCCTGGCCCAATCTGGAGCAATCAGGATCATCTTGCAGGATTGAGATCTGATTCTGACTAGCACTTTGAAAAGAAGGGGGAAGGGAGAGCATAGAGAAACTTCCCTTCCCAACTGAGGAGGAAGGCATCCAGAGGGACTGAGCCCAACACTGGGGCCTGCAGCAAAAAAGAGAAGTTAGTGATTGTCTGGGGCTGCAAGAGATCTATCTATGAGTGCCCCATCTGGCAAATATTACCTCCAGTACTAGGGGATCCAGTGCCCATTCGATGGCCCTGGGAAATCCTGCTGAGAGCATCTGCTAGGACATTGTCCTTGCCTGGGAGTGAACTGCCATAAGGGAGGCGTTCAGAAGAATAAGCCAGAGACCACAACTTCATTGCTTGGTGCACAAGGCCATGACCAGTGCCCCTTGCTTGTTGCTGTACCACATTGTAGTGGTATTGTCTGTTCTGACCTGAACCACCTTGTTCTGGACAGATGTGGAAAAACCTGGAGTGCTAGAAAACTGCTCTGAGCTCCAGCAAATTGATGTGGAGCAGAGATTCCTGGGGACCACAGCCCTTGGGTGGAAAGGTCGCCCATGTGAGCTCCCCACCCCAAGAGGGATGCACCTGTAGAAGGTCAAGGAATGAGACTGGGGAGTGAAGGGAACCCCTGTCTCAGATTGTCTCTGATCCTGCCACCACTGAAGGGCCTGGATCAGGGTTCTGAGTCACTGGAATCAATTTGGTTAGGATCTGTCCTTTGAGACCAAAAGGCTCTCAAATGGAACTGAATGTCCCTCATCTGAAATCTCGCTCCTTGCACCACTGCTGTAGAAGCAGCCATGTGCCTCAGGAGCTGTAGAAAATGCCTTGCTGGTCGAGAGACCTGCAGGGTGAAAGAGGAAGCCAGAGACACCAGGATCCTTGCTCTTTCCAGAGGAAGGAAGGCTCTGGCTTCTTTTGTGTTCAGTTCTGCGCCTATAAAGGTGAGAAGCTGAACAGGCTCCAGAACTGACTTTGGAAGATTGAGAAGGAAACCTAGAGATGTAAGCAGCTGCTGGGTTACTTGTAAATGTAGTTTGACATGTTCTGGAGACTGGCCTACAATGAGCCAGTCGTCCAGATAAGGAAAGATGGCAATCTTTTGCCTTCTTAAATGAGCAACTGCTACTGCCAGGCATTTTGTGAACACCCGTGGGGCTGAGGTGAGGCCAAAGGGCATTGCTCTGAACTGGTAATGGCCTGAGGGCAGTTCGAATCTGAGGTACGTTCGATGGGAGCTTCTGATGAGAACATGGAAGTAGGCATCCTTGAGGTCCAGGGAGGCTAGCCAGGTCCCTGGCCTTAGAGAGGGTAAAATAATCCCCAGGGTCACCATTTTGAACTTTGGTTTTAAAAGGTGCTTGTTTAGATACCTGAGATCCAGAATGGGCCGCCATTCTCCTGTCTTTTTTGGGGTAAGGAAGTACCTGGAGTACAACCCTTTGCCCTGGTGTATGGGTAGAACCCTTTCCACGGCTCTGAGAGTCAGGAGGGAAGAAACTTCTGCTTCCAGGGCAAGTGCCTCTGATGGGTTTGCAGGTGGAAAAGACCTGGCTCTCATCTTCGGAAATTTTTTGAAGCTGAGAACCAGTCCCTGGCTTACTACTTCCAGGACTCACTTGTCTGATGTTAAAGACTTCCAGTCCTGGACAAAGTAAGGCAGCCTGCCCCCTACCGGTAGTGGAGAATCGGCCCTGGCTACCCCATCAGGGAGCCTGTTTTGCAGGGGCTTTGGGTTGAGGGGTAGAAGCAGGCTTACTAGAGCCCCTTCTGCCCCTTCCTCTAAAGAACCCACTCTGGGCATAAGCAGAAGAGGAGGCCTGGGCTTGGTAAAACGGCCTATGAAAAGGCCTGCCCCTGCCCCTGACAATGCTGCCTTTGAGAAGTGACCTGCCTTTCTTTGGCCTGTGCACTCCTATAGGTGGTCCTATACTCATCCATTTTCTTCATATAATTCTCTGTCTGCTCCCCAAACAGAGAAATTCCCACAACAGGAAAATCCATAGCCTTAGACTGGGTATCCTGTGACAGGGCAGTACATCTGAACCAGGCCATTCTGCGAAGAGACACAGATGTAGCCATAACTCTTGATGAAACATCATTAGAGTCTACAGCAGCATGAAACTGCACCTTGGATGCCTCAATGCCATCCGTAGCCACCTGCTCCAGCTCCCTGGCAAGCTGTTCAGGGGGCCTGTTTTGCTAGGGCCAGGACAGAATCCCACCTGGTTTCTGGTACCTAGCTGCAAGCTCATATAATTTGCCTGTCTGAGTCCCAAAGATGCTGCCATGTACTGCTTTTTTGCCATGGCATCCATCCTCCTGGAATCCTTTTCAGGAGGGTGAGAGGCTAGAGGAATATTAGCCTTGTCACAGGCTGCAGCCTGCACTACCCCACATGGCTGCACTGCTGGGATAGGAACTCCATGATCAGAGCCTGATAAAGCATACCTCTTGTCCATCCTTTTATCCACAGGAGGATAGAATGAGGAGTTTCAGAATTTTTACTGTCTGTTTCTAAAAGATTTATGCAAGGGAATAGACAGTCTCCTAGACTCTGGAATATCCATCATTTCCACAAAATCAGGCTCTTCTTGATCATCAACAGCTTCCTCAACAGGGAGTTGCAGAGTGTCAGCAACTTTCTTGTAAAACAAAAAATGAGAAGGGGACTCAGATAGCCTGGGAGGGGATACTCCTGAGGGTCTGTCTGGAGAGATGTCCAGTTCAATGGGCACATCCAGACTGTCAAAATCACACTCACTCTCCTCGTACCCCTCCTCCCCTTCCCCGTTCATAAAAATCTTCAAAATCATAATCTTGAACTAGGAACCGATCGAACCGGTGCTTCCCTAATGGTGCCGTTCGGACGGGACTGGGGAAAGAGACTGGACAATTTGAATAGCTTTGGCTATTTCCTCAGCGTGTTGAGAAAGAACTTTGGCCCCAAACTAGCTGACCTTCTAGCCCTTTAGTTGGAACCGCTCTCAGAGCTGGCTCTTTGTTTGCCCGAGGAAGCATCACCCTGGTCAGAGGGCACTCCTCAGGTTCGTTGAACCGAACCGGCTGGCCATCCGGTCAGCGGACTTTTTGGCTCTCTTTCCCTGAGCCTACCAATTCTTTTTTCCACGGTGGCAGCAGGAAAATTCTTACACATCTGGCAGTCTGCACTGAGGTGGTCAAACCCCAGACAATAAACACAAGTGGTGTGTGGGTCAGCCTTAGCAAAGGCTTCCCCACAGAGGCCACAGTGCTGAAACCCAGTGGGTCCGGTTTTTCTTTTAGGTTTCTCAGACATAGTGCCAGCCTAACCAAAACTTGCCCATTAATGGCAATCCACCAAGCAAGACTCTCTTATTGGTTCCCAGTCACGGGTCGTGGAAAAAAACGTAATAAAATCCGTTTTTTTTTAGAACCGATAAGAACCAGGAACCGCACTCTAAAGGACTAGAAGGTAATTTTAAAACCCCTCTGATTGGTTCAAACTGAACCGAAAAAGACGTTTACAATTTCCTCACAGAATAAATAAGTCTATCTATTACTTACAATAAATACCACAGACAGAGCTTGAACTGACGATTGTGGTTAAATTTCGGTAAAATAAACCGAGAATTACACTTTAAAACCGACAAATGAACCGAGCAGCAGGAGGAATCTCCGGAGCGACTGTTCAGTGAGGCAAAGTAAAGAATCTGACAGTTTAAGTTTGAGCTTCAACAGACAGTGTTCAACCGAGCTCGCGCTCAAGATTCCATGCCCTGCATGGAAGTTAACTCTTTCACCTCCGGAGCAGTTCTAACCTGGGGTTATACTGCATATGTCATAATATAGCAAGACTTCATGTTGTTTGAAATATACTGCCTAGCAACTATGATAACAAAAAGACAGATCTTAGCCATGTGGAATGCAGAAGAAATAGGACAATTTGATTTATTAAAATGGTGGTATATGTTAAAAGAAACTGTTCAACTGGAAACTTTACGGGATGACACTGCCTGTTTACAGGAAGGGATAGAAACATATTGGAATAAAATTAGAGACATGATACCTCTGTTATTCCAGATTTAATGAATCCCGACCTGGATATTATTAAAATTAATTTGTTTGGGGGTGGGGATGTGATCTAGCAACTACTAACTTAATATTATGTCATAGTGCTTAATGAACTAGATGACAAATGATTTGTATTACATATATACATATATATATATATATATATATATATATATATATATATATATATACTGTATATATATATATATATATATATAAATGTTTGTGTTAGAAGATGTGTAAAGTTAAACAGAGAATTTCCGATGTATTATGGCTCAAGAAATTGTATATGAAAATGTATGTTATTATAATAATAAAAATATTTTCAAAATAATAGTCACTATGTATACAGAGGTGGGAGGATATTCAGAAGGGTTGCGCATGGCACAACACAGTTGTGCCAAGCGCTGCATATACTCCCAGCCCGCGATATTCAAAGGGAAAATGCGTGGCACCCGGGGTGCATAAGTAATGTATGTAGCTAAGTAGGGGGCATGCCCATGCATACCCCGCACATCCCGATATTCAGCCCGGGATGCGGAGCCCATGCAGGCACAACCTCACATGCGCCGCTCACAGTTGTTCCAAAAATAAAGGAGCAACAGCTGGCCACCATGTGAGCTGCCGTGTTGCAGAGCCGCCACGGCAGCTGCTCCCAGCTGTGGTGACCACCGAGCTCCGGCGGCACCCTCCATCAGGTAGCACCCCTATGCCGGTCACGGGCAGAAGTAGAACATAAACAGTCCCATATCCTGGTGGTCAGTGGACCACTGCGCCCGATCCGCGGGCATAAGGATGATAATAATAACACCTATATCCCGCTTCGCGGCTTGATGCATTGGCATAAGTATAAATATAATAAACACCTATATCCTGTTGGTCCAATGGACTGCTCGCAGCCCAGTCGCGGGCAGAAGTCTAAAAAAGATTAGATCCCATCCTTGTGTTCCAGCGGTACTCTCTCCCACCCTCCCACTGGGCCCCGACACCCACTCCCCCAGTCAGCGGTGACAGCTCTACCCGACCATAAGCCACCTGGCCGCTCACTGACTGACTGCATAGTACAGCTGTGTGCCCATTGATCCTGGCGTGGGCCAATGGGCATGTACTACTCACAGTCCAGATATGTGAATGGATTCATTCACACATCTGGACTGTGTAGTATGGTACGTCCTGCATTGGCCCACGCCAGGACCAATGGGCATACAGCTGTACTGTATGCAGTCAGTTGGCAGGCGGCCGGGTGGCTTGTGGGTGGAGAGCTGCCTCCCGCCGCTGACCGGGGGGGAGCGGGGTGGCGGGGTGGGGAGAAGGGTACCGCTGGACTACCAGGGATGGGATCTAATCTTTTTTTAGACTTCTGCCTGCGATCGGGCTGCGAGTGGTCCACTGGACCACCAGGGATATAGGTGTTTATTATATTTATACTTATGCCCATGATTGGGCTGCGAGCGGTCCACTGGACCACCAAGGATATAGGTGTTTATTATTTCTATACTTATACCCGTGATCGGGCTGCGAGCGGGCCACTGGACCACCAGGTATATAAGAGTTTATTTTATTTATACTTACGCCCACGATCGGGCTGTGGGGCACTTTGCCACTTGTGCAGGCAGTGTCGGTCCCCGACAGCTGCAGCCTGGCAAGGCGCCAGGTGCAAGTCACCGGGGATGGGTGCATCTGCATGCAAATGGGGCCATAATGACATGCAAATGGTCCCATTTGTACCTTGCATGCATAATGGCCCCATCTGCAGTTGCACCTTTGAATATCACGGTTGATGAACCTAGTGCAACAGCACTTGTGCTAGCACATCCCCCTGCCCCTCTCTGACCACTTGCGCTGGTGCAGTTCCACTGCGTCATGCACAATGCGGGTGGCCACAGAGCAATATTCAATGGTGCTGAGCCATGGCGCTGCACCGTTGAATATCACCCTGTCAGCGCCCTGGCACATCCCAGTTGCACTGCGCCCAGACTTGGGCCACAGCCTGGCGCAGTCTGAATATCCCACCCAGAATATATAATAACTGGCCATCAATTTTTTTCAATGGAGATGGGCAGTTGATATTTGCCATAATAACTGGCCAGTTATTACTGCAAACACATGCCATATCATTCAAAAGCAGCTGTTCCCTCATTGGCTGCCCATCTCCTTCTGGGCAGACTAAACAATTCAGGAAACATGGCGGCTCCATATCACCGGTAGCTAGGAGCCACCAGAGCGAGAATCTTGCTGTTTACAGTTTTCTTTTAATAAAATAGCGATGTGCTGCATCTGACTATAAACTTAAAGAGAAAAGGCTGTAAAAAAATTATCTGGTTGATCCTGCTTTTTTGGCCGCCTCAAGGACATCAACTGCCACCAGGAATGGGTCTGTGGCTGGCTGGGGTAAGCGTGATCACGTTTTCAGTGGATAACCAGGGGACAGTCAAAATAAAAAATAAAATAAAAACATGCAGCTCTTGAAAAATCAGGGAAGATGGAGGGAACCAGAGAGATGGGTGTGTGTGTGTGTGTGTGTGTGTGTGTGTGTGTGTGTGCCTGTCAGACAACTCTGGGGACTCTGACTGGAAAAAAATTGCTGGCTAGTATATTATATAAAATAAAATATGGAGAAGTGTGCATATGAGAATTTAATGCACACCCTCGGTATGGGATGCTTTGATAAATCCCTTGGGCTTCACCCTTGGAGTTTATGTGGCATCCCACACCTCGAGTGTGCATTAAATTCTCATATCACACACTTCCCCATTCTTTACTCTATGTACTGTATAGTGCAAGGAATGGAAAAACTCCTATACCTCAGTGCTGACTTCTTGTTAAGGTTTGCTACCAGTATCCATTTGACTTCTGACCAACCTGAACTGTGAACCAGTCGCAAGGAAGTACTTCAACCATTATTAGGTACCAGGTCAAAAATCAGATCAGGTCAAACTGTACCACAAATGGGGCAGGTTGTAAGTTAAGAGAGTTTTGTCATATAAGGTTGGACATGGGGCTTCCCTCTGAAACTGAATATTAAAAAAGAACACAGACTGAATGGACAGAGTGCCTTTTCCACCCCACCAGACAGTTATTTGCCTTAGGACTAACTCTCAGTGGGGAGAGTCACAGCTACCTGTTTAATTTTATAGGAAGGACTGCTTACCTGTTAGTGGACAACCCGGGGGCTGAATCCAGGTCACTAAAGCCACACACTAGTGTTGGTGTAGCGGTTGACTCCACTTTCCATGGCTTTAGACCCGCCATTTTGCTTGTCAGAGTGATGCCTGGAACATGGGGGCATGGAAAAGGAATATGTGACCATGCCAATAGGTGAAATAGTGATCCAACAAGAGCCTTCCGCTGACAAGGGGCATGAGTTTACTGGGGAAATCAGGGGTAACTACTTGGTCTTGTCAGAACCACTCCCCATAGTGGAGGAGCAGGGAAGGAAGGAGGTTGCCTGCTTAAGACAAGCAGATGTGTCTGACCAGATAGAAGAAAAGGTGTAAATAGAAAAGGCTGAGCCACATCCTGAATCTTCTGAGCAAGGGAAATGTCAGACAGCAATGGCTAGTGCTGTGCCTGATACCAATAAGCCTGACCTGGCCACAGTCTTCCATGAGTTTCCCAATCTTTTCTCTAAAGACAGTTTGGATTGTGGGAAAACTACCATCCACACTGTCAGGACAGAGATGCCATCTAATAGCAAACCAGTACATGTCAGACAATATAAGATACCCATAGTTGCACATGAAGCTATTCACAAGATTTTAGAATCCATTTTGGAAAGAGGCATTATCAAGGAGTGTGCCAGCACCTAAAATGTACCAGTGTGGCCTGTGTTAAAACCCACTGGTAAGTGGCGAATCACTATTGATTATAGACAGCTGAACAAACAAGTTCCCCTCTGTCAATGGTCCATGGCCTGTACTTACCAGAACTGAAGGTGCCCTGTTTTTCACCACCATAGACATAGCCAATTACTTTTGGACTTTGGAAGTGGACCCCAGGGACCAGAACAAGTTGGCCTTCTTTGGGAGGTGGCAGCTGTCCTGAACCTGGATGCCATCTGGGTTTATACAGTCTCCCACTAAATTTAATCTCTTTCTTCACAAGGCCTTGCCTGATGCAGAAAGGTATGATATGCTGGTTTACATTGACGACATTTACGATAATTAGTAAAACATGGGAGGATCACAAGGTGGAACTCCAATATGTGCTCTCCCGATTGTAGTCTGCAGATGCGAAAATTTCTATCTGAAAGGACAGTTGTGGAGAAAGAAGGCAAACTACTACTTAGGCCTGGAAATATCCACAGAAGGCATCAGGCCTCAGGCTACATGAGTACAGGTGGTCAGGGATTTAAAACCACCTACCAGCCTGGCAGAGCTGTGAGGTTTCCTGGGTATTTGCAATTACTCCCACCAATTCATTGAGAAGTATGCCCAGTTGTCACTATCCATGGTCAAACTCCTAAAAAAGAAACAAGTTTTGGAGTGGGGTCCTAACAGAAAGAGGCTATGAGGGAGCATCAAAGGCAGCTGAGCCAATCTCCTTGCCTGGCCATTCGCCAGAGAAATAAAGAGTTTTACCTTGAGGCTGGTCATACAGACTTAAGCATTAGTGCAGCACGGTACATGAAACATGATCAGGACAAACGAGATCTGGATGATGCCGGCAAAGCACTTAGCAAGGTGGAAAATAAATATTCTGAGTATGAAAAAGCCCTGCTAGCCACCATGTGGGTCTTGCAATACTTCACCCATATTACTTATGGGGAAAAGGTAATAGTAGAAACTTGTCACCAGTCTCTAGCCTTCCTGGTAATTTCCAGGATAAAGGAAGACAGAGAATCCAGCAGCAGAATAACCTCCTGGACCTTGGACCTACAGGCCCACAACACTGAAGTGAGATATGCAAAAAATAAGAAAAAACACTGTGGTCCAAGGGTTATCTGGCCTCCATCAGTGTGCTAACACAGAGCTGAAGGAACCTACCCTGTGGAACTCCCTTCCTGGTTATTTAAAAGAGGGCCCCCTCAGTAGAAGCCTTTAAAAAGGGGTTAAAAACATACTTGTTCCAACAAGCTTTTACCGACTGATCAATTGTTGTTTTTAAGGGATGGATAGAGGAATTTTAAATCTGCTCCAATGATGAACTGTTATGTATATATATTGATGTTTTTTATTGTACAGCGCCCAGAGTCTCTGGAGATGGGCACTTTTATAAACAAAATAAAATATCTGTCTGTCTGTCTGTCCGTCCATCCACCCACCCGTCTGTCTGTCTGTCTGTCTATCTATCTATTTATTTATCTATCCATCTGTCTCTCTATATGTGGTGCACCAACCAAGGAGGCACTAAATCCACCAGACAATAGCCACCTGTCTGATGAGGAAGATATCTGTCTGGGGCTACCCAGGGCCTATATTTATTTATTTAAAAGTTGGTAACTGGGAGAAGCATACTGAGCAGAAACTCATTTCCAGGTGCAACCTGGGGGAAGGGGGAAGAGGAAGCATAATAAACATACATACGTGATATGCAACAGTTTACAATAGTGTCACAGGTGGGTTACATTAGAGCCTGGGTGAGAAGGCAAGTACAAAGAGCAGAGACTCAGGCAGGTTACAGTGGTGCCTGAGGAGGAAGCAGAAATACAATGGCAATATACTGGCAAAAATACAAAAATAAACATCAACTTCAGGTTACAACAATACATATTAGAATGCAAGAGATACAGGGTGAACTCGGAACAAACAATAAAAACATATCAGAGATATGGTACAATTAGGCTTGATAAAAATTTACTAGAAGATGTCTGAAAGTAACTTAGGCATAACAAGGAGGTTTAGTCAGGTGGGTGGCAAGAGCAAAAGGGGAAGGGGAAACAGAACAGTGCCCGTTTAATGAGATTTAGCAAGGGTAGCAAATGGAGCGAGGAGGGAAGAGAGTTCCACAAATGAGGAAGAAGGAGAAAACAGCCTTGCCTAAGTTCGAGTGTGGGTGGAGGAGGTCGAAGGAATGTGGATCACTCGTGCGGAGGCAGTATGATGTATGAGGGGTGGGGGACAGGAAGGAGGGAAGCAAGGCAGGTGGGAAGCAAACCAAACCAGAATCTGGCAGAGATGATGGAGGTGTGGTGGCGTCGGTGAGAGAAAAGGGAGGGGAGTGATAGTGAAGAGTAAAGGGAGCAACAATGAGTCCTGAGAAGGATGTTCAAGGTAAAATGACAGAAAGCATTGAAAAGGATGTCCATTCTGGAGAGGGTGGATGCTGAGGCAGACCTATATACAACGTCAGCATAGTTGAATAGAGGTAGGGTGGTTTTAGTAAGGAATATCTGTTGAATGGAGAGGGAGAGGGCGTCTTTGTTTCTATAGAGAGCACCAAGTTTGGGGAGGAGCTAGGAATGCATGTAGTTGATATGTGTTGAGAAATCAAGGCTACTGTCTAGCCAAACACCAAGATACTTAAAAGACAGAACAGTATCCAAGGGGATGCCATCAAGGATTAAGAAAGAAAGGAGTGTAGTGAACTTTGCAAGTTTTTGGTGAGTACCAAAAGTCACAGAAACTGTTTTATTAGTATTTACCTTGAGTTGATTGGTTTGGAACTAGTTTAGGACACAAGTAAAGTTAGTTTGCAACTGAGCAGTCACCACAGGAATGGTGGGACCAGATAAAAAGAGGATAGTGTCATCAGCATAGAGATGAATCAGGAAAGAAGAGCATACAGTAGGGAGATCGTTCAGGAAGATAGAGAATAAAATAGGGTCAAGAATAAAGCCTTGAGGTACTCCTGCTAAAATAGGGAGGGGGGAGAGAGCATGTCACCAGCTTGGATGCATTGAGAGTGATCTGAGAGATAAGATTTGAACCATTTGACAGATAGAGGGGAGAGTCTTGCAAGTTTGAGTTTAGTGAGAAGAAGAGGGTGAGAGACAAAATCGAAGCCCTAGGCCAGGTCTATGAATATAGCTGCAGTAAGATGGCCTTGATCCATGCCTTTAAGAATGGCATGAGTAATCTGGAGAAGGGAGGAGGCAATGAAATGATTTTTCCAAAAAACAGCCTGGAATGGAGAAGGAAATCAGAAGAGGTGAGAAAAAGGGTGAGTCTGGTAAGGACAGGTGCCCTCAGAAGCTGGCCCTTGATCGGGTGGTCCTGCTGCCTGCTTCCAGCCCTCGGGATGCAGCGCCTATCTTCAGTCGCCATCCCCTCTGTGTGGATTGGATCCACAGTGCCCCCAGAAGCTGGCCCTTGATTGAGTGGTCCAGATGCCTGCTTCCAGCCCTCAGGATGCAGCACCTACCTTCAGCCGTCATCCCCTCCATCTGGGTCGGATCTACGGTGCCCCCAGGTACAGCTCTCTCTGCAGTTTCCTTGGTCCTTACAGTGCTGACTGCACTGGACCTCTGATTGGTCAGGAACGCTGCTGTGAAGCTTCTGATTGGCCTGCATCTTGCAGCTTTGCCCTGGACTGAGGCTCCTGTAATCTTCCTGGGTCTATCAGCTTGGTATACTTTTTTGAACTTCATATTACCATTCTACTGTTTTTCTTTTTTGCTGCTAGACACTGGCCAGTCAGTTACTGTGAGCATTTGTGATTACAGCCACTAGGATATATACAGTGGCATTCCCCAGAATGAAAATCAATTCTGCAGCATTTTGCAGCACTCTGCAGAATGCTGCAGCAGACCTACTGAATAAAGCAATGTAATTTCAATGGCAATTAGTCCCTTTTGTCATTCAGGAAAATGTGACACTGCCAGGATGAAGTGAATGCCACAGTTTCCTACTGGCAAAAGGGACTAATTGCCATTGAAATTACATTGCTTTATTTTGTAGGTCTGCTGCAGCGAACTGCAGAGTGTTTTAAAAGTGGGTTTCATCCTGGGGTACGCCACTGTATTTTACAGATCGTACTAGCTAAATTTATTGCCAAGCGTACTGCTTAAAATATCTTATCTCTCTGTTAATCTAGACCAGATTGGGATATTTGTGTTTGTGACTGTTCATAATATTTTTACCTATCTGTTAGTCCAGACTAGTTTGGGATATTTTATGCTTGTGAATTTGCTGCCTGTATGTTAATGTGCTCACTTAAAATCCTTGTTTTGCACCTATCTTTCTCTGCCTAATTTCCTATCTCTGCTGTATCTCCCTGTACCCCCACCTCCCTTATGTCCTCTGGACCCTCCTGGCACTTGTTTTTTTCTCTGCACTTTTTCCCATTCAGTCCCTATTGTTACCCTAAAGTGCTGCAATTTCTTGGTTCTGTCTCCCCCTACATTCACCCCCGCCCACTCCTTTAGCTAACCACTGCCTTTTCCTCTCTTTCTCTCTCTCTCTCTGTCTCTGTCTCTCCACAGAAGCTGTCCCTTGATTGGGTGGTCCAGCTGCCTGCTTCCAGCACTCAGGATGCAGCATCTACCTTTAGCTGCCATCCCCTCCATGTGGCTCAGATCCACAGTGCCCCCAGGTACAGCTCTCTGTGTGGCTTCCCCACTCCTTACAGCACTGACTGCACCAGGCCTCTGATTGGTCAGGAACACTGCTGAAAAGTTTCCGATTGGCCCACATCTTGCAGCTTTGCCCTGGACTGAAGGTCCTGTAATCTCCCCAGGTCTCTCAGCTTGGCATTCTTTTTTGAACTCTACATTTTTCCCACCCACCCGCTCACCCTCCCTGACCCCGGCCTCTGTTAAATCCACTACAACTCCTTCCTCTTTTTCTACCCCACTACTCTATTGGCTACCTACCTCAGCTAGGTTTCAGCCTTAAAGGTACACTACTCCTGTCTGTCCATCCCCTTCCTACTTGCCAATCTCTTGACTGTCAGCTCAGTGCTGCCTCATTGAGATGACTGAATAGCAAACTTCTGGTGACTCACTCTCCTGCCTTTCTCGAGTCGGCTCCATTTAACACTAACTTTCCTCCAGGCTGTAGATACCCACACTGCACTCAGCTCCCACTGTTATAAAGGCTTACATCTCCCCACCCTGACCTCAATAATGATCACCACCCCATTTTTGACACTCTTCGTCATACTTCTGATCAGTGGCCCTGACAAACACCCCGGAGAGTCCTACCCCTTTGTTTCCCAATGCATCTGCATAGAAGCAGGTGTGTTTCTATAGGTAAGCATGGATACTTTATTGATGGATGACCATCCTGGGGCTGCTGTGCCTCTGAATCTGCTGGTGGTGGTAAAACGTGCAATGGTCCAAGACTACAGAGCACTGTACCTTCTGCCTCCCCCTCCCCACAAATGTAATCTGCCCTACCCAGGTAAACACAAACTCTGCAAGGGAAAGTCCACCACTACTGTCCGTTTAACAACTCAGAAAGCTATCCTGATCCTGCTCCTACTATCCAGCAATGTGCATCCTAATTCAGGACCACAAAATTCTACTGCGGCTGGTGACTGCAAGCCTAGGGGGCCTAAAAATAGCAGCAATGAATGTTTGCAACCTTCTTGCCAAATTTGAACAACTCCAGGCATGGGCTGCTCTGCACAATCCTGACATCATCTGTCTGACAGAGACCTGGCTGACTGTCAAAACAAGGAACTTAGAAGTTGCGCTGCCAGGATACCAATCCTTCCAAAATGACAGACTTGGCAAGAGGGTTGGCGGCTGTCTCATCTACATTAGGGACTCGCTCCATGGAACTGTGCCCAGTATGGCAGATGACCATGAGCTATTAGCAGTTAAAATCCAATGTGGTCAGAATAGTAAATCCCTAGTAGTCACCCCCGTATACATCCCACCCAAAAAGGCCTGTGGTAGCCTCACCAAAGTGTTGGATACCCTGACTCCCCTCAGCAAGGACCATGAACTCATCATCACTGGGGACTTTCATATTAACTGACTCAGTAAGCAGTCAACCCACAAGAGGGACACCATGGCTAAACTGTACCTTTCGCAGCTAGTCACAGTGCCCATTAGGATGAACTACAAGTTGGGCAATAATACCCTCATTGACTGGGTACTCTCTAACTCTCCCACCAGGATAACCAAGATCATAGTGCAGCCTGATAGGTACCTTGAGTGATCACTCCCCGATTACTCTTAGGTGATCCAATAAAAATAAGAAACCTCCACCTATCAAGGTTGAAAGCAGGGTCCTCAGATGAGGACAGCTGGGGTCACTCAAAGCTGCCCTGTCATACTTTGATTGGTCACCCATAGATGCGATGCCTGATCTTAACCTTGCCCTGAATTTCTTTGTCAACAGTTTCAACACAATCTGTAACAAATTTGCCGCACTCAGGAAAAGGAAAACACAAGGCTACAACAATGGATGGATCACCAGTGAGCTTCTTACTTTCATGAGGGAGAGGGATAACCTCTGAACAAAGGCCAGTTCCTCCAGGGGAAAAAATGACTATCATATCTACAGGGCCTATGGAAACAGTTGTATGCATCTCATTAGGCAAGCCAAGGCAAACTACCATAAGGATCAGCTGCACAAGAGTTGGGGAGATGGAAAGAGGTTCTGGGAGAATATAAAAAATCTCCTTGGGAAGGAAGAGAAGAAGCACCCCCAGTTGCTCAATATAAATGGATTGTTCATTGCGGACCCTCACACCATAGCCAAGTCATTTAACACCTTCTTCACAAATCTACTGTAAGCTCTACCCTTCCACCTGACTGTCTGAAGCTGGTGGAAGTTCAACTAAGCAGCAACTCAACAACGATTAACGATCCTAACTTCTACTTCAGGCGGGTGTCTACCAAGGAGGAAATGTCCTATGTAAAGAAAGTTCTGGGCAAAACTAGGATGGGAAGTGATGGCATTGATATGAAGGTTGTAGCACTTGCCCTTGATGAGCTTATCTTTCCTATATCCAAACATTTTAACAAATCCCTCACCCTTGCCAAAATTCCCTGCAGTCTGGAAACAAGTTCTGGTAACCCCAGTGTTTAAGAGTGGGGACAGGTCCAACATTGCTTTTTTTTCCAAATTGAATAAACTTTATTAGGACAAGAAAAAAATAAAATATATATATAACAATACATACAGGAATAATCAGAGCCTGGAAATATATATAAGGAAAATATAAACATAGTCAAGTCCAGGAACATAACATGACTAGGATGACTACCCCCATCCCCCCACCCCCCACAAACCCATCCATCCCACCACCAGAGGTACAAGTTAAATATATCAAGGGGAACACGGGTCAGAATAACCCGATCTTATTTAGGCCAGTCAACAGGAGGATATTAATAAATATGAACCAGTCCTTAACAAAACATATAGTGGTTCCCAAATAATCTTATATCTGTTAGTCGTACCTGATATACTAGCTATAAGGCGCTTGGCCTGCAAGGCAAACAGAATCTCCCTGTACCACTCAAGGAGCTGGGATGAGCATTGATCCAGCCAGTGATGAAGAATGACCTTTTTTGCACAGGCCAAAATTAAGGCCATGTGAGGCCTCTTCTTGCCGATGAGGGAATCACTATATTCACCCAAGATGCATATTTCAGGAGAAAATGCGTCAGACAACCCCGACATAGGATCTAGGTGAGTTTGAATTGAGTTCCAAAAGGGGGCAACCATCTCACAAGACCACAAGATGTAGAGCAAAGTGCCAGGTTATTTGTCACATCTGGAACATGTCCGTGGGTAGTCTACCCATCCTATGCCACTTGACTGGAGTGTAGTAAAGGTTGTGGATGACCTGAAATTGCATAAAACGGTATCTGTCCCATTTGATATATTTATATAAATGCATCCAGATAGTGGCCCAGTTTCTTGTGGGGTTGTGGACCAGAAGAGCTTGATCCCAGTAGTAAAACCTGGGGCCTTCAATGGCAACCAGATGCTCCTGCATGGTTCGGTAATAATACGAGATATGATGGGAGGAAGGAGCATTGCAAAGAGTAGGGAGAACAAAGGTGTTTAGGGAGCTAGACAATAGTCTGTTGCCAAAAAATTGTAAAAGCATGTGGGATAGTTGAACAACAAGAAATAGGCCAATGGTATAGAGAACAGGCCTCGTAGAAGGACAGGAGTTTCTGGTTGTGAGTAAGATCCTCCACTGTGTCCACATCCATACCTTACCAAAACCCTCTAGGGAGAATCCACTCAGCAATTCGAAGATTAGAATTCCCAAATAGAGGTTGAGATATGTCCTTATACAGGAAAACTTTAATTAAGGAACAAAATTGTAGATATACAATTATGAATGCTTCCAAAGGGGTGCCCTTAAATGGGCGAGAGATTTTCTTCCTGGGGAGGTAGAGGTGTGACCGGATATCTAATCCTTGAGTGGAGCACAGGGAATGTTCTATATCCAACCAATGTGGGATATAGGGCCCCAAGGGGGATCCTACCGGTGACCCAACCCAACGAGAAAGTCTGGTAAGATGCACAGCCAGACAGTACAAAAAGAAATTAGAGGCCTGCAGGCCACCATCCTGTTTAGTACACATTAGTTTAGATAAGGCCCGACGGGAAGCCTTACTTTGCCATAGGAAAGAGGTAAGGATTCTATGAACCTGATTAAACCATGACTGAGGTAAAGCAAAATTAAACATCTGTAGGGGGTACAGTAAGTGGGGAAAACATTCATTTTTATAATATACAAGCGAGCCCACAGAGATAGGGGTAGCAAGGACCAATTGCCTAAATCTGCTTTAATACAAGTCAATACAGAGTCCAGGTTAAGTTTTTTCATCTGGTAGGATGAGGTGCTAAGAAGAATCCCCAGATATTTCAATTTGTTTCATTTCCATACGAGGCCAAGGTGCTCAACTTCTGTTTTAAGGGTATAACCATTAAGAGGCATGACCTCAGTTTTTGCAAGGTTCAGTTTATAGTTGGAAATATCACTGAATTAAGAAATGAGTTGCAGGGAAGCGGGCAGAGATGTGGCAGGGAAAGAAATGTATAATAAAATATCATCTGCATATGCAGATAATTTATAATCGGTAGGACCAAGTGAAATACCCTGAATTTGTGGGGAGGAATTAAGTTTACAGATCATGAGTTCCAGAAACAGGGTAAATAAATAGGAAGATAAAGGACAGCCCTGTCGAGTACCCTGATGGAGAGGGAATGGAGACAATAAAACTCCATTACAAAGTGTCTAAGCTGTTGGGGAGAAGTGGAGTACCTTGATCCATTGTATATACTCCTAGGGGATACAGTACAAGGGTAAAAGGGTGAACAAGTAATCCCATGAGACTCCATCAAAGCTTTTTCTGCATCCAGGGATACCAAAACTGCAGAAATAAGGAAGGAGAGCATCCTAAGATGGTCAGCCGAGAGTCTATCCCTCACGAAACTGACCTGTTCCCTACTTAGAAACGACTTCCAAACTTGGCTCTTTCTACAGGCCAATAACTTAGCAAGAATTTTAAGGTCTACGTTAATAAGTGATATGGGCCTATAGTTTGAGACCAAGAAAGGGTCCCAACCAGGCATGGGAAGAACCACAATGGTAGCTTCAGTGAGGGAGAGATCGGAGAGACCTTTCTTAACAATGTAGTTAAAGGTATCCAGGAGAATGGGCACCAATTGAGTTTTAAAAGTTTTATAAAAATTAGCAGAATACCCATCCAGGCCGGGGGACTTGTCGGAAGCTAAGGATTCAGTTGCATTAGAGATCTCCTCCAGAGTCAAGGGAGCTTGCAACATGCATGTCAGCCAGTTGGGGAAGAGTTATATCCCAAAGGAGATTATCAAAAAGGTCAGGGCTAAAAGGGAAGGAAGGCGGGGCATACAACCACAGGTAAAAGTCTTTAAATGTGTCAATAATATCCCTTGGGGAAGTGAGAAGATGGCCAGAATCAGTACGAATGGAAGATACAATTCTGTCCATGGCTTGGGAGCATAAACGGAGGGCCAGTAATTTCCTGGCCTTCTCCCCTTGATCAAAAAGTCCAACATTGCTAACTATAGGCCCATTTCAATCCTCTTCCCACTATCAAAAGCACTGGAAAGGACTATGGTGGACCAAATCACTGATTACCTCCGTAGGTACCAACTTCAATGTCCCCAGCAACATGGGTTTCGAAAGAACCACAGCACTGCCACCACTCTGGTTGAATACATTGACTTTGTGCATGGAGCCCTTGACAAAAGGTAAATTAATTGGGTCAGTCTTTATAGATTTAACAAAGGCCTTCGATACAGTCAACCGCCACCTCCTCTTGGCATAACTTAAGAACTTGGGGTGGTCTCAAATGCAGTATCCTGGTTCCAAGACTACCTGTCTTTTAGATCCCAGAAAGTCAAAATTGGCCAAGTCGTCTCAGATTCTAAAGAAGTGTCTCTGGTTGTTCCCCAAGGGTCAATTCTGGGGCCCCTGTTATTTAGCCTTTTTTTGAATGATCTTCCTAAGGCATGTGATAGTAAAATCATCCTGTATGCAGATGATGCTGTCCTCCTCAGCAGCAGCCCTCACATTGAACCTCTGCAGCAGGAACTACAGACCTCCTTCCATAAGCTTGAGGACTTGTTCAGTGCACATAAGCTTCTGCTTAATTATAAAAAAAAACAAAGACCATGCTACTATCCAGCCCACAGCTTAAGAGGAGATTCCCTGTCCTATCCATCCACAACAAAGTTAAGGCCTCACTTGAAGAGGTACACTCATTTAAGTACCTGAGGGTTACCATTGACGACACCCTCTCTTACATGCAGCATATTGATATGGTGGTCAAGGCTGTCAACTCCAAGCTATGAGTCTTCTATAGACACCGAAAAAAAACTCACGCCATATGCCCTCCGTCTCTCTGTTACTAGCTCGATTTTATCCATCATAGATTACAGACTAGTGGTCTATGGATCAGATATGGATACGCACTAAAGTGTGTGGTGACTGCCCTTAACAAGGCATGTAGGCTAACCACTGATGCTGACCGTTTCACACACACCTGCTCTCTCTATATATACACAGTCTGCCTGGCTGTCCCTTGAGTACGGAATCAAATTCCAAACTTGTCTCCTTGGCAAGAAGGTGCTTCTGGGCAAGCCCCCTCCTCCTGCTTCTCCAAAGTTTTCTCCCAAGCTGTCTCAAAGTATGGAACCAGAGGTAGAATGATGGGCACGCTCGCTGTCCAATCCACAGAACTGCACTCGATCAATGAGCCTTCGCGTACAGAGCCCCCTTGTGGCTCAATGAGTGCCTGGAAGTCTTACATAGTACTACAAGTCTACCAGCCTTTAAGACCGAACTTAAACAATATCTCCTCTCCAGGAACACCTGCGATTGCCTGAGGGGCACATGAAGTTATCCCTAAGCAGTTCCTTGCTCCACGGACCCTCCACTAAGTTGTACTGCTCTTGCCTGTATTCCCCCCTTATATGTCGTGTTCTCTCTGGACTCCCTGTCCTCCCACCCCCATTCTGACTACGCCATCTATTCTCTACCCTACTGAGCCCTCCTTCCACTCCTTCCTACTTTGCTCCACAACCTCCTTCACCTTGGCCCTCCTCCTTTTCCCTGTCCCCCCTACATTCCTCTGTCCCTTCCACAATCACCCACTTTACCCAGTGATGCACCCTCCCCACTGTCTGATCAACAAGGTCATCTGTGAGACTCTCGCTCCTCCTCCCCATTCCCACCTGCCAGGGTTCTCCCTGTACTTGGGACATTACATTGTTGCCTTTTGTCAAATGTTATTGCTGAAACAGTGTCTGTTGTTTATTTATATGTTGTACAGTATTTGATTGCATTAATTGTGACTATGTCTGACGTGGAACCTTTGTAGAAGAGCTCGTGCTCAAAGGTTGTTTCCGAATAATTATTAAATAAAAATAAATAAATAAAAGACAAGGGACTCTTGCAGCTTAGCTAGAAAAGGGGAGAGGGAGATTAGGTGGTAGTTTCCAGGTGAGGCGTGATCACCACCTTTGTGGAGGGGGATCACTTTTGCAGATTTCCAGGTCTGCAGAACTGTGCCAAGGACGAAAGAGAGGTTAAGCAGATGGTACAAAGGATGAGCAATGGCAGGGGCAGAGATTTGAGGAGGAAAAGGGTCAAGCCCATCAGGGCTGATTTGAGAGGTTTCAGTGATTTAAGGTGATAAATAGATGGGTGTTCCTTCTGAGAGGATGGCAAGGTGTGTGCAGGTGTGTGTTTCCTGGGAGAGAGACATACCCACTACCCCACAGGCATTTCAACATGGTTCTCAGACTAGCTAGTATGCGGGGAAGGCAGGCATCTTATAATTGAAACTACTTTGAAATTTCAAGTCACAGAATTGGTACTCTGTACTGACTGTCACTGTGCTAGTTATGGCCTACCATTCCCAGTTGGAAGAAAAGGGTATGTAAAACAGCAAAGAGAAAGAACATTATACATGTTGAATTGGTTACTGCAGTGGATCATTTGGTGCAGGAACACAAGATGACCATTTACTGGATGAAGGTGAAGGGTTATTCTCGAGTCAGTGGACAAGACAAGGTAGGAAATGACAAGGCCAACAGCTTTGCCAATGAAGGAGCACTGGGAATTTTACACCAAACCCGAGGTCAATCGGGCTGCAGTCACTCAGTGGCAGGCTAAGCAGTCTACTACTGAACCAGACTCAGAACTGGAAACCACACCTGAAGCCCCCTCCTGGGACACCCTGGCAATTGTTAGAGAAGAACCAGATCCTGACTTAGTGCAAGCCCAACTAAAGAACAAAACTATCTCCAAATTGTATCACTATTTGGAGGACCCCAAAACTAATCCCATTACTGCTGAAGACGTGTAGCAGGATGGAGAGCTAAAGGTTATGTATGATGAGAGGCACAGATTTAGCCTTCCTAGGAAGTGGCTCACCTACACCCCTGAATCCACCGGGATTCCTAGGTGGGTAGTCCCTACTGGGTATTAAGAAATGATGTTACATCATACCTATGATGAAAAAAGCAGTGGTCACTGAAGACTGAACGACCTATGAGGAGGCCTTTAAATAAATTGCCTACTGGCCTGGTATGAAAGAGCATATAGTTACCTATACTAGAGGTTGTCTCACTCGTTGCAGGTTCCAACCATCAAAACCTTGGTTTTGGCCACTTCAAGAGCTCAAAGGAATACCTTTTCCCTGGTCTGATATCCAAATTGACCAGATAGGCCTGTTGCCTACCTCAGCCAGTGGAAACAAGTATCTGTTCACCGTGACCTGTCCTTTTACTACTGTAAGTGGATGTAATGTATACAAGTCCCTAGTGCCTAGTGACACAGCTAAGAATACTACTGCCATTCTGACCCAACATATTTTTACTTGTCGGGGTTTACCCTTGTGGCTAGAATCAGACAGAAGATCACATCTCACTTTGGATGTAATGGTTAATCTGTGTGACACACTGGGAATTCAAAAGAAGCTTCATATGGCATACCATCCCCAACCTTCTGGACAGGTAGAAAGAAGGAACAAATCTGTTGTAAGTGTAACCCCTAGGTGGCACTACTCCTAGTGTTACACCCCCTGTGTACTACCTAGGAGCCAGGCTGAGGGGTTTGGGTTCGCTAACTTATAACAAGTCTATATATATAAACCAAGTGCGCAGTGCCTGCACTCATAGTATACTTTTATGTCGGCTAGCTGTTACCTGGTATAACCCCCTGAGATGTTATACCACCCATGAATACCATTTTCCACCCCCAGACATGTCCCAATAGACATTTCCCCACATTTCAACATTTTGCAATTAATGACTCTCTCTAATAATATGCTCACACATTGTAATTTGCAAAACACTAATAACAGATAGTTAGGATGGGGAAACAGGAGGAGGAGGAGGAGTAGAGGTTATGCAGATCTCTATTTACTGTACAAAATGTACAATGGTGTTGGTTTGGTTTGCTGGTGAACCCTCCATCTGGGTGGCTACTAGAGTACAGAAAATGCAAATCACAGTGCAAACGACCAAACATGATACCCAGCACCCTGGCTATCTAAACTGCTGACTAAATCAGATGTTACACAATAATTATTTTCCCCACACTGGTACCAGTCCCAGATACAGCTGAAACCCCGCAATCTCACACTATACACTGGGTACCCAGATACCAAAGTCCTGGATGTTGCAGGCCTGATGGGTGTTGCAACTGGTCGAGTTGGCCGGCTTTGATTAGAAGGAAGGGGCAAACTGGGAAAGCAACTTTCAACAATGGCTGTCTAATATCCTAAAGAAGGCAGGGATTGCCCTGCTTGTCACAGAAACTGAACATTTCAGAAAAGGCAACTTGGCTAGATCTTGGATTCACAAATCCTGATCATTCTGCACAATGTAAATTGGAGTCACATCCAGTACATCTATATACCAATACTTTTCTCAAGCATATCTATTTTGAGATGTAGTCTCTTCCAGTACATTTATATACCAATACTTTTCTCAAGCGTCTTTACCCTTAGACGTAATCAGACAAGGTGGAAATATATCATTTCCAGGTGAATAATTCAGAAATAGCAAACTCTAGGGCCTCATGTCCTCTGAAGTGACAATGTGACTATGACTGGCAGCTCCAACAGGGCAGTTTTGACCCATAGAGGGTACAGCTAGATATTAGCACATTTATATGATTTCACTACACAAAACTCCATACACTTGCACTGGGCCATCTGGGCAGTAGGCAAGGTGCAAACAAGATAAGTACTAGAGGTCACAGTCTCTTCAGGCAAAACGGCCCAGACTATTACTTTTACTGTCTCTCACAATTCAGAAGATAAAGGGCACGTCGGCCCCAAGATTACTGATTTCTTTTCCTTAGCTCAGAACAACTGCAAGGGTGGACAGGCCCATAAGTAAACTTGCAACATACTTTTTTCCTTTCACTGGGGGGGTACAAGGGTACTCATGCAGGTCCTCCATGGGTGGTCATTCGCTAAAGATGGCATCGCAGCATCTTCAGTCCTTTCACGACTGAGGTTGTGGTCAGTGCTCTCACCGCTGCATGATGTCATCTGGCCTGATTGGCACTCTCACTGCTGCATGGTGACATCTGGTCTTCGGTCCACATCTTTCCCATATGTGGAAGGGAGAGCTAGCACCTGGAGGACATCTCTGGCAACCTCCAGGCTAGCAGTTACAAACTTAACTAAATTATTTTAACTTTAAACTTAAATAAACAACAACAACCCCTCCTAGACTGGAATGCCCAGGCCCGGAAGCATGGCAGGGGCCTGAGCCCCAACCCCTGTGGGGGGCTCCTTGCAGGCTGGCATCTGCTGTCACTCTCCTTCGATCTGCTAAATTGTTGGCTTACACTGTCTCCTATAGGGCTTTCCCTTGGCACCTGATTGGTGGTGGTGATGGGGTGACTGGCCTCCGACTGGCTGGAGGACCTGTCAATCACAGAAATTAATAATGCAGGAGCATCACTCGATGCACAGTTGGTCTGCTAGTTTGGCGCCTAGAATTAAATCCCAGTAAGTCCCCATGAGCACTTGACACTTTGTCATGAGCTTTAGTGAAAGTCCCACAAGTCCTGGCTTTGTTTTCTTGGCTTTCCAATTGGCTGTGGCTGCTTGCAATGGCTGCTTAACCCACTGTCCCTTTAGCAGATTTAGCACAGTCCTAAATAAAGTTCTGGTGCAGCCAGGAGGAATAAATAGTTGCCCCAGTGTCCCACAGTTCTGTAGCCCAGAGGGTATACTTGCTGTTGCTGCACAGAGAGACTGAATTGCCCAGTTATTTTTCCTGTCGCTACTGCAAATGTTTAAGCTCCCCTGCAGCAGCAGACAGACTGACAATCTGAGTCCCAATAAAGTTCTGGTACAGCCAGGAAGAAGCATTTCTTTAAAAAAAAAACACTTTTCCCCCCTTCTGCACATCTTCCCCAAACACACAGCAGAAAGTTAAAATATAAAAAAATATTTACTTTTCTTTTCCTGGCTGCAGCCCAGAACAGCTGTCCTGGGGGAAGATGAGCACTAATGAATATGGAAAAGGATCGGTGCTCCAGTTCATGAATATTCAAATGAACCCCGGATCAAACATCTTGTACAGCTCCTTTAATATTTAGAGGAGCGGCCTCTCAGTGGCCTGTCCATGGTCACTGGGCCCCAATTAGGTGAAGGGGATCCTGGGACCGACAGAACACTCCCCAAAACAACCGCAAATTGAAGCAGTTTAAAGATCAAAGGCGCCCTTCACGCCTATGCGATTCCCACTGCCTTGGGGGCAGACGCTACAGCAGGAGATCGCGATTGGACTTTTTTGAGCCCCGAGGTGCTGGATTAGGACTTGGGCTGCAGGCTGGGGCACCTGAAAGGCAAAAAAGGACCTGGGGGACAAGAAAAATGCTGGCAGGGATCAGGAGAAGCCTAGGAAGAGCAGCAGGAGATTGAGGGCCCGATTCTCAAAGGGGGCTGTTTTCGGTGCAAGCTGCGGCAAATAGCAGCTTGTGCCAAAGCCCCATGTGCCACAGACCCTGCACCAGATTCTGGTACAGAAGGGGTCCTGGCGCCTAAGTCCCAACGTTTGCAGCAACCTTAGCCATGCGACAAATGCATGGCCCACGGGAGGGTTCGCTGCAAGCCCCTTGGACTATCGGCTGCACGGTCCGTCCAAATAGGGACTGGCTGCGGAGGTGTGTGGAGGGCTGTGCCGGTCCCCTGCTCTGTCTGGGGGAGACACTACCTGCATGGGTGGGGGGCATGGGGCACCAGTGGGAGGGCTGGTGGCATTTGTCCTGGTACCAAATGGGACACCAGGATCTGGAGGGGGGGCACTACCAACATGCCATGGGGCACATCGAGGATCGAGTGGGCGCTCCTGCCCTGGATGCCCTTTGGGGGCACAACGTGAATGGAGGGTCCACTATGTGGCACTTGTGGGGCACGGTGGGGTTGGGGAGGTGGGACACGCTGCACTACCCATAGGGCAGCTCACCCAGGGGAGCGATGTCTAAGTCCCCTTACGCCAGCCCTGGCTGGTCTAAGGGGACTTAGAATTTCTCCCACTGACTTCTGTCTGTGAATAGCAAGCTGCAGCTTTCATTGGCGCAGTCCACCTAGCGCCATGTCGCAGGGCAGTGCAAGGCACAGGGCTGGCACAAGCCCTGTTTGGGGCAGGCAGCCTGCGGTCGACGCAGGTGACCTTTGTGAATTGCATGTTGGCAGCCCTGGATGCAAGGTGCACCTTGCACCATATCTGTTTGGTCCAAGCACCTTGCGTCAGAAGCAGAGATTTGAGAATCGGGCCCTGAGTGTCCTGGCTAAGGTAAGCCCAGGCAGACATTTCTGGAACCCCCATTTGCAGGGGGGTTGCATAAGAAAAATTTGGAGACAAGTGCAGAAGGGAGAAAGACCTACTATGACAAAAAGACTTCTGATATAAATTATCAGATGGGTGATCGGCAGTTGTACTTTAACTGCAAGAAAGATAAAAGAAAGGAGAAAAGAAAGTTTGCAGAAAAGAGGCTTGGTCCATATGAGACTGTGAACAAAGCTGACCCAATCTGTTATGAAATCAAGATTCCTAGAGGGAGCAAAGAACCCTGTTTTCAGTGGGTTCACAGTAACCAACTAAAGTCATGTAGGCCAGCACAATGCTCTTCGACCTCCACTGCAGAGACCAAGAGAAACATCTAAAGCAGTGCCAAGTACAAGAAGTTTACCCCGTCCCTGACTCCGGCTTTGAGGGGGTTAAAGCTGAAGAACTTCCCCATGTAAATATATACAGTAGATGCATATGTATAATAGTTAAGTCTTGTGTTATTCTTTTGTAGATGTACCAGCTATGTGTGATATGATATTCCTTCTGGCCATCACTAGCCAAGCAGAACAACAACCAATACCTGAGATTGCTATATCAGGACCTAGTTCTGGTATCCTTCTGAGAGATGCATCGGGATACCTGGTTACAAAATCTAGAATTATCAGTCTACATGTTTTCCTGTCACTAGATCCTAAAGCTGTTGTAAGCAAGAAGCTAGGAGAGTTTGAAAACTTGAGAAAGGAGAAAGAATTTTTCTAACTGGTATGACGGTAACATGACAAACACTGAGGCAGAATTCACTAGCATCCTACCTCAGTTAGAGAAACTCTCCAGTTATAAGATTCAGGAGTTCAACCCTAATCAAAATGCTTTGTCTTCATGGGAGTAGCTGTAATACTCACTAGCATTATTTCTTTATTTTCTAGAGTAGCCTCTGTGGTAGGCATAACTTCCATTCAGACAGTGCAGGCACATGTAAATGCACTTCAAAGTGATTTCACTGAGGTTAGGAACAAAGTCCAGCTACAGCGAGAAGCCCTGATAGAGGTAGAAAAAACCTTAGGACCCTGCTGTTGTGATAAACATACAGTCAGAGTTACTTAGTACCACGGCGTACAGGTTAGCAGGACTCATAAAGTCTAATCAAATGGAAAGGAAAGAGATGCAAGCTATTAGGTTCATAATACAGGAACTAGTGTAACCAGCTACAAAGGAGTATTCTAGGAAGCTTGCATTATTGTATTTAGCCAGATATGTAATCATGGTCATATTATTACGAAGTACAATGTTCACTTATTCAGGGTATCATTATAAAAAGCATCTATGCAGGCCTATTGCTCCAGTGGAGATGCAAAGCAAGACATTATGGGTTGAAGACCAAATTGGTGTATGGGTTAATAGCCTTTCCAGCAACTACTGGAGGGCTCCTCCGAAAGTGGGATGTCTGCTACAACAGCATTTGCCGTTTTGCTTTGTCTTTGTCCAGACTTACTCACCAATGCACACTATACTCCAGTCTGGGATGGTTTACCCTCTCAGCCTTCTGACAGTTTACTTCCTACTGTTTTATAAAGAATATTATACAATGGCAAGAAAGAATCCTGGCTCCTGATTGGTCAGTTGGCCATCACAGCAGGGATGTTATCCTGGCATAACATCCCTGCTGATGATATTGACCACATTGATCATTGCCTGCATCTTTTCTTAAAAAAATATTTTAAAACACTAAATAAAATTCTTTAAATTTTTTCTTTATAAAACAACAAGCCATTGTATAATAGGAATAATGCCCTCCAGGGTGGGTGTTATGCTGGGATAACATCCTTCTCGGGTGTTGGGCGCCTCGGCCAGTGGCCTCAGGCCCAACCACCAAGGTGGGATGTTATCCCAGCATAACACCACCTGTCAGGCATTATTCTTTTATTATACAATGGCAAGAAAGAATCCTGGCTTCTGATAGGTCAGTTGACTGTCACAGCAGGGATGTTATCCTGGCATAACATCCCTGCTGATTGTTTGGATGATATGGAGCACCAGCATGATGACCTCCTCTTTCTCTTAAGAAACAAAAATATGTTTACACACTAACAAAAACATTCTTTAAAATTATTTTTTTATTATAAAACAACAAGCCATTGTATAATAGGAATAATGCCCTCCAGGGTGGGAGCTATGCTGGGATAACATCCCTTCTCGGGTGTTGGATGCCCTCGGCCGGTGGCCTCGGGCCCAACCACCCGAGGTGGGATGTTATCCCAGCATAACTCCCACCCTGTCAGGCATTATTCCTTTATAATCTCCTCCCAGATACCTGACAAACTGGCTCTACTACTCAAACCTGTGACCTCTGCCTACCCACTGAGATCAGCTAACAAATCCCTTCTTGTCCAACCAAGATGTAAAACCAAAATGGAGGAGAATGCTTTATAAGCTATGGAACTCCCTTCTACTGAGTCTAAGAATCTCCCCTTCTCCACACAGCTTCAAACAGGAGCTTTGTATGGCTCTTCTAAACTCTGAATCCTGCTCCTGTCCTCCATCCACCCACTCCTGTACTGGTTCCTCCTAGTTGCCTAACGGCTCCAACCTCTACTACTCTCAAACCTGCCTGGAAATCTTGTCATTTCCTCTCTTCTAGCACTTACTCACTAGTTGTATGACTTATGACTGTTAGTTATTTGCACTTATATTTCTGTTTTCTTACTACATATAGATTCCTGCAAATGTACTGTCATTTGCTGAAAATTTTGTATAAGTGTACTATGTCTGACTTCTACTTGTCCCATGATGTTTTCTTGTATCTACTATTGTCTATGTACCCTTTGTTGTAATCTCCCGGGTCGTACCTGAAAATAGGCAGCTATGCTGTCTAGTGTACCCACCCGGTTAACAAAAACTAAATAAATAAATAAGTTCAAGCACTGTTAAGCATGTTTTATAAGAAATGTTTAGGTAAGCCTGAAGTAGGGCCTTAATGAGCTATATCAAGCTTTGCCAGCTAGCACCAAGGTCAGAGACAAGACTCGGCCTGATAAGATAAAGAGGAGTTTACCTTCCTACTATCATAACAGGGTCAATTCCACCTGGGTGCTTCTAATTAAAAAGATATGTTTTCATTACTGTTTTGTTAGGAGTCTGATATCATGCTTTTTCGTCCTGTGCTTCTCTGTTCTAGTGAGTAGGAGTGGGCCTACTGGAGTGAGATTATCAGACCCCTGTGAGGGAAAGGGAAAATTGTTTAACCAGGAAAGGCACATTAAGCTGGAGCTTGTTTCCAAGTGCGACCTGGGAGCACAAGGAAGTTAAGTGACTTGTGCAGGGTCACACAGTATGCAAGTGGGGGCTGATGGGATTCAACCCAGGTCACCAGATTTGCAGCTCATTGCCCTTAACCAGTACCCTATACTGCCTCCCAAGGAAGTTATGTGACTTGCTCAGGGTCACACAGTATGTAAGTGGAGACTATGAGATTCAAACCCAGGTCTCCAGTTTTGTAGATAAGTGTCCTTGAAGAGCTGCTGATGGCTGCAAAGAAAACTTTGAAAAACACAATATACAGGTACAATTCAAGTTGTATTCCATATATCATAGAATCATAGAAATCTGCCAGCAGAAAAGGACCCCATGGCCCATCCAGTCTACCCATTGACTTCTCCCTCTAGGAAGACCCCTCCCTCCCCCACCGGCCTGACCTCAGCCTTCTAGGCCCATATGCGTGTCCCAGGCTGTTTTAAAGTTTTCTACTGCATCCATCCCCACCACCCATTCCAGTAGCCTGTTCCATGGCTGTACCACCTTCTCGGTAAAAGAACCTCCCCCTGATGCCCCCCCTGAATTCACCCCCCCCCTCCAGTTTGTAGGTATGCCTTCTCATGGAATTGTTCTTGCTCATCTTGAAGATTCTGTTGACCCTCACCTTATTTATGCCCTTCAAGTACTTGAATGTCTCCGCTATATCCCCCCTCTCCCTCCTTTCCTTCAGTGTGTACAGTCTCAGCTCCCCCAGCCTCTCCTCATATGACCTCCCTTGCAGGCCCCCCACCATTTTGGTTGCTCTTCTCTGAACTCTTTCTAGCCTGTCCTTGTCCCCTTGCAGGTAAGGCCTCCAGAACTGGCCCCCTGTATTCTGTCTCACTATGGTTTTGTAGAACGGCAGGATAATTTCCCTCCTGCTTGTGAAACCCCTGCCTATGCATGCCAGCATTCTTAGAGCCTTTCCTGCTGCTCTGTCGCATTAACTCCAGACTTTCAGATTGTCTGAAATGGTTATCCTCATGTCCCTTTCCTGCTGTGTCTCCTCCAGCCCCCCCCCCCACAGCCAGTGTTTTGCTTTTGGATTATTGCGCCCTATATGCATAATTCTGCATTTTTTTGTGTTGAACCATAGCTGCCACCTTTCTGACCACTCCTCCAGCATGACCAAATCCTCCCTCATATCCTCCACCCCCTTCCGCCTTATCCACCCTGTTACTGCATATCTTCTGCAAACAGACACACCTTCCCCTGTAGACCCTCCATGATGTCCCCAATGTATATGTTGAAAAGTATGGGTCCCAACACAGACCCTTGGGGAACCCCACTCATTACCTTTACCTTGTCTGAGCACACTTAATTCACCACAACCCTCTGTGTCCTCCCCTCCAACCAATGTCTTATCCAGTTCATGAGCTTGCTCCCTACTCCCAAGTTGTCCACCTTGCCAACCAGTCTCCTGTGGGGGACGGTATCAAACGCCTTCCTGAAATCCAGGTAGGCCATGTTCACTACCCCGCTCTGGTCCCATACTTCCGTCACTCTGTCAAAGAATTCAATATCCTATAGAGTTCTCCTTCCCATTATTTATAACTGAGAAAATTTGGTTGAATACATGATCTTTATCCCTTAGAGTTCACCTGCCTCTGCAGCTTATTCCCTACTTCAAGACTTAATCCTCTGTTATGACATCACCGTCAGTTGCCATGGGAGTAACTGTGATGTCACAAGCAGTGCATTATGACCTCATGTAGGGGGAAGTAGCAGGACTACATGAACTCTTTAGGAGCAAACATCCTGTTTTTATGCAGATAACCTCAGTAATAAACAATGGGGAGCAGAAATACAGAACTAATGTGAAATATGAGCTGAACTGTGTCTAAATACTATTTTTGTTAAAGTTCTCTGGCAGGTGTCAGCTGCTCTTTAACCACTACACTATACTGCCTCTTATATAAAGGTTAAGAAGATGTGATAAGAATGAGTTCCTAATACAGCATTGGGGAGAATGGAGTCCTGAGAGACCTTGATGGCTCACTTCTATGACTAGATGGCCTACTGGTGAACAACAAATGCAAGGAAACTTACAAACCATCTCAAGAAGCTAGTGCTAGCTTTTGGCAGACAGAAATCTTGCTTTCAGAGCAAGGAGCAGCTGACTATAAAACTGGAACTTTTTTTACTAATAGAACACTTCTATCTCAGCAGGAGACAGTGCCTGTTGGGATTAAGAAAACAGATACTTTATTAAAAGTGGGGGGTCTCATTAAGGGCAAAAAAAGACAGTCAGTGTGTTTTTATGTGTTAGGGAAAGGGAGTTTGCTAAGTCAGGAGGGGAGAAGTTAATTTGGGGTGTTGCTTAGAAGTACAAAAGCAGGTGTCTCCAATTACAGTCCCCTAGTGCTAGCTTTTGGCAGACAGAAATCTTGCTTTCAGAGCAAGGAGCAGCTGACTACAAAACTAGAACTGTTTTTACTAATTGCCCTCCTTCTCTGCCCTCCACCCTCAACCAGTTCTACTTTTATAGGCACTGGATTTGACTGACAACAGGAACTTCCTGTTTGGCAGTAGGAAAGGAAGGATCACTGAGACACATAGGTTTCGTCATCCTTGAAAGAAAAGAGTAGCTCTCCCTCTCCCCCTAGCTGCTGAATGTCTGACTCTGTGCAAAGAAGAAGGAGACTACAGAAGAATACAGGAAGCTCCTGTCCCAGAACAGGAAGGATGAGAGCTGTAGGGGCACATAGGCAGTAGGAGGAAAAAAAAAAACAGGGAGGAGAGAGTAAGCACACAAAGCAACAGGAGAGGGGCCACAAAATAAGACATGATGGGAGTGGTGCAGTACAAGGGCTGTGGGGTGGCAGTCTCCCGGGAGACATTCTGGCAGCTGTGATGCTGCCCTATTTGTAGGCACCTCTCCGGTCTGAGGGAGGAGGTTGCTCGTCTCCAGACTGACTTGGCTTGGATTCGTGAAACCTCCTCCCCCATCCAGGGACTACCAGGGCCACCGCTGCTACCTCAGAGGTTGCCAAGAAAGAGGAGCGGTTGAACCAAGGTGGGCTCAGAGAGGGAGAGGGTGGTGGAACAGGGGTGCATTCCTCCAGTTGTACCTCTGCACAATTCATACGCTGTTCTGGTGGAGAGTGGTTCCTCTATGGAGGCATCTGCAGTGGAGACCAAGAAGGATGCTGGGAGCCTCCACAAAGGAGACCCACAGAAGGGTGGCATTGGACCCCACAGGGGAAGGAAACAACTCCTGCTGGGGGATTCAATCATTAGGGGGTAGAACTGGGGGAAGGAAGGGAGGTAAGGTGCCTGCTTGATGCCACAGCTTGGAGGGTCAAGGAGCGAATCCTCAGGATTGCGGGGAGCAGCTGCACGAGGGAGGGAGCTGGATGTCATTGGCCACCTAGGGACAAATGACCTGACTGGGAATGGGATCAGAGCAGTGCAAGCAGAGTTTTGAAGGGTTGGGGAGGGGCCTTATACAAGTAGCACATACGGTAACCTTCTCAAAGGTGCTGCCTGTCTATGGCAAGTGTGATGCTAGGGTACTCTACACCACGGGATTCAATGAATGGTTGAAAAACTAGTGCTGAGCTCAGGGTTGTGGCTTCACTGGGGACTAGGGGTCCACCTGGAGGGATACATGCCTATACTGGTGTGATGGTCTGCATCTGTCTGGGAGGGGAACCAGGATCCTAAGTGATACATTTAAATGCTTCGTTAGCAAGCATTAAAACTAGCCAAGGGAGGAGGCACTGAAAAGGATCAGGGAAAACCCAGCCTCCCCAACAAAACACAGTAGTTAGAGAGGTAAACACCAAGGTACAGAAGTCAACAGGGAGCAGGACAGGGGTAAATGCAGAAAAATGCAGTAAGGAGAGGGATGGGGCTAAAAGGGGTAAGGCCATCAAAAAATGGAGGGTGATGAGTACCAGTGCCCATAGTCTGTGTAACAAGCTCCCTGAACTAGTGGCCTTGATGGAAGAGGGACACCTGGATATTGTGGCAGTCACAGAAACATGGTACACTGAGAACCATGACTGGGATGTCAACATACCAGGGTACACAAGCTACAGGAGGGTAAAAGAGGAGGAGGAATAGCTCTCTATGTAAGGGAAGGGATCAAAGCAACATAACTAAAGGATAAACAGGGAGTAGAGGAGGCACTGTGAGACTCCCTGGAGACAGGATATGGCACTACAATCCGCACGTGGGTTGTATACAGACCCCCATCTCAGGGGGAGGCAATGGACAAGGAAATGAAAGAAGGCATCCTTAGAATGGCAGAAAAAGGGGAGACATTGTTGTTGGGGGACCTGAATATTCCAAATGTTAACTGGAGCACCTTTGTTGCAGCCACATCCAAGAGCAGGGTTATTCTCGATGCCCTACAGGGGGCATGCCTCAGACAGCTAGTTTTGGAACCCACTCAGGAGGGAGCAATATTAGACCTGGTACTGTCAAATGGGGATGTGAAAGGATCTTGGATTTAGAAGTGGGTAGCCATCTGGGAACAAGTGACCACCAAACAGTGTGGTTCACGATAAACACAGCCATAGAGTCAAGCCATACAAAATCAAGAGCATTGGACTTCAGGAGGGCTGACTTTGGGAAAATGGGAGAGTGCCTCAGAAATGCATTAGTAAACAGTCAAGAAGGAGGGGTGGAGGAACAATGGGGAACAATCAAAACAGCAATTACAGAGGCAACAACCCTTTGTGTGAAGCAAATCAGCAAAGCAAAGTAAAGGAAAAAAACACTATGGTTCTCAAAAGAGGTGGCAGGGAAGATTAAGGAAAAAAAGGTAGCATTCAGGAAGTATAAGGAAACATAGAAGGAGCAGGACAGAGAACTGTACCAGTTAAAGCAGAAGGAAGCAGGGAAGGCAATCAGAATAGCAAAGGCCCAAACTGAGGAAAAGATAGCCATGAAGGGGATAAAACCTTTTATAGGTACATTAGGGAGTGAAGAAAGACCAAGGGAGAGATAGTGAGGCTTAATAAAGGGAAGGGAGGGTGGGCAGAGGGTGACAGTGAAAAAGCAGGGATAATGAACGAATACGTCTGCTCAGTATTCACAAAAGAAGAGGAGGGGGAGGTACCTAAATCAAAGAATAGAAACACTCTGGAGAGGGAGGTCGATACCAGTCCATTCATAGAAGAAAGGGTTCTGAAAGAACTCTTAAAACTGAAGGTGGACAAAGCAATGGGGCCTGACGGGATTCACCCCAGAATTCTAAAAGAACTAAGGGGAGAACTAGTGACACCACTGACTACCCTTTGGGAGGATGGTGTGGTACCTGAGGACTGGAGGAGGGTGGATGTGATCCCCCTTCACAAAAGTGGGAGCAAGACAGAGCCAGGAAACTACAGACCTGTTAGTTTGACCTCAGTGGTAGGGAAAATGATGGAATCACTTCTGAAAGAAAGAAAGAATTGTTGAGTTCCTAGTGGCCAGTGCGGCACAGGACCCTAGGCAGCATGGATTCACATCAGGAAGGTCGTGTCAGATGAATCTAATAGATTTCTTTGACTGGGTGACCAAAGTAGTAGACCAGGGAGGGGCTGTGGACATGGCCTACCTAGACTTTAGCAAGGCATTTGACACAGTCCCACACAAAAGATTAATATACAAGTTAGCCAGCCTTGGAGTGGGTCCCAAAGTGGTAGTCTGGGTAAAAAATTGACTGGACAACAGGACGCAGAAGGTAATAGAAAATGGAGTTCACTCTGAAGAAAGGGGGGGTTACTAGCGTGGTACTGCAGGGTTCAGTACTGGGACCGGTCCTCTTTAATGTCTTTATAAGTGACATTGCAGAGGGACTGGAAGGAAAAGCATGTCTCTTTGCAGACGACACATAGATCTGCAACAGGATCAATACAGAAGGTGGGGTGGAAAGGATGCAAAGGGATTTAGCAAGGTTGGAGGAATGGTCAAATGTATGGCAGCTTAGATTCAATGCAAAGAGGTGCAAAGTAATGCACATGGGAAACAAAAACCCAAGGGAAGAGTACACAATGGGGGGTGAGATACTAACAACAACAAAAACGGAAAGGGACCTGGGGGTGGTCATATCAGATGACCTTAAGGTGGGTAAGCAATGTGAGAAGGCAGTGAGGAGGGCTGGCGGGATACTGGCATGCATAGGGAGAGGCATCACCAGTAGAAAATAGGAAGTTGTTATCCCTCTGTACAGACAGTTGGTGAGACCCCATCTGGAGTACTGCGTGCAGTTCTGGAGACCCCATCTCCACAAGGACATAGACAGAATGGAGGCTGTCCAGAGGAGGGCAACTAAAATGGTGCAGGGTCTGCACCAGAAGACACACAAAGAGAGATTAAAGGAGCTTAAGATGTATACCCTCAAGAAGAGGAGGGAGAGGGGGGACATGATAGAAACTTTCATGTAATCAAAGGGAATCAACAAAGTCCAAGAGGGTAGCATCTTTCAGAAAAAGAGATGTACAAGAACAAGGGGACACAAGTTGAAGATAGAGGGGGGACGGCTCAGAAGGAATGTGAGGAAGTATTTTTTCACAGAGAGAGCTGTTGATACATGGAACAGCCTTCCTAAGGAGGTAGTGGAGTCAAAAACAGTGGGAGGATTCAAGAATGCATGGGACAGACATAAGGCAATTCTAGTGGGGGGGTAGGAGGAAGTTGGCTGTTGGTTAACTAGGGTCTGCAGCTTATCCATTAGGTAGGGAAATGTGCAGACTAGGTGGGCTAAGCGGTCCTTATCTGCCGTCAAATTCTAAGTTTCTAAGAGACCAACTGCCTTAATACATGAATTCTTCTTGTAGCGGGGTTTGCATGTCAAGCAAATCAGATTTTTGCAGTCACCAGCTGGTTTATCATAGAGTGCGCCACTCGAACCTGTAACCAGAAAGGGCAGAGTAGACCCCAGCTATGAGCAGAACCACAAAAAGGGGCGTGATCTGTGCAAGTCTTCCTACCAGTGTGCAGCACCAGAGCAAGGATTGGAAAGTTACTTTAAAACTGTGAATTCTGATGTAACCTCTGATTGTTTGAACCCCAGGGTTAAGTGGACAGTCTACATGTGCAGGAGACCAGGGACTGTTTGTGATATGAACAAGGAGAAACCTTGGCTCACAAGACCTCACTCTGATAGTAGCTCACCGATGGAGCTCCAAGGACTCTGTTCCTCACATTTGAACAGATATGATGAAGGGCCAAGGGGTATGATTCAGACTGTAATGCTGTGTGTGTTAAATGCAGTGTGATGATTTAAACTCTCTGCTTTTATTCTGTCAATTTATTCTGAATAAATTAGCATCTGATTGAGTTTTTGGTTTTTTAAATCTATTTTTTTCCTTCCCTTCCCTTCTTGTACCCTGCCGAGCTCTCTCTGGCGACCACCCAGTCCTTTGGACTCTACCTCCCTGCATAACCCGGCTCTTTGCTGCTCCCCCCTGACACCGGGCATCCCCCAGGTCTACCCTCTGGGGAAGGATTGCCCCCAACCAGGGCGCTCTTTCTTATAGGGTTGAGCACTGGGCCAGGGAGGAGGTGATCGAGGAGAGAGCCACGCCCGACTTCTGGGAGTGTGGTCCATTAGGTGGGAGGCTCCATCACCTATCGGTGTGTGGAGGGAGGTATTTTACTTAGTTTGGATCCTAGTGGAGCCCGGCTATCAAGGCAACATACTGCCTTCACTCCACCCACCAGGCATAAGCCACGACGCTGCGCTAGACTACCTTCAGCCGCCAGAGGTCGCTCCTTGAGATATCGTTCTCCATGTCCCTCCCCGGGAAGAGAGAGCAGTCCACTGGATGCTCAATCTCTTCCCTCCCCTGCTAACTCCTGGCGCCCCAGGCTCGTTCCCGAACCTGGGTCGCCATCATGGTGCGAGGTGTGGTGTCCAGTGCCTCAACCCTCAGTGCCACTGGGCCGGCCGCATTTGATTGACTTAACATGTCTCCATTGTCCCATCTATGTCCATTGGTGTAAAGAACTGCTGGTTGTTTGTCACTCAGGCAGTCAACGTGGCCCATGTAAAAGGACTTGTAGAGGTTCTGCCCTGGTATGTGCTCTACCAAACTTGATAGTCTAGTTGCCCTACACCCACCTTTTGGGGGGTGGTTACACTAATCTTCTGAAAATGAAGGCCCAAGTCAATGTAACCTCATTTGTCTGCTTTGCTGATGTGGCTTATTTGGCCACAATAAGGATGATATAATTATGCACTACATTCCCCAACCTGTTGGTCTAGATATTGAACTCTCAAGGTCAGTCACATGACCATGCTACCAACATTTCATTAAAATGAACAGTACATTCTAATTTTAATGTTAGTCTGCGCAGTATGAGATCAAACCTAAAAATATATTTTTAGTCAGATGTGTTTAACAGTATTCTATTGTTTCCAATCATTTTTAAAATAATTTAGTACAGTATGAAATTTCAAGATTGTGAAGTAATGCAAATGTAACTAATAACTATTGCTGATTTAATTTTCTACCATTTAAAAGCATGCAGAGAATTGCATTCCAATTCTATATTTCTGGATGACACTGCCGTATCCAGATGGTCTTGAGATGGAAAACCAGCCCACTTTACAGCTTGTGTAAGACTGAGTTGGCAAAATTCATGATCTCAGATGTACCAAGCTGTGTGTGTTCGGAGAGTGGGTGTCACATTCTTTAACAACCTACAGCTAGCATTTCCAGGCACCGTGTCAAAGAAAGCCATGTGACCACTTTGGCTCTGTCTCTGCAGAGATCTGGAATAAGAACTCATACACAGAGTGTACCACAAACTCAATGAAAGAAAAGGTGTTGCATTGATTGTCTTAGGATCTACAGTGCTAAAAGAACCCATTATCATATTGAAACTTTGCAATTATAGACTAAGACTCCATCTTTGCCCTAAACCAAGAGCATTATATAAAGACATGGGTCAAGATAAGTAATATCAGTAGGAATACTTCATTATATCCTATGTAATACATAATAGCTTTAGTTCTAAATTATGAATCACTTATTTGATTTTAGCTAATCAGCAGACAGAATTACTATACCCGTTACCCTGTGGGCAGTGGTCTGTCCTTCAGGAACATTAGAAATGTAGCTTTCAACCTCAGATCCGCGGGAAAGGTGGGCTGCATTAACTTTTAAAATAAAAAAAAACTTAAAACTTACTATAACTCTCCCTAACTTCAGTGATTTATAAAAAAGTAAACAGGGCTGTAATATCTTAGGTGGATGATACTGAACTGTAGTTTCTAACCATATATTAACAACTCATAGAAGGATCCCTAAACATCCTACTGCTGCAAAGTAGTGAAGCAGCTAGCTCATTAACAGGGAATGCATGCCCTCTGGTGGACAAAATACTTACTTGCAACTTTAGATGCAGTTTGGTAAAAGAACATTAAACAAACAACAGTGCTTAGGAAATACATGACACTTGTCATTCCTTAAGCTGAAAATGTCTTTAGTAATATATAAACCATAGCCAACAACCAACTTGTTAACAAGTCAGGAGTAGACTGCTCTGAAGGGTAATTGTCGGCACACAGAGGACAATTCTGACTCATAAATGTATCCACACTCTAACTGCAGATAAATCTTTGCTAGATTAGAGGTTTAGTCTCTGTGAGGGTTTACTCATTCTGGACGAATGCTTCAGCACTGGCAGTAGCCTTGGTGTGCCTAATCCTGCGGCTGCATGTACGACAGAATTCCCTATTGTAGAGTGGTCGCCAGCTGAATTTTTTTCTGGTACGATTCCCAGTTCTGTGACCTGGGACCATGCTTCAACATTTTGTGGAGTGTCACTATGTGATGGCTGCCTTGCGATGGTGTGACAAGCATGTCACCTGGCTTCCATTCATCTGAACAGTCATTGCCATCATCCCTCCTTTCACAATGACTGAAAATGTGGTCCTGATAATCATTTTACTATGTTATATTTTACTGTCTTACTTACAATTTAAATGTTCTTTTCTATGGAGCTTTTTCTCCTGCAGGGGCTGGCAGGCACGGCTATGGCTCGCTCTCTGAGGGCTTCCGAATCTGCCCCTATGGATCATCACGGAGCCTGCCAACATCCCCTTTTCCTTGTTTCTCCCATTTTCCCTGTTGCTGGGGTGCACACATCAGCATGCACATGTGGAGGTATGTGCACGCTAAAGAGTCCCACAGCACCCTCCCTTCTGTGGTGCCCTCAGTCCCGCACTACCCTTGGGCCTCCACCTGGTGGCAGTCATTTGGCAAGAACACCAAGCCTCCCTCCCTAGGAGGGGAGAGCAGTCCTTGGACGCTCGATCCTCTCCCTCCCCAGCCGACCCCCAGCAACCCACGTTAGTCACCGAATATGGGTGGCTATCATGGCAGTAGGTAAGGCGCTGATGACTCAGCCCTCCACATCACTGGGCTGGCCCTTCCAATTTGAATTTTAAGTGAAACTGGACCCACAGCCTATACTTCAGTTACTTTTAGCCAAGTGGATTACTGAGCTCTGAAATGCTTTACATATACCAGATCCCCCACCTGGAAGATGTGACCCTTTGTGTGCTGATTGTGGTATTGTTCCTGTTGTTTTTGCTGATGCTTCACCTTATGCCACGTGCCATGTCCCAAGATAAATCAAGTCCAGTCTTGACTTCAGTGCTCTCCCCAAACGCAGTTCTGCTGGTGTGAAGCCTGTGTTTGAACAAGAATCTGGAAGTTTTAACCCCAGGGTTTCACCATTTGCCTTCCTCATTCCATTCCTAAACATTTTTACTGCTCAATCAGCCAGTCTGTTGTGAAGCAGAGTGATACAGAAACATAAAAACAGAGAATTTGACGGCAGATAAGAACCGCTTGGCCCACCCAGTCTGCCCATTTCCCTACTTAATGGATAAGTTGCAGATCCTAGTTAACCAGCAGCCTACTTCTTCCTACACCCACCCCCTAGAATTGCCTTATGACTGTCCCATGCATGCTTGAATTCCACCACTGTTTTTGACTCCACAACCTCCTCCGGAAGGCCGTTCCATGCATCCACAATCCTCTCTGTGAAAAATACTTCCTTAAATTACCTCTTGAGCTGCCCCCATCTTCATATTGTGCCCCTGTTCTTGCACACCTTTTTTGAAAGATGCTACCCTCTTGGACTTTGTTGATTCCCTTGAGGTACTTGAAAGTTTCTATCATGTCCCCCCACCTCCCTCCTTTCCTCGAGGCTATACATATTAAGCTCCTTAAGTCTCTCTTCATATGTCTTCCGGTGCAGACCCTGCACCATTTTAGCTGCCCTCCTCTGGACAGTTTCCATCCTGTCTATGTCTTTGTGGAGATTGGGTCTCCAGAATTGCACACAGTACTCCAGATGGGGTCTCACCAGCTGTCTGTACAGAGGGATAATAACTTCCTGTTTTCTACTGGTGATGCCTCTCCCTATGCATCCCAGTATCCCCCAGCCCTCCTTGCTGCCCTCTCACATTGCTTGCCCACATTTAGGTAATCTGATGACTCCCCAGGTCCCTTTCCATTTTGTTGTTGTTAGTATCTCAACCCCATTGTGTACTCTTCCCCTGGGTTTTTGTTTCCCAGGTGCATTACCTTGCACTTCTTAGCATTGAATCTAAGCTGCCATACATTTGACCATTCCTCTAACCTTGCCAAGTCCCTTCTCATCCTTTCCACCCCACCTTGTGCATCAACTCTGTTGCAGGTTTTTGTGTCATCTGCAAATAGGCATACTTTTCCTTCCAGTCCCTCTGCAATGTCGCTTATAAAGACATTGAAGAGGACCGGTCCTAATACTGAACCCTGCGGTACCCCACTAGTAACCCCCCATTCTTCAGAGTGGACTCCATTTACTATTACTCTCTGTGTCCTATTCTCCAGCCAATTCTTTACCCAGGCTGTCATCTTGGGACCCACTCCAGGCTGGCTAACTTGTATATTAATCTTTGTGTGGGACTGTGTCAAATGCCTTGCTAAAGTCTAGGTAGGCCATGTCCACAGCCCCTCCCTGATCTACTACTTTGGTCACCCAGTCAAAGAAATCTATCAGATTCGTCTGGCATGACCTTCCCGCTGTGAATCCATGCTGCCTTGGGTCCTGTGCCCCTCTGGCCTCTAGATACTCGACAATTCTTTCCTTCAGAAGTGATTCCATCATTTTCCCTATCACTGAAGTTAACTAACAGGTCTGTAGTTTCCTGCTTCGGCCTTGCTCCCACTTTTGTGAAGGGGAATCACATCTGCCCTCCTCCAGTCCTCAGGTACCATCCCATCCTCCCATGATTTGTTAAAGAGGGTAGTCAGTGGTGTCACTAGTTCTACCCTTAGTTCTTTTAGAATTCTGGGATGAATCCCATCAGGCCCCATTGCTTTGTCCACCTTCAGTTTTAAGAGTTCTTTCAGAACCCTTTCTTCTGTAAATGGACTGGTATCAACTTCTGTATCCAGAGTGTTTCTATTGTTTGCTTTAGGTACCTCACCCTCTTTATTTGTAAATACTGAGCAAAAATATTTGTTTAGTATCTCTGCCTTTTCACAGTCACCCTCTGCCCACCCCCCCCCCTTTTATTAAGCCTCACTATCCCTCCCTTGGTCTTCCTTCGCTCCCTGATGTACCTATAAAAGGTTTTATCCCTCTTCTTAACTGAGTTGGCTATCTTTTCCTCGGTTTGGGCCTTTGCTGTTCTGACTGCCTTCCCAGCTTCCTTTTGCTTTAACTGATACAGTTGTCTGTCCTGCTCCTTCTGTGATTCCTTGTACTTCCTGAATGCTTTCTTTTTCTCTGACACTTTTATGTTCTTAATACTATTTCTTAAACAAAATCAATTTAAAACTCTTCACAAGTGAAAACTGGGACATTATCTGAGACGAAAATATCAAGCAGACCATGAGTTGCAAAGATGAATCTTAGCTTCTCTGTTGTAACTATAGCCATTATGGAAACAACAGGAATTACCTCCAGCCTCTTGCTATGAGCAGCCACCACCACTGAGAACATTCTTCCCTTGAATAGGCCAGTATTGTCAATGTGTGTCCTTGATCATGGCCCCGCCAGCCATTCCCAGCTATGCAAGGGAGCTCTTGGGGAGAATCTCTAGTCTGCTGACATGCACTGCATTGTTTTACTTTTGTTTCAGTATCCATGTCCAACTTAGGCCACCTCACAAAACTTTGGGCAACTGCTTTTATGTGAATTATTCCTGGATGCCTTTCATGTAACTCACCGAGGACCTTCTATTGCAATGCCAAGGGAACTACTACTCTAGTTCCCCACTAGAAACATCCATATTCAATACTGAGTTCCAGCTTCCTAGTGAAATACGGTCTCAATGCATCGTATTCTGAGTGCCCTGGTCAGCCCCTTACTACATACCTTTTAACATGCAGTAAGATACTTCTCTCTTTTCAGTATGAGTTCTGATATCTTCAGCAGTGACAGGAAGTCCATCACAAACAAAACTCAGTAGTTTGACAATCCCTGCTGTAGGTACCTCTTGTGTCTCGGGCAAAGGCAGGCAGTTCAGAGCATCCACATTTGTATGAGCTCTGCCTCGTCTGTACTGAACTACTGTATATAATTATAGGCTGCCAACTTAAAAGACCACCTTTGGATTTTTACTGATGCCATACCTGGGGTAGCTTTCTGTGGACTGAATACGCTGACTAAAGGTTTGTGATCTCACCTCCCATAAGCATATTGGTGAAATCTCTGTACACTGAGCAATGCTTCAGCTTTCTTCTTTATCGACTTGGAAATAATTCTGTTCTGCAGCATTTAAGCTCCACGGTGCATATGCCGTTGGCTGATCTGCATCATCCTGGTTCTTGTATGGTAGGACTGCTCCTATCCCATATGGTGATGCATCACAAGCCAAAAAATGTTTCCGTTCTGGATCATAATGGACCAAAACCCTTGATGACTGAAGGAGTCTCTCTGATTCCTTATATGCTTACTACTGGTCCTTGACCCACTTCCACTTGATGTCCTTTGTTAACAACTGGAGCAGAGGTGCTAACACTGTTGACAGGTTAGGCCTAACCTGGCATAACACTGATGCATTCATACTGCAAGAGAGGTTTTACGCACATGACACTGTTTTGCTAGCTACAGCAAAAACACAAGCTCAGTTGCTGAAAAAACTTCAGTTAGATTTTAACATCTTACAAGACTGGTTTACTGAATCAAAGTTTGTTATGAGTAAAAAGAAAACACAGTAATGTTCTTTCATAAGAAAAGGAAGAGCAGCAGTTGCCCCAGCCAAAACCCAGGGACTGTAACTAGAACGAATCAGGTATTGACAGTAACTAACCAGTATAAACATTTAGGGGTGATTTTAGACAGTTCACTCATGTTTAGTGCCCATATAGATAACACAACAAAAAAAAGTTAATTCAAGAATTGGTGCTTTACGGCGATCTTCATCAATAGTGTCCCATCAGACAAGGAAAAAAATTGCAGAACAGTTAATAATTCCGGTTTTAGAATATGGTAAGTTAGTTTATGGTTTTGCAGAATTAAAACAGTTGGATAGAGTTAACAAATCCTATAACCATCTGGCAAGATTTGTTCCTAACTGTCCGTTTAGGACACATCATTGCCAGATGTATAATACCCTGAAGTGGGACGGTTTACAAGTACGACTTAAGAAACAATATTTAACATTTTCTTCAAAATCCATAGGGGCTTGATAAAAGGAAACCTCAGCATGCAGCAAGGTTGTGGGACACAACATTATGAAATGAGGGAGGTAGTCCACAGGGGTATTAAAATCCCTAAAATCAATACACGGTATGGGAGCACGATTTTTCAGTATCATGTGGCCAGAATTTGGAACGAGATATCACCAGCAATAAGGAATCTGACTAAAGTATCAACTTTAAATCCCAATTGAATATGAGTATTACACAATAATGTACTTGTTACTAAACATGTTCGACTTTGTATCTCATTGTTTGTACTTGGCCATCAAGGTAATGTCAATGCAGTTAGTGTAAAATGTCTGTGTAATATATTTATATCCTATGCTAGTAAACAAGCTCATTGATTGAATGTCTTCTAGTATGTTTTAAACGTACACAGGACAACTTTGTAAATAGGACCTTCTGATCTAAAGTTTAATCCTGTATAAAAATAAAGTTTTAACTAACTAACTAACTATTTTGGTACACCGACAGTTTTTGGGTTTGGTGCTTCCACTAAGACTCTGACTTTTTCTAGTGCTGGATATAAACCTGTTGCACCAGCTTTGTGACCCAGATAAACAACAGATGAGATCCCAAATGCAGTTTCTCTTTTCCTTTGATGGAAACCCACACTTGCCAGTCTTTTCAGCACCTCCTGTAATTCCTGACATGCTCCTGTTCTGAGCCACCAGTGACTGGAATATCATCCAGGTACATCACAGTTTCGATTATGCTCTGCAATAGGCTGTTCATTCCTTGTTGAAAAATTGCTGGGGTTGACACTACCCCATATGGCCGGCAATTGTACTAAAATAATCCTTTGTGTTTATTGATTGTCACAAATTTCCTGGATTCCTCATCCAGTTCTATGTGAGCATATGCCTGAAAAAGATCCAATTTAGTGAAATATTTACCTCCTGAGAGCACCGTAAACAGTTTTCCCACCCTCAGAACAGAGCACCTGTCTAGTCTTGCTGGTTGCTTGACTGTAAGCCTATAGGGCCCCATATTCAAAGCCAGCCGGTAGCATGCATACAGAGAGGCACCTCATGAAAAAATAGGGTTGGCCGGCTCTGGCACCATATTCAAATGGATAGTGTAATTCAAACTGACCATGCTATCCATTTGAATATTGGGCTATGGTGGCGTGGCCCACAGCTGGCAAGCACCAAGGTTTATGCCATGCTACCAGGGCACCGGGCCAAAGACTGCCCATATGGGTAAAGCATGGCACACACTGGCTAGCACCATGACCCCCTATGGGTGATATTCAGACCAAGCATGCAGATGAGCCATTTGCATGCCCATTATGGGCTCATCTGTATGCCAGTGTGGCCATGAAATGTGCCGGGCCAGGTCCCCCTTCCCTAGCCCCGATCCCCATCCCCGTAAAGCAACAGGTATACCCGGTGGTCCAGTGGTCCCTCCCTAGCCCCAATCTCCACATACAGAATAAAAAAAATCAGAGGTGGCCCAGCAGTCCTTCCCTAGCCCCGATCCCCCAATACAGAATAAAAAAAATCAGTGGTAATCCAATGGTCCCTCCCTAGTTCCAATCTCCATGCCTTCCTGTACAACAACAGCATTGGTGGTCCAGTGGTCCCTCCCATACCCTGATCCCATGGTATAATATTGATTAATGAAGTCCTGGTGGTCTAGTGTTCCCTCTCCCTCCCCCGTTCTCCGGTCACCATCTGCACGACAACTTCAATAACCTGGTAGTCTAGTGGTCCCTCATGCCGGCAGGTAGTAACCCATCACCTCGCTCCCTCCAACCCGACCCTAGCTGGCGACCGGCACAGCCTTCCTCACACCACCATGGCTAGCTGCCAACTGAACTGTTCTGGAGCACATACAGTATACAACAAGACCCCATTGGTGGACCACCAATGTAGTTTTTGTAGAGGAAGGCACAGAGATCAGGGCTAGGGAGGGACCACTGGACCACCACTGATTTCTTTTAATTCTGTATGTGGGAATCGGAGCCAGGGAGGGATCACTGGACCACCACTGATTTTTTTTATTCTGTACATGGGGATCAGGGCATGGGAGGGACCGCTGAACCACCACTTATTTTATAAATATGTATGTGAGGATTGTGGCATGGGAGGGACCACTTGACCATCAATGCTGTTTTTGTACATGAAGGCATGGGGATCGGGGCTAGGGAGGCATCGCTGGACAACTAAGGTACCCCAGCCCTTGACTATGCATGGACCTGCCCACTGTTAAGGACTGGGATTCAGAAGCGTTAAAGTGTGCTGCTGCTGGGGGCCATTTAGTGCTTCTGAAAATGTTCAATATTGTTAGCGATGGTGCTGTCGGTGGTGTGCCATGTTTAAATGTCCTTTGAATATGGGCATGCCTCTGACAGTAGTAAAGAGCCCTAGAAGTTAGCGTGTGGCACAAACCCAGTTTGTGCCACGCTAACCTTTGGAAAATGGGGCTCATAGTCTCCACACAGCCTATCTTCCTGTTAGGTTTCCTGATAGGTACTATAGGTGTGGCCCAGTCAAAGAACTGGACTGGACTTATAATTCCTTCATCTTATAGGCCTCTCTAGTTCATCTTCCACTTTCATTTTCAAGGCAAAAGGTACTGTACGACTCTGGCTTTAAAAACTTTGGAGTTACCTGAGGCAAAACATGAATCTTGGCCTTTAATCCCCTTAGGGGTCAGGTTCCTTTTTGGAAAACTGAAGGAAACTGCTCTGCTATTCCACTGATTTTCACTTGTGCAGTTGTCACATACTTAATTTCTTTTCAGGATAACTGGATATTACTTAGTTAGTTTCTTCCTAATAGGCTAGGCACAGCCCCCACAACATACAGTGGTAACATGGCTGCTTGTCCGTGATAATTCACTTGCACTGGTTCTTCTCCCAGCACCTTTTTTAGCTCATCTGTATAGGCCATCAAGACTGCTTCAGTTGCTTTAAGCTTGGGTATGCCCAGTTTTTTGTATGTTCTCTGACCATTAATACAGATCCTCCTGTGTCAGCTTCCATTGTCAGGTCTGTCCCTTCCACCTGCAATGTGCACAGATATGACTTCTCTTTTGTCTGAGACACACGTAACAACTCAGTATACTCATAATCCTGTGGTTCACTGGGGTTTCTCTCCATTGTCCTCAATTTCCAAGTTGTCCACCATGTACAGTATACTGCCCTTGCAGGACTCTGACTTTTATATCATTTCTACCCCTTCTCTGCCCGGCACAGCCACTGAATACAGTATGTCCTCCTTTTTTTTTAAACAAGAGTGACATATCTTCTGCTTAAACTGGCAAGTGGTGGGAGCATGCATTCTGCCACTGCAACAGTTATTCACTAGTTTAACTTTCCTGGTCTGCTCTCCCTTCTCACCTTGTAGAGCATGCATGGGTGTGATGGCAAACTGGCCTTCACTTCTCAAATCCTCAGCATTTTTAGCAGCTGTCTCCATATTAATTGCCACAGTAAATGCTCTTTAAAAATTCCTGCCTTCTCCCTCTGCAAACAAACAGCAGTATATTCTGGCATCTGAAACACCACATAACAATCACTCAGCACATCATCCAAATTAGTACCGTATTCACAATACTCTGTGAGGTGGCAGAGTGCAGCCACATAAATCATTACACTCCTGGCTGCTGATTACACTTATTATAGAAGTGATATCGCGCTATAAACCTACTTGATTTTGGGTTGAAGTGGGACTCCACCAAATCTACAATCTCTTTGTAAGATTTATCTTCTGAGTAGGCTGGTGATGCCAAATATTTGATGAGTGAATATGTTTTGCTTCAACAGATGGTAAAAAAAAAGCCTTTCTCGTTAATGTAATTTGCAATTAAATAATGTCCCAACCATTCCGTATACTCAGTCCAGCTCCCACCATCCTAGTATTCTTCCATCTTTCCATAGCAAGTCACAGTAAGTAGTTTTTTTTTCTCTTACTGCTGAGTTAGAAGACGCAGTCTGAAATAGGCTTCAGAAAAAAATGTCTGCTGCAGGCCCCAAACCAGAACATACACAAAATAAAAGTTTATTTCAGCTCTAAGATGGCTCTTTACAGAGTGTGCTTTACCAGTGTAAACCCCCTCCCAAATGATGGGGGCTTACCTGTATTCTCCTTCTGCCTCTAGAATTGCCTGCCATCTGTAGTTGCTCACTCCAGCCCCAGGACTGCAGTCTGGTGGGGAACCAGAACCAAAGGCATCTGATGGAACATCCAAGATGCTTCCTTCATGATGACTGCTGTGCAGCTCCCTGCACACATTTGAGCTGCCTCCTGCTCAAACATGTGAACGCTGACTGCTTGCACAACTGACTGCTGTGTGCACCCAACCTGCCCACGGCCAGCACAGTGCCAGTCCCTCTAGTATGCTCCAGTCCCAGGGACACCAGCAGCCATCAAGGGGGACATGGAGACACTAGAAGGAGAAGAAAAGAGGACTGCATATGTCTGATGCCTCTGCACCTTTCGGTTACAGCACAGCTATGGCTGCATTCAGCACATAGATACAGCTTTGCATAGTGGGGAGGCAGATAACGGAGCTTCTGACAGCACATGAAAAACCACAGTTGTCACTCAAGTATGACCGAATAATTAGGCACAGGTGTGCCTCATGAACTGGGGGGGGGGAGGGGGAGCCAGATTAAAAGCAAGGCAGGATCTCCACAAAAAGATATTAAAGTAAAGCAGCTGTTCTTACAATGAAAGAGACACCATCTTGCCAATCCCTGACCTTGCAGCAGCCAACCAGAGGTCAGGAATCTTGGGCAGGTGACCAGCAGGGACTGCTGGGAGAATGACTGTGCTGTATGCTTGGTGCCCTTTCTGTCAATAAATAGAGCACTGGGTGAACATTCTTTATACTAATTCAGTTGACTGATAGACTTGTGTACCAGTTGCAAGCTGCCTTTCCTCCAGAAACTGTTGAGAGCAGTTACAGAAGAGGAGAGTTAGCAGTAAGCTCTTGGAGAGAGAGGAGGGTGAGTGCTACTAGCCAGAGCCTTCCAAGGAAGCCTGCCTGACTTCCAAAGTCAACCATCAGGGAGTGACTGCAAAAGTTTCTACAATCTGCGTATATAGAGACTGAACTGTGCACCTACTGAACGTGTCAGGATGACATTTCCCTGAAGACTGTGACATGCCTTGAGAGACAATGAGGCAAATGTGTGCCACAGCAGCCAGCTTGTGTGGGGGGGGGGACACTTCAAGTTGTGCCAGTAATGTCCCTGCTCGACACCTCACCCGACTCTTCACTCTGGTGTGAATTGCCACCCTGCTCAATTCATCCCCAGATGAGTTTTTCTAATATTTATGCTGGGGGCGAATTGTCTGAGAATAAATTGTGCAGGGTGCAGATTCACGCCAGAGCAAAGAGTTCAGGGTGAGGTGTTGAGCGGCAACATGACCGAAATGAGTTGTCATGTAGCTGCCTGTTGGTACCAGAGAGAGACTGCTTGAGTTCAACTGTGAGAAATCCTGCATCAAGAGAAGACCTGCATCGATCCAGCAGACAGGCATGATGGATGGTTAGTACTAACGCCAGGTACCAGCGAACGCCCCACACTAGGGCTCTGAAGCCTGGATGTGGGTGTGAGGTGTTTGGCTTCTGCTCATTAGACTGGTCTGTGCTGCAGAGGAGGAAGAGCCTGAGAGGTCCAGAAGACTGCAGATGCAGACAGCCTGACTTCCAACCAGATGCACCTCAGACCTGAAACACCTTTGAGCTGTCCCCTCAGCTGCAGCAAATGAGCCATCAACTTGAGAGAAACTGCATCTGCAGAGGAGAAGAAGACGGAGCCCAGTTAACAAGAAAGTGGTTCAACAGAACAGTGAGAACTCTCAGGGCTTGCCCTGCTACTGGGGAAGATTGTATAAAGCTGCCACCAAATCTACATATTTGGTCAATGTGCCAGGAGTTACAAATACCTCATGTGGAGTGTCTGTCATTTAAGCAACTGCATGGCCTGTCAGGGCCTGTGGAGTTTTAGGTTTAACTGTTTTGTTTGTTCTAAAGTGCAGCACTGCTGGCGAACCAAGTTCAACATCACCATGCCTGTAACATTCCTGTGACAGGGTACAGAGTGGAGCATAGGGAGCTCCCTTTAAGGGCTAACAGTTAAAACTGGTACCAGCTGGTGGTGTCCCCAGTACAGGTGGGATGGTAGTACAGAAAGTTTTACAGTTTACTTGCTACTGCATTGTCCTGCTTAGCGGGAAGGGGGGGGCATTGTTAATGTTCTAAAGTGTTTACTGGCTGAGATTAGTCAGTTACTTAATTTTGACCCAGCCACAAGAGTTCATTAGATTTCTTTAAAAACAGTTTTGCTTTGCATTCCCCCATCATTTGTGAATATCCCCCAATGAAACTTGTGTTGATATTTTACATTTTGTCTCATGGGCACATTATTAGTGTAAGTCCCTAATTACATCATTGTCGAATTTAATGTTTCACTGTGATTTTGCATGCATAGGGGGACACTTTGGGGAGGTAGGTAGGTACTGCACCCAAGGGGGTTGTACCGCTCTGATACTAGGCCCACATAAATTTCACTCTGGGTGGAGGCACCATGCTAAACTTAAAAGATCTAGGTTCAAATTCTCATTCAGGAAAATCAGAACCTGAGTCCCTTAACCTTGCTTGAGCCCACAAGGCAGGGGTAGTAACTGCAACGTCCACGGTGACCTGGTCACACCATTCTTGCCAAATATGTAATATAGTAGATGCATGACACTGGATTGTAGTTTATAACCATTTAATAATAACTGGGTTCCCCTTTTTCCCATAGGAAAACCATGGCGTAATTTGCTGTAATAAAGGAGCGTTTATTATGGCAAACACGAGCACGTTTTCCCTCAATCTGCGCATGCACCCGCCACAGTTCGTCCCTTCCCGACCGTTCACCACTTGCCTTCAGTTCTACCGGAGAAGTCAACCGCCAGCAGAACTCGGCAGTAAGTTATTTGGGAACCAAAAATAACACGACCTAATTTCACTCAAGGGGGTAAAGCATTTGAAAAATGCTGACAGGACAAATGTTAGCACTGGACAAAACCAGAACTGGAGCACAGCCGCACCGGAACAGCCTGTATTTTATATAATTGCTGTGGCAACAAAAGGGAAACCCAGAATTATATAAAATAAAATATGAGGTGGCATGTGTAAACTCGAAGTTTACACACACCCTCGGTGTTAGATGGTTTAATAAACCCCTCGACCTTCGCATTCGGGGTTTATGTAGCATCAAACACCTCGTGGGGAGGTGTAAACATCTCATTACACACACCACCCCATACTTTATTCTATATTTAACAACTAATAGGAGGATCCCAAATCATCTAGTGAAGCAGCTAGCACAGAAACAGGAAATGCACGCCCTCTAGTGTCCAAAAGGCTTACTTACAACTTTAGATGCGGTTTGGTAAAAGAACTTTCAACAACAGTGCTTCGTTCATACATGACAGGGGCCTCTGCAGGATGTCTTTTATGGTGTCAGAAACTTCTTTTCTGAAGTCTGGGCAACCAGAACTCTCAGCTTCACTTTGTGGTCCTCTGGCCCAAAACCACACAATTGGAGGCTCTTATGCCATATGAGACATCCCTCAGACACCCTAGTCACTTACATCAGGAGGCTCATATTCAAAGGTCTCAGTTTGCATCACACACAGCCCCTCATTGGGCACAAATTGGCACTGCCCTCAAGTTGCTGTATTCAAACAGGTTTGGAGAACACTAGCAGTGCCTTAAATGTGTTTGAATATAAGCCCCAGAGTGTATAGCCCTAGCTAAGGTACTAACAAGTATACTCTGCAGTACGCACAACTCCTGCTGACCACAGAGAGATTTTGTATGTGCTTATACTTACTGTATCCTGCCAAGGAGCAAAAGGGCATGTCAAACCTGTAACCACTCTTTCCCTAACCTGCTATGATCAAAAGTCTGCATGTAATTGACATTTTAGCCCATACAAGGCACTAAGAGATCATTTTTATCCACTATGACCTTACTAACATGTGTGATTCTTCATTTTGTTGCCAGATTGCATCGAAAGCTGCCCCCCATTGTAGGCATATTTGGTGCCATGTGTGTCAGCAAAACAAAAAACACTCTAAGTCCCCGATTCCAGTTAGAATATTATTTCCTATCATTGTATCCCTGGTGCCTGCAGTACCTCCTTCCAGCCCCAATCATTGTCCAAAGATATGTGTTTCTGTAATACTTCCAGGTGACAGTGGTACCCCCCCCCTTCCCAAACCTGGTTCTGGTTTCTGTTCCAGTATATGTATCTGATAAGCCAGTGGTCTTCTCACGCAAGTACAGTGTCAATTAAGTGACTTGCAGGTAAATGTATTTGCATGAGTCAGTCGGCTGTTGACTGTGCAGATGTGAGGAAGTCTTTTGTTGACTGCCATGGAGGGGGGATACCACTGGATCACCAGTGAATTTTGTATTGGGAGAGACCACTATACCAGCAGGTACAGCTATTGGAATAGTAATGGGGTCTGGGTTAGGTGAAGCAGGAATACCACTAGTACCAGGAGTATTACGGAAACATATATCTTTGTATTGTAGTTGGTGGGAAAGAGGGGATCCATGACATCAAATACACTGACGTCCTCGACCGTGCTGGGAATTGGTCTACACCCCTTACCCTGATGCATCCCCAGAACAGCCGGCAACAGAGCGACACTCCTCCACACTCCCGCTACTGTAGATATCTAACTCCATGTCGCACAGACAGTGGAGTCAGATACTTACCCCCCCACCCACAGCCGAATAGTTGATCGAAGTGAAACCCCCATCGCTGCCGATATAGGCACATTGGAGTTTTCGCTGTAGGGGTTTCGGTTTGCTGGTGTCACTGTAGTGATGGTATACCGGAAAGAGGTACTACTGGCACCTGGGATAACATAATACTGTTGCTAACAATATTTGGACTGGAACTGGGGCAGGAAGGAGGAAAAGAGGTTGTTTTTTGTGTTGCTGACACACACATGGCACCAAAGATGCCCGCAAAGGGGTGGGATGTCACACATCACTGTGCATGTAAAATGGGGTTCTGAAAGCATTAAATACCACATGCAAACAGCCTGTTAGAACTTCCAGAACCTACTGAATATACCGGTGTTCATTGAGTACCTGGGATGCCCCTCACAAACATGTCAGGTAGGTATTAACACTCACACACGAGCAGATGAGCCCTGCGCTAACAGGCTATTGACCACTCTATTTATACTTTGTGTAGCACTAATCCTGTTAGTATGGTGCAAACTGTCTGAATATCTTGACCAGCATATTCTGCTAGCTACAATAAGCTGGGGAGACCTGCTACTTTATCTTACCAAGTACGGCTTTTGCCTCAGAGGCCAGAGGGCCATAACTTTACATTCCAAAGTTTTCTTCCGGCTCATTTATTGTGGAGCTGCACGTGTGTACATAAAAATCTTTCACATAGAGCTTAGTTTCTGGTCAAGGGATGAGAGTGTAACACGTAGCTGGCCTTAAGGATAGGCAAACTATGCAGCTGCCTAGGATGCCATTCAGTAAGGGAGTGCCGTCAACGTCAAACAAAGTTTTTTTTTTTGCAAGTGACCTAGATGGACTGAAAATTAACATGGCCATATCTGGTGTAATTTGGGTGGTGGTGGTGGTGGGGGGTTAAGACTTATCTGTCAGATTCGTTGCTGCCTGCCGGACCCACCCATAAAACAGCCACTTCCGTTTCTATTGGATCTCTGCTGTTGTTTGTTTTATGTTTGGCGCCAGTGCATGAGCAGAGTGTTATGGACTGGGAGAGGCTGGCCCTTGGCATAATCAATTTTGGTGGTGCATGCAGACAGCTTTGAGGCAGTAAGGGATTGAGTGGTTGTGTTTACGAGCAGCGAGGGAGAGCTGAGTTCAGTTTTAAACTTGCAAAAGAAAAGAGACAAACCCCAAAGAGGACTGGAGATTGGTGTGTAGGGCAGGGGGAGCTACTAGAGAGGAGGAGGGTGCAGGGGTGCTGTGCTGCTGAAGGCACCGGACCTGGCTTGCTGTGACATGGGAGGGATGAGAGTCAGCAGCAGCCAGGACTTGCTGAGTCCAAACAGAAACATAGAAACAGAAGTTGACGGCAGATAAGGACCATAAAGCCCATCCAGTCTGCCTGTTTCACTACCTACAAATAGGATCAGGGAGAGGACAAGGCATTAGGGGTTAGCACGCAGGGTGGCCGGACAGCATCAGACCATCATGGAGTCATAGTAGAGAAGTGATTTCTCATCACCACTGGGGCAGGCCTGTGCAGTGAGTGGCCTGAGAGTTGGTCAGAAATGTCGAGAGAGCCCTCGAGAGTGGGGATTAAATTAATGAGAGTAATGTAAAATTACCCACTACCAGTCTTGAATAGGGCCTGCAGGTCAGTGACTGCAGAGGGAGTGAGCAGCAGCCATCCAGCGGGGGCAGAGCAGGCCCAGGCAGCAGGAACAGCCCAGAATTGGTGGTGGTGGAGGAGACTGGCAATCCCACCCCACCCCCCACCCCAACATCCCAGAGGAGGAGATTTTCATCCCAGGCTTGGGCCAGAGGAAAACAAAAACAACTGCCTATTGTTGGACTCTTTGGGGTCCACTGAGTGTATGTGGTCCTGGACTGGTGGCAGTCATATTGTTTCCTGAGGGACAGCCAGGCCAGCAGAGCAACAATTTGGGAAGAGGAGTAACATTTTGTCTAACAAGGTCAGTATCAGACAGAGTAACACAGAAACACAGAAACATAGACTTTGACGACAAATAAGGACCACTTGGCCCACACAGTCTGCCCATTTCCCTACCTTTTGGATAAGCTGCAGATCCTAGTTAACCAAGAGCCTACATCTTCCTACCCCCCACTAGAATTGCCTTATTTCTATCCCATACATTCTTTTAATTTTTATTTATTGTTTTTTTCTGCCCCTTTTTTCCATCTCGGCGGTTCCCTTCCGGGCACCCTAGGCTGTTGATCCCCTAGTCCCTCCCTGCGTAACTCCCATACGGAGTCACTGGACCTGCCCCCATTGTGCCTCGGCACAGCCCCCCTGGGCGGGGAGGAGGTGGGTCTCCCGATCCCCCCCCCCAGTCCATTAGTGTGCATCAGGAGGTCCTCTGTTGTCTCCACCGGGAGCATGCTTGTAGGATCTGTAGCAGCCAGATCCCATCTACAATTGCTGCAATGGAGTGTTTTGCCTTGTTCTGGTGCCACCCCTCAGGATGTTGGCATGCTAGGGGAGCCAAGGGGTGGAGCACATCAAAACGTGCAAGTGCTCCAGATCCCGTCAGATGTCCTCCCACCCACTTTATGCCGTCCCACTGCACCTCCACCTGTGGTCACCCAGGTGGTGGTAAAGCAGTGGGATAGGTAACCGGCCCTCCCCGGAGGATAAGAGCAACCCGTGGGTGCTCAATCCTCCTGCCCCCTAGATGGCCCTCCAGCAGCTCGAGTCTGTTCCCAAACCCAGGTCGCTGGCACTGCGAGCAGTAGCTCTACCGTTGTGCCAGCGGGCCAGCCTGTCCCAAGCATTCTTGAATTCACCTCTCTGTTTTTGACCCCACTACCTCCTCAGGAAGGCCATTCCATGATTCCACCACCCTCTCTGTAAAAAAAATACTTCTTCACGTTGCCCCTGAGCCATCCCTCCACTATCTTCAAATTGTGCCCCCTTGTTCTTGCACATCTCTTTTTCTGAAAGATGCTACCTTCTTGTACTTTACATGCAAAACTTTTGGCTACAAACTCCACCATGAAAACCCAACTCTAGGGTATGTTTAAAACTGCATTTTTATTGTACAAAATGTACGTAGCACCCCCCATGTAGTCGACGTACGTTTCACATCACACAGATGCTTTTTCAAGACACTGGTGCCACCAAGTGTTACCATTTAAATAGTGCATTACCATATATACGGTACTATAATAAAAAGACTACCATATATACATTAAAGGAAGTACTCATCTATACTAAAAGTGCCATGTGTATTTTTGAATTCACTTTTTGATGTTACTGCAAATACATATGCTACAAGACAGATGACAAATACTAAAGTGCTTATCAAATAATCAAACTATACCTAGCCTATACAGGTAATATTACTATACCTAGGTTTAATATATATATATATATATATATATATATATATATATGTAACAGGGGTCATGATAAAAACTGTAGAATAAAGCCATTTATCTACGATACTATGGTGATGAATTTATTTATTACCATAGTATCCCATTTATCTATACAGTTCTCTACAGAATTTATTTAGAATGTTCGGCCTCAGAAGCAGTACTAACCATATTCAAATGGGAATAACTTTAAAACGAAAAAAGATAGCATGGTACTGTGAGCACAAAAATTGTTCAGCACAATATTATCTACAAAATGAGTGATGTTTCATTTATGGTTTACTTTTATTTTTTTTATATAATTAGCCAAAAACCAGCAAAAATTGCTTTGTTTTCCCACTTTTCTCGACAAACAAATGTGAATAACTTTAAAATGCAAAACGATAGCATGGTACTGCAAGCACGAAAGTTGTTCAGCACAAAAATATCTACAAAATGAGTGGTGTTTTATTTATGACTAACTTTTATTTTTTATATAATAAACAAAAAAACAGCAGAAAATGCTATTTTGTTTTACTTTTTCGACAAACAAATGCAAATAACTTTAAAATGAAAACAGATAGCATGGTACAGTGAGCATGAAAGTTGTTCACCACAAAAATATCTACAAAATGAGTGGTGTTTCATTTATAGATACCTTTTAGTTTTTTATAATCGGCAAAAAATGGCAAGAATTTACTGTTTTTTCTCACTTTTTTGGAGGTATGGCATCAATTGAATATGCTACCCCCTACTGGAAATATTGTCGATATTTTTTGTTCGAGTGCCAATTGACCCGATAACATCACTTGTGCCACTCATGATGTTATCGGGTCAATTGGCACTTGAACAAAACATATCGACAATATTTCCAGTAGGGGTTTGCGTATCCCTTATATATTCAAACAAATCTCCGGGATATTTATGGAAAAGAAGAACTATAAACATTGAGCTATTTAACTCCATCTATATTCCACACCATTCTTACTTCAACTACATGTGGGGTGCTATGTAGATTTTTTACAATAAAAGTCTAACTTTAAACATACCCTAGAGTTGGGTTTTTATGGTGGAGTTTGTAGCTGAAAGTTTTGTGTGTATGGTAGTTTCATATGGTTTTTCAGCTCCTCCTCCTTTGGGTCACCTTAGCTGCCATGTTATTGATTTTTTCCTCTTGTACTTTGTTGATTCCCTTGAGGTACTTGAAAGTTTCTATCATGTCCCCCCTTCCCTCCTTTCCTCCAGGGTATACATATTAAGCTTCTTTAGTCTCTCTTTGTATGGCTTCTGGTGCTGACCCTGCACCATTTTAGTTGCCCTCTTCTGGACTGCCTCCATCCTGTCTATGCCCTTGTGGAGATGGGGTCTCCAGAACTGCACACAGTACTCCAGATGTGGTCTCACCAACTGTCTGTACAGAGGAATAACAACTTCCTGTTTTCTACTTGTGATGCCTCTCCCTATGCATCCTAGTATCCATCAGCCCTCCTTACTGCCTTTTCACATTGCTTGCCTACCTTTAGGTCATCTGATATTACTACCCCCCAGGTCCCTTTCCATTTTTGTTGTTGTTAGTACCTCCCACCATCGTGTACTCTTCCCCTGGGTTTGTGTTTCTCAGGTGCATTACTTTGCACTTCTTTGCACTGAATCTAAGCTGCCATACTTTTGATCATTCCTCCAACCTTGCCAAGACCATTCTCACCCTTTCCACCCCCCCCCGTGTATCAAGCCTGTTTCAGATCTTTGTGTCGTCTGCAAAGAGGCATACTTTTCCTTCCAGTCCCTCTGCAATGTCACCTATAAAGACATTAAAGAGGACCGGTCCCAGTACTGAATCCTGCAGTACCCTGTTACTAACCCCCCTTTCTTCAGAGTGGATTTCGTTTACTATTACCCTCCTCATCCTGTTGTCCACCATTTATTTACCCAGGCTACCACCCTGGGAAACACTCCCAGGCTGGTTAATTTGTTTATTAATCTTTTTTGTGTGGGACTGTGTCAAATGCCTTGCGAAAGTCTAGGTAGGTCATATCCACAGCCCCTCCCTGGTCTACTGCTTTGTCACCCAGTCAAAGAAATCCCTATTAGATTCATCTGACATGACCTTCCCGCTGTTAATCCATGCTGCGTTAGGTCCTGTGCCTTGCTGGCCTCTAGGTACTCAACAATTCTTTCTTTCAGAAGTATTCCATCATTTTCCCCACCACTGAGGTCAAACTGACAGGTCTGTAGTTTCTTGCCTCTGTCTTGCTCCCACTTTTGTGAAGGGGAATCACATCCGCCCTCCTCCAGTGTCTTCAGGTGCCACACCATCCTCCCATGATTTGTTAAAAAGGGTAGTCAGTGGTGTCACTAGTTCTCCCCTTAGTTCTTTTAGAATTCTGGGATGAATCCCATCAGGCCCCATTGCTTTGTCCACCTTGAGTTTTAGGAGTTCTTTCAAGACCATTGCTTCTGTGGACTGGTATCAACCACTCTATCCAGAGAGCTTCTCTTGTTTGGTTTAGGTACCTCCCCCTCCTCTTCTTTTGTGAGTACTGAGCAAAAATATTAATTCAGTATCTCTGCCTTTTCACTGTCACCCTCTGCCCACCCAACCCCCTTTTTAAGCCTCACTATCCCTCCCTTTGTCTTTCTTCGCTCCCTAATGTACCTATAAAAGGTTTTATCCCCCTTCTGAACTGAGTTGGTTATCTTTTCCTCAGTCTGGGCCTTGGCTGTTCTGATTGCCTTCCCCGCTTCCTTCTGTTTTAACTGATACAGTGCTCTCTGTCCTGCTCCTTCTGTGATTCCTTATACTTCCTGAATGCTATATTTTTCTCCCTAACCTTCCTTGCCACCTCTTTCGAGAACCATAGTGTTTTTTTCCTTCATTTTGTTTTATTTGCTTCACACAAAGGTTTGTTGCCTCTGTGATGGCAGTTTTGATTTTTCCCAATTGTTCCTCCACCCCTCCTTTGTGCCCATTTGCTAGTGCATTTCTTAGGCACTCTCCCATTTTGCCAAAGTTAGCTTTCCTAAAGTCCAGTACCCTTGCTTTTGTATGGCTCAACTCTACGGCTGTGTTTATCGTGAACCACACTGTTTGGTGGTTGCTTGTTCCCCAAAGGCTACTCACTTCTAAATGTGAGATCCTCTCTCCATCCCCATTTGAGAGTACCAGGTCTAAGATTGTTCCATCCTGAGTGAGTTCCAACATTAGCTGTCTGAGGCATGCCCCCGTAGGGCATCAAGAATGACCCTGCTCTTTGATGTGGCTGCAGCAAATGTGCTCCCATTAGCATCTGGCATATTCAGGTCCTCCATCAACAATATCTCCACTTTTTCTGCCATTCTAAGGATGCCTTCTATCATTTCCTTGTCCATTTCCTCCCCTTGAGACAGGGGTCTGTATACAACCCCTGTGCAGACTGTGGTGCCATTTCCTGTCTCCACGGTGACCCACAATACCTCCTCTCATCCCTGTTTACCCTTTAGCTCCATTGCTTTGATCTCTTCCCTTACATAAAGAGTTACTCCTCCTTCTCTTTTACCCTCCCTGTCTCTCCTGTAGATTATGTACCCCAGTATGTTGACATCCCAGTCATAGTTCTCTGTTTACCATGTTTCTGACTGTGACTGCCACAATATCCAGGTGTCCCTCTTCCATCAAGGCCACTAGTTCAGGAAGCTTGTTACCCAGACTATCGTCATTGGTACTGATCACCCTCCATTTTTTGATGGCCTTACCCCTTTTAGCCCCATCCTTGCCCTTACTGCCTTTACCTTTTTCTCCATTTACCCCAGTCCTGCTCCCTATTGACTTCTCTACCTTAGTGTTTACCTCACTAACTACCCTGTTTTGTTGGGGGAGGATTGGAATTCCCTGCTCCTTTTCAGTGCCTCCCCGTTGGCTAGTTAAAAAGCTTGCCAATGAAGCATTTAAACCTATTACCTAGAATCCTGGTTCCCCTCCTGGACAGATGCAGACCATCATGCCAGTATAGGCCTGTATCCCTCCAGGTTGACCCCACTCCCCAATGAAGTCAAAACCCTGTGCTCTGCACCAGTTTTTCAACCATTCATTTAATTCCATGGTGTGGAGTACCCTAACCTCCCTACCAGGTCATAATATCGCGGACGAAACTGCACACACCAAGACTGCGCTGCTAATAGCACGTGTGGCTTTACAGCAACAGAGGAATTACAGCAATATGAAAGTATCACTACCCCCCCAACATTCACCAGTAACAAGGAAGTGGATGTAGCCACTGCCGGTCAGGTGCTCAATCGAGCTGCTCCCATGGTGGAGTGACTAGAGCACCTGACCCACCAAGTGGTTTGATTCCGTGCTAGGGAATCTTTTTCTTTCTATTTTATTTTTCTACACTGTGTACACCCCCCCCTTGGAGTTGATTATAATAGTTCTGGGAGGGTATGGGGGGGCGCTGGGGTCAAAGCCCCCCTCCAAAACACAAGAAAAACAGTTGGGTGTTGCCACATGCTGTATTGTGCAGTGTGGTCTTGATGGACATGGTTTTGTCCATGACATTATGACCCCGTGCCCCTAACCTCACCCATGCCATAGACAGGCAGCACCTCTGAGAAGGTTACTGTGCATGCTACTTGTCTAAAGACCCCCTCCAACTCCACAAACTCCTCCTGCACTGCTCTTATCCCATTCCATGCTAGGTCATTTGTCTCTAGGTGAACAATGACATCTAGCTCCCTCTCCGGTGCAGCTGCTCCTGCAATCCTGAGGATTCGCCTCCAGTCCCATAAAGCTATGGCATAGGGCAGGCACCTTACCTTCCTCTTCCCTCCCTCCCCAAGTTCTACCCCCCCTAACAATTGAGTCCCCCCACCCAGAGCTGTTTCTTTCCCCGTGGGGTCCTGTGCCACCCTCCTGTGGGTCTCCCTTGTGTAGGTACCCAGCATCCTCCTTGGTCTCCACTGCGGGGCCTCCATAGAGGAACCACGCTCCACCAGAACAGCATATGAATTGTGGAGAGGTACAACTGGAGGAATGCACCTCTGTTCCCCCATCTTCACCCTCCCTGAGCCCCCTGTGGTCCAACAGCTCCTCTTTCTTGGCAACCCTCTTAGGCAGTGATGGCGGGCATGGTGGTCCCTGAGTGATGACACTGAAGTGAATCAGCCACTTAGCTGAACTAAAACAAAAAGTTGCAATTTCCAGACATTTTGTTTCTTGTTCCTTAACTTCCTGGACTGTGGACCCTCAGCCACAGTTCTGACTTTCCCTGGTTCTCCCATGGTGGAAACACTCTGCAATACTCGGATTAACTCTACTCCTCCAAACTCCTCACCCCTGATCAACATGGTTTCTGACGTGGGCACAGTACATTCACTGCTCTAATACAGTTTACAAATGATGTCAGACTGGCTATGGACAAAGGCTCTCTCGTTGGGGTTAGTTTTGTTGATCTTACAAAAGCATTTGATTTAGTTGACCACCCTCTGCTCCTACCAAAGTTGTCATCCCTAGGCTCCTCTACCTCTGTCTCTTCCTGGTTCCAAAATTATCTTTCAAAGCGTCAACAGGTTTGTCCAGATTGGAAATGCTAAGTCCCCTCTTGCTCCAACTTGGATTGGAGTGCCTCCAGGGTGCGATTCTTGGTCCTCTCCTGTTTACAGACTCCATAAATGACATCCCACCGCTCACTGGTGCTTGCTCAGGTCTGCTATATGCCGATGATCTTGTTCTTTACCCATCCTCCTCCAATCTCTCAGATATCAACCTGAATCTCAATAGTAACTTCAGTACCTTTCAGAGCTGGTTATTGCAAAACAAGCTTGTCTTAAATAAAAATAAATGGTGACTATGCTATTCGGTTCAGGTTCAAATATTCGGTCCTGCACTCAACCATTAAGTATCAGAGCACTTGATGGCTCTCCCCTTAACACAGTTACCTCTTTTAAATACCTAGGAGTAACCCTTGATCCTGCCTTGGATTTTGACCTGCACCTAGCCTCAGTCATTAAATCCATCAGTATTCAACTTGGGCTGGCATATAAGGTGAGAGATAGCCTAACATCCACGGCAAGGATGGCCATTGCACGGGGGATCCTGAGACCCAAATTGGCGTATGAGCTAATAGCCTTTCTGGCAACTGCTGGAGGGCTCCTTCGAAAGTGGGATGTCTGCTACAGCAGCATTTGCCGTTTTGCTCTGTCTTTACCCAAACATACTCACCAATGCACATTATACTCCAGTCTGGGATGGTTTACCCCCTCAGCCTTCATAGAAACATAGAAACATGGAATTTGATGGCAGACAAGGACCACTTGGCCCACCCAGTTTGCCCATTTCCCTACCTAATGGATAAGCTGCAGATTCTAGTTAACCAGCAGCCTACTTTTTCCTACCCCCACCCCCTAGAATTGCCTTATGACTGTACCATGCATGCTTGAATTCCACCACTGTTTTTGACTCCACAACCTCCTTCAGAAGGCCGTTCCATGCATCCACAACCCTCTCTGTGAAAAAATACTTACTTACATTACCTCTGAGCTGCCCCCCACTATCTTCAAATTGTGCCCTCTTGTTCTTGCACACCTCTTTTTCTGAAAGATGCTACCCTCTTGGACTTTGTTGATTCCCTTGAGGTACTTGAAAGTTTCTATCATGTCCCCTCTCCTCCTTTTCTTGAGGCTATACATATTAAGCTTTTTAAGTCTCTCTTCATATGTCTTCGGTGCAGACCCTGCACCATTTTAGTGGCCCTCTTCTGGACAGCTTCCATCCTGTCTATGTCTTTGCGGAGACCGGGTCTCCAGAACTGCACACAGTACTCCAGATGGGGACTCACCAGCTGTCTGTACAGAGGGATAACAACTTCCTGTTTTCTACTGGTGATGCCTCTCCCTATGCATCCCAGTATCCCCCCAGCCCTCCTTACTGCCCTCTCACATTGCTTGCCCACCTTTAGGTCATCTGATATGACTACCCACAGGTCCCTTTCCATTTTTGTTGTTGTTAGTATCTCACCCCCATTGTGTACTCTTCCCCTGGGTTTTTGTTTCCCAGGTGCATTATCTTGCGCTTCTTAGCATTGAATCTAAGCTGCCATACATTTGACCATTCCTCTAACCTTGCCAAGTCCCTTCTCATCCTTTCCACCCCACCTTGTGCATCAACTCTGTTGCAGATCTTAGTGTCATCTGCAAAGAGACATACTTTTCCTTCCAGTCCCTCTGCAATATTGCTTATAAAGACATTGAAGAGGACCGGTTCTAATACTGAACCCTGCTGTACCCCACTAGTAACCCCCCTTTCTTCAGAGTGGACTCCATTTACTATTACCCTCTGTGTCCTATTCTCTAGCCAATTCTTTACCCAGGCTATCATCTTGGGACCCACTCCCAGGCTGGCTAACTTGTATATTAATCTTTTGTGTGGGACTGTATCAAATGCCTTGCTAAAGTTTAGGTAGGCCATGTCCACAGCCCCTCCCTGATCTACTACTTTGGTCACCCAGTCAAAGAAATCTAGTAGATACGTCTGGCATGACCTTCCCGCTGTGAATCTGTGCTGCCGTGGGTCTTGTGCCCCTCTGGCCTCTAGGTACTTGACAATTCTTTCCTTCAGAAGTGATTCCATGATTTTCCCTATCACTGAGGTTAAACTAACAGATCTGTAGTTTCCCGCTTCTGCCCTGCTCCCACTTTTGTGAAGAGGAATCACATTGCCCTCCTCCAGTCCTCAGGTACCACCCCATCCTCCCATGATTTGTTAAAGAGGGTAGTCAGTGGTATCACTAGTTCTACCCTTAGTTCTTTTACCCCATTGCCCCATTGCTTTGTCCACCTTCAGTTTTAATAGTTCTTTCAGAACCCTTTCTTCTGTAAATGGGCTGGTATCAACTTCTGTATCCAGAGTGTTTCTATTGTTTAGTTTAGGTACCTCCCCCTCTTAATTTGTAAATACTGAGCAAAAATATTTGTTTAGTATCTCTGCCTTTTCACCATCACCCTCTGCCCACCCCTTCCCCTTTATTAAGCCTCACTATCCTCCCTTGGTCTTCCCACGCCCCTGATGTACGATAAAGGTTTTATCCTCTTCAACTGAGTTGGCTATCTTTTCCTCGGTTTGGGCTCTTTACTGTTCTGACTGCCTTCCCAGCTTCCTTTTGCTATAACTGATACAATTCTCTGTCCTGCTCCTTCTGTGATTCCTTGTACTTTCTGAATGCTTTCTTTTTCTCTTGAACCTTCACTGCCACCTTCTTTGAGAACCATAGTGGTTTCTTACGTCATTTTGTTTTGTTTATTTGCTTCACACAAAGGCTTGTTACCTCTGTGATGGTAGTTTTTATTATTCCCCATTGTTCTTCCACCCTTCTTCCTGCCCATTTGCTAGTGCATTCCTTAGGCACTCACCCATTTTGGCAAAGTCAGCCCTCCTAAAGTCCAGTACTTTTGCCTTTGTATGGCTTGACTCTACAGCTGTGTTTATTGTGAACCATACTGTTCGATGGTTGCTAGTTCCCAGATGGCTACCCAATTCTACATCTGGGATCCTCTCTCCATCTCCATTTGAGAGAACCAGGTCCAAGATTGCTCCCTCTTGAGTGGGTTCCAATACTAGTTGTCTAAGGCATGCCCCCTGTAGGGCATCTAGAATAACCCCACTCTTAGAAGTGGCTGCTGCAACTGCACTCCAGTTAAGATCTGGCATATTCAGATCACCAATCAGCAATATCTCCCCTTTTTCTGCCATTCTAAGTATACTTTCTATCATTTCCTTGTCCATTTCATTCTTCCTGAGAGGGGGGGTCTGTATACAACCCCTGTGCGGATTGTGGTGCCATTGCCTGTCTCCAAGTTGACCCACAGTGCTTCTTCTCCTCCCTGTTTACCCTTTTGTTCTGTTGCTTTGATTCCTTCCCTTATGTAGAGAGCTACTTCTCCTCCTCCTCTTTTTACCCTCCCTGTCCCTCCTGTAGATAGTATATCCTGGTATGTTTATGTCCCAGTCATGGTTCTGTGTGTACCATGTTTCTGTGACTGCCACGATATCCAAATGTTCCTCCTCCATCAAGGCCACTAATTCAGGAAGCTTGTTACCCAGACTACAGGCATTGGTACTCATTGCTCTCCATTTTTTCATGGCTTTACCTTTTGTAGCAGCATCCCACACTGTCCTTTCTACCTTGGTCTTTTTCTCATTTAGTACCCTCTTTTGTAGGGGGAGGCTGGGAATTTCCTTCTGCTTATCAGCGCCTCCCCCCTTGACTAATTTAAAAGCTTGCCAATGAAGCATTTAAACCGATTGCCCAAAAGACTTGTTCCCTTCCTGGACAGATGCAGACCATCCTGCCAGTACAGGCCGGTGTCCCTCCAGGTGGAACTTCCAACAGTTTACTTCCTACTGTTTTATAAAAAATATAATCTCCTCCCAGGTACCTGACAAATTGGCTCTACTGCTCAAAACTGTGACCTCTGCCTACCCACTGAGATCAGCTGACAAATCCCTTCTTGTCCAACCGAGATGTAAAACCAAAATGGGGGAGAATGCTTTCTCTAGCTGGGCCCCTAAACTATGGAACTCCCTTCCACTGAGTCTAAGAATCTCTCCTTCTCCACACAGCTTCAAACAAGAGCTTTGCATGACTCTTCTAAGCTCTGAACCCTGCTCCTGTTCTCTATCCACCCACTCCTGTACTGGTTCCTCCTAGTTGCCTACCGGCTCCAACCTCTACTACTCTCAAACCTACCTGGAAATCTTGCAATTTCCTCTCTTCTAGCATTTACTCACTAGTTGTATGTCTTAAGACTGTTAGTTATTTGCACTTAAATTTCTGTTTTGTTACTACATGTAGATTCCTGCAAATGTACTGTCATTGCTGAAAATGTTGTATAAGTGTAGTATGTCTGACTTCTACTTGTTCCCATGATGTTTTCTTGTATCTACTATTGTTTACATACCCTTTGTTGTAATCTCCTGGGTCGTACCTGAAAATAGGCAGCTGTGCTGTCTAGTGTACCTACCCGGTTAACAAAAAATAAATAAATAAATAAATGTAGTGTAAAATAAATCAAAGCTGTCTGTGACATGTGGCAAGTCCCAGTTGGGAGGTGCTGTATCAGTGCCTGCCTGGCAGAAAGGAGGGAGGAAAAACAAAAGTTTGTTTTCCTGGTGTGGTTGCTGCACAAAAAGTTTATTACCTGCAGCAAACTTGTCCCAAAACAAAATGCAAGCTCTTGCAGGCAAGTTGCAGTTGCATTTCAGTGAACAGAAATGAGCACTAACCAGCCTGCTGAATCTAGCTGGGATTACAGAATGTGGTGTTTTGTGACTGAATTGTTTTGTTAAAGGACAAAAACGTGTTGCTAAGGAATGGGTTTTCCAGTGTTTGGGTTTGTAATATTTTTTCATAATCAAATATTTTCATTGTGAAGTAATTCCTTCACCCCACCCACTTCAGTGTATAAGATGCCCTAGAAGATAACATAATTTTGTTTCATCTTCAATGTAAGCCTTAAAATGCACCTAAAAGCATTTAAAATCCCAGAACTTTACCAGCCCCTAGACCACCACCTTACAAACATTTTTCACACACTACATGGCAATATACCTTTACCAGTCACTAAAAGTATCCCCCCAGAAAAATTCAGGTAACAGGCCTCCCGGGAGGGAGGAGCATCATTTGCAAGTTTGCCTATGGGTGCCACATACCCTAAGACTGGCCCTGGTTACACAGTAGTAATTTCTTCATTTGTTAAGTGTGTATACAGCACTGATCAAAGTGTTTTGTAGTGACAGTTTTATTCCATCAGCTACCCTGTTCAAAGAGTCAGGCATTTGTCTAATCATTCTGTGTAGGTTTATTCTGTTTACATACCTGTTCAATGACAAAGCCAAATCTTATTGCCTGAGTTGCTAAATCTGTCAGGAACTGCATGTCTCCACCATTCTGTAACTGAATTAAAAAAAAAAAGAGTTTATCTGTTAAGCTATTAAAGGTGTTGGGTGTCAAAAGGTTGCTATAATAACTGTCAATGTTATAAACTGTTTTGCATTGATTACCATTGGAGTAAATAAAGCTATCTCATTCTTTACAAATATCACAACCCCTGAAATCAAAGCAAATCATTTACTTTAACTGTACTTCTTGACTTACAGAACTGAGGTTTGCCTCAGGGTCAGGGAGACTGGTTTACCATAACTGAGGAAGGGCAAATTCCATTTTGCAGAACCAAAAAAACAGTATTATTATCGGTGTCTGTAAAGCCATAATTTGTTTTAACCGGTGTAGTGTTTTTGAACTTTGTTAAACAAGTTATCCCTCTGCTAGCATGCAATTTAGAACTTATGCAGGCTACTACTGTGTATGCTATCCTTGTAGATGTTAAAATTATAATTCGATGAGAAGCCCAGCATGCACGCTACCTCTATTTGTTGGGATGTTGTATATGAATGCCACTTTGTCCTAGTGTTTCAACTACTAGGAGACGATTTATGGTTTGAATGATGCTCAGCTGAAGATCACCCTAGACAGACTGCATCCCTCTTTCAAATCTGTCTGTTCAGCAATAATTCTCATCTCCTTACACACCAAACCACTTCCTCCCCAGAATCTCTAGTCTTTCTCCTTACCTCTAATATTGTACTGGGCTGGCTAACTTCCTTCTCTGGGAGCCTTCCTTATCCTATCCTCAATGGTAGTTACCTTTTCATTTTTGCAGCTCATTATTTTAATCTGGGTCCATGGTGGGAGATCCTTGTCATGGCAGCCCAACTTGCCATTAACACTCCTCCAATCACCAACCACCAGAACCAAAAAAAAAAAGCTCCATCAAATAGTCATTGCCCCCCAAATCTGAACCAGAAACGCCTATCCTACTTAATTTATGAATGGGACTACGAAACAAGCGTGAGGTGAGGTGCTCTCAGTTGGTCTGGGGTTCAGGCAGCAGTCAGCAGACCAGAATTGGCTGGCTGATGGTTCAACAGCAATATAGATCTGCAGCAGCGCACGCCCCTTAAAGCATAAAGTTCACCGAGACACAAACCTCCAATTCCAAGCAAGATGGCAGTAGTAATCTGCAACACCCAACTTTCAAGTAGGACAGTAGCAATATACAACCTCCATCCTCACGTGGAATAACTGCAGCAGTATACAACCACCATCCTCAGGTGAGATGGCAGTAGTAGCACTACAGCCCCCGTTCCTCAGGTGTGAGGTGGCAGCAGCAGCATTCCTATGGCCCTCACCCCTCAGGTGTGACAGCAGCACCAGCATATGGCCCCCATCTCTTAGGTATGGCAGCAGTAGCAGCACTACAGCCCCTGCCCCTCCAATGAGACTGTAGTAGCACTATGGCCCCATCCCTCCTGTGAGATTGTAGCAGCACTACAGCCCCCATCCCTCCAGTGAGATTGTAGTAACACTATGGCCCCATCCGTCCAGTGAGATTGTAGTAGCACTGTAGCCCCATCCCTCCTGTAAGATTGTAGTAGCACTGTGGCCCCATCCCTCCAGTGAGATTGTAGTAGCACTGTAGTCCCTATTCCTCCAATGAAATTGTAGTAGCACTGTAGCCCCCATTCCTCCAATGAAATTGTAGTAGCACTATGGCCCCATCTCTCCAGTGAAATCGTAGCAGCACTGTAGCCCTCATTCCTCCAATGAGATGTCAGCACTATGGCTCCCATCCTCCATGAACATGCCCCAAGTGCACAAGTCGCACATTTTTGGGTCTTGTTTGTCAGAGCCTAGATGTGAATTAAGCTGAACCACCAGATGGCAAGGTGGACTCCCTTGGTTTGGTCCTAACATACCTCCCTGAATTGGCTTCTTTGAAATAACGCACCTCCGTTTGCTAATGGGGAGCTACACATCTCCCAAACAATACACATATCCAAAAATCAATACCTTACCTTGCTCCAGAACAAAGTTCAGATAACATTTCTCAGGGATGCTACTGGTGTATGGCTCACAACAGTGCACCCCATGGCATAACAATTAGATTTCTTGCACCCTAAGTTGGGCAACTTTCTTACTTTCTCTCCATGAAAAGGGGTCTCAATTTTTATGACAGAGCTTCAGTGTTAATTAAGCCTCACTCTGCCCATTGGCACCAACACGGCCAGCTCCCCCAAAGTGAACAGAGTCATCTCCCCACCCATGCAGCAACACAACCAGCCTCTGCATCAATACAGTCAATCCCTTACATCCCACCAAAATAGCCAATCCAGCCACCCCACTGAACTAACATAGCCAGTCTCCACACACCACCCAAGCAAACCTGTCCATCTCCCCCACAGCGTACATATCCAGTCCCCCACAGGGCTCGAAAAAATAGCTAAGTTGATACATTTCTATTGTGAATGTGAGTCTCTTGGTTTACATTTTCGTCTGCACTGCATTTCCACATTGTGATATGTTCAAAAAAAGCATTACAAAGTAGTTTTGAAGGAGACTTGATGAGATGGAGCATAACTGGCTGATTCAGTCTGATGTGGTTTAATAAAGATTGCTACTCCCAAGTGTGTGCCTGTCTGTATGATTTTATTTTTTATTTATTTATTTTTTAACACTATACACCGGATATAAAAGTGGAGATGCAGCATCTCAATTTCAGTGAGGTCCTGATTCTACTTACTTCTGCAGCTTGATTGATTGGAACACTGGGAGGTTAAGAGACTTAAGTCACACCATGATTATTTTGCTCCAGTGGGGTTTGAATTAGTGATCATAGTCAGTGTTCCAACCACAAGCCAACACTGCCATCATTCATTGTACTATTTAGTGCCACTGTCAATCTCTTACTCAAAATATTTATTTTTTAATATAAGTTGGGAGTGTCATCGAATAGTGTTTTTTGCAGAGCACAGTGGGCACTATTCCCTGCCACCTCACCAACACTACCAGTCCATGCACCCCACCAACACAGCCTGTCTCCCCTCCCAAGTGAATATAACCATCTCCCCCACCACAAACTGACAGCTCCTCTGAAACAAACACAGCCAGCTCCCACCTCTGCACCAACAGACAGCCCCTGCACTAACAGCTCTCCTTGCACCAGTGCAGCCAGCCCCACACCACTGTGGCCCATAACAACACCGGTCAGCTACCCCACTACACTTAAACAGCCCCCTTCCCCAGGAACACTGGCAGTCCCTGTACATTCCCAATGAAAATTCTATAATATAGAACAGCAGTTAATGGTATAACAAGTTGCTACCACTGGCAGACTGGCTAGCTGCCTGCAGTGAACCCCCCCCCCCATACACACACATACAGAAATTTTATTTCCATAGCTCAGCTCTGATCTCCCTTCAAAACCCTTGAACAGCCTTCAACTCAGCACTTCAGCCAGCACCACACATCCAAATTCATCTCCCCCACCCACTACACATTTGCACCCTTTCCATACCATCTACAAATGCACATGCACACCCTTCCAGGCAGCAGGACTTCACATACAAATACTGTAAAAATAAAATTCCATATTGGGAGAACCAGAGTGAGATCACCCCAGTCATTGTAGACTCACCCTACTGTCTCAAAAATCAGATCTGCCTGGCATGCACACCAACAACAGCGCAGCTCAACCACACACCCAGCTTAAAATAAAAAAAAAAGCAGTGATTCCCACACTTGGGGGGGGGGATACAGCATCTTGCACACACGTGGCCAGCTCCTTCCCCCAGTCTCCTACACACATGACTTGCTCCCCGCCCACACACACCCACACATATTCATGTCCAGCTCCCTCGCCCCACAGCTCTCAGCACATATCAAGTGTCCCCCCACACCCACACACACACATGGCCAGCTCCACCCACCAAGATATAGCCAGCTCCCTAGTTCAACAAACTTTGACTTCCCAGTTATGCAGAGCTCCTAACACAAACCCAGTGCCCACCCCCACACAACCATGGGCAGCTCCCCCTTCTACACACATGGCCTCCTCACCCCGTCACACAACCAGCTCCACCCCACCACACCCCACACATGGCCAGAGACCCCCACCCCACACGCATGGCCAGATCCTTCCCCCAGCTCCCCACTACACACATGGCCAGCCCCCCACCCCAACACAGGTAGCATCCCCTTATACACATCCAGCTCCCAACACTATACACTTGGCCAGCTCCCTCCACATACACATGGCTAGCTTGCTTCCCAGCCCTCCACACACATGGACAGCTCCCCCCACATCGACACAGTCAGCTCCACGTACAGAGACACAGACACACACACATACACACACACACACACACACACACACACACACACACACACACACACACAGCTTCCTCTCTGCACAGCTGTCAGCATACATCCAGCATCCCCTCTACACACACACAGCCAGCTAAACACATTACACACATGGCCTAATTAAGCCCCCAGCACTCATGATCAGTGCCCTCCACCTCATACACGTGGAGCGCTCCCTCACTGAGCTTCTCCTACACACACATGGCCAGCTCCCCCCACCCTGACACAGACAGCTCCCTACCCCCTTACACACACACAGCCAGCTCCACCCCTTAACCCTGACACAGCCAGCTCCCCCCTACACACACGGCCAGCTCCCCAACCCCACCAGTTTGCCCTGTCAAGACATAGACAGGTCTCTAATTCAACAAGCTTTGACTTCCCAGCTATGCAGAGCTCCCAACACACAGCCAATGCACCCTCGCAAACCCACACCCACATGCACAGACAGCTTCCCAACTACACACATGGTCTGCTCACCTCCTGACACAGCCAGCTTCACCCCACCCCACACACATGGCCAGCTCCCTCCCCCAGCTTGACCTACACACACACGGCCATCCTCCCCACCATAGCCAGCTCCCCCTCTCCCCAATGCAGACAGCTTCCCCCTCTCCAACACAGCAAGGTCCCCTCCACTCCCATCTACCCTACAGCAGCCCCCCACAAACACATGGCCAGCTACCCACAAACACAAGTAGTCAATACTTCTTTTTTAGCCTCAGTGCAGCAATTGTACCATAAGATCAAAGTAGTATCCAGATTATTATTATTGTATATTAACAATCAGCCATATTATTGAACAAAAATATAAAGTATAGAAATCAGGGCCCCAAAATCTAACCAGAGCCGAAAGTACTGTTCTGTGAGCCCCCAAGATCACAAGATCCATGCTAGCACTCACCTAGGTGCAAAAACCTTTCAAGCATACAGATAGCTGGTGCAAGGTGCTGTATTCCTTTTTTCCCTAATCAAAACACTGCGGTCCACAAACCCAAAAGTGAGCCCTTATACACTGAAATGCACTAATACTGACCCCTTCCTCCATCCCCTGCCAAGTATAAGCTCTCCACGGGCTCCCTACCCATAGGCATGAGAAACCCGGGCACCGGGCAGTTGAAGCTGCCTCTACCACCACTTGAGAACCTAAGCTCAGACTCTCCATTAGCAAAGCATGGCATTAGCAACCATCCAATTAGAACATGAGTGCTCCTCGGCTTTGGCTTCTGATTGGTTCCTGCAGTCTGCTTCTGTGTCCATTCTAAACCAAACATAAATCTGATTTCCATGTCGAAATTTGCCAAAAAAGACCTGTAATTACTTTTCTCCTTGACTGTTAAGATCCTTATCCTTCTGTTTAGAGTGTTACAATTAGGGATACTGTGTGATTACACTACTTTTGAAATTCTGTGCTTGCGTCAGCTCCCTACACGAGCAGCCGATCACTTCTCCCTACTGAAGTTCCTACTAAGCCTCATCTTATGTCCGCCTTAAATATTACAGAAGCACTCTGAACTGATATGACTGATGTAACATTGAGTACTTACTTGCATTAATTGTTCTTTACTTGTGTTATTTGGCTCTATTGTAAATATCTCTGTATGCATTGTACCATTTGACCCGGAGCTAACCAGGCCCATCTTGTAAATGAGCTTGCTCAACGATGTTCGCCTGGATAAAGATTTTGATTGATTGCTTGATTGATTGATTACAGCATTTTAACTACTGGTGAGAAATCTTGTCAGAATACGTATTCATATTATTCCAGTGCCAACTTGTGAATCAGGTACAAGTGCAGCATCCCTGTGCTTGAGACTTCTTTGCAGCTTTTTCCCTTACAGCGTTTCTAGGACAAGTAGCCCAAAATACTTACTTTTAGTGCAGTCAGCAGCGTCAGTCTCTCAGAGTCAGCAAGGATCAATGGATTAAAGAAAAAATAGGCAGCACTCGGTGTCAGTGGTAGAAGCTATAGTCAGTGGTGTGCACAGGAGTGGGGAACTGGGGGGGGGGTCCAAAATTCCTAACAAAGCTAGGGGGGTCTGGGGCATGCCCCCCCAGGAAATTTTGGAAAAAAAAATCACTGTAAATGGTGCATTTTCCTGCATTTTAGAATTAAGCAAGATACATTAGAGCCCAGAATGATGAACCACCCCTCAACTTAGTGCTGCTGCTTGCATTGCATAGTTGGTAGGTATCCAAGTGTACAGAGTCAGACAGTTAAAGGGACAACAAGAAACTAAGCAGCGAGCAGTCTCAGTACAGACTGACTGAGTAGCCCTTTAAATCAGTGACAGTAAGCTGTACTGTCTGTCAGACAGTCACAACGAATAAACAAATCCCATTCCCTGACCCTCCCTGACTAATCCAAATAATCCCCCCCCCCAACCCTGGTGCTTGCCGTGGCTGTGCTGTAATCGTTGTAGCAGCAAGCTGCTGTTATTCTGATTCTCATTCTTGATCTGAGCAGAACATGACTGGCAGTGCCCCCCCCCAGCATGCCACTGTGACTGCTATATTATTATTTTATTTATTTATTTATTTATTTTCTGGCCTTACCGCCTCGACTGGGGTGTTCCTATGGTGCCCTATATCAGACTCAGCTGGCGGCTCCTGCATCAGTCACAGTGCCCCAAGCTTCCACCTCCTCACCTTCACCCTCTCTAAGGCCACATCGTGTCCTCAATCATGGAAGGCCAAGGGGTCAGGGCCAGAGGGAACTAATGGGAGTGACTGGTGCAATGCTGCGGCCAGCCTTCATGTGCTGGAAGATTCAGCCTGGTGTGTATTTTTAGCTTACAAGTCCCCCCACTTACAGCATGGATGTGCAGTGGTGCCAATGGCAGAGTGGTACATGCTCCTGCGCACCACACGTCAAGCGCCTGCCATGCCGTCCCTTCCTTGCTCTGTGACTCGCCCTAGCCCCCAGCCTCCACTAGGAGCCAGCACCTGCGTGGGAAACCCTCCCACCCACCCCGGAGGAGAAGAGCAGTCCCTGGGATGCGCAATCCTCCTCCTCCTCCCCGGTCAGCCTTCAGTGGCCCAGGCTTGTTCCTAAACCCGGGTTGCCAGTGTGGTGTGAGGTGTGGTGTCCAGCGCCTCAACCCTCAGCGCCACCAGGCTTGCTGCTATATTATTAAATAAACTAACAGGTCCATTGGTGGTCGGTACCACTACAGTGCAAGTTCCATGACACAGTCATAGAGACTCAGCAACAGGCAGCAGCAGGGCAGCAGGCAGCCAGAGCCAGGCACAATACCCCCCCCACCCAAGCATCTTCCGTGGTCTGCCACCACCTGCAAAGGCTCTGACCCTGCTGCTGCAAGTCATCATTCATCATTGTCACTGAGTCGCAACAACTTACTGTTTCAGTGACTCTCTCTGTTGCTCTGCTCCAACTGTCCTTGTCCACAACCCAGTCCAGACTCACTCTGACCAAACTATGAGTCCGACCCACTCTGTCTCCACTGCACCCGTTGTCGCCATCCGTAAACGTCTCCAGGCTCTGTCGCTCAGACTGAGGCAGGCCACCAGGACTTACTGTGATGATCTGTAAGAATCTGATCCTGATGAGGTGATGATGACAGCCAGCAGCAGCCAGGTAAGTAGGGCTCAGTCAGAAGATGTGTCTACCACTCTGCTCTGGATGTAGTGGATCCGATTCAGGCGATCAGCAGCAGTGGGATGGGGATGGACTGGAGGTGGAGGGTGAATCGCCATCTTCGCTGACTCAAATTACCATACCTGGTGGGTCCATAGCCATTGCCACCAGGTCAGACATGCTACTGTGTAGACAGACAGTGCTGTTGTCCAGTCTGACTAAGTGAGAAAGAAGATGTGTGTGTTTATTTTTTTAGTGAGGTTGTTTAACCCATTGCCTCCTAGAATACACCTGTAGGCATCAGAAAATGTACTACAGTGTGTCCCAGTACGACTACAGAAGTCAGCTACAGACTTCCTGTGTGCCCTAGTAACATCTGGAGATGCCACTCACATGTTTTAATATTACTTGCCAGCCAGAACTGATTAGAATTGATTGCATAGCACCATTAGAAAGGTAATGTTGTGTTGAACAACTTAGCCACTGACACTTTGTGTGTATCATGTTCAGTTTAGGAGTTATTCACATTTGTTTATAAAATGGTGTGTATGGCAAACATTTTGTCCATCAAGAACCATCTAAGCACTTTGAAGAAAACATGCATTCTGGGTATCTCAGCCAGTACAAAATAAAAACCTAATTGAGAACAATTGATTGCATAGCACTGTTGGAAAGGCAATTTTCTGCAGAACAACTTTGCCACTGATACGTTGTGTGTGTCATGTATACTTTAGGAGTTATATGCATTTGTTTATGGTATGATGTGTATGGTACAGATTTGTCCCTCAAACCTCACCAACGCACCTTGACTAAAATGTGGAAAAATTATGTTTAATACTATAGAAATAGCTGTTTTTTTACAAACAAATTATTAAAACTACATCTAGTATCTGGATGCTTAATTTGGTTTTAATATGTTACATATTTCCCAACAAAAAAAGGCTTATGGTGCATTTTGTAGTGGATAAAATATTTGTTTTGCTGATTCGACCAGCATAAAAAAAAAAACAAAATGACTTCTTATTACTTGCATAACACTGTTGAAAAGGTAATTTTATTCTGAACAAGTTTGCCTCTCATACTTTGTGTCTGGCACTTACGTTTTTCTGTGCTATTAGCATTTGTTTGTGACATGCTGATTATGGCTTGATTTTGCTTAGAAAGGCCCAGGATTCACTGTTAACAGTATATAGGAGACAAGTGCTACAACTTCAGAGAGCTCCTGTGGAGGCAATGAGTTAAGGTCAAGACTCAACCGAGACGGGAGTTGGGACTCCTGGGAGTGGGAGGGAGAGTGGCGTACTGCTGTCGTGGCAGCCGTGGCCAAGTGGTACTGGTGGTACTCGAGTTGGGAGTCGCTGAGTTGGGACTGACGTGGGAGAAGAGGTCGGCTCAGCTCAGATTGCAACCACAAGGGATTTTTAGATGATTCCTGCAGCTGTCAGTACAAATAAATAAAAAAAATATATAAAGCCGGGCATTGTGGATGTGCCAGTTGGGGAGACCCGGTCTTTTGAATGTGTCATGATGCAGGATTCTTCTCATCTACCATCCACCCAGGAGCAAGAAGCAATTGCTGCAGGAAGTCACGGACTTCATCATTGATATGGTGTTGGAGTCCCCCAGATGGGTGGTTCTGGGGGACTTCAATGCCTGGGTCGATGATGAACTCTTGCAGTTTGGTCAAAACTTCCTCCAATTGATGAACTCATTGGGCTTCACACAGGTGATTACCTCTGTGACCCACAATCATGTTCATTCCCTGGACTTGGTCTTCATACTGCGTATGGAGACCTCTGATCTGGTGGTGGAGCCGGTCAGTTGGTCTGACCATCACACCATATGGTTCAATTTCCAGGCTCCCCCTTATAGGCCTGCCCCTATGGAGATGGTCCGGTACTGCTCTTTAAGGGGTTTGACCCCTGATGACCTGGCAGTGGTGCTTGACCTATCAGGGCTTCTGGGGTTTAGCAGTGATCCGGACACTTTGGTACAGGGTTGTAATGACGCTGTGACCTGGGCTCTGGATCTACTCACTCCTGTCCATGTTTGTCCCCTCACCCAGCACCCTGGGTCCCCTTGGTTTTATGGGACTTTGAGGGAACTGAGGAGAGTGGGATGAAGGATGGAGCACTGCTGGTGGAAATTGGGCCTTGATGCCAGCAGACTTAGATTGATGGCCCATTATAAGGTCTATCAATCAGCTATCTCCTGTAAGAAGGCAGAGTTCCTGTCCAGGGAGATTGCTGCAGCACAGAATCGACCAGCTCAGCTCTTTCGGACTGTGAACAGACTGTGCAATCCAGCCTGTCTGCAGTCTCGGAAAGCATTGTCACAAGAAAAATGTGATGAGTTTGCTCGATGCTTTGCTGATAAGGTTGCCAACATCAGGTCTGAGATCCGTGCAGCTCACCCCAATAGGGATGGCAGTGGTCGGTGGGAGGTAATAGTTCCTTTGTCTGTCTGGTCTGACTTCGGCTGGCTGGCGATCAAGGATTTTGTGAGGATTATCCAGACTATGTGGCCGACCTTCTGTAGTTTGGACCCAGGCCCAACGTGCCTCCTCATGGGGTGCGTTGAGACCATCAGCCCGGTCATTGCTGAGATTGTCTGGTGTTCATTAGACTCAGGTGTGTTTCCAGACACTCAGAAGGAGGCGGTGCTGACATCTCTCCTTAAGAAACCTTATCTCGACCCAGACTGTCTTGCTAACTACAGACCCATCTCTAATCTTCCCTTTGTGGGTAAGGTTATTGAGAAGGTGGTCGCGCAGCAGCTGGAGGATCACTCTACCATCCACAACATCTAGAGTACGATCCTCTCCAGTCTGGATTTTGGAAAAGGCATAGTACTGAGACGGCCCTTGTTCAGGTCCTCAATGATCTCTTGATGGCGAGAGATAGAAAGAGCCATTCCATCTTGGTTCTTCTTGATCTCTCTGCAACATTTGACACCATGGACCATGGTGTGTTGGTAGAGTGCCTGCAGTTGATCTGTGGACTGTTAGGTTCAGTCTTCAGATGGTTCCATTTTTTCCTCACTGGCAGGTTTCAGACAGTTGTCTCTGGGGTTTACTCTTCAGACAAGTTCTCCCTGTCATGAGGGGTACTGCAGGCTCTGTGCTATCTCCCATGTTGTTCGCAGTGTATATGCTGCCATTAGGAGACATTGTAAGGTGGCATGGGTGGAGTTTTCACTGCTATGCAGATGATACTCAGCTGTACCTCTCCTTTGTGACCGATCAGGTGTGAGCTGTCTCAAGTTTTAACAACTGCCTTTCTGAGACTGAAGACTGGATGAGTGCCAACTGGCTGAAGCTGAAACCGAATAAGACTGAGGTTTTGGTTGTGGATCCAGGTCGTTGGAAAGAGAGGTCCTTGCTAGGGCTAGCATCTGGGATTTGGCTTAGCGGCTGCCAGCTGATGACCTCCGAGCAGGTGCGAGATCTGGGTGTGGTCCCTGATGATGGACTGATGCTTAAATTTAAGGTGTCGTCCCTTGTCAAGACTGCCTTTTACCATCTAAGGAACATTGCTTGGATCAAGCACCAAGTTCCACCCGACGACCTTCCAGCTTTGGTCCACGCCTTTCTGACCTCTCATCTTGATTACTGTAATTCCCTTTACCTAGGGCTACTGGGAGTTGATATCCACTGCTTGCAGCTGGTGCAGAATGCAGCAGCTAAGCTGCTGACTGGGCTACCGTGAGGTTGCCATGTCAAGCAGGTGCTGCGCTATCTGCACTGGCTGCCCATTCGGTGGCGGATCACCTTCAAGGTCAGCTTGCTGACCTATAAGGCCCTACACAGACAGGGTCTGAGTTGTCTGCAAGGTCTTCTTCACCCCTACTGCCTCTCCCAGTCACTTCTCTCAGCCAACAAGGGATTGCTAGAGATCCCCAAGGTTCGCTTAAAGTCATCTGGGGCCCGAGCATTTGAATTCGTGGCTTCTTCCCTGTGAAATTCTCTACCTCATCAGATAAGACAGTGCCTGACAATGGAGCATTTTAAATCTGCATTAAAAACTCACTTGTTTAATCTTGCTTTTCCTGATGCTATATAAGCATGTTATGAATGTTTTATGGAGTTTTTAGGTGGGATTTTACTGTTTATTGTACTAGCACTATGATCCTTTGGGGAATAGCGCTATTTAATAAAGATGAATTGAATTGAAAAATTGAATTTAATGGGGGGAGGGCCAGGGCCAGGCTGAGCCCCCCCTTGCATGCCTCTGGTTATAGTAAGACCTGGGCGTCAAGAAAGTGTGCCTTTTAAGGTACTTTGAACACAGATATTCCGTGAACAGACACAACAGTCTAGTGGCCAATTTTCAAAATTGCCTTATTTTAGGTTTTTGTTGCACTCCCCCCCCCCCCCGTAAGAGAAGGTTTGTAATGTTCATGAGTTAGGTATGACCTTGAGCATCCAGGAAAAGTATGTTGTGGTGTTAGGTCAATGGCAGGTACTGAGATACAAGCCTATCTTTGATGAGCCCCTACCCCATGAAAGTAAACATCCAGCACTGCCAATGAGAGAGGCTTAACTGGCACTCAGGGATCAATATTTCAAAAAGGTTTAAAGATATGTGTTGTTTGGCGGTGGGCATCGGTAACACAGGAAACCACAGCCAATTGCTATCGCAAGGCTGGATTTACAGTAGCCAATCCAAGTGAGAGAGCTGTGAACCTGGAAAAGGAGAGCAATGAGAGCAGTGAGACGCTGTCGCCAATCCCAGTCCTACCGGCCGGTATGACAGCCGCTGATTTCCTTGCTTACACCGAAATTGACAATGCAGTGGCCACAACAGGCCAGTTAGCAAGGAGGAAATATGCTGTGGCATTTGGGGCTCCGCTGACACGGACTGGGAACTAGACGAAGATGAAGACTCCAGCCAGGAGGAGGAGTTGATAATTTTCACTGACGCACTATGCAGCATGGACACAGTAAGAAAGTATGTGCTGTCCAGAGAGAAGCAGGACTTTAGCGCACTGTTTAATTTTTCTGACTATGTGCTACAGTTAGGTTTGGTAAACAGCAAACAAAAAAAAATTACTGATTTTTTTAAATAGAACGTACTGTTGTACTGCATTGCCGCATTTTGTTTATGTGTATGCGCCTGGTAAATAAAGCGTTTTTAAAGAGTTCCGGTGTCTGACAAGGTTTTGTTCGGTTAAATGCATAGCCCGGTGAAGTGCACACTTTTCATATATCCTGAGGGTGTGCACTTAAGCGGGCTGCACTGTAATGTCTTTTCCTTTTTTAGTTTATTGCATGTTTAGAATAAATATTTTCTGTTTAATTGCAGAAAATAGCAAGTAAACAAGGTATTGGACTTGTACCATCTCCAGCAAAAATGTTTCATAGATCACACCGAGACTATGCATCTATTTGTATTATTTGCCAAAACAAAGATGCTTCACAAATCTTGTTGCAGCCAAAGCCAGAGGTCAAGAAACTCTGCTCAGATGTATGAGAGTTGCAGATGATTAATCGTACTGAAGCACTAAAACATCAGGAGTGCTGGATGAGACAGGATTCACTGTTGCCATTTGTTATCATCACCAGTGCTATCAGAATTACACCAGCAAAGAAAACCTTTCACACAAACACAATCCACAAGCAGGTCATTTAGACTCAGTAAAACCTGGAACAAGCAACCAGGAGCCAGCTGTGAGAACGAGACTTACATCCACAACATTTTCAGCTAACAAATGCATCACCTGCAGTTGTGTGAAGAAACATGGTGATTCACATCTTTTTTAACTGAGAACATTTCAAATGCAAAGGAACATTCAGTAAGTAGCCATGTCTCTTAGTAATACAGATCTGTTGACTAAGGTATAAAGCCAAGCTCTTATAGCCTTGGAAGCTAAGTACCTCAAAAATTGTCTACTTCAGCTACTGGTAAGGGCCGGATGAGCCAGTGAAACTAGCACTGAACAGATAGAGGAGAGCATTGATGTCTTCACGAGAGCATCTGACATGCTTGTAAACCACATTCAGGATGACTTAACACGAGGCAGGGCATTTGATATGACATTCCTGTTGACAAAATACAGAGGATATTTGGACAGATATGGTTATGCTTAATCAGGGATGTACCATGCTGAAAAGTTGAAGAAACATCTTGTTAGACACTTTGAAGTTTCAGTTATATCCCATCAGCCTCATTCAGCAAACAAACCAGAGCTGGTGTATAGTAGCAAAATAAATTTGGAAGAAACAATCAACAAGATTGCTGAGTTTCAAAGAAAGGTCCAGGAAGAAGCAACTGAGGCAGACCTGGAGCTTCCTGATGATGAGTATGAGAATCTCAATATTTTTCATGCAGCAACAGCACTTCGTGCATCTGCCAGAAAAGCACTGGGGATTTCCACCAACCCATGCATTGATTATAGAGAGATTTGTTTTGAAAGAGCAGAGTCCCTAGTGCATGCTAATCTGTGCCAAATTCTGAGTCTGCTCATGATGGGTAAACCAGCAGAACATATCCAAAACACTCCTGATGCACACACAAAAGAGTCTTAGCAGTAGCCCAAGATATAATTAGCATAATCTTGGACCACTATGGAAATCCATTTGCTATAGATGTACTTGAAGACTCAAGAGTTGAACCTGAACCTCTCATGAATATAGCTACAGGAGTTGTTGCTCCATCGCATGTCATTACATCCCTGCTGACTACAAAAGAATGTGGCAAGACTGCCTTAATGGAATTTGTTGAAGAAAGACTCAGTACTGCTGCAGTCCCTCTCAATGACCCTATCAACAGGATGACCCTACCCACATTTACAAACATACAGCACTCTAACAAACCCAAAAGCAGGGACAAGGTAAAATCCATAGATTCAGATAGACAGCTCTTTGCCAGGTTCTGGTGATATCAAGAGATAGAAAGATAGACCAGCAGAAGTTCTTTGCATATGAACTGTCAATCCAACCTCTGGCTATTGCTAATGCAGATGGTTCACTGGCAAAATGTAACAAGGCACAAATGTTCGGGGACCTGGAGGCCACGGGTGATTGCTCACTAGATCCAGCTACGTTCATGAGAAACATTAACTCAGAAAGACACACCACAACCATTTTCATAGATCATATGGCATGTCTTCAGAAGCTGACATTGAGAACCAAAAATCAAACTTTTGGTGACATTCTGGATGAACTGCAAAAGTTTGTGGAGACTGCATTTAGGGAAAATGACACAGTTCAGATCATATCAGACAGGTACGACAATGATGTGTCTATCAAAGCCGGTGAAAGGAAAAGATGAGAGGAGACAGTGGGATCTCAAGAAATCAGAATTAATGCAAGAAACCAAGTACTACCTAGAAACATGAAGGCATACCTTTCCAGTCCCAAAAACAATAAGAACTTCAGCAACTTCACTTTTGAGGAGTGGTGTAAAACCATGCCTCATGTTCTCACAACATCCCAAACATTGGTGCTATCAGGAGGTTTTGAAAATCATGAACAGGTGGTTGAAATAACTCATGGACAAGTCAAGAATCTTCCTGAACTCTTCTCTACCCAAGAGGATGCTGATAGTAGGATATATCTGCATGTTGGTGACTCAGTCATTCACTACAAGACAGAAAATGTGATCATATGTTCACCAGACACGGATGTTCTTGTGCTTGGAACATATTTTGCAGAGGAGCTTGGCATTAAGCTATGGTCCAAAATGGGAACCAAACTGAAGACCTGATACATACCACTGCATACCATAGCTGAGAAACTTGGCAGCTCAATATGTAGGTTATTTCTACCATTTCACACCCTTACAGGCTGTGACAGCACCAGCTGTTTCAAGGGCAAAGCCAAAAAGAAATACTTGTAAATACTAAGAATGAACCATGAAACCTTGCAGAGGTTGGCTGAACTTGGAGACTCTTTTGAAGTTATGAATGATGTCACTGATGTCTGTCACAAGTTTGAATGCAGACTCTACCAACCAACAGAACATATTAGTTCTGACATCAACCTGCTAAGGTACAGTTTTGCAAGCAAGCAAGGCAGAATGACAGCTTGACACCATATATGGACAGCCTGGTACAGCACATAGAGAGAACTAATTACCAGTGTGCTGGTTGGAAAGCAGCACTAATGGCTAAGCTGTCTATTGCGTCACCTGATATATGTGGTTGAACACAGACAGAGAATGGTCTTGAGCTTCAACTAATGATGCAAGAATCAGGTCCAAAAGACTTTATAGAACTTATCACATGCCAGTGCACAAAGTCTAAATGCTCCACAAGGAAGTGCAGGTGTGTGATGATAGAACTAAAATGCACACCAAGTTGCGGGTGTGAAGGACACCCAAACACATGTGACAAAACAGGCGAAGACAATATCAGTTGTGAAAATGGTGATTTGGAATCAGATTATGACACTGGCAATGATGGCTCTGAGTAAACAAGTTAAATGTGCCTCCGAATTAAGAACACATGCTACAGTGAAAAGTTGCATGATGTTAAATACAGTCATACGTCTTCATTAAAATGTCATCTCAAACAATAATATATTTGCTGCATTAGAATTAAAAGTTTAATTTGTGCTCAGGATGGACCTTATTATGGTAATAACATCTTGTAGTAAAACTTTTGTGGGTCATTTTCTGGCTGAAAAATACATTTGCATTTCCATGGGTGTCATTATTATTCAGAAGTAAATTTTCTCACTCTTTCTATTCAGCCTGAAAATAAACTTCTTGTTTGACAACTTGTTGTTTCTCTCACATGTGTACAGTATATGCCTTCAGGATTGAGATTCAGTTATAGGAACGCATTCTTGGCCAGCAACCTTAATGTGTACAGATCAATTATTACAATGAAATTGTGGTATAATTTCTGAGCAAATGGAAGAAAAGTGAGCAATAAAGAACATAATGAGTTAAGATGCTATTAGACATGATTACCGAACATAAGGCATAACAAATTGGTTTTAGATGTTGCAGTATGTTTTACTTATATTTAGGGTTCATGTATGGGCATTTATGTTTACTTTATTCAAATTTATTTTAGCAATTTATAAAAACTGGAAACTAATACCCAAATTCTACAAATATGATGTTAAAAAATGACAGTTTTATAATTTCTTCAAAATTCAGGATTTACTCATTTTCATCTTTTTTCAGCTACATTGTCCATGTTTTCTCTTCAAAATTCAATATTATTAACCATGTGATGAACACCACAACATACCTTTTCTGAAAGCTGATGAGTAGAGCTATCTTATGCAACCATCAAACCTTCTCTAAGGGGAGGGTGCAACAGGATGAATATTTTAAAAATTGGCCACTAGACTACTAGTTCTGTTTTGCAGTTGTGACTTTTGAAAATCCGCCCAGCCAATGGGTTCTGAGATTCAGTTCATGTATCGACTAATACAGAAAACAAGTGTCCCTGGTTGGGGTTAACTCCATGCAAACAAGTTATGACTGCAATTGGTCTAAAAACTGCAACTGCAGTAGAATTTAGTGTATAACAATTTTATTTCTTTATGTATGTATTTATTTATGTATTTGTTTATTTGTTTGTTGACCGAGTAAGTACACTCTTCCAAGGGACCTTTTTCAGGAATGATCCAGGCTTAGGTAGGCAAAGAAAAGGATGGAGATGAGAGAAACATTGTCATAAACAAGCTGGGAAATGCATTTTCAAGAGTAACTGAAAGTAAAGATAAAAGCAAAGTTAATAATTGTATACAATTTCAATGAGATGGCACAAAAACATGAGTTAAACTATTTGTTTTGTAAGAATGCAATACTGCTACTAATTAAAGCTGCAAGTTTGGTTCTCAGAAAGAATCAAACACCTTGAACTTTGGGTGTTTGATTGTTTCAGACTGTGACAAATTTCTAAGGGGGTTTAGTGGACTTTTAAATCGACTGGTTTGCCATGGTCTGAATGGGGCAGACCAGGTGAACTGCTACAGTTTGCACCCTAATGGCTAAAAGAAAAGTGGCATGCATGCCAAAGCAGAACAAAAATATATATAGCTTATTTAAACAACAAACCACACTACAAACACACCCCTTCATAGCACCTTCTCAGGCACGCCAGTGCCTGGCAGCCCTGCTACTGTCTCTCCCCTCCCGCATTCCTGCCAGCCCTACAGTTCCCACCAGCCCTGCAGCCATCTCCCCTGACTCACAACTTGCATCAGTGCCAGTGGTTGTTAATATTTGTACTTACTTGTTGCTTCCTGAGTCCCCAATGCTCTACTTTACCACCAGAAATGACAGGCACCCATGGACATTAATCCCCCCCCCAAAAGCCCCCACCACATCACTGATGCCACATCGTTTTGATGCCCACAGCCATCTCACACACACCAGGTGGCTTTCATTGCACAAGATATGCTACTGAGGGCCAACAACCAATGACAGAGATGGTAGCCCTCATTAGCATACCCTGCACAATGGGAATAAGCCATGTGGTATGTGCGAGATGGCTGTGAGTGGCAAACCAATGAACTAGTTTGCCATTTTGGTGAACTTTCTGGTATTTGAGTGCTCCCATATTATAGTAACATAGTAATTTAAGGTTGGAAGGGACTCTAATTCCATCATGTCTACCCCTCCCCCTTTATACTCATAAGTAGCCATTAAAGAGGACCTTCACCAGTTCTTTTGACTTTCATGCATAAATTACCCCTTCTTGCATTGATTCTGGAATTGTATTTCATTACTGTCTGCTGTAGTTAGTTTTTGCATTCTGAGCTGCTGAAAACTGCAGGGTGTACCAGGGCTTCTATAGCAAGCCTGGTGTTTCTGTGGACCTTGGGTTGTACTGCTGACATCACTGTAGGGCAGAGTCAATTTCACACACAAAAAAAAGATACTGACAAGGCATTTGGATTTTGGCATATTGCATTGCTAACAGGGTGTATTGTGGGAGAGGGAACACAGTATGTATACTGAGTACTGGTAGGTTTCCCTTGCAACATTGTTGCAACTGCATGGTACTGCACAGTGTGAGTCACTCCCCTATCCTACAATGATGTCACCAGGAGCTAGCAGCCCAGCAGCTAAACATCAATGGCAAGTGTAGCAGGGCTCAAAAACAAATTATGAAAGGCAGAGTAAACCTTGGCCAAAAATTACAAATGCACACACCCTTTCAGGTCTAGTACTGCATATAATGACTACAAGCTGTAATTTTTTGGACCATCACTGAAGTTCATCTTTAATATGTATGCTGTGCAAACATGTACTCATTTATAGTAATTCCTGACACATTCTACTACCTAGGGTAAGCAAACATTTGTCCAGGTTTACCTTGAAGACATATACTAGTAACATGGAAGCACAGCAATTTAAGTTCAGAAGGGACTCTATGTCCACCCTGCCTACCCCCTACTTCATAAGAAGAGATCACTGAATATTATTTCGCCACATATTGCCTACACGCCTATGCCCAAAAAGCCTTCACTGGATCTGGATGACCTAATAAAATTCTAAGCAATTTTCAACCTGCCATTGCTAGGGAAGGTTGTTGAGATGGTGGTGGTGTCACAGCTGAGAGACAGTTTTCGGTCAAATAACATCTCTATCTGGTCTCCAGCAGCATCACAGCACATAGAAGGCCTTGGTAAAGGCTTTCAGTGACCTCCTTCTGGCAAGGGATTGTGTTAAGGTTTCTGTCTCAATATTCCGCAATCTGTTATCTGCATTCGACGCAGTTGACCACTGATTGGTAGGCGAGGAATTGTGCTAAAGTTTCTGTTTTGATATTCCTCCACCTGTCATCTGCATTCAACACAGTTGACGACTGAGTGGAAATAACTAACTGTATAGTCAGAGTCATTACTATCAGTGGCAACTGGAAGGCACAGTTAGAAAAACACAAAGTAAAATGCTATAACAGGGCAAGATATACAGAAATGAAAAAAATACCTGAAAGAGTGAGATTGGAAAATGGAACTGCATGAGCACGCACTAGGTCAAATGTGGAACAAGATCCAAAGTTAACTTGAATATTGTATTAATACATATGTCCCTGAAAGAACAAAGTATGATAACAAGGGTAAAATTCCAAATTGGTTTAACAAAAAATATCAAGCGATCAATAAGGAGGAAAAGAAGAGCATACAAGAAATGTAAATGCAACCCATCCCCAGAAAGATGGAAAATATATAAGGATAGGGCAAGAGTGAAAAAAAAAAACTAATTAAAACTATTAAACGGGAAGAAGAAGGGAAACTAGCTTCAAAAGCTAAAGATAACAAAACATCTTCTTTAACTATATACAGTAAGTAGTCTCAAAGGGGGACAGCAAAAGGTGGGACCTCTAAAAATAGGAGCTCACCAGACCACTGATGGCAAAACAATGGCAAATATCTTTAACACATATTTTTGAATATTTATCAGCCAAAGAACAATTACAAACCACACACAAGCGAAATTAGTGAAACCAGAAATTTAAACCTAGAAATTAAGGAAGATGATGTAAGGATTAAACTGGGAAAACTGAATCCTAACAAATCCTCTGGCCTGATGGTATCCATCTCAGAATCCTGAAGGAACTGACAACCGAACTTGCTGGGCCAATAGCAATGTTGTCCACATGCTCATTTGTACAGGGTAAAGTTATATTTGAATGGAGGGAAACCAATGTAGCTCCTATACACAACAAACTCTGGCCAGAGCTGATGGGGCTGCAGCTGAGGAATGTGGGGTGAAAATATGGAAAATTTGTTTTTTAATATTTTTACATCAAATTTTCAACATAGCCTTGTTATGACTATGCCTCATGAAGAAGGGCACAGAAAATGTTCATCTCCAGGCCTAAAGGTGCTTTTGCACAGGGACTTCGAAATCAACTATCTGGATGCAGAAACACATCTTGGGCAGGAGCTGAAAAATGACAGCTGTCACAATCATGAGGTGCTGTAAAGAAATGGCTATGTTGAAAAGTTGGGGTGAAAATATTGAATATTACTGAAGTTACGAGCCTGAGGGCCAGATATTCAAAACTTTGTCCTGGGACTAAATTAGCACTGCCCAGCGGGCAAACTTAGCCCAGAGCACAAAGCAAGCCATATTCAAAAAGAATAGCCTGGGACAAACAGCTTCTGAATATAGCATGGGAATGAGGCCGGGCAAACTGGGCGGGGAGTGCAGGGCAAACTTAGCCCTGGAATAAGACAGCTCTGAGTATGGCAACCAGGAAGTACAAACCACAACAGCAAAACAATGCACAGCGATGTGAAGGTAGGTAGAGGTGAACTATGTGGCCAATGTGTGTGCCATCAAATGCGTGGACCCAGTACAGCTGCAGGAAGCAGCGTATGTGAAAGTACAGTGTTCAAAACTGTAAAATATTCCCCGAACTGTTTGCACAGTGCTAACATGTTTGTGCGGGTTTAGCACAGGGCTAAACCATTAGCCCAGTGCAAACATGTTTTCCAGGCCCTAAACTTTGCCATATTCAAAAGTGACATGCAAATGAGCCTACTTACGTAGTCTCTAGGCAAACATCCAGATTAGCATCTCATTATGCCCTGATTTGCATTCTGTCTATGCTGGGCTAACGGTTTAGCCCTGTGCTAAACCAGCGCAAATGTGTTAGCACTGCGCAAACAGCTAGGGGAATATTATACAGTTTTGAACACACTTCCACATGTGCTGCTGCCTGCAGCTGTACTGGGACAACTCAGCATAGGCACAGATGGTGGTGGTGCTGCATGCAACTGTCACACTGTAGGCCATGCTACAGTGCACAGCAGACACTACAGAGGCAAGGGGGCCAGTAGTGTGTGGACACAGCAATGCCTATGGTGTGTAGGGCAGTGATGATGACTGCACTATACATAGTGAGAGGCCCAACCTGCAGGTGTTTACTGACAGTGGACATTACTGTTACACTGTTGTGTGAACCACAGATGCTGCACCTCTGGCATGGGATGCTGTTAGTGACATATACACATCCAGCTTTGTGTGCTGTGGCAGTTGTACAGCTGTGTGGTATGTGGCTGGGGGGGCATATATTATCAGAAAGGCACACAGGTGTTGGGGTATGCCCAATACTGGCCCATGTGCACTGTAAAATGTGTCCCAGCCTTGTGGCCACACCTTGTCTGTGGCACAGACTGGCCACCCATACACTCTCCCCTCAACATCCTCCATGCCTACAGTGCTGCATGTGTGTGCTGGCATCTGTTGGTGTCCACAGAAGAGTGGTCCGCAGGTGTGTGCTGTATGGCCACACTGCCATGCTGTCCACTGGTGGCAGGGTCACCACTTACTCCCTGGCATGGCTGGGACTGGTGGCAGATGATGGCATCATTGTGATGCCATCAGTTAGCAGCATGTTTCCTCTATGTTTGGCTTTGTATATGTGTCATATTTATTTGTCAGGGTCAAGCAAAACCCACGCAAACACCGCGCAAAGCCATAGTGTCACGCAAAGCTGATTGCCCAGGGTTAAGATAAGCTTTTCTTGGGTGGTAATGTGCACCACGCTGTGTCACGCTAAGTTGCGCACAACCACTTTGCGCGGCGCTAGTCACTGAATATAGCATTGTGCCTGTATTCATGTCAGTTTGACCCTTGCATACATTATAATTTTGCTCGGTGCTAATGCAGTTTGCCCGTACTATTTGGCCTTTTGAATATAGCAGACCCGTACTAATCCCGCGCTAAGCCTGCACAAATGTTTTTTGCCCAGCGCAAAGTTTTGAATATCTGGCCCTGAGTTTGAAAAATTCAACATAGCCTCATAACTTTTTTTTTTTTTATATTTTTACACCAAATGTAAAACATACCCTCCATATGACTCCACCTCATGAATAAGGTCAGAAAAAATTTTTAACTTCTGTCTGAAAAGTGATTTCATGCAGGGACTGTAAAATCACCTTTTGGGATGTAAAAAATACTCATTTTGGACAGGATTTGAAAAGTGACAGCTGTCACATTCATGAGGTGCTGTAAAGATATATCTATTTTGTAAATTTGGGTTACAAATATTGAAAATTACCAAAGTCACAAGCCTGCATTCGCAAAATTCAACATAGGTTCATAACTATTGATTTTTAATATTTTTACACCAAATTTTCAACACAACCTTCTTTTGACCCCACCTCATGAACAAGGGTAGAGAAAATGTTCAGCTCCTGCCCAAAAGGTGATTTTATGCAGGGATCACAAAATCACCTTTCGGGATTTTAAAAAAACATTATGGGCAGGATTTGAAAAATGGCAGCTGTCACACTCATGAGGTGCTGTAAAGATATGGCTATGTTGTAAATTTGGGGGAAAAATATTGAAAATTACCAAAGTTACGAACCTACATTTGTAAAATTCAATGCAGGCTCATAACTTTGTTGCTTTTAAATATTTTTACACCACATTTTCAACATAGCCTTCTTATGACCCCACCTCATGATCAAGAGCAGAGAAAATGTTCAACTCCAGCCCAAAAGGTGATTTCACACAGGGACTGAAAAATCACCTTTCGAGACAGATCTACCTAATCACAGTGCAACTGTTCATGAGGTAGGGTCCCAAACAAGGCATGTTGAAAACTTGGGCCAAAAATATGCAAAACTTCCCAAATTATGCCACTAAGTTCAAAACCCCATTGAAATACATTAAACCGCATACCTGTTTCTTCAGTTCGCAGTCCGGCTTTGAAGAGTGAAGACATGTCTGCAGTCCAGAAAGGATTACGGCATTGGACCCCTGATGGGAAAGGGCTTGGGGGGTGCTGACTGGGAGGGTTGGTGGGGGTCAGTTATGGCCACAAAAGACATTGATGGACAGTTTTCTTTTTGCAGGGTTTTAAAAAAAAAAGAACAGCAACGCATTGAGGATTCCTCATCGGGGCACTGGGGGATTGGGCACCCCCCAGAGTCACTATTATGTTTCTGGGGTGGGGTGGTGAGTGCTGAGAGAGAGAGAGAGGGGGATATCAATATATATTAAGGGGATACGTGATAGGCAGGAGTGTGATATGGAAAATATTTTCACTCCTGCAGAGTGACTTCTGTTTACGCATGAGTGGCAAAGCCACGAGTGAGAGTATCCGGAGATAACAAAATGCACTCAGGATAGTCTTGCACTCACCACTACTAAACGAAAAACGCTGCTCAGGATTTCCAAAAGTGCTGAATTTATTAAAGGTACCAGTGCAGGACAAAAAATCTTCACCTTCACATGCCTTGGTGCATTTTGGACAGGGTCCTTTTTCAAAAGGCATATGGAACAAAGTACAAACTGCTATATATATATTTATAAAATGGGGTGGTAAAATCATAGAATTTCCAGTAACATGATTGGACAGAATGCATCACATGACCGTGCATTATTTCCCAACGACCGCACACCTCCCATTACGACCGCACGCCTGAACTACTTTCCATCCCACAGAACCTTCTCACCAGCAGTGAGATCACTTCACACCTGGCAGACACAGGCTGCCACACAAACATACACAGGCTGGCACCCACAGCAGTAACTAAAAAGTCCTGTATAGCTGCCCACATCTCTCACTAAACTGTGTATAACCTCTGTTTTATGGTATTTTTTAAGTCTCTGACAGTAATGGGGGCTAAAGCGAGTTGCCTTACTCATTTATTATTTTTTTTGAAAGAAGCGTCAGACTGTAATGGGGCTGGCGAGTGAGTCATTCATATCTGTATTGTAAGCGTGACGAGTGGTTTTATTGACAGTTCAGGACTGCTGGCACAACTTCAAAACAGGTATTTTACTTGCAGGTACTGTGTAAACTTATTTTTATTTAAGATTGCTCATGCTTCTAGAAAATGAAGCCACTAACTGTACAGAGTGAAGAAGCGGCGGTGGCCGGCTTCAGAATTGTAGATGCAAGCGAGAGCTGTTGCTATAGCAACTCTCGCTCTCGCTTCCGTCTACAATTCTGAAGCCAGCGACTCGCTCGCTCTTTACTCTGTACAGTCAGCGGCTTCATTTTCTAGAAATATGAGCAATCTTAAAATAAAAAGAAGTTTACACAGTACCTGCAAGTAAAATACCTTGTTTTGAAGCTGGGCCAGCACGTCTTGAACTGTCAATAAAACCACTCGGTCACGCTACAATACAGATATGAATGACTCACCCGCTCAGCCCCATTACAGTCGGACGCTTTCTTTCAAAAAATAAAAATGAGTAATTGTTTTTGAACGCCTGCAACCAGGTCTATAACTACAGTTTACACTGCTCGGGTCACGCTACAGTACAGAAATAATACTAAAGGGATTACAGTTTAACACACTCTGACAATAGCAGGATAAACCAGATACATATTTTCATCACTATATTATTTAAACCAAGGCAGAATCAACCAGATAAATACCACCTTAAACTTCAAACCCATCACAATAATGACAGATCAGCCAGATAACCTACTGAAATTAAACATTTATCCCTGCCAGACAGGGACTACCTTTTGTACCTCCTCCCTGCCCAAATATTTTTCCCATTTTATAAGATAGATAATCCACTCTTAGGTATGCGGTGGCGCTCTGATATAATGGACGCCTTGGGTGGTTGGACGCACACCAAGGCATGTGACATCAGAGCGCGATCAGCACACCTAAGAGTGGGATTATCTATTACATATATATATATATATATATATATATACACACCCACACACACACAATGATGATGTCATCACTCAGGACCAAACAGGTGTAGCAAATAAAGTGTAATGCAAAGATTTGTAAACATATACAGCAATATATAAGCATATAAACCATCACCTATATAGATTAAAAGTTGATTTTAAACTATTATGCCATTGCAAACTTTTTATTACATTACAAAAGGTATAGAAACACATATGAAAAATATGAAAAAATTCCTGAGAGTCCGTTTTATGCATATAAGGTAGTCTAGTGTTGACACAGAAGACTTGTGCACAGGGAGCGGCTCACTCTAAGATTTTAACTGCATCATTTATCTGAAAAATAGAAAATATAAATACATTTCCTATGTCATCTTCTCAGTTCCTACAAAGGTGAATTCATGGTCACTTCTGTTAGTAGCATTCATAATATGCGAGGCTGTAGCATAGATGGCATCATTGTTCTTGATAGCCCTAAAGTATTCCCCATGTGGAGTTTCAGAACTCGCTTGGCTTTGCCCACAAAGAATGCAACCACACTTGCAAGCAGCCTGGTAGATCACATCACTAGTATCACAGATAATCAGCTGCCTAATACCAACGTTTTTTGGTGTGCCCAGATCTGTGTCTATTACATTTGGGCTACTAAATTGTTTAGTTTGTGATGCTGCCTAGCAGTTCCAACACTTAGGCAGAATCTGACATCAGCACAGTTGAAATAAATGCTGATGAGGTAAGCACAGTGTGGATAAATGGCAAATATTATTACTGCGTTGAGTTCCTGTAGGATTTATATCACTATGTGGAAAATACATGGTTTTATCGACTACTCATTTTCCTCACCCCTATTGTGTAAATATATATACACATATATATATATACATATATATTATGGTAGCACGGTAGTGCTACCATAGTTAGGGTTGAGGAGCCATTTCTATGTTAAACCCAAAATTTTTCACCTTAATAACTTTGCAACTGTTTGACGGATTTGCTTGAAATTTGGAATACATGATCAAGAACCATAGGCCTTGGGATCTGCCAAGTTTTGTATTGGTCGGATACACAGCTGCGGAGTTATTAAGCATGATCTGCGCATGCGTTTACGCTTTTTCTGGAATTCTGCTATCGTGCCTACAGGTCGCACGGTTTGCGTGACTGGCCCAAAATCTTCAGGGAACGTGCAGCCGGGGTCCCCGATGTGCCTTTCAAAGATTTCATGAAAAAATATTAAACGGTTCAAAAGTTATTCAAAAAACAATTTCCCATTATAAGTCAATGGGAAAAGTTAACAAAAAGTTCGACAGTGTCGCAGATGCACTTTTTAGTGTCGCAAATGGCCCTGTTAGTGTCACAAATCCACCATTTTGTTTTCAGTTAGTGATCAGAAAAATGCTTGGCATTTAAAATTGAGACCCTCTAGCAACCTAAATCTTTTTGTATTCACCTAGTCGGGCTCTGAGGGTGCTAGCCATGTCTTTATTTTGGGGTAAAACACCCCAGGAATATGTTTTTCAGATTTCTGGAAAAAGTACTTTTGCAAAGTAGTGTCACACTCACGAAAGTGTCACAAATTTTTCCGAAAGCTTTCGCAAATTGCGACACTACTTTGCGACACTATGCCCAAAATAACAGTAATTCTTTGGCACTACGCTGCAAAAGAACAGTTTGGAGTTTTGGGCTGAAATTTGGAGGGAACGCAGCTGACATCTCACAGATGTGCCTTTCAGTGTTTCATTGAAAAAATATTACATGGCGGAAAAGTTAGCAGTCCAAAGTTGACAGTTTTTCCCATAGGATAACATTACGTACCACGATGACAGAATCTTTGCACCCTGCTGCAAAATAACGGTTTGGTCTTTTGGACTGAAATTTGTAGGCAACACAGCCAGCATCCCACAGATGTGCCTTTCAGTGGTTTGGTGAAAAAATATTACAGGGAGGCAAAGTTATGGCAGTCCGAACTTCTGTTTTTTTCCCATAGGATAACATTACGTCATTCACCGTGCCTTTCAGGGGCCCGTATCTCGGAAACGGTGCGAGATACGACTTTACATCAGAAAAATACTTAGCCCCCTCAAGGGGCTAAGTACAAAACTAGCCAGGAAAGTCATAAATCATATGACTTTTAAATTTTTTTCCTACGTCGTACAGTTCTTGAGATATACGCTATTTAGTATTCCAACTCCTCATTTTCTGCTCCGAGACCCATTATTATGCATACATTCTTTATACTCACTGTCTTTCTCTATGTAGCTTTTGGGGAAAACCAGCCTGTGCACTTACATTACTGTTACCGTTGCTCTTTCCGCTTGTGGTTCAGTACCTGTTTCACTTACCGTTCATATCTACGCCACCATGTGCGTTATCCTTTGCGTTTTCATTTCTGCTTGCCTTTCTGTTATTTTTTGCCATTTCTGTCTACAGTACTGTTTGTCTTTCTATTTCGCTTTGCGTCACCATGCCCATTGACATTTCTGTTTGCGGGCACCATGTCACTATGTGTCAAGACATCACGTGGCGGACCATTCCCGTCTACGCCACCATGTGCGTTACCCCTTTCTGTTGTCATTCGTGCTTGCGTTACCATGTGCGCCACTGTTAGCACTTCTGTTTGCATTGCTGTTCCTGTTACTATGTCACAAGACATCATGTGGTGGGCGGGCCCCACGCTCCCGCCGCTGCATTGGGGCCCCGTGCTCCCGCCGCTGCATTACATTCACTATTTCTCATTATCATTCTCAAAAAGAAGGGAAATTAGAGGCAAAAACTCCATTTAATGCATCAGTTAGGGTTGTTCCACAGTGACAAAGGTGAGGAAATTTGGTGTAGGGTTGAAAACCCCTTGCATCCCAGCCCCACCCCAACCGGCATTGGGGTGCGCATTAGGTCATCGGTCCTAACTCTCACCCCATTCTCCTATACTTCTGCTGCTTTACACATGTGATGGGGTGAGAGTTAGGCTGATGACCCCAATGCGCACCCCAAAGCCGGATGGAGGGGTGGGCTGGGGAGTCCAAGGGGGGTTTTCAACCCTAACAGCGAATTTCCTCACTTTCGTCGCTATGGAACAACCCTAACTGATGCATTAACCAGAGTTTTTTGCCTCTAATATATATATATATATATATATATATATATAAAATCACACATGCCCCCACAATGCAAAGCATCATGGGCTGCATATGCAAATCACCACAGAACATTATGCTGGTCCAACTTTAAGCAGAATTGCATGGTGTCAAAAGGCCTTTCACACAGTTTGCAAAGGGTGCTAACAGAAGACATAGACACATGTTTCATCCTACCAGGACTCATCAGTATGCCTCGTCTGTTTGACACCCCAGTGCAATGGACCAGCTACCCCTAAGGCAGTGTGCCTGGGATATATTGTGGTGAACCCATTAAAATAAAAAAACTATTTAAAAGACAAAGAACCTCTGTGCATAAACACTGAGGCAAGGGTTACCCCAAAGGGCATTTGGCTGGGAAGCCAAGTTTCAAGAAAATACAAAATCACACATGCCCCCACAATGCAAAGCATCATGGGCTGCATATGCAAATCACCATATATATATATATATGTGTGTGTGTGTGTATATATATATATTAGAGGCAAAAAACTCAGTTTAATGCATTAGTTAGGATTGTTCCACAGCAACAAAAGTGAGGAAATTCGCTGTTAGGGTTGAAAACCCTAACTCGAGTTCACACCCACCCCAGCACCACACACACACAGACGCATACACATGCAAGTATGGGGAGGACCAAGTCAACACAACCAATGACAGACATCCAGCAGCAGGTGACAGAAATAACAAACAATTGTCTAAATGTACTACGAGACATCCCACCCACCTGACCAGGTACTGCATGCTCAGTGGAGATCAACAGCAAAACTGAGGCCATGTACACCAAACGTACACATCCTTGATTGCAGCTGCACACAACGTATCACACTTAGTAGTTGCATGGCCCTTACCACCGATGTCAGACACCACACCACAACTGTTACTGTGCCGTTAGTCAATATAAATGCTGAAGGTGCATGATGACAGTTGTAGAAAGGTTTTAACACTAGTGAGTATACATTAATTAAGAGAAGTACATAAATTAACTACAAGACACTAGCATGCTCAAGATAAAAGTAGTGTTACATTTAGTATGTGATTTACATAGTAGTACATTTACTCCAACTGTTTACTCAAGATAGAGAGGCTGATGTAAACATATGGAAAAGCATTGCCTGGTCAACGCTGTGAAATTCGTACTGCCAGTATCAGATGCATTCTTACTGATGAAGGTGTACTGCTGATGTACATACATAGACCTTCAGTGTGTTTCAATACTAAAGATGCAGTAAGTATTCTTTGTAAGAAACAATGTAATTGCATGGATCAGGCCAAGCAACTTCTAAATGTCATAGCACTACTGAGCCAACAATGATGTACCTGTATCGGAGATGTCTATAGGATAGATTTTCCTGTAGGCACTTACTGAGTATGTGTACCTGTGAAAGACAATCTCATTTCATCTGTGATGACTAACTTATTCAAATAGTGATACATTTACTATTGTTGCAATGAGTGATCTATGCCACTTATGGACACAGTGTAATTTTTTTAACAGTTGTTTCATACTCAGGCTGTATGCCTAGTGTTTGGGTTTGCCACACTTCTGTCACTGATGCTATCAAAGTGATAACTATGTTAATTGTGGTACAACAGGAATCAAGTAGGTATAGTGTAGATATAAACAGAATGTCTTTTAGTATTGATTTAACTCACAATGGGGTAAGTTTACTAGGACAGCAGGGGTTATTCTCTATCACTGACTCTGTCAGTTATAATCACACTAAGGTTTCGATGACTGTAATGATCAAGTTACACTGTTCATCTTCATGAGGTCATATTCACAGCCATTCTCCAGTAACTAGACAGTGTATGGTGTAACTGGGTGGGACACTGTGTTGCAAAGCTGCTGCAGTGCCTAGCAGAGGGAGAGTATCTACTCATAAAGACAATTAAGCAATAAGGCATGACCAACAGTTATGTTAAATGGTCTGTTAATCACCCTGTAGGGGTTTAATGTTGAATGAGGCGTAGCTGAGTGCCACATGTCGCTAGACAGTGATAAACTGACCATTAATATAATACCTGGGAGTGGCTTATTGCTATCATAATAAAACTGTTTTTTAAACAACATTAAACCATGTTCATCATATGGTTAGGCTCCACATGTATCTTAATAAAAATTAAACATAAGGCTGTTACAATGTTTACAGTCAATTAGAAAGCTGCATTTCTCAAACCCTTGTTATAATCAGAGATATTATACCTGTACAACTCCTTGGTTTTGCTCAACTCTATTGCTCAGGTGGCCCACCACATGTGGTGTGGTCTGGTGTGGGGCATCAGTAGGTAAGACCATGCAACTACTAAGTGTGATACGTTGTGTGCAGCTGCAATCAGGGATGTGTACATTTGGTGTACATGGCCTCAGTTTTGCTGTTGATCTCCACTGAGCATGCAGTACCTGGTCAGGTGGGTGGAGATGTCTCGTAGTACATTTAGACAATTGTTTGTTATTTCTGTCACCTGCTGCTGGATGTCTGTCATTGGTTGTGTTGACTTGGTCCTCCCCCATACTTGTATACGTGTGTGTGTGTGTGTGTGCGGTGCTGGGTGAATTCGGAGTTAGGGTTTTCAACCCAACAGCGAATTTCCTCACTTTTGTCGCTGTGGAACAACCATAACTAATGCATTAAACGGAGTTTTTTGCCTCTAATTTCCCTTCTTTTTGAGAATGATAATGAGAAATAGTGAACGTAATGCAGCGGCGGGAGCGTGGGGCCCGAACAGGAACAGCAGCGCAAACAGAAGCACTAACAGTGGCGTTATTATGCAAGCGTTTAATGAGAACAGAAAGGGTAACACACACGTATGACGGAAACGGTCTGCTACATGATGTGTTGTCACATAGTAACATGGTGCCTGCAAACAGAAATATCAATGGGCATGGTGACACAAAGTGAAACAGAAAGAGAAACAGTACTGTAGACACAAATGGCAAAAAATAACAGAAACGCAAGCGCAAATGAAAACGCAAAGGATAACGCACATGGTGGCGTAGATGTCAACGGTAAGTGAAACAGGCACGGAACCGCAAGTGGAAAGGGCAACGGTAACAGTAATGTAAGCGCACAGGCTGGTTTTCCCCAAAAGCTGAATAGAGAAAGACAGTGAGTACAAAGAATGTATGCATAATAATGGGTATCGGAGCAGAAAATGAGGACTTGGAATACTAAATAGGTTATATCTCAGGAACCGTACGTCATAGAAAAAAAATTTAAAAGTCATATGATTTATGACTGTCCTGACTATTGGGGGCTAAGTATTTTTCCAACAAAAAGTCTGTATCTCACACCGTTTCCGAGATACGGGCCCTGAAAGGCGCGGTGAACGCCGTAATGTTATCCTATGGGAAAAAAAGAGAAGTTCGGAGTGCCATAACTTTGCCTCCCTGTAATATTTTTTCACCAAACCACTGAAAGACACATCTGTGGGCTGTTGGCTGTCTTCCTTCCAAATTTCAGTCCAAAAGACCAAACCGTTATTTTGCAGCAGGGTGCCAAAGGATTCCTGCCATGCATCGGGCACCGTAATGTTATCCTATGGGAAAAAATGTCAAATTTGGACTGCCATAACTTTGCCGCCATGTAATATTTTTTCAAGGAAACATTGAAAGGCACATCTGTGAGATGTCAGCTGTGTCCCCTCCAAATTTCAGCCCAAAACCCCAAACCATTCTTTTGCAGCATAGTACCAAAGAATTACTGTTATTTTGGGCATAGTGTCGCAAAGTAGTGTCGTGATTTGTGAAAGCTTTCTTCGTGAAAAATTTGCAACACTTTCGTGAGTTCGACACTACTTTGTGAAAGTACTTTTTCCAGAAATCTGATAAACATATTTCTGGGGTGTTTTACCCCAAAATAAAGACATAGCTAGCATCCTCAGGGCCCGACTAGGTGAATACAAAAATAATTAGGTTGCTAGAGGGTCTCAATTTTAAATACCAAGCATTTTTCTGATCACTAACTGAAAACAAAATGGCAGATTTGCAACACTAACAGGGCCATTTGCGACACTAAAAAATGCATTTGCGACACTGTCAAACTTTTTGTTAAATTTTCCCATTGACTTATAATGGGAAATTGTTTTTTGAATAACTTTTGAACCGTTTAATATTTTTTCACAAAATCTTTGAAAGGCACATTGGGGTCCCCGGCCGCACATTCCCTGAAGATTTTGGGCTGGTCATGCAAACCATGCGACCTGTAGGTGCGACAGCAGAATGCCAGAAAAAGCGTAAAACGCATGCGCAGATCACGCTTAATAACTCCGCAGCCATGTATCTGACCAGTACGAAACTTGGCAGATCCCAAGGTCTATTGCTCTTGATCAGGTATTCCAAATTTCAGGCAAATCTGTAAAATGCTTGCAAAGTTATTAGGGTACAAAATTTTGGGTTTAACATAGAAATGGCTCCTCAACCCTAACTATGGTAGCACTACCGTGCTACCATAATATATTAGAGGCAAAAAAACTCCTTTTAATGCATCAGTTAGGGTTGTTCCACAGTGACAAAAGTGAGGAAATTCGATGTTAGGGTTGAAACCCCCTTTGCACCCCTCCAGCCCACCCCCAACTGGAATCGGAGTGAGAGTCATCAGCCCTAACTGTCACCCCATCACATGTGGAAAGAAGCTGAGGAATAGGAGAATGGGGTGACAGTTAGGACCGATGACCTCAATGCACACCCGATTCCAGTTGGGGGTTGGCTGAGGGTGCAAAGGGGTTTCAACCCCAACACATCAATTTCCTCGCTTTTGTTGCTGTGGAGCAACCCTAACTGATGCATTAAATAGAGTTTTTTGCCTCTAATTTTCCTTCTTTTTGAGAATGATAATGATAAATAGTGAATGCAGTGCGGCGGCGGGAGCGTGGGACCCCGTGATGTCTTGTCACATAGTAACATTGCGCCCGCAAATGCAAATCGTAATGCGCATGGTGACCCAAAGCGAAACAGAAAGAGAAACAGTACTGTAGACAGAAATGTTAAAAACAATGGAAACGCAACCGCAAATGAGAACACAAAGGGTAACGCACATGGTGGCGTAAACGTGAACAGTAAGAGAAACGGGTACGGAACCGCAAGCAGAAACGGTAATGGTAACAGTAATGTAAGCGCACAGGCTGGTTTTCCCCAAAAGCTGTATAGAGAAAGACAGTGAGTAGAAAGAATGACTCTCGGAACACAAAAATCAGGAGTTGGAATAGTAAATTGCTTATATCTCAGTAACTGTACGACATAGAAAAAAAATTTAAAAGTCATATGTATTATCACTTTCCTGGCTAGTTTTACACTTAGCCCCTAGTGAGGGGCTAAGAAATTTTTCTACAAAAAGTCCGTATCTTGCACCGTTTTCGAGATACAGGCCCTGAAAGGCGCGGTGAACGCTGTAATGTTATCCTATGGGAAAAAAACAGAAGTTCGGACTGCCATAACTTTGCCTCCCTGTAATATTTTTTCACCAAACCACTGAAAGGCACATCTGTGGGATGTTGGCTGTGTTCCCTGCAAATTTCAGTCCAAAAGACCAAACCATTGTTTTGCAGCAGGGTGCCAAAGGATTCCTGTCATGCGTCAGGCGCCGTAATTTTATCCTATGGGAAAAACCGTGAACTTTGGACTGCTGTAACTTTGCCGCCATGTAATATTTTTTCAATGAAACACTGAAAGCACATATGTGAGATGTCGGCTGCGTTTCCTCCAAATTTCAGCCCAAAACTCCAAACTGTTCTTTTGCAGCGTAGTGCCAAAGAATTACTGTTATTTTGGGCATAGTGTGGCAAAGTAGTGTTGTGATTTGCGAAAGCTTTCGCAAAAATTTGTGACACTTTCATGAGTTCGACACTACTTTGTGAAAGTACTTTTTCCAGAAATCTGAAAAACATATTTCTGGGGTGTTTTACCCCAAAATAAAGACATGGCTAGCATCTTCAGGGCCCGACTAGGTGAATACAAAAAGAATTAGGTTGCTAGAGGGTCTCAATTTTAAATGCCAAGCATTTTTCTGATCACTAACTGAAAACAAAATGGCAGATTTGCGACACTAACAGGGCCATTTGCGACACTAAAAAGTGCATTTGCGACACTGTCAAACTTTTTGTTAACTTTTCCCATTGACTTATAATGGGGAATTGTTTTTTGAATAACTTTTGAACCGTTTAATATTTTTTCACGAAATCTTTGAAAGGCACATCGGGGACCCCGGCCGCATGTTCCTTGAAGATTTTGGGCCAGTCACGCAAACCGTGCAACCTGTAGGCGCGACCGTAGAATTCCAGAAAAAGCGTAAATGCACGCACAGATCACGCTTAATAACCCCGCAGCCGTGTATCCGACCGATACAAAACTTGGCAGATCCCAAGGCGTATGGGTCTCAATTGTGTATTCCAAATTTCAGGCAAATCCGTCAAACGGTTGCAAAGTTATTAAGGTGCAAAATTTTGGGTTTAACATAGAAATGGCTCCTCAACCTAACTATGGTAGCACGTAGTGCTACCATAATATATATATATATATATATATATATATATATATTTATATATAAATACAAGAAATAACCATGCATGCATGGTAGAGAACATTTAAAAAAGAAATGGAGGATTACACATCGGGACACTGAGGATTGGGCACCCCAATGTCACTCTTATGTTCATGGCTGGGGTGTGTGGGTGGGTGCTGAGAGGGAGGGTGGGTGGGGATAACTCTAATTGTAAAGAAAAAACAAGCGGTGGTCACAGCAGAACTCGGCACATTCCGTTGTATACGCACGATACACACCATTTGTTTTTATGGTAACACTTTATTTTACGTGTCCTTAAGTACATTGTAATTACTGTATAACTACAATGTAACTGCTATGTAAGTACTGTGTAGTTACATGTAACTACAATGTAGTTGGTAATTAGTTCACATTAGCATATTATGTAGACACACACATTTCTATGAAGTAACTACACTGTTATTGCACTGTAAATACTATGTAGTTGTTATTACTTTCACATTTGACTGGTGTGTAGTTATACAATTTGCATGAAGTGGAAGTTACACGTGCAACCACAACCGTTTCTCTTTTGGCACAAATTGATTTATGCTGGAAGTGTAACTACACATGTAACAGCTGTTGCAAAGTGCAACATACATAGTTACATTTGCCAGAAAGAATTGATTTGAGGCAAAAGGGAGGCAACAATAATTGCAGTAACTACCACTTTGTGTGAATTGTGTAACTACAGTACAGTACTGCCAATCTTCCCTGTGTCAATCTTCACCATTTATCACTGTCTGGGTGACAGCCAGAGGTGCAGCACCCTGCGGGAGCTTTTTGTTGTAGGAGAGGAGCCCGCGCTGGAGGCGGTGCCACCCTCGAGGCCAACGCATTACGTGGCGGTCACGGGTCAGCCAGCAACGGTTGCCGGCTCGTTCTCCACCCCAGTTCTGCTTCTCCTTCTGTTGAGAGTGCAGCACCTCGCACCTGCTGAAGAAATTTCATCTGTGACATTGCGGACTAGTTAATTGTTTTGACGCTGTTGTTGATGCCATTTTCGCTCCGTTCCAGTTCCACCGTTCGCTAGTAACTCAGTACCATTTTCTGCAGAAATCTAGTAAGACCTTTCCTTTTTCTTTCTTGAAGCAGTGCAGAGTCTGTTTTTTATTATTATTTTAGTTCATGTCGGGTTCATCCGGGGACAAAAAGTGCTCTTCCAAGGCAGGCCGGCCTCCTGTGTGTCGGTGCCCTGTGCAGGCAGATGTCCATCACAGACCGCCATGACCAATGCCTCACCTGCCTGGGTCCATCTCATGATATGGATAGTTGTGACACTTGCTTCTCCATGGACTGTACAGTACTGGAGCACCACGCATGGAAAGTCATCTGCAATCTGTTGACTTTCAGAGGGTGTTGTCATTTGAGGGACTCCAAGTGCAGGTCACAGTGCTGGAGGAAGAGTCTGGCCCTCTCAGGGGCCAGGCCAGGAGCACCACACAGGCAGTCACTTCCTCAGAGGTGCAGGCTCCCCTGGTGTTGCGGTCCAAGCCTGCTGGGCCCAACATGAGTAGCTCCTAAGTGCCTCCTGCCAGTGCCATTCCAGATCATGGAGCCGTTCAGGGCTCTGGTGATTGGCACTGCACCATGAGTGGTACTGGGTCCTCCCGTGGTACCACTCACAGCACCACGGGTGGAAAACCTCCAGTGCTGCTCGTCTGGAGGTCTTCTGGATCTGCTCCTCTCCAGAGCCAGATGATCAGGAGACTGATTCAGGCTGGTTGCCCGACTCCTTGGAGTCAGAGGGTTCTCCGGTGCCCAGTACCTCTGCACTCTCCCAAGCATCCATTCCCTTGGCGCCGGTGATTATGGTCTGCGCCGTCTCCCAAGCCAGTGGTGACATCAGAAATGGGCCTGCTGATAGTGGCCCTCGGTCTGAGGGGATGGTGGTTTGGGTCTCAGGGCCCTGTACAGCTGCCGGTTCCTGTGCCATTCACCCCCCCATGCCGGAACAGGGACTCCCTCTTCTGCGGCCTCCCTCAGGGGGCCTGCAGGATTGGAGCAGTCCCTAGCTTCAGGAATGAGGAAGAGGTCAACCTTGGAGTCGACAGGGTTGAGGGGGCAGGGCATGGGACAGCGACCTTCCCTGGGGACCCCTCAGGCTTCAGGGATGAGTTACAGTGTAGAGCCCTTGTTCTCTCCCTCAACCCCTTCAAGGGGAGGCCTTATTGGGCGGGATTGGGGTCCACCCTTCTGTTTCTATTCAGCCAGGGTCTCCTCACAGTGGGATTTCCCCTTCTGGACTCAGTTCTGACCACTTCAAGCTGGTTGAGCGGCCAGTAACTGCATGGACCAGCAGATCCCCATGAGGACTGAGATCGCCAGTGAGGTCAGCTAGCCCTTGCAGAGGTTACTCGCATAAGGTGAAGTGTGTCTCTCCATTGCCTCTGCAGGCCCCCCTCATTTTCCAAGCCATGTGGGTCCTTCAGGGCCCTTGATCTGGGAGTAGTTCAGAGCCACTGCTGCCACCTTCCCAAGGTATGTCAGGGCTATGGATAAGCAGGTCTTTTGCCTGTCTCCCCTGCAGTAGCCAGACTCGGACTCTTCAGATTCATTGGCCTCCTTGTCTTCCTCCTTTGAGGAAGAGGATACCTCTGTCCATCTGTCCTCAGATGCTGATCAGACAGAGTATCAGCACTTCCTATCAAGGCTGGTTTGCGATCTGCACCTATCCCACATTGCAAGATGCAATACTGAGCAGACAATGAGTGTCTTCCTTAGCAAATTCAGTGCGGACCACCTGGTGATCCCTTCTTGGCTGATTCCCTTACAGGAGGCATCACCCCACACTTGGCAGTGCCCATCTGCCCCAACTTCAGCCCTTATGGACTGCCAGCACAGGTATTGCACACCCCAGTGGTCTCCAGGGACCTTGCCTCATCCCACTTTGAGAGTGAGGGTACTGGATACCCCTTTCAGGCATTGACACCCAGTGCATGACCAACCCACGGATGCGGACTCTGCAGAGTTCAACCACTGGGAATGGAGAGTGTTCTCCTCAGTGCATATGCTCAGTATTGCTGCTCATCAGGCACACCATGCTGCCTATAACAGGCATCTGTGGTCAATGCTAGGCCAGGTGCTGGCCTTGCTGCCTGATACACAGGCAACCAGACAGGCCATTTCCCTCTCCGTGCAGGGCCTGGTGCTCGCAAGGCACCAGGTAAGGGCGTCTTATGATGCCAAAGAGGTAGCTTGAAGGCTAGCGATGACATTGATCTACATTAGGTGGACGGCGTGGCTTCATCTATCAAGGTACCGGAGGAGGACGGATCTCTGACTGCAGGCCGTGGTGGAAAAATACAAGATGGACAAAAAAGAAAGTTTTCACCCTTGGCCTGGCATAGAGTGCTTGCCTCTGCTTTCCGGGGGACCCACCTTTTCTCCCGCAGGGTGAGGCGGGAACTACAGGATCGACTTCCATCTCCCAGGCAATGGGAGACCCTGCCACACCCTGACCAGTCACAGGCCTAACACCTAACTGGCCTGTAATGGGTCTCTTCCTTTCGTGGTCCTCCACCACAAGAGGCTGAGGGACTCACATCCCTCAGGGAAGTGCTAGGCCCCCTTTGGGGGTGCTCAGTACTCACCCAGACAGTGATGAATGGTGAAGATTGACACAGGGAAGATATGAAAATTATGTACCTATTGTAAATCTTGATCTTCCTGTGTATCTTCACCATTCATCACTGGCACCCGCCCATCTTCCCCTTAGGGCCTCAGTCCCTGGTCGATGCCCTCTCCCTGCTTGCATTCCCCCTCCTTGAGGCCAATTGTGGGCGCGGTCCAACTGGTACCTCCAGGTCCTCTATTACATTCCTAAGTGACAGAGGGCCCACCCTGGGAGAGAGAGCAAGTAGGGCTTCTTGGCCTGGCCTTAGGGACTTCCTGTGGGTCCTTTCCTTCTTAGCCGGGGGTTCCTCCAGGACTTGGTTCAGTCCTGTGGCCCATGACTAACTTATAGTGGTGGGGGATCTCCCCTAGGTGGGGAGGGGAGGAAAGGGCCCATGGGGATTCTCCTTCTCTCTCTTTATATAATTTTTCTTTCCTTCCTTTTCTGGGGGTCAGGACTTCTCCTGGACAGGATTCCCCCTGAACCCTGTGGGTTCTCCCTCCTGGGACAATGGTTATTGGAGGGGGTCCTATCCCAGGGTGGCTGTCACCACACCACACTGCAGTGGAGGAGGGGAGACTTTCTCCACACCTTCTATTCGGGAGGAATTGATGTCTGAGATTGCCCGTCTAATACTCTGCTCTCACCTTTTCAGGCTGGGATATACTTGGTTCTGAGTCTCCATCTGAACTACTGTTCATCTCCTCCAGCTGGAGGCTTGGGGTGCCTGGTTTAGCTTCGGATCAGCCAAATTCTGTAGTCCCCATGGGACAGCAACAGGCTCAGTGACCTCCCAGATGTCAAACAACTTCTTTTTCCCAGAATTCTGTCTGGATATAGGATTTGGTGGGGTCTTTCTCTTCCTCTTTACTTTACCTTTCTCTCTTCTCTCTCTGTCTGGTTGGCCACCCAGGAGCTGGGGCCAAAGCCCGCACCCTCAGGTCCTTTTCCTCTGTCCTCTGGCTGGCTTAATCCTTTTTCAGTTTTACATCCTTTCCTTTAGCTATCCCTTGGGCTCCCTTGCCCCACTCCTGTCTTTTCTCTATCCATCTGTTTTCCTCTCTCTCTGGTGAGCAGAACTGGGGCAGAGCAGGGGCCGGCGACTGTTGCTAGTCGACCCGCGAGTGCCACGTAATCTCGAGGGTGCCACTGCCTATGGCCCCAGCTCCTCCCCCACCAAAAAAAAAAAGTTCCCACAGGGTGCTGCACCTTTGGCTGTCACCCAGACAGTGATGAATGGTGACGATATACAAGAAGATCAATATTTTGATAGGTACGTAATTATCATTTTTTAGTAAAACTTTATTTTAAGTGTCCCTTACTACACTGTGACTACTGTATAACTATGCTGTAACTGCAGGTCATGTGCACTGTTTCAACTGTCTATGTCTATCTGACATTTATTTCAAAGGTAATCACACAGAACAATTTTACAGTGTAATCAGAATGGTAACTAAAATATGAATACAATGCAACTTCAGTCTGCTACAGTTATATGCACTGACTAGCAACTCTTTAGATGATACTAACATACTAAAATGCCAGCAGGATAGGCCTAATGGTCTTTTGTGTCTGCTTGTTTGGTCAGCCCCCACCCTGGGAACTGACCTTGCTGCCCCCTCGCCCTCTCAGACTTCTCCCTTCCCAGTCCCGGATATTCTCACTGCACAGGACTTTGCTTCTAGAACCCTTCCCCTGTACCTGTCCCACCCCCTCTTGAACCCCTCCACTGTCTCTGCCTCCACCAGCCCCCTGGGCAGAGCATTCCATGGCTCCACCACCCTCACAGTGAAGTAGCACCTCCTTCTTTCTCCCACGAATCTCCACCCCTCCAGCTTCCACCCATGCCCTCTAGTTGCCCCCCCCTTTCTTCAGAGCACCCTGACTGCTCCTCCCCTATTTAACCCCTTCATGTACCTGAAGATCTCTATCATTCCCTGAGGGGGATTCCATCTTCTGCACTAGCGGTCTGGTGCTGAGCGCAGCCAGCCACAGGGTGCTCCCCAGCCTGCCCTCAAGAGCAAGATTCCAGGATTCCCTGAGGTGGATTCCATCTTCTGCACTAGCGGTCTGGTGCTGAGCGCAGCCAGCCACAGGGTGCTCCCCAGCCTGCCCTCAAGAGTAAGATTCCAGGATTCCCAGAGGTGGATTCCATCTTCTGCACTAGCGGTCTGGTGCTGAGCGCAGCCAGCCACAGGGTGCTCCCCAGCCTGCCCTCAAGAGTAAGATTCCAGGATTCCCTGAGGGGGATTCCATCTTCTGCACTAGCGGTCTGGTGCTGAGCGCAGCCAGCCGCAGGGTGCTCCCCAGCCTGCCCTCAAGAGCAAGATTCCAGGTACGCTTCAGGAAAGCAGCTCCAGTCCAGCTTGCTAGCTGTGAACCCAGTTGGTGGATGGTGCCTGAAATTATAGGCAGATTCAGCACTCCGTCTCTCCCTGACTGGCTTCAGCTCCTGGAGATTTGAACTGCTTGGCACAGTCCCCTGGAACTCATCTGTCTGCTGCCTAAATTTCTTTTTTCCTATCCTCTGCAACTAAATCTGTAATGTGTCTTTGTGCCCACTGCTGAATTTGAATTGTTAGTGTAGGGAACTACAACCCCTTTTTTGAATAGTTAAGAGTAGGAAACTACAGAATTTTTTTATTTTTGTGCCCATTTTCCCATTTGCAGTTTATACTGATTTACCACTAGAGGCATCTTATTTTTTCCTATTAATCCTCCAACCTTGCCTCTGCCTTTTCCTGTTCTAATATCATTATCCCCTGCCTTGTTCTCACTTTTAGCATATTGTACTCTGAAGAAAAAAAAAAAAACTACTCCACAGCGGCAGTCACACTCACTGAAGATCAGTTATTCCCCTTACCCCCCAATAGAAATAGCAATGGGCACCACGGCTATCACACTCAGCCTACTCATGGTTACCTTTCTTGATCTGCCCACGTCCCATCCTGCCCCCTACCCTCCACCCTGAGCCCCACCCCTCTACCACCCCACAGCAGCCAACCCCTCCACCCTGGACACCCCTATTTTTCCACGGCACCCACCTCCAACCAATACCCCTTCCCCCCGGGACACCCTGGGCCCACCCCTTCCTTGCCATACCTACCCTCTTCACCCTACCCATCCCTTGTACCCCCACTAGTAGGACCTCGCATCGGTACCTGGCTAAGGGTCCTGGTCGCCACAGACCGCTCATCAGATTAACTGCTCTACTTCTTCTGCTCTCCGGGAACATACACCCCAACCCCGGGCCGTTGTCAACTAGCCACCCCCACACCCCACTCTAGTACTGGCCTCAGCATTTCATCCATGAATATTTGCAGCCTCCTGAAAAAAATCCGCCGCTCTCCAGTGCTGGGCTGTACAACACCGTCCTGATGTTATAGCACTAGTCGAGACCTGGCTCTCGAGAAAAACTCCCGACTCGGTTATCTCCCTCCTTGGCTACACTCTGTTCAGAGAAGAACATATAGGCAAACGTGGTGGCGGGTGTGCAGTCTTTATGAGTGACACACTTTTAGGCCATGCACTTCCTGCCCCAAGCTCAGTTTTAGTGCCCAAGCCCTCACCCTAAAGGTTACCCCTGTCCCAGCCAGGGGCCCTCTTTTTCTCACAGTCTCTTACATACCCCCAAGGGACCAGGGACCAGCTGTCCACTCCCTCATAGATTACCTCACCACACTCCCACACAAGGCAGAGCAGCTCATCCTAGGTGACCTTAATGTCAATGGGCTGAGTACCACTGCCCCCCCATATTAGGGACTCCTTCGCTGCCCTAGATATGACCCAACTAGTTACCTCACCCACTAGATTTAACCAGTCAGGTGCCCCCAGCACCCTCCTAGATGTAATTCTGTCAAACTGCCCCCCTAAATTCAGGGATATTAATGTACTACCAGACTCTCTTAGTGACCACTCTCCTGTCCTCTTCCACTGATCATCCCCCACACCAAAACCAGTGTCCCAGGCCACCTCGTGTCGGTGCTTTCACCCCAGGGGTCTCAGAAAGCTAAAAATGCACCTAGCCCAGCTTGACTGGTCCCCAATCCTACTCGCAAAGGATATTGACTCTGCTCTACCCTATTTCTCCAGTGCCTTCAGCAAGGCCTGCGACCTTTTCGCCCCCCCGACCAGAATCCGTACCAAGAAACACAACGCCCCATGGATCTCCCCATCCCTCACCCAAACACTGAAACAAAGAGATAATCTCTGGCATATTGCTGTCGAGACAGGCAAACTGGCTGACAGACAAGCCTATAATGCAGCACGTAACAAGTGCGCCTGGGCTATAAGGCAGGCTAAGGCCAAATATTATCAAGCTACCCTTGAATCCACTTGGGGCTCATCCCGTGCCTTCTGGGACAATATAAAAGAGCTCAATGGAAAGACCCACTCCCCCCCACCATCACTACTCTCCATAGACGGTACCGTCACTACTGACCCTCCCGCATAGCTGAGTGCCTAAATATGGCTTTCTCAGATCTAAACTCTGTCCTTCCCAACTACTTTTTTGACCCTATCCCTGCCTTCATCCCTCCACCTCGGATTGCCCCCCTTTCTACCTGTGTGCCATATCACCCCTTGAAGCCAGGCCTCATCTGCAAAAAGCCTTAGCTAGCAACAACCCCAGCTGTGATCCTCTGGACTCCAGGATTCTCCAATTAGTCCTAGATACTGTACTAGCCCCTCTCACCAACCTTTTAAACTGGACACTATGTCTTGGTCAATTTTCCAGTGCCTGGAAAATTGCAGAAATCACCCCTATCCATAAGAGTGGAGATAGAACCTCCCCTAACAATTTCAAGCCCATCTCCATCCCCCCCCCCCACTCCAAAGCACTAGAAAAAATAGTGGCCATTCAGCTCTCTGAGTATCTGACCAAATACAACCTGCTATGTCCAGAACAACATGGATTCTGCCCTGGACACAGCACCACTACAGCCCTCCTGGAGTTCTCCCAGCACCTCCACTCTGCTCTTGACTCTGGTCATGTTGCAGGTGCAGTGTTCATTGACCTTTCCAAGGCCTTTGACACTGCCTGTCACCCCCCCCCACTTGACTCCTTCCACCAACTTGGCTTCTCCCCAGCCCACTGGCTTGGTTCACCAGTTACCTCTCTGCCAGATCACAGCTGCTGTGAAGGTAAACGGCACCCTGTCAATACCCTGCCCGCTCACTCGGGGTCCCCAGTTCCATCCGGCCCCTGCTCGTTCAGCCTATTCTCAATACCCTCCCAGCTCCTGCCTCGGGCACACGCTCTATGCCCATGATGCAGTTCTCCTTGCCTCCCACCCTGACCCCGCATCTCTACAGGAATCCCTGCAGCACACATTCAACCAAGCCGAAAAGTGGTTCCTTGATCACTGGCTGGTCATTAACCTCAAAAAAAAACAAATTTATGATTTTTTTCACATAACCAGAATAAGGCCAAAAATGCCCCCTCTGCATTCTCCCCAGTAATGCTCACCCTCTTGAGCAGGTGTCATCCTACAAGTACCTGGGCATCACCTTCAACTCGGCTCTTACATTCCACACCCACATCAATATCCTGTCCTCAGCCATAAACTCTCGGATTGGCCTTCTCTATCGCCACAGAGATTGGCTCCCCCAAACTGCTCTCCAACTGGCCATCAACTCCTCCATCCTGTCCCTAGTGGATTATGGCCTACCTATCTACGCTGCGGTCGACAATACCGCCCTCACCAGAATCCAGACCTCAATAAACAAGGCCTGCAGGCTCCTGATCGGTGCATCCCTCTGCACCCATACTTGCCTGCTCTATTCCACTGCCAACCTGCTCACTTTGGAGGAGTGCCTGCGCTATCAAACCTGCTTACTTGCCAAAAAATCCCTGCTAGGACTCTCCCCCCCAGGGGTCACCATGTCCCTGCGGTTTACATCCCCATCCATTGCCAACTGTAGCTCAGTTAAGGCCACCTTTCTGGTGCCTCGTACTAAGACCTCCCTAGCCCAAAGGTCCTTCCACTACCGTGCCCCCACATGGTTCAACTCCCTCCCTCCCTCTCTCTGTCACTAAGTCTACCAAAATTGGTCCCTTTAAAGTCGCTGTCTGTAACCATCTCTTTGGCGCCTGAAACTGTAGTTGCCCTTAATCAACCTAATGTTGGGGTCCCTCCCCATTTCTTGCCCATAGCCTTGACAATGGCCCTTGGACTGCTCCCCCCCTTTTTAATTTTTTTTATACGATTGCTACTCACTACATTTAACTTTATCCCACAGACCACTGTTATATTGTGTTCTTTCTGTTATCTGTATTGCATCTGTATGTTACCACTGTTGTATCTCACACTGTAACCATGTCTACCCTCCCTGTGAAGAGGTGCCTTTGTAAATGAGTCCCTGACTCAAAGGTTGCAAATCCGACTTTCAAAATAAATAAAATAAATAAATAAAATAAAAATGCCCCCTCGGTCCCTTCTCTCTTCCAATGTGTACATATTTAGCTCTTCGAGACTCTCCCCATAGGTCCTGTCCCCCAAGCCCCAGATCATTTTGGTTGTCCTCATCTGGACCCTCTCTAGGAGTTCGATGTCCCTCTTTAAGTGTGGCCTCCAACACTGCCCGCAGTACTTCAGGTGCGGCCTCAAAGCAATGGGGCCTGATGGGATTCATCCCAGAATTCTAAAAGAACTAAGGGTAGAACTAGTGACACCACTGACTACCCTTTTTAACAAATCATGGGAGGATGGGGTGGTACCCGAGGACTGGAGGAGGGCAGATGTGATTCCCCTTCACAAAAGTGGGAGCAAGGCAGAAGCAGGAAACTATAGACCTGTTAGTTTAACCTCAGTGATAGGAAAATGATGGAATCACTAAAGGAAGAATTGTCAGTATCTAGAGGCCAGAGGGCTGGGACCCTAGGCAGCATGGATTCACAGCGGGAAGGTCATGCCAGGCAGAATCTGATAGATATCTTTGACTGGGTGACCAAAGTAGTAGATCAGGGAGGGCTGTGGACATGGCCTACCTAGACTTTAGCAAGGCATTTGACACAGTCCCACACAAAGATTAATATGCAAGTTAGCCAGCCTGGGAGTGGGTCCCAAGATGACAGCCTGGGTAAAGAATTGGCTGGAGAATAGGACACAGAGTAATAGTAAATGGAGTCCACTCAGAAGAAAGGAGGGTTACTAGTGGGGTACCGCAGGGTTCAGTATTAGGACCGGTCCTCTTCAATGTCTTTATAGCGACATTGCAGAAGGACTGGAAGGAAAAATATGTCTCTTTGCAGATGACACTAATATCTGCAACAGAGTTGATACACAGGGTGGGGTGGAAAGGATGAGAAAGGACTTGCAGGTTAGAGGAATGGTCAAATGTTGGCAGCTTAGATTCAGTGCTAAGAAGTACAGGTAATGCACCTGGGAAACAAAAACCCAGGGGAAGAGTACACAATGGGGGGTGAGATACTAACAACAACAAAAATGGAAAGGGACCTGGGGGTAGTCATATCAGATGACCTAAAGACGGGCAAGCAATGTGAGAGGGCAGCAAGGAGGGCTGGGGGGATACTGGGATGCATAGGGAGAGGCATCACCAGTAGAAAACAGGAAGTTATTATCCCTCTGTACAGACAGCTGGTGAGACCCCATCTGGAGTATTGTGTGCAGTTCTGGAGACCCAATCTCCATAAAGACATAGAACAGGATGGAAGCTGTCCAGAGGAGGGCAACTAAAATGGTGCAGGGTCTGCACGGAAGACATATGAAGAGAGACTTAGGAGCTTAATATGTATAGCCTCGAGGAAAGAAGGGAGGGGGACATGATAGAAACGTTCAAGTACCTCAAGGGAATCAACAAAGTCCAAGAGGGTAGCATCTTTCAAAAAGAGGTGTGCAAGAACAAGAGGCACAATTTGAAAATAGAGGGGGCGCTCAGAGGTAATTTAAGGAAGTATTTTTACAGAGAGGTTGTGGATGCATGGAACGGCCTTCGAAGGAGGTTGTGGAGTCAAAATCAGTGGTGGAATTCAAGCATGCATGGGATAGTCATAAGGCAGTTCTGGGGGATGGGGGTAGGAAGAAGTAGGCTGCTGGTTAACTAGGATCTGCAGGTTATCCAGTAGGTAGGGAAATGGGCAGACTGGGTGGGCCAAGCGGTCCTTATCTGCCGTCAAATTCTATGTTTCTATGTTTCTAGTTATACAGAGGGAGTATCACTTCCCTCCTTCTGGAGGTGATCCCCCTAACGATGCATCCCAGCATCCTGTTGGCCTTGGCTGCTGCCCTCCTACAAGTCTCAGAGTTGTTCATCTTGACATCCACCACCACCCTCAAGTCCCTCTCAGCCACTGAGACTTGTAGCATCCCAGGGTATACACTTGGCCCTGGTTTCTGGCTCCCAGGTGCAGTACCTTGCATTTCCCTGCACTGAACCTCAGCTTCCACTTTCTAGACCACCTTTCCATAGAAACATAGAAACATAGAATTTGATGGCAGCTAAGGACCGCTTGGCCCACCTAGTCTGCCCATTTCCCTACCTAACGGATAAGCTGCAGATCCTAGTTAACCAACAGCCTACTTCCTCCTACCCCCCACTAGAATTGCCTTATGTCTGTCCCATGCATTCTTGAATTCCCCCACTGTTTTTGACTCTACAACCTCCTCAGGAAGGCTGTTCCATGTATCCACAACCCTCTCTGTGAAGAAATACTTACTCACATTATATCTGAGCCGTCTCCCCTCTATCTTCAAATTGTGCCCCCTTGTTTTTGCACATCTCTTTTTCTGAAAAATGCTACCCTCTTGGACTTTATTGATTCCCTTGAGGTATTTGAAAGTTTCTATCATGTCCCCCCACTCCCTCCTTTCCTCGAGGCTATACATCTTTAGTTCCTTTAGTCTTTTTTCATATGTTTTCTGATGCAGACCCTGCATCATTTTGGTTGCCCTCCTCTGGACAGCCTCCACCCTGTCTATGTCTTCTTGGAGATGGGGTCTCCAGAACTGTACACAGTACTCCAGATGTGGTCTTACCAACTGTCTGTACAGAGGGCCAACAACTTCCTGTTTTCTACTGGTGATGCCTCCCCATGCATCCCAGTATCCCCAGCCCTCCTTACTGCCTTCTCACATTGCTGGTCCACCTTTGGGTCGTCTGATATGACTACCCCAGGTCCCTTTCAATTTTGTTGTTGTCGTATCTCACCCCCACTGTGTACTCTTCCCTGAGTTTTGTTTCCTGGTGCATTACTTTGCACTTCTTTTGCATTTAATCTAAGCTGCCATACATTTGACCATTCCTCCAACCTTGCCAAATCCCTTTTCATCCTTTCCACCCCACCTTGTATATCAACCCTGTTGCAGATCTTTGTGTCATCTGCAAAGAGACATACTTTCCCTTCCAGTCCCTCTGCAATGTCACTTATAAAGACATTAAAAAGGACTGGCCCCAGTACTGAACCCTGCAGTACCCCACTAGTAACCCTCCTTTCTTCACTGTGGACTCCATTTACTATTATCCGCTGTGTCCTGTTGTCCAACCAGTGTTTTACCCAGGCTATCACCCTAGGACCCACTCCCAGGCTGGCTAATTTGTTTATTAATCTTTTGTGTGGGACAGTGTCAAATGCCTTGCTAAAGTCTAGGTAGGCCATGTACAGAGCCCCTCCCTGGTCTACTGCTTTGGTCACCCAATCAAGGAAATCAATTAGATTTGTCTGACATGACCTTCCCGCTGTGATTCCATGCTGCCTTGGGTCCTATGCCCCACTGGCCTCTAGGTACTGAACAATTCTTTCCTTCAGAAGTGATTCCATCATTTTCCCTACCACTGAGGTCAAACTGACAGGTCTGTAGTTTCCTGTCTCTGTCTTGCTCCCACTTTTGTGAAGGGGAATCACATCCATCCTCCTCCAGTCCTCAGGTACCACCCCATCCTCCAATGATTTATTAAAAAGGGTAGTCAGTGGTGTTACTAGTTCTTCCCTTAGTTCTTTTAAAATTCTGGGGTGAATTCCATCAGGCCCCATTGCTTTATCCACCTTCAGTTTTAAGAATTCTTTCAGAACCTTTTCTTCTGTGAAAGGACTAATATCAACACCCCCATCCAGAGTGCTTCTATTGACCAGATTAGGTATTTCCCCCTGCTTTTCCATTGTGAATACTGAGCAAAAGTATTTGTTCAATATCCCTGCTTTTTCACTGTCACTCTCTGCCCAACCACCTTCCTCTTTGTTCAGCCTCAGTATCCCTGCCTTAGTCTTTCTTTGCTCTAATGTACCTATAAAGGTTTATCCCTTTCTTAACCGAGTTGGCTATCTTTTCCTCGGTTTGGGCCTTTCTATTCTGACTGCCTACCGCTTCCTTCTACTTTAACTGGTACAGTTCTCTGTCCTGCTTCTTCTGTGTTTCCTTATACTTCCTGAATGCTATCTTTTTCCCCTTACCTTCCCTCCACTTATTTTGAGAACCATAGTGTTTTTTTCTTTCATTTTGATTTGTTTATTTGCTTCACACAAAGACTTGTTGCCTCTGTGATGGCGGTTTTGATGTTTCCCCATTGTTGCTCCACCCCACCTTCTTGCCTGTTTGCTAGTGCTTTTCTGAGGCACTCCCCCATTTTGTCAAAATCAGCCCTTCTGAAGTCCAGTACCTTTACTTTTGTGTGGCTTGACTCAACGGCTATGTTTATCATGAACCACACTGTTTGGTGGTTGCTTGTTCCCAGATGGCTACTCACTTCAAGATCAGAGATCCTCTCTCCATCCCCATTTGAGAGTACCAGGTCTAAGATTGCTCTCTCCTGAGTGGGTTCCAAAACTAGCTGTCGGAGGCATGCCCCTTGTAGGGCATCGAGAATGGTCCTGCTCTTGAATGTGGCTGCAGCAAAGTGCTGCCGTCAACATCTGGCATATTCAGGTCCCCCATCAGCAATATCTCCCCTTTCTCTGCCATCCCAAGGATGCCTTCTATCATTTTCTTGTCCATTTCCTCCCCCTGAGATGAGGGTCTGTATACAACCCCTGTGCAGATTGTGGAGCCATTTCCAGTCTCCAGGGTGACCCACAGTGCCTCCTCTCCTCTCCTCCCTGTTTACCCTTTACCCTTTAGTTCTGTTGCTTTTATCCCTTCCCTTACATAGAGAGCTACTCCTCCTCCTCTTCTTGCCTCCCTGTCCCTCCTGTAGATTGTGTACCCTGGTATGTTGACATCCCAGTCATGGTTCTCTGTGTACCATGTTTCTGGGACTGCCACAATATCCAGGCATCCCTCTTCCATCAAGGCCACCATTTTGGGGGGCTTTTTACCTAGACTATGGGCGTTGGTACTCATTACCCTCCATTTCTTTATGGCTTTATTTCTTTTTGCCCCATTCCTGTCTCTACTGCCTTTGTCTTTTTCTCCATTTACCCCAGCCCTTCTCCCTATCGACTGCTCTATTTTGGTGTTTACCTCACTAATTACCCTGATTTTTTTGGAGTGGCTAGGATTTCCCTTCTCCTCTTCAGTGCCTCCCCCCTTGGCTAGTTTAAATACTATGTAAGCATTGAACAGGAGGGGCCCATGTCAGTATTCCAGTTTTTCATGAATGTACAGGTTAGTAAACATGCAGTCTAATATTGTGAATTGATATGTAACTGTACACATAAATATTTCATTTGCATAGTTACTAACTGGCACTATAACAATACTGTGGCTAAGAAATAATGGTATTGTGGAGTGCCACGTGATGCAACCCACCTAGAAGGCGCTTTCTCCTGAGCTCCGTCCCTCCTAGCGTTAAACTACATTTAAAGTCCCCCTTTTCTCAGTAATCGGGTTTGTTTATTGACTCTCTACCCCTTCTTACCTACAACTTGGCAAGTCAGGAGTTTTACCAGTATGGAGGTAGAAATGAAGAAAGCAGGGCCTCAGCACACGCCTCCAATAACGCTTGAGAAGGCCCTGAAGAAGCAGAGAGCTCATGGTGCTTCAACTACAATAGCACACTCCACTGCCAAAACAGAGCAGGAGCTGCTTACGCTTGCTGACTTCCTTGCTGAATTTCGTCCGTTTCAGAACGAATTACGTGGTATGGCCACTGAAATCAAGGCCTTGTCGGTAGCCATGGAAGACACAATGAGAAGAGTAATAGACAACGAGGCCAGGGTGATCTCTTTGGAGAAGCGAGCAGACAAAACCGAATCGGATGCCATCGGACTGCGCCAGAAACTTACTAAGCTGGAGCAGAAGACTGAAGATTTACAGGGGCACAGCCGGTGGAATAACGTTGTCATCATCGGGCTCCCAGAATTGGAAGAGGGACCCGACGCTGTTTTATTTGTCCAGAGGCTGATTGAAAAGGTGGCTGGCTCTACCCCATACGGCTCTAAATATATCACCGAAAGGGCGCATAGAGCCCTGAGACCTATGCCCTGACCTGGCACACCTCCTAGACCGTTGATTCTATGATTCCTGAACTTCCTGGAAAGGCAACATTTTTTATCCTACGTAAGGACATAGACAGGGTAGAGAAGGTTCAGAGGAGGGCAACAAAGATGGTGCATGGATTGCATCACAAGTCCTATGAGGACAGGTTGAAGGCACTGAACATGTACTCCCTGGAGGAGAGGAGGGAGAGAGGGGATATGATAGAGACATACAAGTATCTTACAGGGAGGAACAGGGTGCAGGAATGCACTATTTTTAAGCGAAAAAGATGTTCCAGGACTAGAGGGCATGGGATGAAGTTGGAGGGAGGGCGATTCAGAGGAAGCGTGAGGAAGAATTTCTTCACAGAACGGGTGGTGGACAAGTGGAACACCCTGCCAGAGGAAGTGGTGGGGGCTGAAACAATCACGGGATTTAAGAATGCATGGGATAGACATAAAGAAATTCTGGAGGTCAGGGGTAAGGGGCAACAGACTTCCTGGAAAACATAAACTGAACTTACAAACTTAAATGGGCAGACTGGGTGGGCCATAGGCCCTTATCTGCCGACACTGTCTATGTATCTATGTATCCCAAATTTCTGATGTTCAGGACCTCCAGTGGGAGGGAAAGAAGCTCTGAGTGACCCAGGACCTCCCTCTTATGATCCGGCAGCGTCGTCAAGCCTGTCATCCACTGGTATCAAAGGTAATCTCAACGGGTCTCTGGTTCCGAATGATTTATCCTGCGAAGTTGCAAGTGTTGGTTTCGGGGACCTGGTTAGCCTTTGAGGAGGTGGGAGCAGCGAGCTCAGGTCTCAAGGCGGCTCTACCGGATTTGTTTCGGGACACCTGAAAGGTCTGGAAGCCAAGGCAAGCTCAAAACAAAGCAACGAAGCAAGTAAGTGGCCCTGGGTTAAGAGATCCAGTTTGTCCGTGGTCCTGAAACACTGCAGACTGCAATGGGTGATTGGACTCAGAGGACCATCACATTTTTGAACTTAATACTCTGCAGAGTGTTTTCTCTCCCAGGTTGTTAAATTTAGACAGATTCTGTTATAATCCGTAGATGCGTTTGACAGGAGGTCGCCCTTCCCTTGGGGGTTCTGACTTTCTCTTTAATTGTTATGTTTTGTTTTACCTGACACTGTACTCCATTTCGTTTTGGGTGAATGGTAACCCATTTTTCCCTGCTGCAGACAGCTGAGGAGTCTGCATTAGAGGGGCTTCCAATGCCGTTCATCATTGTAAATAAACGATTTATTACTTGTGCAGTTCTTCCTTTTGTCCACATGAGGGTAGTAGAGTATAAGATAAAAAGGTATTTCCTTCGTTTTACTGCCAGTGGACTTATTTTCAGGGTTTCAGGTTGTTTTGTGAGAGAGGGAACCAGTTATGCTGTGTTTATTGGTACCTCAATAATAATGGGTAATCTTTGTACAACGGAGAGTTTGTTATCCAAGGAGGGTTGGAGGGGAGTAGCGGAGATATGGGAAGTTGCAGAACGTTTTGTTGGATAGGAAATAGATGAGGGGGGCTGGGAAAGAGGGGGTAAGGGAGGTTACTAGTAAGTTTGGTTGGTTAAAGGTTGGGAGGAGGGGGAAGGGGGTTGTACAACAGCACTCAGTGATTCTGGTTTATTTGCTATGTGTTTCATCACCACCCTTATGTTCTATGTCTGTTTTCTTTTTATAATACATGATGACTAATGACATTAATTTCGTTACTTGGAATGTGAAAGGGATCAGGAAGAAACCCAAACAATACCAAATACTTAAACATTTGAACCTTTTACGATCTCAGATTACCTTTTTACAGGAGTCCCGTTTATTAGAAACTGAAGCTTTACAACTACAGAGGCAGCAGATTGGGCAAGTTTTTGCTGCCCATGGATCCACCAACAGTTGTGGGGTCATGTTAATTATTAATAAGAATATTCCCTTTACCCCCACACAGGTTTTTAGGGATCCTGGCGGTAGATATCTAATGGTACATGGTACAATTTTTTTCTATGCCACTTTTACTTTGTAGTATATACGACCCCAACATGGACAACCCTAGCTTCTTCATGAAACTAATAACTCTTCTCCTACCTTTGCTTCCTATCCCGATAGTAATGGGCGGGGATTTTAACTTGGCGTTTGACCCTTTGCTTAACAGGTCGGGACCCACACTAAACGGACTGTCACCTGGGCAGAGGGCAGTTAGGGATTTACTGCATCAGTGTGGCCTATGTGATGTTTGGAGAGTTTTGCACCCCAATAGTAGGGAATACACCTTTGTTTCCCCAGTCCACGGATCCCATTGTCATATAGATGACTTATTAATATCTCAGTCTCTCCTTCCAGGGGTGACGTCATCCTCAATTCAACCTGGTCCTTCATCTGATCACTCTCTGGTGATGTGTCATTTAGCTTTACTTTCCTTCCCTAAAAAAGAGAGTTGTTGGAAGCTAAACGACCAATTGCTTAAAGATCTACCCACCTTCAAGCAGATTAAAGAACAGACATACTTTTTCTTCACCATAAATCCCACAGAGGACACCACACCAGATGTCACATGGAGTGCCTTTAAGGCTTACATGCAGGGGATTTTGATTAGTTTAGCTACCAAGCGGAAAAAAGCCCGTGAAGCAGACCTTCTCTCCCTACTATCACAAGTCCGCATCATGGAGGCTAAACTATCCCCTCAAACTCTAGAGGAAGCTAGGCAGAAACTATTTACTCTTAAAGAAAGGTACTTAGATTTACTGAGGGACAAAGCAGAGCTGGCCATTATTCACACAAAGGCTGTTTATACTGATCACGGTGAAAAAGCTGGGCGCCTATTAGCTTTAAGGATTAAGCAACAGGAATCTGCTAGGTTCATTCCACCTGTTTGGTCTCACATAGATGGTTCCCTGAGATCATCCCCCTCTGAGATTGTACAGGAGTTTGCACATTACTATCAGCAGCTATATAGTAACATGGACAATCCCCCTTCTCCGGGAAACCCTAGATGTATATCTCCGTGAGTTCTGTCTTCCCTCCTTGTCGGAAGCTCATAAGCTGCTTCTTTCCTCCCCTATTTCGATAGTTGAAATTACTGAAGTGATACAGGCTACTCCCTCTGATAAGGTACCATGACCAGACGGCTTTTCATCACTATTTTACAAAAATTCCAGGATCAAATAGCCCCGGCCCTTCACAAGTTATTCCAATATATTTTATCTGGGGCGGCTTCAGATCCCCACTTGTTTGAAGCTCTAATCATTCTTCTCCCTAAATCTGATAAAGATCTAGAGAAGGTGCAGAGTTACAGTCCTATATCCCTTTTAAATCAGGATATTAAGATCCTCTCAAAGATCCTGGCTGACAGGCTTACCCTGGTTCTCCCTGATTTGATTGGAATGCCGCAGGTGGGGTTCATGAAAGGAAGGTCTTCATCGCACCACCTTCGAATTCTTTCACTTGTCTTCTCGGAGTCCAGGGATGCCTCCTATCCAGCTGTCTTGGTGTCCCTGGACACCGAGAAGCATTTGAGCGCGTGAACTGGAACTTTCTCTTTTATACTCTCCATGCTTTTGATTTTCCTTCCACATTTATTCATTGGATCCGTGCCCTTTATCAAGCTCCTTCTGTCAGGATTTCAGTGAATGGTGCTTTCTCTGAGCCTTTTCTTTTATACTCTGGAACAAGGCAGGGTTGTCCACTTTCCCCCTTATTATTCAATGTCTATTTAGAACCACTCATTTGTCATCTTTCAAATAACCCGGATACGTAATACCATAGTTAAAGTTACTACGTATGCAGATGAAATCCTCCTTCATTTGTCCCATCCTGAATCATCTATCCCTGCTATGCTTCCTACAATCACCAAGTTTAGTAGCCTCTCGAATTATAAATTAAACCACAACAAATCTTCTATCTTCCCTCTCAATCACAAGGTATTTAAACATAATATTTCATTCTCTAGATTTATCTTGGTCACCAGCCTCCCTTAAATATCTTGGCATAACACTTTTGCGTAATTCTCCTTGTGGTTCAAAAAGAATTTGGAAGCTCTAACTCAGATTATTATTCAAGGCCTTGATAGATGGACAAAGCTCCCCATTTCTTTATGGGGCCGAATTAGTTTAATTAAGTTGAACGTATTTCCCCGTCTCTTTTATCCTTTATTGTTTCTTAACTCATTTGTTCCAGTGTCCTGGTTTCAGAAAATGCATAGATTATTCACTAATTTTATCTGGTCTAACAAGCATCGCCATTTAGCATACTATAAACTGGCAGCTCAGAAATTTAATGGTGGTCTCCATACTCCTCACCTGGGTATATACTACTGGGCTCTAGCCATTTAGCGAAGTACCTTAAATGGTTGTCTCCTGGACCTCGTAGCTTGAGGCCGACTTGGCTTGAAATTGAATTAGACTTCATTCAGTCCACAGGTATTGACCCCACAAACTTGCTTTATGCCAAGATTTCCTCCTTAAAGGACATTCGTAAATGTCCAGTCCTAGCAACATCACTAAGAATACACGCTCAGCTTTGTTCCTTTCTGCATTATAAACCCCATTTGGACCTCTCTCAATCCATATGAGATAAATAAATAAACAGAGAATTCCTCCTAAATGGTTGCCTCAACTGGGAGAGGGGGTCTTATCTACTTTCCTTGGGGACGATGGGATGTGGCTCTCTTCATCCAGGATTATCTCTAAATTTAAGATCCCAGTATCCAGTTACTTTAAGGTTCTCCAACTTAAACACCGTCTTTTTAATACATTGGGTAATCCCCCCCACTCCCCCTTTTTTCATTCTTATTGGAGCTTATTCCATTGTTAAGCCTTCCCAAGGTAATTTCGAAGGTATACCGAATCCTTTTTCAATGGCGATTTGAGGGCTCCTACGGTCCCACAAAATATTATTGGTCCTCACTTTTCCCCTAACATACTTTCAACTGGCCTGTATTATGGCGGAACTACCACAAATTTGTGTCGCAGGACAGATTGTGGCTCATGCAATACCATATCTTACATAATCTTTACTATAACCCCTCAAAGCTTGCTAAGTGGGGTCTCCTGGAATCAGACTTATGCTCTAGATGTTCCCAGGACACAGGGACACTTCTGCATATTTTTTGGCAATGCCCCAAGGTAATCCCCTTGTGGAACACTATTAAGGCCAAATTGGACCCCTTGTTGGGTCTTCAGGATTGCTTCACCCCAGAAATTTGCCTGTTAGGGGACTTATCCCCTATTGATGTTAACACTCGGAGATTCCATATTTCCATGATAGCTATGTTGGTTAAAAAGGTGGTTCTCAAGCATTGGAAGGACGATAGTTGCCCATCTTATCAGGAGTGGCTTCATGAAATTCTAGCCAGTCTCAGAACGGAGAAAGCCATTGCCAGTCTTTATAACAGGCAACAGAAATGCATGCGAAATTGGGATCCCTTGCACACTCTGCTTACTATTTGAGGTGATACTAAAATGATGTCTTAGTTATTTGATTGGGGTGTTTTTAAGAGATGCTGTTGTAGTGGGTGGGAGGGGCTAGGAAGGGTTGGTGGGGAGGGGGAGACAGAATGTATATCACGTTGTTATGTTGCTATCTCACTTTTAATGTTTCTGTCTCCTGTATTAATGTAAAACTGTGAATAAACTTTGAATTGAAAAAAAAAGAAATAATGGTACTGTTTTCACAGCTAATGCCTAGTTAACATGTACTTGCAGTTGCACACACTTACATATATCAAATGTCAGTACTGTAGCTGTTATGTAAGTTCTCATTCAGAAATCAGTCCCCCATGAACCTGTTGCTTACTAAACCTGCAATCTAATATTGGACCCTGTTCACATAGGTGGCAGACAATGTGTCAAATGTGTATTCCCAGGCCTGGTGATCAATAGCAGCCATCCAATCAAGTGGACTGACCAGGAGCAGACTGGATCCTGCACTGTGTGTGGAATGGGGAATTGTGAGTTATGGGTGGTCTTCCCATTACTGCTATTTTCCAGTAAAGGGACCTACTGGTCTGCCTATTTTTACCACCTTTCCCCTAGCCCTCATGGTATAGTGAGAGTGATGGGATAGCTTGATGTGAAGGATGATGCTATGGCAGGCACATCGTTCAGCCAGTGGGAAGGGCATGTAATGGTTAAGGAAGGGTCCCTACCTGTGTATCCTTCATCACTCACCACCACTCCACACAGCAGATCGGTGGTAAAACATGGTATGTAGCCATGCCCTACCCCCAGCCACTCACCTGGGCCCAAGCAGGCCAGGAGTGTGGGTGTAGAAGAAGAGTGAGTCAATGCCACAGAAGCAGCACATTTCTTAGTAACTGCAGCCCTGTTTCAAGCCAATAAGTAATTATGTAAATTATTTTATTGTATAAGTAAACAATGTAGTTGTATAACAATTAAGAATATTAGATTGCATATGTATTAAGCAATAAGTGCATGAGGGAATGATTGCTGAAGAAAAGCATACATCAGAACTACAGCATTGACATTCAATGTAAGTGTATAGTAGTTACACCTTTCTTCATATGCTTTAAGTGTCAGTTTCTGTGTACTTACTTTGCAAATACATGTTAGTTAGGAATTAACTGTGGAAATAATGCCACAGAAGCAGCACATTCCTTAGTAACTACAGCACTGTTATACCCTTCTTCTTACATTTTAAGTGTCAGTTTCTGCGTACTTACTTTGTAAGTAGTATACATGTCAGACATTAACTGTGAAAACAATGCCACAGAAGCAGCACGGTCCTTAGTAACTATAGCACTGTTAAAAGTCAAGAAGTAATTATGTAAATTAATGAGTCTTTTATTGTATAGCAATTTACAATATTAGATTGCATGTTTATTTATTTATTTATTTTTTGGTTGTACAGTATACAAGTGGTGGCTCTGGAATTTAAACACAGTTCTCCAGGTTTGCAGGTCAGTGCTTTTAACCACTACGCTATATGGCAGTAAGTTCATGAGGGAATGATTTCTGAAGGATAATTTTCAGTGTCACTAACTGCACTGTAACTTCTGTATAACTACATTGTAACTGCACTACTATGTAGTTGTTAACTAGTTTCATAATGCATGTTGTGTACTTACATAATGTTAAATGTGCTGCTTCTGTGAGATTGACGCTCATGTCTTCTACACCCACACCCCTGTCCTACTGCTGCCCAGAAGGGTGGCTGGGGGTGGGGCATGGCTACCTTCAGATGAGAGTTCTAATTCTTCTTTACCTATGAGTAAACTGTCCTGTTGTACAATGCTGAGCAGTCATAAGACTGACTGATTGTACATCATGTATATTGCACCCACACTTTAGCTGTTACTCCATTTTGTTTCATCTGTATTCTTGCACTTAGTTGTACCTGGCTGTACTCAATATATTCAATGTATTCTATTTCCTGTACCTTTCTTTGTTAATACAAGTGTATTATCTGTATTATCTATGTACCATCTTTATGGCCTGGGTCATGCCTGGAAACGGTCTATTGGATCAGTGCACCTACCTGGTAAATAAATTATATATATATATATATATATATATATATATATATATATATATATTTATACAATAGGGATGAGGTGATATTGCCCCTGATAAAACTTGTTATTTTCACTAGCTTTGAATAAATGACCTCTGACATATGCACTGTGACTTTTTCTAACATTTATATACACAATGAATACATCACCACCCGATATTATCACTCTGGTTATGTCAGGCACCCACCACCTTTTTCTTTTGCAGGTGATCGGCACTACTTTTTTAGAAAGTCCTGCTAATCCTACAAGTCACCTGTCCTGACAGCTACAGATGTACTATGTGCCATGAATTTCCCATGCATGGACAGACACTACTCAGATTGGACAGACACTCGGAGCACTCATGAGACATAAAAAAGCAGCAGAGAAAGCTAGATATTTAGGCACCTATAGCTAGGAATGTAAGTTTGTCATGGCAGTCATGCACATCATTGATTCCATGACGTTTGATCTTTATTCAGGACTTCCATGACTTCGACTAGTGTCATCAGAATGTAGCAATGATGACAGTGCCACAACATTTACTACTGTTTACTAATGATTTCATGAACAAACAATGAGTCATTAAAACCTCATCCATGACAAACTTACATCCCTATCTATAGCTCAAAATACAGAGACAATATTTCTTCAGAAGACAACAACTCCAGTAAAAATAAGTCAACTGAAACTGAATTATGAAAACTATACCTGCTTGAGGTTTTCACTCCACTGATAAAAAAGGATGCTGCAGCCAAAGTGAAACTGTGAAATGCTGGCATATTCCTAATCTCTTCGGTGAGGAAAACTGAAAATCCACTCCCATTCTAGGGAAGTAAACTGGGAAATATACATGTGTGTAAAAAACATTGTTGCCTTAAGCACAACACATCCTCAAAAGTCAATAAAATTAAAATAAACAGTGCTACCCAATGAAAAAGATAACACAGTATCCCTCCTGAAAACTCAAACAAATCCTCCCCCCACGCATCCATATACATTACCAAATGTGGAGTAATGGTGGGTGGTACCAGATATAGATGCAGGGACTCTTCCTTAGCCGTTACATGCATGTCTTCACCACCATCCATGTCCCAAGCCCTCATGGTATAGTCAGGGGGCTGTGGTAGCTTGGTGTGAATGATGATGCCATGGCTGCCACCTCATTCAGCTAGTGGGAAGGGCATGTAATGGCTAACAAAGCATCCCAACATATGAATCTGTCATCACCCACCATCACTCCACACAGCAGATCAGTGATATTTATTTATTTATTTGTTTGTTTGTTTGTTTGTTTACCAGGTAGGTGCACTGATTCAGTGGACCATTTTCTGGCATGACCCAGGCCATAAAGATGGTACATAGGTAACACAGATAATACACTTACATTAACAGAGGAAGGTACAGGAAATAGAATGCATTGAATATATTGAGTACAGCTAGGCACAATTAAGTGCAAGAATACAGTTGAAACACAATAGGGTAGCAACTAAAGTGTGGGTGCAATATACGTGATGTACAATCAGTCAGTCTTATGACTGTTCAGCATTGTACAATGGGACAGTTTAGTCTTAGGTACAGAATAATTAGGACTCTCATCGAAGGGTAGCCATGCCCACCCCTAGCCACCCACCTGGGCAGCAGCAGGACAAGGGTGTGGATCAGTCTCACAGAAGCAGGACATTTAATGTTATATAAGTACACAACACACATTGTGAAACTAGTTAACAACTACATAGTAGTGCAGTTACAGTGTAGTTATATAGTAGTTACAGTGTAGTTAGTGGCACTTAAAATTACCCTTCAGAAATCATTCCCTCATGAAGTTACTGCAGTGTAGCATAGTGGTTAAAAGCACTGACCTGCAAACCTGGAGAACTGGGTTTGAATCCCAGAAGCTCCACTTATATACTGTGCGACCAAAATCAAAGAACTAAAAATAAACATGCAATCTAACATTGTAAATTACTATACAATAAAAAAATCATTAATTTACATAATTACTTGTTGATGTTTAACAGTGCTGTAGTAACTAAGGAATGTGCTGCTTCTGTGGCATTGTTTCCACAGTTAATGAGTAACATGTATTTGCAAAGTAAGTATGTAGAAACTGACACTTAAAGTGTAAGAAGAAGGGTGTAACAGTGCTGTAGTTACTAAGGAATGTGCTGCTTCTGTGGCATTGTTTCCACAGTTAATTCCTAACTAACATGTATTTGCAAAGTAAGTACACAGAAACTGACACTTAAAATAAAGCATATGAAGAAGGGTGTAACTATTATACACTTACATTGAATGTCAATGCTGTAGTTCTGATGTATGCTTTCCTTCAGAAATCATTCCCTCATGCAAGTACTGGTTAATAAACATGCAATCCAATATTCTTAATTGCTATACAACTACATTGTTTACTTATACAATAAAAATCATTTATATAATTACTTATTGGCTTGTAGCAGTGCTGTAGTTGCTAAGAAATGTGCTGCTACTGTGGCATTGACCCACACCTCTTCTGCACCCACACTCCTGGCATGCTACAGCCCAGGTGGGTGGCTGGGGAAGGGGCATAGCTACATACCATGTTTTACCAGCGATCTGCTGTGTGGAGTGGGAGCGGGTGGTGACGGAGACACAGACCCTTCCTGGTGTGTAGTTATACAAATTGCATGAAGCGGTAGTTACACATGCAACCACAACCATCTCTCTTTTGGTACAAATTGATTTATGCTGGAAGTGTAACTACACATGTAACAGCTGTTGCAAAGTGCAACAGAAAAATTGATTTATGCTGGAAGTGTAACTACACATGTAAAAGCTGTTGCAAAGTGCACAGAAAAAACTGATTTATGCTGGAAGTGTGACTACACATGTAACAACTGTTGCAAAGTGCAGCATACATAGTTACATTTGCCAGACAGAATTGATTTGAGGCAGAAGGGAGGCAACAGTAATTGCAGTAACTACCACTTCATGTGAACTGTGTAACTACACCAAACCACAAATGTGAAACTAGTTAACTACTACATTGTAGTTACATGTAACTACACAGAAGTTACATAGTAGTTACATTGTAGTTATACAGTAGTTTCAGTGTATTTAAGGACACTTAAAATGAAGTGTTACTTTTTTCTTTAAAATTAGAGTTAATCTCCCACCCAACCCTCTCTGTCTCTCAGCACCCACCACTGCACCCCCACCCCACAAACATCAGAGTGACACTGTGGGTGCCCAATCCCCCAGTGTCATGATCAGGATGGCCACAATGTTTTTTCTTTTAATTAAAAAATAGTGCAGTGCGAGCGCTCCATGGATGAGGAGGCGACTATGGTGTAACCACAACATGTTGTTCGGTTGTGAAGAATGCAAGGAATGCAGAGTCCTTTTCTCAAAGCAAGAGGTCTGTAGTGCTCCGCTCACTGAAGCCCCAAAAAGGGATCAAGAGAGGACCACAAAAACTCCAGACCTATAAGTCTGACATCTTTCCAGGATAAAGTAATGGAGGAATTTACAAAGGATGAAACAGATAAACATAGGAAGCAAGAAGGTTTAGTGGACATTACACAGCATAGATTCAGGGCAAAATGATCAGGCCAAACCAATCTATTTCAATTTTCTTAACCCATAAGCAAAGCCTTAGGTAATGGCCTTCCTGTAGATGTGGTGTATCTGGATTATTCCAAGGCTGTTGATCTTGTACCCCACAAAGAGTTAATTGAGAGGCTCATTGAATTAAAATTCAATGTAAATATAATTAGTTGGGTTAAAGCATAGCTAGATGATAGAAAGCAAAGGGTACTGTATAGCAGCTTATTTTAGTGCTATCTTTATTTAGCGCAATGCAGGGTACTGCACTTATTAGCACCCAACTGAATCCACACAGCAGCTTCCTTTACAGTTACAGCACTAATCTGCCACTAATCACCTGTATTTAAGCACTAACCTGTAATTGCCATAATCAGACATGAACTCACAGGTGCCTACGGCAATCACCATTCAGCTCACAACGATTACCCATGGATAAAGTCAGCAGGGTTGCTCTTACTGCTCGCAGCAACATGTCCATTCTTCACTGAATTTCAAGCAAGCAGAACAAACAGAAGAACCCATTTGAAAATGATGGGATGGAACCAGAGGCACTTGCAGAGCAGTCAGGTGTAGAGCCCTGTGTAGCCAAAGCAGTCATGTGAGAGCTGGGTGGGCCATCTTCCCCATCACCTAAAAAGAAGCAACCATCCACATATGCTTTTATAGCTCAGAGATTCGCTTTGAGGTTGCAAAGCATGCTGTCAAAAATGGGGTTATGGCAGCAGTACGTTTTTTTTATCCAAATATGGAAATCCAATAAACGAGAGCACAGTCAGGGGTTTTAAGGCTAACTACATGAAGCAACTACATATGACACCCAACCCCACCAATCTCACCCCCACCTTGCCCAGAAAGCAGCGTGGGTGATTTACCCTCCTGGCGGATGATCTGGAGGGGCAGATAGGAAAGGTTGTCTATTGTTCATGTGAACAAGGGACGGTAGTCAATGCCCATGTTGTTCACACTGTAGCTCTCAGAATTGTTAAGGCCAAATCACCACAATATTTGGTGTAGAATGGGGGTCACGTAAATCTAACCACAAAGTAGGCATGGGCATTACTTCACAGAATGGGGTACAGTAAGTGTAAGGGGATGAAGACTGCCCGCAAAGTCCCCACTGACTTTCTCGCTCTGAAAGAGGCTTTTCTAGCCCAAATTGCCACTGCAGCAGCCCAAGAATTGATAATGAACTTAGATTAAATGGACATTAATATAGTGCCGGTTTCAGAGTGGACAATGGCCACTTCATGCTCCAAACAGGTTGCTGTCCTGGGGCTGGGGGACAAGCATCAGATGTCACTTGTTCTGATGCACACTTTGTCTGGTGACTTCCTACCATGCCAGCTGATTCATCAAGGTAAAACGAGCGCATGTCATCCACAGTACACCTTTCTCCCAGACTGGGATGTCACACATAGCGACAACCATTGGGCAAGTGAAAAGACGATGTTAGATTACATCGATAATGTTATTGCCCTATATTCTGCCTCCATTCTTGAATGGCTTGGTCTGCAGTCAGAACAAAAATCCATTTTGATTTTCGACCTTTTCCGTGGCCACATGACTACACCAGTGCTGCAACATATCGGGACTGTGTAATACGGTATGGTCTGCACGCCCATTGGCCCACACTGTGGATCAATGGGTGTACAAGTCTGTCATTGTACGCCAGTCAGCAGGCGGCTGGGCGGCTTTATGGGTAGCTGCCACCTGCTCCTGACCGGGGAGCAGGGTGGCAGGAAAGAGGGCGGTTGGGAGGGGATACGGTACAGCTAGACCGCTTAGAGTGCTTTTTTTTGGCTCCAGAGATCAGTAAGAATGTAGCCTGTTCCCCCGAGTTTTGTGATTACCAATCATTAAGATCCAAGAACCCAGGAAATCAGCTAGATTTGCTTTAGATGCCTTGGACTGTGTTGCTTGTGTTTGTCAAGTGCCTCTTCCCAACAACTTGCCACCTGGATACCTCTAGACGTGGGGGTTACACTAGTGATGTCATAGTCAGTGTGGTCTCAGTGTTGATTATGTAGTGGGAGGAACAGAACTGACTTTTTTTTAGCCTCCAGAGTGCTGCTCCACACATCACCCCAGTACTGCCAGATGGAAAATCTACTAATTAGCAAACAGAAAAGAAAAAAAATCTGTCAGATATAGGAAGTGATAGCTGACTGTATCTGAAAGTTACTATTAATTCCAGGCAGTACACTAGCTCTTTAAGTAAATGTGGTTATGCCCCAGAAATAACCATACATGAAGGGACAAAGGGCATAGGATTTAACCATGACAAGGACATATGCTATGAAATCATAGAAATTCGTAAAAATATTAAGAAGAGGGGTGAGAATGTCATGGTATCTGGTGTGTTACCAATCCTAATGGGATCAAGTGGAAAAATTAAAAAACAATACACTTAAAAGAATTAGCACACAATTAAATAAATGTTGTTCCAGGAAAGGCTTTCACCTTATTGATTCTTGGCAGCATTACATCAGTAAATGTCACCTCTTTAGCCCTGATGGTCTATACCCCAGTAAAGAAGGTGCAGTAACCATGGGAAATCTAATAAAGCAACATATGCCCGTGAGCTATTTATACTAGTCGTGACGGGGGAAGGGAGTAAATCTGAGATAAATATCACTATACTCCCAAAAGATGATCACAGAAAAATAATACAGAAACAGAGAAAGGATACAATCAAGTGTTATTTAAGCAATGCTAGAACCTTAAATAATAAAATGAGGGGAATAGAGACATTAGCAGCCAATGAGAAGGCTACAGATGTGATATTCATTTGTGAAATGTGGTGGTCAACTGATGATATCTGGGGGAAAGATCCAGAAGGTTATAATCTTTTTAGAAGAGAGAGACTCCAAAAAAAGGGAGGAGGAATAGCTCTATTTCCATCTAATAGATGGCCAGGTACAGACATTACACAGAAAACAAAGGATAAAAATAGTGACTCTAAGACTCTATGGCTAAAAATTGGCACAACATTCTCAAAACACAAGATTTGGGGGCTGTGCAATAGAACACTTGATTGATGACAATATTCATTCCCTTCTTAGCATGGCTTTGAGGAGCAGATCATGCCAAACCAACCTCATCAAATTCTTGGAGGATATGACCAAGGGCAAGGCCATAGAAATAGTTTATTTGGACTTTAGCAAGGGCTTTGACACGCGGTGCATGATATACCTTTGGTGAAAGTACACCAGCTTGGTATACTATGCAATGTTTATACAAGTTGCCTTGCTAGCTGGCTTTAGGGCAGGAAGCAGAGGTTTGTGGTTAATGGGGACTATCCCAAGTGCAGAGAGGTACACAGTGCTGGGGTCATTGCTGTTCAACATTTCCATCAATGATCTGGAGGATGAAGTCTACAGCTAACTGCTTAGGTTCACTGATGATACTAAGCTGGCCAAGGTGGTGGACTTCCTGGAGTATGGAGACAAACTCCAAGAGGACCTGAACAAGCTGAGCAAGTGGTCAGACTCATTGCTGTGGACATTAGCAATGTCAGCAGATGAGGACTGCTTGGCCCACCAAGACTGCCCATTTTGTTGCTGCCTATATTGTCATCACAAAATCTACCTGTTCTCCAGCTACTCCCCCTACCCCCACCGCTTTCCTACCAAGATTCATCTGTGCTATCCCATGCATGCTTCAAGACCACCACTGTTTCTGCTCCCACCACCTTTGATGAAAGACTATTCCAGGTGTCCACTACTCTTTTCAGGGGAGAAGTACTGCCTCATATCCCTCCTAAATTTCCCCCATTCAGCTTCATTGCATGCCCTCTTGTTCCTGTGACCTTCTCTTCTGAAAAAATACTTCCCTCCTGTACCTTATTCACTCCTATGAAGTACTTATAGGTCTCTATCATGTCCCCCCCCCATCTCTTCCATGGTGTATATATTGAGAACCCCCAGTCTCTCCTCATAGAGCTTGTGATGTAGCCCCTGCACCATTTTAGTTGCCCTCTTCTAGATAGCCTCTACCCTGTCTACGTCCTTCATGAGATGTGGTCTCCAGAACTGGACACAGTTATTCCACCTCCTCCAGAGTATCCACCCTATTGCAGATTTTGGCAGTATATGCAAAGAGGTATGCCTTCCCTTCCAGCTCTTCTGCAGTGTTGCTTACAGTATAAAGACATTGAAGAGGGCTAGTCCCAGTACTGAGCCTGGAGGCACCCCACCAGTCACTCTCCTCTCATTAGATAGAGAGCCGTTTATCACCACCATCTGTTGACTATCTATCAACCAGTTCCATACCCAGTTTACCACTCTGAGTCCACCTCCCAGACTGACCAGTTTCCTTATAAGCCTCCTATGTGGTATGGTGTCAAAGGCCTTGCTGAGGTCTAAGTAGACCACACCCACGCTGATCTATTTCCCTGGTCACCCACTTGATTTGTCTGACATCACCTGCCCCCCATGAATCTGTGCTGCCTCAGGTCTTGTCACCTGCTGGATTTAAGATACTCCACTAGCCTTTCTTTTAAAGTGTCTCCATGAACTTCCCCACCACTGATGTTTGACTGATTTGTCTGTAGTTGCCAGCTTGCTCCCTGCTGCCACTTTATGAAGCAGGACTACATCTGCCCTCCTCCAATCCTCTGGAACCACTCCTGTTTCCAGTGTGTTGTTGAATAGGGCTGTCAGAGGTGCAGCCAGGTTTGCATGGTTCCTGAGCTTCCTCAGCACCCTTGAATGTATCCAGTCTGGCCTCATAGCCTTATCCACTTTCAGATTCACAAGTCCTCTCAGGACTCTTTCCTCTGTGAATGGACTTGTGTCTGCCTCCCTCCACCAGTGTTTCTGCTGCTTCTATGTAGTCTGTCCCCCTCTTCCTCTGCTGTGAAGACTGATCAGAAGTATCTGTTCAGGATATCTGCTTTTTCCTGATCCTCCTCTGCAGTCTCCCCCCGCCTTTCTTAACCTCAAAATCCCTCCCATTGTCTTCCTCTTTTTGCTTATGTATCTAAAAAAGGTCTTGTTCCCTTTAGTTACCCCTTTGGATATCCCTTCCTCTGTTTGTACCTTTGTGCCCCTCACCAACTTCCCTGCTGCTTTCTGCTTTTCCTGGTGCACCTCCCTATCCTCTTCCCCCTGCATCTCCTGGTACCTCCTGAATGCCACACTTTTGCCTCTGCAGCCACTTCCCTTGATAACCATAGTGGTCTCTTTTTTTCTCCTGTTTTTGATCACATCTTTCACTCATAGGTTTCTTGCCTTCACTATGCCATCCCTTAGTTTGGCCCACTGTTCCTCCACCCCACCCAGGCAATCCCTCCCCCCCACTAGGTCACCTCTGAGGCATTCAACCATTTTTAAAAATCTACCCTCATGACGTCCAGGACCCTGATACTTGTATGGTTTGTCTCTGCTGCTGTCCGTATGTTAAACCACACTGTAGGGTGATCACTGGTCCCCTGGTGATATCCCACCATGACATCTACAATACTGTGTCTGCTTGTGGGTGCTAGGTCCATTATTGCCCCATCCTTAGTGGGCTTTCTGACTAGCTGCTTGAGAAATGCCCCCTGCATGGAGTCTAGGCTGGCCCTGTTTCTAGCCAGGGCCATGACTGGGAGGCTGCAGTCTACATCCAGCAGAATGAAGCCCCCCACCAGAAGCACCCTCCCTTTTTCTGCTGTAGTGCTGATGGCTTCTCCCAGTGCCTTATCCAATTCTTCCTCTTGTACTGGAGCTCTGTATATCATCCCAGTGCAAACAGTGGCTCCAGCTCCTGTCTCCAGGGTGATCTACAGCACCTTCCACTCATCCTTTACCCCAGGTTCCTTTGCATTTCAGTCACTCTGATACCATCCATCACAAACAGCACAACCCCTTCAGCCTTCCTGCCTTCCCTATCCTTCCTGACCTGTGTTGCCTGGTATGGCATCACAGGCATGAAGTATTAAAGCATTAAATTGTTCAGTATTAGTTGAAAGGGTATTCCCTTTCTTAGGTGCTGAACCTATTGTCACCACTGGAGGGTGCTTACAAGTCTGCTTTGTACTGGGACTAGGGCAGTCAGGGGATCCCTGAGTTGAAACTGGTAAGGGTGTGTAAGTAACGAATAGTATTTCCCGAATACCACAAATAATGCACCATTTGTTGTTTGGATATAAATAGTGGCACGATTCATGCCTGTTCCTGTTTGGGAAATACTGTTTTTCCAAAAAAGAGAAAAAAAAGGATAAAGAAACAGCCTCATCCTCCTCCCCAGTCATATCCTTACATACAAAACCCTATCCTCTGACCCTCTGCTACAATCCCTATCCCACCCTCCTCCAACCAGCATCCAAAATGTTATATTTAGTGGACCTTAAAAAAAAGAATCTCCCATGATCGGTGATTGGCACAACCTTCCCACCTTCATGGCCAGCCACAATCTTTGTTTTTTTTATCAGTATTTCCCACACCACTGCACCCTGGTAGCACTCTCCTCCCCCAGCACCCAATTTTTCCTTAAATTAGTGTAGTTAGCATGGATGAAGGCGACCGACACAAGCCGCCCTAATCCATGTCCTGCTGAGTTCTACTGAATACAAGTGTTTCTGCACTTGTTCACAGTAAAACCAGCTACCAGGGTGTGTGGGGGGGGGGGTGAGGGGAAATATTGATTAAAATAAAGATCTAAAGACAGTTGCCAGCTGTGGAGGTGGGCAAATTGCAATTAAGCTAATTGTGGGATTTTTTTTTTAATACTCCACTAAATATGTTGGTGTTGGTGTATGCAGCTGAAGGCCGAGTGCTTCCAACCACCCTGCGGGCATTAATCACCCAGTACAGCCCGACACTAGAGGTGATTAATGCACTTGTAACATGGGCGCCACATAATAGGTTTGCAATTGTCTGTGTTGTCTTGCTTGGTGAGAGCGGTAAAGATCCATGGTCACATTCAGTACTCTACGACACGCACTCTGGTTGGTTAAACAACATTTATTTATGTGCCGATTTGTTTTGGACTACAAAAACAAATTGTCACAGTTTGACACTTTCGAGGATGATTACTGTGCCACTACTACACAGATGACATCGAAGCGTACAGTTCCTCACAATTCAGTTGCGACACTGTATAGTAACAGAAGTCTACTGTCTCTTTTCATGCCGTTCTGTGTCATTTGCATTCATTTCTGTGTTTCACTTACTTTTAGCACTATAACTGTCATCTCAATTGTCACACATACTTATCCTCGACCGATCACGCTATTCACTTTACTACACAGAGCGCAAAGCTAACTATCCACGTCTCCATGTCTGCGACTGCCCAACAGCTCGCCACAATCTACACTACCACAGCGCACTCAGTTACCAACATACCTCCGTCTCTGGAACTGATCCACAGCACTTCTGCTTGCCGGTCACCCTGTGTTGGGTCTCCGAGCTGCTCATTGCCATCTCAGTGCTGCACTGTGTGGCTACTTGTGGTACGGCGCTAGCGGGCTCTACTGGTGGATTAATCACCACTGGATTTCGATCAGGTGACACATTTTGACCAATCGTATCTGTGTATTTCACTCTTATCTTTCAGCCCATGTTACAGTAGGGGTTAGTTTTCATCTGTGGTGGATGAGTTGGAGCAGCTGCCTGCCTCCTGTATTTTAACCTCTCTGTGCCCTTATAACTGATGGTGGTATTCCCTGTGATAATATCCTCTTTCTATGCTTCCCCTGCTATAGGGTCTATCATGTTCTCTGGACTTTTCCTTTTTTACTACATTTTTAATATCTTATCTTCTAATGACAGGTCACAGGCACTGCAGGTAGCAAAAATGGTCTGGATGCTGCAAAGCAACAACTACTACTAGCAACAGTGCTAAATATTATTGTAGATGTGCTGCACACTGAAAAGTAAAGTCTGAGAATTTTGTTCTATACTTTTTAGTCCATTTCACTGTAGATCGCTCACTACCTTCTGTCTTGTATGGTACACTTCTTCCCCATTTTCAGTCTGCTTTAGGACTTTTAACATTTGCAATAAGAAAAGCAGCACTCTATTGCTTAGACTAGGATTTTACCAGAACTCTCAGATGTTTTTGCACACCTACTGTCCCATAAGGTCAAGGAGCATTGTTTGCTGTATTCTAGTTCATTTAAGCCACAAGAAAAGTGATAATAAAGAATGACTGTTCAAAAACAACAGAGATTACTGATGAAAACCTAGACTGAGCCATATTAAAAGGAGCATTTCTTTTATTATTTCATATGCAAAAAAGTGCTAAAAAGAGTCAATGTAGAGTCAAAATGGGGAAAATGGTATATAAGACATGAGATAAGGAACAACTAAAGTAGACTAAAAACATATACGTCAAAATGGTTACTGCTAACATGCACTTCTGCTTAAATTGGGTGGGGAAAAGCAGCACATTTCTGTTTTGCATAAGTTTAAGGAAATTTTATGAAATCCCATAAAATTCTTTGGAAGTTCATGGAATTTCACGGCTTGTTTCATGTGGTTGTAACTCAGTCATCGGTTGAGCTAGAAACCTAAGACATTGCATGCTGAGGAGGTCATTGGGTCTAAAACAGTGGGGGAATTCAAACATGCATGGGACAGACACAAGGCAATTATAGTGGGGGGTTGCAGGAAGTAGGCTGTTGGTTAACTAGAATCTGCAGCTTATCCGTTAGGTAGGGAAATGGGCAGACTGAGTGGGCCAAGTGGTCCTTATCTGCCGTCAAAGTCTATGTTTCTTTCTTGTTATGGCCTAAGGGCGTACCATATATTCATTACATTTGGATAAGTAGCTGTGCATGTACAGGGGCACAAATCTGACTTTTTAGTTTGTTGTGAAATTTTGTGAAAATATATCTCTGCTTATAACTAGGGCACCCGTAGAGCTAGACATCTGCAAATTAGCTTGCATAACCTTGGAGTGGTCATGGAAACTGCTAACTATGGAGAGAGTTGCTTAAATAATTTTTAAGTTGCAAGGGTTCATAATTTCACCTTCAAGTTCCTGAAATGAATGAATGGTAAACTGCAAGGAACTGTTCAACAGGGATAGCAAATCTGTAATGTGGGGACATGAGAGGAAACTGGTGGGAGGGAAATTCAGGAGGGACGTGAGGAAATTCTTTTTTACAAAGAGTGGCTGGGTCATGCAATGGCCTCCCAGAGAAGGTGGTGGGTGTTAAGACCATTAATGACCTCAAACATGGTTGGAAGAGAGTTAAGGGTTAAGTCACCTGAGAAGGGCGGAAGGGTAGTAGCAATGCAGGGAACATGGGGTAGCACAGGCATAAACCTTGTATAGGTACTGGGTTTCCAGGGTTGGATAGTGCACTACAGCAGACTAGATGGACCAATGGTGTTTGTCTGCCATCAACTTTTATATTTCTACATTTCATAATTTAATTATTTTAGAAATTTGGTGAAAACTTTCTAAAAATGTAGAACTGTAGATGTTTGTGTAAGCAATAATACCTGACAGGGTGGGCAGTATTGGGCAATACCGGACTGCCCAGGGGTGTAATGAGGCCTGATGCCACAGGCAGAGGGCCTTATAGCCCCTGGAAGGTCCAACGATGCCTTGCCACCCGCCACCTGGAGGGTATTCTTTCGCTTAGAAAATGGGCTACCTGTGGCACTTTCATGTAGGATTTAAAAAAAATTAAAGAAAAAATTAAAAAAATAGATTAAGAATGAAGTTTAAGTGTGTGTCCTATAAAGTAGTCCCTCATTTCTGTGCTGTTCCATCTCCTTTTGCCACCGCCCACAGTGCTATTCTTTTGTACTTACCCATCCCACCCCATCTTACCACACCACACCCTGCAGACCAGTGCTGGTTCTTGTAAATCCCCCCCAGCAGTTTTTAGATATCGTTGTTTACTAAAAAAAAAAAAAAGTTTTCTGCTCTACGTGGAAGCCTACCCCCCCCACCAGAACTTGTGACTTTTAGAACTACAGTAAGGTGACCCTGCAAGGTAAAAGCAGGAAGTGAAGACGCAGAGGTACAACGTGGCAGAGCAGTGCTTGGATTTTTTTGGGTTTCTTTGGCACATTAGGGTCTTCTATTTTAAATCTGTGGCAATTGCAATATAAGACAGCCCATTGCCCATTAGCTGTGTAGCGGATCCGTGTGTCTCGAGGTGGATGGGCATTGGGAATATGTCTCATCAAGATGGAGTCACCATGTCAGTCAGATGAAGAAATATGTCAGGTGAATGTACTGGTTTGGAACAGCAGCAGTTTTTATGTTATCTATTTTTTTAATTTATAATACGAAAGTGAGACCGAGTCATTGGGGGGGCTGTCATAGCCAGCTGACAGCTCACCCGCTCAGAAGACGATTTGACTGTCTGTTTCTTTTTGGTTTTGTTCCTTCTTTTTTTATTTGTCCCTGCTCTTGCTTTAATGTATTAAATTGTAAATAAGACTGATTTGAACTGGGGTGGGTTTTTTTGGCCAGCCATCAACTCACCCACTAAGTGAGCAGGGAAAAACTGGAGGTTAGCCAGAAGTGTGAATAGGGTCTGCTATTTTTGCTGCAGTAGGGAGAGTGAGCATGATCATCGTGAAGGCAGCTCTTTAATTCAGCCTTGGAGGTGAGATCAGAAAAGTGATACCCTAACAGAAATTTTTTAAAGCTATTTCTCGCAACTGTTAGATTGTAAGAAGTGAAGCCAAGGCTGTTCAAAGAAAAGGAAAGGTTACTATGATAATTTGAACCACATGGTGTGGGGGTGCCTCTCGCTTGCTAAACAAAAAGAAAACATGGCGGTGTTAGCCTTCTTTAACATTCTACTTGCCCAACACTTTTTAGACTAATATAAGGCAGTGGAGACTTGGACTAGTTATTTCCCAGTCTCTGCTGCCTCATACCAGACCGGTTGATTGGCTCTTCCAGCCAATCAGCAACTAGAATAAACTTTGCCAGCTGGCCCAGTGGTGCTGAGGGTTGAGGTGCTGGATGCCACACCTCGTGTCACACCGGCGACCCGGGTTCAGAAACAAGTTCAGGTCATTGGGGGTTAGCCAGGAGGGAGGAGGACTGAGCATCCTAGGAACTACTCTCCTCCTCTGGGAGGGTGGGGTGGGGAACCACTACTGTGCTGGCTCCTGGTGGGGACTAGGGGTTGGTGCAAGCAGCAGTACACTGAGGGGAAGGCACGGACGGCATCAGACATGGGGTGTGCGGAAGCGCGCACAGCAGTATTATTGATGCAACTGCACATCCATCCCTATGGTTGGGGAACCTACAAAAGAAAAATTCTCCGGCATTCCTCATGAAGTTTGGCACTGTCAGGCTGATCATGACACTTTTCTGAGCTTGCTGGGCGAAAACTGCGTTAAGTTCAAAGAAAAGGCTGCCTGAATCATAGGGTGGCTCTTGTCTTTGATCTGCATAACGCTGCCCAGCAAGCACAGCTATCATCATCAGCAGCAGCAGCAGCCTGCTATGGTCCTCCTCCTCAATGTAAAAACAATCCTTCCCACCCTCTGCCAAGTATCCCTCCCACCTCCCATTGCTTCCCAAACTAACCCACAACAGAGCATCTTGAACCAGTAGCTACAACTGCAGGGAGTTATTTAATCTCTGATATCCCATTTAGATCAATGGCAGGACAAAACTTATAACTGGGAAAATCAGTCATCTAATAATGGGTATATGGATATATGAATGTGTTTAAACAAGTAAACAGTGTAGGAAACATTTGGGGGGCACCAGGAAAAATACGACTCTAAGATGCATGCAAGGAAGGATGCGAGAGGTAGCATGAAGAGGTTGCACTACAATATGACTAATATGGACTAATCTTAACATTCTTTATGAAATGAAGAGCGAGTGCTTGAATGAAAAGGGATCAGTTCTTCAGTCTACCAGTGTCTGTCCCAAACAAAACAGTCCTTAGCAACAACTAAGGACTGACACCGCATTTATTAAAATTAGAATTATTTTTCTTTAAGATCATAATGGTGCAATTTGCGATCCCAGACAAATTTTTTTTATATTGAATTTTAACATGGCCAGATGAGGAGGGGACACTGCAGGTTTTTGACGTTGCTTCTCTTGCGAGGCTTATAGCTGCAAGTAAAGTCAAAGTCACTGAATGGTGTGTTTGGATTTTAATATGAAAGAAGGAAAGTCATTCCCAAAGTGATGGCTATTTTCCAGATACAGTATTAAGCATCTAGCTTTATCTTTTACGACTGTTATACTCGAGTGCTATTTATGCCCTCAGAGTTCATAAGTCATCAGAGACAAGATAATATTCATTGTACTGTTAAACATCCCATTAGTCTCTCTTCATATCTATCAACCTATCTGTCTGTCTGTCTATCCATCCATCCATCCATCCATCTTTATCCATATAGAGGTACGCATTTATTGTCATTAGTGTGCCATGATTCTGACAGTCTGCAAGGTAAACCATAAAATCACACACAAACACACACACACACACACACACACACACACACACACACACACACACACATTATAAGTCTAATTAATTTTCAAGTCCCACCTACACACTAATCTCAACCCATCTGCTACTTTCTGGAACATTATCCACTTCCTTATTGACCCTCCTGCACACTCTGCCCCACCAGTCCTTAAATTGGATGGGTCACCTGTCTCTGACCATTCCTCTGTTGCCAAGATTTTCAATAAATTCTACACTACCTGTGTTCTTCCAGACCATCCCACTCCTGCCTTCTTTGGCCCCCTCCCACATCTGCAGGTTTCAGTTTCCTCCCGATTTCTCCTCAGGAAGTTTACCAAGCTCTAAAGTCACTTAATCCTGCCAAAGCCAGTCCCAACAGACTCCACCCCAAACTCCTCTGCATCTCCGCTCCCACGATAGCCATCTGTACCATTCTATGGCCTTGAAAGTCACCAAGATGTTGTCCATTCATAAAGGTGGTGACCCATCTTCTTCCAGCAACTGCTGGTCCATCTCACTCCTTCCCTAACTCACCAAACTACAAGAGTCCCTTGTTTACTCTAGGGTTTCATAGTTCCTATCCTCCTCTGACGTTCTCTACCCCTTGCAGTCCAGCTTCAGGACACAACACTCACCTGTCTCCTCCCTGCTGTGGGTCATCGACTCCATCCTCTCAGCTATGGACCAGGGCTTTCTTTTTTCCATATAAAAAATCTCAATTTATTACCTTGTGCACCAACGGTGACCTCTGACCCACAAAGCTCCTGTTAGTGCACAGAGACAAAGCTAACCATTTAATTGATGGCCAAACCTGTATTTCCCAATTTTACATACACAATTTGAAGCTGGGGGGGGGATAGCTCAGGGGCAATGCAAGGAAGTATTTTTTCATGGAGAGTGTAGTAGACACGTGGGGTTAGTGGATGCTTTTTATGGCTGAAATGGACCCACTAATCCTTGGAAGCTTTCTCATAGGCCATAAATGCCACTTAGAAAAGTTGGCAGTAAATCTCGGGGTCGAAAAGCTGTAGGTGGTAGGGATCAAATATCTCTCCCTAACATTCTGGCTTCCAAAACTCTCTCTCTCTCTCTCTCTCTCTCTCCAAATTGGGTCGAAACTTCTACTTCCCAACCACTGAATCTCTAAACTGGCCGGTCATAGTGAGAGACTCCACCCTGGCACAAGGGCAGACATCCCCATCGACCCTTCACCCACTGGGAGGGCATACTGGATTTGGAGCTTCAGATTCTAGCCCCAGCTTCCACAAGACCCCCATCTGAACTGGCTTCTCAAACACTGAAACTGGCTCCCAAGGGCAATCGGGCACTGCTGTGATCCATTTACTACTTGCCCACTGGCGCTGCCACAGCTGGGTTGGCATATCTGCTGCAGGGCAAAGGTTCTCTCTTGGACTCCAATTCTCCCCTTGATTCTCTTGGTCTCCCACTCCCAGCACTGTGGAGCACTTACAGGAGCCATTCTGCACACCTACTCCACATCTCTGATGGCGACTTCCCTGGAGTGGCTTTTTCACATAGCGGACCCACTGCTGAAATAGCAGCTGCTGCCATGTCCACCACTGGACTGTTTTTGGATGCCCCACACATGACTGCTGGCCCTGAGAGCAGGCTATCGGCTCTGCTCCTCCTTTACCACCTTCCTGCACCTTTCCCTGTGGCTCACACTCACCTCTCCTTGTGTGCCTCCTCTCTCTTTTTTCCATGCCAAAAATCCCAATTTATAACCTTGTGCACCAATGGTGACCTCCAAACAGTGGAACTCCCGCCAGTGCACAGAGGCAAAGTTAACCATTTAATTGATAGCACAAGCCTACATTTCCCAATTTTATGTACACACTCCAGATGGAGGTGTTACAGAGGGAAGGAATACAGGAAATTCCTTGTCCAGTACAACACCAGAGCATGATCTGAGACTGTCCCAATAATTGGGGGCCTGCAAAAAAACTGTGGGATCTGGTTGTTCTCCCAGGAACCAAACAGGTCTATTTTTGATGTACCCCATCTTCTGAATACTGATGCTAGCACTTGCTGGTTCAGTGTCCACGTGTGGTTTCCCTTACGGATTCTGCTTAGTGAATCTGCCAGGAAATTGTCCTTCCTGGTAGATGTACTGTAGACAGATGTACATCTAGGGAATAGGCTGAGTTCCAGATCTTCATGCCTTCTATACGTAGCCTTGAGGATCTTGTTCCTCCCTGCTTGTTCATGTAATACATTGTTATGGTATTGTCTTTTCGGATCCACTAGTAGTAGCAGAAATACAATTTTTATTCATATCAAGTAATATAAACAGGGATAAGGCTTAGTTAAACTGAAGGTTCATTTTCAGTGAGGTCCCATAGCATTTTAAGTTACATATACATACTTATGCCAGAGAATACAAATGATCAAACCATAATAATTACATAAAGGTATATATAATACAATAAATACAGTCCAGTATATACATTATTATAGATCAAGGGAGTGCTCCCGACCAACCGGAGTGCTCTTTCCCCTACGTGTGAGACACTCTTATTCTGTGAAGAGCATGTCAAACACAGATGCCCTGGAAATGGGCACATTCCTGGACAGTTCAAAAAAAAAAACACTGATTGCGCTGGATCTACAATATATTAATATGTCCCCCATCGCCACTCATTACTGGATAAGAGCTGTTTCACTTGCAGAAACAGCTCAGCTCAGCTTCGCTGTTCTTTCTCGAGCAGAACACGTGTGAAACCTACTGTTATCCTGCAATGAGTGGCTCTAGGGGACATAGTTTTATATATATATATATATATATATATATATTATATATATATATATATATATACACACACACACACACATATACAACATTTTCTAAACCTCATCATTTTATTGTAGGTTAAACCCAAAGGGAGAACTGATATGAACAGTGGAAACCCAGATGGGGAGGGCTCAGAATATATGCATAAAAATAAATAAATGTAGGCCTATATAATCCAGGGGCCCTGCAAAGTTTAGCGTACCACCATTAAGACTTATAAACTTACATGCAGTCCTAATTAGCCTATGCACATCTTATGGCAGCAGGGTAATGACAGCACTTTCTAATTTACAAACCTCTTGTTGATGGAAGTCAGGCAAATTCTGTCGGCCTATCTCAAAATAGGAGGAAAAGAATTCTATAACACAGTACCCAAATAGTATAATGAAGTTCTCCCTACCTCTAGGACACAAGAAGGGACTTTGTATTCAAGGTCTAAAGCTGATCTTAACCCCTCCTTAATTTGTGTCCTTTGTCATTTCTCCAAGATACAGTATACATACTGTAGGAAATTTGCCCTTGTAGCAGTTATACATAAAAGCAAGTACTGTAAGTGCAGATTTCTTCATTCATGAAGTCCCAGTCACCCCAATTTGGTATAAGGAATACAGTGCTGTATCCCTCAAGGGGCATTGAGGAGGAAGTGGGCCAGCCTGTTACAGACAACATCCAGTCTCACCAGCTCCCTCCCTGATGTCCCAGCAGAGGTCCAGAAGGCCTTGAAAAAGTGCCATGCCCTTGTCACATCCTCTGTTGTGGAAATTTGTCTTGGGTCAATTGCCTACTCATTTCCTTTTCAGGAATGGTGGCAGTGACATGCTTTTCTTTTGTTTTTTTCTAAGCAGACATTGTTTCTGGTGCCTGCTCTGAAGCTCTTTTATTCTTTTTTTTTTTTTTTGCCTTCACTGGATTCAGGGTTCCCCCTTACGGACACCCTGACTTCTGAGCCATCTTTACCATGCCTATCTGTCGACTATACAACTTTATCTTTTTAATCTGTCCACTTTGACAGGGACTGCTGCTGAGGAGAAGACCCCTCCTCTGAGCCTTTAGTGTATTTTGCTGACAGGGCGGCAGACTGAGAAGCCGTAAAGTTTTCCCATTTTTTGGAACTTTTTTTTTGTTTTAGGGCAAAACTTTTTACAGAGTTCAAAATTAATAAAAACACGGTATGGGCCTAGACATCTTAGAGCTTATGGCAGTCTGCCTTTGCCAGGAGCTTGAAAGAATTGGTATAATTGTTAAAGCCTGTAGGGCCTGTTCTTTGTTTTCTTTGGTCTGTTAGTCATAGCAAACATGGAATGACCACAAGTCTGTTGAACGATTTCCAAAACGCAAATAATTTTTAAGTCAGCTTGAAAAAATTATAGTAATGGCTCCGAGAAATAATTTATTGGTCAAGCTGGCAGAAAAATGGAACCGAAATGAAAATACCTCAAACTAGCAATTTTTTAAAATGAAATATTAGGTTTTGAGGGCAACTATAACATTTTATTAGCAAGATCAGTTCTGAGTAGGACCGGTGAGTCTAATAATCAAAAATGGCTCAGAAAAATAAAAATAGAGTTATTTTAAAATTATGTAGCCCACCCCTTCCCCGGTGTCTAGGGATATTCTGGTGGTAACTGTCCAATGGGGGAGGGGTGGCCACCAGAAGTACTGTTTCAGAAATTACTAGCATTTGCAGGTCGTAGCAGTTACAATGGGGTGCACAGCTCTTTGGATGCTGGGCTGAAAGAACAATCAAAATGAGTCCCAGTAACCATCAGTTAACTAACTGGAGACCACAACTTTACAAAACAAACATTTATTTATTTAGGAAATTGGAATTACAACCCTTTGAGTCATAGACTCGATTCCAAAGGCTCCACATCAGAATAAAACATAGACATTCATACAGTACATACATAGAATAAATGTGGGTGAGCAATCATACAGAGTATAAGTACAATGAGCATGGGTTAATGCCCATACATTCGGTAGCTAAAACAGGGTAGAGCTATTGACATATTTACCTAATGAGTGGTTAAGACCTATACAATTGGTAGCTAAAGCAATGCATGATATGAGTTGGTAGTAAGCTGCCTCAGGGAGGCCTTGTCTTATACATAATACAGTGCATTCATAGTCCAGTGCAACTATATGGTAACCGGGGGAGGTGAGGAGCCTGTAGGCTAGAAATAGTGAGGGCTCTCCACTGCCAGGCCAAGGGCGGGTGTGTGGCCTAGTGGAGTGGTGCAGAATCCAGAGGTTACCGGTCACACTGGCATTGACGTGAAGAGAGGATATGGGCCCTTAAGGCAGCTTTAAAAGGACCTAGATTGGTGATTGATATGACGGTCGGTGGGAGAGAGAATTGTACCAGGATGGAGCTCTAAGGGGGAAGGATCACTGGGCCAGGGTGGTCCTGACCCTAGGCACCTTCCAGATAGTTTTTGGGGTGGCACGTGTGGACGCTGAGATGGTGGCTGCCTGAAGAAAAGCCATGACACCTATTGGGGTTAAACCCAGGTGGATTTTTTTGGTGAAGAGACAGGTCTGGTATAATAGTCTTTCCTCAAGGGAGAGGATATTGGTGAGCACATATAGGGTGCAGGTATGTGTATTTCTGTCGGCACCAGAGAGGAGCCGGCAGGCCTTATTGATGACTACTTGTATTTGATGAAGTGCCGTAGGGTCAGCGGCAGCATAGATTGTGAGGCCATAGTCCACCAGTGATAAGACTGAGGAGGTAATGGCTAGGTGAAGTGCTTACATGGCAGGCAGTCTTTATGTCTGTAAAGGAGACCAATGCGGGTGTTGGTGGTGGAGGTGAAGATTTTTATATGTTTTTGGAATGAGAGGGAAGAGTCAAATGTAATACCCAGATACTTATACTTTTGGACCTGTTCCAATGGGATGAGAGAGGTGGAGAGTATTTCAAGGGGGAAATCCTTTGATCTGTTTTGGCAGTGGGCATAGAGCATCATCTTTAACATTGACCACCAATCTGTGTTCAGCAAACCAGTGTTCAATCTGAGAGAAGGAGTTTTGTAAAGTATGCTGGAGAGGGAGAGGATCAGGATGTACGGCATAAAGAACAGCGTCATCTGCGTAGAGGAGAAGATTGCCGGGGCAGGATTTAGGCAGGGCATTGAGGTAGATGCTGAATAGCAGTGGACCCAGGATAGATCCCTGGGGAACTCCTGAGCGCACAGGCAGTATAGCAGATATGGTATTATTAATTTTAACACATTGGGTTCTAGATGAAAGATAGCTGGAGAACTATGAGAGTGGACAATGCGAGACCCCAATTTGTTGTAATGTGTTAAGAAGGAGGAGGTGAGAAACCATGTCGAAGGCCTTTGAGAGGTGTATAAACACAGCCCCTGCGAGGTGCCCCTGTCAAGCGTGGAGTGCAGGGAATTAGCGAATTCTGTGAGGGCAGTCGTGGTGCTGTTGCCAGCTCTGATACCATGCTGTTCCCTACATAAGAGGTTGTGTGCGAGGAGGTAGTCAGTGAGCTGATTGGCCAAGATCTTTTCAAGGGCTTTAGAGAGTGGGGGGAGAATTGAGATGGGCCGGTAGTTGTTTGGGAGGAAATTTTCGCCACATTTCAATATTGGTGTTATCACTACCATTTTCCATGAGGTTGGGAACTGGCCCAGGTGCAGGGACAGATTTAGAAGGTCCGTGAGTGGGGAGATAACAGAGTCTAGCACAAGGCATAGGATATGCATATTGAAGGCATCTTTGCAGTAATTGGAGCTCTGGAGGGCTTTGGAAAGGTAGGCTTTCACTGTAGGGGTATAGTTTAATAACAAATTAATGGGCACTCCATGGAGCAGAAAAAATCAATGGTTTTAAGGTAGGCAGCATATAGAATCTTGGACCGCTATGACCCCTTGGCAAACAGTAGCAGCAGTTCACATAAGCAAACAGTTCACACAGTATACATATACTTCACAGGGTGTGATTCAGACATCCCCACAACTCAGGCAGCTCAGGGTCCCTTGATATTACGGGTTGATATGACCCCACAGCTCCTCTTCTCCTAGCACTCACTGACTTATTTTCCCCATTGAACTGACTGGCCTCTCACCTCGGGGCCACCAGCTCCATCCTGGGTCCCATTTCACTGGCACACTGCGGCACCTCTCATTTCAGCTTCTTGTGGCTTCCCACAGGTGACTGTAACTTAAGGGCAACATGTCCCCAAATGGCGGCCAGCAATACTTCATCTCTCAAAGAAGATCTGAGATCCACACAAGGCCATGAATATAGTATCCCTAATTGTAAGTTGGGGATGGGGAGGTCTTTGGTTCCTTACAGAGACACAGTATTATGGAACTCTATACCAGTAGGATTACAGAGGATTAAGTCTATCCTTAGACTAAACTGTCTAAAAAAATGTGTTTATTAATCAGATGTTTATAGCTCTGCACTGTTCCTCTGTTGGAATCACTTGAATGGAGAAACATGGCATCTGTGATACTTTGACCCGTGATGAAAACTGATTGGACTTATGCTTATATTTTGTGCTAATGTTTTGTAACTATTATAGTGATTTTATACTGTTTTATATTGTAACTATAGTGTAACCCCTAGATGGCGCTATCCCAGGGGTTACTACCCCTGCCTGATTTGCCACTAACAGGTTGAGGGGCCTGGATACGATGGCGGGTGCCTCCACCCAGAGGTCAGGGTTTGCAATAGTTAAACTAACTTGGTCACAGCCCTCTGGGACACTGCAACCCCCCTTTCTTTCCACTAGTGGCCCACACAGTATATCAGAATTACCTTCACAGTATACACTTACCCCCAGGACTGGTTCAGGCACTGGGACCCCTGTAAAATAAGAAGATACAGTGCAACAATCACAGTACAATACTTTAACATAGACAAATACCTCAGGCAGTATAACTTTGCTGAAACAAGCAGTTCTGATTTATTTAGGGGATATAACAAGGACAGGGAAATCAGGTTAATTAAGCTATCACTTTACTCATCTACCTATGGCTCTGTGCACAGGCCTATCCTACCAGTTACTGTCCCTGGGTACCCAAGCCCTAGTGGCTAGTCCAAACCGTGGCAGCTGGTAGGGGCCCTTTCACACAGAGAAAAGAAAATTAGTTAAACAGTTAGCAGTACAGTAATTCCATTTGGATTCAATGTGGCAATTCAACAGGGAGCGACCCTGAATTAGTACTCACGACCTCCAAACAAGATAGGGTCCTTCAACGTCAGCAGGGCTACTCTTGAGCTCCACGAGACTCCTCACACATTTATATGGCAAACTGCAACAGCCAAAAGTCCTTTAATGGCAGCAGGATTCACTTGAGTTACACAAGCCTCCTCACACATTTATATGGTAAACAGTAACAGGTAAAAGTCCTTTAATGGCAGCAGGATTCACTTGAGCTACACAAGCCTCCTCACACATTTATATGGTAAACAGTAACAGGCAAAAGTCCTTTAATGGCAGCAGGATTCACTTGAGCTACACAAGCCTCCTCACACATTTATATGGTAAACAGTAACAGGCAAAAGTCCTTTAATGGCAGCAGGATTCACTTGAGCTACACAACCTCCTCACACATTTATATGGTAAAAGAAAGTACTATACCAGGCAGGCTGCTTCTCTATCCTGATCGCAATTACTGCACATACCGGAGAACACACAGCAGATTCAGTTCCTGACAGACCGAGCGCAATTCAGCAATTTCTCCAGTCTTCTACAGGGTGAGCCTGGTTTCTACTCTTCAGATATCCTTTGATTCTCTTCACAGGACGGATTCAGTCCTAACAAGCAGTTACACAAGCTGCAGACGGAACTCGGGGGCCTTACACGCTTCTCCGACTAAAACTGCACACCGAAAAAGCACAGGGCTCCTTCCTCTTCACTGCCAGAGCTCAACTGAAACTCCAGCAGACAAAACCGGCACTTCCTTTGAGATCCTCCCAGTTCTTGGCTGGATTGGCTGTCACTCACAATAGACTGCCCCTGTTGGTCCAAAAAGGCCCCGAAGTCCAAACTACATCTCCCAGAGTCACTGCCCATACAATCCTCTTGTGGCTGGCTCAGATTACGAGTCCAAGTTCTGATTCGTCCAAGGCACCATTTTAGAGCTACCTTAACCAACACTGATTGGTCCAGTTCAGCAGTTCAAAACTAGAGTGGGGAACTAGGCAAACACAGTTCTGACTGCAAAGAAAGCAGGTTAGACAAACTGTATTTTCATTATTACTCTAAATGATTTCTGACAAACAGTTACATCTTTCAGATAGGTTCCCTTTGCACTCCTAGCAACTGCAAAAATGGAGTGAATTGGCAGCAGCTTGAGTGGTACTCAAGCAGAGAAACACACAGTCCCCCCATACAAACTAATTATGTCTGCAAGCAGACAGCTCTTAAAGAGACAGTACCAGAGGCTCTAAAAACACTCACAGATAAATGGCTTAATCGCCAAACACCATTCAGGCTTGGAGCATTCAAGCAAGCTCCTGAAAGTCTTTTGGGAACCCCCATTTGCAGGGGGGTTACATAGTGTACTTTGAGGGACCTCATTGGAAATTAGCTATGCTCAATTGAGTTGTTATCCCTATTCATATCAATGAATAAAAAGTTATACTACTACTACATCTCTTATCGATCATCTCGCTCTCTCTGCGAGGCTTCAAGACTGGAAGCTTCCAACTGAACCGCTCTTACTGCTTCACTATTCAGCTCAACCTCACACCTTACTCTTGAGCAACAGTCCCAATGGGTCATCTTGCTCCATCCCCACCGAGGTGGTATAACATAGGGGTCACATGTAGGGCTCAGACAAAGGCCACTGCCACATCCTCCCAAAGGCTTTCTCTCACACCTCCACCTGGAAGTAAGAGCCCAACTGGGGGAGATAGTGCTCCTGGAGAGAGTCCATATAAGGGTGATTAATTTCTGGGTCAAGATTGTGTCACTTCTATAGGGATTGCAGATTGCATCCTGTTTGAAAGAAAAAAATAATTATCATAAGACAATTGAGGAAGGATGGTTATCCAGTTGTTAGCAACTTTTGGAGAACTATGGCTTCGATTGATTAAAAAACTGGGCTAACCAATCCATAAACATTCATGGAGAATACACAAAAATCATATATCTAAGGCCCTGAATCAGATAGCAAAGGAGAGAGACCTAGTAAAAATAAAAAAAAAGCTTTAAGTCTTGAACTGGCTGGTTAAAAACACACAGGAACACTCTTTAAAACAATATTTAGATTTAGTTCAAGATCCACGTCAGAGAGAAATCTTAACCTCATACAGGTTTGAGGTGTTTCCCAGTAACGTGTTAACCTTCAGGTACCAGAAAACTCTTCTTCTCTCTGAAAATTGTAACTGCTATCTAAGGGAAAGTGAAGACTTACATCATGTGGTGATGAGATGCCCCAGTACGAAAAAATAAGAATGAAATATCTGGCTTATCATTTAGCGTCATATTATACCCACCAGATGTTTTCCAGACCTGCTTTTCAATGCAGAAAACTTACAAATATTGACGGATTTTGCAATGTTTCTAATCTATGATAAAAAAGTAAGAAAAAGAATCAATCCAGAGTTCATTCTGACCACTAACCTTATTGGATCCAAAATATAGGATCACTGGTCTCAAATTATTTGAGAGAGATTACAATATTAAAGAAAAATAAGGGGATGTAGGTAGCCAGACCCAAACCCAGTTATACTTGTTTACACTCCGCTTTTTTTTGGTAAATTAGAACCCAGGTTACTAAACATTGCAGCCCCAGTCATTGCCACACCTATCTCCTGGTTATTTAACCGATCCCTTCTTGAAGGGAAAGTTCCCTCACTCTGGAACGTGGCCGTGGTCTCACCCATCCACAAAGGTAGCTACTGAGAACTGGTAGAAAACTACATCCAATATCTCTCCTGTCTATCCTAAGTGATAGAAAAGGGTTATTTACAATCAGGTAGTGGAATACGTGGAGTGACATAACCTATTTACAGCTGCACAACATGGTTTCAGAAAGAACCATGGAACAAATACCACTTTAGTAAATCTCACCATGGATATCTTTTCTGCTCTTGATAAGGAAATGCTCACTGGTGCGGTCTTTATTGACCTCACCAAAGCATTCAGTCTGGTAGATCATCAACTACTTCTTGCAAAATTAAAACACATCAGCCTAGACAGTCTGGCAGTAAAATGGTTTGCAGACTATCTCTAGGGCAGGTCCCAACTAGTCAAATGGGAGGGCACCATAGTGGATATGCATGCTATACTCGATGGGGTCCCCCAGGGATCAATCTTGGGGCCTCTGTTATTTTCTTTATTTATAAATGAAATGCCTACCTTCTGTGGTGAGGCAAAGCTTACCATGTACACAGACAATGTGGTACTTTACAGGTCCACAATTGACACTGAAGCGCTTAACAAATTACTGAACAGAGATCTCCAGGAGCTGGAGGGATGACTGAATAACAACAAAGTGGTCCTAAACAGCAAAAAGAACAAGGCGATGGTATTTGGCCCTAAAAATCTTGGACCGGAAAGGTCAAACAAACTAGCATGCTCAATTTCAAATGGGACTAGGGTCGAGGTAGTTGAGTCCCTAAAGTACTGTACTTAGGAATTACCATTGACCAGGACTGCACCTTCAAGGCTCACATTGACCTTCTCACTAAGTCAATGAACCAGAAGCTCAAACTTCTATATCGTCTCAATCCATATCTTACACGACTCCTGACTCAAGGTTGCACAAGGTACCCTTCTACTCACCCTATTTTATGGCTCCCCTGTATTGCTCTCAGTTAAAAACACTGAGATACAGAAGCTCAGAACCCTGTACCATAGAATCTGCAGGTTCGCGGCAGGGGCTCCTTTCAGAACACACCATTATCAAGTGCTACAATCTCTATCCTGGCCCACCTTGGAAGGCAGATTACTATACCCATCTCTCTGCCTAGCATACAAGATCAGGCTGGCCAGTGCCCCCCCCCCCCCCAAGTCTGGCAGAGCTGCTGATATCAAAAAAGAATAGCAGGACACTAAGGTCCTCAAGTAGACAGCTACTTAAGGTACCCAGAGCAAAGTCGGCCCAAAGGTCCCAGGCTTTTTTGACCACCATCCCTCCCCTCTGGAACATGCTTCCAACAAATCTCCAGGAGTGTAACTCACTAGGGGGTTTTAAAGGGGATTTAATGCCCACTTGCTGGAGCTAAACCAATGCACATATTATCGTTGATACCTCAACCTTGTACTTCCTAATTCAAAAATATCGATCAGTGTGTAGTTGTATCCACAAACGTATCTTTTTTTTTTTAAACTTTATTTATTTTTCATTTTCCACAAATAATACATATACAGGACAAGGAACTATTTACACACAGGCAGACTTGTCTTATAATGCAGGCAAAGAAAAGCAGAAAAAGCTCATTATGGGAAATATAATTCTCCAGTCCTCGGGTACCACCCCATCCTCCCATGATTTGTTAAAGAGGGTAGTCAGTGGTGTCACTAGTTCTACCCTTAGTTCTTTTAGAATTCTGGGATGAATCCCATCAGGCCCCATTGCTTTGTTCACCTTCAGTTTTAAGAGTTCTTTCAGAATCCTTTCTTCTGTAAATGGGCTGGTATCAACTTCTGTATCCAGAGTGTTTCTACTGTTTGTTTTAGGTACGTCCCCCACTTCCTTTGTAAATACTGAGCAAAAATATTTGTTTAATATCTCTGCCTTTTCACAGTCACCCTCTGCCCACCCTCCCTCCTCTTTATTAAGCCTCACTAGCCCTCCCTTGGTCTTCCTTCGCTCCCTGATGTACCTATAAAAGGTTTTATCCCCCTTATTAACTGAGTTGACTATCTTTTCCTCTGTTTGGGCCTTTGCTGTTCTGACTGCCTTCCCAACTTCCTTTTGCTTTAACTGATACAGTTCTCTGTCCTGCTCCTTCTGTGATTCCTTGTACTTCCTGAATGCTTTCTTTTTCTCTTGAACCTTCACTGCCACTTCCTCTGAGAACCATAGTGGTTTCTTACATCGTTTCATTTGTTAATTTGCTTCACACAAAGGCTTGTTACCTCTGTGATGGCTGTTTTATTATTTCCATTGTTCTTCCACCCCTCCTTCCTGCCCATTTGCTAGTGCATTCCTTAGGCACTCACCCATTTTGGCAAAGTCAGCCCTCCTAAAGTCCAGTACTTTTGCCTTTGTATGGCTTGACTCTATTGCTGTGTTTATTGTGAACCATACTGTTCGATGGTCGCTAGTTCCCAGATGGCTACCCACTTCTATATCTGTGATCCTCTCTTCATCTCCATTTGAGAGAACCAGGTCTAAGATTGCTCCCTCTTGAGTGGGCTCCAACACTAGTTGTCTAAGGCATGCCTTGTAGGGCATCTAGAATAACCCCACTCTTTGAAGAGGCTGCTGCAACTGCACTCCAGTTAACATCTGGCATATTCAGATCACCCATCAGCAATATCTCCCCTTTTTCTGCCATTCTAAGTATTCTTTCTATCATTTCCTTGTCCATTTCCTCCCCCTGAGAAGGGGGTCTGTATACAACCCCTGTGCGGATTGTGGTGTCATTGCCGGTCTCCAAATTTACCCACAGTGCTTCTTCTCCTCCCTGTTTTCCCTTTTGTTCTGTTGCTTTGATTCCTTCCCTTATGTAAAGAGCTACTCCTCCTCCTCTTTTGCCCTCTCTGTCCCTCCTGTAGATAGTGTATCCTGGTATGTTTATGTCCCAGTCATGGTTTTGTGTGTACCATGTTTCTGTGACTGCCACAATATCCAGATGTTCCTCCTCCATCAAGGCCACTAATTCAGGAAGCTTGTTACTCAGACTATGGGCATTGGTACTCATTGCTCTCCATTTTTTGATGGCTACCTTCTTTTGCAGCATCCCCCACTGACCTGTCTACCTCGGTCTTTTCTCATTTAGTACCCTGTTTTGTAGGAGAGGCTGGGATTTTCCTGCTGCTTATCAGTGCCTCCCCCCTTGACTAGTTTAAAAGCTTGCCAGTGAAGCATTTAAACCGATTGCTCAAAAGACTTGTTCCCTTCCTGGACAGATGTAGACCATCCTGCCAGTATAGGCTGGTGTCCCTCCAGGTGGAACCCCAGTCCCCAATGAAGCCAAACCCCTGTGCTCCACACCATTTTTTCAACCATTCATTAAACTGCATGGTGCAAAGTACCCTCTCCTCACTCATGCCATTGACAGGCAGCACCTCAGAGAAGGATATTGTGTATGCTACTTGTCTTAGGCCCCTCCCTAATTTTACAAAGTCCTTCTGCACTGCTCTAATCTTATGATTAGCCAAGTCATTTGTCCCTAGGTGGACAATGACACCAGCTCAGACTCCCGTGCAGCTGTTTTCGTGATCCTGAGGATACGTTTCCTGTCTCTCCAAGCCATGGCACCAAGCAGGCACCTTACTTCAGTTTTCCCTGCTCTCCCCAGTTCTATCCCCCTAATAACTGAGTCCCCCATGAGGAGCTGCTTCCTTTCCTTGTGGTGTCCTCTGCCTCCTTCCTGTGGGCCTCCCTTGTGACAGTTGTCCTCATCCTCCTTAGTCTCCTCTGCGGGTGCATCCATAGGGGAGCTATGCTACCCCAGAATGGTGTATGGATTGTGGTGTGGAACAACTGACTGGGTGTGCCTCTGTTCCACCATCCTCACCCTTCCTGAGCCCACTGTGGTCCAACTGCTGTGCTTTCTTCGCAACCTCTGAGGTAGTGGTGGTGGCTCTGGTGCTCCCTGGATGGGGGAGGTTCCCTTCCTACCATCCAGTGTGGCCTGGGGGAAGGTCCCTTACTACTGTCCAGTGTGGCCTGAAGATGGGCAACTTCCTCCCTCAGGGCAGAGAGTTGTCTGCAAATAGGGCAGCATCTCAGCCTCCAGAAAGACTCCCAGAAGACTGCTGCCCCACAGCCATTACATTGTACTACTCCCCACATTTTTTGTGTGTGTGTGTGTGTGTGAGATTGGTTTGTAATATAGAAATATATATATATATATATATATATATATATATATATATATTATACAATGTGTATGCTTATATTGTCAGTGCAGTGTGCTAGAGAGGATATGACAATCAATCAATCAATCAACCAAAATCTTTATTTATCCAGGCGGGCACCACTGAGCAAAGCTCATTTGCAAGGTGGACCTGGTCATGAATACATCAAAGTACAGTACAGAAGCAGGTATACAAAAAGCAATAATATACAAGGAAGAAAAAGTATATGCAGTGTATATAGTACAGTACAAGGTTGAAATAAATAAAAAAAAACAGCATTATTTTACAATTGAAGAAGTCAGCAGATGTACAATCAACCATGGCATACAGGGGTTATAAGCAGAGATCTTTTGAGTGAGGCAGCCGGCAACTACACATATAGGTTAAAGAGGCTGTGTATGGGGTGGCAGGTTAGAGAGGTAAAGAAGAGGAGGGATATATTTCCGACGACTGAGGGAAAAAATTGGGCTAAAACCACAGAAAGTGATGATGGCTGTCGTGTACTTGTTTATTATGATAATGATGGAGGAGGGGTAGATAATTGGGACACTACTATGGATGGGGTGGGACTTTAGCCAGGCTGGAGTGGACAGGGAAGGGTGAGTGCAGCAGGAAGAGTTAATAGGTAAAGAGTGAGAGCCAGGGGTAGAAACATGGCAAGCGTCAGGATGGAAAGGGGGAGTTACGGAATTAGTGGGCTAGCAGTGAGGAAAACATTTGCAAGTTGCTTTCATGTGGCGATCATAGAGCACCTTGAAAATATTCAGGCTAACAGGGCAGCTCAGCTTCAAGTTCCTTTGTAAACCGTTCCACAATGTGGGTAAAGAGAAGCTTAGAGCAGCTTTGCCGAACGAGTGTTGACCCTTGGAACTTGGAGGACAATTAGGGAATAGCTCCTTAGAGCATAGGTGCCTAACACACTCCAGGGAATACAATCTGAAGAAGAAGAATCAGCATTTATATAGTGCTTTTCATACACAGTATCCCAAAGTGCTTTACATGCAATGCTAGACTGGCAGTGAAGTGACTGAATGTGAGGTGGCGGCCATATCGCACATCATCACCCACACACAGCCTGGATAATTATGGGAAGGGGAATGTTGGCCAGGACACTGGGAATGTTCCCTGCTGTTTGTGAAGAGTGCTTTGGGTTCTTTTATTTCCACCTGGACACCCACCAGGACAACACCAGGATGGGCAGAAGGGACCTCAGTTTAACGTCTCATCCAAAGGATGGCACGCTCCAGCAGTACAGCACCCCCCCAATACTGCACTCAGATGCCAGCGATTTTTAGGTGCAAGTCCAATCCCGGTGTGGGACGAGAACCCATGACCTTCTGGTTCAGAGGTGGATGTGCTACCAACTGAGCCACGCTGACACCTTACAACATATGAGGAGAGCTTGTTGGTCACCGCTCTGAAGTCCCATAGGGCGGCGTTTCTATTCCTTCTATAGTGAAGGGAAGTCCAACCTAACGATGAGTACAGGGAACAGTGGTGTGTGGAAAGTGGAAGGCCAGTAATGAATCTGATAGCTCTGTGGTAGAGGGTGTCCAACTTAGCCAGTGCAGAGGCAGTGCAGTGGCTGTAAAGCAGGTCCGCGTAATTAACTTTCTAGTCTGACTTTCAAAGCTCTACATCTACACGATATGGGCCCAGGCTATCTGAAAGAACTTCTGGTTCCTTATCACCCGAGTCAATCGCTCCACTCGGCTGATGAGGGGTTGCAAGAGGTTCCAAGGGTAAATTTGAAATCTTCGTGTGCTCGGGCATTTGCTTATGTAGCCCCCACCCTATGGACTCTCTACCCCATTGGTTACGGGAGTGCACTTCTTTGGAGGGCTTTAAAAGAGGTCCGAAGACTTTTTTATGGGAAACTGCATTTTTAGAATACTGACTGTTATGACTGTTTTGCTTTAATGGCATGTTTTAATGATTTTTCTTTTATTGTTCTGATTTGTTATTTATGTAAGGCACCTTGGTAATTGAAAGGCGCCTCATAAATAAAATTATTATTATTATTATTATTATTATTATTATTAAAGATAGGAAAGTAGCTTGAACCAGTTGAATTTTGGCCTCCTTTGTGAGCAGGTGTTTAATTCTGTAGAATAGTCCTAATCTTTGCCTTAGTTTCTTCTGTAGTTCTTCGAGTTGATCAGTGAAGGAAAGTTTATGATTGAGCCAAACTCCTAGTTATTTGAATTTAGCTACATACTCTAGTGTTTCTCCAAGAATAGTGGTAATTTTTGGGATAGCCCCCCCCCCCCAGCAGGAATTGCCGCGTGCAAGGAGGGGGAGAAGAGCATGGCTTTTGTCTTTTTCGCATTGAGCAAAAGCTTTTTGTTTATGAGCTGGTATTGTAGAAGGTTAAATTCAGCTTGGAGGTCTTCACAGGCTGCTTCCGGCGTGGGACGACTCAAGTACAGTACAGTGTCATCCGCGAATAAGTGGATGTTGGCTTTTTTGATGGGGTCATTGATGTTGTTAATGTAGACTGCAAAGTGGAGGGAACCAAGGATAGAGCCCTGGGGCATGCCCCTCAGCATAGGTTTTAATGGACAAAGATTACCTTCAGCTTTAATCTGCTGTTTCCATTCTCCGAGGCAGTCTACAAACCAGCACATAGATTTATGGCCCAGGCCTAAGGTGCTTAGGGAGGAAAGAAGCAGGCTGTGATCGACTATGTTGAATGCCTTGCTAAGATCCAAGAAAATGGCACAGACATGCTTCTTGTTGTCAAGGTCTAGGAGCCAATCATTGGTAACCTTACCTAGGGCTGTTATGGTGCTGTGCTTTGCTCTGAATCCAGACTGAACCGGGTTTAATAGGCTTCTGGATTCTAAGTATACCCCTAGCTGTCCACACACTATTTTTTCTAGTAATTTAGACAGAATGGGGAGGAGAGAGATAGGTCTGTAATTATTTAGATTGCAGGGGTCACCTGCTTTTAATAGAGGGATGACATGGGCTATTTTCCATTGGGAGGAAGGCTACCCTGGGAGAGTGACATGTTGAATAGGTGAGTGATTGGCACTTCAAGCACATGGTAGGTGCATTTCAGCTAGTATGGCTCTATGAAGTAGGAGCTTGCTCCCTTCCTGGTGTCCAGTTGCAGCAGTAGGTCTTCCACCTCTTTTAGAGAGACAGGCAGGAGGGAGAAGGCCTCCTCGGTAGGTGGGGGCTCGTGGGTTGGTGGGCCCTGAGCTGTGCGGAGATCATTGGCAGGGGAAGTATCAAATGATAGCTCTGCCATTGCAAAATGGTTATTGAGGCTTCCAATATCTCTGATTGGTTAGAGATAACGTTGCCACCAGACTTAATTTTTGCTAGAATGGAATTACCAGGTGCGTGTCCAGACATGTTTTTTAATGTTTTCCAGAGCTTTGAAGGATTTCTTGAGGCAGAGGCTAGCTCTGAACGATAGTAGGCAGCCTTGGCTGCTCTGACCAACTATGTGCTCTTAAAAATACGCCAATCCAAGTCGTTCTTGCTTCTTCGGGCTTTTTTCCATAAAGTATCCCTTTCTAACGGGAAGCTTTGAGCTCAGGCGAGAACCAACGGCAGGTACTGCTCCTGACCCGCACCTTAACCAAGGGTGCATGCTTATTTAAACCCTCACTTAAAATATCATAAAAAATAGTATATGCCCTGTTAACCGTTTTGGCTAGGAAGAATTCCTGCCATCACGGTGAATGTTTCAAGTCTTGGACGTATGCAAACAAATCGAAGTTGCGTTTGCACCTCTTGATAGAGAACTTTGCCACAAACTGTGGGTTGTGCACGAATCTAATGGTGGTGATTATACAATGATCGCTAATGTCTTAGAAAAATGTTCCAACATGAGAGAAGAGATGTGGCTTGCTAGCCAAAATTACATCTAAGAAGGAGCTGTTGTTAAGGTTCTTTTTATTTGGGCGAGTAGGCTCACCAATGAGTTGCACCAGCCCTAGTGTCACAAAAGGATTTCAAGGGAGCTAATGCACTTGATAGCCAATTGTAGTTCAGGACACCAAGAATAATGGTTTCCAAGGAACTGAGCCCCATTACGGAACTGAGGTGAGACAGGAGATGAGGCCTGGCAGAAGGGAGCCTGTAGCAGCCTATTACACAGAGTGCACTGGAAAAAGAAAGTTCGATCTTTATGGTCAAGCACTCAAATTCTTTGGGGGAGGATGATGCGTCTATGCATGCGGCTGAGTATTTGTCCCTTACATAAATTGCCACCCCACCTCCTCTTGATTGCCTATCCGCTAGGAAGAGTAAATAATTTGGGATATTGATTTCATTGTCTGGGGAGGCAGGCCTAAGCCAGGCCTCAGTGATCACTAGGACATCAGGTAGGGTGTGGCTCACCCAAGCCTGGATAAGGGTGAACTTTTTCAGCAAACTACAGGCATTAAGATGCATAAAAGACATTCCTTTGATACCTGCCAGGTCTGATGGAGAAGCAAGGGTGTCTAATGGTCCTGGGTTGAGTTCGACATTGCCTGAGCACAATAGTAAAAGAAACAGGATTCTTTTTAAAGCAGCGAACTATAATTTGTAAACACTATTTTTTGGGCGATAGGGGAGGCGGTGTTGATGGGTAGGCCTGTACCCACTCCTGGTGTTATACTGGCCTAGTGTTGCAGCCACTAGTGTCCTGGGAGGAATTTGCCATGAGTAGGAATTCTCGAGATGGATGGGGGAGTAATCTGCAGAGACAGCTCGGGAGATGTCCCACTCCCTGGCAGAGACAGCTGAGAAACCCAATCATCCAGAATGGCTACCTGAAAGGAGCTGTTGGACGCAGGACAGGGAGAAGCGCAAGGGTCATTCCACTTTAGGGAGGGATGAGGGTTCTGAAGAATTGAGCTGAGTGCTAGTAAAGCTAGTGATAATTGAGGGAGAACAAGTTAGTGCCTTCGGCTCCCAAGTTGACTCCCAGGTATTGTAAGTACTGGAGGTTCCATCTAAAGGGATAGATGGATCTGATGTAGTCAGAAGGGGTATAGTGAAATTGTAAAACTTCAGTCTTACTCTGAATAATCTTATACCCTGCTATTTCCCCAAATTCAGTCAGAACTCTCCACAGGTGCCCCAGCGAGTGCTCCGGGTCACCCAGATAGACCAACAGGTACAGAGCTAGTTTATGACAGCTCCCCCCTATCCATACCCCACCTCCTGGTCCCATTGCAAAGCCTGAGCTAAGGGTTCCAGGTATAGTACGAACAGGAGTTGGGGCAGGGACAGCCCTGTCTGGTTCTCCTGTAGAGAGACATAGGGGCCGATATCCATCCATTGATTTTCACATGTGTCCTAGGGCCTGAATAGATGTTATCAATTATTTTAACAAACCCCTCAGAGAAGCCCATGGCCCCAAGCGTCTGATGCAGGAAGGGCCATGCCACCCAGTTGAAGGCCTTCTCCACATCCAAACTTAATAGCAGGAAGGGGGAACCCAACCAGGTGGCGTGCCTGAGGATATGTACAGTTCTTTTAATATTTTCCTGAGCTTGTCTGCCAGGAACAAATCCTGTTTGATCCTGATCAATTAAGAAAGGTAGGGCTCTCTCCAGATGCTCAGCTAGGATTGTGGCAAAGAGCTCATAATCTATGTTTAATACAGATATAGGTCTGTAGGCCAAGCATTGCATCTTGTCTTTATTTGGTTTTGGAATACTAGAAAGTGTTGCATAGTTCCATGTGGGTGGAAGTGCCTCCCCTCCTTGGACTTCCCTGAACACCCCCAAGAGGGCCCCATCTATCTCTTTTTTAAATAATTTGAAGAAATCTGGGGTACACCCATCTGGGCCTGGGCTATTTGTTTTAAGGTTTCGTATGGCCTGTTCTAATTCCTTAGATGTTACAGGGCGGTCCAAGGCCTGTTGCATTTCTTCTGAGATAGTAGGCATTTTTAATCTGGACAGTTATTCCTGTATCTGTTGCTCTGTTGGTGTAGCTTCGGGGGTATATAGCTTTTGGTAGAATTTCTGGAAGGCATGTAAAATCTGGTCTGGTGTTCTATATAGAAGAAGAACACACTCCGGGAATACAATCTGAAGAAGAAGAATCAGCATTTATATAGCGCTTTTCATACACAGTATCCCAAAGCGCTTTACAAGCAATGCTAGACTGGTAGTGAAGTGACTGAATGTGTGGTGGCGGCCATATCGCACATCATCACCCACGCACAGCCTGGAGATTGCAAGAACCGGTTTATGGGAAGGGGAATTGGCCAGGACACCGGGAATGTTCCCTGCTCCTTTACAAAGAGTATCCCAGGTTCTTTTATTTCCACCTGGACACCCACCAGGACAACACCAGGATGGGCAGAAGGGACCTTGGTTTAATGTCTCATCCGAAGGACGGCACACCCCATCAGTATAGCACCCCGCAATACTGCACTCGGATGGCAGTGATTTTTAGGTGCAAGTTCATCCCGGTGTGGGACGAGAACCCATGACCTTCTGGTCCAGAGGCAGATATGCTACCAACTGAGCAACTGAGCTCATATAGCTGTCCTGTTTCAGGGTCTTTAATTTGGGTAATGGTGGAGCGAGCTATATTCTGCCTTAGTGTATGTGTCAGCAGGCGTGTGGCTCTGGGCCCACTCTCGTAATATTTTTGTTGCAGGCATTGTAAGGCCTGCTCAGTTTTTATATCTAGTAGTTTCTGCATCTGTTGTTTTGTGACCTGCAGTAAGGGGAGAACTGCTTGGTCCTCCGCGGCATGCTGAGATTGCAGGTCTCATAGTTGAAGATGTAGGTGTTCTAATTGATGGATCTGTTTTCTCTTATGGTTAGCAGCTAATTCGGTCGGGGACCAACACCACCGACAAGAACATCCCGATGAGGGTGAATGCCATGACACCATGATTACTATTGCATGCTGTGTAACAGGGTGGGAAGCAGGGCATGGCTACCATCCATGAACACCACTGCCATGCACGCGACTTGTGACAGTCAGCACTGCCCAGTGGCACTGCATGTCTGGGAGTGCGTCAATGGTGGTCCATGCGTGCACTGGGCACATGGCTGTAGCTGCCTGCACACACGCTACGTTACTGTAAGGCCTTGGTTGTGCTGTGCTGGACATGGGCAGTGGGTGTGTGCAGTGGTACACATGGCTGTTGCTGTCTGGTTGAGCATGTCTTGTGGACACGGTCACTGTGGGTGGGCGCACACCATCACAGGAGCGTGGCACATGGCTGTATGCCATGCATAATGGGTGGTCTGCAGGGGGATGGACAGTCACACCTATTGACTCTGATCCCTCATCCTAGGTGAACGGATACTCCTGCAGATCCAGCAGGCTGTGCAGGAGCTGCTGCAGGTGGCACAGGAGTCCCTGACCATACTGAGGGACATACAGCAGCATGGGGTCAGGAGGAGGAGATGGGCCAGGCGACAGCCCCAGGTGGAGGAGGACCAGGCTGGCTGCTAATGTCTGCAAGAACCTGCCTGCAACTTCCCCCCTTTGACCAACCCTCACACCCCACCTTCCCTCTCCCATATGTTCACCCCTGCCCCTTACCCACCCCACCTTGTTTCTGTTCCTCCCCCCCATTTGTACATAGTTTATTGTATATAGTTGTGTTTTATATATTACAATAGATATATTTTTATATGAATACTGTGGTGGCCTCTGTTTTGCAGCTGGCGATAGGTGCTCAGCTGCAGTGGTGTGCATGGCATCTGGGGTGGTTCAGTCATGGGTATGTGTGTGTGTGCGTGGGGAAGTGTCTATGGTGTGGGAGTGGCTATCAGTCAGTGTCTGTGGTGTGTGTGTTGTTCCCTGTGCATTGCATTACTGTGTGCAGTGGTCTATGGTGCATGCTCCGAGTTCATTGTGCCCCTGTCAACCCGTCCTTGGCCTGTGCAGCTGACAGCCTTGCATGTCTGTGGCCTGCAAGGTCTGCTGCCTTGTCAGTGGTGGCTGTCCCCTGCAGGTCATCCACTGTGACCGTCACAATGCTGGGTTGCCTCCTGTCACTGATGTGGTGCATGCTTGCCTTGGGTGACACTGTGGCCTCCACAGTTGATGTCCCACCTCCATGCTGTGGCTTGTGTGTGTGTTGCAGGGGCTCTGCACCACTGTCTGTGACTTGTGCTCCAGGCATGTGATGGTGGCGTACGGGAACACAGTGCATGCACAGGGTGGGTGTCACCCCTGTGCCATGGAGGACTGCAGGCTGTGTGTGCTCAGTTTTCATGGGCCCACACTGTGGGCTTGGTTGCCACACTACTGCGTCCCTGTGTTATTGTCCCCGTGGGTATGGGTGTGTGTTTGCCCCTGCACTGTGTTGCATCTGGTGTGATGCATGCTTCCACGCACCACTGTGGGTGTCTGTGCTGGCTGCTGTGGCTAGTGGTGGGTCGGGATGTGACATTTGTCTACTGTGCAGGGTGCAGTCTCAATGGTGGTGGTGTCAGGGGCACGCCCTTTCCCGTGTGGGGTACCTCTTGTGCCGACACATGGTCGGTCTCTCAGCTGTGCCTCAGGGGGATTGTGCGTGTTGGCACTGTGTCTGCCATTGTTGCATTGCCGTGTGCTGCCACCCACTGCTGGGTGCTCATGGTGGGGCTGGCTTGTATGGTTCTGTGGTACACGAGGTTGCAGTGTGACAGTGGGGGTGATGGTATGCATGGGGTTTCCTGCAGTGGTGGTCACTGCTCATGGGGGGTGTCTGGGGGTCACAGTGCAGGGTGTGCTGTGCACTGGGGGGGGCTGGTGTGGCACGGGGTGGTCCGTCCTCCTTGTGTGGCAGTCTCAGCTTGCCGATGGGTGTGCTGGGGCACCATGGCCCAGCTGTGCTTTGTTTGCTTGTCACCATGGGCCGGTGGATATTCCAGCCCTCCCCCAGTTGTGCTGTGCTTAGGGTGTGGGGGCGCATTGTCAGTTCTGCTGTGTGTTACTGTGCCCATCTGTGGCATGGGTGGTGGGCCCCTACCTACCTCTCTGGTTGTGTAGTTACATTGCTCTGCTGCTGGGGGGCTCCCTGCTTGCGCTATGGTGCCTCTGGGCTGCTCAGCTGGGCAGCCCTTGTTGCGCCATAGCGCATCGTATCTGCTCAGTTTCCCCTTCCTAGTTGTGCTATGGCGCAGGTTGTGCGATATTCAGACGTTAGCTGTTGGCTCAATTTGGCTTGCTCCTTTTTTGAATATCGCATCTATTGCGCATGGGCTCAATGGACTTGTGCTTGCTCCTGCTATTACGCACTTTTTGGGCGCAGTTTGAATATCCAGCCCATGGTCTTATTTGAGTCTATATGCATGGAATGGCACCCTTCTGTAAATAACACTCAGTCTCATAAATTAAAGCTAAGGTGAAGTATAAATAAGATGGTTAGAAGAAATTGTTTTTTCACACAGAGAATAGTACCAATTTGGAACTCCTTTCCACTGGATGTGGTGCAAATTGCTACTCTCCAGCTCTTCAAAAAGAATCTAGACTTATGTATGAGTGATCTCAAATATAATTTCCACCCAGGTTAATGGGTGGCGAGTTCATTATGGGCTAGTCCCTCAAGTTCGTATTGACCTATGACCTATAATAGGGACTTCTGTTTTTAGTTTTTAGATGTTTTAGAAGTAATGTATTGTACACTCTTTTGAACATAGTAAATAAGTTTGAATCCCTATCAGAGTAAATCAAACTAATTCTTTTTTTATTGTGGCCCATTTTATAAGTGTGATAAGCCACTCTGCATTAAAGGATTTTAATGCACTTCCCATGGGCATAAGGACACTCGGCCTTCAGCCTTGTGACTTAGCAGGCCCCTGGGGCATGCATTAAAATCCTTTAATGCGTACCCTGTCATGGCTTATTACTTACTTGAAGGACTGCATGTGTGGGGGCTAAGAGACCAATTGTATCCTTATTTTGGTTATCTTCGAGTGTGGCTTTCTTTTCCCTCATCTGTGGCAGGTGTCAGAGATCCAGTAGAGACAATTGCATTAGTCTGCCCTTCACCTGGCCTGTAATGGAGTGTCCATATCAATCGGCACCAATGCCCACATGTTCAGCCACCTAGCACAGATGTGTCAAGAAAAGCAAGCCCAGAAAGCCGGACAAGCTTCATGCATTCACAGAATGGTACAGAAAGCTTTTGAGATGCAAATGCAGAGCAAAGAGAATGATAAGGATGAGCCAGTGGGGTATGTCTGGAAAAGGGACCCATCACCTCTTGTCTTGCCACCTAATGTACAGTGTCGTGTCAGTGGAGAGGTGCATATCAAAAGAGACATAACAAAAAAGATTCTCATGCTGGATGCCCCAGAAGAGGGAAGGTTGCCTGCTGAACTTTTAGTTAAACCAAGTGTGCTGCCTATGCCAAAAGAGTGGTGATGCAGCTCTGCAATGTGACTGACAGAGACACTGAAGTTACACAGGGATGAACTCTGACCAAAGTATACTATGCTGATACTGCAGTGTTGCCAACCAAGTGCTGCAGAAAGGAAGACAATGAAGTATCCCCAGATATGTTTAACTTTGGAGAGTCTCCCATCCCCCATGAGTGGAAAGGCAGAATCAGCCACAAGCTGGCCAAGTGGAGCAGAGTATTTTCATTAAAAGAATGGGATGTTGCTTTTGTCACTGGCACTGAACACCACATCAGGCTTCACCAGGAAAGACTATTCCGAGAGAGATCATGCCATTTAACACCTGCTGAGGTTGATGATGTCAGACGTCTTCAAGAGATGTTAGCAGCTGGAATCATCCAGGAATCATGCAGCCCTTATGCATCCCCGATTGTGGTGATCCAGAAAAAGAATGGCTCAGTGAGGATGTGTATTGATTACCGAACACTTAATAAAAGAACCATACCAGATAAATACATGATGCCCTGCATCCAGGATGCCCTCGATTGTCTCAATGGAAGTCAGTGGTTTTCCATTCTAGACCTCAGAAGTGGGAATTACCAAATACCAATGGCACCAGAGGATAGGGAACAAAATGCATTTATCTGTCCCCTGGGCTTCTATGAATTTTTGCGCATGCCTCAAGGCATATCTGGAGCACCTGCAACCTTACTAAGACTGACAGAGTGTGTGGTAGGAGACATGAACCTCCTTGAATGCCTTGCTTACTTGGAAGATGTCATCGTGTTTGGCAAAACAACTGAGGAGCATGAAGCTTGACTGTTTAAAGTTTTGGATGGATTGGAAGAATTCAGGCTAAAACTATCTGTAGACAAGTACCAGTTTTTACAGCTGTGAGCAGAACCTACAGCCGTTTTGCAATCTGTAGCCTGAAAATGGCTGATCATGGCACGCTTCCATTGGACTTTTGGAAGTATCCTTCCAGAAAGTCCAATACAGCTGGGAGCACTCCATCACAGTCGGCTGCTATGGAGTAACAGCTACACTATTTCGGCTGTTAATTCTGCATCTTGGTACAAGAACTGTGCGTGCGCACCTTGCATGCATTGCAGTTCCACTTGCGCTGCCATCTTGGAAATGGCAGAATGCCATTCACTGCAACTACGCATGTGCAAATGTCATGCATGTGCAGTTGCATCGCCATCGCCATCTTATGGATGGCACTCCTCCTGCTCCCTCCCACTGCGGCTGTCCTCCGCACTCCCTCCATTCCTTCCCAGCCCTGGCAGCAAATAAAACCCTCCAACTCACTCCCACTGCTGCTGTCCTCCCCGCTCCCTCTGTTCCCTGTCCCCATGCTGACATCAGGGTGTCCAATCCCCATGTAGGCATCATGTATCCCCTCCCAACTCAGGTGGCACACTGGGAACCCACCCCAGTGTGCCCAAATTTATGGGGGTCTTTTTGCTCTCTTACTGCTGCTGTCCATCCCGTTCCCTCTGTTTACAATCCCCACGCTGACATCGGGGTGCCCAATCCCCGTGTCGGCATCAGGTACCTCCCCAACCCATGTGGCACATTGGGAGCCCACCCCAGTATGCCCAAATTTATGTTTTTTTTCCTGTAAATAAAGAAAACCATCCCAGATGTCTTTTTTTGTTTGTTTTTACCTGTAAAAAAGAAAATGGTCCCCCATCATCGCCTCAGTTCCCCCTCCCCCATTCCCAACCTCCCACTGAGCACCCACCTCCCCACACCCCCCTTACCCAATACTTACCTCCAGAGGTCGGCACTGTCATCTTCGCTGGACCGGGACACATCTGCACTCTTCAAAGCTGAACCACAAACTGAAGAATCAAAGGTAAGCATGGTATAATGGCAGTCAATGGGGTTTCAGCTTATGTTCATATATCAGCCATTTTTAGGAATTGTGGCTCCAAATTTTCAACATGGGGTTCTTGGGACTCCACCTCTTGAACACTGTCACTGTTATTTCATTACTCACTCCCAAAACGCAATTTTGCAGTTGCTGCATGGAATCACCTTTTGGGACTGATTAATGAAACAGTATTACTGTTCAAGAAGTGGGGTCCCAAAAAGCCCATGTTACAAATTTGGTGAAAAAATTCCAAAAAGTGACTGTGTTATGAGCATGTGTTACGCAGTTTCTACACACGCTCCTAACTTCGCCAGTTTTTTAATATTTTCACTCCAGACTTCAACATTGCCATTTTTGCACACCTCGTTATTAACACTGTAGCTGTCATTTTTCACATCCTGCCCAAAATGTGTTTTCGCACCTGTGGCACAGAATGGCATGGTCGCTCTGTGATATCACCTTTCAGGACAAGTGAATGAAATGACAGTGGCACTCTTCATGAGGTGTGGTCCCAAAAAGGCCAAGTTGAAAATTTGGTGAAACAAATCCAAAAAATGGCCGAGTTACACCAGGTCATTCAAAATTTTCTACGCACGCATGTAACTTTGGTCATTTGTCAGCTCACCACAGCCATATCGGCTCTGGCTAGAACTTGTTTCAAAAAGCTGTAAAGTATGTAGGCCACATTGTGTACTCTGAAGGCATCCAGATGGACCCAAATAAAGTAGAAGCTTTAGCCACCTGGCCAAGGCCCAATAACCTCAAAGAGCTTCAGAGATTTCTAGGCTTCTGTGGATATTATCACTGCCTTGTAAAGGACTACACAAAGGTAATTCGGCCATTGCTAAATCTAACACAAAGATGCCCTCCACTCAACCAAAAGTTCAGAAGGGGCACTGTAAAGGGAGACAAGGTCTATTTGAAGCCATATGAATGCTTTGAAACAAGATGGACTTCAGAATGCAACGCAGCATTCCAAGAAATTATCTATCAGCTAACCCACGCTCCAATATTCACATATGCTGACCCAAGCAAGCCATATGTACTCCACACAGATGCCAGCCAGAGTGGCCTTGGAGCTGTACTTTATCAAGAATAAGAAGGGACTGTGCCCTGTGGCCTTTGCAAGCAGAAGCTTAACACCATCTGAGAAGAACTACCCAGTTCACAAATTAGAATTCCTCGCTTTGAAATGGGCCATAGTCAACCAGTTTCACCAGTATTTGTATGGCACCAAAATCTTGCTCAAAACCGATACTAACTCTCTCACGTATGTTCAAACCTCTGCTAAGTTAGATGCAACTGGACACAGGTGGCTGTCTGCTCTTTCAACATATGATTATTCAGTGGTGTACCATCCAGGCCTAAACCATGTTAATGTGGATGCTCTCTCCAGGAGACCTGCTTCAGCTCAAGAGTGAGTGCGAATATCTGAACAGTTTGTGAAGGCCCTGTGCCATAAATTTGACAGAGATGAGCATCCATCTGCTGAGACTGTAAATTGCCTAGCTGATTGCCTTGGACCACCAGATACCTGTGTGCCTGTAGCCTACTGTAATTTCACAGCACTAGACCAAAGTGTCTTACCACAGCTCACCCCAGCTGACATTCAAAAAGAACAGCATCAAGACCCTATGATCTGACCAGTTCTACAGAAAGGGGAAGATGTCTCCAAGTTACGATCCCATGATAAGCGAACTGCCTTACTGTTTAGAGAGAGGCCCAAACTCAATCTCCAAGAGAAACTGTTATATCGTGAACTAACAGATAACCAAGGAGAAGTCATAAAAAAACAGGTGGTATTACAGTCAAAGTTTAAAAATGTGGTCTTAAAAGCCCTCCATGACCAGACGGGACATGTGGGTAACGAGTGAACCCTGGACTTAACCCATGCTCATTTCTATTGGCCTAAGATGGGTGCAGAGATTGACCAACATATCAAAACTTGTAGCAGATGTCTTCAAAGGAAGGCCCAACCACGAAGAGCAGCACCTTTGGGTAACATTGCCACTAATGCACCCATGGAGCTTGTAGACATTGGCTTTTAAGTCTGGAGTCTGATTTCAAAAACATTGGAAATGTACTTGTTGTAACAGATCACTTCACCAGATATGTACAGGCTTATTCGACAAAGGATCAAAAGGCCGCAACTGTAGGCAAGGTACTTGTTGAAAAGTTTTTCGTACATTATGGTGCTCAACAGCGGATACATTCTGACCAAGGAAGGGACATAGAAAGTTGTCTAATCAAAGAAATGCTATCTCTCTGGGAAGAAAGAAAGTCAAAAACCACTCCATATCACCCACAAGGGGATCCGCAACCTGAAAACTTTAATACAACGTTTCTGGACATGTTGGGCACACTTCACCCAAAAGACAAGCCAAGATGGAGTCAGCAGGTAAGTACCTTAGTGCACGCCTATAATTGCACCAAAAATGATGCAACAGGTTTCTCACCATATCAGTTAATGTTTGGTCAGGAAGTAAGCCTACCTGTGGACATTTGTTTCGGAGTGTCACCAGATTGAGTTCAAGCCGATAACTATCTGCAATATGTACAGAAACTCAGAGCACAACTTAACCATGCTTATCAACTTGCCCACACTATGGCTGCTAAGAAAAACCTAGCAAATAAAGTAAGACACGATAAACAGGTCATGGCTCAGGAACTACAACCTGGAGATCATGTTCTAATGAGAAATTTGAGACTGCAAGGAAAGCATAAAATAGCAGATCATTGGAGTCACACTCCCTGCATAGTCTTCAGTATGTTGGAAGATCTCCCAGTTTACAAAGTACAGCCAGAAGGAGATCCCTGAGCTATAAGAACAATCCACTGGAATCACCTCTTGCCAACTGGGTAAACTGTCATAGATACAGTACCACAAAGTGTTGCCCCAACTGGGTCAGTTACTAGATCTGCCTCTCAAAAGAAACAGTCCAGCCAGCCTCCTGCCACCCAGCAGACCTAACCTTCCACAAACAATGCTGCTATTAATGATGATGCTAATTCTGAGTTTAGTGAGAGTGAATGTGGAGGAGTGTATTACCATTCCTTTGAGCTAGCACAGCTATTCCAAGGCAACCCTTTGTGTGATGTGGGAGATTGTGTTGACAGTACAAAAATGCCAGATAACCTTGCCCTTTCAACTGATCCAGCACCTTTTGATAGTGATGTTCTAAGTATAACCTCTGAAGTAGCTGATTCTTTGTGCCTTGTGGAACTGTCGGAAACTGAAGTAGCTGATCCTGATAAAGAAGATGGTGAACCTACTAGTGAACCTTTAAGTAAAGCTGAAATAAGTGGGCCTAGTGAACCAAATCTTGAATTCAAAAGTGTTGCTATTCCCGCAGATGCCGGCAGTATGTTAAGTGACTGAAACTTAGTTGAACCACCTCTTTCAAATGAATCTGAGTCTCAAGAACTAGAAAACTGAAGTACTATACCAAATATAAGTGTTACAACCAGGCCTGGATCTTGCAAGAGTGCAGAGGTACCCCTTTCATGACATGAGCGATCATGGAATTGTTGCTTGCATAAGATCTCAAATTAAGGCCCGGCCACAACCCATCTTTATAACAAAAAGATCCTTTCGCAAATTCAGTGCAGTAAACTTCCTATCTGACCTGAGCATGATCAGATGGCAAGATCTTTACCTAGCCAAAGATGTCAACAAGGCAGCTTGCATCCTTAATGACAAACTCACTACAATAATAAATAAGCATGCCCCTTTCATCAAAGTAAGGGTACGGAACAATATCAATCCCTGGTTTACCTCGGATCTCAAGGCAGCCCTTATAGCTCGAGATAAGCTCTGGGCTAAAGCTAGACATTCCAAAGAATCTTTGGATTGGCAGGCCTTTAGAACAGCCAGGAATAACTGTGTGAAAAAACTTTGCTCTGCTAAAGCTAACTATTATATTTCTACTCCTAACAAGCTAAAGGTAAGCCTTCATAAAATATGGAAGACTATCAAAGCTATAGAAGGACGGCCCATGGCCCTCTGTCCCAACAAAGATAGTCGCAGTGGCAAGATTGTGGAAAACAAGTCCTCAATCCTGGAGGAACTTAACTCCCACTTTGCCACAGCTGGATTAGCTTTGACTCTCACCTTATGCTGGTGCTGCGCTGAGCCAGCATACCCTCCCACCACATCTAGTCCTGGACCCAGTCCCTTCCAACTGCTGAGATAACTTATAAAGAAGTAGAAGATTCTCTTCTTAACTTAGACACCAAAAAAGTGCAGGGGACGATGGCTTCTGAACCCTTTTTCCAAGGTCAGGCTATGCCCATCTCACTGCCCCAATTCTCCACATCTTCAATCTTTCCATTACATCTGCTATTGTGCCGGCCCTGCTGGAAATCAGCACATATCCTCCCTCTATTTAAATCTGTGACCCAGCGATGTAAACAACTATAGGCCTATCTCCATATTGTCTATCCTTTCTAAAGTTCTCGGAAAACTGATCCATATTCAGTTAAAATCTCACTTGGAAACCTCTCTCTCATTAACCCAGCTCAATCTGGCTCTGGCTAATCATAGCACAATCACTGCACTAGCAAAAGTAACCAATGATTGGATCTCTGCTATAGATGCTAAGAAGGTAACTGGTGCAGTCTTTTTGGACCTCAACAAAGCTTTTGATACTGTTGATCACAAACTATTAGTCAATTGCCTTGCAAAGTTGGGTGCTACATACCATACCACCCAGTGGTTCTCTAGCTACCTAACTGGAAGATTCCAAAAAGTAAAGGCGGAAGGCTTTTTTTCTGCTGCCTTGCCAGTTGCAAGAGGAGTCCCCCAAGGATCCATCTTAGGCCCTATCTTGTTTTCTCTGTACATCAATGACTTAGATGCTAACATATCTACGTCCAATCTGCACTTTTTTGCAGATGATACTGTGTTGTATACTTCTGGCTCATCGTTATCTGAAGTCAAGGGAGTGCTTCAAGCGGACTTCGCACAACTTGAGCATAATTTAATAAAGGCAAAGCTTCTGCTCAATGCCAAGAAGACTAAAGCGATGATATTCTCTCGCAGTGCTGTCTCAGGCCCCCCCAATACTCTTGCCCAAGACTTCATTGTCACCACGCTAAACGAGCCTCTGAAGTTGTAACCAAATTTAAATATCTAGGTATCTGGATCGACAATAAATTATCTTTCAGTGACCACATCAAGATGTCTCAGAAGGTTAAAAGCAGGTTAGGTTTCTTCTACAGAAATAGGCCCTCTTTTCCCCCTTGAAACTCAAAACAAGCTTGTACAGGCCACTTTTCTCCCTACTTGACTATAGCGATGTAATCTATTCTCCACCACTCTTGCAAATCTAAGTAAACTGGACATCCTTTATCACCGTGCGTTACGGTTCATTACCAACTCCTTACCCGTTCACCGCACTGTGACTTATATGCAGCTGTTGGTTGGACATCCCTAACTACTAGACGCCTGCTCCATGCTGGGCTATGGACTCTTAAACTGCTCCTGCAGAAATTGCCAAGCTATCTCTCTTCCTTATTAGTATCTCACATAGTGCATACTCGTTAAGAAAATCTGACTTTATTATGCTTGACATACCAAGGACGAGACTTCCTTTGGTAAACGTATATTGCATATGCCCTTCCTCCATTTGGAACCAATACAAAACCGCATTGAAACTAACTAGCACAGTTTCAATAAACTTCTACAAATCGCTAAGTACAGCCAAAATAAAAGACACCTGTAACTGTCATTAAGTCTCTTCCTTCCCCATGTGTGCCATATTTATCCACTGGTAAGGTATAATTGATTTGTCATATTAACTGCTTTCCCTTCCCCTTCTACTCCTGGCTTTATCTTTGCTTATGCTCCACTGCTACTCTATCAAATTTCTCCTCCCTCCCATATCAGTTGTAGACTGTTGTTTGTTCTAGCTGCCAAAATACTGTATATTTGATTTGATTTGATTAAATCAAATCACACCAGTCATCATGTTTCATTTATCGGTATGCGACCTATAAGTCGCTTCCCTGTCTCATATCAATGTTTACCACCTGAGGTCACCCTGTGTGGTACCCTTGTATGTATATCCAGCCTGCATCATGTAATGTATATTTCATGTATATACTGTTATTACCTATCTGTGTTTGTACTTTAAGTGTTTATGTCACAGGACCTCCTTGTGAATGAGCTTGCTCAATGGAGTTTTCCTGCAATAAACTTGAACTTGAACTTGAACTTTCGTCAGATGCTGTCTTACTGGTGGGCAATAAGCTGGGAGTAGCTAACCCACATGCTGATGATGAAAGCCAAGTGCTAATGCCCTCTATGCCTAGATGAGCTGGCAGAGCTGTAAAACCTGTGGTATGACTTACATAACGATTCACCAGGAAAGCCTATAGACCTGCCTATGGATGTGGTTCATAGAGGGGTATATGTCACAGCAAATTCCCTTTCCAAGCTAGTGTTCACTGCCTCCAATAAGGCACTAATCAGGACTTCCACCCAGTATGCTAGGGGTCACTCTTACAAAGTAAAACGGGTCAGTTAAAAAAAAGTCTGGTTTATGGTAAAACAAGGTTTAATATCAAAGGGTTAACGCAAAAGGTCAAATGTTCCTATGTTTATCCAATCCAGAAAAGTGTAATACAGGTGAAATGTCATGACAAATTGCCAGTAATTAAACTAAACAAAGTATCTTAAAAGGTACCATTAAAAGTCATAGCATGCTATACTGTGTAAATACTTGCGTTATGTGTTAGGCCTAACATTGTAAATTTGTATATAACAAAAGCATTATCATACATTTTAGTTTATTATGGTCTTGGCATGGACACCAAGCATTTCAGGCAGAGGAGAGATGTAATCCCCCCTTGGGGGTTTACCTTAATTGCCCCCATGTCCTCTTGTGCTCCTGGTTCCTCCCTCTGCCTCCGGTGTCCCGTTTTTCTCTGATTGCTTCCCGAGTCTTTCTGGTGCCCTGGTGCTCCCCAGTATTTCCCAAAGCAGTCCTGTTAGTTATTTTAACCCATTCTGGGTTTAAAGTTTAAATCATGATTGCCACGCTTTTTACTTTGGCTCTTCTGAGCAGTGGTGATCGCGCATGCATGTAAGGTGCCTTAATGTAACGACCACTCAGTTTGTGGTCAAACGGGGGAGTAAATCAGTGGTCCCGGCACCCTGGTAAGTTAAATAGGGTCCAGTGACTTTGGCAATGCGGTGCAGAAGCTGCTGGGAAGCAAAATAAAAGAGTTTGTGCTGGGGCTAAGTAAAGGAGCTCATAAATATGTATAAGCCCCTTATGAATATTAATTAGGTGCTGCCTGCTGCTGGGGGTATATGTTTTGGTGGCAGCAACAGCTAATCAATGGGGGACAATTAAACATGAGTGGGCTCATTTAAAAGAATACTTTTGGGGCTACTGTACATATGTGTGGGAGAACTGTAAATAAAAAACTTTATTCCTGGCTGCACCAGAACTTTAAACTTATGAGACTGCATAAACTGTACAGGATCTTTAACTGCAGCCACCAGCTTGTCTGTGTATTAGCCAGTCAGAAGCCTGGATTTAGCCAGAGACTCATGGGACGTAACACAGACTTGTGGGAGATAAACAGGGACAAATTTCTGGTGCCTAGAAAGCAACCAATAGAAAGACTGAAACTGCTTTATCAGACAGTTTGAACAGCCAATCAGATTCTTTGGATTTTGCCTTCATTTAGGAGGGACTGTTCAAACTTCAAGGCAGATCTGTTGGTGAAGTCTGAGAGAGACCTAGGAGACTCCAGCTCGAACCACCGAGGAGCCTGCAGGCTCTGTGGAGATCCGGCCTACAAGAGGCCTAGTTTTCCTGGTGTGCATCCTGAGTCCCAAAATGAGGATCGATTGCCAGGAACTGCCTGAGTGCAAGCTAAGAGGTTTGCTCAGCAAATCAGCTGAAATTGTGAACCACCCAGGAGTCAAAAGAGGAATTGGAGAGTTTGATGTTTCCAGAAGTAAATGTGCTGAATGCTTATTGCAGGTCAAGGCCTACTGTCCAGGGACTCTTGATTGCCAGAAAGGAGCCTGCCTTTACCAGTGACCGAATTGTCTACCAGCTGGAGCGGTCACCAGCAAATAAACTGAACTTTGCCAGAGACACTCTGTTGAATTTGGGCTCAGGTCCATCCTAGCCCATGCCACCTGTTCTTGTGCCAGCTCCAGTGTTACCAGCAAGAGACCAGCTTTGGAGAACCAGCCCCTGTGCAAAAAGTCATCGCAGGTTGCGGCCGCCTTCAGGGAAAGGCCGTGAAGTGGAGGTGAGTTGCGATGGCCCAGTTTCCCCATGTGCAGCAGCTTCCAGTATCATGTCTTCATTTCACCAGACCATTCTGAATCGACAGGTACAGTGAGTAAATCCGGGTAGCTCCCTGCAAAAGCCACCTTAATTTCCCCCTGGTGTTATCTAATTGTCCACAACTTAGTTTCAATGGTTTCCAATAGACTAGGCCAGCCAGCCGTGGATACAAATAATTTGTTTTGCCTTGCATAACTTAATAATCATTTTCTTCAAGGGCCCCAACATCAGCTGCCACCCCAGGCAACAATACTGGCCAGCCAGCATAGATTCTGGGTACCCAGTAGCTAAGGAACTATTTATCACAGAGACTAAACAAATTGTGTTTATTAATTTGGTCCAACAGAACAGTAATCATTTGCCTAGATTTGCTCTACCTCCCTGTTCACGTCCCCTTAATAAACTTGATTTGTTGGGCAGCTTTGAACCTAGCTTGTGAGCATATTATTACCTGGTGTAAGGTGATAAATTCTTTAAGGAATGTGCCAAAAGTGCATGCTACATTGCTAAACTGTTTTCAAAGGGGGTTGCAGGGCATACACCAGAACCAGAGACCCTGCTGGTAAGTGCTACAACTGTGAGCATATTATTAATGTTATTTGCAAACTGCCTATTGAATGCTGCTAAGGAACATTGTTTATGTCAAGATAACAGATCACTAGGTCAGATTGTGGGTGATTATAACTTCTCAAAGGGCTATACCAGTCTAGACAGAGACCCATGTAATTATTACTCTGGGTGGAGGCACCAAAATATTGTGTTTACTGAGGGTAGGGAACCCCCAGTACTTGTCATTTTCGAACCCAGGCCCCTAAACCTGTTGTTATTAAGACAGGCAGGGGTACTAGCCCTTGGAATAGCGCCACCTAGGTGTTACACATGTTTTCCATGAATTCCCTCAGGGCCATCTGGGCAGGGAATAAACCTACCCTCTTGCTATACGATCTATCTAAATCATTAGAATGGACAAATTTCCAGTCCCCTCCCAAAATACAAGGAATATCAGTGTACAGAGCAAGAATAGATGCCAAGGTTGGGAAAAAGGAAGGGGTGTCTATTTTTGGGCCATAAATAGAGCTAATTACAATTTCTGCATTGGCCAGCATGTCATGGACTATAACCTACCTTCCATCTGGGTCTTTCTGTAACCCCCCTGCAAATGGGGGTTCATAAAAGACTTCCAGGAGCTTGCTTGAATGCTCCAAGCCTGAATGGTGTTTGGCATTTAAGCCATTTATCAGTGAGTGTTTTTAGAACCTCTGGTACTGTCTCTTTAAGAGCTGTCTGCTTGCAGACATAATTAGTTTGTATGGGGGGACTGTGTGCTTCTCTGAGTACCACTCGAGCTGCTGCCAATTCACTTAATTTTGCAGTCACTAGGAGTGCAAAGGGAACCTATCTGAAAGATGTAACTGTTTACCAGAAATTATTTAGAGTAATAATGAAATTACAGTTTGTCTAACCTTGCTTTTGCAGTCAGAACTGTGTCTGCTAGTTCCCCATTCTAGTTTTGAACTGCTGAACTGGACCAATCAGTGTGGGGAAGCTAGCTCTAAAATGGTGCCTTGGACGAATCAGAACTTGGACTCATAATCTGAGCCAGCCACAAGAGGATTGTATGGGCAGTGACTCTGGGAGATGTAGTTTAGACTTCAGTGCCTTTTGGACCAACAGCAGCAGTCTATTGTGAGTGACAGCCAATCCAGTCAAGAACTGGGAGGAACTCAAAGGAAGTGCCCGGTTTTTGTCGGTTGGAGTTTCAGTTGAGCTTTGGCAGTGAAGAAGGAAGGAGCCCTGTGCTTTTCAGTGTGCAGTTTTAGTCAAAAACGTGTGTAAGGCCCAGAGTTCGGTCTGCAGCTTGTGTAACAGCTTGTTAGGACTGAATCCTGCCTGTGAAAAGAATCAAAGGATCTCTGAAGAGTAGAAACCAGGCTCACCCTGTAGAAGACTGGAGGAATTGCTGAAAATTGCATTCGGTCTGTCAGGAACTGAATCTGCTGTGTGTTCTCCGGTATTGTGCAGTAATTGCGATCGGGATACAGATGCAGCCTGCCTGGTATAGTGCTTTCTTTTATATGGATGTGAGAGTTTGTGTACCTCAAGTGAGCCCTGCTGACATTGAAGGACCCTATCTTATTTGGAGGTCATGAGTACTAATTCAGGGTCGCTCCTGTTGAATTGCCACATTAAATCCAAATGGAATTACTGTACTGCTGACTGTTTAATTCTCCTTTTCTCTGTGTGAAAGGGCCCCTACCAGCTGCCACGGGTTTGGACTAGCCACTAGGCTTGGGTACCCAGGGAAAGTAACTGATAGGGATAGGCCTGTGCACAGAGCCATAGGTAGATTATTAGAGTGATAAGCTAATTAACCTGATTTCCCTGTCCTTGTTATATCTCCCAATAAATCAGAACTGCTTGTTTCAGCAAAGTTATACTGCCTGAGGTATTTGTCTATGTTAAAGTACTGTACTGTGATTGTTGCACTGTATCTCATTTCACAGGAGGTCCCAGTGCCGGAACCAGACCTGGGGTAAGTGTATACTGTGAAGGTAATTTGATATATTGTGTGGGCCACTAGTGGAAGAAAGGGGTTGTGTGTCCTGAGGCTGTGACCAAGTTAGTTTAACTATTGCAACCCTGACCTCTGGGTGGAGGCACCACCATTGGATCCAGGCCCTCAACCTGTTAGTGGCAAATCAGGCAGGGGTAGTAGCCCTGGGATAGTGCCATCTAGGGGTTACATCTTGGAGGCTCACCGCTGGGATTGTGTGTCCTCTAGTGGCCATATTTAGAACCACTGTTAAGAAAAAATGGGTACCGACAGAAGTGGCTGTGCACCGGCTGGTGGAGTGGTGTACTGGGAGGAGATCGACCCCCAAAATGCTATGCTTATCCTGGACATCCCCCTGGGTATCAATACGGACACTGTGCAGGGAGTACTTTCCAAGGTGGAAGGTTTACAAAACCCTGTGGTGGTGGGTCGGCATGCTAATCTGCTCACCCACACTTTCCTGGCCCTAGTAGAGTTTAAGGATCCCATAGATAGCTCCAAAGTGCCACAGACCATTACCCCAGAGGGAGCCCTCACTGCTTGGAGAGTGATAACTAAGGACAGTAAGACCGGGGAATCAGCCCCACCACTATCTGAAACTTTTGAGGAAAAATTTGCTGAATGGTTGCTGGGAGAGGGAAACTGTGGAGGACTTGAAGAAACTATTCTTACCACCTGGGGTGTTCCTCCCCAACACCCTCTCCTGCTCCAGTGCCCGTAACGGTGGCTGAACCAATGCAGACTCCTATTCTGCACCCTGCCATTAGTCACGACTCCACCAAGGTTGAGGATCTTCTCTGGCACCCTCCCCACCCCCAAGGGAGGATGACTGGAGACCTGGATAGACTATGTTGCCCCCAAGTGCTAGAATGGCAATGCTCGGAAGGCGAAAAGCGAAGAGGGTTAATGAGAGCCTCGAGGTCCTGCCCTGGCTACCATCCGTGCTAAACGGGCCAGTAACCCTGAAGGACTGCACAGGCTCATCTTGAGGCCTTGGATAATGTGTATGGAGCCCAGATTCTGATGAGGACCTATGGTGGAGAGTAAGAGATGCACAACAGTACCAGGGAGTTGTTGTCTGTGTATGTATCTCGCTGGAAAAATTGTTGCAAGAATGCCTCAGAAAAGGTAGTTTGCTAGCGACTGAACTGGACCAACCAGGCTGGACAGGATCCTTAAGTCTGCCCCTTCTCAGAACTGCTGTTGCTTCAGTTACGCCTGGCAGATCGACTGGAATCCCACCCTCCTATGATGAGTTAATGAGAGAAATTCGAGGAGTTGAGAAAAGACGACACTGGAGGGACCTGCACCAATAGCTGCGGCTACGACCCGAGTGACTGAGGGTGACCCATCAAGTGAAGTTCAGGGGCAGAGGTTGGCAGTCAATGAGTGCTCTGACAAGGAAAAAGATATGTCACAATGGGGCGAACTGTTGAGAGAGATCCGGGAATTCAAAAACAGTCCCTTTATGAAGGCCACGCCTGCAAGTACGGGCCCTGACCTATATCCGACTGCATCTGCTATGGGGGTGGGGGTACCCACCCATGTATCTCCTGCTGATAACAGCTCCAACTCGATTCCTTGACCATGGAAGTGGAGAAACTGACGAGATGTCTCCAAATGCTTATCACGCCGCAGACAGAGATGGCACCAAGGTTTCCAGTTAGTAATACCCCCGCCTGGCTCCCAGTGTGGTCCCGCCAGCTCAAACTCCAGAAAGTATGTTTTGCTATAATTGTGGAAAGATGGGCACATGAAAAGGGAATGCCAGTCTCCAAAAGACACTGACAAAGTTGCATATAGGCTACAAGGAGAGCTTCGGAGAAGAAATCAGTGGTTAAGAGGTGCACGACATGATCCCAGTGAGGGCACCAAAATGCTAATTCACGTCCTTTTGTGGCAAGGCAGCTGCCCAGGCCCCCACTACCGCCTCCAGACTGGTCCAGAATAGTGGGTCCCTCCATGGAGACCACTGTAAAGGTGAATGGAGTGTCTACAAGAGCTGTATTAGACAGTGGCTCCCAAGTGACAATTATGTTCCAGGATTGGTATCAGAAGCATTTGTCAGACGTACTTACAACCATTAGAAGGACTGCATGTATGGGGGTTAAGTGAGAAGGCCTACCCCTATTCCGGTATATCCGAATTTGGCTGTCTTTCCCCACCTCCGGGCTGGAGTGGCCGAACAAGTAGAGACCCTAGCCTTAGTGTGTCCCCCACTGGACTATATGATGGTGTCCCTTGTTGATTGGAACAAATGCTCATATGTTCGGAAGGCTGGCACAGTTGTGTTATGAAAAACAGGGGTCAAAGACTAGTAGAGCTTTAAGAGTTCCGGCTTTAATTAAGAAGGCCTATGAGGCACAGAGAGATGCTGAAAAACAGAACCAGAGGAACCGGTCGGAATTGTATGGAAGAAGGATCCTGAGTCTCTGATCCTGGCGCCAAATGCCCAGTGTACCTTACAGGAGAGGTCCTGATTGAGAAAGGATGTTAAGAATAAAATATTAATGTTGGATGCACCAGGCGATGGAAAATTGCCAGAGGGACTGCTGGTCAAGCTTAGTATTTTGCCCGCTAGAGCTCATGCTTATGCCAGAAGGGTAATGGTCCAAGTTCATAATGTGTCTGAAAGAGACATTCGAGTAAACAGAGGTTGCATCCTGGCTAATGTAGCATTGTGCAGACACTGCAGTGCTACCCAGCAGCAAGAGTTCAAGGAAGAATGACAGAGTAACGCCTGACTTGTTTGATTTCGCCACCCCGCTGCCAGCTGAATGGAAAGTGAGGATAAGTGAGAAGCTTGCCCAGAGACCAGGTGTTTTCTTTAAAGGAATGGGATGTTGGATGCGTGCAAGGAGCTGAGCACAATATCCGGCTGCATGACGAAAAGACCATTTCATGAGAGGTCTCGACGCCTGGCACCTGCTGACATAGATGATGTGAGACGGCATCTGCAAGAGATGTTAGCTGCTGGTGTAATACAAGAATCCAGAAGCCCTTATGCTTCCCCATTGTGGTAGTGAGGAAAAGAATGGAACAGTAAGGATGTGTGTGATTATCGCACCTTAAACCGCGGACTATCCCTGATCAGTACACAATGCCCGCATTCAGGATGCTTTGGACTGCCTAACGGGAGCAAGTGGTTCTCTGTGCTGGATCTCCGCAGTGGGTACTACTAGATCCGATGGCCCCAGAGGACCGTGAGAAGACGGCCTTTATCTGTCCGGGCTACTTATGAATTCATGAGGATGCCTCAAGGATTTCAGGTGCCCCAGCCACTTTTCAACGATTGATGGAGCGTGCAGTGGGGACATGAACTTACTAGAGTGCCTGGTATACCTAGATGATGTCATTGTGTTTGGCAGCTCACTGGAGGAACATGAGAGCAGATTATTTAAGGTATTGGACTGACTGGAGGACTTTGGCCTTAAACTGTCCATTGATAAGTGTCAATTCTTTCAAACATCAGTAAAGTATGTGGGACACATAGTATCCACCGAGGAATAGAGACCACCCAAGTAAAGTTGAGGCCTTGACCACCTGGCCACAGCCCAAAATCTAAAAGAACTGCAAAGATTCCTGGGATTCTGTGGTTATTATCGGGCGCTTCATCAAGGACTATCTAAGAGTGATCCGCCTTTACTTAACCTTTCTCAAGGGTATCCCCAACCCACAAAAATACCAAAGTCAGCGTCCCTCAAGACTGAAAGAGTGTATTTTCATCTGAGTGAAGTATTTGGGGCCCGCTGGACTCCTGATTGTGAGACTGCTTTTCATGAGATCATATATCAACTTACCATGCTCCAGTGCTGGCCTATGCCGATCCAAGAAAACCTTACGTCCTGCACACTGATGCTAGCTTGCAAGGTTGGGGCTGTGTTGTACCAAGAGCACGAGAATGGCCTGAGACCAGTGGCCTTTGCCAGTAGAAGCCTGACCCCATCCGAAAAGAACTATCCTGCATAAGTTAGAGTTCCTAGCTTTGAAGTGGGCTATTGTTGACCAATTCCATGAGTACTTGTATGGGGCTAAATACTAGTAAAACTGACAATAATCCTTTGACCTATGTGCAGACCTCAGCTAAGTTGGATGCCACTGGCCATAGGTGGCTTTCTGCATTATCTACATATGACTATGCTCGAATACCGAGCAGGTCTGAACCACATAGATGCTGATGCTCTCTCCCGGAGGCCTGTTCCCCAGAATGATTGGGTCCGATTGGCAGAACCTGACATTCGGGCACTCTGCCGGAAGTTTGACGGGGAGAACAATGTCCACGGACGCAGTGGACTGCATGGTGGATTGCTTGGGAGCCTCTGAGAATTGCGTCACCCACTGCTTATTGCCACTTTTCTGCAATAGACATTGGTGCACTGCCTCAGCTGGACAATGACAGTATTCGGCGGCTCAACTCGCGATCCCATGATCAAAGCAGCTTTAGAAGCCCTCTATGCAGGAAAAGATGTGTCCAAATTACGCTCCACTGATTTGAGAACTGCACTGTTATACAAAGAAGGTCCTAAGTTGAAACTGATCAATAAACTGTTATACAGAGAAACAGTAGACAGAGGGGACAAGTAGACAAACAACAACTAGTGCTGCCCACTGCCTTCGAGACTCAGTACTGAGGTCCTTGCACAACCACATGGGGCACCTTGGTATAGACAGAACACTTGACTTGGTGAGATCCAGATTCTATTGGCCTAAGATGGGGGCTGATGTGGAGCAACACATTCAACTTGTAGTCGCTAAGCCTACAGAGGAAAGCTTTGCCCCAGAGGGCTGCCTCTGTTAACATCACCACCAGTGCACCCATGGAGTTGGTCTGTATTGATTTTCTAAGTTTGGAGTCAGATCAAAGAAATATCAGTAATGTCTGGTGGTCACTGACCATTTCACGAGATATGCCCAAGCTTTCCCACCAAAGACCAGAAAGCATCCACTGTGGCCAAAGTACTTGTAGAAAACTTTTTGTTCACTATGGGGCTCCACAAAGAATCCATTCTGATCAAGGGAGAGACTTTGAGAGTCGTCTGATCAAAGAGATGCTTTCTCTGTGGGGAGTGCGAAAGTCCAGAACCACTCCTTACCACCCCCAGGGGGACCCACAGCCTGAATGTTTCAACCGCACTTTGCTAGATATGCTAGGCACCCTGCACCCAAAGGACAAGCCTAGATGGAGCCAACAAATTAGCACCCTGGTACATGCTTATAACTGCACCAAAAGTGATGCCACTGGATTCTCCCCCTACCGCCTGATGTTTGGAAGAGAAGCTCGACTACCAGTAGATGTGTGTTTTGGGGTCTCTCCTGATGGGGTTCAAGCTGACAACTATTTACAGTATGTGCAAAAGTTAAAGGCCCAGCTAACTCATGGCACTCAACTGGCTCAAACCATGGCTGCCAAAAGAAATCTGGCCAACAAAGAAAGGTATGATAAAAGGTGAAAGCACAGGAACTCCAGGAGGGAGATCGGATTGCTAAGAAATCTGGGACTGCATGGCAAGCACAAGATTGCTGACAGATGGCACCATCTCCCTCACATTGTAGTGGGCAAACCAGATGATCTGCCAGTGTACAAAGTAAGGCCTGAGAATAATTCAAAAGATGTAAAACAATGCATAGAAATCATTTACTGCCCATTGGACAAATCTTAATTGAGTCTGAGCCCTAGAAGATGCCCCTCTGGACCAGTGACTAGAGCTGCTGCTAAGAAAAGATCAAGAAAGTCTGCACCTACAGAAGCAAAGTTAAAGTGTTCCCAAGTCCCAGTTGAGCATGACTGTCAGTCCATATCGGAAGAAAGTGAGAGTGACTTTGAATACTATCCTTCTTTGAACTGAGTCAATTGTTTCGGGCAATCTCTAGTCAATACTGGAGACAAAGCTGGGCCTTCTGACTGTCTAAGCCCCCAGCTTCATCACTGGAGCCAATGCTCCCAGAAAGTGAAGTGCAAAGCATCAGATCAGATGAAATGGAATCATTGTGCATGGTTGAACTGTTTGAGCTTCAGGGGAGGAAAATGATAGATTAGGGGCAGACTGGTGATACACCCGAACAAGAAGAGTATTTTGAGTGCCCTGACAGTCCACTGCCAGTGTCCAAAGCTCTCCATGCGAGCCAAATGTTGTGGACTCAGAAACTGTAACTCCTGGAGCTGAAAGTGCCCCAAGTTCTAGCCTCTCTACCCCATGGAGACTCCCTGACAAGTGAGGACAATGCTGAAAATGAGGCTCAGAGTGCAGAGACTATAACAGTTCCCCCTAGAAAGACTGGTCGAGCTGTAAAGCCTGTGGTGCACACCTCAGTTATGATTCCTTGGGAGGCGCATGGTTGCCTCTCAATGTTGTCCATAAAGGAGTGTATGTGTCCCGGCTCATTGCCCAAACTGAGCGTCAGTGCTAACTCAAGTTACTTGTGTTGCTCTCTAAGTATGGTGTCCTTGCCCGCCCAGCCCCAAGGTAACTGATAGGGAAGGCCCCTCTCTTCAGGTTTCATGTACAAGAGGTAATAACTTGAGTTATGGTACAATGTGTGTAATACTGTGTAAAGAGTGACGTACTGCAATGTTTCAGAAATGTGTTCTTGGTAAAATTATATATTGACTGATATTACATATGCGAGCCTAATGCAAATGTATATGGTTGCAGTTAAACTATGGTACTTGCTTGACGCCGGACGTCAAGCTTTCCCAGGCCAGGAAGGGTGTAACCCCCCTGCAAATGGGGGTTCATAAAAGACTTCCAGGAGCTTGCTTGAATGCTCCAAGCCTGAATGGTGTTTGGCATTTAAGCCATTTATCAGTGAGTGTTTTTAGAACCTCTGGTACTGTCTCTTTAAGAGCTGTCTGCTTGCAGACATAATTAGTTTGTATGGGGGGACTGTGTGCTTCTCTGAGTACCACTCGAGCTGCTGCCAATTCACTTAATTTTTGCAGTCACTAGGAGTGCAAAGGAACCCTATCTGAAAGATGTAACTGTTTACCAGAAATTATTTAGAGTAATAATGAAATTACAGTTTGTCTAACCTGCTTTCTTTGCAGTCAGAACTGTGTCTGCTAGTTCCCATTCTAGTTTTGAACTGCTGAACTGGACCAATCAGTGTGGGTAAGCTAGCTCTAAAATGGTGCCTTGGACGAATCAGAACTTGGACTCATAATCTGAGCCAGCCACAAGAGGATTGTATGGGCAGTGACTCTGGGAGATGTAGTTTAGACTTCAGTGCCTTTTGGACCAACAGCAGCAGTCTATTGTGAGTGACAGCCAATCCAGTCAAGAACTGGGAGGAACTCAAAGGAAGTGTCCGGTTTTGTCGGTTGGAGTTTCAGTTGAGCTTTGGCAGTGAAGAGAAGGAGCCCTGTGCTTTTCAGTGTGCAGTTTTAGTCAAAGACTGTAAGGCCCAGAGTTCCGGTCTGCAGCTTGTGTAACAGCTTGTTAGGACTGAATCCGTCCTGTGAAAAGAATCAAAGGATCTCTGAAGAGTAGAAACCAGGCTCACCCTGTAGAAGACTGGAGGAATTGCTGAAAATTGCATTCGGTCTGTCAGGAACTGAATCTGCTGTGTGTTCTCCGGGTATTGTGCAGTAATTGCGATCGGGATACAGATGCAGCCTGCCTGGTATAGTGCTTTCTTTTATATGGATGTGTAGAAGAGGTTTGTGTACCTCAAGTGAGCCCTGCTGACATTGAAGGACCCTATCTTATTTGGAGGTCGTGAGTACTAATTCAGGGTCGCTCCCTGTTGAATTGCCACATTAAATCCAAATGGAATTACTGTACTGCTGACTGTTTAATTCTCCTTTTCTCTGTGTGAAAGGCCCCTACCAGCTGCCACGGTTTGGACTAGCCACTAGGGCTTGGGTACCCAGGGACAGTAACTGATAGGGATAGGCCTGTGCACAGAGCCATAGTAGATTATTAAGTGATAAGCTAATTAACCTGATTTCCCTGTCCTTGTTATATCTCCTAAATAAATCAGAACTGCTTGTTTCAGCAAAGTTATACTGCCTGAGGTATTTGTCTATGTTAAAGTACTGTACTGTGATTGTTGCACTGTATCTCATTTCACAGGGGTCCCAGTGCGGAACCAGACCTGGGGGTAAGTGTATACTGTGAAGATAATTCTGATATATTGTGTGGGCCACTAGTGGGAAGAAAGGGGGGTTGCAGTGTCCCAGAGGGCTGTGACCAAGTTAGTTTAACTATTGCAAACCCTGACCTCTGGGTGGAGGCACCCGCCATTGGATCCAGGCCCCTCAACCTGTTAGTGGCAAATCAGGCAGGGGTAGTAGCCCCTGGGATAGTGCCATCTAGGGGTTACATTTCAATTTGTGTAATAGTTAAAAGGGGACAAACTTCTTCACTAAAATGGCCACCTCCTTTTGCCTGGCACTGGGTCCTACTCCGTACACCTGCCCAACCCATAATTTGTTCAAACTATGAATCTGATCTGCTGGAAGATGAGTCTCTTGCAGCACAGCGATATGAGGATGGAAACATTTCATATGTCTTAATACATAATATTTCTTTATGTTGTCTCTCCCACCCTTGATGTTCCAAGATGCAATCTTCCAAGACTGTGCCATCACACTCTTATCAACTGAGGCTAAGAAAGATAAAAAGACAGTGGAATAATCACTGTCTTCAGCTAATGCCACTAGATGGGGTTCCTCGCGTCAATCAAAATATCTTCATTTCTAGAAAAATCTAAAACAGTAGACAAATTAAACCTGCATAGTAAGTAGTAAGCAACTACAGCAAACTCCAAGAGACCAAAACTTTTCCATGTCCGTAGTACCAAAAGTCCAGAGAAATGTTCATAAGTCCATAAACAAGCTGATCATGATTAGAGGTATGTACCATTAGGAGACACTTACATTCCTATAATATGAGGCAGATAAATGAAGAAAAAACTAAATGGCCAGCCAGCTTAAAAAAGTACAATGTCTAGAACAGACAGTTTCTTCACCCCATCTCACACTGACTGGACTGAAAGGTCTCTCGAAGTAGATAACTGGAGTCCAAGAACGTATGCTGTCAATCAAAGTAACACAAATGTAAGATTCTCCATCCAATTAGCGCAGTAGCAAGTAAAAAGCCTGTAATGATGCTCCAACATTAAAATGAAGGTTCAGCCTGCTTTACCAAATAAATTCGGTAGAAGTCAAGACAATTCAACAGAGGCTTGAGAAGCTGAATCATATCGAAAAATTCCCCGTACCATGGTGACCTCTAACCAGGCTGGATAAAGCATTTTGTGCTTCACCTTGACGGCCCACAACTTTGATTGAATAGCTCTGTAGGCAGCTTTCTCTTTATGGACTTTATAAGTTAGATCAGGCACCAGCCTGATTTCTTTGCCTTCCCATTGCAGCTGTTCCATCTTCCTAGCTGCTTTAAGGAGATGATCGCGGTCTAGGTAGTAAAGTACCTTAAATACTAAGGGACAGGGTGGCTTTCCAGCAGCAGGTTTGGGCCGGAGTGACCTATGGGCCTGTTCGACAATATAATTAGGGCCGTTGGGAAAGGGGCCAGCAATTTTTCAGCAGAACTTCTGAATAAAGTCAATCGCATTTGGCCCCTCTTCCCCCTCCAGCAGCCCAAGAAGAACCAAATTGTTTCACTGGGACCGCCCTTCTAGATCATCCAGCTTATCTTCAATTTTGGATACAGGAGAATTGCTCCAGAAAGGCCATTTGGCTTCCAGGACCTCAGTATTTTATTGACCTCCATCTGAGTCTTCAAGTTGTAGAAAGGCATCTGCCAACTGTTGATCCATTTGCTCAGCTTGCATTGCTCTGGTAAGTGATACTGGACTGATATTTCTCCAATTCACACAAGTTTAGCAGAAGAGGTAGAGAAAAAAATTACTTTAGAAAATATAGTCCAGACAGAGCTCCGTGGAGATGCTGTTTACTTCTCACTCAGCATCATGTGACTCTTTATGTGTTTATATTTTAAGAGAGATCGCTCCTGTGAAAAAGAAAGCTGCTCTGTACATGTAAATAGTAAGAAACACAGAGTGGCAACTGTGGGCACCCAGTGCGACGAAAGGGAGAGGAGAGGAGAGGGGAGTGTGAATGACTGAAAGTCAGTCCCACAGCAGAGTACTCTGCACTTAGTAGAGGAATCCCTAGTCTGCTTGTGGGCAGCCACTCCCCAGTCCAACACTGGTCAGAAGTCAGACTTAGGCCTGCAGTGAATCTTGCTGTGCAAAGGTGTGAGAGGGAGATGCACTAAGACGCTCCTCTCACGGGCAGGAGCAACCACATATTTTCCCTTGATTGTAGTTGTGCAGACAACAAGCACCAGTGAAAATGTACTAGGGACTGGCTCACAATAAAAACTACTGTTAAATAAAGGAGCACAGTCTACAGGGACTCTGTGGAAGTCCCACATGCTCAAGGAGGCAAACATTTTGTAAAAAACCTCACAGCGACGCCATTTTGTGACAAATGCATGTGATCTGATACTGGGGAATCTATGGCTTCACACAAGTGGAAATACATTATAAAGACATATGATTTTAATAAAATAAAGCCATGGAAGGGGCTAGTGGAGTCCTGGGGAGCTAATAAAAGTAAACAGATTTTTTATAAATAAACACAAGCAAAAATGGAGCAGTTTGAAGCAAGGCTCTGTTGGGGAAATGTGCGTTCAATCACAAAACATTTGCTGCACATGTTTGTTTGTAAGATTTTATTCAAATTCATAATAAAATGAACAAGAATATAGGATAAACTCCATTGAGTTAAAAACTCATTTCCAAGGAGGTCCAAAACCATGCATTCAGGTTCCGGCTATTAAAACATATACATATATCTTTACAAACAGTTATTACATAAATATAATTAGTACTTATGCACAAAACAAATACAAATACATGCATCACAAAACAAACATGTCTATACCATTATAACAATGTGATAGTACTAAATACAGGGAATAAACTTTGCACCATCTAATACAATACCCAATATAAAGAGATAAAAAGCTATAGTAGAATATTATTTTTATGTAAAGCACCTTAACTTTAAGTCAAGAGTAATTCTTATTATGATATGTATAAGGTCAAACCCTTCCCCCAGATTAATTCATTGACAACACTGTTTTGAACTATGTTTAAATTTCATAAACCATTTTTTTAATATCCCTGAGTTGATAAACACATTATCTTCCCTCAATTCCAAAGGAAGAGCATTCCATATTTTGGAGCCCCTACATATAACTGAGGTTCTACCCACCCCTAAGTTACATTTTGGAATAACACATTGAATACCCCTTGAAGATTGCAAACCCTCTCCCTGTTCCCTAACAACGAACATACTCAAAATATAGTTGGGCAATTTTATACCCCCTATTTTACCCATAAAAATTGCAAGATGAAGATTTAGCCCGTCTTCCAAACACCACCAATCTAATGCCCTGTACAGATCACAATGATGGGTATTTCTGGGGGCACTGAGAATGAAGTGGGCAAGCCTGTTGTACATCACATCCAGCTTAGCCAGCTCGACTCCCAACGCTCCCCCCTATACCAAGTCCCCATAATCAAGTATCGGCAAGATCATGGTTTCCATGATCCTGCATCGTATTTCTTTGGTCATATAGTATTTTAGTTTGTACAGCATTCCCAGTTTCCTTCTGAGACTACTCATCAAACATTCCAAATGCTTATCCCATTTTAACCTACAATCCAACCACATCCCCAAATACTTATAACTTGAAACTTGTTGAACTTTCTCCCCCATTTTGGTTCTAATAACTAAGGGTGGGTATAAAGTAGCCGAACCCCTAAAATGAACCACCTGCATTTTCTTTACATTTATTATCAAATTCAGGGTATCAAAAAACATTTGTATTTCACAAAAAGCATGTTGTAGTTTATTATTTATGCCTTCCAGTGAACTCCCCTCCACATATATCAACGTATTGTCAGCACATATGTGGTATTTAACTTCCGGGTCACTAAATTCTAGACCATTAATATAAATATTAAAAAGTAGGGGGCCCAATATAAAACCTTGGGGCACTCCTACCTTAATCGGAAGTACTGTAGATTTAAATTACCCAATTTCTACTATTTGTTCCTTATTTGTGAGATAAGAACTAAACCATTTCTGTTCTGATCCTGTTATACCCAAATCCCTGAGCCTGGACAGGAGGACATCATGGTTAAGGGTGTCAAAAGCTTTTGACAAATCAATAAATATAGCCCCAACTGAGTTCCTCCTGTCTAGACCCAGCTGGATATCCCCTATCACTTTTACCAGAGCAGACTAGGTACTGTGTTTGGATCGAAAACCAGACTGATACTCATTTAACAAATTACCCCCTTCTAAATAATTCTTCAGTTGTCTGGCTACTAACTTTTCCATTATTTTAGAAACCTGGGAAAGCAGGGACAAAGGTCTAAAATTACTGATCTCCATCCTCTAACCCCCCCCTAATGGACTGGAATAATTTTTGCCATCTTCTAACCCTCTGGGTAACTATCTGTTGCAAGGGAATAATTAAATAGGTAAGTCAATGGAAATGCAATACATGGAGCAGCACATTTTAGTAGGTTATTAGGGATATTATATAAGCCCTTAGTCTTCGAGGCATCTAATTATAACAATTCAGTTCTAACCTCATCCACCATTATATAATCAAAAGAACACATTTTACCACTATTTACCATTGACTTATCTCCCACACCCCCTTTATTCGGATCAAGTACTGACCCTAAACCATGATTATGAATCTGTACTCCCACATTATTAAAAGAGTTGTTAAACTTTTTGGCTGCTTCCATGCCAACGGGCATGGATTTCCCCTCACACTCAAGCCTCATTATTCGTTGTCTATTTTTGTTCCCCATAAGGTCTGTTACAATAACCCAAAACTGCCTTGGATTTTATCTATAATTTAAATGAAGTTTTCCCTTAAAATACTCCTGTTTTATTCTTCTAAGCTCCTTAGTGTACTGATTTCTTGTCTGTCTATAGGTTAACCAATCAGTAGCCCTACTTGATCGTTTAGCTCTTACCCAACTATCATTTCTTACATTCTTCAATTTATACAAGGAAGCATTGTACCACTTGGCATTATTTGCCTTAACCTTCCTACATTTTAAAGGGGCATGATAATTACAGACATCAAGGAATTCCTGGCAAAAATACGACCAGACCTCAGAGACCTCAGGTATCAATATCATTCTTTCCCAATTCCTACATTCCAAATGTAACATAAAGTTCACATAATCAAAGTTTTTAAAACTTCTCCAAATAGAAAAAATGGGCTTATGGGACACCTTTATATCCTTACGAGTGGCAAATATTACCTGATGATCTGAAAAAGCATCCACCAAAACCCCCTTTTTCCTATACACTTCCAGACAGTTTGTAAATATAAGATCCAGGATTGTGGAATTCTGCAACTGTTTCATATTTAATCTAGTTGGATCCTCTATTATTTGTACTAGTCCCAGCTCCTCCTGTATTTCAATTAGGGGATGAGTGAGATTTATCTGGGTCCCATTAACATTAAAATCCCCTAACCAAAGAATCTCATGAGTATTCTTATAATCCATACAATACCCTTGTAACTGAAAAAAACTTTCATTTTTAACCTTAGGGTGGTTTATAAATTAAGCAATAATGCATGACAGGGTGTGTGTTGTGCTGGGATAACGTCACGCCTGAGGTGATTAGGCATGAGGCCGCAGGCCGAGTGTGACTAATCACCCCAGAAGTGATGTTATCCCAGCACAACACACACCCTGGAGTGCATTATTGCAATTATACAATGGCTTGTTTGTTTTTAAAACAATGAAATAGAAAAAAAAAAAGATGTTTTTATGTGTTTTTTTTGTATTTTTTCATGTGTGGCGGTATATGTTTTTAGAAAAAAGTCCACAGTTTGACCACTAGATGGTGCTGGCTGTATGCTCTGCATTGTATTTGCTTCCCAGGTTACCCTCGCTACAATGCTGTTTCTGTTAGGAAACATAGGTCTGAGGGGGTCACAGAGTATGGGTTAAAATATGCTTTCTGTTTATTTTTTTCTGGTTGTTTATTTAGTTTTTAATTTTAAATGGAGAGGCAGATGGCAAGGCACTTGCAAGGTGCTGTGTTGACTGAGCCACTGAGGTTAGCTGACAAGCCAACTCGTAGTGGCTGCCACAGGGCTGTTGTGACGAAAAAAGGCAAACTAGAGGTATGGCTTTGTTTTAGGCCTATTGGCTTTCTTTAAAAAGGGTTTTTTATTTTTGTTTGGGAGTAAGAGTGTGCACAGGTGAAGAAGCGGAAATCCTGCATGCTTGTGCGATGGGTTGTCCGTACTTCTGGGAGTTACGGGAGTAAGAAGGCATGGTTTTGTTTTCTGATGGAGGTATTTATTTTTTTAGACATAGCGAGGACAGCAGAAGAGAAAGATGAATGTGAAGTTGTTGGCGGTGCTGGGAGCAAAGCAAGTAAGGTTGGGTGCTGAGCGAGAGTCGGACAGTCAAGTAATCATGGCCGTGGAATGATTTCTTTCATTTTAATTTTTTACATTTCATGTGGTCGTTTCTGTGCTGGGACTAGAGCCGTGATGTTGTACTGGGATAACATCACGGCTCCAGTCCCAGACTAGCCAATCAAATTCCAGGATTATTTCATGCGATTGTATAATTCCCATTAACAAAAGGGACCTTACATATGGAAATTTAACAATAATAGGTAAGCACTCCAGTCCCACTCCATGGAAATATCCCCCCCCCACCATCAGTTTCTAACTCGGAATTAACATAAATTAAAATACCACCACCCTTCTTATTTCTATCCTTCCTAAAAATTTGATAATGCTCCAACTCTATTACAGCATCACTAACCCTTATATTTAACCACGTCTCTGTCAATACTATAATCTGAGGTCATTTTTCCCCCACCCAATCTTTAATAGAATCACATTTTCCCTTTAGACCTCTAATGTCAAAGTGAACTACATTAAAGTCCCCAATAAGGTACTCATTTCCATCACTGAAGCCAAAAGCATCTGGGCCTGGATTAGGATGTATATCTCCACAACACATCAAATGCAATATTAATAAATGACATAACAAAACCAGCAGTTTTCTTGAAAATTGCCCTTGGGACCTATACATCCAATTTAAAAAAACTCCCACTTATTCTAACCATCACTGGAGGAGAACCACCTAAATATCAATTAGGGAACTCACACAAATGGTACATCCTAACATAGCTATTAAAACACTTAGGTGTGCGCAATAAGGGACTAATGGCAACAGATTCCACAGCAGATAATTGCCACATTTGAGTATCTGTACCTCTTTCTTTAATGGACATGGGGTAGTCACAAAGCATTATTGTGGGCCTTACTACAATACTAAATATGGCCTCCCCCACAAACAAAATTAATAGTACCAGAACCAACTTCATTTTCCCTTTTAGCTTAATTAGCACTTAAATAGACTAAATCAAGTCGCCCTTTCCCTTAAGGTCACACACCCATGTGATTACAAACTTCTCTATGGTAGATTCACAGTATTAAGATCGTAATACAATATTAGCATGTAATAAACTCACTATATTAGACACTTCCCTATGATAAATTCACAATATTAAAATCTCATTGCAATATTGACAGATAATAAATTCACTGCAATCAATATTACATTGCACAAAGAACTCAAACTCAAACTATAAAGTTCGCATTTCACATACAATAACCTCTTAAATTTAAAACATTATATGTGACTAATTTAAAAGCTTACAGTTTTAGACCAAATACCCCAACTGGAATTTCTCTACCAAGTGGCGCTCGTACTTTTCTAAATTGTGCTGCCAAGCCGATTTTTACCAAATGTATACCAAACTTGGCAGAGAGATGGTTAAAAGTGTACTACACACACAAAAAATATTTAAAGTGTTAGAAATGTGAAATGGTACAGTCACTAACCTTAAAAGGAAGAGTGCATCCTGAATGAAATAAATCCATGCATTCACACAGGAGGTGGAGCTAAGCTTGGGAAAAATGAATATTCAATTTCTGGGTGAAAAAACTATTGTGGTCAGTGTAATTAAAGGGGAAACTGCTGTTTTTGAGAGAAAATGAAGAGAAAAGTGCCTAGAAATAATTATTTATCCAGTTTAATGACAAAAGAATGTAAGTCTTAGTGATTGAGCTTTCTTGTGGGTCATTTTGTTCAGAAAAAAAATCAGCAGAGAGCTAAAGATGACAGCTTTCCATCCATAATAGTGAAAATATGCTTAGACTTAAGGAAAGTGCTTATTTTTCATGACAAAGAAATGTATTAAAAAAATGAGGCTGAAAGTTATAAAAGACGGAAGCCTTGGAATGTTGAGAGGGGCAATAGGATTTGAAAATGAAATGTTCTGTTGTGGCTTATGCTGCTGCAGAAAGGATTTTGTTTGGTACTGGGCCCCTGGACAGGACAGTGTCCACTCAGTGACCACAAATTAGCATATGCAAATTCACTTTAGGCATAAAAGTAGCTGCACAGCCAGTTTGCAGAGAGTCCAAGCAGGGAGGGCAACTGAGAAGGAGGGACCCAAGCCAAATGAGTGTCCTGTCTGAAGAGGCATGCTGCAGTGATAGAGCCTGATAGTGACAACCTTATTTTAATGACGTGTAGGATTAGGGGATTACCTGAATCCCAATGCAGGGTCAAATAGGGCAGTAAGTGACAGCAGGGTGAGAATAGAAAGACTGTTGTTTCAAATGCCTGATGATCCTGTTATGCCAAGTTTTTCTCACAGAACAAAGTTTTAACCTGAAGAATTCATCATTTCTCCTGACTTCACTAAGAAACTGCTGACTCAGAGGGCCCTCTAACAATTCTTCAGCAATTTCAACAAAATAATTTATTCAGAAAATCCAAAAGAGTGTGACATCATACAAAAACTTATTGATACAGTTTGAGGACTATTTTAAAAGTAAATTGACACTGAATTTAGAGAGAATTTACCTCACTTCTTCTGCAATTTAAAAACACTTTTGCCATCTGAAGGACTGAAAAGTGCAAGGACTGAGGGGGGCAATGTCACAGCTAATGTACCAGTATGCAATATGTTTTATGCCACTGTCATTCCTGAATGTTTTTTAAAGTGATTTATGTGTAGAAATGCATAGAAATTTCCAACTGTTTACAGTATAGAGTGCTAATATCAGTAACTGTGTGATAGGTACCAGGGTAGGTATCTGGTGTAAGGGGTCAGTGGGATGACTGAGGTAGTATAAGGCCTAGTAGTCACTGCAAGCCCTTATGGTTTCAGTGTGAACAAGCTAATGGATTAAGGCCAGAGTGAGGGCACTTATCCTGGGACTAACTTGTGTGGTATCTGGAGGGCTGGTGGGTGGTGAGTGCCTGCACTCTCCAGGGAAATGTACAAGAAGGCTAGTGGGGTGGGGTTGCCCTGCTGGAAAAGAGAAATCAAGAAGGACAGTGTGGTGGGGTGCCCTACTGGGAATGGGATGCCCTGCTGGGAAAGATTAAAGTGTATAATCAAACTGCTAATTTTATGTGTATTTGTTTGCTATTTATTCTGAAGGTGTGCTGTGCCATGTGTGGCTGTTTCAGATATTTATTTCACTTTTTCTATAAAAATTTATCTTTTTTTTCAAACAATCCAAGTATCAGTGTCCTTGCTTATACAGCCAGTGTCTCACATTCCTGCAGGTCTCCAGGTCAGTCTGGTGCAGCATTCCTGACCCTTGGCAGCTCTTAACTACACCAATTGGGAAGGTAAGTACTGTACTCAGGTAGTACCCAACTGGAAACGTGTTGTCAAAGGGGAAGGAACAGAATATCCTTGATAACACCTACTACTGTGTGGAATGGTTCCACCTGTGGCCAGAGGTTAATGCAGTAGGGGTCCCCTGTCATCACAAGGTTCCAAGGACAGCCCAGGATTAACCCTTTCATCACCATACTGCCATTCCCAGCTAATTATATATAGGTTTACATTGTGCATACATAACACATAGCAAATGCACAGTCCCAGAGGAATGCTACCTATAAACTAGTATTGAAAAATGACTATATCCATAAAAAGAGCAACTTCCTCAATAATAAAACCAATATTGGTCACACCATAAGTCTAAAATATATAACTGAGCTAGAGCAACTCAAGTAACAGTGGGAAACAAGAAAAAAAAAGGGAGGGTGAATTCCCCTTTATGGGACAAAAGAGGGAAAGACCAGCAACTGGTAATTAATCCATGGCCTCCACACAGCTTCACAAGCCTCCTCCTTGTTTAAATACCTGTATGCAGCTTTCTCTAATCCATAAAGGAAGTTAATAGTATCAAACCAGTTGTACTGGTCTGGAATTTGTAGCCTGTGCCAAAATTTGGTAAAGGCTTTTTTCACACAGACAATTAAAATCAAAGATAGTTTCTCTTGACGTCTGGTGAGCCTTGGGGTACGTGGGAGAATATGGAGCAGAACAATTTTTGAATCAAGAGTAAATGCTGTACCAAATACTCAAGAAAGAACTGAGGACAGCTCCTGCCAAAAAGTACCAAAAGTGGACAAGTTCAAGATACATGAGACTGATCAGCCCTAGCCTCTCCATATTGACGCCAGCAACCTGCTGCTTGGCTTGAAGGCCTTTATATTTCACCACCCAGATATGCATTAAAAAAAATCTTGATCTACATTGCCACGAAAACCCCGGTATGTAGGGAGACATCAGGAAGGAGAAACTAGCAGAGGCTGAACATTCCCATTCCTCCCAGGAACAAAAAAAACATCCAGTTCTAGAAGCCACTTTGTATAAATCGACTGGGACTACACAGATTTGAGTTCTCAGATACTTGAATATAAGACAGCTATCAAGTATTCATGCTGATAGCCCAGTTGGGCAGCTATGAATATGTGAACTCCCAAGGTGCCCAGCCAGTCCTGAACCGATGAAATAAATAATAGTGATTTGTGTTGGGTAAGCCATAGCGAGCCTGAAGTATGGTGAAACTTAGATGACCTCTGGCATCAAACAGCTGGTAGTAGTAGTCAAGTCCCATCCTAGCCCACCTTTGGAGAAAGATGTCCAATGTACGAAGTGGTTTCTGCTTATGCCAGACAAGGGCAGTAACCAGAAGTCTATCTACTGGAGAGAACAAATGAAGATATTTATGCCATACTGTCAGTACCTCCCCTAGCAAAATCATAAAAATGTGACAATGGTACCCATAGCTTGGAAGTAGCAAAACACACCTGATCAATATTATAGAGGTCATTCAAAGCTATCTCAATATCTTTCCAATGGGCCCGACAGAGATGATTGGCCCAAAAGCAAAGAATTCAAAGCTGAGAGGCATGGGCATACCATTCAAAGTTGGGAAAGCCTAAGCCCCCCTCTTGCCGGTGACATGAATAATATAGAGGCTTGTATCCTAGGTTTTTTCCCATTCCAAACAACATTTAGGATGAGCTACTGCCAGTCCTTTAAATAGGCTCGTGACAGACACATAGGTAGAGATTGTAAAAAAAGAGGACCTTGGGCAAGATAAGCATATGAACAACTTCAATTCGATGCATAAAAGATAATGGCAGAGTGGACCAGCATTGAAGATCGTCCTGAATGGATTGAGTAAGAGGTTCTAGATTCATCATATCTAAAAGATCTAAGGATTTAGTAAGCACAACCCCAAAATATTTAATAAATGATCTGGTCCACCTGACCGGGTAAAGATGCCATACCTCATCTGGGCATGAATGATGATACACTATAACTTCAGTTTTCAGTTTGTTAAAGTGAAATCCAGCAAGCACCTCAAATTCCTCAAGGAGACCGGTGACTGCCTTTAAAGAGTGAGCTGGATTAGTTAGACTCAGCAAAATATCATCCGCAAAGAGTGCTGTCTTATAATCCCCCCCATTGAAATCTCTTCAGTACTATCTAATTGATGAATAAGTGCTGCTATGGGCTCCACATAAAGGGCAAACAAAAGAGGGGAGAAGGGGCAACCTTGTCGAGTGCCTCTATGAAGTTTAAACAAAGATAAAAGTGACCGTTAATCCTTATAAAGGTAGATGAATTCCTATACAGGGTTTTCAACATACTGATAAAAGGAAAAGGAAAACCATAGGCTTGCAGAGTTGCTACAGAAAGAACCAAGAAACATGGTTGAAGCATTCTCTTTATCCAAGCTGGCCAGGACCAGAGGGATAGATCACTTGGTAACATACTCAAGAAGAAGAAGAAGAGTTCTTGGAACATTATCTTGAACCAGTCTCCCATGCACAAATCCCATCTGGTCACGGTCCACCAAGGATAGGAGAAGGTCCGCCAGCCTGGCCACATAAGTAGAAGTAAAAAACCTATAATCAGAGACTTCCGGTGATGTCATAGAGGCCTTAACGAGAGCTCTCCCCTCCGAGCAGTTACTTATTGTTCAATCGGTCACCATCAGAACATTATGACTTCTAATACCAGCAAATATCTTATATATATAAATGACAAACATGAATCACTCATGAAAAAAGCAGCAATTTGGTTCACAAAGGTGTCCCTCAGCCTCCCAAACTGGCAGCCTAAGTCCAACCCCATCCCGATCCTCAGTGCTTACAGCATCGGGAGAGGAAAAAGAAGAATCAGGATCCAATGTGGGGCCACAGATGACTCGTGTGGACAGCCGCAAAATAATACAGATGCTACACAAAATAGATGCTAAAGTAACAGGTAGACACCAGGATTTTAAAAAGCTTGAATCCCGCACCAGTGCCTTAGAAACACACACAGAATCTATGCAGAATGAACACATGGCATTTGGATGTTCTCTGGCCTACATCCACAAATGGGATCTGACGCTCAGGGTTGAAGATGCAGAAGCAAGGGCCCACAGAAATAATGTCAGGGTCTTTGGAATACCAGAAGGTGCACAGCAGGCTGATACTGCCCACTTTATTGACTGCTGGCTGCACCAAGAGTTTGGGTTGGCAGAAGACTTCCCTTTGGGAATTGAAAGGGCTCATAGGGTGATCGTACCCAAGCCCAGGACAGACGCTCTCCCAAGATCAATTTTAATCAAATTTCTCAGATATACTACAAAGGATAAGTTTTTGAAACTAGCCCGGAGGAAAAAGGATCTCAATTTAGATGGCAGGAAAGTCTACATAGACCAAGATTACCCTCCGATGATGTTGGCTAAACGAAAAAAAGTTCTGTCACTTATTAAACAACTAAGGGACAAAGGCATTAAAGCCCAAATCTGTTACCCAGCAAGGCTGTGGGTCAAGGATAAGGGTGGGGTGAAAATCTTTGATTCATTACTGAATGCAATACCATATCTAGAAGCTACAGGAATTCCCATACCAGACTTAAAAGAAGACAAGGCGAGCAAGAAATGGAAAAGCTTCTCTGGTCAACTGCTCTGGAAGGAAAGCGGTCAGGTAAAAAGCTTGCAGATTATCTTCTACCCTTGCAATTAGAGATCTCAAAATGGCAACTACAGAAGAAACCTTCATGAGAACCCTGAGGTAATACCTTATTTGTGTCTCCCAATAACTAATAGCCGAATTCGGAACTGGCAATCTCTGGCTACCAAATACCTAGGCTCTAATTTAGTGCATCAACAGTCACTTACATGACTTCACTTTTTTGAGTTTGCAGTTGATTCATTTGTTTCTTTGGATCTGCCTCACAGGACTCTGTAGTAGATAATACTACATCAATTGGCTGAGAAGAGGAACTATATTTGTAAGAAGTTATTTAAGGTCCATCTTCCTGCTGTGCCAGACCCACCACAGGAGCACTTGCTAATTGAGTTCCTCAGCCACACGCTTCCTGACCACGATCAGAATTTTTTATTTTTTTTATTTGCCTGGCTCCCACGGCTTTCAGAGGAGGCCTCATACCACCTCCTACTCCGTCCGCCAGGGCAATCCCCACGGCCACCCATCTCCAGTTTCATCCGCTTGTAGGGCCAGAGGTGTTACATTTTCCCCCTGTTTTTCTCCCATTCCCCTGGGACGCCTGTGCTTAGGACTTATGTCCAGGCTTGCCAATGTGCTGACGCACGCCGACAGCCATGTGCGTAACATCGTCCCCCCTCTCTGACTCAAGTAGAGCCGTCAGTGCCGCGAAAGCCCATGCATCCACTGGCTTCAGGGGCATCAGGTGCTAGATGCACCCCTGGTAACCCACCCCAGAGAGAGGAGAGCATCCATTGGGATGCTCAATCCTCTCTCCCCCCATCGTCCCCCAGCAACCCGCGTCTGTTCCCAAACCGGGGTCGCCAGTGTAGCGCGAGGTGTGGAGTCCAACGCCTCAACCCTCAGTGCCACTGGGCTGGCTCACGATCAAATTTTTGAAGTGAGGATGAACTTCAAGCTCCACAGGGAAGCGGGTAGAAAGCAAACTTATTTAGATCTTATATGAATGTTGTTCTTATGATGGAATTGATTGAAAAAGTAGAAATAATTGCTGCAGTTAGTAGTAATGACAATCTCATAAACAAGCCTTAGAGACTGTAAAAGGAGAGGCCCCTATCCGGGGCGTACTTTGACAGTTGTCTTTCTTTTGTTTGGTTTACCTCCATTTACGTTGATATCTGCAAATTAATTTGGTCTTATAAGAATGCAAGCTGGTAAAATAACTCTAGCTACTAAAATTAAATATGTTTCATTGATGTTCCAATTAACATAAATCTAACTCCAGGTAGGGATAGATACAAGAGATTTTAAGTCATTATTTTTTGGCATTAGTTCTTACTCTAAGGTTAAGGTAATGGTGAAGGTACTGGTCAGGGAATCCTGCTGACAGATGGTCAAACTGGCAGACTGTCAGGACATATTTATTATAGATAAGTTCTGGCTATGTACCCGATAGGACTTTACCTACTTGTTTTAAATTTCATTACATGTAACAATAATTCCCTCCTGGTTCTGCTATTATGCTTGGATGCCCTTGTTTTTGGGCTCTGCAACTACCAGACTTACACTACTAAAGCGGGAACGGCTAGGTTGTTCCTAGTGCAAACAGGGATAGCCGACTGACACCACCGTTGAGGAGGGTGTTTCCCTCTCTGGTGCTAAGTCAGTGGATGCTATACGACCATACCACCAGTTGTTTGCTGTCTGCTGGAATAACTCATCTGGCAGCCAGCCACTCTGACAATATTGTTGGCTAATTTGGCCCCATTGGTGAATTAGCTTAGTGCAGTTGTGATTGTTGTAACGTTGTAACAATGTTACCTGTGTTTTGTTTATTTCCTTGCTGTTATATGGCACTATCCACACTAAATGGGTACATTTGGGACACATCAACTTTGTAAGTCAATAACTACAAACATACTTAATTTAAAAACTACAAAAATGCAATACAGCCTGCTACACATGTTGGGGAGATAACATACATAACTCTAGCCTTGCAGGAATTATCAATAAAATACATTTGAACAAATTCCAGATTTGTCCCCTGTTTTTTCTTCTGTCTGGGTGGGACATTCAAGATCATGATGAATTGCAACCTTTGCTTTTCACTGCCCAAATACACTGCCGATTCCCAACTGCTCTGAATGCCTTCTTAATAAACATATTTATAAAATTAATGTGTCTGTGGGTCTTTATTTAATTTATTTTCCCCAGAAATGACTTTAAAATTGGTGTTCCCGTTTGTAACATTCTCTGTCCTCTATGTTACAAAGCGAGGACCTCTCAAACTAAATGGTGACCTCTGTTAACTTTGGGACATTCAACCCCAGAAACAAATGCCAAAGTGCTTGTTTGCTGAAACAGCTGATTAGCCCATTTTAATCTTGCAATACTGCCTGTTTGAGCACAAGAGAGGAACCGGGCTACGTCTCTCTGTCCCACCCCCATCTACGTTCGTAACACGCCCTTTCATGCCGTGGGAGCGTGATTTCACATTTGGCTGGAGTGATTGGCTATTTGTAGCCAATCGGAACCCCCCCCCATGCCATGTTTAAACTATTGGAAGCCCGCGAATCTGCCCTTTTGTGCTGTACCTTGAAACAAGAAGGATCTCTGTCTCCACGCCATTGCCGAGTTACAGACAGGAGCAGAATTTGAAACTGGTAAGCAAAGCGGCTGTTTTTGGAGAGGCAGACAAAAGGGGGGCTTCTTTTCAATACTGGTGTGTTGCTGGATGTCTCAATGTACTGTTTTGGGCAAATGTGTACAACGGGGAGAAATGGAGTAGCGTTTGCAGGCAGAAGTAGCTGGCTCAGTCTCTGAGAAGCGAGGAAAGGACGATCCTGTTTGTAATCAGGGACAGGTTTAAAATCTCGGTCCCTGTTACATACAGAGTATAAATATTGTAGCTCAAAATTACCTTAATTTAAATGTATATTTCCAGAATGTATTTCCCCAGAATGATGCACATTCACACTGTAAAGGAATGTAATAGGATAAAACAGCACACTTCTAAAATGGCCACTTTATTAAGGGGGCAGTGTTTTTTACTTCATTTCTGTCCTGGATCCAAACAGGATTTTAAACTATTATGTTGCATTAGTAGTGGAAAGGGTCCAAGGCAGTGTAATTACTGGTGTTTGTGTTTTATTGCAGACTGGCAAAATATGAAAAGGTGGTTTAAATGATACCTCGTTTGTAACAGGGACCCCCATAAACAGCGGTCCCTGATACAAACAGGACTTTGGTGGTGCCTGGTTTTAAAATTGGTATTATTACTATATTTTGGTTTTATTTGACTGTGCATTGCTTTGGGTGGTGTAACAAAGGCCTGAGGTTTGAAAATGGCCGTCCTCATGCTGTGGGGAAGGGGGTTGGGGCTGCCAGCTCTCCTGAAAATAACGTTTCAATGGGATGTTTGCCTCAAAGTGTGAGACTGAAAAGAATGATGGGCCGCCCCAGCGATTCATTATTACATTTAATGTTAAAACAACCTAGGACCCATGTTTGCATTTTAAAAAGGACTCCGAAAAGCCTGCTTTAAAGTTCAGTCCTGTTTGTAACAGGGACCCCCATAAAACAGCGGTCCCTGTTACAAACAGGACTTTTAGTGGTGCCTGGTTTAAAAATTGGTATTATTACTATATTTAGGTTTTATTTGACTGTGCGTTGCTTTGGGTGGTGTAACAAAGGCCTGAGGTTTGAAAATGGCTGTCATCATGCTGTGGGGAAGGGGTTGGGGCTGCCAGCTCTCCTGAAAATAACGTTTCAATGGGATGTTTGCCTCAAGTGTGAGACCGAAAGAATGATCGCGCCCAGCGATTCATTATTACATTTAATGTTAAAACAGCCTCGGACCCATGTTTGCATTTTAAAAAGGACTCCGAAAAGCCTGCTTTAAAGTTCAGTCCTGTTTGTAACAGGGACCCACATAAAACAGCAGTCCCTGTTACAAACAAGACTTTTGGTGGTGCCTGGTTTTAAAACTGGTATTATTACTATATTTTGGTTTTATTTGACTGTGCATTGCTTTGGGTGGTGTAACAAAGGCCTGAGGTTTGAAAATGGTTGTCCACATCTGTGGGGGAGTGAGCTGGGGCTGCTAGCTCTCCTGGTCACAGTATAGCATGGATACAGTCCATGTCCTTACAGAGATGGGGTCTCCAGAACAGCACACAGTACTCCATATGGGGTCTCACCAACTGTCTGTACAGAGGGATAATAATTTCCTGCTTTCTACTGGTGATTCCTGTCCCTATTCATCCCAATATGCACCCACCTCCTTACCATCCCACATAGAAGGCTGATTAACAAGATAGGTAATCTGGGAATGGGAGACAAGGTGGTGAACTGCGTTAGGAACTGGTTAACAGACAGGAGACAGAGAGTGGTGGTAAATGGGTGTACAATCTGGGGAGAAGGGAGTGACCAGTGGGGTACCACAGGGATCAGTATTAGGACCAGTCCTGTTCAATGTCTTTATCAGTGACATTGCAGAGGGGCTGGAAGGAGAGGCCTGCCTGTTTGCAGATGACACCAAGATCTGCAACAGGGTGGATACTGCAGAAGGGGTGCAGAAAATGAAGAGGGACCTGGAGAAGCTTGAACGATGGTTGGAGATGTGGCAACTGAGGTTCAATGTAAAGAAGTGCAAAATAATGCACCTGGGCAGAGGGAACCCTGGTGAGAGCTATAGGTTGGGGGGGGCTGACTGTCACCAAAGAGGAAAGTGACCTAAGAGTTATCATCTCTGATGACCTTAAGGTATCAAAGCAGTGTACAAAGGCAGCAGGGAGGGCCAGTAATATACTGGGGTGCATAGGCATTACTAGCAGGATGTGGTGATGCCTTTGTATAAAACATTGGTAAGGTCTCACCTGGAGTACTGCATGCATTTCTGGAGACCACACCTGCACAAGGACATAGATATGGTGGAGACTATCCAGAGAAAGGCAATAAAGATGGTGCAGGGCTTGCACCACAAAACATATGAGGAGAGACTAAGGGACCTCAATATGTACTCAATGGTGGAGAAAAGCAGCGGGGGGACATGATTGAAACTTTCAAGTACTTCAAGGACATAAACAAGGTGCAGGTGGTGGAGCTTTTCCAATGTAGAAAAAGTACTAGAACAAGCGGGCACAATATGAAATTAGAAGGGGGTAAATTAAGAGGTAATGTGAGGAAGTTTTTCTACACAGAAAGGGTAGGCAACACATGGAATAGTCTGCCACAGGAGGTGGTGGGGACAAGCACAGTGGAGTGGTTTAAGCATGCTTGGGACAGGCACAAGGTAAGCCTGAGAGGGAAGGGAGTGATGACAAGCCATTCTCATTTGCAACAGGGATGCATCACATTCACATTTATTTATTTAGTTTTGTTGACTGGGTATGTGCACTAGACAAATCCTGCCTATTTTCAGGCATGACCTGGGGGAGGGGGATACAGATGAATATCAACTGACCTTGAACCAGATTAAGCTGTTGATGGTATTTTTAGTGAATGAGGGAAATTTAGCCAGGACACTGGGGAAATTCCCCTACTCTTTTCGATAAGTGCCATGGGATCTTTAACATCCACATGAACTACCACCAATCCAGGCAGGATAATGGGACCTTCCCCATGAAAACACATGTCCTCATAACAAATTATACGACTTTTATTGAAAAACATTAGTTTTTATGTTGTAAGTATAGTACCTTATGTGAGATAAATGATTGTAATGGTGGTGCTGACTTGGTCCTTTTGAGCACAAACATCCAACTGACTTGAAGAAAAATGGCTCTGGCCTGGGTGCGTCAAATAGGGCCAAGGAGAGGGTTGCCACCAGGTACCCCAGGACTGCTGATAGGGGAGTGTGGAGGGGAATGGGACTGAGCACTTGTTGAAGTGGACTGCTGACAGGGCTGTGGGAGATCTAGGCTGGTACCACCAGGTCCCAAGAATTGCATCTAGGTATGGTGAAGGGGATGGGAATGACCTCTTTTTAGGTTGCAGGCCAGTGGACACCATCGTCTGGGGTCTGCTAGGTCACTGGTCAGTCTTTCATGGGGCCCTGGTGGGTGCACAGGTGGTGAACCACGTACATGTGCTCGAGAGTCACTCTAGCCTTTGTGCCCGCATTCGCTTCTGGTGGATTCAGTTATGCCGTCACCTGGGGTCTGCCAGGTCCCTGGTCAGTCTTTCATGGGGCCCTGGTGGGTGCACAGGTGGTGAACCATGTACACGTGCTCGAGAGTCACTCTAGCCTGGTGCCCACATTTTCTTCTGGTGGATTCAGTTACATCATCATTTGTGGTCTCCCATTTTTTTTTTCACAGAATCTATACATTCACAAAATGAATAACACCATTATTCCAAGTAAGCATGCACTTGCCATGCAAAAGTACCAGAAAAACATCAAAGCTAGCCTAGACATGTATAAAGAACACAGAGAATCTGAGTTGAAGAGACTACGAGAATTCCGCAAAAACATGGATGAAGAAACCAAAAAGAGATACAATGAGGCTAGCAAGCAGAGAATGCGTGAATACCGAATCTGGAAGAAGTTGCAGGCCTTGGAAGACAAGGAAAATGATGTGAGATGATGCACCAGGGCAGATGAGGAAAGGAAGAAGCTACAATGTGAGGCTTGGCATTTAAAGAAACAGAAACAGCGGATGGAAATGTCAGCCCAGAAGAAAAGACGTTACAGGGAGAAGGATGCTGAATGGAAAAAAAAGCAGTATCAGGAAAAGACAAGTAACACCCAAACAGTGCTCAGTGAGATGAATGACATTCAGGAATGTAACAATGAGAGTCCATCAACCTCCAGGGACTCTGTGAGAAAAGCAGTGTACCGGGCCAAACAGAAACTTCCAAAATCGGCAGATAGATTTGTCATCATGAATGCTGGATTGATTAAAATAATACCAGTAAAGAAAAGGAATTGCTAAAAAATTGGCATAGACTATGATGGGCAGTCACAAAAATCAGTTTTAAAATGTGTAAAGGAAACATGCCGCACACTAACATGTAAAAGAAAGAGAGTTTTCATTAGCCACTTAACTACTCACCTAGATATTAAACACGGACTAAAAAAGAAAGTCTGCAGTGAACTGGGTATAAGCAGAAAATATTTGAGCAAGTATTGTGCTTTACGAAGATCTAATGTTAACCTGGATTTTTTGGAACGGCCAGCAAGAAGAGCAGATGCATTAAGTGCAGAGACTCAGCAAGCAATTCTTGACCATTATCACAACCCTGATGTGAGCACAGTTATGCCAAATAAAAAAGGAGTTGCTGACACAACCCCAAAATATGTTCTGCATCGATCCATAACAGAGACCTATTTATCTTTGATAAAGGACAATGCAGTCAGTGTCTGCAAGTCAAAATTCGCTGAACTCTGACCGTGGCACGTACTAGTACAAAGCAAGGCCAAGGCATATCAGTGCCTTTGCGAGTACTGCACCAATGTAGATCTGAAATTAAAAATTATTAATCAGTTAGCCAAATCAAAAAAAGGTAAATGTCTCATCTCAGACAGATACCATGTGTCTGAATTGACTCTTTGCCCACATGATGGAAGATACGCCAGCTTAAGATGTATCGACCGACAGTGCCCCACATGTGAAGTGCATCAAATTAAGAAATTCTTGGATCCATTAATCCATGTGTTTGGAAATGAGCATGTATCCTGGAGAATATGGGGACAAATGACATACAAAGAGCCAAAGAAGAAAGCACTTTTAATGAGAAATGGAGGTATCTGTGATTTAATTGATGAACTGATGGCAATTGGGGCCCTTGTCTTCCCATTTGTTTGAGGCAAGATGGCAGCAGACACAGTTTTCCAGCATTGTCAAACTTGTCAATGGCATCTGTGGTGATGGTTATGGATTTCGCTGAAAACTATAACTGCATCATGCAAACGAAGTGCAGAGTGCACACTGGACTAAAGTTCAGATAACCATACATCCCATGGTGGCATATTACAAATGCAATATGTGCAGCAGACCGGATACAGTAAGAGAAGCAATAGTAATTATTTCAGATGATCATCAACATGATGCTCACGCCATGAACCACTTTGTGCAGATCGCTGTACAGCACCTTGCAAAAGTAAGACTTCTTGTCATCAATAGATTGATTCAGTTTAGCGATGGCTGTGGTGCACAATACAAGTCAAAAACTCCATTGACTGATTTAACTTTTGCCACAGATGACTTGGGCATCCCTACAGTTGAGCGTCATTATTTTGGTTCCCATCATGGGAAAAATCCCTGTGATGGAGAGGGTGGAGTCATTAAAAATATTGCAACAAAAGCAGTGAAATCTGAACCTGACCTCATAATTGATGGAGCAATCAGTTTTCACATGTTCTCTAATGAGAGAATGACCAAGGATGTTGTGAATGCAGCTGGTGAGTGCAATCACTCGCGGCGATCATGTTTTCTTGTCAAACAAGGTGAAGTAATGCAGAGACCGTCCAGAAAGATCAGAAGATGGTACTTTACCTGGAACACGACAGATACACGCTGCCATTGGGTTAAACCCATATAATCTCAAAGTTCGTCGCTTGACCTGTTTCTGTGCCTCATGTGAAGCCAGTGAAGAACTTTGCGACAATTGTGACTATACCAGCGACTGGGAACAAAAGCACTTAAAATTAAAACATCGAGAACCGGAACCACAAACCATTGTTTTGGATCTAATAGCACTGGAATCCACCGCAGTAGATGATGAGTATCCAAACCATGATGGTGAGTATGTAATATGTGGCTCATATTGCTCAATGTGTGAAAATATAGCACTAAACAATATAAATTGTATCCTATTTTTAGAGCTCAACCTTTCAAGCATCCATGCTGAAGATGATCATGATACAATGGCTACTGAGCAATCTTTGGATTCGGAAAATGAACAGAGCCCAACAGCAGACGGAATGTAAGTAAAAGTCACCTTCTAGGCTACTGCTTTTCAAATAAAGTGCATGAATGGGTGGGGCAGATGGCTGAGGCACCATAGGTGCCTTACCTGTGCTACTGGTGGCCCAAGTTCAGAAACGGACTTGGGTCAGTTAGTGCTGAGGGCTGAGGTGCTGTAAGAACGTACCTCATCCCACACTTGCAACAATCTGTGATACCGAGCAGGCCTGGCATTCTTCTTTGTTCCACTCTTGACACTTAGAACTTTCTTTAACACTAGTTACACTAATTCTGTGGCGCATAGTGAGACCAGGAGAACTTCCTGAGCTCTGTAGGCTGCCCTGATGGCAAACACACCTGGCGTCACAGGACTGGGCTAGCATCCAGGTCTCCTATCTGCCAGAGTGCTCCCCACTGATCAGCACCATAATGTTGACTAAATTAATAAAGTGTTAAACAAGCAGGCAAGATTTGAGTGGATTTATTAATTTTTCATGAGTTATGTCTGTCATAGGGCCTTCTGTTCCTTCAGTCTGGGTGTACCTGTGTTAGAAAAAAAAAGAAAACATATTATGGAAGTGTCCAACAATCTTTTTCACCTTTTTGCAGGGTGCCTTCTCACCTTAGCAGACCCCACAAGAGATTACGATGCAGCACAGAAGGACAGCAAAAAGACAGGAATCCTATTATGCAGTGTTCTATGACAAGGAATACTACATAGGAGGCTATTGACTATGAAGGACTCAAAGTATACTTTTATTTTTATGCATCAACAATGATCAGCATCCCAAAATGCCACATTTGTTTGCCAAAGGCAGAGGATATAGACACAGTTGATGAAAATATACTGTGTGGGCCACTGGTTGTTGTGGGGATGGGCCTTATATGGTGGTAGACATAGAAAAAAGTGAGCAAGCCTTCAAAAAATGAAACGATAATGTACTTGTGCAAAGAATAAGATGTATGTTTACTGGAGGGGTTTAGGGATGTAATAAGCAATGTATGTGTATAGTGTGGTGTTTTGGTTTAGTTTTAATTTTAATGTGTGTTTCTGGTATTTGTTGTGTCATGAACTTCCTTTACCTAATTGATTTATAAACTTCACATTAGATATATAAATATTTAAATAATAAAGGACTCAAATAGCCTAATTTTCTGTTTTTGACAATGTTTTACATTCAACTTGCAGTTTTGAATATTTCTCTGTCCTGTTACATATGTTAATGGAACTCCTTTTCACTGATTTTGTGGGTTTAATTTGAAAGTAATCAAAAAGTTTTAAATGTCATCTCCTTTAATCCCCACTTATGTGTGAAAGCATTTAAATCTGTGGCTATCCAGGAAATCTTGATGAGAAAAAACTTGGAAATTACTTTGCCCTGTAGTTCTGTGCCATATGCTCGATTGATGGTTATCACACTGATTTGCATGCAGATACTTTACAGTTGCTTAGTGAATTAACCAAAGGAATTGCAGTACTGCAAATTCATGTAGAGATCCAACAAAATGTATGCATATTTTTTTTAAAATTTTAAATATTCTATGCCCCTGTTACATACGTTACCCGGTTACTGTTCAAAAACATTAGAGACTGTACCCAGAAAACCAAGAGTGACGTTATCTTCCTGCTTACAATTTTAGTAAAGGACCTTAAGGGTAAAGTACTGATGGTGAAAGAGGAAAGAAATTACAACATTTATTTTTGAACAGTCATGTCCCACATATGTCCCCCATTACTGTGGATAGGCCCATATGTGATTTTTCTTTATCATGCACATTCACTGTGGGTATTTTACTTATGGGGGGGGGGAGTAGGTGGAGGAGGGATTGAAAAAGCAAGTTGAGGTACACAATCCTTAAACCAAAATATAAATGGCCACCTTAAATATATGTACCATCAATGTTAAACCAACCAACAATGTGGTAAAGCGGACAAGGATTCTCAATGAACTTAACAAAATTCATTGAGATACTGGTGCATTCAGGAGACAAAGTTGCCTCAGTTAGAATATGCAAAATGTTGAAGGTCATGGGTGAGGACAGTTTACTTGGATTCTCACCCAAAGGCGAAATGAGCAGGTGTAGCGGTACTTGTCTGCAAGGCCCTCCCCATCCAGGTTAATAAAGTAATAACAGCGGGCACAGGAAGACTAGTGGGAATCTCTGGGGTGTGGTGAGGTAATTCCATACAGATCTTATCTATATATGCTCCAACCCCTCCAACTAGAGAATTTTTTAGATATTTGTTTAGAGTGACCGCTGATCTTACAGACGGGCAGATTATTATGGTCGGAGAATGGAACTGTGTAGAAAATCTAATATTAGATAACCCCCCTCCCCGGACAACAACCTCAAAAGGTGTGCTCCCATTTATTAAGAACCCTATGCACAGAATCCAGCATGATTGACCCATGGCATCCACAAAACCCCGGGAAAAAACATTTTACTTTCTACTCGGCAGTCACAGGTACAGTACATACTCCAGACTAGACAAGTTCTACACACAGAGGGATTGGGCTTATACCTTCCAAGATGTTACCATCCACCCAGTTACTTTTTCAGACCATGCATTGGTTTAGGCTAAGAGATGTAGGAGTTCTTATAAAAGTAACACCTTGTGGCGATTTGACCCTGGCCTACTGAATGATAAACAGTATGCGGAGTCCACCCCGGAGGTTATTAAAAATTACATCAATGAAAATACGGAAACTGAATCTGCACAAAAATATATCTGGGATGGGTTGAAAGCGGTGGTAAGGGGCCATACCATTGCCTATGCTGTGCATAAAAACAAACAGCACCAGAGTTTACTTAAGGCGGCTCTGGATCGTGTGAAGAGACTAGAGGACGAGCATAAACAGACGAGAAATCCCTCCCTACTACCAGAATTGCAACAGGATAGGGGAACATATAATAAATTAAATTAATGCTGAGGCAAACAGAAAATGCCCCAAGATATACCAAATGGACCTATTATGAGTGGAGGGAGAGGGCGAGCAGACTCCTGGCTCTACGCCTAAGAAAACAGGCAGCAGATAAATATATTCCACAGATCAGATCGGAGGTGGATCATAGGACTCTTCTCACCCATCCCCCACAAATTGCTCAAGAATTTGTGAAATTTTATAAAGATCTTTACAGCGGGAAGAGGTGCCCAGACCACTCCAAAAAGGTTACTGATTTTTTGACTGAGATAGAACTCCCACGATTGTCAGAGGGACAGTGGAAAATGCTAGATTTCCCAATCACTACAGTGGAGTTTCCCTCCACCATTAAATCTTTTAAGTCAGGTAAGGCACTGTGCCCAGATGGCTTCACTGCGGAGTTCTATAAAACCTTTGCAGGGATACTGACACCCCTTTTTCAGAAGGTATGCAATGCAGCACATGAGACTAGGGCAACACCAGACACATGGAATGGGGCTTTGATTTCAGTCCTACCCAACCGGGGAAAGATTCCACATTATGTTCCAGTATTCACCCGATTTCCCTCCTGAACCAAGATGTAAAAATATTCGCAAAAATATTGGGGAGTCTGCAGAAGAGCATGATTACCGATTTGGTCCACACAGATCAGACTGGTTTCATCCCAGGTAGACACATACAAGATAACATTAGATTATTACTAAATTGTCTGCAGCCGAATCATTCCCCAGAGACACCTTACATGCAGTTATTGAGTTGGATGCTGAAAAAGCATTTGTTCGCCTTGCTTGGCATTACTTGCAGAGTGTTTTGCAAGACTTTAGTTTCAGGAGGAAACTTAGGACACGGATCTCAAACTTATATAGGAGTCCATGGGCCCAGTTGTGAGTAAACGGCACTATGTCCCTGGTATTTCTGATCAAAAAGAGCACTAGACAGGGCTGCCCGCTCTCGCCCCTCTTATTTGCCCTAAGCATGGAGCCGCTTGTGGCAATGATTTGCCAGTCAAAAGATTATAAATGTATTGGAATGGGCTGGCTTGGTGGCGCTGAGGGTTGAGGTGCTGGACACCACACCTTGTACCACACTGGCAACCCAGGTTTGGGAACGGACTCAGGCCACCAGGGTTTGGCAGGGGAGAGGGTGGATTGAGCATCTGAAGGACTGCTCTCTTCCATCTGGGGTGAGTTTGTGGGATGCATTGCGCTTGAGCGGCCACTGGTAATGACCCGGGGCAGCACAGGTGTGGCACAGCATTGGAGGGGAGCTTGGCAGATGCCTGCATCAACGTGCTGTGTGTCACCGCACTGTCAGCTCCAAGGGGATACTGGAGGAAAAATGGCTGGACGTGACCATGCAGTTATGGTCATGCTCCCGCCGACCTAGAGGCCTGATGAGGAGTTGCATCGGGAGGGGGGGATCTGGGTCAGTTCCGGAGTTGAGAGGTAAGGGGAGACCCTCCACCAGGCTGAGCACAGCAGTACCAGACCCGTGTATCGAGAGAGCCCAGACGTCCTCCGGGTCGGTGGGGGCCAACGGCTGGATGCCCTTGCCGGTGCACCACACCGGGGCACAAAAATAAGAAGAATATAAAAAAATAAATGTATTGGGGTGGACGGTGGCAAAGTCCACATCTCCATGTATGCAGGTGATACGTTATTATATGTATCAGACCCTATTCAAACCTTCCCACACTTGCAGTCCATTTTAATAAAATTTGGAAAAATCTCCGGGTTTAAAATTAATGAGACTAAATCAGAAATACTTCCTCTGGGTTCTGGCACAGTTTCATCTTTCCTTGGGGTGGGCCCATTCAAATAGCAAGTAAAGTTTTTTGGTATCTGGAGATCTGGATTCCATGATATCTTAAAGATTTATATAATACAAACTACCAGAAACTCCTTCACACAGTCCAGGCTGACTGTAATCGGTGGACAGAACTACCGCTCTCCCTTTCCAGAAGAATAGAGTGCGTCTGTATGAATATTTTGCCTAGATTCCTATTTTTATTTTTGTCTCTCCCAGTGAGTCCACCATGTCCACAACCTTTCTGAGCCTCACTGAAAAAAACAATTCTTAAGTTCATCTGGGCTGGTAAATGCCGCAGACTGAGGGAGAGGGTGCTTGCTCTGCTTAAATCTAGGGGTGGTCTGGATCTGCCAGATTTTCGTAAATATTTCTGAGCTGCTCAATTACAGGCCTTAACTCTCTTTTTATCGAAGGCAGAAACCCCCCTTTGGGTGGAATTAGAGAAAAACGATTTTCTTAATGGGGCAGTAGAAGATATGATGTTGACGAACACTGGCAATCTTAGGAAATTAACTACCAATAATCCCTGGGCTTCAGTCCTAAAAACTTCCTGAAAGGAAGCCTCTGCCAGATTCAAGTTAAATATTGCAATGACAGCCCAGACACCATTAAGGGCCTGCCTAGACTTCGTTCCATATAAATGGGACCAAGGTTTCCACAGGTGGGCTAGAAAGGACCTAACAAAGTTGGGTCAATTCTATGAGATGGGGGCAATTAAATCCTTTCAACAGCTTAAAGCAGAATTTGATTTACCTCAGAGAGATATGTTTTGTTATTTGCAACCGAGACATTATCTAATAGAAAATGAAACGAGCAACTGTTAACCCCTTGCAGGAACTATTAAATATAATTCTTTTAATCTCAGCTACATAGAAACATAGACTTTGATGGCAGATAAGGACTGCTTGGCCCACCAAGTCTGCCCATTTCCCTACCTACAGGATAAGCTGCAGATCCTAGTTAACCAACAGTGTATTTCTTCCTAACCCCCACAAAAATTGCCTTATGTCTGTCCCATACATTCTTGAATTCTCCCACAGTTTTAGACCCCACAGCCTCCTTAGGAAGGCTGTTCCATGCATCCACCACCCTCTCTGTGAAAAAATACTTCCTCACATTGCCCCTGAACGCCCCCTCTATGTTCAATTTGTGTCCCTTGTTCTTGCACGCTCTTTTTCTGAAAGATGCTACCCTCTTGGACTTTGTTGATTCCACTGAGGTACTTAAACATTTCTATCAAGTCCCCCCCTCCCTCCTTTCCTCAAGTGTATACATATTAAGCTCCTTTAGTCTCTCCTCGTATGGCTTCTCTTGCAGACCCTGCACCATTCTAGTTGCCCTCTTCTGGACTGCCTCTATCCTGTCTATGTCCTTGCGGAGGTAGGGTCTCCAGAACTGGACTCAGTACTCCAGATGGGGTCTCACCAACTGTCTGTACAGAGGGATAACAACTTCTTGTTTTCTGCTGGTGATGCCTCTCCCTATACATCCCAGTATCCCCCCAGCCCTCCCTACTGCATTCTCACATTGCTTGCTAACCTTAAGGTAATCTGATATGATTGCCCCCAGGTCCCTTTCCATTTTTCTTGTTGTTACTACCTCCTCCCCATTGTGTGATCTTCCCTGGGTTTTTGTTTCCCAGGTGCATTATTTTGCACTTCTTTGCATTGAATCCAAGCTGCCATACTTCTGACCATTCCTCCAACCTTGCCAAGTCCCTTCTCATCCTTTCCACACCTCCTTGTGTATCAACCCTGTTGCAGATCTGTGCGTCATCTGCAAAGAGGCATACTTTTCCTTCCAGTCCCTCTGCAATGTCACTTATAAAGACATTAAAAAGGACTGGACCCAGTACTGAACCCTGCAGTACCCCACTAGTAACCCTCTTTCTTCAGAGTGGACTCCATTTACAATTACCTTCTGTGTCCTGTTGTCCAGCCAATGTTTTACCCAGGCTACCACCCTGGGACCCACTACCAGGCTGGTTAATTTGACTATTAATCTTTTGTGTGGAACTGTGTCAAATGCCTTGCTAAAGTCTAGTAGGCCATGTCCACAGCCCCTGCCTGGTCTACTACTTTTGTCACCCAGTCAAAGAAATCAATTAGATTAGTCTGACATGACTTTCCCGCTGTGAACCCATGCTACCTTGGGTCCTGTGCCCCACTGGCCTCTAGGTACTCAACAATTCTTTCCTTCAGAAGAGATTCCATCACTTTCTCTACCACAGAGGTCAAACTGACAGGTCTGTAGTTTCCTGCCTCTGTCCTGCTTCCACTTTTGTGAAGGGGAATCAAATCTGCCTTCCTCCAGTCCTCAGGTATCACACCATCCTCCCATGATTTGTTGAAAAGGGTAGTCAGTGGTTCCACTAGTTCTCCCCTTAATTCTTTTAGAATTCTGGGGTGAATTATGTCAGGCCCCACTGCTTTGTCCACCTTCAGTTTTAGGAGTTCGTTCAAAACCCTTTCTTCTGTGAAAGAACTGGGATCAACCCCCTATCCAGAGTGCTTCTGTTAATTGGATTAGGCACCTTCCCCATCTCCTCTTTTGTGAATACTGAGCAGAAATATTCATTTAGTATCCCTGCTTGTTCACTGTCCCTCTCTGCCCACCCACCATCTATTCTATTCAGCCTTACTATCCCTCCCTTTGTCTTTCTACACTCCCTGATGTACCTATAAAAGGTTTTATCCCCCTTCTTAACAGAGTTGGCTATCTTTTCCTCAGTTTGGGCCTTTGCTATTTTGACTTCCTTCCCTGCTTCCTTCTGCCTTAACTGGTACAGCTCTCTGTTCTGCTCCTTCTGTGTTTCCTTATACTTCCTGAATGCTATCTTTTTCTCCCTGACCTTCCCCGCCATCTCTTTTGAGAACCATAGTGGCTTTTTCTTTCATTTTGATTTGTTTATTTGCTTCACACAAAGGCTTGTTGCCTCTGTGATGGCAGTTTTGATGTTTCCCCATTGTTGCTCCACCCCTCCTTCTAGCCTATATGCTAGTGCTTTTCTAAGGCACTCTCCCATCTTGCCAAAGTCAGCCCTCCTGAAGTCCAGTACCCTCACTTTTGTATGGATTGACTCTGTAGCTGAGTTTATCATGAATCACACTGTTTGGTGGTCACTTGTTCCCAGATGGCTACCCACTTCTAGATCTGAGATCCTCTCACTGTTCCCATTTGAGAGTATGAGGTCTAAGATTGCTCCCTCATGAATGGGTTCCAAAACTAGCTGTCTGAGGCATGCCACCTGTAGGGCATTGAAAATGGCCCTGCTCTTGGATGCGGCCGCAGCAAATGTGCTCGAGTTAACATCTGGCATATTCAGGTCTCCCATCAACAGTATCTCCCCTCTCTCTGCCATCCTAAGAATGCCTTCTATCATATCCTTGTCCATTTCCTCCCCCTGACATTGGGGTCTGTATACAACCCCAGTGCGGACTATGGTGCCATTTCCAGTCTCTAAGGTGACCCACAGTGCCTCCTCTCCTCCCTGTTTACTGTTTTGTTCAGTTGCTTTTATCCCTTCCCTTACTTAGAGAGCTACTCCTCCCCCTCTTCTCCCCTCGCTTTCTCTCCTGTAGGTTGTGCACCCTGGTATGTCAACATCCCAGTCATGGTTCTCTGTGTACCATGTTTCTGTGACTGCTACTATATCCAGGCATCCCTCTTCCTTTAAGACCACCAGTTCAGGGAGCTTGTTGCCCAGACTACAGGCATTGGTACTCATTACCCTCCATTTCCTGATGGCCTTACTCCTTTTTGCCCCATCGCTGTCCTTATTGCCTTTGTCACTTTCTCCATTTACCCCTGCCCTTCTCCCTATTGACATCTCTAACTTGGTGTTTACCTCACTTACTACCCTGACTTTTTTGGGGGGGCTAGGATTTCCCTGCTCCTTTTCAGTGCCTCCCCCCTTGGCTAGTTTAAATGCTTGCCAATGATGCATTTAAACATATCACCTAGGATCCTGGTTCCCCTCCTGGAAAGATGCAGACCATCACTCCAATATAGGCCTGCATCACTCCAGGTGGATCCCCAGTCCCCAGTGAAACCAAATCCCTGTTACAAGAGGCAAAGTGTCTCAGATAGTAAACCTCTTTCAGTCCTTGGAGCCGGACCACTTTGCTCATTGTAAGACAGCTTGGTCAGCAGATGCTGATGTACATCTGGAGGAAGTAGACTGGAAAAAGATTTGGTCAGGGGTGCACCTCACCACTGCAGCTGCCTCATGGCATGAATTTTGCTGACGTGTGGTCCTGTTATATTTCTGCACTCCGTAATAACCAAACATTTTGGACAACATATCTCAGACCTTTGTTGGAGCTGCAGCACCAGTAAAGGTACACATACCTATATATTTTGGGATTGTCCTGATCTGATACAATTTTGGAACCCTGTGGGCACCATAGTAAGTGAGATGTTAGAGGTTTCTGGTCCCTTATCTTTGTACAATTGCCTCTTTACTGCCTAAAGGAATTAAAACTAGATCCCAAATATACCCATATCATACATTGGTTGCAGCTGTGTTAAAAGCCATCACACAACGCTGGCTTTCACCCCCTGCGGTAGAACGGTGGTATGGCAACTGTCCTCAAATGTTAGAAATGGAAAAACTAACAGCCAAGTTAAGACTACAAAAGGATAAATTCATGGGGCGGTGGATACCATTTTTGCACTATATAGCAAAAAAGAAAATAAGTCTATTTTGGAAATTATAGCTGAACAGAATTAAATATTAGAAAGCAGCCCTCATGTAATGCTGGAGTGTAAAGACTCCAAACAAACCCACATGACGTGCTGTTTAGATATGTACAACTATAAATTACTCCCCCTTCCTTTACCCCCTACAAGTTAATCCCAAACAGGTTAATTTTATTTTTGCCAATCTAAGATATCAGAAGAATGTGTTTTGCTATTTTTGTTGTCATTATTGTTCTTATTATTTATCTTGCTTCTTTTATATACTTTTAATATCCCATGATAATTCATGGCAAAGGTATCTTTATTGTAACTATGAGATGGACCTGGGCAGTTTTTAGTTGTGATGTCAGTATGGCATGTATTAATTTTATGTCTTTATTGTCTGTTGTAACGTATGCAAAAGTAATTTAATAATATATGATAAAAAAAACTATAATCAGAATTTAACATTGATATAGGCCTATAGGACTTCATTTTGGTAGGGTCCTTGTCCAGTTTTAGTAGTGCAGCTATGATCGCATAGTTCCAGGATGAGGGCAAAAGTTTTCCCTTCTGAACTGCTTGCATTGCCAGCAAACGTAGAGGATTAAGCTGTTGTTGAAGTGATGCGATCTTATAAAAATCTGATGGAAAACCATACACCCCCGGGCTTTTCCTGGTCTTCACCCATTGAATTGCACTTTGGAGCTCAGTCATTATAATTGGTTGTTGCAAGGATGCCACCTGAGAAGGCATCAAAGTTGATAAATTCACCCTTGTTAAAAAGGGTGCCACCTTGTCTTTAACTAGAAGTCCTCCCTTATCCGTATAAATGGAGGAACAGTAAGAACGAAAGATACTGAAAGTACTGTCCATCTTGTGAGTTATCTTTCCCATGGTTGGCTCTCTCATCCTAAGCACTGTGGCTGAGGTCCGGTGGGACCTAAGGTGGCAAGCTAAATACCTTGCCCCACTAGCTCCCCCATGTGACAATGCTGTCCTAAAGTAGTATAAGGCTATTTCTGTTTTCTGGTCTATGTACTTCTATATTTCCATCTGCAGAAGATGTATCCAGGGTTGAACCACTCTGTCACCTTACATTAACTGTTCTTGAAGAGTTTGAAGTTCCCTGTAAAGATCCTGTCACTTTTTCCCCCGTTCCTTATGCTTAGCAGAGGCATGGGAAATAAGCCTACCTCGTAAAACAGCCTTCAGTGCATCCCAAAGAGCGGATGAAGAGACCTCTCCCCCATCATTGTGATCCAGGTATATCTTAATCTGGTCAACTAAATCTGCTACCAATGATTAGTCCCTCCAATAGGCTAAGTTTAAGTGCCAAAAAGATCACTTTACAAGCTTAGGCCGAGAAAAGATGACCAAGACCGGAGAGTGGTCAGAGTGAAAAATTGGACCCAAAACAGCTGAGCGCATGTTCTATTGTGGAAAAAAAATAGTCGATTTTAGCAGAGCTGCCATGTTGGGGTGAGTAGTGGGTGTATGCCCAGTCCTTAGGGTGAAGGAAGCGCCTTAAATCAATAAGACCTAATTGCTGTAATGTACATCTCACACATCTAGAGACCTCAGAATAGCGAAACGATTTAGGGTTTGAGGAATCCAGGTCAGGATTAAAGGTCAAGTTTAAATCACCCCCCAAAGCCTGCCTTTTAGGGATGTGGCTAACAGAGCAAAAGATTTAATGAAAATGGCCTTTTTTGTTGCTGGAGGAAAATACATATTAAGCAATGTTGTTTCCTGCCATCTAGAAGGCCACTCACCAGAACAAACCTACCACTGGGGTTAGTTTCTATATTATGAGGATCGAAGCCGAGCCCTCTGCGACATAAAATAAGGACCTCTCAATGCCTCCCTGATAGATATGATGCATGGAAAACTTTTTGAAACCCAAATTTTAGAAATTTCTTATGTTCCGTGGAAGTCAATTGGGTTTCTTAGAGAAATGTTAAATCTGCTCTCTGCTGTCTACAATATTGTAACAACCTGAACCATTTAACTGGATTAGAGACCCCATTGACATAGAAAGATAAAATCCTAAGATCTTGGGACTTGTCCATTCTCAAAAAATTGAAGACTAACGACTGAGGTTGTACAACCTAACACCAAAATAATGTGGACAGTTGCAGAGAAACCACTACTGACAAGGAGAAACCCCTTATCAAAAAAAAAAGGGGGTAAGCCAGCAGGAGGATACAAATAAAGAGTTGAATTATTCTGAAAAGCACAATATAACCTAAACTTAATACTAGCTGTATAGGCTAACCCATCCCTCTTAGCCTTTAAAGTTATTAGGAAAGACAAAGGATTAATGCAAAAGCAAATATATATATAAAAGGCCAACAGAACCCTTCTAGAGTAGTGTTTGGTAAGATCTATCCTGAAGGTATAAAACATTCTAAAGTGACACTTGTAAACATCCGATAGATAATATATTGGAATAATACTATATGATAAGAATAGCATTAACAAGCAACTAGAATGTGACAGATTCTGGTTTAGCTCTGTAAATGGTCGTATTGCTGAAAACTGATAGCTAAGGAAACAAATAACTTGTAGCAAGATAAATAAGAAACTCTCCCTCCTTGTCTCCTGTACCACAGCTTCATATTTTGGATTGCCAGGATTCGGTTTTTCTTTTTTTTGAAAATTGACCAAAAATATCAATCTTTATTTTGTGGTTTTATTTGTGAGTTTTTCCAACTTTAATAATAGCAAATTAAAAAAAATAACAGACTTAAAAAAACTGCATTTTAATTTGATGTAAATTCGAGTATCAAAAGCAGTAATACATAATACACACTACACACTACATGAACACTAAGAGAGTTCTGGAGCACAGTATTAAAAAACATATGATTCCAGCAAATAAATACAGCTTAAAAAATGGCAAGAAAAAATCTAGAAATCTCATTGACCAAAGCAGATCAGCTGACTGTACATTAAATCTCTATGTACACACAGTCATCCTGGTCCTAAACCACATCACACAATGAGCAAATCAGTCCTTCTACAACCAGAACTATCTTCCATCAAGCTCCCTACAACCAGAACTGATATTCCACCACAAACATGGCTGCTACCCTTACACTGTAGAAACCTTCAACTGGGCCCTAAAAATAAAACTACCTTAAATATAAAGTAAAACAAATTAATTAAATGTTGTTTGCCAGATCATCACATTCTCCTTATACACCTAAACAAATTATAAACATTAAGCATTGTTTGCAGTTTTCATTATAACTGTTTCTTTGCTAAAAATGAAAATTCCCCCTTCTGTCTTTACCTGTTCATCAGGGAAATCTCTTCTGCTTGCCCTGACAGTTAGAAAATTGAGTCTCTGGCTCTAAAACAGTCCTTTGTTGTGTGTGTACAGCATGTTAGTAGAGGAACATTCTGCTTGTAGAACCGAGCAGAATTTTGAATCCCTATATTCCATGGTAAACATTCCATGATAAACATTCTATTTCTTGAATGTGGGGAAACACAGAGAAAAAAATAACAGAATGAAGAAAGTAAGCAATAACATTATATAAACAAAGAGAAAAGGTGGTAAACGACGCACCCTGCTGTTTATCCTTTAGGACAGAGTGAGCAGTTCATGATGTTGTCAGTGAGTGTGGCAGTTTTGAACCACGCTCATGCTTGCAACATCGAGGAACTGAGAAGCCTCCGTTATGGCTTCCTTTTAGTTTTGTCTACAGAGTGAGGAGAATGAAATAAAGTAAGGAGGCTATGTGTCATACTTAGAATGAGGAAAACAGCATTTGTGAATTGCTGTAGCTGGCAGGGGAGTATGAAGCTTAAGTGGGCAGGGAGGCACACACTGTATAACACTAATTTAATCTAGCACCAATAGGTGGAAGGAATATTTCATGTTAAAATCACAGAATCACTTACATTTTTACTTATTTAAAAATGTGTTTCAAAATAAAAAAAATGCTTCTAAAAATAAAGGGCCATTTTATAAGTGCAATAAGACACTCCGGGGTTGTGCATTATGGTGTGATAACCGCACTCCTAGGGATGACCGGCCTTGACTACGCCTGTAGGAGTGTGGTTATCACACCATAATGCACACCCCATCATGTCTTATTGCTTACTTTGACCACTAAGTTAATTTGCGCTCAGACACTTCTTGTCAGGTAAATACAGCTTTCCCCCATAAGTTAATTTTCCCTCAGACACTTCTGGTTGCCCAAAACTTTGAAATGATGCAGCAATATCTTTGTTATGGTACAATACATTTAGCTGCCCAAGTCTTTAATCAGACAAATGCATGCTGTGCTTGTCCTGGATTTTGTGGAACAGACTGAAAGACCGAGCCACACACATAGAAGTCACTGGTATTGCCAATGCTTGAAATGCCACTGTGCTCAGTATGGGAAATTGCTGCTTCTGACATTTTCAGAACTCCAGTGCAGTAATGTTAACATCACATGGCACCTCCAGTTGCATGTATTGATGGAACTCATGCTGAAACACTTTGGGGTTAAACTGAAATTGCCTCACAATGTTTTGGTACGAAGTAACATAAGCTGAGAGCTGCAATTTCAAAAATGGATCAAACAACTGCAGATTTGCAAACAATGAACCCGGCCCATACAGTCTCTCTGGTACACTGCATGCCATAGATGCGTTTAACTTCTGTTCAAACTGTGAGGTAAAGGCATGCGTTGCGGTGGACAATTTAGACCTCTTTGAGACCACAGATTTAAGATCAACAAGTTTTATGGCAGAATTAGGATCAGACGCGACTTTCAGGTCACAGTTAATTAGCTTTTCAACACAGTGAGATAGAGGGTCACTACTTTCAAGCTTAAGGTACGCTTCATGTATCTTGCTTAAAAACAGGGAAACAAAACCCAACTTACAGTACAGCTCCTGCTGATGGCCATCCTCAGCAACCATGCTCTTTAGTCAGCTAGCCTTTTTTGGACTCACAGGCAGTTTCTTTATTCATCAAGAAGTCTGTGACACTTTCCCAATGCGGGTGAATAAATTTTGCTGCTTTCAGCCATGAGAACCCACTGGTCCGTACTATATGCGGGGGCACTCGCAATGAGGATGTATTGACTAGATTGGTAGTGCACAGTTTGAAAAATACTCTGCAGTGACAGTTGGCATTTTTAAATATGGCAGGAAAATGGAAAGTCCTTAACATCTGAAAACTCTGGTGTTCCCAAGGCCTGCTCGATCACTACATGGAGGAAACGTGCAATGTAGAGAATGTGCAACAGATGTGGATAAATTGCTTTTAAATCTTTTACCAGTTTCTGCACATACATGGCAGAGTCACTGTTGATTGAGATACAATTGTCCCAAGTCTGATCATACTCCAGCATTACATCGTGCAGCAGTGTTGAAATGGCTCTAGCATTGCACTGTATAAGGACTTCAATAGAAGACTGTACAGGTATATTACTTTTGTGGTCTCACAGTAAAAATACTGCTATTATGTTAACAGTAGGTAGCCCTGCTGGTTCTGGGATCTCATCAATAACAAAGTTCCAGGTAGGGGTACTGGCTACAACACTTGTCTGGAGTCTTTCTCTTTCTGCCCATTCTGCCACATAACAGTAGCTAGCTAACACTAAGCTTTAGATAGTAACACACATTAACAAGCTAATTGAGCTACTGAAGGAAAGGCCAGAGATTTCGTTGGGATGCAACACCTAACATTTAGTCTCAATCACTTTAATTGGCAGATGATCAGTGGTGCTCTGACACTTCAGAGAACTTGTTAATTGTATCCTCTTTGATCTGTGATGCACCATAATCATTACTGACAACAGTGGAAGACTGACATTTAATGTTTTTAAAGAGACCTTACAATGGGCAGGTCAGTATAGAGCCACCACCGAATGTGACTGAAATCGCCTTTTATTTATTTTTTTGTTGAATTCATAAAAGTGAGCTTCGCCACCATTTACCACTGCAGATCGATATTTATCAAATCCCGGCAAGCCTGTTCATATTCCTTGCAACTGTAGCAAAAGTAAATCCCTTCAATAAAACTGAAAGGGAAATAATATCACCATACTACTCTATAAATGGCTTAGCTACCTGGAAATCTAGGCAAAAATAAGAGAAGTTGCAAGTCTCTCTTCTGGCTGAGGGAGGCCGTATATAAAAAGTCAAACCATTTAGATTGTATCCCCAAAGGGAACCACATTAAAATATCAAACTAATCCAAAAGGAAATATAGAGTAGAAACCCAAAAACTAGGAATACGTGCTGGTATATTAGCAAACTAAAGGGAACAATATCGCTTAAACAAAGAAGTTGGAAGGAATAATGAAGTGGGAACAATAACAAGTAAAGATAAGATCACCACTGTAACTAGTATCATTCTAAATACCAAATAACTCCATAAACAATCCCCCCAAATCCAACCTATCCTACACTGCTGAAAGCCTGAAAGATAAATGCAAATGCCAACTGGGCAACCACAAAAACTCCCCATCACCAAACGACCACAAACAGCAAAGAGCCAGAGGGGCCCCCAAACTCTGGGGATCCACCCAAATAGTGACTTCCAAGGTTAGGAGACCAGAATTAGGCCTCCTTGTGGAGGAGGAGGAATGACAACTCCCCAAGGGGGTAAATCATGGTCCATGGCCTCCAGACTTCAAAGGTCCTCAGGCTAATAGGACTGGGACAACACAGAAAAGTAAGCCCAACCAAAATGCATAGCGCCAGCCCTTCAGTATCACCTGCCACCCAGTCCTCGGCAATCACCTATAAAAGCACATTTCCCATGGCAAGGAAATACTGGAATATCTAGTAAAGATACAATCCAGTTATCCCAAATTATTAGACAAAGAACCTCGGTGCGCAAACACTGAGGCAAGGGTTACCCCAAAGGGCATTTGGCTGGGAAGCCAAGTTCCAAGAAAATACAAAATCAAACAATGCCCCCACAATGCAAAGCATCATGGGCTGCATATGCAAATCACCACAGAATGTTATGCTGGTCCAACTTTAAGCAGAATTGCATGGTGCCGAAAGGCCTCTCACACAGTTTGCAAAGGGTGCTAACAGAAATTATTTGCAAATTATTATGCAACCAAGTCCACCCACCACCCAGCCAAAAGAATAAGAAAAAAGAAAACCTAATCCAAAAAGTACAAGTCCCTCTTGTGAATCCCCACCTAAAACTGACACAGACAAGTAAACTAGCCCCCATCAAGAAACTGGTAAAGTTGGTCTTCAGCTCAAAAAATGAAAATTATGAGACTTCCTTTAAACTAAAAGATAAATCCAAGCATTAAAGGAGAGAATTGCTAGGGAAGGCCAAAGAGAACTCTCAAAGTGCCATAGGGAAATGTCACCATTAAAACCATGAAGTATGAACCCATCTCTGGCTTTCAGAATTCACTGTAAAGTATAAACTATAAATTCCCTGAAGCTAATAGGGAGCAGGATTAAGCCTGCTCAGCTGCACCCTAATAATAGCTGGACTCCAACTAAAATTCCACTCTCTACAAGAAATCGCCATGCAGGTGGGGGAGGAGGAAATAGGGAAATGCGGCGGGATGATACAGAATACCTTTCCCAGGACCCAGATAGCATCAGCTCTTCCAGACAGAGAATAGTGCACCTCCATGTTATTTTTTTTAAATTATTTATTCTTCATTGGAATTTTCAAAATCAAGACCTTAAGATAATACATTCTCCATCAACGAATGACATATTATCTGGACTGCTGTTTTTCTGAGCTGGACTGTTTCTACCTAATTGCCCACTCTACTTGTGCTTGACACAGCGTGAGAGGCTGTGTAACTTGCACAAACGAGCTGCCAGCTGGAGCTGGAGCTGTGAGAGGGGGGCTGCTGGCTGATTGGCTCTGGGAGTGGGGAGGCACTGCTTAAACATGGACGCCGCTCGCTCAGCGGCATTTCTGTATTTTATTTTCCTCCGCTGCCCGTAAGAATATCACCTCGCTGCAGCTGTTGTACTAGCTGTGAAGTTATTATCTGGACTGCCGTTTTCTGAGCTGGACTGTTTCTACCTAATTGCCCACTCTACTTGTGCTTGACACAGCGTGAGAGGCTGTGTAACTTACAACGAGCTGCCAGCTGGAGCTGGAGCTGTGAGAGGGGCTGCTGGCTGATTGGCTCTGGGAGTGGGGAGGCACTGCTTAAAGACGGATTAGCTGCCGCTTACGCCGAAGCAGATGGCGCGAAGCGCCACCGGAGCTGGAATTGTTTGTCGGATGTGAGGCGGGTGAGGTGGGAATTATGTTTTAATAGTTATGTATGTCAACCAGTTTTATTATAAAGTAGAGATTTAGGTTATTGCCTGCATGATTTACATGTGCCATTTGGCTTATTTAATTAGATATGTGCAGGGTTTCTGACAGACGGCTCTTGGAGCCCAGTTTTATTACGGAATTACAGTTGCATGCGTTATGTCTTTTTTCCTCCCTGTATCTGATATTATTATCAGACGCTGTAGGAAGTGGGATTGGAGGATTGCTTACGATGCGCTGTGTGATGACCAGGAGCGGACTGATCAAATGATTGAGGTGGTTAAGTCCAGGAGACGCTCGGAATAAATAGAGCACCTAGAAGAAGCCAGGCGTGGTTGGTGCCTGTTTCCAGGGGCCACCAGGCCAAGTGATGGCCAGTGACCTTTAGGGCTGCATCACCCTCAATATCTCTGACGGTAGTAGACTGCAGCCAGGTCGATCAGAAATAAGAGCGGCCATTATTGCGCTCTGGTTTCATCGGTCGACCTGGCGTACATCACAGACCTGGGTGGGAGATGATGCTGGCCCTGTTTTTGAGGCTGCAGTCCCCCAGGTTACACTGTGGTGCACTGCCCCAGAGAAAATCGTAGGGGAGGCGGTGTAGCTATTTGTTTTAAATCAAACTTGGACTTCACGTGCACCGTGGGAACCCAAGGTTCATTTGAGTGTGTGGCCGTTCATGGAGGACATGGCGTTGGCTGCAGGATCCTCCTCATCTATCGCCCTTCTGGTCCGATGGAGAGTTCCTGCAGGAATTCGCCGAGTTTGTTGTCGGAGAAACATTGATTCCCAAAATGTATTTTTCTTGGGACTTCAATGTTTGGGCGAGATGGAGGCCAAGGTGCGCCGACGAGTTACTGCAGAGTATGTCACTTTTGGGGCTGGTACAGTCTGTCGGTGTGCCTACTCACCAGGACGGCCACACACTGGACCTGGTGTTCTCACTGGGACTTGAGATCGCTAATCTTGATGTTAATCGAGTAGCTTGGTCTGATCACTGCACGGTGAAGTTCATGTTTAGTGCTCCCGTCATGAATTCTTCCCCTTCTGAGATATTTCGCTGCCGCCCGTTAAAAGATCTTACCCCTGAGGGTTATTTGGCGGCAGTTGATCTATCAAGGGTGGGTGATGCATGCGTCGGAGCAGTTGACGCCGGGGTAGACGCCTATAATGAGGTGCTATCTGGCGCCATTGACTCCCTCGCACCTGTCCGTGTACGACCCAGAACTTCTTACCTGAGGTCGCCTTGGTATGATAGCGATCTCAGGAAATGAAGAAGCTGGGTCGGAGATTAGAGCGTCGCTGGAGGAAATCCCGCCTGGGGCTGACAACTGGTCCTGTGTGCGATTATTACAAGATATCAGGAGGCAATCAACCAAAAGAAGACAATATTTTGTCTCGGGAGATTGCTGGGAGAAGCCGATCAGCCTCACTCTTCCGGACTGTTGATGAACTTCTTCATCCACTCTGTCTTCAGCCCGGAAGAGTCTCCTCGAATGAGGATTGTGAGGAATTTGCTCGGTTTTTCTCGGACAGGGTGTCTGCGATCCGGCGGGAGGTTTCCTCAGCCAGTAATATCATTGCTGTCAGTAGTCGTCAGTTGTGTTTTAAGAGCACTCTCTCTAGGTGGGGGGAGTTTAGGCCAGTGGAGGTTCGTGAGGTCATTGAGATAGCGGCCAACTTGAGGTATAGCTTTTATGAACTGGATCCCGTGCCAACGCGCTTCTTGATGAGGTGCATTGACACTGTTGGCCCGGTGTTTGCTCTGATTGTCCGGTGCTCCCTGAGTCAGGGTGTCTTTCCGGATGCCTTGAAGGAGGCTCTGGTGAGACCCCTTTTAAAGAAAGCTTCTCTGGACCCGGAGATTAGGGCAAATTATCGTCCTATCTCCAATCTTCCATTTCTGGGAAAGATTGTTGAGAAGGTGGTATCACTTCAGTTGGGGAACATCTCAGGACCCACGAGTTGTATGATCCCTTCCAGTCAGCTTTTCGGGCCAGACATAGCACTGAAACTGCATTAGTTCGGGTGCAAAATGACCTCCTCAGGGCTAGAGATCGGGGGGATAAGACAATTCTTGTTCTCCTCAATCTCTCCTCAGCATTTGATACTGTGGACCATTGTGTGTTGCTTTTCCGCCTGAGGGAGTTATGCGGACTCACCAGTATTGTCATCAAATGGTTTGAGTCATTTCTTACTAACAGGAGGCAGCGGGTTGTGATGGGTAATTTCTCTTCCGCACCCTACCTCCTTTCGTGTGGAGTCCCTCAGGGTTCGGTATTGGCCCCAATGTTGTTCGCAGTATACATGCTGCCCCTGGGGGAGATCATTAGGAGGTATGGTTTGAGTTTTCATTGCTATGCTGATGATACTCAACTATACCTTTCCTTTGCCCCAGGAACATCAAATGCAGTGGATGTGATAAATATCTGTCTGGCTGAGATAAATGACTGGATGTCTTCCAGCTGGCTGCGACTGAACCCTAACAAGACTGAGGTACTAGTAGTGGAGTCGAATAGAGCTCGTGATGGGATGGCCTCTGACTCTGCGACTGGCATTGTGCTAGGAGCTGTGTCATTGATGGCCTCCCCATGGTGCTAAAACCTTGTGTGATCTTGACAGGAATCTGTCCATGGAGGCTCATATATCCTCTGTGGTTCGTTCCTGTTTTTTCATCTGAGAAATATCGCCAGGATTAAGCCCCTTGTTCCGCTCTGGACCTCCCTACTTTGGTACATGCCTTAATCACTTCTAGGCTTGACTACTGTAATGCACTCTATCTCGGGTCTCTGGAACTTCTCTTGCGCAGACTGCAGCTAGTGCAAAAATGCTGCTGCCCGGCTTTTGACTGGACAAAGTAAGTCCTGTCATATCACTCCAGTATTCGCATAAATTGCACTGGCTGCCTGTCAGGTGGAGAGTATTGTTCAAGGTGGGTTTTCTCACCTATAGACCCTACATGGACAGGGCCCTGGTTACCTTTCTGATCTCCTGGTACCGTCCACCTCTGTCAGGATCTCGCTCCTCAAATGGTGGCCTCCTCAAAGTTCCAAGAGCGAAGCTGAAATCAGCTGGGGATCGATCATTTGGAGTTGCCGCTCCAGCTCTTTGGAACTCGCTGCCGCTGGAAGTGAGAGAGGCCCCCACTATAGAAGCCTTTAAGAGCCGTCTGAAGACCTTTTTATTTATGCAGGCTTTTGGAGATTGAATTTTATAGGTATGTTATTTTAATGAAATGTACGCGGTATGACATACTGTACAGTTTTGTGCGGCGCCCAGAGCCTTTGGGATTGGGCGTCTTTTTAAATAAAATTGACATTGACATTGACATTGACATAGGTATCAAATACACAGAATGTTTGAGAATTCTGAATTGGCAATACATACACAGGATAATTAACTCTCACCTAGATATACAATCTATAAAATATTCATGTATATGTGCAGTAAGCCAACCTTGAAGGAGTTGGGCGAACAGCTGGGAGCTTTTCCCTGTACCTCCACATTTAAAGAACCCTTTCCTTCTCTCCCAGATATTCATAGAGGGGCCCAGAGCCAAAAGACCCCTGGTTCAGAACAACCTCACTAACCTCGGTTACCAACACAGTTCATCCACATGAAAGGAGGTCATATTGATCCACCAGATCATAGGAGCCCAATGCCACATCTAGGTCACAGTGGCTGAAACATTAGCAGCCCTCCAGTTGCTTACGAAGCAAGCAGTCTGCTTTTAAATGGAAGCCCGGGCCACCACCTAGCTTAGCTAGATTGCCAACCCCACTTCCCCCACATAAAAACACAGAGCAAAGCGCAGTAGGAGTCTGGGCCGCCATCCAGAAAGGTTGCATGGCCAACTGTACTGTTCCCATACATATCTGCAGGCAGAACTCTCTCCAAACCAGCTTAATGACACTCCATAATCTTCACTTGGGCCTCCCTGACATTGGTGGAGATATTACCTAGGAGGCGACCCATCCAAGTTAGCACCGGGCACCGCTTAGTTTGTGCCCAGACGGGTCCCACCATATCCGCCACCAACCCCACCCCCACCCCGCCTAACTTAAAAAAATAAGAGTTAAAATGACAGAGACCTGCAGAATTCCACTCACCCCACCAATCCCCCTAAAAAACCTCTGCCGGAAACTACTAAGGAACCTAGCAGTAAAGCCCAAGTGGTGACACCACACTGGAAGCAATAACAAAAACTAACATAAGACCCATTTGTACAACTTAAAATTTAGCTAGAAAGGAGAATTGTGATTTAACCCAAAGAAAAAAAGAAAAAGTGTGTGTGGGGGCTGTAAATACAAACAACAATGAAAAGGGAATGTAAGTACAATTAAAAAGTCCAGATTTCCAGTCTAACATCAAGTCGAATCCTCCCAACAGAATTACTGAAGAAGAGCCTTAATTTCTTCCAAATTCTGCTGCTGCCTACATTTTTTAATGTTAGGAGAAACTTTGCTATACATTTCCTTTTGTAGACCACACTTTTCTTGAGCTGCCTGAATGTCCAGCTGGTCATCCTGCATAGCAATGTTTCTTCTATGCAGCTCCTGAAATGCTATTTTCAGGCTCATCAAATAGACAGAAATCATTTTGAAAGAACATTTTAGTTTAGCTGAGTAGGGATTAGTGAATTTAATATTATAGTCCTTCAGCAAGCGCAGCAACAGGGCATAAGCCCGCCTCTGTGACTGGATGGCTAGGGAATAATCATTGTCCTCATAGATTTTCTGCCCCATACAGAATATTTTCCCCTTCCTCCAGGTGTAGTGCAAGATTTCCTTCTTCACTGTATAATTCATGAATCTCACTATGACAGATCTCGGACGAGCTGCATCCGAAGTTGGTTTAGCAACTAGAGATCTGTGAGCCCTTTCAATATGTAAGGGGTCCAAATCTGCGATACCTAATTAAGATGATAAAAAGTCCTGTAGGAAAAGAGACATATTCTTGCCTTCAGCTCCCTCCTTAATTCCCTAAATCCTTAAATTGTTTCTGTGAAACCTATTTTCTAGGTCCTCGCAGTGCTCTTGGGTAACCTGTTGGTCCTGTAGAGGTTTAGATACAAGTCTCTCTAATCTATCTATTCGGGAGTCTGAAGCCAAGACCTTTTGTTTTCTAAATCCACCAGTAGAACCTCAAGTGCTGGTAAAACAGTTTTTAAGTCCATCTGCAGACTGTGGAATTCTGCTCTAAATTCCCGAAGCTCATTTAATATCACCAAGGTAGAAGGCTGAGGGGAAGCCAGGGAAGCGATTTGTTCTGAAACTAAATGCACCATAGTCAGAGCGGACATCTGAACTTTGGCCGAGAAAGAACTAACCAAACGGGAGGTAGGTTGCTGCATCAGTTGTTTAACTTTTTTTTTTCTTCCTTCCCATGTGTGTGTCAGTGAAGAAGTCTGCCTGAAGTAGTAAATCTTAACTCTGAGGGAAAAACACGGCAAAAAACAATTTTTAATCTGGGTGATCATGGAGCAAAAATCTACCCGTGCATGCCAGATAATTACATCACCGAAAGTCCTCACAATACTCCTTCTCTTAATGCTCCTGTTCCCATATCTGTCACAGTGTCTGCATGGGACCAGGCAGGGGAGCATGGGATGGTGGGGAAATGGGCAATTTCTGGGTGGGCAACACCACTGAGGTATAGCCTAGTGGAAGAGCATCATTCCCCTCTTCTTCCCAAACATTCAACACTGACAAGTTGCTCTGGTCATCTTGATTTCCACCACCTTGCTCACTGGGGGTGTCTCTCTGCAGAGAGCTCTGGCTGGGTCTCTGCCAGTGGCCTTGAGTCAGACTGTATTACTGGCTCTTTCACTTTGGGTAACTGGATCATGGCCACTTTCAATGTCCCTGGCTGCTTGTCGTCAGTAAGTTGTAAAGGCCTGGAAAAGTTCTCTAGGGTCATGAGTCCCACTGACTCAAATGGCTGTATAATGGGGGCCCTTAACAAGGTAGGCACCTCAGGTCTCCCCAGTGGGATACTCAAAGCAGTGGCTTCCACTCCAGCTCTCTGACTGGCATGCTGTGAAACCTCCTCCCAACCCTCAGACTCTAAGGAGGTAGCAGGTGGGCTGGCCCAATAGTAGGGTGGCATTAAAAACTGGTACCTGTACCCCCTGGAATGATCACTGTAACACTGGTGACAGACTGGATGCAGCTCAACCCCACAATCCTTCTTCTGGCACAACATACACTTGCTGGAAGTATAAGTTTTAGCCAGCATCGCGCACATCCACCTAAACATACTGGCTAGAACAGGAATGTCCGAAGCTGCTGGACCCTGGGCCATTTTTTTCCATTTAAACACTCTCCAAAAGGTGGTAGATGCCACAGTTTCACAAACAATTATATCTCTGCTCAGTCCCAAACAATTCTGCCCCACAACAGCAAACCACGTGACATGTGAAAAATGTCTCTTCTTCCCAGCAACCCGGCCCATCCAATCATTTTATCTGGTCCCAGTTTATTTACATATCCTGCACAAGGTCTAGACATGAGGATCCCTTATTTCCAGACTTCCAGACACCCACCTCCATCCAAGGGCATGAATTTTCACAGACATCCAGCATCATATTTTTTTTCAGTCTCAAATACCAGTCCATTAAATCCATAAAATAAACTTTTTTGCCCAGCACCTCAAGGAGGTCATGAATGTGGTCCAAGCACCCCAAAACAGAATCCAAGATGAGCCCCCAAAATGTTGCCTACCTCCTCCCTGGTGTCTAGGGATATGCTGGTGGTAACTGTACATGGGGGGTGGCAGCCACCAGAAGTACTCCTCTAGAACTGGTTAACATTTGCAGGTCATAACAGTCACAATGGGGTGCATGGCTCCTGGGATGCTGGGCTGAAAGAACAATCAAAGTTAGTCCCAACAACCATCAGTTAAATAACTAGAGACCTCAACTTTATAGAACAAACATTGGGGATTCCGTTTAGTAACAAATTGATGGCCACTCCATGGAGCAGAAAAAATCAATGGTTTTAAGGTAGGCAGAACATATTATCTTGGACTGTTGTGATCCCTTGCAAACATTAGCAGCAGTTCACACAAGGAAACAGTTCACACAGTTTGCATATACTTCACAGGGCATGATTTGACTGCCCCCAAAACTCAGGCAGCTAAGGATCCTTTGATATTATGGGCTGATATGACCCCACAGCTCATCTTCTCCCGGGCACTCACTGACTTATTTTCCCCACGGAACCGACGGGCCTCTCACCTCAGGGCAGACAACTCCGTTCTAGGTCTCATTTCACTAGCACACTGCAGCATCTGTCATTTTGGCTTCTCATGGCTTCCCACGGGTGACTGTGCCCATGACTTATGGGCAACACATCCCCAACTGGTGGCCATCAATACCTCATCTCTTCTCTATCGTCTCTCTCTCTCTCCACAGGGCTTCAAGACTGGAAACTTCCAATGGAACCACTCTTACAGTACCCTTATAAGATCCCGCAACTTATTATCCTGACATTCACCTGCCCAGGCAGTATTGCCCAACAGGTGTAGTATCCCGACACTGTCAATCCTGGTGGCTTCATGCGCCCACGGTGTTATGGGAGGGGGTAAGGTAGCAGATGTAACGATTGTTACCTTATCTCGGTGATGCTGCAGAAAGCAGCATCAGATCCGAAGCTGGGCCGAGCTGCCTCAGTGGTGTGGAGGGCTAAACTACTGGCAGCTCAGCCAGCGTATTTTGGGAGGTTTAGGTTCTGGTCCGGCTACGGACCTTATAGTAATTTTGCCCCAGAATCGACGTGATTTTTTACTCTGAGGTTTGCTTACCTCAGAGTTTGTTATATTAGTTACGGGAGGGGTGGGGGGCAGCTCTGCTATTGAGGTGTCTTTGTGCTAGTGGGATGCTTGACATTGTATTTTTGGGCATCCGAGTTGTGCAGGATTTCTGCTTTCGGGACCAAAACTCAGTATCTTAAGCATTGGGATACCAAGTTTCTGTCTATCATAGTATATCCGCTCTTACTGCTTCACTATTTGGATCAACCTTGCTCTCGAGCAACAGTCCCAACAGGGCATCTTGCTCCAGTCTCACCAAGGTGACATAACACGGGGGTCCCATACAGGGCTCAAACAACGGCTGCCGCCACATCCTCCCACAAGCTTTCTCTCACACCTCGACCTGGAAAAATACAGTGGCTGACATGAGTGAGCAATCGCCCCACTCCCATCCTCTTCTGTCCTCCTCCCTCTCTTATATATCTCCCATAAATCCTGCCTACCTCCTGCCTGCAGCAGGTTCCAAGGGCAGCCCAGAATTAACCCTTTCATCACCGTACTACCATTCCCAGCTAATTATCTCCCGGGGTACAAACTGTACCCAGCGTTCGGTTCTACCCACCAAAAATGGGCTACAATTAAAAGTATATTTATGCACACCAAAAGCAGTTCCCCAAAGGTGGGAGCCACATTAGACTGCAGCCTTCTCCAGTTCTTGGGAAAAGATCGAGAACTGAGAAACCACAAAAATGTGTTTAAAATTAACAATCTAATTAATGTAGTTATTGAGAAATAGGTTACATCAGTAATAGAGAAAAGAAATTAAAACTATAAACTATTCTGGAGGCCAGAAGAGTGGAGCTTTACTTCGGGATGAATGCTCATCTCAAGTGGAGAAACATCTGAAATTAGATTGCTAGAGGGAGTTTGATCACAGTGCAGAGTCTGAACTTGGTTCTAATTCTAAATTCGAAAATTAGCATAAGTTCTTTCTCTGGGGAAACACAATCCAGTGGACTGATTTCATATTATAAAGCATTGCTGATGGATTCCTGGGGTTAGAATTTCTTCTTCTAGGTGCTCTAGCCATTTTTTCCCCATTAAGTCTCTTTAAAGTCCCTCCAAGTCCTGGACTGCTAAATAAATCAGGATATCAGACTAGTCAGTTTTTCTTCATGTGATTCTTTTATGACCTAATTTCAAGTCAGAGTTGTCCCTCTATGCTTACTTGCTCTAACATGGGTTCTACTATTCTTGTGCTGCATAACTCAGCTGTCCTTCCCTTGGTGAATCCCTATATTCAACTCCTGCCACAGGTGAGCCCCTGCACTAGCTGCCTCCCCAACCCCTATTCTTTCATTTAAATCCCCCAGACTGACAGTCTCTTTGCATGACCCTTTTCCACCTCCCTCTTGGCCCAGCTGCAGCTCATCCTAAGAATGCAGACATTCCTTGTCCCTGAATGCCCTCCAGCTGGCCAGAAAAAGAAGACTCTTTCTGTTTCAGCATCATTTTCACAAATGTTGGCTTGCGTAATTTCTGTCACTGGTATTCCTGACAAGTCCCAGGACCATGTGGACATAAGAGAAGATCTCTTTGGATGGATTTCCCCAAAATAACATCCTTAATTTAATAAATGTCCTCCTCTTGTTCTCAAAACATGTACTCCCCATCACAATGTGGACAAACAATCAGCTCTTCTCTGTAGCTGCAGTGATTGGCAATGGAAAACACTAATTTGACTGTACAGCAGGCAGGCCAGTTACCTTACCTGCAGTAACATCATGGTCCTTCATTGCTCCTCCAACTCTCCTGCTACTTTTATAATGGAGTCCCTATGGGCCAGCCCATCATCGCAGTGGCAGCACTACCACTCACAATACCAATGACTCAGGTTAAGGAACAAGCATGGATCATTCATGGGCCAGCTGGGGGGGGGTGCTGGGGAAGGGGAATCAGGCATCCCAAAGAATGCTCTCCTCCTCCCTGGTGGGAGGGTACCATGACCCACTGCAGCACTGCCATTTACAGACATGTGGGCAGTAGGGTGTATGGGACTCAGAGTGGGAGAGATGCACCACGCTGTGTATCACATGAGTGTGCCAATGCACGCTCACATCGGGGACATAGTCCCAATGCTGGTATCCCTACAGCGAGTGGCAGAGTAACCAACAAGAGGGGAAAACATGGAAGATGGAAAAACACCCTGGGTGGCAGAATGATCGCTGACATCCGCAGCCCCCACACTGATGACACAGGCATCTCCCAGATCTGGATCCATTGTCTGAAGGGTTGAGGGACTCCCTGCCACCCTGCCACTGAAGGCGAGCTGTGGGAGACTAAGGGAGAGGTAAGACCAGGGAGAAGCCGGGTGATGGGGCTGAGAGGACTGGCAAGAAGAAATTAGAGATCTGACAAATGGCACACATATGTATGTATGGCATGGGACTGTAAACTTGCCAAATGTAGTGTAATTTTGATAAGTGATGGTCAAAGTACTGTAGACAGAAATAATTGAACACTAAATTTTGGGAAACCTTGGCAAAATTTTCATGAAAATTCTGGGAAATTTTGTGAAAGTAGAATCAAATTTCACCCAAATTCACTTGGTGGAGATTCAAATTTCACACAGTCCTAGCATTTAACATGCATCCACTCTCTTACCCCTGGCACGTGTTCAGATAGGAGACTGCCACACTCATACTGTTTCAGGGTAGTTTTATAATATGGGATCACAGCAGGTAGGGCCAAATACTTTAGAACTCATTTACACCCATAACTATAACCGGCAGATTAGAGGGACCTTCTCTGACTTCAGTCTGGGGAGATTTGTAAACCTGGTAGATTCCATGAGTAATAGACACCGAAGTGCTGTAAAGATAATGATCATAATCTGCTATGCACCAATGAGTCTCCCAAGAGATGTACGGTCAGACCCAGATTGTCTGAGCTAATTATTTCTGATGCTGTTTTGCTTCACAATGAAATATAATCAGTAGTTCTTTTCCGTTGTATTCTGTTCTTAGATAGCACTAACTTACTGCATGATAGTGTTTCTTAAGAATCCATAACAGCCATGTCTTAGGTAGGAAATTGATCTGCTGAATCTCATCAAGTTGCTGACCTTGAAAAACAAGCAAATTAGTAAAAGATTAACAGAGTCCCTGCTGTCCCCTACCTGAACTAAAGGCTACACAACATCATCGTTTCTTCAGTGACAGACATGGGGGTACATGTACAAAAGCAGTGACTGGTTGCCCAAATATCTACTTTACTCCTGTGGACACAGATATTCTCTATAGTTTGTGTAAAGATTTTTTGCAACTAAGGATATTAGTGTCAATGCCTTCAAGGCTAAATGTTATGTACAAGTTAAGTGACCTAAGTGACCTGCAAAGTGTAAAGGCCACTGGGATGGTAGGCTGAGCATTTTTCATATATCGAAAGTCCACAAAACTAGGGCACTTGCTGGAGAGATGGCATGCCCAAGCACTTTGCTTTCAGAAATCCTCCATTATCAAACCCATTCTGTGCATTTTTTACCTTTGAAAAAGCATTTTTCCAATGTGTAATGCGTCAGGGCCAGCGAGTCACTGCCCTGCATTTTTATATGAGAACTTTATGACACCGTCTTGCACAAAAAAAGGAAGCTTTCTGAAAGCAAACTACTTGTGCCTTTTATTTCTTCAGGAAGGGGGTGAGTGTCCATGCTTTGTGGACTTTTGATATGTTTATTATGAACACCCCTATCCATGTGCGACTTTTCTTGCTTACAGACCAAACATTTTCCATGTAAATTTTTTTTTTTGATAAGTCAGTCATTTTGGAAGTCAAAAAGTGGATTCCATTGCTTAATGAGGAACAGAAATGTATTCCCCATTTTACGTGAATTTACTGCTTGTGAAAGGTGTTGATTTGACAACACTGGAGGTTATCCTTCTTTTTATTCACATTATAGGTACAGAACACATTTGCAGGGCTGTGTACATGCTTGGCCACACTTGCCTTACTAAAAAGCTTCAGCCTTGCCACAAAAGAACGATCTTGTAGGTGATCAGATACCCTGTCCACTCAGTCCATGGCCTTTGATATGAGACTGTGTGCAAAGTGTGTTACCCAATGCTAGTTGTGTTTGTAGTTTTGGCATGTGGACACCAACCAATCACTAGGAAAAGGACTGAGGCCAGCACAATGCATTTCACATAGGCCACTGAACAGCCATCAAAAAATCATGGCGTTTGACCACTACCACCCTGGACCAGACTTAAACCAGTGACCTAGAGATCAAAGGCTGTCTTACCCGTTGCCTACCAATTCAGAGTCATTCTCTCATCTGTAGAAAGGGGTGCTTAAAATTCTCAATAGAAAGTCAGTTTTCAAAATGCAGAAGTTTGACATGGTTAGCCCATGACTAGTTCTTGTGAATGCAAAATGACTACTGAATGTCAAAATGGGATTTGAAAATAATTGCATGGCTATAACAAGAGCTGGCTGGAGCTAACAATGGCTGTCTAGCCTTAACATGATGTGTATGTTTTATTTGTTGTGTTATTGTGTATGTTACAATGTAGTGAATTGTTAAGCCACACTCTTAGCACCTCTCGTTGTTATATGTTATCCCACACTGCATCACAATAATACATCAAATAAAGTAGAGATTTACACATCAAACTAACGCAGAAGTAGGTTGACACATGCAGATATACAAACACTAACACATACACACACACACTGATATGCACAGTGACAGTATTTGACACACACGGAGTCACACATACATACACACATACATACACATGCACACATATACTTTCCACTGAGACATAGGCACCCACAGTACCATCTATTTCTATGGCTATGGGCGGAGCTGTCTGTAGCTGGAAAAATGGAATACTGTGGAACACATTTTTGGAGTTTTCAATGTATCCTTCCACATCTACAAATCACTATGCCAGTTGAAATAAAATACTCCCTTCTTTCTGTTTAGAATGTTGCAGACAGAATTCCAAGCTGCTTATCGGATGGCCATTAGGAAACTGAAACAGCTTATTAAATATCGGTTGTCTATTAAACTGGAGATTTGTCTACCCCCTTCAAAATGCAACAACATGCACATTTAAATACCTAGCATTTAAACATTTTATTGCTACTAGCTTCAATTGGGCAGGTACTGTCTTTCAAGAAAGATTCATGCCTCATAAATGTCACCTTTTCCCAGCAATGACTCTAAAAAGATTTACACTGTTTTTTTAACCTCTTAAGACACTATCTGATAAGTACTGTCTCAGATATATGCCAGGTCTTCTGTGAACTATCCAGGTTAAATATATAGCAATCAGCAAGCACTTTTACTATGCTTTTTGGTGAAAAATATATTGAGCTACAGAAAACCACACACACACACACACACACACACACACTGTACACACCATCCTCATGGCCACAACATTCAAAATAAATACTGCAATCTAATATGTTATAAAACAATAAAGAAACTGTTTATGTCAGTGAACACAGTGGAGTTCAGTTTACAGTAGATTTCCTTTAAATATTTCTTATCCTATATTTTGTATCCTGGATAACGCAGGGGAGATGCTATATCTCATTGTCATAGGGATCTTCATTTACACATTTTTGCACTGAATTTACTCAGGATGTCCCAGATTAGATGCAATATATTGTTTTCAGTGGGGTCATGATTTTACCACTGTTATAATGTATTTATTCAAGGTAGCCTAGTCCAGATGCAAAAATATTGCTCTCAGTGTTTTTAGTGCGTTCTGATTTTACACAATGCAGCATAATATTGTGTAGATGTAGAGCCCCACTGAAAATAAGATGCTATGTCTTCTATGAACTATCCAGGCTAAATATATAACAATCAGCAGGCATATTCTAGGAAAACACATTGTAGAAATGTATACTAGGAAGACCATATTGAAACTGCCTCTCCACAGATCTACATTGAGCAAATGCATTAGAAATAATGGGTAAAAGCATCCCAAAAGCTCTCCACAGCCATATTGACTCTGACCAGATCTTGTAATTTTTGCAGCTTGGAGAAAGTTTGCCATTTTTCTGAGCTGCCACTTTATGTTAACATCTTCGACTCCCCTGAGAAACAGTCCAAAAACTGAAAATAAAGTAGCTTCACTCTCGCTGCCATGATGTAGGAATGGCACCATCCAGTCAGGCAGGGAGTCTGGCATGAAAGTTATGTTATTCAAGACTGGCTGTATCAAACATAAGTATTTCAGATTTATGTATTTCTTTAAAGGGAAGGACATGCGGCCTTTATGTTAGTGGGTGGAAATAGTGTCTGTTTCTGAGGCACTCGTGGTTGCACAGCTTTCCAAGTTTCTTCCTAGCATACTGCATTTGCATCTGCAAAGGTCTCAATCATTGTTTTGCAGTGTATTCAGTAACTGCAACTCCAGCTCAAGTGTGCCAGTCTCACTATTACCTGATGTCTCACTATGAGAGAGCAGTGGAATAGCTTCGTTTATTTTGTGCTTTCAAATCAGCAAAACACGGGATCCTGCACATAATTATTATTATGAATTAGTATTAAAGCTCTAATACAATTTGCAGGGTGATTCACATGGCCTTTAAAAAATATAACTTCAGGTGCTTGTCTCGGGCCCCCTTTTTATACACACACACACACACACACACACACACACACACACACACACACACTCTCCTACTTCCACCTTTGTAGCCTTGTTGCTTCCAGTGCTGAAACCTGTTGCATTGCTCTTTCCATGACTGTGACCCAGCCCTCTGCCTTCTTCACTGATGTGGACCAGCACCCTACTGACTATCACTGGCATGGCCAGTGCCATATCCCATCCCACCCACCACTGAAGTCCTACACACTTCCCTCCTTGTTGCTGGATCCCTGTTCCTTCAAAGACTGTGCCCCAATACTCTGCCCTAGCCACTGATGTCATCTGGTACCCTGCCTTCTCCACCACTGCTGTTCAGGGCCCTGCCAAACAGTTTCAGTGGGTACAGTGGTGGGTAATAGTGGTGTGAGATTAAAAAACAGCATTGCCCAAATACCATGAATAATAGGCTATTCATTACTCGGGAAGAAAAATGAAAATCAGCGCTATTCATGGCTATTCAGCATTTTGTTATTTAGTGGGAGTTCAAGATCTCCTGAGCCTCCCTGTTGAATCAGAGGTCACTTTGGAAGCTCAAAGAAGGTAGATCATGTCACCCAACACTTGCAGAAGCTTTAGGCAATACAGACAGATGACTTGAGCTGCTGCAGAGAAATAATCTATTTTCATCCCCTTGTTAAAACTAGAAAGAAACCAGAAATCTTAACACTTTTTGTTCCCTCTCTAAATCCCAAGCTAAAAAGGGTTGACTTTTCACACTATATCAGGAAAAGTAGGCTTTTAAGAAAGGGAACATACCAGGGCCACACACACACACACACACCACGATGTGTGTGTGTGTGTGTGTGTGTGTATACTAACAAATGAGATTTAAACCTGCAGTGTTGTAAAGATGACTAACAACTTAAGGGAGGAAGGTTTTGTAGGGGTGTATTTTGATTTGAAATTTAAGGTTTTTGTAACTTAATTGTCTGAAACAAAGAACAAGGCAAGTAGTCTAACTGAAATGCAGTTAGCGTAGGGACATTTTTTCTATTGTTGGTGGCCTAACGTTAGAAACAGAATTTGATGGCAGATAATGCCTGCTTGATTCATTCAGTCTGCCCCTTTCTCCCTACCTACACTATTACTGCAGACCATGCCCGATCTACAGCTCTTTCTCCCTCCTCATTTCCTTTCCACTATGATTCCCTTGTGCTTATCCCATGCATTCTTGAATCCCACCACTGTTTTGGCCCCCATCACCTCCCCTGGAACGCTGTTCCAGGACTCAACCACTCTTTCTGTGAAGAAATATTTCCTCACATCTCTCTTGAACATACCCCCTCCAGCTTCATAGCATGTCCCCTTGCTCTTGAGCACCTTTTCTTCCAAAAAACACTTCCCTCCTGTACCTTATTCACCCCCATGAGGTATTTAGAGGTCTCTATCATAACCCCCTTCTCCCTCCTATGTCCCAGGGTGTACATTTTGAAGTTCTTTACTTTCTCCTTGTAGGGCTTTTGATGTAGATCCTGCACCATTTTTTTGCCTTCCTCTGGACCACCTCCACTGTATGTCCTTTCCATAGATGTGGTCTCCAGAACTGGACACAGTATACTAGGTGGGGTCTTATCAGCGATCTATACAGAGGCAATACGACCTCCCTCTTTCTGCTGGTGATACCCCTTCCTATGCACCCCAGCATCCCATTAACCCTCCTTACTGCCTTGTCACACTCCCTGACCACCTTTAGGTCATCCCATATGATTAACCCGAGGTGTCTTTCCTGCTTGGTGGTTGTGAATACCACTACATCCATTCTGTATTGCGCACTTGGGTTTCTGTGCTTAGCATGCATCTTTTGCACTTTATCGCATTGAAACCCAGCTACCATACTCTTGACCACTCCTCTAGTTATCTCAGCTCTCTGCTTATCCTTTCCACATGCCCCCCCCGAAGTGTCCACCCTATTGCAAATTTTGATGTCATCAGCAAACATACCTTCCTTCCCAGTTCCTCTGCAATGTCACTTATAAAGACATTAAAGAGGACTGGTCCCAGCATTGATTCTGGAGGCACCCCACTGGTCAGCTTCCCTTCCTAGGAGTGAACTCCCTTTACCACCTTCCTCTGTCATCTATCCCCTCACCAATTCTGTATCCAGTTTACCACCTTTGGACCCACTCCTAAGCTACCCAGCTTGCTTACTGGTCTCCTATGTGGAACGGTGTTGAATGCCTTACCGAAATCTAGGTAGGCCACCTCTACCACCCCACTCTGACCTAAATCTTTTGTCACCCAGTCAAAGAAATCTATCAGATTCATTTAGCATAACCTCCCCTCTGTGAAACCAAGCTTCCTCATGTCTTGTAACCCATTGGATTCAAGATATTTCACAAGTCTTCCTTCTGCAATGGTTCCATTAATTTCCCACCACCGACGTCAGGCTGACTGGCCTATAATTGCCAGCCTCCTCCCCTGCTACCACTTTTGTGTGGTGGAACTACATCTGCCCTTCTCCAGTTCTCTGGAACTACTCCTGTTTCTGGTGAGCCTTATATAAAGCTGTCACTTTGTGCCCGAGAAGAAATAAAAAATTTTTTTTTTTTTTCTGAGAATTTATTTAGTCAGTCAGGCTTGACTATTATTAGTTGACAGTGAGACCTGTCAGCTCAGCATTGTTGCAGTCACTTGAGTGACTTTATTTCATAATAAATATACTTTAAAATCATCCTGTCAGGAGCCCAGGCTTTGGTCTCTTCAGGGCCTCTTAAGCAAGTGCAAGCGCACCATAGGTGGCACTCCCACTGCTTTAGTTGGCTGCTTTTCTGGTGTGTGTGTGTGTGTGTGTGTGTGTGTGTGTGCATGGCTGTGCACTCAAGACATTCTTCTAAGTCTGTGGCTGTGTGCCCACGAAGGGATTTAAAAATTTTTTTTTTCTGAAAATCAGGGTTGACTATTATTAGGTGACTGTGAGACTTGTCGGCTCATCATTGCTGCAGTGACTTGATTTCATAATGAATGTAGTTTAATTTTAATATCAGAAACATTCCTGTGAGGAACCCAGGCTTGTGTCCCTCCACAGCCACTTAAGCAAGTGCAACTGCATCGTAGCTGGTAGGGTGGGACTAGTTGGTTAACTCCCACCACTTCAGTTAGCTGCTTTTCTGTTCTGTATGTGCACACAGCTGTGCACTCAAGAAATTTTTCTAAGTTTGTGGCTGTGTGCCCAGGAAGAGATTTAATTTTTTTTCTGAGAAAAATCAGGCTTGACTATAATTAGTTGACAGTGAGACTTGTCAGCTTAGCTTTGCTGCAGTGACTTGAGTGACTTTATTTCATAACAATACCATTTAAATTTAATACAGCTTCCTGAGAGGAATACAGCCATAGCATACAGAGGATGTAGTACAAGAAAACATGGTTGGATCAGCAGCCCCAGCAAAGCTGCAGCAGGTGTAGAGCAGCAAGAAACAGGAGAGGGTGAGCAGCAGCATACGGCAGACTGACGCTTGGAGCACATTTGCCATACAAAATTATGTTTTATCCCATCAAAGTCTGAAGTCTCCACTAGTACCACTATGGTATCAGCTGAAAACCAGGGGGAAATAAGTAAAAGTAGCATTCCAAGTACTAGTGGTGCTGCTAGGAGGACACTGTCATTACCTGCCACTGATACTACCAATGTGAACGTGTCCTCTTCATCCCATGCCACTGCCATGAGTATCACCAGGACAAGAACATCTTCCCTAATAAGCACCACTGCTCTGATCCACTGCCCATCCACTGAGACTACTAATATCCCAACGTTGCTGCACCAGTGGCCCTGCTAGACACTGCTCCACTGTGACAGAGAAGGTAACAAAAAACATCAAGATTTCTGATTTATATCTAGTTTTAACAAGTGGATGAAAGTAGATTCTTTCTCTGCAGCAGCTCAAGTCATCTGTATCTCCTGCCTGAAGTTTCTGGCTTCCAAAGTGGCCTCTGATTGGACTGGAAGTCTTGGGAGGTGATCTAGTCTCATGGTCAGTTTCAGTGGCGGAAAAATAACAAAGCATGACTCATGAATAATTGGGATCCCCAATACAAATGTTTGGTGAATATTCAAAATCAGATATTCGCACATCCCTAGTGGGCAGTTGACATAAGCTCCATGCTAAGCTATTGCTGTCGGCCAATCAAAGTAAGTTGGGGAGTTGCTCGACACTGCCATGTGCTGTCATGTAAGTGATTTAGAATGGTTATAATAATAACTGGAATGTCTGAAACAATCCTGACTGGCTAAGAAAGTATGTCATGATTCATATATTTATGTCCTTTAATGCCCCCCCAGAGTGGGATTAAACTAATATTTTAGAACAGTCACTGGATAATATTTTGGCATGTGTCAGCAAGTCTAGGCATTCTAAAATATTCTAGCACACATGTACTTTTAAAGAGGGATTCAAAAAGAAGCTGAAACAAAGTTCTTTTTTCAAATCATTTATTATAATCCTACGAACTACATCCCACCTGACGTGTTTCAGATTTTAACAATCCTTTTTCAAAGGCTGGGATTTAACTTCTCATAATGTGCTTCATTACTTTGCAAAATAATTGCTTTTTAATTGTGTTATGCACAGTGTTTTTTCACATGTAGGTGTGTTTTTATATTTATATTTATTAAAGATTTGATCAGTGTTTTTAATGTAATTTGTTATTAGTTTGGTTGACCAAGACTAATCTCCATCACCAATGGAGAAGCACCAGCCCTGGAGGGTCACTAGTCACATGTGGTGTTTTACCCTATATAAACATGGCATTTCTATGAGTTCCCAGCCTTTGAAAAAGGATTGTTGAAATCTGAAACATGTCAGGCAGGATGTGGTTTGTGAGATTATAATAATCAATTTGAAGACAGAACTTCGTTTCAGCTTCTTTTTGCGTCCCTCTTAAAAGGTATGCGTGTGCTAGAAACTGTTAGAATGCCTACTTAGTAGTTTCTAAGCACCACTTTCCCAGTGTGCACTCATTTTGCTACTTTGTCAGTAAATCTACCACAGACTGATTAAAAATTCTGATCTGAAGGGCTGGCCCCTTGGAACAGTGGTAGTTCTACTACTCGAGACATAGAAACAGAAACATAGACTTTGTCGGCAGATAAGGACCACTTGGCCCACCCAGTCTGCCCATTTCCCTACCTATTGGATAAGCTGCAGATTCTAGTTAACCAACAGCCTACTTCCTGCAACCCCCCACTATAATTGCCTTATGTCTGTCCCATGCATGTTTGAATTCCCCCACTGTTTTAGACCCTACAACCTCTCCAGGAAGGCGGTTCAATGCGTCCACCACTCTCTCTGTGAAAAATAATTTTCTCATATTACCCCTCAGTCGTCCCCCCTCTAACTTTAAATTGTGCCCTCTTGTTCTTACACATCTCTTTTTTTGAAAGATGCTACCCTCCTGGACTTTGTTGATTCCCTTGAGGTACTTAAAAGTTTCTATCATGTTCCCCCCGTCCCACCTTTCATCAAGGTATACATATTAAGCTCTCTCAGTCTCTCTTCATTGGTTTCTGATGTAGACCATCGCCATTTAGTTGCCCTCCTCTGGACTGCTTCCATCCTGTCTATGTCCTTGCGTAGATGAGGTCTCCAAAACTGCATGCAGTACTCAGATGGAGTCTCACCAACTGTCTGTATAGAGGGATAACCACTTCCCTTTTCTACTTGTGATGCCTCCTATGCATCCCACTATCCCCAGGCTCTCCTTACTGACTTCTCACATTGCTTACCCACCTTTAGGTCATCTGATATGACTACACCCAGATCCCTTTCTATTATTGTTGTCGTTAGTACCTCCCCTGCTATTGTGTACTCTTCTCCTGGATTTTTATTTCCCAGGTGCATTACTTTGCACTTCTTTGCATTGAATCTAAGTTGCCATATGTCTGACCATTCCTCTAACCTTGCCAAGTCCTTCTCATCCTTTCTAACCCCCCTTGTGTATCAACTCTGTTACAGATCTTTGTGTCATCTGCAAAGAGGCATACTTTTCCTTCCAGACCCTCTGCAATGTCACCTATAAAGACGTTAAAGAGGCCTGGACCCAGTACTGAGCCCTGAGGTACTCCACTAGTAACCCCCCTTTCTTCAGAATGTGTTCCATTCCCTGCTTCAGTAAACTCAAGCTTCGCCAATATTGGAGTAAGGATGGATAGGGCTTCCCCTGGTTTCAGAGATATCATATGGCCTTCATTATCTCTCAAACTATCAGATGGTTCACCAGGATCGGTCTGACTTCTCCAACTTGGCTCCTTCTAGAGGCATCATTGGCCCAGGCCGCTTCACTGGCGGTGGTGCTCTATAATGAGAAGAAGGTATCCCAGGTCCTCCCCCACCCATGCAGGTCTCTATTCTGTATTGGAAACAAGCTCTCTCAATTCTGGGCCAAGATCCAACCCCATGGAGATATATGCCCCTGTGGAACAACCCAGCCCTACAGATAGGGAGGTCCCCTATACACTGGAAATACTGGGAGGCCAAAGGCATTACTAAGATCCAGGATCTGTTGCTCCCCAACACTGTCACATTAGACACTTCTGAGTCACTGAAAGAAAGATTTGGTCTCCCTCAGTCTCATTTTTGAAGATATCTGCAGATTAGGGATGCTATTATTCACTTGCCTAATGCTCCACGAGATGGAGGGGGGCAGCACCTACCTCACCCATTAGCTGTCTGGGGGAAGAAGGGTAAAGGCCGGGTCAGTTTGCTCTATTCAGCCCTTAGGGATGCTACTGCAGACCCTACTCAGTGGGCCAAAGCGCAATGGGAAAGAGATCTTCAGGTCTCAATCTCGGACCGGCAGTGGCGGCACAGTTGGTTCAGAGCACATAAGGCCTGTCGGGGCGGACGTACCCATCTCATTATGAGTAAGATCAGTCACAGGTACTATAAGGATCCAACTAAACTCCACAAGATGGGTCTCCTGTCAAAGGATACTTGTTGGAGATGTGACAAGGATCGGGCGCATTTGTTTCATGTTCTCTGGGACTGCCCTATGCTGCACCCCTTCTGGTCATTGGTTAGGAATATGTGCCAGCAAATCTTCCCAGACATAAACCCAGATCCACCCCTTTTGCTTCTTGGATGTGCACAGCCGAATGTCCCCAAATCTGACCCTGGGGCCCTATGGGTCACTGCTGTTGGGGCGGTGGCCAAACAACTCATTTTACTTAATTGGAAATCCTCTGCAACACCATCCTTTAAAGACTTTTTATTGGCACTAGCCCAGGGGGCTATGTTTGAAAGGATGTCCAGCATTGCAGCTGGCTGTATAGCCCAATTTGAGAAATGATGGCTACCCTTCCTGCAATCTAAATTCTGCCACAATGTCCCCTCTCGAAAAACCCCTTAGCATGCCAGTCCTGATAGCTCAGATTGCTAACTTTTTGTGGAGGTGGTGCCCCCTTCTTCTTTTGATCCCAGGCTGCCCCTTTTTTACTGCCCTCCATCTAGTGAAGATTGCCAATTTGTATATAGTTGATATGGTCACAGGATCCTTTTTAGGCACACACACGCTTTACTTGCTATGGTTATGATCCGGTAGTCCAACTCACTTTACCCTAGCCGGATGGGTTATTAAGTGTATCATGTAGTATATGCTTTTGAAGTGCAGAGTACTCAGGCTGATCCTTCATTAACTGTGTTTTAACATGTGGATGTTATGTCCTGCTATGTATTCCGTTGGTCCTTAGCATTGGATTTTTGTAATTACTGTAATGTATTGTCTTGTCTATCCTTGTGTTCCTGCTCCCTCTAATGGAAGGGGCCTGACTTGACTTTGAGCTATCATCCCGAGCTGTGTGTGTGTCTAGCAAATAATAAAATAATAAAAATTGTTAAGCAAAAAAAAAAAGAATGTGTTCCATTCACTATTACCTTCTGTGTCCTGTTGTGCAACCAGTTTGCTACCCAGGCTACCACCCTGGGACCCTTAGACGCTGTTGACCTGTGTTCAGGAACAAGCATGGGTCACTGGGTTCCAGCTGGAGGAGGGAGGATTGAGCATCCCAGAGACAGCTCTCTTCCCTCAGGGAGGAGGATCCTGTATCCTACCCCTTGACTGCCACCTGGTGGAGACCAGCTGGCAGTGACAGCAGAAGCAGCAGTACAGGACAGGGTGACCGCAGATGTGGCACTTAGGCACACTGTTGCATGCTTGCATGTGTGCACATCATTGCATATAAGACACCATCAAGGAAGAGAATCAGAAGGAAAATGCCCTGGCCCACTCGGTGCCACCTGTTGGTACCACATGACTGGTGTGGCAGGCCGCACCATCTGTACTCTGTACCCCCTCCAGCTGTTGGGGACCATGCTATGTGGCAGCGGGGGTTGGGTTTTTACTTTTGTTTATCTGAATACACATTTATTTTTTTATTTTAAATTTGGTAACAGGGAAATGCACACTGAGCTACAGCTCATTTCCAGGTGCGACCTGGTGGAGTGGAACAGAGGAAGAACAACAGCACAAATGTTTTTATTTTTATTTTATTAAACTCTAGGATTACAAATACTTTTGAGCAAGAACTGCTCATTTGCAAAGGTTCCACGTAAGAGGATGGAAAGTAACATACACACAAAGGTAGACAATGGTTTACAGTCTTAACACATTTTAGGATTATAGTCATAATTGTAGGGAAGTTTAGAGGCCAGCTTAAATGAAGTCTCAGAGCAAAAACTATACAGCAAGGACAGTTGGGGTGAGCAGGGTAGGAGGGGGAACAGAAGAGGTAGGCAGGCTGAGAGGCCTCTGTTGGAGTGAGAGGTGGTTAGAAGAAGTGTAAGTAGAGTTAGAGATGAAGGGACAAATGTCTGCAAGGTGCAGTAGTGGAGAGAGGGTATGAAAGATGGGGAAGGGCAGGAGTGATGTAGTGGAGGGGTGTGAAAGGAGGGGAGGGCAGGGGTGAAGCAGGAAGAGCAGGTGCCACTAATGTGGTTAGCTGTGAGAGGTTACAGATCACAGGTCAGAAATGACCAGGTGGACGGAGAGGCAGTCCCTTTAGGAGAAGCAGTCACATTGCGTGGTTGAGGTGAGGTAGAGTCGGAGATTCCTTTTAAAGGGTCCAAGCAAAGCAGAAGAAAGTGCTTCTTTGTTGAGGGTGTTGTACCACTGAGGAGCCCTGAGTGTGAAAGCCTGCTGGCCCATTGTTGTCCGTCACCTGGGAACCTGGAAGGTTTGATGTCAGGTACTACGTGTATGCTGGGTACTCTAATGGGTAGTAAGGAGTTTTTCAACACTTGGGGGCATGAGCCTGAGGAGAACCTTTTTTGTTAACAGGCAAGTCTGGTATTGTATTTGAGTGTGGAGATGAAGCCAACCAGCCTGGACATACAGGTCACAGGTGTGTGTGTTAGGTGGGCAGCGCCCATTAGTAGCCTGCAGGCTTTGTTGAGCGACACTGACATCCTGCGGAGGGCAGTTGTAGGAGCAGAGCCGTAGATGGCAAGACCGTAATCAATGACAGAAGTGACAGAGCTGTAGACAGCCAATCTAAGGGCATCTGCAGTCACACAGTGCTTCTGATTGTGGAGCATGCCAATTCGTATGTTGTCGGCCTTTGCTACATTGTCTATGTGCTGAGCATAGGAGAGGGTACTGTCCAGTGTGATACCAAGGTACTTGAACTCAGAGACATGTTCAAGTGAAGTCCCCGAGTGGTTCTTGATAGAGAGGGGCAGAGATTTGTACTTGCTCTGTGCATTACAGAATGTCATGACTTTAGTTTTGCTATGGTTCAGAATGAGTTTATGTGTGCTCAACCATTCTTCAACACGCTTGAAGTCAAGCTGCAACTGGTTTTCCAGGAGTTTGGCGTCATGGTGGCTAGTGAACAGGACTGCGTCATCCGCATAGAGTAGTATTTTTTTGGTGGCAGACACTAGGGAGGCTGTTCAGAAAAAGGGAAAAGACTAAGGGTCCCAGTATAGACCCATGCGGGACTCTGAAGAGGACTGGCTTTTCATCAGAGGTGACACCGGCAATCCTAACGCATTGGACCCTGTCCCCGAAGTAGCTAGCAAACCATAGCAGTGCCTCATTAGAGATCCCGATGGTAGACAGTTGCCTGAGTAGGAGTGGATGATTTACCGTGTCAAATGCCTTCGTTAGGTCAATAAATACTGCCCCCTCACAGTTTCCTTGGTCAAGCGAGGCATAGATGAAACTTCCAACAGTGCCATGGTGGTACTATTCCCTTTTCTGAAGCCATGCTGTTCTGGGCATTGGACTTCATACTTATCTAGGATTTCGACTATTTGGTCTGAGACAATTAATTCCAGGCTTTAGCTAAGGGGGGAGGAGTGAGATGGGCCTGTAGTTGATGTGTAGGGCCCTTTCTCCACTTTTATGTACAGGTGTGATAGTGGCCAATTTCCAAAGTGAAGGGAAATGCCCCAGTCTTTGGGAGAGGTTGAAGATCTTTGTCAGGGGTTCAAGGATTTCTTCTAGAACAAGCGAGATCAGCTTCAGGTCAAGGGAGTCACCACTGTACCCAGTATTGCAGATGGCCTTGCTGATATAGGTTCTGACTATATGTGTTGGTATCACTTTAAAGAAGAACTGCAGAGTTGTGTGTACATGCGGGGCGGTGTCATGGGATGTAGTGGATGTAGGGGCATCAAAGAAGTTTGGTGAAAGAACACTGCCCAGGTTGGAGAATGCATTGTTGAAACTATTGGAAATAGTGCCAAGGTCAAGCGTTGGTATTCCATCAATGTTGAGCATAGTGGGGTGGTGCCTTTGGATTCTAGCCTGTGAGTTCTTTCAGATAATTCCAGAAGTTTTTACCATTACCTCATGAGTTGGTTAGTGACTCATTGTAGTATTTGCTTTTAGCATTCCGTATCACTCGTGTGCAGTCATTTCTGGCAGCTTTATATTTTTGTATGTTCCGTTGTGTAGGCGTTGCTCAAGCACAGTACCAGAGGTAGTCCCTGTGTTTCAGCCGTGCCACAAGCTCAGTGGTAATCCTTGGGTTTACCCTACCTTTGACCTTAATCTTTTTCAGGGGTGCATAGATACCACAGGCCGCAGTGAAGCGACTGATGAACAAGTCCAGCGCTTTGTTAGTATCATTGATTGTTTCAATTAATGTCCAGTCCAGGCTGCATAGATGGGATTTTAGCAGCTGGAGGTGCCCTTGTTTAAAAACCCTGGTGCGGATTAGCTTAGAAGGGGGGTTTGTTGAGTTTGTTAGCCCAGGAACAGATGACATGTGAGTGGTCACTTATTGTGTCAGGGAGTACTGAAACCTGAGAGATTTGTTTGGGGCGGTTTGACAGAATCCAATCAAGAAGGGTGAAAGTCCCAGTCCTATAGTTCACCTGGTGGTGGCGGGGACAAGCTGTGTGAGGTACTGTGCTGTGATAGTATCCTTATCAACACAGACCTCAGGCAAAAGCCAATTCATGTTAAAATCACCCAAAATAATCATTTCCAAGTTGTGGTGCAGGCTTCTTAGGTATTCCATGATGCTATTGAAACCAACGACTTGGTCCTCAGGGGGTAGATAAACAGAGACTACAGTAAGTTCCTTATTGTGGGCCCCAAGTAGAATTTTAATGGTGAGGATCTGAGATGGGGAGCATTGGATAGGGGAGGGAATGATGTGTCCCATGTAGGTATCCCTTAGTTAGATGGCACAGCCCCCACCAATACATGCTAGCAAATGGGTGAACCACATTTGGTAAAAAGTTTGTACAATATTATAATGAACACAGAAATTGTATGTACAGAGAATGAAGTGCAGTACAGCTAAATAAGAATACCTACCAGGTGCCTATTCAGAAAGATACAGCAGTACACAGTAACAAGAACAATACTGACAAAAAGCAATTGACAGATGAGTTACTGCTTGACCTTTTAATGAAGTGAGAAAACTGTAGTGGCGTTGCAGTGAAACCAGAACAGGAGAGGGGACCCAATGATATAAGGAAGAAGGGTAACAGGAACAGGTGGGAAGGGGTTGGAGTTACAACTGGTGCCTGAGGGAACCAGGGGATAAGGAAAGGTGGAGGTAGGAGGGGACTGGTTCCAGAGTAAGGGAAGTTGCTAGGAGAAGGCAAGTTGCCCAGCAGAGGAGTGAGGGAGGAGTGGCAAAAGTGCAATGGTCCCTGGAACAAAGGGAACTGGAGATGGGGTGGGGATTGGGAGAGGAGAATGTAGAGGTAAGAGGAAAGGGAGCCAAACCAGTATTTGGATATGAAGGAGGTACTGTGAACCTGATGATGTGAGGGCTGGGGGAGGAAAGATAGGGATGAATACTGTAACAATGGTGGGTGCGAGGGGTATAGTTTGTAGCAAAATGGCACAAGGAGTTGCACAGAGTGTTCAATCTGGCAAGTGAAGTGGAAGGGGTGGTACCATAGACAACATCTTCAGAGTCGAACACAGGAAGCACCATTTTGGTAACAAGCTCCCTGTACCCATACGGAGAAAAGCAGTGTTTATTGCAGTATGGGGCACTGAATTTGGGATGAAGTTTTGCATGGATGCCATTCATATGGACTGAGAAGTCAAGCTTATGATCTAGCCAAACTCCAAGGTACTTGAAGGACTGAACATCTTCAAGAGGTGTGCCATCCAAAGCAGAGAAAATTTGTGTATGGGGGGGGGGGGAGAGATGAGTCTGGCCAGTTTCTGACTGGTACAAAAAGTCATGAACACCTTTTCTGTAAGTGTTGATTCTGAGTTGATTGGATTGGAATCAGTACAAAATGTTGTTGAAGTCCTGCTGAAGCAGGTCTTCCACAGATGTAGTGAAAGGACCAGATGTGAAGATGACTGTGTCAGTTGTATACATGTGGATATGAGAGTTGGCACAGGTGGTGGTGGTGGTGGGGGGGGGGTTGATCAGGAAGATAGGAGAAAAATATGGGACCCAGGATGGCACCCTGTAGGACCCCAGCCTGGATAGGAAGGGGAGGTGACAGGGCACCTCCATCTTGTACCAACTGTTGTTTGCCAGTTAGGTAAGAATGTAACCAAGCAACAGCAGGAGCTAAGAGGTCAGCAGAGATCAGCTTGTCCAGGAGGAGTGGATGGGACACTGAGTTGAGTCTTTAGCCAGACTGACGAATATGGCAGCCATAATGTACTCCAGATCCATCCAAGAGAAGTCAAAATCAGTGGCACATAGCAGGGAGGAGACAGTGGAATGGTGTTTCCAGAAACCAGACTGAAGGATAGGAAGTTAGAGGATGAAAGGAAGTCGAGGAGCCTAGAATGAATTGGTTTCTCTTGCAGCTTACAGATGGACAGCAGGAGGGAGAAGGAATGGAAGTTGCCAGGGGAGGAGTCACCCCGTTTATGAAGTGGAATAACTTTGACCAACTTCCAGCACTGAGGTACAGTACTCCGAGAGAAGGAAAAAGCTGAGTGGGTGAGTAAAGGAAGCTGCACTGGCAGAAGTTGAGAGGTGGAGGAACTTGGGGTCCAGACTGTCAGAGCTGGACATTGATGGGTTGAGGGAGGAAAGGGCCAGCAGGGTATCATGGATGGTGACGGGGAAAGTGGAAACCCAGAGAGGGGTGGAGGGAAGCAGGAGAGTGAGGAGTGGAGCCAGGAGGGGGAGAAGAAGGGAGGGCATAGACTGTGAAGAACTCATTGAAGTGCACAGCAAAAGAGGTAGGGTCAGACACAGATGAACCATTAACCACAAGGATAGGTGGAGTAGATTGTTCAGGGGGTCAAAAGGAAGGGGATAACCTTCAAGAATCTAGTTGGGGAGTTATGATTTTTCTGGAGGTTGGCCTTGAAATAGTACAGTTGCTCCTCAGACCCCTGTAAGAGATAAGGTAAGGAGGGGAGTGGGATAATTTGCAATGGGCCCATGCAAGGTCTCAGGACTTGCACAGATTGATGATTTCAGTAGTAATCCAGGGGTGGTGGGAAGTTTTTACTCTGGATTTTCTGAGGAGGCATGCTTGTCCCTGATGGAGGAGAATCTGGAGTGAAATAGTGTGAGGGCCACATCTATAACAGGCAAAGAAGATGGCTGACCAGTCTGTTGCAGCAAGGTTGCTCAGTAGAGCATTGATGTTTAGAGACTGGAGGGACCTGGACCAGACATATTTTGGTGAGGGGCGGCACTGGATTTGTCTGACACAGAACATGTTACATCATGCGGTGATCGCTAAATGAATTCGGCAAAATACCTGCTGCAACAATACAGTGAGAGTGGGAGGTTAGAACCTAGTCTAGCAGGGCATTGGTAGAGTTGTGATTAAGCAAGGTGGATTCTGAAATAACCTGGGACAATTTAAATGACTCGATTCTATGAATGGTAGGTTTGGAAGAAAGGGAATTTACATTGAAATCTCCGAGGAGGATGAGTTCACCTGAAGAGGAATGAGAGATGATGGAGGGGAAAAAAGTCAACCAGGGATAAATGAAAGATCTTATGAAAGGGGAATGAAAGCTTGACTAGGAGAAATTTGTGGGAGGAGGGTGTGACCTCCCTGATGGCTACAGTACATGACAGGCTCTGTCAGACAGAGGGGGATGGGTGGAGGGAAAAAGGGTAGGAGAGTTGGATGGGGAGGGAGGAGGAGGAGGAGGGGGTAGAAGGAAGAGGAGTGGGAAATAAAGCAAGAAGCGAAGTGCAAGGAACATTATGGCCATGGGAAGGGAGGTAAGAACAAAATGGCAAGCAGCAACCACAACAGTTAGGCAGTGCACAATATCACAGAAATAACAGCTAGGCAGATTAGTAATTAGATGTGCTAGACAAATGATCAGCAACAATTACTGCCACCTAGTAACAGACCTGGGCTGTACCTGCAAAATAGGAATGCAATTAGCAGAGTACAGCTGCAACACAGATGTACAACACAGAATGCTGAATAACTAAACAAGTGTAAGTAGGAGGTAGAGCAGTAACAGATAAACTTAACACAAATAAATTACTGTGCATTAAACTGAAAAATAATAAGAGACAAAATGCAGAATGCGGAAGTACCCAGATAGAATTTTTCTAGGAGTCAGCAAAACAGTGGCTAATTGGACAAGAGGCAGAAAACTATAGGTAGGGGACTGAGCAGCTGGTTAGTAATGAGTAGACAATGACACTAAACACGTATCACCAAAAGTACACAAACACAAAGCTAACCAGGGAGCATGTCAAGTTGATACAAGACAGGTACTTTCAAACATAATGAGAAATTAACAATGCAGTTCTATGGTAGACAGGAGGCCCACAGACATTTAGAATGGGTACTCACTGAGCTAAGCAGAGTAACAGCTAGGTTGAGAAGAGGCTGGTCTGGGGTGCAGCATGGCCAGCCAGATGACTGACTCACGGCTGACTTCAGATAGACTCCTCAATGTCCTTTGTGCTCAGTCCTTAGTACAGAGGGCAACTGTGTGGAGGGACCCCCTGGGGAGGAACTGAATTAAAGAGAAGAGAGAAATTAAGCATCTGTACAAATGTAGAAAAGGTAATTTTTGGAACAACTACATACGAGAATAGAGTACAGGTAGGCAACAAAGGATGGTTCCAGGCAGCAACTGCAACCTGCCGGGTCTGCTCTGTTTCTGATGTAGGCTCCTTTTTCTTATTGATTGGTGTCAAGAAATAATGTTGGCAAAAGTGTTTGCAACTTATGATTCCTAACTGGAAGTTTACTGCTGAAGCAGTGCAATGCAACCACTAACGGTCTACTTCCGCTAAGACTGGAAACCTGGCTCATTTCCTTATTTTGGATTTATTGCAATTTTCATGTTTTCACCATGAGAATTCTACCACATTTCACCAACTGCACTTTTAATGGTGGCTTGCTTGCTACCACTGTTGTATGGACTCCCTTGTCACCATGTCCTGCTGATATTTTCTTTGATTCCTGAATATTTTATGCCAGTTCCACCATCATACATTACCCAATGAATAGCAAAGAACAATGAAACCGACAGTCACAAAACATTGAAGAAATCTAGAAACAGAGAATAAAGAGAATTCAAAGCACAATAAAGGAGTGAAGGAAAAAAAGGAAAAACAATCAAAGCTTTTTTTAAAGCGATGATTGCAAAATATGTGAATGTTACCTTTTCCATATGAGGCCATGAGTTTTCCTGTAGATGGCAAAATGTCTCCACTGGTGGTACATCAGTCTCTGGGCCAGAAGGTCTTGGGTTCTAGTCCCATACCAGGATTGGGTTGATGCCATAAATGCTGGCACCCAAGTGCAGTACTAAGGGGGATGCTGTACTGTCATGGTGTGCTGTCCTTTGGATGAGACATTAAACCGAGGTCCTGTGCCTTCACTGGTGGTTGTTCACTTGGATGTTAAACAGCCCATGGAAATTCTCAAAAATAGTTGGGGGATTGTTACACCTGGGTTATGCCCCTATCATCCCACATACACCTCACACTGTATTCCTGGTCTACTGTGCTGTAATACTGCTATTTTGCACTAATATATAGATATGGGCACCGATCATATAAGCATGGGTGCTAGGAATGTGCTTTGCTACTAATATATGATTCATTATACCTCACTATAATACATTTATCTAGATTAGTTAGTCTTTCATAGATATTCCATATATAATCTACCTAATCGCTGATATGATGACTCTGAGGGATCATCAGTGATTATTCTTGTATACTTATATTCTCATATAATTATATGTAGTGTGTGTGTATTACACTCAGGAAGATATGCCACATGTAATAGGGTCCTGTCATCAGTTCTCTTTGTCTAAGCAAGCTGACACAGAGAGAAATCCTTTGTTATGTCTGTATGTTTTATACCGTATGTAAGCAAGAAATGCCACATGTAGTTTGAACCTGTCAGCATTTCTTTTGTCTAAGCTATAATGCTAATGGAAGCATATTCTGTCTCATATGATACTCATTAGTAATTCTGTCACCTAAGTCATTCTCCAATGGAGAATGACTTAGGATCAATATATATTGTTTCTCATATCTGTAACTAAGTTGTAATATCTGTTGCTATGTTGTTATCTGTAGTATATAGTTGTCCGCAACCCACTGTAGCTCTGCTAGACACTACTAGTTCAGCTCTACAAGATTAGTACTCTCTGGCAGAGAGCAGGAGAGTGGAGAGAGAGAGAGAGACAAGACCTTAGAGAACCTAAAATCTACAATCCTGGAGATTATGTACATTCTTCAGGCTAGTGGTGAGAGACCCATCTCTCTTGTGATTTTCTTTGTCACATGCTTGGCGTAAATAGTATAATAAACTTTATTAGTACTCCTTGCTTGTTTATGAATGTTTCTTGGCAGACTCCAAGACACAAGAATCTGTATTATTATTATTTACCCTACATACCAAGTGTTTAGATTACATAAATGACAACCGTGAGTGGAGTCTGGATGTTTGCCAAGTTTCATTTTAATGTCCTCTGTAAATTAAAACACTGGGCGAGAAATCCCAGTAACAAGCAGCAGAAAGTGTCTTATGTTTAACTTTTTTTTGGTCTGTTGTGTGTTCCACAGTGCAGACAAAACAATCTCTTGGCAGATATTCGATTTCTGTGTAATGAGTTGTTTTATTGTTGTTGTTTTTTTCTTCCTATGCTTTCTCTGTGGAAACACAGCTATAAAAGGATTTGAACAGACATAGACTGCTTTCTTGTGGATTCAAATCCTAATGGGTATATACTCATCTAGGAGTACACATATGCCAAAGGCTGTTTGTGTCCTGTCATGAACTTTGGTTGCAAACAGAGTTTTTGATCCACAGACAGCTAAGGGTTTTTTATCGTATATGACATGTCTAAATATATCAGTACTGAGTTGAGACTGGATGCCTTAACAAGCCAAACTCTGTATGGTTGTTGGTTTGGTTTTGCTAAAGTAGCAGAATCCAGTGGTAGCCCTTTAAGGGATATAATTGCCCATTATGGGGAACTGAAAAATGGTACCAATGATCCTGAAGGATTATTAATTGCAACATTGTTTAATTGTTTTGATGCTGTTCTAAATAAAATATCTGTTTTGGAATCTGAGTATATTGCTTGCAAAATGGAGAATGCTGCTTTCAAGCAGATAATTAGTCTGAAACAGGCTTCTAATATGGAAAGGATAATTGGACTACAGTCTGAGCTGGAGTCTGTCCATCTACTAAATGAGTCTCTCTTTAATAAGAGAAGCAGCCATGACCTGCATGCCTTAAGAGATAATGCTGAAAAGGCAAAACTTAGAAAAAAAGTTTTTCAAATGAATGGTGTTCTGGCTAGTTACACTGATTTCTTACGTTTTGAAAACAAAGAACTTAGAGATAAGTCTGAAGTAATTACTGAAAGAGTTAACGTGCTGGTATTTCAACACCAGACCTTGACTGTACAGCATGATTCAGTATGTTTTAATTATAGCAGACTTGAAATGAAGGTTTTGAATATAAACTATGACACAGCTTCTCTTGATAAAAAGTGAGTTTTACAAGATGTGACTGTTTTGCAATCTGAAAACAATGCACTTTACAGTGTGCTAACTCCTGCATCTGAGCAGTTGGAATGTAGGAGTAAAAAGTCAGATATGGCGGACTTGTGATGTCATTCAGAGGTATTGGCAGTGCATACTAACTTAATGCCCAAAGACCTTGCCTTTTCTGATGTTGAAGAGTTTGATTTTGAACACTCACAGTATGCGGTGGGTTCAACTAGAGCAAAGGCTAGCCACTTGTTTTTCTGTGATTCACAAAATGGAGAATTGTTAGAGCCTCAAAATGGTGGACACACATCATCAGGTTGCATCCCCATACCATCCCCAAGATGGCCACTTATGGTCATGTGATAATGGTCATGATACAGTAACCCATGATGCCCATGAGGTAATCCAAAATGGCCAACTACCACACCACGGAGACTCGATCCTGCAGTCACAGGGACCTGTGATTGCTGCCATAACCAAACAAAACAAGCCAGAGTTTTTTGGCATGATTAATAATGTTATCAGTAACACTAGTGTTTCTGAGGGACAGAAGATTCTCATTCAAAATGATGTTGACGTACTTTTGAATAAGGTTGATACACACTCTGTCATGAAGTTAGCGTCTGAGGCTGCTGAAACAGCTTATGCTGTTAATGTTTGCTTTATTAGTATGGTCTTGGTTAAAGAACACATTTTAGTTAATTACATGAAAAGTTGTTTTTGTTTCTAATGCAATTTAACATCAGCTTTCCCTGAGAAGGCTGAACGTACTGCTTTTCCTATGCAGTGCATTAGTACCTTAAGCTGTAACATTAAAAACAATGTTGCTACCATCCAGCAACATTCTGGTGGGGAAACCCACTTTACATTTGATGGGGAAGGGGACAACTCTGATTCTGAAGGCCCCGTGGCTGTGATATTTTCAGCATCACAGGCCACTTTGGGTGGGGAAGGTTACAGGTTTGATTTCTGAACCTGAGCTGACAACTGTTTCAGCACTATTTTCTCCACCCCTGATGGCTACTGAACCTCAGTCCATAGCTGGAGAACTATGTGCAGCTTGCACAACACTTGTCTCCACTGTGCAGGCACCCCTGATAGTGCTAGCGCTCCCTGCACATGATGCAGAACCCCCTCCATCAGCGACACCTGGATCATCCCATACTATGGCTACAATAGCAGGAACAAGCCAGGAACATTCTGGGTTATTCCCAGTATAGACAACAGTAGGCACCTCTTGCAAGAAGGTACAAGGCATCCTAATGCTGATATCATTGTATTTTCTTTTGGGATCACTCACCATGGTCCCAGCATTGGTTAATCCTAACACAGCTTTAGGGCATTATTTTGAAACTGCTATATTAGATATAGCAATCTCAGTAGTTTTAGCCCAAACATACAATGGACACATCAGACCCATTGCTTATGCATCACAGATGCTTGCCCCAGTGGAGCTAAAATACAACCTTTGTGAAAAGAATCTTTTGGCAACATACTGGGCAGTGAGATACTTTATGTACATCACTGGATATGCACCCATTGTGCTACATTCCAATCATTTGCTAACTAACGTTCTGTTGTCAGACAGAGTAAAAGATGACTCTGTATCCAATGCCAGACTTACACAGTGGTCTTTCATTTTACAGGATAATGACATCACTATCCTTCCTATCAAAACTTCATCCTTGTTGGCCCATGGCCTACAATTTGCAGGAGAGACCCATGATTGTTCACTCCAACCCCCTGACCTACCTGTCCCAGTGCCCTTTCTGACAAAAGGAGGGTCAGATAGCAGGGTTTGGAATTCTTATTGTACATCCTAGTGATGACAGAGTGTGCATGAGTAGTAACTGCATCATCATATACGATTCACAGGCAATGTTAAAACACGCCTGGCAAAATAAAATGAAAAGCAGGGAGGTGAGGAGTCTCCTAATTGCCTCAAATATTTGTGGATGGTTTAGAGAGCTGGAACGTCCTTGGGAAAGACACAGCTTGTGTTAAGAAAGAAATAAAAAGATTTTTCCTTATGTAAAATTTTTATTTATTTATTTTATTTAGCTTTTGTTGACCGGGTAAGTGCACTAGACAAATCCTGCCTATTTTCAGGCACGACCCGGGGGAGGGGGTTACAGATGAATGCCAACTGACCTTGAACCAGATTAAGCTGTTGGTGGTATTTTTAGTGAATGAGGAAATTTGGCCAGGACACCAGGGAAATTCACCTACTCTTTTCGATAAGTGCCATGGGATCTTTAACATCCACCTGAACTACCACCAGTCCAGGCAGATGGGACCTCGGTTTAACATCTCATCGGAAAGACAGCACCTCAGAAGTGCAGCACCCCTCTCATGCTGCACTACAGTGTCAGTATTGGGATATTAACCCAAGTGCCAGATGTGGGAACTGAACCCACAGCCCTCTGATCTCCCGGCCTCAGAGGCGAGTGTGCTACCTACTGAGCCACTGACACTGATACCAGCACTCCAAGAGAGGGTTAAGTGTTGCAGTCTGACAAAATGGCCTTGATCTAAAAGACTGCAGATACAATGTTTTTATTACAGTTTCTAATTGGGACTGTTTCTCTCTAAACTGAATTGACAAAACTTCTGTTTCAAATCTCTGATATTACCTCTGAGAAATACAGTGACTTGTTTGTGTACAACACAGCCCTAACCAGTTTAAATACTGTACATTCATAAGGTTCAAGCATATTGTAAAATGTGAACCTTATGCTCCAAAAGAAGGACCCTCATTTGAGGGCAGTGTAAAGGTTCCTTAATAAAGGAACTGGGGAATAACTTCCAGACATAAGCTCTTATAAGAAAGTGAAAATGACATTCACCTATCCAGAGATGGTCTGCTCATTTGGAACATCACTACTGTAACACTCATGAAAAGTTACGGGTAATTCCTGAACACCTGAGAGTAGATTTTATCTACTGTACCAAATACACAGTACTCCAACATGGAATGATGTAGTAGCTGATCAGATTCATAATTTAATAATAGATAGATTGGATAATGCATTAAAACATATTTATGATAGTGAAACTATTATTCAGCATGTTACTCAATGCCTGGAACAAATTAGATTATTATTAAGCAAGCCATATATAAAACAATTCAGACTGGATACAGTAGCAAAAACTTGGTTTGATAAAGATTGTTGAAAAGAAAAAAAAATACTTAATAACATCTTAAGAGGTGTTAAGGCACAAAATAAAGGTCTCACTTTCAAAGATTTAAATAAACATAGAGAAAAATATAAGGCCTTCTTACTCAAAAAAAAAGAATGCCTATCAACAGAAGCAATGGCAAGAAATGTTAAGGGTCATAAATCAAAAAGACTATAAATCATTTTGGCTCCTAGTAGTGAAGTGTTCAAATAAAGTTAAATTTGAAATTGACACATACATTACAATGGAGTCTTGGGCTCTATATTATTCAAAAAAAAATTTATAGTAAAGTGTGTGACGATTTTCAGATAACTTTAAATTACGATGCAAATCAATTGGTCCCTTTCAATTTTGAGGAGGTTTTTCAGACAACTGTATTGCTAAAACTGAATAAAGCTCCAGGGCCAGATCAAATCCCCTCGGAGGTTTATCTAAAGTCCCCGGCAACATGGGCTAAGCTTCTTACAGTATAATTCAATGTATGTGGTAGAGAATTACATTTACCAGTATCTTGGAAAGGTGCAATAATAATTTCAACATATAAAAAAGGTAACAGGTCTGATCCAGTAATGTATAGACCAATCTCTCTTTTAGACCACTTGGGCAAAATCTTTGCCAGACTGATTTTAAGCTGGTTAAGAGACCAGATGTCTAAAATGGTGATTTATCAGAGGCCCAAGCAGGATTTTGGCCAGGTTATTCAACCATTGATAACTCTTTTGTGATCTGGCATTTATTTAAAAAATATGTTATAGTACAGAAACAAAAACTTTATGTGGTTTTTATAGATTTTAGTACTGCTTTTGATACTATATCCCATAATAAGTTATGGGAAATAATGACAAAAAAGGAGTCTCACAAGGGTTAATTGCCATTATTAGAGAACTCTACTCCCATACTTGGACACAAGTGAAAATTGGTAGAGCAGATAACTGTCTGCCCCTTTTCCAACAAATAGGGGTGTCAAACAGGGTTGTGTCTTGGCACTAACCTTGTTTTGCATCTATATCGACGTATTGCTGAATAAATTGAAGAATTGGAAAACAGACTCTCCAAAAATCTTAGGCCAAAATTGTGCATCTCTTGCTTATGCAGATGATCTGGTGCTATTTTCACTAACTTGATCAGGTTTACAGGCCAAATTGAATATTCTGGATAATTTCTTAAAAGAATATGATTTAAAAATTAATGATTCAAAAAGTCAAGTCTTATCCTTTGGAGTCAAAAACTGTTCATTTAAATGGAAGATTGGGGAAAAAATATTGGACAAAGTCAAAGAATATACATATTTAGGCCTTCAACTTTCTGACAATGGGAAATGGGTAAAACATACAGATAAGCTGACTCCCAACCTTAAAAAATCAGCAAATTCATTGCACAGGTTTAACAAAAAATATGGAGGGAACTCAATAAAACCCCTTATAAAAGCTATTGAGGAGGTGAAGTACAATGCATAGGTATTATTCAATGGGGAAATTTGGCAACCAAGAGACGTAAATAAAATTGAAATTCCAATAAATAAAGTACTACGTTTAAGTCTGGGGTTAGGAAAGTCTGTTCCTATGTGTATTATAAGGGCAGAGTTAGGACTAGTGTCTCTATGTGCATACTTTGCAGCTAGGAAAGTTAATTACTGGATAAAAATTCAACATCATAAATCTCATAGACTAACTTACTGTTGTCTGAAGGAAAAACAACTGGTTAAACCTTGGACATTTAAAATCAGGGTGGTTAAACTCTGTACATAAAATTTTGCAGGACATTGGTTTGGAATCTCTAAGGAAAAATGTGGAGAATGGTATTACAATAAGTCTTAGTTTTCAGCCCTATATCACTACCAGATTACTGGATCTTTATAAACTTAAGGACTTGGAAAAAATTTCTAAGTTAAGAATCTCTCCCTGGTTTGGAACCAATGATGTCAAAACCTTTTTTTTAGATATCATTACGAGATTCTTACTGACCAAAATCAAAGGAACTTGTATACAATATACATGTTAGAATTGTTTTCCAGTAATATTATGGATGCAAGATATAGGGGGGAGAAACAGAGAGACGCCAAATTGTGTCCCTGCACAAAAACAAGTTATGAAAATCTAAAACGTTATTTTTCACTGTCAATGGTATAAAAAGCCTAGAGATAAATAGATTACACCAGTCTGTAAAACTGTTTAATCTGATGACCAGGATCTTCTATTGAAATTATTGTTTACAACAAATGACGAAATAATTATTAAATCCACTGCAAGATATCTGGTAAATATTGTAAATATTTGAAGGAGGATTGAAAGTAAAGAAGCAGCAGAAAAAATGTAAAAATTGATGCCTATTTTAATTTTCACAAAATGGTAGATGAAACAATGACAGTGCAATATCACTATAGTAAATGATATTTAACATGTTATTAAGTTGTGCACAATTGTTAGTTCATGAACATATGCATCTGTTAAATTATGTTTTTAAATTATGTATATTTAAAGAATGTGATGGAAATTTGGGGGGATTCTATTATAAAAAAATATGTTTTAAAGATTTTTCTTATATAAATGTAAGCATGATTTATTTTAATTGTCAAGGTCAATGACCGAGCAATAAACTTTTACCTACCTACCTAGTACTCCAACTGGTGGACACCAATGAGTCAGTAAAAACACTAGACAGACTGAAATCCTCTGTCTTGTGGCCACATATGAGAAATGATGTAGAACACTATGTTAGGAACTGTTTGATCTATGAACAGTACAATCCTATACCAGCTAGGACAAATGCATTGTTATCCCAGAAGCAAAAGGCCCATGGAACAATTTCCAGATTGACTACATTGGCCCTATGCCAGCCACTAAGAACAACTAGTTTGCACTAGTGATCACCAACCAATTTTTGAAACAGTTTAAAGCTATCCCAAAACAGAACAACACAGTCAAAGTGATTGCAAACATCTTGGTAAGCCAGTTATTTATCAGGTGGGCTTTACCCTAAAAGTAAATTCTGATTACAGGGATCTGGCTTTATGGCCTAAGTGATGCAGGAAATTCTGGATTTATTATGGGTATAACAAAAGTTTCATATCCCTGCCATCCACAGTCATCAGGACAGGTGGAATGGGCTAACAGGCAGTGCAAAGTTATATTATCCAAACTTGTTCAGAAAGCCCTAAAGGACTGGCATTCATTATTGCCTTTACTCCTTATGGAAATAAGTAGGACACCCTCTGCAGGTAAACAGCATACACCATTTTTGAAATCATGACCAGATGGTCCATGAGACTCCCAGAACATTTACTTCTGGACCTGTGCACTGCCACTGCTGATGGAGCATCAGTAGATAAATATGTTAAATATCTCAAACAAGACATCCAAAAAAGTAAGTACACTTGTTTGCTTCACAATGTATGGGCAAGGCCCAACAACAGGCCCTATCCCATTGTAAATAAACTCAGTCCAGCAGTCTACCAAGTTAGACTGCCTCACCATAACAGTCATTGATAAATGGCTAAATGTCAATCAAATGAACCTGTTTAAAGGAGATTAAATTACTTTTCCACACCCCAGTGGGCAGAATAGTACTAAACTATGTTTTTTTGTCTTTCCTTTTTAGGTTCCAGAGAGATGTGCTTGCTTTTATGCTCATTATTCTTTTTAAAAGTATGGGTCTTCTTACAAGCCCAAACTGCACATCTTATTGCAGATAAGGACCAGTGACCTAATCCTAAACAGATTGTTGAGGCAGAGTACCTCACAAGCCCACATGATTTAATTGCATCCTGTGGAATTCACACTAAAGTCCTAAAAGACATGTTCATTGTCCAGAAGGGTAGTGAGGCCCTACTGGATGTTATGACCATTGCTTTGGATCAATTCTAGAAGTCAGACTTGATCTGGACTCCTGTTTACATTTTATTGATAATCAGGAATTTTGCATCCAAATTGATATGGTAATAATATGGTGATCTGGACTCCTGTTTATATCTTATTGATAATCAGGAAATTTTGCATCCACATTTTTATGGCATTAAAAGTCATTAGCCCTTAAGGTTTTTAACCTTATGATGCCCCATAATTTGTGACACTTAATACTGAGTGCCCAAAATAGAACCCTGGCCCAACCAGTGGTCTAGCATTCACTGCCAAACCAGGTACCCTAGTTAATAATGTGCAGTTCATGCACATCCCAGTGATTTTTAAATCTCACCCTTTAGAACTTGGAATGATTTGTTTTATGTTTCTCAACGAACATTTCCCACATTTTTTTAAAATAATGATGTGATTGGATACCTTGACAGTACACCAGGCACTCATTAATGGCCCCTCTACCGGGACTGATAGCACCACACATACACACACAGGATTTTCATATCCTGACCGCTTGTGGTACATCTTATGACTATAAACCTACCCAAACACACTAGGCATTTTGGTTTTGTTTTGTTTTTCTTATTTACAAAAAAAAAAAACAGCAACACAAGTTTAGACTGAAGCCTATTTGGCTCTGACATATCTATTTGAAATAGGACTGATATAGCCATTATTCGCACATATATTAAAGAATCATGATAGTATGAATTATCATAACTCCTTCCCCCCTAATTGCATGGTATACATGATTTTGCTCATTCTAATATAAAACAACCAATTACAATTTGTATGCCACATGTATTCCTAAACATTATTTATAGCAACATCAATATTACTATAATTGATGTCAGTACTTCACAAAATTAAAAAAAAACCTAAAAACATCCATGACAACTCTATAATCTTTTATTTTCATCGCAAATGCGTACTGCCTTCACTTTAAACTTTCTATGTCCCTCAATTACCAAATCTATTATTCCGTTGACCCTAATTTCACCAATCTTATACTTCTTATCATATGCTTATTACTTTTTAGCTTCCTATGTGAACTACACTAAAATATTTTCTATACATGTGGCATACAAATTGTAATCAGTTGTTTTATATTAGAATCATTAGAAGTATAAAGCAATTAAATATAAGGTAATGCTAAAGTTAGAAATCGAGTTAAAAAATCACAGTATTAATTTGTATATAAGGAAGCAAGTAGGGTAATGAATGTTAAAACATTTTTTATAAAAAATGAAATTTGGTTTAAAAACTGTCTAGTGTTGGTATATATAAACATACAATATGAAATTGTGAATGTATGTAATTATGTCATTGCAGAAATAGTTTTTTAAAGAGTGCTATCTACCTGTTTTCTAAAACTGTGATGTGCAGAACACACAAAAGGCTGAATAAGGTAAAAACAGTATAGGTTCTGAATTTTAACAGAATCATTAGTGGATTTTTGTTATAGAATTGTATAGAATATATTTAAGATACTGTGAACTTTTAAAGAGAAAGTATAATATTGTGGAGTAGTGAATAGTAATATTAATGTAACATCTGTTTTCATTTTAGAAATAACATTGACCGGAATATGTCTAAGTGAATAACATTGGCCTGTACATAGGAATAGAAGTGAGTGACCAATTAACAAACTAGCTTTTATGTATATATAAGAGGAGTGATGTAGATAGACATTTAAATATATTTATATGTTTTTCTAATAAGGAATGTTTAAGAGGCATCTCCTGAGGAAGCCAATGACATATTGGTGAAACGTAAAGGATGTGCGCCTATATTCAAAGTCAGACTCAGCCATGTATCTTTGAAATAGTCCATTACGGGGGTCAGTATATCACCATTTGTTTGGTAAAACTCAATATTCATCAACTCCTCAAAAGAATTAATAACATCATGAACTGACACATATGCTAGTACTGGCAAGAGGCACAGATGTAATGCAAAGCTAGGATCTGATATGTACTTAGAGCAGACATCTGGGTGCTTTTTAATTTTTCTCCAAAATGACTGGCAAGTATGGAAAAAGCACCCCTGAATTTGTGCTGATGGAAATGCGTTTTTGAATGCTTTTAAAGCTGCCTGTTTATAATCAAGCATTATTGTCTCTGGTCTCAGGGTAGGGCAAAGGCAGAGCAGTTTAGTAAATACTTTAGAATATGATGAAGCAGTTCTGTTTGCCATTAAGATATAAACCATGGGGACAACAGTGTTACTGCGTATGGCATGAATTGTGTATAGTTGTTGGAATATGATTGGACAACATTTAAAGGTGCTGTCTACAAACCAGTGATTACTGTTCTTTAAGTGTTCCAAATCCTGAGTTGTGGAGAAAATTAGTATTCAATCATGCATTGGCCCTGAATCGTACAACCGAAATTTGTCATTTTTATGTTGTCTTACGCGTGCGCAAGAAACATGTTGAGGTAACTTTGGAATAGCAGGTTTTGGAGACGTGGTCATGCTGTGGCCAGTGGCGCCATTGCTTTTTCAGGCTGGGCTCCATGGCACAAACTAGATTGCATAGATACATAGATACATAGACAGTGTCGGCAGATAGGGGCCTATGGCCCACCCAGTCTGCCCATTTAAGCTTGTAAGTTCAGTTTATGTTTTCCTAGAAGTCTGTTGCCCCTTACCCCTGACCTCCAGAATTCCTTTATGTCTATCCCATGCATTCTTAAATCCCGTGATTGTTTCAGCCCCCACCACTTCCTCTGGCATGCTGTTCCACTTGTCCACCACCTGTTCTGTGAAGAAATTCTTCCTCACGTTTCCTCTGAATCTTCCTCCCTCCAACTTCATCCCATGCCCTCTAGTCCTGGAACATCTTTTTTGCTTAAAAATAGTGTATTCCTGCACCCTGTTCCTCCCTGTAAGATACTTGTATATCTCTATCATATCCCCTCTCTCCCTCCTCTCCTCCAGGGAGTACATGTTCAGTTCCTTCAACCTGTCTTCATAGGACTTGTGATGCAATCCATGCACCATCTTTGTTACCCTCCTCTGAACCTTCTCTACCCTGTCTATGTCCTTATGCAGGTAAGGTCTCCAGAACTGTACACTGTAGTCCGGGGGGGGGCTCACTAGTGTCTTGTATAGTGAAATTATGACCTCCCTTTTCCTGCTGGTGATGCCCCTGCCTATGCATCCCAGCATCCTATATGCTTTACCTGCTGCCTTGTAATACTGTTTCCCTACCTTGAGGTCATCAGAGATGAGAACCCCAAGATCCCTTTCCTGCTTGGTGCATGCTATATCCTCACCTCCCAACTGATATATTGTGCCAGGGTTTTTGTGCCCCATATGCATTATCTTGCACTTCTTTGCATTGAATTTCAACTGTCAAACCCCTGACCATTCTTCAAGTTTTTGCAGGTCCCTTCTCATTCTGTCTACACCCTCTGGTGTGTCTACTCTGTTACAGAGCTTTGTGTCTATGACAGCAGTGCAAAAGCGTGCCACCAACTTCAAACATTTTAGCTGCTGCAATGAGGGAGCTCCACCTTATTTCAGGGTGTGCCTTGTGTGGTGTAACACTGCAATAAACATGGCAGTCCCTATGTAGCCAACTTCAGGGGTGCTCAATCCCCCTGACAGCATATGTGCCCACTTTCCTGCTGTGGTGTGCTGAAGGGGTGCCCAATCCCCCTCAGCATCATGCCTCAAAATGCAGACATCCTTGTCAATGGGGGTGTCCAATCCACCTGTCGGCATGTTAACGCCACCCACATTTTCCTGGCGCTGCCCCCGATTGTGTGCCACACTGGGAGCCCACCCCAGTGTGGGTGACATGACCCCCCAACCAATGTGCCACAATGGAGCTCACCCCGTGTGGCCATCCCAAAAACAGAAAATCTGTCCGTAGTGATTTTTTTTTTACCTGACACAAAGGAATGGTCTCGCTGCCTGGCTGCCCCACCCCAACCGCACCTTCCTTCTGAGCACCCCACCTCCCCACACCCCCTCACCCTAACTTACCTCCAGAGTCTGGCATGATGACCTTCGGTGGACCAGGAACATGTCTGCACTCTTCAAAGCCGGCCGCAAACTGAAGAAATGCCGGTAAGCTGTATAATGGCATAAATAGGATTTTTTTCAACTATGGTGCATATCTCAGTCGTTTTTGTGAATTTTGGCACCAACTTTTCAACATGGGGTAATTGGGACCCCACCTCATGAATTCAGTCACTGTCATGTCGGTATTTGGTCCTGAAAGGTGATTGTGTGGTCATTGTGTGGAATCGCCTTTTGGGACTGATTAACGAAACAATAGTGTGACTGTTCATAAGGTGAGCTCCCAAAAAGGCTATGTTGCAATTTTGCTTGTAACTTCAAGAATTTTTAATATTTGTGCTCCAGATTTTCAACATTGCTATTTTTTCACGCCTCCTTATAAACAGTACAGCTTCATTTTTCACATCCTGCCCGAAATGTGTTTTCGCACATCTGGCGCACAGTGGAGCAGTTGCTGTAGGAAAACAATGTTTGGGACACAGTAAGAAAATCATAGTAACAATGTTCATGAGCAGAGGTCTCAAAATGCCTATATTGAAAATTTGGTAAAAAAATTCCACAAAATGACCATGTTACAAGCATGCATTGCGCAATTTACATGCATGCTTGTAAGTTCAAGAATTTTTAATATTTTTACTCCAGATCTTCAACATTGCCAATCTCACACCTCCTTGTGAACAGTACAGCTATAATTTTCCACATCTTGCCCAAAACGTGTTTTAGTACATCCGACGCACAGTGACACAGTCGCTGTAGGAAAACAATGTTTGGGACAGAGTAAGAAAATCACAGTAACACTGTTCATGAGCAGAGGTCCCAAAATGCCTATGTTAAACAGCTGGTCAAAAAAATTCCACAAAATGACTATGTTGCAAGCGTGCATTGCGCAGAGCCCATGTACCGTTGTAAGTTCGAGAATGTTTAATATTTTCACTCCAGATGTTCAACACTGCCATTTTTGCACACCTTCTTATGAACAGTACAGCTGTCATTTTTCACATCCTGCCCAAAATGTGGTTTCGCACATCTGGCGCACAATGACACAGTCACTGTGGGAAATCAACATTCGGGACAAATTAAGAAAATCATACTGCCACTGTTCATGAGCAGAGGTCTATGTTAAAAATTTGGTGAAAGAATTCCATAAAACAGACTGTTACAAGCATGTGTTGCCTAGTTTTCATGCACGCTCGTAACTTCGAGCATTTTTAATATTTTCACTCCATATTGTCAACATTGCCATCTCTTCACACCTCCTTATGAATGGTGCAGCTGACATTTTTATGTGGTGCAGAATGGCGTGGTCACTGTGGGAAATCAACATTCAGGACACATTAACAAAATCACAGGGGCACTGTTCATAAGCAGAGGTCCCATATGCTTTCATGAGGTGGGGTCACAAAAAGGCCATGTTGAAAATTTGGAGTGTGAATACCAACAAACACCCAGGGCGTTAGGGTTTCTAACCATAACATGCCACCATGTACAGACTAACAGTCATCAGGGTGTGCCTTTGGATTGTCAGCTGCAATGCTCACACCATTGCACCCCCACCCTGCAGCAACTGACAGGCATCCAGATGTACCTTGGACTCTTCGGCCCCAAAGTTCACCCCATTATCCTATGCTGCACCCATCTCAACATACCTCCTTATGAAATTGGGTGAGTGTAAGGCCTGACGACCCCAAGGCACAATGTGACACCTGTCAGAGTCTGCAGGGTAGGGCGAAGTGCAATGGCATTAGCGTTATGGTCAACGACCCAAAGGCACACCCCAATGCATGTCACTCTCTGCAGGGTGGGTTGGGGTTCACGTCGGTGCTATACTTAATTGACATTCCTATTATGCGTCTCTCTAACTCTTGTACTACCAATGCCAGCAAGACAACATTCGGCATTGACGATTGCTCATTCATTGTTAGGCACAAATTGGCAGTTAGCACTAGTGATGCAGCACCAGATGTCTCTGGGGGTGGGCAAGCAGCTGCCCTACGAGTTTGCCGCATAGTGCGTTTGATAAGTGACATTGCTGGAAACTGGGATGCAACAGTGGAGCACAGGTCTGCAATGGTGCCAGCAACTATCTGGTGAGTAGTCTCACTACTCGCTGCACATTCTTTCATTCTGGCTACAGCTTACTGAAACGAATGCCGGATCGGGGACAGGACTGTGTTCTCCAGACTTCTTTAACACAATCTTCTCCATTTAGATGTAGTCTTGCAGTGCAATGCCCCTTGTCATACTCAAGGCACTTGTAGCATGCTTTAGAGGCTGTAGCATGTTTGCAGCGGTAGAAAAAACTCACCTAGAAGCTCAAGCTCTCCGCCCTTCTGGCTTCTCACAAACCGCACAGACTTAGACTCAGACATTGCTGAATTTCAGCAGCATCCATGATGCTTCAGAGGTGGCTGGTATAAATCCTTGTAGTAATTCTAGTAATTTAATGATTGATACCAGTGGTAATTGTGTTTTGCAGTTCAGCCACTAGATTGCAGCAAAACGCTATTTTGTACATGCGCTATTTTAACTTGTGCTATCATATATTCGCCATAATAACTTGTGCTATTTTGGATGCGCTGTATTAACTGCATACCGCCTCCACCTATAGGGATCCTTTTGACAGGTATCTGCCAGCGTGCTGCCCCACAATAATGAATGTAACTCCCACACTCAGTAACAGGAAACTTAATGTATATGCACCCCCCATACTCCATGCATGCAAAATAAGTAACCACAGTAACATGCATGAATGCTATAACTTCAGTTGAAAAAATAATATTTATCAGGGGGATAGTAACAGTCTCTTGATGGGGGAAGGAATGGACTAATCTCAATAGACAATAATTCACAGATCACTCCCCACAAATCTCATCATAATCAGGTGAGTATCCACACAGACTACTGTTTCCCCAACTGGTGTACCAGAACCCTAAAGTCTCTTGGTACTCCTAAAACAATCAATAAATATATGCAGACAGAGGGCGGTTGCAGAACTTGCAGGCCTGATGTTGGACCAGGGTGTGGTACTGGTTGAAAGCTGATACTTGGGGGTCCCAAATAAAATATTTAACCCAATTTCTAGCTACTACTGGCTGCTGCTGTTCTGAAACTGGTTTAGACTGACAGTCATGCAGAAAAGCCCAGCGGTTACAGCTAAGTAGACAACTGGTGGGTTACTGACCCAGTACTAATTACTTCTAGCAGTCTCTGAGGGGTGCTGGCTCCATTGGGATTTCTCCCTCTGAGCTGCCCGATGCAGGCAGTGCTACAAGTGCAGCAGATTCAATGCACTTTCTGGTGGTGAGAGATGTGGGCCATGCTAATCTCTGATGTCCTTCAATGTTCTCTTCACCACACAGGGGGACCCACCCTGATGGGAGGACAGTCACTCAGGACCTCAAGTTGCTTAAGGTGCATTTATGCAGCCTTTCCCAGGCTGCAGCACTCTGCTCCAGTCACCCCTCATGATCCTGCGGAGATGCAAGTGGTTCATCTACAAAACTCCCTCTCAGTGCTGATGCAACGTGCACTCGAGAGACGCAGTGAGTTTGGGGACAGGTGGGTGGTCCTTGATATCTACACTGATGCGTTGGATGACACAGGGATGGCTGAAGTCACACACACTTGTTGCCATGCCTTCTATACAAGCAGAAAGCTCTGGCAACATGGCTCCAATACTCCACTTTTCTGCCACCTGTGTGGCCAGACATCCCTGGTTCCCCTCAATAGCAAGGGGCACAATGAGCACCGCCACCAGTGTGGCTTGGGGCAAATGTTCAAATGGCCACAACTTCTTGTTTACAAACAGGGCATTGTGGGATCCAAGCTTGCTAGCAATACAATAGGTGCTGCCAGTCCACATGGCAGCTTACACCACTCGCTTCTTGTCCCCAACTCTGCTGTGGCTCCTGGAGCACATTGAGGAGTGACTACCTTGATCGGGTAAGTGTCCACACTGCCACATTTGCACCATAGCAGCACATGCAATCCGGTTGTTGTGGTGCAAATGTGACAGTGTAAATATGCCTTTAGAGCATCAGTCAAGACACTGTATGTCCTGAAAGCACACAATGTACCATGCAGGTGCTTCAGTGTTGTTTCAGATTGGAACAGAACAATTTTTCTGAAAAGACTTTTAAGCTCTGAATAAAATGGCAGAGGCACACTATGATATTTGGTGCTCAGTGACAAGAATCAAGCAAAGGAGAACAGTCACAGCACTTGACACATGTAGTTTCTAAAGAAAGACCACAGTCTCAGGATGCTGTTCAAAAACAGATTTTGTTTGTGCAAATAGTAGACCCAGATAAGCAGTACTATGTATTACAAATATTAATGTGGCTATTTATAGCGGACGTCTTTCCACAATGCACTGGTGTTAGTTATTATGTTGATTGTGCGTATATGCAAGAAACATATTGTGGCAGCTTTCTCCAGAAGCAGGCTGTGGAGGTGCGGCACTGTTGTGGTCAATGCCTCCACAGCTTGTAAAGGCTTGTCCTGCTTCCCCCAATGCCATGGCACACTGCTGCTGACAATAGTTCAGCCAGTGTGCCACCAACTTGTAAAAATTTAGCCGCTGCAATCAGGGGCCACCTCGTCATTGCATCATCAGCCATTCACTGCAATGAGGGAGAGACCCATCATTGCAGGGTGGGATCTTGAAACACTGATATTGTCTGTGAACATGGTGGTGGTTTGCCTCCATGTTCACAAACAACATTAACCTCCCCCCCCCGCTGAGGGGGTGCCCAATCCCCCTCGGCAGCATGTGCCTCCCCGACCGTGTTTATTTGCCGACAGGCGCCCCAATCCCCGTCGGCTTCAGTGCTGCAAGATTTATGTTACCCTCCCCATCGGCATTATGTAACCCCCCTGCTTTTGTTGTCTGCCGACGGGGTGCCCAATCCCTGTCAGCATAATGTCACCCCCCCCTTTGTTGTGTGCTGACGAGAGGTGCCCAATCCCATTGGCATATTGTAATACACCCCTTTTATTGTGTGTGCTGATGGGGGTGCCCAATCCCCATCGGCTACAGCTTCCCCAAAGAAAGTATTCATTGGCATGCTGGAGCCTACCCCAGCGTGCCACATGTCCCTATAAAATAAAAATGGTCCCGTGATGTCTTTTTTTTAAACCTGTAAAACAGGAAATGGTCCCTCGGCGGTCTCTCTCCCCCCCAGAACCCGTGCCCACCACTGCACACCCTGCCTCCCCATGCCCCCACCCCATACTTACCTCTGGAGTTGAGCACGGCGATCTTCGGGTGTCCAGGAACACGTCTGCACTCTTCAAAGCTGACAGCAAACTGAGGAAATGCCAGCAAGCTGTATAATGGAATAAATAGGGTTTTTTCAACTTTGATGCATATCTCAGGCATTTTTTGGTATTTTGGCACCAAATTTTCAACCTGGGGTTTTTGGGACCCCTGCTCATGAATTCTTGCACTGTCATGTCGTTATTCAGCCCAGAAAGGTGATTTTGCGGTCACGATGTGAAATCCCCTTTCGGGACCGATTAATGAAACAACAGTGCCAGTGTTCATGAGATGGGCTCTCTAAAAGCCTATACTGCAAATCTGATGGGAAAAAATCCAAAAAATTACTGTTTTACGAGTGTGCGTTGCACAGTTACTACATACACTCATAACTTGCGAATTTACAATATTTTCATCAGATTTTAAACACTGGCATTTTTCAGACCTCCTTGTGAACAGTACAGCTGTCATTTTCACATCCTGGCTGAACTGTGTTTTCGCACGTCCAGCGCAGAATAGCACGGTCGCTGTGGGAATTCAGTGTTCAGGACAGATTAAGAAAATGACAGTGGCACTGTTCATGAGCAGAGGTCCTAAAATACCTATGTTGAAAATTTGGTGATGATACTCCATAAAATGACTGTGTTATGAGCGTGAGTTGCGCAGTTTGCACGCATGCTCGTAACTTCATGAATTAATAATATTTTCATTCCAGATTTTTAACATTGCCATTATTTTGCACCTCCTTATGAACAGTACAGCTGTCATTTTTCAAATCCTGGGCGAAATGTGTTTTCACAGTTCCGATGCAGAATCGTGTGGTCACTGTGGTAAATCAGTGTTCGGGACATATTATGAAAATGACAGCGACACTGTTCATTAGCAGAGGTCCTAAAATGCCTATGTTGAAACTTTGGTGGCAAAAGTCCATAACATGAGTGTGTTACGAATGTGCATTGCGCAGTTTCCACTCACGCTTGTACATTCACAACTTTGCAATATTTCCACTCCAGATTTTCAGCATTGCCATTTTGCCACACCTGCTTATGAATAGTGCAGCTGTCATTTTACACATCCTGGCTGAAATGTGTTTTCGCTCTTCCGGTGCACAACAGCGCGGTTGCTGTAGGAAATCAGTGTTTGGGACATATTAAGAAAATCACACAGACGCTTTCATGAGCTAAGGTCCTAAAATGCCTATGTTGAAAATTTTGTGAGGAAACTCCATAAAATGACTGTGTTACGAGTGTTTGTTTTGCAGATTACATGCACCCATGTAAGTTTGCAAATTAGTAATATTTTCATGCCAGATTTTCAACACTGGCATTTGTTCACACCTCATTATGAACAGTACTGTCATTTTTCACATCCTGGTCGAAATGTGTTTCCACGCTTCTGGTGCACAATACCATGATCAACATTGGAAATCAGTGTTTGGGACAGATTAAGATCAAGTAACTGGGGGGTGACAGAGCTCAACTGTTCTGTCGGGACTGCTGCGGATTTCTTTGTGGGCAGGAAAAGGTGACAATGCATGCAGGAGCCCAGTACAAAAGGGCAGCCTGCAGCGCCAGGAGATACAGAATGAGTGAGTGAGGGAGGAGGAGTGAATGAGCTCAACGGAGCTCTATTGGGACTGCTGTGGATTTCTTTGTGGACAGGAAAAGGCTGCAATGTATGCAGGGGCTGAGTACAGAAAGGTAGCCTGCAGCACCGGCAGAAATGGAATGAGCAAGTGAGACAGGGGGGAGTGAGTGAGGCCAGAGGAGCTCTGTCGGGACTGCTGCAAATTTTTTGTGGACAGAAAAAGATGCTGACAGAGGCAGGAGCCCAGTACAAAATGGCAGTATGCAGCGCCAGCAGAAACAGAATAAGCGAGTGAGACAGGGGGAGTGAGCGACCTAAACAGAGCTCTGTCGGGACAGCTGCGGATTTCTTTGTGGGCAGGAAAAGGTGCCAACGCGGGCAGGAGCCAAGTACAAAAGGCCAGCCTGTAGTGCCGGGAGAAACAGAACGAGTGAGTGAGAAAGGGGGAGTGAGCGATCTCAACAGAGGAGTATTGTGACTGCTGCAGATTTCTTTGTGGCCAGGAAAAGACAGCAATGCAAGCAGGAACCCAGTAAAAAAGGGCAGCCTGCAGCAGCAGGAGACACAGAATGAGCAAGTGAGGGAGGGGGAGTGAGTGAGCTCAACGTAGCTCTGTTGAAACTGCTGTGGATTTCTTTGTGGGCAGAAAAAGGCAGCAACGCACACAAGATCCCAGTATAAAAGGGCAGCCTGCAGCATCAGGAAAAACAGAATGAATGAGTGAGAGAGGGGGAATGAGTGAGTGAGCTTAACCGCGCTCTATCGTGACTGCTGCAGATTTCTTTGTGGGCAGAAAAGGGCAGGAATGCAGGCAGGATCCCAGTACAAAAGGGCAGCCTGCAGCGCTGGCAGAAATGGAACAAGCGAGTGAGACAGGGGGAGGGAGTGAGTGAGGCCAATGGAGCTCCGTCGGGACTGCTGAAGATTTCTTTATGGGCAGAAAAAGATACCAACAGAGGCAGAAGCCCGGTACAGAAGGGCAGCCTGCAGCAACAGGAGAAACAGAATGAGTGAGTGAGACAGGGGGAGTGATCAACCTCAATGGAGCTCTGTCAGGACAACTGCAGATTTCTTTGTGGGTGGGAAAAGGTGCCAACACAGGCAGGAGCTCAGTACAAAAGGCCAGCCTGCAGCCCCAGCAGAAACGGTATGAGCGAGTGAGAGAGGGAAGTGAGCGACCTCAACGGAGCTGTGTTGGGACTGCTGCACGTGTCCTCGTGGGCAGACAAAGATGGCAAAACAGGCAGGAACCCAGTACAAAAGTGCAGCCTGCAGCAGCAGAAGACACAGAACGAGCGAGTGAGTGAGGGAGGGGGAGTGAGTGAGCTCAACAGAGCTCTGTTGGGACTGCTGCAGATTTCTTTGTGGGCAGAAAAAGGCAGCAATGCACTCAGGGGCCCAGTACAAAGGGGCAGCATACAGTGGTGGGAGAAACAGAACGAACAAGAGTGGGAGTGAGTGAGTAAGCTCAACGGAGCTCTGTCGTGACTGCTACAGATTTCTTTGTAGCCAGAGGAAGGCGGCAACGCATGCAGGAGCCCAGTACAAAAGGGCAGCCTGCAGTGCCGACAAAAAATGGAACAAGCGAGTGAGAGTGGCGAAGTGAGTGAGCTCAACGGAGCTCTGTCTGGACTGCTGCAGATTTGTTTGTGGGCAGAAAAAGGTGCCAACAGAGGCAGGAGACCACTACAAAACGGCAGCCTGCAGTGCCAGGAGAAACCGAATAAGTGAGTGAGACTGGTGGAGTGAGCAACCTCAACAGATCTCTGTCGGGACAGCTGCAGATTTCTTTGTGGGCAGAAAAAGGTGCCAAAGCAGGCAGAAGCCCAGTACAAAAGGGCAGCCTGCAGCATTGGGAGAAACACAATGAGTGAGTGAGAAAGGGGGAGTGAGCGAGCTCAACAGAACTCTATCATGACTGCCGTGGATTTCTCTGTGGGCAGAAAAAGGAGTCAACACAAGCAGGAGCCCAGTACAAAATGCCAGCCTGCAGTGCCAGCAGAAATTAAAGGAGCGAGTGAGAGATGGGGAGTAAGCTACCTCAATGGACCTGTGTCAGGACTGCTGCAGATTTCTTTGTGGGCAGAAAAAGCCGCCAACAGAGGCAGGATCCAAGTACAAAAAGGCAGCCTGCAGCACCAGCAGAAACAGAATGAGCCAGTGAGAGCGGGGGAGTGACCCACCTCAACGGAGCTCTGTCGGGACACCTGCAGATTTCTTTGTGGGCAGCAAAATGTGCAAATGCAGGCAGGAACCCAGTACAAAAGGGCAGCCTGCAGCAGCGGCAGACACAGAATGAGTGAGTGAGACAGGTGGAATGAGTGAGGCCAAAGGAGCTCTGTCAGGACTGATGCAGATTTCTTTATGGGCAGATAAAAAATGCCAACAGAGGCAGAAGCCCAGTACAAAAGGGCAGCCTGCAGCACCAGGAGAAACAGAACTAGTGAGTGAGGCAGGGGGAGTGAGCGACCTCAACGGAGCTCTGTCAGGACAGCAGCAGATTTCTTTGTGGGCAGGAAAAGGTGCCAATGCAGGCAGGAGCCCAGTACAAAAGGGCAGCCTACATGCTGGGAGAAACAGAATGAGCACGTGAAAGAGGTTGAGTGAGCGAGCTCAACGGAGGTCTATCGTGACTGCTGCGGATTTCTTTGTGGGCAGCAAAATGTGCAAATGCAGGCAGAAACCCAGTAAGAGCAGCCTTCAGCACCAGCAGAAACGGAACGGGCGAGTGAGAGAGGGGGAGTGAGCGAGCTCAACGGAGCTGTGTCAGGACTGCTGCAGATGTCTTTGTGGGCAGAAAAAGCCACCAATGCAGGCAGGAACCCAATACAAAAGGGCAGCCTGCAGCAGCGGGAGACACAGAATGAGTGAGTGAGACAGGTGGAATGAGTGAGGCCAACGGAGCTCTGTCAGGACTGATGCAGATTTCTTTATGGGCAGATAAAAAATGCCAACAGAGGCAGAAGCCCAGTACAAAAGGGCAGCCTGCAGTGCCAGGAGAAACAGAATGAGTGAGTGAGACGGGGGAGTGAGCGACCTCAACAGAGCTTTGTCAGGACAGCAGCAGATTTCTTTGTGGGCAGGAAAAGGTGCCAATGCAGTCAGGAGCCCAGTACAAAAGGGCAGCCTGCAGTGCTGGGAGAAACAGAATGAGCACATGAGAGGGGTTGAGTGAGCGAGCTCAATGGAGGTCTATCGTGACTGCTGCAGATTTCTTTGTGGGCAGGAAAAGGTGACAACGCAGGCAGGAGCCCAGTACAAAAGGCAAGACTGCAGCCCCGGCAGAAACGGAATGAGTGAGTGAGAGAGGGTTAGTGAGCGACCTCAACGGAGCTGTGTTGGGACTGCTGCACATCTCTGTGGGCAGACAAAGCTGACAATGCAGGCAGGAACTCAGTACCAAAGGGCAGACTGCAGCAGTGGGAGACACAGAACAAGCGAGTGAGGGAGGGGGAGTGAGTGAGCTCAATGGAGCTCTGCTGGAACTGCTGCGGATTTCTTTGTGGGTAGAAAAAGGCAGCAATGCATGCAGGGGCCCAGTATAAAATGTCAGCCTGCAATGGCGGGAGTAACAGAATGAATGAGTGAGAGAGGGGGAGTGAGTGGGGGAGTGATTGAGCGAGCTCAGTGGAGCTCTATTATGACTGCTGCAGATTTCTTTGTGGCCAGAAGAAGGTGGCAATGCAGGTAGGAGCCCAGTACAAAAGGGAAGCCTGCAGCGCTGACAGAAATGGAATGAGCAAGTGAGAGAGGGGGGGGAGTAAGCAAGCTCAGTGGTGCTCTGTCAGGACTGCTGCAGATCTGTTTGTGGGCAGAAAAGGTGCCAACAAAGGCAGGAGACCACGACAAAATGGCAGCCTGCAGCACCAGGAGAAACAGAATGAGCGAGTGAGACAGGCGGCGTGAACTACCTCAACAGAGCTCTGTCAGGACACCTGCGGATTTCTTTGTGGGCAGAAAAAGGTGCCTATGCAGGCAGAAGCCCAGTACAAAAGGGTAGCCTGCAGCACTGGGAGAAACATGAAGAGCGAGTGAGAGAGGGGGAGTGAGCGAGCTCAATGGAGCTCTATCTTCACAGCTGTGGATTTCTTTGTGGGCAGAAAAAGGTGGCCAGTTCAAAAGGCCAGCCTGCAGTGCCGGCAGAAATGGAATGAGCGAGTAAGAGAGGGCGAGTGAGCTAGCTTAACAGACCTGTGTCAGGACTGCTGCAGATTTCTTTGTTGGCAGAAAAAAACACCAACAGAGGTGAGAGCCAAGTACAAAAGGGCAGCCTACAGAGCCAGCAGAAACGGAATGAGCGAGTGAGAGAGGGGGAGTGACCCACCTCAACAGAGCTCTGTCAGAACACCTGCAGATTACTTCGTGGGCAGAAAAATGTGCCAACACAGGCAGGAGCCCAGTGCAAAACAGCAGCCTGCAGCACTGGGAGAAACAGAACGAGTGAGTGACACAGGGGCAGTGAGTGAGCTCAACGGACCAACACAATCAACATTCGGTATTGACAAATGCTTGTTTTTTCTGTTTTGTTGTTGCTCATTGTTTGAAATTGCTATTTACTAACATACTAACATACTAAAATGCTAGCAGAATAGGCCTAACGGTCTTTCGTGTCTGCTCGTTTGGTCAGTCCCCAACCTGGGTGCTGACCTTGCTGTCCCCCTCGCCTTCTCTGGCTTCTCCCTTCCCAGCTCAGGATATTTATTTATTTATGAATATTTTAATAATGTATGTATCTATTTAAGCACTAGCACTTTAAGGAATTTGAGCACATGACCAAAGCACTGTTTAATTAGCTTGCTATTTAAGTGGAATTATATCAGAGGGCATTATCTTTGACCAAGCCCACAACTGGGTGAAACGTAAAAAGGCTTATCTGTACTCTGTATTTTGCACCTGAAAGGGTTTTACAACTTTTTGTACAAAGTAAAATCTGCTTTTGAACAGCATCCTGAGACTGTGGTCTTTCTTTAGAAGCTATGTGTGATGAGAGCCATGACTGTTCTTCTTGACTTTTAAGCTCTGTTTCTCAACTCAGTGGCTGACGGCTGAAATCACACACACTATTTACTCTTCTCTCTCAGAAAAATCTGAAGCTTTCTCATATGTTCCTCTGTCTGTCTCCATCTCGGAATCAGTTCTCAAAGGCTGGTGGCTCATACATGTAACCCACCCCCCTTCGGGTGGGGCTTACCTGGTCTCGGGAACCTGTCCTTACTCTCACTCCCTCCTGTGCCCTCTGCTGCCAGTTGGGTCCTGCTGTATAACTGAGTCTCTGCCCTGCCCCGTGGTGTGCTTTAGAAAAGGCTTAAAAGGGCCGGGAAGGAAAACAGAGCTACCCGTGCACAGTAGCACTGGCCCATTTTCTCGCCGCTGTGGTGGCTTCACAAATGCCTCCCCGGTGCTCTCGACCCCCCCAGATAGGTTAATCAGGGATCGGACACCTGAAGGGGGAGGCTGAGAAGTGGGTGCTTCATTTTGTTTAAGAGTGTCAATAGCGCTAGAGAAATGGGACAATGCAGAAAGATTAAAAAGGGTCTTATAAATATTAATGAGCCAGTTCACTGCATGGGGTGGACAGTGAAACAGGGACAGTGACCGGCAAACTAAAATGTTTTATTTTATGAATCTGCAGCTGATGGAAAATTATGGGAGGCTGCTACAAGAATGTGGGGAAACTGAATCAGAAAGCTATTTACTTTGGCTGCAACTATAGTTTAAAGTGGGAACTGGTATAAAACTGTATGGGACTGTATACTGTGGCAGCCATCTTTAGTACTCTGACCGCCATGGACAGCCAGTCAGCTTCTTGGGCTCCCAAATTCTGGTTGAAATGACTTGTGGAAGGAGTGTGAACTAAATCTAAGCACAAAAGACCCCATACCAATCAATAACCGAAGGAGGCTAATGACTATTAATAGTTTTGAGGGACAGCAAGAATCAACCAATCAGAAGCAAGGATTTCCGAGTGAATCCCCAGGGACTTTGGGCAGTTTAAAGAGTCTGTGCTGGGCTCTGCTCAAGACAAGAGGGGCTCAGTGCTATGTGTGGAAAAGACAGGATGCCTTTTACAGGACTCAAACGGTCAAAAGGTGAAGCCTCTGAAGATTGGAGTAAAGGATTTCTTGGTTTAAAGGAACTGTGGTATTACAGCTGAATGGTTAAGGCATTTGGTAAAAGCTCCAGGTGTTTTGGAGATTTGGTGTTGCAGTGAGCCTGCATTAGCATGGAGAAACCTTGAGCTGTGAAAGGCAAAAATTGGAACTGCAAGTGACCCTGAGCTGTAGAAGGGGAAAACCGGAACTGTGTGTGCCAGAGCCAAAGGTTGGCGCTGTACTGTACCTGAATCTGAGGACTTTGGAAAGAAAAAGCTTTGCAGGTGTCCAGTGTTTCAGGGGCCTGTAGTTTGCTGAAAACCAGCTGTGGAAAGGTGGAGGTTTGATCCAGAGAGTGCAAGTCACTAGTCAAAGGCCACTGGAAAGGTGGGAATTCAGAGAACGTGTTTGCTGCACACTGGAGCGGTTTGTTCCTGCCCAGGAGATAGGGGAACGCTGAAATTCTTCACAGCTGCAACTTGGAGCCAGGTAGGGAACCTGCAAACCCCTACTGAGTGAGGCAGACTTGGCTGCAGGGGGCCATGGATGCATGCCTGAGTGCTAGAGCACTCTGGACCCATTAGGGGAGCTGGACTGTGGAGTCATAGAAACACAGAAACATAGAAACATAAATTTGATGGCAGATAAGAACCGCTTGGCCCACCTAGTCTGCCCATTTCCCTACCTAATGAATAAGCTGCAGATCCTTTTTAACCAACAGCCTATTTCCTCCTACCCCCCCAACTAGAATTGCCTTATGTCTGTCCCATGCATTCTTGAAGTCCACCACTGTTTTTGAGTCCACTACCTCCTCAGGAAGGCTATTCCATGTATCCACAACCCTCTCTGTGAAAAAATACTTCCTCTCATTACCTCTGAGCCATCCCCCCTCTATCTTCAAAATGTGCCCTCTTGTTCTTGCACATCTCTTTTTCTGAAAGATGCTACTCTCTTGGACTTTGTTGATTCCCTTAAGGTACTTGAAAGTTTCTATCATGTCCTCCCCTCCCTCCTCTCCTCGAGGGTATATATATTAAGGTTCTTTAATCTCTCTTCATATGTCTTCTGGTGTATACCCTGGACCATTTTAGTTGAGCTCCTCTGGAAAGCCTCCATCCTATGTCCTTGAAGAGATGGGGTCTCCAGAACTGCACGCGGTACTCCGATCCCACCAACTGTCTGTACAGAGGGATAACAACTTCTTGTTTTCTACTGGTGATACCTCTCCCTATGCATCCCAGTATCCCACCAGCCCTCCTTACTGCCTTCTCACATTGTTTTCCCACCTTAAGGTCATCTGATATGATTACCCCCAGGTCCCATTCCATTTTTGTTGTTGTTAGTATCTCACCCCCCATTGTGTACTCTTTCCCTGGGTTTTTGTTTCCCAGGTGCATTACTTTGCACTTCTTTGAGTTGAATCTAAGCTGCCATACCTCTGACAATTCCTCCAACCTTGCCAAGTCCCTTTGCATCCTTTCCACCCCACCTTCTGTATCGACCCTGTTGCAGGTCTTTATGTAGTCTGCAAAGAGACATACTTTTCCTTCCAGTCCGTCTGCGATGTCACTTATAAAGACATTAAAGAGGACCGGTCCCAGTACTGAACCCAGCGGTACCCCGCTAGTAACCCCCCTTTCTTCAGAGTGGACTCCATTTATCATTATCTTCTGAGTCCTGTTGTCCAGCCAATTGTTTACCCAGGCTACCACCTTGGGGCCCACTCCAAGGCTGGCTAACTTGTATATTAATTTTTTGTGTGGGACTGTGTCAAATGCCTTGCTAAAGTCTAGGTAGGCTATGTCCACAGCCCCTCCACACGACCTTCCTGCTGTGAATCCATGCTGCCGTGAGTCCTGTGCCCCACTGGTCTCTAGGAACTCAACAGTTCTTTCCTTCAGAAGTAATTCCATCATTTTCCCTACCTCTGAGGTCAAACTAACAGGTCTGTAGTTTCCTGCCTCTGTCTTGCTCCCACTTTTGTGAAGAGGACTCATGTCTGCCCTTCTCCAGTCCTCAGGTACCACATCATCCTCCCATGATTTGTTAAAGAGGGTAGTCAGTGCTGTCACTAGTTTTCCCCTTAGTCCTTTTAGAATTCTTGGGTGAATCCCATCAGGCCCTATTGCTTTGTCCACCTTCAGTTTTAAAAGTTCTTTCAGAGCCCTTTCTTCTGTGAATGGAGTAGTATCAACCTCCCTATCCAGAGTGCTTCTATTCTTTGATTTAGGTACCTCCCCCTCCTCTTCTTTGTGAATACTGAGCAGAAGTATTCATTCAGTATCCCTTCTTTTTTACTGTCACCCTCTGCCCCCTTCCCTTTTTTAAGCCTCACTATCCCTCCCTTTGTCTTTCTTCGCTTCCTAATGTACCTGGGTCTGAGTCCTTGTGGCTTTGTAGGCCTTGCATTTAGGCTCTGTGATCTGTCTTGTGGAGCAGGCTGAAGGGGACAAGTTGCAAGAATCTTCAAGCAAGTCGGAAGGTGACAAGCTGATGGAGTCTTCAAGCAAGTCCAAGGTTGACCAACATTCTTCCGCCCCATCTGCTTGCTGCCCTCAGTGTGATTGATTGAGTGATCCCTGGGCTTCCAGAATCTGTTGTGCCAGTAGCAAATCCCAGTGCTGCAGGACCATGAGCAACCCAGGGCTTGCCCTGCCAAAAGGGGAGTAACAAGTTTAAAAGTGTTAGTATCCTAGGAAGAACTACTCAAAGGGCCCCAATGCCAGCCAACCCATGGCATCTAGCAGGCCTGCGTTAAGTCTGGGTACCCAGCTAGGACTGTCAGGACCTAGGGGGGTTGCACTGGTACTAGTGGGGGTGGGCATTGTGTGTATTCTGGTCTGTGGGCACTGTTAATCCCATTAACCTGTTTTTCTCTTTCTTATCAATTCTGTGTCCCTGTACCCCCTTCCTAGCCCCCCCCCAAAATAAAGCTGTATTTTGTTGGTTGCAGTTCCTGTGTTGTGGACATTTTAAGGGCATTAACTGTCAAGTATATGTGTCTTACAGTATTGGTGAACAACATGGTATCCAGTGTGTGTGGGGTGACTGGAAGGGGATGTGGGTAGGTACAAGCATCCCAGAGGGTTGTACCAATCAGACACCTGGCCCACTGTTATTTTACTCTGGGTGGAGGCACTGTGCTACTTTCTTATTATTCTGGGACAGAACCCCCAATTACCATCGCAATAGAACCCAGGCCCCTTAACATGTGTGGTAGTCAAAAGGCAGGGGTAGTAGCCTACTGGCACACGGCGCCTGGGTACATACATAATTTATTATGCTAATCCTTCTGATTTCAGTGGCTGCCAATTTCACAGGTAAAGCATGCACACAAAGTCTGATGTGACCTGAGCCAGTTAGCAGCTTTCAGTTTTGCAGAGCTGAGCTCAGGATTGTCTGTTTCTCCTGGGTAATGCACTGCCCTCAGACCCCTCTACCCAGACGTTCTGAAGCCAGAAGCACAGCAACATACTGGGTCCCATTACAGGGCTCCAGATAAGATTTTTTGGGATGAGTACTGTACTGCTCATTTTGAAAGTGTGGTGAGTAAAACCAAATTCAGATGCGTACAAATGTCTGGACAGAGTGGAGTGAGGAGAACATTCTTATAAACAATGTCATCTTTTTTTTTCGATAAGAACTGATCAAGTGCCAACAGTGCTCCAGATAATGTTGGCAGGTAGGAGTAATTTTCTCACCAGTTATAAAATATACTGAGTAAAACAAAACTGGGATGCATATGAGTGCTGTAAATCTGAAAAAAAAATCTTATCCTTGTGAATCATCAGTTATGTTATGAAGCACTATTCTTCGGAGTGTGGGGCATTTACAAATGTTGGGTGAGTATTGGTACTCATTAAAATTTTCTGAAGAATATTTCCTAAAATGAGTTGTGTAAAACAGGTCAGTACTCCCATTATCTGGGGCCTTGCCCCCATATTCTCTTTTGTTTGCTTTATGTTTAATCTGGTATGGTCCTCAGATGGTTTACACCTCTCCTCCAGGGTAGGACTCCATGTTGTTCGCAGTGTATATGCTGCTGTTGGGAGACTTTATTCGGCGGTATGGCTTGAGTTTTCACCACTATGCAGATGATACTCAACTGTACCTGTCCTTTGTACCTGGGCAGGAGGATGCAATCTCAGTATTTAACAACTGTCTCTCTGAAATTCAGGAATGGATTAGTACCAGCTGGCTGAGGCTAAATCCAAATAAGACTCAAGTGTTGGTGGTGGACCCAGATCGTCGGGTGGCGGGTATGTTGTCTGGACAGTTACCTGGGCTTTGGCTCAACAGGGATGCTCAGCTAGCTGCCTCACATAAGGAGCATAACCTGGGCATTTATTTTTGACAGTGAGCTGACCCTGAAATCTCAGGTGTTGGCAGTTGTCAAGACCTCGTTTTTTTCATCTAAGGAATATTGCCCAGGTGAAGCACCTGGTTCCTCCCTATGATCTTTCTATCTTGGTCCATGCCTTTGTGTCCACCCACCTTGACTACTGCAATGCCCTGTACCTAGGGCTACTGGGGGTTGATATCTGCCAATTACAGCTGGTGCAGAAGCTGGTACCTCTAGGGCCAGTCACATTACACCTGTAATCCACGGACTGCACTGGCAGCCTGTACAGTGGCGGATCACCTTCTAGGTTGGCTTGCTGACCTAAAAAACCCTACATGAACAAGGACCCCACTACCTGAAAGATCTCCTTTGCCCCTTCTGCCCTTCCCGCCCACTCCGATCCACCGATGAGGGATTGCTAGAGATTCTCAGGGTGCGTTTGAAGACATCTGGGGCTTATTCCTTTTCTTACGCAGCCCCTACACTGTGGACTTCTCTACCTTATCGGGTTAGAGAATGCCTGACTGTCCAAACCTTCAAGTCAGCCCTCAAGTCCTATTTATTCAGGCTAGTGTTCCCTGATAGTGTTAACCGATAGCGTTAGCCATTATTGTTATGCTGCTGCTTGGAATTTCTATTATGGATTAAGCTATTTTAATTGGATTTTATGGAATATAAATGCTGTTATTTGTATGTGTTTCATTTTATGTACAGTACCTTAGGTTTGGAAAGGTGCTTTATAAATAAAGTTATTATTACTATTATTTAAAAGTAATTTCTGTCCCTCAGAGCAGCTTCTGGCCATTAGGATGTGTACCTCCTGGTCTCTGCAGGCATCCACTGGGACCTGGGAGTGTATTAGTGGCAGATGAGTGCTGTTTGGTGCTCCTGAAGGTTGTGCTCAATATTGGAACAACAGGGAACACAATAAAGTTAGTGTGGAGAAATTTCAAGAGGGAGATGATAAAGTATTTCTTCAAAAAGGAGTGTTGAATAGATGGAACAGGTTGTCTTGGGGGTTGGGGGCAGAGATTGTGATGGGAGTCAAGCATGCATGGGACAGGCACATAGTTATCACTGAAAGAAAAAAAACACAAAAAGAAGGGGGAGCTGGGGGCTACATACGACCCTTTGCCATGGCACAGGGTTGGTAGAGTTAGGGTAGACTAGAATGGCCTTGCAGTCCTTTTCTGCCAACAAAATTCATGTTTCTGTGAGGAGCAGTTTCTGTGGTAAGGCTGTGGTTGTGGCTGAAGAGAAGTGCTGGCTCCTTGCTACGCTCCACGGCCCTAACTACAGAGACGGAAGGTTAGGCAAGCAAAGTTCCTGCACAGCAGTGGGTGCTGGTGTCCAGGTGCAGCTGCACTGAAGAAAAGAAGCTGCACTCCAAAGCTGACTCTCTGGCCACACTACCACTGTCCACAGGGGTCAGGACAGTGAAGAAGCAATGCAGTTCACCAGCAGTGGCAAGAAGGGTGCTTCCTGCCCAAAGAAATGAAGAGAGTGTCCAGTCCAGTCCCGTCCCCCCATCCCACAGCTACAGTTAAGACAAGGACTGGGGTGAAGGGGCAGCACAAGGGTAGGAGGCAGTAGTGCTCCAGAAGGGGGTCCATAAAGGAAGCTCCCTTTGGAATGGAGTTTCATGCTTTTCAGAAACTGTTCACTGGCTGAGTTAGATATCTGTAAGTACAGAAGCTGTATTCTATTACTTTCAAAGTTCACAGCCAGTCATTCCCTGGTGTATTCCTTCACTGCTAGCTGGCCCAGCAATAATGTCTCGCTGACAGTTTATCAGGACAGAGTGACATCTGTTACAAATGCGCACTTAGTCAAGTACAACAACAATTTCCCACACAACCCAAAGGGAATGATAACAAGGCATCATCAGTTTAAGAAGTAGTAACAATGCCCGAACACTTGATATTTTCTGTAGCAAGATATAACACATCTTCATTAAGCTGAAGAATATTTAGCTGGGTTTCAACAGTGCTCAAAAACAAAGGCAGGCACAGACATGATTCAATTAGTGCAAGTCCACATCATGCATCACATTCCTGTTCTATACGGAGTTCTGTACAGAGTAGTTAGACAGGAGGAGGCTATTTATGCCCATCAAGCCTGTCTCCCACTATTCAGTGGGCCATTTTAAAACCCTTTAGGATATGGTTGTCATTTTTCTTAAAACTTGTTAGTGCTTCTGTATCTACTATTTCTTTTGGTAGACTGTTCCACTATGTACTCTTTGTGTATATGAGCCCCTCCTATTATTATTTTCATTTGTGCCCAGCTTAATTTGCTGTCCTTAGATTGATATATTTGTGTTGTATTTCTATCTGCATTTGTTTCATCAATTCTGTTGTCAGAAACAGCTGTTTATAAGCACCGTGGATGATTATGTACTCTTTTTATCTGCCAAAAGATTAGAAACAGAATTTGCTGGCAGATAAGGACTGTTTGGCTCACCTAGTCTACTAATTTTTCCCTGCCCATGGTAGCACCGCAGCTGTTGTTTGATCTCTGGCCCTTTCACCCTCCCTTCTATTTCCCTAAGATTCCCTAATGCTTATCCCATGCATTCTTGAATCCCACCACTGTTTCACCCCCACCATTTCAGTGGGGAGACTGTTCCACATCTCTCTTGATCTACCCCCCTCCAGCTTCTCACCATACCCCCTTGTCCTTGAGCACCTTTTGTTCTGAAAAATACTTCCCTCTTGTACGTTGCTTATCCCTGTGAGATATTTAAAGGTCCACATTATATCTCCCCTCTGGTTCCTCTCTTCCAGGGTGTACATATTTAGGTCCTTTAATCTCTCTTGATAGGGCTTCTGATGCAGACCCTGCAGCATTTTAGTTGCCCTCCTCAGGACAGCTCCCACTCTGTCCATGTCCTTTCTGAGATGTGGTCTGCATAACTGGACACAGTACTCTAGGTGGGGTCTTACCAGCGATCTATACAGAGGCAACACGCCCCTCCCTCATTCTGCTGATGATACTCCTCCCTATGCACCCCAGCATCCCACTAGCCCTCCCAACTGCCTTGCCACACTGTCTGGTCACCAGTAGGTAATCCAGTATGATCACCACTAGGTCTCTTTCCTGCTTGGTGGTCATCAGTACCACCACCCCTCTTGTACTCCGCCCCTAGGCTTCTGTGCCCCAAGTACATTATTTTGCACTTTTTCGCACTGGAACCCAGCTGCCATACCTTTGACCACTCCTTGAGTTTGGTCTGGTCACGGCTCCTCCTTTCCATCCCACCTGGAGTGTCCACCCTATTGCAGAGTTTGGTGTCATCCTCAGAGGGAATGGGGAAAGGTGAAACTGCCTAACTAGGAAAGGCACACTAAGCTGGAGCTTGTTTCCAGGTGTGAACTGGGAGCACAAGGAAGTTAAATGACTTGCTCAGGGTCACACAGTATGTAAGTGGGAGCTGATGGGATTCAAACCCAGGTCTCCAGGTTTGCAGCTCAGTGCCCTTAACCACTATGCTATACTGCCTCCACAAAGAGGCAAACCTGCCCTTCCAGCTCCTCTGCAATGTCAGTTATAAAGACATTAAAGAGAACTGGTCACAGCAATGACTGCTGAGGAACCCTGCTGTTCACCCTCCCTTCCTCTGAGCGAACTCCGTTTACCACCAACCTCTACTGCCTATCCCTTAACCAATTTCCTACCCGACATACCAGCTTTAGATCCACTCCTAAGGTACCCAGCTTGCTTAGTAGTCTACTATGTGGAATGGTGTTGAATGCCTTACTGAAATCTATAAGGAAACACAGAAGGATCAGGACAGAGAGCTGTACCAGTTAAGGCAGAAAGAAGCAGGGAGGGAAGTCAGAATAGCAAAGGTCCAAACTGAGGAAAAGATAGCCAACTCAGTTAAGAAGGGGGATAAAACCTTTTACAGGTACATCAGCGAGCGTAGAAAGACAAAGGGAGGGATAGTGAGGCTGAATAGAATGAACGGTGGGTGGGTAGGGGGGACAGTGAAAAAGCAGGAATACTGAGCGAATATTTCTGCTCAGTATTCACAAAGAGGAGGGAAGTGCCTAATCCAATTAACAGAAGCATTCTTGATAGGGGGTCGATCCCAGTCCTTTCACAGAAAAAGGGTTCTGCAAGAACTCCTAAAACTGAAGGTGGACAAAGCAATGGGTCCTGATGGAATTCACCCCAGAATTCTAAAAGAATTAAGGAAGGAACTAGTGAAACCACTGGCTACTCTTTTTAATAAATCATGGGAGGATGGTGTGGTACCCGAGGACTGGAGGAAGGCGGATGTAATTCCCTTTCACAAAAGTGGGACCAAGACAGAGGCAGGAAACTACAGACCTGTCAGTCTGACCTATGTGGCAGGGAAAGTGATGGAGTCACTTCTGAAGGAAAGAATAATTGAGTACCTAGAGGTCAGTGGAGCACAGGATCCAAGGCAGCATGGGTTCACAGCGGGAAGGTCATGTCAGACGAATCTAATAGATTTCTTTGACTGGGTGACCAAAGTAGTAGACCAGGGAGGGGCTGTGGACATGGCCTACCTAGACTTTAGCAAGGCATTTGACACAGTCCCACACAAAAGATTATTAGTCAAATTAACCAGCCTGGGAGTGGGTCCCAGGGTGGTAGCCTGGGTAAAACACTGGCTGAACAACAGGACACAGAAGGTAATTGTAAATGGAGTCCACTCTGAAGAAAGGGGCGGTTACCAGTGGGGTACCACAGGGTTCAGTATTGGGTCCAGTCCTTTTTAATGTCTTCATCAGTGACATTGCAGAGGGACTGGAAGGAAAAGTATGCCTTTTTGCAGATGACACAAAGATCTGCAACAGGGTTGATACACAAGGAGGCGTGGAAAGAATGAAAAGGGACTTGGCAAGGTTGGAGGAATGGTCAGACGTATGGCAGCTAGGATTCAATGCAAAAAAGTGCAAAATAATGCACCTGGGAAACAAGAACCCAGGGGAAGAATACACAATGGGTGGGGAGGTAGTAACAACAACAAAACAGGAAAGGGACCTGGGGGTAATCTATCAGATGACCTTAAGGTTAGCAAGCGATGTGGAAGGCAGTAGGGAGGGCCGGGGTATACTGGGATGTATAGGAGAGGCATCAGCAGCAGAAAACAGGAAGTTGTTATCCCTCTGTACAGACAGTTGGTGAGACCCCATCTGGAATACTGTGTCCAGTTCTGGAGACCCCATCTCCGCAAGGACATAGACAGGATAGAGGCAGTCCAGAGGAGGGCAACTAAAATGGTGCAGGGTCTGCAAGAGAAGCCGTATGAGGAGAGACTAAAGGAGCGTAATATGTATACCCTTGAGGAAAGAAGGGAGAGGGGGACATGATAGAAACTTTCAAGTACCTCAAGGGAATCAACAAAGTCCAAGAGGGTAGCATCTTTCAGAAAAGAGACTTGCAAGAACAAGGGACACGATTTAAAGATAGAAGGAGGGCAGTCTAGGGGCAATGTGAGGAAGTATTATTTCACAGAGAGGGTAGTGGATGCATGGAACAGCCTTCCTGAGGAAGTTGTGGGGTCTAAAACTGTGGGAGAATTCAAGAATGCATGGGACAGACATAAGGCAATTCTTGTGGGTGGCAGGAAGATATAGGCTGTTGGTTAACTAGGATCTGCGGCCTATCCTGTAGGTAGGGAAATGGGCAGACTAGATGGGCCTAGCGGTCCTTATCTGCCGTCAAAGTCTATGTTTCTATGTTTCCATGTTTCTAGGTAGGCTACATCCACTGCTTCCCCCGATCTAGTTCCTTGTTCACCCAGTGAAAGAACTCTACAGATTTGTTTGACCCCCTTCCTATGAATCCATCTTACCTCAGATCTTGCAACCCACTAGATTCAAGGTATTCCACAGTCCTTTCTTTCAATTCACAAATGTGTGAAAGCCCACACAATCCTGGTCAGCGCCTTCTTCGACACCCTGCTCGTAAAAGTGTTTCAGGCAGGCAGTAACAGGCAGGTCCTAGTGCTGCAATCATGCACAGGAAAACCAGAAGGGGATAGACTTAGGTAAGGGTGGGAAGTGAATGAAGGGGGAAACTTGTGACATCACAATCTACTGTTCTGAATAATGATACCACAAGCAGAGCAGATTATGACTTCACATAAGAAAAAAATTACCATAGTAATGCTATTACTTCTCAGGGATTCAGCACTGTGGTTTACAATAAGCATCACCCCTCAGCAAGAGTGTGAACTTTACACTAATTATAGAACTTAGAATGCAAGTTCAAACTCTAGAGTGTGGTCACATGCCCCCTAGTGTTCTAACATCAGATTTGTTTCTAAAACTAGGGGAGCTGTGAGCACTAAAGCTAGCTAACTGGCTACCAAATATTTCTATTAACTTTAATGAGAATTTTGGAAAAAACACCAGTCAAATTCAGGATTGGCAACTTGAAGAAAATATTTAAGTGACCACATTTCACAATTGCTGAGGAACTTCAATAAGTAATGCTCAAGCACCCTTAAGAAAAAAATAGATTCTTGTGTTAACCTATTTTCAGGTTCTGAAAGGGGAGGCAGGGTCAGGGATTGTAAATCGCAGTGATGGATCCCTGAAAAGAAACAATATTACTACGGTGAGTAATTTTTACTTCAAACCCCAGGAATCCATTTCTGATGATTTACAATAAGCAGACTCTTTAGTAGTACCTTGGGAAGATTGGTCCAGAACCTACTTAAGAAAAAGGTTCTGCAAGACAGCAGTTTCAAAACTTCCTTCCCCCCTGGACAGTATGTCCAGACAGTAGTGTTTTGTGAAGGTGTGCACTGTTTTGCAGGTACAGTAGCTGCTTTACAAATGTCTACTGGTGGGGTGCCCCTTGTAGCTGAAACAGAAGCAGAGGTAACCCTTGTGGAATGTTCCCTTAGGCTTCTGGGAGGAATTTTACCAGCTTTTTCATAACAGCACTGACTACTGAACATAGTTGTCCTAGTTGCTGGTTAACCTTTGCCCATGTCACCATAGGTAACAAAAAGCTGTGTAGTCTGGGACCTGAAATTCTTTGTCTGGTCCATGTAGTGACCTAGTGCTCTCTTTATAGCTGGACAGTGCAGTTTCTGTTCACCTGGACTGTAATGTTCAGGGCAAAGCACAGGAAGAACAACTGACTGGTTCAGGTGAAATTCTGACACCGCCTTAGGTAGGAACTTCCTATTGGTCGTTAGGACTACCATATCCATGTGGAAGATTACTGTATGTAGGTTGGATCTGCACAGAGGACTTGCAGCTTGCTTACTCTCCTGGCAGATGTCATGGCACTCAGGAAAATAGTTTTCTGTGTGACAAATTTTAAATCGGCAGTAGCCATAGGCCCATCAGCTGGGTAAGATCCAGGTCCAATGGGGGGACTGAGTCCCTTACGGGAAGGGGGAGGTGACTGAGGCCTTTAAAGAACCTCTTTAAAAACAGGTTGTGAGGCCAATTACTTGTCTTTGCCTGCTAATGTGTAGGCTGACACTGCTGCCAGATGTGCCTTCAGGGTTGAAGGTCTCAGACCTAAGGACTTTAAGTGTACCGGGTAGACCAGAACTGTAGGCAGCACTGCCTGTATTGGGATTTTCTTTCTGGGGGCACACCAGTATGAGAAACTCTTCCACTTAGAGGAGTATGCTTTCCTAGTTGCGGGTTTCGTGGAAACCTTAATCACCCTCAGCACCTCCTCCAGCAGATTCAGACTAGAAAATTTTAACTCTTCAAGGACCATGCCTTCAGGTATAGTGTTCTGAGGTCTGGTAATGTTATTCTGTGTGGATAAAATTCACTCACAATTTATTTAAATATTAATAAATCAGCTTGACACAACAGCATATGTTCCCCAATTAATATTTAAATAAATTGTGAGTGAATTTTTTCAATGCTCCTGTGCGACTGTGATGCCCTTCTTTTGGTATACAGTATAAATTTTTATGGGGTTGCTCCAGTCCGTTGGTTCTATGTGCCGCCTTTTCTGAATAATCAGAATGTTATTCTGCCATGAGACACAGTGAAAAGGTTGTATCTCAGTGGCAGATTGACTGGAGTTCTGATGGACAAGTTCATGAGCACTGAGTACCAAGACTCTCTGGCCCCAACCCAGGACTATCAGATTTTCTGTTGACAGCTCTTTCCTGAGCTCTGTGAGCACTCTGTGTATGAGTGGGAATGGCGGGAAGGCATACAGGAATCTTCTTGTCCAATCCAGAACTAGGGCATTCTCTGGGAATGTGCCCTTTGCTGGTGGCCTGCAACAAATCTGTAGGAGCTGATAGTTCTCCCAAGAGGCAAACAGGTCGGCTTCCAGAGTGCAACATCTTCTGAAAACTGGTGCCAGCACTTGCTGGTTCAGGGCCCACTCATGTTTTCCCTGGCTGATTCTACTTAAAGAGCTACTGACGCCTCAAAGAAAACTTTGAAAAACATAATTAGACACAATTCAGCTTGCATTCCATATATATTCTATATATTTCTCTTCCCCCTTATTTATTACTGAGTAAATTTGCATGAATACATGGTCGTTATCCCCTCACCTGCCTCTATAGCTTACTCCCTACTTCAAGTAATAATTCTCTGTTGTGACAACACAATCTGTTAGCATGAGAGTGACTGTGCTGTCACAAGCAGTGAATTATGACTGCAGGTAGGGAGAAAGCAACAGGAATAGCTGAACTCTTCAGGAACATAGATTTTGTTTTAATGCAAATGACCTCAGTAGTAAATAATGTGGAGGAGGAATATACAACTGACGTGATATACAAGCTGAACTGTGTCAAAATATTATATGTTGTAAAAGTTGTCCTGAAGGTGTCAGCTGCTCTTTATGGGATCTGCCAGGACGTTGTCCTTGCCTGGCAGATATACTGCACAAATCTTTGCATCCAGGGAATAAGTTAGAATCCAGATATCCATGGCCTCTGTGCACAGTCTTCAGGACCTTGTTCCTCCCTGCTTGTTTATGTAATACATTGTTGTAGTGTTGTCGATTCAAATCTGAACAGACTGACCTTTTAGTTGGGAGGAGAATGATTGTACTTCCAGCAATACTGCCCTAAGTTCCAGGAGACCGATGTGCTCTTGAGTCTCCCGTAGACTCCTGATGTCCCTCACTCTTAGGTGCTCTAGCTGGGCACCCCATCCTAGGAGTGAGACATCTGTTGTAAGGGTACTTGATAGGGATTGCCGGAGAAAGGAAATGCCCTCTCTAAGGTTGCTTTCATCCTTCCACCACTCCAGTGCCCACACAAATGTCTTTGAGACTGACACTAGCTCGGAAAGTGGATGCCAGTGGTCGTTTAAGTGATACTGGATGTCCACCATCTGAAACCTGGCCCATGGCACCACTGCTGTGGATGAGGCTATGTGGCCCAGCAACTGCAGGAAATCCCTTACAGGCCTTGGTTGTCTCAGTGTAAAGGATTCTGCAGTGCCAATTAGATTCAATACCCTTCCTTGTGGGAGCTAAGCTTCCCCCTACAGGGTATCCAGTCCTGCACGTACGAAGTCTAGCACCTGAACAGGTTTTATTTGGGACTTCTGTGGATTTAATAGGAACCCCGGGTTTTCCAGGGTAATTTTCACCCTCTGGACAGAGTACCTTGCCTCTGGTTATGTTTTCCCTGAGACTAGCCAGTCATCCAGATAGGGAAAAACCACCATGCCTTGCCTTCTCAGGTGTGCTGCCACCAAGGCTAAGCTCTTTCTGAAGACCCTTGGTGCTGAAGTGAGGTATACATGAAGGGCTACAGACTGGTACTGACAATTTCCTAGCATGAACCTGAGGTATTTTCTGTGGGTAGGTCTGACCAGAATGTGAAAATAGGCATCTTTCAGATCCAAAGACCCCAGTCAATCCTTTGTTTGTAAGGATGGTATTACCGTGCCCAGTGTGACCATCCTGAATCATTCATTTTTATATATTTCTTCAGATAGCTTATGGCTAAAATGGGTCATCATTCCCCATGTTTCCTGTGGGCAAGGAAGCCTCTTGAGAACAAACCCTTGCCCCACACTGAGGCAGGGGCCTTTTCTACTGCTTTTGCTTGCAGCAGTTTATTTACTTCCAGTTCCAACAGAATTCTTTCTGATGGTGAAGGAGCTGGAAAGTTTTGGGGTTTCTGAAGTTTGGGGAACCTCTTAAACTGTAGGGACAATCCCTGGCCCACTACCTCCAAGGCCCACTTGTCTGTGGTAATTGTTTCCAATTCCTGCAAGTAATGGGCCATCTCCCCCCCAAACTGGCAATGGTTGAGAGACCTGAGCCAGAACATTGGGGAGTTTGTTTTGGCTGTGGCTGTTGGACTGGCGCTGCAGCAGCATGTCAGGAGCCCCTCCTACCTCTGCTTCTGTAGCAACCTCTTTGAGCAAACTCTGGGGATTATCATATCTGATGACCTGAAGTTGACTAAACAGTGTGAAAAGGCAGTGGGGAGAGCAGACAGAATGGTGGAGTGCATAGGGAGGGGCATAACACGCAGGAGGAAAGAGGTGATGATGCCACTGTACAGATAACTGGTGAGGCCTCAGCTGGAGTACTGTGTCCAGTTCTGGAGACCACATCTCTGGAAGGACATTGACAAAATAAAGGCAGTCCTTAGAAGGGCAACAAAGATGGTGCATGGACCGTACCAGAAGCCCTACGAGGAAAGACTTAAGGACCTTAATATCTATTCACTGGAGGAAAGAATGGAACGGGGAGATATGATAGAGACTTTCAAGTACCCTAGGGGAAAAAACAGGGTACAGGTGAAAAGCATATTTCAGAGAAAACTCTGCACAAGAACAAGGGGACATGATATGAGGCTGAAGGGTGGAAGGCTCAAGGGTAATGTTAGGAAGTACTTTTTACTGAAAGGGTGGTGGATCCATGGAATAGCCTTCCAGCAGAAGTGGTGGGTGCAAAAACAATACCAGGGTTCAGCAGTGCATGGGATAGACATAAGGGTACCCTGAAATGTGCAAAGCAGGAAAGCTGCAGATTAAATAGGATCTGGGGCTGCAGCAGTGAGTAGGGAAATGGGCAGACTAGGTGGGCCATATGGTCCCTATCTACTGACAGATTCTATGTTTCTATGTTACTCAAATGGGGCATAGGGTCTAGGATAGTATCCCTACTCCTGCCTCCCCTACTATAAGGCCTGTAGGAAATGGAGGCCTATTCTTTATCAGTGTTATTTTTGTACGTGGTCTTGTACTCATCCACTTTTTTCATGTAAGCTTTTATTTTGTCACAGAAAAAGTAAATTCCCTTTAAAGTGGAAATCCATGGCCTTGGTCTGCGTGTCCTGAGAAAAGATGGCTGCCCTTAACCAAGAGAAACTTCTCAAAGCAATTGCATGGGCTATGACCCTAGAAGCAGAGTCACTGGTGTCCATAGCCACGTGGAACTGGTATTTAGTGACATCCAAGGCTGACTTTATTGTGGCAGCCAGGTCATGTGCCACTTCACTATCCACCTTATCAGTCAGTACCAGCACTGTATTCTGCAGTATGTTCTGATACTGGGATGTATATGACAAACATGATGCCTGCCTAAAGAGTAGGGAAGCTGCTGTATACACTTTTTGACTACAGTATCCAGTTTTCTGGAGTCTTTTTCAGGAGGCCGCACAGAAGAGGGGACCATATCCATCTCACAAGCAGCTGCTTGAACCCTCCTTCATGATCAGGATAAGTGTACAGTTATTGTATCCCCGTCTGTCTACCTGATATTTCTTTATAACTTTTTTATCTATGTCTGCAACTGAATTAGGTGCACACGTGATTTTTGAGGCTGCTTTTTGGGGTGATTTGTGTATGGGAACTAGCAGTCTTCTTGTAGATCTAACCCTATCATGTCCACAAATTCTGCTTCCTCCACACCCTCCTCTATTTTGTGAGAGGGGATGTTGAGGGTGCTTAGCATTTGTCTGATGAAAGAGGAGTATGAGGTATAATGGCCTATATGCCTACGAAGGGAACCATATCCTCCACCTCCACAGTTGATGGGGGACCTTAACATGCCAGATGTTAACTGGAGCACCTTTACGGCAACCACATCCAAAAGCAGGGCCATTCTTGATGTCCTTCAGATGGCATGCCTCAAACAGCTAGTTTTGAAACCCACTCATGAGGGAGCAATCTTAGACCTCGTACTCTCAAACGGGGACAGTGAGAGGATCTCAGATCTAGAAGTGGGTAGCCATTTGGGAACAAGTGACCACCAAACAGTGTGGTTCATGATAAACTATGCTACAGAGTCAAGCCATACAAAAGTGAGGGTTCTGGACTTCAGGAGGGCTGACTTTGGCAAGATGGGAGAGTGCCTTAGAAACATACTAGCAAACAGGCTAGAAGGAGGGGTGGAGCAACAATGGGCAAATATCAAAACTGCCATCACAGAGGCACCAAGCCTTTGTGTGAAGCAAATAAACAAATCAAAATGAAAGAAAAAGCTACTATGGTTCTCAGAAGAGGTGGCAGTGAAGGTTAGGGAGAAAAAGATATCATTTAGGAAGTATAAGGAAACACAGAAGGAGTAGGACAGAGAACTGTACCAGTTAAGGCAGAAGGAAGAAGGAAGGGTAGTCAGAATAGCAAAGGCACAAACTGAGGAAAAGATAGCTAACTCGGTTAAGAAGGGGGATAAAACCTTTTATAGGTATATCAGGGAGCGTAGAAAGACAAAGGAAGGGATAGTGAGGCTGAATAGAATGGAATGGATGGTGGGTGGGCAAAGAATAACAGTGATAAAGCAGGGATACTGAATGAATACTTCTGTTCAGTATTCACAAAAGAGGAAGTGGGGGAGATGCCTAATCCAATTAACAGAAGCACTCTGGAGAGGGGTGTTGATCCTAGTCCTTTCACAGAAGAAAGGGTTCTGAAAGAACTCCTAAAACTGAAGGTGGACAAAGCAATGGGGCCAGATGGAATTCACCCCAGAATTCTAAAAGAATTAAGCAGAGAACTAGTGACACCACTGACTACGCTTTTTAACAAATCATGGGAGGATGGTGTGGTACCTGAGGACTGGAAGAAGGCGGATGTGATTCCCCTTCACAAAAGTGGGAGCAAGACAGAGGCAGGAAACTACAGACCTGTCAGTTTGACATCTGTGGTAGGGAAAGTGATGGAATCACTTCTGAAGGAAAGAATTTTTGAGTACCTAGAGGCTAGTGGGGCACAGGACCCAAGGTAGCATGGGTTCACAGTGGGAAGGTCATGTCAGACGAATCTAATTGAGTTCTTTGACTGGGTGACCAAAGTAGTAGACCAGGGAGGGGCTGTGGATATGGCCTACCTAGACTTTAGCAAGGCATTTGACACAGTCCCACACAAAAGATTAGTAGTCAAATTAACCAGCCTGGGAGTGGATCCCAAGGTGGAAGCCTGGATAAAACATTGGCTGAACAACAGACACAGAAGGTAATTGTAAATGGAGTCCACTCTAAAGAAAGAGGGGTTACTAGTGGGTTACTGCAGGGTTCAGTACTGGGTCCAGTCCTTTTTAATGTCTTTATAAGTGACATTGCAGAGGGACTGGAAGGAAAAGAATGCCTCTTTGCATATGACACAAAGATCTGCAACAGGGTTGATACACAAGGAGGCATGGAAAGGATGAGAAGGGACTTGGCAAGGTTGGAGGAATGGTCAGAAGTATGGCAGCTTGGATTCAATGCAAAGAAGTGCAAAGTAATGCACCTGGGAAACAAAACCCCAGGAGAAGATTACACAATGGGGGAGGAGGTAGTAACAACAACAAAAATGGAAAGAGATCTACGGGTAATCATATCAGATGATCTTAAGGTTGGCAAGCAATGTGAGTAGGTGGTAGGGAGGGCTGGGGGGATACTGAGATGTATAGGGAGAGGTATCACCAGCAGAAAACAGGAAGTTGTTATCCCCTTGTACAGACAGTTGGTGAGACCCCATCTGGAGTACTGCGTCCAGTTCTGGAGACCCCATCTCCGCAAGGACATAGACAGGATGGAGGCAGTTCAGAGGAGGGCAACTAAAATGGTGCAGGGTCTGCAAGAGAAGCCATACAAGAAGAGACTAAAGGAGCTTAATATGTATACCCTTGAGGAAAGGAGGGAGAGGGGGGACATGATAGAAATGTTTAAGTACATCAGTGGAATCAACAATGTCCAAAAGGGTAGCATCTTTCGGAAAAAGAGATGTACAAGAACAAGAGGACACAATTTGAAGATAGAGGGGGGCACAGCTCAGGGGCAATGTGAGGAAGTATTTTTTCACAGAGAGGGTGGTGGATGCATGGAACAGCCTTCCTGAGGAGGTTGTGGGATCTAAAACTGTGGGAGAATTCAAGAATGCATGGGACAGACATGAGGCAATTTTTGTGGGGGGTAGGAAGAAATAGGCTATTGGTTAAATAGGATCTGCAGCTTATCCTTTAGATAGGGAAATGGGCAGACTAGGTGGGCCAAGCGGTCCTTATCTGCTGTCAAAGTCTATGTTTCTATGTTTCTATGAGATGGTCCATAGCATAAGCCTGAAGGGGGGCATGCATATTAATAAAGTTTCCCATAGTCTGGAAGGCCTGGAAAACCTACCATACATTTGCCATGTCCTCTGCTGAAGGCATTTGTCTAAGGTCCATTGCCTGCTCCTCTTCTTTGCAGGAGGTGTGGCAAGGACATTCTTTTCTTTTCTTTTTTTCCAAGAATACACTGTTTTCAGTGCCTGCTATGAGGCTCTTTTATTTGTATTTTTGCCATCACTGGACTCAGGGTTCTCCTTTTGGATACCCTGGTATCGTTACAATCTTCACAATACTTATATGAACATATGAAGAAGCCAGCAGAAGAAGGCCAGTTGGTCTATCAAGTCTGCTCATATTGCAGGGTCCACAGTTTTAGTTAATGTACCTGCCATCCCTCCCCACTCCTCCCAGCCTCTCTACCAATGATCCTTACCTTCCCCCATGCCTATCCCAGCCTCTCTTAAAGCTACCCATTGTCTTTAACAAGATTACCTCTTTCGGCAGCACATTCCAAGTGCCCATCACCCTCTCTGTGAAGAAATGCTTCCTGACCTCCCTTCCAAACCTCTCACCCTCCAGCTTAAGTCTGTGTCCCCTCATGTTATAGTTGCCACTCAGCTTAAAGAGACTCTACTTATCAACCTTATTTATCCCTTTCAAGTACCTGAAGGTCCCAATCATGTCCCTCTCTCTCTCTCTCTCTCTCTCTCTCCTGTCTTCCAGGGAGTACATGTTCAGTGCCCTCAACCTCCCCTCATATGCCTTACCCTGTTGACCTGCTATCATCTTTGTAGCCCTCCTATGGACCTTCTCCAGCAGGTTAATGTCCTTTTTGAGGTGTGGGCACCAGTACTGAACTCCATACTCTAGATGTGACCTTACCAGTGGCCTGTACAAGGGCAATATAACCTCCTCTCTCCACTACTGATCCCCCTAGATATGCAGCCCAGCATCTTGTTTGCTTTTGCTGCTGCTTTCTTGCACTGCGTGAAGTGCTTCAGGTCATTAGTGATCATCACTCCCAGGTCCTTTTCCTCCTCTGATGCAGATACTCGGACTCCACCCAGGTAGTACCCTGTCCTGGGATTCTTGGCTCCAATATGCATAACTTTGCATTTCTTGGCACTGAAGCCATGCTGCCAGATCCAGTACCACCTCTCCAGCATTTCCAGATCATCCTGTAGGTCCTGTATCCCTTCAGCTGTGTCCACTCTCCTGCAGAGCTTGGTGTCATCTGTGAATAGGTACATTTTGCCCTTAATGCCATCCCCAATGTCACTGATGAAGATGTTGAACAACACCGGCCCTAGCACCGAGCCCTGCAGGACCCCACTGGTTACCTCTCTGGTGCCAGATAAATCTCTCCCTACAACCACCCTCTGAATTCTGTCCCTCAGCCAGTTTTACCACCCATCTGGCCACCTTTCCCCCAACCCTGAGATCCACTGACTTCTTGATCAACCTTTTATGGGGCACAGAGTCAAAGGCCTTGCTGAAATCAAGATAGAGCATGTCTACCGCTTGGCTCCTGTCTTAGTGACACAGTCAAAGAAGTCAGTCAGATTCGTTCGACACAATCTCTCCCCCATGAACCCATTCTGCCTCCATCATAGATACCATGCTCCTCTACATATTCCACCAACGTTTCCTTTAGTGTTGTCTCCATGAGCTTGCTCACAATGGAGGTCAGACAGAGATTGGTCTGTAATTCCCAGGGTCATCCTTGGCAACGCTTTTGTGGAGGGGCACTACATGTGCTATTCTGCAGTCCTGCAGTACCACGCCTGACTCAAGTGAACTATTAAACAGATCTGCCAGTGGCCCTGCCAACTCCTCAGCCAGTTCCTTTAGTACCCTTGGATGTACTCTGTCATGGCCTGGGGATTTGTCCACCTTTAATGCCAGCAGCTCCTCCCTCACTCTATCCTCCTCTATCACTACATCTGTGTTCTCCTCCCCCCCCCCCCGCTCCTCTTTTCCCTCCTGAAGGCACTGGTCCGTCCTTCTTCCTGGTGAAGACAGAACAGAAGTATTCATTTAGTATCTCTGCTTTTCCCCCATTATCATCCACCCACTCCACCACTTTTTTCTTAATTTTTTTTTTATTTTACTGTTTATGCCTCCTCCTTCTCATCCCCTTGGCTCAGGTCTTCCTCGGGAGCACATGGAGTCATCCCCCTATGGCACGCACCCTACCTCACCATCCTCCGTCATCCATGTAGCCTCGGTTATATCCCTCGGGTGGGAATGGGGCAGGCCCCAATGCCCTGACACAGCAGTAGTGTAGGTCGGGAGGATGCCAGATGGGCAGCCGCACATCAGGGGCAAGCTCCAGTGCTCTGTCTCTGCCGGAGCCAAGAGGCATTTTCTCTATTTCCTCTGGGGAGTGACTGATGCCCTGATGTCAAGGCATATCGACATCTGCCACTCCCCCACTCTTCTCTCTACTCCTCAGTGCCTGCTGTATCTCCAGCCTCCGCCAGAGATCAACAGAGCACCGAACAGGAACCCCTGCCCTTCCCCAGGAGAGGAGATCTGTCCTCTGGATGCTCAATCCTCTCCCTCCCATGCTGACCCCCAGCATCCCAGGCTCATTCCCGAATCCGGGTTGCTGGTGTGGCAAGAGGTGTGGCATCCAGTGCCTCAACCCTCAGAGCCACCGGGCCATCCACCGCTTTCTTAAGCCTAACAATCCCTTCCTTCCTTCCTTCTTGTCCCTTTTCTCACTTATATAGTGAAAGAAAGCCTTCCTCCCCTTCTTAATTCCTACAGCTATCTGCAGCTTCTATTGTGCTTTTGCTCGCTGGACTTCCTTACTTGCCTCACTAGCCAACCTTAGGTAGTTTTCCCTAGCCACTCTCTCTTGGTCTTCCTGAATTTTCTATAGGCCAACCTCTTTTTCCTGACTGTCTGGGCAACCCCAGAAGTGAACCAGCTGGATGCTTTGGCCCTTGTGTTCTTCCCTCTGAGCTTAAAGCACTCATCTGTGGCAACCAGTATTCCTTCCCTAATGATGGACCACCTTTAGTCCACCCCATATCTGCTCTGATACCCACCGTACGGCTCCTTAGCACTTTGTTCATTTTCCTGAAGTCCTCTCTCCTGAAATCCAAGATTTTGGTCTTAGTCGGGATGCTTTCCCTGCCCATATCCAACTGGAACCACACTGTGCAATGGTCACTTCCACCCAGTGGCTCCCTGACCATTATTTCCTAATTATCTGGTGGCTGAGCAGCGTTATCTTTTTTCTCTTCCTCTTTGACAGGAATTGCTGCTGATTATGAGGAGACAACCCTTCAGATGCATGCTTTCCACCATCATTAGGAACTCCCTCAGAGCCTTTATTGTTTTTGGTGACATACAGGCAAACTGAGAAGCCATAAATTCTCTTTTTGTGTCCCTTTTTTTTTGAGTTTTAGGACAAAACTTTTTACAGAGCTAACAGTTGATAACATCATGATCTGGACCCAGCCACTTTAAACAGAGCTCATGGCAGTCTGACTTTGCCAGGAACTGAAAACAATTTGTGCAATTTTTTAAAAATGTTCTTTTTTTCCTTTTATCTATTAGTCACGACAAACCTGAAAGACCTTAAACAAATGTCTTCCCTCAGTTCCCAGTCACAGTAAAATTGTTTTTGTTTGTTTATTTTTTATACGTAATAGCCTGTGAGCAAACATGTCCTTTTTTACTGGCGTCCAGTTCCACTAGACATAACATAGAGGATAGTAGATGGGCAACAGTGAACAATAACACTGTTGTTCACTTTGATAGGTTGTCATGACAACCAAGTAAACCTCGACAGCGAAGTTCGAGAGGTTTTTGGTTGTCATGAAACCTCGAGAATTGACAACAGGGTTGTTGTTTATTGTTGCCCATCCACTGTCTTTTATAGTGTATGAGCAAAAGTAAATCAAAAACAGCTTGTGCCTTCTTCCTCGGTCACTCCATGTTGTCGGAGACCCACCCACCTCCCTGCCCCGCCATGTCCAAATACTCCACTCATTGCAGGTCCACAGCGGTAGTTATTTGTTACCTTTGACTGGTGTACTACTATATGCCGGCAAAGATTTAACAAAAACAGCACTTACTGTCTCCTCCTGTGCCCTCGCGTAACTGCCATCCATTGTATGACCACCTACAAGGTACGAGTTGTGCATGCACAAATGTAATTTGTGCTGTTGTACCATTGATGTGATGTACTCACGATCAAACAACAACATCGTGTCGTCACATCAATGGTACAACAAAACTAGGGAAAGCTAGATTTCCAGTGAATACAACCTTCTAACATACACTATAGTATACTTACTGAATTACATAACATAAAAACAAACTAAGACATAACACATCGTAAAAAAAACATAAATTAAAACATTTACAGTCAGAGTTAGAGAGTAGGAGATTCTCTAAAGAAATTTTAAAAGCTGAAATAGAATAGCTTACAACAGAAATTGGTACAGCATTATGAAGTTTAGTAGCTTTAAACTGTATAGAATTTTGAGCCATGGCAGTGTGAAAAAAAGGAACCTCAAATGATTGTCTGCTTTGTGATCCAGTAGAAACAGCGGTAAACAATTCTGGAAACAAATTAATAATTGAATCAGGAAAAAGACCCAAATGAATCTTACATAAACAAATTAATAACCTAAAATGATCAAAAAAAGAAAGACAGCCACAATACCTATAAAGTTCGCAGCGATGTGTATTTTTCTGTAATCCAGTAACAAAACGGATGATATTACGGAAAGTGGTTTTTAATTTGTTATGCATTCTTTCTGTAGAGAAAGACTAGATTATGGATCCATAGTCCATAAGAGAAAATAAAAAACTATGGGTAAGAATAAGTCTAGTTTGCTTTGCCAAATGTTTTTTTTTAATGATAGAGCATCCCTAATTGCTGGTGTAGTTTACATATTAATTTAACAATATGCTGTTCAAATGATAAAGGAGAATTAATAATTAAGCCAAGATATGTAAATTCAGAAACCTTTTCAGTTGAATTATCATCGTCTGTTAACAGGAAATCAGTGTTGACTGTTTTTCTTGGGTTAGTAAATATCATAAATTTTGTTTTAGCTGAATTTAATTTATTAATTTATTAATGTAGTTATTTATTTATTGAAATCTTGGAAATACACCTTTGAGCTGGAAGCTCATTTACAAAGGTTCCATGACCCACCCACACACCTCCATGGTTGCCCATCAACTGAGCAAAGTTGACTTTGTGAATGAAAGCTTACAGTACACACTGCAAGCCCATTGGTTGACAGTGGTGACCAATGGTATTGCAGTGCTTACTGTAAGTGGTCATTCTGTGATGGTTAAGTTGGCAGGCAGCTGTGGAGGTGTGCAGGTGGATTTTGCTGCCCACTGGCTTGCTGGCAATACTGGGATGGGGGAGCAGGATAGGTTGGGGGTCCCTCAGTTGGTGGGGGAGTTCACTAGACAACCAGAGAAGTTGCAGATTTATTTTTCTATATGGACTGGCTTTGGGATGGGAGGGGGTACCACTAAACTACCGGGGAAGTGCAATGGGACATATTTCTTATGCGATCAGACTTTGGGGTGGGGGGGCCACTAGACTACCAGAGAAGTGTTTTGGGACATATTTCTTACGTGATCAGACTTTGGGGTGGAAGGGGGAGCCACTAGACAACCAGGGCAGGTTCGGGAATATTTTTTAACCACAGTCTGGTTTAGGTATGGGGGGGCACTAGACTACCAGGGTGTTTTCCATGTTTCTATGGGGACAATCGTGACTGTGGATGGGAGGGGGGTACCACTGGACTACTAGGAACTATAATACTTCACAACATGCTTCGGTGATGGACTGGGCAGGGGTGTTTGCAGTGTGCCCAGCGCATCCTGCTGGGCGCATCCCTGCTGACTGCATGCAAATGGAGCCACAATTACATGCAAATGGACCCATTTGCACCTTGCATGCATAATGGACCCATTTGCATATCTAGGTCTGAATATCTGGAATTTGCACCTTGCACATCCTGAGGATGTGCTGCACATCCCCATTCCAGGTAGTCAGACTGCACAGGGGGATGCGCCGGTGCATCCTTGGCGGCCTCCATTTACGCTGCCCGCATATTTTTCTGTATTCAGACATGATGCCCGATCACGCATCTGATTTGAATATAGTAACTGTGTGCTTCAACGCAACTCAGTTGTGCCGTATACGCACTTGTGCCCTTTCTAGGTACAGTTTGAAAATCCTGGCCTAAGTGAATTAACAAAGAGTGAAAACAACAGGGGGCTAAGAATGGGCCCCTGTGGCACTCCACAATCTATTGAACTCTTTTTAGAAAATAATCCATTAATCACTTTTTTTGAGTCCTATCTAAAAGATAATTACCAAACCACTGGGTAACTTCATCAGAGAAATTAACACTACAAACCATTTTCAGTAACTCCTTATGCTCAAACAAGTCAAATGCCTTGGTGAGGTCCACAAAAGCCAAAGCCACATATTTGCCCTCATTGGGGGCTTTGTGGGTTCAGTTTGTGAACCTCACCAAGGCAGACTTAGCATTATGACAAGGTCTAAAACCATGCTGAGAGGGGGCCAAAAATCGCACTGATCTAAATGTTGAAAAATCTGATCTCAAAAACATTCTCTGAAATTTGGATAAGGGAGCTAAAAGTGAAATTTGCCAATAATTATTTATAGTAGTCATCAATCATTGTTTATTCAAAGCTTCCGAGTCACCCCTGAGCAGGGCCAGATTAAGGTAACCTAGGGCCCTAGACCCAACAAAAATCTGGGGCCCCCTCTCGCCATGACCATGCCCCTTTGCCACAAAGGGACCCTGTCACAGAATGTAAGGCACCTTGGGAATCCATTTACCTACAAACTGCATCCCATGTTAGGATGCGGTCTACATGTAAAGAGGTATAGGCAACAGAACATAAATAAAAAATTCCTACCCTTCTGTTACCCTGTCTCAAAATTATATTAGCGACAGTGCACACCATTCTCTCCTCTCCCTTCCCCCCCCAAGTGTCACATACTGTTTGATTTCATAGGTTTCATATCATAGGTGTTTCAGAGCAACTATTTAGATCAATGATCCATGTGCTCACCGCATATTTACTCATACCCAAAAATGTTGTTACTAATTAAATACTTATCAAGCCTAATCTTAAATTCCTCCATTGTTCTGCTAGCCACAATCTCAATGGGGAGTCTATTCCATATATTTGTGACTCTAACTGTGAGCCAATATTTCCTCTTGACTGTATTTACCTTCTCCTTATTTATCTGAAGTGGATGTGCTCTTGTATTATAAGTCTGATCCCTAAGGACCAGATTTAATTGATCCCATAGTACTGCATCATTTAAAGCCTAATAAATAAAGCACATATCCCCACGCTATCTTCTGAACTCAAGGGAATACAATCCCACGTTCCTGAGCCGATCCTCGTACTCCATACTCTGAACCTCCTTAATCCTATGCATGGCACACTTCTGTATTCTCTCCAAGGATTTAATATCACCCTTCCCTCCCGGTGCCCAAAACTGGGCACAGTACTCCACATGGCGGCACACCAGAGAGGTATACAGGGGTAGCAGGACCTCTTTTTTTCTACTTTTCATATGTTTATGGATGCAATACTGGATACTACTAGCCTTTTTAATAATTTGATTGTAGTGGGGCCTAAAACTGAAGTCACTGCCAATTTTAATACCCAAGTCACTTTCTTCTCTAACTACTTTGAGTATTCTGTTACCTAAACTATAAGGGTAATTATTATTTTTCCTTCCTATATGCATCACTGTACATTTATCCACATTAAAAACAGACCTTTCAGTCTGATAATCTAGAGTGCACCCTTCACTATCTGCCCATTTGTTTACTAGCAAAATGGGTGGATAATCAAGGGTACAAGATAAGAACGGGCAGTAGAATAACTATCATTTTGTACAAACATTTGGTGGATAATCAAGGGATCACTGTATGTGCAAGACTACTCTCAGTATACATCATTACCACCTTTGCTACACTACTTAACTTACTGTAAGTACACTCTTACTTCTTGATACAGCCCCACCCACAAAACCACATAGTGAAGTGGGTTGTAGTGCAATAGACAGTTTTATAATGGTCAGGGTTAGTGGTGGCCTCCATACGAACATACGAACTTGCCAACAGATACAGGCCATTCGGTCTACCTAGTCTGCTTGAGTGTGCAACACTTCAGTCCATTAGACTGGAGCTGCCCCCACCATATGCCCTCCCCCCATCTCCCTCCCCCTCCTGGTTTGTACCCTCCCCTTGAATCAGTCCCACCCCGTCTTGAAGCCCCCAACACTCTGGGGTGATACAACTTCCTCTGGCAGAGCTTTCCACCCTGCCACCACCCTTTCTGTGAAATAGTGCCTCCTTAGTTTCCTCTAGAACATGCCCCCTTCCAACTTCATAGAGTGTCCCCTGGTTTCCCCTTCTGCCCTTCAGATTGAACATTCACCTGGTGTCTACTATGTTCAGATACTTCAGGTACTTGAAGGTCTCAATCATATCCCCTCTCTCTCTCTTCTTTCCTCCCGGGTATATATATGCTGAGCTCTCTCAACCTCTCCTCATATGTTCTGTCCCCTAACCCCAGGATCATTTCTGTTACCCTGCACTGTACCCCCCCTCCAGTAGTTTGATGTCCCTTTTCAAGTAGGGGCACCAGAATTGCATGCAGTTCTCTAGGTGAGGTCTCACCAGGGACTTGTACAGCGGCAAGATGACCTCCCCACTCCTAGAAGTAATCCCCCTTTCTAGGCACCCTAGCATCCTGTTTGGCTTTGCTGCAGCCTTCCTGCACTGAGCAGAGTGGTTCATCTCCCTGGTTACCAGCACTCCCAGATTCTTCTCCTTCAGATAGAAACATAGAAACATAGAATTTGACGGCAGATAAGGACTGCTTGGCCCACCTAGTCTGCCCATTTTCCTACTTAACAGATAGGCTGCAGATCCTAGTTAACCAACAGCTTACTTCCTCCTACCCCCCACTAGGACTGCCTTATGTCTGTCCCATGCATTCTTGAAGTCCCCCACTGTCCTTGACCTCACTACCTCTTCAGGGAGGCTGTTCCATGCATCCACAACCCTCTCAGTGAAAAAATGCTTCCTCACATTACCGCTGAGCCGTCCCCCTTCTATCTTCAAATTGTGCCCCCTTGTTCTTGCACATCTCTTTTTCTGGAAGATGCTACCCTCTTGGACTTTGTTAATTCCTTGAGGTACTTGAAAGTTTCTATCATGTCCTCTCCTTCTTTCCTCAAGGGTATACATATTAAGCTCCTTTAGTCTTTCTTCTATGTCTTCTGATGCAGACCCTGCACCATTTTGGTTGCCCTCCTCTGGACAGCCTCCACTCTGTCTATGTCTTTGCGGAGATGGGGTCTCCAGAACTGCACAGTACTCAGATGGGGTCTCACCAACTGTCTGTCTGGAGGGATAACAACTTCCTGTTTTCTACTATTGATGCCTCTTCCTATACATCCCAGTATCCCCCAGCCTTCCTTACTGCCTTCTCACATTGCTTGCCCACCTTTAGGTCATCTGATATAATTGCCCCCGGTCCCTTTCTATTTTTACTGTTGTCAGTATCTCACCCCCCATTGTGTACACTTCCCAAGGGTTTTTGTTCCCCATGTGCATTACCTTGCACTTCTTTGCATTGAATCTGAGCTGCCATGTATTTGACCATTCCTCCAACCTTGCCAAGTCCCTTCTCATCCTTTCCACTCCATCTTGTGTATCAACCCTGTTGCAGATCTTTGTGTCATCTGCAAAGCGACATACTTTTCCTTCCAGTTCCTCTGCAATATCACTTATAAAGACATTAAAAAGGACCGGTCCCAGTACTGAACCCTGCGGTACCCCGCTAGTAACCCTCCTTTCGTCACTGTGTACTCCATTTACTACTACCCTTTGAGTCCTGTTGTCTAGCCAATTTTTTATCCAGGCTACCACCTTTGGTGCTTTGGAACTTTGGTGGAAATTTTGTAGATTGGATTAAAGCATTGTACTATCAACCAAAGGCTAGAAAAAAACTAATAATATGATTTTGAACCCAATTAGGCTCTTAAGAGGGACGAGGCAAGGATGCCCGTTATCCCCCTTAATATTTGATCTCACACTAGAACCCTTAGCACAAGCTATAAGAAATAATCAAGCGATCAAGGGAATTGGTCATTTGCTTACTTTCTGAGCAGCTGTACATAATGGAGGGTAGCACTGTCTGTCTATAGCTCCAAAAACATATACAATTGCCTGTAAATTAAACAAATATGATTGAAAGGACACTGCTGCCCTGGATAACCTTGTAAGCCTATTTGTAGCACTGTAGTCTCTTTGCTACTTTGTGTAATTAAATTGTGGTTTTGTATGTTGTGTTAAAGATCAGGCTTAGCCCTACTGTTTGCAAATTGCAATACAGTATTGTTAAAGGACTTAAAAATTCAAACCGATTTTTTTTCATAACTTTGATGATTATTTTCATGACACTCATTGCCCCAACCCAATCTCAAACATGAACCCTCCTTGCATTTAACAGTGATAATCCATTTCCAGTTAAGGAGTGAAAAAAAAATACATTAAGCAGTAGAGCCTAGTGGCTATAGCCCCAAGACAAGAACCTGCAAAAATGTAGACTCAGAGCACTTGGATTTGTGCACTACAACATCTATATGCATACTATGTAAACCAGGACCAGGGCATGTCGTAGAACATCCATGTGCTAATGAGAGACATCTGGAACTTGGAACAGGCTCTCCAATAAGCAGGTTCTGACAGCTCTTCAATCCTTCCAATATGAATGATATGAGTCTGACCCTCCTCAAATGCACAAGATGAGGCAATTAGTGGACAAACTACTGCAGGGGGCCCCCATTTAGGATTTGCACCAGTCACTCTCCCTATTAGGATTTGTGCACTACAGCATCTATATGCATACTATGTAAACCAGGACCAGGGCATGTCGTAGAACATCCATGTGCTAATGAGAGACATCTGGAACTTGGAACAGGCTCTCCAATAAGCAGGTTCTGACAGCTCTCCAATCCTTCCAATATGAATGATATGAGTCTGACCCTCCTCAAATGCACAAGATGAGGCAATTAGTGGACAAACTACTGCAGGGGGCCCCCATTTAGGATTTGCACCAGTCACTCTCCCTATTAGGAGCACCAGTTGGGGGTAGGAATCTTTCTAGCCACTTCTTCCCACTTGAGATACCAGGGGGTGGGAGACAAAGGAAAGAGTCTGTTTTCACCTTAAAAGTAAATATGGCTGGAGCCCCCTTAAGCTATCAGCTGTACTTACCACCTAATCAGAGAGGTGAGATTCACATTCAGGCAGACAAAGCAAAGGAAAAGGTCGCATGTACACCTCAAAGGTCAATCTGACTGCAGCCCCCTTAAGCTATTAGCTGTACTTAACACCTAATCAAGGAGGTGAGATTCCTGTCACAGTTCATCTCCTGGCTTGCTCAGGTTACTCAGAAGGCAAGTCCATCACAAAAACATGCAGTGCAGACAGAAATAAATGGGTATGTAGTAAATATATTTTGTGGATTGTTGGGGGCCCCCCTGGCAGGTGGGGGCCCAAGGCTAGTGCCTATGTTGCCTATGCCTTAATCCGGTCCTGCCCCTGAAAACAGGCAGTTGTGTTTAGTGGGCCTTACCCAGTTAACAAAGAATAAATAAATAAATAAATAAATAAATAAATAAATTCCGGATTTAGGTATTGACCTAACAATGGCACACTTTCATTTTGTGGGGAAAACATGGTAACATAATAAGTAATTAAACAATTTTGTTAACTGAGCTAAAAGCATAAAACTAACTTTTTTCAAAATACGATAATCAATATTATCAGTACCAATAAAGGGTCTGGGATCCATTTTGGCTATGTACCAATTAACACTGTCAGAGGACAAACAATTCAAATAGAATTCAGGGGCTTGTGAAGTAGTTGATTTGGTACTTAGTGCTCTCCTCAGCATGCACTTCTGTTGGATCTTTTTAATGGAACCTGTATAAATACACACAGTTTTGAATGAAGCTGTTTACTTTCTGGTTTTCTCCCATCATGAACCACATTATAATAATTAAAAAAGCACTAGTTATTCTTAAAAATCAAGTGGTTTGAAAAAAATTGAATGGTAGCCTGTTTAAAATGGTCTACTTCCTTCTCAATGGGAATTATGTTTGAAAATAGCAAAAAAAAAAAACACAGTAATTTTGGGTGGTTTTCATAGAAATGTAGGTAGTTTGCTAAATAATTGAGCTGCTCCCTTCATGCAAGATTTGTGCTACACTGCAACCTTTTCCATTTCCTGGAAGCTGTTTGGGAGCTGGAGAACCAGCAAATGTTGTACAAAATAAAGAAATACACCTCAACTAACACAGAGCACTTGATAAACTAACTCAAAGAAAACAGAAACATAGAAACAGACTTTGACAGAAGATAGGGACCAATAGGTCTATCCAGTTTGCCCTTTTTCCCTAGCTACTTAAAAAAGCCACAGATCTTACTTTATCTCCCACTTTACCTCCTCTTTTGAATCGCTAGGGTTCCCCTATGTCCATCTCATGCAGTTTTGATTTCCCCCTTTGACTTTGCCCCAACACCTCTGCTGGGAGGCTGTTCCATGCCTCCACCACTCTTTCCGTGAAGAAGTACTTTCTCATGTTGCCCCTTAATCTACCCCCTTCCAGTCTAATGTTATGCCCTCTTGCTCTAAAGCATTTTCTTTTCTGAAAGTTGCTGCCTTCAGAAAAGCAAAAGTAATAAAATCAAACCAATCTGAAGACTAGAGGACTGGAGCGTACTTTGTGATGACTGCTCTCCTCAGGTGGAGAAACAAATCTGGTGTTAGAGAACAAGAGGTGCATAACCACACTGCAGAGTCTGAACTTGTATTTTAATTAGCATAAAGTTCTATCTCTGGAGCATCACAGTCTGGTCAAAGGATAATATTTATTATAAAGCATCAGTGATGGATTCTTGGGGGTTACAAGAAAGCTGCTGAAGTATATACCACGTAAGGTATTGAAGAATTATCCCCTGATTAGTGTATTGATGACACTATAAATATTCCTATTAGGCACTCTAAAGATAAACTGTTAAATAATAATGGTAAGAATCTTTTACAATTATTGAATAAATTTGGACTAAGAATTTTGAATGGTTGAACTAAGGGCAACTGGGAAGGAGAAATCACGTTTTCCACATTGAAAGGATGTAGTGTATTAGATCTGTATATAATTGATGCTCTATAGTACTCCAGTATAGAGCAACTTAAAATCCATAAGATATGGGATAGTGATAATTTTCCTCTTTGCTGTGCAATAAAAACATATTTCAAATCTATAAGAAATAAGGTACAAGACCATGATGCCAACCAAAATATGTACAAATATGGAAAAAAGATAAAAAGTAGTGAATATTACAAAGTAACAACTGATAAAATAATTGATGAAAACAAAGCTATGGATATGATGTCTAAAGTGAATATCTGCTGCCTCTCTGAGGCAGGTTGCTGGATAAAAGAGTTTGATGACTATATGAAGTTATTTGAAACCGTGTTAGGTAAAGAAATGAAACCTCAAACAAAAATAAAAAAATTGGAACTAATAAGCCATGGTTTGACAAGGAATGTGGTAGATTAAGATCAGAGATACAGAAGGTAGGAAAAATGAGAGCAAAGCTAACCATTCCCACTGAATTGCTTTACGAAATCTTAAGACTGAATACAGAAATTTAATCCAGTTTAAGAAAAAGGAATATAAGAACGTCCTCTGGGAGCTTCTACAGGAGTACATTTGGAAAAAATACACAGAAACATTTTGGCCTTTAGTTGTGTATCGATGTGATGAAAGCAATTTGTGATATAATATGCTTGGTATGATCACCAGAGACCTGGATTATACACTTTAATAATATTTATGACTGATAATCAAGCTATTAGGAGTATTCAGACAAACTTCTCTTCAATAGTAGAATACACAGATTTATTTACATTTTCCATTTCTGAGGTTAAGGTTGCCATACTGGCTCAAAAAAGGAATAAGGCAGTTGGTGTGGATGTCCTCTTGGCCAAAATATTTTACATAATGTCAATTATTGGGCAGGTGTACTGGCTCCAATTTTTACACTAATAAGCTACCACCTAGTTTTATCTTGCAATTGGAATAGGGCAGTCATTGTTTCTCTCTTTAAAAAAGGGCAAAAACAGGACTGGAAGTGCTATAGGCCTATTACCCTCTTGCCAGTAATTCGAAAAATGCACACAAGACTACTGTTGGATAGACTTACAGCCGGTATGGGAAAATGATCTACTTTCAAAGTTTCAATGTGGTTTTAAAAAGCAAGATACAGTAGCATTCTTGATCTGATTTTCACATTGAACTATTTAATTTACAGTTATGTAGATGGAAGAAAATGTGCCTTATATGTCTGCTTTGTGGACATCAAAGCAGCTTTTGATTTTGTAAATAGAACCAAACTATGGGAAATTCTAGAGGGGCCTGACATAAATAAACAGCTACTGGCAGTATTAAATATGTTACATCATAATCAGGGACCCTAGTGCTCTGCAGCAGAACTTTTTAATTTCTTCGGCAGGGCTCATTGGCTTCTGTGGCAGCATTTTCTGATTTCTGTGGCATGATTTATACATTTCTCTAGCAGAACACAGTCCTGCCATTAGCTAAATATGTTGTGATGTCATCAATGACATCATATGCTGAGCATAGGGGAGGGGCTTCAGGATAAACATGATGGGAAAGAAAGTCTGACACTATGGAAAAACAGTATATTTGAATGGAAATTTACTAAAACCAATGAATTATGTGATACGATATATATTCTGTGGCATGATGCAAATTCTGTGGAAAATTCCACAACCGCAGACTCGCAGAATTCAAGGGGCCATGATCATAATACAATGGCATAAATAAGATATACAAGGGAATGGTGCACTGACTAAGGAAATAAGTGTGTTGAGATGTGTAAAACTGGGTTGTCTGTAAGCTTCACTCCTGTTTAATTTATATAATGAAACCTGATTAGAGATAACAAAGGTATAGACACATTTGCTCCTGTTATAAACAATGAAATAATTCAACTTCTTCTATATGCAGATAATGCTATAATAATCTCTCAGACCCCGTTGGGTTTGAAAAGGGATCTGACTAGCATCATGAGCTCTTTGGGAAATTTAGACTTAAAAATAAATGTAGAAAAAACAAAAATTATGATCCTTGGTAGTAAATCAGCCGCTAAAAAATGTGGGTGGTAAATGAAATGGAACTTGAAGTGCTTAACGAGTACACATATCTTGGAATAATATTTGACAGGAATGTGTCTTGGAAACCCCATATAACCAAGCTAAAAAATGTCATGTAACACAATAGGTGCTACAGATCCTTTGCAAATAGATCTGCAAATAATTCATTCACTGCATTAAAAACAACATTTGAAGCTACAATAATTAGCCAGACACTATATGGCAGTGAAATTTGGGGAATATATTCAAACAATCTCAACACAGAGACTATTCAAAATTAATCTGTTAGAAACATCCTGAATTTACTAGAGATTGCCCTACAGCCTTTATGAGATTGGAAACTGGCTTATTGTCTCTTATATTAAGGATTCAAATAAGAGCGCTAAATTTTGGGGAAGAATAATGCAAATGCCCAATGACAGGCTTCCAAAAATGTGCTGGCAAGATCATTTATATAAACTGCAATGTGGTAGAAGTATAAAAAATTAGTATGTGAAATTATATGAAATAATGAAGAAATCAGGTTTGGTAGACCTTTGGTCTTTAAAAGCTACCATTAATTCAAATCAGTTTATAGACAAAGCAGTAATGAGACTACATGATATAGAGATTCAGAAAGACTGAAAAAATCCATGACATAGATGCATATGGTATATACTCCAATATTAAACAGAAATGGGGAATAGAAGATTATATAACGGGCTATGAAAGCAGCTGGCATGTAAATAATCTATGTAAACTTCGATTAGATATTATTGGAATCTCTTATTTTAGGAAAACCAAGGGGATTGGTAAAAAGAAAACTATTGAATGTAAATGTAACAATATAAAACTCCCAGATATCCTTCCTGCCATTATAGAATGTGAACTATGGGACAGGGAAAGAAAGAGCTGGATCATACCATTATTCCCAAAGAAGTACTGGAATAGGGGGTAGATATTAAGGCATATTTATTATGACTAGAACAAAGAAAAATAATACATGGTGTAGCAAAATTTACCTTTTTACTTGTATATGTGACTGTTATTTATTTATAGATGATTGTATTTAAATATGCATTTTTCTCTTTGGGTGATGTATTTTATAATGTTGTTATGGACTAATCTGTATAAGTATGAAATGTAATAAATTCTGTGTAATTTGATACATTTACAAATAAATCTAATCTTGAATCTTGAAATCTATATACCATGTAAGGGACATGTATTCTTAATAATTTAAAAGCTATTTCAGATTTCATCAACGCATGTACAGCTGGCATCAACAAGATTCAATCTTATAATACTTCCTAAAAAGTGAATTTCAGGACAGTCCACTTTTTATTACTAAAGGCATTTTTTATAATAACAGAATCTTTTTCATTTAAACTACATATGTTCCTATTGCCATTACCTACCATTAAGTCATAATCCTTTGTTTAGGACATTATAATGATTTCTACAGGAACCAGTTGTAAAGCCTGTATTGTATGGCTTCAGCACAGAACTAGACAAAAGCCTAGAATGGCAACATATTATTGCCGCATACTTAAAGTGCACTAGCCTAGTGTGGATGTCATATGCAAAAGAGGGTCTGATTGATATCCACATGTTTAAAGTGGCATGCTGATTTACTGCCGAAGTTCAAGCTCGCTAAAATGTATTTTCTCGTCTGCCTCTCACAACCAATACTGTCAATAAGCATTGGTTGAGTATTGGGACAGTGGTGGTAGTGGTGAAGGATGGGAGTTGCTGGCTGTCATTACAGTGTAGGGGTATGTTTGGCAAGCTGGTCAGGGGTAGGGTGCAATGGGACTATGTGGATGCAGCCAAGGAAGAGTGACTGGGATGCCGGCAGTGAGCAGTAGTGGGGAATGGGGAGCTATATAAGTAAATTAGAGAAAGCGAGGGAGAGGAGAGAGATTACAGGGAGGTTAGGTGCATGGTTAGCTAACTAGTTCAAGGTCTTTCAGTATATACCGTAAGTGATAGTTATGAGATTCAAAACTGTGTCTCAAGGGTCATGTTTCTATGACCTGATCTTGAGGTCAAACTTCCATGGAGAAAGAACACTACCCCTCCCCAGTCTGCCTTTCACAATAAAACCTCTAATTACTAGCAGCTTTTTTCTTAGCAGGACTTAACCAGCCGTGGCAGCAAACTCCAGGACCCCCAAGCCCTAGCAAAAGACTCTCGAGCCCACCCATCCACAGCCCTGTGTTCATGTTCACAAGTTCCTCCTGAACCCACAACACAACCCTGGCCTCTGGCTTCATAGCCCCTCAGCCCCTGGCCTCAGGTTTCTAAGTCACTCCCCCAGCCATGGTGCCAGGATTCTCTACACCCCCAAGCCATGGTGGCATGACCCTGAGCCCCCCTCATTATCGCTGGCCTCTAGCTCCATAGTCTCCCCTGCCCTAGCCTCAGTCTCATAAACTCCACCCCCCCAGCCATGGTATCATGCTCCACCACCCTGCCAGCTGGCTCCTGAGCCCACCCTCCTGCCCTAGTGGCAGGGTCCATAGTGCCCCCCTCCCTAGCACATGCAGCTGAATACTGATCCTCCTCAGTGATGGTGGTAAGTGGCCTGCCATGTAAGTCCAGCTTGGGCCTGAAGGGGGTACTGGTGCCACAGTGGCCCAGGTTTTTTTCCCACCAGCACCTGGTTTTCTTCCAGGGGTGCCAGCATGCAAACTCCCATATGCATGAATGTGGTAGCACGCATGCATGCCTGGCAGCTGACCCTCTCCCCACAAAGGTGGCTAGGTGCCTGCTTTGTGCTGCCATCTGGTCTCCACTGTCCTTGGGATGCTCAATCCTCTGGCTCCTGAATGGCCAGTTTGTTCCAGGACCCCAGTGAATGCCATAGTGAGCAGTACTGGTGTGCTATTGGGTCAGCCCATTCCAAGTGCATTTTTAAAGGCTGATTACACCCTTCATGGCTTGCTCTATATTAAAACAAATTCCCTTACCATCTGCAAGATGGATGTATATTGCTATACACTAATATGTGAGCAAAACTTTAGGTGTGCACTGGTTATTTCATTTAGTTGGCCTCAGAGGACATTATAGGGGAATTATTCAGGTCTCCTTACAAGAGCCACACAGTTGCAGCTTCAGACACTCAGCATACCAAAGTAAACACATAAAACTCTTTAGCTGAGCTATTGTATTGTAAAAACTGGAAAAACCAAGCACCGAGTTACTGCATACAAAGCAATCATGCACAGATATGAGTGCACAAGATATTTATTGTACAGACCATGAGACCTGAATCCTCATAACAGTCATATGGTGGACTGTTATGGGATTCGGGTCTCATGGTCTGTACAATAAGTATCTTTTTCATTCATATCAATGCATGAGTGCTTTGTATGCAGTAACTTGGTGCCAGGTTTTTCCTGTTATTGCTACTTTCACTCCAGCATTGAGCACAAGCTGATCACGGTTTCAGTGGCTCTTTTTGCCTGCACTGTTGTGTTATACAAGTCCAGGTAATCCAGCTGCCTGTCAGCCTTAATTTGGGCCAAGGAACTCAGCTATCAATATTGTATAGAAATCAACTGAAAGCAAATTACTGAATTACTGTTCAACAGTAAATAAAATCCATAGACATGGAACCCAACGTAAAGCAGCATCCAAAATAAGTTATCATACATTTTATTTTAAAAAGTTAAAAATGTAACTGAAACTCAGTACATGTCACCTTGTGTATATAACAAAGGGTCGTTTTTGGGGTATTTACAAGTTATTTACCCAGGACAGCCCACATAAAAATAAATATCTTGTTTTCATTGTGGTTCTATTCTCATTCCGGGGTGGGGGGGAGCTGCAGGGAGGGTTTTTTTGCTGGGGAGACATGGGGTTGGGTTACAGCTCCAGAGAGGGTGTTCAGCTTGGGTTAAGGTTAGTGCCTGTCTGGCAGGGCCCTGGAGTGGTCTCTGGGTGCTGATGCAGACCCCTCATGGGCAATGGTGCTACCTCAGCCTACACCACCACCATCCCATTTGGCAGGGACCAACATCAATCCACTGGAACCACTCTACCCAAAGGGCGCCCACCTGCTGGAATGACCATACCTTGATACAATCCCCCCCACCAAATGGAATGCTCCCCCTGCTCACTGGAATGCCCATAATCCACCAGAATGGCCTTCTGGTCTACTCAAACCGATACCATGTCAACATGATCATTTGTGTCTGGAGACACTCACTCCATCACCCAATCTGGAGGCAACATAATCCCTGTTGTCCAGTAGCGCTTCCCTCCCTCACCCTATTAAATGACACCATGATCCCTTGTTGCCAGTGGCACACCTCCCTTAGCCAATCCCATGCCAACCCATTAACTGGAGTCCAGTGGCACCCACATCAACATGATCTCCGGTGTGCAGTGGCACCCTCCTCCCTCACTGTCCAATGTGAACATAAAACCTTGTGTCCAGTGATTACCCCTCCCAAAGGACACTGACTAGTACAGCCCTTCCTCCTCCCTTACTCCATGGCTGGCCTTCTAAACATTTATTACAACCATAAAGTTCAGACACCAGGTGGTCAAGAAGTTCAGAGAAGAACAGTGCCATTGGTCATTTGAGGGGGGTGCCACTGGACACCAGGGGTGATGTTGGCATGGGTTGGGGTATGTAGATGCCACTGGACAATGGAGATCATATAACACATGATGGGGAGGCATATTCCACTGGGCACCAGGGTTTATGTAACATATGATGGGAGCGCAAGGATGCCATGAGACATCAGAATCATGTTGGCACTGAATGAGGTGCCACTAGACACCAGGGATCACATTGCTGCAGGACGTGATGAAGAAGGGGGTGGCACAGGACAGTTGACATGAGCCACTTGGGATGTTTGGTCTGTGGTCTCCATGTGGACCATGTGGTGACTGTTTAAGTAATAAAATATAACTTGACAATTCAGGGCATCTTGGTGGTCTTTTGCTAAGTGTCAGTCTCCATGAGTGCAAGTGCTTAAGTGTGTTATCAAGTTAACATTTTGGTGGGTCTGATGGTCATTTGGCAGGTTGATGGCATTTTCCATGGGTCGGGATATTCCAGAAGGCAGGGAGGCATTCCAGAGCATCAGAGGGTCCATTTCAGTAGGGGTGTCAAAACAAAAAGAGAACCACCCTATCAATTCATGTTCTGGACGCATTCTGGTCCTGGATATAATTTTTTCTCATATTTCCAGATCATGTGGTTGTGTCCATCCACAGCCAGTGCATAATCTCCCACTATGAATCCTAGAACTTTGATTTTCACTGGAGTAAAATAGAGTAGAAAAAAAATGTTGCATCTCTGATGGCCTATGCTGGGCATAATGAATTTTGTTAGTGGATAATGTTTTTTTGGGGGGAGGCATTTTCCTCTCTACATTTGCAGGAGAGGGAACTACATCTCAAGTTGGTAGAACTCTCCCACAGTATTTAAAGGGAAATGTTAATTAAAGAAAAGGGTCCCGATTCTCAAAGAGTGGTGCAAGCTGCACCAATGGCAGCTTGCGCTGATCACCAATGCACCAGGGACCCTGCACCTAATTCAGTATCTGGCAGGGTCCAGGTGCCAAAGTCCTGCAGCTTGTGGCAAAGAAGGCCATGTGGCAAAGAGATGGCGCAAGCTGCGAGGCGGTCGGGTGGCATCTGTGCCCTGGTAAAGTGACCCACCAGGAGGCTGCTTGAATCATGGGAGATGGAACAGTGCATTGGGAGGGCTGGTGGCACACAGAAGGATGCCAGGAGGGGTGGTGCCAGCACCCCAATAGGGCATTGGGGTGCCGCTGCAGTGCAAGTGTGTTGGGTGCCTGCATGCTTGGCACTGGGGGCCACTGTGGGCACTGCTTCACAAAGGGCACCAGATCTTTGTTTTTTGTTCCAGTTGGTGCATTAGACAAATATATTGGTAATGCACATGCCATGCTGTAGAGGGGGTGGCTGAATATGTTCCCTCTCACCCAGGGAGGTCTCCAGGGGTTGCGCAAGGAATGTTAGACCAGCAAGGTACTTGGAAGTGTGCCCTCTGGGAGGGTTTACAGAATCCCGATGTTGGGGATATGGCAGCTTGTGACTGCCACAAGCCCCCTAGTGCCTTGGCGCACACAACAGCTTAGCGCAGACCTGACGCAGAACAGGTCTGGTGCACTGGTCCCTGGTTTGGGGCAGGGGGCCTTACAGAATTGTAAAATCTGCAAGTTTTGACACAAGATGCCCCTTGTGCCACTGCTTTGTGATGCAGGCACCTTGTGTCAAATTTGGGCTTTTGACAATCGAGCCCTAGCTGTTTATTACTAACAAACAGACAACTGACTATTTTATTTACAGTATTTTGATTTGTTAATAATTACTTTCTACCTTTTATAATAAAATATTTACTATTGCAATGAAACAAGTAGATTTTTACCTTTTCTTTTCACGCTGTTAGTAGAAAAGAATTTAGTAAAATTATGATACTGTGATGTCAGAAACTGCCAACTACTTATCAGCCCAGTCCATTTTATCAAGAAATTAAATGTATTGTTCTATCTACTTTAAAAGAAATGGATACTTCTATCAACTGCAAACTTTGCCTGTTATATGTCTACACTACTGTGGTACATCTGTATGATTATATTTATTTATTTCATTTTTGTTGACCAGGTAAGTGCACTAGACAAATTCTGCCTATTTTCAGGCACGACCCTGGGAAGGGGGACACAGATGAATGCCAACTGACCTTGAACCAGATTAAGCTGTTGGTGGTATTTTTTATTTAATTTTTTAGTGAATGGGGGAAATTTGGCCAGGGCACCGGGGAACTTCCCCTACCTGGACTGCAGGAGGAACCCTTGTCACTTTGGCACTCTGCCAAGATGGCAGCTTCTGGCGGCCAGTTGGAAGACATGGAGGTGGGGGAATTGGTCTCTCCCCCACTACAAACATTAGAGAGGATAATGAAAAAACAAATGAAATGGCATCAGACAATAAGGCAGTGGTAACCGCTGATGCAGAAATGAGTGCACCCTTTAAACCTCAACAGGAAAAGCAAGCAGACTCCTTGACAGACACCTCTTCATCTTCCGATAAAGATATGAGGAGAAAAGACACAGGCAAATTTATTTAGGAGCTGATACACAGCACCGAAGGGATTACAGATGGAGACTGAAATGATTCAACAAGAAACGGAAGCTGAAGAACGAAAATATCTGTACAAAAAAAATGCTGTTAAGGAAACGGCTAAGGCAGTTTTGGCATGATAGTCAGAGGAACATTGACAGTGAGATACAGCTGTCGACTGATGAAGGCACTTCAAAAGAAACACTGCTGGATTGGGCAGAGGTGGTCACTACAGAGGAATGGCAGGAGCCTACTACAGATATGGAAAGCATTTGACTCAGGGGTAAATATGATTTTTTCTACTCCTGCTTCTTCTCCTACCAACATTATCTCAGGGGGAATGTCTGGAATGGCAAATATGGCCCCTGATGAGGTTGGCCTATGACGACCTGAGGAAAGTAACATTGTGGCACCTAATATACAAACACAGGGTGCTTGGTCAGTAGAGAATTTTCTTAAAGGGGCTAGTTGGGAGCATGACACCTCTACAGGTGTGTGGCAATCAGGAGCCACTCCTATCTGGATGCCCACCCTGGAGGACTTCTCAGAATCTCAATAAAATGCAAAAGATTTGCTGACAAAAAATACAACTCTGGCCATCCCTACAGAGCTTGAGCTAACACAGAACCCTGTCTTACAATTATCTACAATACAGGTGGCCAGAGCTCCTGAATGTACAGAAGACCATCAACCAGGCCTTCTAAGCCCCAACCAAACGCTCTGTTAAACGTCCCAAATAGAACCACCAACAGACCTTTTGCCTCATTATTTAAAATGCTAATATTACCAGTTAAGAGACACAATGCAGTTTGTCTAATGAATCTGGTGGGGGGGATGCCTGAACCCCCAGACAGACTGTTTGTAGCCCGCATCTTACTGAAAGACACTGAAATTTTTTGCCAATGAGATATATGCATTAATTCATGTTTCAAGAGAAACTATGTTTGACATTAGTTTTAAATCTTCAAATGGCTTAGACTGCTTCTGGATAAAATACAATGTGGTGAAGAAATCTGCATTATGGTCACCTTTTCTAGCGACCCCGCTTACTAAGCCAACTTATAAGACTGTGACTGTGCTGTTCTGAAGTGAGGGTGTCAGTGTCCGTGACCTAACGTACTGGCTGAAACAAAATGCACAGTCCTGGGAGAACCAGAGGCAATAATTGATTTGGAAAATATTTGGATGGGGGGGTGGAGGGTGAAAGTATTGTTGAAATCAAATGACACAGGAGTGGTGCACCTCCCAAACTCCTTTTTTATGGGAAGGGACTGATGAGTTCTCTTTTACCCAGGGCAACCCAAAGCTTGCTACCATTGTGGTTCTGTTACACACCTAAGTAGTGTATGCGATAAAGTTAAGTGTATAGTATGTAGAGAGTTGGGATATACTGGGTCTGACTGCTTGAACAAAAGCAAATGTAATCTTTGTGGTGAAAGGGAGCATACTTTTCAAAATTGTACATGGGCAGCCCATAATCACCCAGACCATGCTAATGGCATGGAACAAAGGGTCTACATTGCTTTGGCTCAAAAAAAACAAAATGATCCTACAGCCCAGACCTTGTCCTGAGACCCCAGCTTCTGCCTTCCCCCCACGAACAGAGACACTGATAGTGTCCAGTTCCCCCCCATTATACCTCCTCCACAAGAGGGACTCCTTTCCCCACCCCTACAAGAGAGAGAAGTACAAGTACACATTCCTGATCTTCCAGACCCAAACCCAATGCCCCCAACCCTACTTCCTGAAAGAGAGAGAGAGAGAGAAGGGTGACAAGGCAGGGCTCCAAGGTGGGTACCACAACACCTAAAGTGGCAAGAAAAGCAGGTATTGCCCTTTCTAATACATATAATGTGCTGCAGGACAACTCAAATGGCTCAGCTGATAATACAGACTCCTCCTCCGTGATGTCCTGTATACCAGAGGCTATGACAGACACCGAAGTCCCTGGAATCATTGGTGCCGGAACAGTTGGAAAAGTGGTAGGGCCAAGGGTGTAAATGGTAAATTCTCCCCTATTATATGCATTAACAAAATTGCAAAAACTGATGGGGCCACTTATAAAAGTGGTAGGGCCATGGCCGTAGTGGCCCTCCCTATTCCTGCACCTATGCCTGGAATGGCAGGAAAAAGGAAGGAAAAATATAAAAAAAAGGAGAAAATATATAGGAAGGGCAGGAAAAGATGAATTCTTTGCTCTTATAAATGTATGAGGACTTTTCCTTTTACACTATGAATGTTAATAGTCTAAAAATCATAAAAAGGAGATGTTTGGTTTTCTCCTTTTTACAGTATTTGCACATGGGTATTATTTTCTTACAGGACACACATCTGCATACCTCCAGGAAATACACCATGCACAGGCAGACTGGTATCTGGGGCCCTTATACTGGTCAATAGGGCCAGATACTTGTGAAAGGGTAGGGATATTATTCCAAATGCCAGAAATCCAACTCTTAAAATTGTGTGATATACTGCCAGGAAGAGTGTTGATCCTGGATGTGCAGATCCAAAACACAAGGTACAGACTGATTAACTTATATACCCCTCAAACTAAAATATCAAGAACTGATATGTTTAAACAAGTGCAATCTTTTTTATATACATCCTATCATACCATCTGTGGAGGGGACTTCCATTGCAGTTTGTCTGTTCAGGACAGAAGTACACAATCTAAACCAAGAAAACATTTTTGCAACTCCCATTTTCTATTCCAACTGGTTAGTACAGCTAGACTTAGAGATGCCTATTTAGAATCTACAAACTCACACACACCAACATTCTATAAAGGACAATTGGCTCTGAGGATTGACTATTTTTTCACATCCCAGAATATCCCTCTTAAAACAGTACAAGTCAACCCTGAAGAGTTCTCAGACCACAATCTACTAAGTATCAGGATAGGATAGCCCGACTCTATGTCCAAAGGCCCAGTTATATGAACGTTTAATGCTTCTCTGCTGCCTGACGCAGTATTTCATACCTCCCTATCCTACTTCCTAGAAGCCAGGAAATCAGTCCTGGTATTTTTTGATTCCCCCCTACTTTGGTGGGAAGATACTAAATTCTGTATGAGCTCACGAAAATGATAAAGCATTTCAGTAGAACAAAAAGCCTTAATTTGTATTTAGGCTAGCTACATAAACGGCAACACCTCCAAAAATTATACACTATTTCTTATAACATGAACCAAGATCTACCACAACAAACTCAATTATTGAAAAAAGACTTATTGCAATTTCATGGTCAAAAATCTAGACTGTTATATCAACAACATAAATTTGGAACTACAGGTCCGGCCTCATCAGCCTGCCCTTATGAATACTGTACACAGAAGATTAATAAAAAAGAAATCACATGTCTTACTGACACATGAGGGAATAAACAATATCAGAAAAAGGATATACTATATATACTATCCAATTACATGAGGGAATTATATGGTCCACTATCTACAAATACTCCACAGGACAGCCAAGCCTTTCTAGATGTACATATACCTCTACCTGAAGTCCCAACAGAAATAGTAAACAAATCTATTCAACCCATCACTGAACAAGAAATTCTGGAAGTTAGCTCTACTTTAAAAACAAGTACAACACCAGGCCCTGACAGCTTGTCAAATGAGTTATATAAGAAATTGGGCCTTGAAATAGTATCAGAACTAGTTAAGATATACAATGAAATTCTAGACACAAATAATATGCCTCTATATATGAACGTGGGTATGTTAATCTACCTATTCAAAAAAGGGAAAAAACTCACATTACTAATTGGAGGCCAATATGTATGTTGAACACGGACTTCAAACTTTTAACCAAAATCATTAGTAAAAGGCTGGTGCAGATTGCACCCTTTGTTATCTCTGAAGCTCAAGCCTGCTCAATACCAAATCAACAAATTACGGACCATCTGATTTTGCTGCGAGAGACCATGGAAAGAAGAAATACAGATTCACTGCAGGGCTTTGTGGTCTCTCTAGACCAAAAAAAGGCCTCTGACTCTGTAAATCACGATTATTTATGGCTAGTACTAGAGAAGTATCAGGTGCCACCTACAATGATACGATGGATCCAAACCCTGTCTAGAACAGCAATGGTGGTACCCCTAACAAATGGATGGAAGGGTCCCATAATACCCATTAAATGAGGAATGAGACAAGGGTGCCCTTTAAGCCCTATTTTATATGTTTTCTTTATTGACCCCTTACTAAGACAGATTGATAAAGCACACAATGTATCCCTCTTGATAATAATTTAGGGATTATGCCCCATAAAGCCCTAGCATATGCAGATGCCCTCTGCCTCCTGGTAGCAAATGAAGCCTCCATCTCTGAGGTGGTCAAAATCTGTGAATGATTCGGTAATTGTTCAAGTGCTGCCCTGAATTTGGATAAATGTATAGGCCATAACCTGACCCATAACCAAAACCCACAGAGGCCTATTAATCACATACAAATATATATAGGGTCCATACAATCCTTGGAATACAGTATGGGGTACATAACATGGATGTGGTTAATTGGGAACAGAAAATAAGACAGGGTAAGCAAAAAGTGGATAGTTAGAACAAATGGAAATTTGGTAAAAAGAAAAGAGTATACTTGATCAGAGCTTATGTGATACCAATCTTCTTATATGTTAATACAGCTCCACCCCAAAACACCTGGAAATGAGTCTTCTAAGCCTTTTCTTTCAAGCTCTGTGGGGAGGTCAGCTTAATCCAATACAAAGAAACATAACATACCTACGCATTACACAAGAGGGGGTCAACATGGTAAACCCCATCCTTTTCTTTAATAGCATCTTCCTGATCACTAATATTAAACCATTGCTACTAAATAAAAATAGAGGCTGGGAGGCCTGGTTATATGATGCTTGTAAAATGTGGTTTACCCAATGGGAAATAAACTCATTGAATGTAATATGGAAAACCATGATGGTTCCTACTTATATGCAGGATACATTTTGTAGATTAAAAGAACGGGGAATCACATCCCAAATAGTGCAGTGGTCTAAGGCTCTGAGCTGCAAATCTGGTGACATCCAGCAGACCAGACCTGGGTTTGAATCCCACAGCTTCCACTTGCATACTGTGTGACCCTGAGCAAGTCACTTAACCTCCTTGTGCTCCCAGGTCGCTCCTGTAAAAACGCTTTCAGCTTAGTGTGCTATACCTGGTTAAACAACTAAATTAAAAAAAAAAAATGTTGGTATCTGCAACTAAAAAGAGTCTATATCACGGACTATTGGAAAATATATGTGCAGTAGATGATGTGTTTGATAAATGCCCTGTAATGTTTGTATCATCCTTAAAATATGTGTTGTGTAACACTAGGACCCTCCAACACATGTTGGACATGCACTGGTTATCATGTCACGAGAAATTAAATATGAAAACGAACCACAAGCACAGACAGCTAGCAGAACATATATGCAGAAGACCAAAATGTATTCAGACCTTAGAAACACAAGAGCACTTATTTTTTACCTGTTCTTTCATAAACATGTTTTGGAATTATTTAGCGCAACAATAGTCAGGAAAACGATTCCAGACAGTATCTTATCAAAATATAATATATGGTAACCTTCCAGGATGATGGGAGAAATGGAACAAGAGTACTCTGGAGGTAATTTTTACAGTCATCAAGTGGCATATTTGGATGCTTAGGTGTATGTTTACACTTCAACAACAAGAGGGATCCTATATAGATATTCTCAATAAAATTGTTAAAGATTTGCAAAAAATATATTATACGTGGAGCCAGATATTCAGATTGCACCAGGCAGGGGCACAAGCCTGGGTACAGTGCACCTGGGTTGAGTCAGGGCATAGGCCAGGTGATATTCAACGGTGCTGTGCCATGGCTCAGCACCATTGAATATGGCACTGGGTGTGCCTGCACTGCACCAGCACAAGTGGCAGGTGAGCAGCAGGGGGATGTGCCAGCGCAAGTGCGGGTGCGCTAGGTGCAGCAACCACGATATTCAGAGCTGGGCATGCAAATGAAGCATTATGCATACAAGGCACAGATGGGGCCATTTGCATGTCATTATGGCCCCATTTGCATGTGGTGCGCTGATCCCCGGGGACTTGCACCTGGCACCCTGCCAGGCTGCAGCCATCGGGTACCAACGCCCCCTACCCCTCGGCAGGCAATGTACCCCAAAGCCTGATCATGGGCATAGTAGAAAGATATCCCTGGTGGTCCAGTGGACCCTACCCCAGCATCTGATTGCGGGCATAATATACATAATTCCCTGGTGGTCCAGTGGACCTGCTTCCCTGCCTGATGGCGGGCTTTAGTTACAATCAAATACTCTGGTGGTCCAGCAGTACCCCCTCACCACCTGCCCACTCAAACCCACCACCCTGCACCCCCCCGGTCAGCAGTGGGTGGCAGCTCCCCACCTGCAAACCACCCAGCCACGTGCCGATGGACAGCATACAGTACAGCTGTTCACCCATTGGTCCACTGGGTGGGCCAATGGGCATGCATACCGTACTGTACTACACAGTCCCAAAATGTGAATGAACCATTCACATTTCAGGACTCATGTAGTACAGTATGGTTCATGCCATTGGTCCACGCAGTGGACCAATAGGCGAGTTCATACTGTACTCTGTCAGTCAGTGGGTGGCTTGTGGTGGAGCTGCCACCTGCCGCTGACCGGGGGGGTGCAGGGTGGCAGGTGTGAGTGGGCAGGTGGGGAGGGGGGTACCGCTGGACCACCAGGATATTTGATTATAACTAAAGCCTGTGATCAGGCAGGGGAGCAGGACCACTGGACCACCAGGGAATTATTTATATAATGCCTGCAATCGGGCAATGAGGTAGGGTCTGCAGGACCACCTGGGAATGTGTTTCACGATGCCCACAATCGGGCAATGGGGTAGGGTCCATTGGACCACCAGGGAATATATTTATTCATATGCCCACGATCGGGCAGGGGACTGGGTCCACTAGACCACCAGGGAATCTAAATTGAACTAAAGCCTGCGATTGGGCAGGGGAGCAGGTCCACTTGACCACCAAGGATATTACATTTATATGCCTGTGATCCAGCGAGGGGAGGCATGATGCTTGGACTGTGTCTCTGGAGGTTGGGTGGCCACCCACAACAGGCGGCTTCTGTGTTGCACCCAGCAATACGGCAGCCCACCTGTGGGTGTCTTCCAACATGCTCCTGCTGTTTACGGGCACATTTTTTAGCCCCCCCTGTGAGGTGCAAGGCGGGTTTGTGTCTGCATATGCGCCACACATCCCAGGCTGAATATCAGGATGTGCCGCATATGCATGGGCATGGCCCCTGCACTTGCACTGCATACATTACTGGTGCACCCCTGCGCATCGGGAATTGCACAATGCAATGAACCCCTCTGAATATCGCGCCGGGGCGCATCAGTGGGTTGCGCATAGTGCAACACTATTGCACCATGCGCAACCCCTTTGAATATCCCACCCAGACTGTTCATCTTTACCACAACATGTACTCTTGGAATTGTGGAAACATCTTCCATGGATTACGGACTCAGAAACAGCAGTGACTTGAACTTTTGTTTAATGACTGTAATTTTTCTTTCTATGACATTTGTTAGCATTTCAACAGCATACATGTGATATCTCCCTCTTTACGCAGGAGACTCTTTTTTTTGACTGAACTCTCTCCCTCCCTCCTGGGAGACAAAATCTCCTGCTTAAGTAAAATTCTGTCCAAAATATCCATGTTTTTTGGCAGATAAAGACACATTAAAATTAAATCAGTGATGAAAAATGTATCTGATAACTTTATATAAGTAGTTGTTTATTCTTTTTAGTGCTTATTCTTGACAAAATGAAATACATTACATTTTTGTAATGACTTTTTTCTTATTTTTGTGACGCCATTTAAGGACGGACTCACGACATTACAGCATCTCCCTACTAGCAGGCCAATCTCCCTCCTAATTTGACCCAAATCTCCCTCTTAAGCAAGTTGGACATATCACATGTATGCAACAGATATCATTTGTACCATATGTTTGTAATATAGTCTTGTTGGGCTATTGTTAAGTTTTTGCTTTAATAAAATTTCCCTTACTTTCCTGTAGGTGCACTCCTTGTCAAAGAATGGAGGATACTGGCTAGTCAGAGTCAGGACATGGGAGCATGCATAATGCTCAGACTGCTGAGCGACTTTTAGAAAACCCAATTTCAGCAGAACCAGCAGAATCCCAAGAAAAAAACACTAAAAAATTAATTGACATTTCAGAGGAGGAAGCCATTGTCATTGCGGAACACAATTTTTACGAAAATCTTTAGATGAAAAAAAAGGATGCTAAATAAACAGCTTCAGAATGGAGAATCCAAATATTCCATCGAAAAAAGCAAGTTTGAAGAAGAACAAAAGAGGAAACATTTAATGAATGCATCTCTGATGTTATCAGGGAAAAATTCATCCCGACACCAAGTTTTTCACTTTGGTGCTTCCAGCAAAGCCCCGGATCGAACCCCCATATCAGCTGGTGAAGACGGAATAGAATATTCTTCCACATGGTCACCAGAGTCAGCCCTTGAATCAGCTGGATGGAAAATGGCTGAAACAGGCACTTGGATTCCCTGACCCAGACATTCCCTTACAAGGCATGCCCAAATGGAGACCAGGACAGGACCCAAAGACACAGCATCCGCCCCCTGCAATGACCAGCAATCCTAAGGAGGCAATTTCCATGACGACAAGTTTAGTACTGACAATCTCACAGGCAGATAACCTTATTTTAAATAATAATGTTGAAAATATGTCTGTGCCTATGGAAGATAATGAGGAGGTTTTTCACAAAGCATTGACTGTTGTTGAGGAAGAAACTGAAAGCGCTGCTCAGGTCCCTGAAGTACCACAAAATGCAACTGTATTTGCTGCAGAAACTTTAACTGAACCCCAGAAACCCACACATGTGAGTTTGCTTCATAAACCAGTGGAGAATGCAAAATGCAAGCATGCTGTGAGGCTACGATATTTAGGGGATATGCAAGAACCACCAGATAGGTTCTTCATAGGCAAAGAGATTATTAAGAAAAAAAATGGGCTTTTTACAGTTAGAGGTATATACTCATATTCAAGCCACTGGGGAAACAAACTTTGACATTAGTTTTAGATCTGAGGACTTATTAAACAGATTTTGGATGATACATTCAGCCAAGAAAAATTACGCTATTTGGTCCCATTTTCAACTTTCCCCCTAATTAAACCCTCCATCAAGACAGTCATGATTCTCTTAAGGAACAAAGGGATGAATTTGACTGATATTACATACTGGTTGGAGAAAATATGTTCAATTCAAGAAACACTAGAACCAATTATTGATCAGGAAGATTTTTTGGACTGGAGGATGGAAATTCTTGTCCTTGGGTGGGTCACAACACCACTAATGCAGACTACGCCGATCAGGATTTTTATATCAACAAGGCAGCACGTTTGCAGAATAGAACCCCTGTTCAGAGGAGACAACCGGAGCGTACACCCACAACTATGATAGCACATTCTAGTCCTGCAGTTGCTACTCCAGCCACCATTGTGCCAGCAGATGTTCCCCCTGAGGCTAGGCCTCAACCTGAGAGTACAGCAATGCCTCCCCCTCCCAGTGGAGGGATAAGACTTCTAGACTATTACTAGAAGTAGATTCAAAATGTCTTCAAGCCAGGCCAAAGAAACAGAGTCAATACCCCTGTCAAATCAATATGATGTTCTCCAGTGCGGGGACACAGACATGGCCGAAGAATCTGACTCCCTATCTGTTGCCTCTTCCTGAGTTGAGACGCCTTCTGATGGAGAAGAGTTAGATAAAACTGACTCTGCAGTTCACACTGGAAAGAAACGGGATACTAGAGTTAAGATGAAGAAGAAATAAAGACTCTTAAATGTAATGTTTAAACCCCTCTCCTTCCTATGGACTTAAACAATTTAAAAATTGCTTCCCTGAATACTAACAGTATTAAGTTGGATAGGAAGATGGGGGCTACTTTTGCATATTTTGAAGAAAATTATTTTGATTTGGTTTGCTTACAGGATACCAGGTTACATACGGTCAGAGAGGTGGAAATCACTGAGATTGCATGGTTTTGGGGTGAAAGTGTGTGGTCCATAGGGGAGGACCAGTGATGTGGTGTAGGGGTATGCATCAATAATGAGAACATGAATATTACTCAGCTAGTTGACATTTGTCCAGGAAGAGCATTATTGCTTGATATTTTCTTTTTGAACACTGATTTCAGACTCATAAACATCTATGCTGGGCAAACGAAGGCAGGGAGAATTTAGTTCTTTAAGAAAGTACAACCTTTCTTGTCTTCATCAAATATTATTTTTGCTAGTGACTTTAACTGTGGAAAGCTTTGTTTGGATAATGGGCTCCAGACAAAAAAGTGGTTTGTGACACCTTATTTTTAAATCAGTTATTGTTGCAAACGGGCCTTCTAAACAGTTTTTCAACATTTCAAACTACGCCAGTAGATATATACATGCCATAGAGGCAGGCTTTCCTCTAGAACTGATTACTTTTTTATTCCCTCAACTCTACCATTAGTGTCAGCCCAAACCCAAACTGTTGCAACCTCAGATCTTGACCTGTTATGTATTACGATAGCAAATTATAAAGAGACAAACTCAAGTAAAGGGTACTGGAAACTGAATATTTCCTTACTGGAAGACCAAGAAATATTCCAAGGTTTGCAACATATAGTTACTGCAAGGAAATCAATGGATTTCACATATGATACTCTAGTCAATTGGTGACTAAATACCAAAGCAGATTTTGCTGACTTTTTGAAACTCACAGGTCAACTTAAAGGGGCACAAAAAATATCAGAAGTATAGAACTTTAAGAAAGGAACTTTATCAACTTATTTCTTGCAATAATACTTCTAATATTGATTATACAGATCAAATCTCACAGATTAAAAATGATATGGTAAAATGCCAGTATGATAGAATGGCATCACTAAATCAAGAACAAAAGTTTGAGACTCAAGGGAAGTCATTTTTTACCAACCCATTTGATAGTTGTCAGGCCAGAAGAAAACACAGAATCATGTCCTTTTTGGAAAATGAATCAGGCAATTTAGTAACGAATAATAATGAGATTTTACGAACAGCTGAACAATTTTTATCTCAGACTTTGAAACAACCTAATATCAATCAGGAAAAATTAAAACTTTGGACACAAAAACAAAGTCTCCCTCAAATCCCTAATGATCTCATAAATATTTTAGGTTAGCCAATCACTACATCAGAGATAATTACTACAATACGGCAACTTAAAACTGACTCTGCTCCAGGAGCTGACAGAGTACCTGTAGAATTTTATAGTAAAATCATAATGCCAGGACTACTAAATCATCTAGTACAGGTTTACAATTTTATGCTTGCTGAAGGATCTACAGTATACTGGCCATTATGTGACTAGATTTAGTGATTTTTGTATATAAAAAAGGGGATAAGACACAATTAATTAACTGTAGGCCTATTTCATTACTAAACTGTGATTTTAAAATTATTACCAAGCTCTTAAACAATAGAATATCTCTAACATTATCACACATAATACAAGTTACACAGGTTTGCTCAGTACCAGGTAGGAAAATATCAGAAATTTTAATTTTGATCAGGGAGATTATAGCTAAAGGTGCTGAAGAAGAAGTATCCGGTCATATGCTGTGTTTAGAGCAATCAAAACCTTTTGATTCAGTTACGCATTCTTATTTATGGCAATGTAGGAAATGTTATGGTTTCCCCAATTTTTTTTTTGCATGGATCAAGAAATGTTATGCCTCAGCATCAGTAAGGCCTTACATTAATGGCTGGATAGGGAAGGATTGTGAGGTACAGAAGGGGATACGACAGAGCTGACCTTTAAGCATGACACTGTACATTCTGTCTTTGGACCCTTTGATTCAGGCTATCCAAATGCATGATCTAATAAATGGCTTATCAGTTTCCAGTGAAGATACTGAAATTAAAGCATTAGCATACACAGACAATTTGATTTTAATACTATCAGATATCCAGTGTGCTATCCCTACACAATCCATCTTAACGGAATATGAATCAGTGTCTGGAACTAAACTTAACTATGCAAAAAGTGCTTGTATAACCATATGAACTCAACAACCTAATGTTGATTCTATCATGGGCATATCTATCTGCGAAACACCACAGAAAACATTAAGAATTATTTTTGGAAAATGTGATTTGGCCACCCTTATTTGGGAAACCACCCTGCAAAGGGCAACTGAAAAGGTTAAAATGTTGACCAGATGGCATATGAGTAAAAAAAAAAAAAAAGAATTTAAATCATAAAATCCTATTTAATCCCAATGTTCTTACACCTCAGTCAACCCCCAGACATTTAGAAGCTGCATTATACAGCTGTTTCTTTCTTTGCCTTTGGGGGAATAGGTTAAATCCGGTGAAGAGGGCAATTATTTATTTACCCATTTCCAAGGGAGGTTTAGATATGATTAATCCCCATGTGTCTTTTTTTAGTATTTTAATTTATTCCACTATCAAGCTGGTACTACTACAGAAAGCCATGTTATGGTACTTGTGGGTTTTAGATAACATGGCTAATATGCTCACAGATTGGGCTCTGAATTCACCAATCCCAAAACAGAAACCCATCCAGGATATGTCTCCACATTTTAAACTTTGTTTTGCGAAATTGAAACAGTGGAAAGTTTCTAAAAATTCCCTCCTGACTATGAACAGAAAAACTTTCTATGAATTAATGTTGTTTACTTGGTTTCATGAATCCCCTTCCTTTTTTCCTAAACCTGAATTTATTATGAAGGAGATTAAAAATACATTAATTGATCCTTGGACTCCTCCCCATATGTGGGATGTGCTTTGGCTTGGTGCACATCAAAAATGAAAAGTTAAAAATAATTTAAAGGATAAAAGTGAACACAATTGCCCCAGATCTTCATGCATAGACATTCCTGAGACAATCAGTCACCTGTTCTATGAGTGCCCCTATATAAAAACCTTCTGGCAAAAAGTTAAAAAAAAGATGGGGAGGAGTCCCTTCTACAGTATCTCACCTGACACTTTACTGTTGGGTATTATTCCCCCATCGTGGTCACATTATCACTCCAGTACAATAAGACTTATTTTAATATGTCTTAAATATTATATATGGCAATCCCACTGTAGGTGATCCTTACAGTAAATTTATTTAGAACAAGATCAATTATTTCAACAAATCATCAGTATAATTAAAAAATCTCCAGAATACAGAACAGAAGACATTTCCTGTTCAAAGATTTAATGAGTGGTGGAAAAATATATACCTTTGAGCATATGTACACTAAACACAAATGATTTAATGATGTATTGCAAAGTTTCAGATCTAATGTTTATATTTTTGCATTTTTTTGTTGTCTTCATGTGTTCATATTTTTAAATAGAAGTTTGCTTAATTAATTTACAATATTTAATTTCTTAAATCTAACAAATGAAGAACATTGTTCTTGCATTTGAGACAGATTGAGTTATGTTTTGTTTATAGGTGATGGTAACATTGTTTTTTCCATTTTATCCCATTTCATTTTTTTTTATTTGCATTTGATTTAATTTATGGCTTAGATATCTTTTTTTTCCTATGAACAAAACATGATGTATTGTTATTCGGTTTTGATTTTGAATAAAAAAAAAAACTTACACCTTTACTCAAATAGAGGGGCGGGGGTTTCCAGTGGTGGTGGTGGGCGGGGTAGCATTAGTTTGATCTGAATTCCATTTATGTCCTCTGTATGATTTTCATGTGAATATTACATGTTGCCTTTTGTTTTGTATTGGTTATTTTAAAACTATTTATTTTATTTTATTTTTTGATCTTGATTCAACTTCCATTTATGATTTGTATATGGTTTTCATGTGAACATAACATGTTGCATTATGCCTTCTTTTGATTATCTTAAAAATTCCCCTACTCTTTTCGAGAAGTGCCATGGGATCCTTAACATCCACCTGAATTACTTACCACCAGAACAGGCAGCTAGGATGACGGTTTGGTGTCTCATCCAAAAGATGAGACACTAGATGTAAATTTTACCATTTTTAAAACAGTAACTGGCTTCTTTTCTCTTCTTCCCAAGTAAAATCTGGTTATAAAGAAAATGCCACTTGCTAAATTATAATAAAAGATCACAAGTAATCAAAAATCACATATTTCAGTGAACTATATAATATTTTGGTGGAAGGAAGTGTTATTTGTCTACAACATTCTGAGGTTCCCATTGAAATACACAGCCAGCCTTACCAGTAAAACTTTTGTGACATCATAATACAAGATTCAAGTGGACTCTTTTTTTACTAGTAGTTGGCAAAATACAAATAACATGATGAAAAGGTAGTTAAAGAAAAAAAATAAAATAAAACAAAATGATTACAGAAGCATATCAAGGCCAAAAACCTTCATTTTTTAAAGATATACATCCTAACGACTTGCTTATTGCCATACACCTTAGTGTGGGGCAGTCCCTGATTAGGATATTTGCAAAAACAGTGAAAAAGACCTCAAATGGGCAGGGGCATTCTTCCAGAGAATTTACAGAGTGGTAGAACTTGCAATGCAACTATCAAGGGAACAACTATTTCAGTATAAAGAAAGGACTAACACCAACACAATACCTTAGTAATCACATATCACACTGATCTGGAGCTTCTACATAAAATTATTAAGGACCTCCAACCAATATTCAATGAGGATGAGACCCTAAAATGTATTTTTCAAGAACTACCACTACTGTATTTTAAGCAACCACCTAATTTAACCTACCTGATTGTTAGGAGTAAACGTGCACCAGAACAAAATAACAGAATGCTAGATGACACAAGACCCTGCAATTCCACTAGATGTAAGACTTGTGAGCACATTTCTACATCTGAATGTATCAATACTCCACAAAACAGACAATTCAGGATACAGGGGAGCTACACATGTGCATCCTGAAATGTTGTTTATTTTATTCAATGCAAGAGATGTCCACAAACAGGGTATGTGGGAGAGATGGGACAACCTCTCCACACCCAAATGAACTCACACAGACATGGTATTAAAATGAAGATGGCAGAAAAAACAGTGGGACAATACTTTTCTCAGTTTGATCACTCCATCTCAGATATGTTGGTACTGGTTTTGAAAGGACATTTCAAAAATACAAAACAGAGGCAGATTTTCGACATCAAGCTAATTTTACTTCTCAATATGGTGGGAGGTAGGATGAACACTGATTTGGGTTTTATGTCACATTACACTGCGTAAACTTTCACCGGCTTCAGGAACAACCAATGGATATACAGTGGTAGTACACTGTGGTTTCTGTTGTATTATATGGTTATAGGATCTCTTTTAACTGGCTATCAATACGTTGGTTTCACCACAAAAAAATTAATAAATAAAATAAAAAAAGGATGGAAGGAGTGGTGGGAGGGGGATGTGGGTATTGTGGGGTAAGGCATATATATGGACTCATGTTGATACATGGACATATTAAGATAACAGTATCTCATTTACTAGGGAAATTGTTATGCTTGCTTCTTATATGTGTACAAGCTCTTGCCATTCAGTAATTGGACATATAATAGGGGTACATTGTGGTCATACCTCTCAACACTGTCTATGTATCTATGTATGTAACTCGTTTTCCCCAAATGTGGAACATTGCCTCTCAAAATGTGGAACAAATGAGCAAAATGTGGAACACTTAATCAAATTTTTATCTAGGAGGCTCAGAACACTGTTAAAATGTTTGCATTTATGTTCAGAAAGTCTGTTATTGATTGAATAATATATTTTTGCATCATTGACTATGGATTTTTGCTTTAAAATGTTAACACTGAATGTGGAACAAGTCCTCACAATGTGGAACGGGGAGCTTTTGTTAAGTAAAATGAGGAACATTCCTTGTAATGTGGTACAGTTGAGAGGTATGATTGTGGTATTGCTATATCTTCACATACATAAGGGCTAAATGATTCCTTTTAATTAGATATCAATACATTGGTTTTAACCAACAAAGGAGGGAGGGGTTGTAAGGCCTGGTTATGGGTGGTAGATTCCCTCAGTTTTTGTCTCAGATTTCTAAAACTGTCATTGTATATACAGAAGATGTGATATACAGTATGCTGACACATTTTGATACATGGACATATTAGGATACAGTATCTCACTTACTAGGGAGTCCTTGTTAGGTTTAATTTTTAATTGTACGCAAACACTTGGCATTCAGTACAAAGTTGCAGTGGGATCATGGTTGAGCAGTATAGGTTTTAATATTTAAGAAAAATATTGACTAGTTGAGCATAGGGCTGAGGACATGCATATCCTAGAAGGGCTAACATTGTTTGAAAGTGTGGAACAGCTAGTGAATAATTATTGTTCTCACTAGGGTAGCCTATCTTTAAACCCACTAATTGCCATACAAAAATAATTTCTTATTTAAAATACTTTTTAGCATTACATACTATGATTTCTTAACCTATCCTAACTTGGGGTTAAAATCACAGCTATTTTCAAATATATGCAGTAACACACACAAGCAAGGTCTCAATTGAATTAACATAAAAGCATAGAATTTGACGGCAGACAAGGACCGCTTGGCCCACCTAGTCTGCCCATTTTCCTACCTAACAGATAAGCTGCAGATCTTAGTTAACCAATAGCTTACTTCCTCCTACCCCCCACTAGGACTGCCTTATGCCTGTCCCGTGCATTCTTGAATTCCATTCCCCCACTGTTCTTGACTCCACAACCTCCTCAGGGAGGCTGGTCCATGCATCCACAACCCTCTCTGTGAAAAACTACTTCCTCACATTACCTCTGAGCCATCCCCCTTCTATCTTCAAATTGTGTCCCCTTGTTCTTGCATATCTCTTTTTCTGGAAGATGCTACCCTCTTGGACTTTGTTGATTCCCTTGAAGTACTTGAAAGTTTCTATCATGTCCCTCTCTCCTTCTTTCCTCAAGGGTATACATATTAAGCTCCTTTAGTCTTTCTTCAGATAGTCTTCTGGTGCAGACCCTGCACCATTTTGGTTGCCCTTCTCTGGACAGCCTCCACTCTGTCTATGTCTTTGCGGAGACGGGGTCTCCAGAACTGCACACAGTATTTCAGATGGGGTCTCACCAACTGTCTGTACAGAGGGATAACAACTTCCTGTTTTCTACTATTGATGCCTCTTCCAATGCATCCCAGTATCCCGCAAGCCTTCCTTACTGCCTTCTCACATTGCTTGCCCACCTTTAGGTCATCTGATATAATTATCCCCAGACCCCTTTGTATTTTTACTGTTGTCAGTATCTCAGCCCCTATTGTGTACACTTCCCCTGGGTTTTTGTCTCCCATGTGCATTACCTTGCACTTCTTTGCATTGAATCTGAGCTGCCATACATTTGACCATTCCTCCAACCTTGCCAAGTCCCTTCTCATCCTTTCCACTCCATCTTGTGTATCAACCCTGTTGCAGATCTTTGTGTCATCTGCAAAGAGACATACTTTTCTCTCCAGTTTCTCTGCAATGTCACTTATAAAGACATTAAAAAGGACCGGTCCCAGTACTGAACCCTACGGTACCCCACTAGTAACCCTCCTTTCTTCACTGTGTACTCCATTTACTACTACCCTTTGCATCCTGTTGCCTAGCCAATTTTTTATCCAAGCTACCACCTTGGGACCCACTCCCAGGCTAGCTAATTTGTTTATTAATCTTTTGTGTGGGACTGTATTAAATGCCTTGCCAAAATCTAGGTAGGCCATGTCCACAGCCCTCCCTGGTCTACTACTTTGGTCACCCAGTCAAAGAAATCTATTAGATTCATCTGACACTACCTTCCTTCTGAATCCATGCTGCCTTGGGTCCTGTGCCCCACTGGCCTCTGGGTACTCAACAATTCTTTCCTTCAGACGTGATTCCATCATTTTCCTTACCACTGAGGTCAAACAAACTGGTCTGCAGTTTCCTGCCTCTGTCCTGCTCCCACTTTTGTGAGGAGGAATCACATCTGCCCTCCTCCAGTCCTCGGGTACTACCCCATTCTCCCATGATTTGTTAAAGAGAGTAGTTAGCGGTGTCACTAATTCTACCCTTAGTTCTTTTAGAATTCTTGGGTGAATCCCAACAGGCCCCATTGCTTTGTCCACTTTCAATTTTATTAGATCTTTCAGAACTCTTTCTTCTGTAAATGGACTGGTATCGACCCCTGTCTTCAGAGTGTTTCTCTTGCTTGGTTTAGGTAACTCCCCCTCCTCTTGCTTTGTGAATACTGAGCAGAAATATTCATTCAGTATCCCTGCTTTTTCACTGTCACCCTCTATCCACATTCCCTCCCCTTTATTAAGCTTCAGTATCCCTCCTTTGGTCTTTTTTCACTCCCTAATGTACCTATAAAAGGTCTTATCCCCCTTCTTAACAGAATTGGCTATCCTTTCCTCGGTTTGGGCCTTTGCTATTCTGACTGCCTTCCCGGCCTCTTTCTGCTTTAACTGATAAACTTCTCTGTCCTGCTCCTTCTGTGTTTCCTTATATTTCCTGAATACTGTCCTTTTCTCATTAACCTTCCCTGCCACCTCTTTTGAGAACCATAATGTTTTTTTCCTTCTTTGTGTTTTATTGATTTGCTTTACACAATGGCTTGTTGCGTCTGTGATGGCTGTTTTGATCACTCCCCATTGTTCCTCCACCCCTCCTTCTTGCCTGTTTGCTAGTACTTTTCTGAGACACTCTCTCATTTTCCCAAAGTCAGCCCTCCTAAAGTCCAGTACTCTTGTTTTTGTATGGCTTGATTGTATGGCTGTGTTTATTGTGAACCACACTGTTTGGTGGTTGCTTTTTCCCAGATGGCTACCCACTTCTAAATCTGAGATTCTTTCTCCGTCCCCATTTGAGAGAACCAGGTCCAGGATTGCTCCCTCCCGAGTGGGTTCCAATACTAGCTGTCTGAGGCATGCCCCATGTAGGGCATCAAGAATGACCCTGCTCTTGGATGTGCCTGCAGCAAAGGTGCTCCAGTTAACATATGGCATATTCGGGTCCCCCATCAACAATATCTCCCCTTTTTCTGCCATTCTAAGAAAGCCTTCTATCATTTCCTTGTCCATTCCCTCCCCCAGAGATGGGGTTCTGTATACAACCCCCATGCAGATTGTGGTGCCATTTCCTGTCTCCAGGGTGACCCAAAGTGCCTCATCTGCTCCCTGTTTACTCTTTAGTTCTGTTGCTTTGATCCCTTCCTTTACACAGAGAGCTGCTCCTCCTCCTCTTTTACCCTCCCTGTCCCTCCTGTAGATTGTGTATCCTGGTATGTTGACATCCCATTCATGGTTCTCTTTGTACCGTGTTTCAGGGACTGCCACAATATCCAGGCAACCCTCTTCCATCAAGGCCACTAGTTCAGGGAGCTTGTTACACAGACTACGGGCATTGGTACTCATCACCCTCCACTTTTTGATAGCCTTACCCCTTTTAGTCCCATTTCTGTCCTTACTGCCTTTGCCTTTTTTTACATTTAAATCTGTTCTGGTCCCTAATAACTTCTGTACCTCTGTGTTTACCTCACCAATCACCATGTTTTGTGGGGGGGTGGAGGCTGGGATTTCCCTTTTCCTTTTCAGTGCCTCCCCACTTGGCTAGTTTAAATGCTTGCCAGTGAAGCATTTAAACCTCTCCCCTTTAGAATTTAGAGTATTCTGTGTTTTCTCTCAGATAAAGAGTTATTTATTCTGCAACTACAACCTTGAAATGCTTTCCTTTGAATGGCACTCTATCTGTTTTCCTTATCCTTTTTTTAGGTTGATTTTTTTAAATGTAAGTTCAGTTCTTTATGTATATACACATAAAGCACAGTGTATGGGAGTCCATATACAACAAGGATATTCGTCACCCGAGTGGTTACCATGATGACTAAGGGCCTCGAGATTGAAGCTCGAGAGGTCCCACAGTCATCACGGTAACCACAAGGGTTGAAGAATAGCCTTGTTGTGTATTTGGGCTACCATAGATTGTTCTATATAGTGTATGGACAACTACACAACAATGCCTACTTTGTGGCACAAAAAAAAAAAAACTTTTACTACCAGACAGTGACCATAACACCTCAAACATTAGTGTCTTATTTCAGATGTCAGTGACGTTGATGAGTTACTGTCTGCAGTAACTTTCTCTTGGCGTCTATAATCGACCAGTTCATCACCCTGAAACAGAAGAACACAAACATATTTGCTCACTTTATGATCAGACTGTCTGATCTCTCCTTCGGCTACAAGCTTCTTATTACCACCTGGAAACAATTACTTTGGACCGCACTGTTTTTCTTCTGTTCATCCCCACTGCACTTAAAGTTCTCTAGTTACTGGCTGCCCTTCGACCTCTAACCTCACACATAGCCAGTCATGCTTTTCGGCCCTCCTTCACCGCGCCCTCTGCCAAGCACCACTGGATGATGATTTAAAAACAAAACAGAAAAAAAAGATATAGAGTAACAACCCCCAATAAAAAAAGCACTTCTGGAAGCAAAATCCAATGCAGCGAGAATACCCAGAAATGGGAAGGGAGAATATCCGGAACTAGGAAGGAAGAAGCCAGAGAAGGCGAGGGGGGTAGCAAGGTCAGCTCCCAGGGTGGGGGCTGACCAAACGGGCAGACGGGAAAGACCGTTAGGCCTATTCTGCTGACATTTTAGTATGTTTCTATATTATGGAGGTTTGATGTCACATTTATTTTTTAATGCTGGGCATGAGTACACTGGCCAGTTTGAGGTGCACTACAGATCTAGCCTGACTATTGCTTAATCTGCTCACGATCTGTGTTTGTCATTCTGCTGTACTTCGGACGTCAGTACTGCAGCAGAACAACATTTTTGAACAAATGGAATTCGGTGCAGAACTACGTTCCACCATACACTATAAACACACACTTGCATAGTTTAAAATTAACCTCTAATATGTTTTGTGAGTTCTTTGTAGAAGGGAGTTATCTTGTCTGTGACATTTGACCTTGGAATGCCTTTCCTTAATAGCAGTCAGCCTATGTTCTCTATATGGTTTTAAGCTGACTTTTAAATACAATTTTTAGGTCAATGGGATTATTTACAACCTTTTTGTCTGTTTCTTTTTTATGTATGATTTGGTCTTTAATATGATGTATTCTTCCAAAACAACTGGCATTAGCTTCTGATGAAGGACTGTGTGTAGTCCAAAAGCTTAAGCACCTGTTTTCTTTTTTAACATCTATGTTGGTCCAATAAAATGTATCAAATCATCTTTTTTTCTTGAGCACATAAAAAGTGAAATTTTATCTTGGTGTTCTTGTAATTTATTTTTATTTGGTTTATCCTGCTGTCTCTTCTGCCTGGCATTTTGTAACACATGCTTCTTGGGGTCAATTGCAAAAGCTGGCCAGATGTTCACTAGAACTTGCTCCTGTAACCCATAGGGTTTCAGCCCCCAACACTGGACTCCAGCCTCCCAAATCTCTCTCATCAGCCCTGGCAAGCCCTCCTCTCCTTACCAGCACTGGGTTACAGCCTCCTGAGGCCCCATCCCATCCTGGCAGCATGCTTCCAAGTGCCATGGCATGCTCACCACCCCTGGCGTATACCTCAACACCCTACATACACAGGGGCCTGCAACTCTCTACACCACTCTATTCAATGACCTTAAACCCCCCTCCCCACCCAGTGGCCTGCACCTCTTCTCTGTACACAGAGTTCTGCAACCCCATACCCACAGAGGGGCTTTTACCCTCCATCCCCACATAGGATCCTGCAACACCCTCACTATGCAGTGTCATGCACCCCCTCCCCAACAAAGACCCCTGAATCCCCTACCCACTGAAGGGCCTACAACCCCCAACCCCTTTCCATGCATTGGTCTGCAATCCCCCTGTCCACTTGGTAGCCAACACCTCCCTTCCCCATGCAGAGCTCTACTTCTCCATATCCACACAGGGACATGAACTCTACCTCCACAAGCAAGAGCCTGCAACCCCCTCCCACACATTGGCCTGCACCTTCCTCTTCCAATGTAGGGTCTTGCAGCTGCCACCCCATTTTCCAATAAAAGGAAATCATACAGTGGGGCAATGTGAAGGTCAAAATGTGATCAAAACATAGTGACACCCAAACTGAGCACCCTCCCTGTCCCACTGCACAATCATCAAACATACATTCACCATATGACCACTCTTCCTACAACTGGATCCTCCCCCAAGACCACCTTTCCCACTTACTGACCAGTTGCTCAACCTCCATCACCCACTCTCCTGCAGCTGGGGCCTTCCCCATCCATGGACACAGGGCATGTTAGGGTGCTTGGGGACACAGATAGTGCCCATTTAGTTAGCATAGGGGCCCCAGGCAGTGATTTGGGGGGTATGCTAATTTTGGGCACTCTGCCTACTTCAGAAGTCCTCTGTGGCAGGACTAAGAGTAAATCCCAACCTACAGAACAGATAACGCAGCAGCCAGTTCCTCACAGTAGCAGTCCAGCACCAGCATGCCCTCAGCATAGCCCCTGTGGCAGTTTCACTGCTGCAACCACCTCTGCAGGAGAAGCAAAAAACAGGGATGGGTTAGACTATTTCTTTCTTTGTGGAGCTGCCTGCCTTACTTTGACCAACTGACCAATTCCATCTTCAGCGGCTGACCCATAGAAACATAAAATCTGTCAACAGATAAGGACTGCTTGGCCCACCCAGTCTGCCTATTTGTCCCAGCCTATGCTGTCACTGCAGATTCTAGCTGACTGTTGGCTACCCCCCGCTTCCCAGCTAAATTTCCTGATGTCTATCTCACGCATGTTTGAACCCTCCACTGTTTTCACCCCAACAACCTCCACTGGAAGTCTGTTCCAGGCATCCACCACTCTCTCAGTGAAGATCTACTTCCTCACATCCTTCCTAAATTGTCCACCTTCCAGCTTCATTGCATGTTCTCTTGTTCTCATGTACCATCTCCTCTGAAAAAATACTGGATATCAGGTTATTTTCTCTATCAGTTTATTTCACTATATTTGATATTGCCGAAAACCAGACAAAATAAAAACATGGTGAAAAAAACAGACATGATTTGCCGCTAGCAGTGATATAAAAAGTGAATCCCAAATCACTCAATTAATTTGACTTTCTGGCTCTGATACCTGGACTGCATAAAAAGTGACAATGCTGGGGACAGAGGGTAAAACTCGAAGTTAAACGGCAAGTGTTTTTTGTGAGCCATTTAGTGTCTGAAACCATGTGACTATGATTGATGCAGCCCTTCATGAAACCCTTTCAGTTGCTCTCACTGTCTGACTCCTGGACTGCCAGTATCTTTTTTTTGTTCACTAAAACAAAATAAAAGATAATAAAAATAAAGAGTGCTGTTGTTGTACCTGTTCCATTTTTGTCTCTCTAATATGCCAAAAGCCCATGGTACTGTCTCCCATGCTGCCTCCTTTTCCCATTACCACCATCTGACTCCCAATGCTGCTGGTACCTTCTGGCATACTGTATTTGCCTGCCTCTCTGCCCTGAACTTCCAGTATCTTTTCTTCATTAAAACAAAATGAAAGTTACATTTTTCTCAATCCTGCTCTCTCTCTCTTTACATGCCGACTCTTCAAGGTACTGTCTCCTGAGCTGTCTCCCATCACCGTGCCCTACTCAGTTCCAGGTCCTGACTCCTGATCCTAACACTGTGCATTCTACCTGATGTGAATACTGTGTGTATAGCAGGTTGAACTGCGCTAAATGTAACAGACATAAATTCAATATACAGTGCTCCCTTTCTATACCTTGTTCAATCACATAATGTATTTATAGGTCTCTGTCATGTCCCTCTCTCTCCTCCAGGGTGTATATATATATATTGAGATTCCTCAGTCTCTCCTCATAGGGCTTCAAATTCAGCTCCTGCACCATTTTTGTTGATTTCCTCTGGACAGCCTCCACCCTGTCTATGTCCTTCCTGAGATGTGGTCTCCAGAACTGGACACAGTAATCCAGGTGGGGTCTCACCAGTGATCTTTACAGTGGTAACATCACCTTCCTCCTGCTGGTGATATCCCTCTCTAAGCGCCCCAGCATCCCACTGGCCTTAAATACTGCCTTGTTGCACTGCCTCCCCACATTGAGGTCAAAATATATGATTACTCCAAGGCTGCTTTCTTATTTGGTGACCATCAATACCTCGTCTCCCCATTTTATACTCTGCCTCTGGGTTTCTGTGCCCTAGGTGAATGATTTTGCACTTTTTGTATTGAAACCCAACCTCCATACCCTTGACCACTTCTCAGATTTTCTCAGGTCTCTGTACATTCTTTCCACCCCCCTATGGAATATCCACTCTGTTGTAGATTTTGGTGTCATCTGCAAATAGGCATACCTTCCCTTCCAGCTGTTCTGCAAAGTCAGTCATAACGACATTAAAGAAGACTGGTCCTAGTACTGAGCCCTGAGGTACCCCGCTGGTCACTTTCCCTTCCCTTGAGTGAGTTCTATATACCACCACTCTCAGTCACCTATTCAACAACCAATTTCACACCCAGTTTACCACCTAAGGACCCACCCCCAAACTGCCCACTTTCCTAATCAGCTTCCTATGTGTAGGGTGTCAAAGATCTTGCTAAAGTCCAAGTAGACCACGTCCACCACCCCACCTTGCTCTATTTCCTTGGTCACCCTGTCAAAGAAATCTATCAGGTTCATCTGACATGACCATCAACACCCCCATCCATTAATCTGTGCTGCCTAGGGTGTTATAACCTGTTGGATCCAAGATACTCCTCAATCCTTTCCTTTACAAGTGACTCACTCCATTAACTTCCCCACCACTGGTGTCAGACTGAATGGTTAATAGTTGCCAGACTCCTGCCTGCTATCACTTTTATGAAGCAAGACTACATATCTCCTCCTCCAGTCCTCTGGAACCACCATTGTTTTTAGTGAGTTGTTGAATATGTAGCACCCTATGGGGTTTATATTACTTTAATAGTACTGGGACATTCACTTCCTGGCCTCTTCTATGCCTCAGGAGGACTGAGTCAGCTTGTCTGACTGATGTGCCCTGAGGGGGAGGAGCCAGATTAAAGGATGAGGGGGAGATATTTTTGGCATAGAGAGAGGGAAGGGGGGGAGAGAACGAGAGAAAGAGAGAGAAGTGGCCCAGGAAACAGCTTGGAGTTTTCCCTGAGCGGAGAGAGACCAATGATCTACTCGCTCTTGGCATCGGCCATCTCCATTGGGGAGGGAGCTTCTTCCCCAGAAGAAGGTGCATCCCAAGACAAAATGGGTTGGAGATCATCCCAGAAGCCTGGGTATAGGGAACTCCACCTAACAGGTGAAGATAAGGTGATGGACGTTTGTCTTCAAGGGGGAGGTAAGAGCACTCACCTGCACTTTGCCTAGGTTCAGGGGTACAGGACTGGCTGGCAAGTTCCAATCAGAAGGAGTGACCACCTAAATGTGTGGTCTAGGCTGCTTGCCAGAGAATCATCAGGAAACATCAGTGTTGGGCTGCCAAATGCCTCTGATCAATTGTAATTGCCTAGCGGCTAGTGAAGTGGGATGCCAAATGTCTTGATTAAGTCCAGTTGAGGTCTGGAAGAATGGACCCAGTGTGAAAGTGCTTCAACACGAGGCTGAATAGGGAATTATGTGAAAGTCCAGTGTAATAAAGGACTCAGTGTGAAAGTGCTTCATAGTGAGGCTGAATAGGGAGTTAAGGACCCCAAAGTGTAGAATGGAGCAAGGGGGATCAATTTTGCAGTGGCTAAGATAATGAAACTGTGCCAGCTGGTGTTCATCATCATACAGATTGAAGAGCTCATAAAATAAAGGATCCTGGTGTTTGAAGTTATTCTCTGTTTGGACATTAAGTTTATTATGTTTCCCAGTGTCTGACCCTTTCGACTCCACAGCCTAGCCACCCCCAAAGTGTGTCAGGGGACACCCAGAGGTCAAGTCCCAGCTCCGGAGGTCACCTATGTGCTGGACTTGTTGGTTTCCATATGTGAGACCCCTCCCAGGCAAGTGTAACACCATGGCCCCTAGACATGCTGGGAGGGGAACCTTACATGTCGTGGCTCATCCGGGATATTTTGAGGGGTGTCCTTTCGGGGTCCTAGTGTACTGAAGGGTAGTAGATATGGTTTTGGACTTATTCTGGGTGACTGGGTGCACTTTATGAGGGAAGAAAGATAGTGCTAAAGGTGACAACAGTATCAGGAATGTAAAGCACCAGCAGGGGTTAGAAGCAAGAAGACAGGGTCAGAGAAATTCTTTTGTGCCCACTTGTGAGTACTTTATGCATAATCATCTGGCAAATGAAAGGTGTAGACACAGCTGGATAAGTGCCTTAAGGGGGAGTGGTTGGGACTCGAGGCCTGGAAATGTACACAGCACTGGTGATTTGGCAACTGGTCAAGCAGTAGAAGTGAAGCAAATTATACCAAGTGCATTGCTCCAAGTTAGAAGTACAGCCCCAGATTTTTAGTGGCGTAACAAAAAGAGACATCAGCCTGGGGACAGACCCACTCAAGTGACACAGTGAGTGCAGAATCTAAAGAAAAGAAAGGGGACTTGTTCAGTGAAGAAAGTTTGGAGGTCATGGAAAAGTGGTTAAGAGAGACTGTAAGCCAACAGGAGTGTCGAAATACAGAACCGTGGTCAAGGAGAATTAATACTGGGTGGGGTGGTGAGTGCTGTGAAAATGGTTTACAGAAACTAAAAGATATTTTATTTTCCTCTTGCAGCCTGGGTGTGGAAAATCCAGATGGGAAGTATGGTCTAGAGCTTTTGCAGCACAAGGAATGCAGTTCCCATGGAGGTTTTTGAGTGGCTCATGGACAGAAAATTGAAAGACTAACTGAAGGTGGCCCTCAGCATTGTGCTAAATGCCTTTATGCAGGAAAAAGATACAATATGGCATGTGTTCCTTTGTGCAGCGGTTGCTGGAGTGAAGACGCTACGGCCCTCAATGGGGCTCCCTATCTGCCTATAACTATAGAGACCCTCACACTGCCTGAATCAGTTGAAACTATAAGAGAGCCTAGGAAGCATTGGAAACAACCTTCTGCTGCCTTAAAGGAGGTAGCTATAAGTTTATCCTCCCAGGATTTCAGAGTGGTAATAGAAAAGCAATGGGAGAAGACACCCAGTGGTGATTGGGAAACCCAACGGGAAGATGAGATGGAGAAATTAGCGCAGTCAACTGGCGATAGTATCCATGAGCTGTTAAAATCAGCAACCAAAATTCAAGAGCTCCTAGCAACCTCCAGGTCAAAGGAAGCCTTTGGAAAGGGAACACCTTCTAGCACTCCTCCTCAGGTCCAATCCACTGAAGAGACTCTTAGATCTAACACTGGTATTGTGCCCAGTGTAGAAACCCCACCTGCAAATATCAGCTCAGCTAGAAAGGGAGACATCCGCCAAGATCAGCTTGCTCTCCAAACTAATAGCAAAACCAAGCAGGCAAAGCACTCACCAGTCCACTGCACAAAAAATGATGGAGTCCAAATGTATATATGCAAATTTTTCCACTTTTATTGCAGGATATTTTAAGTTTGTTAGTGTGGAACACCACCACACTAAGAACCCAGTGCTTCGACACTAGGTCTTCCTGAGGGAGTTCAAAGCTCTGCAAACTATGAGAATAGTGCATGGCCCACTCCCTTTCCATTATGGCAGGGGTCGGTCAGTCGGCAGTGAGGTCACTGTAGATACTATCCCCCCCCGTGATGACCTATCGACACAGCGTGTGGCTGCCTCCTGGAAAGGCTTTTCGGACACCTGTGAGATCTATCCCCAAGTGGAGTCAGGGGGGAGAGAATTATCAGACAGATTATTAAAAGAGATTACCCTGAGTTACACTACCCATACCTGATTGAGTACATGTGGGACATCACTGAGTGTAACTGAGATGATTGGACTAGGCGTGCTATCATAGATATGATCTGTAGGAAGCATGACATTACTTATAAAAGTGAACAGGCATGCAAGGATGAAGCCCAGCAAGTGGATCAGACTGTTCTCAGTGGTGTTTACCATGGACAAACTTTGTTTAAAGTACTATGCCCAGGTTCAATACCCAAAAGGGAATGTGGCTTAGTACAAAGTGCCAGGTGTGGACCGTGTTGGTAATCCCTGCACTAAGCCTGAACCCCAGTACTACTTTTGAAGAGTGGTATCCACCTGTTGCCAGAGAGAGAGGATGAAGATAGCCTGACCCAGTTCGCCTGGCCCAGTTCTCAGAGTGCTGTTGTGCGTTACAGTTTATTTAAGGGAGTTCAGCCTGTTGCTACTTCCGTTTGTATGTTTGTATCACTCTTAAGCTGTGCAAGTAAAAGGAGATCCCAGGCACCAAAAACATTTCAAAGCCTCATTCTAAGACCAAGCCCTTCCAGGAAGAAGATTTACCAGTTTCTCTGCCAGTGGGAAGATCAGGAGAAGGCCCTGTGAGGTTGACTGCAGAATTGCCAACAGACTGGTGATGTAATTTTTCTATTTTCTTTAGAGGGACACATGCTTGGGGGTTTATTCTTATGTTTGTTATTAAGGGTTCTGATATTATGGGGGCTATTTTGCATTTGGGACTTGGCACAGTTATTCAATGACAAGCTGGCCATACTAGGGAAAGGAGAGAGACAGTTTGTTACATGGACATTATTGTGTTGTTGTGTTCAATGAAAACAATGTTGCTGGATGCATCCATGTAGGCATTTTTCATTCATAATGCCTATGTAAGGCCACCGCATGAGTATTAGAAGTGTAAGTGTTTCCTGTTTTGCACAAATGGAGGAACAGGGAAGTATAGTTGTGTACTGGATGGATATACGTACATAGTGGGGTATACCAGGAACCCATGGAGACAGAGTATAGTAGTTGGCGTAAATGTGTGACATGTCCTAGATTTGGGTTTTTAGTGTATAGCTTAGGCCTGATGTGCCACTCTAGGTCCTCTGGGGCGGAGCCCTCAGGAAACATGGGGTTAGGGCTATCAGAGGAACCATGAGGATTGGTTTAGACCTCATGGCTTAGGAATTAGAGTAGCCCTGGGGTTGGGTTTAGACCCCAAGTCTTAGCAGTGTTGTAGATGGTGTTAGTTTAGTGTAAAGCACTACCTCTCATAGTGAAATGCCATATTCCCCTTCTGGCTGACTGGTGGAGAGAAGCCAGCCCTCTGCTGGATGGGCCTCTAGGTGGGAAGATTGACTTTAGTGCTTGCTGGGACATCAAGCTTTTAAGGGCAGGTGAATGTAACCCCCTATGGGGTTTATATTACTTTAAGAGTACTGGGACATTCCCTGGCCTCCTCCATGCCCCAGGAGGACTAAGTCAGCTGTTCTGACTGGTGTGCCCCAGGGGGAGGAGCCAGCTTAAGGAATAAGAGGGAGAGATTTTTGGCGGGGAGAGAGGGAAGAGGAGAGAGACAGAGAGAGAGAGAGAGAGAAGGAGGGAGAGTGAGGGGCAGCCCGGGGAATGGCCGGGAGTTTTGCCTGAGCAGAGAGAGACCAAAGTTCTACTTGCCCAAGGTGGTGGCTGTGGGTATCAGACTCTCCATTGGAGAGGGAGCTTCTTCCCCAGAAGGTGCATCCCAAGACAAAATGAGCTGGAGATTGTCCCAGAAGCCTGGGTACAGGGAAAGCCACCTAACAGGAGGAGATAAGGTGATGGATGTGTGTCTTCAAGGGGGAGGTATGAGCACTCATCTGCACTTTTCCCAGGTCCAGGGGTACAGGACTGGATGGCAAGTTCCAGTTGGAAGGAGTGGCTACCTGAATATGTGGCTTGGGCGGCATGTCAGAGAATTAGTGGGAAGCATCAATGTGGGGCTGCCAAATGCCCCTGATCAATTGTTATTACCTAGTGACTAGTGAAGTGGGACACCAAATGTCTTGATTAAGTCCAACTGGGGTCTGGAAAAATGGACCCAGTGTGAAAGTGCTTCATCACAAGGCCGAATAGGGAATTATGTGAAAGTCCAATGGAAGAAAGGACCCAGCGTGAAAGTGCTTCCTCATGAGGCTCAATAGGGAATTATGTGAAAGTTCAGTGGAAGAAAGGACCTAGTGTGAAAGTGCTTCATCACGAGGCCGAATAGGGAATTATGTAAAAGTTCAGTGGAAGAAAGGACCCAGTGTGAAAGTGCTTCATCGCAAGGCCGAGTAGTGAGTTAAGGAACTATAATGTGTAGAATGGAACAAGGGGGATCAATTTTGTAGTGGCTAAGATCATGAAAATGTGCCAGCTGATGTTCATCATCATCATAAAGATTGAAGAACTCATAAAATAAAGGATCCTGGTGTTTGAAGTTATTCTCTGTTTGGACAATTATATTTCCCAGTGTCTAACCCTTCTGACTCCACAGCCTAGCCACCCTTGCAGTGTGCCAGGTGATGCCTGGAGGTCAAACCCCAGCTAGGGAGGTCACATATCTGTTGGACTTGTTGTTTTCTATATGTGAGACCCTTCTCAGGGGAGCGTAACACCATGGCTAATAGACATGCTGGAAGGAGACCCTTACAAATAGGTTTGTCAGAAATGTAGCCAGTACCTCCATGAGCTCCCTAAACATCCTTGGGTGTACCCCATCCAGCCCCACAGCTTTGTCCACTTTCAGATTTGCAAATACTTTCAGGACTCTCTCCTCTGTGAACTGACTTGTGTCTACCCCCACAAAGTCACTGCTGCTTTTATGTGGTTCATCCCCTTTTCCTTCCACTGTGAAAACTGAACAAAAGTATCTGTTCCGAAATCTGCTTTTTCCTGATCCTGCTATGCAGTGTCCACCCTTCCCTTCTTATCCTCACTATCCCTCCCCTTGCCTTCCTCCTTTCACTTATATACTTATGTAACCCCTAGATGGCGCTATCCCAGGGGCTACTACCCCTGCCTGATTTGCCACTAACAGGTTGAGGGGCCTGGATCCAATGGCGGGTGCCTCCACCCAGAGGTCAGGGTTTGCAATAGTTAAACTAACTTGGTCACAGCCCTCTGGGACACTGCAACCCCCCTTCTTCCCACTAGTGGCCCACACAATATATCAGAATTACCTTCACAGTATACACTTACCCCCAGGTCTGGTTCCGCACTGGGACCTCCTGTGAAATGAGATACAGTGCAACAATCACAGTACAGTACTTTAACATAGACAAATACCTCAGGCAGTATAACTTTGCTGAAACAAGCAGCTCTGATTTATTTAGGGGATATAACAAGGACAGGGGAAATCAGGTTAATTAGCTTATCACTCTAATAATCTACCTATGGCTCTGTGCACAGGCCTATCCCTATCAGTTACTGTCCCTGGGTACCCAAGCCCTAGTGGCTAGTCCAAACCGTGGCAGCTGGTAGGGCCCTTTCACAGAGGAAAAGGAGAATTAAACAGTCAGCAGTACAGTAATTCCATTTGGATTTAATGTGGCAATTCAACAGGGAGCAACCCTGAATTAGTACTACGACCTCCAAATAAGATAGGGTCCTTCAATGTCAGCAGGGCTCACTTGAGGTACACAAACCTCTTCACACATCCATAAAAGAAAGTACTATACCAGGCAGGCTGCATCTGTATCCCGATCGCAATTACTGCACAATACCGGGAGAACACACAGCAGATTCAGTTCCTGACAGACCGAGTGCAATTTTCAGCAATTCTTCCAGTCTTCTACAGGGTGAGCCTGGTTTCTACTCTTCAGAGATCCTTTGATTCTTTTCACAGGACGGATTCAGTCCTAACAAGCTGTTACACAAGCTGCAGACCGGAACTCTGGGCCTTACACACGTTTTTGACTAAACTGCACACTGAAAAGCACAGGGCTCCTTCCTTCTTCACTGCCAAAGCTCAACTGAAGCTCCAACCGACAAAACTGGGCACTTCCTTTGAGTTCCTCCCAGTTCTTGACTGGATTGGCTGTCACTCACAATAGACTGCTGCTGTTGGTCCAAAAGGCACTGAAGTCTAAACTACATCTCCCAGAGTCACTGCCCATACAATCCTCTTGTGGCTGGCTCAGATTATGAGTCCAAGTTCTGATTCGTCCAAGGCACCATTTTAGAGCTAGCTTACCCACACTGATTGGTCCAGTTCAGCAGTTCAAAACTAGAATGGGAACTAGCAGACACAGTTCTGACTGCAAAGAAAGCAGGTTAGACAAACTGCAATTTCATTATTACTCTAAATAATTTCTGGCAAACAGTTACATCTTTCAGATAGGTTCCTTTGCACTCCTAGTGACTGCAAAAATGAAGTGAATTGGCAGCAGCTCAAGTGGTACTCAGAGAAGCACACAGTCCCCCATACAAACTAATTATGTCTGCAAGCAGACAGCTCTTAAAGAGACAGTACCAGAGGCTCTAAAACACTCACTGATAAATGGCTTAAATGCCAAACACCATTCAGGCTTGGAGCATTCAAGCAAGCTCCTGGAAGTCTTTAGGAACCCCATTTGCAGGGGGTTACACCTTCCTAGTACTGGGAAAGCTTGGCGTCGCGTCAAGCAAGTACCCTATAAGTTTCAACTGCAACCATATACATTTGCATTAGGCTCGCACATGTAATCATCAGTCAATATATAATTTTACCGAGAACACATTTCTGAAACATTGCAGTACGTCACTCTTTACACAGTATTACATACACATTGTACCATAACTCAAGTTATTACCTCTTGTACATGAAACCTGAAGAGAGGGGCCCTTCCTATCAGTTACCTTGGGGCTGGACGGGCAAGGGCACCATACTTAGAGGGCAACACAAGTAACTTGAGTTAGCACTGACGCTCAGTTTGGGCAATGAGCTCGGGACACATACACTCCTTTATGGACAACATTGAGAGGCAAATCCACAGGCCTCCCAAGGAATCATAACTGAGGTGACCACAGGCTTTACAGCTCGACCAGTCTTTCTAGGGGAACTGTTACAGTCTCTGCACTCTGAGCCTCATTTTCAGCATTGTCCACACTTGTCAGGGAGTCTCCATGGGGGTAGAGAGGCTAGAACTTGGGGCACTTTCAGCTCCAGGAGTTACAGTTTCTGAGTCCACAACACTTGGCTGCATGGAAGCTTTCGGACACTGGCAGTGGACTGTCAGGGCACTCAAAATACTCTTCTTGTTCGGTGTATCACCAGTCTGCCCCAATCTATCATTTTCCTCCTAGAAAGCTCAAACAGTTCAACCATGCACAATGATTCCATTTCATCTGATCTGATGCTTTGCACTTCACTTTCTGGGAGCATTGGCTCCAGGGATGAAGCTGGGGCTTAAACAGTCCAGAAGGCCCAGCTTTGTCTCCAGTATTGACTAGGGATTGCCCTGAAACAATTGACTCAGTTCAGTAAGAAGGATAGTATTCAAAGTCACTCTCACTTTCTTCCGATATGGACTGACAGTCATGCTCAACTGGGACTTGTGGAGGGAACACTTTAACTTTGCTTCTGTAGGTGCAGACTTTCTTGATCTTTTCTTAGCAGCAGCTCTAGTCACTGGTCCAGAGGGGCATCTTCTAGGGCTCAGACTCAATTAAGATTTGTCCAATGGGCAGTAAATGATTTCTATGCATTGTTTTACATCTTTTGAATTATTCTCAGGCCTTACTTTGTACACTGGCAGATCATCTAGTTTGCCCACTACAATGTGAGGGAGATGGTGCCATCTGTCAGCAATCTTGTGCTTGCCATGCAATCCCAGATTTCTTAGCAATACCCGATCTCCCTCCTGGAGTTCCTGTGCTTTCACCTTTTTATCATACCTTTCTTTGTTGGCCAGATTTCTTTTGGCAGCCATGGTTTGAGCCAGTTGGTGCATGAGTTAGCTGGGCCTTTAACTTTGCACATACTGTAAATAGTTGTCAGCCTGAACCCCATCAGGAGAGACCCCAAACACACATCTACTGGTAGTCGAGCTTCTCTTCCAAACATCAGGCGGTGAGGGGAGAATCCAGTGGCATCACTTTTGGTGCAGTTATAAGCATGTACCAGGGTGCTAATTTGTTGGCTCCATCTAGGCTTGTCCTTTGGGTGCAGGGTGCCTAGCATATCTAGCAAAGTGCGGTTGAAGCGTTCAGGCTGTGGGTCCCCTGGGGTGGTAAGGAGTGGTTCTGGACTTTCGCTCCCCACAGAAAAGCATCTCTTTGATCAGACGACTTCAAAGTCTCTCCTTGATCAGAATGGATTCTTTGTGGAGCCCATAGTGAACAAAAAGTTTTCTACAAGTACTTTGGCCACAGTGGATGCTTTCTGGTCTTTGGTGGGAAAGCTTGGGCATATCTCGTGAAATGGTCAGTGACCACCAGCACATTACTGATATTTCTTTGATCTGACTCCAAACTTAGAAAATCAATACAGACCAGCTCCATGGGTGCACTGGTGGTGATGTTAACAAGGGGGCAGCCCTCTGGGGCAAAGCTTTCCTCTGTAAGCAGCGACTACAAGTTCGAATGTGTTGCTCCACATCAGCCCCCATCTTAGGCCAATAGAATCTGGATCTCACCAAGTCAAGTGTTCTGTCTATACCAAGGTGCCCATGTGGTTGTGCAAGGACCTCAGTACTGAGTCTCGAAGGCAGTGGGCAGCACTAGTTGTTGTTTGTCTACTTGTCCCCTCTGTCTACTGTTTCTCTGTATAACAGTTTATTGATCAGTTTCAACTTAGGACCTTCTTTGTATAACAGTGCAGTTCTCAAATCAGTGGGCGTAATTTGGACACATCTTTTCCTGCATAGAGGGCTTCTAAAGCTGCTTTGATCATGGGATCGCGGGATTGAGCCGCCGAATACTGTCATTGTCCAGCTGAGGCAGTGCACCAATGTCTATTGCAGAAAAGTGGCAATAAGCAGCAGGTATGCAATTCTCAGAGGCTCCCAAGCAATCCACCATGCAGTCCACTGCGTCCGTGGACATTGTTCCTCCTGTCAAACTTCGGCAGAGTGCCCGAATGTCAGGTTCTGCCAATCGGACCCAATCATTCTGGGGAACAGGCCTCCGGAGAGAGCATCAGCATCTATGTGGTTCAGACCTGCTCGGTATTCGAGAGCATAGTCATATGTAGATAATGCAGAAAGCCACCTATGGCCAGTGGCATCCAACTTAGCTGAGGTCTGCACATAGGTCAAAGGATTATTGTCAGTTTTACTAGTATTTTAGCCCCATACAAGTACTCATGGAATTGGTCAACAATAGCCACTTCAAAGCTAGGAACTCTAACTTATGTACAGGATAGTTCTTTTCGGATGGGGTCAGGCTTCTACTGGCAAAGGCCACTGGTCTCAGGCCATTCTCGTGCTCTTGGTACAACACAGCCCCCAACCCTTGCAAGCTAGCATCAGTGTGCAGGACGTAAGGTTTTCTTGGATCAGCATAGGCCAGCACTGGAGCATGGGTAAGTTGATATATGATCTCATGAAAAGCAGTCTCACAATCAGGAGTCCAGCGGGCCCCAAATACTTCACTCGGATGAAAATACACTCTTTCAGTCTTGAGGGATGCTGACTTTTGGTATTTTTTGTGGGTTGGGGGATACCCTTGAGTAAGGTTAAGTAAAGGGCGGATCACTCTTGAATAGTCCTTGATGAAGCGCCTGATAATAACCACAGAATCCCAGGAATCTTTGCAGTTCTTTTTAGATTTTGGGCTGTGGCCAGGTGGTCAAGGCCTCAACTTTACTTGGGTCGGTCTCTATTCCCTCGGTGGATACTATGTGTCCCACATACTTTACTGATGTTTGAAAGAATTGACACTTATCAATGGACAGTTTAAGGCCAAAGTCCTCCAGTCGGTCCAATACCTTAAATAATCTGCTCTCATGTTCCTCCAGTGAGCTGCCAAACACAATAACATCATCTAGGTATACCAGGCACTCTAGTAAGTTCATGTCCCCCACTGCACGCTCCATCAATCGTTGAAAAGTGGCTGGGGCACCTGAAATCCTTGAGGCATCCTCATGAATTCATAGAAGCAGCGGACAGATAAAGGCTGTCTTTTCACGGTCCTCTGGGGCCATCGGGATCTGATAGTACCCACTGCGGAGATCCAGCACAGAGAACCACTTGCTCCCGCTTAGGCAGTCCAAGCATCCTGAATGCGGGCATTGTGTACTGATCAGGGAGTACCGCGTTTAGTGCGATAATCACACACATCCTTACTGTTCCATTCTTTTTCCTCACTACCACAATGGGGAAGCATAAGGGCTTCTGGATTCTTGTATTACACCAGCAGCTAACATCTCTTGCAGATGCCGTCTCACATCATCTATGTCAGCAGGTGCCAGGCGTCGAGACCTCTCCACGAAATGGTCTTTCGTCATGCAGCCGGATATTGTGCTCAGCTCCTTGCCGCATCCTACATCCCATTCCTTTAAAGAAAACACCTGGTCTCTCTGGGCAAGCTTCTCACTGATCTTCACTTTCCATTCAGCTGGCAGCGAGGGTCGCCGAAATCAAACAAGTCAGGCGTTACTCTGTCATTCTTCCTTGAACTCTTGCTGCTGGGTAGCACTGCAGTGTCTGCACAATGCACATTAGCCAGGATGCAACCTCTGTTTACTCGAATGTCTCTTTCAGACACATTATGAACTTGGACCATTACCCTTCTGGCATAAGCATGGGCTCTAGCGGGCAAAATACTAGGCTTGACCAGCAGTCCCTCTGGCAATTTTCCATCGCCTGGTGCATCCAACATTAATATTTTATTCTTAACATCCTTTCTGATACAGACCTCTCCCTGTAAGGTACACTGGGCATTTGGCGCCAGGATCAGAGACTCAGGATCCTTCTTCCATACAATTCGACGGTTCCTCTGGTTCTGTTTTTCAGCATCTCTCTGTGCCTCAGGCCTTCTTAATTAAAGCGGAACTCTTAAAGCTCTACTAGTCTTTGACCCCTGTTTTTCATAACACAACTGTGCCAGCCTTCCGAACATATGAGCATTTGTTCCAATCAACAAAGGGACACCATCATACAGTCCAGTGGGGGACACACTAAGGCTAGGGTCTCTACTTGTTCGGCTTCCTCCAGCCACGGAGGTGGGAAAGACAACCAAATTCGGATATACCGGAATGAGGTAGGCCTTCTCCTTAACCCCCATACATGCAGTCCTTCTAATGGTTGTAAGGTCGTCTGACAAATGCTTCTGATACTAATCTTGGAACATAATTGTCACTTGGGAGCCACTGTCTAATATAGCTCTTGTAGACACTCCGCTTCACCTTTACAGTGGTCTCCATGGAGGGACCCACTATTTTGGACCAGTCTGGAGAGGCGGTAGTGGGGGCCTGGGCAACTGACTTTGCCACAAAAGGACGTGAATTAGCATTTTTGGTGCCCTCACTGGGATCATGTCGTGCACCTCTTAACCACTGATTTCTTCTCCGAAGCTCTCCTTGTAGCCTATATGCAACTTTGTCAGTGTCTTTTGGGGACTGGCATTCCCTTTTCATGTGCCCATCTTTCCCACAATTATAGCAAAACATACTTTCTGGAGTTTGAGCTGGCTGAGGCGCCACACTGGGAGCCAGGGCGGGGTATTACTAACTGGAAACCTTGGTGCCATCTCTGTCTGGCGTGATAAGCATTTGGAGACATCTCGTCAGTTTCTCCACTTCCATGGTCAAGGAATCGAGTTGGAGCTGTTATCAGCAGGAGATACATGGGTGGTACCCCACCCCCATAGCAGATCAGTCGGATATAGGTCAGGGCCCGTACTGCAGCGTGGCCTTCATAAAGGGACTGTTTTGAATTCCCGGATCTCTCTCAACAGTTTGCCCCATTGTGACATATCTTTTTCCTTGTCAGAGCACTCATTGACTGCCAACCTCTGCCCCTGAACTTCACTTGATGGGTCACCTCAGTCACTGGTCGTGAGCCGCAGCTATTGGTGCAGGTCCCTCCGAGGTCGTCTTTCTCAACTCCTCGAATTTCTCTCATTAACTCATCATAGGAGGGTGGGGATTCCAGTCGATCTGCCAGGTGTAACTGAAGCAACAGCAGTTCTGAGAAGGGGCAGACTTAAGGATCCTGTCCAGCCTGGTTCGGTCCAGTTCAATCGCTGGCAAACTACCTTTTCTGAGGCATTCTTGCAACAATTTTTCCAGCCGAGATACATACACAGACAACAACTCCCTTGGTACTGTTGTGCATCTCTTACTCTCCACCATAGGTCCTCATCAGAATCTGGGCCCCATACACATTCTCCAAGGCCTCAAGATAGGCCTGTGCAGTCGCTTCAGGGTTACTGGCCCGTTTAGCACGGATGGTAGCCAGGGCAGGACCTCGGAGGCTCTCACTAACCCTCTTTCGCTTTTCACCTTCCGAGCATTGCCATTCTAGCACTTGGGGGGCAACATAGTCTATCCAGGTCTCCCAGTCATCCTCCCCTTGGGGGGTGGGGAGGGTGCCAGAGAAGATCCTCAACCTTCGGTAAGAGTCGTGACTAATGGCAGGTGCAGAAATAGGAGTCTGCATTGGTTCAGACACCATTACGGGCACTGGAGCAGGAGAGGGTGTTGGGGGAGGAACACCCCCAGGTGGCAAGAATAGTTTCTTCAAGTCCTCCACAGTTTTCCCCTCTCCCAGCAACCATTCAGCAAATTTCTCCTCAAAAGTTTCAGATAGTGGTGGGGGCTGATTCCCCACCGGGTCTTTACTGTCCTTAGTTATCACTCTCCAAGCAGTGAGGGCTCCCTCTGGGGTAATGGTCTGTGGCACTTTGGAGCTATCTATGGGATCCTTAAACTCTACTAGGGCCAGGAAAGTGTGGGTGAGCAGATTAGCATGCCGACCCACAACCACAGGGTTTTGTAAACCTTCCACCTTGGAAAGTACTCCCTGCACAGTGTCCGTATTGATACCCAGGGGGATGTCCAGGATAAGCATAGCATTTTGGGGGTCGATCTCCTCCCCAGTACACCACTCCACCAGCCGGTGCACAGCCACTTCTGTCGGGGTACCCATTTTTTTCTTAACAGTGGTTCTAAATATGGCCACTAGAGGACACACAATCCCAGCGGTGAGCCTCCAAGATGTAACCCTAGATGGCGCTATCCAGGGGCTACTACCCTGCCTGATTTGCCACTAACAGGTTGAGGGCCTGGATCCAATGGCGGTGCCTCCACCCAGAGGTCAGGGTTTGCAATAGTTAAACTAACTTGGTCACAGCCCTCTGGGACACTGCAACCCCCTTTCTTCCCACTAGTGGCCCACACAATATATCAGAATTACCTTCACAGTATCACTTACCCCAGGTCTGGTTCCCGCACTGGGACCTCCTGTGAAATGAGATACAGTGCAACAATCACAGTACAGTACTTTAACATAGACAAATACCTCAGGCAGTATAACTTTGCTGAAACAAGCAGCTCTGATTTATTTAGGGGATATAACAAGGACAGGGGAAATCAGGTTAATTAGCTTATCACCTAATAATCTACCTATGGCTCTGTGCACAGGCCTATCCCTATCAGTTACTGTCCTGGGTACCCAAGCCCTAGTGGCTAGTCCAAACCGTGGCAGCTGGTAAGGGCCCTTTCACACAGAGAAAAGGAGAATTAAACAGTCAGCAGTACAGTAATTCCATTTGGATTTAATGTGGCAATTCAACAGGAGCAACCCTGAATTAGTACTCCACGACCTCCAAATAAGATAGGGTCCTTCAATGTCAGCAGGGCTCACTTGAGGTACACAAACCTCTTCACACATCCATATAAAAGAAAGTACTATACCAGGCAGGCTGCATCTGTATCCGATCGCAATTACTGCACAATACCGGGAGAACACACAGCAGATTCAGTTCCTGACAGACCGAGTGCAATTTTCAGCAATTCTTCCAGTCTTCTACAGGGTGAGCCTGGTTTCTACTCTTCAGAGATCCTTTGATTCTTTTCACAGGACGGATTCAGTCCTAACAAGCTGTTACACAAGCTGCAGACCGGAACTCTGGGCCTTACACACGTTTTTGACTAAAACTGCACACTGAAAAGCACAGGGCTCCTTCCTTCTTCACTGCCAAAGCTCAACTGAAGCTCCAACCGACAAAACTGGGCACTTCCTTTGAGTTCCTCCCAGTTCTTGACTGGATTGGCTGTCACTCACAATAGACTGCTGCTGTTGGTCCAAAAGGCACTGAAGTCTAAACTACATCTCCCAGAGTCACTGCCCATACAATCCTCTTGTGGCTGGCTCAGATTATGAGTCCAAGTTCTGATTCGTCCAAGGCACCATTTTAGAGCTAGCTTACCCCACACTGATTGGTCCAGTTCAGCAGTTCAAAACTAGAATGGGAACTAGCAGACACAGTTCTGACTGCAAAGAAAGCAGGTTAGACAAACTGCAATTTCATTATTACTCTAAATAATTTCTGGCAAACAGTTACATCTTTCAGATAGGTTCCTTTGCACTCCTAGTGACTGCAAAATGAAGTGAATTGGCAGCAGCTCAAGTGGTACTCAGAGAAGCACACAGTCCCCCCATACAAACTAATTATGTCTGCAAGCAGACAGCTCTTAAAGAGACAGTACCAGAGGCTCTAAAAACACTCACTGATAAATGGCTTAAATGCCAAACACCATTCAGGCTTGGAGCATTCAAGCAAGCTCCTGGAAGTTTTTTGGGAACCCCCATTTGCAGGGGGGTTACACCTACACAAGGTCTTGTCCGCTTTAGTTACCGCTTTGGCTATCTTTTCCTCAGTTCGTACATTTGCACTCCTCACTGCTTTCACTGCTTCCCTCGGCTTCTCCTGGTTCATCTTCCTATCCTCTTTCCTCTTCATCTCTATGGACCTCTTGAATGCCACCCTTTTACTCTTAACTTTTTCAGTCACTTCCCTTGAGAACTGTAGCTGTCTCTTTTTATGTTGATTGCGCACAAGCGCAAGAAACATGTTGTGGCAGGTTTCTCCACAAGCAGGTTGTGGAGGTTCGGCACTGTTGTGGCAAATGCCCCCACAGCCTGTAAAGGTTTGTCCTGCTTCCTCCAATGCCATGGCATGCTGTTGCTGACACTAGTTCAGCCAACATGCTACCAACTTGTAAAAAGTTAGCCGCTGCAATCAGGGGCAGCCTTCTCATTGCAGTGTCAACCATTCGCTGCAATCAGGGAGCGACCTGTCATTGCCAGGCTGGACCCTGAAACAGTGATATTGTTTATGAACATGGCGGCAGCTTGCTGCCATGTTCACAAACAATATTAACCCCCCCCGCTGAAGGGGTGCCCAATCCACCATGGCAGTATGTGCCCCACACTTTATGTTGCCAACGGGGAGCCCACTCCTGTCGGCATTTATGTAAACCCCCCCCCCGCTTTGGTTGTTTGCTGACAGGGTGCCCAATACCCGTCGGCATAATGTCACCCCTCACTCTTTTGTTATCTGCTGACGGGGGTGGCCAATCACCATCAGCACAATGTAACAGCTCCCCCCTTTGTTGTGTGCCTATGGGGGTGTCCAATCCCCCGTTGGCTACAGCTGCCCCCCAAACAGAAGACTCCATTGGCATGCTGGGAGCCCACCCCTGCATGCCACTTTCCCCTGTAAAATTAAAAAACTGTCCTGCAATCTCATTTTCTTTTTTTCTGTAAAGAAGGAAACGGTCCTCAGTGGTCTCCCTGCCCCCCACCCACTGCATAGCCTGCCTCCCCACAGCCTCTCACCCCATACTTACCTCCGGAGTCCAGTGCAACAATCTTTGGTGGACCGAGAACACGTCTGCACTCTTCAAAGCCGACCGCGAACTGAGGAAATGCCAGTAAGCTGTATAATGGAATAAATAGGTTTTTTTCAACTTTAATGCATATCTGAGGCATTTTTTTGAATTTTGGCACAATTTTCAACATGGGGTTTTTGGGACCCCGCCTCATGAATTCTATCACTGTCATGGCATTAATCAGCCCTGAAAGGTGATTTTGTGGTCACTGCGCGGAATCACCTTCGGGACCGATTAACAAAACAGCAGTGCCAGTGTTCGTGGGTGGATTCTCAAAAAAGCCTATATTTACAAATTTGGGCGAGAAAAAATCGAGAAAAATTACTGTTTTCTGGCGTGCATTGCGCAGTTGCTATGCACGCTCGAAACCTTGCAAATTTGCAATATTTTCACACCAGATTTTCAACATTACCATTTTTTCAGACCTCCTTGTGAACAGTACAGCTATAATTTTTCATACCCTGTCCAAAATGTGTTTTCGCACTTCCAGCGCAGAATAGCACGGTCAGTGTAGGAAATCAGTGTTCCGCACAGATTAAGAAATTGACAGTGGCACTATACATGAGCAGAGGTCCTAAAATGCCTATGTTGAAAATTTGGTGACAATACTCCAGAAAATGACTGTGTTACAAGCGTGCGTTGCACAGTTTGCACGCACGCTCATAAGTTCATGAATTTATAATATTTTCACTCCAGATTTTCAACATTTTATTCTTCTGCACCTCCTTATGAACAGTACAGCTGTCATTTTTCACATCCTGGCCGAAATATGTTTTCACAGCTCCGGCACAGAATAGCATGTTCACTGTGGGAAATCCTCATTCAGGACACAATATGAAAATGACAGTGACACTGTTCATTAGCAGAGGTCCTAAAATGCCTATGTTGAAAATTGTGTGATGAAAGTCCATAAAATGAATGTGTTACGAATGTGCATTGCGCAATTTCCACACATGGTCGTACCTTCGCAACTTTTCAATATTTTCACTCCAGATGTTCAGCAACGCCATTTTGCCACACCTCCTTATGAACAGTGCAGCTGTCATTTTTCACACCCTGGCTGAAATGTGTTTTCACTCTTCCAGTGCACAATTGCGCAGTTGCTGTGGGAAATCAGTGTTCAGGACATATTAAGATAATCACACTGACACTGTTCATTCGCAGAGGTCCTCAAATGTTAAAAATTTTGTGATGAAACTCCATAAAATGACTGTGTTACAAGCGTGTGTTGTGCAGGTACCACACACCCTTGTAAGTTTGAAAATCAGTAATGTTTTCATGCCAGATTTTCAACACTGGCATTTGTTCACACCTCCTTATGAACAGTACAGCTGTCATTGTTCATATCCTGGCCGAAATGCGTTTCCGCACTTCCAGTGCAGAATACCGCAGTCACTTTCGGAAATCAGTGTTTGGGACAGATTAGGATCGAGTGACTGGTGGAGAGGAGTGACTGAGCTTAACTGAGCTCTGTCAGGACTGCTGCAGATGTCTTTGTGGGCAGAAAAAGGTGACAACACAGACAGGAGCTCAGTACAAAAGGGCAGCCTGCAGCGCCAGGAGACACAGAATGAGCGAGTGAGGGAGGGGAAGTGAGAGAGCTCAATGGAGCTCTGTTAGGACTGCTGCGGATTTGTTTGTGGGCAGGAAAAGGCAGCAATGCATGCAGGGCCTGAGTACAAAAGGGCAGCCTGCAGCAGTGGGACAAACAGAATGAGCAAGCGAAAGAGGGGGACTGAGCGAGCTCAACAGAGCTCTATCATCACTGCTGCGGATTTCATTGTGGGCATATAAGGGTGGCTATGCTGGCAGGAGCCCAGTACAGAAGGGCAGCCTGCAGTGCCAGCAGAACCAGAATGAGCAAGCGAGACGGGGGGTGAGTGAGGCCAACGGAGCTGTGTCAGCACTGCAGCATATTCCTTTGTGGGCAGACAAAAATGCCAACAGAGGCAGGAGCCCAGTACAAAAGGGCAGCCTGCAGTGCCAGGAGAAACAGAATGAGCGAGTGAGATAGGGGGAGTGAGCGAGTGACCTCAACAGAGCTCTGTTGGGACAGCTACAGATCTCTTTGTGGGCAGGAAAGGTGGCAACGCTAGCAGAGCCCAGTACAAAAGGGCAGCCTGCAGCGCCGGGACAAACAGAACAAGCAAATAAGAGAAGGGGACTGAGCGAGTGCAATGGAGGTGTATCATGACTGCTACAGATTTCTTTGTGGCCAGGAAAAGGCGACAATGCAGACAAGAGCCCAGTACAAAAGGCCAGCCTGCAGCGCCGGCAGAAACGGAACGAGCGACTGAGAAGGGGGAGTGAGCGAGCTCAACAAAGCTCTCTCAGGACTGCTGCAGATGTGCTTGTGTGCAGAAAAAGCCACCAACACAGGCAGGAACCCAGTACAAAAGGGCAGCCTGCAACAGTGGGAGACACAGAATGAGCGCGTGAGGTTGGAGGAGTGAGTGAGCCCAATGGAGCTCAGTGGGAACTGCTGCGGATATCTTTGTGGGCAGAAAAAGGCAGCAATGCATGCAGGGGCCAGTACAAAAGGGCAACCTGCAGTGGTGGGAGAAACAGAATGAAAAATTGAGAGAGGGTGAGTGAGTAAGCGAGCTCAGTGGAACTCTATCATGACTGCTGCAGATTTCTTGTGAAGAAAAGGTGGTACCCAGGTAGAAGTCGGCACAAAGGGGCAGCTTGCACCGCAGGCAGAAACAGAATGAGCAAGTGAGACGGAGGAGTGAGTGAGGCCAATGGAGCTCTGTCAAAACTGCTGCAGATTTCTTTATGGGCAGAAAAAAATACCAACAGAGGCAGAAGCCCAGTACAAAAGGGCAGCCTGCAGCACCACGAGAAACAGAATGAGCAAGTGAGACAGGGAGAGTGAGCGACCTCAATGGAGCTCTTTTCGGGTAGCTGTGGATTTCTTTGTGGTGACAATGCAGCTAGGAGGCCGGTACAAAAGGGCAGTCTGCAGGGCTGGGAGAAACAGAATGAGCGAGTGACAGAGGGGGAGCAAGCGAGCTCAATGGAGGTCTATCATCACTGCTGCAGATTTCTTTGTGGGCAGGAAAAGGCGGCAATGCAGGCAGGAGCCCAGTACAAAAGGCCAGCCCGCAGCCCTCACAGAAATGGAACGAGCGAGTGACAGAGGGCGAGTGAGCGACCTCAACGGAGCTGTGTCCGGACTGCTGCTCATCTCTTTGTGGGCAGACAAAGCCGCCAATGCAGGCAGGAACCCAGTACAAAAGAGCAGCCTGCAGCAGCGGGAAACACAGAATGAGCGAGTAAGGGAGGGGGAGTGAGTGAGCTCAACAGAGGTCTGTTGGGACTGCTGCAAATTTTTTTGTGGGCAGGAAAAAGGCAGCAATGCATGCAGAGGCCCAGTACAAAACAGCAGCCTGCAGTGGCAGGAGAAACAGAATGAACAAGTGAGATAGGGGGAATGAGTGAGCGAACTCAACAAAGCTCTATCATGACTGCTGCAGATTTCTTTGCACCCAGAGGAAGGCGGCAATGCAGGCAGGAGCCCAGAAGAAAAGGACAGCCTGCAGTACTGACAGAAATGGCATGAGTGAGTGAGAGGGGGGACTGAGCGAGCTCAACGGAGCTCTGTTGGGACTGCTGCAGATTTGTTTGTGGGCAGAAAAAGGAGCCAACAGAGGCAGGAGACCACTACAAAATGGCAGCCTGCAGTGCCAGGAGAAACAGAATGAGCGAGTGAGACAGGTGGAGTGAGCGACCTCAACAGAGCTCTGTCAGGACAGCTGCAGATTTCTTTGTGGGCAGAAAGAGGTGCCAACGCAGGCAGAAGCCCAGTACAAAAGGGCAGCCTGCAGCTCTGGGAGAAACACAATCTGCGAATGAGAGAGGGGCAGTGAGCAAGCTCAACGGAGCTCTATCGTGACTGTTGAGGATTTCTTCATGGGCAGAAAAAGGTGGCAATGCAGGCAGGAGCCCAGCCTGCAGCGCCAGCAGAAATGGAATGAGCGAGAGAGGGGGAGTGAGGTAGCTCAATGGACCTGTGTCAGGACTGCTGCACATTTCTTTGTGGCAGAAAAAGCTGCCAACAGAGGCAGGAGCCCAGTACAAAAGGGCAGCCTGCAGCACCAGCAGAAACAGAATGAGCAACTGAGAGAGGGCAAGTGACCCACCTCAACATAGCTCTGTCAGGACAGCTGCAGATTTCTTTGTGGGCAGAAAAAATGTGCCAACTCAGCCTGGAGCCCCATACAAAGATGCAGCCTGCAGCACTGGGAGAAACAGAATGAGTGAGTGACACAGGGCCACTGAGAGAGCTCAACAGACCAACACAATCAACATTCGGCATTGACAAATGCTTGTTGCTCCTGTTTTTGCTCACTTCCTTTGTGCAGCATTGCCTTCACTGTGCCATACCTTAACCTGGCCCACTCTTCCTTCACCCCCCAGGCCATATCCCCTGCTAAGTTGTCTCTGAGGCATTTACCTTTTTTTTTTTTTTTAAACCTGCTCTCCTGAAGTCCAGGACTGTCATCCTTGTGTTGTTTGCTTCTGCTGGTGTCCTTATGTTGAACCATACTTTATGGTGCACTGGAACTGCCTACCACACGTGCAAATTAAATGTAGAAGAGCCCTGTATTTAGCTGCTTTACAAATTTTTTTTCTTTTGCTGAGATATGGGCAGTGTTACCATTGGGCTAGCATACACTTTCCAAGGGATCAAGACATGAGAAGACAATGGGACCTTTAGATATCAGCTGTGTAATTATATTTGCAACAAATGGAAGTGTACCTTTTAATGACGTCCCACTTCTTCATCAAGGCAGGGATTTGTCTTGTTGCAGTGAGTCACATACTTTTTGTGTTTCAGGATTTAAATGTAAAAATTATACTGAAACTCAGCACACCACCTATATCATATGGATGTTAATGTGGCTGCTTCTGGGTCATGACTTCCACAATTGGTGGTGTGCTTTGTGTACTTGTGCTAAGTGATGCTGATATGCGCTGTCATTCTAGTTTTTCCTTCTAGTTGTGTGGGCTACAGAGTAGGTATATGTAGCAGGAAGAGATGAAGTCCAAGAGAAAAAGCTTCTGCTTTCACTCAAATATCTTCAGTGATTTAAATAATAAAATGTCATGAAATTCACATTTTATTGTTTGCTTGCCATAGGCAAGTCACACATATTACTATCAGTAAGAGGGGAATTAGATGGTGGAGAGCATTAAAAAGCACACATTAATTAGTCTGTGCCTGATACATTTAGATGTATGTAAAAGTCATAAATTAAAATGTATTTTGGAAACCATAGCATCTCTGTGTGATGTGCTGGGTTACGAATAATACAGTGGACAGAATACATTACTGAAATGTGATGAACCTATGGGGTTTGGCAGTGCAGGTGAGGTCATGACTGACAGCATGCCCACCCAGCCCAGTTAATTACAGTGTAAGGAGCAGGGACGTGACTTCCTGTCATTAGATAGAGAAAGCGAGGTCCTCATTCACTAGTTCTGAGAAAAGCACTGATGTGGCAGTTTCAAATGAAAATGCTGATTTGTCGCAAGTAGAAAAGTACTGGCATTCCTAAGATGCAAGAAAATGTGAAACAACAAAATGGTAATACACCCAGCACAAGCCCAATGAATTGCACCCACTCTTGAAGTTTTGTCAAGGATGTCTACTGCTAGTACCCTCAGCCTTAAGTATGTAACCACCCTCACCCGCAAGGTGTACTGACTAAGCCTGGAGATGGTAAAGGGCAAAGTCTGTTATGCCTTTGGGTGAATGGCGCCTGGGTTTGTGGTTAGAAATGGGCTTGGAAAGTGGTGTGCTGCCTCTACCTATGGAGGACCTTATGACAGAGCACTGCCAGGGTGTTTTCTCACAGGAAATAAATATAACCCCATCCTCTGTGACAGGAAAAACAATAACACAATCCCTTCCCCCCTTACCACTCCAATCATTCAAAATAAACAGCAAAACAATAATGGCAAAATATGTCACGAGTGGCAATCAAATAACCTGGGGTTTGCAAATACATAAATTATGTATTCATTGAATATTCAATGAATACAGCCCACATATTTGGGTATTCATCCATATTTGGGTATTAAATATGCAGGTATTAGACCATATTGTAATACATTTAAAACATGCTGTAGACATGAATAAAAAACACAGAAGTAAGTAAGCAGGGAAGCTTTGCAATCCCTATAATTCTGTTGAAATGGATATTTCAAACCCCTATGATTTTGGTGAAGGTTCCTGGTCTCTTAGATTTTGGTTAGTTCAATTAAAATAAAATAGCAATCATGGCATCTTGTTGTATGTCGGTTTGATCACTGATCAGAAGTCATACATCTATAAAATGGGGAGAGTTTGCATTTGCAGCCCACCAGTTAAGTATAGGGACTGGGGAGTAATAGATCTGTGGCTGCCTGGGAGAGAAAGGACAGGGAGAAAAGTAGACGGGCTGGAAGAAATGCTGCAGCATTTGTTGTGGTAACATCAGTACTCCAAGATTTGTCCTACCCCCTGCCACAATCAGTTACAGTAGAGGATGGGACTTGTATGAGGGAGGGAGGGAGGGTGTTTGTGTTACTTTAGCTTTTCCCTGCCATGGCTCGACCTTCACACTCACTCCAGCTTGCAGGGGATCAGCAGTTTACAGCGGAGAGTTGGAGAGGCCAGAGCACTGATGAGGACAGAGAGAAAGGGAAGGTGAGGCCTGAGGATGGGGCTGTGAGGGTGGCGGGGGCTGGAGAAGAAAGCCTTGGTGGTGGGAATAATGTGTGGAAATGGAGACAGGAAAAGGTCAGAGGCTCACTCACCTGGAATCCAAAGGAGAAGCAGTTTGGGTTGGGAAATGGAGGAAGGGCAACGATTCAGAATGCAGGATGGTAGGTTGCTGTGCAGAAGGTAGTGCTGCTGCAGATGAAAGAGATGCTATAGCTCCTGCTGTGTGACTGACTAGGGCTGCCGGGGAATGAGATGTGATTGAGATTGAGGATAAGACTGAGGATGAGACTGAAGATGAGATTCCCCTTGGTTTGATGGGACTTTGAGGGAGCTGAGGAGAGTGGCGAGAAGGTTGGAGCAATACTGGCGGAAAACCGGCTTGGCTGCTGACAGTCTTAGATTGATGTCCCATTACAAGGACTATCAATCGATGGTCTCCCATAAGAAGGCAGAATTCCTGTCCAGGAAGATTGCCGCTGTGCGGAATAGACTGTCTCAACTCTCCCGTGCTGTTGACAGGCTGTGCAATCCAGCTTGTCTCCAGACTCTGGGATTTTTTTCACAGAATAGGTGTGATGAGTTCGCTCGATGTTTCATGGATAAGGATGCCACCATCAGGTCAGAGATCTGTACAGCTCATTCAAATGGGAACGGTGATCGGTGGAAGATTGCAGGCACCCACTCTATCTGGTCCGACTTTGACTGGTTGATGATCGGGGATGTTGTGAAGATTATCCAGGGTTTGTGACCGACTTACTGTAGCTTGGATCCTGGCCCAATGCATCTCCTGGTGGGGTGCATGGAGGTCATCGGGCTGATCCTAGTTGAGATAGTTGGGTGTTCGTTAGAGACTGGGGTGTTTCCAGACACCCTGAAGGAGGTGGTGATATGCCCATGGGGTATTACTGGAGCACCTGCAGCTGCTCTGTGGTCTGTCTGGAACAGTCCTCAGATGGTTTCAATCTTTTCTCACTGGCAGGACTCAAAGAGTGGAGCTGTTTTTTTTTTCCTCAGCCCCTCACTCCCTGCCATGTGGGGTGCCACAGGGCTCTATGCTGTTCATGGTATATGTGCTGCCATTGAGAGACATTATAAGGCAGTACAGGCTGAGTTTTCACTGCTATGCAGTTCATAGTCAGCTGTACATGTCCTTTGTGCCCAACCAGAGTAATGCTGTCTCAGTCTTTAACAACTGCCTCTCTGAGATTCAGATCTGGATGAGTGCCAACTGACTTAGGTTGAACCTGGATAAGACTGAGGTGTTGGTTGTGGACCTGCATCATCAGGTAGAGGTGCTGTCTGCTAGGCAGCCATCTGGGTTATGGCTCAGGGGCAGCCAGCTGTCAACCTCTGACTGGGTGCTAAATCTGGGTGTTATTATGTTGCTTGCACGCATGTGCAAGAAACATAGTGCCATCATCGGAGATTTCGGAGGTGTGTCACCTCCTCCTCCAATTCAGTCAGTGAGCTGGCAGGTGCGGCCCCTGTAAGCCAATGCATTTTGGAGCTGTCTATGACAGGCCCCAAAATGCAGTGGCATACAGTTGAAAAGGGGAGCTACGCTTGAGTGAGACCGGCAGCGTTAGGCCCCCCTCACGCAGGTGCATGCCGCTCTCAAGACGCTCTGTAGCCGACGGGTGCCGCCCAACCGCCGCTGAGCTGCTGTCATTCCCCCATAGCTGGTGCCACTGGGGAGCCCACCCAGTGTGGCAATCACTTATTAGATTGACGGGTGCCCAACTTCGCCGGCTGAACGGCCCCCTGTGAGCAGGCCACGCTGGGAGCCACCCCCAGCTGGCAATCACTTATTTGGCAGACGGGGGTGCCCAATCCCCAGTCGGGCTGAACGCCCCTTATCTCTGTGCCACGCTGGGAGCCCACCCCAGCGTGGCAAACGGTCCCACAGTCTTTTTTTTTTTTTAACCTGTAAACAAAACGGTCCCACGGCCTCTCTAACCCCCTCCCGCAACCCGCACTCCACCCACTGCGCACTAGAAGCCTCCCCACCCCCTCACTTGCTACTTCTCTCCTGACTCCGGCGCGATGATCTTCGTGGACCGGGAACACATCTGCACTCTTCAAAGCCGATCACGAACTGAGGAAATGCCGTAAGCTGTATAATGGGCTAGATAGGAGGGTTCAACTTTATTGCATATCTCAGGATTTTTTGAATTTGCACATTTTCAACATGGCGATTCTTCATGAATGCTGTCCGTCATGGCGCTGCTGGTTGGCGGTGATTTCGCTGAGTGACGCGAAATCACCCTTCGGACCGAATACCGCCATGACAGTGACATCATTCATGAGAAGGGGTCCCAAAACCCCATGTTGAAAATTTGGTCCAAAAATTCCAAAATGACTGTATTACGAGGCGCTACGCAGTTCCTACGCAGGCTCAGTAAGTTCGCTGAATTTCAATATTTTCACCCAGATTTTCAACATTGCCATTTTTACACACCTCCTCATGGCAGTACAGTTGTCATTTTCACATCCTGCTCAAAACATGTTTCCGCCTATGTAGCATAACGGCAAGAATGTGTGCAAACTCAGTATGGGACACATTAAGAAAATCACAGTGTCATTGTTCATGAGCAGAGATCTTAAAATGGCAATGTTGAAAATTTGGTGAAAGAATTCTTAAAAATGACTGTTTTACGAGTGTGCGTTGCACAGTTCCCACGCACGCTCGTAGGTTTGCGAATTTTCAATATTTCCACTCCAGATTTTCAACATTGCCATTTTACCACACCTCCTTATGAGCAGTACAGCTGTCATTTTTCACATCCTGCCCAAAACATGTTTCCGCCCATGTAGTGCACAATGGCGCAGTTGGTGTGCAAACTCAATGTATGGGACACATTAACAAAATCACACTGACACTGTTCATGACCAGAGGTCTTAAAATGGCTATGTTGAACATTTCGTGACAAATTTCCTAACAATGACTGTTTTACGAGCGTGCGCGTGCGTTGCGCAGTTCCTACGCAATCTCGTAAGTTCGCAAATTTTCAATATTTGCACTCCAATGACTTCCCAATACCTAAACAGCACATAGAAGCAAGCAACATTCGGCATTGACAAATGCTTGTTTTTAATAGCGGGCTGATGCTTAAGCCTCAGGTGTTGGCAGTCGTCAGGACCTCATTTTACCATCTGAGGAATATCACCCAGATAAAACACCTGGTCCCACCTGGCAATCTTCCAATGCTGATTCACACCTTTGTGACCTCCTGCCTAGATTACTGTAACACCCTATATCTAGGGCTACTGGGGGTTGACCTTTGCTGGCTGCAGCTGGTGCAGAATGCGACTGCCAGGTTGTTGACTGGCTTATCAAGATCTTGCCATGTCACACCTGTACTCCGTGGCCTGCATTGGCTGCCAGTTCGGTGAAGAATCACCTTCAAGGTCACATTACTTACCTACAAGGTCCTACACAGACTGGGACCACGGTACTTGCAAGATCTCCTTTGCACCCACTGCCCCCTCTGCTCTTTCTGCTCCACCAGTGAGGGATTGTTAGAGATTCCCAGGGTCTGTTTGAAAACTTCTGGAGCCAGATCTTTTGCTTTTGCAGCCCCGACCCTGTGGAATTCTCTATATCGTTGGATTAGAGAGTGCCTGACCATGGAGACTTTTAAATCTGCCTTGAAAACTTACTTCCTTAGTTTAGCATATCCGGAGACTTGAAAATTCCAGCTGCTTTTATTAATTGATTCTAGGATTATGGTTTTTTATTAATTTATATTTTATTGTTTTATTTGTATGGACAATGCTATGATCCATGTGGAATAGCATTTAAGAAATAAAGTTTGCTTTGCTTTGAGGATGAGGATAAGGAATGATGAGGCTGAGGATGAGGATGAGATCGAGGATGAGGAATGAGGATGAGGATGAGGAATGATGAGGTTGAGAATGAGGATGAGGATGAGACTGAGGATGAGGAATGAGGATGAGGATGAGGAATTAGATTGAGGATAAGATGAGATGAGGAACCTGCTGTTAGGGATCAGTGTGATGGGGGGTTAGAACTTCTAAAATAAACTGAGTTACAGAGCTCTGTTAAGTTCTCTGTGCCTGTCTGGGGATTAGCTGAGGAGCTCTCAAAGTCTCATCAAATACAGTCATGTCAGATACCTCGAAATACACCCCAATATTCAGGTATTTGTCGAATATGCCTGGTACTTGATATATTCGATGGCTGATTCAAATTTGATGCACATCCCTATAAGTAACCAATGGATTTATTTTGGGGTTGAAAAACAAGGTAGGGGACAAGGGAAGCAAAGGTAAAAATAAACAAAGACAGCACTCTGTAATCACCCCCACTGTAAGGAGTGTCTCAGCACCGCTAACCCCACTGGTGCACTAGTTAACCCCTCAGTCCCCCCTGGGAGCTCCCAGTTACAGAGCAAGTGTGAACATAGATGCAGCACTGCAGGTCTGTGATGCTTGGGCCTTGGTGTGGTACCGTGTAATTTGGTTATTTACTGTAGCTGCTGACTGGCACCTTACACCACTAGATGGACAGTAGAACAGTTGCTCCTGGATTTAAGATGTAGCTGTGGGCTTGATTCTAAGGTTATGCAGGAATGCCCAGAAAATATCTATCTAGCTAGTTAAATGATAGGAATGATAAGTTCTGTGGGTAAAATCCAGTACTCACAACTTTTAGATGACAGGCTTGTGCTGTTTCTATGGGGACAACTCCCCTACTAAGGCAGATGATGGCCGGATGGTCTTTGCCGTAGGCATGATATAGGTGCAGTATGTTCCCTGTGGCGAAGGCTGCAGGCAGTGATGACTTTATACGATGGAAGAACTGTTCTGTAAGCTGGTTACAGGTGCGGCGGACCCAACATACTACCAAGGGGGGCATGCCGTGATATTTTGGATGATGGTGATCCTCTTCACCTCCTCCTGGGACTTGCCTTCACCCACACTGACAGGTGGGCAGTCACTTGGGGACCTCAGCTGGTCTGATACCCTGTCAGGATAAAATCCAAACAGCAGCAGAATGTGGTGGCTCATCACCATCCCAGATGCAGAACAACTTTCAAGGCAAACCCTCCTCTAATTTGGTGCTAGAGCCCAGGCTTGGCACCCTAGCTATATCAATCCCTTTTTACAGGGTTCTCAAGTCTGTTTGGATAAACATTTTAGTCAGGCAGAAAGAGCAAGTGAGAGCTAGCCACAGATGCTCTCCTCTCAACAGAGGATTTGTTTTAGACAAATCTGCTCTATTTGTATATGTCTCTCCCTTGTGCAGAAATCCAGGGATTAAGTATCAGTGGCTAGCATCTCATGCATTATGTACTATGTTAAATCTCTCGCTTTCAGTGGTTGTCAGTTCTAGGGGAAAAGCATGCATAAAAGTCCTCATCGAGCTTGCAGTTCAGAGCTGTTTTGCAGAACTGAGCCATTCTACTAAATTTATATCATTTTTGACAAGGACAGGATGTACCAATTTTAGTTGTTTTGCAAAGCTGAACTAGTCTCCAAAGTTCATGCTCCCAGAGAAGGAGCAGTTCTGCACTTTGTGCAGCTTTGAGAGCTGCTTGGAACTGAGCAACCTTCTTGCTGTGGGCTTCCTGACCCTGAAGGCAGACTAGGGGCTGGTTGAGTGAAGAGAGGTGGCAGTGCACCAGCCACAGTGAGAAAGGCACTGAACAAGCTCACAGACCAAATGACAGTGTCCGGTCCAGCCCCAGGTCCTGCAGCTACAGTCTGGACCAGGATCAGGGTGAAGGAGTGATGCAGGGAAGGCGGCAGCAGTGCTCTGGAAAGAGTCAAAGGCAAGCCCCTTTTAGGAGGGGGCTACAAATACTACCCTGTTATGGGTGTACACACACATTTAATAATCCAGGCTAGAGTCATGGTACCATTAGTGCACAAAAAAATGTGAAAAGGCATAAACCTCCTACAGCACCTCACAAAACTAAAAAAATGTGTATTAACTCCAAACTACCTCTAGCATTTTTAAATGTCTGAACCTTCACCTGCTTTACCTTGATACAAAATGGCCACCAAGGCAACACTGAGTTAAGGCTGGTGAAGTAAAGTAAGATAAATACAAATATATTAGATAATGCTGTATACAGTGTGAAAAGTAATAATCTGCAATCAGTTTTAGGCTTCCCCAAATCTGAACTAACTTGTCATGTGATAAAACTTGCTTGGCATGTCTGTATTAAGTTGAAGCATCAATCTGACCTATCCTGCGCTTTCCAAATTGACCTGCACATGTCTGTGATGATGCACATTGTAATATTGTAATATTGCATATTGTCATACTGTTTTGTATTCCCTCAGTGTATATGACTAGCTACATTTTGTTGTGATTCTGCTTAATTATTTACTACCTATTCTCCCTATTCTCCTTCTTCCTCCCACTGCCTTTATTCCTTCCAGACTTCGATGATTCTCTGTATTGCTTACCTGTCAACATAATTTCAATAATTTCAATAAATAAATACATTACATAAAAATATTATTAGCAAAACATTTCTATCACAGTTAACATTCCTGGGAAACTTAGATTAACGCTAAAGAGTCTACGTTTTGTTTGGCATACCAAAAGGTACTCGTTACAAACAGCTAGATACTGATAATAACCATTATTGTTAAATGATTAAAAAAAATCACAATACTATGTTCTGAACATACTGTTCTCTTAAGGATCACATGTGGTGTGTGTATTCTGATAATATCTTTTTTCATTTGGGTAACTATTAAGTTTTTGTTAAATGGGTTCTATGACACTATGTCAAAGGCCTATTTTCAGGCATGACCTGGGTGCATCATAATGTACAACACAGAATACACATTGAGTTTACATCATGTATTTATTTATTCATTTGAAAAGTTTCACCAGGAAAGTCACACTGAGCTAAAATAGCTCGTTTCCAGGTGCATCCTTGGAAAAGGGAAAGAGGGGATACAAAATTGAAACACAAAACAGATAAAGAGAATACATATAGTTATGACTGTACAAAAGGCAATACAAACATTTTGTGGGGTTGACAGGCAGTAATTGCCGTCGTATAATACTATATATGTATATCCATTATAGATATTTACACACATGTTTTTTAATTTCATTCACAATGGCACAGGCAAGTAATAGTTGTTGTTTGTTTGTTTATTGGCTAATTGAGTAAACACACTGGAACGAAGGTTCCATCTGCAGGTGCGACTCACAAAGTGCTCAGTTACATAATCATAGAGAACACAGAGAACACTACTCTATGTATACCCAGCTAGTGCAAAAGGCTGGTGACGTGACTGGGGAGGGGTGGAAGGGAGTTGGGAAGTGGAGGGCCAAAAAAAGAAAGCACAGAGAGGACTGCAGAAAGGGTATCTGGTCAGGTACACTTGCAGGAGGGGGAGATGAAGTGCCAAAGAAGATGGGATAGTGAACTGGTAGATAAGGCAGAGTGGATAACTACAGGTGTGTATGTGTGTGTGTAGAGTGAAAAACTAAGTTGAAATAAAAAATGAGGGTACAAAGTTCCTTTAATGGTCTGCCTGATGGCCTAGTGAGTAGCGCTATGTGCTCCCATGCTGGTGAAGTGAGTTTGGAAGTGAACTCGGGAAGCTGGCTGGGCAGCTCAGGGGCTGGGGAGGCACTGCCTTGTAGCCAAGAGAGGAATGGCACCAGATCCCACCACACTAGCGACCCTTGCAGTGGGCCAGGGTGCATGCCTCTTCCGTAGGAGCATGCTAGAGCATGTGACGTCTGATGAGGCAAGGGCCAACATCAGGAAGGTGGGTGGGGTTAAGGGTGAAAAAGAAAAAAAAAGTTGCCAGCAGGATGATGCCTCCCAGGCCACTGCAGGCCCTGTACCACTGACCAGGTCCTGGCTCCCAATTTGATTGAGACACCGAGGGAGGAGGATGGCCTCCTCCCCCGGCCCACCATGAGGGGAAATCCTCAGAGCCAGGTAAGACTCGTGGATGGTGGGTGATGTGGCTGAATGGGCTGACAGTTGAAGAGGGACGTTCTGGACACGGAGGTGCTGCCCTATCTGCATGCATCTCTCGGGACTGAGGGATGAGGTAGCCAGACTCAGAGCGGAAGTAAACTGGGTCAGGAGTACCATCACCCCTGTCCAGGAACCACCCAGTCCAATGCAGCTGCCTCAAAGGATGCGAGCGAGGAGCACTTGGATGACAGTGGACTCAGGGAGGGTTAGAGCAGTCAGGCAGAGGCACATCCCAGATCTATTACTCTAAGAACTCATTGCCACACTGGCAAATGAGGACAACCAAAGAGGTACCCAGGGAAGTGGAAGGAAAGGATGTGGAGGTTAGGCAAGGAGGTGACCTCAGTGGGAAAGCAGTGGACCCCAGAGGAGGAGGAAGCGAATCCTGGTGGGGGACTCCATCATAGAGGGATCCAGCTAGGAACACAGGAGGGGAGGACAGGGAGGTGAGGTGCCTACCAGGTGCCACGCATGGAGGGATGGAAGGAAGATACTGGGGATCACTGGGAAGGCAAGACAGGAGGGTGAGCTGGATGTCATTATCCACCTAGGTACAATGACTTGGCAAATGGGGAGCCAAAGGAAGTTCAGGAAGAGTTTAGGAAACTGGGAGGGTCTCAAGCAAGTAGCTACTTCTGTCACTTTCTCAGAAGTACTACCTGTGAGGCAAGAGAGAGCATAAGAGTGCATGCACCAGGAACTTTAACTCATGGTTGAAAACTGGTGCTGTGAGGAAGAGTTTGGATTCATTGGTGACTGGGGACCCATCTGGAGGGATGGAGGTTTGTTCAAGCCTGACGACCTGCATCCATCCTGGAGAGATCCAAGCACTCAATGATAAGTTTAAATGCTACATTGACAAGCATTTAAACTAGCAAAGGGTTGGCAGGCCAGCAAGGATGGTACCTACTTGCTCACCCCACAGCTAGTAATGGAACCAGTGAACCAGAGGGTGGCTATCTCTGCAAAGCAGTGTGCAAAAGTTGGAGATTAGTGTCCAAAAGGTGGATAAGCAGAAAGAGGCAAAATTCAGCAGAAGGGCAGACAGCAAGGAGAACCAGGGATAAATGACAACCAAGGAAGGGGCTGAGTAGAACAGTGAAGCAGTCTAGGAGGTCAAATCATGGAAAGCCATGTGTCAAATGCCAGGAGCCTTAGCAACAAGATGGAAGATCTGGAGGCTGTCATGGTAGAGTCAGACCTGGACATTGTGGCCATCACTGAAACCTGGTGTAATGATACCATGACTGGGAGATGGCCATACCTGGCTACAACATATTCAGAAGAGACAAGAGCAGGCAGGAAGGGAGGAGGTGGCACTGTATGTGAAAAACATAAGAGCCACACAGATCCAGGAGGAACAAAATGGGGGAGAGATACTGTGGGTTAAGCTGGAAAGGAAAATGGGGCCAGCCATCTGCACAGGTGTGGTCTATAGACCACCAGCCCAGGAGGAAGAAACAGATAGGGAGCTGATGCTAGCCATCCAAAGGATGGCTGACAAAGGTGAGCAGTACTGGTTGGAGACTTCAATATACCAGATGTGGGCTGGAGCATCCCAGCAGCAGCATCAACTAGGAGCAGATTTATCCTGGACTCCCTTCAGGGTGCCTTCCTCAAGCAACTGGTCATGGAACCAACTCGGCAGAAGGCAATACTGGACCTTGTGCTCACAAACAGGGACAGTGTGATGGGGGTAACAGTGGGGGAGCACCTGGGTAACAGTGACCACCAGTCATTGTGGTTTGAAATCACAGAAAGAGCAGAACCAAACCACACAAAAACACGTATCCTGGATTTTAGGGGCAGACTTTGGGAAAATGGGAGATGCTTGAAAGAGGCATTAAGGGGAATGGGACAGGAATCAGGGATTGAGGAACAGTGGGCAGTATTTAAAATGGGGATTATAAGAACAACAGAATTATGCATTAAGCAGGTTAGCAAGAGGAAAGAAAGGAGACCATTATGGTTTCCAAAGAGGTAGCAAAGAAGTGAAAGCCAAAAAGACTGCATTCAGGCAATACAAAAAGACACAGGCAGAAGGGGATAGGGAGAAGTACCAGGAGAAACAAAGGAGGCAGGAAGTCAGTAAGGAAGCCAAAGCTCAGACAGAAGAACACATTGCAAAATCAGTGGTTAAAGGGGACAAAACCTTTACAGGTACATAAGTGAAAAAGAAGGTCAAGGGAGGGATAGTTAGACTGAAGGGGAGGATGGGAGCAGCGTGGAGGATGACAACAGTAAAGCTGACATATTGAACAGGTATTTCTGCTCAGTCTTTACTAAGGAAGAGGGGTAATGGGTCTGAAGGAGTACAAGGGGTGAGAATGGTGCAGAAATGGACACAAGTCCCTTTACGAGAAAGGGTCCTGAAGGAACTGGAAGTAATAAGAGTTGACAAAGCAATGGGGCCAGATGGGGTGCACCCAGGGTCCTTAAAGAACTAAGAGAGGTGGTGGCTGAACCTCTGGCTATCCTGTTCAGCCAATCACTGGAAACAGGAGGTACCCAAAGACTGGAGGACAGCAGATGTAGTCCCCTTATACAAAGTGGGAACAAAGAGGAAGCAGAACTACAGACCAGTCAGCCTCACCTCGGTAGTGGGAAAGATCATGGAAGCACTACTGAAGGAGAGATTGGTGGAACATCTGGTTGTCAATGGACTACAGGACCCAGGCAGCATGGTTTCACCAGGGGAGGTCATGTCAGACCAACCTCATTGAATTTTTGACTGGGTGACTAGGGAGGTGGATCAGGGGAGGGCAGTGGACATGGCCTATCTGGACTTCAGCAAGGCTTTGACACTGTGCCACATAGAAGACTATTACACAAACTGGGGAATATGGGTGTGGGCAGGACAGTAGTGTGGTGGGTGGTAACTGGCTGGGTGGCAGGACACAGAGGGTGGTGGTAAATGGCTGTCACTCCACAGAGGGAAGAGTGACCAGTGGGGTACCACAGGGATCAGTGCTGGGACGGTCCTATTCAACATCTTCATCAGTGACATTGCACAGGATATAGAAGGCAGAATTTCACTGTTAGCTGATGACACAAAGCTCTGTAACAGAGTAGACACACCAGAGGGTGTAGACAGAATGAGAAGGGACCTGCAGAAACTTGAAGAATGGTCAAGGGTTTGGCAGTTGAAATTCAATGCAAAGAAGTGCAAGATAATGCATATGGGGCACAAAACCCTGCACAATATATCAGTTGGGGGGTGAGGATATAGCATGCACCAAGCAGGAAAGGGATCTTGGGGTTGTCATCTCTGATGACCTCAAGGTAGGAAACAGTGTGACAAGGCATCAGGTAAAGCAAATAGGATGCTGGGATGTATAGGCAGGGGCATCACCAGCAGGAAAAGGAGAGTCATAATTCCGCTATACAAGACACTAGGAGGCCCCACCTGAGTACAGTGTAGAGTTCTGGAGACCATACCTACGTAAGGACATAGACAGGGTAGAGAAGGTTCAGAGGAGGGCAACAAAGATGGTGCATGGGTTGCATCACAAATCCTATGAAGACAGGTTGAAGGAACTGAACATGTACTCCCTGGAGGAGAGGAGGAAGAGAGGGATATGATAGAGACATACAAGTATCTTACAGGGAGGAACAGGGTGCAGGAAAACACTATTTTTAAGCGAAAAAGATGTTTCAGGACTAGAAGCATGGGATGAAGTTGGAGGAGGACGATTCAGAGGAAACATGAGAAAGAATTTCTTCACAGAGCGGGTGGTGGACAAGTGGAAAACCCTGCCAGAGGAAGTGGTGGGGACTGAAACAATCACGGGATTTAAGAATGCATGGGATAGACATAAAGGAATTCTAGAGGTCAGGGGTAAGGGGAAATAGACTTCTAGGAAAACAAACTGAACTTACAAGCTCAAATGGGCAGACTAGGTGGGCCATAGGCCCTTATCTGCCGACACTGTCTATGTATCTATGTAGAAGGGGGCATACACACAGGATGGAAAAAAAGTCCCTTGAACTTTGGAAAATCTGTTGTGTCCTGTTCCTCTGCATTTAATCAGGTAGTGCAGTGCTGGCATTACCCTAAGTTTGGCACCCGCTATGCACTCATTGCTGCATTAGTATTTGACTTGGTCTGGCAAGACAATGCTGAAATTAGGTAACCAACACTGTAGGACATGATCTTCAAACCCTGAGGAACACCACATTACAGATTCACCAAAGTTCCAGGGACTTTTTGCCCTAATTTTTCATTTCCCTACTTCATATGCTCTGTGCTTCAACTATTATAGATGCAATGGCAGTAATGAGATTTTTTTGCAATTTATTTCTTTATAGAAACATAGAAGTTGACGGCAGATAAGGACCACAAGGCCCATCCAGTCTGCCCATTTCTTTTTCTACCTTATAAATGTGCCATCGGCCTTTGCTATGTCAGTGGCCTATCTATTCATACTCATTTGTATTGCTCCCTTATGCCTATCCCATGCCTGTATGAAGCCCTGCACTGTATTCATAGCCACCACTTCTTGAGGTAAGCCATTCCATGCATCCACCACCCTTTCTGTGAAAAAGAATTTCCTCACATTCCCCCTTAATCGGCCCCCCTCTAATCTCATGCTGTGTCCTCTTGTCCTGCTATTTTTCTTATATTTAAACATGTTAGACTCTTTCACCTTGTTAATGCCCTTAAGGTGTTTGAATGCCTCGATCATATCACCTCTCTCCCTCCTTTGCTCAAGGGTATACATATTGAGCTCTGTTAATCTGTCCTCATATGTCTTCTGATGCAGTCCCTGCACCATTTTAGTTGCCCTTCTCTGGACTGCCTCAATTTGGTTAATGTCCTTGTGAAGGTGTGGCCTCAAATACTGCAAGCAGTACTCCAGATGGGGCCTAACCAGTGTCTTGTAAAGAGGGATTATTACCTCCCTCTTACGACTTGTGATAACCCTACTAATACACCCTAACACCCTCCTAGCCTTACCTACTGCTTTAGAGGTCTGCTTGGATGATTTCAGGTCATCAGTGATGATGATGCCCAAGTCTCTTTCTTCCTTTGTGACTGCTAGCAACTCCCCTCCCAGCCTATAGGTGGCTTCAGGGTTTCTCTTCCCTATGTGCATGATCTTGCACTTCTTTGCATTAAATCCCAGTTGCCACTCTTCTGACCATTTTGCTAATTTATCCAGATCTCTTCTCATTCTGCCCACCCCATCTGGATCATCTACTCTGTTGCAGGTCTTGGTGTCATCTGCAAATGACAAGCCTTACCCTCTAGTCCATCTGCAAGGTCACTAATGAAGATGTTGAAGAGGACTGGCCCCAGGACTGATCCCTGAGGTACCCCACTTATGACTTGCATCTCTTCTGACTGTATACCATTTACCACCACTCTCTGTTTTCTGCCCGTCAACCAGTTTGCACCCAGTTGACCAACTTCTGACCCACCCCGAGCCTACCCAGCTTATTTATCAATCTTCTATGTGGAACAGTGTCAAAAGCTGCGCCGAGGTCGAGCGTTGAGTATGGAGATCCATACATTTGAAAAAGTCATTCTGCTGCAGTAGTGGCATAGCTACTAAAGCAGAATAACTTTTTGTTCTGCTTTGGTAGCTACATCACAATGCAAGTGTCGCCAGCATGGCTGACGGGTGGATGGCTGAGAAGTGCGTATGGCGGACAGCAGAAACTGACTGTTCTAATATCTAAAAGTAAGCAATTTGTGTCTTTTTTGGACCACACATTGTATAGAATAGTGGATGAAAGCCCAAATACACAACATCACTATTCTTATACCTTGTGCTTTCCATGCCGCTTCGCTCTCGAGGTCCTCACTGCCATGGAAACCACTTGGTATATGAATAGCATTGTTGTGTATGGGCTGTCATACACTACCTTATCTATATACTCTGAAAATATATATATAATAACGGAATCTTTAGCTTTTGCTTTTCTTACACCCCATGACAGACACAGTGTAGTGATGCTTACTGAGCCAGACTGTAGTTTGCTTCTCTAGTGGCCTACAGGGTCAATTACAAAACACTTGCTTAGTGATACTCAGTACACCAGACCTGTAGCTAACTTCATGAGGGGGCCCTGCCTCTCACAAAGCAGCTACATAGTGGCACATGCTACGCCAGATTTATAGCTTGTATTGCAAGAGGCCCTGCAGGCCACTGATGAAAAGCAGCCACACAGAGACACACTACACCAGACCTGTAGTTTGCGTCACAAAAGCAGGGTCTGTTTCCATGACAGGCTTCAACCTAATTTTATTAATACTTTATAAATATTTGTTGTTCTTTGACTAAAAGACTTGAAGAATCAACCACCTGACACCCTACACTGTTGACCAGACAAGTTCAGACATCCAGCAGATTTTCTTGTTTTTGTAACAGAGTTTTCTGTACTTTTCTCTACTTTCATGTCTGCTAAAACTTATGAAACTGTGTTTGTGAGTCACAAAAGCAGGCTGTATTAGTCACAAAAGCAGGGCCTGTTTTCGTGAGATGGAACAGTCTAATTTCATTAATATTTAAAAAAACTGTCTTTTCTTAACCAAAAAAAAAACATTTTAAGGGCTGGCCTGTTAGTGCAGCAGTAAAGCTACTGCCACAACACCAGTGACTCCTGTTCAGGAACAAGCCAGCAATGCTAGGTGCTGGCCAATAGGTGTAGGACTGAACATCCCAGAGGACGTGTTTCTTTACGCAGAGGAAGAGCTGCAACACCTCACTCTGCTACTGCCATCTGTGGGTGCACAGGTGGTTGTGCAGTAGCCACAGTGTGGGCACAGGGGGATGTTATTAGATGCTTGGCAGGCATTCTATTATATTTTACAGTCCCTGTGCATCTAGACTCTAACTCCTGTGCTTTGTAGCTTTGTAAAGAGCTGGACCTGTCAAAGTTGTGGGTTGGGCTCTGATTCCATCAGATAATTGGGGTGGGGGGAGAACATATTTTTTTATTCCCTGGGAGGTATGGATGGTAAATGGATGATGCCCATACCTGCCACTTTTTCCAAAAGACTTTGCTTCTGATAGGCAATGTTAGTCACTGGGGGTTGCCCAGGGGCACGTGCTCCACTGCTCAGCATGCTGGGTTTGAACATGCATGGTACTGTAAATATAATTCTGTATGTGAGTTAGAGTGAGTGCAGAGCTGAGATTGAGTACCAAAAGAGGAAAAGACAGTGAGAGAGGGAGAGTCAAGCAGTGGAGCCAGGATCGCGTGCACTTAGGGTTACAGCATCGGAAGTGTGTGCTATCAATCACCCCTCCCCCCACCACCACCATCACCACGCTAGTGCACTGCAGGCCAGAAGAGATAGAGAGGCCAAAACACTCTTGACAGCAGCAGCAGTGGTGTGACAGCACAGGGGTACATATTTTTGTATTCCCTGACAGACTGGTTTGGGTATCGGACCTGTCAAGTAGTTTGGGGGAGAGGAATACATTTTTTTTTAAATTCCCTGATGGGTTGGGCACTGGATCCGTCAGGTTGTTAGGGAGAAGGGGACATATATTTCGTTATTCCCTAACAATTCAGGCTGCACCACGGACTCATCAGGTAACTTTTCACTGCTCTTTATCTTTCTGATAAGAAAACAATGACTCTAGCTGACTTCTTGCACTGGCAGCTTTCACTGTAATAATAATGTGAGCATGCATGACATCTGATGTGTAAGCATTGTGAAAAGATTGAAAACTTTTTATGTTGGCTAAGTGCTGTTTAGCAGATTGCTTCTCCTTGGCTCCTTCTTGTCCCAGCAACAGATCTGCCCCCCCAACCCCTTTGTTTTCCCAGTCAATGGCCAGGTTACTTGGATTGACTGTAAACTCAGCTGCTTTTTCATTATACCTTGAGGCTGTGAAAGATCATTCATATTTCTTGCAAGCTTCAAATGGTTATTCAGACTGACAGTATTAGCCTTCCTCTGTGAGCACCTTCCTTGTTATTCTTGTCATCACAGTGGGGGTTCTAGGCTAAACTAGGCTGAACAACATGAGGGTTTCTTCAGTGTATCGCCTACAGAGTCAGCTGCACGTTCACAAGAGTTTAGCCACTTGCTCAACGGGTTCTCATGCATTCTGTCCTTGCAGCCAGTAGAAATTTAGCAAAGCAACAGCAAGGCACAACTCACTTACTGACAATTAAAAGTAGAGCTGTGCAACACAAATACCCCTAAATATGCCAATATTCCGATTGCTGAGCCAAAATCTGAATACCAGATTATTTTGAGTTGGTATGTGTGTGCTGCAGATTGGCTTAATCAGTGCACAGAGCTCAATGCAGTGCAGCAGAAAGAATCATTGATGTCAGTGTGATCAGCTGCTCCGTCCCACCCCCATCACTGATGCCTGCATGTCTTTGTATTGAACAGTAACCTCCCCTTTCAAAACATGCAACAACATGTTGTCAAGAGGTGCTGGAAAGCAGTGCGAGAGGACTCATTGGGAGCAACTGCTGTGGTGCCTGCCACCACTGCAGTGAAACTGCGTCTGGAGAGAGGAGTTGCCTACAACATCCTCTGCTGTCATTGGCTACAGCGTATGCATTGCAAATTGCCATCCTCCTTGAAATCACTTACAATTAGGCAGAGCAGTCCAAGGGTTATGTGACCTGCAGGGCAAGATGAGTGAGTGCAGAGTAGACCCTGGAGCAGTCATCGGTGGTTGAAATAGTCAGTTGCAATTCAATGCAGTTGCAATTAGTTGCAATTGCACTGGATTGCAGTCATAAAATACTGGAGTTGAAATCCACTGCAGTTGATGATTCTGTGACCCATCCCAGTTTGTTTTTGTGGTGCACTGCAATGTGTTTTCTCTTTTTTCCTTTCCTGAGGGGGGAGGAGGGGAGCTAGGGGGGCCACAAATATATAACGGTCCTCAACCGCCAGCACCAAGCCTTACAGCCAGTAAAATGCAATCCCTGGCTCCCGAGCACAAAGCATCCACCAATTAGAAGAGATAGAAGGAGAAGCCAGTAGCTTGAGAGTGTCTGTGACTGGCTGCACGAGGTGGCAGGGAGAGCATACCTAGGTAGGAGAAGAGATTGTCAGGAGAGGAGGCATCTGTGTTGGTGCATGGGCAACAGAGTGAGCAGCATTTTTCTGCAGGGATGAAGTTTGGCAGTTTGGCCTTTAAATTAAAAATAAGTTAACTGTGTCCACTGTCCTGACATGTCTGGTGCCCAGAGAGGGGGACTAGTGTGTGGCTGGGCAGGTCCCAGTCAGTCCTCCAGCAAAGCCAGGCAATAATTGTGTCAAGGCAGCAAATAAGTGGTCTGGTCATGGTCAGGATCAGCCCGCGACCCCATCGGCCAGGCCCGTCGGGTGACTCTCACTCAGTCTCAGTCAGGTCTTCAGAGTCTGTGAGGAGGAGGAGTGGTAGATGCACTAGTTCCACTGCGCGGAGTACCAGAGTGGGGACATGGGACTGGGTTAGGGACCGACTGTGTGGGTTGGGAAGAGAGAGCACACAGCACCAAAAAACACCAGCACTACCACCAAGTAGAGCAGCAGTGGCAGCCTGAGCCATGGAGCCACTCGACGCCACCAACTGAATCATCACCCGACACCTGACTGAACTGGCAACAGGCTACAACAGTGAGCAAGGTACTGTATGGGATGTGTATGTAAGGCCCACCAGGGCTGGGCAGTGGGCAGTAGAAAGGAGGAGGATGGTCTCTCATAGACTACTCAGTCTGTCTGTGTGTCTGCTGTGTGCCAGTCTGGCTTGTCTAGCTGGATGAGCGCTTGGGGGTTATGGGGCCCGGGGGGGGGCCAAACTTGAAAAGCCAAGGTATTAATCATCATCGATCTACTGCTGGTGGCCCGGCTGGGTTCTCTCTGACTGTGGTGGCATTGTGAATAAGTTAGACTCCCTTCAAGGTTGAGGAGCAGGCAAGGCACAGGTGGTCGGTTGGTGAGTACCCGGACCCATAATAGGCCGGAGCGCTGAGCATGGTCGGTCGGATCCAATGGACAAAATGTTTGGCACTGTAGGAACTGGATAGACTAAATATTAAATTCCTCATGGCAAGATAAATAAAATTTTACAAAACACATTAGTGTACATGCTGAAAGCCAAAAAAAGTTCATAAACTGTGTCAGAAAATGTTTTTTTTAATATGCATGAATTTTTTTAGCTTTAAATTTAAACTATGGATATATCTCAGTTCTGGTATACCATACAGGAGGTATTTCTAGAGGTCCTCCCTTAAACTGTTTTTAGTCTCACAGATTCTACGACTACTAGTAAACTGATATATATTAATGGTTAGCTCTGTTTGCAAAAGGGTACCTTTTAGCTTCTGTGGGGTGTTTAAGAGGCCCTGCCTATACTGTATTTTAGACTCACAGTTCTTTTTCTAAGTAACTAGTATTACTGCTGTTCATTTTTCTATACCGTATACTGTTTTACTGCCCTGCTTCAACTTGTTACTTTCAGCAGCTTAGTATATTTTGTTGTTCTTTTGCCTGGTTATTGTACTTTAGTGGGTCCCTACTGTGTGTAGATTTGTTTCAGTGCACTTTGTATTTGCATTTTAAAGAGCAGCCAGCTTCTTAGCTGCTGCTGCCTAGTTGTTGCTCCCTCCAACATATGCAATACCTCACCTGCCCCAGAGTTGAGGGGCATAAATAATTCCTTTTGTTTCTGCCATTTATGAAATTATAATGCTGCTAAATCCCAAACGCTAAAAACGGAGCTGCTTCCTGACTTTAACCCACCAACACACCCCCCCAAGTAAGCACATGCAGCCCCATTTTGTGATGTCAGAAGGCGAAGACTGTGTGTGCATGCACCCCACTGATTTCAAGGGGGAGATTTTTCCATACATTTTATTAACTTTTATAGTTGAAATTTTATTAAAAAAAAGATATGAAGTTAGAAAAGTATGACAAACTACTACATAACAAAATTCAACAATGGTGAAGTTAAAAAAATTGGTTGGATTTTCTTCAGTTAGTTGAAGTCAGAAATTTCAAACTAGTTGAAAAAATCAGTCATAATGTGCGGTATGTCAGTCATAATTGTTTTTTCAACTGCCTCCGGGGTCTAGCGCAGAGCATTGCAGTTTCGGGTGCTGGCAGGCTTGTTAGTTAGACATTCAGTCTAACATACTGTGGACTGGGAGGTGCTGAAATAAATATATTAAATCAATATAATTCTGAAGGATTTATTTAACAGAAAAAAAAACAGCACTGTGGCAGAAGAAAATTGAGGATAGATAAGCTAGGCAGGAAAAAAAAACACAGTTTAAGGAGAAAGATTTGCTCAAAGTGAGGGGGGATTGCAGAAAGTGTCTGTCATCAGGGACTGAGCCCAAGGATATCAGGAAGGCTGTAGAAGGAACCAGGCAGAGTATAACTTAAAAATAATATATCAGAAAAAAGTAAAATACACAAACAAAATGAAAGGAAATGTTTTCAGAGAGTCAAAATAATTTGCTCAGAAAAAAAGGACTCAAGCAAGTTGCTCTGCTTATGAGTGCCTTTTTTTTTATAATTCAAACTTTATTAAACATTTTCACAATATAGGAGGCAGCAATTGTAACAAATACAACCTGTTCACAGTGCTTTACATAAGCTGCCCCCATCCCTCCACCCCCAGTACAGCAGTGTAGTACCACATTGTAACTTGACTTCTATAACAATAGCCATTTGCCTACAGGAATAACTAACAACCAACAACACCTATATCCCTACAACCATGATTAAGGTGTGAAGTGGATCCTAGATACGTTTGTAGCTTGATAACCGATTTTGGAGACTAGCTATAGCTTTCTCTGTACGAAGGTTAGCTAGGATTTCATTAACCCATTCCTGATATGTCGGGCTAACCCTATCTTTCCAATGCCTTAATATAAGTTTCTTAACAGATAGTGCAATCATGGAGATATGAAATCTCCAAACTTTAACCTTGATGGAGGACAGGTCACCCAGAAGGCAAATATCCAGAGTAAAGCAGTCCTGCAAACCCAGTAAGGGGTCCAGATTGTTTTAATTGAATCCCACAGTGGGATTATTTTGGGGCATGTCCAGAATATGTGGAGAAGTGTTCCTTTTCCCTGGGAGCATCTGGCACATACATCTGATTCGAGGAGACCCATCTCACAAATTTAGCTGGAGTATAATACAAGTTGTGTAAAATGTGATATTGCATAAGGCGTAATCTGTCTCGAGACACATATTTGTGACAAAACTTCCATAAAACCAGCCAATTGAGGGTGTATTGGGGAAAAAGAGAACCCCAAAATCTAGTCGGACCATAGGAGCCCCCATACCGTCGATGAAACAAAACTTGATATATTTTAGAAATGACACCAGAAGAACCCAATAAGGAGGAAAGTTCAGGAATCAGTGCAAAAGCCAGAGGGCGAGGGGGGTATTACCCAGCACGGTGGTAAGCAAGTGCTTTAATTGAAGAACCCTAAATTGTAAAGATACTGGAATACCAAATTTCTGGATGATTTTAGCTACAGGAAGCCATGCTCCCTCGCCATCCAAAAACATGGATACTAACCCGTCGCCCACTTGGGACAACCATGTACGGGAGATCTTCTGCTTGTTTATAGTAAAGGCCGGTGAGTTCCAAATAGACTGGGACAGATCCAGATATGGAGTGTATCCCAAAAAAGAGCAGAACTGCACATATACTTTTAGTGAAGTAATAAGGGTGGGACATTTACTAGCATCTTGTAAAAGAGACAGTTTAACATAAAACATAGTCAGGGGGTCCATGTTCATAGACCAGATGAAATCTAGTTCAATGTTGAGCCCAACCGGTCTCAAACTCTTGGGACCCGGACTCACCCACTTCAGGCATTTAGCAAGATGACTAGCCCAGTAATAGATAGCCAAGTGGGGAATCCGCAGTCCCCCATCTGCTTTCGAGGCAGCGAGCTTATAGTATGCCAGTCGGGAGTGTTTATGCGACCAGATGAAATTAGTAAAGATTCTATGCATTTTCTGAAACCAAGATAGTGGGATGAATGAATTAAGGTGAGAAAGGGGATAAAAAAGGCAGGGAAAAACATTCATCTTAATTATACTGATACGGCCCCATAATGAAACTGGAAGCTTAGACCATCTGTCCAGGTCTTGGACAATCACCTGGGATAGAGGCTCCAAATTTTCTTTAAACCATGAGGAAGAGTTACGTGTTAGTTTAATACCCAAGTATTTAAAAACCCGGGGTGCCCAACACAAGCCGACAGGGGAAATGTCTGTCTTAAAAACCTTATGGTTAAGGGGAAAAAAGGACGATTTGTTAGCATTTAATTTATAATTTGAAAAGGAGCTAAATTTGGCAATTTCCCCCAACAAGGCTGGGATAGATGTCTTCGGATGGGCCAGATAAAGGAGAAGATCGTCAGCATATGAGGTGATCTTGACCACATTGCTCCCCACTGGAATGCCTTGTATCCCTGCATTGTTAAGGATATTTTGAATGAGAGGTTCCAAATATAAATTAAATAAGAGAGGGGAGAGGGGACATCCCTGTCTGGTACCTGAGTATAAAAGGAAGGGTTTAGAAAATGCACCATTTCCAGAAATCCTAGCAGAAGGAGCCCGATATAAAGCCCGAATCCAGTCTATGAACATGGTAGAAAAATCAAAGGCTTTAAGGACCTGAAATAGAAAATTCCAATTCACACGGTCAAATGCCTTCTCGGCGTCCAGGGAGACCAACCCAGCAGGAAAGGTGGCATCCCTGGACTCTGAGAAGACATGCAAGAGGGTGCGCAAGTGATCTGATGATGACCGCCCCTTCATGAATCCTACCTGGGAAATGCCAATTAGGTCTGGAAGGACCAGAGTTAACCTATCGGCCAATATCTTGGAAAGAATTTTGATATCCTGATTTAACAGGGATATAGGCCTGTAACTCTGTACTAACTCAGGATCTTTGTCCGGTTTGGGGAGAAGGACAATCAGGGCTTCAAACAAGTAGGTATCTACAGCAACCCCAGAGAGAATGTGTAGGTACAACTGGTGAAGCACCAGCAGTAATTGTTCTCGGAAAACTTTATAAAATAATGAGGAAAAACCAGCCGGCCCCGGAACTTTATCAGAAGGCAAGGCCTTAACAACCTCTGAAATTTCCTCCAGGGAAATAGAGGAGGACAAAAAACTCCTGTGCGCCTCTGACAGGGAAGGAAGATGGGAGTCCTTTAAATACTCCTCCAGCATCTCCAAGGGAGGAGGACAGTCCATGTCCCTGTATAATTGCTCATAGTACAATGCAAACTCTTGTACTATGTCGGAAGGGGATACCCTCAGCGACCCGTCCTCCTGAGCCCGGACAGGAGGGATAAATCTTGCAGACTCCTGCTGCTTTAATCTTAAAGCGAGCATACGCCCCGCTTTTTCTCCCTGGTCTGCTTATGAGTGTCTTTTCCCTTTTGCAAACTTTTTTTCCAGTGTCATTTTACTGTTGTGCAAGCACCATACTGTTGAAGAGTCAGTTAGCTTGTGCATTTTCCCCAGTGTAACTAAAAAGCTGATTTTGAGGCTGTATAGTGGTGCTGAGGGTAAGTTACCTCGTACGTCTCACACAGTATGACCCTTTAAAAATGATTAGTTTGTGAGGCACCATAGTGGTGCAGAGAGCCTTTTACCTTGTGCATCTTGCCCAGTGTGACCATTAAACAAGCATTTGTCAATGCCGAATGTTGTCTTGTTGGCGTTGGCATTGGTAGTGCAGGAGTTAGAGAGATGCATAACAGGAATGGCAGTGAAGTATGGAACCGATGTCAACCCCACCCCACCCTGCAGAGACTGATAGGCACTGAGGTGTGCCTTTGGGTTTTCGGCCATAACGCTCATGCAATTTCACCTCACCCTACCCTGCAGACTCTGACACGTGTCGCATTGTGCCTTGGGGTCGTCGGGCCTTACGCTCACCCCATTCAATAAGTAAGTACGTTGAGATAGGTGCAGCACAGAAGAATGGGGTGAAGCTTGGGGCCGAAGAGTCCAAGGCACACCTTGATGCCTGTGACTGTCTGCAGGGTGGGGGTGGGGTGGAATGACGTGAGCATTACAGCCGACAATCCAAAGGCACACCCCTGACGCCTGTCAGTCTCTACAGGGTGGGATGTTATGGTTAGAAACCCTAACGTCCAGGTTGTTAGTTGGTATTTGCACTCCAAATTTTCAGCATGGCCTTTTTGTGCTCCCACCTCATCAAACCATATGGGACCTCCGCTCATGAACACTGGCACTGTGATTTTGTTAATCTGTCCCGAATGTTGATTTCCCACACCGATCGTGCCATTATGCACCAGATGTGTGAAAACACATTTCGGGCAGGATGTGAAAAATGACAGCTATACTGTTCATAAGGAGGAGTGCAAAAATAGCGATATTGAAAATCTGGAGAAAATAATAAAATTCTTGAAGTTCTGACGGCATGGAAACTGTGCAACACACGCTTGTAACATAGTCATTTTGTGGAATTTTGCCACCAAATTTTCAACATAGGCATTTTGGGACCTCCACTCATTAACAGTGTCACTGTAATTTTCTTAATCTTTCCCGAACATTGATTTCCCACAGCAACAGCGCTACTGTGCGCCAGATGTGCAAAAACACATTTCGGGCAAATGACAGCTGTACTGTTCATAAGGAGGTGTGAAAAAATGGCAATGTTGAAAATCTGGAGTGAAAATATTAAAAATTCTCAAACTTACAAGCGTGCATGGAAATTGCACAATGCATGCTCATAATACAGTCATTTTGGAGATTTTTTCACCAAATTTGCAACATGGGCTTTTTGGGAGCCCACCTCATGAACAGTGACACTGTTGTTTCATTAATTGGTCCCAAAAGGTGATTCCACGCAGTGACTGAGAAATCACCTTTTGGGACTGAATGATGACATGACAGTGACTGAGTTCATGAGGTGTGGTCCCAAGAACCCCATGTTGAAAATTTGGAGCCAAAAGTCGCAAAAATGACTGAAATATCCACCTAAGTTGACCCTCCCCCCCATTTATGCCATTATACAGCTTACCAGCATTTCTTCAGTTCAGCGGTCAGCTTTGAAGAGTGCAGGCGTGTTCCCACTCCACAAAGATCATCGCACTGGGCTCCAGAGGTAGTGTGGGGTGAGGGGGTGCGAGGAGGTGGGGTACACAGAGGGTGGGCGGGTTGGGGAGGGGCACCAGAGACAATGAGAGACCATTTTCACTTTTTACAGATAAACAAAACAAAACACATTGCAGGACATTTTTTTTTACAGGTGTGTTTTGGCACACTGGGGTGGGCTCCCAGTGTGCCACTGGTGTTTTTTTGAGAGGGGGACTGAAACCAACAACAAAACATGTCTGTGTTTGGGGGGGGGTGCATGATGCCGTGAGGGATTAGGCACCCCCTCGGCACACAAATTAAATAAATAGGGGGACATTATGCCAACGGAGATTGGGCTCCCATGTCAGCAAGTGAACTGGGAAGGGGGCATGCTGACAGGGGGATTGGGCACCCCCGACATCGGCTTTCAGGAGGGACTGTGAGAGGCAGACGGCAACAGCCGCCATGTTTATTGAAATGTAACACCAGACAAGGCATGCCCTGCAATGATGGGTCGCTCCCTCACTGCAGTGGCGAAACTGTTTCAAGTTGGTGGCATGCTTTTGCACTGCTGTCATAGTCAGCATGCTATTTCATTGATGCCACAGAGTCCAGCCCGAAAAAGCAGTGTCGCCACTGGCCACAACACGACTGCACCTCCAAAACCTGCTATTCCAAGCTACCACAATATGTTGTTTGTGCTTGCTCGCAAGACAACATAAAAACTATCTGTTCTTGAGACACCATAGTGGTACTGAGAGTCAGTTATGTTTTGCCCAGTGTGACCATTTAAAAAAACTAAATTTCTTGAAATACTAAACACAGTAGTAGTTCTGCTCTGTTGAAGGCCCCGTGTGTGTTTTTTTCTCATGTCACCATTTAAATATGCTGCTCTTTTCAGAGGCTTCATAGCAGCACAGTGTCAGTTACCTTGTGTGCCTCTCCGCAATTTCTGGGGGCTAAGTAGTGTGCCATATGAGGCCTTGGGCGCATCCCTTCTGATCCAGCTGATATGGGTGGGTTGGATAGCCCTGAGCTTCACACTCTGCTCATTCAGATAGAAAGTGTATATTAAATCTGGTTTGAAAATTATTAGATATGTTACCCTGGGCCAGATGCACAAGGTACAACCTGCCTGCCACTAACCTTGAATATTGTTTTTTTTTAACTATATAACCTTTTGATAACCTATTCATCTACCTACTAATGTAGTAAGTTATATATATATCATAAATAAAGACTTTATTGATGATAATAACTCAAAAACCCTCGATGCTGTGCAATTATCAACAATTATGCAGAGTCTGAAATGGCTTGAAACTGTTTTATTACTACAAGAACTTGAGAAATACAAATGCAGGGACACAAATGCAAATATGAATATCGAAAATCAGTCTCTTGCACAGTCCTAATAAAATGGCAAAGCCTGTGGTTTGATGAGTGGGATCAACCAGTCACACTTCCTTCCTGGGCTATATAAACCAGCTTCTTTCAGCCTCATTCCAAAGCTTGGTTTCTTTGCTGCAGCCAGCGGCTCTGATTCCCTTCCTCCTTCCCTTGTGGTTGTTGCTTTCCTCTTGATTGTTTTGGGTTTTTCTGTTTGGTTTTCACCTTTGGTTTCTGTTTGGTCTATGCCTTGTGCAACTCTGGTTAGTATGGTTTGTCTTTTCTGGCTGTAGCTTGTGCTCCTTGCCTTCTATAGGGCAGCCATTCATGCTGCTCTCATGTCCTCATTTTACTTTAGTGCTACTTGCAGTGTGTGTTCAGTGTGCTGGCTCAGTTCTGTGTCCATCTTGCCATGCTCCTGTATTTTGTTTTGTCAGCCTGCATTACCTCATGACCAGAGCTAGCAACATTTTCACTGCCGTCAGTCCATTTCAGCATCATGCCATCAGGCTCTACAAATGCATTCCTTCTAGCAATTATCATAGACCCCTTCCCTGCTCATTCGCTTCCCTTGAAGTCAACATCTTGATGATGAGTACCTCACTGGGCGGGGGTCCTTTTCAGGCCACCTGTCTCCTGCGATGCCTCCTGGCAGTCTCACCGGGTGGTGAGAAGATCCAACACTCTGGGGAAGCTTCTGCTGTGCAGACCCACTCTCAGTGACACCTCAAGGTGTAGTATTTAAGACTTCAGCTTCTGAAGCACAGTGGCAGCACCTCTGAAAGCTATTCTCCCTGCACCTGCTTAAGGTCCACCTAGTCTAGTTCTGTATCACCTTCCTTTAATTTCTATTCAAGGTTAGGTCTACTCATGGTCTCGAGGTTGGGTGCTAGCTTTTCAAGTCATTCTCTTTTCAGGCCATGTTTTGTGGGGGGGTCCCTTCTCTGAGGCATCTCCTTTGACTTTGAGATCTACTGTACTTGTGGCACTTCCACAATGTTATCCCATTACAGGGATAGAGAGAGAGTGTTATTGCTTCAAAAATTCTCTCTGAAATAGAATTCAAAATTAGTACAGTAAGCCTATTAATAGTACTCATGCCAGGCAGCATGGTGGCTGAGGTGGACCCCCAGAAAGTTCCCCAACATTTTTCTTTCTCTATTGAGTGCCAACAGCAATAAAGTAGTTGTCCAGTATTATATAGTGTATGGTGGAATGGTCCTTCCCCCCTTTCTGTTCTTGTTTGTACTAACCCTGCCCTTGACTTGATCCCAACCCTGCTTAAAGCTATCCCCTGTCCTTTGAGCGAATAACTCCTCTGGCAGTGCGTTCCAACCCGCTACCACTGTCTCTGTGAAGTAGTGCCTCCTCATCTCCCTCCTAAACCTTCCACCTTCCAACTTCAAACTGTACCTCCTAGTGACCCTTCCCCCCTTTAAGCGGAACACTCTTCCCTCCCTGACTTTGGTTTTGTCTTTCAAGTACTTAAAGGTCTCTATCATGTCCCCTATTTCCCTTCTCTCTTCCAGTGAGTATGTGTTGAGCTCCTTCAACCTTTCCTCATACGGCAACTCCCATGATCATTTTTGTATCCCTATGCTGCACCCCCTCTAGAAATCTCCCATCCTTTTTGAGGTATGGGCACCAGTACTGTACACAGTACTCCAAGTGTGGCATCACCAGTGATCTATACAATGACAGAAAACACAAATTGCACATACCCCGATATTTCAAAGCATAATGGGAAACATATGCAAATGCCCATGAATTAATTTGTAGTGGCTCAACTTTAAGCAGAATTGCATGGTACCAATAGGCCTCACAATACAATCAGCAAGGCCAAGAACAGCAGTCACAGACATGGGTTTTGTCCTCATTTGGACTCATCAGTGTGCCATTATCTGTATCTCAGCCCAGGGAGCGATAGCCAGCCACCCTATAGGGAATCTTATTTGTTTGGATCATGGGCAGCCCAAAATAGAGAGAGAAGAGAACAACAAAAGAACCCCAGAGCAAATGCACTGGGGTAAGTGTTATCCTGGAGGATATTGACCTTACAGCCAAATTTTAAAGAAAACACAAACTGCACATACCCCAATAATGCAAAGCATCATGGAAAGCATATGCAAATGCCCATGAATTAATTTTTACTGGCTCAACTATACAATGGCAGGATGCCCTCCCCCTTTCTGGAGGTGATCCCTCTGGCAATGCACCCCAGCATCCTATTTGCCCTTGCTGCCGCCCTCCTACACTGTGCTGATACCTTCTTGTCCCCTGTAACTATAACCCCTAGGTCCCTTTCCTCCTCTGAAGCTGTTACCTGCATTCCTCCCAGCTAGCAGTTGTTCCTGGGATTCCTGGCTCCGAGGTGCATGACCTTGCACTTCTTAGCATTAAACCCCAACTGCCACTCCCTAGACCAGTGTTCGAGTTTAGCTAGATCCTCTCTGAGTTCCTGCCTCCCTTCCTCATTGTCCGCTTTTGCACAAATCTTAGTGTCGCCCGCGAACAGGCTGATCTTACTCTTGACCCCCTCTGCAATGTCTCCAATAAAGACATTGAACTAAACAGGGCCCAGCACTGAACCCTGCGGTACCCCACTCGTTACTGGCCTTGGTTTGGATGTTTCCCCCCTTACAACTACCCTCTGTTGTCTGCCCTGCAGCCAGATCTACACCCACCCCACCAGTTCTCCCCCACCCCCATGTCCCTCAGCTTGCTCATTAACCTCCCATGCAGCACCGAGTTGAAAGCCTTGCTGAAGTCCAGATACAGGACATCCACAGCATGGTCTTCTTCAACTGCCCTAATGACCTAGTCGAAGAAGTTGATCAGGTTTGTTTGGCAAGATCTTCCAGTGACAAGTCCATGCTGTTTCTCATCCTGCAGACGATTGCTATTGAGAAAGGTTATCAATCTCTCCTTCAGAATGGTCTCCATCAAGTTCCCCACTATGGAAGTCAATCTCACCAGTCTGTAGTTGCCCAGTTGGTCCTTGGATCAGTGCTTGTGAAGGGGCACCACATGAGCCATCCTCCAGTCCCTGGGTACATTCCCCATCTCCAAGGAGGTGTTGAACAGGTCTGTCAGAGGACCTGCCAACACCTCTGCAAGTTCCTTCAGGACCCTTGGGTGTACACCGTCCGGTCCTGGTGCCCTGTCCACCTGCAAGGTTTTAAGGCTCTTCAGAACTCTATCCTCTTGGATGACCCAGTCTGTTATCTCTGCCCCCCTCCACCCTTGCCCCCTTTCCCCTTCAGTATTGGGCCATCCCTTTCTTTCATGAACACTGAGCAGAAATACTCATTGAGTGCCTCTGTCTGATTTTCCCCTTGTTCTGCCCATCCCTCCTCTCTCTTGATTCTAACAATTTCATTCTTACAACTCCTCTTCTCCCTTATGTATTTAAAGAACCCCTCCCCCCCGATCCCCGAGCCACCTTCAGCTCCTTTGCTGCCTTGTCTGCCCTGACTGACCTGGTCAGCTCCCTAGATGCTTTTGTGAACACCTTTCTATTGTCCTCATGCCCTAATTTTTTTAACTTAATGAAGGCCAATCTTTTTTCCCTCACCTTCCCCTCCACTTCCTTGCTGCGCCAGCTAGGTTTTTTTGACCTGGACTGCTCACTCTGAGATTTGGCACACGTGTTTGTGGCCTCATTCAGCCCCTTCCTAAAGATTGCCCACTTCTGTTCAGCATCCATCCCTGGGTTAATTTTAACTAAATATCCCTCTAGGATGCTGCCCATTCTGGCAAAATCTGCCATCCTGAAGTCCAACACTCTTGTCCTGGTCTTAGCCAACTCCCTCCCTGTGTTGAGGAGGAACCACACTGAGCAGTGGTCGCTTCCTGCTAGAGAGTTCTGTACTATCACATCCTGGACTTGGTCCCCATTTGTTAGCACCAAGTCCAGTATGTTCCCCTCCCCAGTGGGATCCATCACCCCTTGCACTAAGTAGCTGTCTTGGATACCCTCCAGCAGCACCTCTTCCCTGGCGTGTGCTGTAGTTACTTTCTGCCAGCCAACCCCATGTAGGTTGATGTCTCCCACTATAACTGTATTCACTTTGCCACTGACCTGTCTGATTTGCTCCCCCAGCTCCCTATCCACCTCCTCGCTCTGTGAGGGTGGCCTGTATACCACTCCCATCCTGAGCTTCTTACCTTCAGGGCTTTGAAGCAATACCCATATGGCTTCTGGCCTCCCCTCATCCCCCTACTCCCTGGTACACAGTATCCCCTCCCTGACATAAATAGCCACCCCTCCCCCCCGGTCCCTGCGGAACACCGTGTATCCCATGATCGTGAGATCCCAGTTATGGTATTGGTTGGCCCAGGTCTCTGAGATGGCAGCAATATCTACCTCTCCCTCTGCCATCATTGCCTGGAATTCTGTCACCTTGTTTGCTAAGCTCCTTGCATTCAAGGATTCTACAGTCCACCTTGCATCCTGCCCTGCCTCTTCCTGTCTCTCCCCCTTCCATTTCTGTCTTGGTAACTTCCCCTCATTCTCCTCCTCCCTCTCTGGGAGGCGAGGCCTTCAGATCTCCCCTGGAAGGTGCCATCTCCCTGCTATCCAACTCAGCCTTCCCCCCCATCTCAGTTTAAATCTATGTTGTTTTTAATGTACTTCTCCAGCCCCTGTCCCAATGCCCTTGTACCCTCAATGTTGAGATGCAGCCTATCCTTGGCATAAAGCCCCTAAATGTTCCATGTCTCGCTCCACTCCCCTACTACCCCGTACCCCATTTCTGCATACCACCCCTTCAGCTACTCATTAAACTTCTGTATTCTTACCTTCCTTGCCGTGCTTTCCTTAGGTACTGGGAGTACCTCAGAGAACGTCACTGAGCTTCCCACCCAATTGCAGACTCCCCCCACCTCCCTGAACCTCTCCTGCACTTCTTTCACTGTACTGCCCTGTAGGTCATTTGTTCCTAGGTGCACAATGATATGAGGCTTCCCTCCCACCTTCTACACACATTTCTGAATGCACTGCCCTACTCTCCCCGCTGTCATACCTGGCATACACTCCACTCAGGTTTTGCTTGTCTTTGCTCCCTTACCTCCCCATCTCACTCCCCTGAGCATAGAATTCCCTAATACAAGTACTCGGTCCCCCATCCCTTGCACTTCCCCAATGGTTTGCCCTTCTACGAACCCCTTTTCCTCAGTGTCCTCTGCTTTCATACCCTGCCCTTTTCCCCCTCCCTTCTCCTTCCATTGCACCTCCACCTGCTCTCCCCCTCCTTTGTCCTTTCTGTGCTTGCTCCATTCCACAACCACTCTCCCTCCACTACTTTTATGTCTTCCCTACGCCCCCTGCATTGTGCCTCCCCTCCACCCCTCCCAGCATGTTTTGGTCTTCCTCCCCATTTGTTTAGTGCATTTGTGCTAACTTGTACTACTTCCCTGTCCCTCCCCACTTTTATCCCGCAGTCTTCCCTCTCTCCTCGTACCCTGTATTTCCTCCAGCCATCCTGGTCCCCTGACTCTTGTTCTATGGTGCCTTCCCCAACCCCCTGCTCTGTGTCATCAACCAGTGCTATACCTGTTTGTCTCCAACCTCCTGCCCTTGCTCACCCCTGAAATCCCTTCCTGCCTCTACTTACCCTGAACCTCTTTTCTACTTCCTCTCTGTCTACCTGTGTTCCCTACCATCTGCCAACACCCATTTTTTGTGCTCCCAGGACCCTTTGGACTTGTCCCCCCTGGCTGAGCACCCCCTTCCAGCCCGTGCCAGCCTGATCTATCCTGTGTTGGAGCCCTCCCTGCCCCTCTGCCCCATCTCCTCCTGACCCCCTCATACCTGTCCCTCCTCCCAGTTCCCATCTCAAGCTCTCCATCTCCAGTGTAAGCTGACTAAACATCCTGCACACTGGACACCCCCCCACCTTCCACCAGGTTCCCAGAAACAGTGCTGCCCCACACTCACTGCAGCTCACAACCCTCCCGGCCTCCCTGTGCCCCTAACGCCAGTTATCCCTACCTCTCCACTGTCCCCCCGTATATCCACCTGCTTCCTTGCCCTGGCCTTCACATTTCCCCGTCTCTTTTAGTCTCTAAATATTCTACAGCTCTTTACAATTGCATCCGTATTTCTATAAGAGCTCTAAACCTGTAGTAGTGCCGCAAAACTCCTACTCTCTCCTTCTGTAGGGACTTACAGCTTCCCTCTCCTCCTCTTGTATGTGCCCTTTGGACCTAGTTGCTAGCTACACCCTTTGTAATTCTGCATATATACCAGCTAGGCTATTGCTTGTGCTGTGCTGCCTAACTGTTCCATGCACTTTAAGTAGGTGTGGCTTGACCTTCCACTACAAAGGCAAAGCACCCAGGGTGGTTGGGGAATGGGGGTGGTTGGGGGGGCTGTTCATTTGATACTCAGTGTCTACAAAAACAATCAGGTTAAAAAAAGACAGTTTTCTGTAAACAACAGTGTAAAAACTTACAAACCTATCAGCAAACAGATTCCCCTAGTTCTGTTCACACAAACTGGCAAATCCAACTGAATGTCAGTTAGGCACACCTTTGAATTTTAACCCTCCCTAATCCGCTGCTGAAATGTTGATACCTGTAGTTAAAGTACAACCTCAGCCAATTTTAAAAACTCACAAACCTACCAGCAAACAGTCTCCTAGTCCTGCTCACGCAAACTGGCAAATCCAATTGAATGTCAGTTAGGCACACACTTGAATGTCAACTGTTAGCTATTGTTAGCTCTCTGATTGCCATATCTGTAGGTAATGACGAGACAAGTGCATTAGTTTAAGCCCAGCTTCTGAGGGTAGTAAGAGCCATTAAACCCTTTACTATATGTATTAGAAGCACTTCACCCTTGCTCATTTGAACGTATTTATCATAATTCCCCAATATTTTTGTCCCCTCCCATTAAAAGGATACCATTGTGAAGTGTAAAGAAAGGCACTTCAGTTCCCCGGGGTTATAAAGACATATCAAGATATCCTTCACTAATATGACCAACTTATCTCCTGAACTGTTACTCCCGTACTAAAAAAGAGAATATAATCGCCACATACAACATAGAACCAAATGTCAGAGGGGACATAAATAGCCATATGAACATACAAAATTTGCCAGCAGATAAAGGCCTAGTGGTCTATCAAGTCTGCTCGAATGTGCAGCTAGCACCCCTTATTCTGCAGTTGCCCTTCCCTCCAACCCTTCCCCTCCCTTGACCCTCCCCCTTGCCCTGTCCCAGCCCCTTTTGAAGCAGTCCACTGTTCTACTGGATGCCACTTCTGCCGGTAATGCATTCCACCCAGCTACCACCCTCACCGTAAAAAAGTGTCTCCTCATTTCCCTCCTGAACCTTCCTCCCTCCAGTCTCATATCACGGCCCTGGGTGTCCCTCCCCTCCCTTACTTTGAGCAGCCCCTCTGTACCTGTCTTGTTCATTCCTTTCATGTACTTGAAGGTTTCAATCATATCCCCACATCCCTCCTCTCCTCCAGTGATTATATGTTCAACTCCCTCAGCCTCCTCTCGTATGGTAAGTACCCCAGCCCCTCGATCATCTTTGTCACCCTGTGCTGCATCCCCTCCAATAACTTAATATCCTTCTTCAGATACAGGTGCCAGTACTGCATGCACTACTCCAGGTGGGGTCTAACTAATGATCTATACAGTGGCAGAATCACCTCCTCAAGGCTATACCCCTTGCAATACAACCCAGCACTTTGTTAGCCTATGCAGCTGCCTTTCTACATTGTGCCAGGTTGTTCACTGACCCCGTAATGAGCACCCCCAGATCCTTCTCCTCCTCTGTCTCGGCTAGCTGTACTTCCCCCAACTGGTAACTCCTCCTTGGGTTTTTCACCCCAAAATGCAGCACCTTGCACTTTTTGGCATTGAACCCAGTTGCCAGGTGTCTAACCAGGTTTCCAGCTTTGCCAGATCGTCCTGCAACCCCTATCATCCCCCTAGGTCATCCACCACTACTCCTATCTTGGTGTCATCAGCAAACAGACTGGTCTTGCTCTTGATGCCCAATGATATGTCTGCAATGAATATCCCAAATAACAGTAGTCCCAACACTGAGCCCTGTGGAACACCGCTCATCACTACCCTTGGGGATGACAGCTCCCCACCCACCACCATTTGCCTTCCCTGAAGCCAGTTCACTACCCAACTCACCAGCTTCACACCTGCCCCTGTGCCTTCTAACTTACTTCCCAGCCTCCCATGTGGCACCGAGTCGAATGCCTTACTGAAGTCCAGGTACAGGACATCTACTACATGGCCCCCATCTAGTTGCCTAGTTACCCATACAAGTGATATGTCCAACTTGCTTAAGAGGGAGATTTGGGTCAAATTAGGAGGGAGATTGGCCTGCTAGTAGGGAGATGTCGGAACGTCATGAGTTTGTCCTTAAATGGCGTCAAAAAAATAAGAAAAAAGTCATTACAAAAATGTGATGTATTTCATTTTGTCAAGAATAAGCACTAAATAGAATACACAGCTAGTTATATAAAGTTATCAGGTACATTGTTCATCACTGATTTAATTTTTATGTGTCTTAATCTGCCAAAAAAACATGGATATTTTGGACAGAATTTTACTTAAGCAGGAGATTTTGTTTCCCAGGAGGGAGGGAGGGAGTTCAGTCAAATAAAACAGGAGTCTCCTGTGTAAAGAGGGAGATATCACATGTATGGTTACCCAGTCATAGAATTCCACCAGGTTGGTTTGGCAGGATCTGCCACCACACTTCTTGGGTGAAACCTGTCTATAGACAACTTAGCAATTTAGGGAGATGATTCTGGCAGAGACCCAGGAACTGAGTCAGAGCTGGGCACCAAACTATCTCCTCTGTCAACAGCCCTTGGTAACCATTTTTTTTTTTGTTTAACCTGGAGTTCTTTTGACAGCTGATAATGTATAACCTGGGTGGCTACAAAATACACTCTATCCCATAATCAAACCTAGTAACATCCCCCCCTTAATGAGATTTCTTACTGCCACACAACCATAGCTTAGAGATCATCACTTCCTCAAGCTGCAGCGTTGTCTCAGTTGATCGGCCATTTTAAAGCTTCATGGTGGTTGCACCACACGGAGGCGTGAATGTACACTACTGACAATTTTAAAAAAACTTATATCCTCTCTGTATGGTAGCTTGGTGAATGCGTACATTGTATGGTCTTGAGTGAAGGGTCTCTTTTCAAGTCAGATGAGGATGTAGCCCTTAAAAATAAAACCTATCTATATGAAAGTCAAGACACTTACAGAGGAGAAACGTACTACAGGAAAACAGTTTTTTTTATTCTTGCCTCTTCATTCTGTGGCTTGTCATCACTCATTTTAAATTCCTGAAAGCCATGGTATTAATTATATTATTGAATGAGGTCTACTTGATTCTGACCTTGAGCTGTGACTTAATCCAAGACCCATGGGTATGTTTAGAGATTTTTTTTGTAAAGTATCAGGTCAGAAAGATGAATATAACATATCAAGGACCATCACTTCAGTCTAGGAGCAATTGCCTCGAATTTGCAACTATGCCATTTCAGCTGTGTAGATGTAAATATGGCACTGAACTCGATGTGCAATAGCACGGCAATACTTCTAACCCCCCTCCCCTACAGTTAGACAAGGATTTGTTTCTTTATAATAAAATGCTATTTACTTAAAGTCAGCTGGGAGCTTTGGTGTGATTGTAAGTGGATTTCAGTTACAAGCAAGAGGAGCCTGGTGAGGTTGTCATACCTCTCAACTGACCCCAACTTATTTTTTGGAGCTCTCAGTTTTATCCAGTTTGATGCATTAATTTGTGGTTCTTGCACTATTGAACCACAGGTTCCTTAGCCTTGTATGTACTGCAATGCCTTACCCCCACCCTTAATAGGTTGCCCCGTGCATAGCTATCCTGCCGTATGACTATATTCATATTCTACTGAGGACCCTAACCACCTAATATGAGAGGGTCTACCATTTTTAAATATATGTTACAACTTTGTACAGTATTTATAAATTATTATAACTATGCCTGTCTGACTATTATCGTGTTCTATTAATTCGCTTTAAGTGACTGAATTAATGACTTTACCCTTTACAACTCTGAGGACTAAGAGAGACCCGTCTGGTTATTGACAAAAAAATAATACATTCATTTTAAGTGACAGTAATAATGAATTTACCCATTGGAATACTGACAGCTAGAAGAGAAATTGTCAACATTTTTTTAGCAAACAAGTACAGCATATGGGAGAAACAGCTTTTGTCCATATGCTGCAAAATGTTTATCAAACAAGTACAACATACGGGAGAAACAGCTCAAGTCCATATGGTGTGATTCTTCAGTTCAAGGGGCTCACAGACTGCTCCATCACAGCTGCCTCTGGGTATTAGAACAGGTTAATACCTGCAGCTAGGAGTGGTAACTACAATAAAAAAACTGAAAAATGTGAAATGCGTTGGATTTTTGAGTTAGGAACCCTCAAGAAACCATGGGGTCTTAATAAGGAGGCTAGCTGGGAGGCCTGTTGGCAAATGAGTTTTATGCAGGCAATAATACCCGACAGGGTGAGCGGTATTGGCCAATACCGGACTGCCTAGGGACATAATGAGGCCTAACACTGCAGGCAGAGGGCCCTATAGCCCCTGAAGGTCCGGTATTGCCCATACCACCCATTTTGGAGGGTATTCTTGAGCTTAGAAAATGGGCAGTGTGTGAAATATATTGAAAATATATATATATTTTTAAGTTTTTATGGTAAAATTACTTCATTTATTTGTATGCTAATAAAGTAATCCCGCCACCTGCTTTTCTGTAGTTTTCTGTCTTTTGCACCAGGTTGTCATGGTTACACCCCAACACACACACACACACACACACACACACACACACACACCATCTGCAATTTTACATTTTTTTTTCTTGACTTTTGGGTTTGTTTGTTTGTAAGGTGGAGAGCTGGTTGCAGGCAGCTGGCAAGGTGACCAGAAATATAGCGTAACGGGTCATGGAAGTCCAGAGTTGAAATGAGCAAGAGAGGTCAAAACCATGAGAGTCGAGGCGAGGAAAAAACACTGGCGAGGAGAGAAGCTGTAAGAAGAAATGCTTCATGAAATTAATTTTGAATGTATAGACTGGCACGGGTGGTGGGGGAGGTGGCGCAAGACATGCTACAGATTGAGGATGTCTTGGTTGCTAAGCGAGGGCAGGTGTACTGTGCAGCACATTTTTACATTTAAAAAAAAAATAGTTGGGGAAAACTGTGCTTTGTGGCAAAATGCCTGTGTTTTTTTCATATCCTACAGTCAGGTTGTGACTGCTTGCTTGCTGAGTAAAGAAAATGGCGGCTGTTTGAAGTTATGTGTGGAGTGCCTCAGCCAATGAGGAAGCAGATAGGGCACAAGAATACTTCTCTGGGTATGAGGCAGGTTTGGGCTAGCACTTTTTTCACAGCGGGCATCTATCAAAGGTTAATGTACCCCCCTGCTGTGCTGCTCAGCCAATCAGAGAGTCCTACTGTCTAGCCCATTTTCTAAGAGTACAGAATGTAAGGTGCAGTGTGGTTTCTCTGTGGAGCCCCTGTGTATGGGAGTTTATGTTAATTTTCTGTTTCTAATCACAAATACGCTATATACTGTACATTATCTTGGTACGATTTCCCTGTTTTGCTTTTATACCGAGGCCTTTTATAAGAAGTAGAGATATTGTAATTGAGGTGGAGTTCCCCTTGTTCACTTTTGCTTCTCAATATGATTACACAAGGAATGGGGCAACATTTAGGCCTCACAACCCCAATGACACACCCCATCATCTGTCAGTCTTGGGATGATTGGCGGGTCCACGAGGGGAGGAGGGGCAACCCTAAAGATTTTTCATTTCCTGACTTTTTGTGTGTTAACCCTAACTGATGCATTAACACAGTTTTCTTTGCATACAATATATATATATATATATATATATATATAATAGTATTATATGGTAGCATGGTAGTGCTACCATAGTTAGGGTTGAGTAGCACTTTTAAGGTTAAAGGGTGAAATTTTGCACCTTAATAACTTTTCCACCATTAAACGGATTTGCCTGAAATTTGGCAGGCAAGGTTGGGCATGGTAGATCTTGGGATCTGCTAACGTTTGTATAGGTTGGATATATGGCTGCGGAGGTATTAAGCAACAATCGAAAGCGCATTTACGTTTTTTTGCAAATTCTTTGCTCTTGCCTACAGGTAGCACAGTTTGTGCAACCAGTCCGAAAACTTCAGGGAATGTGCAGCCAGGGTCCCCGGTGTGCTTTTTGAAGATTTTGTGAAAAACATTAAACGGTTCAAAGTTATTCAGAAAACAAGTTCCCATTATAAGTCAAAGGGAAAAGTTAACAAAAAGTTCAACACTTTCGCAGATGCACTTTTTAGTGTTGCAAATGGCCCTAGTAGTGTCGCAACTCCGCCATTTTTTTTTAGTTACTGATCAGAAAAATGCTTGGCATTTAAAATTGGGACCCTCTAGGAACACCATTCTTTTTGTGTTCACCCCAGAAATATGTTTTTCAAGTTTCTGGAAAAAGTAATGTCGCAAAGTAGTGTCGCACTTGCGACACTTTTGCTAAATTTTGTGAAAGCTTTCGCAAATTGAGACACTACTTTTCCAGACTATGGCCAAAATGACAGGGGTTCTTTGCCACCCTGCTGCAAAACAACGGTTTGACCTTTTGGGCTCAAATTTGGAGGGAAGGCAGTCAACATCTCACAGATGTGCCTTTTGGTGGGGTGGTTTGGTGAAAAAATATTGCACGGATGGCAAGTTACGGTACTCCAAAGTTGACGTTTTTTCCCATAGACTAACATGGTGGTGTATGCCGCACCTTTCGGGGCTCTTATCACGAAGACGGTGCGATATACGGAATTTTCACTGTGACAATGCGTAGCCTATGGCTATGCATTTAGTGAAAACGTAGCCAGGAAAATCATGAATCATGTGCAATTTTTTTTTTCTACGCTGTACGGTTACTGAGATATAAGCAATTTAGTATTCCAACACCTCATTTTCAGCTTCGAGGCCCATTATTATGCATACATTCTTTGTACATACTGTATTTCTCTATGCAGCTGTTGAGGAAAAACAGGGTATGCACTTCTGTTAATGTTACAGTTACTGTTTCCACTTGAATTTACATACCCGTTTGCATTACCGTTCCCGTGTACATCACCGTGTGTGTGTTACGCTTTGCGTTCTCGTTTGCACTTGCATTTGCGTTACTGTTACCATTTGCGTTTCCACTACTGTTTGCGTTTCAGTTTGAATCACCTTGTGCATTGGCATTAGCAGCTCTTTCCTCTGCGTTTGCATGGTCTTTCGTTTTGCGTCTTCGTTGCTGCTACTGTTGCCATTTGCATTTCCTATTGCGCTACCGTGCCCGTGCACATTATGGTTTGCTTTTCCATATGTGCTTCTGTTTCCTTTTGTGTTTATGTTTCCTTTGGCATTATTGTTGCTGTTACCATTACCATTTGCATTTACAATTGTGGTAACGTGACCGTGCGCATTATGGTTTGCGTTTATGTATGCGTTTATGTTCGCATTCATGTTTCTGTTTTCTTTGGCATTATTGTTCATGTTAACTTTACCATTTGCATTTACAATTGCAGTACCATGCCCGTGCGTGTTACGGGTCACGTTTATGTGTGCGATTCCATTCGAATTTTCGTTTCAGTTACGTTTGGCATTCTTGTTGCTGTAACACTTAACATTTGCATTTACAGTACCGGTGCTGTCACTGTGCCAGTTGTGTTTTCATATGTGCTTGTCTGTCTGTTTACATCACTGTTCACTTCGGCGTCACTTTACACTTGCGTTTCTATTAATGTTTGCTTTACCATTTAAGTTTGCTTTACCATGTGTGTAACCAGTGGCACTTGCATTTGCTTTGCAGTTCCTGCACTCTATCTCTCACCCTATTCTCCTATACCTCTGCTTATTTACACATGTAATGGGGTGAGAGTTAGGGCCGACAACTCCAATGCGCACCCGATGCGGTTGGGGGTGGGATGGGGGTCAAGGGCTTTCAACCCTAACACTGAATTTCCTCGCTTTTGTCACTGTGGAGCAACCCTAATGGATGCATTAAACATAGTTTTTGCCTCTAATATATATATATATATATATATATATATAGTTTGTCTTTTTAGTAGTTTCAGAACTTTGAAAGCACTGGTGTTAGTAATGCATTTAGAAATACATGTATTAATTGTCTTTACAGTTAAACATGCAGTTTCATGTGAAGGCACATTTTTTTAAGGAGTGGGTTCCAATTATTTTAATCATGGGCACAGTACTTGGTAAACACAACTTTGATGATAAAGTGTATTTTATCTTTTAAGTTTGAGAAGTATGTATTATATATAAGTGTAGCAGTGTTGTAATTGAGTTTATATGTGGCAAGTAGGTAGGGGATAGTGTTGTGAATGTGGCAGTATGACAGATTTGTTAGGATAAATATATGCTGTCTTGAAAATAAGAAACAATTGTAAGGGATACATTTTGCAAAACAATGATCCAAGTGTTTTGTTTCTGCCTAGGCTGTAAGAGGATTTTTTTCCAACTTTCCCTGCTTTCCCTGTGTGTTGTATGACCTCTGGGGCTGCCATTCAGGTTTGTTTTATTGCAGCTTGTCCAGTATAATCTTCCCATGGTGCCCTTTGGTTTGATGTCTAATAGCCCCTACAGCAGACCAGTGTCTTGTTGGAAGAGCAGTGTGTACTGAGCCTGTGTGGTTACTGAGTTTTGCTTCCCTGTTTTTAGAATAAGTTGAAGTGTGTCTTTTTACTTGATAAATGTTTGTAAAAGTGTAAATCATATTTGCTAGTGCAACTGTGAGTTACTTAACTGTTTTTTGTAGATTTGACTCCTGACTTCTTTTCATGACAAGCAGTTAATATTCCTGGAACAGACTTTGCCTTTGAAGTTCCTATAAAGTGATGTTTTTATGTCACTGTGTAGTTTCTCACTTTATAGGTGCTTCAATGGTAAAGCCGTTTCATGCACAAATGTTTACTGCCTGTCATAACCAGAAATCAGGAGTGAAATCTATCAAACACAGTTAAGCAAGTTAGCTTGAAAGCCAAAGCCTGTTTGTGCATGGAAAGATGTTACAGAAAGGAAGACATGTAATTATTTCAAGTCTACAAGTTAAGCAACTATTTTTTTAACCAGCCTTGGCTCAGCTTACATTCCTATCCTGATCACTCATTTTCACAAATAAATTCGGAGAGATGTAAAGTCCCTCCTGCTGGGTATATGGTGTTATTCACACCCGTCCTCCAACCTTGCCCCTACCACCTTGCTTTGTATTTTGCATCAACTGTAATATTTCAGTACAACAAGAGGCAATAATGTATATTTTTTTCTGAGCTTGCAGTGTTAATTGAGCCATCCCCAATCTGTATCCTTTCAAGAATTACTTTGTGTGGTGTGCATACCAGCATGGTTGTTTAACTCTTATTTACAGCTTTACACCTTTATCAGTTTTTAATTGTATTTTTTTTGCCCTTTGAATAACAAGTTTCAATACCTATAACTTATCAGTTACTTTATTATGATCTCATTTATTTCTGAAGTACCCCTTGTAACTGAGGTGCTAAACGCAACTTGGTTTTCTTTGTCTTCGTGTGTTTGTGTAGTTTTATAAAGCTTGTAACCATATAAACAAGGGTACAAAGCACATATCTTACAAGAATGACATAAAAACACATAATATACACAGTAAAACCAATGAAAATATATACTGATTCCTCCCAGTTCCTGGAAAATACATTTTTTTCACTAAACAAGTTATGGATACTGAAAAATGCAAAAACTATAAATAACTGTGCAGTCTGACATGTTCATTTAAACCTCTTGGCTGCAAACTGTGACATTCATAAATGCAGTAAGTGTCTTGCTGAATCTATCTCCTTCTCATGTCTCCTCTCAAACTGTCAAAATAATTTCTTCAATGTGGACTGTCAAGCATTCAAGCTGTTCTCAGATTAAATGTTACTTTTATAAATATAGATTCAACAAGGGTATCTTGTAAAGTACTGGTTCATTTCAATGTTAATTGTGGTCATGCTGATATCACATTATTCAGACTTGGTTCATTATCTAGAAATTCCCATTTTTGGTTTTTTATGATCCAAGTTATTTTATGAAATTCAAAATAGTTATGAGTTAGCAAGAATTCAGTGGCTTGTAGAATAAACTCATGTATAATATTGTCAGTTTTTGCTAGTTCTTCCATCCTGAAGTTCACTTCAGGGTGAATTTTATCTGCAAAAATGTGGCACAGCTATGGGTGCATCGAAGGACCAACTATACTAACTTATTTTTGGCCTTCTGGGAGAAAACTGTAGTGTTTTCTGAAAACAACCCATTTGTAAAGAATATTGCACACTGGTACCATTTTATTGATGACATTTTGTACATCTGGGAGGGACCAAGGGATGATATATCTGAATTTATGGGTTGGCTTATTAGCAACACATTTAACCTCAGGTTTACTTATCTCACTGACCCTATTACTACTACCATTTTTGACCTTTGGCTAAGTACTAATAACAGCAAAATTGAGACTAAATGCTTCAGAAAGGAGACAGCTACTAATTCCCTGCTATTAACTAGTAGTGCCCACCCCTACAGCCTCAAAACTTCCATTCCATGTGGTCAGGTTATGAGACTTAGAAAGAATGGTAGCTCTGATACTGATTTCATCAATCAGACAGATGAATTGCTAAAAAAATTTGAGGCTAGGGGTTATAATAGACTACATTTAAAACAGACCAACGAAAAAGTATTTCATATGAGTAGGGAGAATCTCCTTAAGGATGCAGCCAGGAACAAAGAGGTTACTGAAAATGCCCCCTGCACTTTTGCCACAGATTATAATCATATTGCAGGGCAGATAAGCAGTACTGTACATAAGAACTGGTCCATTCTTCTATGGGACAATAATGTAGGAATTGCTGTAGGTGGAAAACCTAGAGTCACTTTTAATAGATGTGAAAATCTTAGGGATAAGCTGGTTCACAGCAGAATGATTACACCTAACATAGGTATGACTACCTGGCTACCTCAATTCCCCTGTGGCTATTACAGGTGTAATCATTGTAATGTGTGTAAATCTGGGGTTCCTGCCAAATAATTCACTCATCCTATACATCTGAACATTAAGGTAAATCTCAGGGAACTTATCACTTGTGATACACCTTACGTTGTACATGCTTTGTGGTGTACCTGCAATTTGCTTTATATAGAAAAACTGTTAGACATCTTAAACGGAGGGTACAAGAACATGTTCATTCCATTACAAGTGGCAAACAGGATACTCCTGTCGGTGCACACTTTGCAGAATGTCACAGATCAAAACCAGACGGTTTGAAGTTTGTGGGCATCGAACATGTTCCACCAATCAAAAATGGGGCCGATAGACCAAACCTGTTGTTATAATGTGAAAGTAAGTGGATATACACTTTACATAGTATAAAACCCAAGGACTTAATGATAAATGGGATCTGAAGCCCTTTCTCAGAAAGTAATGAAGCCTGAGACATCTAGCTGATTGCATGTTCTAAATGCCCTTGTTGCATGTATTATTTTGTAAACCTCTATTAGAGTTGAAAGTTACATTGATATTATGTACATTTGTATTATTGTGCTTTAACATCATATTTTCTCTCTTTGTCTCTCCCTAGGTCTGTCTCCATTCCATTTCATTTAGTTGCCCTCCAGCTGATTTGGTCCTCACTTACAAGGAGGTCCTCTTCTTAGGTTGCCTTGCAGTTATTGTTCTGCCTGTTGCCATGCCTTGCTGGAGGTTTGGTCCACTTTGTATTCATTTTCATTCTGTGTTGTTAGTGTATTCACCATTTTCCTTGTTTTCAGTGTTTCACATTTTGTTTTAATTTTTATTCAGCTGAAGATGTTTTGCACTTTTTTAAGCTGCAGTTCTATTGTCCATTATATATTAGAAAAAGAAAAAAAATTTCAGTGACATGATGTAGAAATATACTGTTTTGTTCCTAGCTCTTTAGGTCCTCATTTACTAGGAGGTCCCTGTACATTTTCAGTATATTTTGTTATTTTGTTTAGTTAAGCTGGGTATTTAGTTGATTTTATTTCCCAATAATCTTTACATGATTTACTTTTGTGTTTCTCACTGTTTAACACTTTTTCTAATCATTTTATATTTATTCATATGGATATTGTGCTTGTACACAGCAACACCATCTAGTGCTTAAAATGTATTATTACACCGTTTGTAGTGAAATATTCTTTCTTTCTTTCAACACGTGATGTTAATTTGATTAATTATTTAATTAGACCCCTTATTTAGGGTCACTTACTACCAGTGTACTGTTACCCCCTGATGAAGACTCTTGTTTGAGCCAAAGCGCTGGGGCTAGTGAGCATTCCGTTTTTTATATATGCCTGAAGTTCCTATGGTGCTGTTGCACCTAATAAATACACTTTCATTTTTTCATTCTTGTGTGGACCTGGATTATCTTTCTACAGGCTAAAAGTGCTGGTCCTGCTGTCTTTGGTGTTGTGTGGGCTGGCTGTCCTAACCTTCAGCACCCTCCATTACCTCTACGCCGATCGCAGCACTCCATTTTTGTTGTGTTTGTCCTCCTCCCTGCTACCACTCTTGTGGAGCAGGATCACATGAGCCCTTCTCCAGTTTTCTGGGACCTCTCCTGTGCTCAGAGACTCACTAAACAGTTTTGATAATAGCTCTGCTAGTTCCACTCTTAGGTCCTTTAGTACCCTGAGATGTATGCCATCAGGTCCCATTGCCTTGTCCACCATGAGCTTATCAAGCTCTTGTAGGACCCTTTCTTTTATGAAGGGACTAGTGCACACCTCCCTCCCCCACCCGTGTCCATGGTGCTGAGCTGTGGGCCCTGCCCTACCTTTTCCTCAGTAAATACTGAACAGAAGTATCTATTTAGGATAGATGCTTTTCCTTGGTCTTCCTCACATTCCCCTTATCCACTTTGATCTTAGCAATACCCCCTCTGGACTTTCTCCTTTCACTAATGTATCTATAGAAAGTCTTGTCACCTTCTTTTACTGTTCATGCTAGTGTTTCCTTGGTTTGGGCCTTTGCCTGCCTTACTGCCTTCCCTTAGGAAAGTTTAGTATGCCTCCCTATCTTCGTCCTGCTGCGTTTCCTTATATTTCCTGAAGCAAGCCTTTTGGCTCTGACCTTTTCTGCTACTGTTCTTGAGAACCAAAGTGGTTTCCTTCTTTTTTTGCACTTGCTTTTCTCTGTAACACAATGGGATATTGCTTCAAGTGTTGCATCCTTAATGCTTGCCCACTTTGCCTGTACCCCCTCACCTGTATTTTTTCTTGCCAGGGCTAGCTTAACTCTGTTGGCCATCTTATCAAAGTCATCTCCTCTGAAGTTCCATATTTTTGCCTTGGAATGGGATGATTTAGTTCTAGTGATCAAATTGAACCATACCATGTGATGGTCACTGGCCTCCAAGTGACCTTCTACCTGGAGATCTGTGATCTTTTCCCCATTAGTCAGTACTAGATCTAGGATAGTCCTGTCTCTTGTGGGTTGTTCTACCAGTTGTTTGAGGCCCTCCCCCTGCAGGGAATCCACTACGTGTCTAGTTCTGGCAGATGTTCCTGCTGGTATTGACCAATCTGCATCTGTCATGTAGAAGTCTCCCATTATCAGAACCTCCCATTTAGCTGTCATGTTTTGTATATCTTCTAACAGTAATGTATCTATGTCCTCCCCCTGGTCTGGAGGCCTGTAGACAACCCCAGTTCATATGGAAGTCCCATTTCCTGTTTCTAGAGTGACCCACAGTTCTTCTGGCTCCTTATGTGTATTCTGAATTTCTGTAGCTTTGATATTTTCATTGACATAAAGGGCCACTCCACCCCCCTTTTTGAACCTCAGTCTCTTCTGAACAGTACATAGCCAGGTACTAAAGTCTCCCAAGTGTGGTTACTGGTGAACCTTGTCTCGCTAATGGCTACTATGTGCAGTTTAGCCTCTATCATTGTTGCCTGCAGATCTGGGATCTTGTTTCCCAGACTGCGAGCATTTGTGTACATGATTTTCCATTGGCCAGATTTCAGTGTGTTAGTTGTTGGGCGAGGTCTGCCGTTTCCCCTGTGTGTCATATGGGGAGCCGGACCTTTTTCCTTACCTGGTGATGCAAATGAAGTACAAACATGCTGAACTCCTGTTTGATCACTAGCTGAGGTGGAAGGGGTGTTCTTCCCATTTGATGTATTGGGTGTTGCACCCCTCTCCCCATTGGCTAGTTTAAATATTCTGCAAAGACATCACACTTCTGCCCCAATGCACTGACTCCCTCCTTAGTCGGATGCAGTCCATCAGATTTAAAGAACTTTCACTCCCAAAACTGTTGCCAGTTACCTACAAAATTTGTGTCCTTTTTCCTGGCACCAGCCCTTGATCCACATGTTTAGCTCCCCTATCTCCCCTTCTCTGACCTTCCGTCCATCTGCCCACCTCTCCCAGACTGGCAGGATCTCAGAGAAGGAGATGCTGGATGAAATGGATAACAGTTTGTCACCCAGCCTGGTCAGGTGTTCCTTGGTCTCCACAACTGACCAGCTGGTGAGATTGTTAGTCCCTATGTGTACCAGGACATCGAAGTTTTCTCCTGCTTCCTGCACAATTTTAGCAACGCAGTCATTGTCTCTCCATGCTGATGCACCTGGGAGACATCTGACCATTACCCCCAGCTGGAGGTAGGTATCAACTCCTCGAATCATGGAGTCTTCTATGATCAGAAGTGTTTTGGATTTCCTTTCTGCTTTTTTTGTTTTGGTCCCTGTTTTGGGCAAATTTTGTTGTGCTAGCTTCTGTGCTGCAGTGTCCTCTGTCCCTTTGTTTGATTTCGGAGATAGAGGCAAATACCTGCTTGTTGTTTTTATATGGTTTGTGGAGATGATACGTTGGAGAGCAGTGAGTGATGGGGCACCCAATTTGCCCCTCCTAACCACCTGCCAGTCTCACAGACCAACTATGCTCTGCAGTTGAGGTGCTTCTGTTGGATATTGGGGAAATGGCGGGCAGTTCTTATAATGTATTTCCTACTGAATATGTGATTTGAGGTGCGCAATCTCTGCCCATGCTGCCTGGAGCTGAGCCCTTAGATCTCCAATGGTCCAGCATGTAAAACAGTGTCCTAAATCCTGTATAACTGCCCTTTTGAAAAGTATACTGCAGTACCTGCAGTTAATAATATCCATTCCAGATGAGTTGCTGGGTTTATAACCTGGTCAGAGTAATTAGAAGGAGGAAAATGAAAGCAAAAATTAGATTTTGTGTTTTGTTTGTTTTTGTATAACTTGTTATAACAAGTTAAATTACTTGTGCCCCTGTAAATGAGGTCACTGTGTGGATACTACTCTGATCCTCTCCTTCCTGCTTTGCTACTGGGAATGTCACGACTGTGCTACCCTATAAAAGGAGTATAGCGTGGGGTGGTTGGGGATGGGGTGGGTGGCTGGGCCCTTCCCCTGCCAAAAAGAAGAACCATGGATGAAAGAAACAAGGAGGTAAGAGCAGAAGCAATCAACCAACAACAAGTGCAGCACCATCTGTAATAATTTCACAGAAGATATACCCTGTAAAAAACACTTTGCTACAGAGAAAAATAAAGCAGTAACAGAAGATATACCTTGCAATAAACAATTTGAATCAGAAGATTACAGCAGCAATCTGTACGCACAAACCTGTAGTCACACCCTGTAATAATGCAGCAGAAACTATACCCTGCAACAGCAATTTGAATCAGAGAAAAATAAAGTAGTAAAATGTTAGCAACAAACAGAAACAACCCCTGTGAGTAAAAAAGAAAATAACACACAGTAAATCTGCCTAGCCAAAAGAAGCCTTACTCTTTTTCCTTGCTCTGATAAGGTCCCTTACTCTGTCCTTACAAGCAACCTAGAAGGAAAGAGCTCAGGTGAAGCTAGGTGCTTTTGCCAGCAAATCTAGTATTAGCTCTTTTTGACTACAGTGCAGCGATTGCCAATCAGATCCCTGCATTCAGTCTCAGCCCTTTCAACCCTGTCTTTGCCACTCTGTTCAGATAACACCCAGCTCACCATTTGTCAGTCTCTTGGCCTCGTTGTACTGGGTGCGGAGGTAGTTCTTCATGTCTTTGCCATATGTGCTCAGAGGAGTAGTACTGCTGTTGTGAATGGCACTCCACTCCCCAGTGTGCCTCACTCTGCCAGGGGCATGAAGAGCTGGGAGCACACGCCGACTGCACTGAGAACATGGGCCAGCTAGACTAGGAGTCCCGCCACCACCATGACTCTGCACAGTTCTACTGGCCACCAGCACTTTGTCAGTGGCTGCCTTGAGCTTCACAGGGATGCCTACAAGAAACAGCATTGCTTCTGATGGCATGTCCACAGTCTGAGGCAACTGGTCACCAGCCGACTGTGTCCCTCAACACAAACAGTAACACACCTGACTGTGTCATCGGTGGCAACAGAGGCTTGTGTTTATCAAGCAGGCAGGCACCATAAAACACATGTACTCAGATTTGCACACACAGGCAGGCTATACTTTCAGTAAGTAGGTATTTGGCAGTGCTGAGGTCACGTACTTAAAGGAGCAGAGCAATGCCACACTCACCCACCAGTCTCAATCTCTATCCGTCAGCACTGACCTTTCAAACGTGAGACCAACAGGCAAAAGGGAAAGGATGGTCACTCAAATTGACATTGTTTGCATGGGTGCATATGCTGAGAGCATGCAGCAGAGTGGCATCCTTAAGACTGTTATTGCACCATCCAGGAATTACCTCCGGGCAAAGATAAGGGTGACTGTCCAGAATGTTTGATAACAAGAATAAGGTTTATGGGCTGTGTTTATGTCCCGAATAGTATGGGCTTGACCTTTGCCCCATATTTCTTGACATGTCTAGAAATGTGGCCACTCCAAGAATGGACTAGAGGGATAGTCCAGCAACTGAGCTGCAACATCTAGCAGCGGCTCCAACTTCTATTGGCTACTCAGCAGGGCTCATTTGGGGCACAATATCTGGCAGACAGAGTGGGGTATCACCACCTATAGGGAGTGCTTAGATTGTTTCTACAGCAGTAGTTGAGCATTACATGGGGCACACAATTTTATTACTAGGGCATGGCTCTGGTGTAGTGCCACCACTGCTAAATCACGTTTTCAGCTATAACAGTAGTTGTTGAGCTGGTTCTGGTAATAGTGTAACTAGGTCGCCATGCAGATATTAGGATGTTATACTTGGCTTGCAGTACACTGGTCATAGCTCATAATAATATAAGTTTAAAAAATAAACACTCATGTGTGGTAATGGGGGGGGATTTTGTGAATGGGACACTGAGGGATTGGGTACCCCTAGTGTCACTATTATGTTTCTTGGGGGGGCTGGGCACTCAGAGGGAGGCTCGGGTGGGGGGGTTATGTATTTCAGTGGTCACTGATTGCCAAAACAAGAAAGCAAAACAAATATAGTGAGAGCACTGAGTGTTCCAGCAGAGTCAACTTTTTTTGACACTAATCATGTTCATTTTCATGGAATGCAGGGGTGCTTTTTTACTCTCTGCAAGAGGTCTGCAGGGATCTGCCCATTGCAGCCCTAAAAACAGGTCACTGGCTACCACCACCGAAGGATGGTTGTCACAGATGTGGTCACTAGGGGTATGTGAATACCTTATCCTGAATATTCTGGCTCCTAGCTCCAGGGAACACAATCTACAGGAGGAACAGGGAGGGTAAAAGAGGAGGAGGAGTAACTCTCGACATAATGTAAGGAATCAAACAACAGAACTAAAAGGTAAACAGGGAGGGGAGGAGGCACTGTGGGTCACCCTGGAGACAGGAAATGGCATCACAATCCACACAGGGGGTTGTTTACAGACCTCCATCTCAGGGGGAGACAATGGACAAGGAAATGATAGAAGGCTCCTTAGAATGGCAGAAAAAGGGGAGCTATTGTTGATGGCGGAACTGAATATGCCAGATGTTAACTGGAGCACCTTTACTGCAACCACATCCAAGAGCAGGGTCATTCTCAATGCCCTACAGGGGGCATGCCTCAGACAGCTAGTTTTGGAACTCACTCAGGAGGGAGCAATATTAGACCTGATACTCTCAAACGGGGATGGAGAGAGGATCTCAGATTTAGAAGTGGGTAGCCACCTGGGAAGAAGTGACCACCAAACAGTGTGGTTCACAATAAACACAGCTGTAGAGTCAAGCCATACAAAAGCAAGGGTGTTGACTCTGACAAAATGGGAGAGTGCCTCAGAAAAGCACTAGCAAACAGGCAAGAAGGAGGGGTGGAAGAACAAGGGGAAAAATCAAAACTGCCGTAACAGAGGCAACAAGCCTTTGGGTAAAGCAAGTCAACAAAACAAAGGAAAAAGTCACTATGGTTTTCAAAAGAGGTGGCAGGGAAGTTTAAAGAGAAAAAGATAGCATTCAGGAAATATAAGGAAATTCAGAATGAGCAGGACAAAGAACTACATCAGTTAAGGCAGAAGGAGGCAGGAAAAGCAGTCAGAACAGCAAAGGCCCAAACTGAGGAAAAGATAGCCAACTGTTAAGAAGGGTGATAAAACCTTTTATAGGTACATTAGGCAGTGAAGAAAGACCAAGGAAGGGAGACTGAGATTTAATAAAGGGAAGGGAATGTGGGCAGAGGGTGACAGTAAAAAAGAAAGGATACTGAATGAATACTGCTGCTCAGTATTCACAAAAGAAGAGGAGGTGGAGGTACCTAAACCAAACAACAGAAACACTCTGGATAGGGGGGTTGATACCAGTCCATTCACAGAAGAAAGGGTTCTGAAAGAACTCTTAAAACAGAAAGTGGACAAAGCAATGGGCCTGATGGGATTCACCCCAGAATTCTAAAAGAACCAACGGGAGAACTAGTGACACCACTGACTACCATTTTTTTTTTTTTACTCTTTCTTTATCCCTCCTACTTTCTGCCTCTGGTCACTCTCTTGGAGCTCCCCTCGTAGGTCCCAATCTGCAGCTCACCCAAGTAGTCTGCCCCTAGAGTACTGATGCTGCCAACATACCTGCAGAGCCTCAGATTACCCTCCGGGCAGGGTGGCGGAGATCCCCCCATGTCTACCCCTGAACAATTACTGGGAGCACGTACATCGGAGTCTGCTCTCTTGGGTGCTGCCCTGGGACTGATGCTGAGGCTCGCGGCCTAGATCAGGGCAGGATTTTTTTCCTGATGTTCTGGTGCATCCCCCTAATATCAGTGTGCAATGGGGACATGGCTGCTGGTGCACGTGGAGACGCACGTCGAAGCCAGTCCCCTGCCAACGTCTACCCTACGTGGAACATCTCCCCATCTGCATCAACCACCCTGAGGGTCCCCCAACAGGTGGCAGTAGTGCAGCGGAGAGTACGGTGCCTCCTTCTCCTCAGAGAAGGAGAGCTGCCATTGGGCGCTCAATCCTTCTCCCTCCCTGCCGACCCTCATTGACCCGAGTCTGCTCCTGAACCCAGATCGCTGGTATGGTGCGAGGTGTGGCATCCAGTGCCTCAACCCTCAGCACCACCGGGCCGGCCAGACTACCCTCTTTAACAAATCATGGGAGGATGCGGTGGTAACTGAGGACTGGAGGAGGGCAGATGTGATTCCACTTCACAAAAGTGGGAGCAAGGCAGAGGCAGGAAATTACAGATCTGTTAGTCTGACCTCAGTTGTAGGGAAAATGATGGAATCACTTCTGAAGGAAAGAATTGTTGAGTACCTAGAGGCCAGGGGGGGCACAGGGCCCAAGGCAGCATGGATTCACAGCAGGAAGGTCATCAGATGAATCTAATAGATTTCTTTGACTGGGTGACCAAAGTAGTAGACCAGGGAGGGGCTGTGGACATGGCCTACCTAGACTTTAGCAAGACATTTGATACGGCCCCACACAAAAGATTAATATACAAGTTAGTCAGCCTTGGAGTGGGTCTCAAGGTGGTAGCCTGGGTAAACAAATTGGCTGGACAACAGGACGCAGAGGGTAATAGTAAACGGAGTCCACTCTGAAGAAAGGGGAGTTACTAGCAGGGTACCGCAGGGTTCAGTAATGGGACTGGTCCTCTTTAATGTCTTTATAAGTGACATTGCAGAGGGACTGGAAGGAAATGTATGTCTCTTTGCAGGTGATACAAAGATCTGCAACAGGGTTGATACACGAGGGGGGGTGGAAAGGATGAGAAAGGACTTGGCAAAGTTTGAGGAATGGTCAAATGTATGGCAACTTAGATTCAATGCAAAGAAGTGCAAAATAATGCACCTGGGAAACAAAAACCCAGGTTAAGAGTACACAATGGGAAGTGAGATACTAACAACAACAAAAATGGAAAGGGACCTGGGGTAGTCATATCAGACAACCTAAAGATGGGCAAGCAATGTGAGAAGGCAGTAAGGAGGGCTGTGGGATACTGGGATGTATAGGGAGAGTCACCATCAGTTGAAAACAGGAAGTTGTTATCCCTCTGTACAGACTTTTGGTGAGATCCCATCTGGAGTACTGTGTGCAGTTCTGGAGAAAATAGTGCAGGGTCTGCACCGGAAGCCATATGAAGCAAGACTAAAGGAGCTTAATTTGTATACCCTCGGGGAAAGGAGGGAGAGGTGGGACATGATAGTAACTTTCAAGCACCTCAAGGGAATCAACAAAGTCCAAGAGGGCAGCATATTTCAGAAAAGAGATGTGCAAGAACAATGGGGCACAATTTGAAGATAGAGGGGAGATGGCTCAGAGGTAATGTAAGGAAGTATTTTTTCATGGAGAAAGTTGTGGATACATGGAAAGGCCTTCCTGAGGAGATTGTGGCATCAAAAACAGTGGGGAAATTCAAGAATGCATGGCACAGACATAAGGTAATTCTAGTGGTGGGGGGGTAGGAGGAAGTAGGCTGTTGGTTAACTAGGATCTGCAGTTTATCCATTAGGTAGGGGAATGGGCAGACTAGGTGGGCCAAGCGGTCCTTATCTGCTGTCAAAGTCTATGTTTCTATGTTTCCCAACTATTCAGGCATTTAGTATTCATTATTTGGTAGTCTGCTTGAGTTTGGGAGAAGACAAAACATAAATAAGCCTATCCCCTTCACCTAACTGCCAGGGCTAACCCCCGGCCAACCGAAAGCCCATTCCAAACATTTAGTACTCACCTCCCCTTTTCTCTCATGCCTCAGAGGGTCAGTGTTTAAGAAGAGCTGAAATTTAGCCACCCCAGTGGCATGGAGGGCTATGGTGCTTGTGCCTAATCTGCCAGATTGACAGTGACCAGGGTTCGAAAACAGATGAGGGTCACTTCGGGGATGACCAGAAAGGAGAATCAAACATATTACCTGATGCTCTCCTCCTCTGGGGAGGGAGGTCTGCTAGGTTCTCTGCAATACTGACACCTGGGTGACCACAGGTGACAGTACAAATGCAGTCAGAAGGTACCGGGTCAATATAGTGCTGTGATAACCATGCTGTGTAAAGCATGGATACATTTAGAGTGACAGTGGTATAATAGCGGTAGGGGAATTACCGATAACCCTGCTGCTCTGTGTTTGAACTGGGATGGAATCAAGTTTCCATGTGTATGGTGCCTGGTCAAGCCACTCCCGTGGTGGAGTCGCTAAGGCACCAGCACACAGTGGGTTGGAAACCTGGGCTGTGGTTCGGTTTCTCCCAGGTCTCATGGTGTTGCTCCTTTTTTTTTTTTAAACAGGAATTTTACCCCCCCCCCGAGCATTTCCCCATCCCTGAAGTCCGCACTCCCTCAGAGTTAATTACTTACAGTTCGGGGGGGGGGATGTGGGCGGAGCCCCCTTGCAAAAATGAAAAGTTCCAGTGTTTTAAAAGGGGGTGAACTGTTAGTTCAGGGTTGGTGTTTTGTCTGACCTTATTTCAGCAGACAGCATTTTGCTTGCGGCATTGATTTCCACGTGGTTACTGTTTTCAACTTTATGTCCCACGCCGAGCTGGAAGGTGAGGGTGGGTGCCTCCTGACTGGGATGCATGTACATGCAATCATTCATGCAGTCTTCACCCAGGAGGAACCTGAGAGGGATGGGGGGAGAGCAGCACAATGGGAGGGGGCCAGCCCAGGAGGAGAGGAGAAAAAAATATAAAGACTTAAAATGGTCAGCTCCTGCCACTATGCCAGGAGCTGATATCATCTTTTCTAGATCACCCTCACCTTACTCCACTGTCTTCAGGGTAGATCAACTTTGTAATAACGTACACAATATCTTCTGAAATGGAAAGAATACTAATGAAAAATTGGAGTATTTTACATAGCGAACCCCTACTGAAGTAACATACTTGGGCACCCCCACATTTGTATATAACGGGTCAATGATTTCAGTGATGTACTTATGAATCGTCCATTCACAAAAAGAATCGGGCACTCTCCAGCAAAATACAGATGGACTTGAACAGATAAAGAAAAGTTTTATTGCACAAAATTGAAAACCAACTTGTGGTACTCGCTTTACGCATTTCAGAACCCTTTGGTTCCTTTCTCAAAAGCTGTTGTACCACAAAAACTCCAACACTTAAATACTTGAAAACTCCAATTAACATTAATGACATCACAAGTAACAGTTCAAACACATTGGTGCAAACTCGTTACATGTAGTGTAATTTTAATTAGCTTAATTTTTAAGAAGTTCAGCTCTTTAATAGAGGCTAGAACCACTTCCACACCAATAGTAAATAAATGCAATTATTCTAAAAATACATACACCAAAATTTCACATAAAAGGGGGAATGAATGGGGAGGAGGGAAACGAGATAACTGTAAAATGCAACTCAAATGAAGGTGCAGAATACATACTGTAAAAAATACATTATAGCATAATAAAATATTCGAGCAGATCCCATATATTGATTAAATTGGAACTGAGATATCAGCAAGAAATACACTCTGGGCGGGATATTCAGACTGCGCCAGGCAATGGTGCAAGTGGAGGCACAATGCAACTTAGATGCACCGGGGCCAGGATTGGGTGATATTCAAAGGTGATGTGACATGGTGCATCACCGCTGAATATGGCATAGAATGCACATGGTGCAAGTACAATGTGCCAGTGCATTCCCCAGACAGGGAAGACTGGGAATGCTCCAGCGCAAATGTAGTTGCACTGGGCGCATCACCCTCGATATTCAGAAGTGGGCATGTAAATGGGGCTATAATATATGCATGGTGTAAATGGGGCCATTTGCATGTCATTATGGCCCCATTTGCATGCGTTGTGCAGGGCAGCCTCACGAAATGCACCTGGGGCCCTGCGTGGCTGCGTGCAGCAGGTGTTGGGTCTCTAGTGGGCTAGTGTACCTCCCTCCCCTCCCTTATGCCCTAGCACAGGCAGTGTGTTGTAAAACAACCCCTGGTAGTCAAGCAGACCCCCTCCTCCTGCATGCCCAAATATGGGCATTGCAATACAAAAGCCTCCCTAGTGGTCCAGAGGTCCCCACACCCACCCACCCGTTTGCCCAATCGCGGGCTCCTATAGTAGAATACAAGACCCAGTGGTTGAGTGGTCCCCCTCCCTCCCACCCACAGAGGACCCCGCCACCCAGCTCCCCCGTCAATGGTGGGTGGCTGTACCCGCCCTCATACTGCCCGCCACCCGCCGAATGACAGCATACAGTATGAGCTGTATGCCTATTGGTCTCACAGTGTGGACCATTGGGCTTACAGACCATACTGTACTACAGACACAAATATGTGAATGAACGCAGCTGGGTGACCGGGTCCTCTGTGGGTGGGAGGGAGGGAGATTGCTGAACCGCTGGGTATTGTATTCTACTACAGAAGCCCACGATCGGGCATACAGGTGGGTGTGGGGACTGCTGGACCACCAGGGTGGGTTTTGTATTGCAATGCCCATGTTCAGACATAGAGGAGGGGAGGGGGCCCGCTAGACTACCAGGGGGTTGTTTTAAAACACATACCCGTGATTGGGCATACAGTGGGGAGGGGGGTCCACTAGACTACCAGGGGGTTTATTTGTAACACATTCACATGATCAGGCATACAGGAAGGGAGGGGGGTACACTAGACCACGAGGAAAGGTTCAGGTGCTTGTGGACAGTGTACCTGCTGGGCATGTGACCACCCACAGCCGGCGGCTGTTGAGTTGCACCTTGCAATACAGCCACCCGCCTGTGGGTGGTCAGCATTTGCTTCAGGATTTTCCTGGCTCAACTTTGTGCCCAGGTATGCAGCACATCTGGGGATTGTGCCAGCAGATGCGCCGCACATCCTAGGCTGAATATCGGGTTGCGCCGCATATGCATGGGCATGCCCCCTTCACATGCTCTGCATACATTAGCAATGCACCCCGGCACATCGATACTTGCACTGCACAAGTGCCCGGTTTGAATATCATGCCAGGGTGCATTGCAGGGTTGCTCCAGGTGCATCTCAGTTGCACCAGGTGCAGCCCCTTTGAATATCTGGCCCTCTGACTATAAACTGATTACTTCTTATCCAAATAAGGCTTCAAATTAAATACTGTATTTAGACCTGGCGTTTTGGTAACCTGTAATTTAATAATCCAAAACATCTCTCTTTTTAGCAATAAATTGTCAAAATTGCCACCTCTGGGGTTTTTGCATACTTTATCTATGATGGTAAACACCATCCTATAACTACCTTTATCAGTCACTGAATTCAAGTGAACTGCTGTGGCATAGAACAGATCATTTCGCTCTATAGCTCTCATGTGCTCCCCCCAGCTGCTGTTTAAATGGTCTTTTCATTTTACTAACATAGAAAGCTGTACATGTGCATTGCGCCAGATAAATTACCCCATTTGTATTATAAGTGGCAAAGTGACTAATGCAAAACTTAAAAGTGCTACAGCTCTTAACACTGTCACAATACAGGCAATTCTTGCATCTGAAAAACCCTTTTGATTATTCAGCCAAGTTCACGACTTTTTTTTCCAAAAAATGTCTATGCACTAGTCTATCCTTTAAGGTAGGAGCTTTCCTATAAGACATAAGTGGAACCATTTTAGTCAAATCTTTAAGGGCCAGACCTCTCCCCAAAACGTTACAATGTTTACAAAGGATCTGCCTTACCTCATTTGCCTGAGTGGAATATGTGGTAACAAAATTAAAAACTGGGATATTGGGGGTATTCTTTTCTGCTGTTTCACTGGTCAAAATATCCTTTCTTTCTGCATTTGTTGGCTACAATTCTAGCTACCTGTATGTCTTCTGAACTGTAACCTCTCTCTCCAAGTCTTTTTACCAATACTGCCACTCTGTCTGTATGCTTCCTCAGTCCTGATATTTTTGGAACAAATGAAACCAATAAAGCAGCCACTACATCCACGACAGGGGCGAACCCACTAGATTATCTGAATTTATTGATGCAGTTGGCAGGAGAAGCTAACCTCTTTCTGGTTAATCAAGGGACAGTTGACCCGGATCCAGGTGCTAGATCCCTCTTGAATGCCTTCAGACATCTGGAAAAGGTAATGCATCAAATTAGCAGAATTTACCAGAATATTACAAATATGGAGGCCTATCTCCAAGTTCTAAGAGTACCATAGGGTCTCAGGCTTATTAAAAAACCTACATTTGGGACAGATAATCAAGATTTTATGAAAGAATGGGAGATTTTACTGGAAGCAAGTAGTCAGCTGATGCAAGTAATCATTAAATACAGTAAAGTAAGAGAACAAGAGTTGAATGAGGAGTTAAAAATGCAAGAAAAATAAGTCTTGAAGTTTAAGGATCTTACTAACTTTGATGTACAGAACAAAAGACTTAAGGAATCTGTAATTAAATTGGATAAAGAGCTGAAGGAAGCAAAACAAATGAAATTCACTAGCGATAAAAATGATTCAGAATGAGGACAGATCTTTATGTGGAGTAAAGAAACTGTTAAAGGGATTTTGAAGAGACCTAGAAAGGTTTCTTTTAATTATAGCACAGATCAGAGTGATTCTGAGCCAGAATTTCAGACAAGGGGACCTTTTTCAGACCATGGCACAGGCAATCACGAACAGCTATTACAACCCCCACTCCCACAACAAGCACCTTTCCAACTACGAGAGAGCCCGAGGTTCCACTATACAGAAAGAGACCTAGACGAAAGAGAACAAGATGGAGTAGGAGACAGAGATATTTATCACGCCAGTAACAACATGAGGGGAAGGGGTCGTAACCATCCACGGAACCAAGGAGGATGGAGGAACAGGAGGCAATAGAACAACCATTGGTGGTAAATCTTTCACGGAGATTATTGAAAGAAACTGAAATAGCAGTGCTGGAAAACTGTCTAAAATTTGCCCCTACACATCATATAAATGAAGTAGATATGATAATAGACTTACACCTGGCTTGCAGGAAGTCAAATCTTAAATCTTTTTTCCACAAGAACTCTATGGAAAGTGACAGTAACATGGATGAACGACAATCTTTGAAACCTAATTCCACTTTTTGTCCACCATATAATCCAGTAGTAACTGTCTTTAAAAATTTGGTGGAACAAGACTTAACGTCATTGTTTTCAAATCCCCCAGAATCACTTTTAGTAACATCTCACTTTTAGTAACATCCCAAAAGTAGAAAATGAAGCCCTGAAAGGCTTACAACAAGATGCAATGATTATTATCAAGCAAGTGGACAAGGGATGTGTGTTGTGCTTCAGGATGTTAAGGACTACCGTCCGAAAATCCTAAACTGAATCCTAAAACCTATTTTATATAGACATTTAGGATTTAGGATTGCAAGTATGAATCTTAAATCTGATTTTTAAGTCCTTTTAAGATTTGAAACAAAATTTAATTAGGATTTGTAAATTCCTAAAATCCTAAATCCTATAACTGGATCAGAATTGGCCAGTTCCATATATCCCCTATTCCCTTGATACATTTTTAGTTGTGTGCCCCCTTCCCCCGAAATTCTTTTGGCATGATGAACTTAGCTCTCAGTAATACTAAGGACATTATAGATTAAACTCTAATTAATCTGCAGCAGCCTGCATGTCAGATACAGATATACTTTCAAACAAGACTTTTTTTAAAAATGAAAATACTCCGTCTATCTTATCGACTTTGAAACTTTTAGTGAAAAAGTTAAACAGCCAGATCTGCAAATGTTTTTCACTGTTTAGTCAGGAGTATCAGCAGTTCACTTTTCTACAGTGCTGGGCTTGATGCATGGGTTTATTTTCTCAGTTAGTGCCTGTCAGAGACAATCAATATGAAGACACAGAATGTAGCTGCAAATGACATCAGGCTCAGAAAAATTTGGGGAGAGATTCAGAGAAACATAATGAATGCACTGCAGATTTAATTAAGCAGCTGAATTTAAACTGTAAAGCAAATGGCAAATGTATCCTGGTAGTACAACGGACAAAAGATTTTGAAGAGGGGAAGCTGTAAGTGTACCAAGATAATGTTCATTTTTAGGCTAGTTTTCATTTTCTCTTAGGACATGTCTGTAATGTCTGAATATACATTTGTGAAGAAAACAGAAATATCTAATAAAAGTAAGGTTTCAAATGCAATCATTCACTTACAGTCTGTGATCCCTTGCAAACGAAGTGACTGAATTAGAGCCATGTACTTCTGTCCTATTTCCCTTTCCAGAAAGGCACTTCTCTTGGGTAAACTGTATAAAAAAAGTGGTGAAAAAATCAATACTGTATATAACCTCGTGATTGCTTGTTGTAATTAAAATGAATAAATAAAAACGCATCTTTCAAATTCAGCTTAAGTTTAACACAGAACTGCAAATCAAAGCAACAGTACAGTGATATTTGCATCACCACCCTCTTCCTGATTTCTTTGTTCCTCATTTATCTCTCCTTGCCCAATTCTATCATCCTTTCCTCTATTGACGGATGTCCCTTCAGCATGTCAGCTGCTTATGTTTAGAATAATCTCTCACTTCATCTTTAGCAAATTGACTCTACACATTTTAAATCTAATGTCAGAACATTCCTTTTCCCCTGTTGCTTAAGATTCAGTATGACCTGGTTTGCAGTGAAATGTATACAAACTTCCAAAATGTTATTGCTTGACAACTTTGACATCCAAAATGTGGGACCCGGGAAGTACTAAAGTATTTTGACTTAGCAAATTGACTCTACTCCACTTTTTAAGTCTAATCTCAGAACATTCCTTTTCCCTGTTGCTTAACATTCATCATGAGCTAGTTACCAGTGAAATGTATATAAACTTACAAACTGTTATTGCTTGACAACTTTGACATCCAAAATTTGGGACCTGGGAAGTATTGAAGCATTTTGACTTCCAAAATAAAATGATATGACTTCTGCATTTGGATCCTTTGAAGTTTTTGGCTTCACCAGAAAAAAACTTACCAGAATCCCTACTTATGCTCAACGTATCTTTCCAGATACTGTAAATGAGTAAGAGAATTGTATTGTTCTACTTGTTGACAAATGTTAGGCAACATCCCACACTTAGCGATGAATAACTGGTTTGTTGGGAGAGCCACAGCACAAGGGATACTCCCTACTCTTTTTGACTGATTCCATGCGAAGATATTCAGCTCAGTACTCGCCAGAGATCGCAGAAGGGACCTCATTTTATTATCTCATCTACAGAACAATTCTTGTCTTTACAATGCTTTACCACTTAGTGTTATGTTTTGATATTTCCAATGTGATGAATGTTAGGCTCACAAAAATGTGGACTGGCAAAATTAAAAAAGAAGCAAACAGAAGAGTGAAAGTAAATATTGACTGCATTATTATTTTCAGAAACCATACCCCATATGAACCACAGTGCCTTTTAGAGCATGACAGTAGTCGTAGTAACATACTATAGGGCCATTTGAATTATTTAGAAAAGACCTAAATGAGAAGAGAGTGGGATGGGTAGCATGGTATATTAAACAAAAATTAGAGGTTTGAGTAAGGAAGGGAATTAAGCGGATAAAAAGGGACATATACTCCTTATGGGTAGTATTAACTAAAGGGACTAGAAACAAAACATTACTGTGCGCAAGCTCTAGATCTCTTGACCAGATAGGGGTCTTTGATAAATTATGGGATGAAATAAGAATGGCTGCCTCTAAAAATCTGGTAACAACACAGGGGAAGACAAACAGGGCAAGATGTGCCTCTGTGCAGATGACACCAAAATCTGCGCAAGAGTAGACAATGAGGAAGGGATTAGGGGACTAAAGGAGGACCTGGGTAAGCTGGTAGAAAAGTCTATGATCTGGTAGTAAGGCTTCAGTGCAAGAAAAGTGTAAAGTAATGCACATCAAGAGAAAGAACCCAACGGTGCAATACTCAATGGGGTGAGGGTGGTACTAGAAAGCATGCAGAGGAGAAAGACCTTGGGGTCATAATATCAGAAAAAAGAGAAATCTGTGTCACACTGTAACAAAGCCATGGGGAGTGTAGATATGCTGCTAGGGTACACAGCGAGGGGGAATGAGCAGCAGAAGCCGAGAGGAGGTTATTGGTGAGGCCACACCTGGAATACTGTACAAGGTTCAGGAGCCCATACCTGCAGTAGGACTGCAAGAAGGAGGAGGTAGTGCAGTATAGGGCATTTGAAATTATCCAGAGTATGAGGGGAGTATTACAAGGAAAGGTTGCAGGACCTCACAATATATACCCTTGAGACAAGGAGAGAGGGGAGACATGCTAGAAACCTACAAGTACCTGCACAGGTTAAATAGAGTGGATGATGCAAGCAATGAAATCTGGCAGGGTGGGCAATACTGGACTACCCAGGGGTGTAATGAGGCCTGACACTGCAGGCAGAGGGCCTTATAGCCTCTGGGAGGTCTGGTATTGCCCATACCATCCTCCTTGGAGGGTAGTATTGCACTTAGAAAATGGGTTACTTAGTGAGATTTGCATGTACTATTTATAAAATAATAAATATTTATAGAAAATACTAAAAGTTAATTCAAAGTCATTTTCTGAGTAAAGTAGTCCCTCTACTGGTATACTTGCCAGGAGAGTGCACTACACTGTTTCATAGTTCTTTTACTGTGTACTGCCTATGAAGTGTGTTTGTTTAGCTGGCCTCCCACACTTCTGGAAAGGTGAGTTCAATTCCACGTTCAGCGATGTTCCATTTTGTTTATTTTTTTCCCAGTTCATCAGTTCATGCTGTTACAGTTGCAGAATGGGTGTGGAATGTCTTTTGGCTCAAGTGGGGTTAGAGGTATGGCAAACCAGGCAGTGTTACAGTTGCGCTTTGCATGCAACATGCTAAGCGCTACTACTTTCAAGTAGAAATTTGTGTTTTTTTTTAATGTAGAAATTATCTTATGTGTCTTCTACAAAATGAGTATCAAACTACTGGTGAGATTCTCCTTTTGGTCAGCTACTTCATTGACAGGGGCACTGGCTTTGTCCTGATTGTAGTGGGTGGGCTGACTCGCTAAGCAATAAAAAAAATGCCTACGATTTTTGCCCACTTCAGCCTTGGCACAGTGATTTCTGTTATGCGGTGCCTCATTGGGCTGGGACTTGTTGCTTGCTGGGCTCTACTGGTACTTACCATACTCCCCTAGCATGGCTTTCAGCCAATCAGACATCTGGAAATCTCCACCCAGTTTTCTAAAAGGATATACAGTAGTCATCATGAAAACAAACACAGGTGTGTGGGAAAATTCAATGAAACTACCAGAAGAATGTCCAGAAAAGATGTGGTGGCCAAGTACAACAAACTGCCTGATTAGTTGGAAAAGGCCAAATTGATGGGCAGTTCCAAGACAGGTGGGACGGGCACATGGCCTTAGTAAGAGGGAAGGGGATGTGGCAAGGGGGAAGAAGGATTACTAGGGCCACGGTAGTGTAGTTAGGCAGAATGGGCAGACTAAATGGGCTGCTAGACCCTCATCTGCTATCACTTTCTGTTTTTTCTATGTTTAAAGTGCATATGGCAGATTTGAATCAATTGGAGAAACTAGTATGACTATTGTGCCAAATGAAAAAAAAATGCCTTTCAGTCACAGAGGGATAATTACACAATGGAAAATAAGGGCATAAATAAACAAGCATTTTAAAATTGTAATCAGGGCATCAGGCTGGCAACACATTCAAGAGTGGCATGGCAAGAGATGCAAAGCTAATACAATATCTTTTAGTTATAGCAGAAGGAACAGGACAGTGGGCCTGCTGAGCAGGGCTATCATGCCCATGCCAAATTCTGATCCAAGTGCTGTGCCCATGAATGGCTGAAAAAATACAATTTAGTGCCCACCCTTGATTCATTTTGAATTGTTTACCAACCTTCCCCAGAACTATCTTGGCATGATGTCTGTACCACAAAGCACAACAGCTAGAGAGGGTACAATATCAGATGATGCCTTGGCTGTAAAAAGGCTCATTGATTATTTCCACTCAGTATGTACTACATAGGGGCTGGGAGACTGCCAGCTTTGGAAAGAGACATTCAAGGGACTATTTTTCATGAAACTGACTACCTGGGTTCAGGAATGAGTCAGGGTCACGGGGGCTCGGCTAGGTGATGAGGACTGAGCATCCTACATAACATGCACCTCATTCACAGAGAGAGAGTCCCTGTCTCGGCTGTAGTGCTGCCACCTGGGTGACCAGAGGTGAAGGCACATCAGAGGCATCCTAGGAGGGGGGACATCTGCCAGGCTTACAAATTAAAGAACTGATGTGCGCAATCCTGTAAAGAGCCCATGGCACGTAGACAGGTAGGGGACACCAGGAAGTAGGAAGGGGAGATAAAGGGAGTAACACCCAAAGTATCCCATCATGCTCATGTCCCATCATGTGAATGGGACAGAGCAGGAGTGGAGCATCTGCCTTGAAGACATCTGTAGAATGTCTGTAGGGTAACCATAGTCCACTCTGCAGGAGGGACAGCAAACCTAGGTAAGGCAATAAGGCAGTAACACATTACTGAATACTGTTTACAACAGCTAGAGGGAAGACAAGTACATGCTGTAGCCATACAAATGGGAAAGGAGTAGTACACACCCAGAATAAGGTAGGTACAGGTAGGAGGGTTAAAACAGGGAAACAAGAGACACAGTATATAGAATAGGGTAACAAAATACTTGTTGGATGAGCCTTTAAACTAGCCAGAGAAAGCAGTAAAACAAAAGGAGGTAAAATTGCTTCCCCCCAGATAATGGAGCTGCAGTGACAGAGGGCTCAGGAGGGAGAAAACTCCCCTAGGGCAGGGACACAGAAAGGCAGGGCTGGGGACATGACAGAAGAAAAATAGGGTAAACCTCAGGTAAGAGAGGGTAGAGGACCAAAGGAGACAAGAAATGAGGAAATTAAAAAGGCAGGAAGAAGATAAGGGGAGTGTCAGGAACAAATACAGTCAAGAATGGGAGGGGGACGCAGAGCAGCATGCGGGGGGGGGGTAAGGTGTGGAGAGCCATGGGCACCAGTACAAGGAGTCTTGAAATAAAATTCCAGGGCAGCCATTTATGTCGGAAGCTGACCTGGATTTATTGTTACAGAGTCATGGTGCATGAAGCACCACAACTGGAACATATCCATACCAGGCTACTCTATGTTCAGGAGAAACAGGGCAGTGAGGAGGGGAGATGTGGCTGGTTTATATGTCAGGGAAGGACATAAGGCCAAGGAGGTAATAGGAGTACCAAGAGCAAAAGGAAAGGCTGGAGGTACAGTGGGCCACCCTGGAGACAAGTTCTGGGGTCATGTTCCACAATCAGGGTGCCGTACAGGTGTCCAGCACAGGAAGAAAGTTGGATATGGCACTTGGGGAAGCCATCATCAGAATGTCAAGTAAGGAAGATGTGCTGCTAGTTGGTGACTTCAATCTGTCGGTTGTGCAATGGAGCCTTCCAACTGCAGTTTCCTCAAGGACTGGGGCCATCCTTGACTCCCTACAAGGGGCTTTTCTCTAACAGCTAGTCACAGACCCCACTAGGGATGGGGCAGAGCTGGACCTGGTGCTTACAAACAGGGATTGCATTGCAGATGTCACAGTGGGCAGTCCCCTGGGTACCAGAGATCACCATACAGTGTTTTTGAACATTAAGACTGGAAGAGAGGCTAACCACATGAGTATAAGGGTCATGGATATTAGGATGGCAGATTTTAAAGAAATGGGGGACTGCATCAGAAACTGCCTCAAAGTGGGGGGGGATTGGCAGGGAGGGGTGGAGGCACAGTAGGTAAAAAAAGGGAGGTCAAAAGAAGTGAGTAAAAGCAGAAGGGAAAATACACCATTATGATTCTCTAAGGAAGTGACTAAGGTGGTGAAGGGAAAAACAGGTGGCATTCAGGAGGAATAAGGAAACACAGAGGGAGGAGGACAAGGAGGTATACCTAGTAAAGAAGAGGGAAGCAGGTAAGGTGGTGGGGGAGCAAAAATGCAGAGGAAAGAATCATCAAAGGGGTTACTAAGAGAGATAAGACCATTTTCAGATACAAAAGTGAGAAGAGGAATGTAAGGGGAGAATAGTGAGAAACGGAAGAGCGGAGGGGGACACGACACAGAAAAGGACCAAGTAAAAGTGGACATCCTGAAAAGGTACTTCCACTCAGTATTCACAGTGCAGAGAAGGGGGACAGACCACCAGGTAGTAGCAGTAGGAACAAGGAGGGAATGACATAAATTCATTTTCAGGGACTTGCATCTCTGAAAGTGGACAAGGCTACAACCAAGGGTTCTAAAGGAATTCAGAGAGGTGGTAGCTGACCCACTGACAGCCTTGATTAACAGCTCACTGGATACTGGCATGGTTCCAGAGGACTAGAGAAGAGCTAATGTGGGCCCTCTGCATAAGAGTGGCAGCAGGGAGGAGGTCACCAACTATAGGCCAGTTAGTCTTACATCACTGGTGGGGCAATTAATAGACACCCTACCAAAGGAAAGACTTGTTGAGTATCTTGAATCCTAATGGGCTGCAAGACAAATGGCAGCATTGATTCAAGGGGTGGGATCATGTCAAACAAATCTGAAGAATTTCTTCGACTAAGTGACAAGAGGACTAGATATAGGGAAGGCAGTGGACATGGCCTATCTGCAGTTCAACAAGACCTTTGACACTGTGCTGCACAGGAAGTTGATAAAGCCACTGAGAAACCTGGAGGCGGGACACAAAGTGGTGAATTAGGTTAGAAACTGTTAATAAATAAGAGACGGAAGGTGGTGGTATACAGAACTCATGCAGATAATGGAGGAGTGACAAACAGGGCGCCACAGGACTCGGAACCGGGACCAGTCCTCTTTGATGTCTTCATAAGTGACACTGGTGAGAAACTGGAAGGGAATGTATATCTTTTTGAAGATGATACCAAAATCTGTAATAGGGTGGATACTCAGGAAGGGGTGGTGAGAATGAGTAGTGACCTGGGGAAATTCAAGGAGTGGTCTGAATCATGACAGTTGGGCTTAAATGCCAAAAAGTACAAGATTATGCATGAAAGGCACAGGGACCAAAGCACAGAGTATAAAATTGGGGGTGATTTACTGAGAGTTACTGAACAGGGAAGAGAATTTGGAGTAATCATATCCGATGATCTCAAGGTGGCAGGACAATGTGACAAAGCAGTGCAGTGTGATGCTGGAGTCCTAGGAAGGGATATCCAGTAAGAGGAGGGAGGTGAAGAGACCCCACCTGGAGTACTGTGTCCAGTTTTGAAGGCTGTACAGTACCTCAGAAAGGATACAGACAGGGTGGAAGCAGTTTACTTCACAAGGGTGAGCAGGGTGCAGGAAGGAAGTCTCTTTTAAATGAGGAGGAGCCCCAGAACAAGGGGACATGAGATGATGGTGGGGGGAGTTTAAGAGAGATGTGAGGAAATATTTCTGCACTGAGAGGGTGGTAGATGCCTGGAACAGACTTCCCACAGCAGTAGTGGAGGCAAAAACAGTGGGAGGGCTTCAAGCATGCATGGGATAGGCATAGGAGTGTATTGGAAAAAAGGCAGGGAGGAGAAAGGGTCACCAGAGATTAGGGTTTGTGGAGACAGATTAGGTAGTGAACATCTGGGCAGACAGGGAGGCCAAACGGTCCTTTCCTGATAATAAATTCTGTTTCTTTGACATCCCTGGGGCTAGATGCAACAAGAAAAACCCTTCAACCTTCACAGGAAGATTCCTGGTTTTCCCTCTAGGCTCCACACCACTGACTGTGGCAACTCTCCTCCCAAACTGGCTGAAGATGACTCAAAGGGTCTAATGCCAGCGTTGATGAAAGAGTGCCACCATGTGGGGTAAGCTACATGGGCAAAGGAGAAGAGAGGTAAATCCAAGAGAAGATGGATGATGGACCTGTGGAAGGGCAGGAGGATAGAGGCTGACTGGAGAGACAAGGAGCTTAAATAGAAAGTAAAATAAAATGGTGTCAGAGAAAATGCCTTGGAAGCACTATTTCTGGAGGCACATGACAGTGATCCCTGTGTCTTCAAGTTCAGTGGCATTGAATTTACCAAGGAAAAACCATGTTGGGGAGGACTGTCTCAAGATACTACTCAGAGAGAGGCAAAGTGGATTCATTCATTTAATGCTCTACGACCAAAAGGGCTGAATAATGTACCGGACTTTGTACTGTTTCTGTGAAATATGTTGCGTCCTTTTCTAATATCATCTATGTTACATCCCTGCTTAAGCTAGTGTTTCTGCTGCCACTGAAATGAGCTGTTTTCCTGGTATTTTCTGGAACTGTTACACTAGAGTTAATAGAATAGGCTTATCAAATTTAAAGTGCTGTATTTATAACAATGTCTTTTCTAGGATTTTTATCTTGTGAAGACACCTTGCTCTAACAAAGCCTTCTGTGAACGTCCTTCACTCTGCACCTGGCCTTCATCCTCTCAGTTACCTGGCATCTCAACTAAGTAGGATGTGATAGCTCTCATTTTCATAAACGTTAATGTAAATAAAAGTGGCATAACTAAAATGCCTGTGTCCTGGATCCCAGGCCTGGATCCCTCCAGGCTCCGTTCAGGAAAGTGGCTCAGACAGCTGAGTCACTGTGTATGCCTGCACATGTACTCAGTGGCCATGCTAATAATAGCTCCATTCCCCTCACCCTGCATATACTGTATAGTGGAGAGGGTAGATTAAATGTTTAGTTTTGGGCTCCTAATTCAGAGACGAGTGATATATATTTGGCTGTTGGAGAGTGTATCAGCAGGAGGACCACTGCAGCTTTTCCAAGAACCTTGACCATGTCAAGGGCATTGTTAGTCCCCAGAATGGGGGCATTGGCACCCCCCCCCTTGACACTAGTACCCCCGCCCAGAATATTTATTTTTTCTTTTTTTATTTAACATGGATAAAGCTGTGTGCTCATTTAAGTGACTGTACCTGAGCTCACTTACATTTACCAGCAGCCAAGCTGCCATGCTATCTCCTGTCACTCCCTGGCTGCCCCCGCCCCAAAGCTTGTTCCCATGCATTGACCTTGCATGCTAAATCTGTCATCATTCAGGCTGTCCTCTGTTTTGCTTCGTACTGTGCGCTTTGTCCTACCCTCCTGACTGAGTCTCCTGTCATACCCAGTGCAACAGGGTCCTTGACCCCTGGTTGCCATGGCAGTCACGGTGTGACATGTACAGGATGTGAGTCAGGTGGTCCCATCAGTTAGCTGGCACAAATGAATGAGGGGCATGTGGCAGTTGGGAAAGAGCTGGGAAAGAGGGAGAGACAGGCCTGCAGGATGACTGACTCATCCTTCTCTCCAGTCGTGCTGCAATTGGGCCATGCCACCACACCACACATGATTGGAGTTCAAGAAGCACAGGCAGGAGCTGGGAAACAAAGGGCTGAGACTCTCAGGCTGAGATTCATCATTCACTTCAGCCAGCAGTACAGCAGTGAGCACGATCGGCAGCACACAGCAGTAGATCAGACCTTGTAGGAGCCTGAGCCAGATAAAATCTCTTAAACAGAGATCGACAACAATGATTTTATAGGAAAAAAATAGAAAAATGAAAAGTGAAAACAGGAGTTACAAAACAAATTATTTAACAAACTGAAAGTGAAAAACAAGGGAGGGGGGGACGGGAGGAGAGGGAGACACTGCAGACTGGCTCAGATGGAGCCAGGAGGAGACAAAATCTTGCGAGATCAATGATTATAAGCAGAAAGTTTTGCAGCAGGAGCTTTCTACACAAAAATATCTTTTATCAAATTGAGAAAAAACAGCTTAAAAAAGTGAAAAAAGTGAGAGTGGGAGGAGAGGAGAGGAGGGAAAGACAATAACTACATAGTAGGCTCCTGCTGTTGGCGAGCTGCAGGCTGGCTAGCTGCGGTCACACTGCAGCAGAAGCTTAATTTACCTATACAAAAAATATTTAAAAAAAGTGAAAACTATTTTTTTATTTTAACGAGAAATAAGAAGGAGGGGAGGGGAGGAGAGACAGTACTAGGTACACAGTGGACTCTGGCAGGCCCTCCCCCCCTGCATATATAGTGGAGTGGTTAGAATAAATGCTTTGTTCTGGGCTTCTAGTTCAGATTAATTCCTGCCTGTAAGAGAGTGTAACACCAAGGAGACCACTGCAGCTTCTCCATGACCCTTGACCATACCAGGGGCATTATTAGTCCCAAAAATGGGGACATAGACCCCCCAGTTGAGGTTAGTACCCCCCCAGGATTTTTTTTTGTAACCCTGGTGCATTATACCAAGGGCCACTACCCCTACCTGCTTCTCTGGCTGTAGGTTGAGGAGTCTGGGTTCGGAAGTAAGGGGTACTATGGTTTGCCTACCAACAGTAGAACTAAGATTTTGGTGCCTCCACCCAGAGTAATAATTATGTGGGTTACTTGCTAAACTAGTATAGCCCTCTGGGAAGCTGTAGTCACCCACACCCCTGACTAGTGACCTTATACCATAAACACAGCAATTACTACATGCAGCATTCCACATACAATTAGTGGCAAGCACTAATAATATGCTTGTGAACACCACACTTACCAACAGGGTCTGGACTTCTGGCATATACCCTTTATTCCCCTGTAAGAAAACAGCTTCCTGCAACAACAATGCTTTGGCACGGCACCACTGAAATGACTCAGTAACTGAACACTGGGTAATAATATGCTCACAGGCCAACTTAACGTCAAACAGTAAATCGGATTTATTTAATTAATTAATTAAATTAATTAATTAATTAATTACAGTTTTACCAGGAAAGCATACTGAGCAAACAACTGTTAATTTCCAGATGCTTTTTCGGGAGGGGAACATTGGCAAGTTACATTTGTATACAAAAATCGTGCACGTAAAACATGAACAGCAAGTAATGCAGCAATGTGTTACGATACAAATAGAATAATAGATAGGTTCCAGTGAATTACAAGGCTGTAATTCCATCGAGAGGTTCTGAGGACATAGGTAACCTCGAGGCGAAGCTCGAAGTTCCTATGTCCCCAGAACCGAGATAGAAGCCAGTTTCACTGGAACCTAACTATTATTTTGAATATATGGATGCGCGAGAGGCTGACGAACTTTTACCTCTGCATTCGTTGAGGGACAGTTCCATGTTCGTGTTACTCGCTCCTCAGTGTCCGGTTGCCATATTCCCATTGCCCGCTCCCGTTTTTTTATCACAGGAAGGAACAAAAAGGAAAAAAAATACAAAAAAACAAGCTTTAACATTAGCCGTGGTACTGAGGTCTGAACGATGGTATTACGAGGACCGGAAGTGTAGTATTATTAGCTGGAAGTATAGTATTACAAGGACCGGAAGTATACTATTTCGGGACTAAGTGATGTATTACAAGGATTTTTTTATATGGAATAGGATAGTATTATTTGCCTATCTCCATATATTACAACACAATACAGTACAATACAATACAATATAATACATAGAGGATAATGGATGGGCATCGATGAACAACCACGCTATAAACGCTATCGGAGTGTTTGCAACCTATGTAAACCTCATGAGTGCAGCTCAAGAGGTTTACAAAAGTTGCCAAGGAAACCACGAGATGCCAGCATAGTGTGGTTGTTCATCGATGCCCATCCATTGTCTTTTATAGTGCATGGGCATCGATGTTACCATGTTTTCAGTTTACAACATTGCAGTCACTGGTATCAGAAATATGACTATAGAAATTGTCTTACCTTGCTGATGGTAGTGGTGATGGAACAAAACGGACAAGGAATGTAACATTATGAATGTTTTATTTTAGTTGGGCAAAACAAAACAAAACAACAAACTATTAACTAACAACAACTATTCGGTGCCAGCGGACCAGGCAAGGAAAGTTTAACAGCTAACATAAACTGAAGCAACATCATGTGATTCCTTTGTCCAATCAATTATCCCGTAAACTGTGGGAAGTGCTGTGGTCGCGAATGAAGCGTGGAGCACTGACTGCGATGACGAACCTGTGAAAATATAAACAGGAGAGAGGTAGGAAACATTTATTTTGTCCTTGCCAGAAAGGTGGGTGACCGAAATGGGATGGGGGGGTACAGAGAAGAAAAACTCACCATTTTAGGAATCACTGTCTGATGATGAGTCAGAAATTACAACTATTCTTCTCTTCCTCTGTGGCCTGAAGTGACTGTGGAAGTTCATTGTGAAGCCCTGCTGGAAAACGCAGAGATCCCCAAATAAGCTGAAATTTGTCATGTCTGACAGTGGGAAAGGTGGGAACTTGTTGACCTTTTTCTCGCTGCGGCTTGTTTGTGAAATTGACACTGCAGCACTTGACATTGAGGTGGAAGGCTGCTGTTCATCACTTGGGGTACGGCCACAGAGAATCGCACAGTTTGTTTTCTGCTTGGCCTCTGACAGGAAGCTGTAGTTATTTGATTGCAGACTCTTATGTCCAGAAACCTTCTGGACCTCCATGGGGGGGGGGGGAGGACTGCACCATCCACAAGTCTTTGTATGGCAGCTTTGCATGTGGAGTGATTTGTGATGCGTTTTGCAGCAGGTAGCCCATCAGATGTTTTTAGAATCTGCATCATTGTGCGCACTTTGTTTTCACCAAGTGTCATCTACCTGAACCAGAGGGTGACACTAGGCTTGAAGTATAAGTTGGGAGCCAGGCAGAAGGGGGAGTCGGCTGACAGCATGTTTTGAGGTCTTTGAGAGGCATACACTATGTATGCCTTTACGGGATCTCTTTCAGGTTTTTCTGTGTTTGCATACATTCTGGGCTTAACTGCCCTAATGTCCCTGGGGTTGTCTCCTGCTCTTGTTTTGTTTGCCTCTCCATGTATTCAATAAACTGGTTTTCATCTGTGTCAGTAAGCAGGCATAGGTCTCCCCACCTGAGGGCATATTGTTCAGCTGTTCTTAATGCATAATAGAGGCCATTGTTGAAAAAATAACATGTTAAGAAGTGTCACAGGGCTATACAGACCCAGGGTTCCACTCATATACAGCTTTTCTATGTCCGATGGAGAGAGGGCTTCTGCCCTGTTAGGCTTACAGCCCTTGCCCATTTTTTTAATATTTTTGTTTGGCTGAAACCGTAGACAGTGTTTCTGGGAAGTCTTTACTGTTCCCATGAAAGATAAAATGTCCATAATTTATCTGCAGAAGGTAGCGATCTATGTTACCTAACATACCCCTTCGACTTGATGGCTCATATTCAGGGCCATTGTTTCTTTTGATTTTATAGAGGAAGTCTGCAATGAAGGTGTACAGGTCATTATGTGGTATATTAACTTAGACACCAAAAAAAGCGCAGGGGACGATGGCTTGGAACCCTTTTTCCTAAGGTCAGGCTACGCCCATCTCACTGCTCCAATTCTCCACCTCTTCAATCTTTCCATTACATCTGCTACTGTGCCGTCCTGCTGGAAATCAGCACATATCCTCCCTCTATTTAAATCTGGTGACCTAATGCAATGTAAACAACTATAGGCCTATCTCCATATTGCCTATCCTTTCTAAAGTTCTCGAAAAACTGATCCATATTCAGTTAAAATCTCACTTGGAAACCTTCTCTCTCATTAACCCAGCTCAATCTGTCTTCCGGGCTAATCATAGCACAATCACTGCACTAGCAAAAGTAACCAATGATTGGATCTCTGCTATAGATGCTAAAAAGGTAACTGGTGCAGTCTTTTGGGACCTTTTGATACTGTTGATCACAAACTATTAGTCAATTGCCTTGCAGAGTTGGGTGCCACATACCATACCACCCAGTGGTTCTCTAGCTACCTAACTGGAAGATTCCAAAAAGTAAAGGCAGAAGGCTTTTTTTCTGCTGCCTTGCCAGTTTCAAGAGGAGTCCCCCAAGGATCCATCTTAGGCCCTATCTTGTTTTCTCTGTACATTAATGACTTAGATGCTAACATATCTACATCCAATCTGCACTTTTTTGCAGATGATACTGTGTTGTATACTTCATGGCTCATCGTTATCTGAAGTCAAGGGAGTGCTTCAAGCGGACTTCGCACAACTTGAGCATAATCTAATAAGGCAAAGCTTCGCTCAATGCTAAGAAGACTAAAGCGATGATATTCTCTCGCAGTGCTGTCACAGGCCCCCCAATACCCTTGCCCAAGACTTTATTGTCACCACTAAACGAACCTCTGGAAGTTGTAACCAAATTTAAATATCTAGGTATCTGGATCAACAATAAATTATCTTTCAATGACCATGTCGAAGATGTCTCTAGAAGGTTAAAAGCAAGGTTAGGTTTCTTCTACAGAAATAGGCCCCTTCTCCCTTGAAACTCGAAACAAGCTTGTACAGGCCACTTTTCCCCCCTACTAAACTATGCAATGTAATCTATTCCTCCACCACTCTTGCAAATCTAAGTAAACTGACATCCTTTATCACTGTACAGGTTCATGTCATCAACTCCCCCTGCAGTTCGCACTCCACTGTGACTTATATGCAGCTGTTGGTTGGACATCCTTACTACTAGAGCGCCTGCTCCATGCTGGGCTATGGACTCTTAAACTGCTACTGCAGAAATTGCCAAGCTATCTCTCTTCCCTTATTAGTATCTCACATAGTGCATACTCGTTAAGAAAATCTGACTTTATTATGCTTGACATACCAAGGATGCAGACTTCCTTTGGTAAACGTGCTATTGCATATGCCCTTCCCTCCATTTGGAACCAATTACAAACTGTACTGAAACTAACTTGCACAGTTTCAATAAACTTCTACAAATCGCTAAGTTCAGCCAAAATAAAAGACACCTGTAACTGTCACTAAGTCTCTTCCTTCCCCATGTGTGCCATATTTATCCACTGGTAAAGTATAATTAATTTGTCATATTAACTGCTTTCCCTTCCCCTTCTACTCCTGGCTTTATCTATGCTTATGCTCCACTGCTACTCTATCAAATCACTCCTCCCCCCCATATCAGTTGTAGACTGTTGTTTGTTCTAGCTGCCAAAATATATGTATTGCACACACCAGTCACTATGTTTCATTTATCAGTATGCAACCTGCAAGTCGCTTCCCTGTCTCATATCAATGTTTACCACCTGTAGTCACCCTATGTGGTACCCTTGTATGTATTTCCAGCCTGTATCATGTAACGTGCATTTCATGTATATACTGTTATTACCTATCTGTGTTTGTACTTTAAGTGTTTATGTCACAGGACCTCCTTGGGAATGAGCTTGCTCAATGGAGTTTTCATGCAATGAACTTGAACTTGATATCACCAATGCTACAGACTTCACCCTCTTTGGCAAGGTAAGATTTAAACATCTTTACGTCCAAGTCTGTTTTTATAATTATGTGCTTATTCTTTTGCTCTTCTATGAAGGTCTTGTGGTCCATGCTGTCAGGGCTTAATAGTGCTAGTGCTGTGGGATGGGGTTTTTTAGTATTGTAATGTTGTTCAGGGTTAATCATTGACTGCTAGTCCTTGCACTGATTCAAACTGCCATGTGGCAGTTCGAACATTCAAGGACAGTAGCGGGTGGCCGTACGATCTGATTCCAAGTTGTTGTACCATTGTTGTGACATGCCATTGATGATATACAACAGCTTGGCATCTCATCAATGGTACAACAACGCTGGTAAATGATGGAGTTCTACCAAATACAATGTTCTACCATACACTATAATACAATTAGAAACAAAATACAGCAACTAATAGTGCAGCAGAATTCCACATTAAGCTGCTGAGGTGACATAGAGTCCAGTAGCCCAGTCTAAGCAGACAGAGGCATGGGGGACAAGCTCCTAGCAGCAGGAAAACCTGAAGGTCCCAGCAGCTAACAGCCGTTCAACCAGATCAGAATGGTCAGAGCTGTTCCCATGGGAAGAAATCCCCCCATGAGGTGACTGGAACTGTGTGACTCTAGATGGACGGCCCCTGACCTCAGAAGTTGAAGTCCTCCTCAAGGACCAATCAAGGGAAGAGTGAGGGTCCGCACTGCAGCTCCTCCCAGAACCCGACCAGGCTCCAGTGAGGGTGCACTATGCCACACCCTGACTACTCAACCCTTCAGCATCTGAGAGGGACCTCGTCCTCATAGCCATCAGCCTGGGCAGCTGACAACTCTGGGTAGACTCCGTAGAGTCCACCCAGTGAAAAGTACCCTCCCCTGCCTGGCGTGTCCCAAACTTGGACTGTCCAAACACACCGGGAAAGTGAGTGCCCCAGCCGGAGGAGCAGTCATACCAGTGGCCCCAAGTTGCCTAGTAGTGGCCATGAGGACCACTGCTGGCTGGTCAGTACCACTGACCCCAGAGCCTACCAGCAATGACTGACCCCCAGAGGGTGGCTGAATGGGGGCTGAGGTGCTGGACACAGAGGGTTCGGAGGATTCTGAAGAATCCGGGACTCAATCCAGATCAGACCAGGAGTACTCCTCTGAGGAGGTAGACCCCAAGGTCCAATGCCAGATCACCCCCAATCCCCGCCAGTTCCTGGACCACGAGCTGGACCACCTTCAACCCTGGCACCGCAGGTAGCACCGGAGCCAAGCACGGCACTGCACCCGATGCCACCAACCTCCCCAGCATCGCAAACGGCACTAGAGTAGGTCGCAGCACTGAGTGCAGCACCGCACTACCCCCCAGCACCACAAGCACTGCCGGAGCCAAGGTCAGTGCCAACCACAGCACCGCCCCCATCCCCGGCACTGCGAACAGCCCTGGAATCAGGAGTGGTGCCAGCTTCAGTCCAGGAGAGGATGGTCAACAAGGTTGAAATCCTTAGTTAAGTCTATAAAAACAGCACCTGTTAGAAGTCCATTATTCATAGCAACTTTAGTGTCATTTGTGAAATTTAAGAGGGCAGTGGTGGTGCTATGACTTTTTCTAAAACCAGTTGGACAGAAGATTCTAGGTAAGAAGAAATGTGATTCATTTGTATGGACACAAACTTCTCTAGCATCTTGCTTACAACTGATAGAATAGCAATGGGATGGTAATTTGAGATAATTTTTGGGTCACCTTTCTTGAAAACAGGAACCATTCTAGCAATCTTCAAGATGCTAGGGACAGTGCCAGAGCAGTGGGATAAACTGAAAATTCTGGCTAGTGGTGAGGCAAGAAGAGGGGCTGCGAATTTGAGGAGCCTAGGTTCCAGACCATCAGCATCAGCACCAGCACAAGTTCTGTCTGATACAGATTTGAGTAACTTGAGGACCTCCAACTTGGTAACAACACAGAAATGAAAAGAAGTGGATTTATTGGCAGTATCAGTATTGAGATTTGGGAGAGAGGCAGTGGACAAGAAGAAAATGAGCTGTACATTTAGATAGGTCAGAAAAGTGTTTGTTGAAAGAGTTTGCGATGGTGACAGGATTATTGCAGTGCACTCCATCAAGTAACAAGTCATTTGTATGTTGCGTGTGTTTATCCCTCAGGAAGGACTTAATATGAGTCCAAAACTTGTTTTGGGTCACCAGTGGCAGTAGTAAGTAGTTGCTAACAGTAAGAGCTCCTGGCAGTGAGAATAGCCCTTTTACATATATTTCTCTTAGCTGTGTAGTCACATAGGTCAGATTTTAGTCGCGATGCCTTGCACCAGGCTCATCTTATTTCCTTACATTTTATTTGTGCAAGCAGGTCCTTTTTTAGTCACCTTGTAGGAGTGCCACAGATTCTACGAGATATGGTGGGGGCATAAAGGTTTTGAATAGAACATAATTTTATTAGGAGATAGTCAAGTGCTTCCTGAACATTATTTGTAGTGTAGAGATAGAACCGGTCAATTGTCAACAGATCACTCAGGAAGGCTGATGTGTTTAGATTGGCAAAGTTATGAGCAGAGATGATTTGGGGTGGGGGGGGGAGACCTTCAGCCTTCCAGACACAGTAAATTGGGGCATGATCTGTGATGGCATCTGAGAGAATGCCAGCAACTGCAGTTCGGTCAGACCTACTGACTACGACTGAGTCAATTAAAGTACTTGATCCAGAGTTTGAGGAGATTCCAGTAGGTTCAGCAATTAGCTGGTATAAATTATGTTTAACCATTATACCCATTAGCGCCATATGACGTCAGGACCATCCATTGCTTAACCTAACCCAAAATGGCGGCATCAGATACAATGAGTTTCATAAGTTTTGTTTAATTTTCCTAACCAATTCAGATTTATTTCCCCCAATATGATGATTTCATTGTGACCAGCTAGGGAGCTAGATTGTGAGAGGAGTTCAGAGAGACCTGAAGTGCCACCTGTTGGAGGGCTATAAGCACCAACTATATGTAGTTTCTTTGTTTCACCTAATAGGACGATGATATGCAGAAACTCAAGGGGGGGGTATAATAATTTTTGAAGTATATTGCAATATCACCACCACATTTGGGGGAAGGGCAGTCATGATGAATCAGATTGTAGTTAGGTAAAGAACAGGCTGCATCATGGATAGTGGGGCTTAGCCATGTTTCTGTGATACATAAAATATCAGGATGATACAGCGCTACCTGGCTACTCATGCCTGAAGGACAGGGAGGTTTCATAGTAGGCTACGTATATTTGGATGGGCAATTTTGACACCTGTATTCCAGTCCAGTGTGGATCAGTGTGGGACAGGGCAGAGGGTGGGCCAGGATTTAATTCTAGATACCCAGATAAGATAAGTGCAAGGAGGCATAGGACACAGATCTTATGGGGGGTGGGGGACAGACAGAACGAGCAATCTAGGTGGTGGATAGTGGCATTTATTTGTAACAAAAGCTATAATATGAAAAAAAATGCTCAGATGTTAGGAGTGGAGTAAGGTTAGTGAACCCCTCCCTGGAGAGAAGCAGCTCTAAAAAGGAATAATCAGTGGGATTTAGTTTAGCCAGTTCAGGGTTCAAGTGATAGGGGGCAGGAACTGCATTGAGGAGAAGTTTTAAGGATAACAGTGTGCATACGCACCAGAGATTAGTAGGATTATGGTAGCACATGTTTCAATAAGGGGGAAAAACAATACTAACTAATAAGGTAGATGAGACAAACAGTGGATTAGAAGGTCAGTGGTATAAGGATATTAAATGTACAGGCTTAAAACATACCAGAATTAACAAGAAGAAGAGGTGTAGGTAGTCAATTCAAAATGCACGGTGGCTGTAGAGAGTGGGTGAGCTCTTGTTACAGTCATTACCAAAAGCCCTAGGAGTAGGGGAGTAGGAAGAAACTACCTAGTGGCTGAGCAGGGGTAGGAAAGTAGACTGATTGGTTTTGACACAAATAAAGGTGGAGCTACCTTTGGGTGGGAGGGAGGCTGGGGAGGGTGGATGGCAAGAACCAAGTGATGCCTTGTAGGGTTACCACCTGTCCTGAGTTTTGCAGGACAGTCCTGATTTGTGCAGCTGTGTCCTGCAAAAAAACATGAAAAATACTAAATGTCTTGACTTTTCAGTAGAAAAAATATTTTCTAACTTTCTACTAACTCTAGTAGAAAACTATAGTACCTTAACTTAAATACATTAAAATGATTTTATTTATTTTATTTATCAAGCCTAGGATTACAAATACCTTTGAGCCATGGCTCTTTTACAAAGGTTCCACATCAGAGAAATACAAATTATGGGGAACATCAGGACAGGCATTACAACAATGTGGACATTGCAAACAGAGTACAGATTAATACAGTTCAAGAGTAGCATTGTAACAAGGCAGCCAGCGGCATTTGTCAGAGAAAATAGACAACAGATAAGAAGTGCCAGAGTCATAGGGAGAGGGAAGAGGTGGGGGAAGGAATGTAGGAAGTGTGACAAGGGTGAAAAGTGCAGCATTGGGTATATCAAGATGTGAGGGTAGAATCCAGTGGGGGGGGGGGCAGCTAGAGCAGAAAGAGAAGTGGAGAAACAAGGTTAAGTTGGGCAGTCACAGGAGCTGTTGGTAGTGAGATAGTCCCGGAGCCTAGTTTTAAACACACCAATAGCTGGGGCAGAGGAGATGGTTGGGCTGAGGCCATTGAACCAGAGTGGCACTCGATAAGCAAAAGAGTGTTGTCCCTGTGAAGTGTGACAGTGGGGGACTTTCAGTAGCTGTAGCGTGGATCTCCTAAGGCACCATTTGTTAATTCAGTGTTGTAACAGAGTTGAAACCCCAGAAGGTGCAAGGCCAAGGTAGATTTTTTTCACCATGGAGCAGATGAGAAACTTTATGCAGTTTGATAATTGGAGCCAGCCGGTCTGAGTGTACAGGTCACATGTATGGGTGAGACAGTGAGCACCAGTAATGAGCAGACATGCTTTATTTAAGGTAGTTGAGAGGCATCTAAGGGTTGTGGTTGTGGCTGAGCCATAAATGATGAGACCATAGTCTATTACAGAGATCACAGAGGTCAGGACTGCAACCTTCAAAGCTTCTGGCATGAGGTGTGGTCTGTGTTTATAGAGGAGACCAAGCCGTGTATTAGCAGCTCTAGCTGCATTATCTACATGAAGTCCATAGGAGATATTAGGGTCAAGCTGTATCCCTAAGTATTTGAGGGACCCCACCTGATCTAGAGTGTTCCCCTGGGTGGTGGAGATAGCCAAGTGGTGTAGCTTGTGTGTGTTATGAGAGCTGCAGAAGAGCATATATTTGGTTTTCTTGTCATTGAGGACCAGTTTATGATTAAGAAACCATGTCTCTACAGAACTGAAACCAAGTTGAAGGTTGTGTTGAAGAGTTGCAGGATCTTTGTGAGTGGAGAATACAACAGCATCATCGGTGATAGTATGATCTGCTCAGAGCAGTGGTAAGGAGGAGTTTGGAAAAGGCTAAAAAGGAGGGTCCCAGTATGGATCCTCGTGGGGACAATCGAAGTAACAGGCAGGGTGTTAGAAAGAGCGTCCACAATTATTCCTCTCTGTGACCAGTTTTCTAAGTAGCTTTTAAACCAGAGAGAAGAGTCAGGTGATAGCCCAATATTCAGTAGTTGGTGTATTAATAGTCCATGGTGTACTGTAACGAAGGCCTTGGATAGGTCGATGAAAACGGCCCCTGTGAGAAGGCTGTTGTCAAGGAATTTGTGCAAAGCTCCAGTGAACTCAAGAAGGGCTGTGGTGGTGTTGTGCCCTTTCCGGAAGCCGTGTTGTTGTGGACAAGGTATATTGTGTTTATCCAAGTGGTTGGTAAGTTGATCAGCCACGATGCACTCAAGTGCCTTAGAGAGTGGGGGCAGTATGGAGACAGGGCGATAATTTGAGTGAATCGTCTTGTCCCCACTTTTATGGACGGGTGATATGAAACCATAGAAGCAACCAAGAAACTACAATACTTAGCCTTAATTCTGATTATATAGAGAAAGCAAGTCTGTTGCGCTGGTCAAGGTTACATACTGTCCTGCGAAAAATCATGTTTCAGTAAGAAATGTTCCACTTTGGGCTTCTTAAAAGGTGGTAACCCTACTACCTTGTGAAACTGCAAGTAGTACCTGAGGGAGCAGAGGGGAGTCCAGGAGCAGCAGGGGGAGGGGGTAGCTGGGAGGGCCCAACATCTGAACCTGCCCACAGGGATCGATAACATAAACCTATAATTTTACTTCTGCTGGAGTTTTTAATGAGTTTTAGACATAATGTTTCTTTGTTGTCATGTTGTTGTTTTTTTAATTTTACCAGAGAAGAGATGTTTGTGATTAAAATTTTATCAGAAACATGTATCAATACCTGCCACCCCCTACTTTTTTTCCTTATAATCTAGCCTGAATAATTGGTATCCCCTAAGTTCTTTCTGCCATGGAATCTTTCTGGAAGCACTATGTTTCTGTTATGAAGCTAATGTCAGTGTCACACTAGACACTACGTTTGGCTTCTAGTTCTTCACATCTGTTGTTTACACTTCTTGCATATGACATGAAGCATTTAATAATGTTGGTGGGTTTTGTTTTAGATTTGTTCCTATGTTTGGTGTTAGAACTATATTTGTTCCCTTCCTCCTATCCATGTCAGTTAAAATGCTCACATGGTAGACTGTCATTAATTATACAATGGCAATAAAAAATCCTGGACTCTGATTGGTCAGTCTTGGGCTGGACTCATGATGTTATCCCAGCACAACATCACGGGTTTAGTGCCATCATTATGGATGTTATCGATGATGATCCCTTTTTTTGCATCTCATAAGAAACAAAAATATTTTTCCACACTAACAAAAACATTCTTTAGAATTATTTTTTTAATTTTATATATAACAACAAGCCATTGTATATTAGCAATAATGCCCTCCAGGGTGTGTGTCATTTGGGATAACGTCACACCTCAGTTGTTGGACGCACTTGGCCTGCAGCCTCGGGCCCAACCACCTGAGGCATGACATTATCCCAGCACGACACACACCCTGTTGGGCATTATTGCTTAATTAATTTTCTGAGTGTATTAGCTCCCAACTGGAGGCCATCTTTGGCATGCAGGTGACCTTTTACGTAAAGCGTACCCCAAGAGTTCAAAACCTTAGATCATCCCTTAAACATCAGTTTTGCAGTCTCGTGTTGATCTGTTCCATTGTTTTATTTTTTCTGTATTCCCTCTAAAAACTGGGAGTATTCCTGATATCATAGGTGTCCCTCCCCTGCTTATAACAGTACTTACAAGTTCAAGAATTTATCATATGTCTTTTTCATGCTCATGGCCTATGTTATTTGTGCCATTGTGGACAGCTACCATTGGGGTGTCTCCACAGTTTGTTAGAAATTTGGGTAGCTGTGGCATAATATCCCCTGTTTTTGCACTTGGCAGGCAGGTAACTGTTCTATTCAGTGTATCTTGGCCACATATGATTGTGTCACACCTTTTGATTACAGAGTCTCCAATCACGATTACTTTGATTGTGTCATCATACATCTCAGAATCTTCAATTATTTAATTATTTGGGGGAAGTACTTAGTTTGGCAAGGTTTCAGATTCATTTGTTAGTGGTATTTCATGACTGGCAACCACTGCTCTTCTACCATTTTTGTTTTTTTTTTATTATAAGATACTTGATACCATCCATTTTGATCATAAATGTCCAGGTCTTCCCTACCTCTTTCATTTCTATTTTCCTCATAGGTATCAGTATCAGAATCACCTCTCTCTTTTTGAGATTTTTCCTTATTTTCATTCCCATGGGTGATCTCTGTGGTCTCATTTAATACTTTGTTTTCATTAACAAGTGCTTTCACAAAGTGTCCAATTTCTTTTTTATTTTCTGTAGTATTACCAAGTTCTAGTTTGAGAGTTTTCATTTCATATTAGGTTCTGATTTTTGATGCATTTGTTCCATAGAAAAAATGTTTGGGTCCCTCCTGTGGGCTTTTTCAGTATATACATGTGACAGGACAAGCATTTGGTAATTGGCCCCTCTTTTTTAAGTAAGCTAAGAAGGTCCCAAGAGCTATCCGTTTTAAATTTTATAGCTCATTTTAGTAAGTATATAAATATTACCACAGAACATCAAAGTACCAAGCTTCCTTCCCAACTTCCCTAGTTGACGCCAGCAGAGAACTTACCACTGTTGTATGTTGCATTCACCCATACTTGCTGATCAAAATCAAATCAAAGTTTATTTATGATGAGCTTTTCAACATATCAAAGTGCAAGTACAAAATAACATCTCGCATAATAAATAATAACACAAAAACAATAAAAAGCAGCAATAAACCTATTCAAGTGCTAATTCAAATAGATAACTCTTTGAGACACCTTAAATGATTCTGTGGACAGGCACTCTCTAATCTGACGAGGTAGAGAATTCCACAGGGTTGGGGCCATGAATGAAAAAGCTCTGGCCCCAGATGACTGAAGACAAACCCTGGGAATCTCTTACAGTCCCTCGTCAGTAGAGCGGAGTGGGCGGAGAGGGCGGTAGCATCGAAGGAGATCTTGCAAGTAGCCCGGTCCCTGACTGTGTAGGGTCTTATAGGTCAGCAATGCGACCTTGAAGGTGATTCTCCACTGCACTGGCAGCCAATGCAGTTCGCACAGCACAGGTGCAATATGGCAAGTTCTTGGTAACCCAGTCAACAACCTGGCTGCAGCATTCTGCACCAGCTGCAGGCGACGGAGATCCACCCCCGGCAACCCTAGATATAGCGCATTACTGTAATCAAGATGCAAGGAAACAAAGGCATGGACCAATACAGGAAGGTCATCATGTGGAACAAGGTGTTTTATCCAGGAGATATTCCTCAGATTGTAAAAGGAAGACTTGACAGTGGCAGATACCTGTGTCTTCAGCGTCAGCTCGCTGTCAAGAATTACGCCCAGATTCTGCACCTGTTCAGAAGATCTCAGCTGGTTACCCCCTAACACAAGGCCACAGGGAAACCCAGGAGTCAACTTCTCTGCAAGATGACCCGGGTCCACAACCAACACCTCAGTCTTATCCGTATTCAGTTTCAACCAGTTAACACTCATCCAGTCCTGAATCTCAGTGAGGCAGTTATTAAAGACCGATGCGTCATTCTGTTTGGGTACAAGGATATATAGAGCCGAGTATCATCTGCATAGCAGTGAAAATTCAGCCCATAACACCTTATAATGTCTCCCAATGGCAGCATATACACTGTGAACAACATGGGGGAAGCACAGAACCCTGCGGCACCCCACAGGACAGAGCAAAGGAAGCAGAGGAAAAAATTCCTGACACTACCCTCTGACTTCTGTCTGTGAGGAAAGAGTGGAACCATCTGAGGACTGTCGCTGATAGTCCACAGAACAGCCACAGGCGATCTAGCCACATCCCATGGTCCACGGTGTCAAATGCTGCAAAGAGATCAAGGAGAACCAAGATCGACCGGCTCCTTCGATCTCTCACTATTAGGAGATCATTAAGTACCCAAAACAACGCTGTCTCGGTACTATGCCTCTTCCTGAAACCAGACTGGAGAGGATCATAGACCTCATGGGTGGTAAGAAAGTCATTGAACTGCAACGTGAGTACTTTCTCAATAACCTTGCCCAAAAAAGGAAGGTTAGAGATCAGTCTGTAGTTAGCGAGAGAGTCTGCGTCAAGGGAAGGTTTCTTCGAAAGGGGTGTCATGATAGCCTCTTTTAAAGACTCTGGAAACAACCCTTGGTCCAATGAGCACCAGACTATCTCAGCAAGGACTGGTCTGATCACATCCATGCACCCCACAAGGAGGCACGTGGGACCAGGATCCAAACTACAGCAACTCGGTCGCAAGCCCTGGACAATCTTCATTATATCTATGATCGCTGGCTAGTCAAAATCTGTCCAGGCAGACCGAGGGCCTGTAACCCCACATCGATCACTGCCACGCTCATTAGAATGCATGTTGTGGATCTCCGACCTGATCGATGACACCTTATCCTCAAAGAACCGAGCAAACTCATCACACTTTATTTATGAAAAAGCTCTCCAACCCCGCAGACAGACTGGATTGCACAGTCTGTCCACAGTCTGGAAAAGCTGAGCTGGTCAATTTCTTGATGAAGCTATCTCCCTGGAGAGGAACTCTGCATGCTTACGGGAGATTTCTGATTGATAGTCCACGTAATGGGCCATCAATCTAAGTCTGTCACCTTCCAGGCTGGATTTCCGCCAACAGCGTTCCAATCTTTGCCCCGCTTTCCTCAACTCCCTCAATGTCCCATCGAACCAGGGGTACCGAGCGTGAAGGGAGAGGGGGCGAACACGGACAGGCGCTATGGAATCCAGTGCCCTCAGCACCATATTATTATAGTGCACTACTAAGGCATTTGGTTCCATGCACTCCATAGGCCAATTCGATAGGTCCAGCACTGCCATCAGACCCTCGGGGTAACTCCCCTCAAAGGGCGGTACTGGACCATCTCCAAAGGGATAGGTCTCACAAGGGGGCCCGTGAAACTGAACCTTATGGAGTGATGGTCAGATCACCCAACTGGTTCCACCACCAGTTCCATGATCTCCATCCCCAAGGTGAACACCAGATCTAGAGAGTGACCCTGAATATGGGTAGCAGCGGTAACAACCTGTGTGAAGCCCAACAAAATCATCAATTGGAGGAGGTTTTGACCAAAATGCGAGAGTTCATCATCTACCCAGGCATTGAAGTCCCCGAGGACCAACCACCTAGAGGGCTCCAATACCAGGTCGACAATGAAGTCTGCAACTTCCTGCAGAAAAACGTTCTTGTCACCGGGTGGACATAGATGAGTAAAATTCTGCTGCCCACACCTGCTCCCATGATAAACTCAAAGGATCTAGGGGACATCACTGGAACCTCCACAAGATCCAATTCCGATTTAAAACAAATAGCGACCCCCCCCCAACCCTTCGATCCAACCTCGGGCAATGTATTACCGAGTACCTGGCTGGAACAGCTGACTGCAATATGGGACCAGCATTCTCATCCAGCCAGGTCTCAGTGATGCAAGCCAGGTTGGATGACTCAACAAGATCAGCAATAATTCCTATCTTGTTTTTTATAGACCTGGCATTGCATAACACTGCCCGGGTTGGATTAGAGGCCTTGGAGGAGCGGGCCACTTGCCCACTCTCAGTGAAACCCTTGGGTATGGGAACCAGGCATTGCACTCCCCTATCCTGGACCCATTTCACCCCAGGGCATCTCCCAGACCCCACGACCCTTATCTGCCCACTCCGTTCCCCCCCGCGCAGCCGAGGAACCCTCCCGCCTCCTCCGGCAGTAACTCCTACAAGGCACAACAATGCCTATATACCTGGGTTGCAACAGGGGCTATCGAAGGGGCACAGGTCCCTCAGCCTAGAGGGGGAATAGCGCCTGACCACAGAAGCCCGGTCCCAACACATGCTACCAAATATTTAAAAACGAATGTTAATCAACCAATTTGATTAATACTATGAATGCCACTGGCTTATTTAAATATCTTAAACAGGAGCCCCACTTCCCATTTCTAACACAAAATAAAACAATTGTCCATTCCCCTTCAGGCAAACTCCCCAGACAAAATCTTAAGCAGTCTGGGTAGATTTTAACTCCTCAGGAAAAGTTAATAACAGTTTGAACACATGCTCACTGAGGCTACCGGCTTTCAAGGGCTGAAACCAGACGTGGCTGATTTCCAGTTTTTGGTCTGGCACTACTGCACAGGACAAAGTTAATATTTAATAAAAGCCTTTATAAGGTTAAAATACTCCATGTAACAGGTTTTTAAAATCCCCAATATAAAGGGATCAGCAAAAACAGCTGCTTGTGGCTGTTCAGTAGCAACTAACATGCACTCTTTGTGCTTCCTGGTTCCTAATCACACAGTATCCCAGCCCCCATCATGCAAAACCTCAGAGAGAGGAAGGAAAATGGAAAGTCTTTTTTTTTTTTTTTTGCATTTTTCTAGTTTTTCTTAGCAAAGTCTGTAGTTCACATAGCTCACACGGGACTTTCTAGCCTGGGGAAGATTTCTGCACTACTGGCACAAATGCACAGTGGTTTCTTAAATTCAGTCCTCGAAGGTCTAATACTAGCCTTAGATCCCTGGTCCATTTTGAGACCAGAAAGTACTAGGAATAATAGTCCTGGTTCTGTTCTGAAACTGGGACAAGTTCTGCAGCCTTCTTGTGGAGCAGGGTTTGAAGCTCCTGCAGCAGGAGGCAAGATGTCCTGGAGGATATCTTTTCGGCAATGGGAGAGGGGTGTGTGTCACTGGAGGAACAGTATGGAGCTCTAGAGCATGTCCTAGCTTAACCACCTCCAAGGCCAAAGCACAGCTGTTATCTGCCACCACTTTTGTAAGAAGAGGAAGACTTGACTTACCACCAAAACTTCTTGAGGCAGTGAGGCCAGAGTAAGGGCAGGGGAGTCAGAAAGCGCCGGGGTGGCAGAGGTGTTGGTAATGGTTTGACCTTTTGTAAGTCTAGCATGGGCTCTGGGTGGCAGATTTGTTGCCAGGGAAGTGTAAGGCTGAGGTCTCTGGGAACCATGTCCTGACCTATAGAATTTCCACAGCAAGAACATGCATAGGACTTATGAAAGGAATTCTATCCCCAACCACAGAGCTTTGGGTTCAAAGTGTGTAGGGACTTCAGAGCCCTGTTTGAGGACTGTAGATTCTTCAGAACATTTGGCATGTCTGATCCAAATAGTTGGTTACCCCTAAGTGGGACATTAAGGACTGACTGCTGGACATCAGAGGCAAAGCCTGCCACCTTCAACCAGGGTTTGGTGGTGAAGAGAAATCCAAGAGGCTGCAGCACGGGCTGCAGCATCCAAGGCATAATGAGCAGATCTGAGCAAGTACTTTCCGGCTTCCTTTCTGTTGGCTCCAGTCTTCTGAGCCAGTATCTTGTCAGAGCCATCTGGCATTTTATTAACCAGGGAGGCCACTGTTGTCCATGGGCACTTCTGATACTTTCTCAGGCATACTTGATAGTTTTCAATCCTTAGGCCAAGGGAAGCAGAAGCAAATGTCCTCTTCCACACTGTATCCAGTCTCCTTGAGTCCTTGTCAGGAGAAAAAGCTCATGTGCTTTGGTGCCTTGGTCTATCATGAGCAACCATGATTACTACTCTGTTTCAGGATGAGATTAATAGTTAGGCTTAGCATTAGGGGCAGGGTATTGTTTATCTGCCTTCCTAAGGATTGCTGGCAATTGAACAGGTAGATGCCAGGCAGTTAAAGTAGTATCCTGTAATGCTGAATGTACAGGAGGGATGATTGCAGTAGGAAAGGCAGACACCTCCATGAACTAGTAAAGGATCTTCTTAGAGGAATCCTTCTCCTCTGCTTCAAACCCTAATGTATCCTGGACCAGTCTGAGGAAGGCCTGAAAGGAGGCATCTTAAGGGAAGACCTAGGAGTGTTTTTCATACTCTTCTGAGCAGCAGGAATGATTTGAGCTGGAGTCAGCTACATCAATCCCTTCCTCCTCTTCATCCATGGCCTCTTCCTCCTCTTTCATATATTCTGAATTGTACTCTAGTTCATCAACATTGCCTTTCATTGGGAGAGGGTCAATGGGACAAGGAGATAGAGCAGGAGGAACTTTTGATGGTTTTTCCATTGATGGAGGCTGTTCAGTACCTGACACGATGGTGGGGACTGAGAACTGCTGCATTGATGGTAAGGTTGACAATGGCATCACAGAGGTTGCTAATGCAGGTGGCAGCATTATCAGACACTGAAAGAGCTTCAACTTCATTTGATAAAGGAGCTGTGCATCGACTCACCCTGAAGGGGGTCAAGTGATGGTGGAACTGGAAATGGGACAGTATAAGCTGCAAATTCTCCAAAGGGGGACGTGAGCCAGACCCAGACCCTGACCTTGGAGTCTGAGAGATGGTCAGGGGGGAGCAGGTCCAGAGGCCATGGCCTGGGACCCATCTTTATCAGATGACTTACATCTTCTTAGAGGAGAGCAGGGGTGTACTGGGGAAGTGGCCTACTCTTTACGCTGCTTCTCCATCTCAGAGTGGTGGTGTTTTTCTGCTGACTTTGATGATTTGTCCTTCTTCTTCATTGAATCAGTGACTGAAGCTGTCAACCGTAGGAAGTGGCAGTCCACTATCAAGCTGAGAACAGAGCAATTGATAATGGCAAAGCCATCTTCAATGCAGTCTGTTGCTCCATTTCTTTCAGCTTTAGATGAATCTGTAAAGCCTTCTTGTGACATCTCCTGGGTGCCTGATTAAAGCCTTGGCAAATTGTACAGGCTTTAACACTGTGTCCTTTGCTGAGGCACTGGATACACATGGAGTGATCATTGTGTTTATAAATGTTAACATCTCTGCAATGGCGATTGCAATAGCAAAACAACCATTCCTTGTCTGTCAGTGGTGGCATAAAAGTTATGTTTTTAAAATAACAGACTTAGCAGCATCTGGCAAACTTTACAAGTTTGATGGCGTTCTTCATTTATCTCCATTGGAGGCAGTTTAGTGCTGTGGTCTAGGGCTCTGAGCTACAAATCAGGAGACCTGGGTTTGAATCCCGCAGCCCCCACTTGCATATTGTGTAACCCTGAGCAAGTCACTTAACTTCCTTGTGCTCCCAGGTCACATTTTGAAAAAAGCTTCATCTTAATGTACCTTTCCTGGTTAAACAATTTCCCCTTTCTCTTTCTTCAGCAGTGGTGTACGGACAAATGGTTGATGGTGGGAGAAAGAACTAAGAAATGCTGGGGACATCCACATTATGTAGGCACTGGAGTTGCGTTAACATGGTGGACTCAGCCAAAAAAATCCTGGTTGGTCCTGACACTGATGGCTTACAGTTACTAACATACTAAAATGCCAGCAGAATAGGCCTAATGGTCTTTCGAGTTTGCTTGATTGGTCAGCCCCCACCCTGGGTGCTGACCTTGCTGCCCCCCTCGCCTTCTCTGGCTTCTCCCTTCCCAGTTCTGGATATTCTTGCTGCATTGGATTTTGCTTCCAGAACCCTTTCCTTGTACCTGTCCCAGCCCCTCTTGAACCCCTCCACTGTCTCTGCCTCCACCAGCCCCCTAGGCAGTTCCATGATGTGGCTCAATGAAGGGAGATATCTTCAAAGACCAGTGAACCATAAAAAATAAGTTTTTTTTTTTTAAATTTTGGCAACAACAGTGTGGGGACCAACGGGATCTCTGCTATAACTAATAAATACTGTAGGATGTAAAAATAATACATATTAGTGACTTAGCTGCCAAATACCTGGAAGCAACAATCCAGGGTGACAACTATCTTCAGTGGAAACAAAAATCTACCATTGGAATGACCAGCATAATGTACAGAGCATTCTTTGAAAAAAAAAATTGAATTCCAAGGCATAAAGAATCATCAGGAGATGACCCGTATGTTTGACTAGGTAATTCACATTTACATTGTTAGAATGATACAGCTACTACTGTATGTTATAGCCAATGCTCTTCTCCTTCATGAATCTTTGCAGTCTTGCTTTGAAAGACTTAATGGTACATATTTCAAAGTTATCGCGCTCCAGGTGCCATACTGGATGGCACAGTTAGTGTAGCCAAAATCTGAAAGATTTTGGAAGCACTAACAAGCTGTCTGCACAGAGTTAACACTTCCAAAAACCAGACTTTAGAATGTGCACAGAGTTTGTTAACCCCCTCTGCTGGCAGCATACTCTATCCTTGGCATAAAATGGCACCCCTCCCTCTATTTTTCCCAGTGCCAGTATCATGTAAGTACAGTACTTTTATTCTCCCCTCCAAATCACGGTATCAATATCCCTGTGGCAACCCCCATCCATTTCAAGGTGCCAATATCTTCTTCACTCCAATAGCAATGTCTGTGACTACCTCTTGATCCTGGTGCCAATATCCTTGTTGTATGGTAGTACCATTCCCCTCTCACAATCCCTGGTAGGACATCTATCATCTTGTGGTACTGCCTCCTGGTGCTGGCCCCATATGTAATTCTTCCTAGCATCCAGTGGCCCTCCTAGCCCTCCAAACCAGTCTTTTAAAGATATAAGACACGCACTGTATCTACCTTCTTGTATAGTGATATAATGCTTGAATGCAGCAGACAGTGGTTAGTCATGGAGGTAAGTAGAGGATATATGCTGGCTGCCATGTTAGGACACGGGGTGGCCATCATATACCAGGGAGAATCTGCCATAGGGCATGGGGGAGATCAAGGATATGTCCTACTGGGGATCAGGAGTGGATGGAGGTACCATGAGTCCAGAAATGTTGGTACTGGGACCTGGGGGGGTATCACTGCTAAACACAAGGGGCATGAAGTCAGGGGAGACAGCTTGGGTGGGGCCTGTCATACCCCCAGATGGAACAGCAAGTACAGTACAGCCAATGTCAGCTGTATGGAGCAAAACAGAGGAACAATGGGACTTTATGAGATGATAACGAGTTTGCAAGTGGTTCTGAGCACCCTGCATGCTGAGTGGGGTCATTAGCAGTTAGGTATCAATAATGTATGTTACTTTGTTACAAAACTATTTTATATAGGGTGATTTAGCATCACTGCTCCAAATTTGTTTTTGCACTCAGTAACAAGGTTTTGATATGGCATGAGCTGCCAGGAGATATGTTGTAAACTTCACTACCCAGCCCAGCCCATTGGCACAAGGTTTCCAATATATTATAACTCCAGCTGTACCTAATTACAGTGGCATAAAGGGTTCATTAGTGCATGAAGAAAAGACTCAAATGCATACTATAAGGTGGAAGGTAGGATAAGGGGGAGATTGGTCTAGAGGTAAGGGAGGTGATGGAAGAAAGCATCCTGGCTGAAGATGTTCCTAGGGCTGGGAATGAAGGACACTGGAGGATATGTGCATCCAGGTGTAGTAGGAGGAAGGGACATAGAGGGAGGCAAGAAAATTGGGGAGATTTCCAGTTCAAAATTTAAAGCTGAAAGATGCACTGTTGGAGAGATACCTGCCCTACAGGGGGGGCCAGGCCATAGTACAGAAAGTGGTGATGGATGCACAGAGATCAGGCAAGAGCAAAGCAACAGAAGACCCTGAAAGTGGGTTTCAATCTGGCTAGGAAGAACTTGGAAGCCATGCTGCAGACCACATCACCGTAGTTGTCAAAGACCAGGAGAATAATTTTATTTTAGAGACTATTTTCCATGTTAGTGGAAAGTGGATACCTTACTGGAAGGTGGATAGAGTACAAAAAAGATGGTGTGGCATGGGAGCTTGCTGAGCTCTTGTCTGGGCTCAAAGGCCACTGAGACTGTATTCATGGAGTTGCAGGAGATTTGACTATCCACAAATAATGACTCCATGGCTGTGGTTTCAAAACTGTGAATAATGGATATAATGTTAAAATTCTACTGATGAGGAATGGAGTCCCTTTATCTTTGACAGTTTAAGTAAAAATAATGCATGAGAAGGTGTGTGATAATGGGTCATCAGGTGGTAATCACATACCTCTCAAGAGTGTTGTTAGGCACAAGATACTTGCACCGAGCACCTTTAAACATCCGAGAGAGGTGTGTGATTATTTACCATAATCACACATCCTCTAGTGTTTTATTGCACTGATAACATGTCTAAGAAAAATCACACTAAGTAATTTTTCTTACATGTTATGAAGTAAAAAGTCATCTGGACTGGGATCCATGAGTGAAAGAAAATAGTTCCTGTACTGGACTGACACGGCTCCACTTCCTGTTCCTGCAAGATTCACATTGTCCTGCTCTGTTGCATGCATTCATGTTTTTCCACCCTTTAGAAGCAGCTTTTTTGTCAAATGGCTTGTGCTTCAGAGAAACTCTTACTTCAGTTAGAAAGGCCTGTACTGAGACTCAAGCCTCTTCACATATTTCAAAGAAAAGTTCCATGGCAATCATGAAAAATACTAGAAGTATACTTGTGCAATCTGAACTTTGCCTAGGAGAACCATTTTTAAGAGAAAAAAATATTTTCTGTCTCAGCTTTACATTTATTTTGCTCTAGCTAGGATCAGATATATTTTGAGCATGGTGAATAGCTTATGTGGTTGCCGCCCTCTCCATGTACCGCCGTGGCTGTGAGGGAGCTTACAGCAGAGGTTGGCCCCGATGTCTGGCAAGTAGTGAAACTGCTATTATGTGTATGTGATGTGGTTTAAATGTCTGGAAGTAGTTTAAGTGTGTACTTATGGGTCAGTAATTACATGGCTCTGAGCTACTTTCAGCCAATCAAATCAGTACTATTTTTCTGCACGTTATAAATATATTTTTTTCACCTCTCTTTATGCGCCTCCCTCACTGACCCTCGGACTCTCTCTAGTGAGTTGTCCCACCCACCTGAAGTCCCAGCCTTACATTTCAGTGGTGGGAAACCCCACTTTGCTCCTCTGGCCCCCTAGCCCCTCGGATCTAAGCCCCCAGGGGTAGGACCTCTGACTCCTCCTGGTGACCATTCTGTACTTGACACAGGTTACCATGGAATGAAGGGAGCACCGAAGGCAGAATGAGGACCTGGCACTGGGAATGGTGCTCAGCCCCTGGACCCACCACTGCCTACCGAGGGTCAGGGCTTTTCCATGTTTGATGTTTCTCCTGAAGCACGGACATACAATGACGTCTACGCAGGTGCACTGCTGATGTCTGACACTGCTCCACCCCTTACTGCGCCAGCTTCTGTAGGATCCCCGCTCTCCACTGGGGACTGCTAAGGAGCCGAACAGAGCCCACAACCCACCCCGGGAGAGTAGAGCTGTCCAACCCACCCCAGAAGAGGAGAGCTGTCCTCTGGATACTCAATCCTCTCCCTCCCCAGCTGCCCCCCGCCCCAGTCGCCAGAGTCCATTCATGAACCAGGGTTGCCGGCATGCCATGAGGTGTGACATCCAGCACCTCAACCCTTAGCACCACTGGGCCGGCTGCATGTTATAAATACTATTAACAGTGTTTTAACTCTAGTGTATTATTCATAATAAAACTAAATTTAAATTACAGGTTATGTAATTCCATCATGTGGTTCTAGCATTTGCAAACCATTAAAGCTTCACTTTTTATGGGTTATAATATCACCAGAACCCCTACATGGGGTAGCCTGATAATTAACACTTGCCTGTCATTTTTCTATATGCAAAACACCTGCAGTTCACTTAGCCATCCAATCTCCTTGGCTAAGCCATGTGTAAGATTTTTTTTTTAATTCAACCAACACACTCATCTCATTATAAAATCTATACCGGACTCCCTTAGGAGAAGAAACTTCAGCCATGTTTTAAAAACATTCCTTCCTTAAACAGAAAATTGTAATGTTTAAAAACAAGCTGCATACAGTATATCCTCCACTGTGGAGTCCTTTGTTTACCTATAGGATGTGTGCAAGTTTGTTACAGTGGAGCAACTTTTCTGGCAGTCTTTCAAATGTATTAGGAGGGTGCTAATATACATTTCTGATGGTAAACAACACAGCACTACATCAAAATGTTTAATTTATTTATGGGGGTGTGGCCAGAGAGCAGGAACATTTAAAACTGATCTATGTGTATGTATGTATATGTGTGTGTGTGTGTGTGTGTGTGTGTGTGTGTGTGTGTATATTTAGAAAATTGGCTTTTTATTTGGAGGCATCTGATTGGCTGGTACCCTTGCCAGGGGGGTACATTAACTTTCAACAGATGCCCACCAAATAAAAAGCACCAGCCCAAACCTGCCTCATGCCATGCCAAGCACCCAGCCTACTTCATCATTGGCTGAAGCACTGGGCACAAAATTTCAAACTGACGCCATTTTATTTGCATTACTTAGTGAGACCTGTCACGCTGGGCACACACAAAACACACCAACAAATGTATTTGCCATTGATTCATACATTTTTTTCCCACAACAAAAAGCCCATGTCTTAAATAATTTTTACTTTCCTTAACTAACTAATATCAGTGGACACAATCAGAATTTAAACTGCACATCTGCATTTGTTATTCTCGAAAACTGACTCGGGCGGTCTCCTCTCCCCCCCCCCCCAAACAAACAACAGCATGTCACATAAATCATTTACTCACTACAAAACTAACCACTTGACTAAATAAAAAGTAAAAGTGCTTTAATGAAATCAATCTAGTAAACTCTCCCAGATGTTCAAGAGCCCAATGGTACCATAAACGCCGGCCGATGTAGTAGCTGCCGAAAGCCGTGAGCGTATCGCCATCAACGGTACAGTAGGTGCAAGTAACGAAAGGGCCATCACTGCTCCTCTGTCCAATTCTCTGCATCGACTTAGTACTAAAAACATAGCCATAGCCTTTCTCAATGTCTCAGCTAAAAAAACGGAATGCCAATACTAGGGAAAAGTAAAGCATAAAATGTACCTATTTCAGCAGCTTTACTATTTCCTGCCAGCTCAAGCCACTTCACTACGTGCTCCATGGTAACCAGAAACAGCATAAAAAATGCTCAACTGCAGTGCTTTAATTAGGAAAAAGAAAATGTTAATAGCAGGAACATTCAAGACCTGCCATATCCCACGTTTTTCTTGATCTAAAGAAATCACCGCGGTAGCTTTGACTGATCTTATTGGGAACGTTTTTCCAGTTCTCATGCTGTGGCCACTGTGTTAAACTGCACGGCACCACATATAGTTAGGATAGTTTAACGAATAAAAATAAAAGTAAAAAAAAAAAAAAACAGATATGTGTGTGTGTGTGGGGGCAACCATGAGACCAGATCAAAAGTCATACACACCCTCCAGTACAAGGAAAGTCTCTACTTAAAAAAAAATTCTAACGCAGGCACAGGAACTATTTTGTTACAAAAATGTATTTTAAACTATTTCTTTATTTACATTATTTTATTAAACCTTTTTTCTTTTACAGTGCCTATTTTCTAAGCTCAATAATACCCTCCAGGCGGTATGGGCAATACCAGACCTTCCAGGGTCTATAAGGCCCTCCGCCTGTGACGTCGGGCCTCATTACGCACCGGGCTGTCCAGTATTGCCCAATACTGCCCAACTTGTCTGGTATTATTGCTTATATATATATATATATATATGTATTTATATATATATATATATATATGTATTTATATATATAAATAGAGGCTACATGAGGGGCAAGAGTGTGATATGAAAAATATTCTCACTGCTGCAGAGTGACCTGTGGATACTCTCGAGTGCCAAAGGCACGAGTGAGAGTTTCCAGATTTCACTCTGCAGGAGTGAGAATATTTTCCATAGCACATGATCGGCACATCATGTGTGCTATTTTTACAATGGAGCTGGGAACTCCAGACATATTGTTGTTTTCCTGTGTTCTTTTCCTGTTTCTGTGTGCTTTCTGCTCTTTCCGTGTATGGTCTGAGTCTGTTTGTGTAAGTTTTTCTGAATGGGCTGGGAGTCTCAGAAACACTATGGGGCACAGGTGAGTGTCCTTTGCAATGCAAATTGAGTATGTTGCAGGTACCAGTGAGAAACAGAAACTTTTTTTGTGAAGCAGTTTCATTTAGAATGCAGGCTGTAGTGGAGCTGAGATCAGCATAGTAATGGGCTTGTTTGACTGATTTGAAGTGAAACAACTCCATGGTTCAATAGAATGGACCCTCCTGAGCAAAACCCACCCTCATTTGTGTCCCTAGCCCACCCCTGAGCCGAGATATTTGTGTTTTTAGGTCATGAAGCAAGATCACGATCAAAGATTCTCACGATCAACTAATTTGTTGGCTCGCGATCAAAGATCGTTAGCGAGCAGCGGGCGAAGAATTTGAAAGCTAATAACTATTTTTGGACTGATTTGGATAGAACTAAAGCCATGGCTCAATAGATCGGGGTCCCCTGAGTAAAACCCATTGAAGTTTTACTTCAGAAGTGACCCCTGAGCTAAGATATTTGTGTTTGTGCAATCGGAAAACTGAAAACAAGATGGCGGACCTCGCAGTCAAAGAATTTTTGAAATTCCTTGGGATCAAAGATTCTTGAACCGCGGGGCTGCAAATTCTTTGACCGACAGGCAGGACGAGATTGCCAGAACCCATATTCTTTGATCGCAAGATAAACATACAAATTTTCCCATTGACTTATAATGGGAACTTAAAAGTGCCATGACTTTTGAATGCCTTAATATTTTTTCACCAAACAAAAAGTGGCATGTTTGGCCACCAAAGCTCTTTCAAACGAGCCATCTTGCAGAGTGGCATGCCACACAACGGCCGTGCAGAACCACATTAAGAATGCCAAAAGGTGCCTCCAAAAATGGATAATTTAGCATTTTTCAGCGCTTTCGAAAATGAAGACTGGCACTCCGACAGAAATGCAGTTTGGTAAATCAAGAGATCTAGTGCACCCCAACGCATGTACCCACTTTCAGGCAAATCCATAGAACAGGTCGAAAGTTATTAACGTCCAAACTTTTGACTTTAGTATGTAACTGGCCGCCAACCCTAATTATAGTGGCACAGTAATATATATATATATATATATATTATGGTAGCACAGTAGTGCTACCACAGTTAGGGTTGTGGAGGCATCTCTCGGTCCTAACTCATCCCATTCTCCTATACCTCTGCTTCTTTACACATGTGACGGGGTGAGAGTTAGTCGATGACCCCAATGTGCACCCCAATGCCGGGTTGGGGGGTGGGCTGGGGGCTCCAAGGGGTTTTTTCAACCCTAACACCAAATTTCCTCACTTTTGTCGCTGTGGAACAACCCTAACTGATGCATTAAATGGAGTTTTTTTGCCTCTAATGTATATATATAATGTGTTTGATAGTGCTGTTATAGTTAGGGTTGAGTAGGGTGTTTAATGTTAACCCCCTAACTCGCACCTTAATACATTTGACATTGTTCAACGGAATAGCTAGACTAAAAATGTGTATGCACAGTCAGGGTGGCTAAGTTTCAATATGTGAAAAGTTTTGTACTGGCAACTTTTGTGGTTTCTGAGGTCTGTGATGCTGATTTTTGTAAAAGTGAAGATTTTTTTCCCCATAGATTTAACATTGGTTTTGTTTGCTGTCATGCATAGCCTATACAGTACAGAATTTTTTTACAGCATTATCAGGGTAGAAGCGACCTTTACAAAGGCATTGCCTTTTAAGGGTTTCATGAAAAATATTGAATGGTTACAGAGTTATAAGAATTTAAAGTTTGGTTTTTAGAATAAAAAATAAAATCTTGAGGGCTTATTTTTCACAATTTATTTTTTGTGAGAAAAAATACGGATCGTCATGGCTGCCATCTTGTGTACTTAACTACAAAATGTTGAAACTACATGCAAAATCATGTATTGTCAAGAAAACAAACACCAGAACCTAGGTAAATGGGACCTCTTTAGCTAGATTCTGGTATTAGTTTTTTCTTAAAATGTTGGAAATATTGTTTCTGGGGACACAAAAATCCTGGGTGCCTAGCTTAGCAAGAGGAGTCATTCACCTGCGTTTTCAGTATGAGAACAGTGGGACTTTCTTGAGTCGTGAAGCTGGAGTCATGCTGCCAACTTCAGTTGAAACAGTGAGCTGGAGATTGCCTGCTCACTCTCCATCTATCTCTCTTTCATCAATCTCGATCTCTCTCTCTCGCTCTCGTTCACTTGTTCATCTATCTGTCTGTCTGTCTGTCTACCTATCGCTATCTATTTATCTATATCTTTTAATTCCCTCCCACTCCCAGCTCAACCAGTCCTCCTTTGTGTTTCCTTGATAGTGCTGAATGCATACTGTAATATTGAAGTGCACTGGGGTACCCACCTCTGATAATGCTTGCCCAAGCCCCTCCCCTCCAGGTCACCTGAATCCCCAGCTGAATGAGTGGTAACACCACAGTGCCCTACCACAGTACTGCTACAGATTTAAGCTGACACTGGGGTGCCCAATTCCCAGTGTTGGGTGGTCCATTAAAGTTGTAAACCTGCAAAAAAGAAAACAGTGTCTTTTTTTTTTTTATGTTGACTTCCGTGCATACACAATCAACATCTTGTGGTAGTAGCACATTTCAGAGGTGTGTCAGTGTTGGCCAATGCAGGGGATGCTTTAGTGGGTGCGTCCCTCAGCTGCCAATCGTGAAAATGTTGCCAATGACAGCAGTTTCAGAGAGAGCCAAAGAGTTGAAGTGAAACTGCCACTGCAATCAGAGACAGGCTCATCACTGCAGCGGCAGATGACATGCCTCCATTATGTGCCTTTCCTGGTGAAACATTTCAATAAATATGACAGCTCCTGCCATCCGCCACACAATCCCAGAAAGCAGACACTGGGGTGCCCAATCCTCTCGTCGGCATGTCTCCTCCACGTTATGTGGCACACCGTAACATGTCGGCTCCTGCTGCCCGCCACACACTCTTGAAAAGCCAACATCAGGGTGCCTGATCCCCATGTAGGCATCCCCCTTTTAGTGTGTCTTTCCTGGTTAAATAGTTTCCTCTTTCCTTTCTGACACCGGGATGCCCACTCCCGCTGTCAGATGTGCGTGCCCCCCAACCCTTCTATATGCCTTGCCGACATCAGGGTGCCCAATCCCCGTGTTGGCATTCCCCTCCCAGAATTGTGGCACACTGGGAGCCCACCCTAGAATGCCTATTTTTTTGTGACCTGTAAATGAAGTAAACCTTCTCTTGCTGTCTTTTTTTCCCCTGCAAACAAGAAAACAGTCCACTGCTGTTTCCCTCGTCACCCTCCCTCTGCGCACCCACCTCCCCATACACCCCCACCCACACTTTCCCTCCAGAGGTTGGGAGCCACAATCTTCTCTGAATCAGGACATGTCTGCATTCTTCAAAGCCAAACTGTGAACTGAAGAAAGGACAGTAAGCTTTATAATAGGAGGAAATGGGAGGTTTCAATTTAGGTTGATATTTCAGCCAATTTTTGGAATTCTGGTCCCAAATTTCCAACATGGGGTTCTTGGGAACCCTACCTCATAAACATTTCACTGTCATATAGTTTCTCAGTCCTGAAAGGTGATTTCACGGTCGCTGTATGGAATCACCTTTTGGGACCGATTAATGAAATGACAGTGTGACTGTTCATGAGGGGAGGTCCCAAAAAGCCCATGTTGCAAACCTGGTGAAAAAATTCAAAAAAAATGACTAGGTTACAAGCGTGTATTGCACAGTTTCTATGCACACTCATAATTTCACCAATTTTTAATATTTTCTCTCCAGATGTTTAACATTGTCATTTTTTCAAATCTCCTTATGAACAGTATAGCTGTCATTTTTTAAATCCTTTCTGAAACTTGTTTTCACACCTGTGGTGCAGAATGACGCGGTGGCTGTTGGAAATCAACTTTCAGGACAAATTAACAAAATCACAGTGCCACTGTTTATGCGGAGAGGTTCAAAAATGCCCATGTTGATTATTTGGTGAAAAAATTCCAAATAATGATTGTGTTATAGGCATGCATTGTGCAGTTTCTACGCAAGTTCACAACTTCACCAGTTTTTGGTTTTTTCACTCCAGATTTTCAACATTGCCAATTTTGCACACCACCTCATGAACAGTACAGCTGTCATTTTTCACATCCTGTCAGGAATGTGTTTTCACACCTGTGGCACCAAATGGCGCAGTCACTGTGTAAAACCACCTTTTGGGATCGAGTAACAAAATAATAGTGCCACTGTTCGTGTGGTGGGGTCACAAAAAGCCCATTTTGAAAATCTGGAGTGAAAATGCCAACAAAAGGCTGGGGCATTAGGGTTTCCAACCGTAACGCCCTACTCTGTACAGACTGACAGGCATTGGGGCTGTGACTTGGGATCGCTGGCAGTAATGCTCACACCATTCCACCACCACCCAGCAGCCAGTGACAGGCATCGAGGTGTGCCTTGGGGTCTTTGGCCCCAACATTCATCCCATTCTCCCATACTGCACCCATCTCAGCATATTTCCTTATGGAATAGGGGTGAGTATAAGGCCTGAAGACCCCAGGGCACACCGCAACACCAATCATTGTCTGCAGGGTAGGGTGAGGTGAAATGGCATGAACATTATGGCCAAAGGCACACCCTCAAAGCCTGTCAGTCTCTACAGGGTGGGAGTGGGATTGGCGTCAGTTCAATACTTCACTGCCATTCCTATTATGCATCTCTCTGATTGCTGCACTACCAATGCCTATGCCAGCAAGCCAACATTTGGCATTCACAAATGCTTGTTTAATAACCCTGCAAATAAGAAAATGGTTACTCACCGATCTGACTCCCCACACCAATCCCAACCTACCTAACCCCAACTCCCCACTCAGCACCCCCCCAAACCCTCACTCTCCTGAACATGTTCCACAATGTAGATCCACTCTTTGATCAAAGGCATGGCTTGTTGCTGGAACCGGTGATTGTGATATGAGAAAATAAGTCTGGTTGAATATTTTTCAATGGGGTTTCAACTTTTATTCATAACTTTTCCAATTTTTATTATTTTTAGACCAAATTTTCAACTCAGCCTTTTTGGAACCTCACCTCATGAAGAAGGATGGTGGAAATTTTCAAATCTGACCTGAAAGGTGATTTTTCAGTCACTGTGTGAAATCACCATTTGGGCTGATTTGAAAATATTCACCTACAGAACTGATGAAGTGGGGTCATAAAAAGACTATGTTGAAAATTTGGCATCAAAGTATTTAAAAATAAAGTTATTATTAGCGGATGTTGATGTTTTTCTATACTGGTTTCTAACTTTGGTAATTTTCAATATTTTGACCTCAGCACTTCAGCACAACCATTTTTTTCTCACACCACCTCATGAAGTAACAGCTATAGTTTTTCAAATCCTGGCTTAAATTAATTTACGCATCTGTGGCACGAAATTATGTTTTGGCAGGGATTTGAAAATTTCAGCTACTGGTTCATGAGGCAGGTCACAAGAAGGCTATGTGGTACATCTGGAGTAAAATATTGTAAAATGATTAAGTTATGAGTAAACATTGAAATATTTCAATGTTCACTCATAACTTTGCTAATTTTCAATGTTTTGACACTTGGAGAGAGCACAGTGAAACAGCTCGATGGGCCGAAGTTGGGGTGATGATGCTGTTATGTGACACCCCCCCTCCAGCCAGGGAAGGAAAGCTGCAGAGTTGTTCACATGGGCCCAGATACCATATTGTAAAGACAAGTCTTTTTTTTATCATAGGACCCTGCAACTCTGCAGCTGTGGGTGGTGGAGGGCCCTGTATATTGGCTAAGAGAGGGACTCTTTACCCTGTGCATCTGTATCTGTGGCAACATGAAAGCGTAGGGCCCTTCTGCAACCCACCAGACAACCCCATGAATTCATGACATCAATTGCCGCACAGAAGTGCAAGGCCCAGACGGACATAGTCTTCCCTTAGTGCAGGGCCCTGTATGTCTGCATCTGTTCATAGGACCTGAGAGAGCATACGATTCCACTTTCTCCAAAAGAAAATAAATTATTTGCAAAAAACTGCATTAATACACCAGTTAGGGTTCAACATAATGCAAAAAAAGTAGAGAAATGTGTTGTTAGGGTTTCCAACCCTAAAGTCCCACACCCTAAGCTGAAAAAGGACAACACCACACAAACAAACACAGACAGCTATCATCAAGTAAGACAAACAACATTCAACTGTTTCCAGAAGACACAAACGCAGTAGCACTGATGTGCTACCTTAGTAGATTTTGTGGATTTGTATCTGTAGTTGCACAGACGCCCCATAGGGGCCTATGCTTATGCAGCCACATCTGTGTGTGTATGTCGTACTACATGTATAAGTACTGTATGCGTGGCTGTAAATAGAAGTCTCCATAGGGCCTGTGTCTCTGTAGCCAGAGGTATAGTGGTGCCAACCAGGATGAAATGCAGTAAATGCTGCAGTCTGTCACAAAAATGCTGTAGTAGTCTGCAGGGAACGCGTAATTCAAAGGCAATAAATCCCTGTTTATCTGCAGTATTTGTGCCATGTCATTTAATGCAAGTTGCTGAGTTGCATCGTGGCTGGCTACACTGTAGTCATGCAAGCTGTATGAGGTACCTCATTAGATAGCGTGATCTGTTAGTGCATGCTTTTCCATACGCATCTGCATAGCTGTAAATCTTCTACCTCCTTGAACAATTTCTAGATCCACTGTTGAAACCATTATACCTACATTGTGACAGTACTTATATCTGCATAACTGAAGGCCCCACAGGGGTCTGCCATTATGTAGCTAGAAGTTAGTGTGTATATCTAACACATGTGGCTGAAGATGCAGAAGCAACTCAGGGGCCTATGCTTACACAAACAGAAGTAGTATTGCAATTTTGGTACCATGGATTTTGTGACATCTGTGCTTCTGTAGCCAGAGGTCAGTGTGTATGTCTTACACCTGTGGAACGCTGGCCCATAAAGTGTGTGTATGTTTTACAGGGTGCATAACTACCTGAGGCTACAGAAGCACTGCCCCCAGAGAGGCATGCTTTTGTGCAGACAAAAGAAGTCTTGTAATTCGGGTATCGTATGTATCTGTGGCTGCAGGGGCTTGTGCTTCTGCAGACAGAAGTAGTGTTGTGATTTTAGTATCAATATTTCTATCACCAGCCAGAAGTGAGTATGTATGTATGTCTTGCAGTATGCATGCCTCAGATACAAATCCATGAAGGTAGCACATCAGTGCTACAGCATTTGTGTCATCTGCAAAAAGCTGTATCTTATTTGTCTGACCTGATTATGGTTGTCTGTGGTAGCTTGTGTGGTGGTGTCCTTTTGCTGCTTTGGGGAGAGAGTTAGGGTTGGAAAACCTAACACCACATTTCCCTACTTTTGTTCTAAATGGAGCCTTAACTGCTGTATTAATGCAGTCTTTTGCAAAGAAAATATATGTGTGTGTGTGTGTGTGTATATATATATATATATATATATATCTGTGATACATGATGGACAGGAGTGTGATATGTGAAATATTTTCATGGTTGAACAGTGACCTCTGGATACTCCCCAGTGCCGAAGACATGAGTGAGAATATCCAGAGGTCACTGTTAACGAGTGAAGATATTTCACATATCGCATGACCTGCACATCATGTGTGCGATTTATACAATAGGCTTTTCTGAAGTGATTCTCTGTTGCTTTCAAACTGTATGCAGGATATAAAAACATCTTCCACATTCGTTGGTTTTATTTTGTTCTTTCCAGTATAATTCAGCTGGATCAAAGTATGTTTGTTGCTTTGAGTCTGCATGGTTTGATGTATTTAGCAGTCAGTGCTCTTTCTTTTCCTTTTTTTCCTAGTAGGAACTTTAGAGATCTTCTCAGCACGTGAGTGTCTGTGAGACCGAATGTAGTAAACCTGTTGTTGAGGCGTCAGGTGCTTGAAAGACAGGTGAATTTCATTTGTTGTTTTACAGAGATGAAAAAAGTTGCAGCACTGTGTGAGCGATTGTGGGTAGTGACAACACTTGACACAAATTTTCTCTTGTAAAATACACCCAAGGCTAGAATGTATTAAGTTTATTATAACAAAACAAAATAAAGAAAATTTCAGGAAAAGAAGATAATATACTTTGGCTTCAAGTATCTAACTATCAGCACTTTCTGCCTAAGTGCTGCCACGGAGTGGTTCTAGTTCCCTTTCAGCATGACCACCATCATCTGTGTCAAAAACCTATCTGATGACATCCTAAATTCAGGTCTTTTTATATCTAGAATACCATGACATCACAGGTCATTTGATCTGCCCCCTAATTCTAACACAACATTTATTTTATTCTAATACATCAAAAAAGGGCATCAACAGATAATAGAACATCATAATTCTTTAATAAAAAAAAATACTGTTAACATGTTCTGATTAAACAGGTAGGAACATAATAAAAAAGTGTCTGAATACATAAGGGTCACTGAATGACTCTTGTCTCCTCCCTCTAGGCATGTTCTCATAGGAGGTGCATACTATAAAAATAGTCCACAAGGGGACTGCTGGTCCTTAAGGAGCGACATTTCATTGTGGGATTGCAAACAGAGAGGAAAGGTATGCTACCACTCTCTTTAAGATTATATCATTTACAATTGTCATAAAGCACACCTATAAAGTTTAAAAATAATCATTCCCAGTATACCATACATTGAGGTACGTCAGACAAATGAGGTTATTCGCTAACCTCGCTCATGCATCCGGGCACTTAGAAAATTATGAGCTATCTTGAATCATTATGGGTGTCCATAGTTTCTATATCTGAGAAGCTTTCCTTGGTTTATGTATCTTTTATTAATGTTTAAAAGCCATTGTTCCAATCATAAGCATGAAGTATGCCATTCGAGAACCATTGTATTAATTTCAGTGCTTCTCCAGCAGCCGCAAATGCAAGGAGCGTCACACCTGACTGCCAAAAGCCGAAATCCCGAAACCCACCCTTTTTGTTTCACAAGGCATTTAAAAGGTGAAAGACATATGTGGCAAAATGATCTTTCTGGCACAGTTTAATAGTGGGACAGGCTATGCTAGAAGGCTGTACAATTATGCCATCCATAAACAGCACAGGAGACCGCAATGCTCAAGTTGCAAGATGCGTGTTGCGAGATGCATTGCTAGGCTGCCATGCTGAAGTACTTTACAAGGTAGTGCGAGTAGGGATTACACCTCGAAGGGCTGTTAAACCAAGTCCTAATACGAGTGACATGCCTATCTTCCTCTTTGTACAGACTCAAGGACCAGAGGGAAAACGTGTAATACTGGTAAGAAGGTGCACATTTTAACAGAGGGGACAGTTTTGTAAAACAGAAATGAACTTCGATGATTCTGCTTGGTCTCATTTATTTACTTGCTGCAGAATTCACCATAGCATGCTAATTATTTATACAGTACCTTTTCATACTCCCTAAAGGACATTTTATTTCCTTACTAGCTGCTTTATATATATATATGCAGTATATATATATATATATATGTATGCGTGTATATATATAAATATATATATATATATATATAAGCTTATACCATCCCCACCATGGACCAAAGTAGAAATTAGCGGGGTAGTTCAGAGGAGCATACCATGTCAGGAGGCCACCCCATCATGGTAGAAGGCTGAAAAGGCCAAGAGAGACCCAAAGAAGAAGCGAGGCACTACTGCAGTAGACTTTAGAAAATAGGGGTAGTTAGAGAAGAGAGTCAAGTGGAGGGGGGTCAGAATTATCACACACTGAAGGAGTGTTAATGGGCTTGTCTGTGACATCACCACAGTGAGAATAAATGCTGGTGAGGTAAGCACAATATGTATAAACAGAATTTATCATCACTGTGTTAGCGTGGGCCTGCACTTATCTCACTGTGATAGTAATACATGCTTTTATCAGTGAAAAATATAGCTCACTCAAATTGTATAAATATATATACAGTATATATATATATATCTATATATATATAGATATATATATATATATATATCAAAACAAAGAATTTGACAGCAGATAAGGACCGCTTGATCCACCTAGTCTGCCCATTTCCCTACCTAATGGATAAGCTGCAGATCCTAGCTAACCAACAGTTTACTTTCTCCTACCCCCCACTAGAATTGCCTTATGTCTGTCCCATGCATTCTTGAATTCCCCTACTGTTTCTGACCCCATGACCTCCTCAGGAAGACTGTTCCATGCATCTACAACCCTCTACATGAAAAAATATTTCCTCACATTACCTCTGAGCCATCCCCCCTCTGTCTTCAAATAGTGCCCCCTTGTTGTTGCACATCTCTATTTCTGAAAGATGCTACTCTCTTGGACTTTGTTGATTCCCTTGAGGTACTTGAAAGTTTCTATCATGTCCCCTCTCTCCTTCCTTTCCTCAAGGGTATACATATTAAGCTCCTTTAGCATCTCTTCATAAAGCTTCTGGTGCAGACCCTTGACCATTTTAGTTGCCCTCCTCTGGACAATCTCCATCCTGTCTATGTCCTTACTGAGATTGGGTCTACAGAACTGCACGCAGTACTCCAGATGGGGTCTCACCAACTGTCTGTACAGAGGGATAACAATTTCCTGTTTTCTACTGGTGATGCCCCTCCCTATGCATCCCAGTAGACCTCCTTACTGCCTTCTCACATTGCTTGCCCACCTTTAGGTCATCTGATATGACTACCTCAGGTCCCATTCCATTTTTGTTGTTGTTAGCATCTCAATCACCATTGTGTACTCTTCCCCTGGGTTTTTGTTTCCCAGGTTCATTACTTTGCATTTCTTTGTGTTGAATCTAAGCTGCCATACATTTGACCATTCCTCCAACCTTGCCAAGTCCATTCTCATCCCTTCCACCCCACCTTGTGTGTCAACCCTGTTGCAGATCTTTGTGTCATCTGCAAAGAGACATACCTTTCCTTTCAGTCCCTCTGCAATGTGACTTATAAAGACATTAAAGAGGACTGGTCCCAGTACTGAACCCTGCGGTACCCCTCTAGTAACCCCCCCTTTCTTCAGAGTGGACTCCATTTACTATTACCCTCTGCATCTAGTTGTCCAGCCAATTTTTTACCCAGGCTGCAACCTTGAGACCCACTCCAAGGCTGGCTAACTTTTATAGTAATCTTTTGTGTGGGACTGTGTCAAATGCCTTGCTAAAGTCTTGGTAGGCCATGTCCACAGCCCTTCTCTGGTCTACTACTTTGGTCATCCAGTCAAAGAAATCTATTAGATTCATCTGACACAAGTTTCCCACTGTGAATCCCTGCTGCCTTGGGTCCTGTGCCCTGCTGGCCTCTAGGTACTCAACAGTTCTTTCCTTCAGAAGTGATTCCATCATTTCCCTACCACTGAGGTCAAACTAACATGTCTGTAGTTTCCTGCCTCTGCCTTGCTCCCACTTTTGTGAAGTGGAATCACATCCACCCTCCTCCAGTCCTCAGGTACCACCTCATCCTGCCATGATTTGTTAAAGAGGGTAGTCAGTGGTATCACAACTTCTCCCCTTAGTTCTTTTAGAATTCTGGGGTGAATCCCATCAGGCCCCATTGCTTTGTCCACCTTCAGATTTAAGAGTTCTTTCAGAACCTTTTCTTCTGTGGATGTACTGGTATCGACCCCACTATCCAGAGTGTTTCTATTGTTTGGTTTAGGTAATTTCCCCTCCTCTTCTTTTGTGAATACTGAGCAGAAGTATTCGTTCAGTATCCCTGCTTTTTCACTGTCACCCTCTGCCCAAATTCTTCCCCTTTATTAAGCCTCAGTATCCCTCCCTTGGTCTTTCTTCACTCCCTAATGTACCTATAAAAGGTTTTATCCCTTCTTAACAGAGTTGGCTATCTTTTCCTCAGTTTGGGCCTTTGTTGTTCTGACTGCCTTCCCTGCCTCCTTCGGCTTTAACTGATATAGTTATCTGTTCTGCTCATTCTGTGTTTCCTTATATTTTCTGAATGCTATCCTTTTCTCCTTAACCTTCCCTGACACCTATTTTGAGAATCATAGTGGCCTTTTCCTTCATTTTCTTTTGTTGACTTGCTTTATACAAAGGCTTGTTGCCTCTGTGATGTCAGTTTTGATTTTTCCCCATTGTTCTTCCACCCCTCCTTCTTGCCTGTTTGCTAGTGCTTTTCTGAGGCACTCTCCCATTTTGCCAAAGTCAGCCCTTCTAAAGTCCAACATCCTTGCTTTTGCATGGCTCGACTCTACAGCTGTGTTTATTGTGAACCACACGGTTTAGTGGTCACTTGTTCCCAGATGTTCTACCCACTTCTAAATCTGAGAGCCTCTCTCCATCCCCATTTGAGAGTACCAGGTCTAAGACTGCACCCTCCTGAGTGGGTTCCAACACTAGCTGTCTAAGGCATGCCCCCTGTAGGGTATCAAGAATGACCCTACTCTTGGATGTGGCTGCAGCAAAGGTGTTCCAGTTAACATCTGGCATATTCAGGTTCCCAATAGAAACATAGGAATATAGAATTTGATGGCAGAGAAAGACCACTTGGCCCACCTAGTCTGCCCATTTCCCTTCCTGATGGATAAGCTGCAGATCCTAGTTAACCAACAGCCTAATTCCTCCTACCCCCACTAGAATTGCCTTATGTCTGTCCCATGCATTCTTGAATTCCCCCACTGTTCTTGACTCCACGACCTCCCCAGGAAGGCTGTTCCATGCATCCACAACCCTCTCCATGAAAAAATACTTCCTAACGTTATCTCTGAGCCATCCCCCCTCTATCTTCAAATTGTGCCCCTTGTTCTTACACATCTCTTTTTCTGAAACATGCTACCCTCTTGGACTTTGTTGATTCCCTTGAGGTACTCAAAAGTTTCTATCATGTCCCCCCTTCCCTCCTTTCCTCGAGGGTATACATATTAAGCTCCTTTAGTCTCTCTTTGTATGTCTTTTGGTGCAGACCCTGCACCATTTTGGTTGCCCTCCTCTGGACAGCCTCCACTCTGTCTATGTCTTTGCGGAGATGGGGTCTCCAAAACTGCACGCAGTACTCCAGGTGGGGTCTCACCAACTGTCTGTACAGAGGGAGAACAACTTCCTGTTTTATACTGTTGATACCTCTCCCTATGCATCCCAGTATCCCCTCAGCCCTCCTTACTGCCTTCTCACATTGCTTGACCACCTTTAGGTCATCTGATATAATTACTCCCAGGTCCCTTTCCATTTTTGTTGTTGTTAGTATTTCACCCCCCATTGTGTACTCTTCCCCTGGGTTTTTGTTTCCCAGGTGCATTACCTTGCACTTCTTTGCAATGAATCTGATCTGCCATACATTTGACCATTCCTCCAACCTAGCCAAGTCCCTTCTTATCAATTCCACCCCATCCTGTGTATCAACCTTGTTGCATATCTTTGTGTCATCTACAAAAAGACATACTTTTCCTTCCAGGTGCTCTGCAATGTCACTTATAAAGACATTAAAAAGGACTGACCCCAGTACTGAACCTTGCAGTACCCCGCTAGTTATCCTCCTTTCTTCACTGTGGACTCTGTTTTATGTCCTGTCGTCCAGCCAATTTTTTATCCAGGCTACCACCTTGGGATGCACTCCAAGGCTGGCTACCTTGTATATTAATCTTTTGTGTGGGACTGTGTCAAATGCCTTGCTAAAATCTAGGTAGGCCAAGTCCACAGCCCCTCCCTGGTCTACTACTTTGGTCACCCAGTCAAAGAAATCTATTAGATTTGTCTGACATGACCTTCCCACTGTGAATCCATGCTGCCTTGGGTCCTGTACCCCACTGGCCTCTAGGTACTCAACAATTCTTTCCTTCAGAAGTGATTCCATCATTTTCCCAACCACTGAGGTCAAACTAACTGGTCTGTAGTTTCCTGCCTCTGCCCTGCTCTCACTTTTGTGAAGTGGAATCACATCCGCCCTCCTCCAGTCTTCAGGTACCACTCCATCAACAATATCTCTCCTTTTTCTGCCATTCTAAAGATTCCTTCTATCATTTCCTTGTCCATTGCCTCCCCTTTAGACGGTGGTCTGTAAACAACCCCTCTGTGGATTGTGGTGCCATTTCCTGTCTCCAGGATGACCCAGAGTGCCTCCTCCACTCCTTGTTTACCCCTCTGTTCTATTGCTTTGATTCCTTCCCTTATGTAGAGAGCTACTCCTCCTCCTCCTCTTTTACCCTCCCTGTCCTATCTGTAGATTGTGTACCCTGGTATGTTGACATCCCATTCATGGTTCTCTGTGTACCATGTTTCTCTGACTGCCACAATATCCAGGCGTCCCTCTTCCAACAAGGCTACTAGTTCAGAGAGTTTGTTACACGGACTATGGGCACTGGTACTCATCGCCCTCCATTTTTTTATGGCCTAACCCCCTTTTAAGCCCATCCCTATCCTTACTGCCTTTGCCTGTTTCTAGATTTACCCCTGTCCTGCTCCCTATCAACTTTTCTACCTTTGTGTCTACTTTACTAACTACCCTGTTTTGTGTGTGGTGGAGGGGCTGGTATTTCCCTGTTTCTCTTTAGTGCCTCCCCCCTTGGTTAGTTTAAATGCTTTCCAGTGAAGCATTTAAATCTATCACCTAGGATCCTGGTTCCCCTCTCTGACAGATGCAGACCATCATGCCAGCATAGGCCTATATCCCTCCAGGTGGACCCGAGTCCCCAATGAAGCCAAATTCTTCAGCTCTGTACCAGTTTTTCACCCAGTCATTGAATCCCATGGTGCGGAGTACCCTAGCCTCACCCATGCTATAGATAGGCAGCACTTCTGAGAAGGTTACTGTGTATGCTACTTGTCTAAGGCCCCTTCCCAACTAGACAAACTCCTGCTGCACTACTCTGATCTGATTCCCAGCTAGGTAATTTGTCCCTAGGTGGACAATGACATCCAGCTCCCTCCCCCATGCAGCTGCTCCCATGATCCTGAGGATTGTCTTCCTGTCCCTCCAAGCCATGGTGCCAGACATGCACCTTACCTCCCTCTCCCCTCCCTCCTCCAGCTCTACCCTCCTAATGATCGAGTCCCCCACCAGGAGTTGTTTCCTTCCCCATGGGGTCCTGTGCCACCCTCCTGTGGGTCTTCTTTGTGGAGGTTCCCAGCATCCTTCTTGGTCTATATATTATAGTAGGGTTGAGTAGCACTTTTAAGGTTAAAGGGTGAAACTTTGTACCTTAATAACTTTGCCACCGTTTAACGGATTTGCCTGAAATTTGGTATGCACAGTTGGGCATGGTAGTTCTTGGGATCTGCCAACTTTCATCCAAGTTGGATATACAGCTGTGGAGCCATTAAGTGACATCCAAATGCACAATTATGCTTTTTTATGCATTCTTTGCTCACGCCTACAGGTCGCACAGTTTACGCGACCGATCCGAAAACTTCAGGGAACATGCAGCTGGGGTCTCCAATGTGCAAAAATATTGAACAGTTAAAAAGTTATTCAAAAAACAAGTTCCTATTATAAGTCAATGGGAAAAGTTAACAAAAAGTTCAACACTTTTGCAAATGCACTTTTTAGTGTTGCAAATAGCCCTAGTAGTATCGCAAATCCACCATTTTTTTTCAGTTACTGATCAGAAAAATGCTTACCATTTAAAATTGGGACCCTCTAGGAACACAATTCTTTTTGTGTTCACCTAGTCGGACCTACAGGATGTTAGCCATGTATTTATTTTGGGGTTAAACACCCCAGAAATATGTTTTTCAAATTTCTGGAAAAAGTAGTGTCGCAAAGTAGTGTCACACCTGCAACACTTTTGCAAAATTTTGTGAAACCTTTCGCAAATTGCGACACTACTTTTCCAGACTATGGCCAAAATGACAGGAGTTCTTGGCCACCCTGCTGCAAAAGAACGGTTTGGTCTTTTGAGCTGAAATTTGAAGGGAAGGCAGCCAACATCTCTCAGATGTGCCTTTTGGTGGTTTGGTGACAAAATATTGCACATATGCCAAGTTACAGTACTCTGAAAATGATGTTTGTTTGCCATAGACCAATATGGTGGCATTTGCCACGCATTTTGGGGCTCGTATCTCAGAAATGGTGCGAGATATGGAATTTTCCTTGCGACAATGAGTAGCCTTTAGCAAAAACCTAGCCAGGAAACTCATGAATCATGTGACATTTTTCTTGTACGTCGCACGGTTCCTGAGATATAAGCAATTTAGTATTCCAACAGCTCATTTTCTGCTCCGAGGCCCATTATTATGCATACATTCTTTGTACACACTGTGTTTCTCTCTGCAGCTGTTGGGCAAAAACAGGGTGTGAGCTTCCGTTACTGTAACAGTTTCCTTTGGCGTTATTGTTCATGTTAACTTTACCATTTGCATTTACAGTTACGGTGCTGTTACTGTGTGCATTACAGTTTGCGTTTCCGTGTACACTTGTGTTCGCATTTCCGTTTCGGTTCCCTATGGCGTTATTTATGCTGTTAACATTACCATTTGCATTTACAATTGCCATATCATGACCATGCATGTCACGGTTTGTGTTTTCTTACGAGGTAGCGTCTCCCTTTTGTGTCACTGTTTGGTTTGGCGTCACTTTGCGCTTGCGTTTCTATTAACATTTGCTTTACCATTTACGTTTCTGTCACCATGTGTGCAACTGTTAGCACTTGCATTTCACTTGCACTTACCCTTACTATGTCAGAAAACATCACGTGGTGGGAACGCGCTCCCACCATCACATTCCATTCACTACTTCTACTGCACATTCTCAAAAAGAAGGGAAATTAGAGGCAAAAAACTCCATTTAATGCATAAGTTGGGGTTGTTCCTCAGTGACAAAAGTGAAAAATTCAATGTTAGAGTTGAACCCCTCACCACTCTGTCCGCCCCCAGCCGGGCATTGGGGTGTGCATTGGGGTTGTCAGTCCCAACTTCCACCCCATTCTCCTATAGTTCACCACCTCAGCTTCTTTACACATGTGATGGGTGAGAGTTAGGCCGACAATCCCAACGCACACCCCGATGCTGGCTGGGGGCATGGTAGGGTGGTGCAAGGCGGGTTTTCAACTTGCACACTTAATTTCCCTCACTTTGTCACTGTGGAACAACCCTAACTGATGCATTAAACTGAGTTTTTTGCCTCTAATATATATATATATATATTTTATCTTTGACTGTAAAGTGCTCTGATCTGTTGGAAGTGCACTGATAAATAAATGTTGATTGATTGATGCGTACGTGCTTGCCAGAAATACAGTATTACTAAAAAACTGTATGGTGACATTTTTCAACTAACAGATACTGCCACTTTAATACAAAGTAGACGTTCCTGAGCCCATGACGGCAAGACTACTTGTTCAGAGGAGTGTTAGGTATGGGTTTTTTCACCAATACAAGAACATAAAGTACTGTACTGTAAAAGGGGTGAGCTAACAGAATAGTAAGATGCTCAGCAAAACTATTTAAAGAGCAGCATGAGAAAATATCAGACAGAAAATGTTATTCTTTCTTTAAGTAGTAAACTCTTACTTTTTATTTCTTTAGTATTTTTTTTCCATTTATTCATTAGAAAGTTAACTACTTGATAGTATTAGGTTTGTTATGTGGAAAAATGCTTTACTTGGCAGCTGCCATATCTGGTTCTGTTCCTCTTCATACCTCATCAGCACTGTGGCCTCACTCATTGTGACATCAAGTAGCCAATCTGGCAGCTGTTGAGTGGATCTTCCTGAGCAGTAGTGATGTCACAGTCAGTGAGGTCACAATGCTGATGAGTTCAAGTTTATTGCAGGAAAACTCCACTGAGCAAGCTCATTCACAAGGAGGTCCTGAGACATGTACACTGATAAAGAACATTACATAAAGTGAAAATATTTGATAGAACAATAGTATAACATGCATTCATGTGTACACTTAGTGCAAGCAGGATATTACATAAAATGATACAAAATTGGATGACAATAGATAGTGAGGAGACATATGGTACATAGTGTGAAGCACTTCAGGGTAGCATACCAGCAGTACAGGGCAGGGCAACTGGTGTTTGCAATAAATAATTTTAGCATATTGAGCAGCAACAGGGAATAAAGGATAAACAAAGTAAATGAGGGTTGGAAGAGTGAGAGAAGTAATATATACATAGAGAGAGCCAAGAATGGGACAGGGAAGGGGAGCAGGTGTGGGATGCTTACAGTAGTGGTCACAGCTTGGAAGTCAGAAGCTAAGAGAATGTAGTTATCACTTGGTTAAATGATAGTGCAAACAATAAGTAATTAGCATGCATAAGGGCGATGAAGGTCTTACACACAAATGTATAAGGCACACATAGGGATGGGAAGGGGCTTAATAACAGCTGCAGATATATTTTATCTTAGCTGCACTTAGCACTTTGTAGAAGTTAATTGAAACTATGCTAGTTCATTGCAGCTTGGTTTGGAGTTGGTTCCAAATAGCGGGAAGAGCATGTGCAATGGCGCGTTTACCAAAGGAGGTCCGTGTCCTGGGTATGTCCAGCAGAATGAAGTCATATTTCTTAAGAGAGTATGCGCTGTGAGAAATACAGATGAGAGATGATAGGTAACTTGGTAGTTTGTGCAGGAGCAACTTAAGGGTCCAGAGACCAGCATGGAGCAAGCGTCTAGTGGTGAGAGATGTCCAGCCAACAGCTGCATACAGGTCACAGTGGTGCGAACGGTAAGGGGAGTTGGTAATAAACCATAATGTATGGTGGTAGAGGATGTCCAGTTTGCTTAGGTTTGTGAGAGTAGTGGAAGAGTAAATTACATCGCCATAGTCAAGAAGGGGAAGAAAAGTAGCCTGAACGAGCCTATTTTGAGTCTCGAGGGGAAGAGGGGCCTATTTCTAAAGAAGAAACCTAACCTGGCTTTAAGCCTCCTGGAAAAGTCCTCGATATGGTCATTAAAAGAGAGCTTGTTGTCAATCCATATACCCAGATATTTAAATTTGGAAACGACTTCCAATGGTTCGCTTAACTTGGTAACAATAAAGTCTTTAGGCGGGGTATGGAAGGTGCCTGCAGAGGTACTATGAGAGAATATCATAGCTTTGGTTTTCTTTGCATTAAGCAGACGCTTTGCCTTTATTAAATTATGTTTGAGTTGGGCAAAGTCCGCTTGAAGCACCCCCTTAACTTCAGATAACGTTGAGCCAGTGGTATACAGCACAGTGTCATCTGCAAAGAAATGCAGATTAGACGTAGATATGTTGGAATTAAGGTCATTAATGTACAATGAAAACAAGATAGGGCCTAGAATGGAGCCTTGGGGGACTCCTCTGACAACTGGCAAAGAGGCAGAGAAAAAGCCATCTGCTTTTACTTTCTGGAATCTCCCTGTTAGGTAACTGGAGAACCACTGGGTAGTGGAGGACATGGCACCAAATTAGTGAGGCAATTGACTAGCAGGTTGTGGTCAACAGTATCAAAAGCTTTACTAAGATCCAAGAAGACTGCTCCAGTTATCTTCTTAGCATCTATAGCAGAGATCCAGTCATTGGTTACTTTCGCTAAAATAGAGATTGTGCTGTGATTTGCCCAGAAACCAGATTGAGCTGGGTTAATGAGAGAAAAAGTTTCCAAGTGAGTTTTTAGTTGGTTATGGATATGTTTTTCAAAAACTTTAGAGAGGATAGGCAAGATGGAGATAGGCCTGTAATTATTCACATCACAAGGGTCACCAGATTTAAACAGGGGGAGGATATGTGCGGATTTCCAACAGGAAGGCACAGTAGCAGATGTAATGGAGAGATTGAAGATATGAAGAATGGGAGCAGAGAGATGGGCATATCCTAATCTTAGGAAGAAGGGTTCTAGGTCATCATAACCCTGCACTTTTTTTGATGTCCAAGTTAAGTAGAGAATCTTCTACTTTTTTATAGTTTAGCTCACGCAGTTGAAATGGGCAAGATGCGGTACTAGATATTGTGGAAGGACTTGGTTGGCTCACCGCAATGCTAGCATAAGGTGAGGAGTCAAAAGCTAGTCCAGCTGTGACAAAGTGGGAGTTAAGTTCTTTGAGGATTAAGGACTTATTTTCCACCACCCTACCATTTGAGACTATCTTAGTTGGAATGGAGGGGGCAGTAGGCCACCCTTCTATAGATTTAAGTGTCCTCCATATTTGAGTAATGAGTGATGAAAATGACTAGAACCACATATGCCAGCCTCCAGGCAGAGTGCTGTTCCACACATCACAACTAGTACTGTCAGACAGAAAAATCTTTTAATAGAAAAAGAATCACATATATAAACAAGCATTTGTCAATGACGAATGTTTGCTTGCTGGCATTGACATTGGCAGTGTAGGAGTTTGAGAGATGCATAATAGGAATGGCAGTGAAGTATTGAACTGAAGCCAACCCCATCACCACCCTGCAGAGACTGACAGGCATTGGGGTGTGCCTTTGGGTCATCAGGCATAACGGCAATGCCATTTCACCACACTCTACCCTGCAGACTCTGACAAGTGTCACGGTGTGTCTTGGGGTCTTTGGGCCTTATGCTCACCCCATTCCATAAGGAAATACGGTGAGATGGGTGCAGTATAGGAGAATGGGGTGAACTTTGGGGCCGAAGAGTCCAAGGCACACCTCGATGCCTGTCACTGGCTGCAGGGTGTGGGTGTGGATGGAATGGCATGAGCATTACAGGCGTCAATCCCAAGTAACACCCCCTGATGCCTGTCAGGCTTTACAGGTGAGGCGTTATGGTTGGAAACCCTAACACCCCAGGAGTTCGTTGGTATTTTCACTCCAAATTTTCAACATGGGTTTTTTGTGACCCCCACCTCATGAACAGTGGCAATGTCAGTTCGTTAGCCGAAAGCTGATTTTGCACAGTGACTACGCCATTTGGCACCAGAGGTGCAAAAACATATTTAAAACAGGATGTGAAAAATGACAGCTGTACTGTTCATGGGGAGGTGTAAAAAATGGCAATGTTGAAAATCTGGATTGAAAATATAAAAAAAGTGAAGTCACAAGCATGCGTAGCAACGCGCACACCTGTAATGTAATTAGTTTGGGGATATTTTACAGCAGATTGCCAATGCAGGCATTTTGGGACCTCCGCTCATGAACAGTGTCACTGTGATTTTCTTAATCTGTCCCGAACACTGATTTCCCACAGCTGACACGCATTTCTGCACCGGAAGTGTGAAAACTTATTTCGGCCAGGGTGTGAAAAATGACAGCTGTACTGTTCATAAGGAGGTGTGGAAAAATGCCAGTGTTGAAAATCTGGACTGAAAATAGTACAAATTCGTGAATTTACAAGGGTGCGTGGAAACTGCGCAATGCACGCTCGTAACACAGTCATTTTATGGACTTCTGTCACTAAATTTTCAACATAGCCATTTTAAGACCTCTGCTCATGAACAGTTTCACTGTAATTCTCTTAATCTGTCCCTAACATTGATTTCGCACACCAACCGCGCCATTGGGTGCTACATGCGCGAAAACACATTTTGGCCAAGATATGAAAAATGACAGCTATACTGCTCATAAGGAGGTATGGTTAAGTGGTAATGTTGAAAATCTGGAGTGAAAATATTAAAACTTTGCACAGTTACGAGCATGTGTACGAATTGTGCAATGCACGCTCGTAAAACGGTCATTTTTAGGAATTGTTTCACCAAATTTTCAACAGAGGGTTTTGGGGGGCCTACCTCATGATTAGACACTGTCATTTCGTTACTTGGTCCCGAAAGGTGGTTCCACGCAGTGACAGTGAAATCACCTTTTGGGACTGAATAACAAAATGACAGTGACTGAGTTCATGAGGTGGAGCCCCAAAAACCCCATGTTGAAAATGCGGTGTAAAAATTCTTCAAAATGGCTGAGATATGCAACAAAGTTGAAAAAAAAACATTTCTGCCATTATACAGCTTACCAGCATTTCTTCAGTTCGTGGTCAGCTTTGAAGAGTGCAGACGTGTTCCCGGTCCACCAAAGATCTTCACGCTGGACTCCAGAGATAAGTATGGGGTCAGGGGGTGTGTGGTGAGGTGGATGCACAGAAAGTGGGCTCGGGTTGGGGAAGGGGGGCAAGACAATCAATGAGGGACCGTTTTTGTTTGTAGGTGTGTTTTTCTTTTTAGGAAGACGACACGGGACTTGTGCTGCATGGTGGGCTCCCAACATAGCAGCTGAAAGTTTTGGGGGTCGAGTGGAGCCGATGGGGATTGACACCCCATCGGCCACAGAGGCTATTACGCTTGGGTAAGGCACCACCGTGGGCAACCTGTCTGTTTTTTGGGGGTGTTGAGTGAGCCTACTGGGATTGGCACCCCATCACCATTTTGCCATGCTGGGGTGGGCTCCCAGCGTGGCACCTAGAAGTCTATGGGGGGAGGGCCCCGAAGCCGATGGGGGATTGGGCAGCCCTGTCAGCCATACTGTGTGCGGCGGGGGGAGCGCATGAACACGCTAGGGTGGGCTCCCAGCATGCTACTTCAGTGTTTGGGGAGGGGGAATGTGAAGGGAGCTGTCTATGACAGCTGCATTCAGGATGCAGTGCTGAGTGTAGGCACTTTGCATACTGCCGACGGCAGTATATAAATTACCTGCCGATGGCAGTATGCAAATTGCCTACATGTTACAACCGCTGATTGCAGCATTTTTTTGCTTTCAGCTGTACGCCACTGCATCTGAACAGCTGTCATAGACAGCTCAGACATTCATTGGCATGGTGCAGCCACGCCTGCAAAAGGGAGCAGGGCATTGGAAGTGGGGGAGGCACACCTACGAAAACTCATATGGTGGCACTATGTTTCTTGCACATGCGTGCAAGCAAACATAAAAATTTGTAGTTGACCAATGTTACCAAATAATATCAGTCTATACACTAGCTCTTAATGTTTACTCTTATTTTTTCCCCTTATGCTAATTATATTATTTTCTACTGGGCGGTAATAGGTGTGATGTGTGCATGGTACTCTGTGCTCCCAGGTCGCTCCTGTAAAAAAGCTTTCAGCTTAGTGTGCTATACCTGGTTAAACAACTAAATAAAAAAAAAATAGCTGACAAATCTATTTTATTCCCCATATTAAGAAAACATGGAATCTGTTGGCAGAATAGGACTGCTTGGCCCCACCCTTTCTGCTCAGATGGTCCTGCCTAGCCTGTCTCGCAGACCCTAGCTGGTCTCTGGAACCTCCCTCCCTCCCTCCTCCTCCCTGCCCATTTTCTAACATTATCCCATATCTATACTATGCATGCTTGAAGCCTCCTACTGTTTTCACCTCCACCACATCCTCTGGCAGTCTGTTCCATGCATCCAGCACTCTTTCAGTGAAGTATTACTTCCTCAAATCCCCCCTGAAATTCCCCACCTCCAGCTTAGCTTCATCACATGTCCTCTGGTTCTGGTGTTCTTCCTCATTTGAAAGAGACTCCCCTCCTGCACCCTGTTCACCCCTGTTAGGTACTTGTAGGTCTCTGTCATGTCCTCTCTCACTCTCCTGTCTCCCAGGGTGTACATGTTGAGATCCCTCAGTCTCTCCTCCTAAGGCTTTTGGTGCAACCCCTGTACCATTTTAGTTGCCCTTCTCTTGACTACTTCTATCCTGTATATGTCCTCTCTGAGGTGCTGTGTCTAGAACTGTACAGAATTCACCAGGTGAGGTCTCACCAGAGAGCAATGCAGTGGCAACACCACCTCTCTCCTCCTGCTGGAGGAGCCACTCCTTATGCATCCCAGCATCCCACTGGGCTTACCCACTGCTTTGTTACACTATCCTGCCACTTTGGGATCATCAGATATGATAACCCCAAGGTCTCTTTCCTGCTCAGTGATAAACAGTAACCCCTGTCCTATACTCCGTTGTAGGTTCCTATGCCCTATGTGCATGATTTTGCACTTTTTGGCATTGAATCTCAACTGCCGAGCTCTTGACTACTCCTTGAATGTCCCAAGATCCCTAAGCAATCTTTCCACTCCTTCCTTATTGTCCACCCTATTTACAAATGTTGGCATCATCTGCAAAAAGGCACACCTTCCCTTCCAGTTCATCTGCTATGTCACTTATGAAGACACTGAAGAGAACCAGTCCCAGTACTGGGCTCTGTGGCACCACAATGGTCACTCTCTCATCATTAGAGTGAATGTCATTAACAACCACCCCCTGTCGCCCATCCATTAACCCTTTTTTTAACTCAGTTCACCACTTTGGATACCACCCCTAGGCTGCTCAATTTCTTAATCATCTCATCAGCATTTTATCCTCCTCAACTGTGACATGACAACTGCTGAAGACGAACCACTCAACTGCTGCCAGTGTTGGTCCTTCTGATGTCACTATGAATGAGGTCACAATGCTGATGAGGTGCAGAGTGGAATACAGGTAGACATGCCAGCCTTCTGGTATAGTACAGTATAGCTGTGCACATCACACCTTATGCTATTAGGCTGAAAATCTTCCAATGAGCTAAAGGAAAATTACTCAGCATATCATAGACTCAGCTGTTCCTGCTTTAACTCACCTTAATACCTGTCCCCAGTTTCTGCCTTCCTACCAAGACTACCCCCCACCAGCAGGGTTCTCAACACCCTGAAGGGGGAAATCAGGAAAAGGCTACCCCCTTCTCCTAATATTCAGTTCTTGCCTCTCCCCCCCCCTTCTCCACCTGCCCTTCTGGGTCACCAGTGTGCACAACCTATCTCCATCCTTTTTACTCCAACAGCACTTACGTACTACCTCGAGCCTACTTCTAGTACACTCATGCACTATAAATGGTTCTATAGGTTTTGTACGTTCATATGTTCTTTTGTTTGATTTTGGACATGTATTGTAATTTACCCAATGTTCCTCTACTGTTTATTGTACAATACATTGTGTTCCAACCGTTGCACAATCTTACAATGTTGTATTGTTTGTACTACCCACATACTATTGTAACTGATCATCCTTCACAACCCTATGTAACCCCTCCCCCCAGGTTGCACCATGAGACAAGCAACTTGTTGTTCAGTGTGCCGTCCTGGTGAAACATTTCAATAAATAAATAAAAAATAAAAGAAATAAAAAGCAACAAATGGCTACTTTTAAAAACTGATGACTTTCCCTGTCTGCAATGTTTGACACTACTAGTACTTTGAGTTTCCTGTTTATGTTACAATTTATGTATGCAATATAGCCCAGATGCGAATTACCTGCTTGGGTTAACTGAGCCCTGCTTTTAATGTCACAAATCAGCTAGGTGGACAGAAGCAGAGAATGGTCAAGGGACTTGTTCAAGGCCACCTAGAGAGCATGCAATATTTTCCAAACTTGTGGTCTTTCATGCAACATTTCAGTGTGCTAACTGTCTACCACATCACACTGCCTTCCCTTTCCTTAAGAAGAGTTACCAGTTGTCTGCAAAGCAGTCACAGCTGGCATCAGCAGCACTCAGTCTCATAACCTTCTGCCCCATAAAAGTGAAATTCAGGACATTCCACTCTTCATTACGCAACACAGTCCCATAAAAAACAGAATGTTTTTCCTTGAAACTTCATTTGTTTCCACTGCTTGTTTTGTTCAGATTTTTGGAAATGTTCTGTAAGAAAGTTTTACTGATGCCAACTTTGATTGTTTTTGCTGCAAACCATAAACTCTCTCAAAGTGCCGACGGCCCAGGCAATGAATATGATAATGGGGCACAATACATTTCCAAAGCACCCAAGACTCTGCACTGAAGTACTTACTGTCTTTTTGGGATATGCAAGATGTCACCATGCTTTATTTTCATCCAATTCTTTTCACTTCCCAATGCCCAGGGTTATAAAAAGTATGGTAAGCAAGAATACTGAGATGTCAATGCCTATCAGAAATCTTTTTAAAAACAATTCTGGTGGGCATCTTAGTACAGTACAAAAATATCAAACCCCTTCCCCCATTAAACACCTGTATCTAACTACAGAAGCCTGCGCGTCTTAAATACATACATAAATAAATAAATGCATACTTACATACATATGTTGTGTTATTCAGCAGTACCAGTAGATCTTCATGAGAACAGAGTTACACACATTGATTGTCAGTACCCTGCTGGAGACTTTTCCAAGCTGGGTCCACCCACTTTGCAGTGTGGCTAGTGTACAATGTTGTACACACTGGCACCAACTATATAACATGGGCAAGCCCCATCCATTTCTATTTCTGTAGGCAATAAATGGAGTCCAAAAATTTACAGACCAAACAGAACAAGACATCATACCATGGTATGCCAATAATCCTCCTGAGGCCATCATGGCTGGAGAGGCAGGAGGAAGAAACATCGAGGCTGACCAATAAAACTTTCAAACCCAGAAGGCAAACTGTGCAGTAATCCTGGAAAGGAAACTTCAGTCATCCTCCTTAGTGGGGGATGGAGTTAGGGTGTTGCATGACCTTATGGAGGAAATTCTCTCAAAGATCAACTGTTGCTGATAAGTAGTCAGTAACAGTGGTAGCGGCCGCTGGGGCCTCAGGTCTTTTCCTGGGACCCACGCCATTTATAGCCTCCTCTAAGGTGCAAGATCTTGGCATGATCCTAGATAACAGGTTGACATTTGAAGCACAGGTGTCATCTGTTGTCCAAAGTCATTTTTACCACTTGAGGAATATCACCAGGATCAAACCTCTAGTTCTGTCTGAAGACCTGCCCACACTAGTGCATGCCTTTGTGATGTCCAGGCTTGATTACTACAATGCTCTTTACTTCGGGGTCTCTGGAGGTACCCTCCACTGGCTTCAGCTAGTGCAGAATGCTGCTGCCAGGTTACTGACTGACATCTTGAGGTCCAATCATGTGACCCAGGTATGTGGGCTCTGCACTGGCTGCCGGTCAGATGGAGGGTTATCTTCAAGGTGAGTTTACTCACCTATAAGGCCCTACATGGCCCTACAAGGACCAAGCCCTGGCTTCTGGCTGATCTTCTGACACCAGCTGTCTTGGTAGGATCCCTCTGCTCCTTGACCAGGGGCCTCCTGAGGTTCTTAGGACCCATCTTAAAACTGCTGGTGACTGAGCGTTTAATGTCGCTGGCCCTGTCCTATGGAATGCTCTTCCATGCTGTATTAGGGAGGCCCCATCGATCTAGTGCTTTAAGAGCGGTCTCAAGGCCCACTTATTTTCACTGGCCTTCCCTGACATTGTGTTTTAAACCAGCATTTAGAACTGATTATATTGTGTTTTATGTTTTAGAATGATTTTACTGATAATCATTTTTGTATTAATTTTCTGGTTTGTGTTCCCCACCTTTTGTGTGTTAGGCACCCGGAACCTCCGGGATTGGGTGCCATATAAATACATTTTGCCTTACCTTGCCTAGTACAACTGCAGTATCTTCTTTAAGGATATCTTCTCGAAGGAGCCACACATATTGAACAACTACAAAGCAGTACCCTACAGAGTGAGAAGGCAGTATAGTGCAGTGGTTTAAGGGCTCTGAGCTGCAAACCTGGAGATCTGGGTTTGAATCCCACAGCCCCTACTTGCATACTGTGTGACCCTGAGCAAGTTACTTAACTTCCTTGTGCTCCAAGGCTGATACCAGTTCACAGATCAGGAAGCTTGTGTAAAGCATCTTCTTCCAAAGTCTGCAGAAGCCCTTCAGCTCAAAGATATCCTTCCACTCAGACATATGTACTGTATGTCTCGTGGAACGATTCCTGGGTACGGTTCAATCAATCAAAATCTTTATTTATTCAGGCGAACATCATTGAGCAAAGCTCATTTACAAGATGGACCTGAGTGGTCATACAAATGTGGATACAAATATTATTACATAGACAAGAATAGCATAAATAACAATAAAATGGCAAGAAATGAATGTATACAACAATTTACATATATACAAGGAGCAGTAGAACCATTTTGCCTGCAAGAAAAATGTGGGCAAAGGGTATAGCAGGAATAAAATATAAAATTATAGGGTCTAACTAGCTTTTGTGAGAATAGATAGGTGAGTCGGAAGATAGAATATGAAACAATATAATGGACGGAAAAAGAAAGGTGGGTCAGGTAGGGTAGGGAATTATGGTTTATAAAAGCAATTGCAGAGCTCTGGAAAAGGGCGGAGAACAGTCTTTGAAGGATGTCAGAGGTAGAAAGCTATCTAGCTTCATGGATTTTTGGAGAGAGTTCCATGCAACTGCTGAAGTATAGCTGAAAGCAGCCCTCCCATACCGGTGCAGGCAATGGGACCTGTAACATGATAAGTTTACTGATCCTTAAAGTGTATGGTCTAGTTGTAATTTGGGTAAAGCAATCAGTAATATAGGTAGGTAGTTTGCCTGTTAACGCTTTGAATGTCCAGATAACAGCATTCCTAGTCCTTCTGTGCTGTAATGATGTCCAATTGACTGCCTATAAAGGAGCAATGATGGGTGCTGGGGAAGGTCAGTAATAAATCTTATGGCCCTGTGATACAGGGTGTCCAGTTTTGTAGAGATGACCTGGACAATGGCAGTATAGAAAATCAGCATAATCAATGATGGATAGGAATGAGGCCTTAATTAACCTTTTTGGAGTCACTGTTTAAGTAATGCTTTATTCTAAAGAATAGTCCAAGCCTCTGTCTTAGCTTTTTAAGCAGTTCTTCAATATGGACTGAATAGTCAAGCCTGTTATCTATCCAGACTCAAGATATTTGAAATTATCAACAAATTCAAGTTTTCTCCAAGTAAGGTGGATAAATGTGGGTGGTGGATGCTAGGTATGGGTGAGCAACTCTTAGTGGCAAAGAACATGGCTTTTGTCTTTTTGCATTTAGAAGTAGTTTTTGTCAAGTAGGTTGCGCTGCAGAATGGAGAATTCGGATTGTAACAGATCACAGGCTTTGGAAGGTGAGGATTGCTGACATATAATACAGTATCATCAGCAAACAGATGAATGTTAGATTGAGTGAGGTTGGCATCAATATTGTTTATATAAATAGCAAAGAGGATAGGGCCAAGAATAGAACCTTGTGGTACGCCCCTTAGCAGTGGTTTTGAGGTGGATAGGTAATTTCCATTTTTAACCAGTTGTGACCTATTTGAAAGGTAATCCTTAAACCAGTTGAGTGACAGGGAATCCAGGCCTATTGAGTTAAGGGAGGTGATTAATAAGTCGTGATCCACAGTGTCAAAGGCTTTACTCAAATCCAGAAACACAGCACAGGTACAATTTTTCTTATCCAAGGTAGTCTGCCAATCGTTGGTTACCTTAGCTAAGGCAGTAATGGTGCTATGTTTTGATCTAAATCCAGATTGTGCAGAGTTTAGAAGGTTGTTGTTATCCAAATAGTCCCTTAACTGAGAGTTTACTAGTTTTGCAAGCAACTTGGATAAAACTGGTAGAATGGAGATAGGTCTGTAATTGTTGAGATCTCTAGTATCACCAGATTTGAGTAATGGAACCACTTGAGCTGTTTTCCAAGTAGAGGAATGGATCCAGTAGTTAGGGAAAGATTGAAGAGATGAGTGAGGGGACAGATAAAACATGTGAAGCAATTTTCAGGAAATAGGGATCCAGGAGTCTGCACCTGCACTCTTATTAGTGTCTAAATTAGAGGAGATCTTCCACTTCTTTCACGGATATTGGGATGAAGGAAAAGTTGAAGTGGCCATTTGCCCCACAGTAGTTGCAGGTTCAAGGAAGATCTCAGGATATTTGCTGGTGAAGAGTCAAATGCTAGGCCAGCTGTGGTGAAGTGAGCATTGAAGGTATTTAAGATTTCTTGTTTACCTGCAATTTCTGTATCATTTAGTATCAGTTTGGAGGTTAAGGCAGGAGTAGACTTTTGGCCCAGGAGTCCTTTTATTGTACCCCAGAGTCTGGATGGGTTATTGTAGGAGGCATCCAATTCAGCTGTATAGTAGGCAGTTTTGGCAGTTCTTATTTTTTGTACATGAATTCCTTGCTTTTCTGAAATTTAGCCAATCTCTGATGTCCTTTGTTTTCTTGCCTTTTCCACAGTTTGTCTCTGGTTCTCAAGGCTGCTTTAAGCTCAGAGGTGAACCAAGGACAGGATTTTACCTTAGTTCTGATACTGGTGATAGGTGCATGAATATTGAGGGCATTATTGATAATATCCTTTAAAGTCTGGAGAGCTGTTTCAACAGAGGTTGTAAGATAGAAATCTTGCCAATGTATTGTATAACTCAGGTCATGGAGGTAGCCTGAGATATCAAAGTTCTTTTTTGACCTTTTGAGGACAAATTCTGCAGGATTTGGTAGTTTGGGTGTGGATCTTATGCCGGCTATAGGGTAATGGTCACTCACATCACTCGGCAGTACACCTGCATGTGAATATAATTGAGGTTTGTTTACCAACATAATATCCAGGAGTGAGCTATTGCCGGAATTTCTTAGGTTGATCCTAGTTGGGTCTTTAATCAGCTGTGTGAATCCATAGGTGTCACAAAAGGTTATCAGAGGTGCAGATACATTAGACAGCCAGTTTAAATTCAAATCACCAAGGATAATGGTATCTTCAGGGCCTAGGTTGAGAATTGACCCTAGGTGAGAAAGCAGTTTAAGGCCTGCAGAGGAGGTCTATAGCATCCAATGAGTTTAAATGAAGATGAATTAGGAAGGGATAATTTGATTGATAGACATTCAAATTCATTTGGCTCGGATGTGCTGATGAGGCAGGTTGCAGAGAAGGTGTCCTTAATGTATATGGCCACCCCACCACCCCTGGATGGGCGATCTGCTCTGAAGAGCTGATAATTAGGAAGGTTTACAACACTGTCTTCTGTTGTAGGCCTGAGCCAAGATTCAGAAATGACCAGGAAATCTGGAAGAGTATGTACCACCAAGCCTGTATTAAGGTGAACTTTTTAGGAGGCTGCAAACATTAAAGTGTATGAAGCTTAGGCCTTTTATGGAGGTCAGATCAGCAGGGAAGATAAACTTACAATGGGGCCAGGTTAATCTCTATAGTGCCAATGCAGAAAAGGAGGTAAAGATTAATTTGAGAAGGGCACCAAGGAAACGGATGAGAGTGACCAGAACGTTCCTCTTAATCCTAGGTGCCCACTGTGTAATGAGAGATGGTCCTGTTATATGGGTGTGTCTTTTATCATAAAATAGAGTCTGATGGACAGGCATAGCGGGTTATTATAAAGCCAGGATACATGTAAGTGGCTTGGGAGTGCTGGATTGTTAGAGAGACTTTATGTGGGATACCCAGGGGTTGCAGTGTAAGAGTGGTTCAAGGCTAATAAGGAGTAGGTGGTTGTGCATTTTGATGGCAGAGGAGAACAGCACATACTCATTAAATTATTCGTCATGACAGGGGTATGGAATGATTATCATAATGAATTGGGGGAGATGAGAGGCTAAGGAGCAAAAGGAAACAAGTTAGCATTGTCAGGGTAGATATGGGTTAAAGAAGAAGGAAAAGGATGTGGGCGTGGATTAGAAATTGGCGGGAAGGGTGTATAAATAAAATCAACCAAGAGGGGAGGGAGGCGGGCAAAATTTTTGACTTTGCCCGTACCTTTCTCACTGCTTCTCCGGCCTCCTGGATCTCTGGTTCGGCTGGGGTGGCCGGCCGCCTCTGCGCTCGGAGCCCTTCTGTGGCTGGAGCTGGAGGCTGTGCCGGCTGCAAGGCAGGGGACAGAGGAGAAGGCAGTGAGAAGGCTACTATTGCAGGCAATCTGCAATTAGGTGCTAGGATCAAGAATCTGCACAACAAAAGACTGGGAGGGTTTGGGGGTTAGCCGCCTAGCCACACAGATCATCAGAAAGGCTGAATCACTAGCAAACATCACATCAATACAATGTTTAAATAGCCCACAATTTTTAAGTCAGAACAGCTCTTTTAAGATTAATTAAACAAGTTTACAGTTAAGCAGCAACATCCCATCCAGAATAGTGTTGCAGAGTCCCAGCTAAAGTCAATGGGAAGGCGCACAATCGGAAGCAGGCAGAGACAGGTCGTTCCGATTGGTTGCGGCTTTGCCCGCACCTTTCTCACTGCTTCTCCTGGCCTCCTGGATCTCTGGTTCGGCTGGGGGTCGCCGCCGGCCCGCTGGCGGCTCGGAGCCCCTTCTGTGGCTGGAGCTGGAGGGCTGTGCCGGCTGCAAGGCAGGGGACAGAGGAGAAGGCAGTGAGAAGGCTACTTAATTGCAGGCAATCTGCAATTAGGTGCTAGGATCAAGAATCTGCACAACAAAAGACTGGGAGGGTTTGGGGGGGTTACCAGATTCTTAGAAGCCAAGCATGCAGCCATAGTGACAGATGGTCCAGATGCACCTGTCCTGAAACTAGTACAACAGAGCTAAGCTGAAGAGTGACAAAAATGGAGGTTCAACCACCATGTCCCATAACAACAGGAACCAGATTTACCTGGGTCCAAGAAGGGCTACCAGATTCATGGTTGCTGACTCACTCCAGAGTTTGGCCTGTGTCTGCTGGAATAATGGAACTGGAAGCAAGGCATACAGAATCTTTCCCCTCCAGCAGATGGACAACAGTTTTCAACTGGAGGTGTTTGGATATCCATTTTTGGATCCAGGTACCTTGGATTTCATTATTAAAGTTCGATTTGGGATTTTTTGATTTGGTAGCCGAAAATCCTAAATCCTAATTATTAGGATTTCAGTCAGATCAAATCTGGACAAAATTCAAGTCTAGAATCCAATACAAAATTCATGGAAATCTGTTTTATGTTAGCAACATGATTGAAGAAATTCTGCAAGCGGCAGTCATGATGCTTCAAAAGGCTCAAAGAAATCAAAAGTAATGCCATGTTCAGCTGCACAGCATTCTCTGCAGCTCCTCTAAGGTAGGATTTGGGGCTTTATTATTGGACCAAAGTTCAGCAATGGCATCATTCGGCACCTGTGTATAGAAGATGAAGTAAATGGTGAGGATTATCAGACTGCAACGTGGCCACGTAGTTAATCAAATAAATAATAATAAACTGTTTGCATCTCTCTAATGCAGGGTTGGGGCAGTTCTAAGCACCTCTGCTCTTTTTTCATGGGATTTGTTTAGAGTAGCCTTTAATCTTGTTATCTACTGGGACACAGGCAGAGCATCTCAAAAAATAAAGCAGCTGTGCGGATAATGCTGAAACACTCTGAGCTCAACTAACATCCCACAATAATGAACCCTCGTTATAATGAACAAAATACATCACTCCAAATGTGTGCATTATAATGAGGGACTATTGCTGTGCTTAACCAATTTATCAGATCAGACTCAGTTTTGGGGCTTAACAGTCTGAAACAGGTTGGATTTGTGATATCCAGTCACCCCTAGTTTTGTCCCCAAACTCCAGACCCTTAAGTGAGCAGGCAACAAAGCAGAAAGCGTCAATTTTGTGTTGCATGGGAATGCAAAAAGGGTCCTCCTCTGGCTGATGCCACTGCTTAAACAATAGTTCTACTATGTCCCCTGGAAGCACCCACTCCAGGATGAGGAACAAAATGAAAGATAACAAAAATGGGCAGACTGGGTTGGCCCAGCCCTTATCTACTGTCACAGTCCATGTTTCTATGTTGTTACTGATGTTGTACCTTTTCTGTGATCCAATTGTCAGTATGCCAGTATTTGATGACAGATCTATGCCTGCCTTTTTACTTTCAGTGTTATCCAGCCAAGTACAAGAATTGGATATTGTCTTGTTACTGAAATGAAATATTAATTCTAGATTGTGCTGCATGATTCTAATATTTTCTTTTTTCTCCCATTTTTGTATGCATTATCTGTCTACTTTTCTGAGCTTTGCCCAGGCACATATTTACTGTCTTGTGGACCAATTCTCCTCTTTCCTCTCCTTTTTAAGATTGTATTGCAGCATGATGCCGTCTATGCTGATGTACTGCTATCAGAAGAAGAAGGGGTCTGGACAGAATTCCTAGTGCAGCACAGCTGTGTTGTTACAAGGGAGTGGAATCGAAGCACAACTTCCTTGAAACCTCTCCACATCCTCTCATTCAGTAAAATGTGTTTTTTTCTTATTCTTCTTCTTCCTCCTCTTCCTCTTCCTCTCCTTCTCCTTCTTCTCTCTGTCCCCAGTGCACTATTTTCTTGTGTCATGGCTCCCAACAGCCCCAATGGTCAGATGACATCCAAGCACAAGTGACACACTCGGGTTGCTTGATATTATTTAAGTAGTAACTATATCATGGCTGATCAACTGTGTTCTTAATAACCCTCCTATCCCCATCCAACATACACAGACCAGGACTACACCAAGATATGCTAAAACAAAAAAAAAATCAGTCTTGTATGACAATAAATCTGATGTACTCAAAGAGTGAAGGCAATGGAAAAAGTTGAGAACCTTAACAAACAGCTGGGGATGCCCCCTCTGCAAGTGCAAGGTGAGTAAAATGTGAGTTGCCATTCTAACCACAAGACGCGAGCAGGCAATAGGAACAAACACACAGTGGGATGCTCAGGATGCTCAACTGGCCCCTACTGAGAGCAACTGGTGGGCGGGCACCCAGGGCAGTTGCACGGCAGGGGGAAAGGGCGGCAGCTGCTGCAAACTCTGCTCTAATTGCTGTCAGCAGAGCAAGAAGCTAAATGCCCCCTTCCCCGTAACCACCACCACCTGTACAGATACCAAGCGTGACAAAATGCAATCTGTTGGTTTCCATTATGGCCCCTCTTTGTGGGACTTAGAACACCTAGTACATTTCACACAAAGAAGGTGCTGTCCACTGAGATTTTAAACAGAATTCCGTATTAATCAATGATGGCCTATTAACAGTAAATCCTATAAAAAACCAACTCATTCATTTTTCTTACACCATTTTAAGTTGAATTGCAAAGTTTAAGATTTAAAGTCTATCTTGTTTTGGGGGTAGTGTCGTATCTTGATGAGGAAAACTTGAGAGGTATAGGTTTCCTTTCACTTAATGTTTCCTCAGCATCTTTGACAGATGTGCAAAATTCTTTCTTGGTAGTTAGCCCTAGACACGTGAGGCTGTCAATCTCTTTTTTTTGATGATGGGGTAGCAGCACTAGAATACGGAAATATTTGATCACAAAAGGGGGGTGTAGTCGATAAGTTACAGCATTGGCTTGGCAACCTGTCAAATAATGAATGAAACATTAGGATAATTAGTGGGACAAACTCAGACTACACAGAAAATATTGAAGCACTCATCAGAAACTTATGGGCTAACAGCTGTGTTACAATAATACTGGTCTGGCATGTTGCAGATTGCCCAGCCAGAAAGGTTAATCAACACGCTTTGAATATCAGTGACTATTATAGTAATACACATCTAATCCATTGCATTTGAGCATGCAGTTAATTAAAAACAGGGTTAATTAGCAGGTCAGACAAACACTAAACATAAACTATTGAAGCAGTAATGAAAAATTACAAAAGACCTGTCACACTGACACTTGCCTGGCACTGAGCTGACCACACAGTGGGGAAACAAACACTACACTCACTTCAGAGATCACTGAAATGAAACTTACACTAAAACTTAAACTAACATCAACTGATGATCTAAACACAGGGTTAATTAGCAAAACAAAGCTATAGTACTTAGAAATTATGAAATATTGAAGCTATCTTCACCAAATACACAGCCACTACTCATGATTCCAAGATCAGGATCTAGGAATAGCACTGGGGCAGTACCTGATGGCAACACCAGTCACAACATGAAACTCAAGTACACAGGAGCATTAGCATGCTGTAAAAAGGCACAGAAAAGACAAACAGAGGAAGACAAACAAAAAAGGTAAAAAAATAGCATTCTATTTAAATAAAAAGGCATACACAAAACAATATTTGATTACTTTATTAGAAACTAACCTCAGATAGCATAAATCAAGCTTTGTTATTTGATCTTTAAATCAAGATTCATTACTGAAAATGCATTTGTTTCTTTTAAGCAACTGTTTTTCAGTTGAATTCCACAGTGATTTAGTCTGTCTGTCATTTTGTACAGTAAACTAATCATGCTTTGGATGATCACTTTATTGTAAATAATTTGTCATAAGAGACCACAACTTTGACTGCAGTGTACACCTGCATGTAAAAACCCACTCTCCCAATCTCTTGGTGACATGGCAGCTTCACATTATTGCAGAAGCACCAGCTATGCTTCCGTTACAACTAGATAAAAGGACTTCCTCACCCAGTCCACAAACAAACAAACAACATCACCTGGATAGGGTGAACTCGCAGACAAGCATAAGATCTGGTGGGAATCACGCCTGGCTCCCTGCAACAAAGAACAATCTGTACACACAAGAAAAATCACCATCTGTTAAAATGCATTTGGTCTACATTTTTCATACCCAGAAACAACGTATCAACACCTAAATATTTTCATAAATAGTTTTTAATTAGAGGTTTCTAAATCAGTTTACAATAACGTATGTGAATTCCTTCTCTTTTTAAAAAAAAAAGTTTTCCTAAACTAAGTACTTTCTACTTGGTTCATAGGTTTCCTTTATCTACCTTCACAGTTCTGTAGTCAGTGCTTAAATGGTAGTAAATATTGATTATTACAAAAAAAACTTTGAATTATGACTGTTCACAATATGAATTTTCTGGGGGTATTTGTAAACAAGATACTCACTCACCCCCTGTTGTGACATACTGTATAATAAACAAGTACCAAGCACTACAGATTACCTCTCATACTTCAATAACTTCAGTAATATACTGCACCTCCTAAAATGCAATTTGTTATGATGAATGGCATTAGTGAACAGTACAAACTGGTGTGTATCTTTTTGCAGAGTGGGGTTTAACATATTTTTTTTTCACTGTTCCCTTTTGGATTTTTGTTTTTCAGTAACAATCTGACATCAGATACATCATGCAGAACACACATATAGACTAAATGACTGTATACACAGTGTATAAAAAAATACAAATCTAGCTGGCCAATCTAAATGCAGTCTGAAAGTATAAGTGGTTCCATATCATAACTGTGACTGCAGAATGGTGACTCATGAAGAGGGTACAAATCCTGCAGTGCAATGCAATGGAATGAAGTATTTTCTTGTGGGGGACTTTGCCCCCTCCTGCACCACCCTTTGAGGGGGGCTTTGATTTTCACATCCCCCTATGTTTAGGATTCTAACTCTGGGAGAGGGCATACCTCAGATATAGGGAGAATCACCGGTAGCCCAAAAGTGTCAGTGCTGTGGTGCAGTCACCCTCTTCATGGGTCGCCATTCTGCAGTAGCTCTATTGACCGGCTACCGCTGTAAGTTACTGGATGACCTAATATTAGATACTGTCAACCTGCCCAAAATGGACTGGGTCAATCCTGCACCAGAAGCCAGGTAATCTTGAACACGATCCAGGATGGATTCATGATGCAGTATGTGACCAGTCCAACCAGGGGAGAAGCAATTCTAGAACTGGTACTCTCTAATGGGGAACACATGCAGGACATAGAAATTGGGGATCCCTTGGGTGGAAGTGACTGCAACACTATGTGGTTTAACCTGGACATTTGGCAGGGAGGACATACCCACTAGGACAAAAGCGCTAGACTTCAGAAAGGCAAACTTAAAAAAAAAAGGAAGGACATGATTAGAGAGGAACTAGGGAACACAGAGGAAGGCTTGGGGGTAGAGGAATTATGGGACGCATCAGAAGGGCCATATAGAATGCCACAAACAGCTGCATAAAAATGAGGGGGAAGAAGGCAGGAACTAGACCACCAAGCTGGTTTAACAGAGAGGTGGCAAAGGCAGTAAAAGGTAAGAGGACTGCATACAGGAAAAACAGAAAGACAGCAAGGGTAGAAGACAAAAAGGAGTATCAACAGTAGAAACACTCTGGATACAGAAGTTGATACCAGCCCATTTACAGAAGAAAGGGTTCTGAAAGAACTCTTAAAACTGAAGGTGGACAAAGCAATGGGGCCTGATGGGATTCATCCCAGAATTCTAAAAGAACTAAGGGTAGAACTAGTGACACCACTGACTACCATCTTTAACAAATCATGGGAGGATGGGGTGGTACCTGAGGACTGGAGGAGGGCAGATGTGATTCCCCTTCACAAAAGTGGGAGCAAGGCAGAAGCAGGAAACTACAGACCTGTTAGTTTAACCTCAGCGATAGGGAAAATGATGGAATCACTTCTGAAGGAAAGAATTGTCGAGTATCTAGAGGCCAGAGGGGCACAGGACCCAAGGCAGCATGGATTCACAGTGGGAAGGTCATGCCAGATGGATCTGACAGATTTCTTTGACTGGGTGACCAAAGTAGTAGATTAGGGAGGGGCTGTGGACATGGTCTACCTAGACTTTAGCAAGGCATTTGACACAGTCCCACACAAAAGATTAATATACAAGTTAGCCAGCCTGGGAGTGGGTCCCAAGATGACAGCCTGGGTAAAAAATTGGCTGGAGAATAGGACACAGAGAGTAATAGTAAATGGAGTCCACTCTGAAAAAGGGGTTGTGAGTGGGGTACCGCAGGATTCAGTATGGACGGTCCTCTTCAATGTCTTTATAAGCGACATTGCAGAGGGACTGGAAGGAAAAGTATGTCTCTTTGCAGATGACACAAAGATCTGCAACAGAGTTGATGCACAAGGTGGAGTGGAAAGGATGAGAAGGGACTTGGCAAGGTTAGAGGAATGGTCAAATGTATGGCAGCTTAGATTCAATGCTAAGAAGTGCAAGGTAATGCACCTGGGAAACAAAAACCCAGGGGAAGAGTACACAATGGTGGGTGAGATACTAACAACAACAAAAATGGAAAGGGACCTGAGGGTAGTCATATCAGATGTCCTAAAGGTGGGAAAGCAATGTGAGAGGGCAGCAAGGAGGGCTGGGGGTATACTGGGATGCATAGGAAGAGGCATCACCAGTAGGAAACAGGAAGTTATTATTCCTCTGTACAGACAGCTAGTGAGACCCCATCTGGAGTACTGCGTGCAGTTCTGGAGACCCAATCTCCACAAAGACATAGACAGGATGGAAGTTGTCCAGAGGAGGGCAACTAAAATGGTGCAGGGTCTGCACGGAAGACATATGAAGAGACTTAAGGAGCTTAATATGTATAGCCTCGAGGAAAGGAGGAGAGGGGAGACATGATAGAAACTTTCAAGTACCTCAAGGAATCAACAAAGTCCAAGAGGGTAGCATCTTTCAAAAAAAGAGGCATGCAAGAACAAGGGGGCAGAATTTGAAGATAGAAGGGGGCAGCTCAGAGGTAATTTAAGGAAGTATTTTTTCACAGAGAGGGTTGTGGATGTATGGAACGGCCTTCCAGAGGAGGTTGTGGAGTCAAAAACAGTGGTGGAATTCAAGCATGCATGGGACAGTCATAAGGCAATTCTAGGGGGTGGGGGTAGGAAGAAGTAGGCTGCTGGTTAACTAGGGCCTGCAGCTTATCCATCAAGTAGGGAAATGGGCAGACTGGGTGGGCCAAGTGGTCCTTATCTGCCGTCAAATTCTATGTTTCTATGTTTCTATCAAAGGCTAGCTGAGATAGCAAAAAGGGAGGCAATACAGGCAAAAGCAAAGAAGGAACTGCAGATAGCAGAGGGGATAAAAAAGAGGGACAAAGCCTTCAGCTACATTAAAGAAAAAATGGACAAGAAGGATGGCATAGTCAGGCTCCACAAAGAGGAAAACATAGTGGTAGAAGATGGGGCAAAAGTGGAGGTATTAAATGAATACTTCTGCTCTGTCTTTATCAAAGAAAATGGGGGTCCAGTACTACGCAGTGGGAAGGGAAGGGTGGGGACTCGTGAGGACCCAATAGGGGCCATAGGGATAAAATGGGTGAGAGAGGGGCTCATGGCACTGAAGGTGGAGAAATCAGCAGTGCCTGACTGAGTACACTCCAGGATACTAAAAGAGCTGGCAGAGATGCTGGCAGGCTGTGACAGAGAGCTCCTGCCACTCTTGAGGATCAACCTTTCCTTAAATCTGTTGCAATAGCACTTCAATTTCTTAGCCTAATCTATCCTTTACAATTTCTAGTCCATAAGGTTGGCCACCTAAGGGAACCCCCTTCCCTTTCTTGACTGTTCTATAGTGCCCTCTTTAAATTTCCTTTTCCCTCTCAGGTCCTCGTACAGGGAGGTTATTGTGGTGACCTCCAAAGGTATGTAAAACAGGTTGTGTTTATCATTGTTGGATTTAGTTTGTAATAGCACAATGTCATAAAATACCTTGATGTATATACCTTATGTTTATGAACCCTGTAAATGTTGAAAATACCATGGCACTAGGTGTTTCTGATAAAGGTAAAAAGTACTAGGTGACTATTTTAGAAATTAAGTTAGTTGTGCTATTTAAAATGCATGTAAAGGGCTGTAAACCGAAAAAGTTTGAAATTCCATGGTGATTTGCATATATCCCAAGACGCTTTGCATTATGGAAGTATGTATGATGTTGTATTTCTTTGAAACTTGATTTGTTGCCAATGCCCTTTGGGGTAACCTTTTTTCACTGATTCTACATTGAGGTTCTTTGTTTTTAGCTCGTTTTTTTTTTTCATTTTGAGCCCCACTACCCAAGCAAACAGGGCCCACATAGGGATGAAGGGTTTTCACTGAAAAGTGGTTAGATCAGAAATCAGTGTCAGTAGCTGCTGGCTAAGTGCAGAGGAAAGACATACATAGTCTGTTGCTGCAAACTAATGTTCTGAAGAAAGAATATAGCATTGTAGAAGCTTATTTCTTGTATTTTGAATAAACATCACACGAACATTGTGTGTTGAACCTGACGTTCAGTGTCTGGTCCATCTGTTATCTCACAACTCCTCCACACAGGCCCACTGACAATTCTATTCAATAAATCTCTTGATACAGGGATGGTGCCAGGGCAGTGGAGAACAGCATATGTCATGCCACTGCACAAGAGCGGCCCAAAGGAGGACCCTGGAAACTATAGGCGAAGGAGACAAGACTTTCTATAGCTACATTAGTGAAAGGAGAAAGCCCAGAGGGGGTATTGCTAAGATCAAAGGTGATAAGAGGGCGTGTGAAGAGGAGGACCATGTAAAAGCATCTATCCTAAATAGATACTTCTGTAACCCCTATGTGGCACTATCCCAAGGGCTACTACCCCTGCCTGCTTGGCTAGTAGCAGGTTAAGGGGCCTGAGTTCTGAAATGGGTGCCTCCACCAGGAGGTCAGGGTAGTGGTCAACCTAACCTGGGCACAGCCCTCCGGGACACTGTAACCCCCTCTTTCCCCTCTAGTGGCCTGCACACTGCAATAATCACTATCAATACCCTATTTTCACACAAGTACCCACACATTTGCACTTACCACCAGGGCTGATTCCTCTGGCTCAACCCTGGGGACCCCCTGTAAAACAAGGTTATGCACAGCAAATAGCAACAGTACAGAACTTTGAGCACAAACTGGAACCACAGTCAGATTACATGCAGAAAAAGTTAGATCTGATTTATTCAGGGAACTTGAACAAGGGAGGGGCAAAATCAGGTTAATTAGCTTAAAGGTTATATCATTCAAGCAGTTATGCATGCACTTTGAGTCCCCCACAGTCCACCTCTGGGTACCCAGGTGGAGAAGAGATGAGCTAACCAGGACCGATGCCCGGGGTTGCAGTTGGGCCCTGTGATGGAAAACTTAACATGCACAGTACACAATATTTGTAATCCGGAGCCAGAGGGCTCCGTTGTTAAAGGAAGTGAAACAGCAAGACAATCAGATGACACACTCAGATTAAGTTATTGTTGCAGGGAGCTACCCTGGCATTTACTCACGATACCCAAGACTGGACACAGGCTGGACGAAAATCAAGACTGCAGGTGGTTGATCTGGAATGCCAGGAGAAGCAGGGCCCACATGAGTCACAGAGGCATCGTTTCTGTTCAAGCATGGAGCAGGGGGCTGATCCCCAGGCAGGTCTCTCGTCGATGACTTCTCTGTGCAGTGGGTAGTCTGGCTGGGCCAGTCTGGCAAGGCCCAGACCGCATGGAGACAAATTCGGATGCAGTCCATTTTGGGCTGGATACAGCTTCCAGCAAGCAGAACACAGTTCACACAGTGGGGGACATACTCACGACCCACTAGCAGCTCATAGCACATTTACATGTATGGGAATTCTACTGTACCAGGCAAAGCGTTCCCTGGTCACAATCGCAAAGTCTCTGCATACTCCAGGAGCTTAGGGGTAGCTGCAACTCCTGACAGGCCGATCGCATTTAGCAAAATCTTCGGTCTTCTTCAGGTTGAGTTTGGCCCACTTCAGTAGCTTACTTTAATCACAAAAACTTGGATTTAGTCCAAAATAATTCTCTTCTCTCCCTCTCAGGAGCAGCACACCGACATGCAGGCCAAAAACGTAACCTTTTCACAGTTTTCCCATGCGAAACCACTCAGGATTGCTGCCCAAAATCACTTCAGCTCCTCTCATTTCGCTTTCCAGCTCAGAACTAACTGAAAACTGCAAGCAGCCCAGGACTTCCCCAAGATCCAAAAGATTTGGTTGGCTGATTTGGCTGTCAGTCAAAGCAAGAGCTCCCCCTTCAGTTGCAAAAAAGGCACAAAAAGTTCAAACTACAGTTCCTACAGATTTTGAATTCAGACAGCTCCTGTAGTCCGGCTACATTTTAGGTCCCACCAGTACTGATTGGTCCAACTTGCAGTCCAGGACCAAGATAATGGAGACAAACAAAACAGTCCTTGCTACAAAGAAAGCAGGTTAGACAAACTACATTATCACTATCACTCTAAATGATTTTTAGTAAATAGTTACATCTTTCAACAGAGCCCCCTCTCAGATTACTAGCTGTAATCAGGCAGCTCTTAAAGAGACAGTACACAGAGGCTATACAGGCTCTGGTAATCACATTTAAACTGCAAAAATGCAGGACACCAGCCTGGCAGTGAGCATTTAGGCAAGCTCAAGGAAGACTTTTGGGAACCCCCATTTGTAGGGGTTACTTCTGCTCAATATTTACTGAAGAGAGAGTAGGGCAGGGCCCACAGCTCAGCACCATGGACACAGGGGGGAGGGAGGTGTGCACTAGTCCCTTCACAAAAGAAAGGGTCCTATAAGAGCTCGATAAGCTCAGGGTGGACAAGGCAATGGGACCTGATGGCATACATCCCAGGGTATTAAAGGAGCTAAGGGTGGAACTAGCACAGCCATTATCAGAACTGTTTAGTGAGTCTCTGAGCACAGGAGAGGTCCCAGAAGAATGGAGAAGGGCTCATGTGATCCCGCTCCACAAGAAAGGTAGCAGGGAGAAGGCAGGGAACTACAGACCAGTCAGTCTTACCTCAGTAGTGGGCAAGATTATGGAGGCATTCTTTAAGGAAAGGATTGGGCAACACCTGGAATCCATAGGAGCACAGGTTCCAAGACAGCATGGGTTTACAACAGGAAGGTCCGGTCAAAATAATCTCATAGATTTCTTTAACTGAGTAACCAGAGTGCTGGACCAAGGGGGTGCGGTTGATGTCGCCTACCTTGACTTCAGCAAAGCTTTCCATACTGTTTCACATAGAAGATTGATTAATAAGTTGGATAGGCTCGGGTGGGTCAGAAGTTGGTCAATTGGGTGGCAAACTGGTTGACAGGCAGAAAACAGAGAGTGGTGGTGAACGGTATACAGTCAGAAGAGATGCAAGTCACAAGTGGGGTACCTCAGGGATCAGTCCTGAGACCAGTCCTCTTCAATATCTTCATCAGTGACATTGCAGATCGACTGGAGGGTAAGGTCTGTCTGTTTGCAGATGACACCAAGATCTGCAACAGAGTAGGTGATCCAGATGGGGTGGGCAGAAAGAGAAGAGATCTGGATAAACTGGCAAAATGGTCAGAAGAGTGGCAACTGGGGTTTAACGCAAAGAAGTTCAAGATCATGCACATAGGGAAGACAAACCCTGAAGCAACCTATAGGCTGGGAGGGGAGTTCCTGGCAGTCGCAAGGGAAGAAAGAGATTTGGGCATCATCATCACAGATGACCTGAAATCATCCAAGCAGACCACTAAAGCAGTAGGTAAGGCTTGAGGAATGTTGGGGTGTATTAGTAGGGGTATCACAAGTCGTAAGAGGGAGATAATAATCCCTCTTTACAAGACTCCGGTTAGGCCCCATCCGGAGTACTGCATGCAGTACTGGAGGCCACACATTCACAAGGACATTAACCAAATTGAGGCAGTCCAGAGAAGGGCAACCAAAATGGTGCAGGGACCACATCAGAAAACATATGAGGACAGATTAATGGAGCTCAATATGTATACCCTAGAGCAAAGGAGGCAGAGAGGTGATACGATTGAAACATGCAAACACCTTAAGGGCATTAACAAGGTGAAAGAGTCCAACATGTTTCAATATAAGAAAAATAGCAGGACAAGAGGACACAGCATGAGATTAGAGGGAGGCCGATTAAGGGGTAATGTGAGGAAGATCTTTTTCACAGAAAGGGTGGTGGATGCATGGAATGGCCTACCTCAGGAAGTGGTGGATATGAATACAGTGCAGGGCTTCAAACAGGCATGGGATAGGCATAAGGGAGCAATACAGATGAGTATGAATAGATTGGACTCTACTCTGTCAATGACCTATGACACAATAATAAGGTAGAAAAAGAAATGGGCAGACTGGATTGGCCTTGCGGTTCTTATCTGCCATCAACTTCTATGTTTCTATATACCTAGACTTTTGCAAGGCCTTTGACTCTGTGCCTAACAAATGGGTGATAATGAGGCTGAAGGACATGGGGGTGAGGGAAAGATTGGTTAGATGGATTGATAACTGGCTGAGCGGCAGGACACAGAGGGTGATATTGGGAAGGGGAACTCTCAAGTACCAGGGAGGTTACCAGCAGGGTTCCACAAGGGTCAGTGTTAGGACCGGTGTTGTTTAACATCTTTATTAGCGACATAGGGGAAGGCATTCAGGGAAAAATGTGCATGTTTGCAGGTGAAACCAAGCTCTGTGGGAGGGTGGGCACCCAGGTGGGAATAAAGGAGCTGAGGGAGGACGTTGCCAGACTGAAGAGATGGTCAGGGATATAGCAGCTTGAGTTAAATGCTAAAAAGTGCAAGGTGATGCACTTAGGGACAAAGAACCTGAGTGTGGAGTACAACATTGGGAAGGTTCAGGTTATACCATTGGGGGAAGGAAAGGATCTGGGGATGATAATTTCTAGTGACCTGAAACACTCGTCTCAATGCAAAAAGGCAGTGGCAAAGGCAAATAGGATGCTGGGATGTATTGCAAGGGGATTTAGCAGTAGGAACAGCGAGGTTATTCTGCCATTCTACAGGTCATTGGTGAGACCACACTTGGTGTACAGTGTAAGACATTGGCACCTGCACCTGAAAAAGGACATATACATGCTGGAGGGGACCCAGAGGAGAACAATTAAAGTGATAGAGGGATAACAGGATAAATCATATGAAGTGAGGCTGGGGGACCTGGGAATGTACACTCTGGAGGACAGAATGCAGAGAGGGTATATGACTGAGACTTTCAAGTACTTGAAAGGAATTAACAGGGTACAATGCAAGGGCCTATCCAACAAAAGGGCCAACACCGCTACCAGAGGGCACAACCTAAAACTGATGGGAGGTGGGAAGGTTCAGAAGGGACATGAAGAAACATTTCTTTACAGAGAGGGTGGTGTCAGCATGGAATGACCTACCAGAGGAGGTGGTGGGGACAAGGTCAGTGGGAGCCTTCTAAAGAGGCTGGGACAAACATATAAGAATACCAGGTGGACTCATCAGGAATAAGACAAGCAAATTCGGGGGTTGGGGCACAGTTGGTAACTTAAGGCCACAATCAAATCAAACATTATTATCTCAAGCAGACATGACAGATCGGCTGTTTTCTTATGTTCTTATGTTCGATCTTTTAAATAATGAGCAGGCTTAAAAATTTCCATACAGGGATCAGTACTCAGTCCAGTGCTATTCAACATCTTTATTGGTGACATCACGGTAGGGGTCAAAAGCATAGTCTGCCTTTTCGCAGATAATACTAAGCTCTGTGGGAGGGTGAACATTGAGGTGGGGAGACAGGAACTCAAAGAGGATCTGGCCAGACTAGAGAAATGGTCTGGCATTTGGCAGTTGGATTTCAAGGCCAAGAAGTGCAAGGTCATGCACCTGGGAGCTAGGAACCTAGGGACCAGTTACTCTCTGGGGGTGTACAGGTGTCCAGCTCAAAGGAGGAAAAGGATCTAGGGGTGATAGTCAGGGGTGACATGAAACACTTTGCACAGTGCGGTAAAGTGGCAGGCAAAGCAAATAGCATGCTGGGATGTATTGCCAGAGAAATCACATTCAGGAGGGAAGAAGTCATTCTGCCCTTGTACAGGTCATTGGTTAGACCACTCTTGGAATTCTGTGTGCAGTTCTGGTGTCCTTATATGAAGAAGGATATCAAACTATTGGAGGGGTCCAGCAAAGGGTGACAAAGATGGTCCAGGGCACGGTGGACAAATCCTATGATGCGAGGTTAAGGGAGCTCTGTTTGTATTCATTGGAAGACAGAAGGGAAAGGGGCTATGATAGAAACTTTCAAGCACGTAAAGGGTATAAACAAGGTTGGAGTGGAGGGCAGTTTCAATTTTAAAAGGGAAGGGACCACAAGGGGCCACAGTCTGAAACTTGGGGGTAGATTTAAAAGGAAATAAGGGGCCCTTTTCACAGAAAGGGTGGTGTCCAAGCAGAATGAACTGCATGAGGAGGTGATATCATTGAAAACTGTGATACGGTTTAAAGGGGATGGGCCAGGGTAAAAAGGAGAGTGGTAATGGGAGGGAGGAATGGGGACTGGGGTAAAAGGAGGAGAGGATCATTCTGGGAGCAAGGAGGGGGACAGCTCCAGTAAAACAGACTGAACTGCACACTCATGCAGACTTGATAGACCACTAAGGCCTGTTTTTGCTGGCAATTGTGATATGTTTGTATAATATGGTACTGCAACCCACATACACACAACTTAAATACTTATCATTTTACAAATAAAAACTATTAAAAATCTATATGTGTTTCTTTTTTTTGGTTTGGATACACTCACCTCAATGCATTTTTCCAACTTTAATATTGCTGGTGTTCATTTAGGTTTTGCATTCAAAGTGCAAGCCGTCTCCAGTCTGGGATTGCACCTCATAGTCAGAGCTCAAAATATTCACTGTTCCCCATTATTTTTGCTTTGCCATATGTCATTTTGTTCACACATTCAAATCCAAATGTAACTCTTACAATCCAGTTTATGTATCTGAGTGTGTGAGTGCAATTTTGTGTGTGTATGTGTGTGTGTGTTTATGCTGTGGTTATGACTGACCACCTGACTGGATTATCTATTGTGCTAGCAGGGTATCTGCCTATGACTGCCTATGTCCTACATGCTAGAGGATGGTGTGTGTGTGTATTGTGGGGGATTAACAGCCTGTACCTGCTCCAGTCTTGTGCCTTCTATCCCCCTGTAACTGTTTAGGGCACACTGATAGATTCATAGACAGCAGAGTTTGGAGGAGGAAGATTGGCACTGCTACAGCTGAGTTAAAAATACTTTGCAATTGTACTTTACTATAAAAAGGGTTAAATAAAATCAGTGACTTGACAGAGGGGCACCCTTGCAGCATGTGCTGCAGATACAAAAATGTTGTCTTGGAAATGAGCTTGCAGCAGTGCAGCACCAAAAAAAAGCCCATAAATAAAAAAAAATAATAAACGTGAGATCCTGTTGATTACTGGTAACATAATTGTGTAGGCATATTTGCAATTGCTTTTTATTTTTCTCAGGGCCCACAAATGTAGATAGCAGCTCAGCACACACTGTTCCCTCCACACTCCTACTGTACTTCCCTAACTGTCATCACCAGGGTCAATGCTGTCCATGACTCTACCACTCTGCCCTAAACAGTTACCAGGGAAATAGCAGGCACAAGAATGCAGTGGGTCTGGGAAGCAAGTGACCCCCAACACCATCTGCTAGCAAGATGCCCAGCCCACATCAGTACTGTAAGAATGACAGGACTGTGGGAATGATAATCTGATACTATGCAAGGAAAATAAATTGTTCTATAAAAATCCTTGCTATTACTACACAATGTGGCATTGGGAGTTAGAGACATCAGCCTTTGAAATCACGTCATGCATTGGCACCTGAGAGTGTAACAAAAATTAAAAAAAGCCACTTTAGTGTGTGAATAGCATGAATGTGATCAGGTGGTGAGCTGCATCAATAAGGTCAGATATACTGTAGTTTCAGTATATTACAAATGAAACACTCAGACACAGATTCTTAATTAATATCATTTATTTGATTATGAAAAAAATCCTAATTTAATTTCCTATTTCTGTTAGCACATAATTGGGGAATTTGGAAAGGACAAAAAAGCAAGCAGTAAATGGCAAACAGTACATTGACTATTCTATAGCTATAGAAAAAATGCTTTCAAATCACTACAATACTACTGACACCAAACTGATCTGAGTTTACACTGAGTTCTGGGCCTTATGCTTCCCTCGTAGCTCTGCTGATTTTGTCATTACAAATATAACAAGATCTGTCAGAGCCACTATGACTGTGAATGCATTAACTAGACAAGGGTGTTTCATGGGCTTAAACATAAACATTTATTTATTTATTTAAAAAATATCAGATTTACAAACATTTGAGTCAGAGACTCATTTAGAAAGGCACCTCATCGAAACTAATACAAAGACAGCACAGTTAACAAGTCCAAAAACAATGGCTCAGAGAGCAGACAGTTATAACAATCATTCACTGGAGATACATGGGTAGCAGTAGATAAACAGATTACATAGTTTAGGCATGCAGGCACCACATCAAGAAGACCAAAATAGTTCAAACAATATACAATAGCTAAAGCAAACAGACATCAGGAGCCAAAGAGAAGCCCAGAGTGTTCACATGAAGGCTGTTGCATACACTAACTGAATCAAAGTATAGTATGTTGAGAAAGGGCATATTTAAGCAATAAGGCATTACAGGGTGTGTGTTATCATGTACTAACATTACTCCTGGGGTGTGTTGAAGCACGAGTCGAAGCCGAGTATTTATTTATTTATTTATTTGCACATATTTATTATCCACTGGATCAGCAATATTTGCACTAGCTGTGCCCAGTGCAGATTTCACAGCACTGGTCCTGGTCTGTTGGTCTGGGTTTTACCCATACCACACTGCATATGGCTTAGTGATATACTGTACAGATGGCTGTAGAGTCTAACCCATTGCAGGTTGAAGTTTCAGAAAACCATTATGCTACAAATATCAAGACTCACTCCCTCCCTCACCCCCCCCAGTCACAAATAATCCTCTACTAAAGTCATGCTTAAATACTGGTGCCTCTACATCCATGCCACTAAGCTTTTAATGCCAACATGCTTCTTCTGCTGCTGTGAGTTAAACTCTTTATTTAAAAACATTTTGTTGAGATATTTTTGTTTTAGTATATCAATGGTCAGGAAAAATGAATTTGTAAATGAAACCAAAATCCCCATTTATCACTTCATTGAATCACAATACAGCATGTTATGAATTGTTCAGATTCTATGTGCAACCTACATTGTCAAACAGAAATTAGACACAAATGCCTACCTATCTGCAAGTGAAGGAAATGTGGTTGTTATCATTCAGTTGTAAACACCTATAGTCACAGCCAGGACTCACATTGCTAGACTCTGTTTAAGTATGACAAGTTTCCTAAATACTGGCACCTTATCCAGCTGTGTTCTGCTTGGGGTGTGTGTGTGTGTGTGTGTTAAACATGTAACTTTCTATAGTACATTGTATAGCACTATGCATCCCGGCAGCAGTGTTTTTTTCTCTGTTGTGGCTAAACAAGACACTGTAACAAGACACTGGCCTGCTGTAGGGGCTATTAGACATCAAACCAAAGGGTACACTGTGAAGATGAACTTGGAGAAGATGCAATAAAGCAGACTTGAATGACAGACCCCAGATGTCATAAAACACCCAGGGAAAATTAGAAAAACTCCTCTAACAGCCTAGGCAGAAACAAATCAGATACCTGAAAGCTATCTAACTGGGATTTCTGTAAGAAAACAGCTGCTAAATAGCTCGCATTCATTATTTCTGTTTTTGATGCTAAAACACTCCTGCTAGCTAGATCTGATGCACAGAGAAAACAAAAATAGTGAATTAGAGCTATTTAGTAGCTGTTGTCTTACAGAAACCCCAGTTAGCTTGCTCTAGGTATCTGCTAAACTAACTGTTGACATTTGTGCTCCCTTGATAAGAACAGTTACAAGGCTCTGCTGTTACTAAACTAATTTTAAAGCACAGCACATGCTAAATCTAAGGGCATGGCTACATCACTGTCACATGAGACAGGGGGCATCATAGGAGAAAGAAAGCCAATAAAACTATTTTTTATGGAGATCCCCAGGGGTCATAAAACTACCATATAGCTAGCAAGCTAATTTAGGAAACACTCCTAATAGCAGACAAGGGGAAGGACACACTAGGATTTAACATACATATCAAAACACTCTACATAACAAATGTTTTTTGCACATTCTGGGTGGACTACTCCTTTAAAAAGAAAAATATACTTCATGTGTCTATCAGGTACTGTGCCCATGATTAAAATAATTTGAACCCCATCCCCCAACAAATGTGCCCTCACACGAACATGGATGATTTATCTGTAAAGACAATTAAAAAAATAGTAACAACAATGCTTTCAAGGTTATCTGTAAAGACAATTAAAAATATGTATTTCTAAATGCGTTAATAACACCAATGCTTTCAAGATTTTGAAACTACAAAAAGACAAACTATATATATGTAAGAAATAATACCCAACAAGGTGGGCAGTATTGGGCAATACTGGACCGCCCAGGGGTGTAATGAGGCCCGATGCCACAGGTGGAGGGCCTTATAGCCTCTGGAAGGTCCGGTATTGTCCATACCACCCACCCTGGAGGGTATTATTGCGCTTAGAAAATGGGCACTGTAATAAAAAAAAGAAAACCAGAAAACAAATTAATTAAAAATTACTTTTTAGAACATTTTGAAATTAAATAGTTCCTCCACCTTCATTACAAGGATGGTCATTTGTCCAAATGCAGACAATAGTTAGAAAGTTGGCAGAATGCAGCAGATTGTTTCATTTCTTTTTTCAGGTGAACACCCCCCCCACCCATATTACAATTGTATTATTTACTCTGTGCACTTGTTTTGTTTTAAGTTGAGAGGCTGTTTTTGTCTTGCTGATATTTTTTTCACACTGGGGCTAGGTCAGAGGTTGTGATCATGACAAGGAAGCGTGGCTTGGGAGAGTAAGCGGGTGTTATTGGGAGCCAGTTGTTGAGGCTATTTTTCTTTGTTGGGCTTTGCTGCATGTTACTGGGACCAAGTTTTTTTTTTATTAAGCTTTTTTATACATTTCTGGTCCTAGCTGCCTTCCATGCAGTCTGCGAGTGTGAAGGGGAGCATCCATTTTATCCAGGAAGTGAGCCAGCGGGCGACCGATCAGAGGAGGGAGGAGCGCGAGTGCTGTCGGTTGTGCGACTGTAAGTGTCTGACCGCTCCCTGTAACACTATCAGAAATTGCAGGATATGGGGAAAGATCAGTGGTGGCAGTGTTGAAGAGGTGAGCAGTGCTACACATTTGAAATCTTTTATTTTCTGAATAGAGCTTGCAACCAGCAGGAGGAGGGAGGAGCGAGAGTGTCGTCAGGTGAGTGAGAGTGACTGAGATTTTGTAGTAACTGTCTGGGGAATCGGGGGCATGGGACAAGATGAATATTTTAGATTTAGAAAAAAAGACATTAATAAAAAAAAGAAATGTAGCTAGCAGGCAGTTATTTACATCAGGAAGGAGTGTACCGGGAGGACTGATGGTGGTGGGGGCTCTCTCGCTAAGCGAGGGAACAAAATGGCGGCGTTTTTAAAATTTAAATGAGGTGTTGCAGCCAATTAGGAAGCAGGGTGGGCACTACAATACTTACTGGGTGAAGGGGCACTGTAGACTGGTACTTTTTGTTTCCTGGGCATCTACTGAAAGTTAATGTACCCCCCTGGGAAGGGTACTAGCCAATCAGATGCCAGGAAATAAAAAGTCCATTTTCTAAAGATAGATAGAATATGGTAAACAAATATTGTTAATCTCAAAAGCTGAACTTTGTTTTTAGTATATAAATGTTTAAGAAATACCTGAAAGCTGTCTATTTTCCTTAGTTTTTAGACACTTCTTAGTCTTTCCTTTGGAGACACCAGGTGACTCTGATAATCATTTGTTCCAAGGGTTTTTAAGTCAGTTTGAAGGCATTATAAGTATCTTCTGTTCTAGTCCTTAACAAAATGCAGGGACACCACAGACTTGCTGTTCTGTTCTTTGGTCCACATCCCAAACATATGAGTCTTCTTTCAGGATGATAGATCCACCTCATGCCCCTCCCACATGAATAAAAAAAAGGTGGGATGGACCTTTTGGAGCTTCTTGGGTGGAGGTGGGGTGGACCTTACTTCCCCCCCAAAAAACAATGCTGCCTCCCACTACTCAGGTTCCAGTTCTTGTACCACTCATTTAAGAAAGAAAATAGTACCCTGCAACCATTGACTAACATGGAAGCATATTTATTTGAGGGCGGAAAACATTTCTTGGAGGAGGGTAAGGCGGAGGAGACTAGTTACACCTTCAGTCAGTTCCTCAGACAGAATACATGACATCACTCCTTTTGTACATGCAATACTCCTGTAGGCTCTGCCCACAGTCATAAAAATATGAGTGAGAGATCAATGTGTGCCAGAACCTGAAAGCTGTATGTATTTCAAGAAATGTTATTTGATCAAGAATTTCTGAACCAAGATAAACAGAACTAGGGATGGGTGGATATCTAATTTTGATGGGATATTGGATCCGGATACCATGTGACTACTAGCCAATGGGATCCAATTCAGATTGGGTCAGATAGTAGTGTGTGAAAAAAGGAACACTACCCACACAAAACAAAGGAAAATACACATTAGGGCATTAGCCAATGGGGGGGGGAGTGGTGCGCTGGCAACGAGCTTTCAAAGTAGAACCTCTGCTGGCAATATGACATATGCAGCTGGATAGCCATTAAAAATATACACTATGTGGAAAACCACCATATTGTGATAGCCGTAACCCCTTTTGTTATAGAACTGAAAAAAAAAATTTCTCATGCAAACTGTGCCACAACCATGTGGCCTGGCACAGCTATAGTGGCACCCAGGCAGGAAATCTGAATCACCACTGCTCTCTAATGCTTCCTGTCTTAACAACTTGAATACTTCTAAAAACCTGCTGTACAGCTGATTGCATTTGATGACATTTCCCCAGAGTGCTGCACCTGATAAATGCAGAGTATTTTTACCATTTTCAGAAAGCTTAAGTAAAAGTACACAATAAATTTTTGGTGCTTTTCCATTAGCCTTGCTTCTGGTAGTCCATATGTACTGAATAGCTGGGGGCTCTGTATTACTTCATCATGAAACTTCAGGCAAGTATGCTCTAGCGGATAAGTGAACTTTGTGCAGTAAATATATGAAAAACGGAACACAGTATAGCATCAGTTTTTTTGCCATGCCCTGAGAATAAAATTACCCCATAGTTATTTTATTTATACTGAATCTCTGATTGAAGGTGGTAGATGTTTTCAAACTCATACCATGTGGATAAATTTCAGAATGATTTTCCTTCAGGTGTTCTATATGTAGCAGTCAGATTCTTTTTTTAACTGTTAGTGTAAGTGAGGGACCACATTTTCTGCCTGGCTATTGCTGAGGAGTGTGAGTGTGTGTGTGGGTGTGTGTGCATGTGATTATTCACTATGATCCAATCCACATATTAATTCTATATCCCTCATCAGATTAATGCAGTAGCAGCTGTTGTGGCTCTGACCAGAATTTGTTTTTCTATGCATTTATTAAAGAGCCCCTGCCTATTTCTTTACATATGACATCACAATCCCCAGTTTTATGACATCCTAATTATCTCCACAGCAACATATTTTGATGTCATAAACAGAATTATGTCAGGTGCAGGCAGGCAGTCAGAGCTAAAAAGGCAGAGATAGTGTATTCATGCAAATACTCGTAGTAATAACAAAATAAGGATGAGAATTACAGAAATAAATGTTAACTGTAAGCTACATTTAGGCCTGAATATTATATTTAGTTGTTTCAATTGTGTCAGGAGTTCTTTAAACTCATGTATATTCCCTCTGTTCTTCTCTATATCTTCCTTCTATACAACCTCCCCCACCCCACCCTCCAGTTTCCAGTTACAAGGTGATGTAATAGTCTCTGCAGATCAGATGCAACCAGGAAATACCATATCTTAAAGTGGTAATGTGAATTAAAAGCACATACAAGAGCATGGCTATGTAGAAATACTCTTTGTATATGTGTTTAATTCCCACTTGCTCTTCAAGATGTGCTACTTCTTGGCTGCATCTGATGTTGTGATAGTTAAGGGACTATTTAGCACCTTGTTACCGATTGTCAGGTTTCCTCTGATGAGGTGTATTCTGGGTGTAATGTTAGGTCAGCAATGCTGAGGCATCTTTGTCTACAGCCAACCCTATTGTACCTTGCATGTTCTTACACAATGATTTTGCACCAATAAATTATGATATTATGAAAGGCGCTATATAAATAAAATTATTATTATTATTATTATTAAATGAGGACTGGTTAAACTGACCAGCATTCAAGTGTGCAGCGATATCCAGACAACTTTGGGAGGTGAGTGCTATCTCCCATTTCCTCTTTTTGGCAATTTAGTTGAGCTTTGGGGGAGGGGTACTTCCAGGTGTTGCTGTACCACTGTTTTGACATCAGAACAATGGAACAACCACATTTGAGAAGGGACACAATTTCATACGGAACAGACTAAAACCATATACTATAATTTATTTGTCATTTGGTATGCATCTACAATGTAGACATTGATTGTTTCAGATGATACTACTTTTAGATAGACTTTTATTCTAGGAATTCACAGTTCTTTTTAGGAAATAATACTACCAAATATTCTTCCCAAATCCTCCTTTAATTGCCTCCTTTTGCTTTTCAGCTTTCTCATTTTTGACTACATTTATGAAGTGCATATCTCCAAATAAATCTAGATAAATGCTTTCATACAACAGGTGTGAAAATAAGAATAAACATGATATTTTGGGTATCATGAGTAAGACAAATGAAGATGATTACTTAGCATGCTCACAAATTTATCTCACTCGTTTTGGTCATACTGAGCATGCTTTGAAATCAATTCTCAGATATAAGATGCCATTTTTTATGGAGTGCTCTGATTATATTGAAATAGATTACTTATACTAAATCATTGAACAGAGGGGCACAACTTATATTTGACACTTTTCTCCTTTTGTAACTTTTTACAATTTGTATCACAAAATTACCTGAACACCTTTTGCATAATTCGAATATAACATGGCCTGACTTAAGATACCATTTTTATCTTCTTTTGAAGGAATTGGCCTATTGCTCTCTCTCACTTGTAACTTCACCACACCACTCATGAGATATTAACAGATCAATATACTCTCAGAAGATAAAAATGATATTGTAAGTCAGGCCATGTCATAACATCTACATACTGTATGAAAAAGGAATAAATGATTATATGCCGACTGATTCAGTGGGAGAAAGGAATCAATGGATAAAAGGGCATCTTTCTTTCCTTACTATTTTTGTGTTTGTATGTTCATACTTATTAGCTTTCTCTGTTCAGATGGAGCTATGGAGCTATTCCTTTTATCAATTTGAAGGCTTATCATATCTCTTCTTTATCTGCGTTTCTCCATTGAGAACACCCTAGGTCATAAAGTTAGTCTTCATTTAGATCCTCCAATCATATTTATTAATTGGTGACCAGAACTGTATGTCACTTTCTACATGGGGATTACCCCAGGATCTATGAAGTGAGTTTATTATATCTCTTGATCTCACAGTATAGATAAGGACTTTAATACAGCTGGTCACCAGCACTGGTACCATCTGTTTTTGAATCATACCAAAAAGTAACTCTAGGTCCCCCAGTTAGAGATGCGGCAAAGTTTTACTTTGATTGGGAAATTCCAGTGATGTCATCAACTTCCATTTAATGAAGCACTTCGTGAATTTGGCCATTTGGTGGCAACTTCAACTCTGAAAAACTTTTCTGGCACTTTGCATATAACTTCACCTTAGAAGTTGCTTTATGGTGAATTAATGCACAGCTCCCTCAAAGAGGAGCAAGTGCCTGTAGGTCACATGCAACAGTTCCTGCCAGTCACATGGTACAGCTCTATGTATACAGTATCCTTCAGCTTCACTTTACAGTTTGTGTGAGTGAGCAGAAGGGGTTGGATCTGTTGCTTTGGAGGAGGCCCATGTTGTTCCCAGGTGATGAGGACTGCAGGAGGACAGAGTGCGGAGCTACACTCTCCTTCTCCTTCTTCTTTCGGTGTCCTCCAAATTAGTCCATCAACTGTTCCTCATCCCCTACAATGAATACCCCTCTGTATCCTCAGTATGTGACTTTTCACCACATGGGAATTCTACATCCATTAAGTACATATCTATCTCTGTGGTGGGTGACTGTCCTTCCACTGCTTCATCCTGGTATATCAGTGGTGCCCACAGTGATGCACTTCTACTTGGAGGTGCATGTGCACTATTCATTTTAATGAATGTCAACATAGTGACATTTTTGGGGGGTAGGTTTGTACATAAGTCTGTGATGATTACTCCTACTGCGTTGAACACAGGTTCAGAACTAGCATTAGCTGGTGGGTAGCATAAATATTTAAAAGCCACATCTGTCAGTGCAGACCACTCTCTAATTTTGTTGTTCCAATACAGCAAGGGTTCATCATCAGTTCCAACATGTTTGGGGTCTGCCATTATGCCTCAACTGTCTGACTGCTGCCTTTAGTCCAGCATCCTCTGATGGGTTCCTCCTCTCAAAATCTGCAACACCAACCTGCCCAAGAACTGCCATAGAGGATCTGATTTTGGAAGTGGTTTTCTGGTTGTCTTACTGGTAGATGTTGAAGCTGCATCTCCAGATTTCTCACTTCTCTTGCTGACTGTTGGTAAGAGTGACACAGTGTGTCTCATCTTAATATCCTGCTTTTTTTTAGTGTAACCCCCTTGTTGCCGGGGGTTACTGGAATTCCACTTAGAATCAATGGCAGGCAGGGAGAGGCAGCTAGTGAAATGCCAGTTAAATGAATTTCACAGTGTCCCACTCTGTTTTTCAGTCTCAGCTGAGCTGGAGTGATTATGTCACTTTAGAATTATCACAGCAGCATAAGCCACATTGGAATGCTAGCTGGGGAGAGTGAGATAGAATGTTGAGTTAGAGTCAGTAGTCTGGAGAGTAGTCTGTAGAGTGTAGTTCGAGGAGCATTGCTGCAGTAGGCAGCACCTCAGTTTTTAGCTCTGACAGAGAGCTACCTCTGTAATTTGAGTAGTTTGTTCTTACTCTGGAAAGAAAAACATAGTACACAGAGAGTGAAGTGGTGGAAACCATTCCAAGAGGATTTTCCAGTGTCTCATTCCCAGAGGGATGGGGGCCGTGGATTCCAGGATTCAGGGGCAATCCACTTGTCCATGCCTGGACTGCGTTGAATCTGCCTGAGACTCATCTGCTTTGTGAGTACCAAAGACTTTTGTGTGGAAAATGCCCTGGGGCACCTGCATTCCTGTGGTGAGTTTTTCTCTGACAAAGGGACTCTGTCACCAAGACTGTTTCTGTTTAAAAGTGTCTGCCTACTATGGGGTCCAGAGAGAGACTTGCCAAGTACAGAACTTTTAGTTTGTGTCTGATTTAAAAGTGTTTGCTAAAATTGGGGTCTAGTGAAGAGACATTGCCAATTACAGAACTTTTAACTTCAGGACACCTCAGAGGTGTGTACTGTAGTATGTTAAAGCAGCACTGCAACAAAAAAGTCATTCCAAAAATCCAATTTTCAGCTATAGTTCTAAAAAAATATTGTCAGAACTGTTAATTTGGGTTTTCTGGATGTTTCCTATGCTGTGTACTACATATCTGCATTTCTGTTCTGACTTTTATCCTCCTCGGGTCCTCACTATTATTTCTATGGGAAAATGAGGTGGCCATCTTTTTTTCTTGAAAAATAATTACTTTAAAACTTTTATAAAATTCTTAAATGATAATGAAAACTGAAAATTTCACAACCAAAATAAACTGGAAGACATCTGGTATCAATTAGGAAGAAAAAAGGTGGGGTCAAATTTTAACCCGTTTTTACTGTACTGCTGCTTTAAATGTGAAAGACATTTCAAGATAGCATCTACAAGTTTTCGTCGAAGGGTGTTATTAACCAGATGAATGGCCAAGTATAAATTAGGAATCAAAAGGTGGGAGACCCCCCTCCATCTGGAGTAGCCATATTTACTTCTCCGGATTCAGTTTGGGCAAATTTTTGTTTTCTCTCAGTACATTTGGTCAATGCCTGATGAAAATAGTTTACCCAGACATAGATTTGGATTTTTTGTGAGCCTGTATGTGCTCATTGGTGGTCGAGGGTGCCACCAGTAATTCCTCATGAAATATGGGAAAGTTTCCTAGTACTGGCCAAGGGTGCCTAGTCAAGGGAAGTGTACCAGATCTGTCCGTATGTGTCAATTTCCATTCAGAACCAGAGAGTGTTCGCTGTTTTCCATTTTAGAACTTGAGGGTTCATTCTGTGTGTGCTCTGTACCTCAGTAATCTGCATTACCAGTGGGAGTAGCCCTAGCCCTGTGGGGGTCCATCTTCGCTTTGTGATTATTCTCTGTGTATGCGAATAAAAGCCACACTCTAGAATCCCAAAATGGTTTGGACAGTAGTGTTATTGCTTCCACTGTGTCTGGATTTACTTGGGTGCCCTGACCAGAAGAACAAACCTAGCATAATTGTAATGTGAGCAAACATTTTCTCCCAGGGACCCAGGTTGATGGCCATGGTAAATGGTCCCCCCAGGTGTGAGCCAGGTAGTTGCCACACTTGGTTTGCCTGTCTGAGGATGGCAGACTCCGAAGTAGAAGTATTGGTAAACTGAACTGTTGTAGTGACAACCCCCATCCCTCTCATTGGTACCATGTGTGAGAGGAGCAGCCCTGCTAGTTTAACAAGGGGGAGCTGGTGGGGTTGGGTTACATTAGCATTTGCAAACCGTGTACATGACTGATCAGCAGTCCTTGCAGATGCTCAACTTTCTAACTACCACTACCAGTTATGGCTGAAGGCTCAAGTTTGTACCATGGATTCAACATTGTTGCAGTACTAAAATCCACAGATGGCAGGATAACATTAACGTGTCTGCTATGACTGAACACATTAAACATGTGTTCAGACAATGCACAGCTTGCAGAGTCACCTGTTGCCTCAGACTGTTGCTGCACATTACAGACAGCCTGCCTCAGTACCCAGAGCAGTGGGATGGCTTGGCTAATAGAGAAAGTGTCCCCACTCACTGCCTGTGTGACATGGTCAAAAGGTCTCAAGATCCAAATCAACCCATCCATAAACCGCCACTGTTCTGTTGTTAGTGACATAGCGCTCCAGAACCGCCTCGGCTTATATGACACAGAATATACTCTGATAAGGCCTTACATTATTCATACATCTCCTCCAGCACACACAGGGTTGAATTACACCTTGTGACAACCTCCTGTTTTAATCGGTTCTAAGGCAGGCCATTTTTTAATTGCAGTGCATGTAACTGGTCCCTGGCCTTTCAAGATAGTGCAAAATAGACACAAATTCAATGACACTGGGTGAACACTTCTTCAATGTCACATTATGACAAGAACTCTTGCACAACCAGGTTTCAACATAGTGCAAAGCAGGGCACCCTAACATTACCTCCATCACTAATAGCCATGACAATGTTTACACCATTGTCACTGGCTATAAAGCCTGCCTTTAAGGATAGTGGGGTCAACCAAGTGTCATTCTCCTCCAATACTGATGTCAAAATGACTTCCCATTGTGTGAATCCAGCTTTTATTATAATTAGGTAATTTGCATTTGCTGCCAAGCTCCTTCAGCTCTACCCAGTGAGCTGTTATGCTCATAAACAAGCAGCTCTTGGCCCACTGCTCCACAAATATGTGGTAAAATGGATGTATGAACTGAAAGCATATACTGTTGAAACAGCAAAAATTTAATGAATTTTGGGTACACCAGCAGCATTTTCGCTGGTGTATGTGCAGGGGGCTCAGCCCCCAGAAAAAAACACCAGGAATTACTGACCAGTTAAATTTCATCTGTCAGGAGTTGGGGATTTTGGTGTGCCGCACTTTGACAGCTTTGTTGTCATTGAGGCTTGGTGGAACCGACTGAATGATGTAGGATGTGTGAAACTTTTTTTTCAACAACATTCCTCAGTTCAGGAATTGCCCACTGTGAAAAGTAGGTCCTGTAAAGCACTTTCCACTTGGAGCAAGCTTTGGACATAAAGCAAAGGAAACCAGCATTTTCAAGAAAAGAAAATGGGAGATCAATAGCAACCGTCTCTGTCGTGGCAGCACTCAATTCCCTGGTAACTGAATAACTGGGGGGGGGGGCGGTTACATTTCTTAGAATGCTAGTAATAGTTGGCTGGATCTCTTTTGGTGGGAAGTACATTGCTCAGATGTCACAGATGTAAATGATGTCAAGAAACGTGCGTCTTGGCTGAGGGATTTTGTCAGGGTGATGCTGCTACTGCTCCTACTGCTGATGCTCATCTGCGATTTCAGACTTTCAGGGATACTACTGACCTCCTCAACTGTCATTTTACTCCACACTATCATCCACCTCATCTCTGTCTCCTGAACCTCCTGCAGACACTTTCCGCTGATGTGCTTGCCACCAGGCAGTATGTTTGACCTTAAGATGAACATGCTGTCCACCTGTGCCAACACAAGATCCTTTCTTGCCATAGCTTTCTTGGTCATGACCAAGCTGGCATATTGCCACAGTGTCATCTTTTGAACCACAATAAAAAGTCACACACAAGGGATTTCCAAGGATGCACAAAATTTATGTGGTACACCTGATGTGGAGGCCACCACACCCGTACTTGTTTTTGTTCTGGGATATGCGTCATCATATGTTATTGTTTTGAAGCAGGGGTTGCCTACCCTTCAATTTGAAAACCGTACACTTTGCTATCACCCTTTGTTATTTTCTTTTCAGGCTCCCACAAAGGTAATATACATATCTGATCCTTCTACCACCACAGTCAAGGCCTCACTTCGGTGTGATTTCACAAAGGTGCAGCTCTGGTTGCAGGCAAACCAACTCAAAAAGAACATGAAAAAAACAGCATCCATGATGTTCGGCTATGAACAGAAATTAGCCAGGCTCTCATCCAACCCTGTCTTCTTTAACGTTGATGGCACCCAATTTGAGGCAGACCCAGCCTTTAAATACTTGGGAGTTTCGTTGGATAGCAAACTGGACTTCTGTTCACACACTAACACTTTCCACTTCAAGTTCTGCCCCAAGCCTGGCACACTTCACCACAATAAAGACAGCATCTCCCTCCCAATCTAGCAGGAGCTGGTTACCAAACTGATTCTCCCCATCTTTGATTATGCTGATGTGGTCTACAGTTCGGCCACCTCTTTTTCACTCACCAGACAGGACACCCTCTGCAAGGCCTTCTGTCGATTTGCCACCAACATGCTCCCTCCATACCTACCACTGTTCACAGTACTCTTTTAATTTCCTTATCTCCACTACCCTTACATTGCCAGATGTACTGCTCTATCTTCATTGCCAGATACTGGTTTGGTTCATTACCCTCTACCTATCTTCCCTCCTTTCCCCCATAGCTGCCTCTGCTTACAAAATATGTTCCTGAGACTCACACATCCTCTCCACTTCCCTCCTGCATTCTTGTATTGGGCAAGCAGCTTTCTCTACTGGTTACCTGCCCTTTGGAACCAGATTCCCTCTTCTCTCTGGCTTTCCCCTCCCTTCTTTCATTTAAGCGCATTCTAAAGGCCCCTACACTGACATCTTGCTTTTGCTACCCTTTACCTGAAATTACATGAAACCTTATATCACCAGTGCATATGTATTTTGCAACGGACTTGTGACACTCTTGCACTGTTGTCTCACCTGCTCTGAATTATTCTGTGTAAATGTTGTACCTGCTATTCATATTTTTCCATGTTTTACCCTCTTCCCCAGGCCACACCTGGAAATGAGCCTTGACTCAGTGTGCCTTTCCCAGTCATCAAATTTTAAATAAATAAAAGAATCGATGATGGTGTCATCCTCACCTTCATCTTCCATTGTCTCCTCCTCCTCCTTTGCCAATACCTCCTCTTATTCATTTTCCTGAGATGGTAGTGGAACACAAATCTCTTTCACTGCATCATCCTGAGACTCAGGTCCAGCACCACTGACCACTGGGGACTCTTTCATATTTTTTCAAAACCAACTTGTTTACTCACTGGTGTTGATGGGGCTGAGGACATTTCAGATCATAGATTTTTACTATGTCTGCTGCTTCCTTCAACTAACACAGCAGCCAAATCAAATGCTGTAAGCATTTTAATAACACCACTACCATCACACACAAAAGTCTGTCCCTCCCACTCCCACCCTCGACACACAGCACTAGTCCAGCACAGCAGCACTAAACAGAAAAAGACAGGAAAAAACTAAATTATAGATGAAAACATTCAAAATTAAGTCTACAGATGCAGAACACCAAGAAGTAGAATATATTTTTTTTAATGTTTTTTTTTATGCAATGAACAGCAGTGCAAATCGAGTCAAAATGAGCTCTAAGTACAGCGCAGATCCTTTCTCCTGAATACACATCCTAGAATTGCACACAGCACAGCTCTTCTGGTCTGTTTCCTTCTGCAATGTAACCATGTGATCTGCAGGTCACATGGTGCAGCAAGAGCATTGAATGACAGCTGTTTTGCAAAGTCCCAATGAACTTTACCAGCGAAGTTGTGAATTTATAACTTTACGAAGTCGCCAATACCACAAAGTTTCACTTTGCGAAGTGCAATTTACTTTGCTATGTTATTGAGAATCAAAGTTTTCCAAACTTTGCACACCACTACTCCCCATTAATCCTATGGAGACATAACATCTGTTGTCAGACAATGACATTTAGCCGGTATGTCACCATAGGTGATCAGGCTCCCCACTGACTGCCATTTCCAAATTGCTCATATCACTTTCTTGATGGTCAAATAAATTGTTCATCCACAGCTGTGACAATTGTTGCTAGGGTTACCCCAACCAAAAAGTGCTTTAAAAAGGTTTTATGTGATAACGTCGACTCAAAAAGAGTGCTAACAATAACAGTGAACCCAACATCGCCGAAAGTGAAAACGGTGATCTGAATTACAAGGACAACCACAAACAGTGATAGTCACTTACTTTCTCTGTGGGGCAATATAAGTTAAATGTTTATACAGGAAACTGTGCCCCCACATCCTCCTTTGTGGGGGGCTTTGCCCCTGCACATCCCAAATGAATATAATCAACTTCAAGGGGGCTGACACAGGAAAGGAGAAACACGGGAGGGGGCAACTTCATGGGGGAGGAAACAACCTGCGGGTGGGGGGGAACAAAGTCAGGAAGGTAAGGGAATAGCAGTTACTTAAAAATATATACTATAAATTACCCAACAAAAAAATCCACCACAGCCAGACCTGAACCCAGGTCCACCAGCTATAGAGGCAGTGAATTACACCACTACACCAAATGGCCAGCTGGGAATTGCTTAGCTGAACATAGCCTCATAGTCTGCTGCAGCTGGTGTAGCTCACTGCTACATTCACTACATACTAATCCTCGTTGTAGTTTAACACTCGCTATTCCTACCGATGATCAAACTGAGTCACTCAATTTGATTCGCCCACATTACATGATACCCTTTAAAAATAGTCTGTAGAAGAAAGCAATAAAGATCCTCCAACAGGACCTTTTAAATTTAGCCTCCCACATTCCATCTCTCACGCTAATACCTTTCCCACTCAAAAAACATACTGACACTTTTGTTTTGCTTTTATAGCTGGTGCACTGGACACAGCTATCATTGCAATCATGTCAGAAATTAAATGACCTTTAAATGCACCTACCACTGCTGTGGGCCTTCTCAGCAAAAACACCGCCAGTTTTAAAAAGTGTGCCTACTATTTTCTTCTACAAATTTCATAATCAAGGTAAAAAACAATACATTGCATTTCTAATATAAATGTACTGCATAGATGCTCTCAGAAATTGATTTCTGAGCTCGTCTTTTCAGTACACGCTCCAGCTGGACTCAGTCAGTGGCTGGCTGTGGAGGTGAAAGGTGGTCTGTGCCAGTCACCAGCTGGGGATGGGTGTGGGGGAGCTGGGTGGACTGGCACAGCTGGGTGGGGGGGCCACTAGACTACCAGGGTTGGGCTGAATGTATGCCAAATTTGCGGCCACGACTCGGGGTCGGGGCACAGGTGGAGGGGTTGACTGTGCTGCCCTACGGGGCATATTGGAAAGGTGGAGTCGGGGGGACAGGAAGTGTGGGCAGCCCTGTGGGGCACATATACCAGGTTTCAGGGGGCAGTTGGTGTGGGCAGCCCTGCGGGACCATTACTGTATGGGGCACGGGGGCATGTACAGTACGGGGGATGGGGTGGGATTGTGTGAGATGCCCATTGGGGCAACAACAGGGGTGGTCTGAGCATGGGGGTTGGCACATGGGCCGGGTTCCACAGGGCCCTCAGAGGACGTATGTAAGTTACACCAACTAAATGCAGGTGTAACTTACATTGCAGGTTCTCCTCCGGGGGTTCTTGTAGAATCCCAACATTGGGGACTTTGTTGCTGCCCTTCTGGAATGGGGTGCAACTGCTGCCGTAAACACCCTAGCACCATGTTGCAAAGGGTTTTTGGTGCAGCAGCTAGCGTAGCAGCTATTTGGCACAAGTGGCCTGCGACATGTTGCAGGGCACTTTGTAGAATTGCGCATATTGCAACTGCTGGCGTGAGTTGCTACTTGCACCATTCTACCTGGCACAAGTGCTGTTATGCCAGGTGTAACTTTTCTAGAATCAGGGCCCATGTTTTTAAAGGTTTTTTTTTTGAGGCATCAGCAGCTCTTTAAGAAACATAGAAAACGAATGCAGAAAAAAAGTTCATCCAGTCTGCCCAGTATTTTGCTTATACTGACCCCTAAGTTATTTTCTCGGTGGTCAATAACTGTAATTTTAAAACAATTTAAGTATTAATTATATTTATTATGTTTTACCAAATTGTGAAATAGTACACGTCTCAGTATCAAAACTTATTGGCCATTTATTTGCTCATTCATCTAACTTGTTTTGGTCATTCAAAGGTTAATTTACATCTTCCTCTGAACTGACTACCAATGTGGGTATCATCTCCAAATGTATTACCTCAGCTCCTTACCCATAGCTCTGGGTCATATGTGAACATATTAAAAAGAGGGAGTACTGACACTGATCCTTGCAGCACTCCACTTGACAGTTGATACCTTTTGGAAAGGTAACCGGTTATAACTCCGCTCAGTATTCTACCACCAAGTCAGTTATTAAAGGAATAATGCATGACAGGGTGTGTGTCGTGCTGGGATAATACCACACCTGCGGGGTTGGGCACGAGGCTGCAGGCCGAGTGCATCCAATGTCCCAGGCATGGCGTTATCCCAGCATGACACACATCCTAGAGTGCATTATTCCTATCATACAATAGCTTGTTGTTATATATAAAATAAAAATAAAAAATGTAAAGAATGTTTTTATTAGTGTGGAAAAATATTTTTGTTTCTTAAGATGAGATGCAAAAAAAGACGTCCATAGGCTTCTCATCCAAACAATCATCAATTGGTTCACAGTGCTGAGACTAGACCTGTGGCATTATGCTGGGATAACGCCATGGGTCCAGCCCCAAACTGACCTATCACAGTCCAAGATTCTTTCTTGCCATTGTATAATAATCAATTGTAGTGCATTTCCTGTAATACCCTACACTTTCATTTTGTGAAGTAACCTTTTTGAGGCAATACATTACCAGCTACCCAAAAGTCCAAATATGCAATATTTGCAGGCCTCCCTTTACCAAGTGTATTAGTTTAATCTTCAAACAATAAAATTAAACTTATTTTGCGTGATTTACTTTTATTAAATCCAAACTGAGACAATGAATCTAAGTTGTTTCTTTAAAACATCAACAATCCTGTCTCTGAAAAATGTCCATGTAAGGATCTTATGCTTATTTATTACTTTATTTAAATTGACCTATTCAATAATACTTTCATTATGCTTCCATGAATACATCATGGCATACAAACACTACATCAAAAACATACACATACAGATCCTTAAGATTAAATATGTTACGAGGATCACGTGATGAGCTAGCGGGAGGTAGACGTCTTCAATAAGGCTCCCGAGTCCCGAAGAAAAATAGTTTTAAATTGAATAGTTTCGTGGCTCCACATTACTGGAAAAGCGAGGAGTTTTAATTGTTTAGAGGTTGCTGCAGCGGAGAAAGCATTTCAGGTTCGGTACAGAGGGCGGAAAGAGCACCACAATATTAGCGAGTTCGGCAAGCGTAATGGCTGAGAGGGAACAAGGAAGCCCCGAGCCCCTGGCAGCGAGAACGCCGGCAACCGAACGCTCAAAACCCCATTCACCGACTTCGGACGAGCCTGAGGTCTGGAAGGTGGAGGGCCTGAAGGGGCAATCAACCTCAGAGGATATTGTGGAAATTAAGCAGCTTCTAAAAGGGCTGGTCACTGACTTTACCATGTTGAAGCCTGCACTGCAAGCTCTTACACAGAGAGTGGGGGATATTGAGGCCAGAGTTGCTTCACAGGAAAGGAAAATGGGAACTATGGAACAAGACCTGGTCAGTGTGAAAAGACAAGTGAGAAAAATGGAAACTCGCCTAGAGGATCAAGAAGCGAGAAGCCGGAGGAATAATTTAATAGTGGCTGGGCTGCCTGAGAAAACAGAAGGCTCAGATTGTGTTGCCTTCATGCAAGATCTTCTTTTGAAATTATTTGGGCCCATGCCGTTCGGCAACTCCTACAACCTTGAGAGAGCCCATCGAGCGCTGAGAGAGAACCCCCCACCGGGAGCACAGCCTCGAGTTATCATAATGAGATTTCTTAACTATAAGGAGAAAACTCATGTTTTAATGAAAGCCAAAGCTAATAGAAATCTGCACTGGAATGGGGCCTCTCTATGGCTGTTTCAAGACCTGGTTCCCTCAGTGAGGGAAAAACAAAAAGAATATACTGACATTAAAAAGAAGTTGTATATGGCTGGGCTGAAATTTAGACTACAATATCCTGCCACTCTGGTGGTAAAATTGGCAAAAGGGGACAGAAAATACCTCTCGGCAGAAGAAGCCTTGGAAAACCTTAGATTGGAGCTACCTGATTTATTCAAATCGGTGACCTGAAGGGAACGAACGGACTGGAAAATGTTCACAGGACAATGTGAAAAGTGGCCTGGCAGTGCTGGTGTAAAGAGATATCAGGGAGAATAATTTTTTGTTATTGAGATGCTTTCCCTTTTGGTATTCACTTCTTTATGAATGTGCAGAACAGCTTTGAGAGTTCTGCGAGGTGGCAAAATAAAGCCCGCCCCCTTTTTTTTTTTTTTTTTAGATATTACACAGGCTGTTGCAGCGGACCGCCATGGAGATAATGGCTTATGCTACTGAGAAACAGAGAAACAGTTTCTCCCATCAATAATTTAGATTTACTGGTTTGGTTGGTTGGTCTGAACCTGAAGATAGGGGAGAATGAGAGCTACCAAGGGTTCATAAGGGGAGTCGGGGTCCGAATGGAGACATCTTGTGAGTTGACTCATACACGTTTCGGGAAGATTTAGGAGGGCGATCGTAGGATCGGGGTAATGAAGGGGAACTATGGAGGGGGAAGGACCGAGAGAGAAACCATGACATGTGCTATAAAGAAAGTAAATAGTATGAGAGTGAGGATCAAAGGCATGGTTGTAGTAGATGGGGTCACTTAGAATTCTATCATGGAATGTGAAAAGTCTCTGGGGGAGGCGGAAAAGACTGGTTATACTTAGATACATTAACCAGATGGGGGTTCATATAGCTGCACTCCAGGAAACCCACCTACTGACTGAAGAGCTGCATTTGCTCAAGAAGGGATGAGTAGGTAAGGTAATCAGAACTGGATGTGCGAAAGCCTCGGGTGGGGTCGCACTATTAATCAGGAAAGACTGGCCATATGTAATCGAGTGCTCCCGGTCGAGAGAGGATGGTAGGGGAATATACATGATGGGCTCATTTTTGGGACGCCCACTGGTGTGTGCCTCAATCAATGGACCCACTCTGGCCAAACCAGATTTCTTTGCCTCACTGGAGGCTGATATTGTCACTCTCCCACACGGCTCTTCCATATTGGCAGGTGACTAGAATATTTGCTTGGACAATAGGGTTGATAGAAATTCCCCTTCCAATAAAGTACTTAGCCCTTCCCAAGCAGCACTATATAGATTCCTGGAAGTTACTGCATTAGTTGATCCTTACCGGATTTACAGAAAAGGGGAGACCGAGATGACCTTTTACTCAGGTGTACATAAGACTTACACCAGGATCGACTTTTTTTTGGTTAATAGGGAAGTTTTAAGGGGGGTTGTAGGTATGTATACTCTCGAGAGGACCCTCTCAGATCATTCCCCAATACAATTGCTATGGAAGATAGATAATACTCCTCCCAAGCCAACTTGTTGGCACCGGGATGAAGGGGTGTTAATGGTGGATAATATAGTTGCTAAAATGGAGGGCAAACTCAAGGAAATTATTCAGAATCAAATCCCAACTTTTGAAGACAGGAATTTAGCCTGGCCCGTTTGTAAGGTGCTATATAGGGTATGGGTTCAAGAATATACTGCCAGGCGGAACAAATTAAATAGGGCTCGGGAGGAGTTCATATTGGGTGCCATTAAGTCATTATCACCCCTAGAGGGCTCCTCCAAAGAGATAGATAGGGAGTTAAGAGAACTAAAAAAGAGAATTTAAAGGTATACTAAATTATCGGGCGGACCGCTGGCTAGAAAGATTGAACGGTAAATACTTGTTGCAAGGGGACACCCCAGGTCAGTTTCTAGCCCATAGGATTAAGGAGCGGGAGGTGGAGAGAACAATTGTGGCAGTGAAGTTTGGAGACGAGGTTATTTCGGAGCCACAGGGATTGGCTGATGCCTTTGCGGATTACTACACTGCAATATATCAGAAGGGGGCGGATTGTTCACTGGCAGAAATTAGGGGGTTCCTAGATGAAATACCTTTGCCTAGATTAGGTCCGGAGCAGGCCCGTGCCCTGGCTGCCCCAATATCAGAGCTGGAGATTTTGGAGGTAATTATGGACCTGCCAAATGGGAAGGCACCAGGACCAGATGGTCTCTCGGCCAAATTTTATAAAGTCCATGCAGCGACATTAATACCTTTATTGAAAGAACTTTTCTCAACCATTATGAATGGAGGGATTTCCCACCCTCCACTGTACCAGGCCTATGTCACTTTGATTCCAAAACCAGATAAACCCAAACACCTACCAGGTAATTATAGGCCCATAGCTTTAATAAACCAAGATATTAAGATACTTACTAAAGTTCTAGCTAATAGGGTTTTGAAAGTTGCTCCTCTGTTGATTAGTCAAGAGCAAGTTGGGTTTATGCCAGGGAGAGGGGCCCAGGATGCGCTAAGAAAACTCCATCATATCTTAGAGAGAGCGGCTGCTTCAAATTCTGCTATGGCTTTAATTGCATTAGATGCCAAGAAGGTGTTTGACCGGGTTTCCCATCAATTTTTATTTCTCACAATGGAGAAAATGGGGTTCCCAAGGGAGTTCCTGGGTGGCCTTAGAAATCTTTATGAAGCCCCTACTGCCCGAGTCCTATGCAATGGTTATCTCTCTAAAGAGTTTTTTCTCAAAAATGGAACAAGGCAGGGCTGTCCCTTATCGCATATTTTATTTAACATCTATTTGGAACCTCTGCTAAGATCCCTTGTGAGGGATCCAAGGGTTCAAGGGATTGATGTTTTGGGGATAGAGCTCAAACTATTGGTCTTCGCCGATGACATCTTACTGCACTTAAGTAACCTATCTGATAGCTTTCAAAATGCCCTGGAAATTATTGGGAAGTTTTTGAGGGTCTCTAACTATAAGTTAAATTTGACTAAAACCCTAGTTCTTCCACTTACGGTGCACACTCATAGGGCAGATTTTGAGCATCTTCAACTTAATTGGGCCCCGGAAAAAATTAAATACCTGGGTATTTGGATTTTGGCCAGATCAGAAGATGGGGTGGAGGAGAACCTGGGTAATATTGTGGTTAAAATTAAACAGGATATTGAAAGGTGGAGGAGGCTTCCTCTAAACTTCACTGCCAGAATGGGACTCATTAAAATGAACCTTCTGCCTCGACTGCTGTACCCGATTTGTCTCTCTCCTTATCTTATCTCGAAGGGTAGATTTATTAGCATCCAAAGGATCATCTCAGAATTCTTATGGGACTTGAAACCCCCTAGGAGGAAACATGACGTTTTACGTCTTCCCTACCGGAAGGGTGGTATGAAGCTCCCTGATTTACTATCAAATTATGTAGCAGGACAATTAGGGTATATGGGACGTTGGGACAGGCATCGGGGAGATGAGGCTTATACTCCAATATGGCTTTGAATTGAGCAAATTATCCTAGAAGATGCAAAACTCTCCCCAAGTGCATTATTACATGTAGATCCAGAGACTCTGCCTGGCATAGGAAAGCAATCTCCGATATATAAATCAGTCAAGGCGTGGTTGGAGTGGTTATCCCCAGCCCAGAGGAGAATGCAGAGGGGGGCAAGAGATCAGCCTATAGTGGGGAACCCTAACCTTCACCTGGGAAATCGAATACTGAGGGGTCAGTGGGCACCACTGTTGTTGGATTCTAAAGTGGCAGATTTTATAGTCGCTGACAGAGTGCTATTGCCAACACAAACCAGGGACTGGAATTTTTTTAAAAAGATCCAGATCACTAATTTGTTACAGAAGTTCATACGAGATAATAAAATTGGGGGAGAAAAGCAGGTGTTCATATGGGATCAGTTAAGGGAATTGGATCTTTTACAGCATCCCTCATCCAAAGTATATAAGGTTCTATTAGATTATGTTGGCACAGATTCCGAATCTCGTATAAGATATTGGGAGAAAGCATTATCCCCCCTGAGACCTGACTGGACAGAAATTTGGAAACACATGAAAGATTTGCCTATACCGAAGTACAATACTATGCAATTCTTTATCTGCTCAAATATCTACTACACCCCTGCCAAACTGTGTTCTAGAAAACTCAGACAGACAGATCAGTGTTTTCGCTGTGGCATAGAACCAGGAGACCTATTGCATGTTTTTTGGATGTGCTCTCGAATTCAGCCACTCTGGGTTCAAATTACTAAAGAAATGGACCTGGTATTAGACTATTCGGAATACATTAGCCCAGAGATATGCATATTAGGGGATTTGGGAAGGATTTTGACGGGCCCAGCTAAATACCATGTGTCCCTTATGTCAGCTGTAGTTAAAGCTTTGGTTCTAAGGCATTGGAAGGAGGATATAACTTATGGCTATGATCAATGGGTGGGGGACCTCCTACAGGTCTTGGAGAGAATTAAACAGCATATGCTGATGGAAGGGAAAAAGAAAGTCTATGAAAGGAAATGGAGGACCCTAGAGTCAGTCTACTCAATGCAATTAAAAAGCCCTCGGGTTCAGATCTGTCTGTCTGTAGGGGAGTAGTGGATTAATCTTTTATAAGACAATGTCTCAGGGATTTGTCAGTGAATGGAATTAGATGATGGATACGAGATAAGCTTTATATTGGTTCAGCTACAACTCTCACATAATATTGCTTGCTTAGCTTATAAGATTTGCTTCTTTGGTCGGACACATGGGTTTCTCTCTCCTTCCTAGGGACACAGTTACCCAAAGATGGTCCGGAAGAATTACACCTATGGACTGGACTGACAATTAGAATTGTTAAACCGGACTAGGTTTGAGGCTTGACAAAGTCCGAGCCCGAATAATGGATTTATAGCTTATTTTATGGGGGAATGGAGCAAACTGTTCGGGGATCACAACTGGTAACTGTGATTGTACATAGTTTGGGGGATGTATATAGTTTCTACATCCAGTTTTGGGATGTGGGCCTGGGGGTGTATCCTGGGATCTATGTGTGTCTGTGAAGGTGCTGGAAACAGCAATAAAATCTCAATAAAGAGGTTTCAAAAAACAAGATTAAATATGTTACAGTTGCTATGTTTGCATATGCAGTAGTGGGAATCAATTACTCTGTAGTCAGTTCACTTAAGTCAGACTGTAATCTTTTTTGGTTTATGTGACATTAGATTGATGATAATTAACAGAATCGATTACCAGATGATTGACTTATACTACTTGTAAAAGCACAGAGAGGATTTCAAATCAGATTGCATTCCTTTTGCTGCAGTTTCAAGAGGGTAAATTGCAGAATCCATTCCTAGTTAGGTTTATATGCACAAAGCCAGTAGGATCAAAACAATCAATTTTCTTGAACTGTTGCACTTCAATATTAACTGGTCCACCATACCAGACAAAGTGCTAAATGCTATACATGCGTGCAACCTAACCCAAATTATCCAAGATCCAACTAGACTAAACCACAAAATGGGTAACCATTCCCTCATTGACTGGGCCCTTACCACTCACACCCACAGGGTCATTAACTCGGGTACCCTAGCTGATGCCTTTAGCAACCACTGTATGATATTCCTGGTACGCAGAGTCCCTTACAAAACCCTACAAATCCATTCCTACAAATCCTTGAACATTGCACCACTTCTACATGATCTGACCAACACAAATTGGTCACCCATACCTGCTGCTAGTAACCTTGACGATGCAGCTAAATACTTCAGTGACAGATTCCTTGAAGTCTGGAACAAACATGCACCGTTACGCCGGGTTCGTGTCTAGTGAAATCACCTCCCCTGGAACTCCCCAGAACTCATAGCCTGCCAAAGGGCACGTGATGCAGCTTGGATGCCTCACAAATGCTCAATGCTTGATAAAGACTACAAAGCATACCGCGTCCTCCGAAACAAATACACAAAAGTCACTCACCTGGCCAAGGCCGAATACTGCAGCTCTATTTTCAACACTAATATAAATAATCCATCCACATTTTGGAAGGTAATTCACTCCCTTTTCTCCCCTCAGGCTCCCATTCCCTCCCCCCCCCTCCTCCATATAAACAATACTGACATCTCTGACCGCCCTAGTGTTGCCGCAGCTTTCAATTTGCATTTTACCTCCTGCACTTCTGCCTTGCTAGGCTATCTCCCATCAAATAACAAGTCAACCTCTGCACCTACTAGAAGTTCTCCAGCGCCCCCCCCCTTCAGTTTCTCCTTTTCCAAAATCCTGACAGTCGACATGCTGACTGCTCTGGAAGCCCTAAACCTGAACAAAGGCAGCTCCCCTAATGGTTTGGACCCGAAGCTACTACACCTGTCTGCCTCGGCCATTGCTCTTCCACTGACTGCCGTTCTCAACCTCTCATTTCAATTGGTGGAGATTCTCCTGGACTGGAAACATGCAATCATCCTCCCCCGCCCAAAGGGAGGTGACTCCTCCTTCCCTGAGAACTACCATCCTATATCACTCTGCCCAACACTAGCCAAACCTCAGGAACATCTAGTCCTTGAACAACTATCCTTATACCTATCTGACACAAATATCCTCACCCAATATCAATCAGGTTTCCGCAAACACCACTCCACCTGGACCTCACTACTCTGGCTCACAGATGCCATTCTGTCAGGCATGGACTGCCGCCACATCACCACCACCATTTTTATTGATCTAGCTAAAGTTTTTGACACAGTATCCCACTCCCTCCTGCTCCGCTCCCTTTCGTCAGCCAGGCTGTTGGAACATGCCTTAAAATGGTTCAGGGCATACCTACATGACCACTCTCAGTCTGTAAAAATATCCAACCACATCTCTCCTCCCCTACCGATTCACTATGGGGTCCCTCAAGGGTCCATACTTGGCCCAATTCTCTTCTCCATCTTTCTAAATGACCTACCATCCATCTGCACCTCATCAGCCATACATATGTATGCTGATGGTATGGTTCTTTTCTCGTAGGGTCCTTTCCCAAGGTTGTCGCCTCCAGGCTCAAATATGATTTCAACAGCATCCAGAGCTGTGCCCATGACATTCAGTGCATGTCAGAAACTGTCTAGGCACCAATCTGTCCCACCTTTCACTACCCTTGACAGGGCACCCATTCTTGCCACCGAGTCATTCAGGTATCTGGGCATGTGGCTGGACCAACATCTCACTTTCTCCCCCACATAGATGCCATAATAAAAAAGCTTCGACCAAAGCTCAGCGCCCTCTATTGAAACCACTCCTGCCTCCCACACCAGGCTAGACGTGAACTGATCCAAAAACTGATCCTCCCGATCTTTGACTATTGTGATATCATCTACTGCACTGCTCCTGCCACCTCCCTAGCAAACTTGGACACTCTTTTTAACTCCTTCTGCCAGTTTGCACTGGATGCCCTTCCCCTTATCCATCACTGCCACCTGTACTGAGTTTTAGCCTTCCCTTCCCTAACAAATAGACGACTGCACCACTGTGCAAAATTCATCTCTAAGTCCTGGTTTAGTACTCTCCCTCCCTATCTAAATTCCCTAATCTCCCCCTACCCACTCCCTCTTGACTCCTACGATCCCATGACCACAGAACTCTGACTGTCCCTTGGAGATCCACTTCTAGTGGGCAGACCTCCTTCTGCTATCATCTCCCTAAACTTTGGAATGCACTTCCTTCACAAATCCGTGACTCTTCCTCTCCTGGTTCCCTTAACCAAGCTCTTCACAATTTCCTCTCTGTAAACTGCACTTGCCCCTAGCTAGGATTTTAAATCTAAATTTTAGATTTTAAGATATTAAATTTTACTCTACCTGCAGCTAGTTGCCTTCTTACCATTTACTGTTTACTTCAATCTATGCTTTTTATGTTACTGTATAATTATGTGTGCACTCATTGCTACTATGTAACTCCCATCACCCTTTCCCCCAGGTGATACTGGGAGATGAGCAATTTGTTGTTCAGTGTACCTCACCTGGTGAAGCTTTTCAATAAATAAATAAATCTGATACAAATCAAAAGCAGAACCCGACTCTGAATGAGTTTACGTGATCTTCCAAATGAGGATAGCTGCACTGATTCTATTGAAATCAAAGTTGAAATCTGATTCCAGAGTGCATGTAAACAAGACAAATTCACAGGAGTTCTCAGTTCTAATAGTTATGTAAAAATAGCAATCATTTCATTGAATTAAATTAATCAGTCTTATAAAGCTTGCACATAGGTTGAAAGAAACTCTAAACTTCAACCAGTGCTATAATATATAATACTGCATAATATAAATTTGATTATTAAAGCAACATTAGTGAGTACCGATATCAGTGTTCATTCAAAAAATGTTTTAACAAGTGCTCTCATCTTCTATTAAAGGTATGCAATGCATGGTTTATACTTGAAGAATTTTTCCCTGTTTTAAGACAGCATCATCCCATCAGATTTCCAAGGCTGTAAAACTATTCTTAACAGTGGATGTGATAAATAACATTATAAATGTATTATCTGATGTAATTTCTGAAGTGTAAAGTCTAAGCAGACATACTTCAATTGTAAAATAGCATTCAAGACAAAGTAAATCTCCCATTCTGTCCTTTCATTTCTTTTCATACATTTTTCATTTTTGGGAATTCCCAAAAAATGTGTTATAAACTGCAAGTGATACTCTGACATCTATAGCAGAAGTCTGATTGTGTATTACCATGGATTTTATGCCTTATGGAGGCAAATTGTGTATTAGGAAAGATGCTGTAATATTTGTCCTTGTCCAGTCTGTTATACTTCAGCCCCTCAGCAGCTGCACATATGGTTACAAGCCAGGTCCTAAATTACTGAATGATCAGAGAATAAAAATAGTGTACGATAATGTAAGAAGTATGATAAATAAACTTGATATGATTAAATTATGAGTTTCACAGGGGAAATGTAAAATAACTGGTTTCATAGAGACACGGCTGACTGAAAAGCATTCAAATAATAAAGTACAACTAGAAGGTTATAATCAATTTATGAGGGGATGGCTCAGGGGCAACGTGAAGAAGAATTTTTCACATAGAGGGTGGTAGATGCATGGAACTGCCTTCCTGAGGAGGTTGTGGGGTAAAAACAGTAGGGGAATTCAAGAATGTATGGGACAGACAGAAGGCAATTATAGTGGGGGTGTAGGAGGAAGTAGGCTGCTGGTTAACTAGGATCTGTAGCTTATTCAATAGGTAGGGAAATGGGCAGACTGGGTGGGCCAAGCGGTCCTTATCTGCCATCAAAGTCTATGTTTCTGTGTTTCAAATTTAGATGTGACCAGCCAAGCCAGTGTGTGTGTGTGTGTGTGTGGGGGGATGATACTATACCTAAGGGGTCAGCTGCGAGAAGCAGAGATGCCCTTTTCAAGGATGCAAAAAAACTGAAAAGGTGCACCAACCTCCCCTCCTACCCACTCAGTCATGCATTATGTACTGATAAATATGCTGCAGCTTACTGTTTAGCAAAAATACAAGACATTTTCCTTTATCAAGGCTAAAACAGCCTTTGCTAGAACAAACAGTATAAAGGCAGTACAATGGAAACAGATTTAGCTGGCTGGAGCAACCACTTGGAGGCAGACCAGAACTGATGTTTCGCTAGCACTAAGGCTAGCCTCCTCCTGTGAAACCCATAATTTAATCATTCCAGCAAAAGCTTTTTTAACCTTGATAAAACAAAAGGATTTGTATTTTTGCTAAAAGGTGGCTACATCCTATTTATCAGCACACAGTTCATGACTGAATGGGTAGGAGGGGAGGCCAGTGAACCTTTTCAGTTTTTTTCTTGCCTGTTTACAAGACTGTGGTAGCATGGACGTATCTGACACAGGGGAGTAACAATTTGCAATCATTCTTTTCAGGGATAATAGAATGGATTTACTGCATGATTGTGTATATTAAGCAACTGAAACAATGAGCTGGACAAATTCAATCACCACCAAAAGTTAACACAAAAAGTTTTGCTAGATTAGTTTGGATGATTAGTTCCCATCCTTCAGATAAAGAGCTACTTTTAATGGGATACTTTATTATTTATTTCAAAAGTTTTACCAGAAAATCAGACTGAGCTAGTAAAAGCTCATTTCCAGATGCGTTCTGGGGGAGGAAGAAGAGAGGAGATGAAAGCATATACAAAGTATAATGTATAAAAAATGCAATACTTTGGAAATAATGAATCAAAATATACAATCTAAGAACAGGTAAGGAATACATCGTCAAACAGTAAGATTACCATAAGTGAATCGTAGAACTAGCAAAAGAACATTAAACAGCAAACAACAAAAAAAAAAGAAGCAAACAGAAATGAGTGAGCTAAGGGGGGAAGGGCTAGTGTCAGTGTTGGGGGCAAGCAGGTGACAACGAATCTGTCCCAATATCAGAAGTAACTGCAGGTGTGAATAGAGAACTAACAAATGAGAGACTTCAGAACTGGAAAGGAAGGAACTTAGAGCTTCAAGAGGTTACCTTAAAGAGTTAGTAGCACCATAAAATAGCAGGTAGAACATTTTAGTAACTTTTAAAAGTAGCCCCCCCTAACTACTTTATATTTATGAACTGTGTTTCTTTTTCTATATTCTCATTATGTGTTTTTTTTTCCTAATACTATTGGATGTGATGGGCAAAGCAATGTTTTACCTGGAAGCAGACATATCTAGTTCTAGTCCCTCCACTACAACATCAGCCTGTGCTTTCATTAAATGCTACATCACAAACCCTGCTGCCTGACTGGTAACGTGTCACATCTTACCAATTAAGCAGCAGGGAATTAGCTCTTCTAGGTTACTAGTGATGTCACTGAGGTCACAGTGCTGATGATGTATAGGGAGGAACAGTACAGACTATGTCAGCTTCCAGGTAGACTGCTATTCCATACATTACACCAGGTACAATCGGGTAGAACATTTCCTACTCAAAAAAACAGAAAACAAAAAATATACTTCAGATATAAGATGCCATAGCTGACTACTTCTGAAAGTTAATATTAATTTCAGGCAGTACACTGGCTCTCTAATGCGGTGTGGTGGTGGTGGGGTGAAGAAAAATCAGCTGGCAGCCTTGGTCCCACTGGGTTAGCCCAAACAATAGACAGAGCAACTAGAAAAGGCTCAGTGTAAAGTAGGGGAAGCATTTTGGACCTGTTTTTCCTAGCATCTGGCTCCTTGTTAGTGGATAAATAGGTTCTGGAACCAAGTCTGAGTGACCACTGTCCCATTACCCATTATGTACTCCTTTAAATGTGAAGAAAGGTTTCATACGGACCAGAGGTACCTTTTCCACAGATGTTTTAAGAATTTTGACTCTGTCACTTTCAAAGCCAGTATTCAAAATGCTAAATGGAAGCGAATTAATCTCATTCTAGACCTTGAATTAGTTATAGGTAAATTCACTGATATATTTTTGAACATATGTAACCCACATGCTATTGTAAGAGTTAGGAAAGACAGGAAAAATCATTTGCCTGCATGTCAGATAAACTGACGAAAAGAAAAAATTACTCACCTTAGTAATTGCTTTTCTTCTCATGGAGTCTTGCTATATTAGGACTTCTTGCAGTTAGGCTCAGCCTCTGAACTGCCCCGGAGAGGAAATAGTTAACTCCAGTGAACCTGGAGTTCCACAGCGTGAGGGCTCTATTGAAAGCTCTATCTGGTCAGTTTCAAATGAAACTGCCAGGTTCTTTACGAAGCCAAACTAACATAGCAAGTCTGTGTGGAAAAGCTCTACACTAGTCATTGGCTACCTACTAGTAGTAGAACAACAAAAACACAACAACAATCACAGAATAATAACAATATACATATTATTATTAGTATCACCCATGACAAGCACTAACAGACCCCCCTCTCCCCAAAAGACTCAAGTCCAGGGAGGGGGCCATATACCACTTAACAAAAACAGAATTACCTAGTTCCCTAACCCAAATGAAAATGGGGGGGAGACTAGGGAGAACTAAAAATGGCATGACACAGTGCTTGCACTAACTTGCCAACCCCGTACCCAAGTAGGAGTTCTGAGAGGGGTAGGAGGGAGGGTTGTCCTAATATAGCAAGACTCCATGAGAAGAAAAGCAATTACTAAGGTGAGTAATTTTTTCTTCAAACACCATGAAGTCTTGCTATATTAGGACTTCTTGCAGATTACACAGCAGTACCTCCATGGAGGAGGGCCAGAACCTACTTAGGGAATAGGCTCTGAAGCACAGCTGTGCCAAAAACGAGCATCTCTCCTGGACTGGACATCTAGGGAATAATGCTTGGTAAATGTGTGGACTGTTTTCCAGGTAGCAGCTTGGCAAATTTCCAAAATGGGAATATCTCTAGCCGCCGCTAGAGATGCAGCTGTACCCCTGGTGGAGTGAGCCCTCAGTCCTGAGGGAGGTTCTCACCCAGTTTTTGTTAACAGAACTGAATACAAGAGACAATCCACCTTGCAATTGTCCTCTTAGTGGCAGGTCTCCCTTTGCCAACTTCTCCATAGGTAAGGAAGAGTTGGAGGGATTCGAACCTGTGACCCTTGGTGCATTCCAAATAGTAGCTAAGGGCTCTTTTGACGTCCAGACTGTGCAATCTCCTCTCCCCTGAGGAGGAATGCTCAGTGAAAAGTACTGGAAGAGAGATGGATTGGTTCAGATGAAAATCTGAAACCACTTTAGGTAAAAACTTCCTGTTAGTCCTGAGGACTACCTTATCTCTGTGAAAAGAAATAAAATCTTTTTCCACTGACAAGGCTTGTAACTCACTTATACGTCTAGCAGAAGTGATAGCCACTAGAAAAACAGTCTTCCAAGTTAAAAACTTGAGATCTGCCCAAGACAGAGGCTCAAAGGGGGGTTGCATCAGCTGAGCAATGCAAATATTCAGGTCCCAGGCAGGAGCTGGTTCCAAAAGGGAGGGATAGTGTGAAGTAACCCTTTAAAAAACTTGGAAAACACATGGTGAGAAGAGAGGGAAACAGGTTTCCCTGCAGACACAAAAACAGAAACAGCTGCCAGATGAACCTTCAAGGTAGCTGGTTTGAGGCCTAGGGAATTTAGATGGACCAAATAGTCCAATAAAGTGGCCAAGTCAGCAGATTCTGGTACAATTTGTTTCTCAGAACACCAGAAGGAAAACCTCTTCCACTTAGAATTGTAGAATTGTAGAAGGCTTCCTAGAAGCCTTTAAAATGTCCAAGACACCTTGAGAAAGGTGTAAATCAGCAAATTCTAGCTCCTCAAGAACCAAGCCTTGAGGTGGAGGGAATTGAGGTCCGGGTACCACACTCTCCCCTGTGCACAGGTCAGCAGGTCGTGGATCCTGGGCAAGCTCAGGGGAGGGTGGAATGTCAGGGACAGGAGAAGAGGGTACCAGGGCTGTCTGGCCCAGTCTGGAGCAATCAGAATCACTTTGCAGGGCTGAGTTCTGATTTTCACTAGTACCCTGAAGAGGAGAGGGAAGGGGGGAAAGGCATGCAGGAATTTCCTTCCCAATCCAACAGAAAGGCGTGCAGGGGACTGAGCCCAACACTGGAGGCCTGCAACAAAAAGAGAAAGTTGGTGGTTGTCTGGGGCTGCGAAGAGATCTATCTGAGGGGTGCCCCAACGGCAAAGACCGACCCCAGAACCTGGGGATCTAGAGTCCATTCGTGATGACCCCTGAGAAATTCTGCTGAGGGCATCCGCCAGGACATTGTCCTTCCTGGAAGGTGAACTTCTATCAGGAGGTGTTCAGGGAGTAAGCCAGAGACCACAACTTCATTGCTTCGGTGCACAAGGCTGAAGACCGAGTGCCCCCTTGCTTGTTGATGTACCACATTGTTGTGGTGTTGTCTGTCCTGACTTGAACTACCTTGTTCGGACAGTAGCTGAAAAAGCCTGGAGAGCTAAGAGGACAGCTCTGAGTTCCAAAAGATTGATGTGGAGCAGAGATTCCTGAGGGGACCACACTCCCTGAGTGGAAAGATCGCCTATGGAGCCCCCACCCTAACAGGGAGGCATCCGTGGTGAGGGTGAGGGAATGAAGAACAGGTAAGAAGGGACCCCTGAGTTAAATTGCTTTGATCCCGCCACCACTGAAGGGCCAGGATCAGGTTTTGTCACTGGGACTAATTTGGTAAGGGGTCCTTCCTTGAGACCAGTAGGACCTCAAGTGGAACTGAATATCTCTCATCTGAAATCTTGCTCCCTGCACACAGCTGTGGAAGCAGCCATTGCCCTAGGAGTTGCAGAAAGTGCCTTGCTGGTCGAGAGACCCGCAGGGTAAAGGAGGATGCCAGGGCAATGAGTCTGTCCACTTCTTTCCAAGGAAGAAATGCCTGGCTGACTTTGTGTTCAATTCTGCACCTATGAAAGTTAGTACCTGAACTGGTTCCAGAACTGACTTTGGAAAATTCAACAGGAATCCCAGAGAAGTGAGAAGCTGCTGGGTGACCTGCAAGTGGAATTTTACCTGATCTGGAGACTGACCCACTATGAGCCAGCCATCCAGGTAGGGAAACACAGCAACCCCTTGCCTTCTTAAATGAGCCACTACCACCGCTAGACATTTTGTGAAAACCCTTGGAGCAGAGCTGAGGCCGAAGGGCATTGCTCTGAACTGATAGTGGCCAGAAGGCAGTTCGAACCTGAGGTACTTTCGGTGAGAAGGCCTGATCAAGATATGAAAATAGGCGTCCTTGAGGTCCAGGGAAGCTAGCCAGTCCCCTGGCCTTAGGGAAAGCAAAATCATTGCCAGAGTTAACATTTTGAACTTTGGTTTCAAAAGATGCTTGTTCAGGAACCTTAAATCTAGGATGGGCGCCATTCTCCTGTCTTTTTGGGGTAAGGAAGTATCTTGAGTACAGCCCCTTGCCCTGATGGCAAGGAGGAACTGTTTCACTGCTTTGCAGCCTAGAGAGAAGAAACCTCTGCTTCCAAAGCAAGGACTTCTGAAGGATTTGCAGGTGGAAAATGTCTGTCTCATCTTTGGGAACTGTTTGAAGCTGAGAACCAGACCCTGGCTTACCACCTCCAGAACCCATTTGTCCGAGGTTAGGGACAACCAGTTCTGGCTGAAATAAACCAACCTGCCCCCACCAGTACAGGAGAATCGGCCCTGGGCACCCCATCAGGGTGCCTGCTTGCGAGCTTTAGGCTGAGGAGAGGGAGACGGTCTGCCTGTGCCCCGCCTACCTCTGCCTCTGAAACCCTCTGTGCAAAGGCTGAAGAGGCCTGAACTTGATAAAAGGCTCTGGAAAGGCCTGCCCCTACCCCTGGGGCATGCCTTTGTGGAGTGGCATGCCTCCTTAGCTTGGGCATTTTGTAGGTAGTTCTGTATTCATCCATCTTTTCATGTAATTTTCTGTTTGATCCCCAAACAGAGAATTTCCTACTACAGGAAAATCTATAGCTTTGACTGAGTATCTTGGGACAGATTAGTGCATCTGAGCCATGCCAACCTCACGGAGAGCTACAGAAGTGGCCATGACCCTAGAGGAAACATCATTAACATCAACAGCAGCATGAAATTGAACTTTAGAGGCTTCAATGCCATCAGCAGCCACTTGTTCAACTCACTAGCCAGCTGGCCCTGGGCCTGCCTCTAACTGCAATATAGTGTCCCATCTAGATTTCTGATATCTAGCCACATAAGCCATATAATTAGCCTGCCTGAGTCCCAACGGCTGCCATATATTGTTTTTTCGCCATGGCATCAATCTTCCTGGAATCTTTATCAGGAGGATGTGAGGCCAGGGAATATTAGCTTGTCACAGGCTGCAGCTTGAACAACACCTACATGACTACACTGCTCAGTGAGGAAGTCTGTATCAGGACCTGATAAAGTATACCTTCTGTCCATTTTTTTATCTACAGGAGGGACAGAATGAGGATTTTTTAAAATCTTTGTTGTTTGCTTCCTAAATGACTTATGCAAAGGAATAGACAACCTCCTAGACTCTGGAATATCCATCATTTCAACATAATCAGGCTCCTCTTGCTCATCCACAGCCTCTTCTAAAGGAAGCTGGAGGGTTTCTGCAACCTTTTTGTAAAACATAAAATGAGAAGGGGACTCAGACAGCATAGGGGGAGATTCTAAAGGTCTGTCTGGAGAAATGTCCGGTTCAATGGGCACGTCCAGACCTTCCCAGTCACAAACATACTGATCAAATTCCTCCTCCCTCCTGTGGTTCATAAAATCCTCAACATCATAATCCTGAACCACTGGGACTGAACAACAACCTTTTTCCAGTTGTAGGGGTTGACAGATCCCTGAGACAAGACTGAACAATCTGTATGGCTTTAGCTATATCTCTGCAGCAGTTGAGAGACAATTTTGGACTCAGACCTGCTGATTTCTTTATCTTTGCTGGGACTGGTTCCTCTGAACCAGCCTTCCTTTTGCCGAAGTCTCGCCTGGTCAGAGGGCACCCTCTGGTCCAGTGGGTACTGAACCGGCTGGCCATCCGGGTCAGCGGACTTTTGGCCTCTGCCCCTGAGCCGGCCCAATCTCTTTTCCAGGGTGGCTGCAGGAAAATTGTTACACACCTGGCAGTCTGACAGGAGGTGGTCAGCCCCCAGACAATAAACACAAGTGGTGTGTGGGTCAGCCTTAGCAAAGGCTTCCCCACAAACATCACAGTGTTGAAACCCAGTGGGCCCAGTTTTTCTTTTGGGTTTCTCAGACATAATGCCAGCCTAACCAACAACTTGCCCTTTTAATGGCAGTGCCAGGCAAGACACCCTTATCGGTTCCTAACCGTGTCACGGGTATTTGAAAAACCCTTTAAAATTCAAGGTTTTTTTAGAACCGATAAGAACCGGGAACCGACTCTAAAGCCCAAAACACTTTTAAAACAAAGTAAAGAAACCGATCGGTTCAAAACGAACCGATAATTGGATTTCCACACAGACTTTAAAATTGTACTTACGGTTTACCAGATAGAGCTTTAAATCAAATGCGTAAAATAAATACTTTTTGCCGGTTCAAATGAACTAAAATACTCGCTTGAACCGAGAATGAACCGAGCTGAAGGAGCTGATCTCCGGAGCGACTGTTCAGTGAAGCGGAGTAAAGAATCTGGCAGTTTCATTTGAAACTGACCAGATAGAGCTTTCAATAGCGCCCTCGCGCTGTGGAACTCCAGGTTCACTGGAGTTAACTATTTCCTCCCCGGGGCAGTTCAGAGGCTGAGCCTAACTGCAAGAAGTCCTAATATAGCAAGACTTCATGGTGTTTGAATGATAGATACTGTAAAAGAACAGGCTGTGGATAAAAGTTATAAAAAACATGAATCAGACTCGGAGAAATTCTCAGCAGCCAGAAATCAATGTAAAAACCACTTATGGATGGCCAAATTCAATTATTATAAATAAAAGATCAATTACATTTCCCATCCATCATCCTATTGGAACCTGATCAAGAAAAACAGCTCCAAGGCAAGTATTATATGTGGTAGAGAAGATGGAGCTGATCAAAACCCTTTAGTGACTGCAAATGTGTTAAATGACTACGTTTGCTCATTACCAGATGTTCATGTCCCAGACTTTGATTTGGGAGATGAAGGCCTGGCAAGGGAAGCCACGAGACCAAGACCCAATCAAGGATTTGCACAGGTGCCAAAGTTTCACTTTAAAGTACTAAAAATAAGGATTTACTAAAAGAACTAAACAAGTAACTGTAAAGAAATCTCCTTGGTCTGACCAAGTAGAGGACACATTTTTGAAGGTAGCAGCACCAATCATTCCACCAATTTTAAACAAGCATTTGTCAATGCGAATGTTGGCTTGCTGGCATTGGCATTGGTAGTGAAGGAGTTAGAGAGATGCATAATAGGAATGGCAGTGAAGTATTGAACTGACGCCAACTCCATTCCCACCCTGCAGAGACTGACAGGCATTGGGGTGTGCATTTGGGTCATCAGCCATAACGCTGACACCATTTCATCTCACCCTACTCTGCAGACACCGACAAGTATTGCGGTGTGCCTTGGGGTCTTCGGGCCTTATGATCACTCCATTCCATAAGGAAATACACTGAGATGGATGCAGTATAGGAGAATGGGGTGAACTTTGGGGGGAAGATTTCAAGGCACACCTCAATGCCGGTCACTGGCTGCAGGGTAGGGATGGGGGTGGAATGGCAGGAGCATTATAGCCGACGCTCCCAAGTCACACTCCCAACACCTGTCAGTCTCTACAGGGTGGGGCGTTATGGTTGGAAACCCTAATGACCTGGGAATTTGTTAGTATTTTCACTCTAAATTTTCAACATTGGCTTTTTGTGACCCACTTCATGAACAGTGGCACTATCAGTTTATTAGCCCAAAGGTGATTTTGCACAGCGACTGCACCATTTGATGCCACAGGTGCGAAAACACATTTCAGGCAGGATGTGAAAAATGACAGCTGTAGTGTTCATAAGGAGATGTGAAAAAATGGCACTGTTGAAAATCTGTAGTGAAAATATTAAAATTTGTCGAAGTTACGAGCGTGCATGGAAACTGCGCAATGTACACTTGTAACACAGTTATTTTTTGGAATTTTTTCACCAAATTTGCAACATGGGCTTTTTGGGACCAAACCTCATGAACAGTGGCACTGTCATTTCATTAACAGGTCCCAAAAGGTGATTCCACATGGTGACCACGAAATCACTTTTCAGGACCGAGTAATGAGATGACAGTGCATGTGTTCATGAGGTGCAGTCCCAAGAACCCCACGGTGAAAATCTGGTACTAAAATTCCCCAAAATGGCTGAGATATCCACCTAAGCTGACTCCCCCCCCCCCCCGCCAGTATAAAGCTTACTGCATTTTGTTGAGTTCCCAGTCGGCTTTTGAAGAGTTCAGATGTGTTCCCGCTCCACAGAAGATCACAACCCTGGCCCTCCACTGGTAAGTATGGGGTGAGGGGAGTGCGGGGGAGGTGGGGTACGCAGAAGTGATGCAGGTTAGGGAAGGAGCACCATTAGGATGACAGGACTTTTATTTACAGTTAAGCAAATATGATTTGGGGCACACTGGGTGGGCTCCCAGTGTGCCACAGAGTTTGGGGGCATGATGCCAATGGGAACTGGGCAGCCCCATCAGCAAAGAAAGTTTGTGTGGGGGGGAACATGATGCCGACAGGGATTGTACACCCCTGTCAGCGAATAAACTGAACTGGGGGGGCATGCTGACACTGGGATTGGGCATCCCCAATGCTGGCTTTGTGGGGATTGTGTGGTGGGCAGCAGGAGCCGCCATATTTATTGGAATGTTTCACCAGGAAAGGCATGTAACAGAGCCTTATCATCTGATGCTCCAATGAGGAAACTGCACCTCATTGGAGTGGTAAATTTCTTTCAAGGTTTTGGTTCTCTTTGAAGTTTCACGTCATTGCTAGCATGCTCGTTAACTGGTGGCTGAGGGAGGCACCCACTAAAGCATTCCCTGCCTTCACCAACACTGATACACCTCTGAATGTGCTACTACCAAAAGATGTTGCTTGCACACATGCAAGACAACGTAAAAAGTGGTTCAATAGCAGTTTGATGGAGGAGTATTTTCTGAGATATTGGAAATGTGCTAAGGTGAGTCTAATTTTTAAGGGTGGTGGTTGTAATAACCCACAAGATTATAGACTAGTTGTATTACTGTTTATAATTTCCAAACTTATGGAATGACTGGTCTACAAAAAGATTTTAATTCCATGGAACAGTGGTTTAGGGATTCAAAACTAGGAATCAGTCAGAAAAAGATGTAGGTTATGGCTTTTTATACCCAAAGCAGTATAGAGAAAAATGCGTAGGAATTAGTTATCACAGGTTTGGACAGGACACAGATCAAAAGCACAAAGAAATACAAGTAATTAGAGGTACTTTATTGACAGCCAACTGAAATTTAACTCACACATAACAACAACTATTAAAAAAGTTGATGCAAATGTAGGAATGCACATGCATTAACAAAAAAAGCAACTAAAAACTAAAACAGCAAAGAAATACCATAAGTATTTCTGTAAAAAGTCATTCTGGTGCCCCATATTCAGAGCCGTCCAGATGCATGGCGCAAATGGATGCACCGCACAAAAAATGGGCCATCTAGTTCTAACAGGATATTCAGACAGAATGAGTGATTGAAACAGATTGCACATTCTGTTTGAATATTGGATCCTGGATGCGTGGCACATAGCGGGCGGCCGCCATGTTTGGCGCAGCGCATCCTGGGTTTGGAGCTGAAGATTGCCAGTGGGTGAATGCGTGGCACATACCTGGATGTGCCGTTTCCCCTAAGGGCAATATTCAACCAAAATATGCTAATGAGCTCATTGGGCATGCATGGGACAAAGGGGCCTCATGCATGCCCATTATTGGCTCATTAACATGGCTGCGTTCAGCTAAATGCACTGGGCCAGCCCCCCCCCCAGCCCTGATCCCTATTATAATAAAATAATGCAGCCCCATCCCTGTCTTTTCCATACTGTAGTGTCCTCCCTCCCAGCCCTGATTCCCATTATAATAAAATAATGCAGCTCCATCCCCATCTTTTCCATAGTGTAGTGTCCCCCTTCCCCAGCCCCGATCCCTGTTTTAATAAAATAATGCAGCTCCAGGCCCATCATTTCCATAGTGTAGTTTCCCACCTCCCAGCCCCAGTGAGACTTTCAAAACACCCTCTAATGAAACCCCTCTCTGACTGTAACAGTTGGACTAGGTTAACAGCAACATGTCTGACATCAAAATAGATGGTTTAGCTGACTTAGGACCTGATCCAAAAATATTTCTAATCCTAGAGCCATGAAAAGCCGAGGTGTGTCCCATATGCACATGCTGGGCACTCTATGGTATTCACAGAGGAGGTTATAGCCCCCTCAATGCCCAGTCGTACGCAACCTATATGTCCGCCTCAACAGCCTGGTTGAGTGTGGGGGCACAGACCCACATTTGCACAGTCCACAGTTCAATGTCTACATCAGGAATGGAGCGTGGAGGGTGGAAATGTTATGCTATTCAGGGAGAAATCTAATGCTTGAGTGACCACCACAGAAGTGTCTCCCTGTACTTCTCAGACCTTCCTGAGGCCCACTTCCTACCAGCATGACTTACTCTCAGCCCTCTAAGCTGGAAAGGAGGTCTTTAGGACAATGTCCAGAATTTGCTTATAGTCCTGATATACCCAGATATATAGTGCATCTTGCCACTGGCTACCACTTTATGCTGCCCTTTAAGAGATAAAGCAGTCCTTGAAGGACTGTCGCATCCAGCAACCCTTGCTCAGCACAAAGCAGAGAATCCACTCTAGTGCTGGCCCTATCCAGCCTTACTTGGCACCCCAGCGCTCTGCATGCGACTTGTGGAGGCCAGGGAGTATGAAAGCTGCCTTATCTACTGCCCTCCATAGGTGCAGAGTTATATGGCAGTCCTATTCCCCTCCCCCCACTAGCGGTAAGTGGAGCAAATGTCAGTAAAAAATGGCGCAAGGAGACAAAACACTCTAGCATGTACAGCCTGTCTCTTTTAGGTGCACCTGTTGTATGGAAATGGGTGATCTTGGCTGGGGGCTCCTGAACCTTCCTTGGAAAAGTGCATTTGGGACCAGCTTCTTCAAATACTGCCCCAGATGCAAAGCAGATGCATGGCTTAGAGAATCTGTCTCAGAGGCTTAAACTTGCTTTATTGTACTTGCGTGGAGAAACCATCAGTTAACAAAAATGGGAACTGAACATTACTGAGTCCTTGGAGGCTACACAGAAAAGGAAAAATGCAGTTTTCTAAAAGTTACGTGCCCCCCCACCAAAAAAAAAAAGAAACATAAAATGTTCACCTTAGTGGCATGTGCATGCAAACCCCTAGAGTAATTTGAAGTTCTTTTACAGGACTAAGGTGAGAGCTGGGAGACTGGCTTATCAGCAATGTGGATTATCTATGTTCTCAACATTTTGTGAATTTACAAACATAATACATTTGTGCCCCCCCCCCACCACCACCCACACACACACACCACCATCCTGGCATTTATTCAACCATCAACAGAACTGCTGGAGGTATGGAAAGGTCGACAATTATCTTGACACATATATATTTACTCTGCCAAATTTCCCTTAAACATATACTTAAGTAAACTATTACAGACTCATTAGCAGGTGTTACCAGTGTTTGGCTAGTCTGCTTTCCTCAGGCAAAAAAAGTAAACACAGATAACTTTCTTTTATGTTCACAGAGGCAGTGTAGCTTCGTGATTAGAGTCAACAGCTGTGAACCTGGAGCCCCAGATTTGGATTATGCCACAGAGATTCACTGTGTGCCCTTGAGCATGTTTCCCTTTGGAGCCTAAAGGCACATTTTTGCGACTGACAGTTTGATGCACAACGATCCTGGAGTCTGAAAACAAACGACTCACAGGTTTCCCAGGTTGATGCTGTCACTGTAAGGGGTGTTCGGTTCTGCACTTCCCCTGATGAAAACAGTGTATGATGTATGTGTTGATACCTATGATAACATGGCCCAATGGATGCAAGACTACTGGAATACAGAATGCACAAATACCTCAGTGCCATTCTCAGAAATGCTTAGGCAAATGTGCACTTTTAGTGAGAAAATGGACAGGCTCCATAGGGTTAGCGTCCCTGTGCTTAACGTCCGCCTTTCTCTCCTCCCCCCATCCCACGCTTAAACTCCTTGTACAGGGTTTTAAATAATTGATTAGCAGTTTTTTTCTTGGGACAATGCTAACGGTACAGAAAGTATTTATATAGGTTTTCTAGAAGTGTTATGTTTGTTAAACACAGTGAGGCAAGTGCTATGCATTTTCACAATGTTTTAGCACTTTTATGAGCAAAACGCTAATCAATTTTTGGAGTTAAATAATTCCCTGCTGTACTTTCCTAAACCTCCCTCCATCTCACTGAACCTCTCTGTGCATATCTAGTGGCTACTGGAATTGATAATGGCTTACAAAGCTCTTTGGGAGACAGTGGGCTGGATTTTCAGAAGTCCTGGTGCAGCCAAAGGACCTCATTTTGGTGTGCGCCTGCAGCAGGATAAATGTGGTAAAATATTTGAGTGCTATTTTCAAACATTTTTCTGCATTTACAGAGGCTGCCACTGCTTTACAGCAAAATAATGATGCATGCATCCAAGATGGATGCATGTGTCATTATAGGGCTCCCATGTCATTTCAAGTATGGCAGATACACACAATAGCTATGTAACTCCCTTGTGAGTTACTAGCTTTTAGGGCTCTCTGGCGTGCTCTGACTTCAAGGCTGTTTGTTGCTGCTGCTACAGCCAACACTGCCATGGCAGCAACTGAATCAAGAATCATCCAATCTACCCATGAGTTACACCAGACGTGATTGTTCTGCTATACAGGACAGACTCAGGATGTGATACAATGGGCTACATAGTTTATGTAAAGCAGGACTTTTGCGAAGACTGCCTTTGGGACTACAGCAATGGCAGCCATGTTGCTGCCCTCTGACCTGCCCTGCCATGGAGACAGGGTTGAAGGGCCCTGACACAACCAATTAAGGACAGGATTTGGGCCACTCAGGAAGCCACATGGTTCATAATCTACAGGTGGACATAGTTAATTTAGGTGCCCTTTTAGCTGCCAGTCACCTGTTGTGTTGTAGACCTCCAGGACTGCCTGTCCTGACTGACAGACTTGTCAGAGCAGGATCGCTGTCTGGGTCCTGACAGCTGTCGTGCAACACACAGTGCTTCTGTCTGTCAGTGATGAACTGGAAAGTAGGCCAAGTCACCACTTGGTGGAAAGGAAGGTGTTCTTGTGCTAGCCAGAACATTATCAATCCTGATGATTATCTGCACGGAGACAATGAGAGAGAGAAAAACAAGTGAATGATCAGCCTTGAATGCTGTAGGATCTGCAAGTAGGTACCATAGCCGGGTACATGGCTATTACCATCCAGAAGATCTGGCTGCTGAGATGTGGGGGTGAGGGTGGATTTGGTGGTAGTCTGATTGATCAAAGGATAGCTGTACCTCAGACATGCATCACCTGCATTGATGCATGGAGAAGCACTGAAGAGAGTAAGTGGAGAGAACTGAAGAAGTCTTCTGATGGCTTCAGAGGGATTAATGCCAGCAGCAACCACTGTGCCCTGCAGAGAAGGGAAATCCCCATACAATAGAACTGTGAGTAAATCAGGGCTTGCATCTGCAACTGGGGAACCACACTAGCAATTGAAAAAGTCATCAGACTCTTATGAGTATGGTTTAGGATTGATTGACATACTGGGTACGTGATGCTTGTTCAGCTGTGTAATTTGGCTTATTCTGTCTCTCTCTCTCTCTCTGTCCCTCTTACAGGGACTACCACCCTGTCAGGGTATCATAAGGAAGCAGGAATCCTCATGAATTGGTTCCAACTTCTTGAGCTGTCACAAAGAAGAGGTCCCCATAACCAAAGGCATCTTAGGGAAGAAGGCCCAACCCCAAGGAAAAAATGAACATGCACAGTTCTATACCACTCAGAGGGGGTGTGGCATGTGTTGCCCACTACCTCTCTGAACTGCGGGCAAAAGCCTTTGAATTGAAAGGGTCATTGGGCTCTTACGAGTATGGTTTAGGCCTGATTGACAGACTGAGTATATGATGCTTGCACAACTGTGTAATTTGGCTTATGCACTCCTTGTCTCTTCTATGGGGACTACCGCTCTGTCAGAGTGTCATAAGTACACAAGAACCTTCACAAAAGGATTCTTACCCCTTGAGGTATCACAGGGATGAGGTCCCTAAGACCAAAGGCACCCTAGGGAAAAAGGTCCAAAAGCACAATGCAGACAGACAAGCACGTTCATCCTAAGGAGAAGAGGCATAGCCAGACTGATCTTGGGGGGATGCGCATTACCAACTCATTGCCTGACAGTTCCAAGTCAGTGGAGACCACAGTAAGGCCAAAGCAGAAACAGAGCAACCAAGGAAGTAACTGATGGGGGATGCCAAAGTCCAAAACCCAGCTAAGGGAGGCTAGATGGGAGCGGCGGAAGCCTGCAAATGATGAAGAAGGAGGGACACCTGGAGACAACCACATGGCAGCCGGTGGGGGGTGGGGTGGGAGGACAGCACAGCAAAGAAAACCAAAAATCTGACTGTCCAAAGGCCACTTGGATATGTATGGTTATATGCTGTTTGGACTGAGGCATGGTGAGGTTTGCCCACTGCCCATCCAAGCTGCAGACAAAAGCCTTTGAATCATGAAACCATTTAAATGGATGTGGCCAGCCACCCAGGAGTTACAAGTACCTCTTTCTGAGCAAATGAAAACAGCAAAATTGCTCTTTCAAGACTAAAACCTGTCTCAGACAACAGGTAGAGAATAAACGTATGGTGCTCGATATCAGGGAACACAATATCCCAAAGTCAGAAACTACCAAAAAGGTAGTAAAGTATATCTGCACCCATTACAAAAACACACATACTGTAGTCAGAAAGGCATTTCTTATCCTATACTTCCACGTTTATTCATGCATCGATAGACAAAAATCAGTGGTGCAGTATGGGATTGCAAACAGCTTTATTCTGGCTCCATTGCCTAAATCCATAGCTTTAAATTGGTATACATTGCACTATATTTTATTTAGAAAACATTCCAGTTTAACATGAGCAGGTACGTGACATCTAGCAGGCTCACAACACGAGTATCACATGGAAGCCCACATAAAACATACAGATATTTCGGCATGCATGACACCTTCTTCAGAGATAGGGAGACGTGCAATTGTAGCTGGTTAAATACCAGTCCTGTTTCCATGGAAACAACACTCCCATCTTGTAGCCTGTATGTTAAAAGAAAAAGTGCAGAACACCAAAAGTGCTCACTCGACATTGTACTAACAGTAATTAAAGAGAGCTACCTCCTGAATTACAGAAAAACATGCAGCATTTATGTGTTAAAAACTGTCACAATAAGAAACCACGAATATCAGAACATGGTAGTTGCTTTCTAACTCCCTGTTTTCATAAGCTAATATGAACAGTACAGCGCTACAGAAATCACTCAATTAAAATAATTTCATTTTAGCAATTTACTATGAAAAATATGTGATAGCATAAAATAACTGGAAAGGTGCAGCTATCACAATCACATAGGTAAAACATACTGACATTCAGGAAACTTCACAAGATTGTGAGATGCATGACAACTTTGTGGTAATTATATTTATGAAGAGAAAGATATTATAAAATATTTGCAAACAATTCCAGTCACAATACTAACTCCACAGCAATGGTACTCGTAGAGGCAAATCATTCATACTTCAGTACTCTAGGGGCCCAGCCACAGAAACTGGAGCTGAGTACCAAACAGAACCAGAAGTCGGGCTGGGTAAACAGGTCTAAATCTTACAATCTGATCTAAAAAGGGAGTGCAGATCTGCACAAAATTTAAGTACGCATTGTGTGGAGCCTGCTAGCTAATCCAGCTGCACACCAACTGGTAAGCACGTAGCATCCATGGATGCAGTTGGAGTAGAGACTGGTGCTTAGAGCTCTGCACATAGATATAGATATGGGTATGCGGAGTAAACAAGTCCCTTGACCGCACCATACAAGGTAATGAAACATCCCATGTGGATCAAATGTGGAAGTGTCATCTGTGACTTAAGGTGCAATGAAAACCACTGGGGAGGGCAGAAGTCACGTGTAAGCAAGGCAGAAATTGATGATGGTGGTCTCTGCCATACTGATGGATAGTGTGAAGCCAGTGGGCCAGTGTCCATGGGTGTAGGCCCCTAAAACAGCTGAGAATAGCGAGCCTTACCATGGATAAAATAGCAATTGTTGCCACAGAGGTCTGCTACCATTGTAACAGGGCCAGTAACCTGAATGGCCAGCCCACCCTATAATGGTAGGCATGGCATGGCAGCCCCCACTTGCATACTGTGTGACCCTGAGCAAGTCACTTAACTTCCCTGTGCTCCCAGGTTGCACCTGTAAACAAGCTTTCAGCTTAGTGTGTCTCTCCTGGTTAAACAATTGGAAAAAAAATTTACAGAAGATCATTAATACAGCCTGCAGCCCTCCATATACCACTACAATAATTAAACACAAGTGGCATGACCTAAATGCCAAGGTCATAAGGAAGCTGTCCATCTGGAAGCAGCTACTGACATCCACAGATGGTAGATGCCCCAGTGAGGGGCCTGACCTAAGTCCCATGGAGGACATGGTTGCTGCCACCTTCACCCAGCAGTATAATGATGGGGAGGAAGAGGGATGGAACACCCTTAATGGTGTGCACAGACCAAGTAAAATTGTCAGTCATGCTGGACGGCATGGACACCATACTTGTCACTAATGATATGAACATTCCCTAACCAGACGTTGCATAGCTAAATTCGTACACAGAAAAGGAGGACAATAGACAGCCACCAAGACAACCTGACCCCCATGGGGATCTGTGCCCAAATATGAGACCTGCACCTGGTCCTGGTGGTATGTGTAATGTAATTAGGACCAGCAAAGCAGTGCCACACACAGTATGGCACTTCTGTACTAATGTCTCCCATACAGGAGCAGGTGAGGCCCCACCAGCACAGGAACAGGCTTTCACAACCAGCAGCACACCAGCCACCAAAGCACAGACATGCCTGATACTGCAAAAGCGCCAACTGACAGAGTGGAAAAAACACCAAAGGACACAAGCAGTACAGACACATAGCCCAAGGTCATCCCTTTTTTCCAACACCATTGTCAGCACATAGAACACAAGCTTTATAGTGTATGGAAGAAGTTTGTTCTGCATAGATTTTCATCCTAAGCAGAATATTATTGTACCACAGTGCAAAGGTCATAGAAAGTGGCTGTTCCCTTCCGTGGTACAACAGCATTCTACACAGGTGAACACAACATCCATGCAACCAGCTTTAATGAAACAGAGCTTAAAGAAACACTGCACTCCCAATGGATACTGCAAAATGGAACACAATGTGAACCTTTGGTAGCCTATTCTGTTTTCAACAAAACTGTATAAAATGTAACTTTTATTATGAATGCTAACTTACTTAATCTTATTAAAAAAATCATCTGTTTCTCTGTATTAGCTGTCACAATTGACAGCAGGAGAATGACTGAGAACTGAGAATGAGACACAACAGTTTAAGCACTAAAAAAAAAAAACTTTATTTTTGATCTTCATACACTGTAAAAAATACCAGTTGGGCAAAAGCATGCCCAACCAGACAGTGCTGCCACTTCAAGGTTCAGATTACATGGACCACTCGAGTTTTGCTCTCGAGGTCTGCTGTAATCTGAACCTCTCAGTGTCAGCACAGGCTGGTTGTGCACGATTACCCAACCAGTATTCTCTATATTGTGCACCCATCTGACACACACTGTAGGTCACCAAATAGACATCATCCCACTGCACACTGCAGGATGACATTGACCCCCCTAGATTGTCACATTGGGGTTCAGCCAGCACCAAGGAACAACCAGGAAGCAGGGGATAGCAGTTAACTATTCTGAGATGTGGTTGCTTGAAATGAAGAGACATTGTGCAGCACATGACACCCACCGAGAGATGTATCAGCTGTGTACTGAGGTGGGTGCCAGGTGCAGCAGCATTGGAGGGCTGAGCACAGAGCTGTGAGCTATCTGCAGGGATGTCACGGGTAGCTTAGAACATGCAGGAAAGCAGCCTGGGTACCCTTATGCAGACACTAGCATCAATACTCACAGCTGTCCCTCAGGAGGATTTGGCTAATGCATTCCTGGAGATACATACTTTGGAGAACATGGACCTGCTGACATGGAGCTGCCTGAGGATACACAATGCATCCCCGCATCCCCCACCAGTCATGTTGACAGCTATGACACTGGGTGCATGAGGGACAGTGCATGCACTGTAAATCCTCAATAAAAGAGTAGTTCCCCCCTCTGTCCATACTCCCACCTCCTCTCCATCACACTGGCATGCTTACCATAGTGCCCCGAACCCACACTTACATTATAAATAATAATGACAATGTATACAGGTGGCTCAGAAGAACTTTCATAGGCACTGGGTACAACAGGGCTCATTATTTATTTTATTTTTTATTTATTGAAATGTTTCACCAGGAAGGCACACTGAACAACAAGTTGCTCATCTTCCGGTGTGACGGGGGCGGTTATAATTGGATGAAGAATAGACATACAGTTTAACATTTCACCTATTCAAGAAATTAAACATTCATTAGGCCTGTGTCTCCACACATAGCCCAACACATACACACCATCACCCCATCTTCTATGGCAGTCCATCACTACCAGTCACCATCATTGGGTCCTTCTGATGGTATATCCAACAGCACCTAGGCCAGCAGGCACCAGTGAGTTGGTAACATCCTCCTGTGCATGGCCCCAGGTACAACACTTTCTTTTTTTATTTTTATTAGTTTTATAATCTTACAAACAATAGCACAACATACACATTTGATAGTAAAGCTTTACAGCACACTTATGACAGGTTAATGGACTATGCAGTCCAGGTTTTGTCTCCACCCTCACCGAAGTGGAATACAGAATTTAGTCTTAAAGCAGCAATTAATTTGTCTTCTAAGACTACGTTTAGTAATTTTTTATCTTCTGTAATCATCAGAAGAAGAATACTGCCTGTAGGAATATTTAATTCTAAGACGTTCGACTGTAATTGTTTTTTAAGAGTGAATTATTAATAAATCAATATTATACACAGATTTTAGAAGTAAGGTAAAGGTAAGGTATGGTAAAAATTTATTTAAAAATGCCCATTCCCAGAGGCTCTGGGTGCTGTACAGATAAATAAATACATGTTCACAGTACATCAATAAAACATAAAAAAGTAGTTATAAACATACACATATTTCATAAAAACAAAACGTTGGCCATGCTACTCAAATCAGAAACCACAGGTCAATAACTTAATCTAAAAATGCCTGGGTGAATAGGAGGGCTTTAAGGTGGGCCTTGAAAACTTCTAAGGTGGGGGCCTCCTTAACCCCAGACAGAATTGACTTCCATAGGACGGGGGCAGCGATACTGAATGCCCTATCGCCAGCCGATCTCAACCTCGACCTTGGAACTGCTAGGAGGCCTCCACAGGAAGAACGGAGGGAGCAAACTGAGACAGCTGGAACCAGGAGGTCTAACAGGTAACCAGGGCCCTGACCGTGTAGGGCCTTATAGGTGAGAAGCCCCACCTTGAAGAGGATCCTCCACCTGACTGGCAGTCAGTGCAACACTTGTGTAATATGGCAAAACTTCGGCTTCCCAGTAAGTGACTGGGCAGCTGCATTCTGCGCTAGCTGCAGTCTGCGGAGAGATCTTCCCGTGACCCTGAGATAGAGTGCATTACAGTAGTCAAGCCTCAATGTAACTAAGGCATGCATCAAAGTGGGGAGGTCCAGAGGCAGAACAAGGGGCTTTATCCTGGCGTTATTTCTAAGATGGAAAAAACAGAAGCAGACAACAGAGGAAATCTGAGCCTCCATAGTCAAACTCCTATCAAGAATAATGTCAAGATTATGCACCTTTGAGGAGGCCTTCAATGAGACAGAGCCCAGAACAAGTCCAGTCTCTGAATCAGAGGCCAACCTATCACGCAATCTGTTCGACTCCACCACCAATACCTCCATCTTATCCATACACATTATTGAATACTTTCAAATGATAAATGAAGACTTTTCAATACTTCTGTTTGTTTTTTATGCAAGCTTGTTAATTTTCATTCGGATCATGGGGCATAACCTTGATTATTATTCACTGTAGATGATAGGAGCATACATGGGCTTCATTAGCCTCCTAGTTCCTTCATTACCTTAGTATGATCCTTAGTATGATCACTTCTTTTACAGTAACTTTTGATCTATCAAGAATGCTAAGACATTAATACTGCTCTGTCAAACTGTAATGCTCTTCAAGGTACATTTTTTTAATACTACTGAATCATAAATGAAGATTACAGTCAGCCAAGTAGTTCATGGATTTAAATTATCCAATCAAGGCTGGGTACATTACCATGCATTTCAGTTCTACTAAGCAAGGAGACAGATAAAACAACCAGCAACACCAATGCATTTTAGAGAAGGTAAGCAATCATAAAATGTCGGGTTTTACCTGGAAATAATATGATGCAAAAAAAAAAAAGTTGGCAGTGTCCCTTTAAAAGTCTATACGGAACTACATTTTCCAGAAGTCTACTCAGTCAGTAAACTATATTTCCCAGAATCACTTCCTGTCCCTGCCCAGCCTAGGGAGAAGACATTGCATGACCGCTGATTGTGGTCTCCATTTTTGAACAACTGGTGTTTCCTGCAGTTAAGATTTACATGTTAAGGTAAGTGCTTATGTTTAAATAGAAAAGTACATCTTTTTAACTCCCTGAAATGTTAAATACAGTAAGGGAATTATCACTCAGGTTTTTTTTTCTAAATGAAACGCTGTGCAGGTTTCACAATCAATGTTTTGTTATGAAAAAAATTCTCTGCTCTGAACTCAACTGGCTAAAAACCTTTGAAAACCTTTAAAATACACAGCTTATTTTCTATCAAATCCCTCCTTAAAGTGTCTAGTATGCATTGTGCCTCTAGATTACTTATTATTTGCTGAATTTTACTGATTTAGTTACTTTAAAGTAGCATGGGAGTGGGGAAGGGGAAGTAACAGCAGGAAGAATGTATAAATGAGCAAATTCATGTATTTTCTGTGTGTATCCATTCAGTAGCCTATTTCACTATATTTACAGAGAAAAATCTACAACTTTTTTAATCTGAGAAAATCTGGAGTAACCTGCAGATAAAGGAAGAATTACGTACTGCAGATATTTGAGTGTGTTTGTGGGGAGCTGTTTTTTTGCATTCGCTTGCGCAAGGAACGTCTTGTGCTAGTAACACATTTCAGAGGTGTGTCTGTGTTGGCGAATGCAGGGCATGCTTTAGTAGGTACATCCCTTATTCACCAATTAGCCAGCATGCTTGCGCTGACACATGGATTATGCAAAGTGGACACAACTTGTAAGAAAAGTGCCACTGCAATCAGAGACAAGCTAGTCATGCAGTGGCAGCATGCATATGTATAAAAGCTTAGGTTCACCTGCAAGTTAAAAAGCATGCACTTGATAGAGGTTTTGTCACACAGGGTACCAGAGTCTGATTTTAATAAAAAAACTGATTTTGTAAAACAATGTTGTGGTCTCATTTTCTTAATGTGTTGTTTCCCTTTATGTTTAAAATGCTTTTCTACACGTACTTTCTCAGTCAGCCACGGCCATCTCTGGAAAAACAAACAATGATCATGGACATGATGCAAGCCGGAGGATGTCAGTTCAAGAAAAGAAGACTGGGGCTTGCGCGAGATGGTTAAAATGTGCATGCCCTGCCTTATGAGAGTGCGATGTAAGACCACGTTCACAAGTGAGAAAACAGTGATTGACAGATTCTCTCAAGTCAAGTCTTGGTCTTGCCCTGACAGTGAAAGTTTTCTGACACACTGTCACAAGTTAAGAATTGCTTTGATAAAGAGATCGGAGTTACTGATTACTCTTAATTTAGTTGTTTCTCTGCATATTTTGCAAAATTTTATTCAGGGAGGCAATTAGAATTTAAATCATCTCAGTCTATTCCTGTCAGGAAATAAAATCAGGCCGTCAGGTTGGTAAATTAATATTCAGTATCCTGTATGGCAGCAGAGAAATAAAATCTTGTGCAATTACAGTCTTACCAATGCTGTATCCTGCTGAAGGATTGTTTAATTTTATAGGTGCAACACTACATTTCATACAAGTACATAAACACTGAGCTAGGTACAGATTAATGCCTAGTCTATTTCTGCATATTAAATAAATATTCTTTTATTATGGGGTATGAAAAAGGTATATATGTATGGAATGTGTTGGGTGTCTTGTCACATACATCCAACAATGGTCCATCAGTGATTTACAGCAGCAATGAACTAGACTTCAGTGTTTGCCGATGAAAAAACTATGCAGTAATTTAAATAGCAAGATATAGGACTGGCAAGCCTTTAATTACACAAGATTTACTTTCACTGCTGCCATACAGGACAATGAACATTACCAACCTGACAGCCCAATTTTATTTCCCAACAGGAATACACTAATGAACTCATTGACTAGAACTTAAAAAATAATGCAGAGAAACAACAAAAGTAATCAGTAACTGTGTTTTTGTGCAGCAGGCTGTTAATCTTAAGGAGGTTTTCATTTTCTAGACTAAAAAGTTTACTGTCTTGTAACACCCTAAGCACATCTCTAATAAATTATAGGTAGTGTTCTCAAGTAACAAAAGGCTAGTTCTGCAGTTTAAATAGTAAAACACTCTGGGTCAGATATTCAAAACTTTGCCCCAGGGCTAAATTAGCACTGCCCGACAGGCAAACTTAGCCCGGAGCACAAAACAAGCCATATTCAAAAGGAATAGCCCGGGGCAAACAGCTTCTGAATATAGCATGGGAATAAGGCCGGGCAAACTGGGCTGGGGGTGCAGGGCAGACTTAGCCCTGGAATAAGACAGCTCTGAATATGGCAACCAGGAAGTGCAAACCACAACAGTGACACAGTGCACAGCGATGTGAAGGTAGGTAGAAGTGAACTATGTGGCCAATGTGTGTGCCAGCAAATGCGTGGACCCAGTACAGCTGCAGGCAGCAGCGTATATGAAAGTACAGTGTGCAAAACTGTGAAATATTCCCTGAACTGTTAGCACAGAGCTAACACGTTTGCGCGGGTTTAGATCAGGGCTAAACTGTTAGCCCAGTGCAAACACGTTTGCCCCGCACTAAACTTTGCCATATTCAAAAGTGACATGCAAATGAGCCTACTTAGGTAGTCTGTGGGCAGACATCCAGATTAGCATCTCATTATGCCCTGATTTGCATGCAGTTTGCACTGGGCTGACTATTTAGCTCTGTGCTAAACCCGCGCAAATGTGTTAGCGCTAAGCAAACAGCTTGGGGAATATTATACAGTTCTGAACACTACTTCCACATGCGCTGCTGCCGGCAGCTGTACTGGGACAACACAGCATAGGCACAGATGGTGGTGGTGCTGCATGCAACTGTCACAGTGTAGGTCATGCTACAGTGCACAGCAGAAACTACAGTAGCAAGGGGGCCAGTAGTGTGTGGGCACAACAATGCCTATGGTGTGTAGGGCAGTGATGATGACTGCACTATACACAGTAAGAGGACCAAATTGCAGGTGTTCGCTGACAGTGGACATTAATGTTACACTGTTGTGTGTCCCACAGATGCTGCACCTGTGGCATGGGATGCTCACAGTGGCATGTACATTTCTGGCTTTGTGTGCTATGCCAGTTGTACAGCTGTGCGGTATGTGGACAGGGGGGCATATATTATCTGAAAGGCACACTGGTGTTGTGGTATTCCCAATACTGGCCCATGTGCACTGCATGATGTGTCCCAGCCTTGTGGCCACACCTGGTCTGTTGCACAGCCTCGCCACACATACATGCTCCCCTCAACATCCTCCATGCCCACAGTGCTGCATGTGTGTGCTGGCATCTGTTGTTGTCCACAGAAGAGTGGTCCGCAGGTGTGTGCTGTATGGCCACACTGTCATGCTGTCCACTGGTGGCAGGGTCACCACTTACCACCTGGCATGACTGGGACTGGTGGCAGATGATGGCATCATTGTGATGCCATCAATTAGCAGCATTCTTCCTCTATGTTTGGCTTTATCTATGTTATATTTATTTGTTAGGGTCGCGCAAAACCCACGCTAAACCCAAGCAAACACCATGCAAAGCCACAGTGTCACGCAAAGCTGATTGCCCAGGATTGAGACAAGCTTTTCCTGGGCGGTAATGTGCACTGTGCTAAGTGTCACGCTAAGTAGCGCAAAACCACTTAGCACGGCGCTAGTCGCTGAATATAGCATTGCGCCTGTATTCATGTCAGTTTGACCCTTGCATACATTATAATTTTCCCCAGCGCCAATGCAGTTTGGCCACATTATTTGGCCTTTTGAATATAGCAGACCTACATTAATTCTGCGCTAAACCTGCGCAAACGTTTTTTGTCCAGCGCAAAGTTTTGAATATCTGACCCTCTGCCTTTTCTTTAGATGCTATGCTACTGAGCCTGTGTCTGTGTGCAGCCTCTTTACAGTGCCAAGTATGATTTGTACAGCACTGTATAGACATGTATTTCTACTGCTTTCTGTAACACCCACACCCACCCTGACAAACAGATTGTTTTATTTTTGCCTACTGTAACTTTGTAAGTCAATCTGACACACAATCGTATTCAATACTGGAATGGATCAAATAAATGTCAAGTGATCCCTTCTCCCCGCTCCTCAGCCAGATATGTAAGGAAATCACAACCACATTTCAAAACAACCCAGTCCTCGATCTCTGCTAGTTTTCACCTCCCAAATACACTAACCTAACTCAATGTCTACCCCCATGGCAACTGGTACTTTCCATCCATTTACCTCAGTGGCCAGTTGCCATTTGAATGACAGCGTCTGATTACAATCTGTCTTTCTTATAAAGTCAGATTGCAAATGCACACTGCTATTCAAACAGTGGCCACAGAGGTAAGTGGAGGGAATATACTGGTCGCCACAGGGGGAACGATCAACGATGCCTTAGGTTAGTGGATTATGGGAGGGGGGAAACTAGCAGGGATCTGGACTGCATTGTGTTGGAGTGGGGATGCAGTTCCCATACAGAGGTTGCTGAGAAGAGGGGAGGGAGGAATACCTGACATTTATTTGATCCACTCCAGTATTGAATACGATTGCGTATCAGACTGACCTACAAACATATTTACAGTAGGCAAAAATACATCTGTCTAGCAGGATGGGTGGGTGTTACATTAAATAATAAAGCTCCACAGAACTATGTAAGCCCTCCCCCTAAAATAAATCTGGGGCTTGCCCTGCTGCCTCATTCTGCTCCAGTGATCCAGTCTTCACTCTCTGGTCTACTTAGGACAGCCACCTTCAAGTTCTGCAGCTGTCGCTGCACAGCTCTCTCTGTTCTTGGTAATCAGGATGGTGGCACAGTCAAGGCCCCTGACAAGCTTGTCCGATCCTAGCACGCCCCCCTCAACCAGCAATAATCCTCCAATCACCTCCACTGCTGGTTGCCAACTGAACATGCAATTGCTTGTCCACTGCATGTAAGCAGCTAAGTACAGTGCCCAATTGTGATCTGTTAGTCGTCGGACAGCCATGGAGGTGAGTGAGCGGAGGGTCTGTGCTGCTCATCGGGGGTGGTGGGACTGCACAGACGTGTGTGTTTGTGGGGGGGTGTTGGAGCTATGGAAGGGATGTGCAGGGACCAAGTCAAGTGGGTGGGGGTGGCACTAGGATCTTTTTGAGAAATGCTAGTTAAAAAACAAAACCTCAAACAACATGTACATTTATGGCCAGTTTATTAACTTTTCCCAGGTGTGACAGTGTACATTTCTAATTAAACAAACTCAGGGTATTGATGAGTAGAGATGAAGTGCTACGAGCAGCTAAGTCGCAGAGTAAAAATTTTTAAATGGCCGCGTTCCCCCATGATGTCACTTCCAGTCAGCATGAGTGGGACTGGCCGAGATCTGCGAGCTGCTTCAGATTGCCTAGGTACAACTAAACACGCAGTTTTATTTATGTATTTTCATATGAATAATAAACACGTCTGTGTCAACAAATGCCAAAAAAAGTTCATATAAGTGTTTCAGTATGCAATAAAATGAAAAACTGGCAGGATCCACTAGCTTTTTAAGTTTTAGCAGCTTAACTGTGTGAATTCATGTAGTTTTTAATCAAATTTCATACACAGTACTGTATTTTCCAGGAGTGCTATGATGGGTGTCAGTCAATATGAATAAACATACAGATTACAGTGCACCTTCATTAAACATAGCCAAGATACAGCCTATAAATCACAGAAGGAAGCTGAATTATGAAGACTGATAACGCCTTCCTAAATAATGATAAGAAGAAAGAATGCAAGAAAGAAAACAGAAAAAAATAACGTAAATGATTAATAGTTTCTGTTTTGGGGGGGTTGCATTGAATTATTACAATTTATTAATAATGTATTTCTTACAAAACATCACTAAATCAATTTATTTTCATTTAATTTCATTCCCAGACGGAGAGATGTGGTTTTAAACTTTTTAAAAGTTTCTGTTCTCTTGCCATACCCACCATGAAACAAAGTACTTTCTTGATGTTTGGCCTCGTGCCACAACAGCCCCAACCATGCATTAATTCCCCATTGTAACATGGCTAAAATAAGAAGCACAGAAACCGGGACACAGATTGGTTGAAACCACTCACATGGGACTATCTCAACATGGCATTACTCCAGCAGTAATGCCGTGTTGCTCGTGAAGTACCCACAGCAGCCACGGAGGAAAAAACAGCACTGTTTCTGAAGTGCAAATGTGAGAGCAAAGTATGCTTTCTACCTACCTTGCCACCGACATCGCTGTCAGTATGGTGGCAAACTGTAACGACTCCCCTAATGAGCGAGAGTGACACACGGCAGAAGCGACTGTGACAGACCACACAAAGCACAATGTTTCAAACACACTGCTAAATTAGCAGGAAACTGTCTCATTGCTATCGGAGCAAGTAACACAACAAATGTAGAGCAGAGGAGACCCACGCAGAGCTCCAATCATCAATATGCAAATGAGCAGCAGCAGCACACATCGGAACCCTGAAATGGGAGTATTCTGGACCTCCTAGATGGCTTGTAACAATATTAGCCATCTGGAAATGCAAAACAGTAATAGAAACAGGGAGGACTGCAGTAAATGAATAGTAATCTGTGCTCTTGTGCTGACCACATCGGTAAATAAAAAGATGTAACTAGTGAAATGAAAACATTAATGAAAGTGCACTGAACATATTATGTGCAAAGAAAAATTGTGTCAGTCATTTTTCCACAGGACAGAAACAGGCAAAAATGTGACATTCACTTCACTCATGCCATGTTACAAGCGCATTAAGCCACTCCGAAGGTGGCATCTAATGGTGAATTAATGCATGGATGGGACCATTGTAGGCACTCGGCTAGGTCCCAAACATGCATTAATTCCCCATTAGATGCCACCTTCATCGTGGCTTAATGCTTACTTAGATGCCACCTTTGGAGTGGCTTAATCAAGGCCTCTAGAATTCTGCGGCAGCAGAATTTTGTGGAGAACTTGTAATTTATCAGAGAACTTTGTGCAGTAATTCACTCTTCTTTGTGATTTTTATTAATATTTCTGTTTATCCATAGAATCTGGATCCCTTCCTCTCTTTTTATATCCAAAACCCCCCTACATGCTCAGAATGTGATGTTATCATTGCCATAACATCATACATTAACTAACGAAATGGCTGCATTCTGCAACAGAAATGAACAGTCACTTATCTACCACAGCTCCCACAGCCAGAGATGGTGGCATAGCACATCATGCATGGTGATATTTGCTCAACCTGCACTACAGCCTAATACAATTTCCAGTCTTACATTATTGCGCTAGGACCAACTTAAACAAAACCTTGTCAATAGCACAGACTTGTTAAGTCCATACCTCTCTTTGTACAAACCTGTTTGGGCCTTTAAGGTATAGAGATGCCATCTGAAATGAATAACTGGTAAAATGAATTTAACTGTCATTATTAAGAAAAATAAAGTAATTATGCCCAGAAAAGTGGAATATAATAATGTGTAGACCTGTTGAAAGACTAGACCTGTTAAATAAATAATTGCACTGTACGCATTTTTGCCAGGGTTATTGATTACATATTGTCATTGCTTGATAGAATCATCTAAAAGTTATGGAGAAATGTTGTGTGCAGGGACAGCTGTTGGGCCAGAGGGTAGCATGCTGTGTTTTTCATGCCGGCGACTCAGGTTCAGAGATTAGCTCTGGGAGCTGGCTGGGCAGCACAAGGATTGGTGGAACACATCACTGCTCAGAGCCTGGGAAGGTATGGTACAGTGTTCTGTCACATGATGGACACATTGTGATGGGCTGGAGAGATCTATCTCACAATCGCTTCACATGCATGTCGTGACCTGATAGTGTTACACAGTGTGTCAGGGTAAGCAGGTTGACATGAAAAATAAGTTTTGCAATAACTCCTCTATTCCATTTCCAATGGGACCTGTATGAATGAGGATGCAAGTTCATGAAAATAAAAATATATATATATATATATATATATACACACACACACATATACAGTATCTCTGTCTCTTTCACCACACACACACACACACACACACACACACACACACACATTTGTATGTATGTTACAGATTTCATATAAATATATGTGATACACAGTGGGAACCTCATGAGTGGTGTAGAATGCACAAATACTGTATATAAGTGATAGACAGTGGAAACCTCATTAGTGGGATAGATAGCATGCATATAGAAATACCTTATTTATCACATAAGATCCCCTCTGCATATGTCATTTATGCAACAGGCTAGGACCTTAAGGGAGAGACATTTGTTTTGCTTTTTTAGGCATAAAATTATTTTTGTAAGTCTGTTATTTTTTGAACTAGTGTTTCTGTGATTTCCACCATCCTGATTGCTATAACCACTGCCATTAAGTGAAGTCAGGAAGACAAGCTGACACTGTGTTGTGATAGTTTGTTATTGCCACAGAACTTCCGCAGAAATTACAAACCACCGCCGCAGAAGTTCTGCGGCAAATGGTAGTCTTGCCGCAGAACTTGGCCCCACTGTGCTGCAGAAAAGTAGGGGGCCCTGGGCTTAATGTGCTTGTAACATGGCATGATTGAGGTGAATGTCACATTTTTGCCTGTTTCTGTTCTATGGAAAATGACTGACACAATTTTTTCTTTGCACATAATATGTTCAGTGCACTTTCATTAATGTTTTCATTTCACAAGTTACATCTTTTTTATACTGATGTGGTCAGCACAAGAGCACAGATTACTATTCATTTATTGCAGTTCTCCCTGTTTCTATTACTGTTTTGCATTTCTAGATGGCTAATATTGTTACAAGCTGTCTAGGAGATCCAGAATACTCACATTTCAGGGTTCCGATATGTGCTGCTGCTGCTCATTTGCATATCGATGACTGGAACTCTGCGTGGGTCTCCCTTGCTCTACATTTGTTGTGTTACTCACTCCGATTGCAATGGGACGGTTGTCTGCTAATTTAGCAGCGTGTGTTTGAAACATTACTTTTCTTTTCCTGATTTTTGCCATTCCTTGACCACTTTGTGCGGTCTGTCACAGTCGCTTCTACCATGTGTCACTCTCGCTCATTAGGGGAGTCGTCAGAGTTTGCCACCATACTGACAGCGATGTCAGTGGCTAGGTAGGTAGAAAGCACACTTTGCTCTCACATTTGCACTTCAGAAACAGTGCTGTTTTTTTCCTCCGTGGCTGCTTTGGGTACTTCACAAGCAACACGGCATTACTGCTGGAATAATGCCTTGTTGAAATAGTCCCATGTGAATGGTTTCAACCAATCTGTGTCGCAGTTTCTTTGCTTCTTATTTTTGCCATGTTACAATCAGAAATACATACTGGCACTATTCTAATACTTACACAGTATGGACCTAATTGGTACAAAGCAGCCGAACAGAAGAGATTTTTTTTAAGCAATAAGGCATAACCAGAGGTTATGTTAATGGTCTGTTAATCGCCCTCTAGAGGTGTAAAGTGGCATGAGGCATAGCTGAGTGCTACATGCCCCTAGAAGGTGATTAACTGACCATTAACATAATCCTTGGGAGTGCCTTATTGCTATTATAATAAAAATGTTTTTTTTAAATGGTGTTAAACCTTGTTCAGCATATGATTAGGCTGTACATGTATGTTAATCAAAGATTAACATAGGGCTGATAGAATGTTTACAACCAATCAGAAAGCTCTATTTCTCAGACCCTTTTTATAACAGAAGTTATTAGTGCAGCCATATACTATTAACTTGAGTCAATAATAACACAACCATATTAAAGGTTGTTATAAACATATGATGAAGCAAAGGATGTCAACAGTTATTGCTGGAAACTATATAATTTGTTTGCAACCATAAAATTCTGTTGATTAAAATGTATGGACACGGAATACTGTATCTTTATATAGCCCTTTAAGCATTTGGACATTTGATTTACAATTGCGTGCTAAGGGGAGATTCCTTCTTTTTGGGTGTGGATTCATAACGCTCATCACTGAAGGGTTGTTTGATTTAAAGGAAGGGGGACTTAAAAAAGCAATCTCAAGTGAAGGTAATATAATTTACAAGTATTTTTTGTCAAACTGATTCAATAAGAAAAAAAGTCAGGAAGTCGGGAGTTATTAAATAGGGCCAGTAAATTTTCCTTATTAGTACATCAACCTACGCACATTCGTGACTTCACCAATTTTTCATATTTTCACTCCAGATTTTCAACAATGCCATTTTTTTACACCTCCTCATTAACAGTGCAGCTGTCATTTTTCACATCCTGCCCAAAATGTATTTTTTAATACCTGTGGCACCAAATGGCACAGCCGCTGTGCAAAATCTTTCAGCTAACGAACTCACAGTTCCACTGTTCATGAGATGGGGTCACAAACAGCCCATGTTGAAAATTTGGAATGAAAATACCAACAAACGCTCGGGGCATTATGGTTTCCAACCATAACACCCCACCCTATAGAGACTGACAGGCATCAGGGGTGTGACTCAAAGGCACACCCCAGTGCCTGTCACTGTCTGCATGGTGGGGCCAGGGTCAGTGTCAGTTCAATACTTCACTGTCAGTCCTATTATGCATCTCTCTAACTCCTGCACTACCAATTCCAATGCCAGCAAGCCAACATTTGGCGTTGACAAATGCTTGTTTGCTAAGAAAGACAGAGGGGGAGAAGATGGAGGGAAGAGGGGGAGAAGAAAGAGAGAGAGAGAGAGAGACAGAAGAGGAGAAAGACAGAGAGAGAGGCAGAGGGAGAGAAAGACAGAGAATAGGGAGTAGGAAAGAGACAGTGGGGGGAAGAGAGGGGAAAGAGGGACCATACCTCTCAGCTTTCCCTGATTTTCAAGGATGCCCCTGATTTTGTCTCGCATCACAATGTTCCTGTCCATCCTACAATTTGTATTTCTGTGACTGAACAGTGGGTATACTGTATGCTGACACTATTGTCAAACAGAGTTACAGACTTGCTCTTCTGCAGACAAAGTATTTTATACCAGTACTCTTATGCTGCCTGCTTCAGGGGATAGAACCAATTGTTAAACTGTGTCCCTCATTTTACTTCGTCACTGATTTTTTAAGCCATGTCCAAGTGCCAAACACCACTGCAAATACCTGCAAGCGAACATCTGGCATTGCCAAATGCTTGTTTGCATTTAATATTTGTATTGATTAAAACAGTTGCATGTGTTAATCCATTTTATAATCTGGGGATCATGTTTTTTTTTTCTTTTGCTGAAGACTGCATGTATTTATATTTTATATGTTAGTGTCTCATGTTTTTTTAATACTACATTGAGAAGTATGGAGTCCACGGTTGCGGAAGGGTGATCGGGGGGGGGTAGTTGAATCTCTGACTCTCTCTCCTACCTGTCTGTCTCATCCCCCTACTAATGGCATCTTTTCACCCCCATACCTTCCCACTTACCCTCAGACCTATTGCACCAACTAATGCAGCTATGTCAATCCTGAAGGTATTACAATTTCCCCCTCCCACCCCTCCTAACCTCTCCTCCCTACACTATCCTTGGAGCATCCTGTGCCCTCAGTGTCCTTGCTTTATAGTCTTCTCCTAGGCCATGTAATGCTTTGCTGGTCTAGACCTCATCCAATATAATATTGTACTCTACTGTCTATCAGATACCTGTCTTGTATAGAACTCGCACATAGCGGTATGCTGACTGCCTTTGGTACCATGCCTGTAAATTATGCTGCCTTGTTCTGTTCTCAGTGTCAAGCCTTACATTGTTATTTGTAAATCATTGTACACCACTGTGCCAAGACACACCTTCTCACTTGTAATGACTGTACATAGGTTGCTAATGTTGCTACATCTACTCCAAATTGTTGTATTGTGACTTGTTGTTGTTGTTTAAACTACCAGGTCCATCTTGCAAACGAGCCCTGCTCAATGGTGTTCCGCCTGGCTAAATAAAGATATTGATTGATTGGTAAGGAGGGTGGTCAGAGGGAGGTTCTGCTCTGGAGGGAGGGTGGGTCCAGCTCCTGGGATGGGTGGTTATCTGGGTGTCCAGCTGTAGGGAGGTTGCTCAACCTGGGAAGGGGGGCTGGTCTATGGGTGGGAACAAACACAGGGGTCCAGCTGCAGGGAGGGTTGTCTGCTGGGGGAGGCTAGTCCAGGGCATGAAAGAGTGAGCCAGCAGCAGAGAGGGTGGCTGGTGGTGGGGCTAGTTTGAGGTTGGAAGTGAGGTCCAGTTGCAGGGTGCATGGTCAGATGGTGAGGCTGGTATGGGGCTTCTGGTGGATCCAGCTGTAGGTAGAGTGGTTGGCTGGGGGACTGCTGGTCCAGGGGCTTTGAGGGACAGCTTCAGATATGTGGTCTGTTGGAGTGGAGGTTTGGGGTGGTGCTTCAGCTACATGGAGGTAGTATGGTATATAGTTGGAGGCTGGTCCAGATGCAGGGAGAGTGCCTGGCTGGGGAAGAGGCTGGTCCAGAGCCTGTGTGGTGCTCTAGCTCCAGTGAGGTTGCTCATCATATGAAAGGCTGAGGCTAGAAGGGTTGTTCAGCTGCATGGAGGATAGTCTGGTGCCTGGAAGGGTGATCTAGCAGAGAGGAGGGTGGTTGGCTGTTGGGGGGGTTGGGCGAGGCTAAAGATAATGATCAGCCTAGGAGGGATCCAAAGTAGTGAAATTAATTAGAAACTGGTTAACATGTCAGCCCTTCAGCTCAGCAGTAGCGCTATGGACTGCGGCGCAGGTGATCTGAGTTCAGGAGTGAGCCTGCATCAGGAGCTCACTGGGGGGAGGAGGAGGAGGAGGATCAACTGATCTATGAGAGGCTCTCTTCTGGGGAAGGAGGACAGCAAGCTCAGCTGTAGTATTGCCAACTGAGTGACCACAAGTGGCAGTGCAGGCGGCAGCAGCTCATGGGTGGGAAGACATTGGCTGGTGCTGCACCACACATGTCTGTTCACGTGTTTGTGCACACTTGCTGCTTATGTCCTAGGGGATTGAAGAACATGTGAAAGTATCCTGGCTATCTAGGCAGCTACTCCACATATTGGATCCATTCTACGATGAAGCATGTCCTGGCAGATGCCAGTGTGATGGTGTTGTGGTAGCTGAACAGGAGGGGGATGACCCGAGATGCAGGTTGGAAAAAAGAGTAGTAGCTGGGGGGGAGGTGGTTAACAGGTGTCAGAGGATGATGGTTAATGGCACTCATTGCAGTGATGGGACAGTGAGCAGCTCGGCTCAGTACTGGGACAGATCCTCTTCAGTGTCTTCATAAGTGACATTGCAGAAAAACTGGCAGACAAGGGAATACCTTTTTGCGATGATACCAAAATCTGTAGGGTGGACACTAAGAAGGGAGCAGAGAGCATGCACATGCCTCTTGGAGAAACTTGAAAAGTGGTCAAGATCATGGCAGCTGAGGTTCAATGACAAACTGCAGAATCGTGCACCTAGAGCATAGGACTCCAGGAGATGCTTTATAGGATTGGGGGTGGTACTAACGATCACTAAGCAGTGGGGACCTTGGGGTTATTATGATCTTAAAATTGCAGGGCTGTGTGACAAAGCAGTGGGTAGGGATAGTAGGATGTTGGGGCTGCATAGGGAGGGGCATCTTCAGCAGGAGTAGGGAGGTGGTGGTGTTGCAAGTAATCACTCATTAGTGAGACATGACTTAGAGTACTGTGTCCAGTTTTGGAGGCTGCACCTTAGAAAAGCCATAGGGTGGAGGCTGTATAAAGGGCAACTAAAATTGTACATGGGTTGCAGCAAAAGGTCTGTGAGGAGACTGGGATCTCAACATGTAAACCTTGAAAGAGACGGGACATGATGGAGACCCACAAGTACTTTACAAGGATGAACAGGGTGTGGGGGAGCTCCTTCAAATAGGAAAGAGCACCAGGACCAGGGGGCATGTGATGAAGCTTGTGGTAGGGGTAAGAGGGATGTGAGGAATCACTACTTCACTGAAGGGGTAGTAGACACCTGGAACAGACTGAGAGCATCAGTGCTGGAGGTCAGGAGTGAAAAATTGTTGGGGGGGGGCTTAATGCATGTGTGGCATATAGACATAGGGGAATATCAGTAAATAAGCAGGGAAGAGGGAGGGCATAAGGGCCACAAAGGACCATTCAGAGTTTTCAGAAAAGGACTTAACAGGGGCCTCTGGTGGCAGTTGTATTGAAGCCTGGAAACCAGAGCAGAAGTGTGACCTAGAGTGAGGGCTCATCAGCAGTGGGGTTTGCGAGCATGCAGTTTAAGAAAAAAAATATCTGACAATTTCTGTGTGTTGAGGGAGCTCTGGTGGCAGTTGCAGCAAGGTTGGGAAACCAGAGTTGAAGAGTATGAGTGAGGGCTTATCAGTTTTTGCGGAAGCAGTTTTAAAAAATAAATTTGTTTTGTATATCAAGAGGTGGTGGAGTCAAAAACAGTGGTGGAATTCAAGCATGCATGGGACAGCTATAAGGCAATTCTAGGGGTTGGGGGTAGGAAGAAGTAGACTGCTGGTTAACTAGGATCTGCAGCTTATCCATTAGGTAAGGAAATGGGCAGACTGGGTGGGCCAAGCGGTCCTTATCTGCCGTCAAATTCTATGTTTCTATGTGCAGAGAGGACACACAGCAGCAGCATGCAGAGGAGTGGGACAGCTGGAGTGCAGCTTGAAGCAGCCAGTTGAGCAAAGCTTTGGTAAAAAAGCAAAAACCAAACTGTTAGACAGAAACAAATGATCACTGTATGATAGTGGGAGAAGTATGACTAAGTGACAGGTGGCGTGGCTGAGGGACGGGTAACCTGGAAGAAATAAAACTAAAAGCAAGATACCAGTAAGTAATGCCAAACAACGGGGGTGAGGGATGGGGATGTGTGATGCAGTCCACTATGCACATTAATCAAGGATGATGTAATAATAACTATATGTATAAATGTAAGATTCTGCATGTATACAGATACTTACTCAGATAAATGGATTTATTATATTCCATTTATGTCCACCCTATTGCATAAATTTACTTATATTTATAAGTAACCCCAAGGTAGAGCTATCCCAAGGGCTACTACCCCTGCCTGCTTGGCTAGTAGCAGGTTAAGGGGCCTGAGTTCTGAAACGGGTGCCTCCACCCAGAGGTTAGGGTTGGTAGTGGTCAAGCTAACCTGGGCACAGCCCTCTGGGACACTGTAACCCCCCTCTTTCCCCTCTAGTGGCCTGAACACTGTACAATAATCACTTTCACAATACCCCTGGTACACCACACAAGTATCCACACTGTTTGCACTTACCACCAGGGCTGGTTCCTCTGGCTCGACCCTGGGGACCCCCTGTAAAACAAGGTTATGCACAGCAAATAGCAACAGTACAGTACTTTGAGCCCAAACTGGAACCACAGTTAGATTACATGCAGAAAAAGTCTGATCTGATTTATTCAGGGGACTTGAAAAAGGAAGGGGCAAAATCAGGTTAATTAGCTTAAAGGTTATATCAATCAAGCAGTTATGCATGCGCTTTGAGTCCCCCCACACAGTCACACCTCTGGGTACCCAGGTGGAGAAGAGATGGGCTAGCCAGGACTCTTACCTGGGGTTGCAGCTGGTTGGGGCCCTGTGATGGAAAATACAACATGCACAATACACAATATTTGTAATCCAGAGCCAGAGGGGCTCAGTTCGTAAAGGAAACAAAACAACAAGACAATCAGATGACACACTCAGATTAAGTTGTTGTTGCAAGGAGCTACCCTGGTATTTACTCACGATACCCAAGACTGGGCACAGACTGGACGAAAATCGAGACTGCAGGTGGTTGATCTGGAATGCCAGGAGAAGCAGGGCCCACACGAGTCACAGAGGTATTGTTCCTGTTCAAGTGTGGAGCAGGGGACTGATCCCCAGGCAGGTCTCTCGTCGATGGCTTCTTTGTGCAGTGGGTAGTCTGGCTAGACAAGTCTGGCAAGGCCCAGACCGCATGGAGACAAATTCCGATGCAGTCTGTTTTGGGATGGATACAGCTTCCAGCAAGCAGAACACAGTTCACACAGTGGGGAACTAACTCACAACCCACTAGCAGCCCATAGCACATTTACATGTACTGGAATTCTACTGTACCAGGCAAAGCGCTCACGGTCATAATCGCAAAGTCTCTGCACACACTGGGAGCTTAGAGGTAGCTGGAACTCCTGACAGGCTGATCGTATTCAGCAAAATCTTTGGTCTTCTTCAGGTTGAGCCTGGCCCACTTCAGTAGCTTACTTTAGTCACACAAACTTGGATTTAGTCCAAAATAATTCTCTTCTCTCCCTCTCAGGAGCAGCACACTGAACTGCAGGCCAAAAATGTAGTCTTTTCAGAGTTCTCCCATGCGAATCCACTCAAGATTGCTGCTCAGAATCCTTCAGCTCCTTCTTGTTCAGCTTCCAGCTTAGATCTAACTGAAAACTGCAAGCAGCCTGGGACTTCCCCAAGATCCGTAAGATTCGGTTGGCCGATTTGGCTGTCAGTTAAAGCAAGAGCTCCTCCTTCAGTTGCAAAAAAGGCTCTAAAAGTTCAAACTACAGTTCCTACAAATTTTGAATTCAGACAGCTCCTGTAGTCTGGCTGCATTTTAGGTCCCACCAGTACTGTTTGGTCCAATTTGCACTCCAGGGCCAAGATAGTGGAGACAAACAAAACAGTCCTTGCTACAAGGAAAGCAGGTTAGTTATCATTACCACTCTAAATGATTTTCAGTAAGTAGTTACATCTTTCAACAGAGCTCCCTCTCAGATTACTTAAACTGCAAATAGGCAGCTCTTAAAGAGACAGTACACAGAGTCTATACAGGCTCTGTTAATCCCATTTAAACTGCTAAAACACAGGACACCAGCCTGGCAGTGAGCATTTAGGTAAGCTCAAGGAAGACTTTTTGGGAACCTGCGTTTGTAGTGGGGTTACATATAGCCCATCAGGGCTCTTTCTGTTTACTGCTCTGGGTTTTTAATTATGGGCTCTCCTGGACCTTATGCTGCTCTTTTTCTCCCCCAAATCCTTTTGTTAGCCCCTGGTACTTTGACATTAGCTGCTGTGCAATGCTATTATACAGTGCTTGCTGCTTTCATACTCCCCTCAGGGAGCCCACTGATTTCCCCTGCTTGTCTCCCACCCATAGCTACTTTTAAGCCAATTTCAGGCATTGTCCTTCAGCTGCACTGTGGATTTTCCTTTGTAGCCCCAATCCTGTGCATTTGCTCTCCCAGTCCCTTTCTACAAGGTGCCACAGGGCACCTACAATCTGCCATCATGTGGCTTAGCTAAAGGTTCCTGCCACCTACTGCTGGCTGACCACCTTCCAAATCCTCTTAACCTGTCCCTTGAGGGCTCTTCACATAGCCACTTTGTGGCTGATCGGTAGAGGGAGGCATATTTGCCCTAGCCTCCTCCCCTCCCAAAAATCCCAACTTCTTTCCCACCCACATGGAGCAGGCAACAGCTTGAACTCTGTGGGCTGAATCATATAAACATAGACCTTTATGGCAGATAAGGACTGCTTGGCCCACCCAGTCTTCCCATTTCCCTATCTATGGGATAAGCTGCAGATCCTAGTTAGCCAACAGCCGACTTCCTCCTACCCCCCAATAGAATTGCCTTAAGTCTGTCCGATGCATTCTTGAAGTCCCCCACTATTTTTGACCTCACAACTTCCTCAGGAAGGCCATTCCATGCGTCCACCACCCTCTCTGTGAAAAAATACTTCCTCACGTTGCCCCTGAGCCGTCCTCCTCTATCTTCAGATTGTGCCCACTTGTTCTTGCACATCTCTTTTTCTGAAAGATGCTGCTCTCTTGGACTTTGCTGATTCCCTTGAGGTACTTGAAATGTTCTATCATGTCCCCCCTCTCCATCCTTTCCTCAAGGGCATACATATTCAGCTTGTCTCTCTTTGTATGGCTTCTGGTGCAGACCCTTCAATATTTTAGTTGCCCTCCTCTGGGTTGGCAGTTGAAAGTGCCTGCCATAACTGTCACTGTAGCACAGTAGCACTAAACTGGCTGCATAGCAACAGCCGCAACATTTCTGATCAGTGGTTTTCTGAACAGCCTCCTGCATACAATCTGGGCCCAAGGACACCCTTCCCCCACTAGATGCCAGAGAAAGATTAAATATAATAAAAAAAAATGCCACTGTCCAAGAGGAAGTTAGCCCATTACACCACCAGAGCTATACCTTTTAAATCACTGGCCTCCTGGGACAACACAAGACCCCAGAACCACCAGTGTTCCGTTTTTAAATAATATAGGGGTCACTAGCCCAAAAGCATCCCCACCTGCCCATCTGGACTACTTCTTAAATTTACTGGCTACCTGCAAGTCACCTAGGGGTGCTAAGGGGGATTTTGCTGAGCCCCAAATATCATTTTATTCTCTATTCTTAGCTGTCTGCATTTTGTTTCTATCTCTAGTTTCCTTTCTTTGACCTAATTTATCTTTTTCTCTAAAACTCCCTTCCTTTCCTCCTATGCTCTACTGTACCCTTTTTGTATCTCTCTACTCCCGCTAATATAAGTTCCCCATACTGATCTTTTTTTCCCTTTATTTCTACAGGTCTGGCCAAACTGTATACCAATCAGATAAAGATCTTTGTTTAATTAGAACACCCTAATCTCTCCCCTAGCACCTCCAACCCTTTGCATCCCCTCAACCTTCTCTATTCTTCCCTTTCAGGTCCTACCAGAATAGCCTGACCCAAGGACACCCCAACTCTGGACTCCCCAACTCTGATGGAGCAGGTAAGTCCTAATTACTTAACTGCCTTAGAATCATAGAAATCTGGTGGCAGAAAAAGACCACTTTGGCCAATCGAGTCTGCCCCTTACCCCCGACTCATCTCCTTTGTCAAGAGATACCCCACTTCGCCCACTGGTCAACTCCTGGTGTCTGTCCCATGCCCTCGTGAATCCTTTCACCATTTTTGCCCCACCACCTCTTCCGGTAGTCTGTTCCAGGACTCCACCACCCTCTCAGTGATATAATGCCCCCTCACATTGCCCCTAAACCTTCCTTCTTCTAATCTTAGATTATGATCTCTAGTTCTGGCACTTACTTTCTGTGTATGTAACCCCTAGATGGCGCTATCCCAGGGGCTACTACCCCTGCCTGATTTGCCACTAACAGGTTGAGGGGCCTGGATCCAATGGCGGGTGCCTCCACCCAGAGGTCAGGGTTTGCAATAGTTAAACTAACTTGGTCACAGCCCTCTGGGACACTGCAACCCCCCTTTCTTCCCACTAGTGGCCCACACAATACATCAGAATTACCTTCACAGTATACACTTACCCCCAGGTCTGGTTCCGCACTGGGACCTCCTGTGAAATGAGATACAGTGCAACAATCACAGTACAGTACTTTAACATAGACAAATACTCAGGCAGTATAACTTTGCTGAAACAAGCAGCTCTGATTTATTTAGGGGATATAACAAGGACAGGGGAAATCAGGTTAATTAGCTTATCACTCTAATAATTCATTTTGGTGGCTCTGTGCACAGGCCTATCCCTATCAGTTACTGTCCCTGGGTACCCAAGCCCTAGTGGCTAGTCCAAACCGTGGCAGCTGGTAGGGCCCTTTCACACAGAGAAAAGGAGAATTAAACAGTCAGCAGTACAGTAATTCCATTTGGATTTAATGTGGCAATTCAACAGGGAGCGACCCTGAATTAGTATACTCACGACTCCAAATAAGATAGGGTCCTTCAATGTCAGCAGGGCTCACTTGAGGTACACAAACCTCTTCACACATCCATATAAAAGAAAGCACTATACCAGGCAGGCTGCATCTGTATCCCGATCGCAATTACTGCACAATACCCGGAGAACACACAGCAGATTCAGTTCCTGACAGACCGAGTGTAATTTCAGCAATTCCTCCAGTCTTCTACAGGGTGAGCCTGGTTTCTACTCTTCAGAGATCCTTTGATTCTTTTCACAGGACGGATTCAGTCCTAACAAGCTGTTACACAAGCTGCAGACCGAACTCTGGGCCTTACACACGTTTTTTTGACTAAACTGCACACTGAAAAAGCACAGGGCTCCTTCCTTCTTCACTGCCAAAGCTCAACTGAATCTCCAACTGACAAAACTGGCACTTCCTTTGAGTTCCTCCCAGTTCTTGACTGGATTGGCTGTCACTCACAATAGACTGCTGCTGTTGGTCCAAAAAGGCACTGAAGTCTAAACTCACATCTCCCAGAGTCACTGCCCATACAATCCTCTTGTGGCTGGCTCAGATTATGAGTCCAAGTTCTGATTCGTCAAGGCACTATTTTAGAGCTAGCTTACCCCACACTGATTGGTCCAGTTCAGCAGTTCAAAACTAGAATGGGGAACTACAGACACAGTTCTGACTGCAAAGAAAGCAGGTTAGACAAACTGTAATTTCATTATTACTCTAAATAATTTCTGGCAAACAGTTACATCTTTCAGATAGGTTCCTTTGCACCCTAGTGACTGCAAAATGAAGTGAATTGGCAGCAGCTCGAGTGGTACTCAGAGAAGCACACAGTCCCCCATACAAACTAATTATGTCTGCAAGCAGACAGCTCTTAAAGAGACAGTACCAGAGGCTCTAAAAACACTCACTGATAAATGGCTTAAATGCCAAACACCATTCAGGCTTGGAGCATTCAAGCAAGCTCCTGAAGTCTTTGGGAACCCCCATTTGCAGGGGGTTACACCCTTCCTGGTTTGGGAAAGCTTGACGTCCGCGCAAGCAAGTACCCCATAAGTTTTAACTGCAACCATATACATTTGCATTAGGCTCACACATGTAATCATCAGTCAATATATCATTTTACCAAGAACACATTTTGAAACATTGCAGTACGCCACTTTACACAGTATTACACACACATTGTACCATAACTCAAGTTATTACCTCTTGTACATGAAACCTGAAGAGGGGCCCTTCCTATCAGTTACCTTGGGGCTGGATGGGGCAGGGCACCATACTTAGAGGGCAACACAAGTAACTTGGAGTTAGCACTGATGCTCAGTTTGGGCAGTGAGCCTGGGACACATACACTCCTTTATGGACAACATTGAGAGGCAAGTCCACAGGCCCCCAAGTGAATCATAACTGAGGTGCACCACAGGCTTTACAGCTCGACCAGTCTTTCTAGGGGAACTGTTATAGTCTCTGCACTCTGAGCCTCATTTTCAGCATTGTCCTCACTTGTCAGGGGAGTCTCCATGGGGGTAGAGAGGCTAGAACTTGGGGCACTTTCAGCTCCAGGAGTTACAGTTTCTGAGTCCACAACATTTGGCTCGCATGGAGAGCTTTCGGACACTGGTAGTGGACTGTCAGGGCACTCAAAATACTCTTCTTGTTCGGGTGTATCACCAGTCTGCCCCAATCTATCATTTTCCTCCCCTGAAAGCTCAAACAGTTCAACCATGCACAATGATTCCATTTCATCTGATCTGATGCTTTGCACTTCACTTTCTGGGAGCATTGGCTCCAGGATGAAGCTGGGGGCTTAGACAGTCCAGAAGGCCCAGCTTTGTCTCCAGTATTGACTAGGGATTGCCCCGAAACAATTGACTCAGTTCGTAAGAAGGATAGTATTCAAAGTCACTCTCACTTTCTTCCGATATGGACTGACAGTCATGCTCAACTGGGACTTGTGGAGGGAACACTTTAACTTTGCTTCTGTAGGTGCAGACTTTCTTGATCTTTTCTTAGCAGCAGCTCTAGTCACTGGTCCAGAGGGGCATCTTCTAGGGCTCAGACTCAATTAAGATTTGTCCAATGGGCAGTAAATGATTTCTATGTATTGTTTTTACATCTTTTGAATTATTCTCAGGCCTTACTTTGTACACTGGCAGATCATCTAGTTTGCCCACTACAATGTGAGGGAGATGGTGCCATCGGTCAGCAATCTTGTGCTTGCCATGCAGTCCCAGATTTCTTAGCAATACCCGATCTCCTCCTGGAGTTCCTGTGCTTTCACCGCTTTATCATGCCTTTCTTTGTTGGCCAGATTTCTTTTGGCAGCCATGGTTTGAGCCAGTTGGTACGCATGAGTTAGCTGGGCCTTTAACTTTGCACATACTGTAAATAGTTGTCAGCTTGAACCCCATCAGGAGAGACCCCAAACACACATCTACTGGTAGTCGAGCTTCTTCCAAACATCAGGCGGTAGGGGAGAATCCAGTGGCATCACTTTTGGTGCAGTTATAAGCATGTACCAGGGTGCTAATTTGTTGGCTCCATCTAGGCTTGTCCTTTGGGTGCAGGGTGCCTAGCATATCTAGCAAAGTGCGGTTGAAACGTTCAGGCTGTGGGTCCCCTGGGGGTGGTAAGGAGTGGTTCTGGACTTCGTGACTCCCACAGAGAAAGCATCTCTTTGATCAGACGACTCTCAAAGTCTCTCCCTTGATCAGAATGGATTCTTTGTGGAGCCCCATAGTGAACAAAAAGTTTTCTACAAGTACTTTGGCCACAGTGGATGCTTTCTGGTCTTTCTGGGGAAAGCTTGGGTATATCTCGTGAAATGGTCAGTGACCACCAGCACATTACTGATATTTCTTTGATCGGACTCCAAACTCAGAAAATCAATACAGACCAGCTCCATGGGTGCACTGGTGGTGATGTTAACAAGGGGCAGCCTTCTGGGCAAAGCTTTCTCTGTAAGCAGCGACTACAAGTTCGAATGTGTTGCTCCACATCAGCCCCCATCTTAGGCCAATAGAATCTGGATCTCACCAAGTCAAGTGTTCTGTCTATACCAAGGTGCCCCATGTGGTTGTGCAAGGACCTCAGTACTGAGTCTCGAAGGCAGTGGGCAGCACTAGTTGTTGTTTGTCTACTTGTCCCCCTCTGTCTACTGTTTCTCTGTATAACAGTTTATTGATCAGTTTCAACTTAGGACCTTCTTTGTATAACAGTGCAGTTCTCAAATCAGTGGAGCTGTAATTTGACACATCTTTTCCTGCATGAGGGCTTCTAAAGCTGCTTTGATCATGGGATCGCGGGATTGAGCCCGGCGAATACTGTCATTGTCCAGCTGAGGCAGTGCACCAATGTCTATTGCAGAAAAGTGGCACAAGCAGCAGGTATGCAATTCCAGAGGGTCCCAAGCAATCCACCATGCAGTCCACTGCGTCCGTGGACATTTGTTCCTCCCTGTCAAACTTCCGCAGAGTGCCCGAATGTCAGGTTCTGCCAATCGGACCCAATCATTCTGGGGAACAGGGCTCCGGAGAGAGCATCAGCATCTATGTGGTTCAGACCTGCTCGGTATTCGAGCATAGTCATATGTAGATAATGCAGAAAGCCACCTATGGCCAGTGGCATCCAACTTAGCTGAGGTCTGCACATAGGTCAAAGGATTATTGTCAGTTTTACTAGTATTTTAGCCCCATACAAGTACTCATGGAATTGGTCAACAATAGCCCACTTCAAAGCTAGGAACTCTAACTTATGTACAGGATAGTTCTTTCGGATGGGGTCAGGCTTCTACTGGCAAAGGCCACTGGTCTCAGGCCATTCTCGTGCTCTTGGTACAACACAGCCCCCAACCCTGCAAGCTAAAGCATCAGTGCAGGACGTAAGGTTTTCTTGGATCGGCATAGGCCAGCACTGGAGCATGGGTTTGATATATGATCTCATGAAAAGCAGTCTCATAATCAGGAGTCCAGCGGGCCCCAAATACTTCACTCGGATGAAAATACACTCTTTCAGTCTTGAGGACTGACTTTTGGTATTTTTGTGGGTTGGGGATACCCTTGAGTAAGGTTAAGTAAAGGGCTGATCACTCTTGAATAGTCCTTGATGAAGCCCGATAATAACCACAGAATCCCAGGAATCTTTGCAGTTCTTTTAGATTTTGGGCTGTGGCCAGGTGGTCAAGGCCTCAACTTTACTTGGGTCGGTCTCTATTCCTCGGTGGATACTATGTGTCCCACATACTTTACTGATGTTTGAAAGAATTGACACTTATCAATGGACAGTTTAAGGCCAAAGTCCTCCAGTCGGTCCAATACCTTAAATAATCTGCTCTATGTTCCTCCAGTGAGCTGCCAAACACAATAACATCATCTAGGTATACCAGGCACTCTAGTAAGTTCATGTCCCCACTGCACGCCCATCAATCGTTGAAAAGTGGCTGGGGCACCTGAAATCCCTTGAGGCATCCTCCATGAATTCACAGAGCTAAGCGGACAGATAAAGGCAGTCTTCTCACGGTCCTCTGGGGCCATCGGATCTGTAGTACCCACTGCGGAGATCCAGCACAGAGAACCACTTGCTCCCCGTTAGGCAGTCCAAAGCATCCTGAATGCGGGGCATTGTGTACTGATCAGGGATAGTCCGCCGGTTTAAGGTGCATAATCCACACACATCCTTACTGTTCCATTCTTTTTCCTCACTACCACAATGGGGAAGCATAAGGGCTTCTGGATTCTTGTATTACACCAGCAGCTAACATCTCTTGCAGATGCCGTCTCACATCATCTATGTCAGCAGGTGCCAGGCGTCCGAGACCTCTTCACGAAATGGTCTTTCGTCATGCAGCCGGATATTGTGCTCAGCCTTGCACGCATCCTACATCCCATTCCTTTAAAGAAAACACCTGGTCTCTCTGGGCAAGCTTTCACTGATCCTCACTTTCCATTCAGCTGGCAGCGGGAGTCGCCAAATCAAACAAGTCGGATGCTACTCTGTCATTCTTCCTTGAACTCTTGCTGCTGGGTAGCACTGCAGTGTCTGCACAATGCACATTAGCCAGGATGCAACCTCTGTTTACTGAATGTCTCTTTTCAGACACATTATGAACTTGGACCATTACCTTCTGGCATAAGCATGGGCTCTAGCGGGCAAAATACTAGGCTTGACCAGCAGTCCCTCTGGCAATTTTCCATCGCCTGGTGCATCCAACATTAATATTTTATTCTTAACATCCTTTCTGATACGGACCTCTCCTGTAAGGTACACTGGCATTTGGCGCCAGGATCAGAGACTCAGGATCCTTCTTCCATACAATTCGACCGTTCCTCTGGTTCTGTTTTTCAGCATCTCTGTGCCTCATAGGCCTCTTAATTAAGTGCCGGAACCTTAAAGCTCTACTAGTCTTTGACCCTGTTTTTCATAACACAACTGTGCCAGCCTTCCAACATATGAGCATTTGTTCCAATCAACAAAGGACACCATCATACAGTCCAGTGGGGGACACACTAAGGCTAGGGTCTCTACTTGTTCGGCCACTCCAGCCACGGAGGTGGGGAAAGACAGCCAAATTCGGATATACCCGGAATAGGGTAGGCCTTCCCACTTAACCCCCATACATGCAGTCCTTCTAATGGTTGTAAGGGCACGCTGACAAATGCTTCTGATACCAATCCTGGAACATAATTGTCACTTGGGAGCCACTGTCTATTACAGCTCTTGTAGACACTCCATTCACCTTACAGTGGTCTCCATGGAGGGACCCACTATTCTGGACCAGTCTGGAGGGCGGTAGTGGGGCCTGGGCAACTGACCTTGCCACAAAGGCGATGAATTAGCATTTTGGTGCCTCACTGGGATCATGTCAGCACCTCTTAACCACTGATTTCTTCTCCGAAGCTCTCCTTGTAGCCTATATGCAACTTTGTCAGTGTCTTTTGGGGACTGGCATTCCCTTTTCATGTGCCCATCTTTCCCACAATTATAGCAAAACATACTTTCTGGAGTTTGAGCTGGCGAGGCGCCACACTGGGAGCCAGGGCGGGGTATTACTAACTGGAAACCTGGGTGCCATCTCTGTCTGCGGCGTGATAAGCATTTGGAGACATCTCGTCAGTTTCTCCACTTCCATGGTCAAGGAATTGAGTTTGAGCTGTTATCAGCAGGAGATACATGGGTGGGTACCTCACCCCCATAGCAGATGCAGTCGGATATAGGTCAGGGTCTGCATTTGCAGGCGTGGCCTTCATAAAGGGACTGTTTTGAATTCCGGATCTCTCTCAACAGTTCGCCCCATTGTGGCATATCTTTCCTTGTCAGAGCACTCATTGACTGTCAACCTCTGCCCCTGAACTTCACTTGATGGGTCACCCTCAGTCACTCGGTCGTAGCCACAGCTGTTGGTGCAGGTACCTCGAGATATCGCCTTTCTCAACTCCTCGAATTTCTCTCATTAACTCATCATAGGAGGTGGGGATTCCAGTCGATTTGCCAGGCGAACTGAAGCAACAGCAGTTCTGAGAAGGGGCAGACTTAAGATTCTGTCCAGTCTGGTTCGGTCCAGTTCAATCGCTGGCAAACTACCCTTTTCTGAGGCATTCTTGCAACAATTTTTCCAGCCGAGACATACACAGACAACAACTCCCTTGGTACTGTTGTGCATTTCTTACTCTCCACCATAGGTCCTCATCAGAATCTGGGCTCCCATAACATTCTCCAAGGCCTCAAGATAGGCCTGTGCAGTCGCTCAGGGTTACTGGCCCGCTTAGCACGGATGGTAGCTAGGGCAGGACCTCGGAGGCTCTCACTAACCCTCTTCGCCGCCTCCGAGCATTGCCATTCTAGCACTTTGGGGCAACATAGTCTATCCAGGTCTCCCAGTCATCCTCCCCTGGGGGGTGGGAGGTTAGAGAAGATCCTCAACCTTCGGTAAGAGTGCGGACTAATGGCAGGTGCAGAAATAGGAGTCTGCATTGGTTCAGCCACCATTACGGGCACTGGAGCAGGAGAGGGTGTTGGGGGAGGAACACCCCCAGGTGGCAAGAATAGTTTCTTCAAGTCCTCCACAGTTTTCCCCTCTCCCAGCAACCATTCAGCAAATTTCTCCTCAAAAGTTTCAGATAGTGGTGGGGGCTGATTCCCCCCCGGGTCTTTACTGTCCTTAGTTATCACTCTCCAAGCAGTGAGGGCTCCCTCTGGGGTAATGGTCTGTGGCACTTTGGAGCTATCTATGGGATCCTTAAACTCTACTAGGGCCAGGAAAGTGTGGGTGAGCAGATTAGCATGCCGACCCACCACCACAGGGTTTTGTAAACCTTCCACCTTGAAAGTACTCCTGCACAGTGTCCGTATTGATACCCAGGGGATGTCCAGGATAAGCATAGCATTTGGGGTCGATCTCCTCCCCAGTACACCACTCCACCAGCCGTGCACAGCCACTTCTGTCGGGTACCCATTTTTTCTTAACAGTGGTTATGAATATGGCCACTAGAGGACACACAATCCCAGCGGTGAGCCTCCAAGATGTAACCCCTAGATGGCGCTATCCCAGGGCTACTACCCCTGCCTGATTTGCCACTAACAGGTTGAGGGGCCTGGATCCAATGGCGGTGCCTCCACCCAGAGGTCAGGGTTTGCAATAGTTAAACTAACTTGGTCACAGCCCTCTGGGACACTGCAACCCCCTTTCTTCCCACTCAGTGGCCCAACAATACATCAGAATTACCTTCACAGTATACACTTACCCCCAGGTCTGGTTCCGCACTGGGACCTCCTGTGAAATGAGATACAGTGCAACAATCACAGTACAGTACTTTAACATAGACAAATACCTCAGGCAGTATAACTTTGCTGAAACAAGCAGCTCTGATTTATTTAGGGGATATAACAAGGACAGGGGAAATCAGGTTAATTAGCTTATCACTCTAATAATCATTTATGGCTCTGTGCACAGGCCTATCCCTATCAGTTACTGTCCCTGGGTACCCAAGCCCTAGTGGCTAGTCCAAACCGTGGCAGCTGGTGGGGCCCTTTCACACAGAGAAAGGAGAATTAAACAGTCAGCAGTACAGTAATTCCATTTGATTTAATGTGGCAATTCAACAGGGAGCCACCCTGAATTAGTACTCACGACCTCCAAATAAGATAGGGTCCTTCAATGTCAGTAGGGCTCACTTGAGGTACACAAACCTCTTACACATCCATATAAAGAAAGCACTATACCAGGCAGGCTGCATCTGTATCCCGATCGCAATTACTGCACAATACCCGAGAACACACAGCAGATTCAGTTCCTGACAGACCGAGTGTAATTTTCAGCAATTCCTCCAGTCTTCTACAGGGTGAGCCTGGTTTCTACTCTTCAGAGATCCTTTGATTCTTTTCACAGGACGGATTCAGTCCTAACAAGCTGTTACACAAGCTGCAGACCGGAACTCTGGGCCTATACACGTTTTTGACTAAAACTGCACACTGAAAAAGCACAGGGCTCCTTCCTTCTTCACTGCCAAAGCTCAACTGAATCTCCAACTGACAAACCGGGCACTTCCTTTGAGTTCCTCCCAGTTCTTGACTGGATTGGCTGTCATCACAATAGACTGCTGCTGTTGGTCCAAAAAGGCACTGAAGTCTAAACTACATCTCCCAGAGTCACTGCCCATACAATCCTCTTGTGGCTGGCTCAGATTATGAGTCCAAGTTCTGATTCGTCCAAGGCACTATTTTAGAGCTAGCTTACCCCACACTGATTGGTCCAGTTCAGCAGTTCAAAACTAGAATGGGGAACTAGCAGACACAGTTCTGACTGCAAAGAAAGCAGGTTAGACAAACTGTAATTTCATTATTACTCTAAATAATTTCTGGCAAACAGTTACATCTTTCAGATAGGTTCCTTTGCACTCCTAGTGACTGCAAAATGAAGTGAATTGGCAGCAGTCGAGTGGTACTCAGAGAAGCACACAGTCCCCCATACAAACTAATTATGTCTGCAAGCAGACAGCTCTTAAAGAGACAGTACCAGAGGCTCTAAAAACACTCACTGATAAATGGCTTAAATGCCAAACACCATTCAGGCTTGGAGCATTCAAGCAAGCTCCTGGAAGTCTTTTGGGAACCCCCATTTGCAGGGGGGTTACATGTAAATAAGCCTCCCACTCTCACCTTACTAGTCTCCAGCGAGTACAAATCCAATTCCCTCCACCTCTCCTCATAGGCCTTCCTATGCAGTGTGCACCATCATGGTTGCCCTTCTCTGAACCCTTTCAATCCTGTCTATGTCCTTGCATAGGTGAGGCTTCCAGAACTAAACTCCATACTCCAGGTGAGGCCTCACCATGGATTTATAATGGAGCATCAGCACCTCCCTTTTTCTGTTTTATACCCCTCCCTATGCACATCAGCATTCTATTCAGTTTGGCCACCACCATGCTGCATTGGTTCCCCACCTTAAGGTTATCTGAAATTATAATCCCCAGATCTTTCTCCTGCTCAGTTTCCTTAATCCCCCTCGCCCCGTGTGTAAATGGTTTGCTGGTTATTACACCCCATGTGCATTGCTGTACACTTTTTGGCATTGAATTTCAGGTGCCAAGTTTCCGACCACCCCTCCAGAATCTTTAGGCCCTCCCTCATTGCCTCCACCTCCCCCTGGGTGTCCACCCTATTGCGGATCTTCATTACATCTACAAATAGGAAACCCTTCCCCTGCAGTCCCTCCACTATGTCGTTGCAAAAGATATTAAAAAAAGGATTGGTCCCTGCACCGATCTCTGGGGCACCCCACTTGTCACCTCTTCCACCCTGGAATGCACCCCATTTACCACCACCCTCTTGCTTCAGTCCTTCAGCCAGTTCTCCACCCACCTTGTTATTTTCTGTCCCACTCCTAAGCCTTTCAGCTCATTTACCAGTCTTCTGTGCGGCAAGGTGTCAAAGGCCTTGCTGAAATCCAGGTATGCCACATCCACCACCCCCCCCCCAAATCCACCTCCCTGGTTACCCAGTCAAAAAACTTAATTAGGTTCATCTGGCACAACCTCCCTTACATAAAATCAAGCTGCCTTGGGTCCTGGAGACAGTATAGTGCAGTGGGTTAAGGCTCTGAGCTGCAGATCTAGAGAGCTGGGTTTTAATCCCAAAGCCACCTAGGTGCATACTGTGTGATCCTAAGCAGTCACTTAACTTCCTTGTGCTCCCAAGTCACATCTGGAAACAAGCTTCAGCTTAGTGTGCTACTTCTGGTTAAACAACATTCCCTTTCTCCCCTTCCCCTGTAGACCATTGACAACCAGGTGTTCCACTATTCTTTCCTTCAGTAGTATTTCCATGACTTTTCCCACTGCTAAGGTCAGGCTGACCAGTATGTAATTCCCTGCATCTTTCCTGTTAGCACTTTTGTATAGAGAGACCACATCAGCTCTCCTCCAGTCCCAGGGCACGTTACCTGTTTACAATGACAGGTTGAACAGGGTAGTCGGAGACCCTGCTAACACCTCCCTTAGCTCCCTCAGTATCCTGGGGTGCACACTATCTGGCCTCATAGCCTTATTGCTGCCAGTTCCATGAGGATCTTTCCTTTTGCAAAGGGACCTGTGTCCATTTCTGGGATCTCCCAATCCTTATTACTTAAGGCTGGCCCATTTCCAGCCCCCTCCTTTGTAAAAACCGAACAGAAGTATTTGTTTAGTACTTCTGCTTTTTGGTGGTCATCCTTTACCCTCCCTCCATCCTCCCCTTTCAGACTCACAATCCCTCCCCTTGCCCTCCTTTTCTCACTGATGTACCTGCATGCAAAAGGTTTTGTCCCTCCTTACCACTGCACCAATTGGCTGGTTTGCACCAGGGGTCCCACACAAGTGTGGGTCTGGTCCCAATGTGCACTTTGCATGTGGAACCATTTTGGTTTGCCTACTGTTTGTTTTGTACTGTAGTGGATTATGGTGAACTGGTTTTGCGTGATTCTGCACTGACAGCTTCATTTGCAGCAGATCCTGGAGTCCTCTGCGACTGGCTCTGGTGAAGTGGGCAGTGGTGGGAGATAGTGTGCTACAGTGCATGTTAAGAGTTTATATAAGTTCTCATCTTTTGTTTACTGGCTCCACTGTACTCTCTGGGCTACATTCTGTCACTGAGGACTGAACTTAGCCCCTGGAGAAAGCAAAAGTGGAAAACATCTGATCAGAGATTGTGGAAGCTCAGACATGCACTGCGGGCTATTGGAGATTCTATTGCTGCCTGTTGCTCTGGTGCCAGCTGCAGGGAGTTCTGGGACTGGTTGTGGCTGGGGATGTCAGCCTAGAGAAAGTCACAGTTGGCCTGCTGCAGTCTGTTATACTGCAATAAATGATGGTTGGAAATTCCAAATCGAGGGGGGGAATGTAGAGGAAACATTAGGAAGTACTTCTTCACTGAGAGGGTGGTGGACAACTGGAATGGGCTGCCGAAGGAAGTGGTGGGAGAAGAGGATGATAGGAGGGTTCAAGAGGGCATGGAATAAGCACAGAGGGCAATTGGCACGGGGGGGGGGGCGACTACAGAAAAGGCCTAGTAGATATCTAGGCAAACTGGGCAGACTAGGTGGTCCTGTGGTCCTTTTCTGCTGTCACATGCCTATGTTCCTATGTATTCTACAGGCAGATTGGGAAAAGGGAGGAGGGATCCACTACACCACCAGGGATGCATTCATTGTGCCTGGGCAAAGTTTTTGAGTATCTGTCCCTTGGTGTCTTTATCCTGCCCTGTGTTGGTGAATGTGTGGAACAACATGGCCTCCTACCCCCAAGAAAGATGGTTCTAGGGACACTGGGGCAATGCATCTTCCTCCCTCCCCCAACCATGACATCCCCTGAATGACCGAGTCCATTCTAAATACCCCCCCAACACACAACCCACTTTTTTCCTTTTTTTTTTTTTAAACCTCTACTGGTCCTTCCCAACTGACCCAGCTGATCATCATTTTTCATTTTTCATACTGACCCATTTCCCCTTTCATATCTACAGGCCTGACAGGACATTGATAGGTGTAGGAGTACACTGACCATATGTATCAGACAAGTATTGTTTTTTTGTTTACCCTACACTGTTTGTCATAGTTCGTAAAGAGCTGCAGATCCGTTGTGAACCCATTGCTGTTCTTGTTTTACAGGTGTGAATGGCTGCTATATGAGGCACTGGGTTGAAGCTATACCTTGTGCTTTAGAAAGAAGGCTATGGGCTGGGGGGTAGGGGATGGGCATTAAGGTTGGCAACTCTAAGGAACACCACACAACCAATTTGTCAAGACTCGTGAGGCTCAAACCCTGTTTTTCATGTTCTTGCTTTTTATGCTTTGCATTCTAATGCCTGAATTAATGTAGTGTTTTTGTTTTGCAACAAGTACTGTATGTACTGTATGTATATGTGGTGGGGACATTATATGCTGTTTTTGGGACACTCAGGCACCATATGCTTGAAGACAGAGCACTGAGCAGCAAACGTGGAGACAAAGGTTTGAATCTCACAGCCCCAGCCCACTTACACACTGTATAACCATGAACACGCAACTTAACTTTCCATATTACCAGGAAATGGAGCAGCTATTTGTACTAGAGTGATCTACAAACCTCCAGCACATGTGAAGGAAATGGACAGGGTTCTACTGGAAGCCATCCATAAGATAGCAACTAAGAGGGAGGTGTTCCAGGATGGAGACTTCAATCTGCCAGATGTGGACTGGAGCATCCTGGTTGCAACTTCAGCTAGGAGTAGGGATATCCTGGACTCCCTGCAGGGGGCATTTCTGAGGTAATTAGTAAATGAGCCCACTCATGAGGGAGCAATGTTTACCTAGTACTCACCAATGGAGACAGTGTTGCAGATGTCACAGTGGGTGGCCACCTGGGGACCAGTATCACTGAATGGTGTGGTTCAATATAAGCACAGGGATGGAGTCAAACCACACAAAGGTGATGGTCCTGGAATTCAGGAGGGCAGAATTTACAAAGATGGGGGATTGCCTCAGGGATGCCCTGGCAAGGAGGGGGACTATGGAGGAGAAGAGGAACAGTGGGCGAAATTAAAAAGAACTATAGTGAAAGTGTTAGACAAGTAAACAGAAGCAAGAGGAAAGAAAGACCACTATGGTTTTCAGAGGAGGTGTTGGGGAAGGATATGGCAAAAACATTAGCATTCAAGAGGGTCCCTATTAGCTGAGCAGTGGCTTTCATTTTCTATCAAAGGTTGCTTAAATGTCTGTAAAACCATTTTGAAAATGAGCCCCATAGACTTGTATGGGGCGTTCCCCCTGCCCTCTCTGGAGACATCACGTAATGTCAGAATGTGGGGGCAAAGCAGGCAGACTGGGAAGTGGAAAGGGGTCGGTTGGACAGCAGTTCGTCAGAGTTACCATTCCTTCCCTCCCTTACAGGACAGCAGTAAATTTTATAAATTCTGCGGACAGATTATCACCGCTGCAGGACGGGCTTAATGAAGACCAATACAGAATGCCACACCTTTATTTTAAAAGGCAATGACTGATCATGATTAAACATGACACATTATGCAAATTAATTACAGCAGAGCAGCCAATGAAAGCCAGGTACATCACTCATGATTAATCATGGCCAAATATTACAAGCCTATTTATTTTTTGTTTATTTTATTTTATTGAATTTTGTTGACCCAGTAGGCCCATTGAGACTAGAAGTCCCATTTTCAGGGGTGACTGGGGGGAGGGGGATACAGGTGGCAACCAACTGAAATTGAACCAGATTAAGTTGTTGGTGGTATATTTTTAGTGAATGCTTATGACTAAGCATGATCTGCGAAACAGATTCTGATTGGTTGCCAGTAACCTGCATCAGGTATTGATTAACTATGATTAATCATGATGACAAAAAGAAAACACCATCAGCAGTGAAAGAAAACTTATGGTTTATGGCGGCTTTGGGTATTGATAGATAATGATTTAGCATCATCAAAAGTATTGATTAAAAATTATTGTGACCGAACAAAACTGTTGCATGTGTGGTCCTTATAGGCAGCTGCAGACCTAAGTTCTGTGGGAGTTGATGAGGGGGGAGACAGGTATGAGAGCCAAAGTGGAGGGTGTGAGAGGCATGCGGGGAGAACTAGGGAGGATCTGATGTCAGTCTGATACCATGGATGGGGGGGGGACTAGCAGGAGGACCTGAAGTGGTCGGTGTCATATCATATGAGAACCACTGTACTAACATGCGCTACCCCCTGCAGGATTACCAATAGCAGTGGCAGTGCAGTGTCATCATTGAGCTACCAGCATCCCCTCAGTGCACCACTGCACTACCATTGCACACAAATGGTACCACAGTGTCCACAATGGTATGGCAATAGAATTGAAACAAATCCATTGTGAGACCAATTTCAATGGTGTTGCAATGGCAGCTCATTGTGTTACCACTGGACATAGAAATCAGCCCTGTGTTACCATCGCGGTACATGGTACCACAATGGCAGCAGTGGTAATACACTGGAATTTAAACAAATCCATTATGTTACCAACAGCAGTGGGAATACAATGGTGTATGCTTGATGAGCCATTGTGGTACCATCCATGCACACATTCTCATTGTGATACCACTGTCCATGTGGTACTACAATGGTATAATGGAACTGAAATAAATCCAGTGTGTTACCAGTCAAGGGGATACAATTGTACTGCAATGGAATTTACAATGGTATGAAAATGGTGGATAAATGGTAATGCTACGGTTTTCTGAGGATATTTTGGTAAGGGCAAAGATAAGTTAATTTTTTATTGATAAAAATTTTTATTTTGGGAGTTAAAGAAGCTCCAATTGTGCATACAGAAGTATAGTGGGGACAGGTAGCCAGATGCAAGTGGAGTGGAAGATGCCAGCGGGCATCGAGTTGGATTCCCATTCTGCCAGCAGACTGGATCTCCTGAACCATGCAGAGTAGGGGATTGTGGGTACTGGTGTACCATTAGGAGATGTGTGTAGAAGTGCCAGTATATTTTACAGTAAAGCGTGGAAATGTGCCAATACATATTGGAGCACTAACAGAGGTAGATACAGCGGAAAAATAAGGGTATAGGCAACAGCCTTTCCGTATTGCTTTACATTGCCAATGTGCAACATGCTGCATATTGAGCAACAGTTGGATACTGGTACAGCCCAAAGCTGTCACTCAACATGAAACCCTGGCCACATGAAGATTACAAGAGCAGCATACAGACTCTGTGTGCCACAGAGATATAGAGTACAGTCATACCTGCAGTGTTCACAGATGCACACTTTAAATTTGTTTCTTTTACACTAGGGAAGGGATGGGGATAACAGGACTGGGATACCCCTCAAGCCATGATATATCCTCTGCTTTGAGGGGCACATACGGCAGGATGGCCTGCAGGCATATAGGCTGCGTGCTGTACTGCAGCTGTGCTTGCCAGCTAGCCCAGCTGTAGGAGCAGCTCACGGGGATGGGTTTTGAGTAAGGACCAGCATGCTTATGGCCTGTATACAGTGCCAATGCATAGGGGCACCATGTACTGGCACTATATACAGGCCATATGCATGCTGCTGCTCAAAACCGGTCCCTGTGAACAGCACCGACAACTGGGTTAGGTGCAAGCACAGCGCACAACCTATGCTGCACAAATTACATATATGGCTCTACACAAATACTAATTGAGTACTACAGTACTATTACTTTACCACTACTGAGCAGCATTCAACTAGTCTTCATTATTCTTCATTGGTATTCAGTTATACAATTCAGAAGTGATCATTTAAGTAATCATCTAATCTTCACAGCATTGCCTTAATTTGCATATATGACTACCCAACTACTATACTAGGATTCATACTAGGAAAATACAGATGTACAGAAGGCTGAGTAGCCCATTTATATACATCTCCTGCCATAGCAGATTTATTCCCAGCCTCCTGGGTTTAGTAGACAGTTGTCAAGTTTGTTCTTAAAACAGTTGAAAGAATTGACTTCTACAATATTCCTGGGAAGAGTATTCCAAATAGGGATAATTCGTTGGGTAAAAAATGTTTTGTCTTAACTGACTTTTGGGCTTTGTAAGTTTTAGTTGACTGCTGTGACTTCTTAATATAAAGTCCCTTTGGACCCAAATAAAGCCCAAATCAGATAATAATAGTGGGTCCCTTATTATTTTAAACATTAATAAAAGGTCTCCTCTTTGTCTTCTCATTTCCAAAGGATAAAGATTTAAAGAAAATAGCCTATAGCCATAATCAGCTCTTTGAAGTCCATGAACCATTTTAGTGATCCTCCTCTGGACCCCCTCAATCTTCTTAACATCCTTGCGTAAGAAGAGGCTCCACAAAGGTGAGCAATAGTCCAAGATGGGCCTTATATAAGCCTTATATAAAGGGATGAGACAACCTCTGCTTCTAGAAGTGACTGAACGTCTGATAGAGCCAATAAGTTTATTAGCTTTTTTGGTTAATTCTGTGCGATGAGTACTGAATTTAAAATCACTTGAAATAATAACCCCCAGCTCCCTTTCATTTTTTATGGATTTCAAAGGTTAAACTTCATACCATTGCTATCTGCCCAATATTCAATTTTTAAAAGGCTGTTACAAAGTTTTTGATACCCATCCATGCTAGTTACATCTATAGCAATTTTGATATTGTCAGCAAACTTGACTGTATATCCATTTGAGTCCTTATCCAAATCTGAGACAAAGATAGAGAATAATGAAGGGCCCAGCACAGACCCCTGGGGCACCCCACTTGCCACCATCCCCCTATTAGAAATTAAATCTCTAATTTTAACAGCCTGCTCTCTATCCCTTAGCCATTCATTTACCCATCTAATAATAAAGCTATTAATCTCAAGTTTCAACATTTTCTCTATCAGGCATGAATGAGGAACCTTATCAAAGGGTTTACAAAGCTCCAAAAAACAATATCAACTGATTTTTTATCCTCCAGGAGTTTACTATCAATTTCATAAAAGCACAGATTTGCAGTTAAGCATGACCTATGAGATTTAAAGCCATGTTGAGATCTATCTACAAAGTGTCTCGATTAAAGATCGACAAGTAGTTTGTCCTTAATGATGGACTCCATTGTTTTTCCAAGGATACAAGTTAAGCTAATCGGCCTATAATTTACAGTATTACCATGATCCCCTTTTTTGTAAATAGGTACCACTAAAGCATATCTCCAAACATCTGGCACCTCACCAGTAGTCAAGGATTTGTTCTAAAGAGTGTATAGTGGCTCAACCAGACACAATCTGATGACCCTCAAAACCTGAGGATGGAGTGAATCTGGACCAGAGGAAGTACTGATTTTAATACAATCCAATTTGGAAAGTATTTCTTCCCTAGAAATTTTAGGTTCCACTTTTTCCCATAATTAGCTATACTATTATTGTCTTTGTGGGAAAAAAACAGAACAAAAGTAATGACTGAATTCATTAACCATATCAAGTGGCTCACTTATAGTTGTATTTGAAACTCTTAATGGTCCAATTGTATTAGATGTAAGTTTTTTATTATTTAAATATGAGTAAAAGGATTTCCCTCCATCTTTCATATGTGCCAATCTAAATTCAGTCTTCCGTTTTTCATTTTTGATATTGGTTTTACAAACTCTTAAGGCCTCCTTATATTTATATTTATTATAATCATTATCTCTTATTACAGCCCTATAGGCCCTTTTTTGCTTTAATAGATTTTCGAACCTTATTTGTATACCACATGGGTAATTTCCCTTTCTTATTGTACAAGGTACAATTTGGAATATATATATATCACATAACTCATGAATCTTGATTTTTATGTTGTTCCATAACACATTAACAGATGCAGATTCATCCCTCCAAATCCAATCATATAATTCTTTATTAATAGCTTCAAAGTTAGCTTTTCTGAAATCCTTTACTATAGTGATACTAGCTTGTTTAACATATTCATTATTAACAGAGAAGGTAACAATGTTATGATCACTATTGAACAGTGGATCCAAGATTTCAAGATCATTGATTTTGTCAGGAGTATTTGAGAAGACAAGATCCAGTATATTAGTTCCCCTTGTTGGTTTATCGATTACTTGTTGTAGCCCATTTATAAGGCAAAGATCCAACAGTGCTTGTTCCTGAGTGGTGGAGGCAGAAAAGTTGTCCCAACTTATCCCTGGGGAATTAAAGTCACCAAGTAGTAAGATATCCTTATGATTTAATCTATTTGAAATATCCTTTAGTATGGATAAATGATCAGTCTGGTTTGTATCAGGAGGCCTATAACACATACCCACCAATATGTTTTTACTACTTTTTATCTCTATTTCGACCCATAATGTTTATTTTGGCATGTTTAGGGTATCAGTCAATTGTCTAAAAGTAATATTGTTATTAAGATAGAGCGTCACGCCTCCACCCCTTCTGTTCATCCCAAATACTTAATTATTACTAAGTTAGTCTTCAAATAGACAGCTCATTTACATTTTTCGGCTCATGGGCAGACTACTTTACTACCACTGAATACTACCCAAAATGATCATAGAATTACTATTGCAATACTAACAAAAAAAGACAAAACGATAGTATTCAGACTTTGCTGAGGGCATTCAAGGGTTATATGACCAAATATAAAACTTTGAAAAGTATTTTAAGTATCAGACTGTCGCCATAACTGACATGACCTATTTCAAGATACAAATAAATAAACACTCAGGCCTGGATATTTGTAGGTCCCAATAAGGGTCTTCTAAATATTTGCTCTGGCACTACATTAAAGCCATAAGCAAATCAATGGTATATTGATTAGAGCACTTTGCATGCGCTAAAGACATGTTCTAATATACCAGCCAGGTACTAACCAGGCTGTGATCTCAAACACCTGCTCCTTACTGATCACAGGAGGTATGTGACCAAAAGGATGTTTCGAGGATTGTGATAGCAATTGAGCTGTTAGGGTCCACTAATGGCAATTACTAGCTGAAGCAATCTACTGTATTGGTACCTTAAGATGCAAATGGCCCCATTGCATTAGAAAGGCACTATGTGGTAATCTGCATCTCATTATGGCCTCATTTCTATCAGGTCAGTATCTCATATGCTTAACAGCGTACGTTAAAACCGCACAATAGGAACAGCGTGGTAGGGTTGAGCGAGAGCGTGCAAAACTGCAACAGGATGTATACGCAGTAGTGCACCCTCTCTGTCTTCCCAATTGGGGGATGAGACCTGCACTGAGAGGTAGGGCCAGTGACCAGCTGCCATGGGTTGATGGGATGAGCCACAGTCAGCAAGAGAGGAAGGCAGTGTGTTTGGGACTAGGTTTCGATTCCCGATCCTAGACACAAGGAATTTTGTTTTATTTTTCGCACTTTGTGTGATGTTAAGTGTTAACCCCCCTCCAGAGTTGGATATTTTAGTTATGGGGGCACAGCTCCCCACAAAAGAAAGACATATGCCACTTGCAATATATCACGCTGTATTGACAGTGCGGTATATTGCTGCAGATAATGTCTTGTGACATTATGACCCCATGCCAGCCTCATTACAGGCCAGGAGCAAGTCTGTGACCCCCTCACCACAGCACCTGTCTGGGCTGCTGTACTGGAAGTCAGGTGCCTCCCACCCCCCCAGCTCTCATTCCCTGTCGGCAGTGATCACCCTGACCCCAAACACCCCGACTGCATAATTATACATATGCTTGGTGTCCAGTGGTCCCTCCCACCCGAACATCTCAAACTGTAAATATATTAACATCCATGCCATCCAGGGGTCCCTTCTGCCCCAGAACACCTCTGACTGTAAATGTATATCATCTCTGGTGTCCAGTAGTCTCTTCCATTCCCCGTGTTCGATTCCCCATAAACGTGATCATTACCTGGTATCTAGTGGTCCCCCTTACTCCCCATGGGTTCAAATCACAATACTCACTCAGTCTCCCTGCACCCTCCTAACCTTCCAACCCAGTCCTCAGCACCCCCCCCGGTGATCAGCACAGACTATCTACACATTACCATGGTCAGATGCTGACTGACATTTCATGATTGCATGCCTACTGTACTTACAGCTGATTAACAGTCAGTATACATTCCAGAAATGTAAGTTGGTGGTTGGCTGTTGAGGTAAGTAGGGTGTCTGTACTAGTCACTGAGGTGGATTGGGGTATGTTGGAAATGGGTGGGTGGGACCTTGGGAGTGCATGGGGACTGGGTAGGGGGATTTGAACCAGTGAGTGTGGGGATGAAAACTAAGAAAACTAGACACCAGGGAATGACTGGGTTTATATTGGCTTGGGGAGTGAGTCGAACCCATAGGAAGGCGTGACCACTGGACACAAGGAAGATTAATATATTTACAACTGGGGAGTATGGGGGTGGGAGGGATTACTGGATGCTAGGGATATTAATATATATTTTTTTCCTTTATTCGGGAGGCCCTTCCATCAGGTTTCTGCCCTGGTCATGGCCCCTGGGGCTTCTACCAACTGCCTTTTACCTGCAATCTCCCAGTTGCCCCTGACACCCCTGAGGGGTGGGGCTGCCCAGTTCTCCCAATTTCAGGCCGTGGACTTATGTCTGGTTGGGAGTGCAGCAGCAGTGGCAAATTGAAGCACGGGGAGGGCTTCATAAAGATGGAGGCTCTCCCCTCCATTTTCATTGTTTTTCCTACTGGGAGGTGTGGACGTGCAATGACGTCCAGCATCCACCCCCGCCTCCATTGCTTTACGAGTGCCAGCAGCTTCATGACTCCCAGTCTCTGCCAGGGGTCCTTTTTGCACCGGGCACTATCCTGCTCTCCCTCGGAGAAGGAGAGCAGTCCATAGGATGCTCTATCCTTCTCCCCCCTGGCCCTCCAGCGACCTGACTCCATTCCTGAATCCGGGTCACCGGTGTCGCAAAAGGAAATCCAACCACTGCGCCGATGGGAGGGATATTAATATATTTACAATCAAGGGTGTTTGGGGACAGGAAGGCCATGGCTAGGGGGGCACAGACTGTATGACCTGGCTTGGGAAGGTAGTAATTATTGTGGCACTGGCAGCTGCTTACCGCCTCTACAAATCTACCAATATGCCGGAGCACCTATATGCAATGCACTATCAGCTGTTTTGCATAGGCACACCAGCATATTTTAGGACCAGTCACAAATGGGTTAACAACTTGCTTACCATGACATCCAATATGGCATTTTGCAGTCCTTCCCTGCTTAGGGCCAACAAAGTGGTGTCAGCAGGTTGCTAACCTGTTCAGTGATCACTAATGCCCTTCTAGTATCCTGACCAAAGTTTTCCAGCTCCATGTGAGCTGATATGGTCTAATTATGTGAGGTATAATAATTATTGCATTTTATATATATTCCCCTTCCTTCCTGCAAAAGAACTTTACTTGCACATTAAGCTATTTCAATTACATCTGCAGCAATATTCAAACATTGCCAGCCTTAAAAAAACAACTAGCTGGCTAGTAGGAATATAATAAACCTTTAAACTTCAAGAAATATAAAACAGTCTCTCATGAGAGTTGATCTGAGGTGTGACAGCGCAACTCTGAGTGCTGGTGCCAGTGTGCTAAATTCCCTGGTGCATGCAGAAGGAAGCGGGGAAGGCAATCAGAATAGCAAAGGCCCAAACTGAGGAAAAGATAGCCAACTCGGTTAGGAAGGGGGATAAAACCTTTAATAGGTACATTAGGGAGCAAAGAAAGACTAAGACAGGGATACTGAGGCTGACTAAAGAGGGAGGTGGTTTGGCAGAGAGTGACAGTGAAAAAGCAGGGATACTGAATGAATACTTCTGCTCAGTATTCACAATGGAAAAGTAGGGGGAGATACCTAATCCAGTCAATAGAAGCACTCTGGATAGGGGGGTTGATCTTAGCCCTTTCACAGAAGAAAGTGTTCTGAAAGAACTCCTAAAACTGAAGGTGGATAAAGCAATGGGACCTGATGGGATTCACCACAGAATTCTAAAAGAACTAAGGGAAGAACTAGTAACACCACTGACTACCCTTTTTAATAAATCATGGGTGGATGGTGTGGTACCTGAGGACTGGAAGAGGGCGGATGTAATTCCCCTTCACAAAAGTGGGAGCAAGACAGAGGCAGGAACTACACACCTGTCAGTTTGACCTCAGTGGTAGGGAAAATGATGGAATCACTTCTGAAGGAAAGAATTGTTGAGTACCTAGAGTCCAGTGGGGCACAGGACCCAAGGCGGCATGGATTCACAGGAGGAAGGTCATGTCAGACAAATCTAATTGATTTCTTTGATTGGGTGACCAAAGTAGTAGACCAGGGAGGGGCTGTGGACATGGCCTACCTAGACTTTATCAAGGCATTTGACACTGTCCCGCAGAAAAGATTAATAAACAAATTAGCCAGCCTGGGAGTAGGTCCCAGGGTGGTAGCCTGGGCAAAACACTGGGTGGACAACAGAAAACAGCAGGTAATAGTACATGGAGTCCACAGTGAAGAAAGGGGGGTTACTAGTGGGGTACCGCAGGGTTCAGTACTGGGGCCGGTCCTTTTTAATGTCTTTATAAATGACATTGTAGAGGGACTGGAAAGGAAAGTATGTCTCTTTGCAGATGATACAAAGATTTGCAACAGGGTTGATACACAAGGTGGGGTGGAAAGGATAAAAGGGACTTGGCAAGGTTGGAGGAATGGTCAAATGTACGGCAGTTTTGATTCAACGCAAAGAAGTGCAAAGTAGTGCTCCTTTGAAACAAAAACCTAGGGGAAGAGTACACAATGGGGGGTGAGATACTGACAACAATGAAAATGGAAAGTGACCTGGGGGTAGTCCTATCAGATGACCTAAGGTGGGCCAAGCAATGTGAGAAAGGCAGTGAGGAGGGCTGGGAGGGATACTGGGATGCATGGGAGAGGCATCACCAGTAGAAAACGGAAGTTGTTGGCCCTGAGACAGTTGGTAAGACCACATCTGGAATACTGTTTACAGTTCTGGAGACCCCATCTCCGCAAATACATAGACAGGGTGGAGGCTGTTCAGAGGAACCAAAATGGTGCAGGGTCTGCACCAGAAGACATATGAAGAAACACTAAAGGAGCTTAAGATGTATAGCTGCGAGGAAAGGAGGGAGGGTATGATAGAAACTTTCAAATATCTCAAGGGAATCAACAAAGTCCAAAAGGGTAGCATCTTTAGGAAAAAGAGATATGCAAGAACAAGGGGGCACAATTTGAAGATGGAAGGGGGACGGCTCAGAGGTAATGTGAGGAAGTATTTCTTCACAGAGAGGGTTGTAGATGCATGGAACAGCCTTCCTGAGGAGGTCATAGAGTCAACAACAATGGAGGAATTCAAGAATGCATGGGACAAACATAAAGCAATTCTAGTGGAGGGTAGGAGGAAGTAGGCTGTTGGTTAACTAAGATCTGCAGCTTATCCGTTAGGTAGGGAAATGGGCAGACTAGTTGGGCCAAGCAGTCCTTATCTGCCGTAAAATTATATGTTTCTATGTTTCTAAGTCCAAAAGAAAGTCAGTAAACACCACAGTGGTGTTCATCCATGCGGTTGGCACCACACTAGAAGCTATGCCTGTAATATTAGCACTTACAATTTACAACATATGTACAGCTAATAAACCATCTAATAATTACAATCAAACAAACAGCTCATATAACGCATACAAGGCTTGCTTAGGTACTGTATATGGCACCGTTGGGTCCACCCTCACAACGTCCCACTCAATCCTCAGTTATTACTGTCAATCACTGTTCAATCTGATTCAGGGCTCACATTCAGAGTCATTCTCCATTGCCACTTCTGAGTTGCTAAAGTCTTTTTTAATTATTTCATTTAGCTTACCAGCTTCATGTGGGTTGCTGAATAGATATACAGTGCTGGAGTAAACTATTTTCAGTCATGTTGGATATTGTGAAGTGTGAGTTACTCCTGAAGTTCTAAGGGTGCCTCAGATTGCATCGAAGAACCTTTGTGAAGTCCATGCTGTGAAACTCAGGACTTGATAGACTGAGTCCCAAGAACCATCGCCTAATGTGATAGGGCCTATACTGTGTGCTGCATCAAGGATCTTATCTCACTCATGTATTATCCTTGCTAATACCACCAGGAAAGTGGGTGGGATCTCTAAGTTGTCTGGCCACTGATGGGGTATGATTCTGTAAGCCCTGTAAATTACAAGATCCTAGTCCAAATTTAAAGTGTTTTTGAACCTGCCCACCAATTCCTGTGGCACATCTCTCTCTGATGTCTCAGGGAGACCAAGAATGCACAGATTAGGAGACCTTGTAAAGTTCAGGGGTAGCTCCATTCTGTACTGGAGATCATAATTCTCCTTGATTAGGCTGGTTGTTGCTTTGCAATCCACAGAGCTGCCCCACAGCTTCCTTGGCTGCTCCTGAAGCAATAGATGCCAGTATCTCATAAACTCTGAGACAATTCAGAAAATCATCCAGTTTTTGATCTACTGCTACAGCCCTTAAGTCAATGGCGTTTGTTGCTTGCAGCATATCTCTTAATGTAGCTTCACATTTTGTTGTTTCTGCTGAAAGCACTGTTTCTGAACCACTGGAGATTGCAGTCTATTGCCCTGTCTTTCTGTCTCCATCCCTGATGGCTTTTGTAGGATTTCCCATGCTGTAATCTTGATTTTTAGACCCCAAAACAGATACAAGATGTCCACTGAATTTTCTCTCAGGTAAGGTTTTTTAATCATTTTTTGTAGAAATTGTTGTTTAAAAATAGCATTTGGTAAAGTTCCAGCAGAAGCTTGAGGGAAACATGTCTAGAAGGCTGCTGGCCCAGTTCCCTTCCCCCCATGCAACACTTCCAACAGGAGGTACAGGTAATGGCAGTTACTTATATAGGGCTAGACTGTGCAGCATGTAATGGATGACGAAGATATGACAGCCCTTGCTTGGTGGCAATATCAGTGTTCCACCAGTCCTATCTAAGCATCTGAAGTACATCTTGAGCATGCCAAATGGGCATTCAATGATGCCCACAGTCAGTCTGTGTGACTCAGTACACTGATTCTGTACAACTGTGGCACAGTTCTGATGGGGCATCATCAGGTATGTAGATTGAGGGTACCCGCAGTCACCTGTGTGGAGGACGAAATGTGTTAGGCAGCTGTCATAGTCCTATCAGTGCCGTATAAGCTGTGGTTACTCATCTATCAGCCTGTCCTGGAACCAGGGTATGTATGCGTAGCCCAAACTGTGACTGCACCAGCATGAAAGCATAATAGGTGAAATCAGAGTAATTTTAACAGACATGTGATTATACAAAATAACACATGCCCCCACAGTGCAAAGCATAACAGGCTGCATATGCAAATCACCACAGAATGTTATGTTGGTCCAACTTTAAGCAGAATTGCATGGTGCCGAAAAGCCTCTCACACAGTTTGCAAAGGATGTGAACAGAAGACACAGACATGTGTTTCATCCTACCAGGACTTATCAGTATGCCTTGTTTGTTTGACACCCTAGTGGAATGGACCAGCTACCCTTAAGGCAGTGTGCCTTGGATATATTGTGGTGAACCCATTAAAATAAAAAACTACTTAAAAAGACAAAGAACCTCTGTGCGCAAACACTGAGGCAAAGATTACCCCAAAGGGCATTTGGCTGGGAAGCCAAGTTTCAAGAAAATACAAAATAACACATGCCCCCACAGTGCAAAGCATCATGGGCTGCATATGCAAATCACCACAGAATGTTATGCTGGTCCAACTTTAAGCAGAATTGCATGGTGCCGAAAAGCCTCTCACACAGTTTGCAAAGGGTGCGAACAGAAGACATAGTCACGTGTTTCGTCCTACCAGGACTCATCAGTATGCCTCGTCTGTTTGACACCCCAGTGGAATGGACCAGCTACCCTTAAGGCAGTGTGCCTTGGATATATTGTGGTGATAGTCAATCAGTCTCACATACCACCTGCATTTTAATGCTATGGTATACATATGAACATACAGAATGCCAGCAGAAACAGGCCACGTGGTCTATCGAGTCTGCTTGATTGTGCAGCTAGCCCCTCATTTTGCAGCTGCACCCCCCCACCCTTCTCCACCGTCATTCCCCCCTCACTCTGTCCCAACCCCTCTTAAAGCAGCTCACCATCTGCAGGAAACCACCACCTCAGGTAGAGTGTTCCACTTGTCCACCACCCTCTCCGTGAAATAATGTCTCCTGATTTCTCACTTTTCCCCCGACCAGCCTTAGTTGGTGCTATCTAGTATCCCTTCCCCTCCTGATCTGGAATATCTCTTCTGTATTAGCCTTGTTAATCCCTCTCAGATACTTAAAAGTCTTGATCATGTCTCCCCTATCCCTCCTCTCCTCCTGGGAATACATGTTAAGCCTGTTCAGTCTTTCTTCATAGAATTTCCCCTCCAAGCCCTGGATCATCTTGGTCGCTCTTCACCACACCCCCTCCAACATCCTGAGGTCTTTCTTATGGAATGGGCGCCAGTATTGTACACAGTATTCCAGGTATGGCCTGACCAGTGACCTGTACAAGGAAAGGATCACCTTACTACTTCTAGAGGAAATCCCCCTTGCTATACAGCCCAGCATCTTGTTGGCTTTCACTGCTGCCTTCCTGCACGGCACCAAGTTGTTCATATTCACTATTACAATCATCCCCTGGTCCTTTTCCTCCTCTGTGCTCTCAAATTGCACCCCTCCCAGCTGATAGCTATTCCTCTGGTTCTAAACTCCGAGGTGCAGTACCTTGCACTTCATGGCATTGAACCCCAACTGCCATGTTTCCAACCATTCTTGTAGTTTAGTCAGGTCTCCCTGTAGTCCCTTCCTCCCCTCAATGTCATCTACCAAGCTCCTATCTTGGTATCATCTATGAACAGACTAATCTCACTCTGGGTCCCATGTGAGATATCCGCTATGAATATCCTGAATGGTATCCAGTGAACAAGGTGACCAAAACTGGGCACCTACAAAAACATAGACTCAATTACAGCGCCTGTGTTCACAGCTAACTAGCAGGGGGGTGACCGGATACTGGGGAGGGCGAATAGAGTGATGGGAATGCACGCACGTGAGGGGCAGGGAGGGATGGGATGTGGGAGGGGTGTGGTGGGCAGCTGTTGAGTTGGGAGGGTGGTTGGCCGGAAGGTGCAGGGTTCGGGTCAGGCGTGGTGCAGTTATTTTTTTCCCCACAGGCGGCTTTTAAGTTGTCCACCACCCACGACATGCACTCTGCTGGAGCTGAAAATCTATAAGAAGGGATGTGTGGGGGGCACAGCCCCCACTTTAAAAAACTAAACCCGTAGGTCTCAGGTGCCCTTTTTCTTCTCACCATGAGTGTGCATCGCTGAAATTCATTTTTGGCGATGTGCACTCGCCATTAAGGCGAGCGCTATTGTGTGGTCACCCTTATGACATGGAACCTCCCGAACAGCACTGGTCCCAGTATTGATCCCTGTGGCACCCCGCTTGTTACTGTTCTTGGCGATGAGAGTTTCTTCTCCATAGAAACATAGAATTTGACGGCAGATAAAGACCGCTTGGCCCACCTAGTCTGCCCATTTCCCTACCTAACGGATAAGCTGCAGATCCTAGTTAACCAACAGCCTACTTACTCCTGCCCCCAATGGAATTGCCTTATGTCTGTCCCATGCATTCTTGAATTCCCCCACTGTTTTTGACTCTACGACCTACTCAGAAAGGCTGTTCCATGTATCCACAACCCTGTCTGTGAAGAAATACTTCCTCACATTACCTCTGAGCCGTCCTCCCTCTATCTTCAAATTGTGCCCCCTAGTTTTTGCACATCTTTTTCTGAAAGATGCTACCCTCTTGGACTTTGTTGATTCCCTTGAGGTATTTGAAAGTTTTTATCATGTCCACCCTCTCCCTCCTTTCCTTGAGGCTATACATCTTTAGTTCCTTTAACCACCCTTTGCTACCTTCCCTTCAGCCAGTTAGTGATCCAGTTTCTCATCTTGGTACCCACCCTTATATACTCCAGCTTCCCCCAGCCTCCCATGCGGCATGGAATTGAAGGCCTTGCTGAAGTCCAAGTACATGACATCCACTGCACATCCCCTGTCCAGCTCCCTGGTTACCCAATTATAGTACTCAATCAGGTTTGTTTGACAGGACCTGTCAGAGACAAACCTGTGCTGTTACCCGTCCCGGAGACCATTGTCATCTAAAAATGACACCAGTCTCTCTTTAAGGATTGTCTCCATAAGTTTCACCACAATAGATGTGAGGCTCACTGGTCTGTAGTTACCTGGATCGTCCTTTGGGACACCTTTGTGAATGGGTATCACATAGGCCATTCTCCAGTCCTGTGGTATGCATCCTGTGCTCAGAGAGGTATTGAACAGGTCAGTCAGTAGTCCTGCCAGGTACCATGCCAGTTTCTTGAGTATCCTAAGGTGAATGCCATCAGGCCCTGGTGCCTTGTCCACCCATAGTGTCCTCAGACCTTCCAGTACCCTGCCATCCGTAATTTCCCCATCTATCACCCCTTCCCCACCTGCCGTATTCACCCCTCCCTTGAGGTATCTGCCCCCCCTACTGTCAATATAGAGCAGAAGTACTCATTTAGTGCCTCCACCTGCTCCTCCCCCTTCTCTACCCACCCACCCCTGTCCTTCTTGATTCTCACTGTCTGGTCCCTGTTCTTTCTTCTCTCCCCAATTTATCTAAATAAGTCCTTCTCTCCGTCTTTAATGCCCTACACCAGCTTCAGCTCTCTGGAAGCCTTGGTGGCTCTGACTAGTCTTGTAACCTCCCTAAACTTCTTTGTGTACTCCTCCCTGTCCCTTCCCCAATCCTTTGAATCTCTGAAAAGCTCTTCTCTTGGCTTTCACCCCCTCCATTACCTCCTCGGTCAGCCAGCTGGGCTTCTTCACCCTTCCCTTCTTACTCTGTGCCCTGGTACATGTTTTAGTAGTCTCAGTCAGCCCTGCTTAATGATACCCCATTTTTGATTGGCATCCATGGCTGGTTGGATACTCCCCAGATGGCTTATCAGAATTCCCCCCATCCTGCTGAATTCTGCCCCCCTAAAATCAATCACCCTGGAACATGAACCTCCTGTCTGCTTCACCATACTGAGTGTGAACCACACTGAGTGGTGATCACTCCCAGCTAGTGGACCCTCAATCTCCAGATCCCTTATGGCTTCCCTGTTTGATAGTACAAGATCCAGAGTCCTTCTCAACCTAGTTGGTTCGTGCACCAGCAAGCTATCCTGAAATTCCCCCAGTATAACCTGCTCCCTAGCACTCGTGGTGGTTGGTGTGCTTCGGTCCACCCTGGGTAGGTTGAAGTTCCCCACCATCACTGGGTTCCCTTTCCTGCAAACCCTCCTAATCTGCTCTGCCAACTCCCTGTCCAGCTCTTCTCCTTGAGTTGGTGCTCTATAAACCACCCTCATCCTCAATACTCTGCTTTTTGGATCCTGAAACTGCATCCACAGGGCCTCTGTCCCACCTTCCTCCCCCTCTTCCCTTATGCACTTTATTCCTTCCTGTACATAGATTGCCACCCCTTCACAACTTTCTTGTTTTCCCTGTCCTTCCTGAACAGCCTGAATCCAGGGATCATCATATCCCAGTCCTGGTATTGGATGGCCCAAGTCTCCGTTATGGCTGCAATGTCCACCTGCCCCACTGCCAAAAGAGCCTGTAACTCGGCTGTGTTGTTCCCCAGGCTCCTTGTATTTAGTGACACTACCCTCCACCCCACTCCTTTGCATTCCCCCACCTCAATTTAACCCCCCTTTTGCTCCTACTCTGCTACCCTCCCCTATAGCTTGGGGGGTAGGCTCGTCTGCCTACCCTTTCTGGAAACCCTGCCTACCAGCTGACCACTTGCCACCCCCTCCTAGTTTAAAGCTACCCCTGTTGCTATGTACCCCTCTATCCCCTGCTTCAATACCTCTTTCCCCTCCCTGCTCAAATGCAGCCTGTCCACTGCATAGAGGTCATTATTGTCCCAGGCGCTGCCCCAGTCCCCTACTACCCAATACCCCTTGGTGCGGCACCATTCTCATAGCCAGGCATCGATCTCGCCTATCCCTCCATTCCTCACAGTACTTGCACAGGGTATTGGGAGCACCTGCTTTCGAGTTCAGTAAACCTCTGTCTTAGATGGGGTTACAATGGCCACATGTGAGCAGTCAATTGCACCAACAACATTTAGGAAGCCAGTAACAAACAGAACCCCTCCCTTGTGTCCCTTATGTCTGCCTCAGATACAGTGAGTTTTGTGTAATCCTGTGTGCTGTAGTAGTGCCTCTGTCACCTGCGTCAAACTCTGGGACACAGATAACTGGCTTACCACAGTGACATCACTTGTAATCTGCTGTAATGAGCCATTGACACTGCATGGAAGTGTAGTTATCTCCCTAGTGTGCACAAAAATGTTGTGGCTCCTCTGTGTTCTTGTCTGTAACTGCAGACCTAGTAGGGTGCACAGCTTGTCCACAATGGCTCTGTTAAAACAGAATTGTCTTAGACATTACAGGTCAGTAAGGAATGCAAGGTCAAATTTGAGTCTGTAGACATGTGCACAGCAATGTGTCTGTACTTCTCCCTCTCCCACTCATAAAGGTACTATATGAATTCATCATCAGCCCAGGTAACATGGTGGTGATCCAGACCAATCCTGTATGCCAACTAAGAATGTGCCACTGGCACAGTAGCTGTCTTTTTCTCTCAATTCCACTCTGCTGTTCTCTCCTGGGCTAATCCATGATCAAACCCTCACTGGTCACCTCAAATGTAGGTAAGTAAGTAAAGCTTTATTTCTGTAATGCTCAATCCCGGAGGCTCTAGGCACTGTACAATAAAATACATCAATAGATTAAAATAACTAGCTGTACAACACAATACATTAATAAATTAAATAACAAACAGAAACAATATGACATTGTCACAAAACAACCTCAAAATAAAATAATAAAGTGGAAGAGGTGAGGGACCAGGCAGAGGTATTAAATGAGTACATCGCCTCTGTGTTCACTAGGAAGGGGAATGGAATATCTACAAAGCAAGGCATGATGGGGATAGAAGCGGTAGTGAGTGGGATCAGGGGAGCAACAGAAATGGAGCAAGAGGGAGGGAGAGGTACCCCAGGGGTGTCACAGTAGGATAAGGATGAAAAGGCCAGTAAGGTGGAGGGGAAAAATGATGCTATCTCCACGGAAAGGGTGTGGTTAGCCCTTAAGGCCCTAAAGAAAGATAAATCTCCTGGGCCGGATGGCATTCATCCAAGAGTACTATGGGAATTGACGGACATACTGGCTGCACGCCTGGTGGAGCTCTTCAACAGGTTGCTTGAGACAGGAAGGGTACCTAGGGATTGGCGAGAGGCACATGTGGTGCCAATCCATAAAGGGGGGTCAAGGGAAGTACCAGGTAACTATAGACCTGTCAGTTTGACCTCAGTGGTGGAAAAATTAATGGAGAGTCTACTAAAGAAACGATTGGGGGTGTACGTGGAGGAGGTGGGAGGTCTGGATAGTCGGCAACATGGGTTTGTGCCAGGTAGATTGTGTCAAACCAATCATGTGGATTTCTACGAATGGGTAACATCAGAACTGGACAGGGGGAAGCATGTGGATGTATTATTCTTTGACTTCAGCATGGCGTTTGTCTCTGTCTCCCACAATGGTCTGGTGGAGAAACTGAGGGGATTGGGAGTAGGCCCTTTGATGGTCAGATGGATTGAAAACTGGCTAGCTGGACACACTCAGAGTAGTGGTCGGTGGGAAGCTCTCGAACCCTAGAGAGGTTGGTAGTGGGGTACTGCAGGGCTCAGCCCTGGGTCTGATCCTGTTTAATGCATACATATCGGATATCAGGGAGGGTATAGGGTGTGAAATTAGTCTCTTCGCTGATGACTCCAAGATGGGAGCAGTAGTTGAGGGGGAAGAGGGGAGGGTGGCCCTGCAAGGGGACCTGGACACCCTGGAAAGGTGGGCTCACACATGGAAATTAAATTTCAATATCACCAAGTGCAAGGTGTTATATCTTGGGCGGGGAAACCCTTACACAGGTACACCCTGGGAGGGGAGGCACTGGAGGCCTCAACAGGGGAAAAAGACTTAGGGGTCATGGTGGATGCATGTATGAATAACTCTGAGCAGTGCAGGAGAGTGGCTAGCAAAGCAAACAGGATGTTGGGATGCATCGTAAGGGGGATCACCTGTAGGAGCAGGGAAGTGATTCTGCCACTGTACAATGGACAGGTTAGACCACACCTTGAGTACTGTGTACAGTACTGGAGACCACACTTGAAGAGGGACATACAGCTCCTGGAAAGGGTACAGAGGAGGGCAACTAAGATGAAACGAGGACTAGGGGATTTGACGTTATGAGGACAGACTTGAGGAGCTCTGCCTGTTTTCATTGGAGGAGAGGAGAGACAGAGGGGACATGATTGAGGTATTCAAGCACCTCAAGGGAATAAATAGGGTAAACACGGAGGGGATCTTTAGACTAAAGCAGGGAGGTATCACCAGAGGGCATGGTTTGAAGTTGGAAGGTGGAAGGGTGAGTGGGAAAAAGAGGAGGAGGTTTTTCACTGACAGGGTGGTGGATCCTTGGAACGTGCTGCTTGGCGAGCTGGTTCAAAGATCCACAGTGGAGGGCTTCAAGAGAGGGTGGGACAGACACAGAAAGCGGATGTATCAGATGATGGCATGGCCCAGGGGGTGGGGATGGATGATAGGGGTTTCTGGGACACGGGGGGGGGCCTCGGTACCCAACTAGGGATCTGAGGTTCGAACTGACTCGATAGGCCATAAGGCCTAATCTGCTGGCAATTAGTATGTTAGTAAATAAGCTGGGCGGAGCAGCAAGATGGCTACTATGCTACTCCACTCCTCACTGCTCTGTGTTTGATCAGCATTAAGGCTCATTTGTTCTTTTTGTTTGGGCTCTATTTGACATTTGACTGCAGTGGGTGTTTCTGGCCGAATGTACTGATTGAGAGCACAGTTTGTGAGACCAAGTTCCGGTCGCCGATGAGGAGTGCTTTTTGGTGTATTGCCTAATGATTTATTGTGCGATTCTACTTCGGAGGCATTCATGTAATGAATATCACCAAGTTTTGTTTCTATGTGCAGAATAAGCAAATTGAAACAGACTGTACATAAAAAAAAAAAATAATATTAAAATGCTTGGTACACTGCCAAAAGATGAAAGCAAGCCACCCTGTGCCGCGTCTGGATGTGGAGAACTGGATTCTACCCTGCTTCATGTTGCTGCATTCAAAAAGTCTAATGAGAACCAAAGCAAGATCTTCAGACTAAATGCAATATCTTGGGTGCAGAAAAGCATTCATTCATCTATATATGGTTATGTCATTGTTGCTAAGGGCTGGGATCCTGGGCTAAAATTAAGAATTACCAGAGTTACTGTGCTTAGAGGATCATTTTTTATTGTGTGCTTACAGGTGTTCTTGAGGTGAACTAAGCAAAAGAAGTGCTTCAGACTCAGGGAATGAAAGAGTGTATATATGTCGAGGTGGGGTCTGCAAGACCCAAAAGACACAGAATGGAGACAACACTATTTGCGCCTACGGTTCGAACACACGCAAGTGAAGCTGATGTGAAGAGACGTGAGGTAAAGGCAAGCCAAAAAATGGCAGACTGAGGTATTGCTTTTATATATAAATAAACTGCTTTTTATTCTTCATCAAATTATTTTTAAGATTCTCCGGCCTGATGCCGACCGGGCCTCAACCTTTTCTTGCCTGTTGCCAGTGAGAACTGGCCTATAAAGGGCCTGGGTCGAGACCATGTGATTTATTCTCATTAATTCTTTAAAGACGCTGTGGCAGCAAATAGTGGAGCGTGGCCGTGGCTACAATTCTCCAAAGACATCCCCTGTATTGTTTTGTGTTTGTAAGAACTTACTTTAGTCTACAGGCAGGATGTGGATGGGGTGGCTGGAGAGGGAAGGGGAGGGATGTGGGCACGAGAGGATGGGTTGAGATGGTGGTGGTATGCAAGTTGGGAGGTGATTGGTAGGGATTAGGAAGGGAAGGAGGCTCTTCATAGGAGTACAGAGAGAGAGAGAGTGAGAGAGAGTAAAGACAGTGTATGCAATGAGTGAGCAGTAAGGGAGAGAGGTTCATAGGGTTTAGTTTGAAAAAGTCAGTAGCCACTAGTGGTAGAGAGGTTGAAAATGCGAATGGGAAAGTGGGCAGATAGAAAAAACTGCCAGCATATGAACCCGGTCATGTGACTCAGGGACTACAAATTACAGGACAGCCAAGGGTGGGGAGCGGGGCATGGGCGGGGCAGTCACCGGGAAAGTGGTGACAGGAACATCCTGATCGCCTGTAGTGCTCCGCAGCTGTAATGCTGTGCCTGCTTGTGTTGTCCGCAGTGAACGGATGATGTCTGGGGATGGGGCTTGCTTGTGGGCTATAAAGAAGTGACAAAAGGTAAGGGCAGGATTAGGAGCTGTGCAAGGGGTGGGAGTGATGAAATGAGAGAGGGGGAGGGAGAAATGCAGAGAGACAGTGAAATTAAGATCTTACAAGGATTCAGTTTAAAAGAAAAAAAACTGGTGATTTCTGGCCAAATAATGTTAGCAAAATCAATTCTGGGCTAAAGGCAGTATGAAAGCTAACGCTGACTCCAACTTTTAACAAGAGTTTACATTATAGCAGCCACAAAAAGTATTGCAGTACACTAAGTAAAAACAGTCTAAGTAAAAAGGTGCCAAGTTCAAACACCCTGATCACCTGGAGTGCTCCGTAGATGTAATGCTGTGCCTGCTTGTGTTGCCCGTGGTGAATGGCCGTCATCTGGGGATGGGGCTTGCTTGTGGGCTGCTTGTGTTGCCCATGGTGAATAGCCAGTGTCTGGGGATGGGGCTTGCTTGTGGGCTGCTTGTGTTGCCTGTAGTGAATGGCCAGCATCTGGGGATGGGGACTGCTTGTGGGCTGCTTGTGTTGCCTGCAGTGAACGGCCGGCATCTGGGGATGGGGCTTGCTTGTGGGCTGCTTGTGTTGCCTGCAGTGAACGGCCGGCGTCTGGGGATGGTGCTTGCTTGTGGGCTGCTTGTGTTGCCTGTGGTGAATGTCTGGCATTTGGGGATGGGGCTGGCTTGTGGGCTGCTTGTGTTGCCCACTGTGAATTGCCATTAAGTATATGTATTTTACTCTACTGGTAAAGGTTTCATGTGATAACAGTGATCGCGGAAAGGCTATCGACATTAGGGCAAGCGTACATTGCTGAAAATCAATTTTGGTGATGTACACTCCCAACGCACAGCAAAAGGGTGCCGGGGACTTAGTTTTTTTGTTGTTTATGTGGGGGCTGCACATCTCGCCCCCCCCCCCACTAAAGGATTCTCAACTCCGGGGGGGGGGTGCATGTCGGGGGGGTGCAAAACCAGGAAAAAAACATTTTGGGCTGCGTGCAATAAAATGTACATGCGCCTGGACCCGAACTCGGCACCCTCGCAACCCTAGCCTGCCACCCACCCAGCATGCCATGGGGCCAGCTCAGCAGCCCATCGCTGCACCATGCCTCACAAACCCTCACTCCCCTTCTGCCCGTCACTCGGCCTGCTCACTTCCCCCTCATGCATGTGTATATATAGCAACATCCTGTCGCTATATTCGCAAACCCCCCCCAATCCAGTCACCCTCCCTGCTTGGTAGCCCTGTCGACAGGCACCATGGTTGAGTCACCCTTTTTGAAAGTGCCCAGTCATGGTCACCACTGTCATAGGCTACCATTGGTAAACAGTGTGGCATTCAATGTGTGGGATGACTGGAAGGGGAGGTAGGCAGGTACAGCATCCTGGGGGATGTACTATTCAAACACCTGGTCCACTGCTATCTTACTCTGGGTGGAGGTACTGCACTATTTTATTAGCATTCTGGGAAAGAACCCCCAACCACCATGGAAACAAAACCCAGTCCTCTTAACCTGTGTGGTAGTCAACAGGCAGGGGTGGTAGCCCACGGGCACACATCACCTGTGCTATATCTTTGGAGGCACTGCAGGGATCTCCTGTTCACCAGCCATGCCCACCATGGATTCCACCACTGAAAGGGCTCTCATTGTTTCCCCCAACCCTGGTTCTACCTCCCAACCCAAAATTATGGTTAAGGTGGCAGATAAATTAAGACTGGTTGTGTGGCGCGGAGGCCAGGGAATGGACCCCCAGAAATCCCTCCTGCTCCTAGGAGTTTCCCCTGATCTAGATACTGGGTCTATAGAAGAGCATCTGTCTGCCATAAAAAGATTAGGCTAAGTGATAGTATACAGCCGAATGCTCAGTACTGTTGCAGGGACTTTGACTGTGTTGGTTGAATGTAAAAATGTGATAGAAGCCTCATGGGTATCTGATGCTGTAATTCCAGAGAGGTCACAGGAGGCATGGCCTATCATAACTATCATCAGTGTAGGTCCCTGGGGGGAAACGCAGTGCCCGAGCCAAAATCACCCCCCCAACTTGGTGAAGGGGCCCGGCCCAGTTATGTGCCCCCCCCCCCGATTCTTATTGAAAGTTAAGGATGTTTTCTGGGGTGAGGCCCACTTCAGTTGGGAATTTATGAGACATGAGTTAATTACATGAGCCCCCTGTTACAAGACTGGCAGTGCAGTGAAGGGGAAAAGCGTAAAAGGTTGACTGAGAGTCTGAAGGGCCCCTGCCCTCAATACCATTTGGTCATTATGGGCCACAGACCCTGAGGTCAGTGTGGAAGATTATATTGCTGCCTTAGACAGCATCTTTGGCAGCACCGAGTCCAGTTTGGACCTCTAGTGGAGCTTTAGAGCAACCCTGCAACAGCGAGGGGAACCCCTCTCAGTGTATATACAAAGGTTGGAAAAGGCTTTACAGAAGGTGTATCATAAAGGGGAGGTGCAGTCTATAGATCTAAACAAAAAACTCTTAGAGCAGGTGCTCAGGGTGCCAAATACTCTGAATTTCTGCTCCTGAAGTAAAGTTTAAAGGAAAGGTTGCGTGATCCCCCTCCTTGTGGGTCCTCCTCAGAGAAGAAAGGGAAGTGGAGGAACAAGATGCACAATGGGGACCTTATCCCGTCGTAGTGGCAGCCACTCAGGTTGTTGAAAATACCCTTCCACTGAAGCTTATGAGCTCAAAGAACTTCTCAAAGAATACAATGAAGTACTCTACAAGGCTGCTTCTGCATTTAGTAGAAACCCAGATACCCTTCCAAGCCAGTCCGCTTCGCCAGCCCGAGGCAACCTTTCTGTGATGGGTCTGGGGGTGCAGACTCGGGTCCCCCCATGGTCCCCCACATTGAAGGTTGCCTAAATGAACTGTGCTAGGCTGTTCATGAATTTAAAAGTCATGGCTCACCAATGCAGGGTGAATTAGAGCAGAGAGTGGTTGTGGCTCAAACTACTGTCTCAGCTCCCCAGTGTATCCCGGGCAACCTAGTCACCAAAGCCCCAGGCCCGCTGCTGAAGTTTACTACCCAACCAGGCAAAGTCAAGAAGGCCTTTACTGCTATAAGTGTGGAAGAGATGGTCATATTCACAGAGAATGCCGATCACGTGAAGACACAGCCCAAGTGTGGGACCAGCTGTTGGCACAGAAGCACCAGAGTCAGGGGAACTTCAGTGAGACCCAGTAAGGGAGCATACCGGGACCCCCACCAAGCCTAGCTCTATGGTGTTCATAAGAAAATCAACAGCCTAAGCCACAGAGTTCCCCTACCGGATCTAGATAAGTTTGTGGGACCTTCTACTGAGACTACTGTTACCTTTAATGGGGTGTCCACATGAGCCATCTTAGACAGTGGCTCCCAGGTGACCATCATCTTCAAAACCTGGTATGATAAACACCTGTCACACCTTCAGTTGCAGCCACTAAAGGGTTTGAATGTGTGGGGTCTTAGTAACAAATATTACCCCCACCTTGGCTATGTTAAAGTGTGGATAGCCTTCCTGTCTGAGGTCACCGGAGTGGGTGACACAGTAGAGACTCTTGCCTTCATTCACCCTGAGGCTGGATTATATGACAGGGTACCTGTGCTGGTTGGTAAAATGCACACATAACTGGACAGTTGGCACAGCTCTTCCAGGCTCAGGAAGCTGAGCAGAAGGGGAAAGTTATACCCATCCACCCCGTAGTAAAGGAAGCCTATAGGAAACAAGCCTAAGCCCCTACTGAAGAGCAAGATGACCCTGTGAGCGTAGTCTGGAGGTGGGACACTGTGGAGATAGTGCTGCCCTCTAACACCGTGTGCAATATTAGTGGCATGGTGCACCTGAAGAAGAAGATGAAGAACAATATCTTAATGTTGGATGCCCCCAAAGAGCATGGGTTACTGGCAGGGTTGTTCATCAAGCTCAGTGTGCAGCCAGCCCATGCCCATGCTTATGTCAGAAGGGTCACGGTGCAGGTGAATAATGTGACAGACAAAGACGTAGTTGTCAGAAAGAGACACAACTTAGCCTGAGTGTATTGTGTAGATGTAGCTATACAACCAGTTCCCCCTGGGAGGAGGCACTCCGTCTGGTATCGACCCAAACTTGTTTGACCTCAGTAACTTCCCCATCCCAGAGGAGTGGAAGGTTCAGATCTGGCAAAAGCTGCTGGAAAGGACTAATGTATTTTCCCTGCATGAATGGGACATGGGCTGCATGACCGAAGAACAGCACTATATACGGCTCACCGATAAGTGCCCTTTAAGGGAGAGGTCGTGTCACTTGACCCCGGCAGATACTGATGATGCAAGATGGCATCTCCAAGAACTGTTGGCTGCGGGTATCGTCCAGGAGTCCAAAAGCCCATATGTCTCATCCATAGTGGTGGTGAGAAAAAAAGTGGGGCCATGCGTATGTGTGTGGACTGTGGAACATTAAACAAGCGAACCATACCCAACCAATATACGATGCCCAAGATCCAAGATGCTCTTGATTGCTTGAATGGAAGAAAATGGTTCTCTGTGCTAGATCTGAGAATGGGAATTATCAAATCCCCATGGCCCCACAGAACAGAGAAAAGACTGCCTTCATATGCCCCCTCAGGTTTTATGAGTTCCTGTGGATGCCCCAAGGCACTTTTGGTGCCCTTGCTACATTCCAGCACCTTATGGAGAGGGCAGTTGGGGATATGAACTTGCTGGAGTTCCTAGTGTCTCTAGATGACATAGTCTTTGGAAAAACCTTGGAAGAAAGGGAAAGGGAAAGGGAACATTGTTTAACCAGGAGTAGCACACTAAGCCGAAGCTTGTTTCCAGATGCGACCTGGGAGCACAAGGAAGTTAAGTGGCTTGCTCAAGATCACACAGTATGCACCTAGGTGGCTGTGGGATTCAAACCCAGGTCTCCAGATCTGCAGCTCAAAGCCTTAAACCACTGCACTATACTGCGTCCATTTGAGCATGAGGTTAGGTTATTGAAGGTACTGGATCACCTGGAAGAATTTGGGCTTAAGCTTTCTATCAACAGGTGTCAGTTCTTCAAAGCCTCTGTCAAGTATGTCGGGAATATAGTGTCAGCACAAGGTATTCAAACTGACCCAAGCAAGATCAAGGTGCTCACCAATTGGCCCTAACCCTAAAACCTAAAAGAGTTACAGCACCAGTTGGGTTTCTGCATTTATTACCGGAGGTTCATCAAGGATTATACCTGGGTAGTCACACCACTTTTGAACCTGCTGCAAGGCTATCCTCCTATTAATAAAGGTAAAAGAATTAAACACCCAGGGGTTCCTGCTGAGTCACAACAGTATTTTAAACTGTCTGAACCTTTCGGCCCAAGGTGGGCTGAGGATTGTGAAAGAGCCTTTGAAGACATCATCAATTGTTTGACACATGCCCCAGTTTTGGCAAATGTTGACCCCTAAAAACCATACAAGCTACACACCGACACCAGTTTCAGCGGCCTTGGGGCAGTTCTTTATCAGAACTACCCTGACAGCTTGTTTCCAGTTGCATATGCCAGTTGTAGCATGAACCCAGCAGAGAGAAAATACCCAGTGTACAAACTAGGGTTCCTTGTGCTAAATGGGCCATTGTTGACCAATTTCACAATTACCTATATAGGGCAAAGATCACAGGGAGGACTGATAATAATCAGCTGACCTATGTCCAAACTGCAGCCAGACTCGACAGACCAGGGCTTGGGTGGCTGCCAGCATTGTCCACTTATGACTACTGTATCTAGTACCGCCCTGGTCTAAATCATATAGATGCTGATGCTTTTTTTGTCCCATGGCCCTTCCTGGAAACAATTCAGCCTGGGTGACCATGTCCAAGCAGACTGTAAAGGTCCTGTGTAAGAAATTTGATACTGAAGAACCCTCAGCATCAGAAACTGCCCCCCCCCCGTCTAGTGGACAGACTTGGTGCCCCCGGCAACTGTAACCAGGGTGGTTAGGTGGCCTACTACCACCTAACCACAATAACACATAGTCTGCCCCAGTATGTTCTGGACTGTCTGCCTGCCTATGTCACAAGGAACTACCCCCCTCAGGAGCCTCTCATATACCACCTTAGATGTCCCCAGGGTCAGAGCTCACCTTGGTGAAGCCTCCATAAGCCATGTCTTGCCTGTTCTCTGGAACAGCATACAAAAGATGCTAAGAATAGTACTACCTGTCACGCTGGCCACATTTAAATCCTTGCTGGCAGGATTCTTCATTGAGACCTGTAACTGTTTTTAGTGCTGATCTTTACTCCTTCTATTGCTTGGGCCCCCCCCATTATATCTCATTTGATTACTCTATTCTTCTCTCTCAAGTTTTCCTGTACTAATGTATACATAATAAACCAATGTATACAGTTACTGTTTTTCTTAGTTGCAAATTGTTCTATATGTATTTTTGTGCTACCTGACGCATTTATTTATTGTTTGTGTTACTTCCTGTATTTTATTATGATTTCCCTGTTATGTCATGTATACGTACACAGGTCCATCTTGCAAATTAGTTTTACTCAATGGTGTTTCACCTGGTAAAATAAAGATTGATTGATTTATTAACCATCCTGGACTTGAGGTTACATCCTCAGTTGATGACTCAAGATTTAATGAGAGAGCAAAAGTCAGACTTGACCATTGGTGACGTCTTCAGGGTCCTTCAGAGAGGGGCCGACGCTACCCAAGTAACAACCAAAGACACCAGTGCCAGGCTACTTTTATGAGAGTGGTCAAAGTTAAAGCTAAAAAAATAAATTGTTGTATCAAGAGATGTAAGATCAGCAGGGGCTCTCCAAGTGCAATTAGTGCTACCAGCGAAGTTTAGAACGGTCCTGAAAGCTCTCCACAACGACATGGGCCACCTGGGCAGTGAACGCACTTTGACTTAGCTCACTGTAGGTTTTACTGACATAAAATAGGACAAGATGTGGAACAATATCGTAAAAACTGCTGCAGGTGCGTTCAGAGAAAAGCTCTTCCCAAAAAGTTGCACTCCTGGTGAATATCACAACAAGCACTCCCATGCAGCTGGTTTGTATTGACTTTCTCAGTCTCGAATCTGACTCTAAGAACATTTGCAACATTTTAGTAGTCACAGACCACTTTACCAGGTATACACAAGCCTATCCAACTAAAGATCAAAAAGCTTCCACCATGGCCAAGATGTTAGTGGAGAAGTTCTTTGTTCACTATGGGGCACCACAGAGGATCCAATCTTACCAGGGCTGGGATTTTGAATGTCAACTCATCAAGGAAATGTTGTCCTTGTGTGGAGTGTGTAGATCAAGGACCACCCCCTACCACCCCAGGGTGATCCGTGGCCTGAACGATTCAACAGGACCCTGCTAGATATGTTGAGCACCCTGGAGCTGAAGGATAAAATCCGATGGGCCAACAAGTCAGTGCCTTGGTGCATGTATACAAGTGCACCAGAAATGATGCCACTGGATTCTCACTTTACAGTTTAATGTTTGAGAGGTAGGTCTGGCTACCAGTGGACCTGTGTTTTGGGGTATCAGCTGATGGCACCAAAAACACTATCTCCAGTATATCCAAAACTCAAAGAACAAGTGAACACTGCTTACAGATTGGCTGCAGAAGTGGCAGCTAGAAGGAATCAGGCCAAAAAGGAGCAGTACAACAAAAGGGTCAAGGCACAACAACTTCTACCAAGGGATAGAGTCTTGTTATGCAGCTTGGGAATTCTTGGAAAATGCAAGATAGCCGAGAGGTGGGGTGGTACACCCTACGGGGTGCTTAAAAAAGTTGAATGGACTGCCGGTTTACAAAGTGAGGCCTAAAGGGAACTCCAGTGGGTATAAGACTATCCACCAAAATCATCTACTGCCTGTTGGAGACAAGGTGATCGACCCAGTGCAAAACAAGCCAGACCCTCCCACACCTCCAGTTACTAGAGCTGCCACCCACAGTCGCCAACAAAAGCAAAATGTTAATCAACCGGTAGCTGGTTCAGCTCCTCCAGAAGAGGCAACTGAGGATGATACCTCAGATAATGAATCGGAGGAAGAAATGTATTTCTACCCCACACACTTCTACCCAGCTCCTGAGCTGGCCTGGTTATTCAAAGGCATCAGAAACTGTGACACATGTGCCCCCTGCAGAGCTACCTGTTCCTAGCCAACCTGCAGATGTATTGGTGGACTCTGAATAAGAGATGGAGACTGGTTAGAGGAGGGGCCTACCTCTGGAGAGAATGTTCTACAAGGCAATGATGAGCCTGTGGAAGTGAATCCAACTGTACCTGCTGAAAGGGGACCAAAAAGGGAAACTGTCCTGACTATCCCTCTTGAAAGAACCACCCCGAACCTGAACACTGGTCTGACTGAGCCTTTTGAGTGGCCCCAGAACAGTTCCCCCAAAAAGATGCCTCTTGAACGGACCACATTAAACTTGAACACTAGTCCAACTGAGCCTATTGAGTAACCACTGAACAGTTTCCCTGAGCAAAGTGGCAGTGAATAAGTTGCAAGTGGGGATTTGGAAGTGGAGGAATCTGAAGCAACTAAAGAAACAGAGGCAAGAGACACTAACAAAGCTTCTGCATGGGAGGTGGTTAACTCTGATACTAGGGTAGAAGTACACGCAACCTTAAGATGTTTGGAGAGAACTGTTAAACCTCTGCTCAAACTTACATGTGACTCTCCTGGGGCTCCCACTGACTTGCCCCTATTTGTAGTTCATAAAGGTATCTATGTCACCCCAGGTCACTACCAAAAATGTTTATGTGCCCTGTTAATGCTAAACCCCCCAGGCCCAGAGGGAAGTTAGCAAAAGGAGGGCTAAAGTGTGTGCTTAATGTAAATATGTTTCTAAACAATGACACAGGGTAAAATGCAAAAGCTTACATATGGTTAAAGGTGCACCAAATCATGTGACAGCTGTTTGTATATAGTTGGATGGTTTATTCTAAAGGGTACCTTTCTGTTTATAATAGATAGGAATTAGGTGTCTAGATAGAAATGCATAAGATGTGTTAAATATCGAGGTGTAATGTTTCAATATTTATAGGTTCCTTCCTATGGACATGGCGTGGATGCCAAGCATTTAAGACACGGGCAGTGTGACCTCCCTTCAGATGGGGGCTTACCTTGTTGCCCCAGGAGCCCGTTTCTGCTGCACATTTCCCCAAGGCCTCTTCACTGCCAGTCTGGGGTCCTGAGGGCCCCTCCACTGTCTGTCTGGCCCCTGAACTGTTGTTTGGGTCCTTGGGGTCGGATGAGTTAAATTGTGGGACCGCTGCTTTCCGGCACTTTGAATGTGCCTGCGGGGTCCATGCATGCGCCATGGTGCTCTTCTGTTTTCTCACCACTGCGGTGGCTAAGATATTGTCTCTCCAATGGTTTTGACCTCCAAAACAGGTTGAACGGGGGTCGAACACCAGGAGGAGGCATCTGAGAAGTGGCTGCAAGGAGAAGTTTAAAAGCACCTATAAGCGCTTAAAATACAGAGGGAATTTACATATGTATGAGGCAAGCCATGAATAATGAATGAGCTGCCCGGCTGAAAAGAGGGACTGTATGTTTAGGAAGCAGTGACTAGAAAACCAGAGGGGCTCTGTATATCATTTTGCAGTTGCTTTACAGGGAACGAGGACAGCTGCAGGACCACGGAGCCAAGATTTAAATAGACTGCATATTTTGACTGTGGCAAAGCTCTAAAGTGGGGACTGCTGTAAAACTGTGCTGAGACTGTGTACTATGTAGCCATCTTTGCTACTTTGACCCTCTGTAGCAGCCAATCAACAGCTTAGGTGCCCACAGACTGATGAACTGCTTTATGGGAGAGGTGTGAACTCTATTCCAGGTGTCAAAACCCATTTACCAATCAATAATCAAACCAGGTTGATGTTTATTAATATTTGTGACTGACAGCAGAATCTAACCAATCAAAAGCTAGGAATTGTGTGTGAAACCCCAGGGATTTTGAGCAGTTTGGGCTGTCTGGTGTGGGCTCTGATCGAGTCAACAGGGACTCCTAGTGTGCATTAGGAAAGGTTGGAAACCTTTCCAGGACTTTATTTGGTCAATCGGTCAATCATCTGAGAATCAGAAGGAGGGATTTCTTCTGGCTGAAAGGAACTATGGTGTTGCAGTTGAACATTCAAGGGATTGGGTGCAAGCTTCTTTTGGTTTGGAGATCCAGAGTTTGCAGTGATCCTGCATCAGTGTGGTAAACCCTGAGGCTGTAAGAAGGATTATTTGGAAATGTGTGTGCCAGAGCTAAAGTTGGCACTCGACCTGAATCTGAGGACATTTGAGGAAAAAGGTTTATAGGTATCCAGAGCTCAGGAACCTGTAGACTTTGCTGAAAGCCAGCTGTGGAAAGGCCGAGGTCCACTCCAGAGACTGTGCATTACTGGCCAAAAGCCACTGGCAAGGTGGAAGTTGGAGAACTTGTTGCACACCAGAGGTGATTGTTGCTGCTGAGGAAAAGAGGTGAGAACTGCAATTTTCACAACTGCAACTTGGAGCCAGGTAGGGAAACTGCTATCCCCTATTGAGTGAGGCAGACTGGGCCACAGGGGGCCACGGGTGCACACCAGAGTGCTAGGGCACTCTGAACCCATTTGGGGAGCTGGACCATGGGGTCACTCCAGGATCTGGGTTCCATTGTGGCCTAGTAGGCCTTACATTTGTGCTCTGTAATCTGGCCTGCTTGGTGGGATGAAGGTGACAGGCTGCTAGAATCTTCAAGCAAGTCAGAAGGTGACAAGCTGTAAGACTCTTCAAACAAGTCCAGTATCGACCAGCTGCCAGACATTGCTTCATCTCCCAAACCAGTAGTCATTGCCCATTTGGTTGCTGCCCCTCTGAACGGTAATTCCTGGTTTGCTGGAACCCAATTTGCCAGTATCCAAGTAACTAACTCCGCAAAGTTGAGAACAAATCTCTAATAATAACCAGCCAGCCCTAAAAATGACCTGACATGTTGATGACCAAGCACATCTCAACTCTTCTATGATACCCAGTTCTTTCATTTTTTTGTATTTCCTCAACCACGTTTGCTCTTAACCACTCTGGTAATCTATACGTCTTTTGTCTAATAGGGTGAGCATTCCTCGTCACTATTACGTGCTCAATCCCTTTTTCTTGGCCTGGTACTGTGGTAAAAGTACCGTTAAACGTCTTTAGCAAGTTACAAATTTCTGTGGTTTGTTCAGAGGTTAAGGCATACCTCTCAACCTTTTGTCCCCCAAGTGTGGAACGTTGCCTCTCAAAATGTGGAACAAATGAGCAAAATGTGGAACACTTAATCAAATCTTTACCTAGGAGGCTCAGAACCCTGTTAAAATGTTTGCATTTATGTTCAGAATGTTTGTTATTAATTAATTAATATATTTTTTGCATAATTTACTATCGATTTTTGCTTTGAAATGTTGACACTGAATGTGGGACAAGTCCTCACAATGTGGAACAGTGAGCTTTTGTGAAGTAAAATGAGGAACGTTCCTCTCAATGTGGTACAGTTGAGAGATGTGCATACTTCTCAACTGTCACACATTACGAGGTACGTCACTCATTTTGCCCTCAGAAATTCTTTGTCCCACATGGGGAAGGTGATAGTCTACATTTCCCACTGAGACTTTAAAGCAGAAATATATAATACTCTATTATGTTTAGCTATCAGTAAACATTAAGAACACTAGTGCACTGATAGCCATTGTGTTCTGAGCTTGCAGTGCCATGTTTGATAATGTGTCACACATTTTGGTCATTTGTCACACATCATGTCACACATTTCAGTGAAGAAAGGCTGAGAGGTATGGAGGTGTGGGTTAAGGAAACATTCACCTTTACAGCTTCAGCAGTTACAATTTGTTCCAATCTATCATAAGCTTCTGGTAAAACAAGCAAAGCAGCTTTTAGTGTTTTCTCAACCCATTTCTTGAGCAGGTTAGCATGGTATATCTTGGTAGGATTTTTTCCTACCAGGGGTATCAATCTCATAGTTAACTGTGCCAGTACATCTAAGCACTTTATAAGGCCATTGCCACTTCATTAACAGTTTAATTTCTGTAGTGGGTAACAGTAGCACTTTAGACCTTTTCACCTAGCTCAAAAGCTTTTTCTTTTACCCCATGGTCATATTACACCTTCTACTGGTTTGGGGGCTCTTCCAGATTACTATGGGAGATTTCAACATATTTTGCCAGCTTCTTTCTCAGATCACACATATAAGATGTAATAGATTATCTGTGATGGGGTCATCTTCCCAGGTTTTTTTTTTATTACATCTAGTGGCCCTCTAGGTTGTCTACCATACAGCATTTCAAATGGTGAACAACCTGTTGATGCCTGTGGCACTTCTCTGTAAGCAAAAAGCAGATAGGGTAAGTATTGGTCCCAGTCTTTCCCTTCCCCTTTTACAAACCCTTTTAACATGTGTTTTAGGGTTTGATTAAAATGCTTAACAATACCATCTGTCTGAGAGTGATAAGGGGAGGATCTTATGGCAGTGATACCTAGTAGTTGGTATAGCTCCTTTAGTAATGCAGCACCAAAATTACTACCCTGATCAGTAATAATCTCTTTAGGTATGCCCACCCTGCTCAACATTTTTGCAAGCTTTGCTGCCACTTTTGGGGCTGTGACAGTCATTGGAACTGCCTATGGGTATTGAGTAGCATAGTCACATACTACAAAATGAATCAAACCCTTTTTACTTTTGTCTAAGAGGCCAACCACATCCATTGCTATTCTCTCAAAAGGCACATCTATCAAGGGTAGGGGCAGTAGGGGTACCTTGTCTTTTTTAGTCACTGGGGCTGCTTTCTGACACTCTGAACAAGAACGGCAATGGGTAGCAACATCTTCATGAATTGTTGTTGTTGTTTTTTGTTTATTTAGGTTTAACCATTGCGCTTACGCTCATTCACAATGGTGACCTAATTACACAAGTGAAAATATGCAAATACATAAAAAAAAACATTATTACAATACAATCTTAAACAGTTAATCATTCATTTCCACACAAACCTCAAATATACAAGACAATCAAGTAAAACATTTACATGGCTGGGTATTAGAAAGCAAATAATTATTTAAAACAGAAACTGACAAGGATTTAGAGTGAGGATCTTTAAAATGGGAGGGGAGTTTATTCCAAAGTTTCAGGACCGTAATACTAAAGCTATGTGAGGACCTTTTAGTGAAGAATTTAGTTACTACTAACTGGGTAAGGTGGGAATTTCTCAAGGAGGGATCAACTTTCCTAACAGTCAATCTGTCCCCTAAGTATGTTGGAATTTGTTCCAAACCAGGCTTGTATGCAAATAAACTTGCATGTATATTTCTCTTAGCAGTCAGGGAAACCCAACTTAAGGAATGATATAAATGGCAGTGATGTGTAGTTGTAGAACATTTCAAGATTAATCTGGCCAATTTATTATAAGGACAGTCCAATCTGTGTAATCTATGTACAGAAGAATTGTCATATAATATGTCACCATAATCAATTAGCGGTAAAATCTGGACTTGGATTATATTTTTTATAATGTCAGCATCAAGATATTTTCTATTTCCATATAAACAACCCACCCTCTGCCCACCTGTCCAACCAACCTATTGACATGTTCATCCCCTGTGCCTAGCTGGTCCAGCCAATAGCTCAAATATTTATACATTTTGACCGATTCCAAATATGTACCAGATAAATCAAAAATCTCTAGTGTAGCATTTGATTTTATTTTAGATGGTCATCCAAATAGTAATGTGTTTGTTTTAGATGTATTTAACTTTAGCTTCACCTGGCAAAAATAATTTTGTATTGACTCAAATCTGACCTGTAATATAGATTGGGTCTCCCAGAGTGAACTATTTGAATAGTAAAAGATTGTGTCATCTGCGTAGAGATGATAGTTCGCTCCCTTTATGCTATTACCAATGTCTTTTAAGTAGATCAGGAAAAAGCCAATAAAATCTGTACAGCAATCTGGCAAGGGTGCAATCCCTCTCCGAGTGACCAGCCAGAGACTATCATGTGCTATCTGCAACAACACAGATGTACACTTTTGTGGTATAACCAATTGTTCTATCTGGTCCTGTGTCTGAGGTTTAACCCAAACTCTGTAAAGTAACCTATTACATTGTTTAAACATAGGTTCACCCTGTTTTGGTTTCACCCCCAGCTGCTTAAAATAACCTCGAGAGAAATATTGTTAGCTTGTTCTGAAAGAAAATCACAATTAGTGATCAGTTTAGTTTCAGCATTTTCATATGTTAATCCCTTATGTCCATCAGTCTTTTGTTGCCACTGTTTCATCAGGTGTCGTCTTTCTTTCCTGGATCTTGGAACTGTGCTCAAACAAGTCTGAATCAAAATCAATGAAAAGAAAAGAGTCCCCCCGATCTGAAGTTTTCTTTGCCTGAGCTCGTCACCACAGCTGCTAAAACATCAGGATTTATTCCTTCTTTGATTAACTCAGTAAATCCTGGAAAGTAATTTCCCATAATCAGAGGAACAGGTAACTTGAGCACTACCTCCACTTTCATTTGGTGCAACACCCTATTAATAGTCTGAGTCACTTGGGTGGAGGGATAGAATCGAGTGTCCACATGGATGCAGATGACACCAGTACCTGGTCCTTTTGGACATTGTTTTCCCAGCACTTCAACATGTACTAGGGTCTATCTGCTTCCTGAATCAATAAGTCCTTTCACAGTCTTATCTCCCACCTTGACATCTGTTAAGTACTTGCCCCAATTTGCTAAGGACAAATCTGTTCCAGTGTCACTCTTCTTACTATGGCAATTTCTTGCAATATGACCTGGCTTATTACAGTTATAGCAAATAAAGTATTTGGGTGCAGATTTATCACCCCCACCAGAGTTCTTATCAGACTTGGTGTTTAAAGGAGGAAAAATAGTGTCTTATTATCAGTGCTTGGCTGATTCCTTGCTGCTGTGGTGTCTGTCTGGCCATCTGACAGTCTTCAGCCAAAGAAACAGCTTTTCCCCACTTTCTGGTTGATGTTCTTTTACCCAAAGCTGTACGTCTGTGTGTGTGTGTGGGGGGGGGGGTGTTGATGAACTGCTCCATTACAAATGTTTTGATGATCTGTGAGAGTGTTTTGCCCTCTGGATGGAGCCATTTCATAAGGAGTTCACTGAGCTGGGTGAAGGCTTTTCAAGAATTGTCGACTGAGTTGTACTTCAGAGACCAAAATCTCTGCCTGTAGGTCTCTCCTGAGATGTCATATCTTTTAAGGGCCTCTCTTTTCACCAGGTCATAGTTTTCTGACTGTGCAGTGTCCGTACTGCTGTAGGCAAGTTGGGCTTTCCCTGTCAGGTAAGATACCAGTCTGATTGCCCATTGCTGCTTTGACCACTGGCAGGCTATGACAACCCTTTCAAAGGTTGTCAGGTATGCTTTGATATCATCCAAGAGATACAGCTTTATAAGTTTAAGGTCTAACTTGTTGGTGTTTTGTTGCTCTGCTGGACCTGTGCCAGATCCTCCAGCTTTGATAGCTTGCAATGTATTCAGCCATCTCTGCACCAGTCACTGCATCTCTTCTCTGCTGCTCCTGCTGCTGCATCTCTTCTCTGCTGCTCCTGTCACTGCATCTCTTCTTTTATCTGTTTCTCCATATCTTGTTGTTGCATAGCCCACCATTTGAAAAAGGCAGTCAGGCTTTCAGGTTCCATCACCAATGCTTGCTATTTTTTTCCATGACTGGTGCTGGCGGTACAGTCTCAGTTTGGACTTTTGTTTCTGCTTCTAGTTTGGCTGCCATTCTTCTGGTAATCACTCCTGGACTTGCTGCTTCCATACCTTTCTGCTGTGCTTCCCTGATATAAGGTCTAGTACCCACGCACAAAATCATTGTCTTAGAGTATGCACAGCATAAATACTACTCTGACACCATCTGTCGTAAAGGCACAGGTTAGGAAGCATAGGAAAACCAGGAACAGTTTCAAAATTCACAAAATATTTTTTAATTTTTCTCAATAACAGAAAAATAAAATATAAAAATTTGTTCAGTATAACTACCTACAAAGGCGGTACAAACAGAGAAAACTAAGTCCTTCTTTGGTGGGTATCTCAATTGTAAGTTTCAGTCTCTCACTCTCCTTGTCTCTCTAGCAAAAGTACTGGTGCTCTTTTTATAAGTCTTTGTCTGGGAACTCATTAAAAGAGCCTGCTTCTCACAGAATGTTCTTGTAAGTTGATAGAATGTTCTTGTCAGTTTCAATGCAGGTGCAGCAAAAAGAACACAGTGACCCAGAACTGATCTCTTGTTTACAGCTCGGCAAAAGGCTTAAAAATTGCATCTCAGGTTAATCCCTTGAGTTCTAAATAGCTTTTTGCAATAATTTCGACAGTATAACTATATACAGTTTTATTTTTGCAATCATTTCACCAGCATAACGATATACAGTTTTAAACAAAGGGATCCCAGTATCAGATACAGTTTTATACAGAGATTCACATATATTTTCATACCCAAAGATATGCAAGGGGGAAGACAGAAATAGCAAGGGAAGGCAGAGAGATAGTGAGAGCCGGAGAATTGCAAAACAGTTGGAGTTTTCAGTTCCTAGGTCTCACAAGAAAATTTGGCTGTGCAACCAGACAGAGAAGAGACAGAAAAGGAGAGGAGACAGAAAAGGAGAGGATAGAATAGACCCTTGTGTTTAAACTCTTTCTGTATAACAAATGGGGCAGGGCCTTATTCAACCCTGCCACATATAGAAAATCTCTATGGGCATTAGAAATGCACCACCTTAAAAATAGCAATGTCTGTGCAGTGTGAGAACAGAGTGTTGGTGAGGGAAGTGGGTGGAAAGATGGGTAGACCACCACATGGAGGGCATCATCTTAGATACCAGTTATTAATCATAAATGGAGGAATAACAACATTTATATAAAAACTTTGTACTGGCCTGAAAGATGTATTCTCCTCTGGGATGCATATAGCCCCCTTCATCAGTATCTTCAGCTAATCCTTCGTGCCCCCCCAACCCAGTCCCTACTCACAGTTGACATGTTGGTGGAAATTAGAACATCATCTTCTCCAGCTACTGCATTTGATTCTCCGAAGTCCAGTTTCATTTTTATCATCAGTTTGCTGGTGTCCTGAGGATCTCCAAATATGTCTTGTTTCCTGACATAAACCACTCAGAGATGGGCCAGGCATTGCAGAGAGTGTGTAACACCAAATGACTTAATCTGTGCTCAAATTGCATCAAATGCCTTGTGCTGTTCATGGGTGACATAGCTTAAGTCAGGACAGAGAGATATCGTCACTCCTCCATTGTCTCAAGTGGGCCAGTGTTTGGGCTGCAGTCAGCACCTGATCTCTTTCATGAACCCCAGCAAGAACAGTAAGCAGAGTTTTTGGTCAGGTACTAGGGTCCTGCTTCTTGCGAGGTGTTATGCTGTACACTGTACAAACCTCTGGGGTTTGATTCTCAAAGGGCAGCACAAATTGCACCAATAGCGACTCACCCCAATTGCCGGTATGCCAGGAACCCTGCACCTGTTTCTTTATCCGGTAGAGTACCATCAGAAAAGTCCCACAGCTTGAGGCAACTGTGTCCATGTGCATCTGGATGGTTTGCCGCAAGCTGCAGGTACAGTCGGGTGGCATTCCTCAATGGGTAGACAACTATTCACGTATCAATCACATGTGTACAGTCGCATGCAGTGATGGATGCACAGTAAAACCTCATGGGTCAGTGCAAGAATTGCAAGCCTAGAGGTAGTCATTGCAAAGTCCATCGCACCCATGTCATATTCACAATGCATTTATGTATAAATATTAGTATACACTACATACAGTAATACAATAGTATGTTATATATAAACTATAATAGGCATTTTTTTTTGCCATGGTGTCACAGGATATATACTGTACATGTAAAATATAAAGCATTTCCTGGTGGATAGTAGCCCCCCCCCCAGCCCTGATCCCCTTTTTATTAAAAGTAATTATGAACCTGGTAGCCTAGCAGATCTCCCTCCCTTTCCCTGATCTCCCCTTGAAATAAACATATGTCTGTCTCTGGTGGTCTAGTGGATCCCCATCCCAATCTGTCTGTATAATATAACATATGAGTTTCCCTGGTGGTCTAGTGGACCCCCCACACCCCCACACCCTGGCAGGCAGTGCCACACAACCCCGCTCCTCTCAGTCCCATCACCCGGCCAGCCACTGGCACAGCCCTCTGCTCTCCACCATGGCTGGCCACCAACTTAGCTGTTAATGAGTGCATACTGTATTACAGTATGCACTCATTAACAGCTCAGTTGGTGGCCTGCCATGGTGGAGAGCAGAGGGCTGTGCCGCTCGCTGGCTCAGGGATGGGATGGGAGGAATGGGGAGGTGGGACAATGCCTGCCAGGGTTGGGGGGGTCCACTAGACCACCAGAGAAAGTTATATGTTTCTTTTTTAATCATAGAATATTTTATTATTTTTCCAAGACTTAAAGGACATCATATGTAAGTTTGCAGAAGATATACAGTCCCAAAAAGGCCTTGCAATACAGTCACATTTTGCATCCATGTAGAAGAAAAATTTCCAGAAATCACAACACTCTGAATGCAGTATTGAAAAATATACTGTTTTGTTAAGACAGTGTCCTTCTATCAATAATATACAACTTTTATTTACTGTTCGGGTCAAACAGTCACTTTTTCAAAATTCAACCGGTTACATTATCCCTAGTACAATGGCCATTCACATATCTATCCCTGAGACACAAAGTCTGATCACCAGAGTATGGTGTAAGAGAAAGGAAATAGGGGTGGGGGGAGTAGCGGAAAAGAGAAGGAATATTGGACCTCGGTATAATGGAAGCCATGTGTTCGCAATTATATAGGTGCTAGGCAAGATTTTTAACTAATCATTCCACAGTTATAATGAGAAGGGTACTTTTGATATTGCAGTTTAGGTAGGGGGGGTTCCTAGGTCGGGAAGGTACAACCCTACATAGAGCTGAATTAAGATAAGCTTCCCATTTGCTGAAATACAAGGGAAGTCTACCATTATTAGCATAAATTAATCTCTCGAAAGTAGCCAGTCTGGTTATGGCCGAGTGCCACAGAGAGATAGAAGGTGGCAGGGGTTGCCTCCAATACATTAAGAGGAGCCGTTTGGCCTCTAGCAAGACCACCAGTATCCAGTTTTGATGTTGTAGTCTAAGGTGTGCCAGAGGAGTCCGGTCCCCCCAAAAGCAGCATAGGATTGGTCAGGTCAATGGGCTGCCCCAGTACTCCAGAGCAACCCATAGCTATAGCGGACCAAAAGGGGACTAGAGTTGGGCAATGCCACAATAGATGGAGAGTGTTGGCCGGACTATGTCCGCATCTCCAGCATTGTGCATGACAGAGTATCCCCCACTTGTGGAGGACAGCCGGAGCGTGGTACCAATAGAGAAGGATTTTTAATTGAATCAATTGGCTCTTAGAGTCCCTGTACATGGAATGTGCTAACTGCAGGCAGCGGGACCAAGTGTCCGGTGTAAGTGAAAGCCCCAGGTCTTTGCTCCACTTCTCCCTGCAAGTAGCCGTGCAGTCGGGTTGGGCCTCTTGCATAATGGTGTAAAATCTGCCAGCCAGACCTCGTGAGGTGGGTTTAAGGTGTAGGGAGGACATCCAACTCCATCTGTACTCCGCCATGTTGGTCCAATCTAAAGACTGCACCACATTGCGAAGCTGCAGAAATTTCCAAAATTTCTGGGATTGCAGTGAGTAGTGGGCTTTGCGCTGTTCGAAGGACATGAGCATTGTGGTGTTAGGCATATATAGATCTAGGACATAGTTTATCCCTTTCATCTCCCATAAAGACCAGTGGAGGGGGTTTGTCTGCCACCTTTAAGAGTGGATTGTTCCATAATCTCAGGTATCTGAAAGGAGGAAAAACACTCTGATTCTTAGTCTTGGTCACTTTCATGATGCAAAGCCATGTTTTCCTGGTCTCAGCCATGACTGGGGAGAGCTGGCACCAGGGGATGCTAGCATTAGTTAGCAGGAGGCTGAGGGGTGTGTTTCGCAAGATTTGCCCCTCTAGCTGCACCCATGGCACTGATGGAGAGACAGCAGGCAAGAACCATTTAACAGCTTGAGCTGTGATAAAGGACCAGTGATAACCCCGGAATCAGGGAATACCCAAGTCCCCCCCCGAGACCAATGGGTTTGTAGTTTAAGGGTGCCCCATCTTGGTTTTTTCCATCCCACAGGAAGGATGAGACTAATCTATCTAGTGGATGAAAAACTTTGTCTGATAGGGCTATCAGTAGATTATTCAGCAAATATGATACCCTAGGCAACAGTAACATTCTTACGGTAGCAACTTTTCCTACAAGGGAGAGGTTGAGTCTTATCCATCGAGCTATTTCAATCACTAGCTGGTCTAACAGGGGTGTAAAGTTCTTAGATTCAATCTGCCCCCAATGAAATGGTATGTGAATACCCAGATAAGATAGATTGCTAGGCTCCCAGGAGAGTCCCAGTCCCTGTATGCAGTCTTTGGTACATGCCGCATTCAGCGGGGTGACACAGGTTTTCTTCTGGTTAACTTGCAGGCCCGATATATGGGCAAAGGTATGCAGGGTATCGAGAACAGGGTGAAGGGATTCACACGGGTAGGTGAGTGTAAGAAGTAAGTCATCTGCATACAAACATGTGAGGTAGGAGTGGGCTCCTACCTGGATACCTTCAATAGCCTGATTGGCCTGAAGAACCCTGGTAAGAGGGTCCAATGCTACCAAAAATAAGAGTGGGGACAGAGGGCACCCCTGTCTGGTGCCACACTGTGGGAAAAATGGATCAGAAATATCCTTATTTGTGAGAATTCTAGCCGTGGGATTATTATACCGGACTTGGATCCACTGTCGAAAATATGGGCCAAAACCATAAAACTTAAGGACTCCATGCAGATAAGGCCATTCCACTGAGTCGAATGCTTTCGCAAAATCAACTGCAATAGCCACCATGGGTTTAGGGGAATGGGTGGCCCACCACTTAAGGTTCAACACAAGATGAATATTGTCCACCACTGCTCTGCCCTTAGTAAACCCAGCCTGAGATGTGTGGACTATAGCGAGTATGACATCTAGCATTCGATTAGCAAGTATTTTGGCTACAATCTTGGTATCCACAGAAATTAATGAGATAGGGCGAAAGTTTGCACAATTCAACGGATCATCAGACTTCTTGGGAATGAGGGTAATTAGCGCCTCTCACATTATTGGTGGAAGGGTGCCATTGCTATGGGCCTCCTGCAGGGCTGCAAGCAGTGGGGCACCGACCTCCGAACTGATCAATTGGTAAAGCTCGGTGGTCATGCCGTCAGGCCTCGGGGACTTACCCTTGGCTAGTTGAGAGAGTGCCAAGCTCAGCTCTGCTTCAGTAAAGACTTATCCAGTGCGTCCCGCCTTACATCTGATAGTTGAGGGATGCACGCTGCTGAGCAGAAATCCTTTAGGAGGTCACATATCTGATTCTGTGTCAGGGACGTATGTGACTGGTACAACTGCCGATAGAATTCCCTCATACAGAGATTAATCTGTTTGGGGTGTGTAACAGTCTGTCCTTTAGCATTTGGAAAGGCATGTATGCATGAGGCGGCTTGCTGCTTTTTCAACTGGTAGGCCAGCAGCTTCCCACCTTTTTCCCCATTTTCCCAGTATGCATGCTTGGCCCTGGCCATAAGCCATTCAGCTTGCCGGTTCAGCATTGAGTTAATACAATATTTTAAGCCGACTATCTCTCGAAGCTGCTCCCCATCTGGGCAATTAGATGTGGATGCCTTGAATCTGGCCTCCTGGGTTGCCAGTTCAGCTTGCAACCCAGCAAGTTCTGCCCTTCTCCCCCTGTTTTTATGAGCCGCATAGGAAATAGTTCATCCTTTAAGAACTGCTTTAAAGGCATCCCAGACCATGGCTGCAGATGTGTCGTCTGGCTTATTGGTGGCAAAATAATCTCGAGACACCTCCTTGACCATGCTTTGAAATGAGGGGTCTTTAATCAGTATGGGATTACATCTCCATCTGGTGCCCGTGCTTTCATGCCCTGCGGGTGTATATATGCAAGATACTGGGGCATGATCCGAAATTAAGATGTTATGTAGTTTGGAGGACACAATGCCTTGAGCCGCAACCACATTAGCAAGTCAAAAGTCTATACAACTGTAAGTTGTGTGAGCAGCCGAGAAGAAAGAGTAATCTCTCCCTGTGGGGTGGTCCCTCCGCCAAACGTCCACCAGTCCCCATTCCCTTATTATTTTTTGCAGTATGCCCATTTCCTTGGGGTGTGTTTGCAGGGTGGGTGTGGACTTGTCCAAGAATATGTCAGAGGCAATATTAAAGTCCCGCCCCCCATCATGATGGGAATATCATGATGGCCAGCCACCAGAGATTCTATTGCCTGGTTCAAATCCAAGAGTATTTCAGGTGCGTCCGTATTGGGGCCATATAAATTGGCCAGAACTGCTTTACCCCCGGGATGTGAGAATCTAACTGCTAACCAACGCCCTTGTGTATCCGTGACAGTTTTATCTACCGTCCAGGGACAGGTTTTCTTGACCAGGATTGCAACCCCTTTTGCTTTGTTCAGTGCTGAACTGGCAGTAACTGTTCCCACCCATGATTTTTTAAGCCACATTACAGTTCTTGCAGTATGATGCGTCTTTTGAAGGAGCGCTATATCCGCCTGCAAGAAGTGTAAGTGTTTAAGCACTACTGCCCTTTTAGTGGGGTGATTCAGCCCCTTCACATTCCAAGATATAAGTGTTATCCCCATACTAAAACAGCTCCACTGTACCAGAGATTTTAAATGGATAGGTACTCACCCTCAAGTCACAGGAAGGACAGGACAGGAATAGTAAACAGTGTGTCTGATGTGGATTTGTTCGACGGAAGCAGACAAAAGGAGTAGACTAAAGGATAGCAAAGTGAATCTGGCCTATTATTGAAAAGAGAGAAGAACGCAAACACAGTTCACTACTAGAAAAACATGTAACCCCTAGGTGGAGCTATCCCAAGGGCTACTACCCCTGCCTGTTTGACTATGGACAGGTTGAGGGGCCTAGGTCCTATGGCGGGTGCCTCCACCCAGAGGTCAGGGTTTGTAGTGGTTAGACTAGCTTGGTCACAGCCCTCTGGGACACTGAGACCCCCTTTTATTCCCTCTAGTGGCTCACACAGTACCCCGGAGTTACAGCCCCAATATCTCACCTATACACACTGTTCGCTCATATAGATACCACTTACCCTCGAGACTGATTCTGCAGCACATCTCTGAGGATCCCCTGTAAAATAAGGTTAAACAACATACACAGCAAAAAACAATAATGTTTCCATAAGTTCCAACACCACAGACAGTATATAGTATAACAACAACAAATCTGATTTATTTAGGGGGCAGTAACACGGGACGGGGAAATCAGGTTAATTGGTGGCATTAAATCACAGTACTGTGCACACATACAGGGTCTGAAAAATCACACTCTGGGTACCCAGGTTGGGGGGGGCCTAGCCAGGTCCATTGCCCGGGGTTGGCTGACAGGTGCAGATGGATGGGGCCCTGTAGAAGAAAATATATGCACAACACCCAATTGTAATCCGGAGCTGGATTGCTCAGTCCATGATGCAGGGAAACAACAAGAATTAGATGACACACTTGTGATTGAAAACAGACTACAGGGGAATACCCTGATTTGTACTCACAATACCCAAGCTGAGGACCGGATGGTAGATGTTCTTCTGGATTGCCAGAACAACAGGGCATGGAGACAAGCTCCTTCAGCTTTTGAAGAATTTTAGCTTCGTTCGCTTCCAGCCCCTCCACTTTCTGTTCCAGAACGTTCATTTTATTACCAAGGACATGTACCTCGGTGACCATGCCTGTTAATGTGGACGATATAGAGTTGACCCTGGACAGCAATGTTTCAAGCGGAGTTATTATGTGGAGGAGCGAGCTGCTTACTTCAGATGGCTGAGTGAGGGGCTCTAAGGCCTGTGCCATCGGGGCTCCAGCTTGCGGGGTGGAGGAGGCCATATGAAAGTGACCTAAGTCTCTTGTGGCCAAAAAATTAAATGTCCTTGTGTGGGCCAGGTTGAAATCTAGGGCTATACACGCACCCTGAATCCCTGCTGAACTCCCTCTCTCGTCCGGGAGGTTGAAGGCCCAATCTGGTCTCAGTCGAGTCGCGTAGGGGACCGTCACAAGCAATGGACCGCGTCCCAGTCGCAGAGGTTACCTCGCTAATTTCACCAGAGAGGGCTACAGGTGCACTGTGGAGGAGATTAGAGAAGGATTGCCACTGGATGCACTCGTTATTTCCTGAATACGCTTGGCTGGGGAAAGAGCTACGGGTTCAAGCTGCCATCTTCTTCGGCGTCCAAACCACACCCCCCAGGGAAAGTTATATGTTATATTACATGGGCAGATTGGGAATAGGGAAGGGGTCTGCTAGACCACCAGGGACATAAATATGTTTATTTCAAGGGGAGATCGGGGTAGGGAGGGCGGACCATGGTGCATGTTACTTACTGCCCAGGATGGGCTCCAGGGTTGGCCCAAGTTCACTAAACCCTCCCAGAGAACACTCTTCTAAGTACCGTTAGACCAGTCCTGGCTGGTCTATCAGTACTTAGAAGTGTGTCATCTGGGAGGGTTTTGAGAACCTCAAATTAGGGGATACGGCAGCTTGCATCTGCCACAAGCCTCCTAGTGCCCTGACGCAATCAGCTGCATGGTGCAGACCTGGCACAGGGCTGGTCTGGCACACTGGGACCCGGTGTGGCACACGGAGTCTTTGAGAATCCCGAAGTCCACATTTTTTGATGCAAGGTGCCCCTTTGCATCACTGCTGTGTGGGGCAGGCACCATGTGTCACAATTGGAGCTTTGAGAATCAGGCCCCTGGTGTTTGACTGAGATTTAAATTAAGCCCCAGCCATTTGCTTGCAAAGTCTTTGGGGTTCTCCCCTTCAACAGTTTCAGACAGCCCGAGAAGTGTAATGTTACTAACCCTCATAAAATTCTCCAATGTCTCCAGCCTATAACAGAGAGCCCGATTTTCTTTTATAAGCCCCATTGTGGTGGTTGAGGTGTGCAGAGCAGCGCTCGCCACCTCCTTGGCATCTGAAATGGCAGTGACAGACTGGGTTTCACATAGTTAAAAACAACCCTAAAAATCGAAGTGCTTTAGCTTTCGAACCAACCAGGTCCTTCTTCAGAAGCTTTGTGGCAGTTTTTTCAAATATCCCATACTATTAACACCAGATTATATAGAAAAAGCAGAAATAATTCTCATTGGTTTAACATATACATTTAAAACATAATAGAAGATTACGTCAGAGAAGCTAATTAACACCAGTATGCCTTTAACTGAGGAGCCTCAGAAGGGCAAAGGTTATCAAGAATTCTCTACAGCCAGAGAGTTCTTGTCACATAAATTTTTAAATGTCTCAGCATGCCAAGAAAGCATTCTAGTGATAAAAAAAAAACCTTGGAGTAGCATTCTCTCTAATACATGTAAGATGAGCTCACAACTTACATTCCTATTGTCCTGGTATATTAAAGGACAGATAATGAAAGACAAAATCCTGAAATTAGGTATAACTGCAAGTTGAAAGCAAGCCTCAAATTAACCTACACATATAAACAAGATGCATGAAAGTATCATTTGTAAGTGTAAGTGCAAAATAAATAAATAAATAAAAAATACTTGTCAAGGACCCCCAAGAAAACGAGACCATAAGCCTGATAAATGCAGATTTCAACACAGAGTCTGTGTATAACAAAATGCACAGAATCAGTCTAAGCAATCTAAATGAAAACCCAAAGGAATTACACCTTTAATGAACCCCCAAGTAAATGAGATATGCATCTTAATATGAGCAGTTAAAATGTGACAGTGTAAATCCACCCACTGACAACTAATGAAGGAAATAAATGCACACTATATGTGAAAACTAAGTGTTCTAGCCACATAACAACTGCCCCATGCCACGCTCACCCACACATATGTGTGTACATACACCACACCACCTCACACACACACACACCTACACCCCACACAACCACAACACACAACAAATATAGCAAACACATTCCACACACACCACACCACGTACAACAAACAAAACACACATACACACCATACCCACAACACACAAAAACACAACACACACAAAACACACACATACATACATACATACATCAGTATACACACACACACACTCTCAAACGCACTCACCACAGTGAGTTAATTTGAGGCTTGCTTTCAACTTGCAGTTATACCTAATTTCAGGATTTTGTCTTTCTTTATCTGTCCTTTAATATACCAGGACAATTGGAATGTAAGTTGTGAGCTCATCTTACATGTATTAGAGAGAATGCTACTCCAAGGTTTTTTTTTTTTTTTATCACTAGAATGCTTTCTTGGCATACTGAGACATTTAAAAATTTATGTGACAAGAACTCTCTGGCTGTAGAGAATTCTTGATAACCTTTGCCCTTCTGAGGCTCCTCAGTTAAAGGCATACTGGTGTTAATTAGCTTCTCTGACGTAATCTTCTATTATGTTTTAAATGTATATGTTAAACCAATGAGAATTATTTCTGCTTTTTCTATATAATCTGGTGTTAATAGTATGGGATATTTGAAAAAACTGCCACAAAGCTTCTGAAGAAGGACCTGGTTGGTTCGAAAGCTAAAGCACTTTGTTTTTTTCTGTAACATCCATGTTGGTCCAATAAAAGGTATCAAATCATTTGTTTCTGGATCTGTTTTTAAAAGGACCAATACGGCACCTACAACATTTTTTTTGCACCTTAAAAATCGGACACTTTCAGGTCCAAGGCTATCCTATGCTGTTCTTGGACTTACTGCTAGAGGCACATTATCAATGGTTACTGCTGCTCATGCTGGGAACAGGTTGCTGCTGGCCTTTTTTCCCCCTCCACTTTCTGGGGCCACATCTCTTAGATTTACCACAGCTGATTAACTTTAGAGTCTCCCAAAAGCCAGCTGGCACTTCACACAAAGGTATGCCACCAACTTTAGATATTTCAAGTGAAAAAATAAAAGTTTTAAAATAATGTTTTTGAGATTTGTCTGTGGAGTGCAGTCAAAGCACATCTAGTTCTGCAGGCAGCTAGCTCTGCTCTCCCCCTCCAGTTAACAGCCTTTTATGCATTTTCAATGTTACACATAATGTTGTCATTTTTTACATTTTATTATGTTGTCTGGCGCGTGCATGTTGCGGTAACTTCAGAAGAGCAAGTTTTGGAGGCGCGGTTGTGTTGTGGCCAGTGGCGCCACTGCTCTTTGGGGCTGGGCTCCGTGGCATGAATCAGATTGCACGCTGTCTATGACAGAAGTGCAAAAGTGTGCCACCAACTTAAAATGTTTTAGCCGCTGCAGTGAGGGAGTTCCACCACATTGCAGGGCGTGCCTTTTCTGGTGTAACATTTCAATCAGATATGACGGCGGCTGTGCCATCTGCCTTGCACAGTGCCCAGAAAAGCCAACATCGGGGGTGCCCAATCCCCCTGTTGGCATCATCATGCCCACTCCTGAGTTAATTTGCCAACGGGGAGCCCAATCCCCGTTGGTATCATGTCCTGTGCCAGTTGTTTGCAGAGGGTGGTGTCAATCCCCCTCGGCATCATCCCCCCCAACACCTTTTATTTGCCGATGGGGTGCCCAATTCCTGTCAGCTCGAGTCCCCCCACCCCAAAACACGCAGGTGGCACACTGGGAGCCCACCCCGGCATGCCAAAAGTACCTGTTAAAAGAAAAAAACCTTCCCACAATGTTTATTATTTTGTTTTTAACCCTGTAAAGTAGAAAATGGTCCCTCGCAGTCTGCAGCCCCTTCCCCCAACCTGCGCCTACCCACTGTGTACCCTACCTTCCCATACCCTCCTCACCCCATACTTACCTCCGGAGCCTGGTGTGATGATCTTCGGTGGACTGGGAACACGTCTGCACTCTTCAAAGCTGACCGTGAAATGAAGAAATGCCAGTAAGCTGTACAATAGCATAAAAAGGTGTTTTTCAACTTTGGTGCATATCTCGGCCATTTTTGGGAATTTTGGCACCAGATTTTCAATATGGGGTTATTGGGACCCCTCCTCATGAATTCAGTCACTGTCAAGGCATTATTTGGTCCCAAAAGGTGACTTCTCCGTCACTGTGCGAAATCACCTTTCGGGACCGAGTAACAAAACGACAGTGCCACTGTTCATGAGGAGGGCTGTCAAAAAGCCTATGTTGCAAATTTAGTGAAAAAAAATGACCGTTTTACGAGCTTGCGTTGCGCAGTTTCCATGCATGCTTGTAACTTTGCAAATCTGTAATATTTTCACTTCAGATTTTGAACACTGGCATTTTTCCACACCTCCTTATGAACAGTACAGCTGTCATTTTTCACATCCTGTCCAAAATGTGTTTTCACACTTCCAGTGCAGAATAGCATGGTTGCTATGGGAAATCAGTGTTCAGGACAGATTAAGAAAATCACAGTGACACTGTTCATGAGCAGAGGTCCTAAAATGCCTATGTTGAAAATTTGGTGACGAAAGTCAATTAAATGACTGTGCTATGAGCGTGCGTTGCGCAGTTTCCATGCACCCTCGTAACTTCACAAATTTGTAATATTTTTACTCCAGATTTTCAACATCGGCATTTTTACACGCATCCTTATGAAAAGTACAGCTGTCATTTTTCACATCCTGGCCGAACTGTGTTTTCACACTTCCCGCACAGAATAGTGCGGCTGCTGTGGGAAATCAGCGTTTGGGAAAGATTAAGTAAATCACAGTGACTCTGTTCATGAGCAGAGATCCTAAAATGCCACTGTTGAAAATTAGGTGACAAACTTCCATAAAATGACTGTGTTACAAGCGTAAGTTGTGCAGTTTCCACTCACATTCGTAACTTCGATAATTTTTTATATTTTTACTCCAGATTTTCATCATTGCCATTTTTCACTCCTCCTTATGCACAGTATAGCTTTCATTTTCCACATCCTATCCGAACTGTGTTTTCACACATCTGGCGCGCAGTGGTGCTGTTGCTGTAGGAAAACAATGTTCAGAACAGAGTAAGAAAATCACAGTAACACTGTTCAAGATCAGAGGTCCTAAAATGCCTATGTTAAAAATTTGGTGAAAAAATTCCATAAAATGGCTATGTTACAAGCATGCATTGCTTAGTGTCCATGCACAGTCGTAACTTCGAGAATTTGTAATATTTTCATTCCAGATTTTCAACATTGTTATTTTTGCACACCTTCTTATGAACAGTAGAGCTGCCATTTGTCATATCCTGTCCAAAATGTAGTTTTACATATCCGGTGCACAATTGTGCGGTCGCTGTGGGAAATCAATGTTCGGGGCAGATTAAGATAATCATAGTGTCACTGTTCATGAGCAAAGGTCCCAAAATGACTATGTTAAAAATTTGGTGAAATAATTCCACTAAATGACAGTGTTACATGTGTGCAATGCACAGTTTTCACACACGCTCGTAACTCTGAGAATGCTTAATATTTTCACTCCAGATTTTCAATATTGTCATCTCTTCACATCTCCTTATCAATGGTGCAGCTGACATTTTAATGTGGTACAGAATGGCACGGTCACTCTGGGAAAATCAATGTTCGAGACAGATTAACAAAATCACAGGGACACAGTTCATGAGCAGGGGTCCCAAATGCTTCCATGAGGTGGGTTCAAAAAAAGGTCATGTTTTAAAATTTGGAGTGAAAATACCAACACATGCCCAGGGCATTATGGTTTCTAACCATTATGTCCCACTCCCACTCTCTACAGACTAACAGGCATCAGGGGTGTGTCTTTGAATTGTCTGCTGTACTGCTCCCGCCATTGGTCCTCCACCCCCACCCTGCAGCCACTGACAGACATCAAGGTGTGCCTTGGACTCTTCAGCCCCAAAGTTCAACCCATTCTCCTATGCTGCACCCATCTCAACATACATACTTATGAAATGGGGTGAGCATAAGGCCAGATGACCCCAAGGCACAACATGACACTTGTCAGACTCTGCAGGGTAGGGTGAGGTGAAATAGCATGAGCGTTATGGTCAGCAACCCAAACGCACACCCCAATGCCTGTCACTCTCTGCAGGTTGGGGTGGGATTGACATCGGTTTTATACTTCACTGCTATTCCTATTATGCATCTCTCTTAACTCCTGCACTACCAATGTCAACATCAGCAAGACAATATTCGGCATTGACAAATGCTTGTTTATTTTTGCCCCAAATTTTGAGCATAGCCTTTTGATTACACCATCTCATGAGCAATGCAGGTGTAATTTCTCAAATCCCCTCAGAAACATGTTTTCCCAGTCATTCTATGAAATCACCATTCGGGCAGGAGTCAAACAATTTCAGTCATCTAGATCATAAGGTGAGGTCATGAAAAGACTATAATGAAAATCTGGGGTCAAAATGTCAAAAAACAACAAAGTTATGAATCAAATGTTAACATTTTTCAACAATTACTCATAACTTTGCTATTTTTTTGCAGATTTCAACCATAAATTTTCATCACAGCCCTTTTCTTACCTCACCTCACCTCATGAACATGATGGGTATCATTTTTCAAATCCCACCTCATGTGTCTTTTTATACTCGTACTGCAAAATTACATTTTGTACAGGATTTTATAAATGACACCTGTCATGTTCATAATGTCGGGGTCATAAAAAGACTATGCTGAAAATCTGAGGTTAAGAGCTCAACAAACAATGTTACGAGCAAAGGTTCAAATTCTTTGTTTACTCATAACGTTGCACTTGTTGATATTTTGAACCCACATTTTCAACATTGTCATTGTTTTTACCCCATCTCATTAGCATGGCAGATGTCATTTTGAAATTTATTCCCAAGTTTGTTTTCAGTCATTCCATAAAATCGCGTTTCGGGTGGCAATTCAGAAATGACATCTGTCATGTTCATTTGTTAGGGTGATAAAAAATTTAAATTAAGGGTCACAGTCTAAGAAAACAACAAAGCTATGTGTGACAATTTCACTGTTATAACTAGTGGTATTGGGCTGTGTATGCCATGTAATCTGTTTGCCTCAACTGCAAGGTGGCTGTAGTTTAAACCTTCCTTGCCTTGTCCAGTTTTCTGCAATCCTCTTCTGATGGGAAGGTTGATAGGAGACTTTAGCCCTCTCACACACCACAGCTTGCACTATTCTCTCAAGGTCAGGTAGGGCATACATGTATTCTGTCCCATTTGCTCACCTGATACCTCTTTTTAATATTCTTATTTATGCCTGCATCTGAGCGGTGGGCTGCTGTCAGTCTCACTGTAGCCCTTTTTATGTTGGCTCACGCTTGTGCAGCCAACATATTGCGATAGTAGCAGATTTGGAGGCGCAGTCACTGTTGGGCGAATGCAGGGCATGCATCAGAAGGTGCGTCCCTCATTCCTCAATCAGGCAGCAGGAGGCACTGACCTCATGCATGCCTAATGTGGCCATCACAACAAAAAAAAGGTCCGCTGCAATGAGAGCGAAGCTCTCATGCAGCATGACCATTACACACCTCCTGTGGTGCAGGCAACATGGCAGCAGTGACTGCCGCCGCTGCTGCCTGTCACAATGCTGAGGGGGGAGCCCACTCCCCATTGGCATAATATGTCTCCCCTTTAGTTGATTGCCGAGGGGATGCCCAATCCCCTCGGCATCATCTCTCCTCCCAACAGTTTTTCTTTGCCGATGGGGGAGCCCATTCCCTGTCGGCATCATCCACCCTCCCCCCCATTTGTTATGTGCTAACGGGGGTGCCCAATCCCCTGTCAGCTAAAGCACCCCCCCCACCCACAAACACTGAGGTGGCACACTGGGGAAATCCCACCTGAAAAATGGAAACCGTCCCGTGACATCTTTTTTTTTTTAAACCCTGTAAAACAAAAACTGTCCTTCTCCGTCTCCCTGCCCCTTCCCACAACCCACCCACCTTTGCACCTGCTCCCCACCCCGCCCCATACTTACCTCTGGAGTCTGGCGTGATGATCTTCAGTGGACCGGGAACAGGTCTGCACTCTTCAAAGCCGAACACGAACTGAAGAAATGCCAGTAAGCTGTATAATGGAATAAATAGGGTTTTTTCAACTTTGATGCATATCTCAGGCATTTTTTTGAATTTTGGCACCAAATTTTCAACATGGGTTTTTTGGAACCCCTCCTCATAAATTCTTTCAATGTCATGGCATTAATCAGTCCTGAAAGGTGATTTCATGGCCACTGTGCGGAATCACCTTTCAGGACTGCTTAACACTATGACAGTGCCAAAATTCATGAGGTGGGCTCTCAAAAAGCCTATGTTGCAAATTTGGTGGGTAAAATCCAAAACATTACTATTTTACAAGTGTGCATTGCGCAGTTTCCACGCATGCTTGTAACTTCACAAATTTGCAATATTTTGATGCCAGATTTTCAACAGTGGGATTTTTCCACACCTCCTTGTGAAAAGTACAGCTGTCATTTTTCATATCCTGGCCAAAATGTGTTTTCGCACTCCTGTCATAGAATAAAGTGGTCGCTGTGGAATTCAATGCTCGGGACAGATTACAAAAATGACAGTGGCACTGTTCATGAGCAGAGGTCCTAAAATGCCTATGTTGAAAAATTGGTGACGATACTTCATAAAATGACTGTGTTACGAGCGTGTGTTGCATAGTTTGCACGTACGCTAGTAAGTTCACAAATTTATATTTTCACTCCAGATTTCCAGCATTGCCATTGTTCTGCATGTCCTTATGAACAGTACAGCTGTCATTTTTCACCTCCTGGCCGAAATGTGTTCTCGCACTTCCGGCGGAGAATAGCGTGGTCACTGTAGGAAATCCGTCTTCGAGACACATTATGAAAATGACAGTGATACTGTTCATTAGCAGAGGTCCTAAAATGCCTATGTTGAAAATTTGGTGATGAACGTCCATAAAATAAGTGTTTTCCGAGTGTGCGTTGCACAGTTTACATGCACGCTTGTAACCTCGTGAATTTGTAATATGTTCACTCCAGATTTTCAACATTGCCATTTTTCCACACCTCCTTATGAACAGTACAGCTGTCATTTTACATATCCTGGCCGAAATGTATTTTCGCATGTCTAGTGCAGAAGTGTACGATCACTGTGCAAAATCAGTTTTCGGGACAGTATGAGGAAATGTAGGTGACATTGTTCATGAGCAGAGGTCCTAAAATGCCTATGTTGAAAATTTGCTGCCGAAAGTCCATAAAATGACTGTGTTGCAAGCATGCGTTGCGCAGTTTCCACGCCCCCTTGTAACTTTGCAAATCTGCAATATTTTCATGCCAGATTTTCAACACTGGCATTTTTTCACACCTCCTTATCAACAGTACAGCTGTCATTTTCCACATCCTGCCTAAAATATATTTCCGCACCTGTGGCCCACAATGGCGTGGTCGCTGTGGGAAATCAACTTTTGGGACTGATTAACAAAATCCGGCATCACTGCTCATGAGGGGAGGTCTCAAAATGCCTATGTTAAAAATGTGGCTAACAAGCTCCCACAAATAATTGGGTTACGGCCATTTGCTACGCAATTTCTATGCATGCTAATGACTTCATCACTTTCTCATATTTTCAATCCAGATTTTCAACGTTGCCATTTTTTACGCTTCCTCATGAACAATACAGTTGTCATTCTTCACATCCTGCCCAAAATGTGTTTTTGTCCCTGTGTCGCCAAATGGCATAGCCGCTGTGCAAAACCACCTTTCAGCTCACAAACTGATTGTGACGCTTCTCTTGAGGCGGTCTCTCAAACAGCCCATGTTGAAAATCTGGAGTGAAAATATCACCACACCCCTATGGTGTTAGAGTTTCCAACTGCAGCACCCCTCCCAGTACAGACTGACAGGCGCCAGGGCTGTGACTTGGGATCACTGGATGTAATGCTCATGCCATTGTACCCCCACCCCCGCCCTGCAGCCACTGACAGGCATCATGGTGTGACTTGCACTGTTCGGCCATGACATTCACCCAGTTCTTGTATACTGCACCCACGTCAGTGTATTTCCTTATGGAATGGGGTAAGTATAATGCCCAAAGACCCCAAAGCACACCACAACACTTGTCAGTGTCTACAGGGCAGGGTGACGTACAATGGCATAAGCGTTATAGCTGACAACCCAAAGGCACACCCCAATGCCTGTCCCTCTCTACAGGATGAGGGTGGGGTTGGCATAAATTCAACAGTTCACTGCCATTCCTATTATACATCTCTACCTCTAGCACTATCAAAGCCAAAGGCAGCGAGACAACATTCGTCATTGACAAATGCTTTTTTTTTAAAGCCTTTTCTCCAGTCTTGGTTGCAGGCAGGTAGGCTCTTTAGCTCTGTCCCTGCCTCCTCTCATCTGGCGCTCACCTCCCCAAAATCAAAATCCCCCACAGATTGCCCCCTCATGGTGGGACCTGTAGGGGAGGGCCATCCTCCCCCACCCGGTGACTCCAATCCAGATTGGGCTAGGTGGTAGGTAGCAGCAAAAGACAGAGGCAGACGGGCAGGGCTTCATATACCCTGTGGCATTTAAGTTTCCATTTTCTCCACTGGTGCCCCGGTGCAAAGGCAAACATGGCTTGTACATGCGCATCAAGGTGCACATGTGCACCGGAACAGCCAGCCCTGCTGCACCCACCCAGTACAACATCAGCCCCCCCCAAGCATCAGCACCACCATTAGATCTCAGCTCTGTGGCAGCCAAGAGCCAGGACGGGTTACCTCCCCAATTCAGGAGAGGAGAGCTGCCTGATGGCCACTCAATCTTCTCTTAGCCCACCCCCTGCCCCTCCCCCACCGGTCAACTCCTGACAACTCGAGCTTGTCCCAAACGTGGGTTGCTGTAGTGGGAGAGGTAAGGTGCATTACTGTGCATCAGTCCCCCACACCACCAGGCCATCCTTTGCTGTGGCCGTTCTGAGGGATTTGTGTATGGGTATAGACAGTGTCTTTGTGGATGTCAGTCCCAGCATACTCTAGAACTCTGCCTCTTCCACATCCTCCTCACTTTTAGTGGAGGGTACTGTATATTGAAGGTGTCTACCATTTGTTGCATAAAGATAGAGTAGGATGACATATCTTCACTGACCCTTGACAGGGAACCAAAAGTCCTATTCTGGGGTCACCTAAGGCTCCATTGGTTCCCCTTCCTCCTTTTTCTCCTACAGCATAGGTACCTGTTGTGTGACTTGGGATTGTGGAGGGGGAAAGCATCCATGACTAGGTTTTCCATAGCTTGGAAAGTTTGAAAGAATTGCCACATTTTTGTAATGTCCTCCACAGAGAGCATAGCTCTCTTTACTAGTATCTACTCCTGGTCCCTTTTGAGAAGAATAACAAGGGTATATTTTTCTTAATGTTTTTTCTTGCCAAACGGAGAGGCAACAGCTGGTCTGAAGCCCTTTTACTCTTTTTGCCATCATTAGCATCAGGGCTCCCCCATCAGACACCCAATGCTCTTCACTTTGCGCCAAGGATGGCTTAGCAGCTTTTTTTAGTCTTCTTTCACAATTTTCAAAGATTGGTTAGGGCCAAGGCAACTAAAGCAAAGCTTGTGGTGGTCTGCTTTCATCAGGAGCTTACAGCAGGATTTACCATTTTAAATCCTGTGGACTTTGTCCTCTTTTTAGGCCTCTCAGGCATGCCAATCTGACTGAAGATACCAGTAAAGCAAAATATTTGGTTCACACAGCAATCCCAGTTAAAACTGCTAGTAATTAGTTGTAAACAATTTTAAATGATTTTTTAAATTGAAGTTTATTGAAAAACTTTTATATCATAGCAACAAGAATATTACAGATTGCAAGAAAGTCCATTTCTACACTTTTACACACTCTGAAAATCAGAACAAGAGAAAGAGAAGAGAAACAAGAAAAGAAAAGAACAGCCGGAAAGAGAGCGGTAGAGGAAGTAAACTTCCCGAGAAAAAAAAAAAGGGGGGGGGAGAGTGCCTTTCAAAATATAATAAGAGATAGGAAAAGAGAGAGAAACAAGCGCTATATACAATGTGAACATTCCACAACTTATTGCCTAGGGCATGTATAGAAGTCCTTTTCACTATCACTGTATGCCCCAATATACAACAACAGCCCACTAGGGCAATTACATACTACCTATTTGATTTGATAAAAAGAGGAGGAAACATCCCAAAAATTAATAGAGAGGCAAAAACCCTTACCTAGACACGAGAAGACCCCCCTGCTCCGCTCCCATACAGAACATTCGGGCCGAACCAGGAAAGTCCCCTCAAGTGTATCTGGCAAGTAGTTCTAGTACAGGTTTCCCTTCCCTGGAGGCCATGAAATGCATAAATGGTAGCCATCTCCCTTTAAATCTATCTACCGATAATCTCAGCTTGGCTGTCAGATATTCCATATCCAAGATCTTGGTGCAAATTCCATACCATGTAGAGGTAGTGGGCTTATCTGGGGTAAGCCAGGACAAATTAATAGCCTTGAAGGCTGCTGTCACCAAAATTCCAAACAGATAGCGGGAAGACCTGGAAGCCAAAGTAGGAAGGGGCAATCCCAGTATCCAGTACTGAAGGAGCTCCGACAGCCCAGTTTCAAAAATCCTTTCCAAAATATCCTTTATTTCCCTCCAAAATTCCCGTACGATTTTGCAATCCCAATATATATGGAAGTAAGTGCCCACCAACTGACAATTTCTCCAGCACAAATCCGAGTGGTATGCCCCATAGTGTTTCGTCACTGTAGGAACCCTAAAAAATCGAACCATTAACTTCCATCGAAATTCCCGCCAGAAGAGGGATGAGGTAGTGTTGTGAATAGCTTTCCAAATGGAGATCCAGTCAGGTTCTGATAGGGTTGTGCCCAACTCATTGTGCCACTTGTCCTTAACTGGGGCCAGACAGTCACCCTCCACCCAATTCATCCCCTGTACTAATCTGGAGATCTGATTTTTTTGATTCGGGATATTGATCAAGGATGACAAGGTCGCATGTATTGGGTTGTTTAGAAATTCTGCACCTAAATCGAGCTCCTTTTTGCTTAAGTGGACATAATGTCTTCACTGGAGGAACCTAAAAAAATCTGTGTGTTGAAGGTTGAATTCGGCCCTTAACTGCTGAAATGATTTTACTGAATTCTGATCAAAAAGCTGGCCCACATTAGTCAGCCCTAATCTTGCCCATCGCAAGAAGCCCATATCCCACTTGAGTGGGCCAAAGTCTAGGCAGCTTAGTACAGTTGTGTGTTTATTGAGCTTTAAAATATTACCTAATTTTAAATTCATATCCCTCCAAACCTGAGAGATTACCCTAGTAAGAGGGTTCCTAAAATCCAGCAGCTGTAGTCTCTGAATGTCCAGAAAAATAAATTCCGAGACATTCCCCAGAGGGGAGTCAGCCATCTCAATCTGAACCCATTTCGGAGAGAATTCCTGGGACATTGTCACCAACAGCTGCAGCTGAGATGCCCAGAAATATTTCTGGACATCTGGTACCCCAAAACCCCCTCTCTCCTTAGGTGCCACCATAATCTTCCACCTCACCTTCAGTTTTTTACCTAGCCACAGGAATTTAGACAGGGTGTAGTTCAGCTCACACCAAAAGTTCCTGGGAGGTCTGAGAGGGATGACTCTCATTATGAACAACAGGCGAGGGAGAATATTCATACGAATAGATTCTCCCCTACCGGAAATGGACAAGGGGAGCTCTCTCCATCTATTACAGTCCTCCCTAATCTCCTGAAGTACCCTTAAGTGATTTGTGGAGTATAGCGCCTTGACGTCTTTGGGGACCCACACTCCTAGGTATCTGAACCCTGACTTACACCACTTAATTTGCTGCATCTGTGGTAAGGGCTGATTCAGGGAACCGCCCAGGGGAAATAACTCAGATTTATCTGGATTGACCCTATAACCAGAGAAAGCTCCAAACTCAGAGAGGAAATTGAAAATCTTGGGAATTGTGTTCACAGGATCTGCTATATATAGTAATGTATCGTCCGCATATAACAAAATCTTAACCTCCACACCCCTAACCAGGAGACCCGGAAAGACATCCGTCTGGCAAACAAATGCTGCCAGAGGCTCTAAACTAAGAGCAAATAAAAGAGGGGAAAGGGGACAGCCCTGTCTGGTGCCTCGCTCAATCCCAAACTGAGCGGAGATCGTACCATTCACCTGGACCCTTGCTCTGGGATTAGAGTAAAGGTTGGTTATCCAAGTCCGGAATTTGTCCCCAAACCTAAAACCCCCAGAACCAAATCTAGATATTGCCAATTTAAGCGATCGAATGCTTTTTCAGCGTCTAAAGATAGTACTGCAGAGAGTGGGGAATCAATAGGGAGCTGGGCCAAGGAAATAACGTTTAACAACAATCTAATGTTGTCTTGAATATGTCTATCAAGAATGAATCCCGTTTGATCCGGGTGAACTAGGACGGGAACTACTTTTTGTAAACGCACGGTGATAATCTTAGCAAAAATCTTGGCGTCTAGGTTGAGCAGTGAAATGGGTCGATACCCAGCACAAGACACATGATCCTTCCCTGGCTTGGGTAGCAGTGAAATAAGGGCTTCCCCCCATGTGACTGGCAAGGCCCCCAGCTCCTGTGCCATGTTGCAGACTCTGGTAAGCAGAAGGGTTAACAAGTCCCGGAACCCTTTATAAAATTCCGATGTGAACCCGTCTGGGCTGGGAGCCTTGCCAGAGCTGAGAGACTGGATGGCCGCTGCCACCTCACCCTCTGTGAAAGGAGACTCCAAAGAGTCCCTCTGGATGTCTGAGAGAATCGGAAGCTCCAGACCCTGTAAAAATGTTTACATTTTCTCCTGATGTTCTGGTATTTCTTCCTTGGTATAAAGGTGTCTGTAGAATTCTGCAAATTCTTGTGCAATGTCACCCGGGAGAATCTTATACAAACGATCAGCTGGATCAGAGCTGACCTTAGACACGTACCTGTCAGCTGCCTGCTTGCGAAGCCTAAGGGCAAGCAATTTGCCAGCCCTCTCTCCCCTCTCATAATAATGCTGCCCAGCATATCTAAGGGAATTCACCACCTTTCTGTGTAGTAATGAATTATATAGGTCCCTAGCCTCCCGTAGCTTTTTAAGTGTACGGGTTGATCCTGTGGGTTTATGTGCGGCCTCTAGGTCGGCAATAGAGGCAAGAATTTCCTGCATACGAGCCCGATATAACTTATGTTTGTGAGAAGAAAAAGCTATCGTGTGCCCTCTTACCACCGCCTTTAGGGCATCCCATATAAATTTGGGTCTGGAAAGCTCCTCTGTATTCTCACTCAAATAGCACTGAATAACCTTTTTAGTGGATTCTAAGTATTGCTTATCGTTAAGTAATCCCGGGTCAAATCTCCAGAGACCACCTCCCTCTGCCGTATCCCAACAAAGCCGTGCCCTGACCATGGCATGGTTAGAGATCGTAATTGGAAGGATAGATATGTCCTTAAATGAGTGTAGAGCATTTCTCTGAGTATAAAATCTATCCAATCTGGAATACATGTTGGAGGCCAGAGAAAAAAAGGTGAAGTCTCTCACCGAGGGGTTAAACTGCCTCCATGGGTCAATTAATCCTGCCTCAATGAGCAGGTTATGAAGTAACCGTGAGCAGGCCTTAGAACCTGAGATTTTAGTTGAGCTTCAGTCTAGATTAACATCCTCCACACAATTCCAATCACTCATTATGATAATTTGCCCAGGAGGTAGGCTGGCCAATGAGTTGAACAGAGAATGAAAAAACTCACCTGAGGGTGGGGTGGGGGCATAAATTCCAATCAGATGAATTGACTGACCTTTATAAATGCCCGAAACCGTCAGTTGGTTCCAGAACCTGATTTGGTTATAGATTGAATCTGAAATGGAAGGCCCCTGCGAAAAAGGCTAGCTATCCCCCCCTTTTTAAATTGGGGGTGTTTGTCGGAGCATACTGTACTCACCCAATCCCTACACAATTTTATATGCTCTCCCAGGGTCAACCTGGTCTCCTGAAGACAGGCAATATCTCATTTTTCCCTTTTAAATTCAGCTAGTATCTTTGCATGTTTAACCACATTGTTAATTCCCTTGACATTAAGTGAACAGATTGTCAAATCCGCCATATTATTTGTCTTAACAGAACTTTAACAATTACCCTCCCTATATCAAATTGCAGGATCTTAATGCATGATCGTGTAGAAAGGCACTCTCCCGAAGGCAAGAAAAGACCAAGAAAGATGAGAGAATAAGAAAAGACAGACATTATAGAACACAATAAGTAAAAAAAAAGAGGAAGAAGTTGCAAGTCCTGCACAAAATGCGCTGGACCAGCCTCCACCAAGGGAGTGCAACGACCAAAGATCACCGCCAGTATCCAATACAGCGCCCAAAGCGCACAACCGAGCTGGTAACACTCAACTCGGCGAGTGCTTTGTAGCGAAATAGGGGGGAAAATAAACTATTCCCCCAAAAGGGAACTACACTCCACTAGGAGTAAAAGGGCTGGAGGCTCCCCGGACCTGGAGAGTCCCCGGCCTGCGCCTTTATTAAGTTCCTCACGAAACAAAACACTTCCGGAAGGGCTGAAAACCACAAACCCTCTTCTGGCCTCCAATCATAACCCAGTTACTAACACACCTCCTTGAAAGAGAATCCAGTGCATCTCAAACTACATAGATGGGGAAAGAGAAGAAAAAAGGGGGAGGGGAAACGGGGGGGGCAGATGAAAAAATGGCATTGTTTTGTTAACAAAAGTCCAGTGCAGCCTACTCCCATTTACCTCATATATTCCCTCATGGCTAGAAATCTGGACCAGCTAAATGGGACACAGGGGAGTTACCCCTACCTCCTTGCCACCCAGAAGGGGGGCGACTGTGATAGAAAAATCCAAAACAGAATCAGACCCGTTTTCTCCTACCTCTCACCCACTCACCCCCCCCAACTGCCATCAAATGGAATCACACCGAGACCGTGCACCACAATGTGGTGGGTGAACATGAGGTCTCAAAAACCGTTGTACTAAATATGCTTAATGTATTGTCCAGGTAACAAATTCCCCTTGGTTTTAATAAAAGTTATGCTCCTTGAGTTCCAATAAAACGGGAGGTGAAGAGGGAGCCAGAGAAGTCTGGAAGGGAGCTAGGGGGATCGGACTCAAGAACGGACCTTAGGAAGGTGCCATCTCAAAAACGGCCCCACCTAGCACAAAACCCCAGAATGAAGGGATCGCCCCCCCCCGTCCCCACACTACACCAACATAAATCAACTTCCCTCAACAAGGAGAAGAGGGTCCTCCTCCCACACTCCACCCTTCTTGGGACCAAGCATTCGGGGGCAGAGAAACAGGCAACTGTAAGGTAGGCTCGCTGTGTGTCCATATAACAAGTTCTAACTGTGTAATGTTTAAACTGCGAGCAATATAAATTCAGGAATTAGAAACCCAACAATAAAAAAATAGCTGCACGCTATTCAATTTGTCCGTGTGTAACAGGAAATAAGCAGTAAACTATCCATTGCAATTCAGGTGATCTTCTCCTGATGTTTTCCTTTGGCAATCCATCTGGTTAGGTCCGCGTGCAGGGGCAAAACAGAGTCCACTCTAAAATGAGGTCGATTAATGATCTTCGAGCCCAGAGCCACCATCCATAAAAGCTATTCAATCTCCTCTGCAATTTCTTCTTTTATGTCTGGAATCTGAATATTTTTTGATGTCAAAAAGTCCTGTGCCATTAATAAAGAAGCGTAGATTTTAGGGCCATCTGGTAATTCTATCCATAACCTGGTGGGATAGCGCAGCTGGGCCCTCAAGCCTTTCTCTCTTAACTGTTTTACCACCATGAGCACCTTTCTCCAGCGCTGGGCTAGGGCAGGGGGAAAGTCTTGATCCACAAACACCTTCGTGCCATCGAAATTCAAATCCTTCTTCGCCCATGCCAAACAAAGAATCTTATCTTTTGTCGGATACCTCAGAAATTTTATTATAATAGCTCGGGGGGGCGCCCTGCTTGGGTTTTGGGGAGAGAGCCCTATGTGCCATTTCAATCTCCAATGGGACGTCCTCTTCTATTTGTAGCTCTGTTTTCAGCCAACAGTCCATAAACGCCACCATGTTGGCTTGCTCAGCCCCTTCAGGTACTCCCACTACCCTAATATTATTATGCCTAGAACGCACTTCAGCATCTTCAGCTTTCGCTGACAAGGCCTTCTCTCTACCATACAGGTATGCCAATGATCGTCCGTAGGCCATATGTTCGGCCTGTAGCCCCTCCAAGTGCTGCTCCACCGCAGTGGTTCTGGATTCCAATTTCTTAAAGTCCCTCTGAATATCTGAGACCTTAGCGTCTATTTTATGTAGTAGCTTGATGATTTTCCTGGATTCCGCTCTGGTGCTGGTGGAGCCAGAATCGGAGCACGAATCTTCTGCCCCCGAGGCCGAGATGTGATTTTAGCAATCAATGATCCTCTCTTCTTCATGCGGACCATCATGGATGACTTCCCGTACCTTTAATACGAAGCAAGTGCTAAGGATGCCACCACAAATCACTGGATTCCCTATATTTTAATGTGCTGGAGAGCCAGAGCGATAAGTTAAGTGGCCATTCCCGCTTACTCTGTCACCGGAAGTCGATTTTAAATGATTTTTAACTTCTTCTTGGTTTCCACATGCTAGGCAGGTACCAGGCTGAACTACAATTTCTCTGATTCCTTGAACTGACAGGGAAACATAGAAACATAGAAACACATAATTTGATGGCAGATAAGGACCACTTGGCCCACCTAGTCTGCCCATTTCCCTACCTAAGAGATAAGCAGCAGATCCTAGTTAAACAGCCTACTTCCTCGTACCCCCTACTAGAATTGCCTCATGTCTGTCTCATGCATTCTTGAATTTCCCCACTGTTCTTGACTCCACGACCTCCTTAGGAAGGCTGTATCATGCATCTATAATCCTCTCTGTGAGAAAATACTTCCTCACATTACCTCTGAGCTGTCCCCCTTCTCAATCAATCAATCAAAATCTTTATTTTGCCAGGTGGAACATCATTGGGACAAGCTCATTTACAAGATGGACCTGGGGCAAAACAATTGCCAACAGGGTTAAGACGTAACAGGTTGAGTGAATGTACCTAACAATTACATAGTAGTAATAATAACAACATAATAATATATAACCATCACATGTAACAAGATACTTCCACCAGAACATAGCAATAGGTTCAACAAGAGGTAGTGCCATTTAAATACAATTGCATAGATAAAGATATATGGATGTAAGATAATGAGCCAAAGTTTATACAGTAAACATAATTGGAGGAGTCATAGTAAGCAGGAGTGGCAGTTCCTCTAGCGTCAAAGTGCGAAGAAGTTTGAGAGGTAAGAGTCCTTTGATAGGTACTGTAGGCATGGCATGGCCTGGCAAGTGGGGTTGGTATAGGGAGTGGGGAGGGTATAGGGATTGGGGAGGGAAGGTCAGATGAAATAGGAGAGGGTTGGACATGATGGCCTAGGGAGGAAGGACTGTTCTAAGGGAGAAACATGACAGATGCCACAGGCAATGGTTGATGTTTAAGTCCAATATTTGAAGCAACGACAGATCGTGATGTTGGGACCTTGATTTGGACAAATGACGCCTCAGGCAATGGTTGAGGTTTAAGTCCAGAATTTAAAGCAGTAACAAATCATGATGTTAAGACTTTGACTTGAAGCAATGACAGACCTCGGAGAACGTCCTCATGAACAAGGATTTGAAGAGGGAGAACGTAACAGGGGAAGCAAGCCTTAAGGTTTTTTGGATCTTATTCCCGAGTGTAGGAAGAGTAAAGCTTATTGAGGCTCTACAAAAGCGCATTTTAACTTTAGGGATAGCCAGAGATAAGATGGTAAGACTTCTGAAAGAATAGGCACTAGGGATGCAGGGAGCTAGGCAGCTTGTGAGGTACTGAGGTAATTTATGAGTGATTGCCATATATGTCCATAGAATAGCATTCTTTTGCCTCCTGAAGCTAAGGGAGCTGCAGCCTATGGAAGAATAGAGGATGCAGTGGTGTGTGTCATAAGGGGCATCCAAAATGAACCTAAGGACTCTGTGATATAGGATATCAAGCTTGGAGAGAGCTGTGCTAGTACTATGGCCATATAGGAAGTCCACATAGTCTAGGAGAGGCAAGAAGGTAGCTTGGACTAGGAGTTTTCTAGCCTCCTGGGTTAGTGGGTGCTTGATCCTGAAGTACATACCGAGCCTTTGATGCAGTTTCTTAGTGAGTTCTTCAATGTGATCAATCCAGACCTCCAGGTATTTTAATTGTTCCACAAACTCCAGGGCTTCTCCCAAAAGGGTGCTCATGTGAAGAACCTTATCTGGGTTTTTTTATTGAGATGAGGGGCCAGTGAAGAGAAAATCATGGCCTTAGTTTTTTTGGCATTGAGCAGGAGTTTCAAGTTGAGTAGATTTTTTGGAGGATGTCAAAATCGTTCTAGAGGTCCAAAATGGCTTGATCCAGAGTTGATCTGTCAATGTATAGCACTGTATCATCAGCAAAGAGATGGATACTAAATGACTTTAGGCCACTGTCAATTTGATTAATATAAATGGCAAAGAGAAGTGGACCAAGTATGGATCCTTGGGGGGACACCTCTAAGGAGTATTTTTTTTGGCGATAGGTCTCCTTCAGCCTTGACCTGCTGCTCTCTGTCCACAAGATAGTTTGTGAACCAACTTAGGGCCAGGTTGTCCACCCCAACTTTCTTCAGGGCCACCAGGAGCAAATCATGGTCCACTGTGTCGAAAGCCTTGCTAAGGTCCAGAAACAAGGCGCATATGTATTGTTTGTTATTAAGTGCGGACTGCCAGTCATTTATAACCTTAGCAAGGGCAGTGGAGGTACTATGCATGGGACGGAAACCGGACTGAGTCGGGTTTAGTAGATTAAAACTTTCCAGATGAGATCTGAGCTGTCCATTTACTACCTTCTCCAATAGTTTTGACAAGGCGGGGAGCAAGGAGATTGGTCGGTAATTATTTAGGTCGCAGGGGTCCCCTGATTTGAATAGAGTAATGACATGTGCCATCTTCCAGACCTTGGGGAGGAAGCCCTGATTGAGGGACAAATTGAAAAGGTGGGTAATAGGGGGAGCCAAAATATAGTAGGCCAACTTTAGGAAGAAAGGCTCAATCATATCAGCACCCACAATTTTCTTAGTATCAAGCTGAAGAAGGAGATCCTTAACCTGTTTGACGGTGACCAGACAGAAGGAGAAAGAGTGGTAAAGGTCAATAGATTCCAGATTATGGCAACCAGATGACTGACTAAGGAACTGTGCCCTGATGGCATTTTCTGGGGAGGTATCAAAAGCCATCCCTGCTGTGGCAAAGTGATTAAGGAGGTCAAGAATCTAATTTTTATCTGTAGTGTGGGTACCACCAGTTGAAATGTTGTGGGGAAGTGTGCCAGCGCTGTTATGGCCTTCTACGTCCCTTAACATTTTCCAAACTTAGTAGCAGAGTTAGTGGATACATTAAGTTTAGAGTGGAAATAACTAGACTTTGCAGCTCTAATAGTTTTCCTGTAGAAATTCATTGCGGTTCGGAAAGCAGACCAGTCTGTGGCCAATTTAGACTTTCTGGCTCTTTTCCAAAGAGCATCCCTATGCCATAAGGCAGTCTACAGGTTATCCGTGAACCAGGGACAGAATTTTCTTTTGGTTCTGCTTTTGGCAACTGGGACATGGAGGTCTAGGGTTTCGGTAAATATTTCATGAAGTAGCTCGTGTGCCTCTTCCACAGAGAATGCTAAGTAAAATTTCTGCCAGTTAGCATACTGGAGATCATAGAGAAAAGCATCTGGGCAGAAGTTCCATTTACATCTCTCATGGATGTATTTAGAGGAAGAGGAGGTTTGGAGTTGCATTGACCTTATGCATGCAATAGCACAGTGGTCGCTGATGTTGTTAAAGAATACACCTAAGCGGAAGAAGAGGTGAGGCTTGCTTACAAGGATTAGGTCAAGAAGGGAGCTGCACTCTGGGTTTTTTGGTGTTTGGGAGGGTAGCTTCATTAATGATCTGGGTAAGTCCATGGGCATCACATAATTCTTTCAGTGGTAAGGAGACTGGAAAAAGCCAGTCAAGGTTGAGGTCACCAATTATGGTTACTTCTGATGAGGTGGTAGCTAGTATGTCACTTAGGTGTTTGAGCAGAGACAGGCTAGCCGGGAGGGGCCTATAGCACCCATTAATGCAGATAGAGGTTTATTTGGCTGGTTGAATTCTTAGCGTGAGGCACTCGAACTCCTTGGGGACTGTAGACGTGTCCACCATAGTTGCAGTAATGTTGTTCCGGACATAGATGGCTACTCCCCCCCTCCCTGGGATTTCCTATCAGTACGAAACAAGTTGTACAAAGGAATAATAACCTCATAGTCCAGGGTGGTTGGTCTTAGCTAAGTTTTGGAGATTACAAGAACATCAGGAGAGCAGTGACGGGTCCACATTTTGATAGCATCAAGCTTTTTCAGAAGGCTGCAGGCATTCAAATGCAATAATGATAATCCTTTCAGTACAGGTAGTTCAGCTGGGGCAGGAATGGAGAGGGGGGCCCAGGGTTTAATTTGACGTTACCAGCACAGATGAGTAGCAGTAGGAGCATCTTTTTTATAGCACTAAGAAGTAGTTGGAATGGCCGAATCTTGCCCTTGGGGCGTGGGCAGTTTCTTAAACTCTTCTCCAAGGCCAAACAGCGAGGAGAGGGGTGATAGCATACAGAAGAGCTTTAATTGAAAAGGCAAACCCATGAGAGAGAGGCAGTTGTACCCGATTTGAGTACAGCAGTGCATGGTAGTATGGAGGCCAGGTTGGGTAAGTGGCAGTGGGAGGGAAACATTTAGAAATTTGTGCCTGGGTGTTGAAAATGTTGTGGGTTTAGAGACTCACGGTATGTGAAGGTTACACTAATAAGTACAAATCCTATGCTGAATGGATGAAGCAACATTTTTGCAGTTAAATTTGAGGACGAGAGAGGATCAGCTCTTTAAGAAGTTGCAGGAAGGACAGCCCCTTTAAGGAGTTGCTGTAATTGACTAGTGTGAGGCCTCAGGGGGCGGGGATCATGGGGAAGTGTATTTAATAAAGAGAGGAGGAGGGCTAGGGGGTGGGTGAAAAAACTGTCCAGAGAGCAGTACAGCAAGGCAGTGGCTGAGCTGTGTTTTGAAAAAGGTGCCTTAGGTGCTTGCTTTCTCAATGGGGATCTGCAGCATCCAATCAGGAAGTGGCCACAGTCCCCAGGAGCCAGTCCAATTATGAGGATTAAAGCCTGACAACTCCAGGCTAGGAGCTGACCAATCATACCTGCTTTCCTTGGTCGGGGGTGGCGGGCTGGATGCAGAGGTCCAGCTGCCGGCAGGTAGCAGCACCAGGGCCACTCGGCTGCAGTGGAGAGCCTGGTTTGGGCTTGTGGCTAAAAAGAGCAGAAAAAAAGGTGGCCCATTAGTTAAAAAGTCAAAGACAAAGCTCAAGTAAATTGGTGCTCAGGGCAGAAGTAGGTGCAGATAGTGGGAGAGAAAGGGTTCCTGCACAGAGATCTGGTCAAAGATGCCAGGTGGGAATTTAGCAAATCAAAAGGCTGGTTCAGGAGGTTGATGGGGGGTCTTGAATGAGACGAGGGACAGCTGGAAAGGAGGTGTGTGGTGAAGAGGACTCAGGGTAGTCTGGGATGAGTAGAGGAGATGGCCAAAAATGCCAGGCAAAATTTACAGAATATGCTGGTTCAGGGGGTGTCAGGAGAGGGAATCAGGGGTCCAGTAGATGGCAGAGAAATAGTGGGAGACAGCTAAAAAGAAATGCTAAAGGGGAAAAAGCAAGTGAAAGAGGGAAACAAAGATGGCAGTCCGAGGTGGAATGAGAGCAATCGTGATGGGAAAAGAGTGTGACAAAAGAACAGCAAGCAGAAATCGGTTGTTCAAGCTATTCTACAATATTGGGCTATAAGCTCAGCAGAAAAAATTCAGTAGTGCAAGCAGTAAGCTATGTAGATGTCAAATAGTCAAAGTTTGCTACAACTCTGCTATACTCTGGAAGGCAATTCCTACATATATAGTGCAGTAGTTTAAACCCTCTCTCTTCAAATTGTGCCCCCTTGTTCTTGCACATCTCTTTTTCTGAAAGCCCTCTTGGACTTTGTTGATTCCCTTGAGGTACTTGAAAGTTTCTATCATGTCCCCCCTCTCCCTCCTTTCCTCGAGGCTATACATATTAAGCTCCTTTAGTCTTTCTTCATATGTCTTCTGGTGCAGACCCTGGTTTGCCCTCCTCTTGACAGCCTCCACCTTGTCTATGTCTTTGCAGAGATGAGGTCTCCAGAACTGAACGCAGTAGTTCAGATGTGGTCTCACCAGCTGTCTCTACAGAGAGATAATAACTTCCTGTTTTCTACTGTGATGCCTCTCCCAATGCATCCCAGTATCCCCCCAGCCCTCCTTACTGCCTTCTCACATTGCTTGCCCACCTTTAGGTCATCTGATATAACTACCCCCAGATCCCTTTCCATTTTTGTTGTTGTCAGTATCTCACCCCCAATTGTATACTCTTCCCTTGGGTTTTTGTTTCCCAGGTGCATTACTTTGCACTTCTTTGTGTTGTATCTAAGCTGCCATACATTTGACCATTCCTCCAACTTTGCTAAGTCCCTGCTCATCCTTTCCACCCCACCTTGTGTGTCAACCCTGTTGTAGATCTTTGTGTCATCTGCAAAGAGACATACTTTTCCTTCCAGTCCTTTCTGCAATGTCACTTATAAAGACATTAAAAAGGACCGGACCCAGTGCTGAACCTGCAGTAACCTACTAGTAACCCCTCTTTCTTCACTGTGGACTCCGTTTACTATTACCCTCTGTGTCCTGTTGTCCAGCCAGTGCTTTACCCAGGCTACCACCCTGGGACCCACTCCCAGGCTGGCTAATTTGTTTATTAATCTTTTACGTGGGACTGTGTCAAATGCCTTGCTAAAGTCTAGGTAGGCCATGTTCACAGCCCCTCCCTGGTCTACTACTTTGTTCACCCAGTCAAAGAAATAGATTAGATTCATCTGACATGACCTTCCTGATGTGAATCCAAGCTGCCTTGGGTCCTGTGCCCCACTGGCCTCTAGGTACTCAACAGTTCTTTCCTTCAGAAGTGATTCCATCATTTTCCCTACCACTGAGGTTAAACTGACAGGTCTGTAGTTTCCTGACTCTGTCTTGCTTCCACTTTTGTGAAGGGGAATCACATCCACCCCCTTCCAGTCCTCAGGTACCACACCATCCTCCCACGATTTGTTAAAAAGGGTAGTCAGTGGTGTTACTAGTTCTCCCCTTAGTTCTTATAGAATTCTGGGGTAAATCCCATCAGGCCCCATTGCTTTATCCACCTTCAGTTTTAGGAGTTCTTTCAGAAACATTTCTTCTGTCAAAGGACTGATATCAACCCCCTATCCAGAGTGCTTCTATTGACTGGATTAGGTACCTCCCCCTCCTCTTCCTTCATGAATACTGAGCAGAAGTATTTGTTCAGTATCCCTGCTTTTTCACTGTCCCTCTCTACCCAACCACCATCCTCTTTATTCAGCCTCAGTATCCCTGCCTTAGTCTTTCTTCGCTCCCTAATGTACCTATAAATGGTTTTATCCCCCTTCTTAACCGAGTTGGCTATCTTTTCCTCGGTTTGGGCCTTTGCTATTCTGACTGCCTTCTCTGCTTCCTTCTGCTTTAACTGGTACAGTTCTCTGTCTTGCTCCTTCTGTGTTTCCTTATACTTCCTGAATGCTATCTTTTTCTCCCTAAACATCCCTGCCACATCTTTTGAGAACCATAGTGTTTCATTCTTTCATTTTGATTTGTTTATTTGCTTCACACAAAGGCTTACTGCCTCTGTGTTGGCAGTTTTGATGTTTCCCCATTGTTGCTCCACCCCATCTTCTTGTCTGTTTGCTAGTGCTATTCTGAGGCACTCTCCCATTTTGACAAAATCAGTCCTCCTGAAGTCCAGAACCTTCACTTTTGTATGGCTTGATTTTACAGCTAAGTTTATCATGAACCACACTGTTTGGCGGTCACTCATTTCCAGATGGCTACCCACTTCTAGATCTGAGATCCTCTCTCCATCCCCATTTGAGAGTACCACGTCTAAGATTGCTCCCTCCCGAGTGGGTTCCAACACTAGCTGTCTGAGGCATGCCCCCTGTAGGGCATCCAGAATGGCCCTGCTCTTGGATGTGGCTGCAGCAAAGGTGCTCCAGTTAACATCTGGCATATTCAGGCCCCACATCAGCAATAGCTCCCCTTTCTCTGCCATTCTAAGGATGCCTTCTATCATTTCCTTGTCCATTTCCTCCCCAAGGGAACTGGAGAAAACTGATATTTAATAAAAAATAAATAAATAAATAAATAAATAAATAGAACAAAGCTAATGCAGAATGTCAAAAACTAGCTGTTTTTCCATTTTAAACACTTTTTACTGTGGAAAACAAATTTAGCCACAAGGACTGGAAAAGAACTGCAGGGCATCTGCTTTTGCCAGCAGAGAAAACAAATTGGACATTAGAACACACGTGGGAGTGTGACCACAGGGCAGAGTTTACACTACTTTCTAAATTCTGTTCTATCAATGGGACAAAAAATACATAAATAAATAAATAAAAAAACAAAGCTAATGCAGAGTGTCAAAAACTAGCTGTTTTTCAATTTTAAACACTTTTTACTGTGGAAAACAAATTTAGCCACAAGGACTGGAAAAGAACTGCAGGGCATCTGCTCTTGCTAGCAGAGAAAACAAATTGGACGTTAGAACACACGCAGACGATGATGCAGACTTGCATGGCATCATTATTGGACTCCTGTTGTTGGAAAAATATTACTCAGACGAATCTGCTACCAAGAACTCTGTACCTTATTTGGGATATTGAATGCAACAGTACCAGAAATGTGGCTCAGAAGGTTACATAGTTGCAGCTCAGATTTTATATGGTCAGGGAACTCAGCAACAAACTGTACAGGAACCAGTCTAAACTCTTCCATGGTGACTTGCATATACATCACACGATGCTTTGTGTTATGCGGTTATGTGTAATTTTACAATATTCCAAATTCACTGCTCCCAGGATTGGTGGAGGCCAAATCTACTACCAAATTTTCAGGCCTATTACTTTACTCTACAGTGCAGTGAATGTTTAAAGTAGTGGGGAATCCCACATGCAGAACATGCATAAACCACAATGGGTGTCGAGAGGGAAAGATTTCAAAGCAGGAATCGAAATGCCGTCCCTTGTTCATCTGCCTCCAAGGAACCTTCCTAAACCAATGTTTCATGTCCCATTAGAGAACTCTGTGAGAGACATGAAACTTGACCCTCACAGAGATATGTCACAACCCATGCTGGGCAACCTCAACTTCTTGATACACAACAAGCCTATTCCTACTAAACAATGGCAACAGTTCTAATTCTAGGTGTCAAACACCTCACCATGGAGGGCAACCTGATGCCATTTTGAACTTTGCAGCAGAGATTCAGAGTGTCAAATACATCCTGTTTTTGATACCTGCAAATGGCACATATTGTATACTAGCTAAAAAGCAATACATAGCAAAGTTGCCGCAGAGCCAAAAGGGGAGAAGACTCGAGCAGGGAAGTGCTTTTGTTTCTTTGCTGCTGCTGTGGTTGAACACAGCAGGACACCGGGGACATGTAACACAACAGAGCCAATAGGGTGGCTATGGACACAGATTTATAAAGCACCATATTTGTAGTCCATCTTCAGTGCACAGCCTCCTCTGGGCAGAATGGGGAGAGGACTCGAGCAGGGAAGTGCTTTTTATGACTGTGGGTGGAGCCAACAGGAATATTGCATGTACAAAAGTAGTGGTGTCATGTTTTCTGTTTGTGGAACTGACTGAAGGTGTAAATAGTCTCCTCCACCTTACCCTCCTTCAAGAAATGTTTTCCACCCTCAAATAAATATGCTTTCATGTTAGTCAATGGTTGCAGGGTACTACTTTCTTTCTTAAATGGGTGGTACAAGAACTGCAACCTGAGCAGTGGGAGGCAGCATTGTTTTTTGGGGGGAAGTAAGGTCCACCCCACCTCCACCCAAGAAGCTCCAAAAGGTCCATCCCACCTTTTTTTTATTCATGTGGGAGGGGCAGGAGGTGGATCTATCATACTGAGAGAAGACTCACTAGAGTTTGGGGTGTGGACCAAGGAACATCACATCTGCGGAGTCCCTGCATTTTGTTAAGGACTAAGAGAACAGAAGATACTTACATTGCCTTCAAACTGACGTAAACCCTTGGAACAAATGATTATCAGAGTCAACTGGTGTCTCAAAAGGAAACACTAAGAAATGTCTTAAACTACAGCTTAAGGATTCAACTTCAAGGAAAATAGACAACTTTCAGGATTTCTTAAGCATTTATATACTAAAATGGGCACAGTACTTGGTAAACACAGTCTGTGATGAAATGTATTTTCCTTTTTAAGTTTGAGAAGTGGAGTTGACCTGCATATGTTAAAAATACCGGCTACAATTAGCAACTACTGTAGCTGTAGAAACAAAATGCTGTTTTGTTTTCCCTATTTACTTTTTTCCTGGCTCAGTTTATATCAGTGAAGAGCTGCCATCCAACTGGACAAGCTATTTATCACTAATTTTTCATTTAAAATAACATAAATGTGGTTTCACATTTTCACCATGAGGGAAGCAAGATAAACCATCATGGTTAACAAATACATTCATTGACACGTCTGAATGATTGGGGTAGTTTTTCTAACATTCCTTTTGAGTTAATTACTACTTGGAACCTGTTATTCCAGTTTTTATGACTGTGCTCCTGGAACTTTCTGCACGACAAGTTCCCTTGGGCACCTCACAGCACCTCATTAAGCCATGTGACACTACTATCTTTGCATGACATTGCATACTGTAGCAAGAGACACAATTTTTTTTTTTTTTGGCCTTTTTCCAAATAATATACCAACTTCATTCTCAGGCAGGCAGTTCTGGGCTAGTGTTAATATTCTACTGAATTTTCTTAACTTGCCGTTTGTGACTATAGGTATTTATAACTGAATGCTAATTACCACATTTTCTTCTCTTGCAAATAGCCAGGCATTTGTGTGTCTAATTTATGTTTGACTTACTGTAGGTTACACATAGAATCTGAAAAATTTATAACATGCTGTATTGTGATTCAATGAACTGATAAATGGGGATTTTGGTTTCTTTTACAAATTCATTTTTCCTGACCATGGATATACTAAAACAAAAATTTCTCAACAAAATGTTTTTAAATAAATTATCTGGTTTGGGGGGCTGCCACAAGCAGAATGGGATTTCACAGTTGAGGGAACTAACAGCAGCAGAAAAAAGAAGCATGTTGCAGGGTTTTAAATAATTGATTAGCAGTTTTTTTCCTTGGGATGATACTAACTGTACAGAAAGTATTTATATAGATCTTCTAGAAGTGCTGTGTTTGTTAAACACAGTGAGGCAAGAGCTATTAATTTTCACAAAGTGTTTGCACTTTTATGAGCAAAACGCTAATCAACTTTTAGAGTTAAATAAAACCCTTTACCTGATGCCCATTTTTAGGCCTTATATAGTTGTATCTTCCTTCAAGAGAACAGCTTGTAATGAAATGTGTTGAATTTACATTGGCATTTGGGCATATGGACTTTTATATTATATGAATTTTGTGTGTGAACTGTATATCAGTCTCTAAAAAAACACATCAAATGTCTTCAAAAACTTGTCTCAACATTGTGTTTATCTTCCACCTTGTCACAACATACAGCTGTCTCAGCAGTGTTTTCAGTTAGGGTACAGTACCTTCATGTATATGATGGCCTGGTTCTGTTGAGTTGATTGCTGTAACAGTGCATAGAATAAAATGCAAAACATAGAGGTAACTGTAATACAGAAGGTGGCATTATTTTTAATTACACAATGACAAGGAAAAATGTAAGAAGCTGACTGGCTGCTGACCCATTGAAAATGGAAATTACGTACTTACCATAATTATTGATCTTCTTGGACAGTCTCCATCACTCATTCACACTAGTGGGATAGCGCCGGAGGTGCTAGGACCAAGCGGGAGGCAAAAATTTTCAGAAGGGCCGGCGCCGAGGTAGGACCACGCACGCGCGGCACCGCGAGACTGACTCGCGCCTGTATAGACTATCTCAGCGTCGACCCTCCAACCACCCTCAGTACCTTTTTGACCAAGGAGGTGCAGCGTAACTAATGAGAATAACTCATTCTGAGTGTCTGGGCCTGAGAGGGCCCAGATGGCCTTTGTAAGAAAGGTCAAAGAACAATGTCTTCACAGTCCGAACCACAGGCCATGAAGACCAGGAAAGAAAATCGAGTGAACCCAGGGATGGTGGAGAGGAAGAGTGATGGAGACTGTCCAAGAAGATCAATAATATGGTAAGCACGTACCATATCTTCCTGGACTAAGTCTCCATCACTCATTCACACTAGTGGGAGAGTACCAGTTAAAATCAACAACCCTGAGTAGGGTGGTAGAGATAGGTTCACTCGGAAAGGACAGCCAAGGACTGTCCTGTTAATAAAAAGAGCTGTCTTGTAAGAGCATCTATAACATAGTGTCTACAAGATAAATGCTTGAGTTTTAACTCTTCACCTTGCCAACAACTACAATGGGCAAAAAATTAAAGTCTGCCAGGCAGCCGCAACTATTCTGGGAGAGCGGCAAGAACCTGGCCTCACAATCTGATCTAGGACCAAAATTAATAGTGTCAAAGACATGCACTAATCTAATGTAAAGACCTCAGGAGCTGCAAGAGCGGAGGTAAAGTGTACAGGTTCAGGTAGTATGACTGTATGTGAATATTTGCGAAGCTACCTTAGAAAGAACCTACTTGACCAAGGGTCAAGAAAGAAGCATGTCATCTGTTAAGCTGGAGCAAACATGGAAGTAGGAATCTAAGTTCCGACTTGCTGAAGAGTCACTTCTGTTGCTGCAAGGCTCTGATCAGGAGAAGAAAGCCTGATTAAAAAACAAAAAGGGGACTAACAGACTGGTTAGATGCCTAGGTTTTGGAAATATCTCGGAATAAGAGAAATTCTCTAGAGAAAAGAGGTGAGCTATACCACCGCTGGAGCGGACTGCCCCCTAGGGGTAGAAGAAAACAGGTACCCTTTACTGAGGTTTAGAGACGACCGCCTCAGGGTTGAGGCAGAACCTGATCAAATCCAAGTGTGGTATCAGGAAATTCCAACTAGGCCCTGTGCTGTGATAATTCTGACCCCCTTTTTTTTTTTTCTTTTTTTTTTAAATATCATTAGTCCAAGCCTGACAAGGTTGCTGGCTGCTATTTGGCAAGTATTGCCTGATACAGAAATGACAAGGATGTCATCCCTCTGAGGAGCAGGAGGAGCCTGAAGATCCATAACTGAACCCCTGACTGGACTAATAATAGCTAGACAGATGTTAACTACCTGTGGCGAAGCAGCCACCAGAGGGGCAGCATCAAAAAATGGGCTGTATACCCCTATCAAAGGAGCGGGACAGTCTGTGCAGCTCCCGACCATAGAATTAAAATGTTCCAAAGAGTGTAAATGTCTTGACCACTGAAAAAGTCTAGACGCAGAGGTATATAGTCCACAGATCCAGTCTGAACACTATGGTGGACCCCATAAATGAGGAACTACTAAAAGAGCTTGCATCACAGACTCTGATGATAGAGAGGGATTCAGTATATAAAATGAGTCATCCGCTGTATCACTGACCAGAAGGACAGGGAAAGACTCATCCAGATGCCTTTCTACCACAGAAGGACCCCAAAAGAGGTCTCGGTTAGAGCCACTAGAGACTCCGCCACCAGGAAGGGTGTCGAGGAGCTTGGCACCATGTAGGAGGCTGAGAAAGTGCTGAGCGGAATGAGAGATTCCGCTGACAGAAACAGAACAGAAGAGTCCCATCAGCGGAAAATCGCTGGATGAGGAGATCCGATGCAGACCGCCACCCACTAAAATGTGTGGAAATAATCCGCAGAATAGGAATTCATTCCATGGAACATCCCAACACAAGTCCCGGAAGAGAGTCTGCAAACACAGATCTTTCCCAGTTCTGTCAGACAGCACCAACTGGCACCCCTGCGGCACTAACATCACTCCTGGCACAGGAAGGCACCAAGCAGTAACCATGCCACCTGAGAGACACCAGAGGGCACCCCCGGCAGAACCCGCAGGTATCCTCAGTATCAACAGCAGCAATGGCACACAAGGGCACCCCCCGACGCCCATGGCACCCATGGTACCATGGCACCCATGGTACCCATGGCATCCATGGCACCCATGGGTGCCAGGTGCCACCCACGAGTGCCGGCACCACCTGCGGCACCCATGGGTGCCAGGCACCACCCGAGGGTGCCAGGTGCCACCCGCGGGTGCCAGGCACCGCCCATGGGTGCCCGGCGCCACCCGCGGGTGCCTGGCACTGCCCAAGGATGCTCGGAACCACCCATGGGTGCCTAGCATCGCCCGCGGGTGCTCGGCACCATCCGTGGGTGCTCAGCATCGCCAGCGGCACCCATCGGGTGCCAGGCACCACCGCTGGTGCACGGCATCGCCCATGCCACCCGCGGGGTGCACGGCATTGCCCGTGGCACCTGCGGGTGCACAGCACTGCCCGCAGCACCCACGGGTGCCTGGCGCCATCCATGGTGCCACCCGCGGGTGCACGGCATCGCCTGCACCACCCGCGGGTGCACGGCATCGCCCATGGCGCCACCCGCGGGGTGCACGGCATCGCCCGTGGCACCTGCAGGTGCACAGCACTGCCCGCGGCACCCACGGGTGCCCGGCGCCATCCATGGTGCCACCCGCGGGTGCACGGCATCGCCTGCGGCACCGTAAGCCCAGCACTGTCTGGGCAGCACCTGCAGAGAGGTGCCCGCACCACCTGCAGCACCCACGAGTGTCCGTGGGCATCAGCAGCACCGCGAGACACCCACAGCACTGCTAGCGGCGCCGACAAAGAAGCACCCATGGCACCAAGCACGACGCCGAGCACAGCGTGAGCCACAGAGCCGACCCACGGTGCCGACTGCAGCACAGAGCACGGCGCCAAAACACGGAGCTGAGCATGGCACCGAGCAAGCCACGGCGCCGACTGCAGCACAGAGCACGGTGCCGACCACGGCACCGAGCACGGCACCAATCCATGGAGCCGAGCACAGCACCGAGCCACGGCGCCGACTGCATCCAGTACAGTGCCAAGCACGGCACCGAGCCACAGCGCCGAGTCCCGGCGCCGACCCAAACACCAGCGGTGCCGTCTATGGCACTCATGCCAAACCAGGGGCACGGCACCAGACTTGTGGTGCCACCAAGGTGTTGGGCACAACGCCAGGAAAAACACCATGGAAAAGAAGAGAAAGGTGGTGCCCGTGCCGGCCCCTGCATGGAAAGGAAGAGGGGGGTAGGCACGAGGGGCTGACAAGATGGCGAAGGCACCAAGAGGGCACCGCGCTCATTCAGATCCAATTGACCCGGCTCCAGTCCAACGGCTCTGAGGCCCAGAAACCAGGAACACAACCAGGAAAAAAGGAGTCAAACCCCCTGCTCCACAGGAGCGGCCCAGAGGTAGAACTGCTCACCGGAACTCCAACGAGGACAGAGATGGAGTCCGGAGTCGAGAAAAGCAGCCGTTAGGAGCGGGGCCAAGGGGAACCCATAAAGTCGGTTCAGGCCTATCGCCCTACCAACGAACAACTCGCGGCAGACATACCAACGGGCAACCTCGAGAGGCACCGATTCTTCTTCCCAAACGAGAAGAAGAGCTCGAGGCTGCCGGAGCCGGAACCCGCACCGCCAGATTCGTGCTTCGTGGACTGTCCTCCCTCCGAGCACAGGACTGTCCGTAGTCAGACCCCCCATTACTTAAGGGTGGCGGACCGGGCACAGCCCCTCTGCCATAACAACTTTCAAACAAAGTCTTCCTACCGTTACTGCTACCGTCTAAGGACGACTCCGTGGATGGCAGGAAAGAATTTCTTCATAATCTTCTTATTCGTAAAATAAAAAATTACTACTAAATAGTTAAATTAAAACTTTTAAATTAAACAATAAAAGCTGCTGTCGATAGAGCGAAAACTTTGACTCTGGCAGCGAACGACGCGACATCCAAGCACACTCGACAGCGGGAGAAAAGGAACTGAGGCGGTTGGAGGGTCGACGCCGAGATAGCCTATACAGGCGCGAGTCAGTCTCGCGGTGCCGCGCATGCATGGTCCTACCTCGGCGCCGGCCCTTCTGAAAATTTTTGGCTCCCGCTTGGTCCTAGCGCCTCCGGCGCTATCCCACTAGTGTGAATGAGTGATGGAGACTTAGTCCAGGAAGATCAGTGATGTTATTACACAACATCACCGTAGCTTTGGATTTGGATCATTCCTTGCATTTTCTCTTAAGAAATATTTTTTCATACTAACAAAAACATCCTTTAAAATGTATTTTTTATTCTTTATATACAACAAGCCATTGTATAATTGCAATAAGGCACTCCAGGGTGTATGTTATCTTGAATAATTTCACTCCTAGGGTGGTGGAAGCACTTGGCTTCACCTCATGCTTCAACCCACCCCAGGACTGATATTATTACATGATAACACATACCCTGTCATACCTTATTGCTTAAATATGCCCTTTCTCAATGTACTGTACTTTGATTCAGTTAGTGTATATGCAACAGCCTTCATGTGAACACTCTGGGCTTCTCTTTGACTCCTGATGTCTATTTGCTTTAGCTATTGTATATCATTTGAACTGCTTTGGTCTTCTTGATGTGGTGCCTGTGTGCCTAAACTATGTAATCTATTTATCTACTGCTACCCATGTATCTCCAGTGAATGATTGTTATAACTGTCTGCTCTCTGAATCATTGTTTTTTGACATATTAACTGTGCTGTCTTTGTATTAGTTTCAATGAGGTGCCTTTGTAAATGAGTCTCTGACTCAAAGGTTTGTAAATCTGATATGTTTTAAATAAATAAATAACTGTTTATATTTAAGCCCATGAAACACCCTCATCTAGTTAGTGCATTCATAGTCGTAGTGGCTCTGCCAAAGCTTGTTTCCTTTGCTGCTGCTGTGGTTGAACTACTGCTGAGTAAGGGGAAATGTTTTAAATTGTTGACCGAGGGACTGGGAGAAGAGAGAAGGCTGAAAGAAGGAGACTGAGGGAGGGACTGCAGTGAGCAGAACACTGGGGGCATGTGGTACAGCACAGCCAATAAGGTAGCTGTAGCCACAGGTTTATAAAATGCCATATTTGTAGTCTGTCCCCAGAGCAGAGCTGCCACTGAGTGGAACAGGAAGAGGACTCTAGCAGGGAAGAACTTTTTTTCTTTGTTGCTTCTGTGGTTGTTCAGTTACTACTGGGTGAGGGGAAATGTTTTAAATTGTTGACTGTGGGACTGGGAGGGAGGGAGGACACTGAAAGAGGGAGGCTGAGGGAGGGACTGCAGTGAGCAGGATGCTGGGGGCACATAGCATAGCACAGCTAATAGGGCAGCTGTAGCCCCAATATATTTCCCAGGTGGCAAATCTACCCCTCGTGTGAGTGATCCCAAAGCATGAAAACCACGAAGCAGGAGTGCGGCGTCTTGACTAAGTGGTGTGTGGGGCATCGGCAGGACATCCGCAGGGAGGACCACAGGCCACAGGACATGCTGCACAGGGCAACTGAGGTAAGTGTGCTACAGGGAGAGTTAAACATCAGGTAGGACACGATAACAGGGACCTACAGAAGTATTCTGCTCAAACAAGGTAAGGGAGTAATAGAGCCTGGTTGGGGGGATCCCTGCTGAATATAAGCAGTATTGTAGAGATTTAGCAAGGAAACCCTCGACAAGGTATAACAGGAGAAAGCAGCTAAACCCTATCTATGGTCACCCTAGATTAGAAATGCTAAGTGACAAAGCAGTGCCATACAGCTGGGTTGGGATAGCCTACTTACGGAGGATGTGGGGGTCTAGGAGTCATTACAGGCAGCGGAAGAGATGGGATGGGGAGATGCACAAAGGCAAAACAGTCAGGTCAGTGAGGGCAGGACTGTGAACTGTAATAGATGTGGGGCCGCTGTCTCTATGGGGATAATGTGGAGAACAGGGGGGCTGCCCAGTGTGCAGGAGCCTGGAGCTGATAAGGGAGAGATACATTGGATTTGATGGGAGCTGGAACATGGGGGCGGGGGTAGGGAGAATGAACAGTGGCTGAAAGGGCAATATGGGCTACCATTGGCATATTGATAGCAGAAATAGAACAGGAGCTGAGAGGATAGCATGGGCCACTGTGGGACATATGGATAGCAGACACAGGACAGAAGCCAAAAGGATTCCATGGGGTCCTTAGACATACCATCCCCAAGGAACCTGTGGAATCGATGGGAGGAATGGCAAGTGGTATGGAATGGGGGGGGGGTAAGAGGATCTACACAAAGGGGAAGGAGAGTGAGAAGAGAGGGGGATAGGAGGAAGGGTCTCAGGTTGAGCAGCCTACATTAAACAGATTTGCACTACTGGATGATGTAGGGAATGAGGGTATACTGGGAAGGGGGAGGATAAGGGAAGCACAAGGACGAAGGTTGGAGGCAAGGGGAAGGGAGAGGGGAGTAGCTCAGGGAGGCAAAGAGGGAATGGAAGCTGGAAGGGAATGGAGGAAGGGGGGGAGGTAGAGATACAGGAGGAAATAGAAAAGGCACAGCAGGAGAAAACAAGGTTAACCAGGGAAGGAGGGATCAAAGGGGAGTGAAGAGACAGGAAAAGGGAGATTTGCTGGTACAGACAGAAAGGCTCCCCAAAAAAGGCAGAGAGATGTTAAGGATGGTGGAGGATAGCTTACAAGGAGATGATGGGGAATCAGGGAACAGGTCTGTGAGTGACAGAAGGGTGGTTATATTTAGGGATTCAATATTGAAAGGTATACAGTGGAGGAGAAAGGGGAACCCACGGAATAGAAGTGTGGTAGCTTGCATGCCAGGAAACAAGGCAGGGAGAGCAGGACCAAAGATCAAAGATGTGGTACAGGAGATGGGAGGAAAGCCTCATTTGGTCAGCCTCCTTGGAACCAATGATCTGGCAGGGGAGGATGTGGAGGTGGTGTAAAACAGATTCAGGGAAATACCAAGCTCATGCAAGGAATCTGTGAGCTTGTTGGCCTTTTCAGAGGCAATTCCAGTCCCCTGGACCAGCACAGCCAGAAATAAGAGAATAGCTGAGTTTAATGAGTGGCTGGGGAACTGGTGTAAGGTGGAGGGGTACAGTCATATGGGGATGGAGGAATACATGGTCAGACATGGGACTATATTGTCCGGAAAGACTGCACCTTAATTGGGAGGGAGCGAAAACACTAAAAGACAAGCTTAGGGAATATATGGGAAAAATCTAGGTTTAAACTGCTGGGGGAATGGGGCCAGAGAACCCAAACACTTTGAGATGGGGAGGCAAGGGAGGGGAGGGGAGCGAGGGAGGAGAGGGGCAGCCAAGGATAAGGGGCAAAGAGGAGAGTAGGAGAGATGGGCAGGATAAAATCAGTATACAAAACAGACAAGGTGGTACAGAGTCAAAGTGGAGGGTGGTGTCGCTTAACGCCCACAGTCTCGACAACAGGATGGCAGAAATGCAAGCCCTCTTGGCAGAGGGTAAAGTAGACACAGTGGCAGTTACCAAAACCTGGGCTAGCATGAAAATGAACCACCAAAGACCTTCTGGATACCGAATCGCTGATGCCATGTGCTTGGCTGGTCTCCCCAAAGAATTTTGCAAATTCATGGACCTACAGAGACCCAAGGCACTATCTGTTCATGTACTGATTCCAATTTCTGGACTGCCTTCACCCAGGGGACTGCTTGCTGTGCCACATGGAGCACCCGGATGGCCTGCCACCTGCCGGGGTCCCAAACAACCACTCCCCCACATGGATCTTCTCTTGCCTCTGAAGGCTGCACCCCCTGAGAACCCAACCACTGCAACAGCCACCTGCCAGAGGAAAAGGGATAGACTGCCCCTACTATGCCCTACAATGATCCAGACTGCCACCTCTGGACTGTGCCCCAGGCCCCATCCCCCAGAGCAGGCCCGACCACAGAAATGCCATCGGCTCACAGGGTGTACTCACCCATGGGTGAGATTACTTAGAAAACAAGACCCCCATCGGTGCGTACCCTACCATGGTGCCAGATATCACATGGAGGGCCTCCAATACTTCTGCTTCTCACAGGCTGCAGCTCCCAAAGGCACCAATAGGGCCCAAACTTATTGCTTCACTGCTCCCCTTCAATGTTATGACCTGAGCCACCACACTCCCATACATGGGTCTTCAAGGGAGGAGGGCTGGGGTGGGAAGCGGCCCACCCTGGCCCCGCTGCAGCCCTCTGGCTGAACTTGCAGGCCTACCCCCCAACTGCTCTCTCTTCTTTTCACGCTCCTCAATCCCCATCTCTCCTATGGCACCAAAACCCTTCTTTTATATCCCTTGGGGATGGGCCCCCCCTGCCGGTAGCAAGCAGGCCCACATCCCAGACCTACTGGCGCCACTGCTCTTTCTCTTTGCCTAGCTACCCAATTTAATCTGTAAGCTCCCAGAGGGTGCTTACAAGTACAACTTATGGGTCTAAGCTGGAGGTGCTAAGACTGCACAACAGTGAATCTTTTGGCCAGGGGATTGGCAGCAGCTACTCACTATGGTCCCTGTATGACAATGCGTAGTGCCATGTATCTGTCAAAAACATGTGCTATCTCCCTCACCTACCTCAGTTTTGTTCACCAGGAGAGTATGCAAAATGTTAATCAAGTTATATTTGCAGGATAGATAAAGAGACAGAAAAAGTATATAGGAAGAAAAATAAAACAACTAAATATAAACTGATTACCATCCCAAAAAAGAAGGAGAGGGGGCACAGATACATATACCTGCACATACATGCAGTAAGTATATACATGTGTGCATAAATATTCCCTGTAGGGGGATCATGGCAGTCAAAACAAGTGAGCCAGAGCCACTCTAAATAAAAGTTTAGTTTCCCACTGTACAGCAATGGGCTATACCGATCTAGTATTTAGGTAGGAAGGTGGGGTAACATGGCAGCAGCCTTAGAACAGAGTTGATCCAGCCAAACATACTAACATACTAAAATGCCAGCAGAATAGGCCTAACGGTCTTTCGCGTCTGCTCGTTCGGTCAGCCCCCACCCTGGGAGCTGACCTTGCTGCTCCCCTCGCCTTCTCTGGCTTCTCCCTTCCCAGTTCCGGATATTCTCCCTTCCCAGTTCCGGAACAGGAATGAAAATATGACAAAGCCAAGTAATGAAGCCACAATGCCAATGAGGCTTACTCAGTGACGTAGTGCCTTGGTCAAACTGAATATTTGGAAATGACACCGCCACTAGAAGGCCATGCACAACACATTGCTTAGCAGCACTAGAAGGACATATTCTCTTTGCCCCTTTTTTAAATGAGAAATACATATGGAGCTCTTCAGGTACTAGGGCAGCTGGGACCGAAGGGCATGCCTGTTCAAGGAAATGTGCTCACTACAGTGATATTGCTGAGGGCATGAGGGGGAGGGTGTGCCTATTTGCTGCTGATGATATGAAAATATGCAATAGGGTGGACACCCGGGGTGGGGGGTGGAGGACATGAGTGAGGACTTAAAGATGCTTGAAAAATGGTCTGGAACATGGCAGCTGAAATTTAATGCCAAGAAGTGCGCCGTGATGCACTTGGGGAGTGGGAACAGAAGAGCAGGGTACACCCTAGGTGGGGAGGAAATTAAAGTAACAGAACAGGAGAGGGATCTGGGGATCATAGTCTTCTCAAACCTTAAGGTAGGTATACAATGTAGCAGGGTGGCAGGAAAGGTCAATGGAATGCTGGCATGCATAGGCAGCGACATTACTAGCTGAAGGAGGGATGTAATAATGCCTCTTTACAAAGTCATGGTGAGCCCGCACCTGGAGAATGGGGTTCAGTTCTGTAGGCCACATCTCTGCAAGGATATAGATGCGTTAGAGAGGGTTCAGAGGAGGGCAACCAAGATGGTGCAGGGTATGCAGGAAAAGTCATATGAGCAGAGGTGTAAGTAGCTAGATCTGTACGTGCTGGAGACAAGAAGGGAAAGGGGAGACATGATTGAAACTTTTAAATATATAAAGGGGCACAATAAAGTGGGAGAAGAGGGTTTACTTAAGAGGAAGCTGGGGGTCAAAACTAGAGGGCATAGCCTCAGACTGCAAGGAAAAAGATACAGGGGGAAATGTGAGAGGGCGTTTCTTCACAGAGAGGGTGGTGGAGCCCTGGAACAGACTACCAGATGGGGTGGTGGGGGCTAAATCAGTGGAAGAATTCAAGAGGGCATGGGACAAGCATATGGGACTGAGTATCGGGGAAGGGCAGGGGCTGGCAGGGAGGTGTGTGGGTGGGGCAGACTAGATGAGCCGGTATGGTCCTTTTCTGCCATCAAGCTTCTATGATTCTATGCAAGGGGCGTAAGAAAGGCCCCCAACAAAGTAAAGGTAGCCTGTTACGCATGGTGTTTGACAGCCCTCCAGTGGTGTGATTGTGTTAAGTGAGTGAGCACTAAGTGAAAGTAAAATGGCATTTGATAACAAGCCTCTTATCTGAGCTCCTTTGTAAGTAAAAGGGAAAAATAGTGTCTCTCAACAGCCAGCACACAACAAAACTTGGCAACAAGGACAAAGAGCCTCTGCTGACACCACTGCTCAAGAGAAACCAAAGTAAGAGCAATCTATTGTTTGAGACTGTTTTATGCAAACAGAGAAAGGAGAAAATGAAAGCAAGTTGCCAGTTGGGCCTTCATTTTGTATGTGAGAATTCAGAAGGGGAAGAGTGTAGCAACCTTGTGTGTGAGTGAACTTTCCAGAAAAGGCTGAGTTATCAGTGGAAATATTGAGTAATCAAATTCAAAGTGCAAATGGTCATGGTAACAGGACCTATGGTACCTTTTGAAAATGCAGAGCAGTGGAGCTTGTATACTGAGCATTTTGAATATTTTGTGGCTGCAAACGATATTGCAGAGGATAAGAAGGTAGCCACTTTTTTGAGTGTGATGGGAGGAAACATTATCAATTTACTTCGCAGTTTGGTGCAGTCTGATAAACCTGGCATGAAATCTTGTGTAGAAATAGTGTGAGTACTACAAGCACACTTCTCCCCAAAGCCATTAATGATTGCAGAGAGGTTTTGTTTTTATAAATGGAACCAAGAAAAAGGAGAAACTGTAGTCTTCTGATTTGTGGCAGTTTTTAAAAAGCTGTATGAGCATTGTGACTTTGGCAATGTGCTAAATGATACTCTGCGAGACTGGCTGGTGTGTGAGCTGCACAGTGAAGCAATTCAGAAACGTTTGCTAACAGAGGCTAACCTCATGCTACAAAAGGTTATAGAAATGTCAGTCTCCATGGAACTGGCTGCAAAGTAAGCTTAAGAGTTAAGTGCATAAAGTGAATGCAGAGAGAACAAATAAAGTGGCAGGCAGTCAGAATTGCTACCATTGTAGGAAGACTGGTCATTTTGAATATGAGAGTTGGTGCAAACCAGATATGCTGCACTGTAATAAAAGAGTGCACATTTCACATGCTTATAAAAATATGAAAGAGGCAGCATACACAAAAGACAAACCAGATAGAAAAGACAGATCTGATAGAAAGTAAACAACAGTGTGGCAAAAAAAAAAGAAACAAAATCTGCATTCTGTGCAGCAGGAGCAGGACACAGAGAGTGAAATCCAGTCTGAACGGGAGGCACCAATACACATTTTGACTATGGCGGGCACCTCAAAAGGCTACTGGGTGACCCCATTGCTGGAGGGGAAGCCACTGTGGATGGAAGTGGACACAGCAGCTGCTGTATCACTGGTGTCTGACATCATACAGAGAAAAACTGCAGCATCTGCCTCTGTGGTCAACAAGGGTCATTCTGAAGTCCTACACAGGAGAACCTGTACAGATGATGGTCACCATTGATGTTTGTGTAGAACTTCATGGACAGTCCACTAAATTGCCATTTGTGGTAAAGGGTGACTACCCAGCTATACTGTGTCAGTTGTGGCTTGAGAAAAATCAGACTAAACTGGCCTGAGATATATATGATGACCAATGGAGAGGTGGATCTTGTCGCCATATTGAAGAAACACAGTTCTGTCTTTGAAAGGAATTGGGAGCATGCAGGGCATTACTGTCAAACTGACCATTATGCCCGACAGTTACCCAAAGTGTATGAAGGTCAGAACAGTGCTGTATGCCCTCAGGACAAATGTAGAAGCTACTCTGGAACATCTAGTGAAGGCAGGAGTCCTGGTGTCAGTCATCCATACCAAGTGGGCCACGCCTATTGTTCCAGTCCTGAAAAAGGATGGCTCAGTAAGGATTTGTGGGGATTTCAAGGTCACCATCAACCTGGTGTTGTGTGCAGAGCAATATCCGCTTCCCCACATCAATGATCTTTTTGCTCATCTCTCTGGCAGACAAATGTTCAGCAAGATAGAACTGAACCAGGCTTACCTACAGATGCATGTCCATGAGGAGTCGCAGGAACTGCAAACTATTGTGACACATGAAGGACTTTTCTTATACCGCTGTTTGCCTTTTGGAATAACGTCAGCGCCAGCTTTGTTCCAATGAGCTATGGACCAGATTTTGTGTGGAGCTCCAGGAGTATAGTACTATGAAGACAATAAGCTGGTATTGGGCAAAAATGAGGAAGAACACCTCAAGAATCTTGATGCCATTTTACAGAGACTGAAGTAGTATGGTCTTTGAGTCTGAAAAGGCAAGAGTGCATTCTTTTAGTCCTCTGTCGAATATCTTGGACATGTGATTGTCTCTACAGGCCTCCATACAGCTCCCTCCAAGGTCAAGGCCATTATGGAAGCTCCTATCCTGCAGAATGTAAGCCAGTTGCGTTCTTTTCTGGGGTTGCTTAATTACTGTGGATGATTTTTTCCCCTCCTGGCAACAATTCTGAAACCCTTGCTTACCCTTCTCTGTCAGAACAAAAACTGGAAATGGACAGCAGACTGTAGTGCAGTGTTTGATCAAGTTAAGGAATTGTTAACAAACTGAAACGTTTTGACACATTTTGATTCTGCATTGCCCATACAGTTTGCCTGTGATGCATCTCCCAATAGTGTGGGAGCAGTGGTGTCTCACATCATGCCATTAGGAGAAGAGAGACTGATTGCATTTACATCTAGGACCTTGAGCAAGGCCGAAAGTAACTATGCCCAAAAAGAACATGAAGTGCTGGGAATTATCTTCGGCATCTGCAAGTTTCACCAGTACTTGTTTGGGCAGAAATTTATACTTTTGATGGATCACCATCTCTTGACTTCCATTTTCAGACCACACAGGGGTATTCATCATTTGCTGCGAGTAGAACGCAACGTTGGGTTCTGTTATTGTCTGCCCACACGTATGACATCAAGTACTGGAAGTCAGCACTGCATGGCAACACTGATGGACTTTTCAGACTGCTGTTGCCAAGTCGCCATGTAGGCATTTCCCAAGGAGAGTTTTCTATTTCGAACAAGTGGAAAATGCACCCATCACGGCAGCTCAGGTGAAAAAGTACATGGAAGTGGATCCACTACTGTCCAATGTAATGGACTTGGTGCTGCATGGCAAGTTTCCTGAGATCTTTAAAGAGCCTTCTGAGTTGATATCCTATGTTGCCAGAAGGACAGAGTTGTTCATTCTGTCCGGTTGCCTGTTATGTGGAATGTGAGTTATTATTCCACTGCCATTACGATATCAGAAATGGCACGAAGTCACTGTAATGACCTCTATTACAAAGGAGAACATAATTCAAAAACTCCGAGAAATGTTCGATCATTATGACTTACCTGTATAGTTGGTGAGCGACAACGGACCACAATTTGTCTTCAAGGAGTTTGCAATGTTTATGAAATTGAACAGTGTTCATCATATTTAGTCAACACCCTATCATCCAGCTACTAAAAGACTGGTTGAGAGACTTGACTAGAAATTGACACACGCTTTAAAATCAGCTCGAACACAGGCTTTTCTCCAAAAATGCTTGGACACTTGCTTGTTGTCTTACAGAACTATAGTTCATGCTACAAAAAAATGAAAGTGTCTCCTGCATTCTTAATGATGGGATGAGAATTGTGTACTTGTTTCAACCTGGTGAAACTGCCTGAAACAGAACAAGTTTGCACCGTCAACAACAGGCACAAGTGAACAGGCAAGAACCAAGGGCTAAGGATAGAAGTTGTTAAACTGGGCAGTTTGTGCTAGCTTGTACTTTTGCAGCAGGAGCAAAATGGATTCCAGCCGTAGTGATTGCACAGAAAGGGCCTTGTCATACACTGTTAAGACTGAGAACGATCTTATCTGGCGGAGACATGTGGATTAACTCTTATCAGGTGTTACCATTCTTTTGAATGTATCATCTGCAGGACATTCTGAATTTCTGGACCCAGGTATGGTGCCAGAAGGCATCCAAACTCCAAACTTAGCCACTCCAGATTCTTCTTCACAAGTCAGTTCTGCAGAAGGTACTACACCTCCAGCCATTGCTGAAGCAAGGCCAGAAATAATACAGACCTCACCGACTCCACCGCTAGTTTCTGCACTACCTCCTGGTGAAGGTGCCAAGCTAGTACACCCAAGGTTCGACAACACTCCACCAGAGTGAGGAAACAACTACACCATTTGAATTTATTGATAGTGGCAAACCTGAATTATTGAGGCAGAATAATCCCTAGGGTGAGCAGGGAATCAAGGCAGTCTACCCTCATTCCCTAGTTTAGAAATTGTTTTCTGATAGACATTGCAATGTTCTTATTCATTAATGGGGTGTTTTCAGTAAGGAGGGAGGAATATGTTATGTATGGTGTTCGAGAGCCCTCTAGTGGCATGATTGTGTTATGTGAGTGAACACTAAATGAAAGTAAAATGGTATCTGATAAAAAGTTTCTTGTCTGAACTCCTTTGTAAGTAAAAGGGAAAAATAGTGACTCTTAACAGCCAGCACACAACATAGCCCATATCACCCCCTCTATCCTTCCCCTAACTTGCTTAATAGTAAGAAACCTTTGGGACAAGGCAAGCATAAAGTTGTGTAATCCAGCAACCCCCGCCCCTAATTACATCTTGCAGGTGCCACCATTCATTGAACATTAACGCCTCCTGAGTGCCCTTGCTGCAACAGACTGGTCAGCCATCCCTCAGGCCTCTAACATTGATGTAGCCCTATCCCTTTTTCATTCCAAATTCTCCACAGTCTGAGACCAGCACGCTCCCTTTAGGAAATCCAGGGTCACATTATCCCATCTTCCCTGGATCTCCACTGAAATCATCAATCAGTGCAAGTCCCGTGATCTTGCCTGGGCCCACTATAAATTATTCCACTCCCTTCCTGATGTTCTCTACAACCGGGCCCTGAAAAACAAGTGCACTATGGCTGTCCGGGCTGTGAAATCCTGTAATTTCAAAGCCACCCTCCAGAATAACCTTAACTCCCCTGCTAAATTCTGGAAAGGCATCCACACCCTGTTTGACACCCCCTACCCAGTCTACTCCCCCTCCCCTCTTGGTTAATGAATCACCTGTAGATCCTACCTCTTCTGCTGCTCACTTCAATGAGTTCTTTACCAAATGTGCCCTCCCCCCGCTACAAGCTCCCCTTTTCACCTCCTGCTCCCTGGTCCTCTCCCCCCATTCCACCCCTTGATTCCACACTCCCCCCATCACCACTCATGAAAACCTGCTTGCCCTCTCCTCCCTCAACCAGTCTGAATCCAATCCTGAAGGCCTTGATCCCAAACTCCTCCACCTCTCATCTCATGCTACTGCACTTCGACTTACTCACCTGCTCAACCTCTCATTCTCCCTCTGCAATGTTCCTCAGTCTTGGACAATTGCCAGAGCTCTTCCACTTTATAAAGAGGGTGACCTCTCCTCCCCTGGTAACTACCGGCCTATTTCTCTCTCCTATCCCCTACTAAGCTGCAAGAGTAGCTAATCTATACTAGACTTATTGACTACCTCACATCTTCCAGTTTCCTTTTAACCTGTTAGTCTGGCTTCCAGAAGCACCACTCTACTGTCTTCTCTCTGTTGCATGTCACTGTTCTTTCTGAGGAATATCATGGTGGCCATTTTCATCAATCTGGCCAAAGCTTTTGAGTTGGTGTTCCACCTGCTCCTCCTGGATAAGTTAAGTTCGGGCGGCCTCTCAGCTCCCATTGTTGACTGGTTCCATTCCTATCTAACAGGCCGCCTACAGTCGGCATGCTATCACCTCCCCTTCTTGTCCAGGTTGGGATCCCACAGAGCTCAGTCTTAGGCCCCATCCTGTCTTTGATTTTTCTAAACAACCTCCCCTCTGCCTTTGTCAACTTGCATATACACAGGTACACAGATGATACAGTCATCTTCTCCTCCAGTCCCTCTACTGCTCCCATGGAAGAACTGCTCCAACAAGATTTCCACAACATCCTGGGCTGGCTCCTTTCCAATCCTCACAAGGTTAATACCAAAAAAACAGTGTCCATGACCTTTGGAACCAGTCAGAAATTGTCCAGGCTCTCCAGACTTCCAGTCTTCACTACACTGGATGGCTCCCCTCTTCAGGTGGTGCAATCATTCAAGTACCTTGATGTGTGACTTGACAGCAAGCTTGATTTCTCAGCCCATATCAATGCAAACCGTGTGAAACTCCGCTCTAAGCTAGGTACCCTGCACCATAACAAAGACTGCCTACCTTTGCTGTTCCACCATTATCTGGTTACCAAATGTTGCACCTGGTCTTTCAACTATGCAGACGTGGTCTATGGTACAGTCCCCTCCACCTCCCCAACCAGACTGGACACTCTCTGGAATGACTTTTGCCACTTTGTGACAAATTCTACTATACATACACACCACTGCTCCTTCTATTCCTCTCTCTATCCATCCTCCCCCTACCTTCACATCATCAGTTACACTGCTCTTCTATTCATCTCCAAATATTGACCGACCTTCCTTCCTTCCTTCCTTCCTTCCTTCCTTCCTTCCTTCCTTCCTTCCTTCCTTCCTTCCTTCCTTCTTTCCTCCCTCCCTCCCTCCTCTCCTCTTCTCCCCCACCTCTGTGTTCCCTCTGCTCCAGAAATCAAAGAAACTTCTCCAATGCTCACCCCCATTCCTAAGCTGGGAAATCATCCTATTCCTATTGCTTGCCAGCACTCTAGAACCAGCTCCCATTTCTCTTCCATCATGTCTCTTCCTCAGGCTCCTACAGGCTCCCGCTGAAACTCCTACCACAATCCACCTGCACCTGTTTTCTGTAGGAGGTCCCTCTCGTTATTTTTGGTAGCTCAGGTTTTTGGATCCCCTAGTCCTTTACTAATCCATAGTACACTATATTGCTTGCCTCTGTACTGCTTTGTCAGATTCCAAGTTTTCCACCTGCACATGTACTTGCACAGCATGCAAGCACTTTAATTTGTTCAAAGTTTGTACCAAACAAGTGTTGATTTTTTGCTGTGTTTGCACTTTGTGTTCTGTTCTATGTAATGTACTATATTATATTTTTCTGTTTCCTCTTGTAACCATTACCCTGGGTCGCATCTGGAAATAAGCCTCAGCTCAGTGTGCCTCTCCTAGTTACCAATTTTCAATGGGTCGATTTTCTGGGTCGAGAGGGCTATGGTTGTTGAAAAGCCCTCCCCAGCTCCCCTCGGTTTCCCGAAGCTACAAGGCTGGCAGCAGGAAGGGTCGAGAGGGCTACGGTTGTTGAAAAGCCCTCCCCAGCTCCCCGGTTTCCTTGAAGCTACAAGGCTGGCAGCAGGAAGGGTCGAGAAGGCTATGGTTGTTGAAAAGCCCTCCCCAGCTCCCCTCGGTTTCGCGAAGCTACAAGGCTGGCAGCAGGAAGGGTCGAGAGGGCTACGGTTGTTGAAAAGCCCTCCCCAGCTCCCCTCGGTTTCCCAAAGCTACAAGGCTGGCAGCAGGAAGGGTCGAGAGGGGCTACCCGGTTGTTGAAAAGCCCTCCCAGCTCCCCTCGGTTTCCCGGGCTAGCAAGGTTGGCAGCAGGAAGGTCGAGAGGGCTACGGGTTGTTGAAAAGCCCTCCCAGCTCCCCTCAGTTTCCGGCCACAAGGCTGGCAGCAGGAATGTAGCGCCATCTCAAGACTGTGCTCGGTTTAAACCTTGGCGCCTTTTTCTGCTCAGCTCTCTGGCGCTGTAGTACTCGCTGCTGCAGCCACTTTAAACCCAAGGAAATTAATGTATTTCGACTCACAAGACTGTGCCTAAGACTGTGCCTCACGATACACTCTAGCCTGCCTACCTTGATTTAATTAACTTTGCTGATTCTGGTACACTGCAGCTGCTGTTTTAATTAATTTTAGCATATCCTCAACACAGCAGCTGCTTGCAGGCTTGAAACATATTATTAGTAGAGTTCTAGTTATTACATGTTTGTTTGCATATAAGCTAGTGAACTGTTGGGGGATGGTGGCTGGTGTGTGCATATTATTAGTAGAGTTCTAGTTATTACATTGTTGTTTGCACTATTAGCTAGTGTACTACTGGGGGATGGTGGCTGGTGGTACACTGCAGCTGCTGTTTAATTAATTTGAATTGAAATTTAAATAGAAATTTTCACTGTTTTTCCAGCTACCCAAGTATAAAACTGAGCTGAAAGTGTGCCTTTTACAATTTCTATTTCATTCCTACTGATTTGTTCTGTTTGCTTCTCACTTGCTGCTAAGTTCTAATCCCCCCTCCCCGTCCCCATGATTAACTCCTTTGTGCATATTCACTGTCTGACCCAGCCCTGATTTTCAATGTATTTAAGCCCTTGTATGTTTTCTCTTTTCCCCAGAGTCAAGAGGGCTACAGTTGTTGAAAAGCCCTCCCCAGCTCCCCTCAGTTTCCCGAAGCTACAAGGCTGGCAGCAGGAAGGTACGCGATCTCAAGACTGCGCTCGGTTTTAAACCATGCCGCCTTTTTTCTGCTCAGCTCCCTGGCGCTGTAGTACTCGCTGCTGCAGCCACTTTAAACCCAAGGAAATTAATGTATTTTGACTCACAAGACTGTGCCTAAGACTGTGCCTACGATACACTCTAGCCTGCCTACCCTGATTTAATTAACTTTTGCTGATTCTGGTACACTGCAGCTGCAGTTTTAATTAATTTTAGCATATCCTCTAACACAGCAGCTGCTTGCAGGCTTGAAATTTTCACCCACCCCCTCTTCCACCATTAATTAAATACCCTAGTAATCCCGCCCACTTTTGTTCCAACCTATAAACTCACTTGGAGAGCAGTCCTACCCTTCCCCCTTGCTGCATCAGTCCTAATTCAAACCAGCGAGGCAGTCCTTTTCTTTTTTTTTCTTCTCCTCCACTCACTCTTGCCTATTCTCTATGTTTGCCTCTGTTCTACACTTATTTTGTATGGAAAAGTAACTCAGACTGAGGGTATCCCAGTTTTATCTTTTCCCCTCACCTTTTCAAATTCCCCCTGCTCCTGTCCACTCCTCATAAACTGCACTCTATTGGAATACCTGCCTCTTGTGAATAACTTGTATAATTGACTGCCAACCTCTGGCCACTAAGGGTCTCACTCAAACTGCCTTCACTATAGGTGTCTCACACCTTAAGTCACCATTTCTGTCACTTATATTCTACTCTTATAAGGGACAATCTACCTCTGATTTACAGAGGTTTCATACAAGCATACATAATGTTCTCTCTTGCATGCCCAAGGTCACTTCTGGTGGTATCAGGATTACTACCCACTGTAATCATCCTCTCCTATCTCTCATGTAACATACCAGCTGGACACCCTGGGTCCCACTGCCTGAAGAATTCTCCTTTGTATTCTCCAACCTTATACCAACTAGAACCTTGCTCCCTCTCCTAACCTGTCCCTCCATATAACTCATCCTTCCAAATTAAGGCATTTCCTTCTCTACCACCCCTAGCATGCCCAAATACCTCAGCGCAATTACAGATTCTACAAAGAAGTTTGGGTGATGCTTCTGCGCTTATGCTTGTCAGGAGACATGAGAATCTAACCCTGGCCCCCATTAGATGCCAGGTCCACGGATGACTCCTGTGGTTTCCACTAAGGGCATGAAAATTGCCCACATGAATATCAGAAGTTTACCAGCAAACTTTCCTGAACTTGAAGCCTGGATAGCCCTGTACTGTCCGGACATACTTGGACTAACTGAAACATGGCTCAGGCCAGAGATGCCTGATTCCCATGTACAAAATACCTGGCTACAGCTTGTCCAGAATCCGATCGCCCCACCAAACAAAAGGGGTGGAGAGTTGCCCTTTATTATAAGGAGCATCTCAATGTCTCTGTACTCCAGTCTTGGATAACAAATCACTGTGAAGCTCTGCATACAGTTCTACAACTAGGTGGTGATAAAAGGCTAAATCTGATCTGTGCCTACAATCCTCCAGAGGGGGCTCTCCCTGGCTTAAATGGACTCTTGGATTATCTGGCCACTCTAAAGGGTAAATCTGAAGTCATACTAATGGGAGACTTCAACCTAGACCTATCAGGGAGTCACGCTGGTACATATACTGAAGCTCTCGCCCGACTTAACCTCGCTCAACTTATCTCTAGCCCTACATGCATCTCTTCCAACTCAGAGCACCAATCTCTCCTGGACTGGATGGCTACAAATAGAGCAAATAAAATAATTGCTGCAGGGACCTTTTCGGATTCTATTAGTGATCACCTGCCTATGTTCTGTATCTGGAATGGCCACTGCCTTAAACCCCCTCAAGAATCATTCAATTTCGGGATTTTGCCAAACTAAACTGAACTGCACTTCTTGAGGATATTAAGAATATAGACTGGTCTCCCATCTGTCACACTGATGATGTAAACACAGCACTTGAATACCTGATGTCTCAGCTTCTGGCCCTTCAGGATCTGCACATCCCTCTGAAAAAAAGGTGTCTCAGGGGCTCCCCTAATAAATGGCTAAAAAAAGACCTCCTTTGAGCCACGATAAAAACAGACAAGGCCTGGACCTTGGCAAAGAAATCCCAACAATCAGAAGACTGGGTTAACTATAAACAACTGAGAAATGCCTGCAAAAAAGATATTCGGAAGGCTAAAAGGAGCTACTGCCTTAAGCTTCTCCAATCTTCAGCGGGTGATACCAGGGGTTTTTGGAACCACATCAAAAATTTCATTGGGCAAAGGCCCAAGATGGCCATTACTGACATGACACTGAATGATGCAAACTGTAATAAGTTACCTACTATTGCTAATGCTCTTAATGCACAATTCTCGGATCTCTCCGAATACACTGAGAAATTCAACCAACCTCTTTCACCTCCTCCTGAGGTGCAACTTTCACATGAAATCCCTTTTCATCTCACATTAGTCTCCTACACCGAAGTGCTGCATCTCCTCAAATCAGTATCCACCTATGGATCTGCTGGCCCAGATGGGCTACTGCCAAGCTTCTTGAAGCAGGCAGCCCTTGCCCTTGCTGTTCCTATTGGAAGAACATTTAATCTTTCCATAATAACCCAAATGGTACCAGCATTGTGGAAAACCGCTCGCATTGTCCCTGTTCACAAAAAAGGGGATACCAAAAATATGTCAAACTATAGACCGATTGCCATTCTCTCTACCTTAAATAAACTTCTTGAGAAGGCCATCGCTACTCAGGTCACAAATTACCTGCACCTTAACAACCTTATATCCCCTACCCAGCACGGATTCCGAATAGGACACAGCACCACAACTGCTCTACTTCAGCTGACAAATGCAGTCCTTACAGCGATGGATAAGAGCCTGCTCACTGGGGCCATATTTATCGATCTCACAAAGGCATTTGGCTTTGTGAATCACTCTCTGCTACTTTCCAAACTGTCCTGCCTTGGCTTTGACCTGTCGACCATCTCTCCTGGTTCGATAGCTACCTCTCAGGGAGGTTGCAATTTGTCCAAATTGAATCATGCCTCAAATATTTCTCTACCTCTGTTGGAGTCCCCAAGGATCTATTCTGGCCCACTACTTTTCTCCCTTTTCATGAACAACTTGCCCTCCCTTCCCTGCTCCTCCTCGTTAATCCTTTATGCTGATGACATGGTGCTTCTCTCCAGTGGTAAAGATCCCTTATCAGTAAGAGCACATCTTCAAGCAGACTTCAACTGCTTGCAGGAGTGGTTACTACAGAACAGGCTCCTAATGAATGCTAAGAAAACTGTAACTATGCTTTTTGGCCCCCCGTCAAGAATCAGATCTCTTACTCCAGACTTATTGATACATCCTCTAGATGACTCCCCTCTTGAATTAGTTACCTCCTTCAGGTATCTAGGAGTCACTCTCAACCCCTCTCTTGACTTTAACCTCCACATTGCGGCTACATGTAAGACAGTTTACTCAAAACTTGGTCTTGCCTTTAAAATTAGGTCCTCCCTCAATGATGCTGCCCGGCTTGCTATTGCACAAGGATTTCTCCTGCCTGCTCTAACATATTGCTCTCAGGTTTACCTTAAAGCTAGCAAAGGAGCGCTCCAGAAATGGAGCATCCGCTATAACAGTATATGCAGATTTGCTCTCTTCACTCACAGACTTACCCATCATTGCCTGCTCTACTCAAAACTAAATTGGCTCTCCCCAGACTCGCTTAGACACTATTCTGCAGGCTGTACCATTGATAATATGATCAGAACGGGTTCCCCTAAATACCTTGCCGAACTATTTCAAAAAAAAAAAAAATCTTTATTTATTCAGGGGAACATCATTGAGCATAGCTCATTTACAAGATGGACCTGATTGGTCATAAACAACAAAATGGTTTAAACTCACAAATATACAAATATAGAATGAGTACAGTAACAAAGACTTTTTAAGAATAAACAACAAAGAATAAACAAATGCAATAATATTCACATATATACAAGGCAAGTAAATAGTGGTATTGGGCACCAGAACAAATATAGAAAAAAAAGTAATGAGTAGGGGTTTAGGAGGTAGGTAATATAGAAGTTAATGGATGAATGCATGAACAGATAAGGAAGGGGGAATCTAATGGGGGCAGGGTGAAAAGGGGTCTGAAGAGGCTAGGAATTGTGGAAGCAGTTGCATATCTCTGGGAAAAGATTTAGGAACAGCTTTTGAAGGAGACTACAGGAATGAAAGTGTTCAGCTTCAGGGTCTTTTGTAGAGAGTTCCAGATGTGTGCTAGAAAGTAGTTGATTGCAGCCCTTCCATGTCGGGTACATGCCTTAGGTAGATTCAGCAAGATGAGGTTATTGCTTCTAGGGCATATGGCCTTGGAGTAACAAGAGAAGCAATCAGAAATGTAGGATGGTAGTTTATTTGTCAGAGCTTTGTATATCCAAAGAGCAGCATTTTTGTTCCTTCTGTGATGTAGGGATGTCCAGCCAACTGCAGCATAGAGAGAACAGTGGTGGGTACTGAAAGGAAGGTCAGTGATGAACCTTAGAGCTCTATGGTACAGGGTATCCAGTTTATTTAGGTTGGACAGGGAGCAGTGGCCATATAGGAAGTCTGCGTAATCAAGGAGGGATATAAATGAAGCCTGGATTAATCTCTGCTTAGATTCTCTGTTTAGAAAATGTTTGATCCTGAAGAATAGGCCAAGCCTTTGCCTTAGTTTTTTCAGGAGCTCTTCAATGTGCTGGGTGAAATCAAGCCCGTTGTCAATCCAAACTCCCAGATATTTGAATTTATCTACATAATCAAGGCTCTCACCAAGGACGGTAGAAAGTTGGGGAAGAATGTTCGGTGAGTAGGTATTGGTGGAGATGAACATAGCTTTAGTCTTCTTGGCATTTAATAGAAGCTTCTTTTCAAGTAATTTGTGTTGCAGTAAGGAGAAATCAGCTTGTAGTAGATCATAGGCCTTTTTTGGTGATGGATTGCTTACATAAAAGACAGTGTCATCTGCAAAAAGGTGAACATTAGAATTTGTGAGGCCTGAGTCAATGTTATTGATGTAGATGGCAAAGAGGATAGGGCCCAAGATGGAGCCTTGAGGAACTCCTCTTAAGAGTGGTTTTGAGGAAGCAAGGTTGCCTTCACTTTTTACCTGCTGCATCCTACCAGAGAGGTAGCATTTGAACCATTTAAGAGAGATAGGGTCTAGGCCTAGGGAGTGCAGTGAGGAGATTAGAAGATCATGATCCACAGTATCAATGCTTTACTTAAATCCAGAAATACAGCACAGATATTATTTTTTTATCTAGTTCAGTCTGCCAGTCATTTGTAACTTTTGCTAAGGCAGAAATGGTGCTATGCATGGCTATGAACCCAGATTGAGCAGGGTTAAGGAGGTTGTTAGCTAGGGTAGTCATTTAGTTGGATGCTTACCAGTTTCTCTAACATCTTGGACAGCACTGGAAGGATGTAAATAGGCCTGTAGTTGTTGAGATCCATGGGGTCCCCTGCTTTAGGAGGGAAACACTTGTGCTGTCTTCCACAAAGAAGGAATAGAGCCAGTAGATAAGGACATGTTGAAGAGGTGAGTTAGGGGGCTGCAATGGCATGCAGTGCAATTTTAAAAGAAAGGGTCCAGAGAGTCTGCACCAGCGCTTTTAGTTGTATCCAGGCGAGCAATAGGTCTTCTACTTGTTTTAATAAAATTGGCTTGAAAGAAAATGTAGAGGTAGCCTTCTGAGCTTCAGTGGAATGGAGAGTAAGTTGAGGCGCAGCAAGTTTGCTGGAGATGAGTCAAAAGCTAGGCCTGCTGTAGTAAAATGATTATTGAAAGCATCTAAAATGTCATACTTATCAGTAATGATCATATTGTTGAGGTTCACTTGAGATGGTAAAGAGGTGCTAGAGTCTTGCCCTAGGATTCCCTTGATAGTGCCCCAGAATTTGGCTGGGTTGTGGTAGGTGGCATCCAGCTCTGCTGTATAGAAGGCAGCCTTAGCATCCCTCACTTTTTTAGTGCAGCTATTCCTGGCTTGTCTGAATTGTACCCAGTCGTTTGGATCTTTGGTCTTCCTTGCCTTTTTCCAGAGCTTGTCTCTAGCAAGCAGTGCAGATTTAAGTTCAGCAGAGAACCAGGGACAAGATTTGCTCAGTCGTGGTGATGCCTCTGTACAAATCATTAGTGAGACCTCATCTGGAGTACTGTGTCCAATTCTGGAGGCCGCATCTTCATAAGAACATAGACAGGGTAGAGGCAGTTATTATTAACTCAGCCCTCCCAAGCATACCTCCTCAGGGCATCTGCTCAAACCCAACTTAAAATTCCCAGATATCTCACACAAAAAGGAGAACGATCCTTCGCCATATCTGCCCCACGCTCCTGGAACGCCATTCCCTCCGACATCAAACTCTCCAAATCCCACAAGGCCTTTAAACTGAGTCTTCAGGCACACCTATTAGAATCCGACTGCTGCTCTTGTGCTGTAACTTGAGCCTCTCTCCTAGCATTTCCTCCTCCCTATGGCACTTACTGATTTCCTGCTGGTCTCCAAAATCTGAAAGTTTCCCACATCCAGCAGAAATCCTATTGTTATAATGCTACTTCATTTAAGTTTTGTTTGCTGTTTGTCGTTTCAATTTAGTCATTGATGTATCATCAGATGAAAATAATTAATGTAATGTTATCTGTTTCTCTTTGTCATCACTGATAATGACTGTAACTGGCTGTATACTGTTCAAATGTTTGTTCTTACCTCATGCTGCATCACGAAATACTCTTTAATGTTGACTCTGGTCTCCCCTGTCTGTACTCTCCCGGGTCGTGCCTGAATATAGGCAACATTGTTGTCTAGTGTACTTACCCGTTACACAAAAACCAAATAAATAAATCAATAAATAAAAAGAAGAATATCCATCAGCGCAGACACTGGCAGCTGAACCAGATGAGCAACTGATGTCCTTCTCCTGCAGAGGGCAGAGTGCCAACTTTTGAAATTCAGCTCCGCTATAAAAGCAGAACCACTCCAGGACTGTTGGGGACTTTGGGCTTTTTGGCAGCCATAGCCACAAGGAGGATTGACGGCCATAGCCACAGGGGGAATCGGCAGCCATAGCCTCAAGGAGCATCGGTGGCCACAGCCACAAAGGGAATCAGTGGCCATGGTCACAAGGAGCATCAGCAGTCATAGCTGCAAGGGGAACCTGTGGCCGTAGCCACAAATTCAGTTGGTGGCAGAGCTTGGCTGGGCTCCCTGTGGAAGGGGAGCCAATCAATGTGCAGGGGGCCACCTTCTGAAATTCGGCTCTACTATAAAGGTGGAGCCACTTCAGGACTGTTGGGGACTTTGGGTTTTTCTGATACAAGCTTGAATAATTGTGAAATTCTTTATGTGCAAATTCATGCATTTGGGGCACAGGAACCCAGGGGTGACTTACATGATGGGGGCAGATACTGAGGCAACCAAACAGGAAAGGGATCTGGGAGTAATTATATCAGATGACCTAAGGTGGCCAAATAATGTGCCAAGGCAGTGAGGTGAGTCAGTGGAGTATTGGGATGCATACGGAGAGGTATCCACCAGCAGGAGGAAGGATGTGGTGATGCCTCTGTACAAATCATTAGTGAGACCTCATCTGGAGTACTGTGTCCAATTCTGGAGGCCCGCATCTTCATAAGAACATAGACAGGGTAGAGGAAGTTCAGAGGAGGGCAACAAAAATGGTGCAGGGCCTCTGCCATAAGTCATATGAGGAGAGACTGGAGGACCTCAGTATGTATTATCTGGAGGAGAGGAAGGAGAGACAGGATATGATAGAGACCTTCAAATATATCAAGGGCATAAATAAGGTACAGGAGAGTAGCATCTTGCAGAAAAAGAGATGTTCTAGAACATGGGTTTATGACATGAGGCTGGAAGGGGTAGACTAATGGACAACATGAGGGAGTATTTCTTCACAGAAAGGGTGGTGGATGCATGGAACAGCCTCCCAGCGGAGGTGGTGGGGGAAAATTTGGTAGGAGGATTTAAAAATACATGGGACAGGCATAGGGGGAACCCTAGTGATAGGAAAGAGATCAAAGCCAGAGATCAAGCAGGGTCTGTGGTTTATGTAGCATGTAAAGAGAATGGGCAGACTGGGTGGGCCTAGCTGCCATTATCTGCCATCAATTTCAATGTTTCTATGCACTACACAGATAAAATACTATTATCTTCATTTCATCTGCCAGTTAGACAGGCCTCTCTTAATTAGATGATGATTATGCCATTAGATAATGATAATCACATGTATATATTGCACTTGTGATTAATCTTATGTTCCGTATATACTGTTCTGTGCTACACTCTTAACTGTGTTGTATATAGTGCTCTATATACACTTATTAAGTTTTAGAATATGGGCATTGAAAATCCTGTCTTCTGATTGGCCCAGAGCTGTCTCTGGGCATACATTTATTTCTTAACAATGTCCACCAAAAAAACAAGTTCCAGTGCCAACTGCCACATTACCAGCCTGTATCATTGAGCCCTCTCAGAATGTTGAATTTTAAAATGTCAGACATTTTTCTTCTCCTCCTCTGCGAGTCACCCCTCACCCATATCAGTTTTATCATACAATTTCAAGCACTGACAATACTAAAATTCTCCACCCTCATCACACACAAATCACTTTTTTACTTAAACTCCCTCACCTCTCCGTTGTCCTGCTCAGCTCTGTGTTCTCCCACTCATGAATTGCAAACCACAAATAAGTCCTTTTTTACATGACTGCAAACATAGCAACTCTACTATCTGCAATCCTAACGTCTCCCTGCTTGGCCCTGGCTCCCCTCAACTAATAGTCACTGAGCAACAACGTTCAGAACGACTGCGGTTTGACTCAGAAATGTCACAGTTTCACATTACTGACAACGCTCAATTGACCAAGCTGACAGCTGTTCCACCACCTCGCTCACTGAATAAAACCCAAACTTTCAAAACAAAAAAAGGATGCCTTACTAAAACAAATTCTGGCCAGAGCCGATGGGGTTGCAGCTGAGGAATTTGGGGTACAAATATTGCAAATTTGTTTCTTAATATTTCTACACCAAATTTTCAACATAGCCTTGTTATGACCCTGCCTCATGAAGATGGACAAAGAAAATGTGCAACTCCAGGCTTAAAACTGATTTTGCACAGGGATGGCAAAATAAACTTTCGGGATGCTAAAACACATTTTGGGCAGTAGTTGAAAAATGACAGCTGTCACAATCATGAGGTTCTGTAAAGAAATGGCTATCTTAAAAATTTGTGGTAAAAATATTTAATATTACCAAACGTACAAGCCTGCATTTGCAAAATTCAACGTAGACTCATAACTTTGTTGTATTTTAATATTTTTACACCAAATTTCCAACATAGCCTTCTTATCACCCCAATCCATGAACAAAGGCAGATAAAATGTTTAGCTCCTGCTGAAAGGTGATTTTGCACAGGGACCATGAAGTCACCTTTTGGGATGTAAAAAAAAAACATTTTGCCCAGGATTTGAAAAATGACAGCTGCCACATTTATGAGGTGCTGGAAAGATATGGCTATGTTGTAAATTTGGGGTACAAATATTGAAATTTACCAAAGTTACAAGGATGTGTTTGCAAAATTCAATGTAGGTTTATAACTTTGTTGTTTTTTAATATTTTTACACCAAATTGTCAACATAGCCTTCTTATGAGCCCACCTCATGAACAAGGGAAGAGAAAAATTGTTAACTCCTGCCCAAAAGGTAATTTTGCACAGGGGCTGCAAAGTCACCTTTTGGGATGTAAAAAAAAACATTTTGGCCAGGATTTGAAAAATGACATCTGTCACATTCATGAGGTGCTGCAAAGACATGGCTATGTTGTAAATTTGGGGTAAAAATATTGACAATTACCAAAGTTAGGAGGCTGCATTCACAAAATTTAATGTAGGCTCATAACGTCACTGTTGTTTAATATTTTTACACCAAATTTCAACATGCCTTTCTTATGACTTCACCTCATGAACAGGGGCAGAGAAAATGTTCAACTCCTGCTCAAACAGTGATTTTGAGCAGGGACCGCAAAATCACCATTTGGGATAAATTAACCTAACGACAGTGACACTGTTCATGAGGTTGGGTCCCAAAGAAAGCATGTTGAAAATATGGGCCAAAAATATGCAAACAATGCCCAAGTTGTGCCTCTAAGTTCAAAACCCCTTTGAAATAAACTGAACATCATATCTGTTTCTTCAGTTTGCGGTCAGGCTTTGAAAAGTGAGGATGTGTCTGCAGTCCAGAGAGGATTACAGAGTTGGACCCCTGATGGGTAGGTAAGAGCTTGAGGAGGTGGGGTGATGGGTGCTCAGTGGGAGGGTTTGGTGAGGGGTCAGAAATGACACAAAAGACATTGGTGCATGGTTTTCTTGTTACAGGTTACAAAAAAGAAAAATAAAGAAAAGCTGGACCAAGATACGGATCATGACACTGAGGGACTGGGCACCTCAGTAACACTATTATGTTTCGGGGGTTGGGTGCTGGGTGCTCAGCCAGAGTGCAGGGTGAGAGGAGACATATGGTACTGGACTCCTTCAATGTTAATGAGAAGCCTAGACTGCTCAGAACATGGCTGTCCCTATAAAAATCATTAGTACAAATCCCGAAATCTGTTCAACAATGATAGGTACCAAAAACAAGCATATCATGATAGTGAGAGCAAAGGAGAACAATTACCAATACAGTATCTCCCTGTGTTAGTACTGTATTTGGAATCTATGCCCACAACATTAAACAAAATTCAAAAATAATGTTGGATCGTTTAACACACTAGCTTCGGCTTCATGTGAGGCTTTCAACTACCAGAGCTTAAAGGAGGTAGGAACTTATTTTTACAAAGTTAACTGTTCTTCCATCTTCCTTTCCATGCCAGTTATGTATTCTGACATGCTTTGATGATTTTTTTGATAAATAATCTAGTTTTGAGGTGCCTTAGGATATACAGTGAGTTCCACTCTCCCCGCCAGCTAGTGCTCTTGATTTTCATATTCCTAAGACATTCTATGATATCAGGAACTCCCATTCCAGGCTATTCATCTGAATGGCCTGGAGTGGGTGTTTCTGATGTCATAGAATGTTCAGGCAGTATGAAAACAGAGAGCAGCAACCACTGAGCACAGAGGGATTAAGGGTAGTTACGAAGGCAACAAAAATTAGATTATTAATTTAACAAAAAAAGGTCAAAAACATATCAAAATAGTGGGTAGCCAATAAAGGAACAACTAGAGGCCATCTAGAGGTCTAACAACTGTTTCCTATCACCTTTGATGGGGCTGTGTGGGCTGTAATAGGAGATAGCTTAACAGTTAACAAAGGCTTGGTTTGATGCAATCAGCTACTGGAGTTTAGGGCTATATGACCTGTACATAGAGATTTCCCAAATACAAATGACAGAATGCAGAGCAATACCGATGACCAAAAACTAACAGTAGTAGATTATGGGAGATTCAAGTGCAAAGCTACTGCGATGTTACTGGAGGCTCAATACCTTAGGCTTTGTCCACTGCCCACCCACACACCGAGAAATGGTGAATTACAAATAAAAATAGATCCTTCACTGTCATCGTCATGGACATTTTTTCTACCCCTACCCCAGTTGCCCACAGCCTACACTATGCCATATGCTTTCTTGTCAGTTTATCTTCGTTATTGCTGTTAGACCTGAGGAGGAACATGATCTGGTTATTATGGGGAGTGATATTGGTATGTGTCTGCAGCCCTGATGCTTGCTGGGGGGGGGCGGGACTCAGGCCTGCATCTTTTCACCTGTTTTTTGCTTTGTTTTTTAATATTGTGCTAACCCACAGCTATGCCTATCTCAATGTGCCTCTAGAGCTTAGCCCTGCCATTGCTGGGATCTTGAAGTTATTCCCCCCCAATCCCATGCAGGCTGGCATACCTCCTGGCATTTGTCTGTTTGTGATCACTTTTTATAACCACGTCACCGGGCCTGCGATTCTCAACCCCAATCCACAATGTGAGGTACTGAAAATTCCCTTTTTTTAATCTTTAACCATAAGCTATTAATAGTATTACTAGACCTCTTAAAACTCTTAGGCAGATTACAGTAGAATTATTATGGTGATAATGGGCATGGCATCCCCCTGCACCAAGTGGTTTTCGAGAAGGCAAAACATCAATACCATTTTCACTATCACCATTCAAACACATTACTGCAATATCATTGAACAGGAGGCAACAGTGAGTGCCTCAAAACAGTGAGTGCCTCAACCGAACGGGTTGCTTAAACCAAAAGTAGTTGGATTTAATATAGATGGCACACTCTGATTAATTGTGACCCTGTGCAAGTCACTTAACTTCCCTGTGCTCCCAGATCACACCTCTAAACAAGCTTTCAGCTTAGTGTGCCACCTCTGGTTAAACAATTGAAAAAAAAAAAATTCAAGACACTTAGAGCAAACTACACATACTTAGCCCATAGCATTGTTCAAGTAAGAATACCTGTGTTACAATAGAAGTTCAAAGGATGCATTTGCCAAAAAAAAAAACAGGGATACCCTAATTGGACTCGATTTACTGATTACCTTCTACTGTGAGGCGTGACTTGCAAACAGAAATAATTAAGTCTCAGTCCTATTCAAGTCTTGTCTGGGATTTCTTCTTTGGTCTCTGGAATTATGTGAAGTGTTTCAAGTTGGACACAATCCCCAGACATGGGTTTCAATGATGCTCTGTAAGCGCTCTCATTTTTGTCAATTTCAGTCAGCAGGACAGTGTTAGTCAGTTTCGCGATCGCTGTCATCGATGCCTTTATTAGATCTCTCAGCTGTGATGGGCCGCATTCTCCCCTTTGAATCTGACAGTCGCTGACTTCAGCAAGGATGGCATAATGGTTGGTGTCTTCAGCTCCTACCATTTCTGCTTCTTCTACCAGTGGATCTGGGCAAGGGCTTAGGCTCTGACTTCTGGAACCAGGCCTTGGGTTTCGTTGATCACTGTCATTCATGCTGGAGTTTTTCTTTCTTTGCCTTCACTTACTTTTTGGTTGCATTTGACAGGGGTCTCCACTGGTGGCTTCCTCCTCTGGGAGAGTTTTGTTTTGTGCTTTGTCATAGTACAAATCCCATAATCAGTTCGATAATGACAGGTACCAAAAATGAGTGTATCATGATAGTGAGAGCAAATGGGAGCAATTACCAATATCCCCCTGTGTTAGTGCTGTGTTTGAAATCTATGCCCACAACATAAAACAAAATTCAAAAGGATATTGCGTTGCCATATGCAAATGCATATATGAATATTAATGATGGATGCTCACCAAATTTAGCCCCCTGGTAATCTGTGGTGTATACCGCTTCAAGGAAGCCAAGTTCAAGCACCGCCATTTTGATTCCTCCCACTGCAATGCACATACATGCCCACCACTGGAGAAAACAAGGAGTTTGTGAGCTGGATGGGAGGAAAAAGGGCAAGTGAGCAGGAAAATCACTAATGTCACGATTGCATAAACTGCATATGAGCCCAAGATGTAGTAATGCCATGCACAGGGCAGTAAGACCAGAAAAGATGACTATGTCAGTGTCTCAGAAGAATTTGGAGGTAGGGATAAGCATGGTAAACTTAAGAAACATATGTGGCAGTCTGGCATCATCGCTAAGGAAAGGAGGTTTTTTTTGGCATTTTCCTGGCCAGTTACACGTGAAACATACTTGTACTGTGGATTTTTAAACCTAAATTGTTCTCTAGGAGATATTGTTCTCGCTGGCGATTTCAACCTGGGAAATATAGATTGGACAAAGTTAGCGGCAGTTTCTAATTCTGGTAAAAAGCTGGTTGATATGTGTCAGCAATGTAACATAACACAAGGGGTGACTCAACCAACTCGGGGTAAAAATCTGCTAGATTTAAGTTTTCATAGTATTCACTTATAATAAAAAACCTTACTGTATTGTCACCCATTGGAAACAGTGATCATTGCTCCATCAGCTTTGTTATATTTCAGGCAGTATCTATGGTATCCAGTAGCTGCAAGATTTACTTGTATGATACAGCAGATATTCAAAGTATTAAAGATGGACTGGACAGTGTAGACTGGTCCTCTGTTTTTAACATCATAGGTGTTGAGGAATATTGGAATACTTTACTCAATAAAATTAGTGCATTGAGAAATTGTTATGTACCAACATGCAAAAAAAAAAAAACCTCAAAACAACCTAAACCAAAATGGATGACTAGAGACTTGCCCAGACTTATAAAGAAAAAAAAAATTGATGTTATGCAGCCTACTTGAAATCAAAAACACCAGCTAGTTGGAGTTCATATCTATATATTCAAAAAAAATGTAAAAACTATATCAAAAGATCATAAAAGAATTGGGAACTTAAATTAGCTTCCAATGCTTGTAAAGATAACAGTAAATCATTTTCTGTGTACATAAACTCGCTTAAAAAGCCTACTTGCCAGGTGGGTCCTCTTCAGATTAATGATGCTCTAATTCATGACCCACTTGAGATGGCCAACTTATTTAATGAACATTTTTGTAGTATTTTTCATAAAAATCAGAGAGATGTTACATTGGATAACTTAACTAGTAGCCATATATCTATCTCTGAAATGGAGGTTCATGCCAAATTAGTTGGGCTTAAAGGTAAAACTAGTATATCTCCTGATCATGTGCCTGATCATTTTTTATATTTACTAGCAGATAGTTTGTCATTGCCTCTAAAACTATTACATGAGTACTGCCTGAATTACGATTATGTTCCTGATTTATGGAAAACAGCATACGTAATTCCCATCCATAAAAAAGGACCTAGAAATCTTTGGGAAAATTATAGACCCATAAGCCTTACTTCATCACTTAGTAAAATACTGGAAAGTTTAATCAAGGACCTGATCACTTCTAACTTAGTTGATATAGACTCAGAACAACATGGTTTTCAAAAGGGTAGAAGTTGTCTGACCAATCTGTTGTGCTTCTATGAAGATGTTAGCCTTCAATTGGATAACAGACTTCCTTATGATGTGGTTTATATAGAGTTCAGTAAGACGTTCAGCCTCCTCCCACATTAGGCACTATTGCAAAAATTATCCCAGTTTAATATCAATCCAAATTTGGTTAAATGGATAGCAAACTGGTTAAGTGAATGAACTCAGCAAGTCCTCATTAATGGCCAGCTGTCTAGCATAGGATCCATTACTAGTGGTGTACCTCAAGGTTCGGTTCTGAGCCCTTGCCTTTTTCAGCTTTTCACACCCGACATAACAAAAAACTGTTTTTCAAACACCATTAAATACACCTATGATATCAAGATCAGTGGATTATGTTCAAATTCTGATCAAATAAGATTGATACAGAATGATTTAGATAGTATATCTTTGTGGATCACAACTTGGGGAATGAAACTAAATCATACAAAATGTAAGATTATGCATTTTGGGATACATAATCCAATGCATAATTATACCTTAGATGACAAGGTATTGATTAATACAGATACAGAAAAAGATGTGGGGATTCTTGTATCTGACAATTTTCTTCCAAATTCTCAGATAAATGCAGTCATACGTAAGGCAAATGGGGTCATTTGGGCTATAGAGAGAAATATTAAATCAGGGGATCGCCAAGTGCTTATGCCACTTTATGGAGCTTATGTCTGACCACATTTGAATTTTTCATCACAGTTTTGGTGTCGCTTTAAGAAGCAGGACATTATGAAGTTGGAAAAGGTACAAAGGGGATTCACCAAAATAGTAAATGGACTGAAGGATATACCGTATGAATCTAGACTCAATTCACTTAAGTTGATATCCTTATCCACTAGACAACTAAGAGGGGGTATTTTAATGTACGATATTATTAATGATCCACAGTTATTGGTAAGTCTAGGATTTTCTTTCAAGGATGATGCTTTTAATCTTAGAGGTCACCCACTACAGTTGCAATTGAAGCGATTTAATCTTATGTCATGAAAATTTTTCTTTTCCTTGCACATTATTAAACCTTGGAATGTACTGCCAATTGAAGTTATTGTTAGCAGCACCAAAACAACATTTAAAAATTGGTTGGACAAACTGATCCTTTCAGATTTTCCATTAAAATATTATTAATACACAGGAGCAATTTATGGGCCTCACCGCTCTATAGCTCCTGATTTGTCTTAATATGAATCTTAGTATGAGGGTAGTATCCATTTGCATTGCAAAAAGTGGAAGCAAGTACTTACGTGGACAACCGAGGGTGGGAAGGCGGTTAACAAAAGCCTCCCTTAAGCATTCAACTGCTAAATTAAAGTGTTACTTTGGCAAAGAAAAACATTTCTGACGGCATATAAGAGCTGCTTGTTCCACCCAGTCTGCCCAATTTTTCCTACCTGATGGTGTGCAAAAAATGGCACCAGCTTGGGGCACTTAGCTTAAAAAGAATTATCTTTAAAAAAAGCAAATTGATGTTGGGTATTTTTTTGTGTGGTTAGCAGGTAACCATTTTGTAATGTGCTGTACTCAATGTATATATATAATTATAAAACAAAAGACTCTGACCGTCTGATCCATGAGATTTTCTAAAGAAAAAGGGTATTGAGTTAAATCTTTGCCAGGATGAGTGGAGGCCTACATTAGCCACTTTCGTCTAATTAGCAATGTGAAAGAAAATGTGTCTTATCAATCACTGGTAGTTCTTGCCTTAGTGTTGGTCTGTCTAGAGAATGTGTTTGTGCTGAAGTCAAGATTAGTAGTACGTTGACTCATGACACGAGTCCAGATGAATTATCTCATGTACTCTGTGTGTGTGTGTGTGTGTGTGTGTGTAAACAAGACAGACCCACACATAATTTAGTTTTTATTTCATTGCCAAAAGTACAGGTAACTAAAAGTACTCCTCCATCTAGGAACTGTCAGTTTTACTCCCCCATGTTTGATTTTACTCATATCACTTCAAAAACAAGGAGTATTTTATTCACTCCCAAAACATCTTATCTAATTTAGCTGAATAGGGCAAATTAGGCTAGAAACGAAATCTATTTCTAACTGAATAGTGGTATACAAAAAATAGGGTTGCATACCAGTTTTCAGGATGGAATACCAAACCTTGTGAAATGGTATTCCATGTGGAACTCCACTTTTTAAAATTAATTTCTAGCCCTGATGCTCTAAATCCAGATTCTGGACATCTGTTCAGTTGTGCATCCTTCCAAATTTTACAATTTCTTTGAGGGGTAGTGGTGTTATGTATATAATCTCTTAGAGATTGTAAAATTTGGAAGGATGGACAATTGAATAGACATCCAGATTCAGGGTTTACAGTGTCCATCATTAATATTTATACATGCATTTGCATATGGCGATCCAACGCCCTTTTGAATATTGTTTTATGTTGTGGGCATATGTAACACCCACACCACTTTTGGCAAGTTGGCACCCCCATTAAAATAACTAGTACTCACATATGGCATACCATTTACTTTTAGTAGGAATACTCAGATTGATACCACCCCTAGCTTTATAGTGTATATCAGGCTCATTATCTAAAGGAAGGGGTTGGGGGTACAATTACCAAAATGAACCTTTGTAAATACAACCAGGTCCAGAGAAGAGGATGCTAGTCGTATGCTAGACCTAACTGCTGAGGGGGCCTTAATAACTCCACACAGAAAGCACTGATCAGAATGTCCAATGTAGCAGCTGGGATTGTGCAGTATGACTTTATTTACAGATGTTACTAAAGCACAAGTGGACCCCCAATGATTGGTCATGGCAAAACAGGTACACTCTTTTTCCAGACACTCTTTGCTAGGCAGTACAGTTCTCCACAGAAACTTCTCTACCCATTTTTTCCAAAGTGCTCGTGGTCTGAACCACATCCTAGAGCTACTTTCAAAACACATTTCCATTTCTCAAACTGGATGCTCAGGGCCTGAACCACATTCTTGAGCCATTTCCAAAAACACATTTCACAGTGTAAACTCATGACCTGAGCCACATATGTAAGTTTCATCCTGGGTATTGGCCTCTACCCAGTGGAACTTGATGACCATCAATTAACCAATTAGCCCTGCCTTGTAGACTCCAGATGGCGTTCCTCCCAGCCCTTGCCCCAACCGACAGTCTCTGCATTTCCTTCAGGGTTACACCAAAAGAAGCCTTCACTCTCCACTGAACTGCTAAAGACTCTGAACTCTAAACTTTAAATTGGACACTGAAGTTTACAAGGGGTCTTGGCAGGTGTAATCTAGCTTCATCTTGGGCACACACACCTCAGCTAACTCCCTAAAGAGAACAGTTTCTGCATCTGTACTCACATATCTGTTGCGCCTTCCTTTAGGCATGGAAACAACCCAGAAAACACTCTTTTTCCATGGTAGCTCTGTCAGAAATTTCTCACGCAATGTCCTTCTCAAAAGGGGTGTCCGTAATGTGGGCGCTTGGGGAAGAGCACTGACAATAACGTCGACCCTCTCCCCAGCGCATTGCAGCGACAGGGCACAGGGGTTACGGCAGCTGGATGGGGTGGATGGGAGCGGGCATGCACAGCGAGGAATGTGGGGGGTGGTGCCATGGTTAATTGCTGTGCTGACCCTGTGGCGTAGTGGGTGGATTGCTGGCGTCGGTCGGCAGGGTACAGGGTTCGGGCGCTGTATTTTTGTTGCGCCTGCCCAAACCTTTTTAAATGCCCCCACATGTACTCCCTCCCTGAAGCTGAGAATCCTTCAGTGGGTGGGTGCGTGGGTGAAGTGTGGGGTGTGGGGGGCATAGCCCCCCCCCACAAAAAACATTAAAAATTAAGTCTGCGGTGCCCTTTTGCTGTGCGTCGGTGTGTCAGAGTGCCAAAATAAATTTTCAGCACTCTTGACTTCTGCATAATGGTGATTGCCTTTAGGCTTTAGCCGTTATGACATGGAACCCTGAAAAGCAGCTGTACACACTCTAGGACTTTCAGGGGATTGCCACTTGGATCCACTGAACTGGCAGTCACGCTCACTCTCCCTGGAGTCAAATCAAGGATTCCTACTGCAAAACCTACTGCATCTGACTTGTCAAATACATCAGCAGTTTTCCACCTGGCTCAGGAGAAGCTCTGCTGCCCAACCAGAAGGTTGTAGCAGTATTGTGCAGCTTCTGAATGATATTTTATTGAACTGTGCTTTTTCTACCTAATATGCCCTAAAACATACTTTTCTGCTGTTCAGCTGGCATGGGGGCTCGGAGGTGGGCCAGCAGCCATTCACCTGAGTGAAGGGAGGGGCTATCTAGCATAAAAGCAACCGCTGCCCACATACAACAGCTGAGGCACACATCAAACAGATAGCTTGGAGATGCACCATTGCCAGTAGACTGCACTGCTAATTTAAATCAGCAGTAAGACTGCAGGAAGAAGCACTACTGCCCGGGGTGAATATCTGAGTGCCTGACCTGCCAGATACATCGTCAGTTTTCCACCTGGCTTGGGAGAAGCTCGGCTACCCAAGCAGAAGATAGTAGCACTATCATGCAGCTTCTGAATTACATTTTACTGAACTGTGCTTTTTCCACCCAATTTGCCCCAAAACATATCTTTCTGCTATTCAGCTGGCATGGGGGCTCGGAGGAGGGCCAGCGGCTGTTCACCTAAGTGGAGGGAGGGGCTACTTAGTATAAAAACATGTGCTACCCACAAGCACGATCGCACATGCATGAGTGTGAGTGGCGCACCACTCGATCAAGAAACAGAGTTGGAAGAGGTCGCTTTTACAAGTGCTTAGAGTAAGGTTAAAATTATAATCTTTCAAGTAAGCTTTTGTATTGTGCTGTAATTAGCACATTTGTTGATTCGACCTCTTCTGGTACATGTTTAAAGCCTTGGCCTACCTTGTAACTCTGACTTGCAGCAGTATTTTAGTGAGCTTATTTTAAAATATGATGAAGGGGCTTCATTAATGGGCTTCATTTTAATGGATCAATGTGTTTCTCATTTACTGAGTCACTAGGATTGTTTAGCCTCCCTTGGAGACCCATTAACTGAATATACATTTTCTAATTTACTGCTAAATTCTACTCACAATTTACCATGCAATATAAAGCTTCTCGGATGCTTGTCAAAAAAAGTAATTCTGAATTGGGGTTGTACTCAGAATTTGAATATTTTGACTCAAGGAGGGCATTGTTCACATTTACTTGGCTATTATTAATATTGGCCTGGGACATTGAGATTAACTCAGGCCCCCAAGTTCAAGAGGATAATCCACATAAAATATATTGGGAGACGAAGGGATTAGGATGTATCCATTTAAATATACGCAGTTTTTTATCGAAGAAATCTGAACTCGAGGCTCGGCTGCATTTGTATGCCCCTGACATCATGGGTCTCACCAAATCATGGTTGAAGCCGATGGTCATCAACAATCAGTGTATCCTGGATGATTATAAAACGTATAGAAAAGACCGCCCAGGTAAACAAAAAGGTGGGGGGATTTTAGTGTATTATAAGGAACAGTTAGACTTAAAGGAACTAAAAGTGAACTATAATTCTAATTCTGGTCTGAAGTATCTAATATTAGAGTTGGTACTTGTTAGAGGTTATAAAATAAGGGTTAGTATTATATACAATCCACCCAGAGCAGGCCTAAATGGTTTAAATGAGTTATTGGGGATCATTGGTTTGCTCCAGCCTAGAGGAGACTTAGTAGTAATGGGGGATTTTAACTTGAATTGGAACCCAGCGTTGGAGCCTGATCTGGAATCCTTAGTGTCTAACATAGGCCTTGCTCAGATCATAAACAGCTTTGCATGTATGAATTTGTTAAGTGGTCGACACACAATTTTGGATTGGATCCTTACAAATCAGTTGAGCAGCATAAAGTGTTTGGGAGTATTTCCAAACACAGTGAGTGACCATTTAGATCCAAGACTACCAAACCACCCCCCCAGGTATATATCTTTTAGGAACTTTGGTAATGTATTGGGGACTGACCTGAGGGAAGATTTAATGCAAACTGATTGGAGTTATCTTGATGCCATCCCTACAAAAGAGGAAGCTGTTGATTATTTTAATATTATCTTGCTTGAATTGCAGGATAAGTACTTCCCTAGGGTAACCAGAAGGGTCAAGGGGACTAAAAATAAGTGGATCACTACTGAATTGATTGCACTGCTTAAAGAACGTGATAAAACCTGGAATCTACATAAGAGTTCAGGCAATCCATCTGATCTACTTGAATATCACTGCCTAAGAAATTACTGTAAATTACAAATCAGAAAATGTAAGTCGAAATATCACCTAAACAACCAGCATAAAGATCTGAACAACACTAGAAAGTTTTGGACTGCAATCAAGTCCTCAGCTAACCCTGATGTGAGGTCATGTCCCTCCCATTTAGTTACAATGGCACTGTCGTAAAAGACCCAGTAGAGATAAGTGAAGCGTTCCTAAATAAGTTTACCAACTACTCAGAATATACACAGATATTTAGTCAAATGGCAAAATATATTATTCCTAGTAGTGATTCAACTAGTAACCTATCGAGACCTTCATTTTATTTTTATATACTATAGTCAAACCTAGGCAAGTCTTGAAATTGTTAAATAACATTGCCATACATAAAGAGTTCTGGTGGAAATGGCCTTTAGCCACAGTTTCTAAAACTAGTTGCCGAGTATATTTATGTTCCCCTGACTAAGATTTTTAACTTATCCTTAATCACCAGTCAGTTTCCTTCCCAATGGAAGCAAACCACAATCATACCAATTTTCAAAGGTGGGCAACAGGATTTAATGGACAATTACTGTCCATTATCAATTTAGCCTTCTTTGGGGAAGTTGTTTGAAAAAATAGTCAATGCCCAACTGACAGAGTACTTGGATTCTGGCAGTCTCCAGTCTTCCGAGCAGCATGGTTTCCAAAAAAATCATGGCACAGGCACGGCCTTGGCAATGTTCATGGACTGCATCAGTAGGGCAATAGATAAAAACATGCCCACTGGTGCAGTATTCATGGACCTGTCAAAGGCCTTTGATCTAATTGATCACCAGTTGTTGCTCGGGAGACTGAGGAGTGTCAGACTGGCGAATTCCTCTTTAGAATGGGTTTTGAGTTATTTATCCCAACATCCACTGAAGGAAGCAATGGGGGAGTTCTGTCCCAGGTTGCTCTGATGGAACAGGGTGTTCCTCAGGGCTCGATAATGGGTCCAATGCTGTTTACACTGTTTATAGATACTTTACCATCAGTACTTATCAATACACATACTTTAATGTATGCAGATGACATTATTTTGTATGACAGCTCTCTCTCAGTGGACGACTTGAACAGATCAATAAAAAACTTGGTACACTGTTTAAGTTACAGAATTTGCTGATCCTGCCTGCCAGTACTGCTCGATAGACCGTATAGGCCTGCTTCTGCTGGCATTTTCATATGTTCGTATGGATTTCTCCATTTTGGATGATTGGGTATTAAAATCTAGACTTATTTTTATTTAATTTATTTATTTCAAGAAATCGGATTTACAAACCTTTGAGTCAAAGACTCATTTACAAAGGTACCTCATCACAGGAAGGGGAGACAACATATTTGTGAAGCAAAGACAGTGGAGAACAATACAGGTGAGATACAGAAGAGTAAACAAAGCAAGGCAAATTACACATGAGCATAAAAAATTAAGCTATTTAGTGTCCCAGTGGAGCACTCAGGTTACAGTGCGAGTTGTACAGACTACAGCAAGCTATTTTAAGTGGACTAGTGCAAAACATCATGCTATGGGAGGCAGATTGGTTCAGGACGGTGCACTGGGAAAGTCTTACAATGGGCATTTACAGCTTCAAGTGTCAGTGAGGTGTTTGCGCAGGACAACTTTGAAGAGGCCGATTTTGGGGATGTTTGAGATGTGCAATGGGAGGAAGTTAAACCAGCAAGGTGCTCTGTAGTGAAATGCCCTTTGGGCGAGCGAGGTCCTGGCTCTGGGCACCTGGAAGGTGGTTTTGGCAGTATTGCGGGTGATGACCGAGGGGGAGGCCCTCTGAAGGGGTGCAGCGACTCCTGGGGGGCAGAGCTCAAGTAGAGCCTTTTTTGCCAGTATGCAGGTGTGGTATTGCAGTCGTTCACTGAAAGTGAGTAAGTTCGAGGTGGAGTAGAGCTGGCATGTGTGAGTTCTGCTGGAGGTGCCGGTGAGGAGCCTGCAGGCTTTGTTAATAGAGGTCTGGACTTTGTTGAGGGCAGTGGGGTCAGCAGCGGCATAGATAGGGAATCCATAGTCCATCAATGACAGGATGGAGAAAGTGATAGCAAGCCATAGGGCAAACTCAGGGAGGCAGTTTTTGTGGCGGTAGAGGAGTCCAATCCGGGCATTCATGGCAGAGGACAGATAGTTAATATGGGCATGGAAGGAGAAAGCTGAGTCGAAGGTGATGCCCAGGTATTTGTATGTTGATACCTGTTCAAGGGGGTGGAGGGTGCTGGGAATGATGTTAAGGGGATCATTTCTGGAGTGGCTTTGGTGGTGTGCAAAAATCATAGATTTTGTCTTCTTGAGGTTCAGAACCAGACGATAGTCGAGGAACCATTTCTCAGCTTGGCTGAAGGTGAGTTGCAGGGAGCTCTGCAGTGTGAGTGGGTCGGGATGTGAGGCGACGAGGACTGCGTTGTCGGCGTATAGAAGCATTTTGCCTGTGCAGGAACTGGGGAGGGTGTTTAAAAAGAGACTGAACAATGTGGGGCCCAGGATGGAGCCTTGAGGGACCCCAGAGCATACAGGCAGGGCAGTTGATAGGATACCCTTTAGTTTGACCTGTTGGGATCTATCCTGGAGGTAGCTGGAGAACCAGACCAGAGGGCCAGATGAGAAGCCCAGCTGATGGAGGGAGTCAAGCATTAGTGGGTGACACACAGTGTCAAAGGCCTTGGATAGGTCAATGAACACTGCCCCGGTGATCTCCCCAGCATCAAGTGCAGAGTGTATTTGGTGGGAGAACTCCAATAGGGCTGTAGTGGTGCTGTGACCAGGGTGGAAACCATGCTGCTCTGGGCATAGTATGTTGTACTTGGATAGGTAATCCACAAGTTGGGTGGATATATTTTCTCCAGGGCTTTAGAGAGGGGGAGGGAGGATGGAGATAGGTCTGTAATTGTTTGGTAATGTGCGGTCTCCATTTTTATGTATGGGGGTAATTTCCACCAGTTTCCATGCACTCGGGAATTGGCCGAGGCATAGGGATCGGTTGAGAAGGTCAGTGAGGGGGACTAACATGACATCAAGTGTTAGGCAGAGTATCCTTGAGTCAAGGGGGTCACAGCTCGGGTTGTGGGAGGAGAATGCTTTTAGGGAGGAGTGGCTGGGCATCGTGGGGAGAGATGGTCCTGAGGAGAAATGGGGGACGGGAAATAGGTGGGTGGTTGGTTGCAGGGATGGAGTCAAAGAAGTGGTCAGGAAGGACTGCACGTAGGTCAGAAAATGTTGTGTTGAGGCAGTCAGCAACACCTGGTAATTCAGTTTTAATTGTGCCTTTGATAACCATCTGGGAAGGGGGGGGGAGTGGGTCTTCCCATTAAGCTCCTTTATGTTATCCCAGAAGGCTCGGGCAGAGCCCCAGGATGAGGTCAAGGCAGTTTGATAGTGACGGGCCTTTGCTCGTCTTATGGCCCATGTGCATTGGTTGCGAGTGGCATTATAGGCTTGCCTGTCAGCTGTCCTGCCAGACTCAACAGCAATGTGCCACAGGTTATCCCGTTGCTTCAGTTGCTGGATCAGTGTGGGGGAAATCCAGGCAGCATTATGTCTTTTGGTGCAGGCGTTGGTGACTGGGGCAAAGTTGTCACAGGCCTTTCAGAAGGCACTGGTGAGGAAGGCTAGGGCAGTATCTATATCCGTAGCGCGGGAGATCAGGGACCAATCGAGCTGAGCAAGGTACTGCTTTAGTTTATTAAGGCCCCCGGGGCGGAAACGGTGACGGGAGGTGGCTTTTGTATGCAGGATTGGGTGTGGGGGAGGACCAGATGCAGAGAATTGGTGAGTGGTCGCTAAGGGAGTTGGATAAGACGTTAACAGACTTGATTTTGTGTGGGCGGTTTGTGAGTATTATATCTAGGAGGGAGCTGGTACCACTTGATTGGTTAAATCTGGTGGGATGAGTGACTAGCTGAGATAGATCAAGGACTGTGAAGTTGTCCTTAAAGTGTGTTGTAGTGGAGCCAAGCCAGTTTATGTTGAGGTCTCCTAGGACGAGTTGTTCAGCCTTGTGTGGCAGGGTAGAGAGATAGTCAGTGAAAGAGCGGATAGCTAGAGTTTGTGCCCATGGTGGTATGTAGGTTGTGGTGAGGTAAAGAGGGCCATGGCCTGGATCCGGGGTGATTTTTAGGGTGATGGCTTGGGCCCCGTGGTTGAGCTTGGGGGTAGGTAGCATGTGCCCCAGGAGGGAGTCACATAGGTAGACTGCACACCCACCTCCCCGCTTACCCACACAATCTTCTCTAAAAAGGGTGAAACCTGGGAGGGAGACAGCAGAGTCAGAAGTTGAGTGGGAGAGCCAGGTCTCCACTATGGCAAGGATGTCGGGCGTGTGTTGGGAGACCCAGCACTGGAGTGCAGCCATCTTTCTAGGGAGACTGCAGTTATTCATAGAGGCAATGCAGAGGCCATGTTCAGGAGGGGGCGATGGTGGGGTAGCGGGTCCCGGTCCTGGGTTGGGGTAGACATTCCCAGAGAGCAATAGGAGTAAGGTGATGGGGCGGAGAAAAGGACTGCGGCGGTTGTGGTATAGCAGCTTGGGCAGGTGCGAGGGTCTGGGGGGGACAGTGCAGGGGATGGGTAGGGAGTTAAGGGCAGGAGTAGCTAGGACGGAGAGGGACCACCTTGCACTGTGTGCGAGGGCCGGGGTGGACATCGGTGGAGGTGTGGGGGGTGGTAGGGTTGCCCAGCGTGTGAGGTGCATTACAGGTGAGCGGAAAGCAGATGGGAGGGCAAGGAGCAGTGGGGGGATGGACCCGAGGAGGCTGTGGTTCTGACAGAGGTGCACTTACAGTGGTGCAGGAGAGATTCTGTACAAGAACGGTGGGGGGGGGGATAGGATCGTGAGGAATAAAACAAGTACAGAGAACAGTACTAGAGACATGTTGGTGTATGTGATGAAGATAAGTGTAGGCAGGCAGGATCCCCGTAGTGTTCAAGGAGTATAACCTGCAGGTGGTAAAGTGGGCTGATTGGTTCTGCAGCCTCACATGACACCATGTATAAATTAGAGAGCCGACCAAGGGTGGTGGTGGGGGTGGCGGGGCCAACAAAGCGCCCTTGTGTAGCAGGCTGGCGCTGCTCCTGCAAGCGCCTGTTTCAAACTCCGTACCTTTTGGTTTTTGCTTGGTCCTGGGGGGGTGGGGGGCATCCTTGCAGTGAGGGAAGGGCAGGCACTCCTATGCCCTCGCGACCCTCGGAGCTTCTGCAGAGGAAACAGAGAGGAACAGAGGGTTAAAAGCTGGTTTCTGGAGGCAGGGCCAAGGTAGGGAGAGAGAGCAGAGCAGAGCTGCAACTGCAGCCGAATGCTAACACAGTACTATAATATAACAACTGTATCACTGTATGCTAAGCGAGCAAATGTTTTAAATGTTTTAAATTCTTAAAGTACTTGGCAAAAAACAGTTGAGAGTTGAGGCTGTGGGAGGAAGCTCAGCACAGAAAAACTATCTGTAGTGCTGCGCCAACTTCTCGACTCAATTAAAGGCAAACTGTTCGTTAAGTCCTTTCTTGGAAATTTTAAAAAGGGGAGAGTCAGTTTTTACTCAATAGTAAGAAGACAAAATGCATGATTTTTGGTTCTAGACCAAAGATTGCTAAAATACCTACTTTGAAAATTCTTAATAATTCATGGGACCTAGTAGAACAAATTGATTGTTTTAAATATTTAGGGATAACCTTGGATCTGAACTTAACTTTCACATTACATATAAAATTGATCTGTCGACAGGTCAATAAAAAACTTGGTGCACTGTTTAAGTTACAGAATTTGCTGACCCTGCCTGCTAGGACTACTCTTGGCAAAAGAGTTCTTTTGCCAATTTTGAATTACAATTCCTTTTGTTCACAAAACTTACTAAATCAGACTTGTCCTTGTTAAACACTACTTTTAGCACAATCTGTAGGGTTGTACTAAGGTTACCATATAAAACTCACCATTGCACTTTATATGAATTATTGGGCTGGCTGTCACCTAAGCTCAGCCATGAATATACAGTAACTTGAATTGTTTAATTGATAGGACACTACGTTTAAAAAACTGACTCTCCCCTTTTTAAACTATTTGAACAAAAAAAAGAAGCCTGACCCTTAAGGTCAAACAGTACTATCTTTTTAGTAGTCCCAAGAGTTTCAAGCAATATGGGTGAACGTGTTATATCAGTATGTTCTGCCAGAAACTGGAATTTTTCTTGCCTAATTATTTGCATGACTGTGTTAGTTTTAAACAACAGCTTACAATGCATTATTGTGCACAGCTTAATTGTATATGTTTTGTATAATTTTGTACTGATGTTTGTCTTATTTGTATATTTATTGTACCATCTTTTAGCTATTTAAATAAGCCCTGGCTCATGTATGAAAATGAGCCTTGGCTCATTACATTTACCTGGTCAACAAAATTTTAAATAAATAAATAAAAGGTCTCCTCCACTTCACTGGCAACTGTAGATTTAATCCAAACTAGGGTGAGAAACACAGGGCTCTTTGTGACAGAGACCCAGCTGGCAGACCTCCTGCCACTCTGACTTCCAGACTCAGGCTAACTGAACATTCTAAACTTTCCTGAGCAGCTGACTCAGAAATGGTTATGCTGCTGCAAGAGTTCTGAATGACATAATCATTCCCACTCAGGCTAGCTGAGTAAACAATGATGTCATTATGTAAAAAGCCCCTTAATGAGCTCCTTACCAGCTGCCTTTTCACCCGCCTATAGACTAGTACAATGGGATTCTAGTAACCCGAGGGGACTGGGTTGGTACACATAGATTTTAAATATAGGACTAACACAGGGAGATACGGGTAATTGCTCCTATTTGCTCTCAGTATCACGATACACTTGTTGTTGGTACCTGCCTTTGTCAAACGGATTATGGGATTTGTACTAGTGATTTTTATAGGGAAACTGCAGTGGCGTTCCCCTTCTAAGTTTACTTCTTGCTGAAACTGGCTAAAACCCACACTAAAATGCACTTTATAGGTATGGCCAAAATCCCTACTGTCTCGCAGTAAGCTTAGTAGTCCTTATAAGGGCTATCAGCAAAAACGATCTGGAAGCCCTACTGGCAGCCTTGTTTACAGTGACTGTCCTGACTGCAGTATTAATTTTCTGGGAGACAGAATAGAGATAGATAGATGGATATTACATACACAGTGCAGCAGGGTAGAGATGTATTTGGACTGCTGACTGCCAAAAGTAAAAGAATAGAGACAGATAGATAGATAGATAGATAGATAGATAGATAGGCAGCTAGATAGCTAGATAGATTAGATATTAGACACACAGTGCAACAGGGCAGCAAGGTTATGTATTTCAACGGTCATGGACCGCCGACTGACAGAAGTAAAACAAAAAGTGCGAGCATGGAATGTTGTGATGCGGAGGTGACTTTTTTTGACACTCCAACATGTGCATTCACAAGGGATGCGGGAGTAATTTTTCAAAGCAAGAGATCTGCAGGGCTGTGCTCACTGTAGCCCTAAAAGAGGTCTTATTAAAAGGAAAAAAAGCCATCTTGTAACACAGCAGGTACCCTCTAGCTGCAGTGCCCTCTAATGACAATTAGTCAAGGGACTACTTTACCCAAAATTTATTTTAATAATGATTTTCAAAAATTTATTTTAGCTTTTTAAAACAGCTAATTTTTTTTATTCCATGAATTTTACATAACCCCATTTTCTAAGTGCAATAATGCCCTCCAGTGTGGGCGGTTGGGATATTCTGGACCTTCCAAAGACTATAAGGCCCTCTGCCTGAGATGCTGGGCCTCAGTATGCCCCCATAGTCCAATGTCGCCCACCCTGCTGGGTATTATTGCTTACCACACTGCTTTGTATCTATTGCTGTATAGTGTACGGTGGAACGTCGTTCTCCACCGAAATCCATCGTTTTCAAAACCTTGTAGTCACACACTAGTGAAGTTCGCAGTGCAACAGAATGATGTTTTCTACTGTACTGCGAACGTCACACTGTGTCCTCGAGCAGCATTTGACAGTTAGGGCTCACTCCACAGACAGGACACATGGCGAAAGCAGCAATGTGGGCAGCAGTACTAATGTTTAGCGTTAAAATGTTCACAATGTAAAGTTCTTAAGCAGTTAAAATGTCAAGCGTGAAAACGTTCAAAATGTAAAGTTCTTTTTTCCTTCTAGTAACTGATTTTTTTCCCCCAAACAACGTTCCACCATACACTATAAGGAAAAGTGCATGGGGAACAGTTGACAACAGGGCATCTTTCACCTCTTTGGCACTATGGCGATGGATTACCTCCCAAGCTGCGCTCTCGAGGTAATCAATCCGTCGTCATAGTGCCAACTCCGTGAAAGAATAGCCCTGTTGTCAACTGTTCCCCATGCACTATCCTATATGTGTTTGCTGCCCTAACCAGGACCTCCTTGTAAATACATAGTCTATGACTAGCACATATTAGAACACAGCAAAACACATAAGGAAATCCATCAGTTTTATGACTCCATGATAAAACATTTCAACCTCTTCTTGAAAAGCTCAACAAGAGGGGCAAGGCTACTACAGTCTTATGCCTTCATTTCCAGTTTCCATCATTTTTGCACACTTTGCATTTCACAACTGCATATAATACTGGCTTCTTTTAATAGAGGGCATTCCGCATGATTATTCCCCATTTACTAATTTTATTGCAGGAAGCTCAACATTCTGGCATTTGGGATTACGCTCAGCAGCTAACAGAACCTATCATGACATTTTCATTTCCCTCTGGGACGTTACAAAACAAACGCGTCTCAAATGACTAATAAAAAAAGAATCATACACATCTCCTCTCATTTCCTATCATACTGCAGTATGTTGATTCCAGACATGAAAGCACATCTTGAAGCCAAACATGTAATTCCTTTATGTGGTTTGTGACTCATAGGAAGGAACATCTCCTGGGGCTACTGCCAAACAACAATGTATACTTGACTCAGTGTTATGGTTGTTTTGTCAGTGCTAAATCCTTCAGAAACACATACATTTGCCTCTTGATCTGAGAGAAAGATTAAGCAAATAAATTAAGTTTATGGGAAAGATTTAGAAAGATATGTGGGCCCTCAGGGCAGGTTTTGCTGCAAACATCATATCACTGCTGAAGGGAGTAGGTTTTTTTTTAGAGCTAATTTGCATTTCGTTGTTTTTTGAATCTGCAGACTTAGCTGGCTGCCTGCGGACATTTTCAGAACCACTTCTGTTGCAAAATGGACATTTTGCATCTGCAAAAAGGTTAACGTACAGTAGGTTAGCCTCATACAATTTAAGTTTTAAATAAAATTCACTGTTAATATTATACATGGACTGTACATGTTGGGGACCAGTACTTTAGTGTGTATTTTTGGGGATGAGGGGTCTGAATTCATTGTCAAAGGACAAAATAAATTAAAAGGCTAAGCCTGCGGTTCAGTGGGTCAGCGAACCATGCATGCCATGCCTTCTCACTGAGAGGTATTTAAACTGCATCCTTGTGATGCTTGTTTCTGTCCACCAGCCATGTGGCTGACAGTTCTCCCTCTTGTTCTGTCTGTGCTCCTCCAGTCTTGTTGCTGCTTTTCTCATGTGTGCCGCTTAAGCATCATGTCTGGACTGGTTTGCCTCCTGGCTCACTTTGTTGCCACTGCCATTGCTGCCATGGCTGGGGCCACCTCCTCCTGTCTGTGGCTGCAGCCACTTGCTGTCTCTTATGGTCCCCATCCCTCTTGTTTCATTGCTGGTTCCTCTGTCCTGTTGTCCTGCTGCCCGCCTTCTGCTCTGCCATGGCTCTTCCATTCCTCCCGCTTCACATTCTGTGATGGGCCTGCTTCTGGGTTCACTCCTTTCACTCACTGCTCCTGCTGCTTGAGCCTCTCAGTGTTTGGGCCATCTGTCTTTGTCTTGCTGCCTTCTGTTGGCTGCTGATGCACTTCTGTTTTCCTTGCTCTTCTGCCCACTTTCCTTACCAAGCTTGCTTTTCCCTGCCTGTCATTTCTATGTCTTAGCCATCTGGAGGTGGGTACTGGCTGTTTGTTGTGTCCATGTGTGCACCATGACCATGCTTTGCCCACCTGGATTTTTGGGAATTCAGTCTCCTGGATTATGGGCCATGATTCACCATTTTTCCTTTATTCCCACCAGTTTGTCCAGGTGGTCACCTGAGCCCCTCCTCTGTGTTCAACGTATATACCCTTGTACATCATGTAGGGCTATGCCCTATATAACATAATTATTTTACCTTCATTACTTTCATACTTCAGACACTCTTCCCAATGGAGTCTGAGTATATGCCCCATTGACTACCAGACATATGCCTCAAAGACTATTTGGCTCTTGCCTCAATGTTCAGCATCCCTCAAGGACTTTGTACCTTGTTGCCCCTCAATGACTTCATCTGACTTTTGGACCTTGTCCTTCAAGAGCTCAGCTCCTGCATTACTTTCTATGGACCTTGCCCTCAGAGGAGAGAAGTGGGGCAACCTTGCATTAAGCAGCTATTCTAATCAGGCCTTTTCCTTCAGGTCTTTACAACTCTTACATTCCTTTAGAACTGAGGCATACCCCCTCAAACACACCTCTGGGGCAAGCTCTTGAGTATGGGGTCATTTGTAAATGGACTATGCTTTGTGGCTCCTTCCGAGTCATTATTCACAGTGCCCATATACCTTAAAAAGGTGTAGTCCACATGAGTGTGGGCTTCTCTGTCAACTGGCTGTGGTAATAGTTATGACAGTGGCAGCACCCACCATGAATGTCCTGGGAGTAAAATAAAAACCCTTCCACCTTCTCTGCTGGCTGGGGAGCCAGGTGATTTTGGTCACTGATACATTGGCAGTAATCATACAGTTAGCATCCCCACCCCCAAAATGGTTAGAAAATGCCTGTTTTACCCTTCCAGTGTCTGTAAGAGTGACCTCCCAGGCAGTCTTACAGGCAATGACACCAAACTAGCTATACCAATATGTCCAGTGGTGGGGCTGTGAGGTTCCTTTCGGAGGTCTCAGGTGTAGCAGCTGTGATCACCTGGACTGAAAAGGGTAACTCAGTCTCACTGTCACCTGTGGCCATTACTAGAGCATTACATGGTCCTCTCCCCTCCTCCTTCCTGAGGAATTAATTAGCATGTAATCCTGTCCTAGCAAACTGGTCATCAAACCTGGGGTAATGGAGTGGAGAATGCAATGATCTCATGATAATACAGTTACAAGTTCATTACAGCATGGATCTCATAGTGGCTTAACATCTCATGGTCCTAAAAATGGTATACCATTTCTTGAGGATAATCTTACCCTGCCTGGTTCCAGTCTGTGAAGCAATTAGTTTTTTTTTACCTCAAGAGAGCAAGAGGATCAGCGGGCTTCCTCCATTTGATGAACAACTGTTGTCACTAGCCCATGCATGTGGCAATTAAGCTGAGCACACAGCTGCTGCTGAAACCCAGTCACCCTGTGGTTTGTGCAGAACCTCTCACTCAAAATGAGGGTTAAGTACAGTTGCAAAAAATATATTTTTTATTGTACCACCTTTTGTAAAACCAACTCTTTATTTCGCATGACTGGTGCTCAATAAGGACAGTCACCTGGTGTGGCACCTTGCCTGACTCTTTGTTGACCTACTCTGACAATCGTCTGAGTGATTTTTTTTTTTCAGTTTCTGTACTGCAGGGTTCACCTGACTGAGTAATGCAGACCTTGCACTAAAGTCACAGATTTGCCTCTTGAATGCGGCCAGTACATTCACCTGCCCTCTAAGCCCCCTAGTCCTGGTGGCCTAAGGACTACCTCAGACCCAGTCTCCATGTTCATGAAGGGCCTGCTTCTGCTCCAGAATCATCACAAGCAAAGGATATGTTGAGTACCCCACATGATAATATTTTGGATAAGACAATGTTGGGGAAGCTCAAGGTGCTATTGCACTTGACAGAGCTGGTGGCCTTGAAGATTGGTGAAAATGCACACAGATGGTTTGGGCTGTTGTCACAGTTTTGGTAGCCTAAACATTATGTTTTAGAGCATTCGTCAGCACCACATTGAAAGTGTGGACAAAACAGTGGATGCAGTGAAAATGTAAGTTATGACTTTGAGCATATTTGCAGAACTGTCCATCACCACAAATCACACTTGCAAATTGATGTCCACATTTCATATATTCAGCACGCCCTGCAGGAAATGAGGGATGCTTTTCCACTTGCTAGGTTTCTTCATTTTTTTTTAATTAAACCATCTTTATTATTTTTATAAACATACCCAAGCTAGAGGACAGACAATGAAAAAGTAAACAGACAGCACAAGATATTGGCATAAACTCGCCATTACTAGATGCAAGTTACTTTCAGTTAATACCCAGGCGAGAAAAGAAGCCCAAAGTCTATCCTCATCCCCTCCTCCCCACTTCCCCCACCCCACAGGTTACGAGCAACAGGGAGCAAAACAAATACATAAAACTTAAGATAATTGGATCTAGGGTTTCAGGCCATAAAGAATACATCTAAAGGGCCCCAGAGATATGCATAGCGCTCTAGCTTGCCCGCATATATGCAATGCTTCTCAAGCTGTAAAGCTAAAGTACATTCCTGATACCATTCTAATAAAGACGGTGATTTATCAGGCGACCAGTGTCTTAGAATTAACAATTTCATTACAGCTGAAACAAGTGAAACATAGGCTTTCCAAGTCTTGGAAGTGCCTACGTGGAAAAAGAAACAATAAGCAAATCTCCGGGGTGAACCTATCGTGTGAGCCAAGGACAGGGTCCAAGAGATTGGAAATGGCATTCCAGGCGGACCGTATAACCGGACAAGTCCATAGCATATGGTACAAAGTTCCCTCCTCTTTCTTGCATTTCCAATACAAAGACGTGGGAGTTGCCCCATGCCTAAATAAATGAGAAGGAGTTAAATATAGATGATGCATAATATTAAAATGTACCATTCTTAACCTGTCTTGTTTAACAAATTTATACATAGTGACCCAAAGTTTTTTCCAAAGATTCGGGGTAGCCTGGATATTTAAGACCCCTGCCCAGTAGTAACAAACACCTGAGGGGAGCCTGTAGTCCCATTCCTGAAGTAACTTGTAAACTTTGGAAACTGGATGTGGTTGGGCCGCAGCAGTTAATAAAGCATCCAAGCTAACCAGTGTACGACCAGCAGGGGGCACTGAATGAAAAACCCGAGCTATAGCTTTACTAAGCTGTAACCACTTGAAAAAATAATGGTCAGGAATCCCATGGAGTCTCTTCAGCTGGTCGAAAGGACGTAAACGACCCTGTTCCCAAAAATCCGATACGGAAAAATGACTTATCTGGGGCCAAAAAGCAGTGGGTACTGTGGTACCCCCTACTTTGATTTGAGGGTTCTCAAAAATAGGCTGGTTGTCCAATAGCCACCATTTGACTCAAGATGAGTTTGCAACTGAATGTATGCCTTCAAGGACCAGCCCATGGGGTTGTTCATGGAATTTTAGAAATAATGGACTGGGGAACAATAAGAGGGCGTAAAGAACTCTTCATTCTTTTCGCCAGGTCACACTCGATATCTAACCATAGGGGAATAACCAGAGCCTATGTCCATCGGCCCACAAAGTTAACTTACAGATGTGTTGCGCTGCATAATATAAAAACAGAGAGGGGGCCATCAATCCTCCCTTGAATTTTGAGGCTGTCAACTTGATATAAGACCTACGTATTCTCTTCCCTTGCCACAAAAAGGAATTAAATATTTTCTGTAAACTAATAAACCATTTTTTGGGAAGATAAGTGCTGAGCATCCCCAAAGGATATAATATTCTAGGGAGAATATTCATCTTAAGGAGATTCAGCCTTCCCCACATAGACAGAGAGATCGAGCGCCATCTGTTCAGATCTCCCGAGATAATTTGAACCAGATTACCGAGGTTATCTTTAATCATCGAGGGTAAACTTGTGCTAATACTAATGCCCAAATATGTAAGATTTGGCCTCCAACCGAGGCCAAACATCTGTAGGTCTGCTTTTATGACAGTATGATTTAAGGGAGGATTTTGGTCTTAGCCGGTTCAATTTATAATAAGATACTTTGGAGAAGCCATCTATCTCCTCCAAAACAGCCGGTACAGAGATCCCCGGATTCTCAATGTGCAGCAACACATCGTCTGCGTAAGCTGAAAATGCATACCTAGATTCCCCCACCTGTATACCCTTAATGAGTGGATTCTGCGCTAATCTACACAAAAAAGGCTCCAGATACAATAGTAATGGGGACAAGGGGCAGCCTTGTCTTGTACCACTCTCCAACTTAAAAGGTGTCGATAACACCCCATTACATTTCACTCATGCAGAGGGAGAGGAATACAATATTTTAACCCATTTTAAGAAAACTCAGGTAGCCCAAATGCCGAAAGGGTAGTGAAAAGGAAATCCCAGGACACCCGTCAGAGGCCTTTTTCAAGCGCCCAGAGAAAGAAGTATTGCTGGTGTTTTAGATTCCTGGCCTCTGCAATGAGATGTAACAATTTACAGGGTGGTCCTGGGACAATCTCCCCTCATAAAGCCCACTTGCTCCCTGTTGACTAACCTATCCATGACTTTAGATCATCTATTAGCCAAAACCTTAGCCAGTATTTTAATATCTGTTTTAGGAGAGATATCGGACGGTAACTGTCCATATTGTAAGGTCCTTCCCGCTTCAGAATTAGCGAGATAGTGGCCTCTTGGAAATTTGGGTGGAGATACCATGCTCGAACCAGTAATGAAAACAGTTAACAAAATTGGGGATATGACAGGGCAAAATACCTTGTAAAATTGCTAGAAACCCATCAGGCCCAGGGGACTTATCAGAGGGCATCTGCTGAATGGCTTGGTAAATCTCAAAAAGTGATATTGGGGCACCTATCTTGGCGCCTCATCTGGCGGTAATTTTGGGAGAGAGATTGAGTTCAGATATGAGGTAATTTCCATCATTGAGGGCTTGGATTCGGAATCTTCCGCATATAATCTCTGATAATATGCCCCAAACGCACTGGAGATTTCCTGCGGATCCATGCAAACCGGCCCCCCCTGAGCCGTGTGAACACCTGGAATGTGGTGATCCGAGTCCAGATGTCGAATACACATAGCGAGAAGTTTTCCAGCTTTCTCGCCTATATCCAAGTATTGAAGTCTCACTCGCCGAAGTGCTAACTCAGCTTGCATCACTAAGCCGAGTGCTACTTGGCGGAGCTGATGCAGTCTAGCCCAGTCGATTCAGAAGAAGACCGAGATAAAACAGTCTCTATCCGTCTAATCGATGTTAGCAAGGTGTCGAGCTTATCCCTCTGAACACGTTTGTTTCTGGAGGCAATCTTAATTAACTCGCCTTAAGGAGCATTTCATGGCAGCCCAAACCAGATCTCTCTGGTCTACTGAGTCCTGATTGTCCTCTAGGAAAAGCTTAATAAAATCTTTGAGAATCACCAAAGAGGACTCGTCTTTTAAAATTTGGCAATTTAGTCTCCATTGAGGTGAGCGTTTACCCCCTAAGGTTTGCCTGTATATCACACTGACTGGAGCATGGTCTGATATAACCCTTGCAGAAATCTCCACCTGTATCACATCAGGTATCACTGATGAACTTACTAAAATATAATCAATTCGTGAATGGAAGTTATGTACCGGTGAGTAAAAGGAATATTGCCGCGTCACAGGGTTGAGTGTGTGCCAGATATCCACCAGGGCTGCATTATTAATGAAGTCCCTGAGGGCTCTTTGTGCAGGCGATAACCCCTGCCTTACAAAACCTGACCTATCTAAGTCATTCTGGAACACCAAATTCCAATCTCCCCCTATAAACGTAGGTTTGTATATATCGGATACCACTAAGCGCAGTAGGTTCATAAAAAAAGAGGGGGAATCTTTGTTAGGGCCATATATAGAGCCTAATATAATTGGTTGCGAAGCCAACTGCGCATGTACAATTACATAACGGCCTTCGGGGTCCCAACACTCATTTACCAATTTAAAAGGGATGTTCCTAGCAATAAGAATAGCCACGCCACCCTTCTTCGTTGATTCCCCGGCCCCATACACCTGCGCTACCCACGCTCTTCTGAAATAGTGAAGGTCGTTTCTTTTTAGGTGTGTCTCTTGAAGGAAAACAATATGCGCTCCCAAATGATGGAGGTGCCTTAATACCACTTGCCTCTTGACCCCGTCCTTGGCTCCTTTAACATTCCAACTAACGAGCGTTTAACTGCAAGCCATCAGGAAATAAGCGAGATTTGGGGCAAGCTGAGTAAAATGCGCCCTGGCAAATTATGCCAGAGGTCTCCATGACATAACTACTGACTCCCTGATCCCCGATATATGTATGTACTTCAATTAGCTCGTAACCTTGATAGTCCCGCCCCCAAAATCTCAAACAAATAACCAACCCCCAAGCCCCAACCCTCCCAACACCCAAGAAATACAGTAGACCAGAATCCCCCCAATCTAAAACAGAACCTAGCCCCCAGTCCCAAAGACTGCCCTCCTAAACAAAGCATGCCACATGATAAACATTCCAAACAGCCCAATACCACCCGTGACGCTCAGAGCCCCCCTCTCACCAAGAGAAAAGAGAAGACAATTAATCACCAAATGGGCTGGAAAGTCATTACTCAGAAAAGTAAATAGCCCCAACAGACCACTAATCATCTGTCGTTTAAAACTAAGATCAAATTGGAATAGGCCTTCCCCGGGTAAAGTAGGGAAATATCTAACAACTTGGTAGGTGACCACACACACACTAAGTTATGCAGCTTATATAAATCAAAAAAAAAAGGGAAAGGGGGAGAGAAAAAAGGAAAACACAGCAATCGCCAGTCCTGTCGAGAAGTCCGAGTTGCCTAAAATTGTATGCTGCAGGAAGAAAAGAAAAAAAAAAACAAACACCCCCCCATCCACGTGGAGATGAGCAGCTCAGTACATAAAGTCTACCATCAATGGTATCCCAAAAGAATAATGAGTCCCGGCTGCAACAGTACTTCAGCTGCAGAAACCGTCTGGACCAAATTTATTCACCCAAAGAGGCAAGCTGCATGCTGGAGTCAAAAACTCAAAAATTTCCTCAAACTCGGCCCAATCCTCAGATAGCTCAATGGAGACAAGGAGAGCCGTATGCGCCGAGAAAGTCGACTCCAAGGTAATCCCAAATGTAGAGAGGAGAAAAAGAGAAGGGAAAACAGGAGTTGTCCACAATTGAGGCGTTAGCAAAGTTTCATCGCTAAGATCCAGAGCCGCCACTAGGTGGTGCATGTCGCTGAAACGCTGAGAGACTCAAATAATATATATGAAAAACAAACAGAACCGACAGGAGGTTTGCAAAATACTCTATATGAACATCTCCATGTCCTCAAATTAATATCTTGATGATCCAGAGTAAGGCCATTAAAGATATAGTGCAAGAGAGCATCATCCTTTAAAGAGGTCTGAAACAGACGCTTGCAGCTCCTGTTGCGCTTCAGTAGGAATCAAAGGATAGCCACTTCTCTCGTGATGTACCATCAGCACTGCAGGATACTTAACTCTGTATGATTTAGATGCTGCAACAAGCTTAGCGACAATCGGATGCAACTCCTGCCTTCTCAACCTCACGGAATGTGGCAAATCCTGGATGATTTGAATTTTATGTCCCTCCCACAACAGTTCTTTCCTCTCCCTTGCTTTGGCAAAACGTGTTGTTTGTCCAAAAAATTTAGAAATCACACAATCAAGGGTCTGGGCGGCTGCCCCTGGGTGGTCGGGGGGCGCAAAGCCCGATGAGCCCTTTCTATTATATATCCCCCCCTGAGGGAGCCCCTGCCACTTTACTGCAAAACTTCTGAAGAAAAGTAATTGGGGTATTCCCTTCTTCTCTCTCAGGGATCCCGATCACAACGAGGTTATTCCTCCGACTGGGTCCCTCTAGATCTTCTACTTTCTCCTCAAGCTTTTTTAATCTCCGTTTGGCCAAAACTAGTTCTGTCTCGTGCCCAAGGTGTTTATTTTCAAGAGAAGTCAACTTCACCTCCACGTCCCCGACCCTCCTAGACAGAGTATCCACCAATCTCTTGACCATTTGCATATCTTCAGCGATAGCCGCTACGGAGGATTGAAGAGGCTGCATAACTTCAAGAAACCTACTTTCCGACAGCGGGGCGTCCGTAGTGGGTAGCTTCAATAAGCTAGCAGCCTGTTGCTTGGCCCGCTTAGCAGCCTTCTCTTTTTCTGGGGTCTGGGGAGGCGAGTGCTTCGGCGGCGCCTTTTTCATGAAGACCTCTATGTTACGGGTCTGAAAGGGCGAGTTTGCACTCTACGAGGATCCAAGCTACCAGAAATGAAAAGAAATTCAGTCCGATGGTGCGTTGTAAAAGCCCAAATTATGTAGCGAGTGGTGGAGCTCCGGCGGTGCGCTGCCGACTCTCAGGCTGCCATCACTTGATGTGCTAGGTTTCTTCATAAGCCCACATTCTGTAATGCATGCCTGCAACGAGAGGTGTATTGTTCTTCAAGGGGAGAAGCAGAACCACCAGTTGCTCAATGGCACTCTTATTTCCACATACTGTACCACAGCGCAGTACGGGACATGGAGGAATACATTGAATTGGTGCTTGTCTATATGTTGGAGAAATAGTGGAAAACATCACCAACAGCCCATAAGAATAGCCTGACAACTGCCTTTTGAGCACAAAGGTAGATTTGAAGAACAGTATGTGAAAATGCTGCAGCATGACACCTGATACTGTAGTTCAAATGCTGCAACAGCTGATGGAACCATGTACCTTCCACTAGAGAAATGAAATGACAGCTAGAACTCCATCATTTCCACAGTCAACTGGATGATCTACTGTACTGCTGGATGACAGGCATTGCAGTTGGTCCTGGCACGGAAGCACTACATCATGGATGTCAAAGCAGCACTGATGGGAGAATGCCAATTTTAAACTCTTGCCGGCGATGGGGTGGGGGTGCAGGGCAGGAGACATCAGCATGGGAATCTGCTGCTAGACTGCATACTGGATGATGCTGATGTGGCAGAATGGACTGTGACTGGTTCGGAGGGGCAGAAGAGATAGTGTCCAGTTCACTGACAACATAGGGAAGAGTCGGGGTCCTAATATTGACCCTTGGGGGATTCCCATGTTCACACATAGCACAGGAAAGTTTGTAGGAGAGATAATTCTGTTTACTTAACACTACTCAGAAAGTGCATTTTATACCAGTATTGAAGATACCCACATACAATATGTCTAATGTTAATGATTCATTGAATGCTGAATAAAAATCTTTCTATACCACACAATGAGAATAAGATTTCAGTTTTTCAGTTAACCATTTATTCATGCAGTCCGAAGAATAGAGGTTACAGTATATATTGTATACAACTCAAATAGTGAGTAGTCTGCTAAAGAGTCTCTTTCCTTCCAGCGTGGGGGCTGGTAAGTGGTGAAAGTTGGATTTACCATTTGTACCTGGTAAATATTTATTGCAGCAGCAGTCCTGACAAATTACAATATCATTTAAAGTGGGTATAATGCTACTATATAGTTGTAAGCTGATTTCTGTGGACAGTGGAATCTGGAACAACTTGGCACATAGACGCTAGTTGTTTAAATATAGGCGATGACTATAACAGTTCTTACAGTTCTGTGCAGATGTACACTACAGTCCACAAAAAGGCCAGGATATGCATGGATTGTTGCATATCCTGGTAGTGGAGTACAGTGGATGACATCCAAAGCCCCTGTCTACCACTATCTGTAAGTATAGCGCTTCATGACGGTGTGGCAGGTATGTCCTAGGTGCAGAGCTTAGCTGAACACTGGGCATCCAATTAAATGCTCTTGCTGGCTCCACAGCACATTCCCTGCCTCCACATGGATCAAGGGATTGTGGGAAATGGCAATCCTCCAAGAACTGCCATATCCTGTTCGTAAATCTAAATTAAAAAAAATAAAGGACTGGAGGACACAGCATGGTGGGCCAATCAGACATTCTGAGGTAAATGGGCAGCCATGCAATGAGAGTGTGTAGCTGCTGTGACAGGTTCTCCTGTCACATAGTGCTAACCCCTTCTACTGGCTCTCTGTACCATAGAGAACAATTGATAGAAGGCACAGAACCAGATCCCCACCCCTGGACCCACCCTGTACCTGGCCACATGCATAGAGATGTGGACATACTGTAGTGGGTTTGGTTCAAAGGGCCAGTGCAGCACACACTGAGTGCAACAGGTACGTCAAGGGTGTAGAGTGAGCACTGTTGGGCTTTTGCCAGCCCTCTGCATGTGTGGAGCAGGTCTGAAATCCTTTTTCAATTGAGCCTTTAATTACTTTTCCCACCAGTCTTCAAGTAACTCCTCAATCACTGTCTTTTATTCGCTTGCCTGAGATTAAGGAGGCAGTATAGTGTAGTGATTAAAGAGCTGCTGATGCCTCAAAGAAAATTCTACAAAACATAATAATTATGTACAATTCTGCTTGCATTCCATTTATATTCTGTATATTCTCCTCCCAATTATTTATTACTGAAGAAATTTGCATGAATATATGATCTTTATTCCTCATGGTTCATTTAAAGCTCCTGGAAACAAGCTTCGGCTTAGTGTGCCTTTCCTTGTTAAACAATTTCTCCTTGCCCCCTCTTTCCTAATGGTTAATTAGGCTGGAGTATTTAATTGAAAGGATCATTTAAGAAAAACTATTTACCTGAGTTGCATAGATCTTTAGTGCATCTTCAGATTAGGTGTAGCAGACTTCCTTCTAGTGGTTCATTCCAGAATTAGGGGTCTATGAAAATTCGCTCCCGTCAACTCGCTCTGCGATAATACGCTCCCAATGATTAGATTCCTTGTTTATTTATTTATTTATTTGTTTTTGTTAACCGGGTAAGGCACACTAGACAGCCAGGTGCCTATTTTCAGGTGCGACCCAGGAGGGTTACATAGGTAGAAGCATACAAGAACAGTGAAGGAGTCAATTACATACAAGTGGGATAAACAGACTTAACAGGAATTGGATAGGCAGCTGACAGTATAAGTCAAATTTAGCATACAAGAGAATAACAGACATAACCTGGAATGAATTAGGAAGCAAGACAGCGTTAGAGTTGATTAGCACTTGATACGTACGATTGTGGAACATACATGGGGAGCATGGCAGTGAGCAGCAAAATACATAACAGGTACGATTAGTGCAAACAGAAGTAAGTGCCAGTGGGGGGGGGGGCAGAGACAGAAACAAGGTGGGAGTAGCAGTGGGGTGGGGGTGGTATAGATGGATGGGTGAATCATAAGGGAGGGAGGGGCAGGGAGAGAGAATAGTGAGCGGATGTCCAGTACTGGATTAACTACCAATACTGGAGGGTAAGTGCAGTGGACACTAAGAGCCCTCAGTATACCAGTTGTTAGGTGAACTTCGAGGTACAGGGACATGTGGAGGATGATTTCAGGAAGTTCCAAAGGGAGGTTTTAAAGTGGGGATGGGAGGAGGAGGACCGGGTGAGGGCTGGAAGCGAGTTCCAAATCTTTGGGGCATAGGTGGTGAAGGCCCGATCCCACGTAAGGGAGTGGGTTCTAGGAGCCAGGTGATCCAGTGCTGCCCTCGACCTGAGATGATAGGATGGGAGGCCAGGGTTGAGGGGAGGGGCGAGGGCAGAGGAGGTGGCCGATCTGACGATGTTGTCGATGAAATTCCCAAGTCGAAGGTGCGGTGCTTCTCTAGAGGGAGCCGCTCCAGACGTGTGTAGAGATCACAGTGGTGTGTGAGGGGAGGGGTGCAGAGTGCAAAGCAGCAGATGTTATTGTAGGCAGTGTCCCATTTCTGAATGCTAGATATGGGTATGGGGCAAAGGTTAGCAGCCCATAGCAGAGTATAGGGAGGAGGAGGAGGACCCCTCTGGCTAGGGCCATACGAGTTGCTGGAGTTAAGCAGTTTTTGGCTTTGTAAGCGAGGCCGAGCTTACCATTAGTAGCCTTGCAGACATTTCAAATATGCAGGGTAAGATCAAGCTGCGGGTCCAGAGTGATGCCCAGGTACTTGACTGTGGCCACTGTCTGACTGTTAATTCACTCCTGTCATTCCCACTCCCTGTACCGATGTAGATTTCATTCCCAGCACAGAATAGTAATAGTTGCACTATTAGCAGTAACATGAAGCTGTCTTCAGCTGTTCAATGCATCTACCAATCAGCATTCAGCCGAATTTATAAAAAAAGGCGGCCTCATCTTCACACAAACTGTCTAAAAATGGAAGGGTGGTTTGTGTTGTCCGAGCATAGAAAGAAAAAGCTAATGGACTCTGAGAACTACATATACACACACCACAAGTGCGGCTTCGATGGAAAATCTATCTGGCAATGTGAGCTTGCAGTAAAAAAAGAAAAGACTTGCAATGCCAGAGTGCATACTAAAAGTTATGATGACCCTCTAATAATCAGCACTTTCAGTCAGCACTCTCAGGCACCAGACCCCACCGCAGTGGAGTGGACAAAGGCATTAAATGCTGCCAAAGAGCGTGCACTATGCACACAGGACACAACAGCACAAGTCCTGCTCCATGCAAAGGGACATGTTTCCTCGGCAGCACAGGGAACTATGATGGACAAAAACATTAAGAGGACCATATAACGTGTACGTGTGCACGGTGCTCCACCTAACCCCCGTACTTTAACAGAGCTGTCATTGCCAGAGTACTACAAAATGTTTAAAAGTAGCCAAGGACATGATGTTAATTTCCTGCTATAAGACAGTGGCCCTGGCAACAAGCGAATCCTTGTGTTTGGAACAGAAGCTAATCTGCAGTACCTCGAACATTGCAAACAGTGGTTTGCTGATGGCATCTTCAGCATTGCTTCACCACTGTTTTATCAAATGTTTGTGATCCTAGGAGAGAGGTTTGGTAGTATACAACCAGCAATATTTGCACTGCTGCCAGGTCCTTGGGAAGTGCACAGAACGGTCGACTGAGGAGTTCCTTTGAGGTGTGACTCACTGTTTCCAATATTAAACCTCCTTCCTCCCCCTCCCTTGCGAACATGATTTTTTTTAAGTTTACCTTCAATAAAGATGGAATTTTTAATATTTACAATCAGTACCAGGTTGCTGCAGACAGTGAGCAAATGTTGGTTACCATGGTTGCTGCCAATCTGACACTGACTTAATCTTGGTTGCCATGGTTATGAACCAAACAGACTTTGTTTCCATGGTTGCACGCCAATGATGTATTCGAACGCAGGAACGGAATTGAAAATGCAGGCACTGAATCAAAAAGCAGGTAATGACATTTTGTATTTTATCTAAGTATGTTACTGTTTGCAGGCACTGAAACGAAAAGCAGGTAATAACACTCTCTGTGCTCACATACTCAGCTGAATAGCTAAGTCTGTTAATGGTACTGTTTGCAGGCACTGAAACGAAAAGCAGGTAATAACATTGTATGCTCACATACTCAGGAGTGAAATGACAGGGAGTGAGTTAGCCAGAGAGTGAAATTGACGGGGGAGAACGGTTGGGAGCGAGTTTTCGGGGGATAAATTGATGGGAACGAATTGACGTGCTCCCCAGAATTAGGTAGTCGATAGGAGGTAGTGGCTGGTTCCTCTGGCTTGTTTCTTCTCTAGCTTCTGAGGGTATGGTAGCATAGCAGAAGACTACTTTATATTTCTTTCTGCAGTCAGTTCATAGCCTGGTTTATGAGTTGGGAAAATCCAGGCTTCTGACTGGCGAGGCAAGCTGGTGTTCACATACGGTATTTGCCTCAGCCAAAACCCCAGGAAAAAAAGCACTGGTTGCCAGTCTTCCCCAATACCACATGTATTACAGTGCCTCTTTAGAATTTTCTTTTTTTTAAACTGACACCATTTTATTTCTTTTTACAATCACAGTTTCAAAATCAGTTACTTTTAACCCCACATGTACACTTTGTTAACCGGCCTACACATTTCTCTTGTTTTCCTTTATGTTATACTTGTTTTTCTATATCAAATATTCTTTTTTTAATTAATCAGCAATTAAACCCTCCCATACTACCTATCCCTTGCCTATCAAAAATGCCTTTGCTGACTTGTCTCTTCTTGTTTTAGATTTTTTTTTCTGTGTGTGAATTTAGTACTCGTGAAAGGTGCTGGATTGACAACATTGTAACCTGAAGTCCTGATTTATCCACATGACAGGTACAGCACAGGTGCTCACAGTGCAAGCTTCCCCCCACTGCCTTGGCAATGTGCCTCAACCCTGCCTTGGAGGGACCACTATGTAGATGACAGCGTAGTTCAGACTCTATGCCCATTCATTCTTTGGCCTCTCGTGTCAGACTGCCAACAAAAGTGCAGAATTAGTGCCAATTGTGTAGGTGGCATTGAGAAGTGAACACCTGTTCACTGGGAACTGGACTGAGACCACCGCAACTCATTTCACATAAGCCACTGAACAACCCTCAGGTGATACTGGCTTTTGCCCACTGTTGATCTGTGCTTGATTTAAATCAGTGATCTAGAGGTGAAAGGCTCCTTAACCCACTACCAGTCCACTGAGCCATCCAGTTCCTCTTGCTTGCTCATCTGTTCTGTCAGCAACCGATAAACTACGCCAACTTTTTCTCTGGTCCAAGGGACCCTTTTTAGGCATGACCCCGGCCATGATAGCAAAGTATAAGGATAGTTAAAGTAATGGGATACATGGGTTAAAAGAAACAGTTTTCCCATTGGCATTACTATGGCTACAAAATGCATATATGCCACAGGATTTCAATAATTCTCTCATTTATTAATTTTTTCAGCTAAAATTAAATGTAAAGTGACCTGCCTTAAAGGTCACTGCCCAATTCTCCCACTTGTCCATGAGTATAATGCCAAGCCAAGCCACAGGTAAATTCATTCATGAATAAGTTTGTAATTTTTGCATGTACATGAGAGAAATACTGTGCCTGATAATGGTGTCTCTGATGATTCTGGCAAAGTTACTCTTTGAAAAATGAGGACTCTAGCCCAGTTAATTTTTTACAATTAATCATTTTATTGAGTAAAGTTTGCATTACAGTGCAGTACATAACATCCAAGCATTACAGAAGGTAAGGTCAAGGCACATATCCATGGTGCATAACATTCCAACAGATCTGAAACGTAAGATAATATTGGTAACGTATCCAGTCGGTTGTTAATGCAGTCTTTATAATATAAATACTTGGCTATCTATAATGAAACGTATCAGATAATTCAGCCCACTGCACGGTACTGGGTCAGAACATAGCTGACCACAATGCCATCGCTAAGAACCGCGTGGCAAAAATGCCTTACCCCTGGACTAATAGGGGAGCGGATAATGGGGCAAGATAAATTTATGGGGCTGTGGAATACTGTTTCAATGGCCCCTTGTGTAAAACAAAAACAAGTCCCAATCTGGCAAAATGTCAGGAGACCAGGATTAGAACCCTGATCTCTATTGTCTTCTGGTCAAGCTGCTCCATGACTCAGCCCTCCACACCACAGGAGCAGCTTGGCCAGCCCCTGGTTGGTATTCTGCTGCCCTTGTCCTGTAGCAGCACCACGGACAGTGGCCAGGGGGGTGCTTATAGTAAGTGCTGTAAATCACCCATTGCTGTCTGTGATAGCACTATACAGACTTGCACTATGTTGAGCAGTGCTATTATCGTAGCGCTATTATAACTGGGTACCCAATGCACCTGTGAAAGAGTCAGCATCTTTGGAGAGACAGCTAGGGGAGGGGGAGGGTGAAGGGAAGTAAAGGTAGGGTGGAGTGGAAAGAGGGACCTTTGGGACTTCTATGTAGGCTTGAGCATATCTTTTTACTCTCATAGAAGGAAATGGGAGTCTAGGAAGCACATGGGGGAAACAATATAAGGCGCCCAGCACTTGTAGTATCTAGTTAATGTATTGTTTGCCATGTGTGACATTCTGGTATGGATTGCCAGTGATGTCATTGCTTCCCTCCACTCCTATACTGTTGGGACCTCCATTGTCCTTTATTTACAGAGAAGAAGATGCTTTGCCTCCACACCCACAGCCACTAACCACAAAAATTTGGGAACAGAGAATGAAAACCCCAGCAGCGAGATACCTAAGAAGAAAAGTTGTGAAGAGAATGAATAAAATAAAAGGGCCCCACCTCCACTCTGCATTCTGCCTCACTCCATGCCAGAATTCTTGGATAAGGGAGTATCCCCAGAGGACATGCCATAAAGATTCACTCAGGGCTGTGAATTTCCAGCACCTGTCATTTGGCAGGAGAACTAGGAATGAAGTCTGTCTGGTGTCCTACACCAGGTGAGGATGATTTTGTGCTGTATTAAGTAACTGCGACTCTCTGGGCAGGCTCCTTTAGCCACCTGTGAACATGAGTCCCAGGAGTGTTCAGGTACTTGGCTGTTGAATCCTGTCTCCCACTGTTATCTAGTTTTCTGGGTCTGGTCAGATAAGGCTTCTTGAATGCAATGATAGATTTTACTGGTTCTCCCTTTCTCACATTTGCACCAAGTAGGGAGAAGGGGATACAGCTGCTGGGGTAGGGTGGTTTTGCTGCCCCACCAAGGAGTGCAGTGTATTCCTGATCTGAGGGTATTTTCAGAAATCTGGTTTTAGGAGACTACAGTGCCTCTCAGGTTTTCAAAGAAGTCTGAATGTCTCATCCCCGGTACCCATAGATTTCTCACTAGGTGGATGCCAACTTTTTGCCACTGCGGCCACTGAAGTGGTTTCTTATCTATACAAACAGATTTAATACCCCACAAAGGAGTACACTCCAGTGGGACAAGAGGGAGTTTAGTGAGCCTGGATAGCTGTTTCCAGGCTTTTACTGTTGCTCCGAAGGCATGCCACTGCCTAATGTGGGTGGGTGGGGTAACATACAAAATGGAGGCCAGGGAGGTGCCCCCATACAGGTCCCATTCCACTGACAGCCACAATGGGGCTTTACCTGTGGGAGGGGTAAATCATCTTGTTGTTTGTGCACCCAGAAATGCAATGTGTTACGCAAACATCTATGGCAGAGTTAACCCCCTCCCCCCATTTCCAGTGGGAATGCATTTTAGTCCTGCTATAGTCTATGGAGAAATTCTGGAGTGGTTACCATTTTCATTGCCGAAACCCTGCTTACCAGGGAGAGTTGGAGCTTGGTCCATCTGTCAAATTCTTTCTGGATCTCTGCCAGCAAGGGTATCCTGTTCACCTTGCAGATCTGTGAGAGGTCAAGGGTCAGCTGTATACCTAGATATCTCATTGCAAGGAGTGACCATCTGAGCCCCATTTGTTCAAAAGGAAGCTGGGGACACTGACTGATAAGGGGAAATACCTCTGTTTTTGATGGATTTACTTTTAAATACAGAGATCAGGTGAAATGTTTGGAGGAGAACTATAAATGGGCTGATGGCTTGGGGGGCATCTGATAGAAGTACCAGCAGGTCGTCTGCATGTAGCTTGATAGAGTACTTTACCCTACCCTTCTTTATTCTCACTATGCTGGGGTCTTCCCTAATGGCTATAGTGAGATGCTCGATAGCCAACACAAACAGAAGGGGAGACAAAGGACACCCCCGACGAGTACCCATGTAAAGTAGAAAGGAGTCTGACACAGTATTATTCTTCAGGATCTTGGCAATAGGATTGGCATACAAAGTGCAGATCCAGAATATAAATTATATATCAAATCCCATTTTGTCAAGCACACAGGTGCCCCTACTCCATTGAGTCAAAAGCTTTTTCAAAGTCGATGGCCATAGCTGCTGCTGGAGTGGGAGTAGAGCTCACCGCATGGAAAATATTTATGAGGCACTGTAGGTTGTCCAACCTAAACTGATCTTTCAGAAATTCCACTTGTGGGGTGGATCTGGTCTGTAATTATATTTTCCATCCTGATAGCTAGAGCCTTAGGGAGAAGTTTAGTGTCCGCATTAATAAGGGATATGGTGTGGTAGCTAGGAGAAGACAAGAGGTCTTTTCCCTCTTCGTAGAATCATGATCACAGCCTCATTGAGCACTGGCGGGGGGCAGGAGTGCTTGAATGGAAGCATCTGAGTACATTTCACATAGAACTGGACTAACCTGGGGGATAGCTGCTGATAGAAGTCCAAGGGGAGTCCAACCCCCCGAGGTTTGTGTTTACTTATTGCTGAAATGGTTTTGTGCACCTCTTCAATCTCAAGGGAAGCATCCAGACAGAGCTTCTGCTCCGTGGAAAGATGTGGTACTGTAAGCTGGGGGACAAAAGGAGTCAAGCTTGACTCTGTCTACCTTGCCATTGGATGTATATAGTGTTTGGTAAAATCCCTGCATGATATCATTAATGTCCTCAGCTTCAGAGAGTACTTTCCCCCTGGGGTCACATAAGGCAGCTATATGTTGCTCTGCCTGCTGTTTTCTGAGGCAGTGTGAGAGGAGCCTCAATGGTTTCTCACTCCATACCCAGAACCTGTGCTTCGAGCACAGCAGTGTCAGCTCAGCCTTATGGTACAATAGTGAATTAAGTTGACGTTTGACCCCTGCCATATGGGGATACTGCTGGTTTATATGCCTTTTCCAACTCCTGTAGCCATGCAGTCAATGTTGCCATCTCTGCCCCTCTCTGCTTCTGATGTTTAGCTGCATACAGCATGAGCTGTCCTGATCGTGTTCTTGTAGGCATGGATACCTCCCCTATGTCATTAAGTTGGAAGTACTCAGAGGTCGCGATGGCAAGTCAGAAGAGGAAGGCTTTATCCTGCAACAAGAGAGACAGTCCAGCCTCCAGGAGGATGATCTGGGCTTTTCAGGGCCCCATACAAGTGACAGGGATACTGGGGCATGGCCCGATAAAATAATTAGTTCTATAGTTGATTTTGTCACAGGCACGATCTGCTAGGAGCCAGTTAAAAGTCTATGCAACTAGCAGATGTGTGTGAGGTGGAGATATATGAATAGCCTCTATCACCTGGGTGCATGATTCTCCAGATATCCGACAGGGATAGATCCTTCATCATGTTTTTTTTTTTTAACCACCTTAGCAGCTCTACAGTGTTCTTCTCCCACTGAGGAGGTGCAGTTGATCAACGGCTCTACTGCTAGGCTGAAATCTCCACCTGCAGGCAGGATACAACCCCTTCTGGGAGGTCTGTGATTGCCTGTGTCAGAGACAGAAAAAAAGGCAGGGTCATCAACGTTAGACCTGTATACAGAGCCTAGCACTATGGGGCCCTCTGGAGTGGACCTTCGTAAAAAGCACCATCGTTCCTCAGTATCCGGCGTCTGCTTCACTATCTGCCACTTCAGAGATCTGTTCACTAGTGTCGAGTTGCCCTGTTTTGAGGAGGGCACACAGCTGTGAACTTCTAAACTGACCCCTTTCCTACGCAGTTTTTTGGCCTCAACCACCACCAGTTAATTTTTCTGCAGAAGAGCTACCTGACACTTCATTTTCATGAGATGAGTTAAGATTGATTTATGTTTTATAGGGGCATTTAGGCCTCGGACATTCCATGTAATACATGTGAAGTCAGCCATAAGGATGGGTGTGAACAGAGATTTAACCAGAAAAGTTGTAGCCCAGGCCAGAGAACTATGAGCCCCCCGTTGATGTTTTACCTTAGCCCACTTCTCCTTCTTACCAGTACGTCTTGGAAAGATGCCATGAACCTTTTGTACTGTGCCTAACATAGCTAACACAAACAACACACAATATGCAGAATATAAACTGAGGCCAGATAGTAGGCTAACAAATATGACACAAGTGTCAAAATATATTTCTAAGATGCTTAAACATCCAGAACATATCCAATCTAGTGGGGTAAATAGCCCTCTCAAGGTGTCTCAATACAGTATCTAGGAACAGAATATCCATCCAAGAGAGACCTCCTGGAAGCTGAATAGGGAAGAGTGTTAGATCCATTTATACTGCCGGGTGGCAGAGATACCGCCAATGTAAGAAAGGATCCTATCTGGGTAGTGGAGGTTGCCAAGGGCAAGCATAGTGCTGGTCACAAAGTTCAGATGATAGAAAGCAAGAGTCTTGTCCCTTGCTTCAGTTACAGTATACCAGAAAATAGAGAGAGAGGACAGTATGGAAATTAAATACTCAACACAGTTCCTTACCATCTCCCCCTCAGAAACCTTTTATTAAACTTTTAAACAGCTGAGCAACACTAAATTAGTATATCCCAATGTCCACAAACAGTGCCTGTTTTGTACAGAGCAAACATCAAACCAGCCCATCATGCTGAAAGAAAGTGTGTGTGACAGCAGGGGGCGCCCATAGCAGGAAAAAAGGCTTCACCGTTACCTAAGGGAAAAGAGGGAGCACTTACCAGGAGATATGGAGAAGAGGGATGAGACTTTCCACCAGGTCATATCTTCATAACCAGTTAGCTGCTGCAGACAGATCTCCAGTATGCTATGTTGGATTCCAGCTTGCCCAGGCTGTGGCATGTCAGGGTTTTTATATGGCATGGCTCTTCCCTACTGTCAGCATGCGCATCCCCATCATAGGGGCAGAAGCTTTAAAGCCTTCCATTATATGCCTCTCTCACTGCCTCTCCTCCTAGCCTGGAGCATAAAACTCTTTGCAGACTCTTTAGTATACCATACATTCACTGGGTGGGGTATACCTTCATTGAACTCATACAAGTGGCACAAATCCAGCTATCCAGCTCGGCTGGGCTACAGAAAAAAGGACTGTGAGAACCCCAAGCCCCTGGCTCCAGGTTTTGTGGCTGGCATTCAATGAACGTGACATTAGGTTTGCCCAGAGCTAGATGGGGGGCAGAGGGCACCAGCTGTGGCTAATTTGCACTCCTGTGAAAAAGAAGAAACATTAGCCACCAAATTTATAAAACAGGGTTGGATACAGTTCTCTGCTTCCTGAGGGGTGGGTGCTGAGGCGTCATGAAGAAAGCCAATATAACAGGATGCTGGTAGATCACAAATAGCAGTCCAGTGAATGAAGTGTCCCTGCCCCACATACACACTCAGTCTGCAGGAGTCATTAAATCTTTTTTTTTGTTTATTCTGCATTAGAAAATGGTAAGAATGGATTATCAATGCTGATTGGCTAATACTACCTCCAAGCTGGGCATTTATTTTTCAATAGATGCCCAGCAACAAATTAGTACCAGCCTAACTACCACCTTACCACATACCCTTGTGCAGGGGTGCTCAGCCTGCTTTGTTATTGACTGAAACCACCACATAAAATTTAAAATCCCCCCCATGTTTTTCTCTCGCTTAGCGAGAACTACTGGTCCCCGTCCCCCCACGTAACACTGTTCCCTCAGTCCCAGCTCCTTTCACACAAAAACAAAGAACACCAGTTCAAATTCTCTTTGGGGAAAGAGTGGAAAACAGCCACCTTTCTTTTACAATGGCACCACTCTCCCAACCTCATTCTCACACCACACGCCAACTGCAAATACAAACAAAGCCAATCAGTTGCAATCATGGTAGCAGCAGCACCCAACTCCCCCATGGCATAATATCTCCACAGTTAGTAACCCTTCTCATATTCAGAGCCTTCGCAAATAAAATAAACAATTTACCTCAGTCCTTTCCCTCGCAGCAGATGCTGAGTCCATATCCATTAGGGTCAAAGGTCGCGAGCTCACAGAGAGCTTCCGAATTCTGACTGTAATGAAATTTTAAAAAAAATGCTGCAAAAGTGCAGCGTAACAAAAAAAAATGTCCAAACACTGCTAAGGAGGATTTTGAAACAAGTTTTTTTATTATACTTATATTAATTTTTAACACTCATGTTCTGTCTTATTTTACCAATTCATTAAAATTCACAAACATGGACATTTTCTAAGTGCAATAATACCCTCCAGGGTAGGCATTATTGGGAAATACAGGACCTTCAAGGGGCTATAAGGCTCCCCGCCTGCAGTGTCGGGCCTCATTACGCCCCTTAGCGGTCCGGTATTTCCCAATGATGCCTACCCTGTTGGGTATTATTGCTTACATATTAGAGGAAAATAATGAAAAAAAAACATGGAAAGGATACGCTGGAGCCACACTGTGAGTAAGTCTCACATTACGTTTATGGGTATCTACGGCCTCCTATTCCTCTCTCATCCCATCTCAAGATGTGAGGATATGGCAGAGTTCTTTCAAGTCTCAGTGCCCTTGCTATGCTCGCTACCTCTACCAAGTGGTACATGTGGCAAACAGATAAGTGGGGGCAGTCTGCAGCAAATATTAGAACAGTTAATAAACAGTTATAACTTCTCACATACCTTTGGACTCAATCAGTTTCGGAGACATCAGCCTGAGCCTGTGGGAGTGGGTGGTGGTTTTCTTGGAGATGCATTGCAGTTTTTCATGCTAGAATAGAGACCTGCCAGGAGTGGAGTAGTAGCCATCATATCTCTGCAGAATTTTAGAAGGGGCACAGATATAACCAGTGGATCATCTTTGGGAAAGTGAGCAGTACAGTTCTCAGTGCCATAAGAGGGATATAACAGGACTTGGTAGTTGGTATGACTGGAATTCCCACACCACTCACTGAGGACCTTGTGAGCAGGAGCTTCAGCTGTGACTTCTTGATCAGGAAGAGGGAAGTGGTGAGAGTTTCTTGGGCCTGCTTTCTCTTGCAGTCTCCATGTTTGGGCACTGTCCATTTGGCCATATTATTTACTGACATAGTCTGACCCAGTCTGATTTCCAGTGGTGGAGCGGTGGTATTCATTGGAATAGAAGGGGCTACTATGGCCTTAAGGTGCAGATTAGTTAAAGATCCAGTTGAAGGGCTCTGTCTAAGCCAGAAACCACAGCTTCTGCTGATTGAGTGGTCTGGCAGTCATGAGGGATGCCATTCACCACGATGTGGAGGTAAGCTGTGGATAGCATTGAGAATTTTACATCCAGCAGTGCTAGTTGTTCGTGGCCTAGTGGAAAAGCTCTTCTCTGCTGTGTGAGGTTGGGAGTAGTTTACAGATCACCCAACCAGGATGAGGAAAGGGACAGGAAACTGAGATTGCAAGTACTGGAAGCTGCGGGGGAAAAGAGATGTTGTAATTATGGGGGACTTCAACCTGCCCAAGGTGGACTGAAGCATACCATCCACAACATGTGCTAGGAGTCAGGTGAACCTGGAAGGACTGCAAAATGGGTTCCTGACTCATGGCATTACAAAACTAACAAGAGTAGAGGCAGTTCTTGATCTGATGCTAACAAATGGGGACCGTGTACAGGAAATAATGGTCAGGGAGCCCCTAGGTGAGAGTGGCCATTGCATAGTGTGGTTCCTGTTGGATATGGACAGGGAAATCATCCCTACTAAGACCAGAATCTAGGATTTTAGGAGGGTGGATTTCAGGAAGATGGGTGAAGTGCTAAGGAGCCACCTTGCAGGCATCAGAGCAGATATGGGGGTGGACCAAAGGTGGTTCATCATTATGGAAGGAATACTGGTTGCCACAGAGGAGTGAATTAGACTCAGGGGAAAGAACACAAGGGCCAAAGCGCCCAACTGGTTCAGTTTTGGGGTCACCCAGGCAGTAAGGGAAAAGAGGATAGCCTATAGAAATTCAGGAAGACCAAGAGAAAGGTGGATAGGGAAAATTACTTAAGGTTGGCTAGTGAGGCAAGTAAGAAAGTCTGGCAAGCTAAGGCACAGAAGGAGCTGCAGATAGCTGAAAGAATTAAGAAGGGGGAGAAGGCTTTCTTTTACTATATAAGTGAGAAAAGGGGCAAGAAGGACGGGATTGTTAGGCTTAAGAAAGGGGAGGAGTGGTTGGAGGATAACAGGTGAAAAGCAGAGATACTAAATTATTTTTTTCTGTTCTGTCTTCACCAGGGAGAAGGATGGACCAGTGCCTTCAGAAGGGAGAAGAGGAGTGGTGGGGAGGGGAACACAGATGTAGCGATAGAGGATAGAGTCTGGTAGGGGCTGCTAGCATTGAAGGTGGACAAATCACCAGGCCCGGACAGAGTTCATCCAAAGGTAATAAGGGAACTGGCTGAGAAACTGGCATGGCCACTGATAGGCCTATTTAATAGTTCACTAGAGTAAGGCATGGTACTGTAGGACTGGAGAACAGCACATGTGGTGCCACTCCACAAAAGTGGTTCCAAGGATGATCCAGAGAATTACAGACCAGTCAGCCTGACCTCAGCTGTGTGCATGATCATGAAGACCATGCTTAAGGAAAGGTTGGTAGAATATCTAGAGGAGCATGGTCTCCAGGATGCAAGGCAGCATGGGTTCATTGGTGGGGGAGATTGTGTCAAATTAATCTGATTGACTTCTTTGACTGGGTCACTAAGACAGTAGATGGCCAAGTGGTAGACATCCTCTGTCTGGATTTCAGCAAGGCCTTTGACTGTGCCCCACAAAAGGCTGATCAGGAAGTTGGTGGATATTGGGGTTGGGGATAAGATGGTCAGATGGGTGGAAAACTGGCTGAGGGACAGAACCCAGAGGGTGGTTGTTGGGGGCAGAGTTATCTGGCACCAGAGAGGTCACCATTGGGGTCCCACAGGGCTCGGTGCTGGGTTCACTGTCATTCAATGTCTTCATCAATGACATTGGGGATGGCATTAAGGGCCTATTCATGGATGACAACAAGCTCTTCGGAAGAGTGGACACAGCTAAAGGGATACAGGACCTACAGGATGATCTGCAAAAGCTGAAAAGGTGGTCTGGGATCTAACAGCTTGGCTTCAATGCGAAGAAATGCACAGTTATGCACATTGGAGCCAAGAATCCCAGGATGGAGTACTACCTGGGTGGAGTTCAGGTATATGCATCAGAGGAGGAGGAGAAGGACCTGGGAGTGATGATCACTAGTGACCTTAAGCCCTCCAGTGCAAGAAAGCAACAGCAAGGGCAAGCAAGATGCTGGGATGCATAGCTAGGGAGATCAGTAGTAGGAGAAAGGAAATTATACTACCTTTGTACAGGTCACTGGTGAGGCCACATCTAGAGTATGGAGTTCAGTACTGGTGCCCACACCTCAAAAAGGACATTAACTTGCTGGAGAAGGTCCATAGGAGGGCTACAAAGATGATAGTGGGTCAGCAGGGTCAGGCATATGAGGAGAGGTTGAGGGCACTGAACATGTACTCCTTGGAGAAAAGGAGAGAGACAGGGGACATGATTGAAACCTTCAGATACTTGAAAGGGATGAATAAGGTGGGTCTCTGTAAGCTGAGTGGCAACCATAACATGAGGGGGCACTGTCTTAAGCTGGAGAAGGGGGGAGGTTTAGGAGGGAGGTCAGGAAGCAGTTCTTCACAGAAAGGGTGGTGGACACTTGGAATGTGCTGCCACAAGAGGTGGTCTCATTGAAGACAGTGGGCAGCTTCAAGAGAGGCTGGGATAGGCAAAGAGGGAAGATAAGGATCATGGGTAGGGAGGATGGGAGGAGTGGAGTGGGGGGCAGGTTCAGTAGCTCAACCCGAGGACCCTGCAATATGAGCAGACTAGATAGATCAAATGGCCTTCTTCTGCTGGCTTCTTCATATGTTCATATGTTCATATGAGTTCAGCTGAGAAATCTTGTTATAGGCTGGTGGTGTGGATGCACCAAGACATAGAAACACAGACAATTATGACAGAAAAAGACCCATGGTCCATCCAGTCTGCCTGATTTCCCTGCTTAGCACTGGGACTTACTGTTCCTCCAGGGTTCTAGCCTTCTCCATCCTCCTCCCATTCTCCTCCCAACTACTGCCACCCTGAGCAAGCACTATACCTTCATTCTGTCCCAACTGTGCTTACAACCACCAACAGCAGACAGAGGCCTTGTGATCTGTGCCAAGCTGAGAATGTTTTCTTTCACTTGGTGGCACAATAACTTCACCAAGACAGGTTAGGACCTGGCTCCATGTGTTGATTTAGGTACCAGCGATCTGGCAGCCTTGTGCATGTAACAGTTCTGGTATTGCATGCTGTAGGAGTATGATTACATCAGCACCTTCCACTCACTCCGGGAACACAACAAATCTGCTGCTGCATTGGGCCCAGTTTTCGAGGTCATCGACCTTTTTGAGAGATAGCTTCTTGTGGTGGCTTGGTCCCAAAGCACCCCCTGTGTGATTTCCTCCACACTCTCCACCACCTTGAGGCAGGTTTATGTGGAGGTCACCTGAGTGGATAATGTGTTCAGTTTCTGAGTGGTTTGAGTAGCCACTGCTTTTAGCTGTATGGCGTCATTGCCATTTCGGTATTGGGCACTAACTTCATGAGGAGCTGGCACAGATCCAAGCAGGCCACTGTGGCTGGCAGGAAAGACAGTGGGAGAACTGAATGGAACCCGACTATCAGATACAAAAATAAAAACATCTACCTTGTCAGACACGGTCCCAGATCATTAATCTTTGATTTGAGTGTTGTTGCAGTCTAAGAAAAGGGAAGGTGGCACAAGATGTCTTCCAAAGGAGATAGAGTAAAGGTAATTAACTGGCATCTTGGCTGCAGCCAGACGTTAACACACCCGCAACCCAGTTCGTTACTGTTTGAAAACTGAAGTCATGAGTCAGGGCATGCACATTAGCATCGACTGTAAGCTCATAAGACATAAATTTGTAAAAGTAGCCTTACAATGTTCAGAATGCTTACAAGCCCTTGTTCTTAAAAAAATGAAACTGCTACAGGTACAGATGCACATATACTTAACAATAAAGGGTTACTCCCTGTAGTAACTGGGTTTATTGTAAGGGGTGTGACAGCTGGTCACTTAAGTCCCTGCATGTACAATGGCCCCAAATATTTGGTAATTTCAAAGGATGCCTTTTGCACTGTGGTGGTCAAGGGCTCCTCAGCCCTCTAAAGGCAAATCTTATAGCTGCAGAAACAAGAAGATTCATGACAATGTTTGTCAAATGATTTACTTTAATGAAAAATCTATTTTTATTATCCTAGAAGGGGATGTAGGGAAAAGTTAATGGGGGGGGGGGCGTGTCCTGTCCCTGAACAAGTATGGACATCTGAATTCCAAGCTCTGCATCTATTCCTATAATCCATCACCATCTACAGCCATCTAAGCCAAATGCAGGAATACTACTTATGAAATCCAGCTAAGTACAAGCTGTTGCTGCAGTTTTCTGTGGTTTTTTTCTTTCTTTACCTCTTTATCTGGGTTATTTTTTCAATTGAAGGTCCTCTAGCCTTGATACCACTAGGCCTCTCATCATGGCTGAACCTGCTAACCAGCTTGCTCCCTTGGACAAGATAGAAGCTATGTTTCAAAAATCAATAACTGACATGAACAGTCTTAAAGTAGCTACTCAGCAGAACCCTGCAATGCTACAAACTATTGACCTCCATTTGATAAATCTCAACAAAACAAAGTGTCAGTATAGGAACTACAAGCTACGATAAGAGATCAGGACCATACCATAATGGAGCTTTAAGGTAAACTTGATGATATTGAAAATCACAGCCGTAGAAATAATCTGGGATTCTTTGGTTTCCTTGAAGATGTGGAACTTAAAAATATCACTGCTTTCCTTCTTCATGTCTTGCCACACATACTAAAATAGCCAACAGACTACAGCCAAATTATCAATCACTCACATCATTCACTTGGCCCCAGACCTCTACCTGACCAGAGACCCATTCCGATTCGGACCAAATTCCTGAATTTTGCTCACACAGAACTTATTCTGAAAAAAAACAGAGATTGGTAACCTAATCTGGCAAGACCATCATATATTTGTCTACAGGTACTTTTCTAAAGATGTTTCTGTAAAAAAAAAAAAAACTTTACCCCTGCCACATGTACGATACATCTCATGGGCTTAAGATTTTCCATGTGCTACCCCGCGATCATGCAGGTTTTCCTCGGCAATACATTTAAGGATTTTAATACTCCTGAATCTCTGATGTTATTCCTAAGTAGTGCTAAAACTCAAGGCTTCAAAGACTTCGGGGCTAACGTACTGCTCAACACTACAGCCAGCTTGACAACTGCAGTCCCTAAAGGCGGTAGTAACATTACTTCCATTTCTACCTCTAAACCTGCTATAGATGCTATCGACTCCCATAATGAGCTGAACAAATGGCAGTCCATTAACCTTAAGGAAAAGGTTTCTATAAATACAGCCCATAACAGAAATCACTGCTGCAGCCCCGACAATGTACACAGCAAAGTTGCAAATGCGATTCTGTCGACTGATGTGATCTCACCTATCTCACTACGAAATAAATACACTCCACTATGAGATGACCCAGCCACTTCACAGAATTCCACATGCCTGGAATGCCTTCTTATGGAAGACTGCCCTTCCAAGATACCAGAAGTTGACTGCAATTCAGCCGATTCCTCCTGGGCAGACATTGTGGCCAGCTCACCTCAGAAACCCTCTGAATCCCCGAAGAAAAAGCACCAAAGTAAGGGGTAAAATAAAGCGGATCTCAATGCTGGAAATCAGTTTCAAGTTCAAACATCCTCAGCTTCAGGCACTTGATTTAATCCTGACTGTGCAGAGAAATCTTATATAGTGTTGCTGAACTCCCTCCTTGGTTCTAGTTTTTAAACTTTAACTGTTTCCTCTCTAGGTTTACTGTGTCTTTAAATAACTGAGAAAGGCGGTGCCGTTTATCTGCTATACAATTTGGACTGCATGGCACACTTGATCTACCTTGATACATGGTGGAGTGGTAATGCTTATGCAATCTATTCAAAGAATGTTTCTGTATCTTTTGCAAATGTTTGTACATACTGTCTACTCTGAGCATCTCTGGGCAATGCTCGAAGCTTTTAGGAGGTTATTTTCAGGCTTGCCACAAATGCCTTCAAGAGCTTTTAGGTTTACTTTAAAAACACTCTACTATGATATTTCGCACATCTAGTAAACAAATTTAGAAAATATTACTAGGCAGGCTCGAGCAATTTTTGAGCAACTAAGGTGCAATAACTTTTGTGTAATGTCATATATTATTATCACATTATATTTTCTGTTCCACTGTGCACCAATTCTGCTCGAAGCCTATCAGTTTGACCTTGTCTCTGATGTGCTTAATCAATAGTTTTAAACTATATAGTGTACTTTTGTGCAGTGCTGTTCATTTTTTAGCTAAGCATTGATTGCTCTGATCTTTCTGAACATCCATAGGCATTGTTTGAAAGCTTTCAGAGGGTATTTTTTGAACTCACAGTGGATATCCTCAGAGCTTTTTCTGAGTAACTTTCAAAAATTTCATGTGGAATATACCACTTATTTGCAGGGTAATATTTTCTAGGTTACCTTTTATCCACCATTGCATTTATGACAGGCAATGTTGAAGCTACTTTGGTGCATAGCTTATATACCAAACTTCATAATGATATCATGCCAGGAGTTTTTAATGCACCTGCAGTCACATCCCCTAGGATGAAATGCACTTTTAATGCAATCTGCAGTATGCTGCAGCAGACCCACTGAATAAAGCAATGTCATTTCAATGGCAATTAGTCCTCTTTTTCATGCAGGAAACTGTGGCATTCACTACATCCTGGCAGTGTCACATTTTCCTGAATTACAAAAGGGGACTAGTTACTATTTAAATTACATTGCTTTATTTGGTAGGTCTTCTGCAGCATTCTGCAGAGTGCTGCAAAATTGCGTTTCATCCTGGGGACCCCACTGTAGTTCTGTTCAAAGCCTGATTATGGGCACTAGTGTTGGAACATTCTTATCCAATTTTAAGTTTATGTTGTCCTTCAGTGACACTTAAGACGGGGATATAAGGCAGTGTTTTGTAAAGTTTTTTTCACTCAATATGATTACTGCCATTTATATTAAAGGGTGATTATATAGCATTCATGGAGTTGTTACATACCTAATTTACTCATACCCTGCTAATATAAACTGTTTTATATTACTGGGATTTTCAACTCATTTTAGTAACTAATGATAGTTGAGCAATTTCTCAGGTTCTATTCCTTATAGAGGCTTAGCATTTAAATATACAGTAGATATGTTTATGTTTTTTAATACTGTTTTGTTTCACTGAATTATAAAAAATCAAGCGTATTTGACATGGCCAGAATTTGCCATTTGTTAATGCATAGGCTTGAAACATTTATTTTAATTACTTGATGCATATGAAAGTTCAGATAAGGGCATATATGTTTTACTCAGCATATTAGCTAATTTATTAACAAGGACACAGTGTCTACGTCCTTTTATCACAGCATCTTGTTACACATTAATTACTAGCCCAGAGGTTTTTTTTCCCCTCCCTGTTATACATGATTATTTACTATTGCTATATTCTTTAACTTTATTTAATTCAACAGCTCATTTACTTTTTCACTTTATAACTGCCCTAACAAAAATGTTTAGCTATCATCTTCCTTCCTAAATACTGATGGTGGAGGATTGTTGGAGAGTACTTGGTTACTTCCCTAATACTTCATAGAGTATACTGACTATATTGTACTATTAGAATTTGAAGATGACCCATTAACACTCTATGTTGTGTACTGGTTACACCTGACCCTAATATGGTGTAGAATACAATACGCTATGAGAAACAGCAAAGCTAAATTGTTGTTGTTGCTCTTTTTTGATTGTTAACCTTATATTATTATTTTCAGCTCTTTAAACTGCAATTTCAAATGCTAGGTGTTTCTTAAGGAGTATCAGAGTTTTAAGTTTATCCGCGCTTCTTAAGTCTTTACCCCACGTCTTTGAGAGCAGAGTAGAGGTCTTGGTTTAACCTCTTTTTTTATTAACCGACCTGTACTACTCTGCTCATCCTAGATGGCTTTAGGCTTGTTTCTATCAATGTTTTGGTTGTCGCTGTTAACAGTACTTATAACAGATATGGAGAGATACAAGAATTGGAGACCAAGGACCCTCCTGATCCCTCTTACCCTTATATTTTTTCCTATTCCTGCTCAGGAACAAAATACAGTCATTAATTCTGTCATTGTATCCAGCATTTTCTATGCTCTGATTGCTTGATGTTTTGGGTCCCTGACATTTCCATTAATATTTGCTATAGACATGTCAACCTCAGGTCCCTATGGCTGACTTAGCATTATACACATGGAATGTTAAGGGACTTCACGTGCCCAGTAAGTGAAAGCAAGTTCTAAACCATCTTAAAAAAACATAAAGCACAAATTGCGCTTTTACAAGAAACAAAACTATTAGCCAAAGATAATGACACATTAAAACGTGACTGGGTTGGTCAAGTTCATGCTATTTCAGCGTCCTCTAAAAAGCAAGGGGTTGCAATTTTAATTCATTGAAATCTGAAATGGACACTCTCTAATATTTTTACGGACCCTGATGGTGGATGGGTAATTGCTTCTTTTGATACTACATCTGGGCCATTAACTTTAGTCAACATTTATGCCCCAAACACTGATGAGCCTAAATTTTTTCATAGTCTGACACAACTAACCTCCTCAAATTTAATTAACACCCCTATTTTAATTGGAGGCGATCTTAATCTTACACATGACTCAAACTTAGATAGGAGTAATTCTTCCTCCAATTCCCATCCAAGGAGCATAGCTGCCCTCTCCCTACTAATGAAAGATCTTGGACTATCAGATATTTGGAGACTTATTCACCCTAGAGACAGAGAGTATACATACTAGTCCTCTCTCCATCAATCATACAGTTGACTTGATTACTGGTTAGCCTCTCCTACACTTTCTGCAAACATAGTAGACTCTGCCATTTTACCTCTACTTAAGTCTGACCACACTCCAGTTAAATTACATCTAACTTGGGGTTGCCCTCTCCTGAAATCCCCATGTTGGTGCTTAGACCCCATTTTGCTCAAAGACCCTGAATTCCTGCCCTGGATAAGAATGCAAATACAGGACTTTATTTTTCATAATGATCCAGCCAAAACTTCTATGGGCGTAACCTGGGAAACACTTAAAGCAACACTTTGTGGCAAAATCATTAGTTTCTCTGCTCACAGGAAAAGAATGAGGGAACAACAACTCTATAATCTTGAAAACCTACTTAAAACAAAAGAGTCACAGTATCTAGCCAATCCGCATCCTGATCCTAAATCCCCACTCCAATACAAAATTCTGCAACTTCATATGCAAATCAATTTGCTAATCTCCCGCAAAACTGAGGTTGCATTATTAAGAATTAAACATAAATATTGGGAGGGAGATGAAAAAGGTGGTAAATTACTAGCCTATTGGCTTAGATCACAACAGATGAAATGATACATTGCCGGCTTAAAGGACTCCTTGGGTCAAATACATACTGATAACCCCTCCATTCAATAAGATTATGACTGCTTTTTATAATAAACTGTATTAATCCCCCTCCTCTTCACAGTCTCTCTGTATTAATAATTTTCTGGAGAAATTAATCCTTCCCTGTCTTCCCGTTGACTTGGCGGATCACTTAGATAAACCCTTTCCAGTAGAGGTGGTACATCAAGCTGTCTTGTCCCTCAAGTCTGGAAAGGCTCCCCGGGAGATGGTTTTTCTGTAGAATTTTATAAACCCCTTGTCAATTTACTCTGTCCTCTATTATGTAAGGTATTTCATGAATCTACCATTTAGGCAAGCTACCTTCTACTATGACTGATGCGATTACTATGGTGCTTCCAAAGAAAGTCAAAGATACCACCCTACCCTTTAACTATCGCCCTATATCCTTACTCAATACCAATGGTAAGATATTTGCAAAACTTTTATCTACACATTTAGAACCTCTTATCCCCCAATTAGTTTACCAATCCCAGGTGGGTTTTGTTATGGGGAGGGTAGGTTCCAATCATCTTTGCTCTTTGTTTAATCTTATGTTTAAAACTAAATCTCTTAAATCCACTGCAGCAGCTATTGTTGTTGATTTTGAAAAAGCTTTTGATTCCTTAAACTGGAATTTCCTCTACCTGGTGTTGTCCCACCTGGGTATCGGTGATCATTTTTGTGTTAAATTACTTTGTACCGCTCCTTCGGCCAGGGTACTTACAAACTCAACACTATCCCAACCCTTCAGTCTAGCTAAAGGTACTAGGCAAGATGTCCCTTATCCTCTTTTCTTTTTATCTTAGCCCTTGAACCCTTGGCTGCTGCCCTCCACCAAATTAATGAGATTAAAGGCATCTCTATCGGTAATACATGGTACACCTCATTGTTCTACGTGGACGATCTGCTAATTTTGCTTGAGAATTTAGAATCCACTGCTCAACCTCTTATACAATTATTAAACACATTTACTGACTTATCTGAGTTGGCCGTGAAGTATTAAAAAACAGTTATTTCCTTTAACATGTGCAAACCTCATATGAACAACCCTAGGATTTTGATGGTGCCCCAAGGCATTTCCTATTGAGGACAAAGATCCTACCTAATACTGATAAAACTTGGGAAGTGAAATCTTCCCCCCTTACTTACTGATATTAAAACACTTTTAGATAGATGGAAAACTCTCAATCTATCCACAGCTGGCAAAATAACTATCACATCGAAAATACTTTACTTATTTTCTAACATCCCACTTACTTTACCGCTGTCTCTTTTGTCCAGAATTGATAAACTAATAGGGGACTTTACCTGGGAGGGACACATCCCTAGGTTCAGCCAAATTAAACTACGAGCTCATTGGTCTAGAGGTGGCTTTGGACTTCTCTGGTTCCTAGCATATCTCTGGGCATTTTGCGCCTCACAAACCATTAAATGGTTTAATAAGCCCAATGGTGATACTCCTTTATGGGTAGACATGGAAGCTTCCTTGACCTGGGCAGGAATCTTACTAATTTTATATTTAAGACCCTGTCCAAAAACTTAAAGAAACATCCTACTATTGCTCCATCAGTCTACTATTGGTTTAAATTACTTAAATGGCTGAAAACCAATTCCACCCCTGCTTTCTATACTCCTATTTGGGGGAATCATAATATTACTCTTGATGGTTAGCCACTGTTTTGTAATTGTTGAAAGTAAAAAAACAATTTTTTTGAGTGACATTTTAGTTAACGATATGAATACATTAAACTCCTTCACCAGTTTACGGATTAAATGAAGCATATCCAGACAGGAGTTCTGCAAATTTTTACAGGTACATTCTGCATTATCGCCTCTTTTACAACAAATTACTATTCAGTCCCCCCTTTACCACCTGTATTTCCTCATGGATAAATATCCCATCCAGCCTAGTAAGCAGAATATATAAGCTTATCAGAGACACCCTACAAAATCAATGTCTTTTGGCCAAAGCTAAATGGAATTCAATTTTACAATATATTATAACTGACTCTCAGTGGTCTGGGTTTATGTGATAATGGCAAAAGCCTAAAGGTGATGACCGTTGTCAAGAAGTCAAGAGTGCCAAAAAAAATTTTCGGCACTCGGACACCCCAGCGCACAGCAAAATGGCGCCAGGGACTTACTTTTTTAATGCCCCTCACACCCCCCCTACTTAAGGATTATCGGTTCCAGGGGGTGCATGTCGTGGGAGTGAAAACTTAAAAAAAAAGGTTCAGGCCAGCGCAACAAAAATGCACCAGCATCTGGACCTAAACCCAGTACCCTGCCAACCAGTGCCACCAGCCCACCCACCACACCACGGGGTCAGCTCGGCAACCCACCATGGCACTACCCCTCACATTCCCTCCTGCCTCTCACTCTGCATGCTTGCCCCCCCACACACATATGTATACTGACATCCTGTCGCTATATTCGCCAACCTCCCCATCTGGCCTCCCTACCCTATGGTAGCCCTGGACACATGCACCGGGGGATTGGGTCGCCATTATTGCAGTTCCCAATCCCTAGCACTCATATGTTGGGCTACCCAATGGACTAGATGTTGGATCTTCTGCATTAACACCTTCAAAGATGCTCACAGCATGCTTTTTCAGTACTCAGTTCTCCACCTTTGGCACAGAACTCCATCAGTTCTACACAGAATTGGACTATTACCTGATGACCACTGCTGACGAGGTTACTCTCCAGGAGGAGATCTATACATGTTCTATGGTTTTGTAAACCAATTTCTACACTATGGTGGTCTGTTTATTGTCTGGCCTCTAACATTGTTAAATGCAATATTCCTTTTGATCCTAAATATATTATTCTGGGTGTTGTTGATATGGATATTAAGTTGTCAATTCATCAACATAGATGGCTACATATACTATGTATGCAGGTAAAACATTTAATTTTTATTCACTGGAAATCCCAGATAATTCCTACTCTTACTGATATCCTTAATAATTTAAATCAAATTGCATCCCTAGAATGTCTTTCTTATTTAGCCATAGACCAACTGAATGAATTTAAACTCTGCTGGCAGGATTATCTTGATTTTCTACAATCTACTTGACCAGGTGGTATTCTTGGACTCTCTATATAGCTACACCTTTCACTTATATAATACCGTTTGATACAATTATTGTATCTCTCTATTATATATGATTGCTGCACTTGATATTTTAAAAGTTAAGTTTTTGTTTATACAGTACAGATTACCTTGTCAATTCATTCTTTATTTATTTCTTATTATTTAGTGGTACATCAGATATCTGCAATACTATTTAGTTTCTTACTTTACTTTTATTGAATTGGCACTCATTACAGCTCATAACATGTTGTTTTGCCCATTCTCTTCTTCTCTGTACTGTATATGTGTATTGTTGGAATATGTTTTAAAATAAACAGATTAACTTCAAAAAAGAAAAGTTAATGTGACCATCCATCACATCTCTTAGAAGAAACATAGTCACTACGATGAGCAAACATTTCTTCTAATAACAGGAATGTAACAAATCATGTTACACTACTAGCAGATCCCTAGCAGTACCTGGGAGGAAGGTTCCAGGACATCTACTTTGGAAATAGGTTCTGAAGCACAGAAATAACTCTGGTATGGGCAATAATGTAATGTGAATGTGTGTACTGATACCCAGGTCGCAGCTTTAAAGAGCCACTGACACCATCTGGAAAACTTTGAAAAAATGAAAAATTTAGACATAATTAATTGCATACTGCAAATATTTCCTGAAATTATTTCTTCCTTTTTCCTTTATTACTGAGGACAGTTACATGAAAACAAGATAACTATAGGTTAGACTTTGTTCTGGCTGCAAGTCTACACCAGGCATCATAATCTCTTTTTTATAATATATCCACAGCAACAGACTGAATGCCATAAACGTAACTGTGATAGCAGGGGAAGACAAGTCATCAGAGCAGATAAGGATAAAGCAGGGGGCCGGTTTCCATACAAATATCAATAGTAAGAAAGATATATGGGTGTGAAGTGAATCTCTGAAACAAATATGAATATCAATCTGAACATCTAAATATTACATTTTTCCAGTTACCTCAACTGCAGCAGGAACTCTTTAAATATGTCCAGTAACGGAGCATCTCTGATTGCTGCCACTGATGCAGCTGCCCCTCTTGTGGAATGTGCCTTTATTCCCTAAGCGGGGGGCTGCCTTTCTGCAGCAGAATTCAGTATAGGCCATAATGTATCTACTGTACTGTACATATGGATCTTTTGGATGCAGAACATCCCTTTGAAACTTCTCCATCAGCAAAAAAACAGCTGCTCGTTATCTACGTTCACTTGTTCTGTTCTACGCTTACAGAAACCAAGTGACATCTTGATGTCCAGCAGATTGAGTTTTGCCTTCCCTTTGTTAGAATGTGGTCTATGAAAATAGACACGTAGAGTTATGATACAAATGAAACTCTGACACCACTTTAGGTAGGAAGTATGCATTTGTTGTAAGAACTACCTCTTGTTTTGTGGAAAATCAAATATGCAGGATTAATACTGAGTTCTTCTAATTCACTGACCCTCCTAATCCTAACAGATGTTGCAAACACCAGAAATAAAGTTTTCCAAGTTAGAAATGTTAGTTCTTCTGAAGTCATTGGTTCAAACAGGGGATTCATTAACAGAGTGTTAACCACATTCTAGTTCCAAGAAGGTATTGGCTTCCAGCATTACAGTAGGTGTCATTTTAGGGTAGGTATGGGTGCCATATACCCCAAAACTTTTTCCTGCATCTCCTACACATTACTGTATCCCCACCCCCCAATCGTCATCTACCACTTCACCCAGAACTGCCCCAGGCCAGATATTAAGGGTCTGGCTTTTCCATCCTCAACCTACTGCTCCTTTTATCCCCCCAAATAGCACAAAACTCAGCAAATAACTGGAGCTGCAAGCATGTAATGTCATGCAAATGGACTGTTGCTAGTGCTGGCCAATCTGTTATGTCACTGGACTTCTTATCTCCCTGGTTGGATAGCCATGGGGACCCTTGCCACTCACACTAAAAAGGTGTTCTTTAGCAATACATGCCAGCTTTTACTTCAGATTGCCAGATGTCATCAGCACACCTGTGAATGGCAAATATTGACCACACAACCTGGATTACTGGAGCCGTACATCCTGCCATGCCGGCATCCTGGATTTGTGAACAGACTTGGGTTGCTGTGGTCGGCTGGGGTGGGAGAGGATTGAGTGTCCGAGGGACAGCCTTCCTCTCCCAGGTTGGGGAGACATGCTGGCCAGGCCTTAGACTGCCACTAGGTGGAGGTCTAGTGGCAGCGCAGGCTGCAAAGAAGGGAAGGTGCCATGTGAAGGTCAGGCATGTGCATCTTTATGCGTGAGCCTGACACCCAAGGGGTGGGGAGAAAAACAGGGAGAAAAGGATGTCAGGGGCTTAATGAAGCCTTGCCTACTCACCCTGAGCCTACAGCACTGCCTGGGAGTTTGCCTTCAATCTGCACTGGATTCTAGCACTGGAGGGAGGGGAAGGTAGAGCTCCTCCCTCCAGCCATGCCACGAGAATAAGATTTGTGGGAGTATCCAAGACTGAAGGCGAGTCCTGGGGCAGGTGGTTGCTGGCTTGGGGAAGCAGGGAAAAGGGTGATTAGCTGTCCTTGGATAAAGGTGGATAAAAAACCTTTACGAAAAAAAATACAGGAATGGTGACAAAGACTAATTGAGCTAAATGCTTACTTACACTGGTTTCCTGTGGGAATACTCAATTCTTAGGTACAGTTACAGTAAATATTAAATACAACTTACTTAATCATGATAGCATAATAAATGACAAACATTCCAAGAAATATAGCACTCTTTCTAACATTTACTGGGAAACCAAACAGGATTTATATAAAGCTGTGTGAGTTTCCCTAAACCATTTTTTCAAGGTATATTGGGCTGTATGCACAGAAGTGCATAGTGCTTACGCACCATGTAACTGAGGCACGTGGGCAACCTTACATGTGGATCCCGTGAAGCTGGAGTATGGCAGCATGCATTATTGGTGTGCCTGCCAGTTGTGCACTGGCTCCCCTCGGCTGACAGTGTCACTTTGCAACTGGTGTCCAGGAGTGTGCTGGGGTGTGTGCCATCACTCCATGCAGTTCACGATGTTGTGTATGCAGCACGGAGTGTCAGGCCAGTGTACATGCCGGGGATCTTGCCGTTAACATTGCACCCTCTCTCAATGGACACCGGCTGGCAGTGGCGACACTCAAACCCCTGCCACATTGCAGCACTAGCCCACTGGGCTGGAAGGGGGCTAGGGCAGCCATTTGGGCACTCATCTGTAGTTTGAAAAGGGATAAGGTGTGCACCTTCCCAGGTCCCCCTGCATGGGCACCACAGGGGATCCACTTCAGAAACCTGGTCGAGCATCTGATTGGATACCCACCTGCATACTGCACCTCACCCCTGTGCAGCCCCAATCCAGATCCACACAGCAGTGCACTAGGGGGAGAGGGGTGCAGACAGGTACCCTGCAGGTGCTTGTTGTCATGGATTTGCGCACCCTGACTGGGGCCACATAGGTGAGCAAGGCAGATCACTTAGTCTCTGAAATCCTATGCTATTTTACCCATTGCTTTTATCCAATGTAATTTATGTCTATATGTTCTGCCCAGGTCCATCTTGAAAATGAGCATTGCTCAATGATGTTCACCTGGTAAAATAAAGGTTTTTGATTGACTGAGTTATGACAGATCACCATGCAGTTTATGCACTTATGTGAATAGCCCCCATTGATAGGCGAGAGGCCCATGTGAGGGGATGAAGAGTAGAAGGCAGTGAATTCCAAATGTTTGGCCCAGTATAGGGAAACATTTGGTGGCCAGTTACAATTCTAACAGGTGGAATAACAATGTTTGTGCCTTTAGCTGACAAGAGACCGTTCTTGATGGGGCATAAGAAAAAATGGTACAGGGTCATAATGTCGCAAAACATTATGCCACCACAATATACCATGCTGCTAATACAGTGCAATATATTGAAGCGGCATATGTCTTTGTTTTGCGGGGCACCGTGCCCCCCACACTCCCCCTTTTGGGGGAGCTGCACCCCCCCAACTCTCCTATTATTATATCTAACTCCGGGGGGGGGGTCTCACTTGAAATTGCACAATGTGTGAAAAAAAGAACATTTCTTGCGTCTGGGACCAGGAATAGAAATCCAGTCCCAAATGCACTGCCGGCACCCCTTGCTGCTCGTGGTGCATCTCGTTGAGCCACGGCATCATCTCGCTGGCCCCCTCTCGCAGCAGAGCTCTTATCCTCTGCATGGGAACAGAGAGAGGGTGCACTATCGTGCATACTTCCTTTAGCAGTATTGCACCCTCTCACCGTTCCCTACCGCACTGTTTCGGTTGCACAGGTATGTCATACACTATTAAGCATGCGACACATTGACCTGGTAGGAGAAATAATTACTCACAGTAGTAATGTTGTTTCTTCCAAAGGGATCACTCACTACGTTTAACAAAACAACAGCAATCTTTCCCTTGGAATGAGCAGCTCTGGAGCTGTACAATTTTATGCAAATTATGGAATTTGGTATTAAATTCAATCCCTTGTGTGGTCATGCTTACTGCTGCCTTCTAAGGTCAGATTTATTTCTAAAGCTTAGTTGAGCTGTGACCACTAAAACTAGCTAAATGGCTAACAAATATTCTAAAATTGTAACACTGTTGAAAAACGGTTAAAGCAAGGCAGAACAAATGTATTTGCTATGAAATAATAAAGTAATTCAGACCATTGAGCAACAGTTGTAACAAACATTGCTCAAGAAAGTAGAAATTAACTGATTCTTCTATATGAACTTCAAGTTCTGGAAGGGGAGGCAAGGATTAGAGATTGTTAAACATAGTCAGGGGTCACTCTGGAATAAACAATATTTACTACTGTGAGTAATTTTTTCTTCAAGCCCCAGGAATCCCTCACTTACTGGTATAGACCAGAGTCAAATCACCACAGCCATTTCCATCGACTTCGCAAAAGCATTTGACTCTGTGTTCCACCCACTCTTGCTCCACAAACTCTGTACAATTGGCCTAGCTACCCTGGTAGTAAACTGGTTCAGCTCCTACTTAGCAAACCGGTGTCAGTCTGTTCAGGTAGGCTCTGCCTTATCTTTCCCACTCCCAATTCACACCGGGGTCCACCAAGGCTCCATCCTCAGCCCCCTCTTGTTCTCCTTATTTATAAATGACCTCCCTTCTGCTTGCTCACACACACAAATCCACATGTACGCGAACAACACAATCATATATACTACAGGATCCTCAACCCTTGATGTGGTGACCCCTTTCCAAAATGATTTCAACAGTGTACTAAACTGGTTCCAGGCTAACAACCTATGGGTTAACGTGAAGAAAACTGTCTCCATGTTCTTTTGGTCAAGACAGAAACTCTCTACTATCTTGTCCCCCCACCATCTTTTCTACCCCCGACGATTCCCAACTCAAAACTGTTTCTGCATACAAATACCTTGGTGTTTGGCTAGACAATAAACTTGATTATTCAGTCTGCATTGACACATTGCACACCAAGCTGCGCCCTAAATAGGAGTAATATACCTCAATAAGGATTGCCTTTCCCTTTTCGTACATTGTGAATTAGTCACTAAAACCATCCTCCCCATGCTGGACTATGTGAACTTCATATACGGCACTGCTCCAGCCTATTCCCTAGCCAGACTTGACACCCTCCTAAATTCCTTTCGCTGTTTTGCTTCAGACTCCCCATTCCTCAATCACTACTGTTCCCACTACTCGGAACTCTGTATCCCCCCTCTCCCACCTCCGCTGATCACTCTCCTTAGTTTTTATTGCCAAATACTGGTTTGGACTACAACCTTCCTATCTCTCCTCACGCCTATCCCCAACCAGTCCCTCCCCCTCCCTACTCTGCTCCACTACAACTTGTTCCTTCTCTCTTCCTTGCCCTCACTCCATGGCAGGTCAGTCTGCTTTTTCTTTCCACCTACCCTCTCTTTGGAACAAACTCTCACCCTCTCTTCAGCTAGCCATCTCACTCCCTGCATTCAAGTGCCTGCTCCGAAGTGAGCTGGCAGAGTCATGCCAGTGCCACTAGCCTCTCCCTGCCTTGACTCTAGAAATCCGGTGCTTTGACCCTCTTTTGATTCTGGCTCTTGCCTACATCTATTGTATATTGCATGGTTGGAATTATGTACTGTGCTCCAGAATTTGCACTCTGGACAAATCTCAGATGTTCATTATTATGTAACATTTCTCTTGTTATTGCACATCTGTACCTAAATACTGCACTCCTGAATATGCACTTTGACTGAATGTACTAGTTCACTCATTATGTTACTTTCATTTTTGTTTATTGTTCTCTTTTGTTTTTCACCTTTCCCTGGGTGGCACCTGTAAACTAGCCCCAGCTCAGTGTGCCTTATATATAAATAAACAAATATAGAGAATACTGGATGGGCAACTATGCAGAACCAGTGTGTTCTGCCACAGAGGGGTTCTGATTCCCTCTGACCTTGAGAGCGAAGCTCGAGGGTCCATGGGAATCAGAACCCCGAGGTGGCAGAACACACTGATTATGCACAGAGTTGCTCATCCTGTATTTTTCATAGTGTATAGTACTTTGTTAAATATGTGTGCATAGGTTATTTTGCTTTCAAAATGAAACTGACTCATGCAGTTTCTAGAGATTCTAGAATGCTGCTCTACCACAGTAGGGTAAAATCACATTCCATGACCTTTAGAACTGTGGTACAACAATATTTTGAAAGGGACGGAATTCTATATAGAACAGAACTCTACTATACACTATGCAAGCAATAATACCCGACAGGGTGGGTGGTATTGGGCAATACCAGACCACCCAGGGGTGTAATGAGGCCCGACGCCGCAGGCGGAGGGCCTTATAATCCCTGGAAGGTCCGGTATTGCCCATACCGCCCACTCTGGAGGGTATTATTGTGCTTAGAAAATGGGGTACATGTGTCATTTTTTATAGGATTACATAAACATTTAAGTAATCTTGTAAAAAATGACTGAAAATGTCTTTTTAGTCCTTTTTTGTTAAAGTAGTCCCTTGTAGTGTTGGAATAGTGGTTTCATTAGTGGTCAGTAGGGGGAGCTGTTATATTTCATTAAAATTATTATTTACCACTCATGGCTAGTGATCCTTCATGTTTTCTTTTTTTCTTTTGTTTATTTACAGTTTTCGAGATCTTCTGATTTTCTCTCTGCCTGCCCCAGGGATTTAAAGCAGCAGTGCATACATTCAAGAGTTAACAAGTGACCCCCCGACATTTCTGGTCCTAGCTCTGCTTCCTGTCTTTTTTTTTTGTTTTATTTACAGTTTCCCAATCCCGCTGCCTTCCCTGAGGACTGGGAACAAATCAGACTGTTTCGTCCCCCACCCCCGACATTGCTCGGTCCTAGCCCTGCGTCGTGTCTTTTTTATTTTATTTACAGTTTCCCGATCCTCGCTGTCTTCCCTGAGGACCGGGAACAAATCAGACTGTTTCGGGTTTTTTTTTTTGTGCCCACTACCTGCCCCGTGTGTTTTAATGTGATTGGGAAGGGCAATGGAATGCAGGGGGGATACGCTGATTGTGATGGCCAGCGAGAGGTAGCTTTTCTTTTCTACTCTACAGCTGTTTTTGTAGGTGCAGTAGAGGTACCAGAGGAAGTACCGTTCTTTCTGTAATGTGTAAGCTACTCTTTTTTTCTCCCTTTCTTTTGTTGGTGATCAACTTTAATAGTGATGACAAGACAGGAACAAGTGCTACTAGGAACTTCGGTGTGTGTGCTGCGGGAGTAACGCTGAAATTAATCGCCTGAACCACCGCATGCACTCTGGCAGCTCGGTTAGTTTACAACAAAATAAAAATGTGTTTTGCTTTTAATTGAATGTGTCTGTTGTATTTATGGCATGAGGATTCTGAGTCTATGCCTGTTTCAGGTGAGCGAGCGGTGGCAGCAGCATGTAGTTTAGTTGCGGAAGAGGAGGAAAAAATAAAAAAGAAATATGAAGAAAAAAACAAATAAAAAAGAAATTAAAGAATGGTTTGTGACAGGGAAATGGGTAGATAGATTTGATTTGGCCAGTTACTGGGTGGTGGTGGTGTCTGAGCTAAGGAGGAGTAAGTCTATATGTGGGAAGGGGTCTCACTCACTCTCGCTAAGCAGTAAACAAAATGGCGGTAGTTTCAAATTGTGTGCCAAGTGCTTCAGCCAATGACGAAGCAGGCTGGGCACAAGGATACTTGACTGGGCATAAGGCAGGTTTGGGCTGACACTTTTTATTTGGTGGGCATCTATTGAAAGTTAATGTACCCCTGTGGAATAGGTAACAGCCAATCAGATGCCTCCAAATAAAAAGCCCATTTTCTAAATATAGAGTAGTGGATGGATGAACATCCACAACAAGGCTGTGTTTCCATCGAGGGAGTTGATGACATCATAGAGACCTCGAGAGCAAAGCTCGAGAGGTCTCCTTGATGTCATCAACTGCTCAAGATGGAAACACAACCTTAGTTGTGGATGTTCAGCCATCCACTGTTTTGTATAGTATATGAGTGCCTTCGATTTGTTTCTCATTTGTTTCTCATTATTTTATTTATGAAGTTACTTGCTGTGGGTGCTGCTCCGTTCCCACTGGTGCTCCTGCTCACTCCCGTTCCCGCTGCTGACACTTCTGCTCAATCCATCCCACTTCTCACTTTCACTTCTCTGCACTGCTTAGTTTTAAAAGAAAAAAAATAATTTTTTTTTTCTGAAAGGGGGCAATGTATGGCTCTCTGTGTCCCGATTCTAAATTCAAAAGTCAGTGGCTCCGCTGCCCAGCACTCGCTAAATTGCGCCGCCATGTTTGTTTTAATTTTCACATCGATGCTCAGCTGAGCCAATCAGGTGGCAGGTCAAAGTTAAAAAGTTGTTGTACTATCGATGTGATGTCACATCGATAGTACAACAACTTTTTTGACCTTTGAACTGTCCAACAACAAGATTTTAATCAGTTGCTGAAATCCATGCACAATCGAAGGCACTCATATACTATAAAATGTTTAATAACAGCAGACTCCATAGCAGTACCCTGGGAGGCTGAGTACAGAATCGGTTTAGGGAAAATGTTCTGTAAGACATCAGTGCCAAAGCTAGCATCCCTTCTGGACTGTATGTCCAGAAAACAGTGCTTTGTGAAAATGTGTACTGTTTTCCATGTAGCTGCCTTACAAATTTCTTGCAGGGGGATACCCCTTGATGCTGCCACAGAGACAGAGGTGCCTCTTGTGGAGTGTGCTCTGAAGCCTCTAGGAGGCAGTTTATCAACTTTGTCATAACAAAACTGTATTCAGGAGACTATCCAATGAAAAACTGTTCTCTTGGATGCTGTTTGTTTTTCCCCACTTCACCATAAGTGACAATCAGTTGAGAACTGATGCACTTGACAGCCTTTGTATGGTCCAAGTAGTAACTCAGTGCCCTTTTCACATCCAGACTGTGGAGCTTTTGATCCCCTGAGATGTTTTTTTTCTGTAAAGAATACAGGAAGGGCAATTGATTGATTTAAATGGAATTCAGACACCACTTTTGGGAGGAATTTCCTGCTTGTCCTTAGGATTACCTTGTCCCTGTGGAAGATTATGTAGTTAGGATCTGTGCAGAGGGCTTGCAGCTCACTTGCCCTTCAGGAAGATGTCACTGCCACCAGGAAAACTGCTTTCCTGGTGACATACTTCAGCACAGCAGTGACCATGGGCTCCAAGGTGCCTCCATTAGTTGAACAGTGCATACATTTAAGTCCCAGAGAGGGAATGGATCCCTCACTGGCGGAAAAAGGTTGCAGCCTTTGTAAAACATTTTGAAAAATAGGCTGTGAGTCCACTGACCTGTCTTTGCCAGCTGATGTGTAAGCAGACACCACTGCTAAAAGTACCATCAGGGTAGAGGGCCTTAGGCCCAAAGACTGTAGGTGGACTAGGCAGTCCATGATTGTAGACATACCTGCCTGGATGGAGTTAATATGTCTAGGAGTATTCAAGAAGAAAAATATTTTCCACGTTGAAGCAAGTTTTTTTTGTTGCTGGTTTCCTAGAAACCTTCAGCACTTCCATTACTATTTCAGAAAGGTTTAGCCCAGAGAACTCTATCTCTCAAGAACTACACTCTGAGTTGCAGAGTTCTCAGATCTGGGCAATCTATCTTGTCCTGAGACAGTGTCAGCAGATTGTATCTCAGAAGCAGGTTTACAGCAGGCTTGTTGGAGAAGGACAGGAGCATGCTGTACCAGGTCTGCCTGGCCCAGTCTGGAGCTATGAGAATCATTACTGCTGACTCTAGTGCTGTGCAAAATGTAGAATTCTGCCAGCGAAATTAGCACGGAATGGCCATTTTGCTGGCAGAATTTCTACTGGAATGTGGCTGGTTCTTCTGCAGATTCTGCCTACTGTGATCCAGGGAATAATATTCCATGGAACAGCATTTTTCTGCGGAAAACTATTCTGCAACAATTTCCATGGAAAATATTGAGATTTGTGGAATAATAGTCCACCGAACAGCATTTTTTCTGCAGAAAATTATTCCACAACTATTTTCTGCTGCGGAATGCCACCATTCCGTTTCGGGCAAAATTCGGCAGAATTTTGAAAATTCCGTGGAATTTCGTTCCACTGGAATTTGAAAATTCCTCACAGCACTTGCTGACTCCCTTTAGTTTTATCAGCACTCTCAGTAAAAGTGAGAATAGAGGGAAGGCACAGAGAAACTTCTCTGACCAGTTGAGGACTATAACTTCCTCTGGACCGAATCTACTGCTGGAGGCCTGCAGCAAAAAAAAAAATGGGAGCTGGTTGTTGTCTCAGAAAGCAGACTGATCTATTTTTGGTGTACCCCACCGTCTGAACACTGATGCCAGCACCTGGTGGTTAAGGGTCCATTTGTGATTTCCCTGGCTGGTGCTGGTCAAGGAGCCTGCCAGCACATTGTTTTTCCCAGGCAGGTGTACTGTGGATCGTTGAACTTCAAGGGAGTAGGCTAGGTTCCATATCTTCATAGTTTCTGTGCACAGTTTTGAAGATCATCTTCCTCCCTGCTTGCTTTAAGTAATGCATTGTTGTGGTGTTGTCTTTTCTGATCTGGACAGACTGACCCTTGATTTGGGAGGAGAACACCTGCATTGCCACGTACACTGCCCTGAGTTCTCGGAGATACACGTGCTTTTGAGTCTACTGTGCACTCCATGTGCCACTCACAGTAAGGTCCTCCAGTTGGGCACCCTAATCTAGAAGGGAGGTATCTGTTATGTGTATAACTGTACAAGATTGCTAAAGGAAGGGAATATCCTCTCTGAGGCTGCATTCTTCCTTCAACCACTCCAGTGCATTCAGCAAGGTTTTTGTGACAGGCACCAGTTTGGACAGAGGAACCCACCTCTGAAACCAGTGATCCAGTAGGTGATACCAAACATCTCTCATTTGGAACCTGGCCCCTGGTACCACTGCAATGGAGGAGGCCATGTGCCCTAGTACCTTTAGAAAAAACCCTTACAGGTCTTGGATGACCTGTCTTGAAGGATTCTGCAGTTGTAATCAGATTTCCTACCCTTGCTTGAGGAAAGAATGCCTTCCCTTGCAGGGTATCTAGCTCTGTGCTGATAAAGTTCAGAATTTGAACTGTCTCTGTTTGGGACTTTTGAAGGTTTATGAGGAAGTCCAAATCCTCTGATGTGCTCTGTGTCAGCAGTGTAGAGCACTTTCCTTACAGAAATACAAGTGTGCTGTGCACATGCAGAATGCATGCCTCATGCTTAACTGTGCAGTGTTTGTGTGTAGTTCAACTTCACATACACAAAGTGAACCTAAGCAAACCAGGTCTAAGAAGCAAATCATGGGTCACTTACTGCAAGCTTTACATGTGTGCAGCAGGTAAGCTGGTGGGAACATCTAAAAATCACATCAGATTAGCATGTCACATGCTTGACATGAGTGCAGCAGTTAAGCTGGTGTGAACATCATTTAAAAATCACATCAGGTTCACATGTTGCATGCTTGCCATCTGTGCAGCGACTGAGATGGTGCAAATCTCATCTAAAAAACACATCAGTTTCTATTTCTCATACCACTACTAGCAATTAGAAGCATTAAAATACATTTTTCATTGATTGATCACTAAAATTAGGTAAACTCATTATATCCGATTAGTTTGCAAGCTGTTTAATGACTTTTAATTGGTGTCATTAAATTGCCATTAATTTGTAAAGTAGTGTTTGCTTACTGCATTAAATGCCTAGGATATAGTCAGCCAACATCCCCCATTCCAGATGTGCATAGAGGGGGCCTATGTGTTGTGAAGCCTGACCTTTTTGTTTTGGGCCATGAAAAACCTCTTATGCATATTTTGTGCTACAGATTTGTTTCTCCATGACTGTTACAACACACTTACTTTCCCTTTGTCATTCTGTATGGAATCATGCACCATATCTCATATTTTGTCACTGAAATGAGGGCCAGGGACACTCAAAATGAGGGACAATGAAGGACACTAACCCTCATGATGATCAGGACACATCCTGAAACATGGAGATACAGTACCTCAGAACACAGTGGAAACCATTGTATTTACTTGTACTGATATGAGCACCTGGGAATGAATTTCTACCATAGAGCAGAGGTGCCAATTAGGTGGGGCACATTTTGCCTAGGTTGTTCTTATGGTGTGGCAATAATGGCCTTAAATTTGGTTTTAATATTTGCACAGTGCCCCCACCCCGCCTGTGTGCACTCACTTTGCAGGTGCACTCCTGTCTCAATTGTGTCTGTATTGTGTTGTCCACTTTTTCAGTCTATCAGTGGCGGCACCATCACACGTGACATGTAGAAGCTCCAGCCAAGCAAGAGCACATGAGCCACAAGAGTGTGACACTGTCTTTCCCACCACAGAGTAGAAAGGCTGCACACTACAGCTTAGAGGAGTCAGTGAGCACTGAACTCTCATTAGCAGTGTTGTGGCGGCATATTTTTGTTGGTCTACTCTTAGTGAGTCTCCGTCTCCCCTGGTGGCTGAAGGGGCAGAGGGTGAGCTAGAAGCTAACTCAAGACTAGGCTACCTACTTAATCTACTAGGCTTGCCGCACAAAAAAACCCCAAAAAAACAGGAGGCCCTCCCCCCCCCCATGGCAGCAAGCTAAGCCTAGCAGCAGCGGTGAGAACAGTGAGAGTGGTGTGGGTGGCCTTCACAGGCCTTGATCAGTGCAGTCTGGCAGCAACCATGGCAGCAGCCAAGCAAGAAGCAAGCAACACAGGCTGGGTGGGTTCGGTTGGTGAGGTGACTTGGTCGTGGGCCACGTTGGGGACCTGGGATGATTGGCTCTAGCATCCAGCTTCTGGCAGAAGGATGGAGGAAAAGCAGACTGAAAACTTGGCTGGTGGCACACTGGGCCAGGCCACAGGTTCTGGCCAGATGGCCGGGTAAGTAACAGAAAATAATTTTTTACAGGGGGATTGGGGAAGGAGAAAGAAAAGAAATATTGATGTGTTTTTCACGTTTCTGTGCCTTTGACTGGCTTCAAGACCCATACGGGATGGGTATTGAATAAAATGGAGTCAGGGAGAGAAATCTGGAGGGTTTTGGGGGGGTCAGAACAAAAATTCTTATGAATTACTCCCCCGGGAAAAAGTAACTACTTAAAATGAAACAGATGTACATGAATCCTAATAACCATCAATTGTACCCATCGCTACAATAGTTACCCCCCAAAAAAATTACACCTGTCATGAACCCCCAAGTAAATGAGACACATGTCCTAATAAGTACAGAGTGTAAAAACATTACAATATATACTCAAATTACAGAACTAGCAGAAGGAAGTAAATATCCACTATAATATGAGTTCAGAGTCCTAGCTGCAATAACAACATAATGTCATGTACCTGAACATAAGTTTATTTCAATATCCCCACAATATTCACATCCACTATACCCACATAACCACCCATTTCAAATACCCATATTAAAAATTCAATGTGGCACACATCTGCTCTCCCGACACACACATAAACATATTCACAAACCAAACCCACACACATAGACATACCCACACACTCATGCACACATTCACAAAATACTAATGTGAAAGGCCAACCTGTAGATAACCAGTTAAGAGTGATTGTATAAGGGTCAAAGTCCAGGACTCACTGAAAACCTAAAATACGTATGTCCATCCTTCGAAGTAAAGGTCCATGTAAGTTTACATGTAATGTGTCATAAATCCAACATCAATGTTCAAGCCATCTTGCACTGTAATAAGGTGCTCAGTAGTAGTAGTAGTAAAAGTAGTAAAAAGTTTATTTCTGATATCAGAAACAGGATAAAACCCAATTTAGCATCAGCTAATTTACAATGGGGTCCTACTGTACAAAAATATCAGTTTCGTTCTAAGAAAATATAATACATACATTATACATACATACATGCAACACAGTACATACATAGACAAAAGGAAAAAAAAAAGAAAAATTACAACATACCATATGTGCAAATATCTCAAATACAACAAGTTTTTAAAGACATTGCTTCCTTTACAAGCCATGATTTTATTACATTCCAAGATGTTTTATTTGTGCATAACCTCAGATGCCCTGGCAATGAGTTCCACAATTTCGGACCCTCATATACATAGCAATGTTGACCCCTCACTGTTCTCATAAATGGTACCCTAAATTTTATTTCCCCTGCAGATCTCAGCCCTTCCTTAACATTCCACTCCTCCAGGAACTCCACAAGATATTAGGTTCAAGTTTACTCCTAATAATCTTGGGAATAAACTTGAACCTGAACAGAGTGCCATGGCATCATATGGCATGCAACGCAGATGTAGAACTGTAAAACTTGTGAGCACATTTCCATCTATTACCTTTACTGAGCAGGGACACACTCCCAGAGAAATTGACAGAGCAGTGGAACGTGCTACACAAGTACCAAGAGAACACCTACTGCAATATAATGAAAGGACCACTACTAACAGAGTACCCTTAGTAGTCATGTATCATCCTGACCTTGAACTTCTACATAAGATATATTAAGGACCTACACCTCATAATCAGTGAGGATGAAACCATTAGTTGTATTTTTCAAGAACTGTCACTACTATTTTTTAAACAACCACCCAGTTTAGCCAACCAGATTATTAGGAGTAAACTTGAACCTGAACAGAGTACCATGACATCATATGGCACACAAACCTGTAATAAACGCAGATGTAAAACTTGTGAGCACGTTTCCACCTCAGACTGTGTGATTACCTCACAAAACAGACAATTCAAGATATTGGGTAATTATACATGTACATCAAGCAATGTTGTTTATCTTATTCAATGCAGGAAATGTCCTCACACAGGGTATGTGAGAGGGACGAAACAGCAGCTCTGCAAAAGGATGAATTTACACAGGTATGATATTAATAGGAAGATGACTGACAAACCAGTGGCACAACACTTCTCTCAGGATGACCACTCAATCTCAGATATGTCTGTGATGGTCTTGAAAGAACATTTCAACAGTACACAACAGAGATGCGCTTGTGAGATCAGACTTATGTTACTTCTTAATACGGTTCAAGATGGCTTGAACATGTATGTTGGATTTATGACACATTACATGTAAACTTATATGGACCTTTACTTCAAAGGGTGGACATACTTATTTTAGGTTTTCAGTGAGCCTTAGACTTTGACTCTTATACAATCCATCTTAACTGGCTATCTACAGGTTTGCCTTTCGCATTAGTATTATGTGAATGTGTGCATGGGTGTGTGGGTATGTCTGTGTGTGGGTTTGTGAATATGTTTATGTGTGTGTGTTGTGAGGGCAGAAGAAGTGTGCCACACTAAATTTTTAATATGGGTATTTGAGATGGGTGGTTATGTGGGTATAGTGGATGGGAATATTGTGGGGATGTTGAAGTAAACTTATGTTCAGGTACATGGCATTATGTCATCATTGTGGCTAGGATTCTGGACTCATATTATAGTGGATATTTACTTCCTTCTGCCAGTTCTATAATTTGAGTATATACTGTAATGTTTTTGCACTCTGTACTTGTTAGGACACGTGTCTCATTTACTTGGGGGTTCATGACAGGTGTAATTTTTTTTGGGAGGTAACTATTGTAGTGATGGGTGCAATTGATGGTTATTAGGATTCCTGTACAAATATTTCATTTTAAGTAGTTACTTTTCTCGGGGTAATTCCTAAGAATTTTTGTTTACATTCCTTGGACTGTTTCTATATATGTATTATTTCGATTATACACTGACAATTTCTAAAATCTGTACATATCATGCTGCATAGTCTCAATTTCTTGGTGGTTCCTGACTAGCACTCTTTTTATCTGGCACTTACACTGACAATTGATATTATCATGTATAAAATCTTGTTACAACAAGGTCTTAACATAATAGTTTGTTGAAAATGTGTTGGGAATATATCTCTAGCCAGTTGTACTTTCATCAGTGTGATACACTTCTCACTTTGGGTATACATCATTTTCATCATTCTATATGTCATGTAAAGATAATTTCTGATGTTGTAATTTTGGGGCTCATTTATTTATTATTGTTTTACTTGGTTATATGTTACATTTTAGCATGCAGATGTGTTCTCAAGGGTCATCTCATTATCTAAGGTTCTGTTCTGAGCAGAGTGATGTACTGTGGCCTCTATTGTGAAATATGTGTCTTAGGGAGGTTTCCTTCACTTGACATGATAATTTAGTGAGCAGAGAATCTTGAAGTTTTTCTGTCCATTAGACTGATACATGCTAACTCTCTGCCTGCTGTTATCTTTAAACAGCCTTTAACCTTTAAGTTTGGTACAGCTGAAATCACTCTAGGTATTTGAGCTCCCCAGTGGCACTTTAATTATTTCTGAAGGCCTGTTTTAAACCAATGAAAATAATTTCTGTTTTTTTCTGCATGGTCTAAGTGTTAATAATATGGCATTCTCTAAATAACTCACTGTGCTTCTGATAAAGGACTTGTTGGTCTGAAAGTTAAAGCACTTTGTTCTTTTTGTAACATCCTTGTTGGTCCAATAAAAGGTATCAAACCATTTGTTCTGGATTTGTTCTTACTAGGACCAATAGGACATTAAACATTTTGTTCATCAACTTTGAATTAGGGTTTCATTTATGTGATGAATCAAATAACATAACTTGCATTTTATTTACTTTTAACTTCAAAAGAGTACTGCTAAAAATGCTTGGACGTTGTCAAATACCATATGGAACTAGTTCTGTGAAGCTTGAGAATCTGTACACCATATATTATGGTGTCATCAGCTTACTGATGTAAAGTTATGTCCTTTTGTTGAATTCTCAGATCGTTAATAAAAGAGTGTGAAAAGAAGGGGCACAAGAATGAGCTCACAGAAACCTCACTCATCACATGAACCACATCAGAGCTTGTGCCACTAACAGAAACTAGTTGACATCTGTTAGCCGATTGTTCAACTGTAAATTAAAACCCATTTTGTTCAATTTATCTAACAGGAGTTTATGATCTATTGTGTCAAAGGCCTTGGAAAGGTCAATAACAATTGCTACAGACATAGAGCCATAGTCAGATGGTCATCGAAGATTGCTTATAACTTTGACTAGTGCAAACACAGTGCTATATTTTGGTGTAAATACAGATTGAACTTCACTGATAAGATTATTTGTATTTAAATACTTTGAAATGATATTTGACACAATAGACAAAAGAGATATTGGTTAATAAATAGATATTAATGTATTATTACTGCATTTGAAGATTGTATGACTTCAGCCAGTTTCCATGATTCTGGGAAGAAACCAGTGGAAACTGACTTATAGTATAAGTATATTAAAGGGTTTCAAATGACTGAACAGCATACTTTAAAAGTCTAAGACTAATGCTGACAGAACTCTCCAATGTCCTACAATCCAAGTTCAACAGCAGGGAGCACATATACTGTAACTATAACAGGAACCAGTGCAAAGTGATAATCATTGTTAACTGTTGCAGTATACAGAGTGATTAGCCAGGATTAACAGACTGGTTGGCTAATTGTTTCAATCAGATACAACAAAATAATTATTAAATTCATTAGAACTTGATATTGTACTAGTAATCCTTATGCCATTAACATCAAAATATTTTGAAAAGTATGAATTTGCAGAGGGGTTTAACTTTTTAACTACTTTCTAAAAAGAACTGAAATCAGTCGCAGCACTTTGATTCAACTTTTTTTTTAAATATTGCTTATTACTTTGGTTTATCAATTTCTTAAAAATCTGTATTTCTGCCAGTCAGAATCAGAATTGGTACATTTGACCATTTTACATGCACTATTGTGTAAGTCATGAGTTGTAGACTAAAGAGAGGAGAAGCACAAATAAAAAAAAATGTCGATTCTCAAAACCTCCTTAATAGTATGCAATCAGGCTTTTGAAGCTGTCATGGAACAACTACAGCCTTAGTGAAAATTGTGGGGGATGATCAGGAGGCCCTGGACAGGAGAATGCCAGTAGGTGCATTATTTGTTGAGTTGTCCAAGGCTTTTGATTCCTTGGACCATGGTATCCTCCTGTCCAGGGCAATGTCATTTAGCCTGGATGACTTGGTATGTGGGTGGTTGACCTCTTATTTGAAGGGTAGATCCCAGTTGGCTTCATTGGGACCGTGGGTCTCAGGAATGCTTCCTGTTGATCTGGCAGTCCCCCAGGGATCCATTCTGGGTCCCTTATTATTTAACATTTATGTTAATGGAGTATGCTTTTCCGATCCTTCTATTTCCTATCATCTGTATGCAGACAATATTGTTATATACACTGCAGACAGTGCCATAACTGTTGTACAAACTAGGCTGCAGGGAGTATTTGACAAGCTGCAGGCATTTTTGGACAACAGTAAATCAGTGCTGAATGTGAAGAAAACACAGTCCATCTTATTCCATAGGTTGGGTGGGGATCCTGGGGTCCCATTGTTGGATTTGTTTGCCTTTGGGGGATCCCCGATCCAGTAGGTTCATTCCTATAAATATTTGGGCCTCTGGTTTGATGATTCCCTATGTTAGGACATCCATGTTAATACCTTGATTTTAAACATAGGGAAAAGGCTGGGTGCCTTATATAGGGTAAAAGCATGTAGGAGCCCAGAAGTAAGAAAACAGGTCATAGATTATATGATTTTACCATTGTTTAATTATGGAGATATTTTGTATTCGGGAGGATTGAAGAAAGATCTTGCTAAATTGGATGTGTGCTATGACAGACTGGCCTGTTTTATACTGGCGGCCTTTCATCTGACGCACAAGTGCTTCTTATTTAATCAACTGGAGTGGCTGCATTTACATGAACATCATAGAGAACATCTGTTAGCCTTTATCTACAGGGGTTTAAATGGTAAACAACCAGTTTATGTTATGGATAAATTGGCACTATGGGATAAAATATATTCTCGTAGATCTGTGGTAACCTTAGATTTAGTCTTGCTCAGATGTAACATGGAAATTGGGAGACAATCAGTGTTATACAGGGGTCCTTTGATTTGGCATAGTCTGCCCCCCCCCCACCTTATGAGCTGTGGGAAAATATAAATCCTGGTGGGGAATAAAACACTGGTTAAGATACACTGTGGGGAACCTTAGACACCGCTATACAGTTCATTGAGTTTAGGAATTGATTGTAATTTAGTATAAGTCACAATTCATAATAAGTCTGTATTTTTTTATTGTGTTATATGATATTTATTATTCATTTTGTATTATGAAATTATTTATGAGTGTTGGTGTAACATCGTTGCTTGATGGACCTCATTGTAAATGAATTTTACTCAATCAAGATTATCCTGATTCATAAAGTGGTTTATAAATAAACACTTTACTTACTGACTTACTTACTTACTGTTACCGTCCTAAAAAAACTCATTTGTGAGATAGGAAGATGCACTTTACATGTCAGGTATTCAGTACATAGGATTCCAATCAACATTCAAGGTCACACATACAAAAGACTAGAAAAATTTAGAGTGCCTGATATTAGGTTTCCCTTCCTCCTTTTTATTTCTTGGTTGATGTAGCAACAGCAGAAAGAGGGAGGTGGTGTTACCTCTGTATAGATTGCTGGTAAGACCCAACCCAGAGTACTGTGTCCACTTCTGGAGACCACATCTCTGGAAGGACATAGGCAGAGTGGAGGCGGTCCAGAGGAGGGCAACTAAAATGGTGCATGGTCTGCATGAAAAGCCCTAGGAAGAGAGACTAAAGGACCTCAGTAGGTACACCTTGGAACAGAGAAGGGAGAGTGGGGACATGACAGAGACCTTTAAATGTCTCACAGAGGTAAATTAGGTACAGGACAGAAATAGTTTTCAGAAGAAAAGGTGCTCAAGAATAAGAGGACATGCTATGAAGCTGGAGGGGGTAAATTCAGGAGAGATGTGAGAAGGTACTTTTTCAAAGAAAGAGTGGTGGATTCCGGGAACAGCCTTCCAGTGAAGGTGGAGGAACAAACATGGAGGGGTTCAAGAATACCCACTTAGTCACTTCGTGCCAGTATTGCATTCCATAGTGCAGTCTGGTACTGAGCTGTGTATGCCACGTAAGGTGCCTACCTGAGGAGCAGGGAAGCTGTTGTATATACTTTTTTGGCCATAATATCCACTTTTCTGGAGTCCTTCTCAAGTGACTGGGCAGAGAAAGGCACATTGTCCTTCTCACAGGCAGCAGCCTGGACCACTCCTTTAGAATGAGGCTGGGCATACAGGTACTCAACCTCCTGCTTGTCCACCAGATAGTTGAAGGATTTTTTTATCAATGCCAGCAGATAAGTGATGCTGACATGATTTTGGAATTGGCTTTTTGAAGAGATTTGTGGATGGGAAGTAGCAGTCTCCTTCTGGGAGCCAGACTCATTATATCCATAAATTCTTCCTTCTCTTCATCCTTCTCTGTTTCATGGAAGGGGATGTTAAGGGTGCTTACCATTTACCTAGTAAATGAGAACTAGGAAATGTAATTCTCTGTAAGCCTGGGAGGAGAACCACATTCCTGCTCAGGTGAACTATCCCATTTCAGGAGTTTACCTTCCTTCTCCTCTTCATAGTACAGTTCCTCCTCATCCATTAGCAGGTGGTATGGGATTGAAGCCTGGGGAAGGGCGACGGCATATTGAGGAAATTTCCCATAGCCTGGAAGGCCTGGAAAAACTGCCACCTTGTATGCTGTTGAATCATCCTGGGCCTCGGTCTCCTCCTTTTCCTTTGTTTTTTTCCCTCCCACTCCACCGACAAGTCCCTTTCAACCACTAAAGATCTCCTAAGCTCGTCACCCACCATGGAACTTACTTTAGGTGCCACCGTGTCCTCCACAGATTGCCCTCTCTGGCGGGGCCTTCAGGAGGATCCCCAACCCCTGACTCCAGTACCACACTAAGTCCAATGGTCCCATTTTCCAGTTGGCAGTGTGAGGTCTGCCAGGATCTGTGGGGGTGGCATCCTGCCAGTGGTAGGGTTTTCCAGTGTTTTTTTTTGGCTCCCCTGACCCAAAGACGTTCCATGGAGGTAATGGCCAGATGTGCACAGGTCGGAGGATATGCTGACGTCTTCCATCAGGGAGTGTCCCCCACCTGGAACTGCTGCTCCAATTTGCACCACCACCACCTATGGTCACCTAGGTGGCAGTATTGAAGCAAAGCAGTCTGTCCACCCTCCCCAGAGGAGGACAGCATCTGCTGTGATGCTCAATCCTCCTCCCCTCAAGCTACCCAAGTCCATCCCTGAACCTGGGTCACCAGCATGGGGGAAGGTGAAGTATGGGTGCCTCTGCCCCCCATGCCACTGAGCCGGCTTCTGCTCCTTTTCCTTTGCAGGAGGAGTGTCAGGGACATCCTTTTCTTTTTGTTTTTTATCAGTAGACACCATTTGCAGTGCCTGCTCTGAGGCTCTTTGTTTTTATTTTTGCCATCACTGAAGTCAGGGTTCCCCCTTTCAGACACCCTGCTTTCGGAACCATCTTTATCATGCCCTTCTTATGGCTGAGCAGCTTTATTGTTTTTATCTGTTCTGTTTGACAAGGGCTGCTGCTTACTCTGAGGGCAGGACCCTCATCTGAGCCTTTTGGTGACACTGAGGCAGACTGAGAAGCCATAAAGACCCCTAACTTCTAAGCCCTTTATTTTTGTGTTTTAGAGCAAAACTTTTTACAGAGATCACAATTTCAAAAATCATGGTCTGGACCAAGACACCATATATAAGGCTTGTGGCAGTCTACTTTTTTCCAGGAGCTAAAAACAAATCAGACAATTTTTAAAGATTGTAGGTCCTGCGATCTTTATAGGTCTGTCAGTCATGCCAAACACTGAAAACCTAGAAAGAAGTTTCTGGTTCCCAATAGAAAATACAAACAGTTCAATAAGCCCAAACAATGTTGAAAAAGGGCTTCAAAATAATAAATGTGGTTCAGTTCTTCAAAAAAGAACTGCAAGTTTAAAAGTTACCACAGAAGTGGTTTGCTAACCAAAATTCAGCAAAAGATCATCTCAGTTCCCCAAACATGTAATTGAGAGAAATTTAGAGTAAAACCACAAAACAGTTATGTAAAAGCAATCTTTTTATTTAGTTTTAAAATGTTACCTTGAAGCAGGGACCGTGCCAAGAATGTCCCTCTACTGGGAACTGATTGGCAGCCAGAGATAAACAGAAAACGTACACAAGTAAAACAAATAACACCATAACTAAAGCAGAGTATCGAATAGTAACTAAAAGACTTAAAGTGTTTTCATAAGATTCTGTACTTCTGGTTTGCCTTACTTGCCCTCGTATCTCATTTTGGCAAAAATCTAGGGCTGTATATTTTATACTTTTCTGTGCAGTTGTTCAAACAGATGGGATCATATTTTGGATCCACTAAGATAGCCAGCCAATCCCTTACACTTCCTGGTTGATTTATCCACCCCTGCACTCAGGCACATTGTGATGTGTGACCAGGAACAGTGTGGGGTCATACCCCATTAAAGTCTATGGGGTGAGTGTTAAGAACAATTTTATACATAATGGTGGCCATTTGGAGATTAGCCATGGGCACCGGTCGACTAACAAATCCTCGTTAGTCAACCAGTGCCTTTGATTAATCTCCAAATGGCCATTATTATGCATAAAACTCACCCCATAGGCTTCAATGGGGCATGCTCCTGTGCTCTTCCTGGGCACATGTGATAACGTGCCTGAGCATAGGAGCAGATCGATCAACCATGAAATGTGAGGAATTGGCTGGCTACTTTGGTGAAGCCAAAATACGATCCCTTCCACTCCAGAAAGACTGCACAGAAGATTATAAAATGTACAGCCCAAGACTTTCACCGATAATAACTACAAGAACAAGTAAGGCATACCTGAATCTTTGAAAATCCCTTTAAACACTAAAAAATATTTAGAGCAATAAACCGCAAACCATTCAGAAGTATAAAGAAGACTTTGGGGTGACTGCTCTCTTCAGGCAGAGAAAGAAAGCTGATGTTAATGGCAGAGGTGAGTGTGGTCACACAGCAGAGTTTGAATTTCATTCCAAATTTCATAATTTGCATAAAATTCTAAGGCTCCAGGGCTGCTGATTCAGGGGAATGATTGCTATTGTTAAACATAAGTTAGAGATACGTGGAGTTTGAAAAGTAATCATGGTGTATGGAGGTAATCTCTGTTTTACACATTTCCACATTAAGACCAGAATATTCAGTAAGTGTTTTTGCTCAAGTCTAAACCATACAAGTGTTCTTAGCAGGTCAAATGATGGGTTCATCTGGGGGCTTGAAGGATGAATCTAGTTAGTTTGTTATAAGCTACATCTAGCTTGGAAAGATGTGTTAGGGCTGCACCTGAAACAATTGCAGAATGGTAGTCCCTAAATAGAAGGATCATGGACTGAACAATTTTAGTTTTGACTTCTTGTGAAAAACAACATTTGTTTTTGTACAAGAAACTGATTCACAAATTTACTTTTCTAACAATTACCGACATGTGGAAGTCACACCTAAGGTTTTCATCTCACCACAAGCTCAGGTACTTATAATGAGGGATACTTTGAACAAGGGTTTTGTACTAAGTGAAAATTTCCAATTTTGAATTAGGTTTTTATTTACATGATGAATCAAATAACATAATCTGCATTTATTTTCATTTAACTTCAAAAGAGTACTCCTAAAAATGTTTGGACTTTGTCAAATGCCATTTGGAGCATGTTTTGTAAAGTCTGAGACTCTGTACTCCATATATTGAGGCATCATCAGCATACAGATGCAAATCTACAGCCTCTTGTCTTATTCTCAGATCATTAACAACAAGCATTTGTCAATGCCGAATGTTGCTTGCTTGTATGTGCTGTTTAGGTATTTGGAAGTGACAGTTTCATGCCTTCCTCCCAAGACATCCACTGTGGCTTTCCATTCAGTATTCACAGAAGAGTGGGAGGGGCAAGGGCCACAGAAGTACAGCAGTTGCCAAGGGGGTGAAGAGGTGGACAATAGTCCATTCAAAGGCAAAAGAGTCCTGCAGGAGCTCACTAAATTGAAGGTAGACAAAGCGATGGAACCAGATGACATACGCCCAAGGATATTAACAGAACTGCGAAGGGAGATAGCAGTACCTCTGGCAGCCATGTTCACTGAGTCATTCAACATGAGTGAATTGGAGGAGGGCACATGTGGTCCCTCTACACAAGTCCGGCAGCAGGGAGGAGGCAGGGAACAATAGGCCATTCAGCCTCACCTCAGTAGTGGGGAAGATCATGGAGACATTGCTTAAAGAAAGGATAGTGGGGCATCTAGATGCCATCGGAACCCAGGACCATAGACAACATGGATTCACAGTGGGACATCATGTCAGATAAATCTGGTTGATTTATTTGACTGGGTGACAAAGGAAGTGAATCAGGGTGGGGCAGTGGACAACGCTTACCTTGATTTCCAAGAAGCCTTTGACACCATCCCATATAGGAGGCTGATAAACTAGCTGGGTAGGCTGGACATGGGGGAAAGGGTGGTAAACTGGGTTAGAAACTGGCTAACAGACAGGAGACAGAGAGTGGTGGTAAATGGCATGCAGTCTAGGGAGAGGGGGCGACCAGTGGGGTGCTGCAGGGATCGGTCCTGGGGCCAGTTCTGTTCAATGTCTTCATTAGTAATATTGCAGAACATCTGAAGGGAATTTTTTCACCAAATTTTCAACATAGCCATTTTAAAACCTCTGCTCATGAACAGTGTCACTGTGATTTTCTTAATTTGTCCTCATGATGATTTCGCACACTGACCGTTTTATTGTGTGCTACATGGCTGAAACACATTTTGGGTGAGATGTGAAAATGACAGTTGTACTACTCATAAGAAGGTGTGGTAAATGGCAATGTTGAAAATCTGGAGTGAAAAATATTGAAAATTTGTGAACTTACGACGCGGCGTGAGGAACTGTACAACGACGCCAGAAACAGTCATTTTTGGAATTTTTTCACAAATTTTCAACATAGTCATTTTAAGACCTTTGCTCATGAACAGTGTCACTGTGATTTTCTTAATTATCCCGCAGAGTTGATTTCTCGCACACCCACTGCGCCACACAGCGCTACATATGAAACACGCAGAGATGTGAAAACAAGACAGCTGTACTGTTTATAAGAAGGTGTGAAAATGGCAATGTTGAAATCTGGAGTGAAAATATTGAAAATTCGCGACCTTACGAGTGTGCATAGGAACTGCGCAGCGCATTCTCGTAAAACAGTCATTTTTAGGAATTTTTTCACCAAATTTTCAACATAGCCATTTTAAGACCTTTGCTCATGAACAGTGTCACTGTGAGTTTCTTAATTTGTCCCGTAGATTGATTTCGCACACCGACTGTGCCATTGTGCGCTACATGGGCAGAAACACATTTTGGGTGAGATGTGAAAAATGACAGCTGTACTACTCATAAGAAGGTGTGGTAAAATGATAATGTTGAAAATCTGGAGTGAAAATATTGAAATTTCGCGAACTTACAAGCCTGCGTGAGGAACTGCTAATGGACATCAAGAACAGTCATTTTTGATTTTGCACCAAATTTCAACATGGGGTTTTGGGACTCCTTCTCATGATGATGTCACTGTCATGGCGTTATTCAGGCCGAGGTGATTTGCTTAGTGACTGCGTAAATCACCCTTCGGGCCCGAATAACGCCATGACAGTGACATCACTCATGAGAAGGGGTCCCAAAAACCCCATTTTGAAAATTTGGTGCAAAAATTCTCAAAAATGCCCAAGATATGCAACAAAGTTGAAACCCCCCTATCTAGCCCATTATACAGCTTACCGGCATTTCCTCAGTTCGCGGTCGGCTTTGAAGAGTGCAGACGTGTTCCCGGTCCACCGATGATCGCCGCTACCGGAGTCCGGAGGTGGGCATGGGGTGAAAGGGGTGGGAGGCTGGTGTGCAGTGGGTGGTGCGGGTAGTGGGGGGTTGGGAGACGCAGCCGGGACCGCTTTTGTTTTACAGGTTTTTTTTAAAAAAATGACTATGGGACGTGCTTGGCCACGCTGGGGTGGGCTCCGCATGGCACAAGGATGTTGGGGGTGTTCAGCCAACGGGGATTGGGCACCCCGTCGCCATGAGATTTGTTGCCACACTGGGGTGGGCTCCCAGCGTGGCACAAGAATGGTGTTCAGCCGACGGGGATTGGGCACCCTCGTCGCGTCAGTGCTTGCCATGCTAGGGCGGCCTCCCAGCATGGCACTTACTACTGGGGACGAAGCTCAGCCGACAGGGATTGGGCACCCTGTCGGCTATACAGTGCATGCACGGGGAGCCTCACGGTGTCTGGCAGGGGGGCTGCCCGTGGTGGCCGATATCTTATCGGTGCTCACTGAAGCCATAGCTCCTTTCAACTGGGAGCGCATTGCATTTTGGAGCGTGTCACAGACAGCTCCAAAATGCATTGGCTTACAGGGGCTGCGCCTGCCAACACACTGACTGAATTGGAGGAGGAGGTGACACACCTCCGAAATTTCCGATGATGGCACTATGTTTCTTGCACATGCGTGCAAGCAACATAAAAAAGCATGAAAAGAAGGGGCCACAAGACACAGCTCTGAGGAACCTCACTCATCACATGAAGCACCGCACAGCTTGTGCCATTAACAGAAACTAGTTGACACCTGTTAGCCGATTGTTCAACTGTAAATTAAAACCCATTTTGCTCTATTTATCTAACAGGAGTTTATGATCTATTGTGTCAAAGGCCTTGGAATGGTCAATAAAAATTGCTATAGTCATAGAGCTATTGTCGGATGGTCATTGGAGGCTGCTTATAACTTTGAATAGTGTAAACACAGTACTATATTTTAGTCTAAATCCAGACTGAACTTCACTGATAAGATTATTTGTGTTTAAATACTTTGAAATGACCTTTGACACAATAGATAAAAGAGATATTGGTTGATAATTAGATAGTAATGTATTATTACCAGATTCGAAGATTGTATGACTTTAACCAGTTTCCATGAGTCTGGGAAGAAACTAGCAGAAATAGACATATTGTTTAAATATTTCAAAGGGTGTCAAATGACTGGAGCAGCATACTTTAAAAGTCTAAGACTGATGCTGTCAGAACCCTTCATTGTCATACAATCCAAGTTCAACAGCAGGGTACACACTTCTTTCACTGTAACAGGAACCAGTGCAAAGGGATAATCATTGTTAACTGTTGCAGTATATGATTAGCCAGGACCAACAGACTGGGTGGGTAGTTGCTTCAATCAGATGCAACAAAATAGTTATTAAATTTGTTAGAACTTGATATCGGACTGGTAATCCTTGTGCCATTAACATCAGAATATTTTTAAAACCATGAATTTGCAGAGGGGTTTAAACTTTTAACTGCTTTCAAAAAAGAGCTGGGGTCATTCACAGTACATTGATTCAACTTTAAAACAAATTTTGCTTAGCCAATCTTATTTCTTTAGTGTATCAGTCTCATAAAAATCTGCATTTCTGCCAATCAGAATGGGAATTGGTACATTTAACCATTTTACATGCACTATTATATAAATTACAACTTGTACGCAAAAGAGAGGAGTAACAGGGTACATTATTAACTCTAGCCAATATTTTCCTGACTGGAACTTGTCTGTTACCGACCTCAAAAAACTCATCTGTGAAGTAGGGACATGCACACTACATGTCAGGTATTTGATACATAGGATTCCAATCAACATTCAAGGTCACACATACAAAAGACTAGAAAAATCTAGAGTGCCTGATATTAGATTTTCCTTCCTCTTTTTTTCTTGGTTGTCATATCACCAGCAGAAAGAGGGAGGTGGTATTGCCTCTGTATAGATTGCTGGTAAGACCCCACGTAGAGTAATGCGTCCAGTTCTGGAAACCACATCTCTGGAAGGACATATGATGAGTGGAGGCAGTCCAGAGGAGGGTGACTAAAATTTATTTATTTTTTTATTTAAATTTTGGTAACCGGGTAGGCCCGCTGAGACCAGTAATAGTCCCTTTTTCAGGAGGGACCCGGGGTTAATTATACAATAGTACAACAGGATATAACTTTTACATTAAATTCAACAACATACAGTTAAATTATAATCAGGGCCACTGGAAAATTGCGGGCTCAATTTTTCCGCAATTTCCGCAATTTTCACCCTTCTCCGCATAAAATCCGAATTTCTTGCAATTTCTTACATTTATGGAATTTTTGACTGAAATTGTATAAAAATATTTAAATTCTCAAGGAAATCTACTCAGATATGGTACACAGACTTGGATTTAACCAAAACAGTACAGTGTGAGGTGAGAAGGGGTCAAATGTGACTCTGCTTTCATGTGATTCACTTCCCTGCTTTGGTTTCAGAATCCTCTGGTCATGCATATGTAGACTTGAACACTTAAAATCTAGTGTGTTAAAGCAGAGTATCAGAGAACTTTTTGCTGACACAGAGACTGAAACAATAGTTGTGAGAAGAGGTGCAAAGTGCCCCATTCACCTAAATGAAGCCTTGACCACAATGCTTGTTTTTGAATGGTAGGGTAGATTTTCCTTGTATAAATACTTTCAAATGTGTCAAGAGTTTGGATGGCTCTGCTGATTATAAACTTGAATGTGCTTCTGAGGGGGGTGGTGACAGTGATTCCTTACATGTCAGTCTGCCACAACTGTATACTCACATACAAAGCCTACAAAAAGCAAACATTTCTGAAAACATGCTGAGCAGTTTAAATATAGTTAAACAGTTACCTTCAAATAGACAAAATAATTGCAACCCAAGTAAAATCACTCAAACCGAGTAGAACAAAAGTACAATGTATTAAAAACTATTGTAACATGGCATTAATAGTGTGCCTGTGATGGCGCGACCCGATAGGTGTAGGACGGTCACGAGATGGCATCCGAAGCGGGTATTAACCCAGGGTATATGCCGTGCTCGCTTCGGCACTACCGCAGTCAGCCAGACCCCCTGCCTAGCAGCACTGGGCGTGATGTGCAAGGGAGACGAGCAGCGTGACGAGCGACTCCTGTGACGCTCCACTGCTGCAGGACATTCATAGGACATCTACGGAAGCACGCCACTGACAAGTGGTTCAGAGCAGCAAAGCAGAGACCACGGCGGTCAGCATAGCACAGAGAGCAGGTGGAACACAATGCACCCAGACAGCAATCCAAGCCGGACCCAGAAGTAGGGTCGCCCGAGATCCCCTGCGCGGCGGCCGCTGTGCTCAGAGCCGGCGAAATGCACAATGCAGACCTCCCAGCATGAATTACACTGGAATACCCGCACGGAAGTCCACAGGACATCACAGAACTGTTATGTGTTGCTTTCAGCGGCAGTACACGAGCAACCTCAGTTTACCACATCACTATGTATGTAAGCTCTGGTGCACGTCTTTCTCATACTGTAATAAAACATGTTAAAATTTGCACGTCTCTGGCTCGTCCTGTATCGCTCTCACAATGCACCCCTCAACATCCCTCCAGGAGCCGTCTGCGTGTTACAGCGCATTAAGTCACTCCGTCAGTGGAATCTAATGTGATTGACGCATGGGGTGGGTGGTAGCCTCGCCCTGGGCCTCGGCACCCACCGCCCATGTATCAATCCAGCATTAGAGCCCACCTCCGTCGTGGCTTAATGCTTACTTGTATGATGTAATGAAAAGCTATTGGTATGATTTAATACTTTTATCATGTGATTTTAAAATGTACTTACAGTGCTGATTAAGAACAGTAATCATTTTAACAAAATAAATATTTTTCTTACTAGACCTTTATTAGGCACCCTCGTTATCTGTTTATTTTTTTCTTGCACCAAAGCAAGTAGTTTAAACAGGCTTGATTATTTAACTTCTAGAAACTGGCAAAATATGTTGTTTCAGGATGTATTCAGTACAGACTAACTGCAAATTACTGAATAAAATCTAGTTAGCACTGCATGACTTAGATGTCTTGATTTTTAGAAGATATGCTACATAATGATTAGTTTACAGTGCATTTCAAAACACACATCTTTCTTCATATTAAAAGCATTTACAAGTGGCAATACATTTATCTAACAATTTATGTGATCAATACATGCTGCAGCAAACAATAAAATATTTATTAGGGGGCAGTGGGGATGTATAGTGAACCCCTGCAATTTTCCCGCAATTTTTGCATGAAAATCCCTGCATTTTTGGGTAAAATTTTCTGCAATTTTCCAGTGGCCCTGATTATAATTCATGAAAGGAGACAGTCATTTAGGCAGACAGAGTATAAAAAGGGGACTATTATCAGTTCTTTGTCATACACATTAGGTGAGGTCAACAATCATAATCAGAGATCATGCAAGCAACAGGAATCTAGTGTGAAGTTCAGCGATTACAAGTGCATTGGTTTAATTCCAGCAAGTGCATTTGAAGTCCCTTGTGGAAGCCCCCGAGTGATTCACATTCCTGGAAGTTGGGTGGAAGCGTGTTCCATAAGGGAGGAATGAGGGATGAGAAGGCCCTGAACCCTTGGGAGGACTGCGTCCGGGGAACCTTGAGAAGCTGTCTGTTTGATGACCTTAGAGTCCTGCTATTTATTTTAGGTTGAAGTAACTCTGCCAGGCTAGGTGGAGCAGAGGTCAATCTGAGTTTATAGGCTAGGCATAGAGATGAATAGTGTAGTCTACCTTCCAGGGTGGGCCATTTTAGGGCTTGCAGGATCTGACAATGGTGTTCTCTTTGGGGTGCCCCTACAGCAAATTTGCCAATCCTCTTGTACAGTATCTTAAGTTTATTCATCTCAGTACTTTTAACAGAGAGGAGCACAAGGGAGCCATACAGTAGTTTGGGTAGCAAGGTACCATGGGCAATCTTGGCTCGTGACCCCAGGGTAAGGTAGGGGCTGAGTCGGTACAGGAGACCTATCCTTTGGTTCAGTGTTTTGGACAGATGATCTATGTGGGCCTTGAAGTTGAGTTCCTGGTCAATGGTGAGACCTAGGTATGTTAGCGAATCCACTACCACCACCTTTTCCCCGGACGAGAGGGAGAGTTTTAGTGTGTCTGATCTGTTGGGTGCAATATTTTTGGGCCTGAACAGCATCCCTTTGGTTTTTTTGCAGTTCAATAGAAGTTTATTTGTGGACAACCATACTTCCAGGGATTTTAGGTCTTTGCATAGCATTCTGCTGAGTTCATCCGGATCCTCCATTGATCTATAGATAACAATGTCATCTGCATAGAGGATGATTTCAGGGTCTTTGCAGAAAGTTGGCAAATTATTAATAAATAGGGAGAATAGCAGTGGTCCTAGGATAGATCCCTGAGGGACACCATCTCTTATATCAATCTTGTCAGATATGGCACCCTGCCATTTAACTAACTGGGACCTGCCCAGGAGATAATCCCTAAACCATTGTACTACTAGAGAGTCTAGACCAATTTGTGTCAGTTTGGCCAGGAGTAGTTGGTGATTTACCAGTTCGAATGCTTTGGTAAGATCAATAAAGATTGCACCAGTGAGCAGTCCCTTATCAAGTGAAGAGAATATATCAGTGGTAAGGTTAAGCAGGGCAGTGTTAGTACCATGGTTCTTTCTGAAGCCGTGTTGGGCCTCAGAGAAGATATTATGTCTCTCCACATAATCCATGACCTGGGAATACACCATTCTCTCCAGCACTTTACTTAGTGTCGAGAGTAGGATATTGGACGGTAGTTTTCAACAGAGTCTCTGGCACCACCTTTGTGGATAGGGATAACCAGGGCCACTTTCCAGAGGGAGGGAACTTTTCCCTCCATGAGTGATTTATTGATTAGCCACGAGATTGGGGTTGCAATAACTGGGTCCGCAATATTGATTAGTTTGGGTTCCAGCCTGTCATAGCCTGCTGTACCATGGGTTTTAATACTCTGTAATAGTTTCCGGACTTCTAGGCTGGAAACTAATTTAAAGTGGAAATCAGAAATGTTGTGGCAGCTTTTATTGGGGACTTGTGGTGTGGTTGGGCCTGGGCAGGGGGACTTGGGGGTATGTAGTTCAGTAGATAACTTATTGAATGCTTGTGCTGCTTCGACTGGGGTTGAGTATTGGGTACCATTTGCTATAATGTCACCTCCTTCAGGTTTGTTGTTCCCCTTGATAAGGGCATTAATCTGAGACCAGAATTGTTTAGGATTTGATAGGTTCTTTTCTTGGATATGTCTAAGGTGATTCTTTTTGGCTTTTCTTAACTCAGCTTTATATCTATTCCTGAGTTCCCTATACTTCTGCCAGTCGGTGATTTGGTCTGAGGTTTTATATGTACTCCATGCCCTATCTCTGTAACCCATGAGTTTCCTCAGGTCTCGTGTGAGCCACCTAGCTTCTTGACCTTTAACTCTGATCTTTTTTTGAGGGGCATGTTTGTTAGCAGCAGACAAGAAATTATTGTTGAAAAACTCTACGGCGGTTTCCAGGTTAGGTGCTAGTTTTATTTGCAGCCAGTTGACGTCAGTGAGTGTTCTGAGAAAGGAACTAGGATCAAAGTTAGAGTGATCTCTGGTCAGGAAGATACGGGGTGGAGGGATAGGGAAACTATTCTTCCATATCCCAAACGTGGGGAAGTGATCACTCAGGGAGTCAGCAAATGTGCCGACCAATTTGAATCTATCTGGGTTTTTGGCCAGGATCCAGTCCAGAGTGGTATGTTTGCCAGTTTTTGTATTTAGTCTAGCTGGTTCCTGAATTAATTTTGGTGCTGGTTCTACATGAAAAGCCCTATGAAGAGAGATTAAAGGACCTCAATATGTACACTCTGGAATAGAGAAGGAAAAGTGTGGATTTGATAAAGACCTTTAAACATCTCACAGGGGTAAATTAGGTACAGGATGGAAGTAGTTTTCAGAAGAAATGGTGCTCAAGAACACAGGGACATGCTATGAGAGAAAGCGTGGTGGATTCCTGGAACAGCCTTCCAGCGGCGGTGCTGGTACAAACATGGTGGGGTTCAAGAATGCCCATGTTGTCACTCAGTGTTGGGGCTGCATTCCATAGTGTATCCTGGTACTTAGCTGTATATGCCATGGAAGCTGCCTACCTAAGGAGCAGGGAAGCTGTTGTGTGCACTTTTTTGGCCATGGTATCCACGTTTCTGGAATCCTTCTCAGTCAGCTGAGCAGAGAAAGGCATGTTAGCCTTCTCACAGGCAGCAGCCTGGACCACTCCTTCAGGATGAGGTTGGGCATACAGGTACTCAACTTTCTGCTTGTCCACCTGATAGTTGACATTTTCTTTTTATCAATGCCAGCAGATAAGTGGTGCTGACATGATTGTGGAAGTGGCTTTTTGGAGAGATTTGTGGATGGGAAGTAGTAGTCTCCTTCTGGGAGCCAGACCCATCATATCCAGAAATTCTGCCTCCTAGTCATCTTTCTCTGTTTCATGGGAGGTGATGTTGAGGGTGCTTTATTTACCTAGTAAATGATAACTAGGATGTGTAATCCTCTATAGGCCTGAGAGGAGAACCACACTCCTGCTCAGGTGAACCATCTGGTTCCAGGGGTTCACCTTCCTCCTCCTCCTCCTCATAGTATATTTTCTCCTCTTCCACCAGCAAGTGGAATTGAACTGGAGCCGGGGGGGGGTGGCATATTGAGGAAATTTCCCATAGCATGTAAGGCCTGGAAAAACTGCCATCTTGTAAGCTGTTGAATCATCCTTGGCCACTGTCTGCTCCTTATCCTTCTTTTTTTTCCCCCTCCCACTCCACCAGCAAGCCCCCTTCAACCCTTACAGATCCCCCAATCTCATCATCTGCCAAGGGGCTTACCTTAGGTGCCACTAAGTCCTCCACAGATTGTCTCCTGTGGTGGGGCCTTCAGGGGAATCCCTAAACCCCTCTCGGGTGCCACACTAAGTCTGATGGTCCCATTTCCCAATAGGCAGTGCAAGGTCTTCCAGGATCTGCAGGGAGGCATCCTGACACTTGCAGGATTTTCCAGTGTGCTTCTTTGGCTCCCCCAACCCACAGATGCTCCATGGAGGTGACAGCCAGATATGCACACATTGGAGGATGTGCTGACGCCTTCTGTCAGGGAGTGTCCCCCACCTGGAAATGCTACTCCTACTTGCACCACCCCTATGGGTACCTAGGTGGTGGTATTAAAGCAAAGCAGTCTGTCCACCTTCCCTGGAAGAGGAGAGACTGGGGTTTGGTGAGACATTGTCAACAGGAGGTAGTACCAGCTCTGCCTGGCCTGGTCTAGTACTATCAGGATCATTGTTGCTGATGTCCTCCTCAGTTTCAGCAATACTCTCTGAATCAATGAATCAATGGGAATTGAGAAAAAGCATGGAGGGACTTTCCCTTCCAAGACAGGAACAGTGCATCCTCTGGGACTGTCCCTTGAGAGGGTGGTCTACAACAGAACCTGGAGAGCTTTCTGTTTCCCATGAAGAGAACAGATCCATTTCTGTAACCTCCTATCTACTGAAAACAGTATTCATCACTTGCTGATCCAGTGACCATTCATAGTTTCTCTGACTCATTCTGCTCAGGGAGTCTGCTGGAACAAGTATTTGCCTGGTAGGGTACACTGCAGTTATTTTTGCTTTTAAGTAGTATGCTGAGGTTCCATATCCTCATTTCCTCTGTGCAGTCTTTTGTGGATCTGATAGCTCCATGTTTGTGTATATAATGCATTGTTATTGTATTGTCTGTCTTTAACTGGACTGTTTGTCCTACCAACAGGAAGGAAAAAAGACTGCATTAACAGAAGCACTGCTCAGACCTCTAACAGGTTTATGTGCATCATGCCCTCCTGTGAGTCCCAGCTACCACTGGATGTCCTGTCCTCTGGATGGCCTCCCCACTCCAGTAGTGAGGCTTTTTTTTGTGGGGACCCTTGTGGGAGACATCTGTAGAAAGGGATACCCTCCCCTGAGATTGTTCATGTCTTTCCACTGTACCAGCGTTTGTACCAGCCTGTGAATGATTGACACCACGTGTTCTAGTGGTGCAGTTATTTGATGCCAGTGCTTTCTTAAGCGGTACTAGATATATCTCATTTATAACCAAGACCATGGCAGCATCGCTGTGTTTATAGTCATGCGAACTAACACTTGAAGAAATTTCGGTACAGGCTTTTTGTGATCTGCCTGAAATGAACTTGCACACAGCCAGGAAAAGAAGAATAGAGGTTTTTAATGACTGGTTGAGGAAATGGTGGAGGGAGGAGATGTTTATCTGTATTGGGGACTGGGAGGAGACCTGGTCAAACAAATCACTCTTTTCACTAGACAGGCTACACCTCAATAGGGATGGTCTGAGGATACTCAGGGGCAATCTGGGGGAATACATAACCACTACACTTACTTTAAACTATTGAAGGGGGTAGCGGGTGTGCAGGCCCACAGACTCGAAAGGAGGATCGCCACGAACCCCCACAGTGATGGAAGAGGTCTGGAGGGAGGTGGTGGAAGGGATGAGAACACAGTCAGCAAAGGGTGGAGGGGATGAGGAACACACAACAAGGGTACATGGCGGGGTGCACACAGAGGGAATAAATGTGAATAGAAGAATAGAGGGAAGAGAAGGAAGGTCAGATTCTAGGTGGTGGGTGGTGTCTCTGAATGCATGGAGTCTTGGAAACAAGATGGATGAACTGCAGGCATTGTTAGTAGACAGGAGGCTGGACATAGCTGTAGTAACCGAGACTTTGGCAACATCACATCATGACTGTGACCTTGTGATCCTGAGATGTAAACTATACAGGATGGACAGGGTAGTCGGAAAGGGGGAAAGGATGGCAGTTTATATCAGGGAGGGAATAACTTGCATGAGGGAGGAGTCAGAGGAAGGGGATGTGGAGGCATCATGGATTCAGTTAAGGTCCACTCGAGGGAGAAAGGTGAGGTTGGGGGTGGCTTACAGACCACCCAATCAGGATGAGGAGAGGGACAGGGAACTGAGCTCACAAATATTGGAAGTTGTGGGGAAAGGAGAAGTGGTAATTGTGGAGGACTTCAACCTGCCCATGGTAGACTGGAGCATACCATCTACAACATGTGCTAGGAGTCAGGTGATCCTGGACGGACTGCAGAGTGGGTTCCTGACTCAGAGCATCACTGAACTAACAAGAGCTAAGGCAATTCTTGATGTGGTGCTCACAAATGGGGAACATGTGCAGGAAATAATGGTCAGGGAGCCTCTGGGTGGAAGTGACCACTGCACAGTGTGGTTCCAGTTGGATATGGGCAGGGAAAGCATCCCGTCTAAGTCTAAAATCTTAGATTTCAGGAAGGCAGACTTCAGGAAAATGGGTGAAGTGCTAAGGAGCCATCTGGCGGGTATCAGAGCAGATATGGGGGTGGACCAAATCAATCAAATCGATCAATCAAAATCTTTATTTAACCAGGCAAATACCATTGAGCAATGCTCATTTCTGAGATGGACCTGCACAACACATAATCATAATGTACACAGTTGTAACCCCTAGATGGCGCTATCCCAAGGGATACTACCCCTGCCTGCTTGGCTAGTAGCAGGTTAATTGGCCTGGGTACTGAAACGGGTGCCTCCACCTGGAGGTCAGGGTTGTTAGTGGTCTAGCTAACCTGGGCACAACCCTCCGGGACACTGTAACCCCCATTCTGTCCCTTCTAGTGGCCAGAACAATATACAGTAATCATTTTTGCAATGCCCCTTATTCACCATGCAAGCATCCACACTGTTTGCACTTACCACCAGGGCTGGTTCCACCAGTTCAACCCTGTAGACCCCCTGTAAAACAAGGTTAGGCACAGCAAACCACAACAGTATAGTGCTTTCAATATAAACTGGAACCACAGTCAGGTTAAATGCAAAAAGATTTAGATCTGATTTATTCAGGGGACTTGAACAAGGAAGGGGCATAATCGGGTTGATTCGCTTAAAGGCTAAATCAATTGACAGTTATGCATGCACTTCAGAGTCCCTACACAGTCACATACTCTGGGTACCCAGGTCGGAAAATGGTGGGCTAGCCAGGAACGTTGCCCAGGGTAGGCCGGCATCGCAGCTGGTTGGGGCCCTGTGATGGAAGAAAGCAACATGCACAACACACACTATTTGTAATCCGGAGGGCTCGGTTCGTGAAAGAAAAGACAACAAGGCAATCAGATGACAACACTTTAGATTTAGCTGTTGTTGCAGGGAGCTACCCTGATGTTTACTCACAATACCCAATACAGGACACAGGCAGGATGAAATCAAGACTGCAGGTTGTTGAGCTGGAGGGTTAGGAGAAGCAGGGCCCACACGAATCACTGAGGCGTCGTTCCTGATCAAGGCGATGAGCAGGGTCTGATCCCCAGGCAAGTCTCTCGTTGATGGCTTTCTCTGTGTAGCGGGTAGTCTGGCTGGGCTGAATGGAGATGAATATGGACTCAGTCCGTTGGAGCTGGATGCAGCCTCCAGCAAGCAGAACACAGTTCAGCACACAGTGGGGAACCAAATCACGACCCATTAACAGCACACAGCACATCTACGTGTAAAGAAATTCCACTGTACCAGGCAAATGGCTCTCCGGTCGCAATTACAGGGTCTCTGCACAATCCGGGAGTTCAGAGGTGGCTGGAGGTCCTGACAGGCCGATCGCATTCAGAAAATCTTTAGCCTTCCTCAGGTTGATAGTCTGGTCACAGTTCAGTGGCTTATCTCCCTCTCACAATTCAGATTTTGTCTGATAAGATCACAGGTTCCCTCTCAGGGACAGCAGGCAGGCATGCAGGCCAAACTCAAGCCCATCCACAGATCTCCCACGCGAATCTACGCAGGACTGCTGCTTGACTATCTTGAGCTGTATACTCTTTCACTTCCCAACTCAGACTGACTCAAGCTGCAAGCAGTCTGGGACATTCCCCAGGATCCAAAAGGTTCGGTTGGCTGATCTGTCCATCAGTCACAACAAGGGCTCTCCCTCTAGGTTTATTTGGGCGCCAAAGTTCCAAAACTACAATTCCTACAGAATTTTGCTCCCACAAGAGCCCTAGGGACAGGCTCCATTTTAGAGTCCCCAAAGGTATTGATTAGCCCATTTTGGCAGTCCAGGACAAGATGGTGGTGATAAATGAAACTGTCCATGCTGCAAAGAAGGCAGGTTAGAACAAACTAAAATATCTTTACCATTTTAACAGATAATCAGCAAACAATACATCTTCTAACAGAGCTCCCTCTGCGCAAATAATGATGGCAGAACGGAGCAATTATCTGGCACCCCATACGGGACTCAAGCATAGGAACACTCAGCCCCCTCCCAGATTAAATAAGCCCCACGTTACAGGTAGCTCTTAAAGAGACAGAGCACAGAGGCATTAAGGCACTCTCACACAAACACTTTCAAAATGCTAAGACACAGGATACCAGCCTGGCAGTGGGCATTTAGGCACACCCAAGGAAGATTTTCGGGAACCCCTATTTGAAGGGGGGTTACACAATGATTACACAACCAACAATATAAGATGTAATTGCACAGAAATAGATGCCATGAATCTGATAACAGTAGCATGGCATATACAATAATAATTACAAACACATAAGAAGTCACAGCAATTAAATAATATGCACACAATGGCCTGAAAGAAACCAGAGGAAGGAGGGACAGGTCAAGGATGTTGTATATGGTTATTAAGAAGATTTTGATAGGGGGGTGGGAGGAGGAGGAGAAGGTAGCAGGGTCAAGGAAGTAGAGGAGATGAAGCAGGGGGGCCCAAAGATAATCCGCGGGATATCTGGGATCGTTATCATGGCCAAGTGGATTACGTACAGACTCCATGTTGGGGTTGGTAGGAGGGGTCATTCTCAGCTTAAGGGTACGTCCATTGGATATGTTTACAATAACATATAACAGTGGCAACTGAAGGGAATGAGTGAGAGGAAATGTGAAATGTAGGAGGAGACAGGAGGGGGAAGGATACGGAAGGGGAAAGAGGATGTTTATGGGACAGTATGTAGCTGCCACTAGATACACTCCTAAGGATGAGACAATGATCATGGGGAACAATTACAGGATTCTTTAAAGGAATGAGCATATAGGGCCAGATATTCAAAACTTTGCCCCTGGGATAAGTTAACACTGCCTGGTGGGCAAACTTAGCTTGGAGCACAAAGCAAGCTATATTCAAAAGGAATAGCCCGGGGCAAACAGCTTCTGAATATAGCATGGTAAAGAGGCTGTGCAAAGTGGGCTGGGAGTGCAGGGCAACTGTAGCCCTGGAATAGGACATCACTGAATATAGCAACCAGGAAGTGCAAACCACAACAACGACACAGTGCACAGCGACGTGAGGGCAGGTAGAGATGAACTATGTGGCCAATGTGTATGCTGGCAGATGCATGGACCCAGTAGAGCAGCAGGCTGCTGCAGATGTGAAAGAACAGCGGTCCAAACTGTATAAACATCCCTGAACTGTTAGCACCACGCTAACACGTTAGCGCAGCTTTAGCGCGGAGCTAAGCTGTTAGCCTGGTGCTAACGCGTTTGCCCGGCGCTAAGATTTGCCATATTCAAAAGTGACATGCAAATGAGCCTACTTAGGTAATCTCTGGGCAAACAGCCAGATTAGCATCTCATCATACCCTGATTTGCATGCAGTTTGCCCAGTGTTACTGCGGGGTCCCACAGCTCCACCTGTAGGTCAGTCTGAAAGTACAGGGGCTTGCCAGGTCTGGCTGCAGCTCCACCTGTAGGTCAGTCTGACAGTGCATGATGGTTGCTGCAGGCTACGTGTATGCAGTACAGCATAGCATTGTGTGCCCCAGGGGAGAACACAGCATAGGCAGAGGCGGTGGTGGTGCTGTATGCAACCATTACACTGTAGGCCAAGCTACAGTACACAGCAGACACTACAGTAGCAAGGGGGATGGTAGTGTGAGGGACACAGCAATGCCTATGGTATATAGGGCAGTGATGACCACTGCACTGTACAGAGTGACAGGCCCAGCATGCAGATGATTACTGATGGTGGACAGTACTGTTTCACCGTTGTGTGTTCCACAGATGCTGCACCTGTGGCATGGGATACTAATAGTGACATTTGCATGGCCGGCTGTGTGTGCTGTGGCTTCTGTACAGTTGTGCGGTATATAGCTGGGGGGGCATGTATGCTCCGATAGGCACTCAGGTGGTGGGGTATTCCCACTACTGGCCCATGTGCACTGCATGATGTGTCCCAGCCATGTAGCCACACCTAGACTATGGTCACCCGTACACCCTCCCCTCAAAGGCTGCCATGCCCAGAGTGCTGCATTTGTGTGCTGGCATCTGTTGGTCACCACAGATGTATGGTCTGCAGATGTGTGCTGTATGGCCACACTACTTAGCTGTCCCCTGTGGGTCGGATCCCCTCTTACTGTCTGTGCTTGGCTGGGACTGGTGGCAGCTGTTGGCATCACGGTGGTGCCAGCAGTGAGCAGCATGTGTCCTCCATGTCAGGCATTTTCTAAGTGTCATGCTCTTATGTTAGGGTCGTGCAAGCCACACTAATCCCAGGCAAACACCACGCTATGCACCAATGACATGCAAAGCTGGTTGCCCCGGGTTAAGACCAGTTTTTCCTGGGCGGCAATTTGTTCCGCGCTAAGGATCATGCTATGTCGCGCTAAACACCTTAGCGCAGCGCTAGTCGCTGAATATCTCATAGCACCTGTATTCATGTTCTCCTTGCCCCTTGCATATAATTATGGTTTGCTCAGTGCTAATGCACTTTGCCCACGCTATGTGGCCTTTTGAATATGGCAGTCCCACGCTAATCCCATGCTAAACCCATGCAAACTGTTTGCGGACTGCGCAAAGCTTTGATTATCTGGCCCATAGTGTTTTGAAAGCTGCCAAAGTAATGGAGTGGGCGAATTTCAATGTTTTTTGCAGCTTATTCCATAATAGAGGTAGCATGTAACTTATAGAAGCCCTGCCAAATTGCGATTTGACCTTGGGCACCATCAGAGAAATGTATGAGGCACTTCTCAACATGTACTTGCCTATCGTACTTAGCTGAAGGCAGTCCAAAATACAGTGGGGCAATTTCTTGATAATTGCTCTGAAGGTCCAGAAAGTGACATTTCTCTGTCGCCTGCACATAAGAGAAGACCATCCCACAGCCAAGTATAAGGTACAGTGGTGTGCTGAATATGGAAGGCCAGTAATTAGAGCTCTGTGGTAGAATGTGTCAAACTTTGCAAGCACTGTGGCAGGACCCAGACTGTAGAGAAAGTTTGGATCAGTCCCATCTTGGCATCCCTTGAAAGGAGATAGTTAATTCTATAAAAGAGACCAAGTTCCTGTCTGAGCTTTTTTATCAGTTCTTCTATGTGGTCCATCAAGGAAAGTCTATGGTCGATCCAAACCCCCAGATATGTATTTGAACTTCCAAGGGTTTGCCTAGGAGTGTAAGGATCGGTGGTGTCATTACAGGGGATGCTGCGTGGAAATAGGGTGAAAAGATCATCGCCTTAGTTTTTTTTTTGCATTTAGGAGTAGTTTCTGGTTTAGAAGCTGTAGTTGCAGCTGGTTGAAGTCTTGTTGTAGGTCACTACATGCTGCTTTGGGGGTCGGTCTGCTGATATACAACACTGTGTCATCTGTGAAGAGGTGTATAGTGGCCGCTTTGATACTGACATCAATTCTGTTAATATAAATTGCAAAAAGCAATGGACCCAAAATAAAGCCCTTCACCTCTCGATACAGGTTTTAAATGAGAGCGTTACCTGCTAGAACCGACCTACAAGATAGTTAGAAAACCATCTCAGTGATGGCTGATCTAGGCCAATGTTGCGGAGGGATGAAAGGAGCAGGTCGTGATCAACAGTATCAAATGCCTTACTTAGGTCTAAAAATACTGCTCAAACAAAATTCTTGTCATCCAACTCACACTGCCAGTAATTAGTCACTTTAGCAAGTACCAAAATGCTACTGTGTCGTGGTCTAAAACCTGATTGTAGTGGATTAAGTAGTTTTGTGGACTCTAAGTAATTTCTGAGCTGGTCACTCACAGTTTTTTCCAGTAGTTTGGACAGAATAGGGAGTAAGGAGATTGGCCTGTAGTTACTAAGATCAGTGGGGTCTCCAGATTTGAAAAGGGGAATCACATGGGCGGTTTTACGTATAGGAGGGAGGTCACCCTGTGACAGAGATAGATTAAAGGTATGTGTAAGTGGCACAACCAGGACCTGATAACTAATTTTCAGGAAAAAAGGGTCAATGAGGTCAGCTCCAGTGCCTTTCCTAGTATCCAGCTGTAAGAGGAGGTCTTTAACCTATTTCAAGAATACCAGCTGCAGTGAGAACAAAGAGCTAGCGACAGGGACCTCTTGATCCTGTGCATCAAGTTGCGAGAGGAGATTATTGGCAAGTGACGCATCAAATCCCAGACCTGCGGTAGCAAAGTGATTGTTGAGATATTCAAGGATAGTATGCCTATCAGAGACCGTGATGTTACCAATGGTAATTTTTATAGGTAGGGAATTACCAGAAGTGTGACCTTCTATGTCCTTTAAGGTTTTCCAAAATTTGAAAGGGCACTTCGAGGAGGAGTCAAGTTCCATGCGATAAAAGTTAGCCTTTACCTCTCTGGCCATCTTGGCACAGAGGTTCCTCGCCCTTCTAAATGACATCCAATCAGCTTCACGCTTGGTTTTCCGAGCTGTTTTCCTAAGCACATCTCTAGTCTGCAATGCGGTCTTCAGCTCCTTCATAAACTATCGGCATGATTTAATTTTGGTGCGGACTTTAGACAGAGGTGCATACTTATCCAGTGCCCCAACACAATATCATGAAAGATATCATATGTCATCTTCACTGATTTTGCTAGGTAGAAATCTTGCCAAAGTAAGGAGACTTTTAGCTCTGTGATGACAGCACGAGGATCAAAGTTACGTTGACACCTCTTAGTAGTGAATTTGGAGACCGATGTCAATTTTTGGGTGGTTCTTACACACACGATAACACAGTGGTCACAGATATCAAAGAAAAATGCACCAGCATGGGAAAATAAGTGAGGTTTACTTACTACAATGAGATCCAGCAGAGCACTATGATTTGGATTCTTTGTATTTGAGCGAGTAGCTTCATTAATGAGTTGTGACAGCCCAAAGGCATCACAGATAGCTTTAAGGGTGTGGAGGCAAAGGTGGTCCATCATTAAGGAAGGAATACTGGTTGCTACAGATGAGTGCATTAGGCTCAGGGGGAAGAACACAAGGGCCACAGCGCCCAGCTAGTTCAGTTCTGGGGTTGCCCAGGCAGTAAGGGAAAAGAGGTTATCCTATAGAAAATTCAGGATGACCAAGAGAGAGGCGGATAAGGAAAATTACCTAAGGTTGGCTAGTGAGGCAAGTAAGGAAGTCCAGCGAGCAAAGGCACAGAAGGAGCTGCAGATAACTGAAGGAATTAAGAAGGTGGAGAAGGCTTTCTTTCACTATATAAGTGAGAAAAGGGACAAGAAGGAAGGGATTGTTAGGCTTAAGAAAGTGGTGGAGTGGGTGGAGGATAATGGAAAAAGCAGAGATACTAAATGAATACTTCTGTTCTGTCTTCACCAGGGAGAAGGACAGATCAGTGCCTTCAGAAGGGAAAAGAGGAGCAGGAAGGGAGGGGAACACAGAAGTAGTGATAGAGAAGGATAGAGTGATGGAGGGGCTGCTGGCATTGAAGGTGGACAAATCAACAGGCCCAGGCAGAGTACATTCAAGGGTACTAAAAGAACTGGCTGAGGAGCTGGCAGGGCCACTGACAGACTTATTTAATATTTCACTAGAGTCAGGCGTGGTACCGCAGGACTGGAGAACAGCACATGTAGTGCCCCCTCCACAAAAGCGGTCCCAAGGATGACCCAGGGAATTGCAGACCAGTCAGTCTGACCTCCACTATGGGCAAGCTCATGGAGACCATACTAAAGGAAAGGTTGGTGGAATATATAGAGGAGCATGGTCTCCAGGATGCAAGCCAGCATGGGTTCATGGGGGGGGGAGATCATATCAAACGAATCTGACTGACCTCTTTGTCTGTGTCACAAAGACAGTTGACAGGGGCCAAGTGGTAGACATCCTCTATCTTGAATTCAGCAAGGCCTTTGACTCTGTGCCCCACAAAAGGTTGATCAGGAAGTTGGTGGATCTTGGGGTTGGGGAAAATATGGCCAGATGGGTGGAAAACTGGCTGAGGGACAGAACCCAGAGGATGGTTGTGGGGGGAGAGTTATCTGGCACCAGAGAGGTAACAAGTAGGGTCCTGCAGGGCTCGGTGCTGGGGCCCGGTGTTGTTCAATGTCTTCATCAGTGACATTGGGGATGGCATTAAGGGCAAAATGTGCCTATTTATGGATGACACCAAGCTCTGCGGGAGAGTGGACACAGCTAAAGGGATACAGGACCTACAGGAAAATGTGGAAAAGCTGGGGAGGTGGTCCAAGATTGGCAGCTTGGCGTCAATGCCAAGAAATGCAAAGTTACACATATTGGAGCCAAGAATCCCAGGACAGAATACTACCTGGGTGGAGTCCGAGTATCTGCGTCAGAGGAGGAGAAGGACCTGGGAGTGATGATCACTAGTGACCTGAAGCACTCCACGCAGTGCAAAAAAGCAGCAGCAAAGGCAAACAAGATGCTGGGATGCATATCTAGGGGGGTTCTGTAGTAGGAGAGAGGAGGTTATACTGCCCTTGTACAGATCACTGGTAAGGCCACATCTAGAGTATGGAGTTCAGTACTGGTGCCCACAGCTCAAAAAGGACATTGACCTGCTGGAGAAGGTCCAGAGGAGGGCTACAAAGATGATAATGGGTTAGTTGGATAAGGCATACGAGGAGAGGTTGAGGGCACTAAACATGTACTCCTGGAAGATAGGAGAGAGAGACAGAGGGTACATGACTGGGACCATCAAGTACTTGAAAAGGATGAATAAGGTTGATAAGGAGAGATTCTTTAAGCTGAGTGGCAACCATAACATGAGGGACCACAATCTTAAGCTGGAGGGTTGGAGGTTTAGGAGGGAGGTCAGGAAGTACTTCTTCACAGAGAGAGTGGTGTACATTTGGAATGCACTGCTGGAAGAGGTCATCTTGTTGAAGGCAGTGGGCAGCTTTAAGAGAGGCTGGGATAGGCATAGGGGAAGGTAAGGATCATGGGTAGGGAGGATGAGAGTAGTGAGGAGGGAGGGAAGGCAGGGACATTGACTAAAGCTGTTGACCCTGCAATATGAGCAGACTTGATAGACCAAATGGCCTTCTTCTGCTGGCATCTTCATATGTTCGTATAAGGAATTCTGTCCTGTGCATTGCCAAGAATGCCCTCCCTTGCATTGTGTCCAGCTCTAATCCTATGAACTCCAGTACCTAACTGGGTGATAGGTGAGAGTCTTCAAAGTTGAGGAGCAGCCCCAATTTTTTCAGTGTGCTCTTACCAATTGAATTGAGTAAGGCATTTTCTCCTGTGTTTTCCCATTTAAGAGCCAGTTGTCCAGGTAGAGAGCAATTACAACATAATTTTTTTATGGATGTGTTGCCATTCAGGCTGGGCACTTTGTGAACGGTCTTGGTGCTAAGGTAGGACCGAAAGGCGTTGCTGAGAATTGGTTCAGGACAGTGTCTAGCCTGAACTTCAGGTACTTTCTATGGCTGGGTCTTATTGGAATATAAAAGTATCTTAACCTTCAAAATTTTACAAACTGAAGTAGTAAGCCCTTGCTCACTATTTCCAGGACCCGCATGCCTGGGGTACTTTATTGCCACTCCTTGAAATAGTGGGCCAGACAGCCTCCAACTACTAATGAATTTATGGCAACCCAGACAAAATTGTCAGGGGTTTTGCTTAACCTGCAGTTGAGGAGCTGAAGCAGGTTTTTGTCTTGCTCCTCTCCTGCCTCTGCCTCTCCCAGCACCTCTCTCTATTGGGTAGTAATAATGGACATAGAGCCTGTGGTGGTAGGTCCTGCCCCTTCCTTCCCTTCAATAAGCCTTGTATAAAGCAGAGACCTTTTCTTTCTCTGTCAGATTTTTAAAAGTGGTGTGTAGTAAAGGGGGCTGTCTAGTGTGTAAGAGCCTGGAGCAGCTAAGAACTGAAATAAGGCTGCTCAAATGGGAGCTGGGGAGGATGGTGTGGGAGTCAGAGAAGCAGAGCAGTAGAGGGAATGTCAGAAGAGTGGTGGTGCCCAGGGGAACGAGGACATCAGGCAGGGGATGGGAGCATAGAGTACCACCCAGTATACAGGAGTATTTCTTCCTCAGAGAACCAGGGATCCCAGGGTGGAGGAATGGCAAGTGGCAAGGTGAAGGGGTGGGAATGTGAAGATAACATCAGGGGTGGGAACTTCTGAAGGGAGGCCTTTAGTGAACAGGTTTGCACCACTGTCTGGAAGAAGGAAAGGGGCATCAGGAGGTGAGGTAGGAGGTCAGACTGAGCCAGAGCTGAGAGTAGGAGTACAAGGGAGGGGAGAGGGAACTAGTCAGGGTGGGCAGGGAAGACAAGGTAGGTAAAATGGAGTGGAGAATGGGAAGGGGTAGGAGAGAAAAGGAAAGGAAAAGGGAAGGGAAAAGTGGAAGCAGATACAGATAGAAGGGGAGGGGCAGAGTGGGAGATGGAAAAACATGGAGATAAACAATGGATGCAGAGATAAGTTCAACAGGGTACAGGGGGAGCAGTTTGGTGGGGGAGCAGCTAGTACCGAAGGTAAGAAAGAAGGACGGGGAGCAATGGTGCAGGGGATGGAAAGGTAGCAACCATTGGGGACTCCATAATTAGAGGTATTCACTGGGGAAGGAAGAGGGACCCAAATGCAAGCAGGAAGGTGGTTTGTATGCCAGGATAACAGCAGAGAAGGTGGGCCCAAGAATAAGAGAACTAGTAAAGGAGGTTGGAGGAAAACCTGATTTAGTTATACACGTGGGAACCAATGACCTAGCTGGGGAGGAGGCTGAAGTGGTGCAAAGTAGGTTTAGGGAGTTAGGGAAGATCTGCAGGGAGGAAGCAAGTTTGCTGGATAGGGAAAGTGACCTATGATTGGCTAGTGGGGCAAGTAAGGAAGTCCGTCAAGCTAAGGCACAGCAGGAGCTGAAGATAGCTGAAGGAATTAAGAAGGGGCAGAAGGCCTCCTTTTATTATTTAAGTGAGAAAAGGGACAAGAAAACTGTTAGGCTTAAGAAAGGGAAGGAGTGAGTGGAGGATAACGGGGGGAAAAGCAGAGATACTAAATGAATACTTCTGTTCCATCTTCACCAAGGAAAAGGATGGACCAGTTCCTTCAGGCAGGAAAAGAGGAGCGGGCGGGGGGGTACACATATGTAGTGACAGAAGAAGACAGAGTGAGGGAGGGGCTGCTAGCATTGGAGGTGGACAATTCACCAGGCCCAGACAGAGTATATTCAAGGGTACTAAGGAAACTGGCTGAGGAGCTGGCAGAGCCACCAGCAGACCTATTTAACAGTTCACTGGAGTCAGGTGTGGTACTGCAGGACTGGAGAACAGCACATGTGGTGTCCCTCCACAAGATCGGTCCCAAGGACGACCCAGGGAATTACAGACCAGTCAGTCTGACCTCAATCATGTGCAAGCTCATGGAGACCATACTTAATAAAACACAGAAACCTTGGTAGGTATCCTGTGATGACAGCGACTGAAAATGAGCGAATGCTAAAACAGCATCTCATTTTCAGCGATATCATCAAGGGCAACCCTGCAAGGGTAGTGGCCTACAGTGAAAGTGACTGTAGGAAAAGGGACCAGAAAGGGGGGGATAGCAAAGGGAAGGGGAAGGACAGGGGAAGGGTCCATGGGGTTTGGGGCTGGAGACCAGGAGAGTTATAATTTTGCTGCTGCCTGCAGGTGCGGCACTTCATTTTTCCTGCAAATGTGGGCTATGTCCCTTCCTCGACATGCACCCTCCTGGAGTTAGTAATCTTTATTCGGGGGGTACGGGTGGCAAAGTCCCTCTGGGAGGAGGGGCATGAGGGGACACAGTCCCCCCACAAAAATACTTTTTCTTTTGCCGAATGTCGGGTCACCTGCAAGTGTATATTGCCAATTTGCTTTTCGGCGATATACACTCGCCATAATAGCAATCGCTATTATGACATGGAACCCATAGACTTTGATGGCAGATAAGGACCGCTTGGCCCACCAAATCTGCCCATTTCCCTACCTATTGGATAAGTTGCAGATCCTAGTTAACCAACAGCCTACTTCCTCCTACCCCTCACTAGAATTGCCTCATGTCTGTCCCATGCATTGTTGAATTCCCCCACTGTTTTTGACCCCACAACCTCATCAGGAAAGCCATTCCATGTGTCCACCATCCTCTCCATGAAAAAATACTTCCTCACATTGCCCATGAGCTGTCCCCCCTCTATCTTCAAATTGTGCCCCTTCGTTGTTGCACATCTTTTTCTGAAAGATGATACTCACTTGAACTTTGTTGATTCCCTTGAGGTACTTGAAAGTTTCTATCATGTCCCCCCTCTCCTGCCTTTCCTTGAGGGTATACACAGTAAGCTCCTTTAGTCGCTCTTCGTATGGCTTCTGGTACAGATCCTGCACCATTTTAGTTGCCCTCCTCTGGACTTTCCTTAAAGAAAGGTTGGCAGAATATCTAGAGATGTGTGGTCTCCAAGATGCAAGACAGCATGGGTTCATGTGGGGGGGGAATTATGTCAAATGAATCTGATTGACTTCTTTGACTGGGTCACTAAGACAGTAGACAGGGGCCAAGTGGTAGACATCCTGTATCAGGATTTCAGCAAGGCCTTTGACTCTGTGCCCCATAAAAGGTTAATCAGGAAGTTGGCAGATCTCGGGGTTGGGGATAAGGTGACCAGATGGGTGGAAAACTGGCTAAGGGACATAACCCAGAGGGTGGTGGTGGGGGGAGAGTTATCTGGCATCAGAGAGGTAACCAGTGGGGTCCCACAGGGCTCAGTGCTGGGGCCGGTGTTGTTCAATGTCTTCATCAATGACATTGGGGATGGCATTAAGGGCAAAATGTGCCTATTTGCAGATGACACCAAGCTCTGTGTGAGAATGGACACAGCTGAAGGGATACATGGCCTAAAGGATGATCTGGAAAAGCTGGGGAGGTGGTCTGGGATCTGGCAGCTTGGCTTGAATGGCAATACATGCAAAGTTATGCACACTGGAGCCAAGATTCCCAGGGCAGAGTACTACCTGGGTGGAGTCCAGGCATCTGCATCAGAAGAGGAGAAGGAGCTGGGAGTGATGATCACTAGTAATCTGAAATATTCCATGTAGTGCAAGAAAACAGCAGCAATGGCAAACAAGATGCTGGGATGCATAGCTTGGGGGATCAGTATTAGAAAGGTAATACTGCCCTTGTACAGGTCACTGGTAACGTCACATCTAGAGGATGGAGTTCAGTACTGGTGCCTACACCTCAAAAAGGACATTAACTTGCTGCAGAAGGTCCAGAGGATGGCTTCAATGATGATAGTAGGTCAGCAGGGTAGGGCATATGAGGAGAGGTTGAGGACACTGAACATGCACTCCGTGGAGGACGAGGGGGAGGGAACTTGACTGGGACCTTCAAGTACTTGAAAGGGATACATAAGGAGGATAAGGAGGGCCTTTTTAAGTTGAGTGGCAGCCATAACATGAGTGGGCACAGTCTTAAGCTGGGGGGAGGTTTAGGAGGGAGGTTAGGAAGTACTTCTTCATGGAAAGGGTGGTAGACACTTAGAATGCACTGTCAGAAGAGGCGGTCTTGTTGAAGACAGTGGGCAGCTTTAAGAGTGGCTGGGATAGGCATGGGGGAAGGTAAGGATCATGGGCAGGGAGGATGGGAGGAGTTGCGGGGCAGGGACAGTAGCTTAAGCTGTGAACCCCACAAAATGAGCAGACTAGATAGACCAATTGGCCTTATTCTGACTTCTTCCTATGTTTGTATGTTCTGTTGGTCCATCTTTTTTCATGTAAGCTTCTGGTTTGCCTCCAAACAGAAGAGAGCCTTCAGAGGGAAAATCTGTTACTTTGCCCTGGCTATCCTGGGTCAGGGTAGTTATCCTAAGCCAAGCAAACCTTCACAGTGCCACTGAGTGTACCAGAGCCCTAGATACACTGCCAATAGCATCTATGGTAATTTGATATCTGGTTGTCTCTAATCTGGTCCTCACTGTATTGACCAGCTGAGCATGTTCTTCAGTGGACAAACCTTTCCCACAGAGACAGGACTATGTTCCACACAGCCTGCAGACAATATACTGTATATGACAACTATGCTGCCTACCTTAACTGCAAGGTAGATATGCCTTCCTTACCATATGGTCCACTTCCCTGAAATCTTTCTCTGGTGGAGGTGATGCCAGTGGACTTTCTCACAAGTAGCAGCATGCACTACTCCCTTGTGGTCAGGTGGGCATATAAGTATTCTGATCCATCCTTGTCTACCTAGTACATTTTTATCCCACCTTTTTAACAATTGTAAGTTCAGGTCAGGTGTGGCCAACACTCTGGCAGTTGCCTTTTTTAGTGATTGATGAATAGGAACCAAAATTCTCTTTGAAGATGTTATGCCCAACAAACTCATGAACTTGGCCTCCTCTATATCCCTTCTGTTTTGGTGGATGAGAGGTTTAAGGTGTTTATCATTTGAAACAGAAAAGGTGGACTAGGAGGAAAAATCTTCTTTTGCTGTGGGAGGGGGAACCGAAGTCCTGCTCAGGGGATACCTTGACCTCTGTCAGCTCCTCCTCTTCATCCTCATCCTTCACCGGTGCCTGTTGGGGGTACAGGACTTGGGGAAGGGGCAGTGGCCAGATTCCCCATAGCTTGCATGACTTAGAAAACTTCCACATTTTCTTAATATCTTCCTGAGAGGATACAGTCTTTGGTTCCACAGGTTATTCTGCTTTTTTTCTGCAGAGGAACTATGATGTGTTTCTCTGGTGTTGCTTCTTTCCAAATGTTGAGGGCAATGACTGATCAGAATATCTTTGGTGGTTTCTGCCATCATTACCATAAGGATACCCCCTATTAGAGACCATATGCTCCTGCACTTGCCCTGAGGATGGCTTTTCAGTCTTGTCAGTCTCATTGGCAGAGATGACTGTTCTCAACACTTTTCAGCCCCCTTTGAAATCAGGGGCCACTGCAAGGAACTGGAAGGGGACAGGATCAGTTGTGTTCCAGGACAGTAGCTGCTTCTTGTTGTTTTTCACAGGGTTCTTGTGGATTTTACTTGGTAGAAGGTTATTTCTTTTCTTTCTTACTTCTAAGGGGCTAGCAGGGTATTGTTTTGGGGGCTTTTGGAAGTTTGAAAACTGGTTTGGTGACTGTAAGTGGGCTCATTTGTTGGATGTTTCACTGTGTAGCAGGCTGCGCTGGTGGAGGCCTATTTCTTCTGATTTAAAACCTATTTGGTGGGATTTGTTTGGGCCTGGGTATTTGGATTGGAGACCTATATCTGTTAATTTCAAGCCTATTTTGATGTGTTGTTAGTGAAGCTGATTGAATTGGAGACCTGTTTCCGCTGGCAGCAAACATATTTTGGGGGCTTTGAGTTGAATTTTGATTCATTGTTGCTGACTTCAGTAGCTGCAAAGATTACTGCATAGTGGGGGAAGGGTGTAAATGGTCTGGCCAGGTCTCACTCAGCTAATTGACTGGAGGCAGAGCTGAATCAGGTTTGTGGTGTTGGCTGCTTTGTCTTCTCAGAAGGAACTGGAAGGGGACAGGATCAGTTGTGTTCCAGGACAGTAGCTGCTTCTTGTTGTTTTTCACAGGGTTCTTGTGGATTTTACTTGGTAGAAGGTTATTTCTTTTCTTTCTTACTTCTAAGGGGCTAGCAGGGTATTGTTTTGGGGGTAGTTGGAAGTTTGAAAACTGGTTTGGTGGCTGTAAGTGGGCTCATTTGTTGGATGTTTCACTGTGTAGCAGGCTGTGCTGGTGGAGGCCTATTTCTTCTGATTTAAAACCTATTTGGTGGGATTTGCTTGGGCCTGGGTATTTGGCTGCTGGGCTTGGAGGGGAGACACAGGGCTGATACACTCTCTCTCGAGTCCGGTGTCTGCCCAAGACCCACCCTCCCCAACCCCTCCTCCCCAGAGTTCTGCAAATTTATGGGGAACATCTGCCCTGCAATTGGAGGAAAAGGCTGCAGGTGCAGCTCATGTAGTTCTAGCCACTGGGGTTGGTTTTAAAGGCTGGGGAGAGAGGAGCTTAGGAGTTGTTCATTTCCTTATAAGTTTACTGTGTTGTACTGCACCTAGTAACAGGGTTACCGTGTACTGTGGGACTTATCTAAGATTAGTGGGTGACCTGATTGAGCAGTAGAGGTGTATCTTGGACTGGGGGAACCTGGTGGCTCACCAGGAAACCTACTTGGAAGGATGGAACCACACGGCATAGGGCCGGCATCTTTGGGAGGGTGATGGGGTGTACAGGGTGTGGAGCAGCCATGATACTGGACTGGGCTTGGAAGTTTGGTGGTTGCCCAGTGTGCTACCAGCTGGCACAGCTTGGGGAGGAGGTTGCGGGGATTAGGAGACAGCTGGGGGAGGGGGGGGTATGGTTGGGGAAGGGGGCAGGGGATCTCCCACAGGGTTGCACCAAGCACTGGGGGCAGTGGCATAGGGAAAGGAGTGCAGGAGAATACTCAGGGGTCACATAGAGACCCTGGCAGAGGGGGTCCAAAAGGACACTACCAAGGAAGCAAGTAGGTAACTGGGGACCCTCACAAAGGAGGGACAGAGGGACAACATTCTCAGGGAAGTAGGCAGATGGCCAGGGCTGGACAGAGAAGGAAGCAAGGCGGGAGGTGGATCAGACCTTACACTCCAGTAACAACTTCAATTCTCTTCTTCTGCTCGAGATGAGAGGTGATGTAGCCATGACAGGGTGGTTAGAGGCCGGAAAGGGAGTGGGGGCAGGAGGCAGAGGCCAGATAGTGGGAAGAACAGGGGGGAACCTGGAATGCAGGAAAATGGGGGGAGCAGTGAATCAGAGCAGGAGGGGAAGGGGGAAGAGGGAGGAAAGCACAGGGACAAGGACCAGTTGGGAAGAAAGGTAAAGGAGAAGGACCAGAAGTACAAGGAGGATTCAGTACAGGGAGCTGAGGGTTTAGGCCAGGGGAGCACAACAAGCAAGGAGGGACTAAATGGAGACAGCAAGGAAGGGAGGACGAGCCAGGCTAATTTAGCAGATGGGGGAGAAGGACCAGTTGCGAGCAGTGAGGGGGGAGTTAGCAAGGTACAGAAGGATACTCAGGAGGAGGAGAGGCATAGGATTGGAGGGAAGGGGATGGCCAGGGTAAATAAGGAGGAGGTGGCATGTGGCACCCAGATAGGGGGATGAACAAGGAGCCGGCTGGGTGGAAGGGCTGGTAGAAAGGATGACGGACATGGAAGGGGGGAAATGGAGGAAAAGGAGTGGTCAGAGTGCTCCTGTTGGGGGATTCTATGATCAGGGTATCAAATGGGATAGGGAGGAGAAGCCTGTCCAGTTAGAACGAAATGCTTCCCTGGACTAACGGTGCACAGGGCTAAGCACGAGGTGTATCAGCTGGCAAAGGATTGTGGGGGTTCCCTGGACATACTGGTCCACCTGGGTACAAATGACATTGAGGGAAATAGTGAGCTAGAGATACAGGCAAGATTCAGGGAGCTTGCCAGGGTCTGTTATGACATAGGATACACAGTTTCCTTCTCAGAAATCCTGCCGGTGCCAAGGCCTAGTGGTGAGCACAAAAGGAAGATTAGGGAGATAAACCAGTGGCTCAGGGAGTGGTGTGAGGCCAGAGGGTATGGGTTGATCGGGGATTGGGGGGAGACCTGGGAGGATAAGGAGCTGTATGCTAGAGATAGACTCCATCTCAATTTGGAGGGAGGAATCCTTAAGTTGAAAATAGAGGGTTCATTGGTGAAAAGTGGGGTTTAAACTTGTGAAGGGGAAGGGATGGGAGAAAAAGGCTGTCAAGGGGTGCCGATAAAGGAGGGACTCTGTCTCACCCTTAGGGAACTGGAGGATTGCAGGAAAGACCGACTGGTAAAGTGCAGACCAGGGAAAACAGAATCCCATGGGAACACAGAGGGAAATGGAAGTATAGGGAAAGGGTGGAAGGTAGTCCTGCTAAATGCCAGGAGTTTGGGAAATAAAATGCCTGAGCTCCAGGCGATGCTAACTGAGGGAGCAGTGGATGTGGCAGCGGTCACTGAGACCTGGGCCACTGCAGGACACGACTGGGACCTGAACATGAAGGGTTACACTATGTTCAGGAAGGACAGGGGGGAAGGAAGGGGAGGAGGGTAGCAATGATAGTCAAAACTGCATTGGCATAGGTGGAGTAGGGAGGCGGAGGGAACCGTGGAAGCGATTGGGTCACCTTGATAACAAGGGGGCAAGAAGGTAAAATAGGAGTGGTGTATAGACCCCCTGCCCTGGCAGAGAAGCTGGAGGAGAGTCTGGTGGCAGATGTTGGGAGACACTGCAGACTAGGCAGAGGAACGGTGGTGGTGCTGGGGGACTTAAGCATGCCAGGAACAGACTGGGAGACTATGACATCTTCTGTGACCAGGAAACAGAGGTTGTTGGATGTCTTTCAAGATGCGTTCCTAACTCAGCAGGTGGGGGAACCGACCAGGGAGGCACGGGTACTGGATGTGGTCCTGGCAGACAGTGACCAGATTAGGGGCCTGGAGGTAAGGGACCCATTGGCGGGGAGTGACCATGCCACAGTCTGGTTCTGCCTGGACCTAGGAGGGCTAGAAGGCTGCACAAAGACGGAGGTAACTGACTTCAGGGGAACGGATTTTAAGGAAATGGGAAGGATCCTTAAGGAGCATTTAGATGTGATTGGGTCAGACATGGACGCTGATAGTAGGTGGGAAATCATCAGGAGAGGAGTGCAAGATGCTACCAGCACCTGTGCAAGAGTAAGACGAAAATGCGGTAGGGCCCGAAAACCCTGCTGGTGGACCAGGGAGGCCCAGGAGGTGGTGCAGGGAAAGAAGGCAGCCTATAGGCAATTCAAGTGCTCAAGGAGTGAAAGGGATCGAGGGAGTATGAGCTGATGGCTAGAAGGGCCACTAGGGTGGTGAGGGCAGCTAAGGCAAGGAAGCAGAACCTGGCCAGGGAAATTAGGAGAGGAACAAGGGTTCTTTAGATACATTGGGGAAAAACAAAGGCGAAGGGCAGATTAGCAGGATTAAATCAGGGGAGATGGGCACAAGACCGGGGAGCAGGCTGAGGTACTAAATAGTACTTCACCTCAGTTTTCACCAAGGAAAATGGGTGCTGCATCATACATGGGAGGAGACAGAGATATTGAGGAGGGGGGACCCCACCGATCGATCGGGTCTGTGGGAGAGGGGAGGCATCATTGGCAGGAGGGGGAGGCTAAGCAGGAGAAGAGGTACTGGAAGTGGAAATCATAGCAGAGAGGTGAGGAAGCCCTCAGCTCCCTTAAGACGGAGAAAGCACCGGGGCCGGATAAATTACATCCCAGAGTGCTGAAGGAACTTGCGGATGTCCTGGCGAAACCCCTGGCGGAGCTTTTCACCATCTCTCTGAGGATAGGGTAGGTGCCCCAGGACTGGAAAGTGGTGCATATAGTGCCTGTCCACAAGGGGGGATCAAGGGAGGTGGCAGAGAACTACAGGCCTGTCAGCCTGACATCGGTGGTGGGCAAGGTGATGGAGGGCATTGTCAAGGATTGGCTAGGGGGGAACCTGGAAAAGTCAGGGTGCCTGGATGATAGACAGCATGGATTCATCCCAGGGAAATCGTGTCAGACAAACCTTGTGGAGTTCTATGACTGGGTGATGAGTGCCTTGGACCTGGGTAGACCAGTGGACGTCCTCTTTCTAGACTTCAGCAAGGCATTTGACTCTGTTCCTCACGTGGGCCTGTTGGATAAGCTGGGAGAAATGGGTGGGGAACAAGATGATCAGATGGATGAGCAATTGGCTTCAGGACCGGACCCAGAGGTGAGTAGTTGAGTGGGATAGTCTCATCCCCAAAGAGGGTCATTAGTGGGGTCCCACAGGATCAGTCCTGGGCCTTCCTGTTCAACGCCTATGTCTCTGACATAAGGACAGGAATCAGGAGTGAGATGAGTCTCTTTGCGGATGACTCAAAACTGGGGGCGATGGTGGATAGGGAGGAGGGGAGGGTGGCCCTACAGGGGGACCTGGAGGCTCTGGAAAGATGGTCTAGAAAGTGGAAGCTGAGGCTCAATGCAGGGAACTGCAAGGTACTCCACCTGGGGGCCAGAAACCCAGGCCAAGTGTACACCCTGGGGAATGCCACAAGTCTCCATGGCTGAGGAGGGACCTGGAGTGGTGGTAGATGTCAAGATGAACAACTCGGAGGCTTGTGGGAGGGCAGCAGCCAAGGCCAACAGGATGCTGGGATGCATCGCTGGGGATCACCTCCAGAAGGAGGAGTGATACCCCCTGTATTACTCTGCTTGGTGAGGCCACACTTTGAGTACTGCATGCAGTTTTGAGCCACACTTAAAGAGGGACATTAAACTCCTGGAGAGGGTCAAGGAGGGCAACCAAAATGATTTGGGGCTTGGGGACAGGACCTGAGGAGAGGCTCAAGAGCTAAATATGTACACATTGGAAGAGAGAAGGGACCGGGAGGGCATGATGAGGTCTTCAAATACATGAAGAGGGTAAATAGGGAAGAACATTCAGGATGCTTCAAAGGAAGGAGGAGGGGCCACTAGGGGCATGGGTGGAAGCTGGAGGGGAAGATTCAGGGGAGAAAGGAGGAGGTGCTACTTCACTGAGAGGTGGTGGAGCCATGGAATGCACTGCCTAGGGGGCTGGTGGAGGCAGAGACGGTGGAGGGGTTCAAGAGGGGCTGGGACAGGTACAGGGGAAGGGTTCTGGAAGCAAAATCCAATGCAGCAAGAATATCTGGAACTGGGAAGGGAGAAGCCAGAGAAGGCGAGGGGGGCAGCAAGGTCAGCACCCAGGGTGGGGGCTGACCAATCGAGCAGACTCGAAAGACTGTTAGACCTATTCTGCTGGCATTTTAGTATGTTAGTATGTTAGAACCGCTGATGCATTCTTTCCACCAGCAGAGGTAACCCCCTCTGTAACTGAGTGGAAACATGCCACCGTAATCCCACTTCCCAAGGGTGGTGATGACTCTAACCCTAGCAACTACCGGCCCATCTCCTTCCTACCGACCTTTGCCAAGATACAAGAATGCCTGGTTCTCTCTCGCCTATCCACCTATCTGGACTCCTCTTCCTTTTTCTCCCCCTACCAGTCTGGCTTTAGGAAATACCACTCCACTACCACCTCCCTTCTCAGGATTACCGATTCCATCCTCACAGGGATGGATGCTGGCCACATCACTGCTGCCATCTTTATCGACCTGGCAAAGGCTTTCGATACTGTGACTCACTCTCTTCTCCTGACCAAACTAGCCAATGCTGGTCTATCCATCTGGGCCACCTCTTGGTTCCACTCCTACCTCACTGGCAGATCCCAAGCTGTCCGTATCAGTTCATCCATGTCGGATCCCCTCCCAATCATGTCAGGAGTGCCACAAGGATCTGTCCTAGGCCCCCTCCTGTTCTCAAGTCTTCCTGAATGACCTGCCATCTGCCTGCGAACACTCCGCCATCCACATGTACGCAGATGACATGGTGCTATACGCATCTGGCCCCTTGTCATCGGAAGTTGTGTCCAGACTTCAGCAAGACTTTATCTCAGTCCAGCACTGGCTCCACTCAAATAACCTCCTCCTAAATGCCAACAAAACAGTCTCCTTAACCTTTGGCACAAGGCAAAACATTTCTAGGCTCCCTTCACCATTAGTATTCCACACCCTGGAAGGGTCCCCTCTGGAGTCCTGCACCACCTTCAGATACCTCGGTGTCTGGTTTAACCAGCACCTCAACTTTTCCACACATATTGACTCCTTACTCAAGAAGCTGCACCCTAAGCTTGGTGCATTTTACGGGAATTGTGACAGCATCCCTCTTCCAGCCAGGAAGGACATTGTGAAAAAAATTATCCTCCCTGTCCTCGACTATGGGGACGTAGTCTACGGTGCCAGCCCAAAGACCACATTAGCCAGGCTGGACCCTCTTTTCCACTCTTTTTGCCACTTTGCCCTGAACAGCCACTATTCCACACACCATTGTGCCCTATATCAAGCAATGAACCTCACCTCACTTGACAATCGCAGGCTAACCCATGCACAAAAATCCCAGCCAAGTATTGGTTGCAGCGTCTCCCTTCTTTCCTCTCCGACGTCTTAACAAACCCTAGCACACAAGCATACACATTCAGAAACTCAGACTTCAGGTCCCTAGCTGTCCCATACCGGTCTACTTCCACAGGGCAGTCAGGGTTCAGTTACCGCATTCCCATGCTATGGAACTCCCTCCCAGCTAACATTTATCACTTCGCCTCCCTTTCGCACCTAAACTCCATGCTCCAAGATCATTTCGTCCCTACCTGTGCTTGTGTCTAGGCATTTCCCAATTACAAGGAAAATCTCTGGGTATGTCTGCACTTAGAAAATTGCAATTAATCAGTGCCTAACTAATTGTTCTTTCGCCTATACTGTCTCTCATATGGCACAAAGTTAATTTTATTGTACACCTGCTGTATGTAACTGTGTTTACCAACTGACTCTCTCAATCCCCTATGAAAAAGGATTCAGAACCAAATGTTACAGAGCTCCCACAATGTATTCTCTTGTCTATTCTGTCTCCAACTGTCTACCTCATGCCGTACGTGCTGTGGTTACCAATTGACTCTCTCAAGCTACTACTGACTTGTAATCAGAACCAAATGTTAGTGTTTCTCCCACTATGTATTCACTTGTCTATACTGTTTCAACTGTCTACCTGTGTTCTCCCCTCCCCCAGGATGCACCTGTAATCGAGCAGTATTCTGCTCAGTATGTCTTCCTGGTAAAACGCTTCAATAAATAAATAAATAACTGTGCTTTTAATAGGAAAACACTGAAGTGACAGAGATGCAGACTGGGAAGTTGACAGAGACTTCCACAAAGCAAACCTTTTTTCTTTAGTTTTAGGGGAAAATACTTAACAAAGATCACAATTTTCAAAACCATGGACTGGACACAAACAATCAAACAAACAAACAAATAAATAAACCAACGCTCATAGCGATCTCCCTTGCCAGGGGCTTGGCACAAGACTGACACTTTTAAAATCCTTTAAGCCCAGTTTTCTTTTTAGACCTTCCATTCATGCTAATATGGCAAAAAAATACACTTTAGTGGTTAAAGTAAATAAAATCTGTAAAACCTCTTTAAAACATACTTCAAAGTGAGCAATTACCACTTTTAAAATTAGTGTTTTCTATTTTTAAACACTAGGCAGGAATAGAGTAAAACTACATTTTCTCTGGTTCCAAGAACCGAGAGGGAACCACAGAAAAGACACAATTTTTAGCAAATATGCACAAATATACCCTAAACTAACCCAGAGTATTGTAAACTAGCTAAAATGAAAAGAATATTACTAGATTTTTAATGTATTTTATTGATTTCCCATTGGAACACATACATAAGCATTTTCAAAACGGGTACTGCAGTGCGTTACTCATATCAGACAGACTGTACAACTGTTTGGTTATAAACACTAAGAAATAACAACTATCTGCTTTGTATTGTGTACAGTTTCAAGACTCTCCCATGCCATACTTGATAAAAAAAACCTGTTCAGAAGAAAGAAAGCACCCAAACCAAGGTCAAATGTATCAGAATTATTTCATAGAAAAAGTGCTCAGATGCAAGGAAGGCTAAAAAAAAACACAAGATGTGGCAACAACAAAAAGCTTGTGTTTTGCTTGGAGCCATGCAAGCTTTATTAAAGCCTAGCGTGGCTCCAATCGAAATGTAAACTTTTTACGGCTGCATGGGCAGAGCCCTGCAGAAGTTTTGCATGTAGAAAAGGGCTGACGTCATGTTTTCCATTCGTGGAACTGTTTTTCCTCCGCCTGACCCTCCCCAAAGAAACAATCCACCCATGTTGTCCCTATGGACTGCAGCACTGCACTATAACACAGTGGGCATTTTTTTTTTATGGGCTTTTTTTTTGTACATTTCTGCATCCCTGCCATTTCTGTCCCTCCCCTTAACAGTAAGGGCATAGCTACTGATACCTCTGGCATGCCATGGCGTGCAGCACAGCAGTGCGTGGGGGGGGGGGTAGCAGCCCATAGCTCAAATCCCACAGATGCCAAGGTAGCATGGCTGTGGTTGTTCTGTAATGCAGCAGTGGCTTTGGGAACAAGTGTGCACATCCCGAGTTAGCATGGCTGTCCGATTCCTGACTCATTCTTCTTTTTGCGGTCAGCGGCTGAGCAGCATCAGTTGTCTGGAAAGCAGTGAAGAAGGGCAACTAAGTGACTTGCACCAGTGAGCAGAGAGAAACTGAAGCTGCTGTCACATAACCGGATAGAGTGGGTAAGTGTCAACTTAGTGTTGAAACTGTTGTGGAAGTGGAGTGCGCAACAACTGCAGAAAGTTTGGAAAATGCTGTCTGCAGCCATGATCAATGATCCCTACCCATTAACTGTTTTGTAAGAGCTAATGGGTAGAAATTGAGATCTGGAACCCAACTCCCAATGAGAAATGGAGCAATCTCTTTGAGCGGCATACCAGGGAGTGGCTGAAATTAATATATTTTTATTCATTGATGGCAGGTCCAGTGCTCACCTCGGATCCACCGTCTCCCGACATAGCATATCTTTATTTGTAATTATTGTCAGTGAGTCTGAAACTTACCTTGAACCTACCATTTCCTGACCACCATATCTATATATATATATATATATATATATATATATATATATATATATATATATATATTTATTATAATTAGTCTGGCCCAGTGGTCACCTAGGACTCTCTAGCTCCCTAAAATCATATGATTCAAAATTTTTTTTTTTAATTCTGGGCATACTGTTAGCCAGTTGCAGTGGTGAGCCAACAACTGTACTCCCACATGGACATGCTACCCCTCCTCAGAATGGTAAATCAGTCTGTAGTTCAATCAGCTACAGTAATACATAAAGTAATAAAAAAGTAAAAAAGAACCAGAGCCTTTGTACAGCCTCCTTCAAGTAAAAGATGGACACTAACTTCTGCCCTATTGCTACTGTTTTGAAGTATCAGGTTAACCATATATATATATATAATCTTTTAATAAGGTGCTTTCACCCACTTTATACTGTTTAGCTGAATATTAAAAATCTAGTTAGCCTTCATAAACTTTTCTTAGTGCTGCAGAAAATCTGAAGATGATGACAACTGTTTGATTCGGATGGGAAAATATTCAAATCCATTTCAGTCTCTTTCAAATCCGCTCAGAACTTGTTTCTACACCAGTTCCAACTCAAGGCTGACATTTGTATGACCCGATTAAAACCTGTGGAACGTTGCTTAGTTCCCAACCCTAGAAGTTAATCAAATCAAACCCATAAAATTCTATGGTGGCTTGATTCATTCCCAAATCATTTATTGTAACTGTGATTTGAGGTCAGAAGTTTGAGAATGTTTTAATATTGTGCTTTAATAAAGTAGACCTAATAGGAGAGAATGCTTTCAGCCTGCCAAAAAAATAAAACAAAACAAAACAAAAAACACAGTGGCAACGTATCTGACAGTATGTGTGCTCTTTGAACATTGCACCATAATCTACCACTTGAAAAGTTTTGTTCCCAGAAAGTGGTTGATTGCATTATGTAAACAGAGTTAGAAATAATGCAAAATCATCAGTTGTCCTCCGGGTCTGCCAATGATTTATTTTAACAATTGCTTGATTATGGCATTTGTGCCTCAGGCTAAAATTACTGGCTTCTACGTTACACCATGTTTCACATCTATTGTCAATGAGTTAAAAACCATTACAACATAAAAAAAAATTCTCAAACATATAAATATTCGAGGAATAAAATACAAGTCATTAAGCAATAATGAGTATTAGCCTACAGCCAAAAATTAGGCTAATAGCATGTCACAAAATACATTTCAAATTGTTTCAGTATTATCTACTTTAGTTCCAATGGATTTCTTCTATATAATTCCCAGTTCCTAGTCTGTAATTAAAGAACATTCACATTAGGGTATATAATGGCTATGAGTAGATAAAAAGCTAATTACTATATTCAGAAAACATGGTAGCAAGCATTTTGTTACTTCAAAATAATATGCCGATAAACTATTAAAACAGTGAAAAGCAACAGGCTTCCTCAAGTGTCCTGCTGTTTAGACTTTTGTTTTAAGAAAACATAAGTAATCAGCATATATTAATTAAAATCTGCAAAGCCGACACCCCCAGAAATTTTCAAGGAAAAGCTAGTATATCACAAAACTTGTATGAAATATAAAATTTTCTGTTAAATATGGGGAGCTCATATCAGTTTGTGTCAGTAATAGTGAATGTATGACTCCATGTAAAATTGAAGTTCATTAGTTGACAAGCAATAAGAAATTCCATTATACTCCATTAACACCACGGAGTTCATCTAAGCACACGCAGAATTTGGTTTGCTCCTTTTCATTATTAACCAGAATTCTGGTCTCCTTTAACATAGAAGTCCATGAAGTAATATACATACTGTAGGTTAGCAAAATAAAGATACATTCCAACAAAATTGGGGTTGACTGACTCCATTTGTTTAGCCATTATTAAAGTTTCAGCTATATCCTAAAAGTGCTAGTTTGATTTCATGGCACTTCCTTTAGTTTCAAAGTCGCAGAGGTAAAAAAAGAACTGCATACATCAACAAAATTCAACGCTGCATGCTCTCACCTGATTCAAAGGTTCATATTTGCTCTCCATACTGAAGAGCGAGCACAAATACAATTCAAACAACCATTCCATTTAAATCAGCTGTTTTAGGTTCCGAGCAGTCAGGAGTCCATAAGGTCAATATCAAGCTGTGACAGGCGTCCATCAGCACCAGACATTTATCTCTAACATGAACAAGCTACCTTTTAAAATTTAGCTTCATTACCAGGAGTCCTGAAACGTAAAACAATACTCGGTATACCTGTTAGCCATATAACATGCCCTTTCTTGTAGGTGGCTCCTCCAATTTAAATAGAATAAAGCAATTATTTAATTAGGAGAATACAGTCACTAAGGGGCACAGAAAGTGTTGCTGGATAGGACAGTGGACAGTATATAAAGAAAATTGGTCCAAGGTACAGTGTCCCACCCAGGTTGCTGATCAACCAACACAATCAGTTCATATCTGAGAATAAATTACTGTACTGGATGTAGTACTCCATCCTGTCCCGATCTCCCACCTGATATTGAGAAACTTTGTATTTTATTTTTTTATTTATTTTTTGTAATGTATCTACTAGCCCCCTCCCCCACTGCCATACCCTTTTACCTTGCATGTCGCCAAACAAGAACAGTCAAAAACACACTCCCTGGTAACCTAGCAGTACCCACAAACCCCCATCTACTCAGTAGAAGTGCACAGTGGTGTATTACAATGGCAACCCTGTAATGGTCAGCATGCTTTCATAGTCATACTGCAGCAAATAGTACAGACATGCTGCAGCAAACTATGCTTTTTACAAAAGAGTCATATGATGAGTTCACAGCCATATGTAGCGTGTCAGTAGATGTGTTGCTATAGATTCGTTTGATGCCTAAATACACAGTAAAGCAATCCAGTGTGACATCAGTGTGGCTCTGTTCATATGTCGCATCAGAATTACAGCAGTGTCCCCTGAGGAAGAAAATCCTGCTTCACCATTCATAATAATTAAAGCACTAGGGAGGTTTAAGATGTTTGAGAAGAGTGACACAGTATGCAAGCAGAGATCCTCAGAATCAAACCAAGGTTTGCTACAGATACCATACTTATTCACCGTATTCACTGTAACCTCCAGCCTTTTTCATTAAAACATCTGCAGTTGTACCGCTTTGTTAACTAACAGCCCAGAGAGGGAATATCGTAAGGCTGAAACAAGTGCCTGTAATTAAGTAGCGAGAAAGCCTGTATTATATTATTATAGCCTGTAAAGAAAGAAAGAAAGCATGTCATGTTCCATCTTATACTGTATGTGTCTGCAGTCCGTATGACCTGTGTAACTGGATGCTATAATTCAGATATTAGATATTTTAATACAGAGGGAAGTGAATGTAATGAGGTACCAAAGACAACCATATCACTGTATGGAAATACGTAGGGTCTCATGTCTCATGCACAGCTCACTGCAGTGAGCCTCCTTCCTGAAAGAGACTGTTATGGACTTTTCATGTTGCTCTGCTTCTGATTTCTCATCCCATCAGACACACACACACACACACACACACACACATACATACACACACACACACACGACTTGCTCCCTATTACACCATGAGAGTATTACCTTTTTTTACGTGGTGGTACTACTTAGCAGGATTATGTGATCCTTTAATTCTTCATTCCATGTGTTGGCACACCAGAACTGCCCTGTCATGCATATGTGCTGAAATATTACCCATCACAGAAAAGTGCAAAGAACAAATAAAAAATAAATTATAAACGAATTAAAAAAGCATGCCTGCATGTACTGTGAACTGCTACTGCAGTTTTATGTTGTATTGCACTGCAGGAATGTACGTGCGTGTGTGTGTGTAGGGGGGGCAGCTGATGGGAGGAGCTGTTAGGTTCAGAGCAGGCATGCATTTTAATAATACCTTCTGGCTCCATGCACTGACCTTTGTGTGGAACCCCTTACCCTACACATGCTTAAATGTAAAAATATCATGTTACAAGATACAGGACATTTAAATTGCAAATGCACTTTTAATGCATGACAGTAACAACCACTAAGATATTCACGTTACCCATCATAAATCAGATGCATAGACAACCTGTTTAAATATCATGCATTTCCTAGGCTTGTTTGGTTGAGAACTTTGTTTTTTAATTACAGTCTTTGGTAACTGTTTAAGATCCATTAGAGATGAGGGTCACTTTGCAGGGGTGATACAGGTGCAATAGGAAAGTTCAGACACTTGGTCAGAGTCCCACAGTATAGACCATATAGAGTTGAGATTGTAGCAATAGAACCCAGGTCTGTTGAATATACCAAGCTCATTCACAATCTCTCACTGTAAACTCAAAGTTGTACTCTAAAGGAGAAGCATTAGTGAGGTGAATCAAACATATGGTGGTGTGTTACACATAACCTTGCGTGGTACTGTATGACACTACATTCCATCTTGGAAGGCACCGATGTCCATCTATTGAGATTCTCAGAAATAGCTGTGTTAGCTATATGGGTAGTGTCTGGTTTCTAATTAAGCTGGGTAGTGCCTGGCAGACTAATTTCTAATTAAACTAATTCCTTAGGTCTCGAATATTTACGGGCCATTGGTGTTTGTCCCTATAGTGCAAGTAACTTATTAATCAGACATAATCTGTTAGCCGACAGGGTTTTTTTATCACCACATTGCAAACCTTTCTGAGTCTTTTACAAGTAAATAGACTTCAAAGCAGTTGGTGTTATCTTTGCTTTCAGTACATTTTACAGCCATTTAGTCTCACTATACATTATCAAAACTACCACATCTCGCTTGGAAGGTTGCAATTTGCCCTTGTAAATCATGTAGTAGAAATGACCTGCTACAGAAAGAATGTATGAGGGTTGTACTTGCAAGTACTGACCAGATGGAATCTTAAATAGTTACTGAAACTTGTAAGAGTTATTCACATACACTGCAGCATTACACGGAGATGGACTGTCAGAAATAATGAGCCCTTATATTGTCCCAGGTCAATTACAAATGTCAGTCAATTACACATGTTTTAATGAAGAAACAGGAGGCAATATTATTACACCAGTGGGGAGAGAGTTTAGAATATTACTTTAGCTATTTGGGTAGAAAGAGCTGCAGAGAAGAAGCCAGAAGGGGAAGGAAACATATTCATTTCAGTGCTTTACAGTAACTGGTAATTGCTATTTTTGTTATTAAACTTAGCTTGCGGGCTTTTAATGACACTGTAACTTCTTTGCTGTCTTTACTTAGAATTGTTTTTGGGCTGTTGAAAATTTAAAACATAGTGGTGGTGTATTTATTTGCTGTCTTTAATTGCTGCAAATTTAGTCTTGGCTTGTCTGACTTGCCCTGTAGTCTGGGTGAGGGGTGCTAATTGTCTGGCCTCTGACCTCAGCTATGTGATAACTGGAGGTGGGGCATAGTCAGAGTTGAGGTAGCAAGTGATTTTTGTTTTCTCAGAAGAAGCCAGAAGGGAAAGGAAACATATTCATTTCAGTGCTTTACAGTAACTGGTAATTGCTATTTTTGTTATTAATCTTAGATTGTGGGCTTTTAGTGACACTGTAATTTCTTTGCTGTCTTTACTTAGAATTGTTTTTGGGCTGTTGAAAATTTAAAACATAGTGGTTGTGTATTTCTTTGCTGTCTTTAATTGCTGCACATTTTCACCCCCCTCCTTCCCCCAACTCTTAATTATATGCCCTGTTAAATCTGATTGACAGGAGCTAAACACAGGGGGTAGTAGGGGGTGTGGAGTAGGAACGGCATAAGGGGAAGAAGCCCATCCTCAGCACGACAAGTGTTTTGACTCATTTATTTATTTATTTTCATTTTTTAAAAGAAAAGTATCTGAGGATCAGTGGCAGGATTTTTAGGACAGTAAATTAATAAAAAGAGAACTAGGAGAGCTTCAGTAACAGACAAATAGTGGAATAGCAGTATAATTGCAGTATAATGTGGGGAGTGGTGCAATGCAGTAGCTGCGGGGCAGCCATATTCAGGCAGACCTTCTGGACACTGAGGTGCTGCCCTATCTGCATGCATCTCTCTGGACTGCAGGATGAGGTAGCCAGACTCAGAGCGGAAGTAAACTGGGTCAGGAGTACCATCACCCCTATCCGGAGACCACTCAGTCCAATGCCGCTGCCTCAAAGGATGCCAAGAATGAGGAGCACTTGGATGACAGTGGGCTCAGGGTGGGTTAAGACGGTCAGGTAGAGGCACATCCCAGATCCTATTCCACTCAAGAACTCATATGCCACACTGGCAAATGGGGGCAACCAAACAGAGGTAGCCAGAGAAGTGGAAGGAAAGGATGTGGAGGTTAGCCAAGGAGGTGACCTCAGCAGGGAGAGCAGTGGACCCCAGAGGAGGAGGAGGAAGTGAATCCTGGTGGGGGGGGGACTCCACCATAAGAGGGATTCAGCTAGGAACACAGGAGGGGGAGGGGGAGGACAGGGAGGTGAGGTGCCTACCAGGTGCCACGGCATGGAGGGATGAAAGGAAGATCCTGGAGATCGCTGGGAAGGCAAGATGGGAGGGTGAGCTGGATGTCATTATCCACCTAGGTACTAATGACCTGGCAAATGGGGAGCCAAAGGAAGTTCAGGAAGAGTTTAGGAAATTGGGAAGGGGTTTCAAGCAAGTAGCTACTTCTGACACCTTCTCAGAAGTACTACCTGCGAGAGGCATGGGGGAGCACAGGGGTGCATGCACCAGGAACTTTAACTTATGGTTGAAGAACTGGTGCTGTGAGGAAGGGTTTGGACTCATTGGTGACTGGTGACCCACCTGGAGGGATGGAGGTTTGTTCAAGCCTGATGGCCTGCATCCATCCTGGAGGGGAATCCAAACACTCAATGATAAGTTTAAATGCTACATTGACAAGCATTTAAACTAGCCAAGGGGGGTGGCAGGCCAGCAAGGAGGGTACCTACTTGCTCACCCTCCACAGCCAGCAGTGGAACCAGTGAACTGGAGGAATGGATATCTCAACAAAGCAGTGTGCAAAAGATGGAGATTAGTGCCCAAGAGGTGGCTAGGCAGAAAAGGGGCAAAAATCAGCAGAAGGGCAGACAGCAAGGAGAACCAGGGATAAAGGACAACCAGGGAAGGGGCTGGAGTAGAACAGCTAAACAGTCTAGGGAGGTCAAATCATGGAAAGCCATGTGTGCCAATGCCAGGAGCCTTAGCAACAAGATGGAAGATCTGGAGGCTGTCATGCTGCAGTCAGATCTGGACATTGTGGCCATCACAGAAACTTGGTGTAATGATAACCATGACTGGGAGATGGCCATTCCTGGCTACAACATATTCAGAAGAGACCGGGCAGGTAGGAAGGGAGGAGGAGTGGCACTGTATGTGAAAAATGACATAAGGGCCACAGAGATCCAGGAGGAACAAAATGGGGGAGAGATACTGTGGGTTAAGCTGGAAAGGAAAATGAGGCCAGCCATCCACACAGGTGTGGTCTATAGACCACCAGCCCAGGAGGAAAAAACAGATAGGGAGCTGATGCTAGCCATCCAAAGGATGGCAGACAAGGGTGAGGTAGTACTGGTTGGAGACTTCAATAATCCAGACATGGACTCGAGGTTCCCAGCAGCAGCATCAACTAGAACAGATTTATCCTGGACTCCTTCAGGGTGCCTTCCTCAAGCAACTGGTCATGGAACTAACTCAGCAGAAGGCAATACTGGACCTTGTAACACAAACAGGGACAGTGTGATGGGGGGTAACAGTGGGGAGCACCTGGGGAACAGTGACCACCAGTCATTGTGGTTTGAAATCACAGAAGGAGCAGAACCAAACCACACAAAAACACGTATCCTGGATTTTAGGGGGGGCAGACTTTGGGAAAATGGGGAGATACTTGAAAGAGGCATTAAGGGGAATGGGGCAGGAATTAGGGGTTGAGGAACAGTGGGCAGTATTTAAAATGGGGATTACAAGAGCAACAGAATTATGCATTAAACAGGTCAACAAGAGGAAAAGGAAGAGGAGGTCATTATGGTTTTCCAAAGAGGTAGCAAAGAAAGTGAAAGCCAAAAAGATTGCATTCAGGCAACACAAAAAGACACAAGCAGAAGGGGATAGGGGAGAAGTACCAGGAGAAGCAAAGGGAGGCAGGGAGGTCAGTAGGGAAGCAAAGCTCAGACAGAAGAGCACATTGCAAACTCAGTGAGTAGAGGACAAAACCTTTACAGGTACATAAGTGAAAAAGAAAGGCAAAGGGAGGGATAGTGAGACTGAAGGGGAGGATGGGGCGCGTGGAGGATGACAACAGTAAAACTGACATACTGAACAGGTATTTCTGCTCAGTCTTTACTGAGGAAGAGGAGGGTAATGGGTCTGAAGGAGTACAAGGGGTGAGAATGGTGCAGAAATGGACACAAGTCCCTTTATACGAGAAAGGGTCCTGAAGGAACTGGAAGTAATAAGAGTTGATAAAGCAATGGGGCCAGATGGGGTGCACCCCAGGGTCCTTAAAGAACTCAGAAAGGTGGTGGCTGAACCTCTGGCTATCCTGTTTAGCGATCACTGGAAACAGGAGAGTACCAAAGATTGGAGGACAGCAGATGTAGTCCCCTTATACAAAAGTGGGAACAAAGAGGAAGCAGGGAACTACAGACCAGTCAGCCTCACCTCGGTAGTGGTGAAGATCATGGAAGCACTACTGAAGGAAAGATTGGTGGAACATCTGGTTGTCAATAGACTGCAGGATCCAAGGCAGCATGGTTTCACCAGGGGGAGGGCATGTTAGACCAACCTCGTTGAATTTTTTGACTGGGTGACTAAGGAGGTGGATCAGGGGAGGGCAGTGGACATGGCCAATCTGGACTTCAGCAAGGCCTTTGACATTGTGCCACATAGAAGACTATGACACAAACTAGGGAATATGGGTGTGGGCAAGACAGTAGTGTGGTGGGTAGGTAACTGGTTGGGCGGCAGGACACAGAGGATGGTGGTAAATGGCTGTCACTCCACAGAGAGAAGAGTGACCAGTGGGGTACCACAGGGATCAGTGCTGGGACCGGTCCTATTCAACATCTTCATTAGTGACATTGCGCAGGACCTAGAAGGCAGAATTTCACTGTTCACTGATAACACAAAACTCTGTAACAGAGTAGACACACGGGAGGGTGTTGACAGAATGAGAAGGAACCTGCAGAAACTTGAAGAATGGTCAGGGGTTTGGCAGTTGAAATTCAGTGCAAAGAAGTGCAAGATAATGCATATAGGGCACAAAATCCCTGGCACAATATATCAGTTGGGGGGTGAGGATATAGCATGCACCAAGCAGGAAAGGGATCTTGGGGTTATCATCTCTGATGACCTCAAGGTAGGGAAACAGTGTGACAAGGCAGCAGGTAAAGCAAATAGGATGCTGGGATGCATAGGCAGAGGCATCACCAGCAGGAAAAGGGAGGTCATGATTCCACTATACAAGACACTAGTGAGGCCCCACCTGGAGTACAGCGTACAATTCTGAAGACCTTACCTATATAAGGGCATAGACAGGGTAGAGAAGGTTCAGAGGAGGGCAACAAAGATGGTACATGGATTGCATCACAAGTCCTATGAGGACAGGTTGAAGGAATTGAATATGTACTCCCTGGAGGAGAGGAGGGAGAGAGGGGACATGATAGAGACATACAAATATATTACAGGGAGGAACAGGGTGCAAGAATACACTATTTTTAAGCGAAAAAGATGTTCCAGGACTAGAGGGCATGGGATGACGTTGGAGGGAGGACGATTCAGAGGAAAAGTGGGGAAGAATTTCTTCTCAGAGCGGGCAGTGAACAAGTGGAACACCCTGCCTGAGGAAGTGGTGGGGGCTGAAGCAATCACAGGATTTAAGAATGCATGGGATAGACATAAAGGAATTCTGGTAGTCAGGGTAAGGGGCAGCAGAGTTCTAGGAAAACATAAACTGAAGTTACAAACTCAAATGGGCAGACTAGGTGGGCCATAGGCCCTTATCTACCGACACTGTCTATGAATCTATGTATCTATGTAAATTGTAATACATGCAGGGCATCCTGGTATTGCAATTGCAAACCCTACACCTGAAGCCTTTCTGAGTGGCATTAGGAGTGCCTTCCATTTCAGTGAAAGATAAATAGTTCATGTCTAATGTTGTCATATTGATATACCCAAAGCAGCAGAAAAGTGAGTTTCCAAAAGGCATAAGATAACACTGCTGTTGTATGACTTTGCCACATAATTTGTTTGTCCTTTATGTACAGAGGAATGTCCGATTTGCAGTACATAAATTGCCAGTTATTATACAAGTTTCTATTATATGTCTGTCTGTCTATCTAATTTGTAACAACTTGTATTATATGTTCAGTATGCACCACGTCTTTGGAATGCAGGCCCTGTGTGTTTTGTAAAGCACCCCAAGTGAAGTCTACCCTAGTGATGTCGAAGTACTCCGGTAATACCGTGCAGTTTTGGGAAGAAATCAGCAACTGCTTATATCTGAAGTAAGCCAGTCCATATGCCCCCTTACTGTTCGTGCATACCGCCTACCTATTTGGTAAGTTTCATATGTACACGCTGAAAGACAGTGCATGGTCTGGCTTACTTCAAGTGTAAGCAGTGGCTGATTTCTCAGTATGACGGCACAATAGTACAGGAGTAGCTTGTCATCACACCAGCAGTTTACAGACTTCACACTGGGTACTTTACAAATCACACAGGACATGCTTTCCAAAGACATGATATGCACTGGACATATCATCATATCTCTCAACCTTACTCCACACAAATCAGGACACAGCTTAAAATGATCAGGGGCAAATCACCAAAATCAGGGAAATATCTCAAAAAATAGTGATATTAGTTCCAGAAACTGTGTGCAACATGCCTCTTAGTACGAATAGCATTTTTTTAATGAGAACTAGACTGTAACACCAATGACTGGCATTATTTTGGTATTCAAATCTCTACTTCTCAGTGTCAGAAATACCAACTATAGGAGGGACAGAAGAAATCCCTGAGGTAAAATCAGGGACATCCCTGAAAATCAGGGACAGTTGAATGGTATGCATATCATACACAAGTAGGCAAAATGAAAACATTCAGCATGCTGTTACAATTTCTTTGTCAAAGGTTGGAATTATAAGACTGCAGGGGAAAGGTGGAAAAAGTATTTTACTAATACGTTATGTGAACAACCGCTATCAGTTTCTGCTGCAGTGTTTACAACTGTTATGAATAAAAAGCAAATGGGTTGACAATGTCTGTATTGTGGAATGCTTCATACCTCTGTGTGTATATGTTCTATGTGGCATTTCAGAAATGAAGGTACTAGTAGAAGGGGGGGGGGTACAAAAATGTTCTAAGGGGCCCTGGTAAATGTTTTTAGTAAACAATCGTCTTGCACACAAAGTATACTTATTGAATAACAGACACACACTGTTAAACCTAGGTATATTGTGTTTGGTCAGACAGCTCGTATGTATGGGGTTGCTAAAAGTAGGACTCCATTGAAAGTGGGGTGTTGCATTTCAGGTTGGCGATCACATGTGAATGTGTTACAAGTAGGTGCGAAAACAGGAGTGGGATTATGACATATAGTGTTTGAACGGCACTCTCCTGGGGGCATATACAGTATAAAGAAAGGAATGCACGACTAATTCAATAGGCAAATGTCTCAGTTGCTTTATTCTACACCAGCAGAAAGTTGAGGTATTCTACATCAGCATGAAACAATAGGGTATAGAGGATTGCAAAACTGTAATACAAAGTGTGTGTGTGTGTGTGTGTGTGTGTGTGTGTGTGTGTGTGTGTGTGTGTGTGTGTGTGTGTGTGTGTGTGTGTGTGTGTGTGTGTGTGTGTGTGTGTGTGTGTGTGTGTGTGTGTGTGTGTGTGGTTAGGGAAAAGCAGTGCTTACAAAACTGTGGTAGAAGCCCCTCCTAAACAAGCTAATAATTGCTGTCCCCACTGTGCATATATATCAGAAACCTCTATCATAAACTGCAATTTATTTACACCTAATCAGACATTACTCTGCACGTCAGGCAATTCTGTGACAAAGTACTAGAAAAGCAGTGTTATCTTGTGAGATTTTAAAGCTCACTTCTCTGCTATTCTAGGTAATATCAATATGAGAAAACTAGAGATGGACTAGATACCTTTCATTGAGACAGACAAGGCATTCCTAATGGCAATCAAAAAGGCTTGAAGTGTACATTTCACATTTGCAATAGCAGGATACACTGCAGGTACAGTATTACGATTTACAGCTCTTTCTACCCAAACAGCTAAACTGATTTTGGCAACATTCTGACCCTTGATGTTATATTACTATATCCTGTCTTTCTTTCATTACAATAAATGTTGTTGGCTAATAGATGTAACTGACCTGGGAGAATGTCACGGCTCATTAATTCAGACCTGTAATTGGTACTAGACAGTAAGTGCCTTTACGCTACCTCTTCTGTAACGGAATAACCATTGCAGAAGCAGTTTACCGTTACCTCCGTTGGTGTGTAAACTGCATGTTTTCCGATTCCACAGCGAACGCTCGCCTGAACCACGTTCCCTGGTTGGCATGGTTCGTGGTGATGTGTTCGGTTTCACTACGTTGTGTGCAATGGCCATTCTGGTACCAGTCATTACCTAGAATGGAATTCTGGGGAAGCAGAAGGCGCTTTTAGACAATGGAAGATGAGTTTTCCGACAGAGTGCAGTGTGTGTAAAGTCAGCATGAAATGGAACGGACTACAATGGCGCCACACAGGTACTGAATATTTTGGTAAAGAAACCTGTGTGTAAAAGCACCTAGTGTGTCTCTATCTTGAACCGCAGTATGTGTTTATAACTCTGACAAGTGTCAGTAACTTTACTATACCATCGCATCAGCATGTGTAAGTACCACCCTCACACATTCTTTATATAGATGTTGCTTTGTACTACCTGAATCACAAGGGTGAACTGAAACCTAAGAGTGATGTGTCAGTTTTGGAAATAAATAGGAAGACTAACTGGCTATAAAACATGGTGAAAACAAAGGGAGAAAAATGTTTAAAATCTGTTTCCATGTAAGTGAAGTCTACTCAGAAGGAATTGCACTGTTGAGATAAAAATGCCTGTAGGCTCTGACATCTAGCTGATTAATAACACTTACTTGAACTATAGACACAGACACCCACATACCAATAACCCTGTAAGTACTCAAGAAAGGAGTTCACTTAAATAGAAACCAGGCATTAAACACAGAGCTAAGAGGTTAATTTCTGAATATCTCAATAGATGGACATCAATCTCTTGCAAGTTGGAATGTAATGTCTGACAGTGCAAGCTGCAGAAATTATAACAGATGTAGCTATTGAACCATGTTGGTTTTGGACTCTTTTAAAAGCAATCCTTTCAATTTCAAATAGCAATATAGGAATTATACACAAGCTTTTAAGTGTAAGTCCTTTCAATTTGTTTTGGTATTTGTAAGACTTGTTGCCTAACTAAATATTCCCACTTTTTTTCAGTCTTGTAGAAGGTGGCAAACCCTCTTTAGCATGCAGATACCATGCACACTATGTACAGTATATTGCAAATTCAGTCTCTACCAATGTAGACGGCTCCTTCTGTTATTCATTCAGACAAACTAATATTGACAACAGCTACAGTCATGGTTGATGTTCTGTCATAACATTTATCAGTCATATTCAAGTCTAGTATTTTCAGATGCAATTGATGCTTCAAAATATAAACCCACTGATCATGCCATGAGAATGTAAGTATTGGTAACACCAAATTCAGACACATAATTGACAAACCAAAAAAGACACAAGCTTCCAACAGTTGGAATTGGATCTCAATCCTTCAGGAGAAATAGTGCCTCCCGATGTTATTCCATGACATTGAGCCTTCCCGTACTCTTGCCATCTCCCCTAATTCTTTCATTCAGACTACTGTGACAGACAACTATTCCCACTCAACCACAACAGAAAACCGTTGGAACAAAAAGATAAAAAGTGATTTATTAGAGTAAAGATATATGATATTGAAAAATGTAGTACAGTGACAGAAAAGACATACAAAGCAAGCTGTCAGATAAATTTCATTATGGAACTTGCAATTTATTTATTTATTGAAATATTTCACCAGGAAGGCATACTGAGCAACAAGCAATCAGATACTGATAGTTAAATGTCCATGCTTAGTAATTAAACCAGCATAGAACACATTTGTTATTCAAGTGCTTCAGTAAATGACCAAGTGCACGTGAATGGTTCATTGTTTCCTTCTTTTTAAAGTACAGATAGGGTGGTTTCCGTTGATGGCTAGCTGATTTTGAAACCACATATCAATGAGCTGTCAGGTTAAGCCACCTCCACTCCCCAAGTAACTGGCTGAGATGTGACTCCTTTACTACATTTTATATCACACATATCTAACAAAAAACCTGCACAAAACCACGGCTGTTCCAGTTATTTATTTATTTTTATGTAGCTTGCACGCATGTGCAAGAAACATAGTGCCATGAACGGAGATTTCGGAGGTGTGTCACCTCCTCCTCCAATTCAGGCACTGGGCTGTAGGCGCAGCCTGTAACCAATGCATTTTGGAGCTGTCTGATCACGCTCCAGAATGCAGTGGCGCCCAGATTGAAGAGCTATGCTTGAGTGAGCAGCGATAAGCGCTGCTCACGCGCAGCTCCCCAGGCGTCTTGCCTCCGCACGCACTGTATACCGCAGGCGGAAGCTGCTATCGTCCACCCCGTAGCTGGTGCCACGCTGGAGCCCACCCCAGTGTGGCAATCACATATAGCCACAGGGTGCCCAATCCCCCGTCGACTGAACGCCCCCAAAGTGCTTGTGCCACGCTGGAGCCCACCCAGCGTGTGCAAGCATACAGTTTTCTTTTTTGTTGCCGGCGGGGTGCCCAATCCCCGTCGGCTAAACTTCTCCAAAGTGCTTGTGCCATGCTGAGGCCACCCAAGCGTGGCAAGCGATCCACGTTGTCTTTTTTTTTTTCACCGAAACCAAAAAGCCGTCCCGCGGGCATCTCGACCCTCCCAAAGCCCAGCCCATCACTGTGCCAGCCTCCCCGCCCCCTCACCCCATACTTACCTCCCGGACTCCGGCGCGGCGACCTTGGTGGACGGGAACACGTCTGCACTCTTCAAAGCCGACCCATGAACTGAGAAATGCGGTAAGCTGTATAATGGGCTAGATAGGGGGTTTCAACTTTGTGCATATCTCAGGCATTTTTGGGAATTTTACCAAATTTTCAACATGGGATTTTGGGACCCTTCTCATGAATGATGTCACTGTCATGGGCGTTATTCGGGGCTTGAAGGGTGATTTTGCCAGTCACTGTGCAGTCACTGCGAAATCACCCTTCGGCCTGGAATACCACCATGACAATATATAATTCAAGAAGGGTCCCAAAACCCATTGAAGAATTTAGTCCAAAAAATAAGCTATTTTAATTAACGCATTGCGCAGTTCCTACACAGGCTCGTAAGTTAAATTTCAATATTTTCACTCCAGATTTTCAACATTGCCATTTTACCATACCTGCTTATGAACAGTACAGCTGTCATTTTTCACATCTCACCCAAAATGTGTTTCCGCCCATGTAGCGCAGAATGGCGCAGTCGATGCGCGAAATCAATGTATGGGACAAATTAAGAAAATCACAGTGACACTGTTCATGAACAGAGGTCTTAAAATGGCTATGTTGAAAATTTGGTGAAAAATTCCTAAAATGACTGCTGTCTGACGTGCGATCGCAGATTCCTACATGAGCTCGTAGGTTAGCAAATTTTCAATATTTTCACTCCAGATTTTCAAAACTGCCATTTACCACACCTCCTTATGAGCAGTACAGCTGTCATTTTGACATCCTGCCAAGCGATGTTTCCGCCATATGGCGCACAATGGGCGCTGATCGAGTGTGAAAACTCAATGTATGGACACATTAACAAAATCACAGTGACACTGTTCATGAGCAGAAGTCTTAAAATGGCTATGTTGAAAATTTGGTGAAAAAATTCCTAAAATGACTGTTTCTACGAGCATCGTTCGCCAGTTCCTAAACACGCTGCAGTAAGTCCGTAAATTTTCAATATTTGCACTCCGATGACTTCCAAATACCTAAACAGCACATAGAAGCAAGCAACATTCGGCACTGACAAATGCTTGTTTACAGCTGTCATGCAGAGCCAGTCAAGTATCTGTGGCTGTGGGAATTATCACTAATTACTGTGCAGTGGAGTCCTAACATAAAGTTTCTACTTTTCTTTCTTTTTACCATACTTCCATCTAATACATTACTTGGGTTTAAAGGCAAACATTGCTCTTTTTAGCAGTCTTGACAACATTTAGATTTAGTTAGGTTCTCACCGCATCATATCTGTCAGTTTCAGACGAACAAAAATCCATTATTAGCCATCTAATTAATTATTTATTTATTTTTCATTTATGGAAATGTTTCTGCAGGAAGACATAGTGAGGAATTTGCTCATTTCCAGATTTCTCCTTGGGAATTGAGGAAAGGAGGTTTACAGAGGATGGATTGCATGAGATGAGACACTGGTGTGTAGTGAAGTTATGAGTGGGAGGAGTGAGTGACAGACCTTGGTGTGCAGTTATGTGGGCAGGAGGAAGTTAAAGACAGGCTGTAGGGTGCCATCATGGGAGCCCTCCATCATGCAACACAAAATGATTAAATATTGAGTGTTTTTTTTATGTATCTCCTTTTTTGTAGTGTTCTCTCTGACACTTTTGCTGCTTTCTGCTCTGATTAGACCGTGGGGAACCCACAAAAAGCCACTTCCCTATAGACAGGATTGGCAACACATTGAAGCCACTGGATTAAATGGACAAAGCTACAATAGGGCAGCACTTGAAACTAACTTTTTTTTTCATTAAGGGAGGACACTGGCAAGTGCAACAGTACGGCTACTGTATAAACCCAGAAAGAAATCTAATTGGTGACCAACACTGGAAAAAAAGTAATAAGGATGGCTGTAATGTGTTAATTGTAAGAAGGGTTAGGATTGTTCCTATAAGATATGAAAATAATGCAAATATTTTAAATGATTTCATTACTAAAGACAACATAGCTTAGAGGAAATGTCTCATTCTCTGTGGAGTCCTGTCAGGATAGCAGCAGCATAATATTCAGAGCTCAATCAGGAGACAGATAACATCTAAAGCCATTTACCAAGTAGCTCACAACATCCCTTCACAGCAGCAAATAGCCAAGATGCCAGGACATCAGTCGCAATGAGTTATAATCCTGTAGCTCAGCTCTAGATGATGGAATACCGACAGGCATTCTCAAAGTCGATTGAGCCCATGGCTCTCCCGCTCCCCATCACTCATATCCAGCAGACATGGCAGAGCACACGTGAGCCTTCAGAAAATCTATGATAGAGACATACAAGTATCTTACAGGGAGGAACAGGGTGCAGGAAAACACTATTTTTTAAGCGAAAAAGATGTTCCAGGACTAGAGGGCATGGGATGAAGTTGGAGGGAGGACGATTCAGAGGAAACATGAGAAAGAATTTCTTCACAGAATGGGTGGTGGACAAGTGGAATACCCTGCCAGAGGAAGTGGTGGGGGCTGAAACAATCACGGGATTTAAGAATGCATGGGATAGACATAAAGGAATTCTAGAGGTCAGGGGTAAGGGGAAACAGACTTCTAGGAAAACAAACTGAACTTACAAGCTCAAATGGGCAGACTGGGTGGGCCATAGGCCCTTATCTGCCGACACTGTCTATGTATGTATGTATCTATGTATGTGCCTTTTTTACATTTGAAAATGTCAGGCTGAGTTACCTATGGTTAAATAAGTGTCTGAGAGTCCAAAGCAAGTATGTAATCTGTTCCATGACATTCCACTTTGTCTGGCTTAATTTTCAGAATAGTTCTTTTAAGTGTCTCAAAGGTCTCCTTACAATTGTTTTCTGGCTGATAACATAGGGATTAAGCCTCTGTTGGTAGGTCTATGCTCTGATATCATATCTCCTCAGGATTGTTACTTTCACTTGGTTGTAATCAGTGGTCTGTACTGATTCCATATGGCTGTAGGCAAGTTAAGCCTTCCTGGTCAGGGAGGAAACTAGCCATATCGCCCACTGCTCCCTTGGCTATCTGTGAGAAATGGCCCCCCCTCAAACATTGTCAAATGGGACTGTGTGTCATTCTTTGACCTAAGTTTTGTGAATTTCACATCATGTGTAGTAGAATAGCTGTATTCCCTATTCACTGACCCCCTTGAGTGTGTGGGGCCTTCCATTACAATAGCTGCACAACCTCTATCCATCAAGCCTCTTGTCTCTGTATGTCTTTCAATCCCTGTTTGTCTGCCTCTAGCTGATGTATTGATGGTAGCCCATGATGATAGCAATTATAAATGAGCCACTGTAGAAATGGTGACTCGTTTATAGCACTATCATCATCAGCTACCCTGCATGGGTAGCGATGGGTTAGTGAGAAAAGTGACCAGAAGGGGAAGGAAAGGGAGGTGCAGGAGATGGATAGGAGTGATGGTTTAGGTAGACAGGGGAGCCTGCGCTACTAAGCCAGCCCTGTGGTGTGGTGGTGTGGGTGGTTGGCTACGATGCAGCAGACACTGGGTTTGGGACCTGCTGGGGGTGATTGTTTGCCGCTGCTTGCGGCTGTTGTTCTTTTTTTCCTGCCACAGTGTTTTGCCCCTTCCTCAACATGCACCCTCCCCCCCCAGAGTTGAGAATCCTTAGTTGGGGGAGTGCGCAAACACAGTTCCAGTTGCCAAAGTCGGCCCACTTAGAAATGTATATCACGGAAATGCTTTTCAGCGATATACATTCACTATGATAGTGAGAGCGTTTTTTTGATTGCTATCATAACATGGAACCATATTGACAACCAGTGTAGCATCTCAAATAGCTCTCATGGGATCTCATCAGTCCATTTTTCCTCAGTTTCATTCTCTTTTTCCAGCCTTCGTTCCAGTACTTGATCAGCTATAATCTTGGGTCTAACATCAGGTATCTGTTCCTTTCTCTAGGCATCAATGCTTCTGGTGAGAACCCGCATGGTTCTGAAAGTATACATTGTCCCATAGGACACCTCTGGTCATCCTGCATGCACCACTTTAGTCCCTTCTTCATTCCCACTGCCGAATACAGTACTGCAACAAAAAAAATCCTCTTTTGAACCCAGACTCTGTCGCTAACACCATCTGCCAGGGTGTGGAGATGAAGAAACAACCTGTGAAAAGAGAAGGCCATGTGCAAAATACTGGAAGGCATTTTCTTTTTAGAAACTGTCATAATTTACCAATACAGTTAGAAAAGAGCAATACACGGGGCTCATTTTCAGTTGTGAGGCTGCTTCTTGTTTATTTTACTGTCTATTTAGTTTTTGTTTACTGGCAAAGGAGAACTAGACAGTTCTGCCTATTTTCAGCCTTATCCAAGGGGAAGGGGATAAAGATAAACATTGAACCACATTAAGCTGTTGGTAGTATTCTTACTACTTATTTTCTGTAAGGTCATCATAGATTTCCACCCTAGTGTCTCAATGGATGTTTATTCTGGCAAGAAACAGGAGTTGCACTTTAATGTCCCTCATTTCTATGAGCTTTTTGATAACATTCCTTACCGTCGTCCTCTTTTTATCATCATAATAAATTGCCTGATTATTGTATCAAGTCCCCTTTTTCTGCCACGCTGTGGTCAAAATTGTTTCTTTGCTTTGGCAATACTGCTTTGTCATTAGCACTTGATTTGAATCCCACATTCCCATTGTCTCCACAATTGCTCACAGTCAACAGAACCATCTCTCTTTACAACTAGAAATAGGCACATACCCATCTCTACTCTCCACAGCCAGCCACTAAATTACAATTTACAATCATCTGTATTTTTCCAATACAAGTTCATGTACTACTGAAAGTCAGTTCCAAATTCTGTTTCATAATTAGTCATACAGACCAGGACATTGGGGGAAAACTGCAGCTGCTGGGATGAAGCAGGCTCTTCATGAGTGACAGGCACCTTCCGGCTGCCAGCCACCCGTCACCATTACCCCAAGACATGACAGTTATCCCACTGATGCTAAATCCTTGTCTCTCCCAATTCTTCATGCACTGGCCCAACAGTGACCCGAGTTGACTTTCAAACCCAATAGGCAGGTGTGCTGTGTAGTGTGGCTACTGTCACCCCACTGGACTGACACTTTTGGAAAATTTTATGGACTACTGGAGTGATTAATCTTCCCCTTTCACTCCTACAAGGAATGGTATTCCCCTTCCCATGCAAGCTGCATGAGCCAGATAATCAGTATTTCTTTCCTCATACCATCACATTTATTCCTTTTATTTCTACAGGTATATCAGTACACCAGCCATGTTGTGACAGGAATCAGCCTCATTATGCCAGGAGAATGGCAGATACCATGTATCAGATAAGTATTTTTTATGTTTATCCTAGCTAGCACCTGAAGAGCAGTGGATCCACTGTGGCCCCATTGCTACTTTTATTTTACAGGTTCATACTGTATGGTGGTACCCTCAAGATCACCCTGTTCCAGGCTCCTCAGGACCCAGGTAAGAAATCTTTATTTATTTATTTTTTTTCTATGATAATAAGCTGTAACAGTATGACTCAAACTGTGAACGAACTGTTAGTTTTCACTTATTAAGTTGTCGATGACTCAGGGCTTGAAATATCTCCACACTTCTGTTTTATTTCATTTTTTTCACAGGTCCCTCACAACTTCAAAGAACACTCCAACACTGACTTGCCAAGACTCTAGACCCAAAATCCTAATGTTTGTTATTTTCCCTACTTTGTGCACTTTGCATTCTTCAACTCTAATGCCTGCATTAACATACTCTTTTGCAATGTGTATATATATATATATATATATTAGAGGCAAAAAACTCAGTTTAATGCATCAGTTAGGTTTGCTCCACAGTGACAAAAGTGAGGAAATTCGATGTTAGGGTTGAAACCCCCCTTGCACCCCTCCAGTCCACCCCAACCGGCATCGGTGCACGCAGTGTTGTCGGTCCTAACTCTCACCCCATTCTCCTATTCCTCAGCTTCTTTCCACATGTGATGGGGTGACAGTTAGGGCCGATGACCCCAACGCGCACCCCGATGCCGGTTGCAGGGGTGGGCTGGAGGGGTGCAAGGGGGGTTTCAACCCTAACTTTGAATTTCCTCACTTTTGTCACTGTGGAACAACCCTAACTGATGCATTAAACAGAGTTTTTTGCCTCTAATTTCCCTTCTTTTTGAGAATGATAACGAAAAATTGTGAATGTAATGCGGCGGGCTCCCGCCACGTGATGTCTTGTCACATAGTAACACGGTGCCCACAAACACAAATGGTAATGCGCATGGTGACGCAAAGTGAAACAGAAAGAGAAACAGTACTGTAGACACAAATGGTAAAAATAATGCAAATGCAAGCTCAAATGAAAACGCAAAGGGTAACGCACATGGTAGTGTAGACGGGAACGGTAAGTGAAACGGGTATGGAACCGTAAGAGGAAGCGGCAAGGGTAACAGTAATGTAAGCAGACAAACTGATTTTCCCCAAAGCTGCATAGAGAAAGGCAGTGAGTACAAAGAATGTATGCATAATAATGGATCTCGGAGGAGAAAATGAGGAGTTGGAATACTAAATTGCTTATATCTCAGGAACCGTACGATGTAGAATAAAATTTAAAAGTCATATGATTTATGACTTTCCTGGCTAGTTTTATGCTTAGCCCCCATTAGGGAGCTAAGCATTTTTCTGATGAAAAGTCTGTATCTCGCACCGTTTCCGAGATACAGGCCCTGAAAGGCGCGGCGAATGCCGTAATGTTATCCTATGGGAAAAAAAAGAAAAGTTTGGAGTGCCATAACTTTGCCACCCTGTAATATTGTTTCACCAAACCAAAAAAGGCACATTTGTGGGATGTTGGCTTTCTTCCCTCCAAATTTCAGTGTAAAAGACCAAACCATTATTTTGCAGCAGGGTGGCAAATAATTCCTGTCATGCAGCAGATACAGCAATGTTAGTTTATGGGAAAAAGTGTCAACTTCAGAGTACCGTAACTTTGCATCCATGCAATATTTTGTCACCAAACCATGAAAAGGCACATTTGTGAGATATTGGCTGCCTTCTCTCCAAATTTCAGCCCAAAAGACCAAACCGTTCATTTGCAGCAGGGTGTCAAAGAATTCCTGTTATTTTGGGCATAGTGTCGCCAAGTAGTGTCGTGATTTGCAAAAACTTTCGCACAGATTTGTGAAAGTGTCGTGAGTACAAAACTACTTTTTCAAAAAATTTTAAAAACATATTTCTGGTGTATTTAACTACAAAATAAAGACATGGCCAGCATCCTCAGGGTCTGACTAGGTGAACATAGAAAGAATTGTGTCTCTAGAGGGTCCCAATTTTAAATGCCAAGCATTTTTCTGATCACTAACTGAAAACAAAATGGTGGATTTGCGCCACTAAAAAGTGCATTTGTGAAAGTGTCAAACTTTTTGTTAACTTTTCTCATTGAGTTATGATGGGAATTTTTTTTTTGAATAACTTTTAAACCGTTTAATATTTTTTCACAAAATCTTCAAAAGGCACATCGGGGACCCTGGCCGCACATTCCCTTAAGTTTTCGGACTGGTCGCACAAACCATATGACCTGTAGGGATGAGCAAAGAATTCAAAAAAGCATAAACGTGCATGCAGATCACGCTTATTAACTCCACAGCTGTATATCCGAACAGTACAAAAGCTGGCAGATCCCAAGCTGTATGGTTCTTGATCATGTATTCTGAATTTCAGGCAAATCCGTTGAACGGTTGCAAAGTTATTAAGATGCAAAATTTTAGGTTTAACATGTAAATGGCTCCTCAACCCTAACTATGGTAGCACTACCATGCTACCATAATATCTATCTATCTAGATAGATAGATAGATAGATAGATATTATGGTAGCATGGTAGTGCTACCATAGCTAGGGTTGTGGAGCCATTTTAAGAATAAAGGTCAAACTTTGCACCTTAATAACTTGCCACTTTCAGTTGGATTGCTGGAAATGGTATGCATGATTGGGCATGGTAGATCTTGGGATCTGCCAAGTTTTGTACCAGTCGAATATCTGCATCTGTCCAGGAAGGAACAAGTCTTTTGAGCAATCGGTTTAAATGCTTCATTGGCAGCTTTTAAACTAGTCAAGGGAGGAACTGATAAGCAGCAGAAAAATCCCAGCCTCTCCCTACAAAACAGGGTACTAAATGGGAAAAGACCGAGGTAGAAAGGTCAGTGGGGATGCTGCAACAGAAAGTAAAGCCATCAAAAAATGGAAAGCAATGAGTACCAATGCACGTAGTCTGAGTAACAAGCTTCCTGAATTAGTGGCCTTGATGGAGGAGGAACATCTGGATATCGTGGCAGTCACAGAAACATGGTTCACACAAAACCATGACTGGGACATAAACATACCAGGATACATTATCTACAGTAGAGACAGAGAGGGTAAAAAAGGAGGAGGAGTAGCTCTTTACATAAGGGAAGGAATCAAAGTAACAGAACAAAAGAGAAAACAGGGAGGAGAAGAAGCACTGTGGGTAAATTTGGAGACCGGCAATGGCACCACAATCCGCACAGGGGTTGTATACAGACCCCCTTCTCAGGGGGAGGAAATGGACAAGGAAATGATAGAAAGTATACTTAGTATGGCAAAAAAAAGGGGAGATATTGCTGATGGGTGATCTGAACATGCCAGATGTTAACTGGAGTGCAGTTGCTGCAGTCACTTCAAAGAGTGGGGTTATTCTAGATGCCTACAGGGGCATGCCTTAGACAACTAGTATTGGAGCCCACTCGAGAGGGACCAATCTTAGACCTGGTTCTCTCAAATGGAGATGAAGAGAGGATCACAGATGTAGAAGTGGGTAGCCATCTGGGAACTAGCGACCATCGAACAGCATGGTTCACAATAAACACAGCAATAGAGTCAAGCCATACAAAGGCAAAGGTACTGGACTTTAGGAGGGCTGACTTTACCAAAATGGGTAAGTGCCTAAGGAATGCACTAGCAAATGGGCAGGAAGGAGGGGTGGAAGAACAATGGTGAATAATAAAAACTGCCATCACAGAGGCAACAAGCCTTTGTGTGAAGCAAATAAACAAAACTAAACGATGTAAGAAACCACTATGGTTCTCAAAAGAAGTGGCAGTGAAGGTTCAAGAGAAAAAGAAAGCTTTCAGGAAGTACAAGGAATCACAGAAGGAGCAGGACAGAGAACTGTATCAGTTAAAGCAAAAGGAAGCTGGGAAGGCAGTCAGAACAGCAAAGGCCCAAACCGAGGAAAAGATAGCCAACTCAGTTAAGAAGGGGGATAAAACCTTTTATAGGTACATCAGGGAGCGAAGGAAGACCAAGGGAGGGATAGTGAGGCTTAATAAAGTGGGGGAGGGTGGGAAGAGGGAGACTGTGAAAAGGCAGAGATACTAAACAAATATTTTTGCTCAGTATTTACAAAGGAAGGGGGAGGGGTACCTAGAACAAACAGTAGAAACACACTGAATACAGAAGTTGATACCAGCCCATTTACAGAAGAAAGGGTTCTGAAAGAACTCTTAAAACTGAAGGTGGACAAAGCAATGGGGCCTGGGAAACAAAAACCAAGGGGAAGAGTACACAATGGGGGGGTGAGATACTAACAACAACAAAAATGGAAAGGGACCTGGGGTTAGTCATATCAGATGACCTAAAGGTGGGTAAGCAATGTGAGAGGGCAGCAAGGAGGGCTGGGGGAATATTGGGATGCATAGCGAGAGGCATCACAGGTAGAAAACAGGAAGTTATTATCCCTCTGTACAGACAGCTGGTCAGACCTTCATCCCAGAATTCTAAAAGAACTAAGGGTAGAATTAGTGACACCACTGACTACCCTGTTTAACAAATCATGGGAGGATGGGGTGGTACCCGAGGACTGGAGGAGGGCAGATGTGATTCCCCTTCACAAAAGTGGGAGCAAGGCAGAAGCAGGAAACTACAGACCTGTTAGTTTAACCTCAGTGGTAGGGAAAATGATGGAATCACTTCTGAAGGAAAGAATTGTCGAGTATCTAGAGGCCAGAGGGCACAGGACCCAAGGCAGCATGGATTCACAGCAGGAAGGTCATGCCAGACAAATCTGATAGATTTCTTTGACTGGATGACCAAAGTAGTAGATCAGGGAGGGCTGTGGACATGGCCTACCTAGACTTTAGCAAGGCATTTGACACAGTCCCACACAAAAGATTAATATACAAGTTAGCCAGCCTGGGAGTGGGTCCCAAGATGACAGCCTGGGTAAAAATTGGCTGGAAAATAGGACACAGAGAGTAATAGTAAATGGAGTCACTCTGATGAAAGGGGTTACTATTGAGGTACCATGAGGTTCAGTATTAGGACCAGTCCTCTTCAATGTCTTTATAGCGACATTGCAGAGGGACTGGAAGAAAAATATGTCTCTTTGCAGATGACACAAAGATCTGCAACAGAGTTGATGCACAAGGTGGGGTGGAAAGGATGAAAAGGGACTTGGCAAGGTTAGAGGAATGGTCAAATGTATGGCAGCTTAGATTCAATGCTAAGAAGTGCAGGTAATGCACCTGGGAAACAAAAACCCAGGGGAAGAGTACACAATGGGGGGGTGAGATACTAACAACAACAAAAATGGAAAGGGACCTGGGGTTAGTCATATCAGATGACCTAAAGGTGGGTAAGCAATGTGAGAGGGCAGCAAGGAGGGCTGGGGGAATATTGGGATGCATAGCGAGAGGCATCACAGGTAGAAAACAGGAAGTTATTATCCCTCTGTACAGACAGCTGGTCAGACCCAATCTGGAGTACTGCATGCAGTTCTGGAGACCCAGTCTTCGCAAAGACATAGACAGGATGGAAGCTGTCCAGAGGAGGTCAACTAAACTGGTGCAGGGTCTGCACCGGAAGACATATGAAGAGAGACTAAAGGAGCTTAACATGTATAGCCTTGAGGAAAGGAGGGAGAGGGGGGACATGATAGAAACTTTCAAGTACCTCAAGGGAATCAACAAAGTCCAAGAGGGTAGCATCTTTCAAAAAAGGTGTGCAAGAACAAGGGGCACAATTTGAAGATAGAGGCGGCTCAGAGGTAATTTAAGGTATTTTTTCACAGAGAGTTGTGGATGCATGGGCGGCCTTCGGAAGAGGTGGTGGAGTCAAAAACAGTGGTGGAATTCAAGCATGCATGGGACAGTCATAAGGCAATTCTAGGGGTTGGGGGTAGGAAGAAGTAGGCTGCTGGTTAACTAGGATCTGCAGCTTATCCAGTAGGCAGGGAAATGGGCAGACTGGGTGGGCCAAGCGGTCCTTATCTGCCGTCAAATTCTATGTTTCTATGTTTCTATGGCTGTGGAGTTATTAAGCACCAACGAAATGTGCATTTACGCTTTTGTGAATTCTTGTCTTGCCTACTGGTCGTATTTGCAGTTTATGCGACCAGTCCAAAACTTCAGGAATATCGTCCGGGGTCCCTGATGTGCCTTTTCAAAATTTTGTGAAAAAATGTTAAACAGTTCAAAAGTTATTCAAAAAACAAATTCCCATTATAAGTCAAAGGGAAAAGTTAACAAAAAGTGAGAAAGTGTCGTACATACAGTTTTTAGTGTCGTAATTGACCCCAGTAGTATCGTGAGTCAGCCATTTTTTTTCAGTTAGTGATCACAGAAATGCTTAGCATTTAAATTTGGGACCCTCTAGGGACACAATTCTTTTTGTGTTCACCTAGTTGGACCCTGAGGATGCTAACCATGTCTTTATTTTGGGGTTAAACACCCCAGAAATATGGTTTTCAAATTTCTGGAAAAAGTAGTGTCGTAAAGTAGTGCCGCACTCATGACACTTTCACAAAATATGCGAAAGGTGTAGCAAATTGCGACACTACTTTTCCAGGCTATGGCCAAAATGACAACACTTCTTTGCCACCCTGCTGCAAAAGAACAGTTTGGTCTTTTGAGTTGAAATTTGGAGGGAATGCAGCCAACATCTCACTGATGTGCCTTTTGGTGATTTGGTGAAAAAATATTGCACAGTTCCCAAGTTACGGTTCACCAAAGTTGACATTTTTCTCATAGACTAACCTGGTGACATATACCACGCCTTTCGGGGCTCGTATCTCGAAAACGGTGCGAGATACAGACTTTTCATTGCGACTTGCATATCCCTGGGCTATGCAGTACAAAACAGTAGCCAGGAAAATAATGATTTCTGTGAAATGTAAATTTTTTTTCTACGTCGTACGGTTGCTGAGACATTTGCAATTAAGTACTTCCAATGCTCGTTTTAAGCTTCCATTCCCATTACAATGCATACATTCTTTATGCACACTGTGTTTCTCTATGCAGTTGTCCAGTAAAAACAGGGTATTCAGTTCTGTAATTGTTACACTTACTGTTTCAACTTGCGTTTATGTCCCCGTTCGCGTTACCGTTCCCGTGTATGCCACCGTGTGCGTTACCCTTTGTGTTGTCATTGGCTCTTGCGTTTTCCTTACTGTTACCATTTCCATTTCCACCTTGTGCTTGCGTTGCTGTTCCTGTTACTTTGTCACAAGACATCACATGGTGGGAGCGCGGGGCCCGAACCGCTGCATTACATTCACTATTTCTTGTCATCATTCTCAAAAAGAAGGGAAATTAGAGGCAAAATACTCCATTTAATGCTTTAGTTAGGATTGTTACACAGCGACAAAAGGAAGGAAATTCGGTGTTAGGGTTGAATACCCCTTGCCCCCCAACTGGCATAGGGTGAGCGTGATTACGTCGGTCCTAACTCTACCCATTCTCCTATACCTCTGCTTCTTCACATGTGATGGGGAGAGAGTTGGGGATAGCAGACCGACGCGCACTCTATGCCATTTGGGGGTAGGTTAGGGGTCAAGGGGGCATTCAACCCTAACACCGAATTTCCTTCCTTTTGTCGCTGTGGAACAGCCCTAACTAATGCATTAAACAGAGTTTTTTGCCTCATGTATATATATATATATAGTACAGTGCCACTGCAACACATTGCCCATAGACAGCTCCAGCCCAGGACCAGACAGGGCATATGCCCCAGTTTAAAAAAAATGCTCTGCCCCTGCTGCTCTACATAACAGACAAGATAGTTTGCATTTAAATCCATCCGCATGCTCACACAAAAGCACTTTGACTCTACTTTCGCCCCATTCATCCTTACTCTTTGGAGTTGCCTACTGTGTGGGTGTGGCAACATCACCTATGGTGGTAAGACCGAAGGAGCATCTCTTTTACTGTTTACTCTCCCAGCGCCTGCCCTCTTACATGCAGATTCTGTCAGTCAGTCCCAATCCCCAAGTTTTGTTTTACACAAGCACCCTCCATGTCATCCATCACCCCAAACCCCACTTTCATTTTCGCTCAGCCCCCTCTAGCATTGGCTTTAATTCTTGGTTTCCTTCACTGTCTTCTAAAATGTGAACATTATTCTTTTGTTGAGTAACTGTCTGTCTGTCTATTTTCCATCATCTGCTTTCCTTCCCTGCAACATCCTACCAATCCACTACCACACCACTGCTAGGGCCTGGAGCCAGTCCCTTCCTCAAATCCTTCCTCCCAGATCCTTTGCAACCACTCTCATCCTCTTCATGCATTGTATGGTGCCAAACCTCAGTGCATTCTCACTTTTATACCTCAGTTTGTATATGTCAAACCAGGGTATGGGACCACCAGCAGGGGAGACCATTCATCTCTCCTCTCAGCCACAAAAGTGAATCATATGACTGGCACTCACAGAGAAAGCCTAAGAACAGGCTGCAATGTTGGAGGGAGGGAGCTAAAACCAAAGAAAAGGTGAAAAAGCAAATCTGACTGGAACGAATGGTGTTCATCTCAGGGCTGGCTGGGACTCAACCAGTTAAGTTTGGAGTGACTCAGTTTCTGTACCATTTTGGCAGCTGTCCTCTGGACCACCTCCATTCTGTCTCTCTCTTTCCAGGGATGTGGTCTCCAGAACTAGACTCAGTACTTCAGGTGGGGTGCTATGAATTGACCTATATAGAGGCAATGCCATCTCCCTCTTCTTGCTGACAATACCCCTACCTATGTATGTACCCCAGCATCCCACTAGCCCTCTTGACTGTCTTGTCATTTTGCCTGACCCCCTTTCGGTCATCCAACATCATTACTCTCCAGATCTCTTTCTTGCTTGGTCATTGTCAGTATACTCTACCAATTTTGTACTCTGCCCCCAAGGTTCTGTAGACAAAATGCATTTCTTTGTGCGTCTTTGCATTAAAAACTAGTTGCTTGATTACCCAGTCAAAGAAATCTATCACATTTATTTGGCATGACCTTCCCAATTTCTGATAAATAAGTCTGTCAGAGATACTGCTAGTGCATCCCTGAACTCCATCAGCACAATAGGATGCACACTTTCTGGCCCCTTAGCTTTGTCCACCCTTCAGATTACCGAATACTTTCTGGACTCACTCCTCAGAAAAAAAGCCTACTGACCATTTCCTTCCCCTCAAAGCCTCTGGTGCTTTTCTCTGATCCCTTTCCTTCACCTTCTACACAGAACATTGAGCATAAGTATTTGTTTAAGATGTCTGCCATTTCTTAGTCCTCCTCCATACAGTCCTGCCACCCTGAGTGTACAATCCCTCCTTTTGTCTTCCTTTCCTCACTAATATACTCCACACACACACACACACACATATATATAATATATATATATATATATATATATATATATATACACACATATATATTGCCACCTTGTCTACTGAAGGACTTATTTCCTCACTTTAGACTTTCTGCCCTTCAGTGCTTTTCCTACTTTGTTTTCCAAGATATGCTTTACTATCCTCCTCTTTCTGTGATTCCTTATACCTTCTGAATTTTATACTTTCATCCTTTAACTATTTTGCCATCTCTTTCAAGAACCATAGTGGTTTCATCTTTCTGTTGCCTTTGCTTACTTGCTTGAATCTGAGATTTGTTGCCTTCACTATGCCCTCTTTCACTTTGACTCACTTTTCCTCCATCCCCTCAGGTCACATCCCCCTGCCAGGTAATTCCCAAGGCATTTAATAATCTTTGTACCCTCAGCCCTTCTGAAGACCAGGACCCTTGCCTTTGTGTGGTTGGAGTCTGCCCCTGTTCTTATGTTGAATGACATTGTACGATGATCACTGCTCCCCAGATAGCTTCCAATCTTGATGTCTGCAATACTGTCTCTGTTAGTAAAAAACAGGTCCAGTATTGCCTCATCACAAGCAGATTCACTGACTACTTGCCTGAAGAATGCCTCTTGGTTGGAGCCCAGGATGTCCCTGCTCCTAGCTGACACTACAGCTGAAAGGCTCCAAACTTCAGTCAGCAGATTGAAATTCTCAACCAGCAACACTGCTCCATTTCAGCCATTTTTGCCAGTTGCTTCTAATATTTATTTTTCTAAGTCCTCCCCTGTGTCAGAGGTCTGTACATCACTCCTGTCCAAATAGCAGCACTGTATCATGACTACAGAGTGACCCACATCACCTTGACCCCCCAAAAAGTCTCTGTATATCCATCACTTTTAATTGTTTTCCTTCACATAAAGTACCACGTACCCTTCTTTCTTCACTACTCTGTCTCTTACTGTATGAACATTATAGAGCCTGGCATGACCATGTTCCAGACACAGTTGTCAGTACACCATGATTCGGTAATGGTCACAATATCCAGGTCTGCCTCAGCCATCATGGCCTCTACAGTAGGTCTTAGGTCTCATTTTCTAGACTCTAGCACTGGCATTCATGGCCTTCCATATCTGGGTACCTTTTTTCTTGTTGCTTTCTCCTTTTTCAGTTCTTTTCCCCTTCCTCACCTTTCTCCTTTGACTGTTCCTCCCCCTCCTTTCTTCTTTGCTTAACTCCGCTTCTTTGAATAACTTGTATCCTGTGAGACACTTTCCCCTCAAGATCTCCCTACTCTCTATCTCAGCCTGTAGTGCTCCACTTTCTACCTCCTCTATTTCTTCCATCACTCCCCTTGGCTACTTCAAATATCCATCAAAGTAACATTGAAACTACCCACTGAGGACTATAGTTCACTCCTGGATGGAAGCATGCCATCACATTGCTATATGCTCTTATACTCCCATGTTGGTCCACAGTTCCCAGTGTAGCCATATCTCTCTTCTGTGCACCATTCCTTCTTTCATTCCTTGAAAGTTTTGTTACACAGCTCCCTCTCTTCCTCATATAGTACAAGAAGCATTCACTGCTCACATTTTAAAAACATGGGAAACACAGGATCAACCACATAAATGATCTAAAACTACCAATAATCTCACTTACACAGACCTCCATGAGGCACTTCAACTTTACGTTTAAGCCTGTGACACACCCTCATCAAGTTAATGCACTAGCAGCCGTAGTGGTTCTGATCAGAATTTGTTGTTTTTGCCACAGCTTGTGTTTCTTTTAGCCTTCCTTGTACCTCAGCACTTTTCTATTAAATAAACTCTGATACATATTTGTCCTTGGCTTGGGTACTTTCTTCTGAACAGTCTGTTTGTATTATAGCACCAAACCTTCATCCTGGTGCGGTTTTCATTTGGACTTCATTTAAAAAATAAACACACAGAAAAGAAGAAAGAAAGGGCAGGAAAAACCAGACACCTTAAATTCAGCAAAAGGAAAGAAAAGACCAAAGAAAAGAAAGAGGAGAATAAAGAACAATGAACGATCAACACAGTGCTCTTTACAGTAAAATGAACAAATCCAGTGGCTTTGGTTATTTACTAGTTGAGCTAACTCAACAGCCACATGACCAAGTTCTAGAAAACCATCACTGCAGATGGGAGTAAAAGGAGCACTGGGGGTGGGACCCAGTTCTATACTATCATACCATGTCCCCCAGGGTTGAGACAGGAACTCTTCCAGTGCCAACAACTGTTTGTCATAAATCTCATGTTGACCCCTAGACCTATAGATAATTTTCTTCATGCTGGCAGAATCTGCCAGTTTAGTCAGCCAAACTTTACACTTTTATTTTTATACAAATAAAAACTTAGCCATTTAGGACTGGAAACAGGACTCCAGGGGCATCGCAACTCTTCAGCGGAAAAATAAATCTGCCATCAGAATGCTAGAAGGAGCATGATCACGGTGTAGAGTTTAAATTTGCATATTCATTCCAATTCAGTCTCCAAGGAAACAATTCAGGCAGATGTTGCAAAGAATTATGACATCACTAGTAAACTCCTGTTGTTAGAAACCAAGATTATCAATAATCTGGTAGCTAAATAACATAACTAAAAATAAATTAATCTCCTTAAATATTCTGTTTTAGGGGAACTTTTGTAATATGGATATACGGTAAGGAGTATGTTATGCTTATTTATTATCGATGAGTACTGTTAATATGTTATGAAATATGGTATGTTAAACTTATTGCTTTTAGTTTTAAAAAGAAAAATGTATTTTTATTGATCCTTTTAACTATTTTGAACTGCCTTTATTGTTTGTATATTTATGCATTGATTATTGCATATTTGTGCTTGTGACCTTATGTTGTAAATCTTATTGGAAAAGAAAAAATATTATTAAGAAAAAAAAAGAAACCAAGATTATCACATTTTCTTAGCAACATGTAGTGAAAAACCATGTGAAAACCTGATAAATAGCACTTGTAATATAATATATACAGTATATGCTTGCGCTATACTTAGTGTTTGAGACAGAAGAAGGCTATTTGCCCATCGTTTCGGTTTCTCATATTAGTAAATCTGATGCATCTCTCGGGGCCAGATTCACAGAGTGCTTTGGAACTAAGTCCCACTACACAACTCCAGTTATGAACCAAAATCTCTGCAGCTGCGGAGGTTAGTATTCACAATCCCCCACAGCTGCGGAGATGTTATGCCGGGTCTCACCTGCTGTAATATTTTGTTGCAGCTGCGGGGACTTCCATGGCAACACTACTCACAAGCTGCTGTAAATTGTGGAGCTTGTCATAAACCAGTTCCACCTTTGTGAATACTGCAGCTGTGAGAAAAACTGTAGATCTGCAAGCTGCAACCCACTTGCGCCAGGTTTTTCCTGCTGCTGCGGGACTTTCATGAGCTTTGTGAATCTGGCTCTTTATTTTAAACTATGTATTCATCTTACATTTTTTTAAAGCTCATAAAATGTTTTTGCCTCCATGATCTCTCTTGGCAGTCTATTCTAGACTCTTCCAGCTCTTTGAAATAGAACCCTCTAATATTATTTATTTTTGGCACTTCTGGTTTTATTTGCTAGTTATATGATTTTAAATTAAATTCCTTGTCCTGTGCTTCCAAATTCATTTCAATTATTAAACCCTTCTATCACTCATAATTTTATATAGTTGGAGCTTGTCATCCCTGATCCTTCTCTCCCCCAGGGTAAGCAGTCCCAATGTGTGTCTATGCATTCATTTGTGTCTAGGTTTGTGCTGAAATGTGTGTGGCTGCATGTGACTTGTGCATGTGTGTGTATATATGTGTGTGTGTGTGTGTGTGTGTGCCTATGTCCCCATTCTGATTGTTCAAGCACATTGGCTGCACTAGCTGTTGTCATGCCCCTTTCATCAAGAGGGTTTATTTTGGATTTTCCCAGGGGTAAGTCCTTCCACATAGTTCTTCCTCCTCAATCGCCTCATTTTTCAATTTACGTTGTCATGTCTGCACAAATGGCCCCAAACTGCATCTTGTTTGACTTATTTAATGATAACACTCTTTCTCTCATTTGTCTTATATCTATCTCTCAGCAAATGGAAGACAGAGAATTTTCTTTAGCAAGCAACTAAATCTGAAGTTATGTGACCCTATTTTCAGATGCATTTGTGACCCTATGTGCATTTGCAATGGGAAAAAAACCCTTTTGAAAGTAGGGCTATAAACAGAACATCATAAAGTGAAACACCATCACACCTTTCATACTACAAGGAACTTGACTGTGATTGGGGAATGGGCCTTCATTCATAACCATGGGGACGTCCTTAGCATCAGTCAAAAAATACATGTCAACCACCGGACTCAAAATCAGTACCTGCCAAGACCACTTCTCTGTCAAAACTCTCAACCACACTTTCCTTACCTCACAACAGAATCTACTCATGAGACACACCGGCTCACCAACATGCACTAGATCTGGAATGCTGTCATCTGGATTTTAGTCCAAATAAGGGAATATTAACAATATCACAGACCTCAGGGACCTCTGATTACTCTGTGATATTTATAGAATATTAGACACAATCTCAGGCCTCTTCAACAGATGTCATCATTTCCTCAGTAAATCCTATGTGCCCTCCTTAAAAACCCTCAACTATTATCCCTGACCTCTTCACATCCTCATTTACCAGCCTTCTGTTAGCCTTTCACTCTCTAACCTGCCTTCCTCTGTTGGTAGCAAAGCTGTCAAACACTTTGTTCCTGTCCACTGGAATACATGCCCACTGCATTCCAAGACACTTGTCAAACTCCCCTCAATGGCCATCTTTTCTCCAAAGCTTTCAACTGACAAGACACCAACCCTCTCTATTTCTGTGTTTTAGTCTACAACTGGATTTCATCTTTATGTTCCTTCTGTTATTTCATCTTACTTTATGTTATTTCTTCAACCAATATAAAGTATTTCTATGAATATATATACCTATATATATATACTGTGTGTGTGTATAAATATATATATATATATATATATATATATACTCTAAATTACTTTGGAAAAGATCTCAGGTCTTGAAGTTCTCCTACCTGTTAAAATACGTTAGGATGGTAATGTGGGACGGCAGTATCTGAACAGCTGGATTCAGTTGCAGGAAAACCCAGTATAGAACAGTTCTGAAAAGTTGGTATTCGCTATAGGTAAACAATCTGCAAAAGGAAGCATTTTAAACATGAACTCCGTGTTGTCTATGGAATCAAACAATCACTCAATCAATCAATCAGTCAATTAACTGCTTATTAGCAAAAGTCTCAAGACCATCACTCAAACTTTGTGTTTGCCAGCTTATACCTCTAATTACTTCTCTTCTCATTAAACAAGGGTATAACTCTGATAAAGTTATAAGTTAATACAGCCACCGCAGGGTGTATCATATTTTATATAAGACACAGAGCACAAGGTTTGGGTGAGAGGATCATGAGGGATCACAGAATGAAGCTAATCACATAAATGATTTATAATACATTTTACAAACTGGCCAATATTCGGAACATCTGCATGAGTAGCTTGGTTATGCACTTACATTTTAAAACACATTTGGGGTGGAGGAAGCAGAAGAATGGCTTACCTATATTTGCAGACATCGCCAGAATTTCTCAGCTATGTGAATTCTGATGATGCCCCAGAAATTTCAGGCAGACATTTTTCCCTTATAATAAGTGTTTGTAATCTGAATGAGCAATCAAACAACTCATGAGATTGGTTTGAACATCACCCTCTGGGACTTTGTCTATACCTTACACTGTGGTAGCATACATATCATTAAAAATCAATGTCACCCTGCTGTAAATTGGAAAATATGTGCGACTCCTACCTAACTGGAACACACACTGTGTATCTCCTAATAGTTACATCAACGTAATCATCGTTCTAAATATATAACAGTTTATTTCAATATGTAGACATATGGTTTATATATGTAATGCCTCCCCCCCAAAAAAAAACATTGGGGCTTACTTTAATGCCCATTCTCCCATTTCTGCTCCTGCTGCAAAGCACCTCCCAATGCCTGTGAGTTCCCATTTCTGTCCCAGAATCACTGCCACAGCCCGAGTCCTAGCTCAAGTCCTAAAATGTGCCCTGGAGTCCCTGTGCAGCTCCTCCCTTTATTTTGGCCCTCCTCAGGCTCAAGAACTATGATTGCAGACCACCAGCATTCTGGCTGGCTGGCAAGCTCACGCTAGCACAAAGAAGTGTGCTTTTGACTTTGGCTCGCATCCAGTCAGCTGGTGGCTTCTCCGGTAGTCCCAATCACCAAAAGGGCAGGCAAGGGGGGCCGGTGGCTTCTGGATGCCGGAGGGAGCCGCTTAGTTAAATAAATAAAGAGTGCCACAAGCATTAAGTGTAAGGGGTTCATGAATATTAAGGAACCACTCATGAATATTAATGAGGGTTCTGGCTGCATTGGGGAACATGCCAGTTTTGGTGGCTGCTGCGTTGTTGTAAATAAATGTAAAGTATGTGCAGCAGCTGCCGAGGTAAAGAGGACATAGAGCAAGAGGGAAAAACAAATAAAATAAAATGATTCCTGGCTGCTCCAGATTTAAAACTTTGGGACTCAGATAAATGCCTGCCTGCTGCAAAAGTTGGTTCTAAAAATCAGCAGCAGCAACAACAGGCTCTGGACTGAAGCAAGATGCTAAAGCTGAGCAGTGCTTAACAGGGCACAAAAGGGACTACTGACCAGTGGGGCAAGTGGGCAAATAAAGTAATCAATCTAGCTGCACCAGGACTTAATAATATCTGGGACTGTGGTAAAGCTGCAAAGGGACTGTATAACTAGCAGCCATGATAGTGTAGCAACAGCCAATCAGAAAGCCAGGATTTTCAGCCAGGATTTATGGGACTTTTGCCAGAGCTCATGGGACATAGCAAAGTGCTTATGGGGAAATCTGCAGGGACCTAATTTTAGGCACCAGAGCAGGGAGCCTATAGCGCATCGAGTGGAGTTAATGAATATTCATTTCCTGGACTGACAGGCAGGATCAGCCAATCATTGTGGGAGCAGCAAACTGCCTCAGCCAATAGGGAGCCCCAGAAGGTCTCCATAAAAGACAGTGTTTTTGACTGTGCGAGCATATTCAGCATGGGCCCCCATAGGGGTGGGGGCTCTGGCCCTCACTTAGAGAAATTGGCCTAGTGATCCAGTGCAAGCCCCTCCACAGGGGAGGGGGCTTTTCTTTCTACCAAGAGAGAGACAAGTGGCTGCTAGCAGTTAAAGTCGCTGGCCTTGGGGTTGTCAGAAAATGTCTTCCAGGGCTAGCCAGAGCCTCACCACATTGAGGAAAACGTGGGCCTGTAACCCAATGAAGCCAGCTGTGAGAGAGCTGAACCTGTCTCAACGGTGAAAGCATTGATGAAAGCCTGAAACCTTAGAAGGGGGAATGCAATTTCTGCAAGACACCTGAGTGAGTAAATTGCTTTTGCCAAGTGCAACCTCTGAGAAAGTCTTTAAGGGGCAGAGAAGCCCAAAGCCTACCAATAGTGGTTGTCTGTCTACACCCTGCATTCACAGCAATGCTCAGAGGGTAGACATCTGCCAAGCGACCAGGAAGGTTCCAAGTATTATGTAAAAATGTGTCTGGTTTGAAAGTGCCTACAGGACTGGAAGGGGAGTACTCAGAGCAGGGGCTCTTTCTAACTTTGCCTGGGAGGTCCAGTATTTTGTCTATGGAAGCTGCAAGCGCCAGTGTGCACCACAAGGGACTGCATGTTGTATTTGAGCTTAGAGGGCTACAAAAACCGTTTGCACCAAGTGCAAGCTTGGTGTTATAAGAACCCAGAGAGCTACAGTAAACAGTTTATTGCCAAGAGCAAGTGTTTGCATCGGGAGAGACTACTGCATCTGGTGCTGGCCAACAAAGTCTGGAAAATGGTTGTGGGCCTTGCCACAAGCCCAGTCAAGTCAAAGTATCTTAATTGTTAGCGAGCTCAGCCTCAGACTTGGTCTAGTGTGGCAACAAATGTTGTGCTTTAAGCTCTGGCTTTAATCGACAAGGAAGGTGAAAGTTGTCCAAGAGACTGTGTCCTAATGTCTGTATGGGAGCCATAACCTGGGCTCTGGTTGTTCACTCTGCTGTGCGGAGTGTGGGTGCTCATCCCTAAAATGCTTGGGAGTGCACCTGGTTCTAAACTTCTGGCTGACCAGAAAAAAGGGTCTATGTCTGTCATGACCAACTGAGACACCTGGAAAAGAAACTGTGACTAAACTATAAATGAGCTGAATGTATAAGTGTGCTGAATGCATAACTGTGCTGAATGCAATATTTCCAGCCTGTTCATCCAGAAAGTGTTCTCAGCCCAGAAGAGGGGACAAGCCATCAGAATATTAAAGTGTTGTTTTCCACCTGCAAGAGCAAAAAGACCTTTGGAGTTGGTATCGGGGGCCAGCTGTCAGCTTTGCCAGCATTTTAGTCTTCGGGGATAGAGCCCACCTGCTGAAAGCACTTGATCCTAACTTGTCTAAGCCTATGAAGACTTCTAACTGTAAGTAATGCAGGGTCAGCCCTGCACCACCATGGAAAGGGACTTGTAAATAGTTAAAGTTGGTAAATCCTGCAATCTTTTTTTTTTTATTGAAGTCTAGGAATTATAACCCTTTGAGTCAGGGACTCATTTACAAAGGCTCCACATCATATTTGAAAAGACAACAAAATACAGTGAAGAAATTCAGGAACTTAGAGCAAACAGATACAGTAAACAACCAGAAATAGTACACAGTAAGCATCACATAATCATTCAATAATATATACATATAATTAATAATAATAATAATAATAATTTTATTTATATTGCGCCTTTCAATTACCAAGGCGCATTCCAGTAAAATATGGTACAAACAAGATATACAAACAGTATTACAAAAAAGAACTGTTAAAAATGGATACCACAATTAGTCAGAACCACCATAGGCCCTTTCCCATAAAAAGGATTTGAGAGCCTGTTTAAACCTCCCATGGTCGTACACTCCCTTGTCCGATGGGGTAGAGAATTCCAATGGGGAAGGGGCCACAAACATAAAGGCCTGGGCCCCAGCCGATTTTAATATAACCCTAGGAATCTCTAGCAACCCCTCATCAGCTGAGTGGAGCGGCCTCACAGGACGATAAGGAATCAGGAGTTCTTTCAGGTAGTCAGGGTCCAGATCATGCAGGGCTTTAAAAGTCAGTTAACCGACTTTGAAGGTGATCCGCCACTGATCTGGCAGCTAGTGCAGGTTCCGCAGCACCGGTGTAATATGAGAAGATCTAGGAGTACCTGTAAGTACTCAGGCTGCGGAATTCTGCACCAGCTGCATGGTGGATATCAACCCCCGGAAGCCCAAGGTAAAACGAGTTACAGTAGTCCAGGCGTGAGGTCACAAAGGCATGGATCAGAGTTGGCAGATCGCCGGACGGAATGAGGTGCTTGATTCTGGCGATGTTTCTTAGATGATAAAAAGAAGATTTTACTACTGCTGACACCTGAGATCGCAGAGTCAGCCCTGCATCCAAGATCACACCCAGATCTCGCACCCGTTCAGAGACCAGTAGTTTGACATCCCCACACAACACCCCAGATGGGGAGCTGCCACAGGTCCCCCTATCTGGTGATCCAGATCCAGTACCAACACCTCGGTCTTCCCAGAATTCAACTTCAACCACCTAGACCTCATCCAATCCTGGATTTTATTTAGGCAGCTATTAAATACCGAGATAGCTCCTTTCTGGTCGGGTGCAAAAGACAGGTACAGTTGGGTATCATCTGCATAACAGTGAAATCACAACCCATACCGTCTCACAATGTCTCCGAGGGGAAGCATGTACACCGCGAACAACATGGGGGACAATATAGAGCCCTGAGGAACCCCACAAAATAGAGAGATGGGATCAGAAGAAAAAAAAACCTGACGCCACCCTCTGAGTTCTTCCGGTGAGGTATGATTAACAGGGCAGAGAAGTTAAAGTTTAAGGATGCAACCTAAAATTAATCTTCTTAATTCTCCTAAGGGCCTCAACTAGCCAGCCAACATACAGCTGCACCATCCATCAGGCCTGCACCATTCTAAAACTGTAGTTTCTGGGTACCCAGGTTGTGTGGTGTTGCGGGGTCTTACACTAGATGGGGAACTGGTACCAGTGTGGACATTAATGATAAATTTTTTTCTTAATGCAGCTAGCTAGTTAGTCAGGGAGCTGACTACTCCAGATGTTGGTGGATGGCTACGGTGATTGCAACTGATTTAAAATGTCAAATGTTTATTCTACTCTCAAATCAAACCCAGTCTACCTCAGTTGTAAATAGTATAACTTCTATTCCCAATTCACCCTTCCTAGACCTTCCCTGTGTAAATAAACTTGTTGTTTGTTCTTGCAGATATTTGTCTTGTGAGCATTTTGGGCCCTATGCTCGAAGGAGCAGAGTGCCTCCATGTTGCCTATGTGAGGGTGTGGGGACACTCCGCACCCATTACGCTGCTTGTGTGGCATTATCAAAATGGGGCGTGCAGCCCCTATGCACATGATCCCTCACACATGCGGACTGCAATGGACAGGGGACAGGCAGGGGCGTGCCACCACTACGCGGCGTGCACATAACCACATACAGCTGCACACTGGGGTCGCAAAGGGGGCAATTTGTACGCAAGGGAAATCCTGCCATAATCCCACTATGTGCCCAGTGCCTCTGTCCCTCAACACGGGGACACAACACAGGAGCAGTGATCGGCCGCACAGGGCCACCCACCCCTGCACCCAGCCATGTCCCACACCTCCCCGGCATGCCACCCCCCCACACACACATATACACACACACACACACACACACATGGGGCATTGGCCCTGGACTGCAACCCCATAACACACTGGCTGCCCGCCTCATGTACCCTGTCCCCACTAATGTAATGGGCAGTGTGATCCCTCCCCTGGCAACATACACCCTAGTGCCAATGTCCTCAACCCCAATACCACCCTGTCTGGTTGGGGGCAAGGCAAGGCCAGCAGCACAACTCACCTCTCACTTCCATGGCCACCGGCCATCTGTGGGGGGGCGCAGCCAATGCACCCCCCCACCGTGCAAGGGATCTACTGTTGGTCCTGGGATGGGCATCAGATTGGATGCCAACCCGGGTCTGCGACTCCATCCCTGGCCATCTTATGGACTGCTGCATGCTGGGGGGCATGTCCGTGGACAGGTTATGGCCTTTGCGGAATTCTGGCAGTGCACACCTGTCCGCAGATGCAGAGCTCTGTGGGTAGGATACGCGCCTCGGGTGAGTAAATCCAGCCCGTTGTAGCATAGGCCCCATTATTATAGTAAGTCACTAACTACCAGAATAGTCTGAATTAGGAAAAATGTTATTGGGTCATGCTTGGGGTGGCATCCTGTTAAGGTAAGTGGGTACAACTTTCTAAAGGGCTGTAATAAACAAAGCTCTAGCCCATTAAAAGGTAAACTCTGGGTGGAGGCACTGCGCAATGTTATCTTGGGAAAGAACCTGTTTAATGCTAAAAATAGGGACCCAGGTCCCTCAACTTTGTTTTGGCCAGCAAGGCAGGGGTAGTAGCCCTTGGCATAGTGCCACCTAGGGGTTACATATATTTATATAAATATTTTAAATTGATATAGTTTATGTTATCATATGCACATTATTCATATTAATATAAACCTTATTAATAAGGCACCTTACAAAGTTTACTCTGTTAAAGAGATATAAATGGATTTAATACCACTGCATTTTTTCTAGTGATGGTTTGGTTAAAAAAGCCTGTATTTGTATTTTTTCACTTTTTAGAAAGCCTATACTGTATTTTTTTTTGCTTTTTGTAAATAATGTTCTTTTCCAGTTTATTAAATAATGTTCTAAACATTTTACTACTTCTGACATCTTATAACTTCAATAGTGACGAATACATCTCACTTTTCTTCCTTACCAATTCTGCAAATCAGCAATGAAAGATAAGAATTGCAGTCCATCTACAAAATTAGACACCAGAGGCCGGATTTTCAATACCCCCAGACATTGGCCCAGGTGCAGGAAAAACAGCCGCAAGTGGATCTTCACTTGCGGAGCTGCAGTTTTTTCCACATTGACTGGATTTTCAAAGATGGAGCTATTTGATGGCTGGCTCCATGATTTACTGCAGCTTGCAGCCCTTTTCTGATGCAGCTGCACCAAAGTAGTATGCCTGGTTGGACTGGGTATAACACATCCTGCACCTGCCGCCCATGTGGTGCATGGGCTGAAGACTGAAATGTCCCCAAATGCTGAGATTTTTTTTACCACACAGGTGGCTATGGAGTGGGACTTACCCCAGAATGGCTGAAGTCTGGCCCCAGGTCTTCATACAGTTAACTGAAACACCCATTTGCAGCTATGGGTTTGCAGCTATGGGTTCACAGTTGGGCCCACCCCTTGTGACTGAGTGGCAGTTGACATTGCTTGTAGGTAATAAAAAAGGAGTGGAGCCAGTACTAAAGGTCCACTGCTCCAGAAAGAGAGGAGCTGGTGTGCAGGAGTGCAGGCACAAAAGGTCCTTGGCAAGTCAGACTTACTTCTGTTAAGTCTGGAGCTGAGGCCTAAACAGCTCTAAGTGCAGTGAAATCAATGAGCATCAACCCCACTGGGGCTAAGAGGAGGGCTATCCAGTTGGGTGTATTAATAGTCCTATTAAAAACAAAAACAACAGGGTTTATATTCCTTTTGAGAATGTGACTTTGGACCGTTTGCTTAATTTTTGGGTAGGAAATTTAGGCTCCCAGAATGAAAGGTTGAGCTAGATTAGTAGAGAAGTTGCTTGCCAATTTCACCATAACCTCACTGGAGCAGTATGCTTGTCACCATTTCTTATGGGCTGAAAACAGTAGTAGAAGTCAGTAGTAGTCTGAGCAGGGTCGTTATAAAAAAAAAAAAAAAGCAGCCAGTGTCTTTCATTTTGCCAGTGGTTCACTTTGCAGCAAGTATGAAAGGGGGACATAAGAGATACATATAAGTGTCCGTGGGGTATCAACCTGGTGAATAATGAAGACATGTTTGTTAGAAACAGGGAAACAGCCTCAAGAGGGCATGATTCGTGGTATGGGGGGGTAAATTCAGGAGGGATGTGAGGAAGTTCTACTTCACTGAAAAGGTGGTGGAACCATGGAACAGACTGTTGGTGCAAGTGGTGGGGGCAGGTACCATAAATGAGTTCAGACATGGCTGGGACAGAACAAGAGGACTCATAGTCACACTAGGGAGTACCAGAGAGGGGGAGGCTGTTGGTGGGGGAGGGCAAAGGGGGACAACCCCCCAGGACACTAGGTTGGTGAGGTAGCATAATATTGACATAACTGATGGACCCTCAGTCTCTTTCTGCTGGCAGACTCTATTATCTATGTGTACTCAGAGATCAAAATCCCTCCCGAGGAAAGAAGGGTTACTCAAGCTGCTACCATTGTTTCTTTTAAGGCATATAATGGATAGTCATCCTGTTTGCATCAAGTCCACGCCTATGTGATGCCCCGGAAGAAACAGTTACCTACCTTTTAAGAAAAAATTTCTCACTGTAGTAATGTTGCTTCTTCTCAAGAGATCCACTAGTAAGCTTTACAATAGCTATCAGTCCACTGGATTGAACTGGCCCTGGAGATAGAATTTATGCAAATTTTGGAATCTTAGTATTAGAACGAAGTTCAAACTCGGCATGGTGGTCACGCTCCCCTCAACAGTTAGATTTGTTTCCAAAGTGAGGGGGAGCTGTGACCAGTAAACTAGCTAAATGACTACCAAAAGAATTGTTAACATTTGTTTAAATTTAGAAAAATAGCAATTAAGTAATGCAGAAACAAAACCCATAAGAACAAACTTTTGTGGACAGACCACTTAACGACAATTGTAAAGGTACTGTAATGCTTAAGCATACTGAAAAAGAACTGCTTCTTGTCTGAATCTATTTTCAGGTTCTGGAAGGGAAGGCCGGGTAAGAACAGGTTACTCACCTGTAACAGTAGCTCTAGGAGTGGTATATGTTGTTCATCCACACTTATTGGCATGTCCCCTTCCACTTTAAATCTTGCTGGAAGTCTTCAAGCTGGCTCCTCCCACCCACCCAGGTGGTATATACCTCGGCTCTGCCCCATGATGCCAGATCTTAGCCCGCTGGAAGCCAGGTGCTGTGCGTCTGCAGCCAGGGAGGTCAGGTGGGTCCATGTGGATGAACAACATATACCACTCCTAGAATTACTGTTACAGGTGAGTAACCTATTCTTCTAGGATTGTGGCTATGTTGTTCATCCACACTTATTGACAGACTCCTAGCAGTTCTCCAGGAGGAGGGATGCAAGGCGCACACCCCCTACTTAGGGAACAGAGATTGGAGAACTGAGGCCCCAAAACCAGCATCCCGGTGTGACTCAAGGTCGATGTGGTAGTGGGTGATGAAGGTGTTTGCTGACTTCCAGTTATCAGCACGGAAGATTTCCTGGATAGGGATGTCCCTGGAAGCAGCCACCGATGCAGCAGTATGGTGGGTAGAATGAGCTCTTATCTCTCTGGGAGGCTCCTTGCCCACCAACTCATAGCACAGACCTATGTATGATTTAATCCATCCTGCAATAGTTCACTTTGTTGCAGGTCTGCCAAAAGCGGCTTCAGTGCAGGTGACACTCAGCTGGCGAACCTCTCCCCGAATTTCCGCCATCCTCTCCTTATAATAGAAGAGAGCACGTCTCAGGTCCAAAGTATGGAGCCTGTATTCGCCCTCCGAGGTATAATTAGGGAGGTATACTGGCAGAGTCAACACTTGGTTAAGGTGAAACTCTGACATCACCTTCGGAAAGAATTTCAGGTGGGGCGCAGGACAACTTTGTCCCTGTGGAAGACCAGATAAGAGGAGTCCACTGAAAGTGCATGGTGCGCCCCTGTCCTTCTGGCTGATGTAATAACCACCAGGAAGGCCATCCTCCATGACGAGTATGACAACTCACACTTGTGCATGGGTTCGAATGGCTTGCCTGTGAGCTTTGCCAGTACCAGCAGTAAATCCCATGGAGGTGGAGGTTCACGCACCGGAGGGGATATGTGATCCAGGCCTTTGAAAAAGCACCTGACCATTGTCTCCTGCACCAACGTCGGCTGACCAACCCACGCCCAGTAAGCAGAGATGGCTGCCAGGTGCACCCTAAAGGTCGATGACCGTAGACCCCCTTTGGAGAGGGACCAAAGGTAGTTGAGAATGTTAGCCACGGAACAGGACAGAGGGTCCAGGCTCCTGTCCTGACACAAATGGAAAACCGCTTCCATTTGAAGGCATAACACTTCCTGGTCGATTCCTTTTCAGATGCTTCCGCCACAGTGAAGACGTCTTCGGAAAGACCCAAAGCCTGGAACTCTAGCCGCTCAGGTACCAGGCTGTGAGGTGCAGGAACTGAAGGTCCGGATAGTATATCTTCCCCTGATTGAGTGATATCAGGTCCGGGCATGTACAAATCCACCCCGGGGGGCCTGCAGCTGAGGCTGAGGAGATCTGGATACCAGAACTGGCGCGGCCAGTCTGGGGCTAGCAAGATCACCTTCACCTTGTCCCTCCTCAACTTGAGGAGCTCCTTGTGGATCAAGGGAAATGGAGGGAAGGTATAGAGGAGGCCTGGGGTCCACGGCCTCGAGAAGGCATCCCCCTGCAGTGAACCCTGTTGGGGGGGGTGGGCATGAAACAGACTCAGCTTGGTGTTTTCCCTGGAGGCAAACAGGTCCACCATCGGTTTGCTCCAACCGGAGAACAGGCTGTAAGCTACCTCTGGATAAAGAGACCACTCGTGGGATGTCTGGCCTAGACAGCTGAGAGCATCTGCCAGATGGTTTGAGGCTTCTGCCACATGGATGGCTAAGAGATCTGCCTCCCAATCTGCCCATGAGGGTCCAGATGCAGAGTGCCTCCTTGCACAGCGGACAGGAGTGCATGCCGCCCTGTTTGTTGAGGTAGTAAATGGTCGTGGTATTGTCTGTCTGGACTTGAACCTCTTGACCACGGAGCTGAGGCGCAAAAGCTGACAGTGCCAGTCTGACTGCTCTGAGCTCCAACAGGTTGATGTGGCATCGAGACTCCTCGGGGGTCCAGAGCCCATGGGCTCTTTTGTCCCCCATGTGGGCTCCCCAGCCCATGAGAGAGAGGCATCGGTCATGAGAACAACAGTCGGCTCGGGGCGGACAAACGGGATCCCTTCCTGCAATCGGTCTGGGGCGGTCCACCATTGGAGAGCATCCCACATCTTCTGGGTTACAGTGACCAGCTGGTCAAATTGACCATGGCGCTGAGTCCACTGGGCGGCCAGCTCTCACTGAAGGGGGTGCATGTGTCACCAGGTCCAATTGACCACTGAGGTGCATGCTGCCATGAAACCCAGAAGACACAGAAAGTCCTGGGCAGGGAGCAAATGCCCAACCAGAAATGATTGGGCAAAGGAGGAAAGAACCTTCACCCTGTCTGCCGGAAGCTGAGCTCTGGCTTGACAAGAGTCGAGCTTCTGCCCCAAAGAAGCCCATCACCTGAGAAGGCACGAGTTCCGACTTGGCCTCGTTGATTAGGAGACTGAGTTGGGAGCAGGTCTAGAGGGGCCAGATCCCTGGATCTATCCACCTCCTGTAGGGAATGACCTACTAGAAGCCAGTCATTGAGGTAGGAGTAAATTCTGACCCCTCAACGCTGTAGATGGGCCACCACCACTGCAATGCATTTGGTGAAGACCAGTGGGGCAGATCACAGGCCGAACGGCATGGCTTGGAACTCCTACAGGGTCCCCTTGACCCTGAAGTGGAGGAACCACTGATGGGATGGATGGATTGGGACATGAAAGAACATGTCCTGCAGATTCAGTGAACAAAACCACATGTTTCGCTCCAAGAATGGAATGCTCTGGGACAGAGTGACCATCCGAAAGGTACGAGATCTGAGATTTTGATTCAGAACATGGAGATCTAGAATGGGGTGCCAGCCCCCCCCCATCCACTTGGGCACCAGGAAGTACCTGGAGACAAAGCCTGGGTCTGCTGGAGGCTCCGCCATGGGAGCTATTGCCTCCTTGAGGAGGAGCTGAGCCACGTCATCTTGAAGAGCCGACTGGGTGTGAGCGGATATCCGTTCCTCCCGAGGGGTGCGGGCTCGGCTGGGAGGGTACTGCTCAAACTCTAGAGGCAGTCCCTGACCGATCACTTCGAGAACCCACCTGTCTAAAGTGACAGTGGACCAGGGGGAAAGGAAGTGGCGAAGCTGGCCCCCCCATGGGAGGACCCATAGTTGTTGTGATGGGAATGGGGTGGAATAGGGGTGGCAGCCCCCACCCTATCACTGAGCAGGCTTGGAGGAGGAGGAGGAGGCTCCAGGACCTGAGCCTCGGACTCCTTTACGGGCCTGTTGGGGTCCAGGCTTGGGCCGAGGGTGCCAAGCTTGAGCCTGCTGCTGATGCTGGTGCTGCTGTCCCCCTTGGAAGGAGGACTGCTGGGCCACAGGGGAAGAGTGCTGAAAGGGCTTCTTCTTCTGCTGGTTCTTGCCCAAAGAACCCTTGGCAGAAGTGGCGTCCAAGGTGGCACTGGACTGCTGTATGAGCTGAAGGTGACCGTCCACTTCTGGGCCGAACAAGTCGGTCCCAAGGAAGGGCACATCAGCTAATTTGTGCTGAGTATCCACCAGAAAGGAGGAGAGCCTCAGCCAAGCTCTGCGGCTAGAGGCAACTGCAGCAGCCATCGAGCAGGCAGAAGAGTCCCCAATGTCCAGGGCTGTCTGGAGCTGCTGTTTGGCAACAGCATGGCCCTGATCTTGACTGAGGTTGAAACCACAAGCTCCTGGGACTGAGACTTCTCTCGGTCCCAAGAGTGCCCTCGCAGAGAGGAAGGCTTGCTCAGTTCCTTCTCCCACTTACAGGATCAGGAGGACTGCAAGCCCGTGGGCGTCTCTCCCTGGGTGGGAAGAGACTGGCACAACTCCTTGAAGGAGCCTGAGAATGGTGGAGCCCAGGATGAGCGGAACGAAGAAGCTTCAAGAGTCGGCAGCATTAGCCACTTCTTCCTCGAACACCTGCATGTGTTCCAATTGCTCAGTGGAGCCCACAGCTGCAGAAACTGCCCACCTAGCCTCCTTGGACTTCACCGGAGGGTTCCTCTTCTCCAGTCTCCCAATTTCAAATGTGCAAGATGGTCATCCAGGACGTTGGGATGGAAGACCAAGCAGAAGCTGCAGGACGAGGTGTCATGGCTGACACTAAGGCAGTAGACGCACGTGAGGTGGGGATCGGTGCGTGACATTGTTTGGCCGCAAGGACACCTGTGAAATCCAGGGGAAGATTTCTCTTCCATAATCGAAGATGTGAAAAGACGATCACTAACTCAAACGATTTTTAATTTTGGCAAAACCGAAGTTTTGAAAGCCAGGGCCTACGAAATGCATGAGCACAAGGGAGGCAACCTGAATCATCCAGCGGAAAGGAAGATCTGGCATCATGGGGCGGAGCTGAGATATATACCACCTGGGTGGGTGGGAGGAGCCAGCTTGAAGACTTCCGGCAGGATTTAAAGTGGAAGGGGACATGCCAATAAGTGTGGATAAACAACATATCCACGATCCTAGAAGGGATTTTAAATCCTACTCATAGAACATTACTATGGTGAGTAATTTTTTTCTTCTAATCCCAGGAATCCATCAGCATAGCTTTACAATAGTACACTTCATAGCAGTACCTTGTGAGGCTGGGTCCAGAACCTAGTTAGGAAAACGGTTCTGCAGACAGCAGTACCAAAACTGGCATGCCTTCTGGACTGAATGCCCAGACTGAATGTCCTAGTGTTTTATGAAGGTGTGTTCTGTCTTCCAGCTAGCTGCTTTACAGATTTCTTGAAATGGGATACCCTTTGCTGTTGCCACAGGGGCAGAGGTGCCCCTTGTAGAGCATGCTCTAGAACTCTGATCTCACAGGCTTTTTCATAACAGAATTAAATGCACGAGACTATCCAACAAGAGAGGGTTTTTGTAATTGCTGATTTATCCTTTTCAACGTTACCATAGGTGATAAAAAGCTGAGTGCTGCTGTGCCTGACGTTTTGTGCAGTCCAGTTAGTGGCTTAGTGCCCTCTTTACATCCAGGCAATGGAGTTTTTGTTCCCCTGTACTGGAATGTTCAGTGAAAAGCACAGGGAGGGTAACTGGTTGAGATGGAATTCTGACACCACCTTTGGGAGGAATTTCCTATTAGTTCTGCAGACTACCTTATCCCTATGAAAGATTATGCAGTTGGGATCTGTGCAGAGGGCTTGCAACTCACGCGCCCTCCTAGCAGATGCACTAGCAACTAGAAATATTGCTTTCCATGTAACATACTTTAGGTCAGCAGTAGCCATAGGCTCATGCAGAGCTTCCATCAGCTGAGCAATGTACACATTTAGGCCCCAGGGAGAACCGGGTCCCTCAGAGGGGGATACAAATGGTTGAGGCCTTTAAAGAACCTTTTGAAAATAGGTTGTAAGGCCAGTGACTTATTCTTGACAGCTGATGTGAAAGCTCTTACTCACGCCAGTTTTAAACTCAATGCCAAAAGTCATCTGCTACAATCAGACCTCTGTTTCTGCTTTCATCCCCCCGAACCCACTCACACTTTGCCGGATCTATCTTGACCTTGCCTCACTGCTTGCACTTACTGCCTGATGTCTACTTAAGCTCTTACCAATCATTTTCCTCTCAGACTTTACCTTCCCTTATAGCTAACTGTCTTCCATCCTCCTACTAAGGCGCTTATTATTCCTACTGCCATGCACTTGGTTTCATCAAGTATATCCCATTAGTTTGCCTTTTGCTAGAATTATGTATTGCTATCATTGTTATTGCTCCCTACTGTTGTTTATACTCATCCCCATGACTTTTGTATATTTCTGGTGTTTTTTGCTATGATGATTATCTATTTTTCTTTGACCTGCTCCTTGATTTTTGCATTGATTGTACTTCTATTACTCTGTGTGGGCTATAATTTGATGTCCTTGTACTCTCCCAGGGTCATGCCTGAAAATAGGCATTTTCTATGTCCAGCACACCTACCTGGCAATCAAAACAAATTTATAAATAAAGCTGAAACTACTGCAAAATGCACCTTCAGGATGGAAGGATTCAGGTCTAGGGACTGTAGATGCACTAGGTGATCTAAAACAGTAGGCAGGCCTGCCTACATGGGATTATTTCTCTGGGAACACACCAGAATGAAAATATTTTTCATTCTGAGGCACATGTTATAGTTGTTGCTAGTTTTCTGGGAACCTTCAACACTCTCATCACCTCTTCTGATAAGTCTAAGCTAGATAATTCTAGCTCCTTAAGAACCATGCCCTCAGGCATTTAGTTTTGTGGTCTGGGAATGTTATCCAGCCCTGAGACAGGGTCAGCAAACTGTACATCAGTGGCAGGTTGATTGGAGCCCTGCTGTACAGGTTCAGGAGCATGAAGTACCAACCCTGTCTGGCCCAGTCTGATGCTATTAAAATCATTGTTGCTGACCCCCTTGAGCTTTATGAGTATCCTCTGTAAGAGTGGGTATGGAGGAAAGACATACTGGTTCCTGTCCATTTCAGGACTATAAGGCATCCTCTATCACTGTCTCCATTGCTTGGGGCTTGCAACAGAACTGTGGAGCTGACTGTCCAGGAAGCAAACAGTACTATTTCAGGTGTACCCCATTTTCTGTTTACTGATGCCAGCACCTGTTGGCTCAGGGTCCATTTGTGGTTTCCCTGGCTGATTCTGCTTAGTGAGCCTACCAGGACATTGTCTTTTCCTGGTAGATCTACTGCAGATAGCTCTACATCCAGGGAATATGCTAGGTTCCAGATTGTCATGGTTTCTGAGCATAGCCTTTGAGCATCTAGTTCTTTCCTGCTGGTTTATGTAATACATTATTGTGGTGTTGTCTGTTCTGATTTGAACAGACTGAACCTGTACAGTATGTGGAAGGAAAAAGCTTGCATTGCTAGAAGAACTGCCCAGAGCTCCAGAAGTTTGGTATGTTCCTGGGTCTCCTGTGTACTCCTAGTGCCACTTACGGTGAGGTTTTCCAGATGAGCACTCCACCGTAAGAGTGAGGCATTTATTGTGATAATACTTATGGGGGAGTGTTGTAGGAAGGAAATGCCCTCTCTAAGGTTGCTCTCTCCCTTCCACCACCTACTAGTACCCTTTATCAAAGTTTTCATGACTGGCACTAGTTTGGATATAGTATCTCATCATTGGGATTGGTGGTGCCTTAAATGGCACTGAATGTCTCTCATCTGGAACATGGACAGGCCATGTATCCCAGGAGTTGCAGAAAATCCCTTGCAGGCCTTTGTTGCCCTATTGTGAAGGATTGTGCTGTGGTAATCAGACTTGATATCCTTGCTTGTGGAAAGAAAGCTTTCCACTGCTGAGTACACAGCTCAGCACCTATAAAGTCCAACATTTGGGCTAACTTTATGATTTCTGTAGGTTTACCATGAAGCTTAGGGTTTCTAAGCTGCTTTCTATGAACTGTATGGAACACCTTCCCTTCTGCTATAATTTTCCTGAGACCAACCAGTTGTCCAGGTATGGAAAAACTTACCACACCTTTCTTTCTCAAATGCACTGCCACCACAACTATACACTTTGTAAAGACCCTTGTTGCAGAGGTGAGGTTGAAGGGATGTGGACTGGCATTGGCAGTTCCCTAACCTAAACCTGAGGTGTTTTCTGTGTTAGTGTCTGAGTGGGATAAGGAAGTAGGCATCTTTCAGAACCAGAGACCCCAACCAGTCTCTTGACTGCAGGGATGGTATCACTGAGCCCAGTGCGAGTGTTTGTTCAGATAACACAGGTTGCCACTCCCTATATTTCTTGTGGGTTAGGAAGTATCTGGGAAACACACCTGTGACAGTGTAAACACTACACTGGGAAGCAAGAGGTTAACATCTTGTTTGAGGCTGAGGAAATGCAGGGAATGCAACATGAACAGGCAAGGGGGGGCCTCCCCAGGTGTTGCTAATTAGAGGGATTGCTACAAGGCTGAGAGAATCTAGCAAGGAGTCAGTTAGAAGCTGGAAACTGCTGCAGGGAGCATTGACTCTTAGGCAGAGAACCCTGCAAGATGGAGGGTGAAATGTAAGACAGGAACCAGAGCAGAAAGCCAAGGAAAATGCTTAAGTACTGGAGAGAGCCTTTGGGAAGAAGTTGAAAGCTGCTGCTGAGAAACAGACCATTTCTAGAGCAGAGAGTCCTGAGGTAAAGGATCGGACTAGCCAGCTGGGCCAAAAACAGTGAGTGGAATGTACTGCTGATAACCTGTAAATAAGGCAAAAAAGGGAAAACTGTTTGTGTTTTATTTGAGACTGTGCATCCAAAACTGCTAGCCCACAAACCATTTGTTTTGTTTGAGATTGTATATTGAACAAACTGCTGGCCCACATAAGTGGTTCAAAGATTCCTTTCGTCAAGTCAGCCCGAAAGAACTGTTTTGTGTTAGCCTTTATGTTACCTGACCAGGCTGGAGAAGTTGAACTGACTGATTATACTTTTCTGGAGCAATAACTTACATTTGGAGCAATAAAAGTGATTGTTTTCTGTGAACTTTAAACCCAGCATCTTGCCTCTCCATCTACCATAGGCCAGCTTGTCACACATTGTGTAGAAGTGGTATTACTAGTGGGGTACCGCAAGGTTCAGTATTAGGACCGGCCCTCTTCAATGTCTTTATAAGTGACATTGCAGAGGGACTGGAAGGAAAAGTATGTCTCTTTGCAGATGACACAAAGATCTGCAACAGAGTTGATGCACAAGGTGGGGTGGAAAGGATGAGAAGGGACTTGGCAAGGTTAGAGGAATGGTCAAATGTATGGCAGCTTAGATTCATGCTAAGAAGTGCAAGGTAATGCACCTGGGAAACAAAAAACCCTGGGGAAGAGTACACAATGGGGGTGAGATACTAACAACAACAAAAATGGAAAGGACCTGGGGGTAGATATCAGATGACCTAAAGGGCAAACAATGTGAGAGGGCAGCAAGGAGGGTTGGGGGATACTGGGATGCATAGGAGAGGCATCACCAGTAGAAAACAGGAAGTTATCATCCCTCTATACAGACAGCTGGTCAGACCCCATCTGAGTACTGTGAGCAGTTCTGGAGACCCATCTCCAAAAGACATAGACAGAATGGAAGCTGTCCAGAGGAGGGCAACTAAATGGTGCAGGGTCTGTACCGAAGACATATGAAGAGAGACTTAAGGAGCTTAATATGTATAGTCTCGAGGAAAGGAGGAGAGGGGACATGATAGAAACTTTCAGTACCTCAAGGGAATCAACAAAGTTCAAGAGGGTAGCATCTTTCAAAAAGAGGTGTGCAAGACAAGAGGGGCCAATTTAAAGATAGAGGGGGCGTGCTCAGAGGTAATTTAAGGAGCATTTTTTCACAGAGAGGGTTGTGGATGCATGGAACGGCCTTCTGGAGGAGGCTGTGGAGTCAAAAACAGTGGTGGAATTCAAGCATACATGGGACAGTCATAAGGCAATTCTAGAGGTTGGGGGTAGGAAGAAGTAGGCTGCTGGTTAACTAGGATCTGCAGCTTATCCATTAGGTAGGGAAGACTGGGTGGGCCAAGCGGTCCTTATCTGCCATCAAATTCTATGTTTCTATGTTTCAAATCCCTTCTGGAGTGAGCAGGACTAGTTACATTCTGAAAAAATGGATATGGAGAAATTGCTGAAGTTCCTTGCTGAACAACAACAACAGGCTTTCAGGCAGCTGGCACAGCAGCAGCAAGAGGCACAAAAGCAGGTGCAACAAACACAGCAAGCCCAACAGGAGGTGCAACAACGGGTACAACAGGCTCAGCAACAAGAGGTTCTCACCCAGCTGGCTCAGCAGCAGTAGGAGGCGCAACAATGGGCCCAACAAGCACAACAGCAGTTTCTTATAGAGCTGGGGCAACAACAACAGCAGCTCCTGCAGTCTCTGGTGCAACAGCCACAAAAAGATCCTACTGGTGAGGCTGGTTCAGCTATCGTGGGGCCAGGGGTTCCTAGGATGAACGCCATGCTGACTAAAATGACATCTGAGGATGATCCTGAGGCCTTCCTGGTAACGTTTGAGTGAGTGGTGGAAGCTGCTGGATGACCCAGACCCCAGTGGGCTGCCCACCTTGCCCTCTGTCTGACCGGGGAAGCCCAAGCAACCTATCAAGCTATAGACAGTACCACGGCCAGGGAGTACACAGAGGTGAAAGCAGTAATCCTGTACCGTCTAGGCATCAATGCAGAAAGTTACTGATGGAGATTCCAGAGCTTCAAATTTGCAGCAGGTACACGACCAAGAGCAGTGGGACAACAACTGCAGGACCTGTGTTGGCGTTGCCTAAAACCCAAAGGATGCAGTGGCCCCGAGGTGGCCAAGTTAATCATCTTGGAACAATTTCTGAACATCCTGCCCCTGGGAATTCAGAGCTGGGTCCACAAACAGAAGATCACCATGCTAGCAGAGGCCATGCAGATCTCAGAACAAGTGTTGGATGCTGAACTCTCCTCCCACCTCGTGACCCAGCTTACAAGGCCACCTGGGAAGATGGGGAATCATCCCGGGAGCCAGACTGAAGGATTCTTGGCTGGAACTGTGAAGGGACCTTGGGCATGAAGGGATGGGGGTTATGGGCCAAATAAGGGTCAGACTCTGGGAAAGATGACAACCCAGCAGCCCAGAGAGACATTTCCTGAGGGCCCGCTGCCTAAACCCGGAGGGTCACCCCATAGCCGAGACACAGGGGCATGTTTCTCCTGTGGACAGAAGGGTCACTTTATGAAGAAATGCCCCCACATGGACTGTACCTTCATAGACTGCACGTTTACAGATGTGTAGTCACTGTACAGTGGGAGTGGGGGCTCTGAATCCTAAGATTTTGTGATCCCTGTTGAGATAGAAGGGATAGAGACAGAGGCTCTGGTGGACTCAGGAAGTCACCAGACCCTAGTCAGGGCAGCTCTTGTGAATCCCCGATGCTGGCAGGACCAGACCCTGTCCCTATCCAATGTGTGCATGGGGATATAAAGGTGTACCCTGGTGCTTTGGTTATACTTACTCTGGGGGGCCAAACAGAGACTATAAAGGTGGGGGTTGCCCTGGGGTTCCCCTATCCGGTGTTACTGTGGAGGGATTGGAAATGGTTTGATAACTTATGGAAAGCAGACTTCTCTTTGGTAATTACCCGGTCTCAGGATCGTGAAGGAAGGGGGGCCAGCAACCTGCAGCTGAGGGCAGTTTTTCCTTTCCCTTGACCCAGGGATTTTTAATGCCCAGACAAGAACCTGCAAATCTAAGTGAGAACGTAGGGCAGCAAAGGAAAGGGGTCCCAAAGGGGCAGGTGCACAGGAGGGAGGTCAAGCAAAGGCAAAAGTGGGTCCAGTCCTACAGCACGACCCTAACACCGACCTACTTAACCAAAGTCACGGAGGGCAGTCCCTATTGGAGCAAGATGTGTTACAGCACTGCCCGGACATTGCCAAAGAACAACAGGCCGATGGTATACTCAGTCGGGTATACACCCAGTTGGCTGTCAGGGAAGTGGTAGATGAGAATCGAGTGGCACGTTATCCTCATTTTGAGTTACAAGGGGATATCCTGTATCAAGTTGGTAATGAGACACAGATGGGGGATACCCGGCATCAGTTGCTAATCCCTCAAGTCTTTCAGGGGGGAATTACTACACCTCTCCTAGTCTATTCCTGTGGCAGGGTACTGTGGGGTAGAGAATACATTGGCCTGACTCTTGCCCTGATTCTTTTGGCCGGGCATCTGTCAACATGTTAAAGATTATTGTGCATCTTGTCCCAAGTGCCAGTTAGTAGCTCCAAAGAACAATCCATGGGCCCCTTTAGTGCTCTTACCTGTTATGGAGGCATCTTTTGACCGGATTGGGGTTGATATAGTGGTATGCCTTGAAAAGAGTGCAAGAGTGTACCAATACATTCTGGTGATTGTAGACTATGCTACCCAGTATCCCGAGGCTATCCCGTTATGAAGCATTTGGGCCAAAATTGTAGCCGGGGAACTATTAAAAGTCTAGCCATATGGGAATACTGAAGGAAATGTTGACTGACCAGGGAACTAACTTCATGTCCCACTTGACTCAGGAGGTTTGTACTTTATTGGGAATAAGGACCTCGATCTACCATCCCCAGACAGATGGCCTCATGGAGCGATTCAACAAAACCCTTAAAACGATGCTTCGAAAGTTCATAACCACTGAGGTGAAGGACTGGGACAAGTTACTTCCTTTACTGATGTTCAAAATGTAGGAGGTCCCTCAAGCTTCTACAGGGTTTGCTCCTTTTGAACTCCTCTATGGGTGCCACCCACAAGGTGTTCTTGATGTACTAAAGGAGATGTGGGAGAAATCTGACCCCAAGACTGAAAATGTGGTGCAATATGTCCTGCAATTGAAGGAAAGATTAGATCAGGCAGGGAAATTTGCCCGAGAGAATCTGGTGAAGGCTCAACAAAGACAAGAGTACTACTTTAATCAGGGAGCCCAGTTGAGGGAATATAAACCAGGGGATCAGGTACTAGTTTTGTTGTCAAGCAGCCAGAATAAGCTTCTAGCCAAATGGAAGGGGCCTTACAAAGTTACCCGGAGGATGGGCCCGGTTGACCATGAAGTTTGCCAGCCAGAGAAATTAAAAGAGACCCAGATCTACCATGTCAATTTGCTGAAATTCTGGAACCAGAGGGATAGCCTATTGATTTCCCCTGAACCAGACATAGTGGATCTGGGACCCCAAGTGCCAGATGAGAATCTGGGGACACAAGTCCCAATGGGAGAACAGCTGTCTCACCAACAGAAACAGCAACTAGGAGAGTTGGTAAGCCAGTTTTTGGATATTTTCTCCTTCCTCTCGGGGACAACTCATATGGTAGCTCATCATATAGAAATAGAGCCAGGGGAGAAGGTGCGCCAATGACCGCATCACTTGCCAGAAGCTGTACGAGACACTGTTAAGAAGGAGTTACAGGACATGCTAGAGTTGAGGGCAATTGAAGAATACAGCAGTGATTGGTGTAGCCCCATAGTGTTAGTACCTAAAGAAGGTGGGGCTACCTGCTTCTGTATTGATTTTCGCAGGGTCAATGCCATCTCAAAGTTCGATGCCTACCCCATGCCCTGGGTAGATGAACTGTTGGATAGACTAGGGGAAGTCAAGTACATCACGACTTTGGACCTAACGAAAGGGTACTGGCAAATCCCTTTGACCCCAGAGTCTCGGGAAAAGACAGCATTTGCTACCCCCTTTGGGCTATACCAGTTCCGTACCATGCGTTTCAGCCTACATGGGGCACCTGCAAGCTTTCAAAGGCTCATGAATCCTTTGCTGTGACCCCATGCCCAGTATGCAGCTGCTTACCTAGATGACGTGGTGATCCACAGCACTGACTGGGGTCCCATGTATCCAAGGTGGCAGCCATACTACAGTCCTTATGAGAAGCAGGGCTGACAGCCAATCCAGTGAAGTGTGCTTTGGCCAAAGCTGAAACAAAGTACTTAGGGTACTGTATAGGCAACGGACAGAGTGCCCAGTACCCACCACAAAAACCCAGGTGAGGGCCTTCTTAGGATTGGCAGGGTATTACCGCTGGTTCATAATGCACTTCTCCACTCTTGCCAGCCCCCTTACAGACCTCACCTGGAAATCTGCCCTCAGTAAGGGCCAACGGTCAGAGGAGTGTGACCAGGCCTTCACACAACTCAAAGTGACACTGTGCAGAGAACCAGTGTTATGCAGTCCTGACTTCAACTGGACCTTTATCCTGCAGACGGACAGCTCTGAAGTCAGGCTAGGAGCCATGCTCTCCCAGGAGCCAGGAGTTTGAGGGGGAGGAACATCCTATCCTCTACCTCAGTCGGAAACTCTTTCCCTAGGAGAGAAACTATGCAGTGATAGAGAAAAAGTGTCTCGCACTCAAGTGGGCTGTGGACACCCTCTGCTACTACCTGCATGACCAGCAATTTATCCTGGTCACAGATGATGCCCCTCTGAGGTGGCTATAGGTGATGAAGGATGACAACCCCCACATCATGAGGTGGTACTTGGCCCTACAGACATTTTACTTTATAGTGCACCACCGGACCAGGACCCAGCATGGAAACATGGACTTCCTGTCCTGGGAGGGGAATGGTCATGGGCCGACCAACTGTGCCTTCACACAAAGGGGGGAGGTATGTGACAGTGTAAACACTACTCTGGGAAACAAGAGGTTAACACCTTGTTTAAGGCTGAGGGAATGCAACATGAACAGGTGGGGAGGCCTCCCCAGGTGTTGCTAATTATTGGGATTGCTACAAGGCAGAGAGAATCTAGCAAGGATTCCGTTAGAAGCTGGAAATTGCTGCAGGGAACATTGGCTCTTAGGCAGAGAACCCTGCAAGATGGAGGGTGGAATGTAAGATAGGAACCAGAGCAGAAAGCCAAGGAGAATGCTTAAGTACTGGAGAGAGCCTTTGGGAAGAAGTTGAAACCTGCTGCTGAGAAACAGACCATTTTTAGAGCAGAGAGTCCTGAGGTAAAGGATCGGACTAGCCAGCTGGGCCAAAAACAGTGAGTGGATTGTACTTCTGATAACAGCCTACAAATAAGGCAAAAAAAGGAAAACTGTTTGTGTTTTATTTGAGACTGTGTATCCAAAACTGCTAGCCCACAAACTGTTTGTTTTGTTTGAGACTGTATATTGAACAAACTGCTGGCCCACATAGGTGGTTCAAAGATTTATTTTGTCAAGTTAGCTTGAAAGAACTGTTTTGTGTTAACCTTTATGTTACCTGACCAGGCTGGAGAAGTTGAACTGACTGATTATGCTTTTCTGGAGCAATAACTTACATTTGGAGCAATAAAAATTAATTTTTTCTGTGAACATTAAACCCAGCGTGTTGCCTATCCATCTACCATAGGCCAGCTTATCACAAGATCCTTGCCTCTTTGTGAGACAGTGAATTTCTCCACTGCTTTTGTTAATAGCTGTTTCTTTACCTCTAACGCCAGCATAATTTTTTTTCTGTTGGAGTATGAAATAGGAACAATGTTGGTTTTTACAGCTTTGGGAATTTCTTGAACTTCAGGGACAGACCTTGACTCACTACTTCTGGAACTCACTTGTCTGTGGGGATTTTTGAACATTCTTGGAAGCAGTGAGCTAGCCTTCCCCCAAGTGGCAATGGTTGCGTAATCTGGGTAGAATTGTCAGGGGTTTGGTTTTTTCCAGTGGCTTAGGGGCTGGTGTTGCAGCTTTACACCCAGTGCCCCTCTTGCCCCTGCCCCTATTGTAACCTCTTTTGGGGTTAACACTCACAAGGATTATAAAGCATTTCTGTTTTTTCACATAGCAAACAATGTAAGAGGTTGCAGCACATGAAGACCTTTTATACAGCCAAAAAGTCTTTATGCACTGAAACCTCAGTGCAAAGCCACATTCTGTGTGTAATTTGTTTTTGACAGTTAAAAAAGTGTCTTAGTAATGAATCCATTTTCAGAGTCTGACAACAATGCTCAGTGGCTTTGCAAGTGGTTGGTCATGCCATTAGAATGACAATACATGCTTGAGGACACTACTGTGGAAATACTACGTAAGTTTTAAAAAAATATTCTTTACCTCTACTGCTTCTCTTTTTGAGCCAATATAGTGATGGTGAGGAAATATGAATTCTGACAAGCTGGTTGAGCTAACCAAACACAGTGATACATGGAAGCAGTGATGTTTTGGCATGCTGACAGAGCTAACTGAGTGACACAAGAACAACACCAGGAAAGAAACCATATAGAAAAATAGAAATGCTTAATAAAACATAAATGGGATGTTGAAGATATCCTTTGGCAAATCAGTGTCATCTTGAGACAAACAACAAAGTAATCCAATCAGCTCTGATGGTGTTTATGTTTAGTTGTGTGTGAGAGAGGGGTAGGGATGGACGGAGGAGATCTGCTGTGGAGGGCAAGAGGGCTGGATGGGGATCAATGAAAATAATCAAATGACACCAATGGGATCGGCAGTAGCCATATGACAAAGTGGTCTTTGTGGGTTTACAAAAAAGAAATGCTTAATAAAAATTAAATGGCAGTTCTGAGACGTCTCTTGGCTAATCAAGAATATCACCTCATAACTCCTTGGTGTTGCAGAATGCTCAGCTTCACTTTGGTTTTTGAACACTAAGAAGTCATTAGATGACACTCTTGATTAGCCAACAGACATCTTGGAACTGCCATTTACTTATTTATTTTTATTTATTTAGTTTTTGTTGACCAGGTAAATACACTAGACAAATTCTGCCTATTTTCAGGTATGACCCAGGGGGATACAGATGAATGCCAACTGACTTTGAACCAGATTAAGCTGTTGGTGGTATTTTAGTGAATGGGGGAAATTTGGCCAGGGCACCGGGAAAATTCTCCTATTCTTCCTGCAGGGGGCCTTGCTTCCTGTGAGCAGAGGGAACCCCTTTGTCTGTGGGACCAAGATGGAGGACAGAGTGCTGGAGAATGTGGAGGAGATGGATATGTTGGGAGAGAGTAACAAAGCTGTGAGAGCAGGGACGGATTAAGGCATAGGCAACATAGGCACAGGCCTAGGGCCCCTGGCTGTCAGGGGCCCCCCAGCAATCCCAAACATATATTTGCTGTATATTCTTTTCTTTCTGCCTGAGCTGCATGTTTTTTGTAAAGAATTCAGCCACTGAGTAAGTCAGGGGCTGAACTGTGACATGATTCTCACCTCCCTGATTAGGTGTTAAGTGCAGCTGACACCTTCAGGGGCCCCAGCCAGGCTGACCTTTAAGGTGTGAACAAGCCCATTTCCTTTGCTTTGTCTCCCACACCCATTTAGAATCCCAGTTTAGAATTTTACTCTTAACTATAAAGGATTAACAGTGCAATTCAGTGTGTATGCATTATATTTTATCTTAAGTATCTGTTTTATTGGCTTAGGAAACCTTGTATCATCCTTGAAATTTGAATGTGAGCAATAGCTTAATTTGTTTGAAACCTTTGTACCATGTTTGACTCTGGGTTGTTTTACCCTCCACATTCATTTGTAATACCTTTCATTGTATTGTCCATTTATCTTGTTTTGTACTTCATGACATGGAGCCTTTGCAAAGGAGTCTCTGACTCAAAGGTTTGTAATTCCGATATTTCAATAAATAAATATTTAATCTCACTCCTAAAATTAAGAAATTTACAATACGTTTCAGTGGTACAATTAAAAATCATACTTTTTTTTAATTCTCTCATCTCGCTCATACTGAAGTTCTGACCTTGATACAGCTCTGTTTTTAGGGTGAACAAATGAATGTATTTCAGGATTCCCATCAGTAAATCTTGCCATTTATGGATCCTGGCTGGCTGGCTTACTTATCAATAACAGAAATGTTTGATCCTGGGAATGATTTCAAATTCTTCCAGTAATCACTCGCTTTGCAGTATAATCAAGGCCCCTGGAATTCTGCGATTCTGCGGTTGCGGAATTTTCTGCAGAATTTACATCATGTCGCAGAATAGATATGGTGCCACAGAATTCACAGTTTTTTGTAAATTTTCATATTCAGTTTGTCCGTAGTGTCAGGCTTTCTTTCCCATCTCGTCTATCCTGAAGCCATTCCTCTGCACTTAGCATGCGATGTCATCGATGATATCACATCATATTTAGCCAATGGCAGGACTGCGTTCTGCCAGAAAAATGAATAACTCATGCCTCAGAAATCAGAAAATGCTACCGCAGAAGCCAAGGAGCCCTGCCGCAGAAATCAGAAAATTCTGCCGCAGAGCACTAGGGGCCCTGAGTATAATGTCTAAAGTTCATAACTCCCCTAGTAAACCACAAACTTAACTCCTACACCACCCAGGACCTAGCCTGTTTTAGAGATCAGTCACTACCCAACCCAACAAAACTCCCTCATCCTGGTTCATACTACCTGACAGGACAGTATGATAACACCCAGACTGCGAGTGCACACATGTGTGTCTGGGGGGCTTTGGAGAAGTGCAAATCATGACATTTCACATACAAAATTTTTTTTTTACCAGGCCTATTATTTACTATTTTTTCTAAATTATCAAAACTCAGGCTATTATTATTTTTCCATACTGATAGTATTAGTTTCATTATTTTTTTTTAACTCTCTTTACACTCCCCCTTGTACTGTGACTGGTCCCTCTCTCCAGGCATCCCAATGCACCCAGTCTGCTCTATGAGGACTGGGAGGATACTCCCATATGTGCCCTGCTTCTATACAACTCTAGAGACTTGGTTTGACCGCCCCCGGGTGGGGTGGAAGAGTCCATCTTACCTCCTTCTATCCTCAGTGGAACATGCAACCGAAGTTCCTTCCTGGTTCCTCAATGGTTGCAGCGGTGTAGGAGCCTTTTGCCTAGATTGGCCATGGAGTGTTTTTCCTTATTCTGGTCCACCCCCTGCCAACGTCAGTGCTGGAGGAGGACCAATGAGATGGAGGCATGCAGAGACGTGCCTCCGCTCTGGTTCTTGTCTGATGTCAGCCCCTATCTTCTTTTCCAACCGCACCAGCACCGCCTGTGGTCACCCAGGCGGTGGCGGTATAGCAGCGAGGCCAGCATCCCACCCCTCCCCGGAAAAGTAGAGCAGCCATTGGGCATTCAATTCTTCTACCCCCAGCCAACCCCCGGCAACCTGAGTCCATCAGTGAACCCGGGCCGCCTGCATGGTGCGAGGTGTAGCGTCTAGTGCCTCAATCCTCAGCGCCACCAGGCCAGCCAGTTTCAATATTTTGAAGCATTTTGTACCACTTTTTAGGGACATTAAGAACATTGTTTTCATGTTTCAGTAGCTGATATGCAATAGCCAAGGGGTGCAGTCATGGCGAAGGGGCATGGTTACAGTGAGAGGGCCCCACATTTTTCTTGGGCCTAGGGCCCCAGCTTGCCTTAATCTGGCCCTGTGTGAGAGAAGATATTGTGGCAAGCACTGGAATGGATGTGCAGCAGGTCGGGGAGCAGGTCTCCTCCTCGGCTCAAAAGCTTATAGAGACCAAAGTTTTCTTTGATGCTACTGCTAGTGCTATGGCTGGAGTAGCTGAGTTGCCTAAAAAGGATTTGGATGAAAAAAAGGAACAAGTGAAAGAAAAAAGAGAAAGAGATGGAACACACAAACATCGAGGAGGTTGGTAAAACCAACACAACCTTGGAACAATTGATACTACAAGAAGAAATGCTTTTCTTACAGAGGAAAAAGGAACTGATTGTTTTAAACCTCAGGACACGGAGCAGAAGCTGGAACCTCTCATTGATGAAGTAAAGCAAATCTTACCTGTTGCTATGGAAATGGCTCAAACAGAGGCACAGAGTGAACCACGTATTGTATTCTGTGGAGCAGGCCATGATCAAAGTGCAGCCTCAATATTTTCCTTTTCTGCTGTGAAGGAGAAACAGCTCCCTGAGTGTATTAAAAAGAAAGGGACACGAAGTAAAATGAGTTGGGTGGACATGCCTGTCACAGAAACAGAACCTTGGTCGGTTGAAGATTCCTTACAAGCCGCCGGTTGGGTTTGCTCACCGGACACACAGCAGTGGATTTCAGGTTTTGCCCCTATTCAAATTCCAAGGGTTTCAATGGCAACTGCTAAATCATCATACACAGTGAGTAAAGAGACTGGCTCCTGAGCTGTCAAAATAATTTCAGTTGATAAAGTACAGCATGCTACAGTGATAGAAGGACAGTCATTTACTAATGGCGGGGAAGTGCACTCCTCTTTAGAATTGCCTCCTGAGCTCGAACTTACACAGCACCCAGGACTGGCAACGCCATCATTAGAAGGGACACATGAGTCTGAACAAGACAATATTGAGGATCACGAGTGATTTCTCTGACATTTTGGATATTCCAAAAAACATTCCAGCTGAAGTTAGAAATAGGCCTGCAGTAGTAGAGGAGGGCCCTTTGCAAACTTCTACTGCACAGAGTAAAAAATCTTACGCTTCCTTTTTTCAGCAAAATGTTTTTCCTGCTGAACGGCATAATGTGGTCAGACTGATATATAAAGTGGGTCTGGACACTTTTCCTGATAGAGTTTACAGAGGCAGGACACTTTTGAAAGAAAGTATGCATTTTAATGTCACTGAACTGTACGCACTAATTCATGTGTCTTGGAAGAATGTGTTTGATGTCAGTTTTAAACTGGGGAGTGACCTGGACAAATTTGGGGCCTGATACCACCAAGTCAAGAAATCACCATTATGGGCCCCCTTTGAAGTAATTCCTCTGTCCAGACCAACACATAAAACCATAACAGTCCTTTTTAGAAATTAGGGTGTTAGTGTTACCGATTTACTGTTTTGGCTACGGCAAAGATGTACTGTCAAAGGTCACTCAGATGCCATATTTGATTCAGAAGGGATTTGGACAGGGGGATGGAGATTAGAGTAATCTTAAGAATGAAGGATGAAGGGCTTCAACACCTGCCAAATTGTTTTTTTAGGAAGAGATAGAGGGTTCTTTTATCCAGATCAGCCTAAAACATGTTACAGGTGCGGCCAAGTGGGACACATAAGTAGTGCATGTGATCGGGTAAAGTGTACCTTATGTCAGGAGTCAGGACACACTCATGGACATTGTAGGAATGCTGTTAAATGCAATTTATGTGGGGAGGAAGGTCACACATATGCAGCTTGTCCAGCAGCAGCACATAAGAAATAACACACAGCTAATACTGAGGAACAACAACTTCTAGTTACCACAGCCCAGAGAGAAAATAATAAAGAAAGAGTGATAGTAAAACCAATGGAGTCTTTAGCTTCACAAGAGCAAACTTCAGAAAGTAGCAGAAGACCTTCTATGCAAATTAGGGAGGTTTCAGTTACAGGAAAGGATGCAGGGGGTATAAATACAATACTCACAGAGGACAGTGAGGTCAGTGGACCCAATATGGCTGGGGATGAAGAGTCGGTAGGACAGGATTTAAATTCCATGCTTCCCCTCCCCCAAAGTTGGAAGACAGTGGGGATAGAGTGATGAACATGAGAAGAAGGCAGGCCTGGTCTCAACCAATGCCTAAAGTCCCTAAAATCACGCTACTCAACACCTCAAACAGGTATCAGGCACTGCTTGACATTGAGGCCTCAGATAGTGAATCTATAGGCTCTTCTGTAGAATCTAACCCACAAAATGCTGTGACAGAGGAAGAGAAGTCTGAGGCACAAGGGTTGAACCCAGGTAATAAAAACAGGAAAGGGAAAGTTAAAAAGAAAAGATGCAGATAGTTGTCTTAACAAACTAGAATGTGTCTCCCGTTCCCTCTTTTGATTTTTATATCAAATGTGAACAGTATATAAAATAATTTAAAAAGAGGAGCAGTCTTTCATCATCTACAAACTAACCCCCGGATTTTTTCTTATTCAAGATACAAGGTTACACACTATTCTAGAAATTACAAAAGGAACCAAGGAATGGTTCACAGGGGTTTCGTATTGGTCTACAGGTACTGATCGATGTTCAGGGGTGGGGATCCTTTTCCACTAAATTCAACCCACCATTGTTAAAATTCTAGACATGGTACCAGGAAGGGTACTATTGTTGGATTTTAGATTAAACAATGTTTCCTTTCGAATTATAAACATCTATGCCCCACAACTGAAGGCTGATTGCACAGCTATCTTTCAGCAAATAAGCCCACATCTATATACAGCCCAGAATGTAGTCTTGGGGGGGGGGGGGATTTTAATTGTGGGCTAAGCAAGCTTGAGAAGGGATTGGCCACAAAAACTGAGAAAATATTCGGGGATATGACAGCTTTAAATACGGCCATTCGTATAGCTAATTTAAAAGATGCACTTTGGGAACATACGGGTAAAAGGGATAAAACTTTTTTTAAAGGGAATCTGTCCACATGGATTGGTTTCTTGTTTATAACTAAAACTATAAAGAGTCAAAAATCATCAGTAGTTTTGGTGGAATACTCTGACCATAAATCCCTATCTATCTTGTTAGGTTGTCCAGAAGCGCTTATTGGTCCTGGCTACTGGAAGTTTAATTCTAGTCTCTTAGTGCAAAACTCCATTCAACAACAGATTACATATTTATCAATATGCAAAAAATCATTGTTTGGCCTATACGAAGATCCAGTTAACTGGTGGATGGAAACTAAAACTGAGCTTTGGGTACTTCTTATGTCAAATAATAAACTAATGTAACCCCCTTGTTACCCAGGGTTACTAAAATCCCATTAAGACCTAGTGGTAGGCAGGGAAGGCAGCTTGTGAAACTCCAGTTAAATGGATTTCACACTGTCTCACTCTGTTCTCAGTCTCAGCTGAGACTGAGGGATGACATCACCATAGAACTGTCGCAGCTGCATGAGCCACAATGGAATCTGCAGCAGAGAGTTGGAGTAGAATGTTGGGAGGTTTGAACAGTAGTCTGTGGTCAGTTGGTGTTTGGAGCTTGCTGAGAGAGCAGCACAGCTGCTCTGGTTAGGCTCTTGGAGCCTCCGCCCTGACATAGGGCTACATTCTGGGAAAAAGGTGTGTGTTTCCACCAAAAGAGAGACACAGAAGATAGTTTGTAAGTGGTGAAGACCGCTGAATCGGTTCTCAGTGCCCCATCCCTCAGGGGATGGGGCAGGAAAGGTTTCCTGCATATTCCAGGGGCAACCCCCTGTTTTTTCCTGCTAGTGGAGAAGCTGCCTTATTTGTCCAGAAGTTTTTGGGAAACAAGAAGATTTGTGAATCGCCTGTGGGGCATCTGCAACCTGAGGGTGAGTTTCTGCTCTTTCTAAAGGGCCCATGTTTTCACCCTGGGACTTGTGTGATAGTGTGGATTGGACTACAGAAGTAGTGGGAGGCCTAGAGTAATAGGCTTAGCCAAAAGTAAAAGTATGTTCAAGTCCAGCACTTATGGGAAATCAAGACATGTAGAAGAGATGTGACATACGTCTACCCAGTAATCTACATTGCCAAGCTTTCAGAAAAAAGTTGTTTAGTTTCTAGAGAAATGGGCGGGTGTGGATTGTGGGAGTTGGAGATGGGAGACCCCCCATCTTTAGTGACCAGGTCCACCTCTACGGATTTGCTCTGTGGATTTCTACTTTGTCTCATGCACTTGGCCAGTGATGAGGGAAGTACCCAGACATGGGATTGGAAGGAAAATTCCCTCTAGGAGTCGATGGCTCTATGGTGGTTCGGGGAGCCACAACAGGAAAACTGGTTCATTTCCCAAAATGGACCACGGATCAAGTGGCCGGCAGGGGAGCAGGGCCAGTGGGGAAAACCCAAGTAGTGTACAAGTCGGGATGTGTACCCAAAGCTGTGTGCCAGTCCGGGCTGTGTGCCTGGTGGGTTCAGAACCTGAGGGCTGGAAATAGTGAAGAAGTGTTCTGTTGTCTCTAATCTGCATTACCAGGAATGTAGCCCCATGGGGGTCCATCTATGCTTTGTTTGTTCAGCTTGGATGTGAATAAAAGCCACACTGTAGAATCCCATTCCTGGTTCTGGACATTCCAGTTATTGCTTCCTGTGTTCGGATTTACTTGGGTGCCCCTGTCCAGCGTAGTCAAACCTAGGTCCCCTATGCCGAGTAACCTCATCCTCCCCGAACCCAGTCCCCACCAGGTACTGCTGTCAGCTTCAACAGCATGCCACCTGTCATTTTGCAAAAAGGCAGGGGTCTGGGTGTTACACTAATAAAATGTCAGGATTATATAATGTATCTGAAAGATAAGAAGCAACTGCAACATTTTATACACTCTCTTCCAAATGACTAAACATGATTTCTCTGATCAAATATCACTCATAAAACAAAGAATGTTACAGTACCATGTAAAGCAAACAGAAGACCTTAAATTACAGCGGCAATATGGTACACATGGTTCTTTTGTGTGTACATGCCCCCTCCTCAGGAACCAGGAACAAATTTAAAAAAAAGTAATGATGGCACTTTATGACACACAGGGCAATATACAGGATTCTAAGCAACAGGTCATTAATATAGTGTCCAGCTATACAGCATCCTTATTTAAGAAACAAGATACAGAGATTCCTGATTGTTTACCCTTTTTTAAGAAATTAATAATTCCATCGGTTCCACAAGATCTTATAGATGCACTAAGTAAGCTTTTCTCCACACTGGAAGTAGTAGAGGCTATAAAATTACTTACAAAGGGGAAGACTCCTGGACAGGATGGTTTAACAACTGAACTTTATAACTTTCTGGAGCAAGACATTCTTAATGAACTTACTGAAGTCTATAATACTATCTTACAGGAGGGTAACATACCACTAGAAATGGCCTCAGATGTTCTCATTTTTTATATAAGAAAGGAAACAAATTAGACTTATCAAATTGGAGACCTATAAGTCTTCTAAATAATGATTTTAAAATTTTGACAAAGATGTTGAATAAACGGTCGCTATCTGTAGCAAAATATCTCATTACGCCTGCTCAATCCTGTTCAGTTCCAGGTAATGCCATTACAGACCAGTTATGTCCTTTCACTGGATTAGAAACAGGCATTTGATAATGTTAACCATGCCTTTTTGTGGTAGACTTTACTACATTATGGGATACCGAACACCTTTGTAAAATGGTTACAAGCCCTATACAAAACTGCCACGGTTAAACCTTGTGTGAATGAGTTTTTTGGGCCTTATATACATATACAAAAAGTGGTAAGACAAGGGTGTCCAATTAGCCCCTTATTGTATGTTTTAGTATTGATCCTCTCTTACGGCTACTCAATGCAGCTGTGGATATTATGCCTATACAATTGCCACACCTTCTAGTTCCTTACGTAGCTCTGGCTTATGCCGATGATGTGGTGGTAATGGTGGGAAATGACAGCTCAGCTGAAAGGGCTTTGGCCATATGCCATGAGTATGGCTCATATTCAGGAACCAAATTAAATGTCCAGAAGAGTATAGGGAAACCCTTGGGACAACAGGATGTCCTACAGAATAGTATAGCATGAATAGTGTAGCATGGATTTCAATCATGACAGGGTGTGTGAAAATCTTGGGGATAGAATTTGGGGAGGCTCAAATAGATATTGTTAATTGGGATGCAAAATTACAAATTGGCACATGGATGGTACAAACCTGGAATCATAGAAAAATTAGTTATCAGAAAAGAATATGCCTTATTAAGACATATCTTATACCTATCTTTTTATTTCTTAGTGCAGTGTTCCCAGTACCTAAAACGAGGGAAGCAAAACTGTATAGCCTTTTGGGGGAGTAGGCTAAACCCCATTAAGCAAAATATACTTTATTTACCTTTAAATCAGGGAGGACAGAATATGGTAAACCCAACACTTTTCTTTTTTTGTCATTTTTTAAATGCAAACATAAAACCATTGTTGATATATTCTACTAAATACTGGTGTGACACCTTTGTACAAACTGTGTCCCCATGGTTTTTGGACTGGGAGAAGGATCAGTTGGGACATATTAAGCATCAAGCTTTGTCACCATCATATCTAAGAGAGGTTTTTGTAAAATTGAGATTATGGGGCCTTTCTAGTAGGATGGTGATATCCAACAATAAAAAACAAATTTACAAATATATATGTGAGATACATTTTAGGGAGATAGACCCTTTTCCTAAATGCCCTCTGGAATATAGAACAGCTTTAATGGAATTTATAACAGAAAAAAGAATCCCTGCAAAGTTTAAAGATATGCACTGGATGACCTGTCATGAAAGATTAAATGTGAAGGACAAACAGAAACACAAAAAAATAGAAGAAAGGATTTGTTCGAGGTCTCTGTGCACTAACCAGTTAGAAACCATTACACATCTATATTTTACTTGTTCGTATATTTCAAATTTGTGGGTTTTTTTACATCAGGAATCTAAAATAGATTTTTTCAGCAAGTTTCCTTTCTAGCCTTAATGTATGGAGAGTATCCACAGTCATGGAACAAATGGGATAAGAGTACTTTATGGGTCATCTTTGTGGTAATTAAATGGTACATTTGGAACTCTAGGTGCTTATTTACACTACAGAAGATAGAATTTACATATGCTGAACTTTATGTGAAAATTGTTAAAGAGTTGCATGATATCTATTTTCAAGAGGAAAAAAAAAATGGACAGAAAGGGACTAAAGCTATGTTGGAGGAATCTACTATGGATTACAGATAATTATGTCCCTGTAACATAAGTAGATATAAACGAGGGTAAAATTTGGGAAAATAGAATAGGGGTTGAGAAGCTGGTTATTTTCTTTCTCTTGTTTTTTATTTTCATATTCCTTTTTTTAGTTGTTAAGTTTGGGAAATGTATTGTGAATTTTGTACATATTGTTTAAAATTTCTTTGTTTGTCTTGTATGATTCTCTAAATAAAAAATTCCCCTACTCACAGGTAAGGGAACCTAACATCCTTGTCCTCTGATCCAAGATGGTGTCTAACTTGCAGGAGGAGAAGTTGGAAGTTCTGGAGATGGAGGAGGTAGTTTCCCCTCCTGTCTCAATGGTATTGGAGACTATCACTGGAATATCAGGTATAATTCAGACATCAGGGGATGACTCTGGTCCAAGGGAAGATCATGGGATTGTACAAATGCTAATGGAAGATACAGCTGCAAAACGGGGAGAAAACACCCAGGAACAAGTTACTTTGGATGTGACAGTCCAGGATCTGTTACAAAAGGAAGATGTGAGGCACTTAGCCACTCGACAAGCATTACTCATGCACAGGGTAGTGCCGGATTCCCCAAGACAAGATTTGCCTGAGATTCGGAGGCAGGATGATGCAGAGGCTACAATTATGTGTGCACGAACTGTTGCAGAGGTGGCTGAGCAGGTGCTTGCTCCCCCAGAGGTGGGTCCAGAGATGAAGCTTAGTGCTGGACTTTCAAAATTGTCTGATGAATCTGTACTGTCCGCAGTGAGTGAAGCATCAGGAATGACACAATTGGGGACACACCCAGGCCTAAGATGCCCCACTGCTATATTAGCTGGATGGTCTTATGAGCCTACTGAACTGGGATGAGATGTGGTGGATGATGACACTGTATGCATGAATGTGCGATTGGACCCTAGTTGGGATGAGGTAGTTTTCTTGGAGGGTGAACCAGTGACATCATGGTCACCAGAACAGGCTTTACTTACAGCGGGTTGGGAGAGGGACAAAACTCATGGACACTGGGTCTCAGGGGTGTCCCCCATCCAGATTCCTGATGCTGGGGAGGAGATGCAGGGAGGTGTTCATGATACCCAGGCTCACAGTAGCACTCCTCAGGCTCTGCAGCTCCCAGTGGACCTAGGATTGACACAGAATCCTATCTTGTGTCTGCCGGGAGCCTCTACTGAAGTACCATGGCCTTCCTCTGGATCAAAATCCCCTCAGAGTGTGCCATCTCAGAATGGGACTGAGAGGCTCTCTTATTTGGCAGCCACTTCTAGATCCATTAGTAAACCAAAAGGGATGCCCCTGCAGGGTCCAATGCAACCAGCTAAGAGGCATGATGCCATCCGGTTACGATATCTGGGGGGGTCTAGTGGAGGCCCCGGACTGAGTGTATGTGGCAAGAGTGCTACTTAAAGATTCATTAAAGTTCTTTGCAAATGAGATACATGCATTAATTCATGTATCGGGGAAATGACATTTGATGTTAGTTTCAAGACACAGCAAGGCCTAGAACGGTTCTGGATGAAATATCACAGACTGAAAAACACTCCGCTATGGACTCCCTTTTCTGTTCTACCCCTTTCTCGCCCCACTCAAAAAACAATAACTGTTCTCTTTCACAGTGAAGGGGTCAGTATGAATGACCTGATTCACTAGCTTAAAGCACAATGTACAGTCCTTTCAGATCCTGAAGCTATATTTGATGCAGAACAATTTTTGGACTAGGGGCTGGAGGGTGAGAGAAGATGACTGACATGGGATTCTCACATCTCCCTAACAACTTCTTTTTGGGTAGTGATCAAGGGGTTTTCTTCTATTCTGGACAACCAAAAGCATGTTATTGCTGTGGCTCAGTGGCACATCTCAGTAGTGCATGCAACTAGATCAAATGTGCTATTTGTGGGGCACTGGGCACTCAGGTCTACATTGTGTAGAACAAGAAAGATGTAATTTGTGTGATACACTAGGACATAACTTTTAATCTTGACAGTGGGCGGCTCATAATCTGCCTGAGCTAGCGGATGGTACAGAGCAACGTCTTTATATCACCCTTGCACAAAAGAAGAACATTTTTGCCCGAAATGAGCCTGAGGGTGTCTCAACTATAGGTCCTGCAGATGATACCCAGAAGATGGCAGTTAGTACATCTGATATGTCCAGAGATGGGAGTCCTGCAGCTCGAAGATGGCTTCATGACCCAGAAGAACTAACCTCCTTCCCCAACCCCCCACCCCTGCTAGAGACAGTGATGCAAAATGGAGCAGGAATAGTGAACGAAGATGTTACACCGACACCAGTGTCCATCCATACACAGGAACCCTGTGACAGGGCTCCTGTTGGGCAGACCCCTACTCCTTTATGAGATAAATCAGACACAGAGGTGATGAGACTCCCCCTTACACCTCCACCTACAGGAATACAATTTACTACGGCCAGGGTGACTTGCAGCAGGAGACTGCTTGATTCTTCCAAAACCCCATGGCGAAACCCTGGGGTGGTACTTCTCCAGAATAGATATGAACTACTACAAACTATAGGAGAATCTTCAGGTAGTGATTTGGACTCTTCATCGATTCAATCTTCAATTCCAGATCAAACATCGGATACAGAAGCACCCATGGAATGGTCCAGAGACCAGAAGAGGAAGGCCAAGACCAAACATAAGAAGTCGGCTACCCGTAAGGGCAGATTGAAGTAACTGTCATCTTCTTGTTTTTTGTCTCCCTGATGATGAATGCGGGACATTTTTTCCACACTATCATGTTAACAGCATTAAGAACCAAAAAAAAAGGGATCTGTTTTTTTCTTATCTTATGATGTTTTCTTCTGGGATTATATTTCTTCAGGATGTTAGATTTTGTATGCTTCATGAATTATCTCAAGCCACTAGGGCGTGGTACCCTGGACCCTCTTTCTGGTCTATAGGCCAGGAAGCATGCTCAGGGGTCGGTATCTTGCTTAATTCCCCGGAGATAACCCTAGTGAAACTGTATGACCTGGTTCCAGGGAGGGTGCTAATCTTGAATGTTAAGATTCAGCACGTGCCATTTAGACTGGTGAACCTTTATGCCCCCCAAACTAAGGCGCTTAGGGTGGCTCTTTTAAAACTAATCCAACCCTTTTTGCACACATTGCAATTTGTGGTTTTTGGTGGAGATCTAAACTGTGGCTTATCCCAGAAAGACAGATCACTCACTTCCCAAACCTTGAAATTATTCTCTGACTCCATTTTTTTTAAACTCCATGATAAAAACGGCCAGATTGATAGACTCTTATGCATCCCATACGAGTTTACACACGCCCACTTTTCATAAAGGGAACCTGGGCACCAGGATAGATTTTCTTTTTATATCTCATCAGCTGCCACGGTGACATTAGCTGAATTCTCTGATCACAACATGGTATCAGTTTTAATTGGGGATGTCCTTCCTATTTAAAAGGGTCCTGGAATTTGGAAGATGAACACTTCCATTCTGTCAGAAAGGTTATTTGAACTGCTTTTGACTGATTTTGTGTTAGCTAGGAAATCTGTTTTTATATTATATGAGGACAAAGTGCAATGGTGAATAAACACTAACCGGGATTTACAGTTTTTTTTAAAAACTATAGTAAAAATTTATGCATGTCCAAATACAAGGAGTATTTAGCTACACAAACCCGTTTACAGTGATTGATGACATTGTCCATCACTATGAAACATAACTACACATCCCAAATTCAGGTTTTGAAACAACACTTACAACGGTTTCATTCTGAGAAAACCCAGTCTATTAGGTACCAACAACAATTTGGCACAACTGGAACTAGGGAGTCAATATGTCCATTTGAATCATGTCAATTATGACTAGGACAGAAAGAACTGAAGGCTGTATATGATCACCAAGGCCAGACGGTTACCACTAATGACAGTATTATGGAGGTTGTTACTAACTATACAGGGGAGAAATACGGCCCAATTGCTTTTGACTCTAGACAAGCAGCTGACCTACTATCTCATATTGATTTGCCTAGTATTTCTTTATCAGACGGCACACAGCTCACTAAGGATATACACATTACTGACGTTATGGAGCCATCCATTCCTTGAAAACTAACACGGCTCCAGGGCCAGATGGTTTACCATCAGAAGTATATACATTTCTGGCTCCAAGTCTTGGAGATGAATTGACTCAGTGTGTATAATGGTTTCCTGAGCAACTAGAACCTGCCTCTTAATTTCAATATGGGTTCTTTACTTTATTTATTTAAGAAAGGGGATAAAAAAGATTTAACAAATTGGAGACCGATCTGTTTATTGAATACAGATTTTAAATTACTACTGAAAATATTGGCAAAACGTCTAATGTTACTGGCTACAGATGTGATTTCGGACAGTCAAACTTCATCCACCCCGGTCAATGCATTCAGGATAATCTGGTACTCTTGAGAGAGATTTTTGATAAAGGGCACTTGAATCTTGTGCAGGAATTTGTTTTATCTCTAGATCAAAAACAGTTCTCTGATGCCGTTAGTCATGATTTTCTGTGGCTGGTTTTGGAACGATTTCAAATTCTGTTGGGGTTTATTCGTTGGCCCAAATTACTTTATAAAACTGCAGCAGTTTTTCCGGTGGCAAATGGGTGGCGGGGGCCATTAGTTGGAATCAAGCGAGGGGTGCGGCAGAGGTGCCCACTGAGCCCCATTTTGTATGTTTTTTTCTGGATCCTTTACTTCGCATGCTGCAGACTTCTAATCTATTGTCCCCTATTATTTTTTCTTCCACATTACAAGCAGGCACAACTATGGCATACGCTGATGACATATGTTTATTGGTGCAGGATGAAGCCTTGGTCTTGGAAGCCCTACGGTTATGTTCAGCTTTTGGAACAGTAGCTGGGGCTAGCCTCAATCTTCAAAAATGTGTAGGGAAGGTTTTAGGTAATGGTGATACAGCCTTGCAGAATGTGGGCGGGATTATGCTCCAGAAGGGTCCAATTAAAATTTTAGGGATTTATTTTGGGATGGAATGCTGGATATGTTTAATTGGAAAGAGAAGCTATGGATTGCACAATGGAAAGTGTCAAGGTGGAATAGATGGAAAATGAGTAAAAAGAAGAGAGTGTATCTAGTTAAAACTTATTTGATCCCTGTTTTCTTGTTTCTGAGTTATGTGTTTCCACCTCTGAAAGGTTTAGAGACCCGGTTACTGAGTGTTTTCTTTCAGGCAGTGTGTGGGAGTCACCTTAATCCAATACAACGAAACAAGTTACATTTACCAATTGATCAAGGTGGCCTTAACATGGTACATCCCTTGTTATTCTTTAACAGTATCTTTTTTATGGCCAATATACACCCAATTTTAATTCACACTGGTAAAGGGTGGGAACCTTGGGTTTTTGACACAATTGGGGTGTGGTTTCGGTTGTGGGAAGGGGGTGGTCTGCGGGTGATGAAACAGCTCCAATTTTCCCCGATGTACTGGAGGGAGAGTTTTACCAGAGTAAGACAATGGCAAGTGACCTCTCAGGTTAATCACGGTACAGAGGAAACAGCTGTACACTGAGTTATTGGATACAATATGTAGAGTGCCTATAGTTTTTGACCGTTTGCCCAGTAGAGAATAGACCAGAACTCCTCACCTTTTTAAGAAATCCCAGAATCCACCCATATATGTGGGACCTGCATTGGTTGGGTTGCCACGATAAAATCAACATGAAAGGTAACCATAAATACAAGCAGGTCTGTGACAGGTACTGTAGTGGACTGGATTGTATTTCCCAGATTGAAACAGAGGAACACCTGTTTTTTCAATGTTCCTTCATTACTGGATTTTGGGACTTTTTAGCTCAATTGTGGAAGACCCCAGTTTTTGCTTTGATGTCATTGGGAAACCTTTTATATGGACACATTTCAGGGCCATGGCAGGTATGGGATGGCGAGACTGTGGCAGTAATTTTTACTCTATGTAAATGGCAAATATGGACTGCACATTGTATGTTTACTTTACAGCAAAAACAGACATCACATTATGAACTTGTGGAAAAAATTACCAAAGACTTAGTGCTAATATGTAGAAAAGAAAGACAGACTTTACAGGACAGTCTTTGGTTGCATAAATGGCATGATATATCGCAGATTACTGACTCTGATGCTCCTATTACATAAGATCTCTTGGTATGGATCTTTAGGCAAGATAGTCTATAATCTGTACTTCGGATATGGGTAATGTTTATATTAATGAAGTATAAGGGGTTGCAATATCTATTTAGTCCAATTTATTGTCAGATGTTAACAAACCTGCATATATGATTTTCTTGCTTTCTTTTTTTAGGAGCACGCTCCATTTCTGAGTGAGAGTGGGTGAGGGTTTTGTAGCAGGATGGGATTACTGATTATTGTCTTATTGTATATATGTCTATTTTGTGATGTTATCTTTAGTTTCTGTATCTAATAAAAATGTCTCCTACTCTTTTTGAGAAGTGCCATGGGATCTTTAACATACATCTGAACTACCACCAGCACAGGCAGATGGCACAGGCAGATGGGACCTCGGTTTAACATCTTATCCAAAAGACGGCACCTCAGGAGTGCAGCACTCCCCTCATACTGCACTACAGTGTCAGTATTGGGATATTAACCCAAGTGCCTGGTGTGGGAACTGAACCCACAGCCTTCTGATCTCCTGGCCTCAAAGGTGAGTGTGCTACCTGCTGAGCCACTGACACTATAGCTTAAGGCCTTGGGTGGTAACCCCTACCACTGTCTCCCCTTCCATAAGGCCTATAGGAAAAGGACGCCTTTTCTTTTTCAGTGTTGTTCCTACAAGTGGTTTTGTACTCATCCACTTTTTTTGATGTATGCCTCTGTCTTGTCACCAGCAGGCAGTTTCCCTCAAAGAAAAAAATCCATGGCTTTAGTCTGTGTATCCTAGGATAGAATGGTAACCCTAAACCAGGCAAACCTCCTTAGAGATGCTGCATGGGCCAGGACCCATGAAAGAGTCATTGGTGTCCATGGCCATATGGAACTGGTACTTGGTGGCATATGGGGCTGACAAGTCCTGTTCCGGTTCACTGCTTGTTTTCCCTCTTAGTGCCAGGATCAAATTCCATAATGCCTTCTGACACTGGGCCGTGTATGATATGTAAGCTGAAGAGAGCAAGTAAGCTGTTGTGTACACTTTCTTGGCCATGGGATCCCATTTTCTGGAATCCTCTTGAGGCTGGGCAAAGAAAGGCACCTTAGCCTTCTCACACGCAACAGCCTGGACCACTCCCTCATGATCAGAGTGGGTGTACAGGTACTCATCCCCCTGCCTGTCCACCTGATACTTCTTTTCAGTTTTCTTATCAATGCACAGCTTGAGTAGTGCTGAAATAATTTTTGTAGTGGCTTTTTGGAGGGATTCATGGATGGGGAGTAGCAACTCTTTATGGGAGCCAGATCCATCATGTCCATAAATTCCACTACTTCTTCATCCTCCTCTGCTTCATGGGAAGGGATGCTAAGGGTGTTTACTGTTTGATTAACAAAGGAATAATGAGATGTGTAATCCTCTGAAGGCCTGTAAGGAGAGCTAAATTCTTGTTCATGTAGCCCAGGCACCGTGTGCCAGTGGGCTACTACCCCTGCCTGTTGGCTACCACACAGGTTAAGGGTCCTGGGTCCTGCTATGGTGGTGATCGGGGGTTCTATCACAAAGTAATAGTAAAATAGCATGGTGCTTCCACCCACAGTAGGTTGATAGTGGGCCAGGTGTCTGCTTGGTACGACTCCCTGGGATACTGTGCCTACCCACCCCCTTCCAACCACCCCACCACTGGATACCAAGTTGTTCCCCAATACCATACACCACATATACTTGACAGTTAGCTTTCACAAAATTACCTTCACAAAGCAATAGCAAACCTGGAACAGGAAGCTGTGAAGAGAAAAAGGAGTTAGAATAGTTAACAATAACAGTGCTAGTAGGCCAAGACACTCCAACACCCACCCCTACTGGTACCAGTGGAACCCCAATTCAGTTTAAAAAGATACCCTGTGATGGTGCAGACCTGGTCGCTGCCGTGGGTTGTCCGGCATTGGGGCCTGTGGAGAATATTTTAAGGAATGAAACTCTAAAAGTTAAGTTTTAAACATCTGTTGGCTAGCCCACTTTCCCCAGTTACCTTGTTCAGGGCAGGCCCTGAGTTACTCACGGTTCTGGAGTTCTAGGCAGTCTGAGGGTCGGGGGGCTTCCATGAAGTCCAAGGTCTGCAGACTCAGTCCAAAGAGGGCAGCAACAACTGGGCAGCAGTACTGACGAGAAGGCTTGAGTTTGCTTGAATATCTGGCCGCTTGTCACCTTGCTTGGAGGTCTCACAGCTTGTCCCCTTCAGTCTATTCAGGCCTGTTGCAGAGTTCCAATACAAGGCCTACCAAACCACAGAGGGCGCAGACTCAGAAGTGGCTCCACAGCCCAGCTTCCTCATGAGTCAAGAGTGCCCTCGCACTCCAGCATGCGCCAGTGGCCCCTGCAGCCAGTAGAACCCCCCTTAGTAGGGGTTAGCAAGTTTCCTACTAGGCTATGAGTGCAACTGGGTATTTCCTGGTTCCACCTTTCTCTCAAATAGGAATACAGCTCCGGTGTGCAGACAGACAGTTTCTCAACTTTTCCACTTTCCAGTGCCTTTTGGCAATAGATGCCAAACTTCAGATTAACAGTTCCTTTCCACAGCTGGATTTCAGCAGCAGAAACAGGTTCCTGAAGCACAGGACACCTGCTCACCTTTTTTCCTCTCCCAGTTTCTCTGATTCAAAAGAGCATCCACCTCCAAGAAAGTCTCTTTCTCGGCTCAGGGTATCCTCTCAGTCCCAAATGATGCAAAATCACTGTAGCAAGTGAGTCTCCTCAAAAACCAGCAATTTCCACCAGATGCCTGGAACACTTAGTAAAGATGCGCAGTTCCTTTAAACCACAAGAATCTTTAACCTTCAGTCCTCAACAATACTCTGATTCAGTCCTGTGAAAGGTTTTTAGACTTTTTCACCACACAGAACTGAGCCCTTCTTGACTCCATCAGAGCCCAGATTAGACTGCCCCAACTGCCCAAAGTCTCTGGGATTTCTCCTGAAAATCCTGCCTTCTGATTGGCTGAGCTCAGTCATCAATCACACATATCAATAATCATTAGCCCTCTTTGAACATTGATTGGCAAAGGTCTCTTGGTGCCTGAAATTAGTTCACACCTCCTCCCATGAACCTTCAGAAACAGTTTAGGGTGCCTAAGTATCTGATTGACTGTCCATTGGAGTCAAAGGAGCACAATATGGCTGCTGTCACAGTTCATTGCAGCGGTCCACAGCAGCCCCAACTTTTCAATGTTATTGTGGTCAAATAAAACAGTCTGCAGACATCTTGACCCTGCATTTCAACTTCCCCCTTTACCCCTTGTTAAGTGACTACTAAAGTATGTTAAGTCTCTCCAGCTGCCCATCGCTAGCTCCATTTCATTAGTCCCCCTTCCCCCGGAGCAGTGATTGGGCTCATTAATATTCATGGTACCCTCATAAATATGCTAATGTAACCCCTATGCGGCACTACTCCAAGGGCTACTGCCTCTGCCTTGCAGGCCAAAACAAGGTTGAGGGGCCTGGGATCCCAAACTTACTTTTAAATTGCTTCTTTCCATGATGTTACCTTTGTGCAGTGCCTCCACCCAGAGTTTAGCTTTTAAGTGGGTTAGCTGTTACCTGGTACAACCCCCTGGGATGTCATACCACCCACTACATCCATTAGCTACCCCAACACATGACCCAATAACATTTCCCCACATTTTAACATTTCACATTTAATGACTCTATAATAATATGCTCATGATACCATTATTTGTAAACAACAACAATAATTTATTTAAAGAGGGGTATAGGGATTAGGAACAGGGAAAACAAAGGAGTAGAGGTTATGCAAGCAGTACTATTATTATTATTTACAGCATTTACATCAGATTTGGGTTGGCTTGGTTTGGTGCTGGTGAAAACCCTCCAGCTGGGTAGATACCTGTTATTAAATCAGAAATCAATCAACTTTTTACCAACACTGATATCCAGAGCCCTGGCTATCTAAACTGCATAGAATCAGATGGAACGCAGTTTTATTTTGCCCACAACTGGTACCAGTTCCCCAAGATTTAGTATGAGACCCCCATTCCCACACAGTTGAACCAGGGTACCCAGTACTTTAAAGTTCTGGCATGTTGCAGGCCTGGGAGACATTGCAGCTGTATGTTGGCTGACTTGATTAAATAAAGAGTAGCATTTAAATTCCCCAAATTAGATAGCTGAACTATTTACAGACTCTTCGGGGTATGTAGGGATTCCCCTACATGTGACAGTCGAAACATACAGTAGGTGAGGTGCAACCAGCTGGTTATACAGTTTGGCTCTAACCTGTATTTCTGAATATCCAGCACATTTACATGTTCCAGTACATTTAGCACATTTATATTTAAGATACAATTGGTACATTTGAAGATGACAGGGCTTTTTTAACCAAGGGCCAGGATGACCGCCCTGGTCAGATTACTTAGAAAACAGTCATTTCCAGGTTACTGAAGTCAAATTCAACAGAATTTGGGTCTCAGTCCTATTTGTGGCACATGGCTATAGATTTCAGCTCCACTGGACATCTTGACTGGATAGTTTAGAACACACTGAACCTTCCAGGCAAAGTCAGGTTGAGCCCTGATACCAAGTGCTCCCCTTCCAGTCCTGTAGGCTCCACAGCAGACAATTACATATCAGCACATTTATATGATACTCTGGGCTCACTTGGGTCTCCCAGAACATTTAGGTCCACCTGCGCTGGGTAAGATTAGTGCAGCAGTTGCAAGGTGCAGACCAGGATTAGACAGTTTTAAACAGCAGAAGTTTCAAAAGAAGGGTCCAGCCATGCTGGGCTAAGATTAGGTGCAGCAGGATGCAGGGTGCAGACCAGCTGAGCAATACAAATCAGCACAGTCACTATGGGCATTGGCAGCCCCAATTAGGCACTTTCTTTCAATCTTACACCGGGAAGGAGGGGTACAAGAGTACACACTCAGGCTCCTCTCGGTAAAATCTCTGCACCAAGGTTCCTGATGTCTTCCGTTCTCTCACAACTGAGGTGAAATCAGCTCTCTCACAGCTGGCTTGATGTCATCAAGTTGCAGGTCCACATCTTTCCCCAATGTGGAAGGGAGGGCTAGCACCTGGAGGACACTCAGGCAACCCCCAGACTAGCAGGTTTGTATTAACTAAATTTCTTCAAAACTAGTACTACAAAGAAGGCAATCACTCTACCTGGATGGAGAGGATTAGCTGGATCACCAGGCCCAGTTGCATGGCTGAGGGCTGGAGCCACCGCCCCTTTGGTGGGTTCCCGCTTGAATCTGGAAAAATTGCTGAAAACATGTGACCCAGTTCCAAGTCGGGTTATGCATGTCTCAAGGCAACTTGCACTAAACCCAATGGTACAAATCGCACCTGACAACATGCGTTACACCAATCGGGATTCCAGGAGGCAGCCTTTGCCATGGCGCAGGCGCCCTGCACCCTGCGCCCAAGGTTACATCCACCAGCCACAGCCCCTACAACAGGGTGGAAAGGGGGGTTATGGCAGCAACTGTGCCCTATTCTGAGAGGGCGGCTGCTGTAACCAAGTTACGCAATTCAGAGACACACTGCAGCACTGCAGGGTTAGACCAATAGTTAACTGGTCTAAGAGGCATCCGTCCTGGCCAGACAGTGGTCCCCCCCCACAGTGCCGCAACCTGCACACAGCTGTGCCCCATGGACCCCACCAACACTGAGAAGCCCTCCCTGCAATACCAGGGTACCACCTGCCGGCACCCAGGTCCTTTTTTCTGTGGTGCTCCCTTACATCTGTGCCACACCGCCGACTCCCCCCCCCATGGCCCACAGGGGTGTGCAGGCTTGTTTTGGGGCTGGGGGGCCTGGGGGAGCTGTTCCCCATGGTCAGCAGCTTGTGGCACCCAGGTCTGTTGTGACATTCTCGTGGTGCAACCCTGCAGCTTCCGCAAGTCTCAGGACATAAGTGCCGGGGACCCTGCCTGTTCTGGAATAGGGCACAGAGTCCCTAGTGTAGCAGCAAATGTCACAACTATTATACACCTGCGAGCTTGGAATCGAGCCCGCAGTCTTTTATGGGACTCTCCTGAGGCTTCTGAATGGCTGACGCTATAGGATGCTTGGCCTCTTATTGGCTGGAGGGCCTGTCAATCAAGAAAATGAATTATGCATGAACCTCACTCGATGCACAGTTGGTTTACTGTTTTGGTGCCTGAAATTAGGTCCCTGAAGTCCCCCATGAGCACTTGGAAGTTTCCTATGAGCTTTGGCTAATGTCCCACAAGTTCTGACTTCAATATTCTAACTTTCCAATTTGCTGTGGCTGTTTGACTTTGGCTGCTTAACACACAGTCCCTTAAGCAGATTAAATACAGTCCCAAATAAAGTCCTGGTGCAGCCAGAATAAAGTAAATATTTGCTCAAATGCCCCACAGTCTAAAAGCCACTGGTGTGTTCTTGCTGTCGCTGTCCAGAAGTAATTGTTTGCTCAGTCCATTTTCCTGTCACTGCAACCCCACCTATTGCAGCAGACAGACTGTCTCTTTGAGTCCCAATTTCAAGCTGGTGCAGCCAGGAGTTAATTTATTTAAACACTTTCCCCCTTGTAACACTTTCCCCACCAACATATACAGCAGTTACATTTGTTTATTTAAACATTTCTTTTCCCTGTCAGCGGTTGCCGAAATATAGCTTCCCTGAGGACAGAACAGACCCCTCGTGAATATTCAGTGATCAGGGCTCTGGGCTCATTAATATTCATGAGCCCCGATCGTGGCTATTTCTTGGATCGCTTTCAGTTTTGAAGAGAGCAGGGGCTCAGGGCCCCACTCACCACATGGGGACACCAGGACTACCAAAACACTTGCCCAATCGACTATAAGTTGAGTGGTCAGGAGATCAAAGGCACCGAGGTGCATACACGATCCTCGCTGTCACTGGAGTGCCAAAACAAGCAGCGGGAGATCGCGATTCGAACTGTGGAGCCCTGCAGGGCTAGATTTTACACTCGAGCTACTTTCTGGGACACTAAGGGCACAATAAGAACTCGGGCCAGAGTGGGGACCAATAAACAAAATATGCAGGCATTTGGGAGGTGCCACGGAGAGCGGCTGGAAATGGGAGCTACGGGCTACAGGTAAGCCCACAAATTGGTAGGTGGTGGTTACACTAATTTCCCTGTTTTACCAGTGCTTACAGTCACTGTTTTAAACTAATGGAGATGCACCTTATCCACCTCCTACAGGTGTCCGAACCCATTTGGCTGAGTAAGGGGGTCAAGAGCACCAGAGAGGCAGTTGAGCAGCCACAGTAACAGTAACATTCCCCAAACCATTACTGCGCATGCATGGGCCAGCCAACATACAAAACCAGGTTGTTGGCCCTGCAATCAGACCCCAGCAGCCCTGTTTTGAGCTGACATCAGTGCGGGGGCATGGAGAGTGGTCCACAAAGAGAAGGCCCTGCTGGGGGGTTACATTCAGGTCAATCATGTGGTTCTAGGGGTTCACCCTCCTAATCATCCTTATAGTTCATTTCTTCCTACTCCCCAGGCATTTGGTGTGGAACCAGAGCTTGGGGAGGAGAGCACGCATATTCATAAACTTTCCATGGCCTGGAATGCCTGGAAAAATTGCCATGCCCTTGCCATGTCCTCTGCTAACTGCATTTATCTTGTGTTGACTGTCTGCTCCTTCACTTTTTCAAGAGAAGTGACAGAGACATGCTTTTCTTTTTGTCTTTTTTTTTTCTTTGCAGATGCTGCTTTCACTTTTACTTGTTCCACAGGATTCAGGGTTTCCCTTTTGGAAATCCTCAGTTCTGAACTATTTTTACCATGCATTTGTAATGGCTGCTCCGCTTTATCTTTTTTTTGTCTGTCCTCTGTGACAGGAGCTGCTGCAGATTTGGAGGGGATGAACCCTCATCTGATCCTTTACTATGTTTCAATGACATGGAGGGACACTGAGACGCTATAATGTCTTCCCTTTCTTTGCCCTTTTCTTTTGTGTATTAAGGCATAACTTTTTGCAGAGTTCACAGTTTATAAAATCATGCTCTGGACTGAGGCATCTCAGACACATCTTGTGGCAGTCTGCCCTCCAGAAGCGGGAAACGGTATAATTTTTAAATCCTGTAGGTCCTGGTTGTTTCTTTTTTGATATGTCAGGCATGCTACACTGATAGACCATGAATGCTATTATTGGTTCCCAAAACAGCCAAAGTCTTAACAGAGCCCAAAGGGTATAAAGAAAGACTCTAGAAATAATTTGTTGGTCCTGTTCCCAGAAAATCTGGCACTTCATACATCTTTTTACTGAAAAGTAATTGCTTTAGTAATAAATATGAGGTTTATATGTCAATTTCAAGAAGTTATTAGTCAGAGCGGTTTGGTTCCCACACTAGCGAAACCTTAACTAAAAAGATAAAAACAAATACTAGACATACAGTATGCTCAAAATAACAGCTTTGTAAAATAAAATGGTACTTTTACTACAAGGAAAGCAGTTCCCTAAAAGCATGACCCACATTAACTTGCGGCCTTCTCCAGTCCCTGGGAATTGATAGGGATTCAGAGAAACTGCAAAAATCACAATTAACTACACAAAGCAACCAAATGCAGAGTATTGAGTAAATAACAAAAATAATATGTTATTTCTCATAAAGCATGTTGTTTCATACTTGGAGTAGACAAACTCACCCATACCTGTTCCCTATATTCACAAACCAGTTGGCTTCCCCTCCAGGATAGAATAAGTTACTAGACATGCATGCTAGGGAAAAAAGCTCTTGTGGGCCTTACCCGAATTGCTGTTCAAAACTACCGCACCCTGTCCTCAACCAATATTCTACCAAGACTATGTCCAGGAATGCTCTATCAGTACTCTTCCAAAAATAGAGTCAGGCTATGCATTCCTTCACCATCAGAGCTCCACAACAATTGAATTAACTATATGAACCCCTGTTGGGTCTCCCTAAAGCATCCCAATTCAAGAGGGAAGTAAGAAAGGCTCTCTCACTTGAAACCAAATGTAACTGCTACAGTTGACCTCTTGACAACTTATAACTCAAATGCTATATAACTGCATGCTTTTCTGCCTGCACTGGCCTAGATGATGCTCCTATGGAACTGTTCTTGCCAATGATAATTAGCATTGTTTACTACTCAGAAACACTTAGTCTGCATGTATGGCTCTTGACAATGCTACTTTGTGAACTGTTTCTGACAATGCTGTCATGGAACTACAATTTCTTGTATGCTATTTTTTATACTGCCCATCCCGGTCTGCCCTCGTTCTTGCTGGTCCTCCCAATCCCATCACCTCGAATCCTCGAGGGCTTACCTGTCCCCATATCCCCCATGGCTTGCCCTCTGTGGCAGGATGGTGGGGAGTCCCCTTGACCCACTGGGACTGGATCCAGATTCCAGAAGGCGCCAGGCCATTAGGTGTGCAGCCTGTGGAGGCCGACAGTCATTCAGCCAGACTGGGATACTTTTTCTGTTTTCTCCTCTTGGGAGATGTAGCATGCACTGACATCAAGGCGCCACTTGAAGTCTGCCACATCTCCCCACCACCACCTCTTATAGCTCAGGCTGCCTCTCCCTGGCTTCCAGCAGAGATCAGTCATGTACTGAGCCCATCATCCTCCCCCCACCCCAGAGGAGAAGAACAGTCCATGGGATGCTCAATCTCCCCATCCCCTGCTGATCCTCTGACTCTGGAGGTCACTCCCGATCTCGGGTCATCGGCACCGCAGTCAGCAGTGATACTACTGTGCCAGTGGGCTGGCCCCCTTGTATATTTTGTTGAAATCTCTGACATGGAACTTTTGCAAAAGAGCACTTGTGGTCACAGATGTACAGTATCTCTGAATAAATAAATAAGTAAAAATAAATACAATTTAAAAGAAATATAAATGCTAGACTATTCTGGAGGCCATAAGAATAGAGCTGTACTTCAGGGCAACTGCTCTACTCAAGCGAAGAAACAAATCTGACTCTTGGAGGGAGCATAACCACAGTGCAGAGTTCGAACCTAGTTCTAATTCTAATATTCCATAACTAGCGTAAATTCTCTCTCCATCACAATTCAATCCAGTGGACTGATTGCTATTGTAATGCAATAATGATGGACTTCTGGGGTTAGAACTATAATCAACATTTTCATGTGATAACCACTTTAAGCAAATAGACTGCACATGCTACCTGCCCTGGAATGTTCAGGGTAGTTTGAACCAATCCAAGCACTGATTACTTGACTCCTGAGCTTCAACTGCTAGATAACTCAGCAGTAAAGAGCAGAAAACCTGAAATAAACTACTAACAGTATATTTAGAAAATAATATAACAAATATTTAAAAACATCACATTTTTAATCAAGATTTTCATATGGAAAACAAACACTCCTATCCACAATAAACTTAACTAATCCTACATACATGTCTGAAGGATCTATACCTATCTTAGGAGGGGAGGCAGGGTGGGTAGTGTATAAGTTTACAGGGGTGCTAGGAGAGACTTTTATGGCTAAAAGAGTATCACTTTGCACATTCCCAGGGCAAGAGAACTGTGAACTGAAGGCGAGCAGTTCTGGTGCCCTACAGACACAAGAGGCGACACTCTTATAGCCATAACAAGAGGCCCTCCTAGTGCCCCTATAAAATTATTATAGATAGTGGCTTATTTAAAAAAAAACACCTCTATTTGCAGTCTGTTTTTGGGGTGGTTTTCGAGAAGCCTGTTAGTGTGAACACGTGAGGTACTATTACAGTAATAAGAGTACCTCACGTGCAACTGAAGGATGAGTTGTGGTTGGTTGGGGAGTGTCACACGACACTCCCACGATCTATAATATTTATTAACAGTTTTATTCTACTGTGCCCTGAGACCCAGGGATAGAGTGCCATAAACATAACATTGTCTTGCCTTGCCTTTCCCTTACCTAGTGGTAATCACATGAAAAAATCAGTTAGAACTGTACAGGAAAACATCTGTCAATCCATCAATCAGGTTTCATATCTTCATCAACTCTGTAGAGAGTTTTGATGATCTCGAATCCTCTTGTTTGTTTATGTTATACATTGTAGTTGTGTTGTATATCTTTATCAGAACTGTTTGTCCTTGCAGCACGGAGAAGAAAGACACCATGGACAGGTGCACAGCCCTGAGCTCCAGCAGGCTTATGTACTCCCGACTTTCTTGAGGATTTTTATTTATTTATTTATTTATTGAAATGTTTCAAAGGGAAAGGCACACTCACGGTGTGACCTGGGAGGGGGGATTTACAGAAGAGAGCAACTGTATACATTTGTACACGGAAACAAAATTACACAAATAAAATTACATGATGTAACATAGGTATAACACCACAGAAGCATGAAGTGGGAGCAACATAGGAAACATTGCAACAAGGAGTTATCTACATTGTTACATGGAGTGTGGGAGAGATTGTACAAGGGTGTAAATTATATCTACATACATGTCAGCTACCAGCTATGGTAGCGCGGTAGACAGATAGTCAGGCTAGAAGTGCAGTAGGGGGTAAGTGCAGAGATTGGGAATATATGCCAGTATTTGTAGCTGTAGCTAAAGCCGTTGGTCAGGCCACATAGGATCTAGGATAGGGCAGTAGCGGGAGAAAGGGAGAAGGTAAGACAAGAGGAGGGGGGAGGGGGAGGTCAACGACACTGTCAGTTTACAGCACAGTAGTTTGTCTGGGCAGAGGAGATGGAATACCTATAGGAGGAGAAGTGATGGATTTGTGCCGGCAGATCATTCCAGAGCCTCGGGAGGTGGTAGGAGAAGGCCAATTGGCCATCAGTGGTCCGGCGGTGAGGGATTACTAACAGCCAAGAGTCAGTAGATCTAAGGGCATAAGAAGGGGCTGGGGCTGGAGAAATGGAGGAGGTGAGGAAGGGTGGGAGGGACCTGAGCCAGAGGTTTGAAGTAAATTTAACACAGTGGAGTAGGTGCCGGCTTTCAAGGGAGGGGAAGGCCAGCACATGGTAAAGCTTGCAATGGTGGGTGCGAGGAGCGGTCATTGAAAGCAAAGTGGCAGAAAGCATTGAAGAGGGGTTCCAGTCTGGATAGAGTCGACTTAGGAGCAGCACTATAGACTACATCACAGTAGTCGAACGTAGGTAATATCATTTTCTGCACAATTTCACGTCTCACCTGTAGGGGGGCAACTGTGGTTTCTGTAGAGAGCGCCAAGGTTAGGGCACAGTTTTTTCAGGATAGCATCCACATGAGCTGAGAAGGATAGATGTCAGTCAAGCCAGACACCAAGGTACCTGAAAGTTGACACGCCCTCAAGGACGGTCCCGTCAAGGGTGTGGAAGTTCAAGGGAGTAGTAAGCCTGGATAGTCTCTGCCTAGTGCAGAAGGTCATGGAGACTGTCTTCTTGGCATTAGGAGAGAGTTGGTGGGAGCTAAACCAGTGCTGAACTTTGTTGAAATCAGCCTGGAGACTGGTAGTAACCTCCTCAGGGGTACGGCCAGAGGAAAAGAGGATGGGGTCATCTGCATACGTGGGAATTGAGGTAGTTGAGCAGGCAAGAGGCAGTTTGTTTAGGAGGATGGAAAAGGGGATAGGGCTGAGTACTGAGCCTTGGGGGACACCAGTAACTATAAGGAGGGGGGGAGAGGTGGAACCAGCAATTTTAACGGACTGAGTTCTCCCTTCCAGGTAGGCTCTGAACCAGCTCGTGGCAGGCATGGGTAGGCCGACTTCAGAGAGACAGGATAGCAGCAGGGGGTGGGAGACAGTGTCAAAAGCTTTGGCTAGGTCGACAAAGATGGCTGCAGTAATGAGACCTTTGTCCAACCCTGAGAGGACTGTATCGGAGAGTCGTAGGAAGGAGGTGGTGGTAGAGTGGTTCTTTCTAAATACAGACTGGTAGGGGGTGAAGAAGTTAGATTCCGAGAGGAAGTTGGAGAATTTAGAGAGCACAAGGTGCTCCTGGAGTTTTCTAGGGCGGTGAGGAGGGAGATAGGGTGGTAGTTGGCCCCAGAGGTGGGATCTCCTCCTTTGGGAAGTGGAAGGACTATGGCATGTTTCCACTCTGCAGGAACTGATTCAGAGGCACATGACAGGTTTAGTAGGGCAGCTAGCGGAGCTGCAATAGCAGGGGCAGTGAGGTAGAGGAGTTTGGGGTCTAACCCATCAGGGGACTTTCCCTTGGAAGGGTTTAGGGAGAGTAGGGCATCAAGTGCTTCCAACGGGGAGATGGTCCCAAAGTAGAAGGTGTTAGAATAGAGTTTGCAGCTTCAGCATTGTGGATAAGTGGAGCTACAGTTGTGAGGAGGCAAGCGAAGTAGCACATGTGGTGAAGTATGAATTGAACTCGGAGGTGACCGTGAGTGGGTCAGAGAGAAGAGTACCATTAGAGAACAGAAGGGGGTGGTATTGATTGTGGGGGGGGGGGAGTGGATAACTTTCCAAAATTTAGATGGTTTATGCAGGTTGGCACTGAAGGTGGAGTTAAAGTATTCGGCCTCGACTAACCAGGTGGCCTTGGTGCACTTATTACAGAGCATACGGTAGATGATGTTATCACCTGGGAGGAGTGTAGACTTGTAGTTTTTCCACACTTTGTCCCGAGCATTTTGGCACACTATTAGTTCTGGGGAAATCCAGAGAAGGTGTGTCCCCGGACCCTGATCCAATGCATGGGGGCATGATTATACCAGATGCTAAGTAAGGTATTCCAGAAATGTAGCAGGGCATCATCTATGGTATAGTTACTACAGTTGTTACCCCAGTTTGTGTGGGATAATTCATCCAGATGAGGGGCAATGTTTAGAGATTTGTGAGACCTTTGGACAAGAAATTTAGGAGGACATTTAAGGTGATGGATTTTGTGGACTATGTAAGTGATATGTTGGTCGCATATAGAGTCAGGAAGTAGGCCGGCATTGAAGACACAGTGGGGGTGGAAGGTGAGGGCCTAGTCAATCAGGGAGTGGTTGCCTGTCTTGTGGTTTGTGCGTGTTGGTTCTGAGATGACCTGGGTAAGACTGAGGGCTCCATATTCCATTTATTGTTTTGTCTTCCAGACGCCCTCGCCACCCTAGAAAGAATGCATATGTGGTCAAAATCCTTTTATAGTGGTACCAGCAACGATGCAACAAAGAAATGCTGCAGTATATCACAAAATGCTGCAGTATGTGGCATAGAACGGTGTAATTCAATGGCGAGTAAGCCCTTTCGTCCTGCAGTATTTCATGACGTCATTTACTGTAAGTTATTGCATTTCATTGGGGATGGTTACACTGTAGGCGAGCAATGAATGAAGAGAATACCATCTCTGATATTGGTTACCTCTTTCCATTACTCTAAGGCTTGTACCAAGTTGTGTGACACTGGTATTCACAGCTGCAGAGGTATACTTCAACAACAGTGTATTTTGAAGTGGCAATGGGCATCTCTCATCTGCAATTTTGCTCATGGTACCGCTGTTATAGTAGAAGCCATGTGGTCTAACAACTTCAGAAATTTCTGAGCTGTTTTTTGCGACTTACCAGGAATGTGTTTGGACATGGAATTGGGTCTTTGCTCTCTGTACAGGGAGATTAGCTCTCCCTTTTCCCATATTCAGTTCTGTGCCTATGAACAGCAGCACTTGACTGGGTTCTACGTGGGACTCCTGTAGGTTTATGAGGAAACCCAATTTTTGCAGTGTATTTCTCACTGTTTGAACTGAGTGTACTGTTTCCCCCCCTGGGATTTCCCACATGTTAGCCAGTCATTTAAGTAGGGGAACACCACTGCAGTATTCCCTGATTGTGCAGATGTGCTTCCACTACTGATAGGCACTTTGTGAACACCCTGGGAGCTGAGAGTAGATCAAAAACATTGCTTTGAGATGGTACAGAACATGTCCTGAACCTCAGGTACTGTATGTGGCTGGCTCTTATTGAGCAATGAAAATAGTCATCTTTCAGATACAATAACCATAGTCAATCCCTTTTCTGCAGGGATAGAATCACTGTCTGCAAAGTTACCATTCTGAACTTTTAATTTGTTTCTGATATCTTGAGTCCAGAATAAGTCACCCTTCCCTATTTTTCTTATGAGTAAGAAAGCCTCTGGATATGAGCCCTTTTCTCAACTTAGAAACAGGAACCCTTTCCACTGCTTTCGACTGAAGCAACATTTTCACTTCCAACTCTAGCAGGATTTTGTGTTCTAAATTCTGAGGCACAAATACTTTGATTTTATTTAACTTTGGAAATTGCACAAATTGAAATGCTAAGCCCTGTCCCACTATCCCCAAGACCCACTTGTCTGTAATGTCCCATTCTGGGAGATAATAAGATAGGCACTCTCCTTCTGGCAATGAGTCTATGGTACCATGGGCAGAACTGCCAGGAGTTGGGCTTAACCTGGGCTAGAAAAGCTGAGACAGGCTTCTGCTTTGCTCCTTTAACATCTGTCTGTCCCTGTGTGCCTCTGAATAGGATATTCATGGTGCAAATAGGGTCTGCTGTAGCAAGTCCTTCCTGTACCTCCCTTCTGTAGGGCCAACAGGAAGTAGAGGACCTTTTCTATTTGGTCAGATTTTTAAAAGTTGCTTTTTGCTCATTCACTGTTGTCATGTATGCCTCAGTTTTGTCCCCCCAGTGAAGAGGTACTGTCAAAGAAGAAATCAATTGTGCTACTCTACATTTTCTGCTCTTGTTAGGGCCATAGAAGTAACATCATTCACATCCACAGACATTTGAAATTGATATGTGACAGCTTCCAGACCAGCTTTCACAGTAAGTGCATGGTGCATCTTCTACTGGAGGGGTAGATTGTCACATATAGGCAGGACTGTATTCCACAGGGTCTGCTGATAATGTGCAGTATAACTGAGATAGGCTGCTTGTCTCAACAGTAAAATGGAGGTAGTGCAGGCCTTCCTTGACATATGGTCCATTTTCCTGGACTCCATATCAGTAGATGCAGTTTCCATGTAATTGACAGAGGAACTTTGGCCATTTCATAGGCAGCTGTCTGGACCACTCCCTCAGGATCAGGGTGGATACATATGAACTCAGAGCCTTCCCCTGGACACCTGGTATCTTTTTCTATCTTTTTGTTAATGGTCACTGCAGAGAAAGGTGCAGCAAACACTTTCTTTGTGACCTTCTGAAGAGTCTTGTGGATGGCAACTGACATCCTTTTTGAGTAAGTCAGTCCCAACATACTCATGAACTCAGTCTCCTCTGTATTCACCTCAGACTCGATGGATGGCACATTCAGTATATTAGCCATTTGGCTCACAAAGGCAGAATATGAGGAACAGTCTTCATTAATCCTAGGAGGAAAACCAAAGTCCTGTTCTGAAGACATCCTTGGGGATATTGGTCCCTCCTCTTACTCACCCAAACCCTCCTCAGGGTGAAGACTTTGGGAGAGGGTAGCAGTAGAATTCCTATGCCCTGTATGGCTTGGAAAAACTTCCACATCTGTTTAATTCCATTAAAGGGCATTCTGCACTTTGGCACTAGTTCCTCTGGTTGCTTTTCAGGCTGAGGAACCAAAATATGCTTCCCTTTTGCTAGTGATTGTGGGTAATGGCTGTGCAGAAGCTCTCTGATGTTTCTTGCCATTGTTAACATAAGAGCTTCTCCTACTAAATCCTTGTGCTCTTTACTGGGATCTTACCAGTCTCCGTATCAGAGATGACTGCTTGTCACCATTTGTCAGTCTCTTTTGAATTTGGGGGTCACTGTGAAGGTAATGAACCATTTGAAGCATTCTTTCCACATTCAGAGGAGACCCTCTCCATAATATGTGTGTGATTTTCATAGGCAAGCAGTCTTGCCGCATTGATGTAAAAGTTGATGCAGACAATGACTTGTGATTTAGCTACCCTTTTTTCCTTGCTTTAGGTCAGAAAACTTTGCAGCAATCACAACTGTCAGAATCACGGCTGAGGTCAAAACAACTGAAGCACAGGTCATTGCCATCTGCTTTTGCCAAGCAGTGCTGACAGGATTTACAATGCTTAAATGCTGTGGGGCCTATTTTCTTGTTAGGATTTTCTGTAATGTCAACTTGCCAGGAAGAGGGGCCAAAAATGTTTTGTGCCTTTGTACTGAAGAAAAACAAACAACTGTTTTAAAACAAAGCCAATTTAAAATAAAACAGATTTATTTTTAGTCAGTTTTAATAGTGCAAATTCAAACCAGGAACCAAGAAAAACAATGGTTTCCTTGTATCCAGGAACTGGCCCAGCACCATGAAATACTGTAACTCAAAAATTGTAAAATGATCTAAAAACTAAACTAATGCAGAGTATCGAACAAACAAATTAACATGATAATAAACAATAATAAACTATTTATTTAAACGTAACCAGTAGGACAGTAACAGGACTCAAGGGAGTCTGTTCATTAAGAAACAAATCTGCTGTTAGAATGCAAGAGGGACTGTGACTACAGAGCAGAGCAGAGTTTGAACTTTGATATTCTGAAGTTATGTCTGTGGGGCAACAACTCAGTGCTGAAATTATGCAAATCTGAAACATCACTAACACATTCCTGTTGCTAGAAATGGGCAGACTGAATAGACCTATGGGTCTTTTTCTGCCAACACAATCTACAGTGTGTTTCTATGCAACAGTAATGTGTTTCTTCTCCCTCTCCACACAGATACGTATGTAAGTAAATTGCTGCCTTCCATAACCTTTTCTTACATGGAATATGTGTGATTATGTATTATACAATGGCAGGGACATTTCTAAGCACCTGATTGGTCAGTGTGCCCCTGTACCAGTGATGTTATCTGACAGTAACATTACTGTATTAAGTCCAGGCACACGAATGACCTCCTCACATAAGGAAAACATTTCTGAGATCACCAGCTACTCACATCTCACAACACTGTCATCTACAGCACAGACTTTTACTTTATTTTTTTTTCCATTTTCCGGCTAGAAAGATGGCTCAAATCAGCTAGTGTCTCCTGTGAGCTGGATCACAATGCAAACAAACAAATAAAATATAAGTAGAATAAAGCTATGACTCTGTGACTTCTCACTCCCAAACTCAGCAGCGTGAAAATGGTAGGGTGCTTAGCAGTGTGGGTGGCTCAGCAGCTACGCTGAGAAATGGTCGCACTACATTAAGTTATTTACAGTAATTAAAAAAACAGACAGAAATGAACCTGTATTATTGGCTCCTCCACTTCCCCTGCTCCAAACCATGATTGTGTATCTCCACACTTGTCAGTCCCCCACCCTGCACAGCAGTGCAATCGTGCCGGAGTGTGTGCACATCAAAAGCACCATGCTCATTCTACACACTGCCTGGCTCCTGAAACCAACAGCTACTGTACAGCATTAAGGATGTGCTTTAGATTGCTCCTCTCATACTCCCCACTGCTCTGTTTACTCAACTCTTTCCCTCCCCTCTCTTGATGCTAGGCGCCTTTCCCACTGTGTCTTTTTATCCAAATTCTGGTTTGGCACTCTTCCCTCTTATCTCAAATCCCTTCTATGCCCTCCTCCTTCTTTCTCCTACCCTCCTCACAACAATACTTTCCATTCTCTCTCTTTTCATCCTAGAAAATTGATTGTTGGACACTCTGCTTTTCTTAATCACTTTCCAAAACGTTAGTCCTCCCTTTCCCTTTCTATTCGCTCTGCCTCTTCACCTTCCTACCTAAAGTCTCTTCTTTCTGACTTTTTCATCCTACCTGCAACTACTTGTGACCCTTCCTCTTTTTCTCCATTCTCTAGTGTTGTCCTCTTCTTTCTGTTCTGTTATTTTACCTTTTTGTATATATTAGAGTGTGTGTTATTTTCTAGGTGCCTTCATTTACTATTCTGCCTATAATATTTATGATTCTGCTTGTAAAACTATAAAACTATATTATTATATTTTACCTTGTTATTTTTTTTATTGTTAGCTATCTAATACTTCCCTCTCCCCCAGAACACATCTGGAAATGAGCTTTTTGTTCAGCTCAGTATGTACTTCCTGGTTAAACTTTTAAATAAATAAATAAAAAAATAAATAAAGAAAATAATCAAGGCTAAATGAAACAGAACATACTTTCTTCCAGTGCACACTAAATACAGAGTAACTTTACTCATTAACAGTGAGACATTGGGGGGGGTAGACAACACCATAACACAGAGACAGTGAGCTATAGGTGGGGAACAGATGACCAGCACTTCCTACTGGACAAAACAAAGACTGTGCATTTTTTTATTCATATACTTATACTCTGTACAATTTACTTAAAAAATCAATTTCATTTTTTTTGTAATCTTTTTTTTTTCTTTTTAAATGAGCCATTGTGTAAGAGCAATAAGGCGCTCCAGGGATGCATGCTACTGTGTAAAAACATAACTTCTTGGGTGTTGAATGCACTTGGCCTGTTGTCTCATACTTCAATCACCCAAGGTGTGGTGTTTTTACACAATAACACTGTTGTTGAGGCACAGGTCTGGAAGCATACAGAAAACCCAGGAGCTGTTGTAAAATTTCACAAAACTGTTTATTTGTAGTTGCAGTAACATAAAATAAAATAAATCTGTTCAGAATAACTACATACAGAAGCAAAATAAAATCTCTTGTAAAAAATCTCCCTTGCAGCTCAGCTTAGCTGTTTTTATAACTCTTTTCAACCCCCATCTTTGGCAAGCATCCTGTCCTTTGTAAATTTCAGGAGCTGCTAGAACATTGAGAACTTCCTGAGGTCCCCACAGCAACTGCAAAAGGCTCAGGCATTTGCACCCGAGTAACCTCTAGCTTTTTACAGTTATCTCAAATTATAAATATACACATTTCAAAAGAAATACAATTTATAAACAAAAGTGATCCCAATATCAGCTACATTTCCATACATTGATTCTCATATATTTTATATTAGCAGATATAGATATTCAAGGAAGAAAAACAGCAAGAGAAAACTGAGAGACAGTGAGAGGCAAAGGATTGTGAGACTGGTCGAGTTGATCAAGTCCGAGGTCTCACAGGAAAATTTGGTTGTGCAACCAGACAGAAGAGACAGAAAACAAAAGAATACAGATCCTTGCATTTAAATACTTTCTCCAAAACAAGTGGGGCAGGGTCCTATTCTACCCTGTCACAAACACATGTCCTGTTGTGTCTTATTGCTTAATTTAAACTCACAAGTACACTCAGGCAATGCTTGTAATGTAAAAATGATATAAAGTCAATGAAAAGTTAATTCCAAAAAAGCTTTGCTAACACATGGGAAGAGCCATAGCAGACATAATGAATCAATAACTTGAAGACAACTTTAAACACTTTGCATTACTTGGGAAAAGCATCTAGACATGAATCTTTGTAGACTCCTCTAAATTCAGTATTTCTTCACTGACACCACGTGTGCCTTTCTCTTCTTCAGTACATTTCATTGGTATTCTTTTGCAAGACTGGGACATAATCTCTAAGGTCCTACTGTGTTTATGTTTATCTCCCAACATCAACTACAAATCAGATAATGATGGGCCCTAACTGATACACTGATATCCACTGGAAAAATGATTTTGTAGGTGTTATGCTCAAGGTTATCTAACTAGCATAAAAAGGAACATAAAAAAGAACGGTTTCAATCTAAAAAGGCCTGTCCTTTTTCATAACCATGTTCAGAACATTGTTTTTTTTACCTATATGCTAATCCCTTTTATATTGCTTAATTACTAGCCTTTCCACTATTTATGTATATACTTATTTTATTGCACTTACACTGTATTCGCAATAGAGAAATGTTATAAATTTCATGCTGTAGTATTATTTAGTTGTGAATGCGTGATGTTATTCAATGTTGAATATTATTATTGTACAGCACCTTGGTTCATGAAAGGTTCATAGGTTCATAGGTTGATTTTGAGTCTGAAGATCAAATAGACCTATAGGGACGCAACATTTATCAGTGGTACTGTTGGCATTTTTGGGCTCCCATGTGTTGATCTAATAACTTTTTAAATGATTCCATTGTAATTCCAAAGCTAATGTTTAAATTGTCTGTCTGTCTGTCTATCTGTGTATCTACCATTGTAACATGGTTCTGCAGCAGAGTGACTGCACATTGGGTGAAAGCTGTCAGCAGAGTGACTGCGCATTGGGTGAAAGCCATCAGCTGACCATGGATTAATTCTCAAGTGATCTATGGTTGCTGACATAGATGGCAGTACCTTTGTCTGCCACAAAAGCAAGCAAAGCGTGATTCAGTCAGAGTGCACATTGAAGTTGAAAGGTCACACAGAACAAGAGGCAGGGCTGCTGCCCTAGACTCCCTCCCCAGGCCCATTATAGCTTATTTGCTCCGCTACTCAATTAAAGAACAAATCCTATGCATTGCCAGAGAACAAGGGGATCTTCAGTCAAGAGGGGCCCACATTTCTTTCTATAGAGACTTCTCAAATAAGGTAGCCACCAAGCAAAAAACATTTACTCCCATCAAAGGAAAACTTAAGAGACCTGGGATTTTGCTACTGCTTCAGGGGTCTGGCTAGTCTGCAAGTTGCCAAAGATGGTAAAGAAGTACTAGTAAACTTGCCACAAGACATAAACATTTGGGCCAAGCAGCACTGGCCATCCATCAATCTGAGGATTACACCTCCCAGGAGCCTTTGGACACCTGGAGGCCCCACTGCATCTCAGAGGACCGATAATGCTGGAAAGCATTCTCCAGGGGACCGCAATCAGGACAACTCTAGTCCATCCAATAAATTCCCCAGTAGCCCTGCAGTAAATGGAGGCCTTTCAGATCCGCAGCCAGTTGAGAGACAAGTAGACCCTCTTCTCCACCGGGACTGGGGAGAGGGAGTATAGACCTGAAGTGTTCCCCTCTGGGCCGATGAGAAAGGGCATGACCAAGGTCCGGAAGCCACAACAGTGGGCATATGGGGAGGCAGTATAGCGCAGTGGTTTACGGCTCTGAGCTGCAAATCTGCTGACATCCAGCAGACCAGACCTAGGTTTGAATCCCACAGCTTCCACTTGCATACTGTGTGATCCTGAGCAAGTCACTTAACTTCCCTGTGCTCCCAGGTTGCTCCTGTAAAAAAGCTTTCAGCTTAGTGTGCTACTTTATTTTACCTCAAATTGTCCCATGTAAGGATGACTAACTGCACCACTATTGGTATCTCTTTAAGAGTTTACGCACAGTTATGCTTATTTCTTCATTATTCTCCTCAGACTGATTTGGCTCAGTCTATTTGGAACTCCCCATCTTTTACTATTAATGGAAAGCAGATTCCCTGCAAATGGTTGCCTCAATTAGGTGATGGAAAACTGCTTTCCCTGGTAGATGGGGAAGGGCACTGGCTGTCCCCAGGTGGAATTATTGATAAGTTTCTCATTCCGGTCTCATCTCACTTCAAGGTCATGCAGTTAAGATACCTTCTCACTTTAGCCCTGGGGAACTCTCCCCCTTCTCAGAAAGTCTCAGCCTTGATTCCTGAAATGTCCTATTGTCTGGATCCTCAGGCATCATATCCAAGTTATACAGGGTGTTGTACTATAAAAAATATGGGGAATCCTTCGGACCGACTAGTTTCTGGAACTCACTCCTCCCTCAATAGCAGTTGGATTGGCGATCCCTATGGAGATTCTATCATAAGTATGATTCCCAAGATAGACTGCGTCTCATGCAATACCATATTTTACATAATATGTATTGTACCCCTATTAAACTTAAAAAATGGGGCTTCTCGAATTCTAGTACATGTACTAAGTGCTTGCAAGAAGAAGGAATGCTCCTTCATATGTTCTGGTCCTGTCCCAAAGTTATCTCTATGGAATTCAATCAAGATGTCTCTAGCCCCCACTGGGCCTTCAGGAGTATTTTACCCCTGAGGTTTGTCTTCTAGGGACATGTCCTGGTTAGAGTAAGAATCAGGAAATACCATATTTCCATGGTTGCGCTCTCTGTTAAAAAACTCATTCTACGTCATTGGAAGGACCAATCTGCCCCTTCATTTCAGGAATGGCTGCATGAAATCATTGCTAACCTCCGAACAGAGAGGGCGATTGCAAGTCTTCATAACAGACTAGCAACATATGGTAAAATATGGGATCCCTTCCATTCCCTACTCTCGTTGTCTCACTAAGGATTACATCCCACCTTAGTCTCACTCATATGCTCAACAGAAATATTCACTGCACTTTAAGGGGATATAGTCTTGCTGCTGCTGTAAGGGGGCAGGGAGGGAGGGTGGACAGGTCAGTTCTTATTGTGCAAGTGCTATGTCATACCTTGATTTGCTGTAACTGCCCTTTAAAAAAAGGAAATGTATTAATAAAGTTTAAATTCTAAAAAAAAAAATTAAGGAATATTAGTTGGTAAGTTTGAAATATAACCCCAGAACCAAGCAAATAAGAGACTAGAGCACAGTTTAATACTTTTTGCTAGAAACAAAACAAAAATTAGCTAGTACAGCTGACAGTCTCCCTTTCATATCTCCTTGCACAGAGCCCCCCAGAGCCACTTAACTAAGCAGCTGACAAATGAGAAACAGAGTATCTGTTCGAGGAAACCCTCAGCTGCTTACTGCTGACAACATTCTGTTATTTCAATATTTTGCCTCTGTGCGTGGATTTTCCTGTTGGTGGATCATAGACTTACAAGCTTTTTTTTTTTATGTGCCCCCTTATTGTTCACCTGAATCCTTAGGGTTTGGGATGGAACCTATATATCCTTTGTTAAAATCTGTCTCCCTATTATATCTAACACCATGTTCTCTTGTGCAAATCCCTATAAGCCAATAACCACAGCAGTCTTCTTTCAGAAGCATCTATTTTGCTCACATGCCACTGTGCAGCTGGTTACAGGCTCACCATTGGGGTTTTCTAGTCCGTCTTTGGTTTCTGTATGCACTGACTGAGGTGTGGATGATCAAATTCCCGTGTCTGGTTCAGACTGTAAATAAATATTTTTCAAGGGTAGTTTGACTCCAGCTGATGGTCCAAATTACTATGCCTTTGGTGATCACAGCTCAAACAAGATGTCACTCTGTCTTTTCTATCCAACTTTCAGTATCAGTCTGTTTTTTTCACAGGCAGACTCTTCTGTATAGTAGTTGTACCTAAAACTGTCTGTAATTTCATTTTAATGACATATTATCATTAATGATTTCTACAAACTGGCTTTTTGATCCTCAATATTTAATGTCTCCAAGCACAGAGCCCCCCAGATCTACTTAACTAAGCAGCAAATGAGCAGGAAACAGAGCACCCATTTAAAGAAACCTTCAGATGGTTATTATTTACTAAAGTCTGGTATTTCAATATTTTTCCTCTGTGCACATAGTTTATGTTTATTGGACATGCGCTTTTCCCTCATCAAAAAACATTTTGACAAATTGTTCCTGTTAGTGGACTGCAGTCCTACAAACCTTTTTTCTATGTCCCCTTATTGTTCACCTGAGACTTTGGGGTGGAACCCATATTCATCTTTGCGGCTGCATGGTCGGAGCCCTGCAGATGTTTTGCATGTAGAAAAGGGCTTTCGTCATGTTTTCCATCTGTGGAACTGTTTTTCCTCTGCCTGACCCTCCCCCAAGAAGCAATCCGCCCATGTTGTCCCTATGGACTGCAGCACTGCACTATATCACAGTGGGAGGTTTTCTTTTATGGGCGTTTTTTTTTTTTGTACATTTCTGCATCCCTGCCATTTCTGTCCCTTCCCCTTAACAGCAAGAGCATAACTACCGATATGTCTGGAGTACTGCACAGCCAGCTGAACTTTATTTTATTTTATTTAGTTTTTGTTTACTGGGTAGGTGCACTAGCCATAGCAATGATTATTTTCAGGCACAACCCAGGACATAAGATTTATTATTAAAAATAGGCTTGCAGTTCTTAAACAGCCTAGCTGGACCCTTCAACATCAGCAGCGCTAGACATGAAATGGAAGCTCACAGAGCCAAGCTGAGACTGGCTTTTTTAAACATATCTCTGCCTTTCATCTAAATAGCACAGCACCCTCAAGGTGGCTGACTATTTAAAAGTCCTTGGGTCCATATATTACAAAAAATAAAAGATAGGGGACAGTGATTACTTGGCTATAATACCATCTTGAGGCTCTGGGAACATGTTGGAACCTCTCGCGCTTCATTCTCGAGGTTCATATGTCCCCAAAACCTCTCGATTGTATTATAGCCTTGTAATACACAGTCATCTATCTATGTATCTATCTATCTGTCTGTCTGTCTGTCTATCTATCTAAATTACTGTGGGGACAAAATCTATAGAATCAGTCGCTAATGTACCACATTACAGAAACTGTCTGTGTACAGTATGTCAAAGGTGACTGTTGTATAAAATGCAATTTCATTTTCCTCCCAGGAACAAACTATTGCAATGCTAAGTGCTGGCATAAAGTCATATACTCCTACATGTGCATTGCCATAAAATATCTTGTCTGGCCCCCTCAGTAGCTAAATCCAATAAGCTGCATGTCAGGAATGGTTTCTAAGAAATTTTATTTAATGATTCCATTACACAAAGAAAACTAAATGTCTGTTGCTCTATCGGTCCGTGTACAATAAGATGCACAAAATAGATGATTTGATACCTCTTACTGGAAGAAGTTTAACAGAAAAAAAAACTTTAGCTTTCGGACAACACAACAGAGTACTTCGTCAGAAAATGACCAAAGAAATGGATGAAGAAAACTGTGTGATTACACTGAGAAAAACACAAGTCAACTGTAAACCCATTATATTCCACTGGGTGGTCTGGAAAAATGCTTCAGACACTACTGGGGTTGCATAACTGCTCCCTCAAATGACATTCCTGGTTATAGATGTTGCAAAATTTAATTTCGCCGGCGAAATGTTGGTGAAATCATGACTTTCACCCTACATAATATTTTGCGTAATTATGTGGTTGCGGCAAAATTTCACCTTGCATTACTATTCGGTGAAATAAGGCGAAATTAGACTTTTCACATGACTTACTCTCTGCAGATCACATGGGTGACTGTATACAGGAAGGAAGTGAGTGATTCATTTCCTTTCTGTGTAGCTGGAGACTTGGAGAGGAGAAGCAGGTAGCCAGCAAGAGAGTTTTCAGTGTTTACTGAGTCTGTGTGTGTCATTTATGGGTTTTTTTCACACACTTTTTTGTTTAAAACAAGAGATTTTGATTTTGTTTCTTTTCTTTGCTCATAGTTTCTGTTCAGAAAGGCAAGGGCAAGGCACCCACTATTCGCCTTGACAGGCGGGTGTTCTTGTCTGATGCCCCCTCCCAGCAGGAGCATGTGCCCTGTCCAGCCAAAGCATGTGGCCCCCACTCCCTGGCAGCAGCAGCATGAGCCTGTCACCCCCCCACAGCAGCGTGAGGATGATGTGGCTTCCACCACCCGCCAGCAGCAGAATCTCATAGCCCCCCACCAGCAGTAGCATTTGGCCCCCACCCCCCAGCAGCAGCCAGATAGTAATACCCACCACAGCAGGAGTATGTGCCCCATGCCTCCCCCAGCATAAAGGGTCCGCTGTATGGTGTTTTTTCACATGAAACACCAGTGACAGCAGTGTGGTGATCTGCAACCTGTGCGGCATATCCATGTGAAGAGGCAAGCAAGGGGGCCATTTTGGAACTGGTGGCCAAGGGAGTCATCTGCAGCTCCACCACACCGCAGACCAGCTCCAAAAACAACGAGAGTTGGCAGCTGCAGCAGGAGGCCATGGGGCTCAAGGGGAAGGGGGCCAACAGGAGGAAGGGGCTAGGGGTTAGCGACAGCATGGAAGACGCTGCAGGAGAAAGCAGCAGCAGGAAGCAGCAGCAGCACCCCATCCACCTCCCTCCACAGTCACTGGCTGTGCCAGGTTCATGCTGGTGGTGAACCTGCACAGCCTGCAGCAGCCCCAGCCACTCCTCCAGTTAGCTAACAAGACGTAGCGGCTGTGCATTCGGAGGTGTCAGCTCTTCGCTGAGATTTTGACGAGTTCTGCTAGGAGGTCGGGGGGGAGGGGATCTCAGGAAACTATTGGAGGACCAACATAAAGTGTTGGACCTCCTCGTGGAGCTTCATCATGGGGGGGGGTGGTGGTGGTGGTGACAGGGCAGAACTGGGGCCTGGTGCTGGCACGTGTAATTACAGCCCAGATCAGACTGTGCTAATTTGCAAGTCAGGCAGATGGTGCAAATGCAGCAGCTGAATTTTCTTTTCTTTTTCCTGTCCTTGCTTTCTTACTGTCACTCTTCCCTCATCCGCACCCCAAAACAATAGCAAAAACCAAAAAAGTAAGAAAAAAAAAACAACAAAAACAATCTTCTCTGTCCTCTTCCTCTTTCTATATCCTCCTGTTTCTTTTTCTTGTCCAGCATTTTGTGTGTTATTATATAATGTTTCTGATCTCTCTCTTTCCCCTCTCAGATATGAATACTCTTGTGCTTATCCTGCATGTCCCCGTCATGTGTTACTGTCAGTCACTTAGTTTGTACCCATAAACACTGTATCTTTCTTGTTTTATGTTACTCCTTCTATATTTCCTCCTCCTATCCACAAGTGTCAAGTATTGTAATTTGTTTGTAATGAACAACATTTTTTTCCCAAAGCTATGTGATGTTGTGGGCTTCAGTTGTTTTGGCTGTGTGCAGTATCAGTCTGAATACGTACACAAAAATCATAGAAATATTAGCACTTTTATTGCAAAGTTAAACATAAATATATTTTTTGTGCTTAACAACACGTGTCCCCTGGGCATGCCACAAATGTTTACTTGGTGTCCCTCCCCTCCAGTTGTGATGATGTTTTATAGTGTCCCACCACACCACCACCAGATGCAAAATTTGCACTTGGGCCACAGTTTAACACAGCCTCTTGCAGCCATCATGCTGTGCAGAACAGGCCGTACTCGTCCAGAAATGTTACATAAAACTGACACACAAATCGAGTCTGAGTCATGATGTTATATGGTGCCCCCCCCCGCACCCGAACATTAAAATGCTGTTTTTGACCCTGTTTACAAAGGAGCTCAGGCTGCATCTTGTTTCGGCGAGTGTAGAACAGGCCGTGTGTAACCCCCCTACAAATGAGGGTTCCCAAAAAGTCTTCCTTGAGCTTGCCTAAATGCTCACTGCCAGGCTGGTGTCCTGCGTTTTAGCAGTTTAAATGTGATTACCAGAGCCTGTATAACCTCTGTGTACTGTCTCTTTAAGAGCTGCCTAATTGCAGCTTAAGTAATCTGAGAGGGAGCTCTGTTGAAAGATGTAACTATTTACTGAAAATCATTTAGAGTGATAATGATAATGTAGTTTATCTAACCTGCTTTCTTTGTAGCAAGGACTGTTTTGTTTGTCTCTACCATCTTGGTCTTGGACTGCAAGTTGGACCAAACAGTACTGGTGGGACCTAAAATGTAGCTGTCTGAATTCAAAATCTGTAGGAACTGTAGTTTGAACTTTTTGCCTTTTTTGCAACTGAAGGGGGAGTTCTTGCTTTGACTGACAGCCAAATCAGCCAACCAAATCTTTTGGATCTTGGGGAAGTCCCAGGCTGCTTGCAGTTTTCAGTTAGTTCTGAGCTGGGAAGTGAAATGAGAAGAGCTCAAGTGTATTTTGGGCAGCAATCCTGAGTGGATTCGTATGGGAAAACTGTGACAGGGCTTAGTTTGGCTTGCATGTCTGCCTGCTGCTCCTGAGAGGGCGAGAAGAGAATTAATGTGGACAAAATCCAAATTTGTGTGACTAAAGTAAGCTACTGAAGTGGGCCAGGCTCAAACTGAAGAAGTCCGAAGATTTTGCTGGATGTGATCGGCCTGTCAGGAGTTCTAGCTACCCCTAAGCTCCCGGTATGTGCAGAGACTTTGCGATTGTGACCGGGGAGCACTTTGCCTGGTACAGTAGAATTCCTGTACATGTAAATGTGCTATGAGCTGCTAGTGGGTTGTGAGTTAGTTCCCCACTGTGTGAATTGTGTTCTGCTTGCTAGAAGCTATATCCAGCCCAAAACGGACTGCATCCGAATTTGTCTCCATGCGGTCTGGGCCTTGCCAGACTGGTCCAGCCAGACTACCCACTGCACAGAAAAGCTGTCAACGACAGACTTGCCTGGGGATCAGCCCCCTGCTCCATGCTTGAACAGGAACGATGCCTCTGTGACTCGTGTGGGCCATGCTTCTCCTGGCATTCCAGATCAACCACCTGCAATCCAGATTTACGTCCAGCCTGTGTCCAGTCTTGGGTATCGTGAGTAAATACCAGGGTAGCTCCCTGCAACAACAGCTTAATCTGAGTATGTCATCTGATTGTCTTGTTTTGTTTCCTTTACGAACTGAGCCCTCTAGCTCTGGATTACAAATATTGTGTACTGTGCATGTTGTGTTTTCCATCACAGGGCCCCAACCAGCTGCAACCCCGGGTAACTGTCCTGGCTAGCCCATCTCTTCTCCACCTGGGTACCCAGAGGTGGACTGTGTGGGGGGACTCAAAGCGCATGCATAACTGTTTGATTGATATAACTCTTAAGCTAATTAACCTGATTTTGCCCCTCCCTTGTTCAAGTCCCCTGAATAAATCAGATCTAACTTTTTCTGCATGTAATTTGACTGTGGTTCCAGTCTGTGCTCAAAGTACTGTACTGTTGCTGTTTGCAGTGCATAACAGTGGCGGAGCCAGAGGGAGGGCTGGGGGGGTGGTCACCCCTCCTGGCTGCCTCTGTGTGAGTAGTGGTGCCCCACCACCATCTTTATTCAATGCTTAGTGCCCATAGTGGAGCCAATGATTGACTGAAAGGCCCCCCCGGCTCCCAAATGTTCCCAAACCTGGCTCTGCTACTGGTGCATAACCTTGTTTTACAGGGGGTCCCCAGGGTTAAGCCAGAGGAACTAGCCCTGGTGGTAAGTGCAAACAGTGTGGGTACTTGTGTGGTGTACCAGGGGTATTGTGAAAGTGACTATTGTACAGTGTTTAGGCCACTAGAGGGGAAAGAGTGGGGTTACAGTGTCCCGGAGGGCTGTGCCCAGGTTAGCTTGACCAATACCAACCCTGACCTCTGGGTGGAGGCACCCATTTCAGAACTCAGACCCCTTAACCTGCTACTGCTACTAGCCAAGCAGGCAGGGGTAGTAGCCCTTGGGATAGCGCCACCCAGGGGTTACATCTTGGAGGCTCACTGCTGGGATTTTGTGTCTTCTAGTGGCCGAAACTACGAATTATTGTCAAACATAAATGGCTACCCCAACAGAAGTGGCTGTGCACCAGCTGGTGGGGTGGTATACAGGGCAGGAGACTGACCCTCACAATGCCCTGCTTGTATTGGATATTCCCCTGAACATTGGTAAAGATGCTGTAGAAGGACTACTTTCCAAAGTTGAATGTTTAACAAATGCTGTGGTGGTGGGGTGACAGGCTGATTTGACTGCCCAGACTTTCATGGTGTTAGTAGAGTGTAGTGACCCATTGGACAGTTCCGAAGTGCCATGGACTATTGCCCCAGAAGGGACCTCAGCCGCTTGGAGAGTGAGATAACTAGAGACAGTAAAACCCCAGGGAGGATGAGCTCCTCTATTGTCTAAGACTTTTGAGGAGAAATTTGCTAAGTTGTTGCTGGAGGAAGGAAAACCATAGAGGACTTTAGGAAACTTTTCCCTGCCACCTGAGGTGTTCCCTCCCCAACACCCCCCCTCCCACTCCAGCACACCTGTTACTGCCCGCCTTCTGTACCCGGACAATTCTGGCCCCTATATCTGTACCTGCCATTAGTCACGACTCCTACCAAAGGTTGACAATTTTCTCGGGCACCCTCCCCACCCCACAGGGGGAGGATGACTGGGAGATCTAGATAGACTATGTTGCCCCTCTAGTACTTGAATGGCAATGGTCAGAAGCAGAGAAATGAAAGAGGTTGAGTGAGAGCCTCCGAGGTCCTGCCCTGGCTACCATCCATGCCAAGTGGGCCAACAACCCCAAAGCAACTGCACAGGACTATCTTGATGCATTGGAGAATGTATGTGGGAGCCCGGATTCAGATGAGGACCTGTGGTGGAGAGTAAGAAACGCCCAGCAGTACTCAGGGGAGCCACTGTCTGTGTATGTACCTCGGCTTGAAAAGCTGCTACAAGAGTGCCTCAGAAAGGGTAGTTTGCCATCAAATGGATTAGATTGAACTAGGCTGGACTGGATCCTTAAGTCTGCTCCATTTTCAGAATTGTTACTGCTTCAGTTGCGCCTCGCCAACTGACTGGAATCGCCCCCCCCCTTATGACAAGCTGGCGAAAGAAATTTGGAGGGTTGAGCAAAGCTGACCCCACGAGAGGATTTTCACCAATATCTGTTGCTACTACTGAAGTGACAGAGAGTGATCATCCAAGTGGTGTTCAGGGAAAACGTCAGCACCTAACAAGCACTCTGAGAATGCAAAGGACTTCCCACCCTGGGCCCAGTTTTTGAAAGTCGAGCTATTAAAGGAAGTCCGAGAGTTGAAGGCGGGCACCTCTGCAAGGGTTCCCCCCATGGAACAAAATTCTGGTTCCTCTCAGGACGTGACTGCCATGGGGTTGGGGGTGCACCCTCAGGCATCCTCTACCAAGGACAGTTTCCAGACTGAAATCAAAAAAATTGACTGCCACCCCAAAGGAACTATTGAGACACATTGCACCCCTCTCACTGCTGCAAGCAGATATTGGACTCTGATCTCTTGCTACTACTTCAGTACCTCATGCAATGTTCTCTCCAAGGATGACCCAGGAGTCTATCATTTGTCACCACTGTGGAAAGGATGGCCATATGAAGAGGGAGTGCCGCTGTCAGACAGACTTAGAGAAAGCGATGAACCGGCTTCAAGGAGAGATTGGAAAATGAAACAGTGGTCAAGGGATGCACAAAATGACCACAGTGAAGGCTTCAGACATCCCTAACTCAAACCCCTTTGTGGCTAAATCATCCATCCAGGCCCCTGCTGCTGTCCCTCCAGACTGGTCCAAAATAGTAGGCCCTTCAATGGAGACTACAGTGGCAGTGAATGGTATTCCTACTCGGGCTGTGCTGGATAGTGGGTCACAAGTGACCATTGTATTTAAGGACTGGTATGACAAACACTTATCTGCTGTGCCCTTACAATCCCTGGAAGGCCTACATGTGTGGGGGCTGAGCGACAAGTCTTATCTCTACCTAGGATATGTTTGCCTCTCATTGTCATTTCCTGCAGCTGTAACTGGTGTAGAGGAGCAAGTCGAGACATTGGCCTTAGTGTGTTCCCCTACTGGACTGTAAGATGGGGTTCCCCCTGTTACTTGGGACCAACGCCCATATGTTTTGGGAGACTGGCACAACTTTGTCACAAGAAACAAGTTCGACAGACTGGGAGGGCCCTAAGAATTCCCGCTCTGATCAAGAGGGCCTATGATTTGCAAAAGAACCCCAAGGGAGTGGACCAGGATGAGCTGGTAGGGGTCGTGTGGAAGAAGGATCCCGATTCAATGGTACTGGCCCCTAATGCCCAGTATACCGTTCAAGGGGAGGTCCGCCTCTGCAAAGATGTCAAGAACAAAATATTGATGTTGGAAGTGCCAGGTGATGGAAAATTGCCGGAAGGATTATTGGTTAAGCACAGCATCTTGCCAGCTTGTGCTCATGCCTATACACGACAACTGATGGTCCAGGTTCATAATGTGTCAGATCGGGAGATCTGGGTGAACAGAGGATGCACCCTAGCTATGGTACACTGTGCAGACACTGCAGTGTTGCCCAGCGACAAGCACCCTGGCAAGATAGATAGAGTGACTCCTGACTTGTTTGATTTTGGTGACTCCCCGTTGCCAGCTGAATGGAAGACTCGAATTAACCAGAAACTTGCCCAGAGAGATCAAGTGTTTTCATTGAAGGAACAGGACGTGGGATGTGTCCAGGGTGTGGAGCATCATATATGCCTGCACGATGAACGGCCATTTGAGAGAGGTCTCAACACAACCCCTGCAGACATAGACTGATGTGAAAAACACTTGCAGGAAATGCTTGCGGCTGGTGCAATGCAAATCCAGGAGCCCATATGCTTCTCCCATTGTGGCTGTGCAGAAGAACAGATATGTGAATGTGTGCTGATTATCGAACTCTGAATCAACAAGCCACCCTGAAATCAATACACCATGCCCCATGCTAAGATGCTCTGGATTGTCTGAGTGAGGGCAAATGGTTCTTGTGTTGGATCTTCGCAGTGGATATTACCAGATTCCGATGGCTCGGAGGAGCGGTGAAGAAGACAGCTTTCATCTGTCCTTTGGGGGTTCTACGAATTCCTAAGAATGCCACAGGGATACTGGGCACACCAGCCACCTCATGATGTGGAGCATGATGGAGTGGGAGACATATAATTTGCTGGAATGCCTGGTGTGCTTGTACAATGTCATTGTGTTTGGGAGCTCCTAGAGGAACATGAGAGTCGACTGTTCAAAGTACTAGACCAACTGGAAGATTTCGGCCTCAAGCTGTCCATCGACAAGTGCCAGTTTTTCCAAACCTCTGTGAATTATGTGGGGGCACATAGTGTCTACAGGGGGGACAGAGACTGATCCTAGTAAAGTTGAAGCCTTAACTACTTGGCCAAGCCCCACAATTTGAAAGAACTACAACGTTTCCTGGGATTCTGTGGCTACTACCGCCGGTTCATAAAGGACTACTCCAAAGTGATTCGGCTACTCTTGAATCTTACCCAGGGTTACCCTCCTACCAATCGGAAATACAAAAAAGGGTCCATGCAAGAACCAGATAAAGCATATTTCCACCCAGATTAATTTTTCGGGTCCCATTGAATGCCTGACTGTGAAGCAGCTTTCCATGAAATCATATACCAGCTTACCGACGCCCCCATCCTCGCTTATGCTGATCCCACCAAACCCTATGTGCTGCATACTGACGCCAGTCTGCAGGGTCTAGGAGCTGTACTGTATCAAGACTATGAGGATGGTTTGAGATCAGTGGCATTCGCCAGTAGGAGCTTGACCCCATGAGAGCGAAACTACCCTGTGGACAAGTTGGAGTTCCTTGTGTTAAAATGGGCAATTGTCGACCAGTTTCATGATTACCTCTATGGGGCAAAAATATTGGTGAGGACTGACAATAACCCGTTGACCTGTGTACAGACTTCAGCTAAGTTAGATCCCATGGGCACCAGTGGCTTTCTACATTGTCAACATATGATTATGCTGTCGAATACAGACCAGGCCTGAATCATATTGATGCGGATGCCCTATACCGGAGGCCCATTTCCAAGAGCGACTGGGTCAGGCTGTCTGAACCTGACATCCAAGCATTGTGCCAAAAGTTTGATAGAAATTAACAGATGTCTACGGACACAGTGGACTGCTTAGTAGATTGCTTGGGCCCCTCTGACACATGCATACTGAGTGCGTGTGCCACTTCTCTGCTCTAGATATTAGTGCACTACCTCAGTTTGACAATGACAGCATTCAGTGCACTCAATCCCGAGATCCTATGATTCAACCAACACTTGACGCCCTTCGTGCAGGAAAAGATGTGTCCAAATTGTGTTCCTCTGATCTGCGAACCACTTCATTGTGTAAAGAAGGTCCCAGGTTGAAGCTGCTTAATCATTTGTTGTATAGAGAGACTGTAGATTGAGGTGGCCAAATAGAAAAGCAACAACTGGTCCTGCCCACAGCCTTCAAAGATTTGGTATTGAGGTCATTCCACAATCATATGGGCCATCTTGGTATCGACCGGACCCTTGACCTAGTACGATCTCGATTCTACTGGCCCGAGATGGGGGCCGATGTTGAGCACCAAGTAAGGACTTGTAGTTGCTGCCTGCAGAGAAAAGCCCTGCCTTATAGGGCTGCCCCCCTTGTCAACATTACTACCAGCATCCCAATGGAACTAGTCTGCATAGACTTCTTGAGTTTAGATCCTGATCAGCGAAACATTGGCAATGTGTTAGTGGTTATGGACCATTTTACATGGTATGCACAAGCTTGTCCCACCAAAGATCAAAAAGCATCTACCGTGGCCAAGGTGCTAGTGGAAAATTTCTTTGTCCACTATGGTGCACCCCAGTGAATTCACTCTGATCAGGGCCGGGACTTTGAGAGTCGGCTAATCAAAGAAATACTCTCTCTATGGGGGGTGCGAAAGTCAAGAACCACTCCTTATCACCCGAAGGGGGATCCTCAACCAGAACGCTTTAACCACACCCTGCTAGACATGCTAGGCACCCTCCACCCAAAAGATAAGCATAAATGGAGCCAGCGGATTAGCACATTGGTACACGCATACAACTGCAGAAAGAATGATGCTACCGAGTTCTCTCCCTACTGCCTCATGCTCGGGAGAGAGGCCCGGCTGCCTGTTGATGTTAGTTTTGGGGTTTCTCCCGATGGGGTCCGAGCCAAAGATTACCTGCAATATGTACAAAAACTGAAAGCTCAATTGAACCATGCCTATCAACTGTCCCAGACAATGGCTGCCAAAAGAAATCTAGCCAACAAAGAGAGACATGATAGAAAGTAAAGGCTCAAGAGCTTAGGCCTGGAGACCGTGTGTTGTTGTGAAATTTAGGATTGCATGGTAAACACAAAATTGCTGATCGATGGCACCATCTTCCCCATGTCATAGTTGGAAAGTTGGAAGATTTGCCAGTGTACAAAATGTGCCCTGAGAATAACTCCAAAGCTGTCAAGACCATGCACTGTAACCACTTGCTACCTATTGGTCAAGTTATAATTGAGGTTGAACCCACCGAGATTGATTCCTCTGGACCAGTGACTCATGCTGCTGCAAGAAAGAAACAGAGTCAGCCTGCCCCTGTGGTTGCCGATTTAAGACTTCCCCCATAGCAGTCCCAGAATGACAGTGACTGCCAGTCTAACTCGGATGACAGTGAGTGTGATAATGCCTATTACCCCTCATATGAACTGAGTCAGTTGTTTCATGGAAATCCTATGTTGAATTATGGGGATGAAGCTGGGCCTTCTGGACTGCCTAACACCCCAGCATCATCCTTGGAGCCAATGCTCCCTGAAGGTGAAGTGCAAAGTATCATGTCTGAAGATGCTGAGTCTTTGTGTATCGTGGAACTGTAAGATTTGCCTGAAGGAGAGGCTGATGGTATGAGTTTTTCTGGTGACCTGCCAGAACTTGAGGAACACTATTAGAGTGCTGACAACCCCCCTTCAGTGCCAGAGTGTCTTCAAAATGAGCCAAGTGTTGTAGAAACAGAGACTACAGAGCAAGGGGCTGACAGTGCTCCCAGCTTGGACATTCCCCTTCGCGCAGAGGCACCCCTCACAAGTGGTGAAAGCTCCAAGACCATTGCTGAAAGTACAGAGACTGTGGTTGTTCACCCCAGACTGGCCGAGCTGTCAAACCAGTGGTGCACTTCAGTTACGATTCCCCCGGGAGGCCAGTGGATTTGCCTCTCAGTGTAGTCCACAAAGGTGTTTATGTCTCTCAGAGCTCACTGACCAAATTGAGCTTGACGGCCCATTCCAGGTTACTTGTTCTGCCCTCTCATCATGGTGCCCCTGCCCCATCCAGCCCCAAGTTAGCTGATAGAGAAGGGCCCTCTCTTGCATTGTTTAGAGTACAAGAAGTCATTACATGATTCTGTATAGTAATGTTCAATTTACCTGTGTGAAATATGCATAATGTATTGACAGAATGGAAATGGTACAGTGGAGTACACTGAAATGTATAGTAAAGTGACAAGTTATGCCAACTGATGAATCAGATAGTACTTGTATAGCATGCTAATGGTATAAATGTCTTGTATATGTTGCATTTTCAATGTTATGATGGTACAGACTTGACGCAGACCCCAAGTTTTCCCAGGCAGGGAAGGGTGTAACCCCCCTACAAATGTGGGTTCCCAAAAAGTCTTCCTTGAGCTTGCCTAAATGCTCACTGCCAGGCTCGTGTCCTGCATTTTAGCAGTTTAAATGTGATTACCAGAGCCTGTATAGCCTCTTGTACTGTCTCTTTAAGAGCTGCCTAATTGCATCTTAAGTAATCTGAGAGGGAGCTCTGTTGGAAGATGTAACTATTTACTGAAAATCATTTAGAGTGATAATGATAATGTAGTTTGTCTAACCTGCTTTCTTTGTAGCAAGGACAGTTTTGTTTGTCTCCACTATCTTGGTCCTGGACTGCAAATTGGACCAAACAGTACTGGTGGGAGCTAAAATGTAGCCAGACTACAGGAGGTGTCTGAATTCAAAATCTGTAGGAACTGTACTTTGACCTTTTTGCACCTTTTTTGCAACTGAAGGGGGAGCTCTTGCTTTGACTGACAGCCAAATCAGCCAACCAAATCTTTTGGATCTTGGGGAAGTCCTGGGCTGCTTGCAGTTTTCAGTTAGTTCTGAGCTGGGAAGTGAAAGGAGAAGAGCTCTGGTGTATTTTGGGCAGCAATCCTGAGTGGATTTGCATGGGAAAACTGTGAAAGAGCTGAGTTTGACTTGCATGTCTGCCTGCTACTCCTGAGAGGGACAGAAGAAAATTATTGTGGACTAAATCCAAGTTTGTGTGACTAAAGTAAGCTACTGAAGTGGGCCAGGCTCAACCTGAAGAAGTCCGAAGATTTTGCTGAATGCGATCGGCCTGTCAAGAGTTCCAGCTACCCCTAAGCTCCCGGTGTGTGCAGAGACTTTGAGATTGTGACCGGGGAGCGCTTTGCCTGGTACAGTAGAATTCCCGTACATATAAATGTGCTATGAGCTGCTAGTGGGTTGTGAGTTAGTTCCCCACTGTGTGAACTGTGTTCTGCTTGCTGGAAGCTGTATCCAGCCCAAAACGGACTGCAACCGAATTTGTCTCCATGCAGTCTGGGCCTTGCCAGACTGGCCCAGCCAGACTACCCACTGCACAGAGAAGCCATTGACGAGAGACCTGCCTGGGGATCAGCCCCCTGTTCCATGCTTGAACAGGAATGACGCCTGTGTGACTCGTGTGGGTCCTCCTTCTCCTGGCATTCCAGATCAACCACCTGCAGTCTCGATTTGCATCCAGCCTGTGTCCAGTCTTGGGTATCGTGAGTAAATACCAGGGTAGCTCCCTGCAACAACAGCTTAATCTGAGTGAGTCATCTGATTGTCTTGTTTCGTTTTCTTTACGAACTGAGCCCTCTGGCTCCAGATTACAAATATTGTGTACTGTGCATGTTGTGTTTTCCATCACAGGGCCCCAACCAGCTGCAACCCCGGGCAACTGTCCTAGCTAGCCCATCTCTTCTCCACCTGGGTACCCAGAGGTGGACTGTGTGGGGGGGGGGAGTCCAAGCACATGTATAACAGATTGATTGATACAACCTTTAAGCTAATTAACCTGATTTGCCCCTCCCTTGTTCAAGTCCCCTGAATAAATCAGATCTAACTTTTTCTGCAAGTAATCTGACTGTGGTTCCAGTTTGTGCTCAAAGTACTGTACTGTTGCTATTTTCTGTGCATAACCTTGTTTTACAGGGGGTCCCCAGGGTTGAGCCAGAGGAACCAGTCCTGGTGGTAAGTGCAAACGGTGTGAGTACTTGTGTGGTGTACCAGGAGTATTGTGAAAGTGATTATTGTACAGTGTTCAGGCCACTAGAGGGGAAAGAGGGAGGTTACAGTGTCCCGGAGGGCTGTGAACAGGTTAGCTTGACCACTACCAACCCTGACCTCCAGGTGGAGGCAACCGTTTCAGAACTCAGGCCTCTTAACCCACTACTAGCCAAGCAGGCAGGGGTAGTAGCCCTTGGGATAGCGCCACCTAGGGGTTACACGTACATGCCCAGAAATGTTACAGGAAAAATGGTACATAAAATTCAGACAGAAATCTGGTCTCAGTCATGATGTTATATGGTGTACCATCACCTCCTGGACCATAAAATGGTGTTTGGGCCACAGTTTACAAAGGATTTTAGGCTGAATCGTATTGCTCTGAGTGCAGAACAGGCTGTACAAGTCCAGAAATGTTACATGAAAAATATTTGATATAATTCAGACAGAAATCTGCTCTCAGTCATGATGTTTTATGGTACCCCAACCCCATCCATCTGGACCAAAACATGCTGTTTAGTCCACTGTTTACAAAGGATTTTAACCTGAATCTTGTTGCTGAGATTGCAGAACAGGCCGTACAAGTCCAGAAATGTTACAAAAAAAATAATTGATAAAATTCAGACAGAAATCTGCTCTCAGTCATGATGTTATATGGTGCACCCCCACCTCCCGAACCAAAAAATGGTGTTTGGACCACTGTTTACAAATGATTTCAGGCTGAATCTTGTTTCTGCACGTATAGAACAGGCCGTACATGTCCAGAAATGTTACAGGAAAAAAATGTTTGATAAAATTCAGACAGAAATCTGGTCTCATTCCTGATGTTATAGAGTGCCCAAACCACTATCCAGACCATACAATAGCCTTCGGTCCACTGTTTACAAATGATTTCAGGCTGAATGTTGTTTCCATGAGTCCAGGACAGGCTGTACATGTCCAGAAATGTTACAGGAAAAATGGTACGTAAAATTCAGACAGAAATCTGGTCTCAGTCATAATCTTATATGGTGCCCCGCCATCCACCTCGACCAAAACATGCTGTTTGGTCAACTGTTTACAAAGGATTTCAGGCTGAATCTTGTTACCACTGGCTGCTGTGGTGTGCAGAACAGGCTTTATTCAATAAGTCCAGAACAACTTCATTGCAAAATTGTGAGGGAAGGGAAATACAATTATTGTGGGAATTATGAAATAGCCAAAAGGAGTGCCAAGCTGAGAAAATGTATTTCTCCTGCAAAATGGTGCTGCTTCTTGCACTTGCTTTCTGCTACTGCTGGTTTCTCAGTTAATTGAGACAAAATGTTGAATTATCATTTCCCAATGTTGCTGTCTTGTTTGGCTGTGTTAACTCTGTGGTTGTAACTTGTACGATGTGGAGGGAATGAGATTTTGGAGTGCTGCTGTAGCTTGCTGCCTGCTGCTCTGACTAGTTGCCAACTTGCCATGAGACTGAAGTAATGTTTTGGCTGTTTGATGGTCTGGATCATCGTCACAGAGTCCACACTGCTGCTGCTGCACACGTAACTATCTGTCTGTATTTTTTGTGTGTTCCAGAGAAGGGTGTTGGTGGGCTGATATTGTGGCATCTTAAGTTCTAATATGTTTGTACTGCTTTGTATTATTTTTCAGTTTGTTGAGGATTACATGATGATCATTGACAGTTTTTGGATCTGGGATGTTGGAATGCACCACATTTCCCAACACAGATGGTAAGTATTTATTTTTTCATTATTAGGATGGGTTACTACAGTCTGGATATCTGAGTTTGATAGTAATTGTGTTCTTTTTGCTTTTGTCAACATTCAGGAATTCCAGTGATGTACCTCCCACTCCTGCTGCTGCTCAAGAAAGATGTGGGCGATCCATTTGCCTGTGCAATTGTTTCACAGAAAGTCCCTGAGGTAAATATTTCTTCATTTTTATGGTCTTTGGTAGGAGAAGAAGGGGTTTTGGGGGTGGGGGGTGGGAGAGTGGGTGGGGCTGGGGATGGGGGACCTTTAACAAACAATCCTTAAAATTTGTTCTTCTTATCTTATTTCCAGGTATGTAGTACTTTTAGGGGAAGGGGAATGTGGAATGTGGATGCCTGCTGCTGTGCTTTGTGTGCCCTGCCCCGTATGTTCCTTATGAGCATGGGGGCAATTTCCATAGTTTATTTACCTTCATGGGGTATGGTAAGTATATATATTTTTTTCTCTGCATCTAATTTGCTTACTAACACCAGGTATTTTGCAGATGGATGAGTATTCGTCATGTTTTCTGCCATTGTTCCTGCTTAGGTCATTTTCCTTTAGTGAATTTTCATCCCATGTCTTTCTGATGATGACTACATCTAGGCCCTGCAGGAGCTGGTGTGTGGAAGACAGAGCGGGTTGCTTGAACTGCGATGTAGACCACTGGTTTCATTAACGAGTAAACAGCACATCCAGGGAGGACGTATATATTGAAATGGATGGTGGAGATGCTGTTTAGTAATTAGGCAGAGGGGGCTAATGTCTTGCCTATAGAGATGTTGCAAAATTTTATTTCACCGGTGAAACTGCTGTAAAATCAGCAATTTCATCACGTGAAATATTTCACAAAATTGTGGTGAAATTGCAAAATTTTGCCAGCAATTTTGCCCGCATCCACATATGCCCATTCTTTTAATTATATCTCTCACTGGTGCCTAGTGATCCCCCCACCCCGGCCGATCATCGGCCGAATTCTAATCAAGAGAACCTTCCCCAGTCACTCTGAGCCCAAGACCCCAATCTTTGGAAAAAAAACAACAATCTCCTCCCATGTACCTGGTGTCTAATGGTCCCTCCCAGCCAATCACCAGCCAAATTCAAATCAAGAACCCCCCCCCCACAAAAGACACCCTGAGCCCTGGCCCCCAATCTTTGTAAAAAAAAAAAAAAATTCTCCTCCCCGTCCCTGGTGTCTAGTGGACCCCCACCCCTCCACCCTGTCTTAAGTCAGAGTCCACCCTGCTCCCCCCCAGTACCCTGATCAGAACACCAGCACAGCCCTCCACTCACCTCCATGGCTTTCAGCCTGTTTAAGCACTCAATGATTGAGCGCATGCGTACCACGCTCATTCATTGAGCACTCAGATGGGCTGCTGGCTATGGAGGTGAATGGAGGGCTGTACTGGTGGCCCAACTGGGGTACAGGAGGGAGCGGGGTGAACTCTGACAGGGCTGAGGAGTGAAAGTCACTGAACACCGGGACAGGGAAGGATTTTACAACAATTTGGAGCCGGGGCCCAGGATGACTGGGGAGGGAGGATTCTTGATCGAATCTGGCTGGTGATCGTCCGGTGGGGGATCACCAGACACCAAGGACATGGTAGGAGATTTTTGGTGTTATTTTAAAGATTGGGGTCCGGGGCTTAAAGTGACTGGGGGGGAGAGTTTTCTTGATTTGAAGTTGTCCAGTGATCGGCCGGAGGGACCACTAGACACCAGGGACAGGGGAGGGGATTGTTGTTTTTTCAAGGACTGGGGGCCGGGGCTCAGGGTGACTGGGGTAAGGACGGTTCTTGATTTGAATTTGGCTGGTAATCAGCCGGGGTAGGGGGACCACTAGACACTAGGGACAGGGAAGGGGATTGGTTTTTATTTTGAAAAACTGGGAGCCTGGTGGAAAAACTGAGAAATTTCCCCCTCAGGTGGTGAAATTTTGCCCACGAGCAGCAAATTTAGCCGGTTTGAGGGCAAATGTTTGCCCATCCAGTGGGCAAAATTTTGCATTTCACCCAGCGAAATATTTCACAAAATGCACAAATTCTGCAAACTATTTCACCTGGCAACATTTTTGTTTTGCACAGCACTACTTGCCTAATCATTTTAGGTGGCAGAGTTGCAGTACTCAGGAAAATTTAGAAGCCAAACTGCGGGCAGCAAACACCTCCCCTGGTAGGGACCATCACAGTTTCTGTACAAGTACTATCATACTACTTATAATAAACCTTTTTGGGGGAATTGGATGTTGTTAAGACTTTTTTATGATGATCATTTTTTAATTAATGACTTTCATCTTTAAAGATGGCCACCATTCACCACTTTGCAAAATCTGTTCAACAGGTGTTAATGATTGAATCAGCGTGTTACATTCATACTCTACTTGTACTAGGAGGGTTCTTCAACAGGTCGTGGATAGTAAGCAGCAGAAAATATTTGTTTTTCACAGGGAGTACATGGGCATGTCGGGTGGGCCAGCAGAAGGGGAGGGCCGGGTGTGGCAGGTGCCAGGCTCCAGCATGGGCACTTTTAAAGACGTCAAAACAACATATCTTTCTTTAAGAAGGGGTTAGTTGAAATGACAAGTAAAATGTGTATCTTGATATTTTTAGCATCGAAACATTATAACTATATAATCATGCAAAATGTTTATGGGACATGGTAATTTGATTGCTGCTGCTTTACATAGGTTGGGGACCAAACAACAGTTTAGGGCAAGGGTAATCAAATGACACTGAATAACACTGATCGCAGCAGATAACACAACCATGAAAAAATACATTGATAGATCTGTGACAAGCTGGCCTATGATAGATGGAGAGGCAACATGCTGGGTTTAAAGTTCACAGAAGAAAATGTACTTTTATTGCTTCAAATGTAAGTTGTTCCAGAAAAGCATAATCAGTCATTTCAACTTCTCCAGCCTGGTCAGGAAACATAAAGGTTAACACAAAACAGTTATTTCAGGCTGATTTGACAAAGGAATCTTTGAACCACCTATGTGGGCCAGCAGTTTGTTCAATATACAGTTTCAAACAAAACAAACGGTTTGTGGGCCAGCAGTTTTGAATGCATAGTCTCAAATAAAACACAGCCAGTTATCCCTTTGTGCCTTATTTGTAGGCTGTTATCAGCAGTACATTCCGCTCACTGTTTTTGGCCCAGCTGGCTAGACTGATCCTTTACCACAGGGCTCTCTGCTCTAGACCTGGTCTGTTTATCAGCAGCAGGTTTCAAGTTTTCCCAAAGACTCTCTCCAATACTTAATCATTCTCCTTGGCTTTCTGCTCTGGTTTCTGTCTCACATTCCACTCTCCATCATGCAGGGTTCTCTGCATAGGAGTCTCTGCTCCCTGCAACAGTTTCCAGCTTCTCACTAACTCCTTGCTGGATTCTCTCTGCCTTTCAGCAATCCCTTTAACTAGCCACACCTGGGGAGGCCCCCCTTGCCTGTTCATGTTGCATTCCCTGCATTTCCTCAGCCTCAAACAAGAGGTTAACCTCTTGTTTCCTGGTGTAGTGTTTACTCTGTCACAAAATCACAATAATGTATAACAGTATACTCGGCTGAAATTGGTTGGGTGTTGGGGGGCGTCAAGTAACTTCAGCCTTGTTCCATTTTCACATCCTCCAAGAAGCAGCCCTCACAGTCTTTAAGACTGGAGTTTTCACCAGATGAAAATTCTATCAGCATTGCTGCTTCATCCACCTTGCTGCTAGTGGATGCCTTAGTAGAGGGATTGCCATCATCCTCATCACTGAGACACAGTTCATGTGGCATCACCATTGATATCACTGTGTTATGCAAAATGTGCCTTTCATTCATTTTGATGAATGTTAGTATGGACACATTTTTGGGTGACAAATTGATCCTGCGGTCATGCACAATGGCCCCAGCTGAACTAAACACTCATTTCACACTGACACTGGATGGTGGGTAGCTCAGGTATCTCACAGCAACTTATGTTAGTGCTCGCCAATCAGTCACTTTGCTGCTCCAGTACTGCAGTAGCTCATCAGTACTGGCAAGGTGCTTTGTGTCCCCCATGTAGGCTTCCACCATTCATTCTGCTGCCCTGAGTCCAGCTGCCTCATCTGTCTCCTCCTCTTTTTCTTCCATATCTTCCACTCCCACCTGATAGAGAACATCCCAAATGGGATTGCCTGCCATTTTCCGCTGTACCTTGCCCATTTTCTCAGATTTGGCTGCCTGTGAGCTGCTGGTGGTGGTAGCAACACCCATTTTCTGTGCAGTGCTTAGCTTATATGGCTTTTTCATCTGTGCAGCAGATATCCATCTAATGAGGTTCTCCGTCAACTTTTGTATTCACTGACAACCTCCTTCAATTGTAGAAGGCAGGCCATGTTTGTAGCATGGATCAAGCATGGTAGCAATTGCAAATTTGTCTGACTGTACAATGCTGGATATATGGGTATTGATGTCCAGCACATGGAGCATGTGATCCATTAGATCACAACTGTTATGATCCCCACTCGCCTCAATTTGGTGTTGGACATTAACCAGTGCCTGCCTCAGCACACATATGAGGGGTATGGATTCACTTATACATGCAGTTTCCCCACTCACTGCCTGTGTAGTATGCTCAAATGGACGGAAGATGTGTATTAGCCCATCTATTTGGTGCCACTGCTCTGTTGTTAGAGTGATGGACACTCCAGCACTGTCATGGGTGGTGTGCACCGCCAGGTATTCTGAAACAACTTTATACTGTTCATACAGTCAGTCAATCATGTACAGAGTGGAGTTCCACCTGGTCACAACATCAAGCTTCATACGGTGCTGAGGCAGATGGTTATTGTGCTGTAGCTCATGCAGATGGTCACAGGCATTTGCAGAATGGGCCAAGTATACACAGATGTGATGGGTGACAGTCACTGTTTCCTTGATGTCTGCATGGTTTAGAAACTGGTGCACAACAAGATTAAGGCAGTGCGCCAGGCAGGGCGCCCTGAAAAACCACCATTGCTAATGCACTTCACTACATTGGAGCCATTATCACTTGCGGTAAATTCTGCTCTAAGTGACTGTATGTGTAGCCACTCATCAGTCTCATCCAGCAGAACATTAAACATTTTGTACCTGTGTGAGAACCAGTAACACTTTGCATACTCAGGGTTGCATGCTGCTGAATTCAAGGGGTGTTGCTACCACCACAATATTGCTTCAGGCAGGTTTTGTCAGGCCCAAAATAAACTACCACCCCAGGTACCTGTGCCCAGTGTGCCATTATGCATAGATATGAGCTTGCTGCTGTTTGTCCACTGGTCCACCTATTCATGCTAAGATGGATAGATTCTGATGCACTATGCTTCATTGCATGTCTTATGGAATCAGCAACTCTACTGTACAGCTCTGACATGGCACGCTTAGAAAAATAGGTTCGCAATGGAACCTGCCATTTTGGACAGACACAGGTCATCAACCTGTGGAACTCAGCATTCTCCATGAACAAGAATGGCAACAGATCGATGGCCAGCATTTCAGCGGTGGCAGCATTTAACTCACATGCAATAGCATGATTGGGGAGGGCTACTTTGTATGCTACTCAAGGATGTTCTTCAGAGTGGGCTGCATCTTTGGGGCTGTTCGACCAGAATGCTCTACTTGTCACACCAATGTTGCTCTTTTAGGGGTAACAGTTGACTCTTGGGGCTGTGCAGATGCAGACTGCGTGAAACAAGTTATTTTGGTTGATTTTGGGTGTGGTGGTTTACTTTTCTGAGTCAAGGGACTGCGAGTGGTGCTTCCACTGCTATGCCCACTACTCGAGAGACAAAGGATTGCTCCTCCTCCTCCTTCTCCTTCTCCACTGATCGACACTGCCCTACCTCCTCCTGCTGTATTGCATTGCTTTCATTTACATTTAACTTGCCAAGGGAGATCCCACCAACAGCTCTGGCATCCTTCTGGTGTTGCTGCCATCACAGCAGGTGATTGTTTTTCAGGTGGGCGTGTTGGTCACCAGTGCCTATGTGATGTCCCTTTTTTCCCCCGACTAACACGTGCTTGACACAGTTGACATATCGCTATGGTCTCATCAGCTGGATCAAGCACACTAGAGTCCCAAACTAGGGACTTTTGACCTCTGGACTTAACATGCTACTGGTGGGACTGGGAGAGACAGGTGTTGAAGTTTTTGCTTTTTGTGTTGCTTTCATCATTTCCATAAGACTACTTTTGGAAGGGAGGGTGACTGGACTGCTTCGGGGATTGCTGACAGATTTGGTGGCAGCCTGACCCATGGGCTGTGCATGTAAATGGCCTTGGCCTGCATCATCCTTCACCTTTTTAAACTCAGGCTCCCATGAGGGATCATCCTAGTTGTCGTAATCAGCACCGATGCTGATGATGTACTTCTCCTCCTCCTCCTCCTCTCTATCACTGTCTTCTTGCACAGCACCTTTTTCTTTCTCTACAACCATCTCCTCAGGGCCAAGTGTCTGATTACCTATATCTAACAGATTATCAGACTCTGGCTGAACACTATCACCACCACCACCAACTCCAGCAGGAAGAGGCCCTGGGACAGTCACACCAACAAACTTATCACCCTCCTCTTGGACCACTGTTCCTGTGCTGGTGTCAGTGTCCATTCTTCTCACTATCATCATCCCCCACCAGCATGGATGCAACAGTTGAGGCCTTAAAAAACTGAGACACAGGTATGCCAGTACTTCAAACAACTCCTTTGCTGGTACCTGCTGCACCACCAAAGCCCACAGAAGATACTGATGAAGACATACATGTGCTTTCACTGCTTTGAAGAACTGGAACTGAAGTTGTACTGTCCTCAACAGACTTCTTAGCTGCCTTGTCCCCCCGGCATGTTTCTCCCTGTACAGGACTGTCTCTTAGCAGGCATTTTTAGATGCTATTGCTTCAAAGCTTTGCCTTTCTCTGGGAGTATATCAAGAAAGGATGTATTACTAACTGTGTGAATTGCCTCACACCTGCAGGCAGTACTGGCTTCCTTCTAAGTTCAAACACAATCAGGACAGGTAGCAGCACTCTGTACAACTAATATAGTATATGGTAGCCTATTTTAGTAAAAACAAAAAGGTAACTTTTTTCTTCCCCAAACAGGAATTAAAGCAGCACAGGGAAAGGGGGCACAGGTAGCCTACTTTAAATACAGATCACCTGTGTCTGGACAACTTAAGTACTGTAATGTGTCAGTACTTACTACTACTTTTTTTTTTATATAAGAGCAGAAACAACTGTATAACATCGACAGACAAAGGCACCTACAACAATGTGGATGGGATCAGCAATCTCTTGACAAGTACTATATTAATACGTAGTTTTTTTATATTGCACAGGTCAGGTACTAAACAATGCTGTAACAGGGAAAGGGTAACCAAAGCCAAATAAAAGAGGAACACCGCAATTCAGAGGCAAGTTCCAGCAATAAAATACAGGGGAGCAATTCACCAAAGCAATGAAACTGTATGGACAAGTTAAAGCTGCACTGTCAGATTTTTCTAAGAATCTGTAATCTCACTCACCATTCTGAATTTAGGCTCAGTGGTGCTCCAGATTTCATCCATCAAGACACAAGCATTTGTTTGTTTTTCTTCCTTGTACTTTTGTAAGAAATCTAAATATGACTTTGCTATTCTGTGCTGTGTGAGACCCCGCCTTTGGTTTGATAAGAACCTGCCCTTGGCTCTGCCTGCACTTCTAACAATGCCTAAAGCAGGTGGGGGAGGTGTGCAGCCACTATCAGTAATTTGATCCTACTTCCTTCCTCCTACAGTCCTTTTATATTTACTTCCCATTTCTGTTCCATTCTCCTTGTGCATGACAGCTAGTGTCATCCTGCCTATAAGCTTCCCCAAAGTCTTGCAATTTCACTCAGAATGGCTAGAAAATTGGTAATTACAAATGATCTAATACACAATGAAACCTATTATTTATAGCTTTATTTATCTATCATTTCTGTTGTACTGTAGCCTGCTGCACTTTTCACACAATGTATGTATTAGTTATCAGTGTGTTAGTGAGCACCCCATGAGCTTTAGGTGTCTACAAGTGCACTGATGATGAGACACACATTTGTTGTAACATTGCCTTGTAACACAGCTTATTTATACTTTTACACTGTAGTGTTCTGCTCCTTGCTTGATGTTTGTAATACAGATGTTTATTATAAATCAATGTTCCCTTTCCACGATGCTGACTTTTACTTCTTTGAGATCACCGTTTCTTTGACATCCGAGGCTGCCAGTTCATGCGCCATATATACCCCCAAAAAAGCACATGCTCAGTGGTCTACTTGACTGAACCACCTGCTATCATGCATGATGTAGCCACCACCTTCCACGAAACCCCATGCCATCACCTTGACACATTGCCCCTATCACCAACACCTCTGTTTGGTGACTGCACTGTGCATGTGTACTGTTGAAGTTCACTATATGGTTAATGGAGTGTACATTCCCACTCATTGACAGTCAGTCATCAGCTTGTGGTAGTGAGAAGAGGATGATATACAGCTGCACCTCCTTCAGGGTTCGGTTGTAGTAAGTGTTGTGAGGTGGTGTGAGGGTGGTTGCACTAGATCACCATTAATTTGTTATGTGGAGAATTTGTATTACTGTATACATTTTGTTTTGGGTGGGTGGTGGGGCACAGGAACATGAATAATTTCCATACCAGTTTGTGAATAACATTACCTAAATTCAACTATCTGTGCAATGTAAAGATGCGCTGAATAGTGGTGCCTCACTTATCTCCCTTATTTACAGGCAATGCATTTCAACATGTTCTACCACCTCTGAGACAGCATGGTGAGAATGAGATTCAAAAATTAAACTATGTCTGCTGCTTGGTGCATATTCTCATTTTCCTAAGTGTAACCCTCTTATAAATGGGAGTTTACTAGTATGCCTCTAGTGGTCTCTTTAGAGCTGACAGCTTGCTGACCTAGTCAGTTTACTAAGAAGGAGGGGACTGTGGGTTCTCTTGCTTGAGTCCCACCTGAGCCGTGTGGTAGGTGCTCTATTGTTGCCATTGCTACATATGCAAAGCTGGGCCCCTTATTGGGCTGTGGTATTTATCTATTATATGTTCCTGAGTATTAAGGAATGTAGTTTGTCTAACCTGTTTTCCCTTGCAGGGGACTTTGTGCATTTTGCCCTCCATTTTGGACCCGGACTGTCTATGGGGTCCAATGAGGATCTAGGTGCACTTAAAATGGAGCATTGTGCAGCCAATCAGGGCTGGGACTCTTTTGGGAGCTGGCTGCCAATGGGAGGTATGGCCCATGATCTGGGAACTGAAGTCCAGAAGGTGGCTCCTTTTTTGCACCAATAGAAGGAGGCAGAGGGGATTGGCAGTGGGAGCCCTTCAATAGCATTGTGTCACACCTGAATGAGGACCCCCTGCTTAATGGCTGAGGGAGCAGAGTCATTGTGGCCATGAGGAGAGAAGGAGCTCTGGGCTCCTGCGCTGTATAGTCTTCACGTGGGATGCGCACATGGAAGGCCAAGAAGTTGGGCGACAGTATCGCCAGAAGGAGCCGGCAAGATCCGCTGTGGCATGCAGGCAGAGGAGGCTGTATATGTGACAGCTACCTACCAAACTCACCCTGTAGAGGACTGGAGAATCTGCTTCAATCGCGCTTGGTCTGTCAGCAAAAGTGAGCTACGTTGCATTACCGGTTCGTGCAGTGAAAATGTTCTGGAGTTTAAAGCAGCTACCTGTTATGGTACCCCTCTGTCCTACATATACATGTGTGGAGAAGTGTTTGGATCACAGGCCTGTGTCCTGCAAGTGGTGTGAGAGGAATCCTTCTACAGGAGTCGTGAGTACTAAATCAGGGTAGCTCCTTGTCAGCTGTTCTATTGAGTGCAAATTTGGTCTGACTGCTCCACTGGCCACCTGAACTGAACCTGCTGGACCTAAGATCTCTTGGGATAGCGCCACATGGGGATACATAAGCACTGATAGTTGTGGATCAGCTGCTGTTTGAAGCATCTTGACAATGCCTGGTTAATATTTTTTTGTGGGGTGGGTTGCTTGGGTGGGTGACTGCAAGAAGTTGACAAATTTTATTTATTTCAATTCTAGGATTACAATTACCTTTGAGCCCAGGGCTCTTTACAAAGGTTCCACGTCAAGACATAGGTATCACATGACAATAGACAAAATTGTTACACAAATAAGGGTAAATAATATCAAATTAATTTCGAACAGACAGGAGAGGTAAAGTGGAAAGGAAGAGGACAATGGGGTGGTAGAAAGAATGGGAGGGGCAAGGGCAGGTAAGAAAATGAGAAGAGAAGAGAGGAGAGGTGGGGTGAAGCTGCCAGGAAGGTGGCATTGTCAGGTGTCAGAGTGTGTGACAGAGGCCAAACTATGACAAGTGCGTTATGTAAGGAGCTAGATATAGTAAATGGGCAAGTAATGACTAAGGTGATAGTTGTAACTCATTTTTTCAAAACCTCAAATTAATGCCATAAGTATAAACACAATGTTGTATGTTCTCAGTCAATCAGCAATGGTTTTGTTCACACTGTTATACTATTGATACCCCCTCTTGCTGAGATGCACAATAGCATCAATTTCAATGTTTGACACACAATTAGACAGTAGTGAGGGGAGAAACTGGCTTGGCATGCAACCGTGGCCTTTGGTGCGGGTGATGAGAGACAATGGGAGGTGAAATCATGTATAAGTGGGAATTGTTGCGAGACTGTTGCAACTTTCATCCAACAGGAAGCGAGCAACTATGGCAGGTGGGCATTTCCACAGAATTAGCAAAGTGATCAGAGGTGTCCGGGGGAGCCTCAAAGGGGGGTGGGCATTGGTTGGCGTGCTAAGTCTCTTCAGTCATGTAAACCTGCTACACCATTGGTAAGAGGTGAGCGGCGGATGGGAGGATGCAAATGATGAGATATCATTGATGTTAAGACAGGGAACTATTACAGCTGTGCGGTACAAACCAGGCAGGGTGAAGTAACACAGAAGAGGGACATCAAGAAGATCGGGAGGCATTGAGGCAAATATGGCTCAGGAGTGTTGAAGACAGTAGGTTCAGGAAAATGAAGGAAGAAGCTGGATATTGTGGGCCTACATTCAGATGTGGGCACAACAAACATGAGAAGGACAAGCCTGGGTGTCCAGCATGAAAACAGTTATGCACCCCTCGTCACACTGACAGGGGAAGGAAGCAACTGATAGTAACCATTTGAGGAACGATCAGGAGCAAGGAAGAAAGGAGACACTCCCTCGGAGCAGGGTTCCAGGGCACACAATCTGGGAGACATGGGGGAACTTCTCTTGGGAGCTTTAAAATTTCCCCCAAACAAGAAAGACATTTTTTTTGAGGGGGGACCTGGAGGAGACACAAGTAAAGTGAGAAAAGTGGTGGCATTGGTCAAGATGGAGGGAAAATGAGCTGGGGGCGGTGGGGGCCAATGCTCCTGTAGGAGATACTAGGTTGCCCCTAAGCATCACTGGCAAAAGAAAGGAGACTCCAGGTGGCAGCTCAGTGAGGAGGAAGCTCTATAGATGGGACGGTGGGGTGGGGCCTTGCTCTGGCAGTACAAACTGCATTGTCCACAGTGATCCTGCAGGATATAATGGAACCAAGGAGGTCAGGATAAATGAAGATATGGGTTCGAGCATGGGGATGGACATGGTTCGGGCAGGAGGGAGGTGGAGGAGACAAGCAGGCTAATGTAGCGGATGGGTGGACACACAGATAGCGAATGGTAAAGGGATAATGAGGCAGTAAGAGTGATGCTCTTGGTGACTCCTTGACTGCCCGGGACACCAGAACAGCCACCAGGAGAGCCGGTAGCCACCAGAGGACTCTCAGTGAAGCAGGAGGTGAAGAACAGTGAGGGGAAACCAGGAGTGGCTACTTCATTGAAACAGTGACGATAACTGTAATCCATGACTCTGAGTGGGCTGGACGTAAGTGATGACGAGCCATGGGTCACTTAGGGTGAGCAGATGCTTACCTGTATAGGTCCCACTGGCAGATGGGAATGGCATAGCAGTCTTTGTCTGCCATGAATATCCATTTTCTGTATTTGTTTGTGTAATCATTCTGTGTATGCTGGTTCCAGTTTTTGCCTTGTGCTATGTACCCTGTGTCACACCTTGTGGTGCGCGTCCACTCCCAGTGCTTTTACTGTCCACTCAAAATAAAAAATAAAAACAGACACTGGTATTTGTTTTTCTCACCATGGTATTCACCTTGCTACAACATAATTATACTTATTTTCTGTTCTTCTGCTTTGGGTGTGTGTGTGTGTGGGGTGGGGGTTCATTTGGTAGTTCAACAGTCCCATTGTGTATAAATGCATCCCTTGATGGCAGTTGACTGCACTCATTATGACTCACACAGAGTCTCAATCAGGGGCTGTTCTCACTTGCTTACCCTTGGTAATGTGCTTCAGTTTGTGTTTGAGTACAGCACCATCACACAGACAATTGGCTCATCAAGCTAAATGTAGGAGTTTGACAGCACTGCAAAGCACCATGAATTGAGCTGTGTCTTTGGCATCAGATTGGCAGTCACGCTGTCAGACATATCTGTGTTCCTTAGTGGCCTATTTTTTTGTACTATGAAACACAATTCTGCTGAGAATGAGTACTGGGAAATTTTCCATAGTGGTCGATATATCTTTGTTCCACCGTCCCGGTCTCACTGTTGGTTTAGGCACTGTATGCCACACCTCTCACTGCGCCATCAATCTGTGTTTATTTAGTAAGTGAAGGTGATGCACCAGCCATTGTTGGCACTGTGGAGAAGTCAGGACACAGACCGGAGGAGGCAGAAGGGTGGAATAGCAGGGGGTTAGGAGAAAGGGAGCAGTTTTGAGGCAGTGAAAAGAGCACGTGAAAGAGAGAGGCAGCGGGAGAGCCCATAAAGGAGTCAGTCATAATTCTGGAGGACTCTATAGTAAAGGGGATCATATGGCAGTGGTGAACGGGGGACAGGACAAGCAGCATCTGGGTAGAGTGCATGCCTGATATGACAGCAAATAGGGTAGAGCAGCATATTGATCGTTGTGTACAGAAGGTGGTGGTGAACCACACATCATCGTTCACCGGGGAACACGTGCTTTTGGAAGTAAGACATTATGCCATGGACAAGTGCATGTACAGACTGAGAAAGCGGGACAGTGGACTTCAGCGAGTGGTTGATTACTATGGTTTACCTTTCAGAAATAAGACATGATTGGAGTGGTGCAGTGCAGTGGCTGTGGAGCAGCAGTCTTCCGGGAGATGTTCTGGATGATGCGGTGTTGTCCCATCTGCAGGCACCTCTCTGGGCTGAGGGAGGAGGTTGCTCATCTCCAGGCTGAGTTGGCCAGGATTTGTGGGACCTCCTCTTCCATCCAGGGACCACCAGTGCCACTGCCGTTGCCTCAGAGGTTGCCAAGAAAGATGAGCGGTTGGACCACAGTGGGCTCAGGGAGGTGAGGGTGGTGGAACAGAGGCACATCCTCCAGTTGTACTCTCCACAATTCCTATGCCATTCTGGCAAAGTGTGGTTCCTCTATGGAGGCACCTACAGTGGAGACCAAGGAGGATGCTGGGAACCTCCACAAAGGAGACCCACAGGAGGTGGCAGGGGACCCTGCAGGGGAAGGAAACAACTCCTGGTGGGGGACTCCATTGTTAGGAAGGTAGAACTGGGCAAGGAAGGGGAGAGGGAGGTCAGGTGCCTGCCTGGCGCCATGGCTTGGAGGGACAGGGAGCGAATCCTCAGGATTGCCGGAGCAGCTGCACAGGGGAGGGAGCTGGATGTCATTGTCCACCTAGGGACAAATGACCTGGCTAAGAAAAGGGATTAGAGAAGTGCAGGAAGAGTTTGTGGAATTGGGGAGGGGCCTTAGTCAAGTAGCACACACGGTAACCTTTCCGGAGGTGCTACCCATCTATGGCATAGGAGAGGCTAGGGTGTTCTGTACCATGGGATTCAATCAGTGGTTGAAAAACTGGTGTGGAGCTCAGGGATTTGGCTTCATTGGGGACTGGGGGTCCACCTGGAGTGATGCAAACCTATACTGGCATGATGGGCTGCATCTGTCCAGGAGGGGAACCAGGATCCTAGGTGATAGGTTTAAATGCTTCATTGGCAAGCTTTTAAACTAGCCAAGGGGAGGCACTGGAAAGGAGCAGGAAAATCCTAGCCCCCAAACAATCATGGTAGTAAGTGCGGCAAACACCAACATGGAGGTGTTGATAGGGAGAAGGGCAAGGGTAAATGGAGAAAGTGACAAAGGCAAGAAGGACAGGGATGGGGCAAAAGGGGGTAAGGCCATCAGGAAATGGAGGGTAATGAGTACCAATGCCCGTAGTCTGGGCAACAAGCTCCTTGAGCTGGTTGCCTTAATGGAAGAGGGATGCCTGGATATTGTAGCAGTCACAGAAACATGGTACACAGAGAACCATGACTGGGATGTTAACATACCAGGGTACATAACTTACAGGAGAGACAGGCAGGGAGAAGAGGGAGAGTAGCTCTCTATGTAAAGGAAGGGATAAAAGCAACTGAACAAAAGAGTAAACAGGGAGGAGAGGAGGCACTGTGGGTCACCTTGGAGACTGGAAAGGGCACCACAATCCGCACAGGGGTTGTGTACAGACCCCCATGTCAGGGGGAATGAATGGACAAGGATATGATGGAAGGCATTCTTAGAATGGCAGAGAAAGGGGAGATACTGTTGATGGGAGACCTGAATATGCCAGATGTTAACTGGAGCACATTTGCTGCAGCCACATCCAAGAGCAGGGCCATTCTTGATGCCCTACAGGTGGCAGGCATTAGACAGCTAGTTTCGGAACCCACTCGTGAGGGAGCAATCTTAGACCTCATACTCTCAAACGGGAGCAGTGAGAGGATCTCAGATCTAGAAGTGGGTTGCCATCTGGGGACAAGTGACCATCAAACAGTGTGGTTCACGTTAAACTCAGCTACAGAGTCAAGCCATACAAAAGTGAGGGTACTGGACTTTAGGAGGGCTGACTTTGGCAAGATGGGAGAGTGTCTCAGAAAAGCACTAGCAAACAGGCTAGAAGGAGGTGTGGAGCAACAATGGGGAATTATCAAAACTGCCATCACAGAGGCAACAAGCCTTTGTGTGAAGCAAATAAACAAATCAAAACAAAGAAAAGCCACTGTGGTTCTCAAGAGGTGGCTGTGAAAGTCAGGAAGAAAAGATAGCATTCCGAAGTATAAGGAAACACAGAAGGAGCAGAACAGAGAGCTGTACCAGTCAAGGCAGAAAGAAGCAGGGAGGGAAGTCAGAATAGCAAAGGCCCAAACTGAGGAAAGATAGCCAACTCAGTTAAGAAGGGGATAAAACCTTTTATAGGTACATCAGCGACTGAAAGACAAAGGGAGGGATAGTGAGGCTGAATAGAATGAACGGTGGTGGGCAGAGGGGACAGTGAAAAGCAGGAATACTGAACGAATATTTCTGCTCAGTATTCACAAAAGAGGAGGGGGAAGTGCCTAATCCAATTAACAGAAGCACTCTTGATAGGGGGGTCAATCCCAGTCCTTTCACAGAAGAAAGGGTTCTGCAAGACCTCCTAAAACTGAAGGTGGACAAAGCAATGGGTCCTGATGGAATTCACCCCAGAATTCTAAAAGAATTAAGGAAGGAACTAGTGAAACCACTGGCTATTCTTTTTAATAAATCATGGGAGGATGGTGTGGTACCCGAGGACTGGAGGAAGGCGGATGTAATTCCCTTTCACAAAAGTGGGACCAAGACAGAGGCAGGAAACTACAGACCTGTCAGTCTCACCTCTGTGGTAGGGAAAGTGATGGAGTCACTTCTGAAGGAAAGAATAATTTAGTACCTAGAGGTCAGTGGAGCACAGGATCCAAGGCAGCATGGGTTCACAGCAAGCAGGTCATGTCAGACGAATCTAATAGATTTCTTTGGGTGACCAAAGTAGTAGACCAGGGAGGGGCTGTGGACATGGCCTACCTAGACTTTAGCAAGGCATTTGACACAGTCCCACACAAAAGATTATTAGTCAAATTAACCAGCCTGGGAGTGGGTCCCAGGGTGGTAGCCTGGGTAAAACATTGGCTGGACAACAGGACACAGAAGGTAATTGTAAATGGAGTCCACTCTGAAGAAAGGGCGGTTACCAGTGGGGTTCCGCAGGGTTCAGTATTGGGTCCAGTCCTTTTTAATGTCTTCATCAGTGACATTGCAGAGGGACAGGAAGGAAAAGTATGCCTTTTTGCAGATGACACAAATATCTGCAACAGGGTTGATACACAAGGAGGCGTGGAAAGGATGAAAAGGGACTTGGCAAGGTTGGAGGAATGGTCAGACGTATGGCAGCTAGGATTCAATGCAAAAAAGTGCAAAATATTGCACCTGGGAAACAAGAACCCAGGGGAAGAATACACAATGGGTGGGGAGGTAGTAACAACAACAAAACAGGAAAGGGACCTGGGGTAATCATATCAGATGACCTTAAGGTTAGCAAGCAATGTGAGAAGGCAGTAGGGAGGGCCGGGGTATACTGGGATGTATAGGAGAGGCATCAGCAGCAGAAAACAGGAAGTTGTTATCCTCTGTACAGACAGTTGGTGAGACCCCATCTGGAATACTGTGTCCAGTTCTGGAGACCCCATCTCCGCAAGGACATAGACAGGATAGAGGCAGTCCAGAGGAGGGCAACTAAATGGTGCAGGGTCTGCAAGAGAAGCCATATGAGGAGAGACTAAAGGAGCTTAATATGTATACCCTTGAGGAAAGAAGGGAGAGGGGGACATGATAGAAACTTTCAAGTACCTCAAGGGAATCAACAAAGTCCAAGAGGGTAGCATCTTTCAGAAAAGAGACTTGCAAGAACAAGGGACACGATTTAAAGATAGAAGGAGGGTGGTTCAGGGGCAATGTGAGGAAGTATTATTTCACAGAGAGGGTAGTGGATGCATGGAACAGCCTTCCTGAGGAAGTTGTGGGGTCTAAAACTGTGGGAGAATTCAAGAATGCATGGAACAGACATAAGGCAATTCTTGTGGGGGGCAGGAAGATATAGGCTGTTGGTTAACTAGGATCTGCGGCCTATCCTGTAGGTAGGGAAATGGGCAGACTAGATGGGCCTAGCGGTCCTTATCTGCCGTCAAAGTCTATGTTCTATGTTTCTTTCATAGGTTCTTAAAACTTAGTGTGGGTAATTCTGCTTTCTCTGTACCAGCCCAGCATCGCTGATGGTTGCAAGGATGGATGCCACACCATGCACCACGCTGGTGACCAGTGTTTTGGAACAAGCCCTGGCTCTCGTGGCTAGGCAGGGGCAGGAAAGGATATAGTGTCTGCAGGACTGCTCACCTTTCCTAGGGTAAGGGTTGAGTAGCTTGCTGATGCTTTTGAGGCACATGGCATTTGCTGGGCCACAGCTCCAAGCAGCATGTGAATATGTGGATCGCTTCAATAGAAGCCTTATGCATGGCAGCGTAAGCATGCCCATGGAGTGCAGAGCTTCTCCCGCATTAGCACTTCGGCCATAATTGAAAACAAGGTAAAACTGTTGTTAATGGTGGGACCAGTAGACACCTCCTAGTGCTGGATCTTCAAGCCTGCCTATGATCCTCTCCAGCAGCTTTCTGTTTGCACCTAGATTTGCAGACAGGTCACCAGTAAGGAGCTGTTGACCATGCCCTGGTGTGCTTACATCCAGGGGGTCAGCTGTCCAGGAATGAGTTGACAGTTCACCTTATCCATGTATAAGAGCTGGAGATATTAGGTGTGAGGATCATGCTGGTTGTGTGCACCACTAGAGATAGTCTGTGGTCCAGTTTAAGCGGATACAATTAATGTAAAAAGAAATTTCTGCTTTCCTCATTATTTGACAATCTTTTAAAGTGCGCATTGTGATGACTCCCTTCGTGTCCCACTTATGGATCACTTCATGATTGCATAGCTATGGCTGCTTTTATGAATGCCATCAACATTGTTTGTGCTCCTATTTAAAATGTTCACAACTCATTCATTACATAATATTTTTAGTGAGCAGTCACGTACTCCATGATGGATAATAATTGTCTTTTCTCCTTTCTTGTAGGAAATGGATCACCTTGTTTTGGACCCAGCTGTGCTGACTTTGGCTGCAAGTTATCATCAAGACATTTTCTCATTGCCTCGAGACGTAGATAATAATCGATCACAAAGGCATTCAGCATACCGTCAGTACATCTTGTGGCGCCTTGGACGTCTTGGGCAACGTGTGCGTGTGCCTGTCCCCAGCTGCTGCATGTGGCATATCCGTGACGTCTACCCAGACCCTTCTGTACAGTCCACTGGTTTCCGTCCTGATCAGCTAGTTTGACAAATGACTTTTTTTTGTCACCCATTACTTTAACTGATTTTTGTTAATTTGTACCCCTTGATTCACCACTTTATGAACATGTATTTCACACACTTTTCTATTAAACTTTTAATATCGTGCTGTACATGTTTATTTTTCTTTAACTCTGCCTCCTGTTCCATTGTATGTAATGTTTGCACAGCAACATGTTGATTGTTGCATTCACTGATGCATACAACTGCATCACTGCGCCAGCAGGGAAAAAAAACATGCGGACAATTTCATGAGGGTCTCCATGGGCATGTGTATCTGGCATTATAAGTCATGTCTGGTAATGACAAACAATGACAGAATCACAGTTGACCGGGTATTAGGAAACGTGGTATCCAGCACTTGCAACATTGTATGGTTCAGCATTGGGACACAGACTACAATCTCATTGGGTCAAAATGGTTTGATTTCAACAATGTTAACTTTGTTGAACTGTGTCATGGTTTCACCAGAGACCATGAGAGGCCAGTGTCAGTATGGGGAGTGGAATAGCAGTGGCAGTGGCTAAATGAAGCCTTCATAGATTCAGAAAGGTGATACCTCAGAGTGCTATCCACAGTAAATAGAAGTAGTGAGCAACTGTTGTTCTCAAGACATGTTTCAGCACAGGGTGTGGTAACAAGGTGAGGGCTCAGGAAATGTAAGAACACCCAAATGGATGGAACAAGGATGGGGTACTGAGAATGTCGGACTGAAACTGGCACTGCATTACGTAGAGCAAAGGCACAGACACAGTAAGATACTAACATACATACTGTCAAGCAATCAGATTAGGCCATATGGTTCATCCTGAGTGCTTGATGGCACTAAGATACTGCCTCCGGTTTTCCCCCCTCCTCGTTTGCACCACTGCAAGCTTCATTTAGTGTCTCCTGCTGGCCACCAACTCACTCAGCAGACACCCCCTCAAGGCTTCCCATATTTATTCATTTGAGATACGTGATGTCCTATATCATATCCCACCTGTACCTTTTCTCCTTCAGGAAGTAGTGGGTGATCTCCCCATCTCGCTTCCTAGAATCTGCACTAGCCACACTACTATCCTGGTCACTCTACTCTGCACCCTCTACAGTACAGTAGGGATGCCAAACCTGCACGCATTATTCAAGGAGTTCTCTACCCAGGCAATTGCACAGTGTGTGGAGCACCTCACGACTCCTTGAGGCCATCACCCTGGATGTCCACTACAGCATTTTATTTCACTTAGCCGCAGCCAATCCAGACTGATATGTTGATTACAATCGTTTAAAGAAGAGGACAAGGAATTCTTCAGTTTCATCATGCAATGGCTGACATGCAATACTAGAGGTCTGACAATGTTTTATGTTATTTTATTTAAATCGCAGTTTGGAAAACCTTTGGGCCATAGGCTCTTTTACAAAAGGTACCTTGTCACAGTAAGATAAATGAAAATACAGTATAACAGTACAACATAGTATAACAGTAACTTAAGACATCGATACAAACAAGCTGGTACAGGTAGGATTGATGCAAACAATACCAGAGTTATGTTGTCCTTAGCAGCTTAGTAGTAAGCTTTGTCATTAAGTATTAGTCTGCTTTGACTAGTGGCAATTACAGCTTCCGTGTTAATAAGGTGGTTATGTAAGTAAGTTTTGAAGCACGATATAGTTGGAGCCGGCGATGGAGGGGGCAGTGTGTTGAACCAGAAGGGGGCCTAAGCTGAAGGCTCTTTGGCCATGAGAGGTCCTAGCTGTAGGGATAACAAGAGGTTTTCCCAGTGGTCCAGTATGAACTAGTGGGACAGGCGGCGTATGGTGGTGGTCAATCCTGGCGAGGATGAGGCCAGGAGGGGTCTTTTGTAAGGGTACCGGTCCAGATATTTGAGGCGCTCGTTAAGATCAAGTACCCCGGCGCTTTGAGTGTACAGTAGACAGGTGTGTGGTAGCTTAGGCTGCCCCAGTACTAACCTGCAGTCCTTATTCAGAGTAAAGTGACTGTATGGAGTGGGTCTGATCAGCAGCACCATACACTGGCAGTCCATAGTCCACTAGGGACAGGATAGAGGAGGTGACTCGTGGTCGAAGAGCCTCTGGGGAGGCAGTGTTTACACTATGTAAGATGCCCAATCGGATATTAGTGGCAGTGGCTAGGGCAGCGATGTGTCCATGGAAGGAGAGAGAGGGTCAAAATGGATCCCTAGGTATTTATAGGGAGCAAACTTGTTCGAGTGGGAAAGAGGACCCAGAGTGAATGAGGAGTTTGAAGTTGCAGGACTTGTTTTGAGGATGAGTGAAGAACATGGTTTTGTTTTTTAAGATTTATCACCAATCTATGTTCTTGAACCAGCCTCGGCTTCAGCGAAGGACTTCTGCAGCGAGTCCTGGAGGGCAATAGGGTTACGACTTGAGGCAAAGATGACTGCATCATCAGCATACAATAGAATGTTCCCCGAGCAAGAGCATGGAAGGGTGTTAAGGTAAAGAGAGAATAGTAAGGGGCCCAGAATGGAGCCCTGGGGAACCCCAGAAAAGATGGGACAGATGTCTGAGTAGGTCCCATTCATTTTTACATGCTGTGAGCGGTCAGACAGATAACTGGTGCACCAGGAGATAGGCCCAGCAGCAAAACCAGAGAGACTAAGGGCATCAAGAAGGAGGGGATGGGAGACAGTGTTGAAAGCTTTAGAGAGGTCATTGAAGACCGCACCAGCCAGAGAACCAGTGTCTAAGGCAGAGTGGAGAAAGTTGGAGAACTCTAGGAGGGCTGTGTTGGTACTGTGGCCCACTCGGAAGCCATGCTGCTCAGGACATAGGACATTGTAGGTGGAGAGGTAGTCAGAGATTGAGAGGCCACCACTTTTTGCAAGGCCTTGGAGAGAGGAGAGAGAATGGAGATCGGTCGATAGGTTTCCAGCTACAGTCCTATCACCACCTTTAAAAATAGGGTGACAGTGGCGACTTTCCAGGCAGTTGGAACCTTCCCAGGCAAAGAAAGTGGTTGATGAGGCACGTGATCTGGGTAAGGACTGTGTCTAAGACCAGCCGGAGGATACACGGATCCAGGGTGTCACTGCCTGTACTATTACTCTTGAGGGCAGTAACAAGGTGCGGCCTAAGTTCTTGGGCAGAAACACGGCGGAGGAGAAAATAAGGGGTGAAAGATTTACGGCAGGTGCTGGGGAGGAGGGTCAAAAAATTTGTAGGAGGATAGGGCTAAGGTCAGTGAATGAGGTGTGGAGGTGGTTGGCTATGAGGGCTGGGTCTGAGGAGATCACGCCATTAATGTTGATCTGGGTGGGGGAGTGTGCACTCCATTTAACTGTTTAATGTTATCCCAGAAGGTTCTGGGGTTCCCCCATGAGGCAGTGAGGTGTGAGGACCGAGTAGCGCCAGACTTGACCTTTCTGATGGCCGAGTGCACTTGTTTGGGCGGCAGCATATAACTGCCTGTCACTGGGTCGGCCAGTCTCAATGGCCTGGTGCCATAGGTTGTCCTATGTTTGAGTTGGTGGATCTAAGCTGGGGTTACCCAGGGGCATTCTGCCTTTTAGGATGTGGGTCAACATTGGGGCAAAGATCTCACAGGCATTATTAAAGTTCGGGTAAGAAGGAGAGCTGTGTCGATGTCAGGAGTTGCCTGTATGGAGACTAGTCAATTTGGGACAGAAGTTCATAAGTTTTATCAGTCCACCAGGTATTAGGCGCCTACCGGCATGTGGACTGTGCTATGGGTTTGGGACTGAGGATGACCAGTGGAATAGAATGGGGAGTGATCACTGATAGAGTCTGGGAGGACTTGTACATTGGGGATCCGTTTAGGGCGGTTGGTGAGTACCACATCAAGCAGGGTACTGAAACATAGAAATATAGAAACATAGACTTTGACGGCAGATGAGGACCGCTAGGCCCTATCTAGCCTGCCCATTTCCTACCTACAGGATAGGCCGCAGATCCTAGTTAACCAACAGCCTCTATCTTCTCTGCCCCACACAAGAATTGCCTTATGTCTGTCCCATGCATTCTTGAATTATACCACAGTTTTAGACCCCACAACTTCCTCAGGAAGGCTGTTCCATGCATCCACTACCCTCTCTGTGAAATAATACTTCCTCACATTGCCCTGAACCACCCTCCTATCTTTAATTGTGTCCCTTGTTCTTGCAAGTCTCTTTTTCTGAAAGAGTCTACCCTCTTGGACTTTGTTGATTCCTTGGTACTTGAAAGTTTCTATCATGTCCCCCCTCTCCTTCTTTCTCAAGGGTATACATATTAAGTTCTTAATCCTCCTCATACGGCTTCTCTTGCAGACCCTGCACCATTTTGTTGCCCTCCTCTGGACTGCCTCTATCCTGTCTATGTCCTTGTGGAGAGGGGTCTCCAGAACTGGACACAGTATTCCAGATGGGGTCTCACCAACTGTCTGTACAGAGGATAACACTTCCTGTTTTCTGCTGCTGATGCCTCCCATACATCCCAGTATACCCCGGCCCTCCCTACTGCCTTCTCACATTGCTTGCTAACCTTAAGGTCATCTGATATGATTACCCCAGGTCCCTTTCCTGTTTTGTTGTTGTCACTACCTCCCCACCCATTGTGTATTCTTCCTGGGTTCTTGTTTCCCAGGTGCATTATTTTGCACTTTTAGCATTGAATCTTAGCTGCCATACATCTGACCATTCCTCCAACCTTGCCAAGTCCCTTTTCATCCTTTCCATGCCTCCTTGTGTATCAACCCTGTTGCAGATCTTTGTGTCATCTGCAAAAGGCATCTTTTCCTTCAGTCCCTCTGCAATGCCACTGATGAAGACATTAAAAGGACTGGACCCAATACTGAACCTCCTGTGCACCACTAGTAACTGCCCTTTCTTCAGAGTGGACTCCATACGCAGCTAAGGTTAAGTGCAAGGGAGCAAAGTCACATAAACCGGGCTGGTGGACCAGTGAAGTTCAGTGAGCGTTCAAGGACAAAAACTAAGGCCCGGCTTGGAAGACTAATATCAGATGGTGGGTGGGTGGGTGGAAGGCGAGTGAGCAGGCAGAGGTACTAAGCAACCACTTCTCCTCTGTGTTTGCTATGGATGGGGATGTGATATTTTGCTAAGAAAGGCACAATAGGGATATAAGCAAAATTGAGTGGGATGGGGAGTAAAAAGAGAACTTAGGGAGGTAGAGCCACGCCTGGCGTATCACATCTGGACAATGATAGAAAGGCCAGCAAGGAGGGGTTGATAGATGAAGCTCTCTCCACCAAACTGGTTGTGGCAAGCCCTAAAGTCCCTGAATAATTGCCTGAATTGCCATTACAGTTGTCGACACACGTCGGCGCTGTACAGTGCTGGGTATTCTGCGTTGGTGGAGGTGGGGTTTTGGGGGTTGCAAACAGTGGAGATCAAATGAGCGTGGACACTGTGTTGTGGTAGTGGAAACCAGAAGACACCCTGGTATAAAATGGACTCTGGAATGAGGTCACTCTTGTCTGGTTTCCATACCCAAGGGCACCACTAATGATCTTGGGCAAGTGGTCTGTTCAGCTCCAGTGGACCGTCCAACACGGGTGGTATTGTGCAATGCCAGATCCGTAAGAAACAAGACTGCAGTTATTGCAGATCTTGTGGAGTCTGTGACTCTGGCATGTCATTACGAGACCTGCTAGATGAAAATGCTGGTCAAATTTTGAGGCAGTAGTTCCAGATGGTTACTCGGTGCTGTAATTGCCTATGGTTGTGGGGTTGCAGTCTGTTTCACAACCAAACTGTGACTCACAAGTGTACAAGTAGAGGGAGCTGAGTCCTTTGAGTGTACTGTAGTGACAGGTGTGGGTTGAAGAATTTCTCTCATCTATCGTCCACCATGTAATGAGAAGCATTTTTCTGCAGGAAGAAGATCACTTTGCCATTGACATGGTAAGCTTGACTCACCCAGGCTGATGGTCCTGGGTGACTTTAATGCCTGGGTCCATGACTTAACTTCTCTCAGTTTGGACAACACTTCACGAAAATGGGGCTGTAGGATTCAAACCCAGGTCTCCCGGTTTGCAGCTCATAGCCTTAAACCACTGCGCTATACTGCCTATTTCATGGTCTGTTGTGGATACATACCCTGTACATGTGTACCTTTTCCTGTGTTACACAGAATCAGAGTATTGATATCTGAATAGTTGTGATTTCACTGCAGATCGAATGTTGCCCATTGGGAAAAAAGTAATTTGCAAACACATTGATTACCATGGGTATTTTGCTTTTGTTTAGCAGTCTACTTTTACACAAATTCTTAGTATACAGGAGTACAGTCTTGAATGGCTCCTGGGACTGTATTCACAGTTAGAGGCCATGCATTGATGAGGCACCTGTGAAGTCAATCTATTCATGAGCATTACCAATGTGGTTAGTCTGATCACTTGATAATTGGCACCTCATTATTGTCCCGGAGTGCTCATTTCACTGAGACAAAAGAAAACCACAGCACAACAACACAATAATTTGGTGCTAACGGTCCACTGATGAGTGCCATTGACAGTTGGGTTGCACTGACTGCTGTCATTAAATGTATTTCCTTTGTTTCCAAACACTCTGTTTATGACTACAGCTCAGCAAGCCTTGGCAAGAATAGCATTTATAATAAATACATATTTCTAATTGTGCATCACCTGGATATGTAAAACATTTGACGTCATGCAGGGATGCATAGCATTGCCTGACTACAAGAATGCTGAAAATATAGATATAGATACATACATAGATACATGACACGGTGTCGGCCAGATAAGAACCTATGGCCTTTTAATTATCTTCTTTAAGTTTGTAAAGTTCAGTTTATGTTTTCAGGAAGTCTGTTTGCCTTACCCCTGACCTCCAGAATTCCTTTATGTCTATCCCATGCATTTTAAATCCCGTGATTGTTTCAGCCCCCACCACTTCCTCTGGCAGGGTGTTCCACTTGTCCACCACCCATTCTGTGAAGAATTCTTCCTCACATTTCCCTTGAATCGTCCTCCCTCCAACTTCATCCCATTGCCCTCTAGTCCTGGAACATCTTTTTCTTAAAAATAGTGCATTCCTGCACCTGTTCCTCCCTTGTAAGATACTTGTATGTCTCTATCATATCCCTCTCTCCCTCCTCTCCTCCAGGGAGTACATGTTCAGTGCCTTCAACCTGTCCTCATGGGACTAGTGATGCAATCCATGCACCATCTTTGTTGCCCTCCTCTGAACCTTCTCTACCTGTCTATGTCCTTACACTTAGGTAAGGTCTCCAGAACTGCACAGTGTACTCCAGGTGCGGCCTCACTAGTGTCTTGTATAGTGGAATTATGACCTCCCTTTTTCCTGCTGGTGATGCCTCTGCCTATGCATCCCAGCATCCTATTTGCTTTACCTGATGCCTTGTCACACTGTTCCCTGCCTTGAGGTCATCAGAGATGATAACTCAAGATCCCTTTCCTGCTTGGTGCATGCTATATCCTCACCCCCAACTGATATATGTGTGCCATGGTTTTGTGCCCCATATGCATTATCTTGCACTTCCTTGCATTGAATTTCAACTGCCAAACCCCTGACCATTCTTCAAGTTTCTGCAGGTCCTTCTCATTCTGTCTACACCCTCTGGTGTGTCTACTCTGTTACAGAGCTTTGTGTCATCAGCAAACAGTGAAATTCTGCCTTCTAGGTCCTCGCTAATGTCACTGATGAAGATATTGAATAGTACGGTCCCAGCACTGATTCCTGTGGTGCCCCACTGGTCACTCTTCCCTCTGTGGAATGACAGCCATTTACCACCACCATCTGTGTCCTGCTGCCCAGCCAGTTACCTACCCACTGCACTACTGTCCTGCCCACACCCATATTCCCCAGTTTGCAATAGTCTTCTATGTGGTACAGTGTCAAAGGCCTTGCTGAAGTCCAGATAGGCCATGTCCACGCGCCTCCCCTGATCCACCTCCCTAGTCACCCAGTCAAAAAATTTCAATGAGGTTGGTCTGACATGATCTTCCCTGGTGAAACCATGCTGCCTTGGGTCCTGTAGTCCATTGACAACCAGATGTTCAACAAATCTCCTTCAGTAGTGCTTCCATGATCTTTCCCACTACCGAGGTGAGGCTGACTGGTCTGTAGTTCCCGACTTCCTCTTTGTTCCCACTTTTGTATAAGGGACTACATCTGCTATCCTCCAGTCTTTGGGTACCTCCCTGTTTCTAATGATCGGCTACACAGGATAGCAAGAGGTTCAGCACCACCTCTCTTAGTTCTTTAAGGACCCTGGGGTGCCATTCATCTGGCCCCATTGTTTATCAACTCTTATTACTTCCAGTTCCTTCAGATATGGTAGAAAGCTTCTGTAATTCTCAATATTGCAATCCAGGACAGGAGTTTCTACAACTCCCCCCACCGCACCAACTACACTCGGTGGAAAAATTGAGTCATGGCGGAGACCTGCATCTGGACCAAGACTTCCTGATCCCAAACCCCTCAGGCCCACTACACCAGCTGTTCCATTTGCAGGACAGCTAACCCTGACAATAGAGTGGCATGACCATAACCCCACCATCCCTAATCACAACTAAAAAAAAATGATTGACTGGTGTGTGCACAGCTCAGACACCAAAATGGCTGACAGTCAATGTGACAATTGTACTAACATAGTACTCTGACAGCTAAATGCACTGACGGGTCTTTGCAAGACTACTAGGTTTTTATTAGCTGCACTCAGGGGCAATTTTTGTTGTTTAGGATTTTTGGGGGTTATACTGTCCACAGTCCCATATGTGACACCAGCTTTGGACAGTTCAGATTTAGCATCCCTGTGTACAAGGCCCATCCACTCTTACAACAGTCCACAGACCTTGACAGCACACTGTTATGGCTCCACCACCTCTCAGTGAAATGGCCTCCTCCTCCATCCTCTGAGCCTGCCCACTTCCAGCTTATACCCATTTCCTCTCCTTGCCTCCTTCACCTTCCTTTACAGCACCATGACTGAGCACACCTTGTTGGTCACTTTTATGAATTTAAAACCTCTATTATGTATTATGTACCCCCTGTCCCTCCTCTCCCTCTATGGTGTACATGTCATGCTCCATAGGCCTCTCCTCATGAGTCCTTTCACCTAGGCAACACCTAATATTGTTTCCTTCCTTTGCATTCTCTCATTAGGAGTGCAGTGTCCCTCTTTAAATGTGGTCTCCAAAACTGTGCACTATACTTGTGGTGTGGCCTAACCAAGCAGTTGTACAGAGGTGGCATCACTTCCGCCTTTCAGGAGGTAATCCCACTAATGATGCATCCCAGAATCCTCTCTGCCCTTGCTGCTGCTCCTCCTCTCCAACAGGTATTGCAGTTGTTCATGTTGACATCAACCATTACCTCCAGGTTCCTCTCACCCGTCGTGACTAAAATTTTTGCCTCCTCCATCCACCCTGGAAAATGATGTAAATGGTATTCCAGCCCATTCTGTGCCTATAAAAGATGTTCAAGGACTGGACCTAGTACTGAGACCTGAAGTTGCTCCACTAGTGACCCCCTTTCTTGGAATGTGTTCCATTCACTATTATCTTCTGTGTCCTGTTGTACAGCCAGTTTGCTACAGGCTACCACCCTGGGACCCATTCCAGGCTGGCTAACTCGATTATCAATCTTTTTAGCGGGACTATGTCAAATGCCTTGCTAAAAGTCTAGGTAGGCCATATCCACAGCCCCTCCCTGGTCTATTGCTTTGGTCACCCAATCAAATAAATCTAATCAGATTTGTCTGACATGACCTTCCTGCTGTAAATCCATACTGCTTTTGGTCCTGTGCCCTGCTAGCCTCTAGGTGCCGCAACAATTCTGTCTTTCAAGTGATTCCATCATTTTCCCTACTGACATCAAACTTACAGGTCTGTGGTTTCCTGCTTACTGCCTGTCAGGTCCCACTGCTTTGTCCACCATGAGTTTTAGGAGTTCTTTCAGGACTCTTTGTTCTGTAAATGGACTGGTGTCAACCCCCCTACCTAGAGTGCTTCTATTGTCTGGTTTAGGTAACTCGTCCTCATCTTCTTTTTTGAATTCTGAGCAAAAGTATTCATTCTGTAACTCTGCCTTTTCACTGTCTCCCTCTGCCCACCTCACCTCTCCCTTGCTAATCTTCACTATTCCTCCCTTAACCTTTCTATGCTCCCTAATGTACATATAAAAGGTTTTATCCCCTTCTTACCTGAATTGGCTATTTTTTCCTTTGTTTGTGCTTTTGCTATTCTGACTGCTTTCCCCACTTCTTTCTGCTTTAATTGATAGTTCCTGTCTTGCTCCTTCTGTGATTCTTATACTTTTGAATGCAAGCCTTTTCTCCTTAACCTTCCTGCCACGCTTTTGAGATCCATAGTGGTTTTTATTCCGCTTTGTTCTTTATCTGTTTCACACAAAGGCTGTTGCCTCTATGATGGCAGTTGGATTTTCTCCATCGCTCTTCACCCCTCCTTTTGGCCATTTCGATAGTGTATTCCTCAGGTATTCACCCATTTTCCAAAGCAGCCCTTCTAAAGTCCAGTATGCTCCTTTTGTAAGACTTGTCTCCATGGTTGTGCTTATTGTGAAGCACACTGTGCAGTGGTCGCTTATTCCCAGATGTCTACTGACTTCTAAATTTGTGATCCTCTTTCCATTTGAGAGTACCAAGTCTAGTATTGCTCCCTCCTGAGTGGGTTCCAACACTAGCTGTCTAAGGCCTGCCCCCTGCAGGGCATCGAGAATGACCCTGCTCTTGGATGTGGCTGCAGTACATGTCATCCAGTTAACATCTGGCATATTCAGGTCCCCCATCAACAGTATCTCCCTTTTTCAGCCCTTTTGAGAATGTTCTCTATCATTTTCTTGTCCATTTCCTCCCCTTGAGATGGGGTTCTGTATACAACCCCTGTGTGGATAGTGGATGCCATTTCCTGTCTCCAAGGTGAGTGACGGGTGACTCTTGTCCACTCCCTCTTCCTTTTTAATTCTGTAGCTTTTATCCTTCCACTTATGTACAGAGCTACTGCCTCATCTTTTCCCTCCTGTCCCTTCTGTAGACTGTGTACCCTGTATGTTGACATCCCAGTCATGGTTCTCCAGTGTACTATGTTTCCGTGACTGCCACAATATCCAATCTGTGTTGGCCAGTTTCTGTCCACAAAGAAATCCAGCAGTACAAAACTCCAGTCAACTTGCTCATTTCCTTCTCTTTCACTCACTCATTCTGTTCTTCGGCTGTGCTTCCCTTGTCTACAGGCTCCTCCTGCGCTACTGCCTTCTTATGGCCAGAAAGAAACTTGCAGCACACAGCCACAGCTCACTACGTCGCTCACTCTGGTTTCCTGCCACTACAGGATGCCCTTTTGTACTGTGACCAGCATGCATTACTGCAGCAGCCACAAACAAAATCACTTCGCAGAACCAACGAGCTCCGTTAAGTTCACCGACTCCTCCTCCCTCATGCTCGTTCTGTGGCTCCTGGCGCACCGGTTGCTTCTGTACTCAGCTCTGCCTCATTGGTGGCCTCTTCCGCCCAAAGAAATCTGCAGCAGTCTGACACGGTCAAATGGGTTGCTCACTCCCCTTCTCTCTCATTCACTTGTTCTTTTCACGGCGCTGCAGGCACAGTCTTTTTACAGGATCCTGCCTGTGCTGCTGCCTTTTCACCCAAAAAATCTGCTGCTGTCCGATAGGCTCAGTTGAATCTCACTTCCCTCTCCTCCTCATTGTATTTCTCCTGGTGTTGCAGACTGCCGCGCACTGGGCTCCTGCCTGTGTTGCATCTTATCTGCCCGCCAAGAAATCGCAGCTGTCGACAGGCTCCGTTAGGTAGCTCGCTCCCCTGTCTCTAGCTCATTCCATTTCTCCCAGTGCAAGGTACACTGTATAGGCTCCTGCAATGTTGGCGCTTTTTCGTACAAGAAATCAGCACAGTCCAACAAAAGCTCCATTCAGCCGCCATTCCCTTCTCTTTCACTCCTCATTCTGTTCTTCACGTTGTAGCTTCCCTTGTCTCTGGCTCACTGCCTGCGCGGCTGCCTTATGGCCATAAAGAACTTGCAGCACTTACACAGCTCCACTCGCGCGCTCAATCTGGTTTCCCCCACCACAGGATGCCCCTTTGTACCGACCTCATGCATTACTGCCTTTTATACCCACAAAAAAATCTTCTGCAGTACCAACTGAGTCCGCTAAATTCACTGGAGTCCTCTCAGTCTCTCATTCTGTGGCTCTGGCGCAGGCTTCCTTCTGTGCACAGGCTCCTGCCTCTGTTGATAGCCTCTGCCCAAAAAAATCTGCAGCAGTCCTGACACAGGTCATGGGTTGCCTCCCCTTCTCTCTCATTCACTTGTTCTTTTCTGCAGCGCTGGGCACGGTTTTAACTGGATACTGCCTGTGTTGCCTTTTCTGCCCACAAAATTGCTGCTGTCACGAGCAAGTCTGAGCCACCACTTCCCCTCTCACTCACTCATTGCATTTCTCCCAGGTTGCACTCCCCTTTGCACTGGACTCACCTGTGTTGTCTTTATCTGCCATAAAATCCACAATGCCCGACGGAAGCCAGGTAGCTCGCTCCTCTATCTCACTCACCATTCAATTTCTCCTGGCGGTGCAGGCTACACATGCTAGGCTCCCGCCTGTGCTGGCGCACGCCCAAAAGAAACAGCAGTCCCAAAAGCCCATTCAGCCGCTCATTCCGCTTCTTCGGCGCAGCCCATATTACTGGCCTCCTGCCCGCGCTACTGCCATGGCCATAAAGAAACTTCCCCGCCTGACAGGCCCACTGCGAGCTCACTCTGGGTTTTCCGCCACAGGATGCCCTTGCACTGTGACCAGCATACATTTGCCGCACAAGCAAATCTTCAGCAGTACAAACGAGCTCCGTTAAGTTCAACACTCCTCCTCCCTCACGCTCTCGTTCTGTAGCCCCTGGCTGGCTGCAGCTTTCCCTTCTGTACTGGGCTCCTGCCTCTGTTGGTGGCCTCTTCTGCCCACAAAGAAATCTGCAGCAGTCCTGACACAGGTCCGTGGAGTTTGCTCACTCTCCTTCTCTCTCTTTCACTTGTTCTTTTTTCTGCCGGGCGCTGCAGGCTGGTCTTTGTACTGGGATCCTGCCTGTGTTGCTGCCTTTTCCCCACAAAAAATCTGCTGCTGTCACGAGAGACTCCGTTGAGCTCACTCACTCCCCTCTCACTCACTCATTGTGGCTACTCCTGGTGTTGCAGGCTGCCCCTTTTGTACTGGGCTCCTGCCTGTGTTGGCATCTTTATCTGCCGCAAAGAAAGTCCAGCAGCTGTCCCGACAGAGCTCCGTTAAGGTAGCTCGCTCCCCGTCTCACTCGCTCATTCAACTTTCTCCTGGCGGTGCAGGCGACACTTTTGTACTGGGCTCCTGCCTGTGTTGGCGCCTCTCTGCCCACAAAGAAATCAGCAGCAGTCCCAAGAAAGCTGCATCCAGCTACTCATTCCCCTCTCTCTCACTCACTCATTCTGTTTCTTCACGGAGCGTGCTTCCCTTGTCTCACTGGCTCCTGCTCTGCGCTGGCTGCCTTACTATGGCCATAAAGAAACTTGCAGCACTTCACAATACAGCTCCACTGCGCCTCAGTCTGGTTTTCCTGCCACTACAGGATGCCCTTTTTGTACTGTGACCCTGCATGCATTACTGCCTTTTATGCCCACAAAAATCTTCTGCAGTACCAACTAGAGCTCCGTTAAGTTCACTGAGTCTCCCCTCCACTCAGTCTCTCCATTCTGTAGCGTCCTGGCATGCAGGCTTCCCTTCTGTACTGGGCTCCTGCCTCTGTTGGTGGCCTCTTCTGCCCACAAAAGAAATCTGCACAGCAGTCCTGACACAGGTCCGCGGAGTTCTCCTCCCCTCTCTCTCATTCACTTGTTCTTTTTCTGCCGGCGCTGCAGGCTGGTCTTTGTACTGGGATCCTGCCTGTGTTGCTGCCTTTTTCTGCCCACAAAAAATCTGCTGCAGTCACTGATAGAGCTCTGTTGAGCTACTCACTTCCCTCCCTCACTCACTCATTGCATTTCTCCGTGTTGCAGGCTGCCCTTTGTACTGGACTCCTGCCTGTGTTGCTGGCATCTTTATCTGCCCGCAAAGAAATCCAAGAACTGTCCCGACAGGAGTCCGCTAAGGCAGCTCGCCCCCCCTGTCTCACTCACTCATTCCGCTTCCTCTGGCGGTGCAGGCACACTTTGTAATGGGCTCCTGCCTGTCCTGCAGCCTTTTTCTGCTCCACAAAGAAATCAGCAGCAGTCCCAACAAAGCTCCATTCAGCTCGCTCATTCCTTCTCTTTCACTCACTATTCTGTTTCTTCCGAGCCACGGCTTCCCTTGTCTACTGGGTTTCTGCTCATGCTGTTACCCTCTTAAAGCATATAAAGAAAACACTTCCACAATACAGCTCCACTCGCGTTGCTCACTCTGGTTTTCCTGCCACTATAGGATGTTCCTTTTACACTGTGACCCAGCATGCATTACTGCCTTTTATGGCCACAAACAAATCTTTCAGCAGTACCAACTGAGCTCAAGTAAGTTCACAGACTCCTCCTCCCCATGCTCTCGCTCTGTGGCTCCTGGAGCTGCCGGCTTCCTTCTGTACTGGCTCCTGCCTCTGTTGGTGGCCTCTTCTGTCCACAAAAAGAAATCTGCAGCAACTCCTGACAGAGGTCCGTGAAGTTGCTCACTCCCTTCTCTCTCATTGCATTTGCTTTGCAGCCGGGCGCTGCAGGCTGGTCTTTTGTACGGATCCTGCCTGTGTTGCTGCTCTTTTCTCTGCCCACAAAATCTGCTGCTGTCACGATGAAACGTCTGAGCTCACCTACACTTCCCCCCTCTCACTCTATACTCATTGCATTTCCTCCTGGTGTTGCAGGCTGCCTTGTACTGACTCCTGCCTGTGTTGGCATCTTTATCTGCTCAAGAAGAAATCCACAGAACTGTCCCTGACAGAGCTCTCATAGCTCCGCCCCCTGTCTCACCCCACTCATTCCGCTTTCTCCTGGCGGTGCAGGCTACACTTTGTACTGGGCTCCTGCCTGTGCTGGCGCTTTTCTGCCCACCGAAAGAAACTCAGCAGTCCTAACAAAGCTCCATTCAGCTCGCTCATTCCGCTTCTTCCGCGCCTGGCTTCCTTGTCTACTGGGCTCCTGCTCAAGGCTGGCTGCCTTCTTATGGCCATGGAAGAAACTTGCACTACTTAACACAGCTCCACTGCTCGCTCACTCTGGTTTTCCTGCCACTACAGGATGCCCTTTTTGTACTGTGATCCAGCATGCATTACTGCCTTTTTTGCCACAAAAAAATCTTCCAGAATAACAACTGAGTCTGCTAAGTTCACTGAGTCCCCTCCCTCAGTCTCTCATTCTGTAGCTCCTGGCATGCAGGCTTCCCTTCTGTACTGGGCTCCTGCCTCTGTTGAGTGGCCTCTTCTGCCCACAAAGAAATCTGCAGCAGTCCTGGACAGGTCCGTGAGTTTGCTCACTCCTTCTCTCTCATCCACTTGTTCTGTTTCTGCCGGGCGCTGCAGGCTGGTCTTTGTACTGGGATCCTGCCTGTGTTGCTGCCTTTCTGCCCACAAAACTGCTGCTGTCAATGATAGAGCTCCATTGAGCTCACTCACTTCCCTCTCACTCACTCATTGCATTTCTCCCTGTGTTGCAGGCTGCCCTTTGTACTGGCTCCTGCTTGTGTTGGCATCTTTATCTGCTCAAGAAAGAAATCTGCAGCTGTCCCGACAGAGCTCCTGTTATGTAGCTCGCCTCCCCCTGTCTCATAGGCGTCGTCATCCTGCTTCTCCTGGCGCTGCAGGCTGCCCTTGTACTGGGCTGCTGCCTGTGTTGGTGATTTTTCTGCCCACAAAGAAATCCACAGCTGCACCGACATAGGTCGCTGGCTGTGGTCGCTCACTCACCCTTGTCTCACTCACCCTTGTTCTCCAATGCTGCTCGCTGCCCTTTCATACTAAGCTACTGCCTTTGTTGCCACCTTTTCTGCCCACAAAGAAATCTGCAGCTGTCCGACAAAGCTCTGTTGAGCTCACTCACTCCCCTTCTCTTTCACTCACTCCATTCAGTTTATTCTGACGCTGCAGGCTGCCCTTGTTCACGGAGCTCCAGCCTCGTGTTGCTGCCTTCTCACGCCCACAAAGAAACTGACAGCAGTTACAATACAGATTTAGTGGAGCCTCGCCTCACCTCCCTCATTCTGGTTTTCATGCCACCCAGGGTGCCCTTGTACTGTGCACACTGCGTATTAATGCCTTCTTCTGCCCGCAAACAAATTTGCAGCAGTCCCAACAAAACTCCGTTGAGTTCACCGACTCCCCTCCCGCAGTCGCTCATTCTGTGTCTCCTGGCACTGCATGCTGGCCTTTGCACTGGGCTCCTGCCAGCATTTATGCCTTTTCTGGCCATGAAAGAAATCTGAAGGGAGTCCCAACAATGCTCCATTAAGCTCACTCAATCCCCATCTGTCACCTCCTGCATTCCATTTCTGCTTTAGTGTTTCTTCTGGTGCTGGCGGCTGCCCCTTTTGTACTGGCTCCTGCCTGTGTTGGTAACCTTTTTTCTGCCCACAACAAAATCCGCAGCTGTCCCAACAGAGGTCTGTTAAGGTAGCTCACTCCACCCTGTCTCAGTCACTCATTCTGCTTCCTCCTGGCGCTGCAGGCTGCCCTTTGTACTGCGCTCCTGCCTGTGTTGGTGGATTTTTCTGCCCACAAAGAAATCCACAGCTGTCCCGCCACAACTCCGCCGAGGTTGCTCACCCCCTGCCTCCCACTCGCTCCTTCTTGTTCTCCTAGCGCAGGCTGCCTTTGAACTAGGCTGCTGCCTCTGTTGGCACCTTTTTCTGCCCACAAAGAAATCTGCAGCAGTCACAACAGACCTCCACTGGGCTCGCTCACTACCACTCTGTCACTCGCTTGTTCAGTTTCTCTTGCAGACTGCACTTTTGTATGGGGCTCCTGGCTGGATTGGCACCTTTGTCTGTCCAATAAAGAACCGCAGCTCTCTCGACAGAGTCCGTGAGGTTGCTCAGAGTCCTCTCGCTCATGCTTTCATTGTGTTTGTCCTGGCTCTGCAAGCTGCCCTTTTGTTCGGTGCTCCTGCCTGCATTGGCGCATTTTTCTGCCCACAGAGAAATCGGCAGCAGTCCTGATAGAGCTCCGTTGAGATCACTAAGTCCCCCTGTCTCACTCACTCATACCGTTTTCTCCCACAGCTGTAGGCTGGTCTTTTGTACTGGGCCCCTGCCTGCACTGACGCCATTTTTGTGCACACAAAGAAATCCGCAGCAGTCATGACAGCACTTCGGTGAGTTTGCTTACTCCCCCACCCTCAGTCGCTCTCTACTTGTGTTTCTCCCAGTGCTGCAGGCTGCTCTTTTGTACTGGCCTCTTGTGTCGGGGCCTTTGTCTGCCCACAAACAAATCCTCAGCAGTTCTGACAGAGCTCAGTTGAGCTCAGTTACCGCCTCCTCACCGCCGATCTTAATCTGTCCCAAACACTGATTTCCCAGAGTGACTGTTCTATTCTCCGGCCGGAGTGCAAAACATAATTTAGCCAGATGTGACAAATGACAGCTGTAGTGCTCATAAGGAGGTGTGAAAAATGCCAGTGTTGAAAATGTGGTGTGACAATATTACAAATTTGGAAAGTTACAAGGGTGCGGAAAACAGTTCAACGACACTTGTAACACAGTCATGTTATGGAGTTTCGTCACCAAATTTCCAACATAAGGATTTTAAGACCTCTGCTCATGGAAAGTGCCACTGTCATTTCTTTAATCTGTCCTGAACACAGGTTTCCAGTGACCATGTGATTCTGTGCTGGAACTGTGAAACACATTTCGGTCCAGGATGTGAAAAATTACAGCTGTACTGCTTATAAGAGGTGTGACCAAATGCCACTGTTGAAAATCGGTGACAATATTACAAATCTGCAAAGTATACAAATGTAGTGAGAGTGCGCAACGCACACTTGTAACACTGTCAACTGATGGGTTATCATCACCAAATTTTCAACATAGGAATTTTAGGACCTCTTCTCATGAACAGTATCATTGTCATTTTCTTAATCTGTCCCAAATAGTGATTTCCACAGCGACCCTCTATTCTGCACCAGAAGTGCAAAAACACATTTTGGCCATGATAGGAAAATGACAGCTGTACTGTTCATAAGCAGATCTAGGAAATGGAAATGTTGAAAATCTGAGGAGAAAATATTATAAATTTGCGAACTTACGAGAGTGCATGCCAACTGCACAGCATGCTCGTAACAGTCATTTAATGGAATACCGGTTCAAAATTTTCAACATAGGCATTTTGGTCCTCTGCTCATGAACATTATCATCGTCATTTTCTTAATCTGTCCCGAACAGTGATTTCCCACAGCAACCACGCTATTCAGCACCAGAAGTGCGAAAACACATTTTGGCCAGGATGTGAAAAGTGACAGCTGTACAGCTCACAAGGAGGTGTAACAAAATGCCAGTGTTGCAAATCTGGCATGAAAATATTGCACCTTCGCGAAGTTACGAGCATGCGTAGCAACTGCGCAACGCACGCTCGTAAAACAGTCGTTTTTTGGATTTTTTACACCAAATTTGCAACATAGGCTTTTTGAGAGCCAATCTCATGAACACTGGCACTGTCATTTTGTTAATCGTCCCCGAAGGGTGATTCCGCAGAGTGACCACGAAAACCACCTTTCGGGGCCGATTAATGCCATGACAGTTCAAGAATTCATGAGGAGGGGTCCCAAAAACCCCATGTTGAAAATTTGGTGAAAAAATTCCACAAATGCCCGAGATATACATTAAAGTTGAAAAACCTATTAATTGCATTATACAGCTTACGGCATTCCCTCAGTTCGCGGTGCGTCTTTGAAGAGTGCAGCGTGTTCCCGTCCAGCGAAGATCCTGGCGCTGAGCTCCGGAGGTAAGTATGGGGTGGGGGTGTGGGGAGGCTGGGTGCGCAGTGGGTGGGTGCGGGTTGTGGGAGGGGGGTCGGGGAAACTACGCAGGACCGTTTCCTTTTTTTCAGGTACAAGAGCATTTTGAAAACGTCGCGGGATGCTTTAAACATTACAGGGACATGTGGCACGCTGGGGTGGGCTCCCAGCGTGCCACCGGAGTCTAGGGGGACAGCAGTAGCCGACGGGGGATTGGGCACCCCCGTCGAGAAAACAATAAAAAGAGAGACTCGGGGGTTCCGTTCTGCCGATGGGGATTGGGCACTGGCGGCACACAAACGCGAGAGGGTTTGAGACCAGGTCTGCGCTAGGTTCATTAAAGGGAGTGGGTCATGGGATCCAAGGGGAAAGAAACCTCTAACCCACCACCGCCCATTCAGATGGATGTTTTGTTAGTCGAGGAGCTCAGAGAGGAAGCAGCTGTAGAAGAGAGAGAGAAGACAGGCAGGGACTAGCCGTCAGGATATTTGAAAGCAATAGGTTTGGCTGCTTGAGGCAAAGGTTGATTTTAGATGCTGCCCGATAGCAGGAACACAAGGTGTGCAGTGAGTGCTTCAGCATCGGAAGAGTAAGAGAGATGGAAATGCGCAAGCACAGGCAAAGGTGGAAGGGGTCTGGGCAGGTGCACGCTAACAGTGTGAGAATGACGTGAGTGCTCAAGGGGTTGAGCCATAGTCTGGAGAGATTATTTTCGGACCGAGGGAAATACAAAAGGTGCTGAAATTCAGAAAATGAGAGTAGGAAGGATAAGAAAGACAATGAAAGACGTAACAGCATAACAACATTGTGAGAAGGATACACAAATAACTATGTATGGTTGGGGTAAAAAAAAAACGGAGAAAGACTGACAGTGCAGCTTTAAGGTGATCAACTAGAAGTACTTACATTTCCATACAAATAGTATAGAATTGTTGCTTTTCACAGTTTAAGTGACACACACAACTTAACAGCAAACAGAGCTGACCACAGACAAATAAAAATTAAAATAAGAGATCAGCACTGTGTGTTTAATTCAAAACTTTAGAATTCATAACTAAAAGCAGAAGAATGGTATATAACATGGACTAACAGGAGCAGGAACTCTCAGACAGGAGTAACTTTTCAAACAGAAAAAAAATACTTGTCAAAATATAAGAAAATGAATACAAATTAAGTAAAATATCAACAAAAATATAAAGGCTTAAAAGAAATAACAGTAAATTGCTCACAATTTGTGAGCAATCTGTTTGTAGATGGCTAGAAATAGCCTGCACAGGTTTTACACACCTACTCTACCCCACTGAACTCCTTCACAGACACAGACAGAACTAAAAACTAATTAAACTAAGTATTCTGCAAAAATGCACAAAATTTGAAAATGTTCCCTAGCGGTACTAGGAACAAAATGTATATCTGGGAGCAATTAGCTCTCAAAAACAACTTTTAAAGAGGTTTTAAAAGGGTTTATTGGCTGTGATGCACCACAACAGACTGCTCTCCGACTCAACAGATGACAGACTGTGCTGTAAACAACTTGCACATGATATTTGACCTATGTACCCACAATGCTTAGCAAATCTTGCCTTTGGAGCATAATTTCGTTGGCAAAATCAAAAGTAATACTGGCAACATTTTCACCATAAGGCAAAATTTAAGCATGGATGGGCAAAATTAGTCAGTCAAAGCATTTTATGTGAAATTTTACAAATTATGCGAAATTGAAATATCAAACGAAATCACGTTTTGCCTGGCAACATTTTTCAGTTTCACACTACACTATTCCTGGTACAGTATAAGTCACTTTTTTGGGATGCAGTTAATGGGAACGTCCACTTATTTGGGACGATTCCCCCAGGCATCGATTTTAAAGCAATGTATTCTAATGGGATCAGTCTCCTGTTAACTGTGATGTCTGTGCCGTTTACTGGGGGCAACTGAGCTTTTGATTAGCCATTGCTTACATCAATCAAGCCTCTGCCATAGCACCTGAAATTGCCAAGACCATCAATTTATTAGATGCAATTTTTATGTTGCATGGGCCACTGTCAAACAAAACACAAAAAAGCTAACTGTTTTAGACAAGCTGGCTTCACTGTGGACCCTACCACAATAGCAGAGGATGAGAAGGTGCGATCAGGAGTCATAGGAACAGAATATTTACTCACAGATGTCGATCACCTGCCACACATGACTAAAGAAAATTTGAAGCCTCTGTGACTTGTGATGCTGGGAAACAAACCAATGGTGATCTGTCAATCAAGGACAACTGTGCATCGCTGAAGGTGCAAAATATGGAGCTACCACTGGTTGGTGTTGATGACGACATGAATGAAGCACCACCCAGTCAAGTTTCAAATGATGACGTGCATATGTATGTAAGCACCCTTAGAGACTGGTGCTTTTCGTCTCACCACTACTGCTCACATAAACTGCATTAACCACATGCCTAACCAAGCTGCTGAATAAAAATGCTCTATTTCTGATAATGAAGTCAACCACTCAAACAGGACTACACACCGTCCATGCAGCCATCTCGTTTAAGTGACTTCTACTGTATTACCAGTGACACTTAAAGTAAATTTAAATAAATTGTATTACCATGGCCATAGATAGACAGTTAAGGATTTACCCACTGGTCCTGTTGACCAAAAGACAGATTATCTTGTTTGAAACCATTCTAAGATAGTTTTATGCTGGGTTTTACCTGGTTTAAAGCAAAAAATATTTTAGAGTCTAACGTAATTTTACTCTATAACAACAATTAAAAATGTGGGTATGTTTTAAGGTACCGATTCCTTAAAACAGTAATCAGTAACTGGCAAAGTTATTTAATTTGATGGTACAGTTAATTTACAATGCAATGGGTACAATGCTTAGAAATGTTTGTGACTGCAGTTATTTAAGGGTACAGCAACTATTTAGGCCCCAATGCCAGAGTGAGTCTGGGGTTGGTGCCATACTAAAGGGTGCACTCCACTTTTTGAGTGTGTTTGGCACTAGTTTTATCTGGTGGAGATACATGCCTCATCAGCCAGGCATAGCACCCCAAGACGATAATGGTGGCGCCAGCCACTCAGAGGTAGAGTGCTCTGGGCATAGGGTCCCTGTAGGGAGCTGAAGCACTGGTGGAGTGGGGTTCATGACTCCCTAGAAATTCAGGATAGGCAGAATAATCTTGAAGGAGAGACAGGAAGCTTACTCAGGGACCAAGATGTAAAAGATTTATTTACAATGGACAAGAGGAACAACAAGATAACTGTTTTTTCTACAATGCTACAAGATAATAGAACAAGCAACAAAACAATACAATCGGGACCAGCAATTGGCTGAACCAATAACAAGGGGATAACAGGGGACCAACTCTTTTCAGTCCAAGTCCTGCGTGCACTTTGCTGAGATGACAAGACAACTGACAAACCAAGCTTGGGTTTTGCAATGCATTGGCCAATCAGCAAGTGGGAACTGACCCCACAAAGTACTTTTTACAAACAGGTCATAACGGGGCATCACCCGAATGAACAGAAAACAAACAGGAACACTGGTAGCAGGACAATGAAGAATTTGGTGATCCTCTGTGCCTTTTGGCAAGAAGCTGAAGTCTCCTGGTTGAGCAGATGGTTCTCTGGATGATCCATAGCAATGACCACTAGTATGTCCCCTGCATCCAGGTCACCTCCCAAGAAGACTACTGGCAATGTGACCCTTGGCTCAGCCTCTGTGGAGCGGCACTGGTACGTGACAAAATAAGAAAAAGGTCATGCACAACATCAACTGTGGTCCCTCACTCTTGAGCTGGGGTGGCTACTAAGCTGACTCATTTCTGGATACATAACTAGTGGCTCTCTACAACTTACCATCACAGGACTGATGCTGGAACACCATGGCAGAGATTCAAAGCAGGTCTGTGTTCCTGGAAACAAGTATGCTGATGATGGAGTGGCCGGGGTCCTCCCTAGTTTGGCGTCAAGTGCTGAAAAATCTGGTCCTTGCAATGGAGGCAAATCTGAACATCAAGAACACAAGGGACACAGTCCAATACCACAATTCAGGTTGCAAGCAATGCACATTAGTTCTTAGGCAAACAGGTTCAGTCTTTAGGGGGCACCAGACAGGCTATAGCACAGTTCAGGTTGCAAGCAATCCAGTTCAGTTCACAAAAAGGGTTCAGTCTATAGGGGGTGCCAGGCAGGCTGCAGCACAATTTGGTTCGGGGGGGGGGCCTCAGGACACATCCACATAACTCTGTGGGCAACCTAAGGCCATTAGAAAATTCCCCTTCCCCCACAGGGTACTGTGCCTTAAGGATCTTTCCCTCCTCAGGCTATCTCTGCAGAGCCACCCCCATCGTTAATATTAATAACCACCTCTGCCTGGTTCTATGGGACTCTCAGGCTAGGTTCTGTCCCCCTTATGAATACTAATTAGGGGTCTATAGCCCTGCTTTATGCTGGGTCTGGGTTGGGTCCGCCCTCTTAATAAACATTAATAATGTCCACTGCCACTGGGCCTACTCAATGGTACCAAAAGGACACAAAGCTTTACAAAAGGCTGCTAGCCCAGTGCCCTCTCCTCCTTCTCTAACACCATCAGCATGGAGAGTTGTACAATTTTATAATCTCCTTTTCCCTTGATTAAAGGATGTCAGACCACGTCCCTTGCTGAAGAAGAGACACTTAGTCTTGGGCACTTTCCCCTACCCTACCCCCTCCCTTCTCCCCAGTGCCTGTGGTGCAGGTCCAGAACAAAATCAGGCACATGGCCCACTCACCACCACGGCCCGGGACTGCCTTGGTTGCTGGGGGGGTCTGTACAGGTGGCTTGGGAGACACGCCCCCACTTGGCTTTCAGTGCTGCGGCTCTGTTGGCTGGCAGTGGAACTAACAGGTCCAGGAGCTTGTTTCGGCCAAGTTTTTTGCTGCACATCTTGGTCCATCCCCAAAATTGCTCCCACCACAGATCGGGGCTCGGGAGAGGGAGACAGGTCACGTCAGGAGCCACGCTCTCAACTGAACAATCACGCTACTGCTGCTGATGCTGCCACCAGACTTAAGTTGGAGAGGAACGATGTCAGAGGAGCCATAGACCCACTAGAGGTATGTTACCCATCCAAGCTCCCTGCATCCTCCACCCTCCAAGCCAAGCCGCAAACTGCCTCTGAAACCACTCCCCAGGCCCTGTTGTAGGGCCATGGAAGTCCTGACTTCTGTCCAAGAGATTGGGCACTCCAAGCCCTACGGGGTCTCCAGCTAGGGCAGAGTCCTGCCCCCAGCTCCCCACGGCTCCGAATGGCACAAAAAGGACAAAGGATGGAGTGGGGGCCACCCAGAAGGTGGGGGGGTGGGAAAATGGAAAAAGGAAAAAAAATCTAAATCACCAGCTTGGAGAAAGGGCCACAGTTTCTTCATGGTATCCCCTCAACACTGGGGTACCACATCCCTACATTTCTTTGTTTCACTATTCCCCTGTACCACCCAGTGGGTGGTGTCCATTACTCCATCTTGTCCTGATGGGGTTGGTGATGCACAACACTGACCATGTCGAGGGCCTGGTGGAAGGCTACATTATGGTCCAAAGCACTTGCTGAAGACAGTAAGTTTATCTCATGGGGGGTGGGGTGTAACCATCAGGATCCCAGTGGGTTCCTACTGTAAGAATGTTAAGTTCCAGACTACAAACAGTTAACTACTCAGAGCTGGAGTCTAAGAGTCACTGCAGGGGATGGGACTTGGCACAGCAGCATAATCCCCACTATCACAGTCAGTGACAGTTGGAGAGAAGGCACTGAGCTGCCAACATCTTATTTTTCTGCTGCAGTTTCAGTTTCTGTGTGACAGAAAAACACCTGTATCCAGAAATATGTGCCAGAAACCATGGAGTTAGTGGTTACTCAGTGCTGGGAAAACTAATAGAGTCCTTACTTAAGGAAAGGATTGTGAAGTTTCTGGAGGATAGTGGGGCACAGGATCCAAGGCAGCATGCATTCTTAGCGGGAAGGTCCTGTCAGACGAATCTTACAGATTTCTTTGACTAGGTAACCAGGCTGGTAGATCAGGGAGGGGCCATGGATGTAGCCTACCTGGATTTCAGCAAGGCCTTCAACACCATCCCACACAGGAGATTGCTAAATAAACTGGGGAGTCTGGGGGTGGGTCCAACGATAGTTAAGTGGGCTGGGAACTGGCTAAGGGACAGGACTTAGAAGATGGTTGTAAATAGCATGAAATCTGAGAAGAGGGAGGTGACCAGTGGGGTGCCACAGGGGTCGGTGATGAGGCCAGTCCTATTCAATGTCTTCATTAGCTACATTGTAGAGTGTCTGGAGGGAAAAGTGGGCCTCTTTGCAGATGACACCAAGATCTGCAACAGAGTGGGCACACCAGGGGGAGTGGAAAAAATTAGAAAGGACCTAAGACTATTAGAAGAGTGGTCAGGTGTCTGGCAGTTGAGTTTCAATGCTAAAAAATGCAAGATCATGCACTTGTGTCACAGGAATCCAAGGAAGGTGTACAGGATGGGTGGGGAAATTCTGGCCACCACAAGTCAGAAAAGAGACCTGGGGATTATCATAGCTGATGACTTGAAGGTGACAAAACAGTGTGAAAAGGTGGGGGGGGGGAGAACAAACAGAATGTTGGCGTGCATAGAGAGGGGCATAACAAGCAGGAGGAAAGAGGTGATGATGCCACTGTACAGATCACTGGTGAGGCCTCAGTTGGAGTACTGTGTCCAATTCTGGAGACCACATCTCCAAAAGGACACTGATAAAATAGAGGCAGTCAAGAGAAGGGCAACAAAGATGGTACATTGACTGCACCAGAAGCCCTATGAGGAAAGACTTAAGGACCTTAATATCTATTCACTAGAGGAAAGAAGGGAAGGGAAGATATGATAGAGACGTTTAAGTACCTTAGGGGAATAAACAGGGTACAGGTGGAAAGCATATTTCAGAGAAAACTCTGCACAAGAACAAGGGGGCATGATATAAAACTGAAGGGTGGAAGGCTCAGGGGTAATGTTAGGAAATTACAGTTATGTAAGAACTTACTGTACCGTAATAGTAGATCTTTGAGAGAGGTTCCTGCAGTAGGTCTTCACATGTAGGACTGTGCCCCCTGGCATCAGGGCCGCACGGCAAACCTCTTGCTAGCAATACATAGTCCCCATGACCGCCCTCCATTTCTCCCACTGGAAGACCCCTGTGAGGGGAATGGGAGAAAGAAGAAAAAACTCCTAGAGCCTGGAGCTGCTAGTGATTGCCCTGGAAAGGGATAGGAACAAACAGAAGCAGGGGGAAGGTGGGAGGGAAAAGGTGACCTGCTACAGGAACCTCTCTCAAAGATCTACTGTTATGATAAGTTCTTGCGTAACTGTAATATCTTACTTCAATAGGGTTCCTGCAGTAGGTCTTCACATATTGGACTGAATATCAAGCAGTCAAGAAAAGGAAAGTCGGAGACTGATGTCCGGGGGGCGGAAACATCTACCAACTAGAAAGCCCGCTAGGACAAGAGACCATGCAGGACAGCGAGTCCAAAATCGGCCCTGCGCCTACAGGCAATGTCCAGACTGCAATACTTGGTGAAGGTATGGACAGTGGACCAGGTGGCCGCAGCACAGATATCTGAAGCATGCACGTTCCATAGAAAGGCCATCGAAACAGCCATGCCATGAGTCGAGTGGCCTTTTACTTCCCCCAGAAGGGGGTTCTCCTACTTCTGATAAATGAACGAGATACAATTAGCTAACCATTTCGACAGACACTGCTTAGAGATGGCAGTACCCTAGCGGTTATGTGCAAAAGCAATGAACATTTGGTAGGAATTGCATACCTCCTTCATCTGTGAAACATAATGTAACCCCCCTGCAAATGGGGGTTCCCAAAAGACTTCCAGGAGCTTGCTTGAATGCTCCAAGCCTGAATGGTGCTTGGCATTTAAGCCATTTATCAGTGAGTGTTTTTAGAACCTCTGGTACTGTCTCTTTAAGAGCTGTCTGCTTGCAGACATAATTAGTTTGTATGGGGGACTGTGTGTTTCTTTGATTGAGTACCACTCAAGCTGCTGCCAATTCACTTCATTTTTGCAGTCACTAGGAGTGCAAAGGAACCTATCTGAAAGATGTAACTGTTTGCCAGAAATTATTTAGAGTAATAATGAAATTACAGTTTGTCTAACCTGCTTTGCAGTCAGAACTGTGTCTGCCTAGTTCCCATTCTAGTTTTGAACTGCTGAACTGGACCAATCAGTGTGGGGTAAGCTAGCTCTAAAATGGTGCCTTGGACGAATCAGAACTTGGACTCATAATCTGAGCCAGCCACAAGAGGATTGTATGGGCAGTGACTCTGGGAGATGTAGTTTAGACTTCAGTGCCTTTTGGACCAACAGCAGCAGTCTATTGTGAGTGACAGCCAATCCAGTCAAGAACTGGGAGGAACTCAAAGGAAGTGCCCGGCTTTGTCAGTTGGAGTTTCAGTTGAGCTTTGGCAGTGAAGAAGGAAGGAGCCCTGTGCTTTTTCAGTGTGCAGTTTTAGTCAAAAAACGTGTGTAAGGCCCAGAGTTCCGGTCTGCAGCTTGTGTAACAGCTTGTTAGGACTGAATCCGTCCTGTGAAAAGAATCAAAGGATCTCTGAAGAGTAGAAACCAGGCTCACCCTGTAGAAGACTGGAGGAATTGCTGAAAATTGCATTCGGTCTGTCAGGAACTGAATCTGCTGTGTGTTCTCCGGTATTGTGCAGTAATTGCGATCGGGATACAGATGCAGCCTGCCTGGTATAGTGCTTTCTTTTATATGGATGTGTGAAGAGGTTTGTGTACCTCAAGTGAGCCCTGCTGACATTGAAGGACCCTATCTTATTTGGAGGTCGTGAGTACTAATTCAGGGTCGCTCCCTGTTGAATTGCCACATTAAATCCAAATGGAATTACTGTACTACTGACTGTTTAATTCTCCTTTTCTGTGTGAAAGGGCCCCTACCAGCTGCCACGGTTTGACTAGCCACTCAGGGCTTGGGTACCCAGGGACAGTAACTGATAGGGATAGGCCTGTGCACAGAGCCATAGGTAGATTATTAGAGTGATAAGCTAATTAACCTGATTTCCCTGTCCTTATTATATCCCCTAAATAAATCAGAGCTGCTTGTTTCAGCAAAGTTATACTGCCTGAGGTATTTGTCTATGTTAAAGTACTGTACTGTGATTGTTGCACTGTATCTCATTCTCACAGGAGGTCCCAGTGCGGAACCAGACCTGGGGTAAGTGTATACTGTGAAGGTAATTCTGATATATTGTGTGGCCACTAGTGGGAAGAAAGGGGGGTTGCAGTGTCCCAGAGGGCTGTGACCAAGTTAGTTTAACTATTGCAAACTCTGACCTCTGGGTGGAGGCACCCGCCATTGGATCCAGGCCCCTCAACCTGTTAGTGGCAAATCAGGCAGGGGTAGTAGCCCCTGGGATAGCGCCATCTAGGGGTTGCAATAATATCTCAGAATTTTGTGCATATGTAACCCTTGGGCGGCACCACCCCCTAGTGTTACACCCCTGCCTACTACCCTGGACATAGGCTAAGGGGTTTGGGTTCGCTAGCTAATAACGTTTTTTAAAACCTTTGTGCAGTGCCTCCACTCAGGGTGCTTTACGTGGGTGAGATGGTACTGGGTGTAGCCCCCTGAGCTGCTACACCACCCACGATGACCAATTGCCTTCCCCAGACATGCCCCAATACACAGTTCCCCACATTTCCACATTTTGAATTAAAGGCTCTCTCTAATAATATGCTCACACAGGATTTCAAACAACAAATAAGATATTTATTTCAGGGGGAAATAAAGGAGCTAGGAAAGGGAAACAGGAGGAGTAGAGGTTATCTTACTGTATTTACACATGTACAGATGTTATTTAGATTCTGCTGGTGAACCCTCCAGCTGGGTGGCTACATATTAACAGACAGACATAAATCACATTTTACGACTTGACTCAAGACATCCAGAGTCCTGGCTATCTAGCTGCTGATAAATCAGATGTTAAACACAATTATTATTAATACCCACACTGGTACCAGTTCCAGATACAGCAGAAACCCCGCAATCTCATACCATACTGGTTAAACAAATACCACAGTCCAAGATGTTGCAGGCCTGACGGAGTTGCAGCTGGTCGAGGTGGCCGGCTATTAATTTGAGGGTGGGGGCAACTTGGAAACAGATTTTTGTAAAGCAGCAAATTACTATTTACAACCACAGCAGGGATTGCCCTGCACTTTAGCAGACAAAGCAGGGATTGCCCTGCACTTGCAGACTTACGAACATTCCAGAACAAACTATGTGGATCTTACATCCAGAACATTCAGCACAATACTTGAAGGTCCCATCCAGTGCAATGAGAGTGATGCTTCTGTCAAGCATTCTAAACGCAGTTTAAACATGGTCACATCCAGTACTTTATATACCAAAAGGCATCTATCCAGAGTAAGTTGACAAAGATACTTTCATCAAGCATTCCATACTTTAGTTTCAGTCAGTCACATCCAGTACATTCTATATACCAAGAACATTATGCACAAGCGGAGTCCTATCCAGCACGTCTAGACATTGAACACTTATACCAAGCTCTCTCATACGAAATTCTGTTCCGACACAGGTACATTCTCCTCAAGGTATCTTAGACATTAATATGCTCTAGGGGTTCCTGTCTCATGAAGTGGCAAGCGCGTCTTGGCAGACAGCTCCACGATGGCAGGACTCTAACCCATAGCTACACATTTATATGATTCACTGAGCCCAGCATCTTGCTGCACCTGCACCTTAGCCATTTGGGCCACAGACAAGATGCATCCATTACTTGAACTAGGCAGTCTCTTATGGGGTTAGTAGCCCAGATTGATGACTTCAATACTTCACACTTAACAGCACACATTTCTTAATGGGCGTGGAGCCCCCAAGATTACCTGCTTAGCTGCTCCCTTGCACCGGGAGTGGGGTACAAGGGTACTCACTCAGGTCCTCCATGGGTCTCATCCGCAATCGAAGGCATCCTGAAGACTTCTTCAGCTCTCTCACCGCTGAGGTACTTGGTCAGCAGCTCTCACCACTGCATGATGTCATCTGGGCTAGTCAGCGCTCTCACCGCTGCTGGACATCTGATTCTTCGGTCCACATCTTTCCCCGACGTGGAAGGGAAGGCTAGCCTCTGGAGGACAGTACTGGCAACTTCCAGACTAGCTGTTGCAGAAAGCCCAATTATTGTAACTAGTTAACTGTTAACTGAAGAAAATAGCAAATGCCCCCTGAAGACTGAAAGGGCTTGAATTAAGTGGCCCAAGCCTGATGGCATGGCTGAAGCCTGAGCCCCTCCCCCATGGGGGGCTCCCAGCAGGCTGGAGCCTGCTCTGCCACTCTCTCTCCCAGTTCTGCATCTTTGAATCTCCCGACAAACTGGCAACATTGTCTCTTTATTGAGCTCCTAGCTCGACTCCTGATTAGTAGCAGGGGTGGGGTGACATGTCTCCAAGTTGCTGAAGGACCTGTCAATCAGAACACTTGAGGCACAATTGGGTTGTGGAATTTGCACCTAAAATAATGTCTCTGTAAGCCCCCATAAGCACTTGGGTGCTTACCCATGAGATGCAGTGAATGTCCCACAAGTCCTGGCTATCTATTGCTGAAATTCCAATTGGCTGTACTGCTGGCAATGGCTGCTTAACCCACTGTCCCTTACAGCAGATTAGATACAGTCCTGAATAATGTCCTGGTGCAGCCAGAAAGAAGCAATCACTTACCCCAAATGCCCCACAGTTCTATAGCCCAAAGGCTGTACTCACAGTCGCTGCACAGATGAAAAACATGGCTCTTTTACTTTTCCTGTCACTACTGCACTTATGCAAGCTCCCCTTGCAGCAGCTGACAGGCTGACACACAGAGTCCCAGATACTGGAATTGCCAGGGAAACAGCACTCACCCCAACTTTAAACACTTTTCCCCACATGCACAGTATATTCCCAACAAGCAGCAACAGTTCCATTATTTAAAACATTTTAATTCTTTACTTTTCGGCTGGAGCTGAACATAACTACTCTGGAGGCAGCCAGACACACTGTTATGCATTATTCAGATGACAGGGGCCTGCACAGGCATACTCAAATAAGCCCCGGTCAGAACTCCTTTAATTCCCATCTGAGCGGTCCACCAGCAGGCTGTCCATGGTCACTGGGTCCCAAATAGGTGGAAGGGATCCTGGGACCCATGACACAGTCCCTGAGGTGACCACAAAACAAGCGGCTCCACATCTAAGGTGCTTTGGGCACCAACATGACTCCCGCTGCCCTGGAGGCAGCGCTTTTGCAGTGGGAGCCCGCGGTCAGCAGTTTAAGCCCCGAGGGGCTGGATTTTCATTTGACTGCTAGCTGGGGCACACATGAGGGCAAACAGGACCTGGGAAGCCAGAAAAATTAGAGGCCAAGTCAGGAGAAGCCTGAGAGACAGCAGGAGAGGGACAGAACAAACCGGGCTAAGGTAAACCCAGACTGGCATTTCTAGGAACCCCCATTTGCCAGGGGGTTACACATATCCGAAGTGTGCAACAGGTATTCCCCCCATTGGAATACTCTGGGTAGTAAACCGGCAGTTAAACATCCTGGTTCAACATAAATTCCGAAACCACTTTCGGAAGAAAAGAGGGATTGGTCCACAGAGCCACTCCATCTCTGTAGAAAATTAAACAGGGCTCCTTGCAAATGAGGGCCTGAAGCTCTGAAATCCTTTGAGCTGAAGTAATTGCCAGTAAAAAGAGCACTTTCCAAGACAAATAGCGCATGTCACAGCTTGTTGCCAGCTCAAAAGGGGCCAAAATAAGCTTTTCTAAAACAAAGTTTAGATCCCAGGAGGGAACCGGACTACAGACTGGAGGTTTTAAGTGGAGGATCCCATTGAGAAAGGTTTTAGAGACCTCCAGCTGTGCGAGGGTTTTGCCGTCTACCGGAAGGTGGTAGGTGGAAACTGCAGAAAGATGGACCTTCAGGGAAGAATAACTGAGGGCCAAATCAAACAAATGCAAGAGGTGCTCAAGAACCTGAGGCACCAAGCATGAGAAAGGGTTCAGGAGTTGGCCATGGCCCAAATTGTGAATCTCTTCCACTTATCGCATATGTGGATCTAGTGGAAGGCTTTCTGGCCTCCACTAGGACCTGGGTGACCCATGGTGAAATGCCAAATCATGAGACAACTGCATCCAGAGGTGCCATGCATTCAAGTGGAGAGATCTGAGGTTCAGATGCACCAGGCCACCCTACTCCTGTGTCAGAAGGTTGTGTAAGAGAGGTAGAGGTACTGGGGGTTCCAATGCCAGCTGCTGCAGCAGGGGGAACCAGATCTGCCAAAGCCAGAGGGGAGCAATGAGAATCATGCAAGTGCCCTCTGCTTGAATCTTCAGCAGTACCTTCTGCAGAATTGGAAAGGGAGGAAAAGCATGCAGAAACCTCCCTGTCCAACAAAGAGACAGCACATCTCACCAAAAAACACCATGCCCAGGAACAAGTGAGCAAATCTGGGTAGTTTTGCGTTGGAAGGGGAGGTGAACAGATCTATTTCTGGCCAGCCCCACTGATTAAAAAGGTTTTCCACTATCTTCTGCTTTAGTTCCACTCATGGGCACGTGCAATGGTGCAGCTGAGACTGTCCGCCAGGATGTTGTGAACTCCCAGGACATGGACTGCTGTCAGAGACAGGCCATGCTGGACTGCCCAGTACCACACCTACATCGCCTTCCTGCAGAGGGGGTACGATCGGGTGCCTCGCTGTTTGTTGATATACCAGACCATGGCAGTGTTGTTGGTCTGGATCAGGAATGTTCTTGGGCATAAGAGGGTCTGGAATGCCTGGAGACCGTAGAGCACTGCTTTCATCTCCAGAACGTTTATGTGCAAATGCTCTTCTTGTGGGGACCATCTCTGATGTGTTCGATGGTCTCCTAGGTGGGCTCCCCATCCTTGACCTGAGGCGTCCCTTGTGAGGGTCATGGAGGGAGATGGGGGGGTGAAAGGGGGCCCCCAAGGAGAGGTTGGATGGCTCCTGCCATCAGAGAAGATCCCTCTTTATGTTGCTGGAGACCAGTACCCTGTGGTCCAGGTTGTCCGAGCATTGGTCCCACTGGAGCCTCAGAGTCCACTGGGTCACCTTCATGTGCAGTCTGGCTAACAGAACTGTGGGAATGGCCACCACTGTAAGTCCCAACAGACAGAGAACAGAGCGGGCTGTGGTCCAACAAGAGTTGGACACAGACAAAGCTGGCTGAATCAGTTTCCACCCTGTCCTGAGGTAAGAAGGCCCTTCACTGGACCGCATCTAGCACCGCTCCAATAAACTGTAGGTGCTGGGAAGGTGAAAGCTGATACTTGGGGTAGTTCGCTGTGATGCAAAGTCAAGAAAAGAGGTCCAGGGTGGTGGAGAGAGACTCCAACAGCTGTCCTGAGATGAGGCCGACAACAGCCAGTCGTCCAGATATGGGAACACATAAATCCCCTTCCGGTGCAAGGCCACTGCCACCACCACCAGGCATTTGGTAAAGACCCAAGGTGCCACTGAAAGGGAGGGCCTTGAACTGGTAATGGTTCTCCTGGAAGATGAACTGGAGAAAACAGCGGTGGACCTGGAGGATAGGGATGTGCAGATAAGCATCCTGCATGTCCAGCGAACATAGCCATTGGTTCTCGTGGAGCAGGAGTAAGAGTCCCTGGAGAGTGAGCATGTGGAACCTCTTGTATTGGACAAAGAGGTTCAGTAGGCTGAGGTTCAGGATGGGCTTCAGATCACCCATCTTTTTGGGCACCAGGAAGAAGGTGGAGTAATACCCCCTTCCTGTCTGCATGGGAGGAACCGGCTTTATGGCTGACTTTGACAAGAAAGCCCGGATTTCCTCCTGAATGAGGTGCAGATGGCCTGATGGGTAGTGAGACCTGCCTGGAGGGTTGTCCAGGGGTCTGCTCAGAAACTCTATTGAATGCAATCTTGCAATCAATTGGAGGACCCAAGCATCTGTGGTTATCACCTCCCATTCCTTGAGGTGGAGGGTGAACCCCACCCAGCTCCATTACAAAAATGGGAGTAGGTGGAGGGGATCCCCTCAAGTCAGGAGGCAGAGGGGAGGGCCACTTTACTGCCTCCAGCGGCCTTTTGGGCTTTGGCTTGGGGGGTCTGGATGCCAGAAACCATGGCGTGGCATTTGCCTTGGCATTTGGTCTGGTTCTGTCTGTTCCACCTTCTCTGTGGACAACAAAAAGACTGCTTGGGTTTTGGACCAGAGCGGTACATGAAGCGGGCATCTCGATGGGATCTGCCACTCTCCTGTAGCTCCATAATGATATCTTTCACATCGCTTCTGAACAGGACAGAGCCCTTGAAGTGGGCGTCCAGGAGGGTGGTTTGGACATCTTGCACCAGGTCTGCAAGGCAGAGCCATGCCAGACGCCTCAAGCATATGCTCGAGGTGGTGCATTGGGCCACTGAGTCCACTGAATCATAGGTGGCACAAAATGCATGGCGACAGGAAGACTTGTTAAGTCTCACCTTGTCCAGAAGCTTGTTCCTGAGTTCCTCATCTGGAAAGGACTGGAGCTCTTTCTCTAGATCAGTCAGAGATGATTTCTGGAAAGAGATCATGTGGGCCACGTAATTGAGAGACCTGATAGCACAGGTGGAGAAAGCGTAGACCTTGTGGCATATTGGTCCATTTGCTTGGACTCTTTGTCCGGAGGTGAAGCACTCAGATGCTTCGGTTGAGCCGACCTATCATGGGCCGTTGTGATGACAATCAAGTAGGCCTTAGGTTGACTCGTGAGGTGGCTGGCCCCTTCCGGGGGATGATAGGTTCTGTTGGCCTTCTTTGAGACTGCAGGAATGGAAGATGGTTGTTGCCATATTGTGGATGTTAGGTCTTCATGTGGTCCCGTCCAAGGAGGGATGGGTAAGAGGTCAGCATTAGTCAAATCCAAATGCTCCACAAGCCACTTCCTTTTGGGATCCATCTCTTGGGATGCCCAGCCACATGCCTGCTGAATGGATCTAAGGAGCTCCACAAATGACAGGTCCTCCGGCAGAGATTTAGGAGATTCTTAGGATGTGGTTCCAAGGGGGAACAAGGCTCTGAGTGAGCTGCTGAGTCAGAGTCGGAATCCGAGTCTGAAGACTCTGGTCTACTTGGTAGTGAGGCTTTGTCTGAAACCTCCTCTGAGATCCTGGCATCAGAGAGGGCCCTGGTTGAATGTCTGCCAGAGTCCCTATCCATCGACCAATGGTCGACCAGGGAGGAGCTCCTGGGGATTGCCCTGGGGGTCAGGGTGGAAACCGTGATTGGTTGTGGGACCAAGGCTCCTGCAGGAGCTGCAATGTGGCATACTTCCACCAAGCACGGATTGCCCCTTGAGGGTCAGCCTGAGGCCTGTTTGGGGCCAGAGTCTGTGGTGGAGGAGCAGGAGGCTGAAAACCTGGAAACCCCACAGAAGAATATGAGGGGTAACCAGGAGCCTGGTACCAATAGGGGTAAGGCTGATGATGGTACCCCTGGTGCATTTGACCCGGTGTCGGGTACCCTGGTGTCGTAACATATGACAGGTAACCCAGCGACGGCCCACCTGGTGATGAGTAACCTGACAATGGCCCCCCTGGTGCCAAGTAAAATGGGAACTGTGGTGACGGGTAGCTGGGGTTCATTCCCATAGTGCAGAACAGCAGAGGAGTCAAGGGCCCTGAAGGAGGTGGGCCGAGGTACCGCCAGGTACATGTGGGTTCGTTAGGTGGCCTGCGGGACCTGGGATCCTGGCTGGAACCCTGGAAAGGCCAGGTGGGGGTTCTGGCATCGGAGTGGAAGGTCCGGGCAAGATGCCTAGTCCAGAGGCCATCACCCAGTCAGAAAGGATGTTGACAGGTGAGTGGTCTGGCATTAGGGGTTGGAAAGGACCCAACACCTGGTCCAAGGACGGCAAGGGGGTTAAGAGAAGAGAACCCCCAATCGGCAGGCCCACTGGAGAAGCAGGGCACTCAGAAGGAAAGCCCAATGTAGAGGATGGAATCCCCCGGCCAGAAGCGCTCATCTCCCGGGAGCCTTGGGAGAACGAGGTCAGACTGAGTCAGAGGAATAACAGAGTCCTGGGAGGGAGAGCCCTTGTGGGACAAGAGGGTGCCTGGAAGCTGGCTCTGCTCAATGTTGGGTGAAAAGGAAGGGCCCAACAGAAGAGCCATGGCCAAGCAGTCACCATGTGGTCTGACGACCGACTGATCAGCCTCGACCGAGCAGATGTCAGAGGAGCTGGTGTCTGACTTATCGGTCGCAGTTGCGCAGGCAGCAGCAGAGCTGGAGTCCCACTTATTGACCGGGGCTGTGTACCCTTCGGATGAGTCGGAGGGTGACTTACTGACCAGAGAGCTAACGTCAGGCCCAAAGCAAGATCCTCCTGGGAGGAACACCCCTGTTGCCTCGGACTACAGTGGGAGGGGGAGTCGTTGACTGATCCGCTGGGGTGGACAGAAACTGAGGAGGAGGAGTACTCAACAAGGTGGAAGCCCCACCAGAAGTAGCGTCAACTGCCTGATGACACAGGGTAGAAGGGGACCAGTCCCAATCCCGGCACTTCTCCTTCTCATTTTTCATTTTCTTGCATTCTGGGGTGGGTGAGCAGGAACATTCCCTCAGCTCCTGAAACTCCTTTTCCATCGATGCAGGCATAGTTTCAGCAGGTGGGCATCGAGGGCTTTCTGGCACCTGACACGTGTTGCCTTATTGAAGGAATGTCAGATGTCACAGTCATCAACCTGGTGTTTGGGGCCTAGGCAGAGGACGCAGCAGGAGTGGTCGTCCCCGTGCGGTAACTGGGCACCACACTTAGCGTGCTTCTTCTTGGGTCTACATGACAGAGAAGACTTGCAAAATGAAAAGAAAATGAAAAAGAAAGGTAAATGAAGAAATACTTAGAAAATGGCAGTCGACTGGAGCAGAGTTCACCGCAAGGTCCAACTTGCACAAGTCGACAGCAGGAAAGAACTGGAGGGCGGGCATGGGGACCTCCCCCATATGCTGTCACACTGACATCCCATCAAGTGACGCTAGGGGCAGTCTCCCACTATGTATTGCTAGCTAGAAGTTTGCCGTGCGGTCCTGACACTAGGGGGCACAGTCCTATATGTGAAGACCTACTGCAGGAACCCTCTCAAAGTAAGATGTACTTTTTCACTGAGAGGGTGGTGGAGCCGTGGAACAGCCTTCCAGCAGAAGTGGTTGCTGCAAAAACAATATGGGGGTTCAAGAGTGCATGGGATAGACATAAGGGTACCCTGGAGATGTGCAGAGCAGGACAGCCACAGATCAAACAGGATCTGGGGCTACAGCAGTGAGTAGGGAAAGGGGCAGACTAGGTGGGCCGTATGGTCCTTATCTGCCAACAGATTCTATGTTTCTATGAGTTTCAGTGCTTGCCGGCTCTGTTTGTATGCACAATAAAGTACACTGCATTGGTATTTAGCTGTGCTCCTTACTTTTTCTTTTTCTTGTTTGTACACCACTGTTGTTGCTCCATTGTTTTTTTTTATTTGATGCTGCAACAACATTTTGTGTGCCTTGTGTGCCTTTGTTTATACCTGACATATTTCAGATTAACCATAAACATAGGCTCAAAGGAGTTTCCATCAGCTAGGCAAGACAGATATTTAAATCCCATGGAGGGACTGGGTCCCTTACAGGGGGATACAAGTAATTGTGACCTTTAAAGAACCTTTTAAAAACAGGTTGTGAGGCCAAGGACTTGTCTTTGCCTGCTGATATGTAGACTGACATGGTTGCTATGTGTACCTTTAGGGTTGAAGGTCTCAGACCTAAGGACTGTAACCATACCAGATAGTCCAAAACTGTAGGTAGCCTTGTCTGAATTGGGATTATCTTTGGGGGGCACACCAGTATTAGAATTTGTTCCACTTAGAAGAGTATGCTTTTCTTGTTGCTGTTCTCCTGGCAGCCGTAAGCACCCTCAGTACCTCTTCTGCCAAAATCAAACAAAAAAATTCTAACTATTCAAGAAACAAAGAACAACACAGTGGGCAATGTCCACATGAATTCCAAAGACACCTATTCCTAGATCAGATAGTGTAACATCTAGCTTTGTCACTACATAATATCAAGAGGGAAAATTATATAAGAATCATAAATAACAAGCATTTGTCAATGCCGAATGTTTTTCTTGCTGACATTGGCATTGGTAGTGCAGGAGTTAGAGAGATGCATAATAGGAATGGCAGTGAAGTATGGAAGTGATGCCAACCCCACTCCACCCTGCAGAGACTGACAGGCATTGAGGTGTGCCTTTGGGTTGTCAGCCATAACGCTCGTGCCATTTCACCTCACCCTACCCTGCAGACTCCGACAAGTATTGCGTTATACCCTGGTGTCCACAGGCCTTACGCTCACCCCATTCAATAAGGAGATACGTTGAGATGGGTGCAGTATAGGAGAACAGGATGAACTTTGGGGCCGAAGAGTCCAAGGTACACCTTGATGCCTGTCAGTGCCTGCAGGGTGGGGTTGGGGGTGGAATGGCATGAGCATTACAGCCAACAATCCAAAGTCACACCCTTGATGCTGGTCAGTCTCTACAGGGTGGGACGTTATGGTTAGAAACCCTAACGCCTCAGGAGTTTGTTGGTGTTTGCACTCCAGATTTTCAACATGAGCCTTCTGTGACCCCACCTTATGAAAGCATTTGGGACCGCTGTTCATGAATAGTGGTACTGTAATTTTGTTAATCTGTCCCGACGTTGATGTCCCACAGTGACCACACCATTCTGCGCCAGATGTGCAAAACCACATTTCAGGCAGGATGTGAAAAATGACAATTGTACTGTTCATAAGGAGGTGGGAAGAAATGGCAATGTTGAAAATCTGGAGTGAAAATATTTTAAATTCTCAAAGGTACAAGCATGCATGGAAACTGTGCAATGCACACTTGTAACACAGTCATTGTGTGGAATTTGTCACCAGATTTTCAACATAGACATTTTGGGACCTCCGCTCATGAACAGTGTCACTGTGATTTTCTTAATCTGTCCCAAACATTGATTTCCCACAGCGACCGTGCCATTGTGCAGCACATGTGCAAAAACACATTTCAGGCAAGATGTGAAAAATGACAGCTGCACTGTTCATAAGGAGGTGTGAAAAAATGGCAATGCTGAAAATCTAGAGTGAAAATATTAAAAATTCTCAAAGTTACGAGCATGCATAGAAACTGCACAATGCACGCTCGTAACACAGTCATTTTTTGGAATTCTTTCAACAAATTTGCAGCATTGGCTTTTAGGAAGCCCAGCTCATGAACACTGACACTGTTGTTTCGTTAATTGGTCCCAAAAGGTGATTCTGTGCAATGACCATGAAATCACCTTTCGGGACTGAATAATGAAATGACAGTGACTGAGTTCATGAGGTGGGGTCTTAAGAACCCCATGTTGAAAATTTGGAGCCAAAAGTCACAAAAATGGCTGAGATATCCACCTAAGTTGAAAAAAAAAACATTTATGCATTATACAGCTTACCAGCATTTCTTCAGTTTGCGGTTGGCTTTGAAGAGTGTAAACGTGTCCCTGCTCCACCGAAGATCATCGCGCCAGACTCCGGAGGTAAATATGGGGTGAAGGGGATATAGAGAGGTGGGGTGTGCAGAGGGTGGGTGCGGGTTGGGGAAGGGCACTCGACAGTGAGGGACCGGTTTCTTTGTTTCAGGTTACTAAAAAAATAAATAAATAATCACCGAGGACTGTTTTCTTTTTTAACAGGTGTTGGGCACACTGGTTTGCACTCCCAGTGTGTCCCATTTGTTATGGGGGTCATGCTAGCCGGCACACAATTGGGGTGGGGCAGAAGAATGCTGACGTGATGGGGGGGTTAAATATGCCAACAGGGGGATTGGGCCCCTCGTCAGCAAGCATGTCTGTGTTTTGGGGGATGATACTGATGGGGATTGGGCACCCCTTGGCAGACAAAAACAGTAAAGGGGGCACATATGCCGACAGGGAGATTGGGCACCCCCAAAGGTCAGCTTGCTGGGGACTGTGACAGGTAGATGGCGGCAGCCACCACCCGCCATGTTTATTGAAATGTTACACCAGGCAAGGCACACCCTGCAATGACGGGTCGCTCCCTCACTGCAGCGGTGAAAATGTTTCAAGTTGGTGGCATGCTTTTGCACTGCTGTCATTGACAGTGTGCTATTTCATTCATGCCACAGAGCCCAGCCTGAAAAAGCAATGGCGCCATTGGCCACAACACGACTGCACCTCCAAAACCTGCTATTCCAAGCTACCATAATATGTTGCTTGCACATGCGCAAAACAGCATAAAAACTACAACATCCTGAAAGCAGATCTTAAAATTAGCAGGACAGTGCCTGAGGTTCCTAGAGTGGTGTTTAGGGGACCAGAAACAATCTGTGATGTTCCAGTTAAGAACTTTTTACCAGTGCAGGTAGATCCACCAATAGCATGGCTACCACCACCACCACCCCCACCCCCATCCCCAGTACCTTTAGATATGGCAAATGTATATTTTATCAAGACATCAAACAAAATAAAACCTTTCAGAATCCAAAAACGGGTCAGATTCAGTACACCTGTGGTTTTATTAATTGTGAGACCACAGGGGTGGTTTATTTACTGTCTTGTTCATGAGAGCTTTCTACATGGGTCAAACTATTACACAATTTTGAAAGAGAACTGGTAAAAATGTAAGAGCAATTTAGAGGGATGATATGGCATATGACATTGTTAAACATCTGAAGGTAGCTAGAAGGAACTCTTATGTGATTAAGTTCCAAGGGACAGAGAGAGTGGAAGAAGGACAATGGGAAGGGAATTAGGAATAAAAAGTGGAGCACAGAGAAAGTTTCTGGATATATACATTGGGGACCAGAGAGGGTAATGGGCTGAATGATTTCTTTGAACTTAATGATTTTTTGTGATATATGTATACTCATATTCCTAGTCTTTCAGTAAGTAGGTTGTATATAATTGGCTTGTTAGTTGTTCTTCTGGATTTGAAAGAATTTTTGTACAGGGGCTTAAATAGTAACACATACAGTATTCCCAGTATGTTTTCTCTATTTTTTAACCACTGAATACTTGTAGTTTTGCCTGCATTATAATGTGTTAGGTTAATGGTTGGTTATACAAAATAGCTATAAAAACTTAAAGATTTAGTGTACTGCCTAAAACTAATATTAGATTTTAAAAGCAGCCAACCATTTTTTTCTTTTCCCTTTTATTTAATTAGAAGATTGTTTACCTAATGTTAGTACGTGTAGATGTGATGTGTAGAACAGCTCTTAGCCTGGCAGCAGATACATTTCCACGCTCCCACACTCACATCAACAGCATTGTGCCCTCACTGACTGTGACCTCACTGCTACTTAGGAACAACAAGTGAGTGACTGCCAGGTCATTCACCTGTGATGTCCTAGTCAGTGAGATCACAAGGCTGATAATGTAGTGTGGAGCAGTAGAGAAAGCTATGTCAGCTACCAGGCTAAGAGCTGTTCCACACATCCAGCATAATAACACATATAATACTTTCTGATGAGCAAAAGGCAAAAGAAAAAATACTTCAGAAAGAAAAAATTACAACTGACTACTACTTAAATTTCTATTATTTTCCTTTCTGCCTATTTTGACTCCACTAGCTCCTTAATAAGCTTGCATGTGGCACATATGTATATCCCTAGCAAAAAAAAAATAAAATAATCTATAGAGATGATTGAATCATGACCAGGAAATGTGTTCATAAACTCTAATATAAACATCAATATAAACATAAACATGAATTATGACTTTAGTGATTAGTATGGACAAGTGTTTAAAAATAATATTTGATTCTGATAGACACAAACTTTTTATGATATGCCAGTTATTGTAGGGGTACGGTCACGCTCCTGTATTTAGGGTTGTATGGGCACTTCAATGTTAACCCCCCAAATTTGCATTTTAATACCTTTACAACCATTTAATGGATTTGCATGGAATTTTGCAAGCACAGTCTTGTGGGGGCAGGTCGTTTGGTTTATTAAGTTTCATTCTGGTCGAATATGCGAATTCTGAGATGCAGATAGTGGAAAAAGTGAATTTTTGGGGAATTTTTTCCTATTGGTTTGAATGGGTTTCATGTCAATGTGGCTAGCAGCCAGATGGTTTTGAATTTTGTCCTGAAGTTTTCTGGATAGAAAGAGGATGGCCCACAGATGTACCTTTGCTGGTTTGGTGAAAAAATACTAATCCATCCCAAAGTTATTTAATTTTTCAATTTTGAATACTTGGTTCTGAGCATGCTCAGTAAGCGCTGAAAAATAGATGTATGAAATGAAAAAAGAATATTTTTTGGTTTGGGGTTAATCTTTTTTCATGAGGGGAAAATCATAGTTTCATTTGCCACCATATTATTTTCCCTTTTTCCATAAAAATTCACATTTGAAAACCCACAAAAATGACATTCCTGAGAGCAACCAACATATGTAGCTTGCTTATTGGGTCCCCCTAGCTGGATTCTACACTTAACTGCTGCAGAAATGTCCTTAAAATATTGTTTTTTTCAGATTATAAATCTTGTGATTATAAATCTTGTTTCGTGACTTGTGATACGAAACAAGATTCTTGTTTCATATCATGACTTGTGAAAAAATATCTTTTTTTGTATGGGGAATCAGTGTATTTCAATGGGGTTTTTAACTTTGGTGCATAACTTTTGTTATTTATCAAGATTTTGACACTAAATTTTCAACATACCCTTTCTGATATCCCACCTCTTGAACAATGTTGATGTAATTTCGCAAATTCTGCCCGAAAGTTGATTTTGCGGTTGGTTGGTTCACCGTACGGTACTTATTCATAAGTTGGGGTCATAAGAAGGGTATATTGAAAATTTGGGGTCAAAATATGCTAAAATGGCAAAGTTGTGCATAATCGCTTCAATCTAAACAGTGCTCCATCAGGTGGCACCCCCTGATGAAGACCTGTTTAGGTCAAAGTGCCGGGGCTTGGTAGTCCTCCTCATGAAAGTTAAGTAAAACTTTGTATGGCATTTAGTATCCTGATGCCATTTTTCCTGAGTGCAGTTTCTTTGTTTTTTTTACACAATGTTTTGGAAGGATAGGGGGAAAGATAAAGGGGAAGACATAGCCCTATATGTCAGGGATGGTACTGAGGTACTGAGGCTGTGGAGTACCACTACATTTGGGAATATAAAGGGGAAACAGCTGCTGTGTGTTCAGCTCACAAGACCTTCGGGCAAGAAAATACAGGTGGGTGGATATTGAGAACACCAGGACAAGAGGATGAGAGAACAGGGAACTCAGGGAGGAGATGGCAAGGGGAGTGGCAAAAGGGGAAGTGGGGGTGGTGGGTGATCTGAACCTGTCAGACATTACCTGGAACATTCCAGTGGCCAGAAGCATTAGAGCTCAGGCTCTGATAGATACAGTACAGGACTGCCTACTGGTGCAGCTAAGTAAAAAGCTCACTAGACAGGTGGCCATTCTTGATTTGTTGCTCAAGTCTAGGGGAACTACTGAGGTCCAGTGACCATAACTCTGTTTGGTTCAAGCTGGCCCAGGGAACCAGAATGCTTCTATCAAAAACTGAAGTCCTAGATTTCTGAAGAGCAGACTTCAACCATATGAGAGAGCTGGTCCAAGACAATTTTGCAAGGGTGGGCAGCATTGGAAGTGTAGAGGAAAGGTAGGTGGCTATCAAGGGGACTATTCTTGAGACAACAAAGTCATGTATTAGAATGGTTACAAAAAGAAACAGGTATAAGAGAACAATAAGGTTCTCAGAAAGGGTCAGGGAGGCAGTGAGGGTGAAGAAAAAGGCCTTCACCTGGTACAAGGAAAAACAAGGGAAGGAAGAACGTGGAGAGTATTACAGAAAGGGGTCATGAGTGGGGAAAAAGAGTTTGTTAGATATATTAGGGAAAAGGAAGCAGGGAGGGAGTATTAGTAGGTTATTACAGAGGGAAAGGATAATAGAGGAAGATGATCAAACAGCAACCATCCTTAATGATTACTTCTGCGCTGTCCTCACACGGTAATACAGTAGGCCCCTGCCTGACAGTAGCATCAAGGCAGCTGTCAGGGGATCCCAAAGATGAGGCAGTTGGTATTTACCAGGAAAACGATCCACAATGGGCTAGAAGCCTTAAACGTAGATAATACCCCAGAACCACTTGGGATGCATCTGAGGTTGCTCAAGGAACTGGCAGTGGAATTGGCTGAACCCCTGGTAGGGCGGTTCAATAGTTCAATTAAAACAGGGCTAGTCCCTAGAGATTGGAGGGTAGCTGATGTAGTCCTGCTCCACAATGGGGGCGGGGGCAAGGAACAGCCAGGGATTTACAGGCCTGTCAGCTTTACCTCCATTGTGGGTAAACTAATGGAGACACTTGTCGAAGAGGATCTCCAGGACTTCCTAGAAAACAACAGTCTACAGTACAGTAAACAGCATGGATTTATGGAAAGGAGGTCTTGTCAGACCAACCTGATAGTTTTTTATGAGTGGGCAAAGAGGGTAATGGATAAGGGCCATACTGTGGATTTACTCTGCTTTGATTTCAGCAAGGCGTTTAACTTAGTGCCTCACAGAAGATTGCTGATGAAGCTGGAGGGTCTGGGCTTGGCTAGGCACATGGTTAGATGGGTAGAAAATGGGGTTGAAGGAGAGACAGCAGAGAGTGGTGGTAAACAGGGTCAAATCAGAAGAGAGGGAGGTACAAGTGGGGTGCCACTGGGATCTGTCCGGGGTCTTGTCCTCTTCAATATGTTTATCAGTGACACTGGAGGCGGCATCCAGGGCAACCTGTGTCTCTTCACAGATGACACAAAGGTAGTGTAGATAACGATGAAGGGATTAGGAAGATGCAGATGGATCTAAAAAGGCTAGAGAGGTGGTCTAAGGTTTGGCAATTGAAATTCAATGCCAAAAAGTCAAGGTAATACACCTAGGGAACAAGAACCCCATGACAGAGCACTGGATAGGCAGGGTAAAACTGAACACTGCAGCAGAGAAGAGGGTCCAGGGAGTCAGCATTAGTGACTCCCTTAAACAATCAAGCTTGTGAAATAAGGCCTATAGTAAGGCAACAAGGAGGCTGGGGTGTATTGGAATGAGTACTAACAGCAGGAAAAAGGAGGTATTGCTACCTCTCCATAGGTTACTGATGAGGCTGTACCTGGAATACTGTGCCTAGTTCTGGAGTCCTCACCTAAGGAAGGAGTAAGACAAGCTGGAGATGGTGCAACATGGGGTGACCAAGATGATTCAGGGCCAGCAAGACAGATCTTATGAAAAGTGACTCAAGGCACTGAACATGTAGACCAAGCGAGAGAGCAGGGATATGATAGAAGCCTTCCAGTTCCTGACTGGAATAAACAAGGTGAACTGTGAGGAATTATGTAGCAGGAGTACAGATCTAAGAACTAGAGGTCACAAGTGGAAACTGTTGGGAGGGAGGTTTAAGAGAGATGTGAGAAAATTCTATTTTACAGAAGGGGTGGTAGAGCCATGGAACAGTCTGTCTGCAGATGTGGTGTACTCCAGCACCATAAATGGCTTCAAGCATGGCTGCGACTGAGTGATAGGTTTGGCAGGTACTTAGGTCGGTAGGGAGAGGAGCGGGGGGGGGGGCTGAGTGGGTTAGAACCCTGTATGGACAATAGGTCCTGGGGCAGCTGTAGGTTGATTAAAGGACCTTTGGTCTTCTCTGCTGACACTGTCTATGTTTCTATATGATCAGTGTATCACAACTGCTACCCCACAGCTCCTGCTGTGCTGATGGGAAGCTGCAAAAAACTTGATCCACCAACAGTAATGGTCAGAAGAACTAAGACACCTACTCTTGTTAATATGATCCCATTTAAATGGGTTACTACAACAATCTGGTACCTGGGGGTTCCCATACCTGTGAAAAATGAACCAATTATATCAAGTAAATTACAGTAATCTTTATAGTTTCATAGTTTGGAAACAAGTTCAGAAAGACCATGGTCCATGAAAGAACTTACCACCATTCTATTTTCAAATGGTGGAACAAAAAAACTTTCTATCACCCATAAAGGCATCAAGACTTCCTTTAAAAGATATGTTTTCACTTTTGATTACATGTCTGGGCAGCGTATTCCAAGTGTTAACAACTCTTTGCGTAAACCACTGACTTCTTTTCACAGTTTTGTTATTTTCTCCAGGCAATCGGAGGTGATGTGACCTTGTCTCTTTATAATGCATTATATTCTTATTTAAACCCATTAGTACAAATAATTCTGGATTGTTGAAAGCTCTAAATATTAGACATAAGTCACCCCCTCATTCTTCTGTATTCTATAGAATATAGCTGTAAGTGTCTTAATCTATCATGATATTGTAGGCCTCTGAGGGCGGTTATGCATCTAGTGGCTTTTTTCTGAACTCTTTCTAGTCTATTTCTGCCCTGAACAGAGTAGGGGCCAAAAAAGGATGAACAATATTCCATATGCGGATGGACAATTGTTGTATGTAGGGGAAGAATAACTGCAGAATCTCTGCTGCTTATGGATCTCAGGATACAGCGTATGATTTTATTGCATCTCCTGAAAGATATATCTGTATGATAATCAAACTTTAGGTTATTGGTAACCCAAATTCCAAGATCTTTTTTTATTAGTACTAACTTCCAAAATAGTGTTATTAGCTTTATATTGATAATTTAGGTTATGGAGTCCAAAGTGCATAACTTTACATTTTTTTCATTAAACTGTAGTTTGTGTTCATGTGCCCAATTTACTAGCTGATCTAAATTATTTTTAAATATTTTTGCAGTTTCCATGTTATAGACTATACCAACCATTTTACAATTGTCTGCATATTTGCATAACCAAGAGCATGAAGGAATTTGCATAGAGGATAGAAGGATGTTAAATAAAATTGGGCCTAATACAGAGCCCTGTGGTACTCCACTTGTCACTTCTCCCCAGTGTGATTTATAACCCTTTATTGATACACATTGAATTTTATTATTTAGTCAGGAGTTAATCCACCCTATTATATTTGGGTGTAACTGGAGTTTTATCAATTCATGAACAAGAATTCTAATAGAAACAGAATCAAAAGCCTTAGAGAAGTCAAGGAACACCACATCAACTGGCATTCCCACATCCAAAGCTGCACTAATAGGTTCAAAGAAGCATAATAGGTTAGTTAAGCAAGATCTACCAGATACAAAACTGTGTTGTGTTGAGTCTATTTGTTTTATAATTATTACATGTTGTATTATATTTTTCTGTAATAATCTTTTAAATACTTTACCCACCACAGATGTAAGGCTTATGGGCCTATAATTTGTAATGTCAAGTTTTTTCCCACCTTTATGAATTGGGGTGACATAGGCTTTATTTCAAATTTTAATTGAATTCCCACTTTTCAAGGAGGCATTAAATAATATTGAAAAAGGCCCGGCTAGATGGGCAATTAATTCCTTCAAGAAGTTTACTGGTATGCCATCAGGACCAACTGAGCTATTATTTTTTATTGATTTGACTGTTTGTATAATATCAAGGGGGCTAAATACAGGATAATCAGATCGTAAAACTAGCAGCTCCCCAAGAAACACCTCCTTCTCTTTATGTATACTTAGCAAGTATTGATTAAAAACAGAAGCCATATCTATTTCAGTGCTTATTAATCCAGCTTCTGTTAAAACAGGTCCCACAGTATTATTTTTATTTTTATTCTTTTTCAAGAATCCAATGTAATTATAAAATTTATTTTTGTTATCTTCTCAAAGAAGTATGCACCCACCTTAAAAGATGGGAGTTGCTCCCCCTCTCTATACTAGGTAAAATTGAGATGGTCCACATGAATGTTCTACCCCGCTTTTTATTTTTATTTCAGGTTCTTCCCATAAGAATCCCATGTTCAGAATGGTTGAAATTAAATAAAGCCATATACCATTTTGTATGGGGGGAGCAAGAATACGTTGGTCCAATCTATAGAGGCCCAGAGAACAAGGGGTGTTGGGTTTACCTAACCTTAAATTATACCATCAAATGGCTCAAGTAACACCATGGATTATGCTAGTGAAGCAAGATGTAGAAAATATATGGGTAATCCATGTATATGGGTATATGGGCTGGCAGTATAGCCTAGAGGTTAGAGTAACGAGCTGTGAATGAGCTTGGTACATCCAGCAGACCTGGGTTTGATTCCCATAACCTCCACTTGCATACTGTGTGACTCAGAGCAAGTCAATTAACCACCCAGTGCTCCTGGGTTGCTCCTGAAACAGGCACTTGTGCCTAGTGGGCCTGACCCAATTACCAAAGAATAAAAAAAAAAAAAAACAAGAATTGGGTGGAGGACTGGGTCCACACCCATTGGAAGGGTTTTAAACAGCATATGCAGATATCTCTAAATTGGTAATATCTAACACATGGATCAAGCACTTATATGAAATGTGGAAACAGGTAAAGAGAAATTTAAGTATTTTAGGAGCACTAACCACACACACTAAGATAATTAACTGCACCCAATTTAAACCCCCAAAACTGGACATGGCCTTTCATAGATGGAGGATGTTAGGCATACAATATTTCTCTCAATTTATTCATCAGCGTGTTATTAAATCATTTGTCGAAATGAAAGCGGAATTCCAGTTAAGCCAAACAGACCCTTTCTGCTACCTACAAGTGACTTCTTTCCTTAGACAGGTTTCCCACCTACAAGACGCACAGCAGGACCCTCATCCTCTGCCTTTGCTTATCTATAGAGCAGCTTGAGGATCATTAAAAAAGAAATTCATATCCTTGTTTACCCAAACATACCTTCAAACACATGCTTCATCTCTCCCTGGCTTTCAACAAGCATGGGGGAGGGAGTCTGGCTAGATTGTCACACCCTAGGAGTGGAAATCAGTTTGGTATTGTGTATTCCATACCTCTGCCTCGAATAATTGGAAAGAAATTCTCTAGAAGTTAGTGTCCTGTTATTTTCTTACCCCCTCCCATACAAAACATTATTCCCAAAGTAAGTCAGACAGTTGCTGGCGTAAATGTGGTGGGATAGGTTTACAATATCATATTTTTTGGGACTACCCAATTATTCATCCCTTTTGGACAGAAATATGCCACAGATGCAAACAACTAGCTCAAATGTCAGAGGACCCAGAATTGATACCCTTAATCTTGGGCATTCCCCCGAATGGTAAATGTAGTGATAGTCAGAAATCTTTTTTTAGGAATCCTCTTAGCAGCAGCCTCAGGTAAGGCAATAACAAGGAAATGGCTACTTGTAGTATCACCATCTATGGCAGAATGGATTGCTCTGATTAAGCAAATATATCAAGTAGAAAAATTAACTGTGGATCTTAGACTACAAACAAATACGTTTAAAGGGACTTGGTTTCCATTTATGGCACTTATTGAGGAAATAGGAAGACATTTCCATTCTAACCCAACAGACACAGGGATACCGAATGATGAAACCTCTATTTAGACCTCAATGAAGGATATGCTTAGACCCAGATGGTGACATTTGTCACCTCACTTACCAGCCTCACCGAACGATTGTTTTTATTATTTACACTGTTATAGTTTTTGTTCTTATGTATGCAGTTATGAATTAAGTCTGTCTTGAAATTTTATGCTGATAGTTTCTCCTGCAATATTGGACCAGGTTTAACACGGAAGTCTATAGTGAGTATCTACAAGATGGACAGAACTGTATATTGTTATGGACTTAAGTTACAGACTAGAATCTAACTTGCAATCCTCTTATGTTTTGGGAGTCAAGCCTATTTATCTTGTCATACCTTTGTAAGATGATTGTATCTGTCCTCCATGACTATGCAATAAAAAAGTTCAAACAAAAACTTGATCCACTCAGGCTCTGTGTATCTTGATGTGTTCTGCCAGAGAGAAGTGCATCTCCTGCAGAAATACCATGGTGCAACCTATATTCTTCAGTTGACAGAGGATCTGCATCCGTTTGACAGGGCTGTTGATACCTTTGATATAACAGTAGACTATTTTACAGTGGGCCATTGTGTAGACTCAGAAGGGTAGGAATAATATACCAGAGAATATCATGGGAGTTCCCTATCCTGGGTAGACTAAGGTTGTGACTAGAGACACCTTTGACAGAATTTCTTCAAAATACATCATGCAGTATTTTAACAAACAACACAAAATTAAACAATAAACAAGCAATACTAAATAGTTACCTCAATGGTGTAAGCCAGGCAGGATAAGTCAGGTAGCAACAGGGATGCAGTAGCCTGCCCACTGTGACCATTGTGTCCTGGCCTCCAGAATGAGAGCCTCCCCACTTCGCATCTAATATTAAATGAACTGAGGTTGTTCGGTTACATCACTCTCTAGGCAGCAGCCCCCCAAAAAACACAAAGATGAGCCAACTGTGGTTCATATTGCATAAGTAGTTGGAGCCTGCTATGAGAGACACGGAATAGCACTTTCAGTAGATGAACAGTTATAGCTGGTATCATATCCAGGAGAAGGCAGAAAGTTGTGGGGACAGAAGTCGCTAAGCCACATGACATAGAAACATAGAATTTGACAGCAGATAAGGACCGCTTGGCCCACCTAGTCTGCCCATTTTCCTACCTAACAGATAAGCTGCAGATCCTAGTTAACCAACAGCTTACCCCCCACCAGAACTGCCTTATGTCTGTCCCATGCATTCTTGAATTCCCCCACTGTTCTTGACTCCATGACCTCTTCAGGAGGCTGTTCCATACATACACAACCCTCTCTGTGAAAAAATACTTCCTCACATTACCTCTGACGCCCCCCCATCTTCAAATTGTGCCCCTTGTTCTTGCACATCTCTTTTTCTGAAAGATGCTACCCTCTTGGACTTTGTTGATTCCTTGAGATACTTGAAAGTTTCTATCATGTCCCTCTGGCCCTTCTTTCCTCAAAGGGTATACATATTAGCTCCTTTAGTCTTTCTTCATCGTCTTCTGGTGCAGACCCTGCACCATTTTGGCTGCCCTCCTCTGGACAGCCTCCACTCTGTCTATGTCTTTGTGGAGATGGGGTCTCCAGAACTGCACACAGTACTCCAGATGGGGTCTCACCAACTGTCTGTACAGAGGGATAACAACTTCCTGTTTTCTACTATTGATGCATCTCCCTATGCATCCCAGTATCCCCCCAGCCTTCCTTACTGCCTTCTCACATTGCTTGCCCACCTTTAGGTCATCTAATATAATTATCCCCAGGTCTCTTTCCATTTTTACTGTTGTCAGTATCTCACCCCCCGTTGTGTACTCTTCCCCTGGGCTTTTGTTTCCCAGGTGCATTACCTTGCACTTCTTTGCACTGAATCTGAGCTGCCATACATTTGACCATTTCTCCAACCTTGCCAAGTCCCTTCTTATCCTTTCCACTCCAACTTGTGTATCAACCCTGTTGCAGATCTTTGTGTCGTCTGCAAAGAGACATACTTTTCCTTCCAGTTCCTCTGCAATGTCACTTATAAAGACATTAAAAAGGACCAGTCCCAGTATTGAACCCTGCGGTACCCCGCTAGTAACCCTCCTTTCTTCACTGTGGACTCCGTTTACTACTACCCTTTGCGTCATGTTGTCCAGCCAATTTTTTATCCAGGCTACCACCTTGGGACCCACTCCAAGGCTGGCTAACTGGCTAAGGGCTGACCTCCCATCTTCCTAAGGAAGAGGGCTATACGTTTTAAATTATCTGTAAATATCACCACCAGTAGGGAGTCAGCAGTAAGACTCTGTGTCTGTTAGTACACCTATGCCGCCCCTCCTTTCATGTATTGTCTGAAAACTTAGTGTAAATCTAAAGCCTCATATCTGAGAACACAAAGAGGCTATGCTTTAGGTAATAGTATGCTCTGAGCTATAAGAGGCACAGCACAGCCAGTGATGGTCTGTATGTGCTCTGATATTTTGTGCCCTGAATAATGAGGTGGTCTATGGGTGTCAAATTACAGGCCATGAAGAACTCCCTCCTGCACTACACCCTCAAGTTCCTGCTATCAGTGCATTTGCCCTGGCCCTCACATTAAACAGAACTCACATGGGGAAGGGGCAGTAGCGCTGTTATCAAAGTCTGGTAGCACAGAGGGGTCATGAATATGTAACACATATCCATGTGTTCAAGACACCACTTCCATTCATGCTTAACATAAGGCACAAGTCAAAAATGTTCCATAAACTCTCAGAACAGATGACAAAAAGATTCTCTTGCCCTTGCAATGTCAAAAGAGAGTAGCTCACAGTCAATAAAATAGATGATAATGAAAATGATAACATACTCATCAGACTAATGTATGGGAACAGTACATGGCATAACAAATTACGCCAAAGTTCAAAAGCCTAATGGTGACATTACTATACAGCAGTCTGTAGCCTATTTGATAGTTAGGTATCTTGCATTGTCAGATACATCATTTAAACTCATAGTGTCAGCATTAATGGTATATGGAAAAATATGATCTGCAAGAAATAAAGTTAAATAGTATCTCACATCAGCAACCATTATGGCTTCAGCAGCATTCTCCAACCAGGTCCTCTGCTGTTTGTTGGAAGTGTGCTTTTGGAGGATCTGTGTTAGTCCCTGTGCACTGCCTTTGAAGTGCCAGTGTGATCTGTAGCCATTCGAGAGCTGTGTCATCCTTGTGTATTGTGGGTCCATGCGGTTTGAAGAAGGAGTCACTCTGTTGGTTCCATTTTATTACTCTGGGCTATAATGGACACTTTCCCAGTGTAGGTGCAGCCTTGGTTAGCATCACAAAAGTCTGCAGTCTGTCATCCAGGTACACTGTTAACTCGGTGGGGAACGCCAATCTGCCTTCTATTAGCCTTTTGGTTTTCATTTCTGTTGGAACTCGGCAGAATAGTCATGCTCAAAATACAGTCAGGAACCTTGGTAATGTATTTCTTTTTTAGCCCGGGCTGTAGATAAGATAAACTGTTTTATGGGAAAGCAAAAGAATTCACAGTGATGAAGCTGGGCCTGGCATCAGGGGCTATTGTTTTTTTTGCTAAGGTCCAGTGTGCCCACTCCATCATGAAATCTTGGTCATCAGCCAGTTGCAGGGTTTCTTTTATGAGGGTCTGCAGAAAAGGGGTCATTGGTCCAGAGTTCTTGGGAATCCCTTGACTCCAGATATTTAACCTTATGTTTCTGTTTTGGCATCCTTCTGGCAGCAGAGGTGTAGAAGAGCTCAGCCATGAAGGCCCATTGTTTCCACCATGTCTGCTAGGCTGACTTCCAGAACCGATGTCCTTTTTCTACATCAAGGAGGTCCTGGTGGAATTTCTCCAAATTAGAGTTCATCTTGTACACTGTTTGATTCAAGTTTTTAAGTTCAGCCTAGATTTTCTGAAGGCTCACGTGTGCTCTGCTATGTCTGCTGGATATGAGTGATGGGGAGCGGAAGAGCCATGGGCTCAATCGACTTTGAGAATGCCTGTCTGTATTCCATCATCTAGAGCTGAGCTACAGGATTATAACTCATTGTGACTGATGTCCTGGCATCTTGGCTATTTGCTGCTGTGAAGGGATGTTGTGAGCTACTTGGTAAATGGCTTTAGATATTATATGTCTCCTGATTGAGCTCTGAATATTATGCTGCTGCTATCCTGGAGGAAGAACTGGAAGCCAAACCTGTAACATTTTTATCACACTCCTTTGGAATGTCTCCAACCTGTTCCAGTCCTTCAAATGTGGGCCCCAAAATTACACACCACTCCAGGTGTGGCCTGATCAGGGACCTGTAGAGGGGAAGGATCACTTCATTTCTCCTGTTGGTAAAGTCTCTACCTATATACCCAATCATTCTTCTGACTTTCTTGTAAGCCTTACTGTACTACAAAGTGAACTTCAGGTAGCCTATAATGACAATCCCCAAAACCTTTCTTCTGTAGTGTGTAACAGGGGCACCACCTCCCAACAGGCTACTACCCCTGCCTGTTGCCCTAGATGCAGCCTGAGGGACCTGGGTTCTGGTTTGAACGGATAAAGGGGCTCAATGCCAACAAAAGAACTATTTGTATGGTGCCTCCATCCAGAGTGACTTTTAAGTGGGTTTGACGTCAAGCTAGTACAACCCTCTGGGATGTCATACCTACCCACTGCCCCAACCAATGGTCCCACACATGGATTAACATAAAACACTTTACTTTGCATTCAATGGTACAGTTAGTGGTGAATGCCAATAATCTGTCTCCTGATCGAGCTCTGGATATTAAGATGCTGCTACCTTGGAGGCAGAACTGGAAGTCAAACCCACATCATTTTTATCACACTCCCTTGGACTGTTTCCAACCTGTCCCAGTCTTTCAAATGTGATCCCAAAACTGTACACCACTCCAGGTGTGGCCTGACCAGGGACCTGTAGAGGTTGTACTCCTGTACCTTGATGTTACCTACTGTTACGGGTCTTGTAACCGTGACCCTTGTTTCTTGTTACAGATGTGTTTTTGTCATATGTTAATGTACTATTTTCCCATGTTGCCTTTCCCAGGGTCACACCTGGAAACGAGTCTTGGCTCATTGGTGCTTTTCCCAGTTATCAACTTTTAAATAAAATAAATTAATTAAATCAACTTTTAAATAAAATAAAAAAATTAATTAATGCACTGAGCAACCACATTTACCAACACAGTCTGGACTTATGGAATACACCCTGTGCACCTGTAAGAAATGATTTGCAGCAACAACAATGCACCTTATAGTTCCCACAATACATTAGCCCTTAGTAATAATATTAATAATATGCACATGAACCAGTGTAACAGTCAAACAATAAATTTGATTTATGGGGACTTCTGGTGATGCCTAGAACAGGATAGACGCTCTACCGCTCAGCTCCGGCTCCTCAACTTATTATATACCTTAATTTAATGCCTCTTTACCATCAAATTCCTTTGGAAAAGCTACTTCACCATGATATTTATCCCAGGAGAGAAGAGGGAAGCAATTTTGTCAAATATGGATGCTGATATGAAAATGGCAGGTATCAAACATACATCGCTTTCGACTCCTGATCGTTTCAGTGCTTCAAAAAAATCTAAACAAGTGCAAAATAAAGGCTCACCAACAGTAACTTCAATCAACTCCTTATCAGAAAAGAAATTTATGCTAGAACTTACACCTCTAAAGGAGGCTATAAAAGAGCTGATCGATGAATCTAAAAGGATGAGATCTTCCTTGGAGGGCATAAATTGAAGGCTGAATGATGCCAAATGATTAGCCTCATCCCTGGAGGACTGGAAGCTAAGATCTGAACTGGAGCTCCCCACTTTAAGGCAAAAATTAGCTAAGACTGAAGCGAAGCTGGAAGACCTTGAAGGAAGGTCACGTTGAAACAATATAGTGGTCTATGGTCTACCAGAATCCACCAAAGGAGTGGACCCTATTCATTTTGCAAGGGTACTCTGTGAGAATATTGGAGGTCTATCCCCAAACCATTTGAGTTATATAATAGAAAGAGTTCATAAAGCCCTATGTACGTTGCCTCCCAAGAGTGATCCTTGAGACCTTTTTACATTAAATTTTTAAACTTCCTCAATAGATCGCATATTCTGTCTAAGGCAAAAAATAACAGTGATCTCACCTGGGATGGGAAAAAAATGAGACTTTCTTAAGATCTTCCCCAGGTGGACAGACTACGATGAAGATAATTTACCCCAGTAGTCAACAAGCTTCTAGCTACGGGAATAAAATTTCGAATGTTATACCCTGTCAAGTTTTCTATGAAAAAGGACAATATTACGCATTGGTTTGAGCCTCCTGACCAGGCTAAAAAGGAACTTTCTAAGATGTATTCTGAACTTTTCAAATCAGGCTGATAGACTGATTTATTTCTCATAATTACTCAGTGCTAGTTTGTTTTATATTATGAGTCAGTTTGTCAGGCAGATTTATTATCTAAATTTCCCAAACTATACTACACTTTCGGTCATTACAGGGGGGACTAATTTCACTTTTTGTACCAACGCAACTTTCAGGTATGGTTTTTGTTTAAGAAGCTTATATTGAGGTTTCTGCTGTTTTGATTAACCAGAAGCTCACCGCCGCTAGTACTGAAAGGTGAGGAGGATTTATAGCCTAGTGAAATATGTCAGTTTTCAGGTTGATATTTTAGTAGAGCTGTAAAGCTCTTTGAAGGGTAGATTTTGTGTTGAACTTATATTTATCTTCAAGCGAAGTTCCAGATTTGGAATAGATATTGTTAAGGATCCCATTGCTGTAAAGTTTAACAAGAGGTTAAATTATGATGGTATGGTTCGATTGCTTCTTTAAAAAAAAGTCTCTGTTTGGTGTTTCAAGGGGCTCCTTGGTTGGAAGGGGCTATCCGGGCATTATTAGGGTGTGTATTCCTGTATATATATATATATATGTTGGTTTTTTTCCTCTTCTCTTGTTTTTTTTTCTCTGCAAGAGTAGGCAGTAATATGGGGCTTAAACAGATTTCTGGAACTTTCAATTTCCAGATCGTCTGCAACCTTACTCAGCCACTATTACTCAATGGTGCGGTCATTTATACAGTAGTGCTTCAGCTAAATAACTAGTTGTGACAGCAACTATGGGAGTAATACAAAAAGCTATAAGCTTTAGCATTTTAGAATATAGCTGTTATTTCCATAGGCGTTCTTGTGAAGGGAGGAGTGTACTATTATATTAGTATGCTAGCACTATGAGCCCTGTTCCCACCCTGCAAATTGTTTTTCTTTTTACTCAAGACTGGTGCTGCGCTGAATTCCTGGACCTTCAGGTTACACTCTATTAAACTAAAATGCTTATATCTTTTTTCTTTAGGTTTTCAATTAGTATATAAGCTGTTCTTTCGGATTCTTTCCCCCAACCATAGTTAGACAGTTCTATAGATCCTCTTCGACACCTGTAAAGATGTGAGATTTAGGGCTATTTATAGTATAAGGTTGGTCACTCATACTCCATGAGTTAATATTTACTTTGCTACATAGGTGTTCCTTAACATCTTAGGGTTAATAAGGGCAAGCAAATAAGATGCTGTCCCTTCTTCCCTCTCTCTCTTATATTATTAGCACTCCTTTTTTCTTTTATCTATGATCATCATCAGGCACCGGGGCCTGGAGCTTCGGTTGGGTTCTTTGGTTTATCATAGAGTTAACTGGTTAGGAGAGCAGTCCTAGGGACTGGGGTAGGTTAAGATTGTAAATACATTAGTTCTTCTTTTTACGTTTTATTAAAATGGATAGTTTACTTTTTTGGGGGGGCACTTAAGGGTGCATTCACCTTTACTTTGTTGCAAATCAAGCCTAGCCTTCAAATTACTCAACCTCCCTAGCAAGTGTTTAACTCCGGTGATATAAGAATGAGTATAAATAACCTTAAGTTGGCTTCATGGAATATGAAGAGAATGCAATCTAAAAATAAAAGGATGCAGATTCTTAATTATATTAGATTATTGGGTTACAATATAGCATTTTTCCAAGAAACTCATTTATTGAATTCTGAACTAGATTATCTTAAAAAGTTTAACTACAGAACTGTTTATGGCTCAGGTAAATTTACTTCTAAGGCTGGGGTTGCTATTCTATTGGACCCTGGGGTGGACTTTCATCTTTCAAAATTGATTGTCGATCAAGATGGTAGATTTACTTTAGCAGTAGGGAAGTTGGCTCATACTAACTGTGTTTTGGGGTCAATTTATGGTCCTAACACAAATGCTGCACCCTTTTTTATTACTTTAATCTCACATCTTTCACCTTTTACTTCATACTTTCTAATTCTGGGAGGTGACTGGAATACTCCCCTAGAGCCTATCCTCGATAAGTCGAATGTAACAAGCTTTTTTATGTCTGGGGAAAATAAAGCTCTATATGACATTATAAAACTATGTAACCTGACAGACCCTTGGAGAACGTATTTTCCAAACATTAAAGAATATACCTTTTATTTACAAGTACATAAATCATCTTCAAGAATTGATAATTTTTTAATTTCTAAATTTTATTTACCCCTCATAGATGATCCCTTAATATTATCCAGCACTTTGTCAGACCACTCACTGATCCAGATTATTCTAAAACCTATGACACCATATAACAAATAATTCTATTGGAGACTTAATAACAACCTTCTGAGGCAGGATTATATGGTTTCACACATAGGTGGCAGTAAAATCTCTTATTGGGAACAGAATTTTCAATCTATAGTTAGGGTGGACACAATCTGGGCCTCCTGCAAATGCTTCCTCAGAGGTGAATTTATAAGATCTGGGGCTAAGCTTAAGAAACAAAAATTGGAAAAGGTTTTACACTTTTCTCACAGATTAAACCACCTGGAATCATTTAGTCCAGATAAACTTACACCTCAGTTGATTCAGGAAATGCAGTCACTCAAGGAGGAACTTTCTCGCCTAACAATGGAGCAAGCAGAATTTCTGATAATTAGGTTGAAAGCCTTATATACAGATTTAGGTGAGAAATCTAGTAAATTATTAGCCAATAGGTTGAAAAAACTTGAGCAGTCCAACCACATAGAATCTATTATTTCAGAGAGGGATAATAAAGTACTTACTGAGTATAATGACATTCTAGATGAGTTCTTTAATTTCTATTCAAGTTTATATGGTCATATTCAAGACCACCCTCTCCAGTTATAACAGATAGCTACTTACAAGACTTCAACTGCCCTTGTATAGATGAAACCCAAGCTAGTAAACTAATTTCTCCAATTTCTTTACAAGAAATTAATGAGGCTATTGACAATTTTACTGTCAATAAAGCTACAGGGCTGGATGATCTGACAGACAACTTTTACAAAATTTTCAGAACTTTTTAAGCCCTATCCTACAAACTGTTTTCTCATATATCTTAATCAGGGGTATCTAGAAAACCTGTCTTTTGGAGGTAGTGAAAATTCTCCTCCCCCAACCCAATAAACCTAAAAATAAGGTCACGAATTACAGACTGATATCCTTGATAAACTACAATGTAAAAATCTTCACCCATATTTTAGCTCAGAGAATTAAAAGCCTGTGGTATCTGCTTATATGTAAGAATAGGATAGGTAGGATTTATTTTGTCAAGGCAGATCATATGAGAAAACTCTTTCATATATTTTCCACATCCAGGGAGTCCCACCAGCCTATGGCTTTGGTCTCCCTGGATGCAGAAGAGGCCATTGACACAGTGAATCACTCTTTTCTTTTCACTACGTTAACCAAATCTGGCTTTCCAGTAACCTTCATTAACTGGCTTAAAATATTATATTCACATCCTACAGACTGAATCAGCTGTAATAAACTACTCTCCCCTCCATTCAGGTTATACCAAGGTACCTGTCAAGGCTGCCCTCTCTCCCCCTGATTCTTTTTAATGTTTATCTTGAACCCTTACTTTATTATTTAAATACAAATGTATCTATTACAGGTATCTCATTTTCTGAAATATTGTAAAACTATTTGCTTTTGCCGATGATATCCTGCTTCATATCTCTAATCCAGTCTCATCAATCAAAGCAGCCTTACTCACTGTAGAGAAATTCAGTCAAGTCTCCAATTATAAGCTCAATAAAGACAAAAGGGAGGTGATGCCCCTAAATCATGTGTTTTTGAAAGAGGAAATATCTGGATTGGGCCTAGCTTGGAAACCTGCAGGGTTTAAATATTTGGGTGTCCATTTATTGACGGATAGGTCAAAACTTTTAAAGTTAAATCTAGAGGAGGTAGTCACCAATATTTCCCAGGACCTAAAAAGACAGAGTTCTCTTCCTGTTTCTTTTATTGGAAGGGTCAATGTGATAAAAATGAACATTTTCTTTAGAATTATTTTTCCTCTCAATATGCTTAACGTGTTTTTAACACTGCCCTGGTTTACAAAACTTAGTTTTCTCATTAATAAATTTATATGGGCAAACAAATCTCACAGGATGGCTTTAGACAAACTGTTGCTCCCAAAAGATTTGGGGGGGGGGGTAAAATTGCCACATTTCCTATTATATTATATTACATGGCTTCCCAAGCTAATAAGTACCTTAAATGGTTTAATCTTAAAGAACATGTTAGTGTCTATGTTCCCATCTGGGTACAATTAGAGTGTGATTTGATGATAAAACACAATGAAGCACCAGAGTCAATTCTTTACTTTAATTTTAAAACCTCATTGAAATCCTTAAAAAAGTCTGCTATAGATATGTCTTTCAAGTTTCAAGTTCAAGTTTCAAGTTTATTGCAGGAAAAACTCCATTGAGCAAGCTCATACACAAGGAGGTCCTGTGACATGTAATCTTCAACGAACATACCTGTACATACATAAATAATTGCTAAACAATATATACATAAATACAAGTGGTCATATAATACAAGCAAGATAAGACATACAAGGACACCACATTGGATGACTATAGGTGGTAAGCAAACTAGTAGAACAAGGGATGACCATTTCTAGATAGCATACTGTCGATTAAAACATGGTAACTGGTGTTTGCAATACATACATTTTTAGCAAATCGATCAGCAACAGAAAATCTAGGGTCAGGGAGGTAAACATGGCTTGGTAGGGTGAACGGAATAGTATATATATATATACACAGAGCTAGGAGTAGGAAGGGGAAGGAAAGCAGGAGTGGGATTGCTGCAGCAAAGGTAGCAGATATAAGTCAGGAGCTGGAGAGCGAAATAGTGTCTTGGTATAAATTATAGTGCAAACAATTAGTAGTTAACATGCACAAGGCAATTAGGGTCTTACACAAAATGCACATGGCACACATGAGGATAAAAAGGGGCTTAATGACAGTTGCAGATATCTTTTATTTTAGCTGAGCTTAGCACTTTATAGAAGTTAATTGAAACTGTGCTAGTTAGTTTCAGCACAGTTTGAATTTACAAATATTTTGCCAGAGAAATTTAAAAATACATAATCAGTTGTGCAAATATTTAAACATTAATCTCTCTCATAGTACTAACTAGCCAATTCTATATAATTCAAACTTTTTATTTCATGGAAACCATTCACGCCTAGGTTTCTTACATGTAACCCCAACAATAAGGTTGCTGCCCTATTAACTGGAGAACAGATCCGTCCCACACAGGAGATCTTACATGATCTGGCCTTAAATAAAAAGCAACTTCTTTATTTTGAGCTTGGTACTGAAATCTCATTTTGGTCAATATCCATGGCCTACTGGGGAGGAAGATGCTTTATCTAGAATGCAGGTAGTTAGAACTAAAGCTCACCCTATCTCTAAACTCTTTCATCATTTTTTTCAGTTTAGATTTATGTACTCCCCCTATTGATGTCCTTTTTGGAACAAGGTATCCAAGGATCATTCTTTACCTTGGAATAATCTCTGGCAAAATATTTGTAAATTCATCCCACTTGATAACTTAAAGTTAATACAATTTAAAACTTTACATAATGCCTATCTAACCCCTCATAGGTTATTTAAAATGGGTTGGAATGGGCTGGAAGGAGAATAACATCTGCCCAAAATGTATCAGTGACACAGGTTCCTTGGAACATATGTTCTGGTCTTGCCTGCATATACAAAAATTATAGCAAGATATAAAAACTAAAGTAATTGATTGCCTTATTAGTGATTGTGAGTGGGACCTACGAATATTTATTTTGGGAGATTTTCAAAAGGATATCTTCCTGGCTGATAAATATGCACTTTCTTTGATTGGAGTCTCAGCTAAACAAGTTATTCTCAAACACTGGCTAGACAGTAATACACCTACATTCAAGGAATGGTTAGCACAAATTCGACAGAACTTACTGCTTATTCACTTAATTATTTCCATGGTAAGAAAGGGCAGTTGGAAAAACTTTCGAATAAATTGTCAAGTCACTTAAATTCCATGGGCAGGATATTCAAAGTGGCTGCTCTGCGCAACTGAGATGTGTTGGAACACAAAAGGGATATATTCAAACGTGATGTGCAATAGTGCATCTCATTTGAATATATCAAGACATGTGTGCAGCACAAATGGGGAGTGCCGATGATACACTGGTGCATACCTCTGCCAGGACTGAATACCTGGAATGGAAATGCACAGCACACCTTGCGGATGCACCAAGACCACATTCCAGATATTCAGCCCAAAACATGCAAATGGGGCCATTAGCCATGCAAGGTGCAAATGGGGCCATTTCAATGTCATTATGGCCCCATTTGCATGTCTGGGGCATGGATGTGCCTGGCAGAATGTGCTGGGTGTCATGCAACATCCGTGGTACACATCAGCATCCCATGGTACACCCTGGATGTCTAGTGTCCCCGCCCATCCTGATCACAAAATAATAGAATTCCCTATCCTGGTAGTCTAGTGTCCTCCCTCATCCCCAATCATAAAATAATAGAATTCCCCTATCTCTGGTAGTCTAGTGTGTGAATAACATGAAGTTGTGAATGAAAGTGTACAGTATACATTGCAAGCCCACTGGTCAACAATGTCTACCAATGGCCACACTGTCATTCAAGTTGAAAAACTTTGGAATAAATTGTCAAGTCACTTAAATGGGCATGGGCAGGATATTCAAACTGTGCCCGTAAAGGGTGCAAGTGGCTGCTCTGTGCAACTGAGATGTGTTGGAGCACAAAAGGGGATATATTCAAATTGGATGTGCAATAGTGCATCTCATTTGAATACGAACATACAAACATACGAAATTTGCCAACAGATAAAGGCCTAGAGGTCTATCAAGTCTGCTCGAAAGTGCAGCTAGCACCCCTTATTCTGCAGCTGCTCCTCCCTTCCACCCTTCCCCTTCATTAACCCTCCCCCTTTTCCTGTCCCATCCCCTTTTGAAGCAGTCCACTGTTCTACTGGATACTACTTCTGCAGGTAACACATTCCACCCAGTCACCACCCTCTCTGTAAAAAAGTGTCTCCTCATCTCCCTCCTGAACCTTCCTCCCTCCGGTCTCATATCATGGCCACTGGTGTCCCTCCCTTCCCTTACTTTGAACAGCCCCTCTGTACCTGTCTTGTTTATTCCTTTCATGTACTTAAAGATTTCAATCATGTCTCCTGTCCCTCCTCTTCTCCAGTGAGTACATGTTCAACTCCCTCAGCCTCCTCTCGCATGATAAGTCCCCCAGCCCCTTGATCATCTTTCTCGCCCTGCGCTGCACCCCCTCCAGTAACTTAATGTCCTTCTTCAGATATGGGTGTCAGTACTGCATGCAGTACTCCAGGTGCGGTCTAACTAATGATCTGTACAGTGGCAGAATCACCTCCTCCCTCCTCGAGGATATACCCCTTGCACTACAACCTAGCATTTTGTTGGCCTTTGCAGCTGCCTCCCTACATTGTACTGAGTTGTTCATTGACCCTGTAATGAGCACCCCCAGATCCTTCTCCTCCTCTGTCTGGGCTAGCTACACTCCCCCCAGCTGGTAACTCCTCCTTGGGTTCTTCATCCCGAAATGCAGCACCTTGCACTTTTTGGCATTAAACCCCAGTTGCCAGGTGTCTGACCAGGCTTCAAGCTTTGCCAGATCATCCTGCAACCCCTGCCATCTTCCTAGGTCATCCACCACCTCTCCTACCTTGGTATAATCAGCAAACAGACTGATCTTGCTCTTGATGTCCCATGATATGTCTGCAATGAATATCCCAAACAACAGTGGTCCCAACACCGAGCCCTGTGGAATACCGCTCATCATTATCCTTGGGTGTGAGAGCTCCCCACCAACCACAACCCTCTGTTGTCTTCCCTGAAGCCAGTTTCCTACCCATCTCACCAGCTTTGCACCTGCCCCAGTGCCTACTAACTTACTTCCCAGCATTCCATGCGGCACCGAGTCGAACGCCTTACTGAAGTCCAGATACAGGACATCCACTGCATGGCCCCTGTCCAGTTGCCTAGTTACCCAGTCATAGAACTCCACCAGGTTGGTTTGGCAGGATCTGCCTGTGTGAAGCCATGCTGTCTGCTGTCCTGTAGTCCTTGGCCTCTAGGAGGGCCACCAGCCTCTCCTTTAGGATAGTCTCCATTAGCTTACCCACGAAGGATGTGAGGCTCACTGGTCTGTAGTTTCCCGGTTCATCCTTGGAGCCACTCTTGTGGAAGGACACCACATGAGCCATCCTCCAGTCCTGAGGTACACACCCCAAATGTAGTGAGGCATTAAACAGGTCTGCCAAAGGTCCTGCAAGGACCTCTGCCTGCTCCTTCAGTACCCTGGGGTGGATGCCATCTGGGCCTGGTGCCTTGTCCACCCTCAGTGCCTTCAAACCCTCCGAACTTTGCCCTCTATGGTTTCCCATCTGTCACCCCTTCCCCCGTTTCTGCCATTTCTCCCCTTGGGTGTCACCCCCCTCTTCTCTTTAGTGAATACTGAGCAGAAGTACTCATTTAGTGCTTCTGCCTTATCCCTCCTGCTTCCACCAACCTCACCTTTCTAATCCTTATTATGTGGTCCTTAGCTCCTTTTCTCCCTGATGTATTTAAAGAAGTCCTTCTCCTTCTTAATGCCTTGTGCCAGCCTGAGTTCCATAGATGCTTTGGCTCCACTTACTGCCCTTGTCACCTCCTTCGATTCTGTCAAGTACTCCTCCCTGTCCTCCCCCTTCCCTGTTTTCTTGTACTTCCTAAAGGCAGCTCTTTTCCTCCTTACCTTTTCCATGACCTCCTTGCTCAACCAGCTCGGTTCTTAGCCCTAGCCTTCTTGCTCTGGACCTTGCGCAGGTTTTGGTTGCCTCCACTGTCCCCAGCTTTATGAGCTCCCACCTCTGGTTAGTCTTCATACTAGACTGAATACTGGCCCGGTACCCTTTTACCACTTCCTCCATCCTCCCAAAGCTGGCCCTCCTGAAGTCCAGCACTCTTGTGCAAGATTCCACTCCTTCCTTGCCCATATCCAATGTGAGCCATACTGAGTGGTGGGCACTCCCTTACAGTGGTTCCTCCACTGAAAGTTCTCTCACAAAGTCCCCATTTGCCATCACAAAGTCAAGGGTATTCCCTAACCTGGTTGGTTCACTGACCATTTGCAGCAGGAAGTTGTCCTGGAAGGCATCCAACAGTACCTGCTCCCTTCTGTTCCTGGTTGTTGGGGTACTCCAGTCCACTCCTGGCATGTTGAAGTCCCCCACAGTCACCACACTACCCTTCTCACAGGTCCTCCTAATCCGTCCCATTAGTTCCCTTTCTAACTCCTCCATCTGAGATGGTGGCCTGTACACCACTCCCATTCTAAGAATCCTATTCTTGGAATCCTGGATTTGCATCCAAAGTGACTCCGTACTATCCTCCTCCCCTTCCTCCCTTACACACTTCAGTCCTTCCTTCACATATAGTGCCACACCCCCTCCTTTTCCAATTACCCTGTCCCTACGAAATAACCTGTACCCTGGTACAGACAGGTCCCAGTCATTGTATTGGGTGGCCCATGTTTCTGTGATGGCTGCAATGTTCACCTCTCCCTCTGCCACGAGCACCTGTAACTCTGCAGTTTTCCTCCCAAGGCTCCTAGCATTAAGGGTAACCACCTTCCACCCTCCCCCCATCCTGCCCTCCTTTACTAGCATCACCAATAGTACTTGCCATTTGTCCTTTATCACTGTTATGGGGGTTAAGCTCATATGGTTTCCCAACCTGTGGTCTCTGCATGTCTCTTGCCCAACTGCCACCCCGCTTCTAGTTTAAATTCCCAACTTCCTCTATGTACTCCTCCATCCCCTGTTTCAACACTTTCTTTCCCTCCTCACTCAAGTGTAGTCTGTCCTTGGCACAGAGACTACTGTCTTCCCAGGTCCCTCCCCCAACAGCCCATAGCCTTTAGCACAACACCAGGTTCTTAGCCATCTGTTAAATTCCTGTGTTCTCAGCTTTCTTGTTGTGCTTGCCTTGGGCACTGGAAGTATCTCTGAAAAAGTTACTGATCTTCCTGCCCCCTCACATAATCGTGCTAGTTCCTCAAACCTCCTCTGGACTATATCAACTGTCTTGTCAGCCAGCTCGTTTGTCCCAAGATGTATAATTAAATGAGGCATGTCCCTACCCCATCTAGCATATTTCAGAACAGATTGTCCCACCCTTTCCGCTGTCATTCCTGGCATGGCCTCCACTTAAATGTGACTATGCCTCTCCCCCTTGATACTCCACCTGTCTCCTCTTAGTATTGAGTCCCCCAACATTAAGATTCAACCACTCTTACTCCCTGCTTGCTTCCATTCATCTCCCTCTCTCATTTCCAGCTCCTCTTCTTCCTCCTGCACATTATTTCCCTTTTTGCCCCTGTTGCAATTCTCCCAGCAGAACTTCCCCCCGCTCCAGTTTGGTGCAAGCATTTATCAATTACTCCTCTAATTTCATCATTTCCCTCCTCCACCTTCTTCCTCTCTAGCAGTGCAAAATTATTTTCTGAAGACCCTTCACAAATACCCGCTCCCTCACTCTTCATAGTAACCTGTTCTCTCCTTTCCACTCCATGACTTTTGCCACTTCTTCACCTCCCCTCACAAGTCCCTATCTCCTCCTTCCATTTGTCTTTTGTCTCCTGACCAGGTTTCCCCGGCAATCGTTCTTCCTGACCTGGGCCCCTTTGTCTCTGCTTCCCTTCTTCTGACCCTCTCCTCACCACTGTTGGCTTAAGTCACCCTCCTTCATCTCCCCTTCTTCCTCCCTCCAGTATTGGGCTAAACCCACCCCCAATCTGCCTTGCTTGTCTTAGTTCCTCCTGCAGACCCTCAATCTCTTTTCTAAGTTTCTCTATGTAGTTGCACACTAAACATCCTCCCACACTCCAGGCAATTTTTAGAAAGATTGGTGCACCGCAGTTGTTGCAGCCTACCACCCTACCCATTGCTGTCATTGCCCACCAGTGACCCCCCACCCTTCCAGATGCAGGATACCAAACACTCCCCCAAGTCTCCCCTCTATCAGTGCAAAACATTATTTTCTTAATTTCCCTTACCCCTTTGTTGTACACGTTTAGATAGATTGAGCAACTGATTTTTATATTCCTATCCTTCCTATCCACACTCAAAAAGAGACTTTAAGTAGCTATTGCACAACCTTCTTCAAACTCCTACTCCTCCTTTCCCCAGTACAATAGCAATGCAAAGAAGTAACAATGAAAGCTCCTAGATTTTCAGTTACTTCCCTTCCACTGAGATAGCAGTCACCTCTTCACTTACTGCTGTTCCTTTCCTAGATGTCTGCTTCTGCTATGACAGGTGCATATCCTTTGCCCGTTTGAGGAAGTGATGTCATAACCCCTCGTATAAAGGAAATCATGGACCAAGGGCAGGTGGGGTGAGGGGTTGGGGGTGGGACCAGCCCAAGTCTGCCAGAAACAATCAGGTAGCTGAGGCCCCTGGTCAGACCATTAGCACCCTTCCCCCACTCTGCACTAAACTTTGCAGCTAGTGAAGCCAGCAAAAATGAATCACAATTCTACTCAAAGCCCCCAAAATAGGTTTGCTACCAAAAGAAACAGGACTCCAATTCAAACAGCTTCACCAACAACACATCAAAATAGGCTTGAAATTAGAAGATATAGGTCTCCAATTCAAAGAAACAGCCCCAGTTAAATCACACCAAATAGGTTTTAAATCAGAAGAAATAGGCCTCTACAAATGCATCCTGCTACACAGTGAAACATCAAACAAAAGAGTCCACTTATAGCTACCAAAACAGGTTTCAAAATTCCAACAACCCCAAACAATACCCTGCCAGCCCCTTAGACGTAGTAAGAAAGAAAAGAAATAATCTTCTACCAAGTAGAATCCACAAGAAACAATGTAAAAACAACAAGAAGAAGTTATTGTACTGTAACAGATCTGATCCTGTCTCCTTCTAGTTCCTTCTTGAATATATCAAGACGTGTACAGCAAGATATCAAGACATGTGTACAGCACAAATGGGGACTGCCGATGATGCACTGGTGCATACCTCTGCCAGGACTGAATACCTGGAATGGAAATGCACAACACACCTTGCGGATACACCGAGAGCACATTCCAGATATTCAGCCCAAAACTTGAAAATGAGGCCATTAGCCATGCAAGGTGCAAATGGGGCCATTTCCATGTCATTATGGCCCCATTTGCATGTCTGGGGCATGGATGTGCCCGGCAGAATATTCTGGGTGCCAAGCAACATCAGTGGTGCACATCAGCATCCCATGACATACCCTGGAAATCTAGTGTCCCCTTCACCCATCCCTGATCATAAAATAACAGAATTCCCCTATCCCTGGTAGTCCAGTGTCCTCCCCGCTCAGCCCCGATCATAAAATAATAGAATTCCCCTATCCCTAGTAGTCTAGTGTATGAATAACATGAAGTTGTGAATGAAAGTGTACAGTATACACTGCAAGCCCACTGGTCAACAGTGTCTACCAATGGCCTTACAGGGGTACTGCACGCTGTCATTCAATGACAGCTCAGACGGCGTGCAGCCATGGCAGTGTGCAGGTGGTTTGTGCAGCCGCCGACCATTCAGACATGCTGGGACGGGGAGAGGGGTGGGGTGTGGGTTCCTCAGTGGTAGGGGGGCTGGGGGGTCCACTATGCCACCAGGGATGTCTGGGGATGGGATTCTAATTAATGATCAGGAAGGGGGGCACCAGAGTACCAGAGTGTTGCAAGGGAATATTATCATTGGGACATGGAGAAGGGGTACCACTGGACCACCAGGGTGTTTTGGGGACTATTTATTGTTCAGGTATGGGTCTGGGAAGGGAGGGAGGCAGGCCACTAGACTACCAGGGATGGGGATTTCTATTATTGTATGATAGGGGATGGGTGGAGGGACACCAGACTACCAGGGACGGCTGCCCTTTGTATGGCATGTATTCAGGGATGGGGGTTGTAGCCACCAAGGGGCTAGGCTGCAGTGTTGCACTGTGCAATACAGCAGCCCATCTGTGGGTGGCTATGACTTAGGCATGCTTTATCCATGCCTATCTTTGTGCAGTATATCTCTGAGATGTACAGGCAGCTGCGGCACACATCTCGGCTGAATATGAGGATGTGCTGCATATGCAGGGGAATGTCTGGATGCACTGCATACATTATCTTTGTGCTGCAGCATATCTGAATTTCTGCGGCTCATTGGCACCTTCTGAATATGGCCTGGGGGTGCATTTCAGGGATGTGCCAGCACAACTCAGTTGTGCAAGGCACATCTGCTTTGAATATCCCGGCCACTATAATTAGGTTAGAATACTAAGGTTTTTGAACAGATAGCATTCCCTATTAAGTAGAATTCCTATGTATATATCTGTGTCATAATAATTATACTTACCATAGATGTTTATTATTTCTGTATTTTTGTAGACTTAGACCCTGCTAAAGATATATATTTTGTAAACATATGTTAGTGGAAGGCACAGAGATGGATTTTTTGCACTCCTGTGCAGCACAGAGTCACAGTCCTTGCTGAAATCCAGGTATGAGATGCCAACTGCCTGATCCCTTTCCCATGTCTTCATTATGGAAACAAAGATCTCTATCAGATTAGTCTGCCATGAACTGCCTCTCATTAATATGTGCTGCCTGTTCTCCTGTAACCCCTTTTGTTCGGGAGCTCCACTGTCTGCTTAAATAATGGTCTCAAGGAATTTACCCACAATGGAGGCTAGAATAATGGACTTATAATTTTAGAGTCATCCCTGTCGTCACTGTTGCACAGCAGAATCACATCAACCACTCTTCAGTCTGCTGACATGACCCTTGTTCTCAGTGAGTAAGTAGTTGAACAAGCCTGCCAGAGGTTCTGTAATGAGTTGTTTAACCAATCTATTGCAGTACCATGTCCATAAAACTTTATCTAACCTCTTGACCTTGTTTCTGTACCACGTAGACATTTCATCATGGCCATTCATTTGTGCTTTCTGTCTTTTATAAATCAACTGTTTATGCTGTCTGGTAATCCATGGCATGTCAGTATGAATACATTTATTGAATCTAACCTCTGAATTAACTACCGATACATTCTCCCTCCTATTGCTTAATCTACCCCAGAATTCATTTGTGTCATTACTATACTGATGTTTTTTTTTTCAGTAATTCACAATCAACCATTTCTATAACATTTACCCTGTCCACTTTAATCCTTTGAGATCCTGGACCTTAGAAGGTTATACTTAGGTAGGATGAGGGCATTGATCAGAGACAGACTGATAGGGGTGAGGGAGGTGATGGGTGTTGAGACTAAATAGGAAACAGTAAAGAAGGCCATAGCAAAGGGAACAGACTCCTGCATGAGGACAATTGCCAAAAGGAGAAAGCACAGGAAACCAATCTGGTTTTTAAAGGGGGAGGGCCAAAAGAAAGACCTTCAAAAGTTACAAGGGAAAGCAGGGACAAGAAGTCTGGGAAGACTATCAAAAGGAGTTAAAGGAAGCAAATGATTTATTGCAACAGGCTAAAGTGGTGGCAGAGTTATGGATAGCTGAAAAGAGTGAAAGAAGGGGACAAGGATTTTTAGATACTTCAGGGAGAAGAGGAAGGCAAAGGGGGATAATTCAGTTAAAAGGGGGAGGTTTTTGGAAGAAGACAGACACTTGATGTTTTAAGCATCTACTTACGCTCAATGTTCACAGAGGAGGAAGTAGGACTGCTACCAGACAGCAGTATGAAGGCTTTCAACAGAAGGGTAGAAGGAATGGAATGACTGGAGAACACAGAAGACAAGGTTCACAAAGGGCTTGCAACACTTAGGGATGGCAAATCACTGGGTCCCCATGGTGTGCCACACATGGTGCTGAAGGAGCTGGGGCCAGAATTAGTAACACCTCTGAAGGACCTGTTCAGGTGGTCCCTGGAGACAGGGGAAGTCCCGGAGGACTGGAGGTCAGCAGTTGTGGTCCCTGTCTACAAGGGTGAGAACAGAGATGACCCAGGTAACTTTAGGCCAATCAGTCTGACTTTAAAGAGGGACTATGGACAACATTTTTGGCATCAATAAATTCAGAATTTGGACCAGCATAACCTCAATCAGCCTCATGCCAAATATCAGATTTGTTAGTTACTTCATTTAAAAGTTACAAGTCATTTTGTAACCCTTAATTCATTGCCTGTTAAAAAAAGCCAGTTTCAGTGAAGAGCTGCTGCTGATGTCATCTCCTGAACTCACAACCTAATCCTCCCTGCAAGCTACCTTACATGACTTACTTCTCCTATGTTACTTAAAAGTGCAGGTGTAGTAAACATCTGAAAAAGGAAAACTGACTATGGGAGGAGAGGGGGGTCAGCACATACATTTCCGTAACGTGTAGATGCAAGGTACAATACTTCAGAATGTGGCAGGGGGATGTGATGCAGTGGCAAACATGGCTTTAGAATGACATAGTTGTGTGCAATTTTCAAAACACTGTAGGTATGAGATTTCAAACTGTCACCAGGTTGCAATTGCAGAATGCAGCAATGACACAGTCTCGGAAAGTAGCTAGAACACATAATTTCAGAATGTGGCAGTGATGCACAATTTTGGAATGTGGCAATGATGCACAGTTTCAGAATGCAGCGGTGACACAATTTCAGAATGTGTTAGTGATGAGCAATTTTAGAATGCTGCGTCGAAGCACAATTTTGGAATGCGGTGGTGATGCACAGGTTCGGAATGTAGAAGTAATGTACAGTTTCAGAATGTGGCAGTGACATAAAGGTTTGGAATGCAGTGATGATGCACAATTCCAGAATGCAGCAGTAATGCACAATTCTGGAATGCAGCAGTGAGGCACAATTTAGGAATGCAGTGGTGATGCACAGTTTTGGAATGCAGTGGTGATACACAGTTTCAGAATGTGGTGGTGATGCATATTTTCAGAATATGGCAATGACACACAGGCTTGGAATGCGGCAGTGACCAACAATTTCAGAATGTGTCGGTGATGCACAGTTTTGGAATGCAGTTGTGATGCAGTTTTGGAATTGGAATGTGATATTGAAACACAACTTGGCAGGGATGTGCAATTATGGAATTAGGTGGGGATGTGCAATTTCAGAATGCAGCAGGGATGCTCAATTTGGGCGTGGGGAAAGGATGTGCAATTTTAGAATGTAGCAGGGGTGCATAATTTTAGAATGTGGCTGGGACTCATAATGTGCAAATGAGATGGGGCTGTGGTGCACAATTTTGAAATATAGTGGGTGCGTACAGTTCTTGAATGTTGCAGGGACAAGCAATTTCAGAATAAATGGTGTGCTGTGTCACATTCCAACAGTGTGCATACCCACTATATTCCAAAATTGCCAGTCCCCAACAAATTCCTAGATGTGTGTCCCTGTCACATTCCAAGACCAATTGTCCCACCACATTTTGAGATGGCACATCTCTGTCACATTCTGAGACTGCACGTCCCCCCAACATTCTAAAATTGTGCAGCACCTTGATATTCTATGCCTTGGTTCAGTGCTGTATTCCAAAACCACCTCAACGTGTTCTAAAGTACAGTGCCATGCATCTGAACATTCTGGAAATGCAAGCACTGCAGCCAACCCTATGTCATTTTTATGTCTGCTTGCACGCATGTGCAAGAAACATAGTGCTATCATTGGAGATTTCAGAGGTGTGTCACCTCCTCCTCCAATTCAGTCAGTGTGCTGGCAGGCCCGGCCCCTGTAAGCCAATGCATTCTGGAGCTGTCTATGACACGCTCAAAATGCAGTGGCATACAGTTGAAAGGGGAGCTACACTTGAGTGAGCAGTGATAAGATAAGGCTGCTCACGCACAGCTCCCCTCACAGACGGAAAACCCAAGGCGTCTTGCGCTTCCCTTGCGCACTGTATAGCCGACGGGTGCCCAATCCCCGTCGGCTGTCTGCTCCCCGCCCCCCAAAGGCTTCCAAAATGTCATGCTGGTGCCCACCCCAGCGTGGCAACGAATAATATAGCCGACGGGGTGCCCAATCCCTGTCGGCTCCACTGTCCCCTCCGAGTAATAAATTGCACACGCTGGGCCCACCCAAGCTACGTTGCAATGTAATCATAGGCCAGCGGAGTGCCAATCCCCGTTAGCTGAACGCAACGCCCACAACTGTTCTTGTGCCACGCTTGGGTGAACGTCCCACGTCCGTCCATTTTTTTTTAACCTGTAAAGAAAAACGGTCCAACGTTGTCTCCCGCCTCCCACAACCCGCACCCACCCACTGCGCACCCAGTTTCCCCACCACCCCCACCCCTTCTTACCTCGGACCTCGGCGCGGCGATCTTCGGTGGACCGGGGAACGCGTCTGCACTCTTCAAAGCCGATCGCGAACTGAGGAAATGCCGTGCTGGTATAATGGGCTGATAGGGGTTTCAACTTTGTTGCATATCTCAGGTATTTTTTGATTGCAATTATCAATCCATGGTTTTTTTGGGATTTTTCATGAAGATGATGTCATGTCGCGAGCTGGTTCGGCGGTGATTTCCCGCAATCACTGCGCGAAATCACCCTTCAGGCCTGAATAACACCACGACAATGACATCATTCATGAGAAGGGGTCCCAAAAACCCTAAGTTGAAAATTTGGTGCCAAAATTCCCAAAAATGACTGTTTTACGAGCATGCGTTGCGCAGTTCCTACACAGGCTCGTAGTTCACAAATTTTCAATATTTTCACTCTAGTTTTCAACATTGCCATTTTACCACACCTCCTTATGAGTAGTACAGCTGCAATTTTTCACATCTCACCAAATGTGTTTCCGCCCATGTAGCGCATAAATGGCATGTCGGTGAAATGTAAATCAATGTATGGGACAAATTAAGAAAAATCACTGTGACACTGTTCATGAGCAGACATCTTAAATGGCTATGTTGAAAATTTGGTGAGAAAAGTCCTAAAATGATTGTTTTACGAGCGGCATTTCGCAGTTCCTACGTTGACGTCAGAAGGTCGAATTTTCAATATTTTACCCAGATTTTCAACATTGCCATTTTACCACACCTTCTTATGAGTAGTACAGCTGCAATTTTTCACATCTCACCCAAAATGTGTTTCTGCCTATGTAGCAAATGGCGCAGTTGGTGTGCTTGATCAATGTACGGACAAATTAAGAAAATCGCAGTGACACTGTTCATGAGGTGAGGTGCTAAAATGGCTAATGCTGAAAATTTGGTGAAAAATTCCAAAATGACTGTTTTACGAACGCGTGCGCCAGACAGTTCCACGCACGCCGTTAGTTCGCAAATTTTTAATATTTTCACTCCAGATTTTCAACATTGCCATTGTACCACACCTTCTTATGAGTAGTACAGCTGTCATTTTTCACATCTCACCCAAAATGTGTTTCCGCCCATGTAGCGCACAATGGCGCAGTCGGTGTGCGAAATCAATGTACAGGACAAATTAAGAAAATCACAGTGACACTGTTCATGAGCAGAGGTCTTAAAATGGCTATGTTGAAAATTTGGTGAAAAAATTCCTAAAAATGACTTTTACGAGCGTGCGTTGCACAGTTCCTATGCATGCTCGTAAGTTTGCAAATTTAATATTTTCACTCCAGATTTTCAACATGTCCATTTTATTAAACTTCCTTATGAACAGTACAGCTGCAATTTTTCATATGTCTCCCAAAATGTGTTTTCGCACATGTAGTGCACAATGGTGCTGTTGGTGTGCGAAAGCAATGTTTGGGACAGATTAAGAAAATCAGTTACACTGTTCATGAGCAGAGGTCTTAAAATGGCTATGTTGAAAATTTGGTGACAAAAGTCCATAAAATGACTGTGTTACGAGTGAGCATTGCGCAGTTTCCACGCACCCTCGTTAGTTCATGACTTTGTAATATTTTCAGTCCAGATTTTCACCAGTGACATTTTTCCACACTTCTTATGAACAGTACAGCTGTCATTTTTCACAACATGGCTGAAGTGTGTTTTCACACTTGTGCAGAGATGCGGGTCGCTGTGGGAAATCATTGTTCGGCACAGATAAAGAAAATCACAGTGACACTGTTCATGATCGAGGCACCAAAATGCCTGAGTTGACAATCTGCTGTAAAAAATCCCCAACCTAATTATATTACGGGTGTGCGTTGCACAGTTTCTATGTACGCTCGTGACTTCACCATTTTTTTAAATATTTTTACTACAGATTTGCAACATAGCCATTTTTTACACCTCCCCATGAAAGAGTACAGCTGTCATTTTTTACATCCTGTTCGGAATGTTTTTGCACCTGTGGTCCTAAATGCCGTAGTCACTGTGCATTAGCAGCTTTCAGCGAACAAACTGATATTCCCCCTGTTCATGAGGTGGGGTCACAAACAAACATGTTGAAAATTTGAGTGAAAATACCAACGAATGCCTGAGGTATTAGGGTTTTCAACTATAACGCCCAACCCTATAGAGAATGACAGGCATCAGGGTGTGACTTGGGATTCTTGCCTGTGATGCTCATACCATTCCACACCCTGCAGTCAGTGAGAGGCATCGAGGTATGCCTTGACCTCTTCAGCCCCAAACTTCACCCCATTCTCCTATATCGCACCCATCTCACCATATTTCCTAATGAAATGGGGTGCGATAAGGGCCAAAGACCACAAGGAACACCGTGGACACTTGTCAGTCTCTGCAGGGTGGGTGTGGAGAATGGCATGGCCGTTATGCCTGATGACCCAAACGCACACCCCAATGCCTGTCACTTTCTGCAGGGTTGTGGTGGGGTTGGCTTCAGTTCAGTACTTCACTGCCATTCCTATTACGCAGCTCTGTAACTTCTACACTACCACTGCCAATGCCAGCAAGCAAACATTCGGCATTGACAAATGCTTGTTTTAAAAGGATTACTATAGCTACAGTTTCTTAAACTTTGGAGAAGTCTGTCCTATAAGGTTGCTGACAAGGAGGACTAGAGTGTGAGTTCAGAAGTTGACTATCATCCGTGGCTCTTCACTGAAACTGGCTTTTTTGAACAGGTAATGAAATCAGGGTTACAAAATAGCTCATAACTTTAAAATGAAGTAACATAGAAACCTAATTTTTGGTATGTAATTTATTGGGGAATATGCTTATTCTAATTCTGCAATGCAGCACTTTTGTTGGGAGTCCCTCCTTAACTGCTGGTAAGCTTCTGGAGGGAATAGTCAAAGACAAGATGGTGAAGTACCTGGAGACCAGCTGGGTGCAGGACAGTAAACAGCATGGGTTTGTAGCAGGAAGATCACACCAGATTATCTGCTGGAATTCTTTGACCTGGTAGTGAAGGCAGTGAATAATGGGCTAATAGGTGACATGCTCTAGTTGGACATCAGCAAGGCCTTCAGTTTGGTTCTGGATAGAAGGCTACTACAAAAGTTGGAAGATCTAAGGGTACAGGATGGTTCATCTCGTAAATAGGTAGCTGGTTGGAGGGAAGGAAGCAGAGAGTGTTGGTAAATGGGACAAAATCTACAGACAGGGAAGTTGAAATGGGGGGGCCACAGAGGTTGGTGCTGGGTCCTGTCTTATTCTGTATACTTATTAGTGATATCTAGGAAGGTATCTGGTATAAAATGTGTTTGTTTGCAGATAACACAAAACTCTGCAGCAGGGTGGATAATGAGGAGAGGCTCAGTTACCTGGAGAAAGACGTGGAGACACTGAAAAGGTGGTCCAAGGTCTTGCAGTTGAAGTTCAATGCCAAAAACTGCAAGGTGATACATACTGGGAAGAAAAACCCAGGCACAGACTACTCGACAAGAGTGGTCCAGATAGCCACAACAACTGCGGACATAGACATAGGGTTAGCATCAGTAACAGTCTGTAGACCTCAAGTCAGAGCTACACAGCATGCAGTAAGGTAATGAGGATGCTGGGGTGTATATGGAGGGGGTTCAAACAGCCAGAGAAGGGAGATATTATCTCTGTACAGGTCCCTGGTTAGGCCCAAGGCCCTGAATTTTCCACTGTTCTGCAGCTGTAGCTGCACAATCTGCATCCAACCACAGAAGTTGTGACTGGCCACAGAATTTATTATGGGTATCAGAGCTCTTTGAAAACCCTCTCAGCTGCTGTTCAAAAGCCATGCTGTATCAGACTAGGCCACTACAATTCTAAAAAAATGTACTGACTTTTCTAGCTATTTTTCAAATATGTGTAACTATGACAGTTGTAGTCCTTCTCGTCCTGTTGTATTGACTCTGTTGATGTAAGGCATTAATAGCAAAATATGCAAAAAATATCTATAAAGCAACACCATTTGAAAATATATGTTTATGGGATTTATGGGAGGGAGCCTGTGTCAAATTAATCTGATTAACTTCTTTGACTGGGTCACTAAAACTATAGACAAGGGACAAGCAGTGGACATCTTTTACCTTGACTTCAGCAAGTCAGGCAGAGGCACATCCCAGATCCTATTCCACTCAAGAACGCATATGCCACACTGGCAAACGGGGACAACCAAATAGAAGTACCCAGAGGAGTGGAAGGAAAGGATGTGGAGGTTAGCCAAGGAGGTGACCTCAGCAGGGAGAGCAGTAGACCACAGAGAAGGAGGAAACGAATCCTGGTGGGGACTCCATCATAAAGAGGGACCAGCTAGGAACACAGGAGGGGAGGACAGGGAGGTGGAGGTGCCTCACCAGGTGCCACGGCATGGAGGGATGGAAGGAAGATCCTGGGGATCACTGGGAAGGCAAGATGGGAGGGTGAGCTGGATGTCATTATCCACCTAGGTACTAATGACCTGGCAAATGGGGAGCCAAAGAGTTCAGGAAGAGTTTAGGAAATTGGGAGGGTCTCCAAGCAAGTAGCTACTTCTGTCACTTTCAGAAATACTACCTGCAAGAGGCAAGGAGAGAACAGGGTGCATGCACCAGGAACTTTAACTCATGGTGGAAGAACTGGTGCTGTGAGGAAGGGTTTGGATTCATTGGTGACTGGGGACCCACCTGGAAGGATGGAGGTTGTTCAAGCCTGATGGCCTGCATCCATCCTGAAGGGGAATCCAAGCACTCAATGATAAGTTTAAATGCTACATTGACAAGCATTTAAACTAGCAAAGGGGGGTGGCAGGCCAGCTAGAAGGGTACCTACTTGCTTACCCCCCACAGCTAGCAGTGGAACCAGTGAACCGGAGGAGTGGCTATCTCTACAAAGCAGTGTGCAAAAGATGGAGATTAGCACCCAAGAGGTGGATTGGCAGAAAAGGGGCAAAATTCAGCAGAAGGGCAGACAGCAAGGAGAACCAGGGATAAAGGACAACCAAGGAAGGGGCTGGAGTAGAACAGCGAAATAATCTAGGGAGGTCAAATCATGGAAAGCTATGTGTGTCAATGCCAGGAGCCTTAGCAACAAGATGGAAGATCTGGAGGCTGTCATGGTGCAGTCAGACCTGGACATTGTGGCCATCACTGAAACCTGGTGTAATGATAACCATGACTGGGAGATGGCCATACCTGGCTACAACATATTCAGAAGAGACAGGGCAGGTAGAAAGGGAGGAGGAGTGGCACTGTATGTGAAAAATGACATAAGGGCCACAGAGATCCAGGAGGAACAAATGGGGCAGATACTGTGGGTTAAGCTAGAAAGGAAAATGGGGCCAGCTATCTGCACAGGTGTGGTCTATAGACCACCAGCCCAGGAGGAAGAAACAGATAGGAGTTGATGCTAGCCATCCAAAGGATGGCAGACAAGGGTGAGGTAGTACTGGTTGAGACTTCAATATTCCAGACGGGACTGGAGCATCCCAGCAGCAGCAGCAGCATCAACTAGGAGCAGATTTATCCTGGACTCCTTTCAGGGTGCCTTCCTCGCAACTGGCCATGGAACCAACTCGGCAGAAGGCAATACTGGACCTTGTGCTCACAAACAGGGACAGTGGATGGGGTAATAGTGGGGAGCACCTGGGGAACAGTGACCACCAGTCATTGTGGTTTAAAATCACAGAAAGAGCAGAACCAAACCACACAAAAACACGTATCCTGGATTTTAGGGGGGAAGACTTTGGGAAAATGGGGAGATACTTGAAAGAGGCATTAAGGGGAATGGGGCAGGAATCAGGGGTTGAGGAACAGTGGGCAGTATTTAAAATGAGGATTACAAAAGCAACAGAATTATGCATTAAGCAGGTTAGCAAGAGGAAAAGGAAGAGGATACCATTATGGTTTTCCAAAGAGGTAGCGGAGAAAGTGAAAGCCAAAAAGATTGCATTCAGGTAATACAAAAAGACACAGGCAGAAGGGGATAGGGAGAAGTACCAGGAGAAGCAAAGGGAGGCAGGGAGGTCAGTAAGGGGAGCCAAAGCTCAGACAGAAGAACAGATTGCAAAATCAGTGGGTAGAAGGGACAAAACTTTTTAAAGGTACATAAGTGAAAAAAGAAAGGCAAAGGGAGGGGTAGTGAGACTGAAGGGGGAGGATGGGGGCCGCGTGGAGGATGACAACAGTAAAGCTGACATATTGAACAGGTATTTATGCTCAGTCTTTACTGAGGAAGAAGAGGATAATGGGTCTGAAGGGAGTACAAGGGGTGAGAATGGTGCAGAAATGGACACAATTCCCTTTACTCGAGAAAGGGTCCTGAAGGAACTGGAAGTAATAAGAGTTGATAAAACAATGGGGCCAGATGGGGTGCACCCCAGGGTCCTTAAAGAACTAAGAGAGGTGGTTGATGAACCTCTGGCTATCCTGTTTAGCCTATCACTGGAAACAGGGGAGGTACCCAAAGACTGGAGGACAGCAGATGTAGTCCTCTTATACAAAAGTAGGAACAAAGAGGAAGCAGGAAACTACAGACCAGTCAGCCTCACCTCGGTAGTGGGGAAGATCATGGAAGCACTACTGAAGGAGAGACTGGTGGAACATCTGGTTGTCAATGGACTACAGGACCCAAGGCAGCATGGTTTCACCAGGGAGCAGTCATGTCAGACCAACCTCGTTGAATTTTTTGACTGGGTGACTAGGGAGGTGGATCAGGGGAGGGCAGTGGACATGGCCTATCTGGACTTCAGCAAGGCCTTTGACACTGTGCCACACAGAAGACTATTACACAAACTGGGGAATATGGGTGTGGGCAGGACAGTAGTGTGGTGGGTAGGTAACTGGCTGGGCAGCAGGACACAGAGGGTGGTGGTAAATGGCTGTTACTCCACAGAGGGAAGAGTGACCAGTGGGATACCACAGGGATCAGTGCTGGGACCGGTCCTATTCAACATCTTCATCAGTGACATTGCGCAGGACCTAGAAGGCAGAATTTCACTGTTCACTGATGACACAAAGCTCTGTAACAGAGTAGACACACCAGAGGGTGTAGACAGAATGAGAAGGACCTGCAGAAACTTGAAGAATGGTCAGGGTTTGGCAGTTGAAATTCAATGCAAAGAAGTGCAAGATAATGCATATGGGACACAAAAACCCTGGCACAATATATCAGTTGGGGGGTGAGGATATAGCATGCACCAAGCAGGAAAGGGATCTTGGGGTTATCATCTCTGATGACCTCTAGGTAGAGAAACAGTGTGACAAGGCAGCAGGTAAAGCAAATAGGATGCTGGGATGCATAGGCAGGGGCATCACCAGCAGGAAAAGGGAGGTCATAATTCCACTATACAAGACACTAGTGAGGCCCCACCTGGAGTACAGTGTACAGTTCTGGAGACCTTACCCATGTAAGGACATAGACAGGGTAGAGAAGGTTCAGAGGAGGGCAACAAAGATGGTACGTGGATTGCATCACAAGTCCTATGAGGACAGGTTGAAGGAACTAGGAACTGAGTATGTACTCCCTGGAGGAGAGGAGGGAGAGAGGGGATATGATAGAGACATACAAGTATCTTACAGGGAGGAACAGGGTGCAGGAATACACTATTTTTAAGTGAAAAAGATGTTCCAGGACTAGAGGGCATGGGATGAAGTTGGAGGGAGGACGATTCAGAGGAAACGTGAGGAAGAATTTCTTCACAGAACGGGTGGTGGACAAGTGGAACACCCTGCCAGAGGAAGTGGTGGGGGCTGAAACAATCATGGGATTTAAGAATGCATGGGATAGACATAAAGGAATTCTGGAGGTCAGGAGTAAGAGGCAACAGACTTCTAGGAAAACATAAACTGAACTTACAAGCTCAAATGGGCAGACTGGGTGGGCCACAGACCCTTATCTGCCGACACTGTCTATGTATCTATGTATCTATGTATCCCAAAAGAGGTTGATCAGGAAGTTGGCATATCTCAAGGTTGGAGAGATGATGACCGGATGGGTGGAAAACTGACTAAGGTACTAGATCCAGAGGCCGGGGGTGTAAGAATATGCTCACCCACAAGCACATGATGTACACAAGGTACGTCATGACTACAAGCTTACCCACACACACATCACGTGCACAAGGCACGTCACGATTACCAGTATGCTCATGCCATGCAGATGATATACAAGTACATAGCCCACAGCCATAAGTGGGGCATCACACACACACATACATACATACACACACACACACACAAAATTGGGGGGAAACACATTACATATCGAGCTAGGGATGCACACACATAGCTAGGGAACATCTACATAGGTTTAGTATAGGTTTACATACACATACATACCTCTCAACCTGCCAGGACCAAAATCAGGGACCCACCCAGAGAATCAGGAACAGAAGATCAAAATTAGGGACATCATTTTTTGGACAGTGTGTGAATTGCATATTAGTCAAAATACTGAAGAATAACTCTTAAGGCATATGCACATATATTAAACTTTATTGAACAAGAGTAAAGCCATCTTTACAAATTCAAAATATAATTTCATAGAACTGTAATCTAGCACACATCTGTATGTACAGTATTACATTACTGCTAGCAGTACAAAAAAACGACTATACTTTCATACTTTTATCCACCCTACACATTGCAATGTTAAATTAAACACCTATACCTATCCCCACCCTTAAATATAAAAAAGCACACCAAATTATATAGATTCAATCAGTTGATCAGTCTATAATGTATACACATAGCAGAGTCATGCATAGACACACCTATAATATTTACATTGTTGCAAAAACTGTAAAAAAAAAAACACTTTTATTCCCTTCCCAGTCCCATCCAGCCCACATAACCATTTTGGCTGAGGTTCACATTGCAATTAATGTCACATCAGAGTCCCAAACTTACTGCACTCCATATACACATCCCTAATGGGTAAACTGACATTTATTGCACTTATTGCACTCCATATACACATCCATAATGGGTAAACTGACATTTATTGCACTTATTACACTCCACATCCACATTCCTAATGGGTAAACTGACATTTATTGCACTTATTGCACTCCACACACATCCCTGATGGGTGAACTGACATTTTTCTTTAGTCTCATTCTGAGGTGTCATGTTCTCTGTTATAGGAGTGTGTTGCCTTCTTAGCTGCTTCAAGGACATCCTTGGAGTGCTGTACATCAAAACATTCTCTATCTTCATTAAACTTTATGGCAAGTAAGGAATTTATAGTTTTTGTATTTCAAGAATGTCTGAGTTCTGTTTTCACTTTCCTTACCATGCTGAAAGCATGCTGTGGTTCTACATTTGAGTGTAATAAGCCCAGCACTGTCTCCATTAGCAGTCTGAACATTGGTATGTTTTGTTCAGACATGCCAGTGAGTTGGCAAAGAACCTTCCCCCAGTATTTTACAGCAGAGGCATTGGCGGCAAATGTTGGCTGTCCTCCCTGAAATGTTTCAGCTAACTGATATATGCCAAACTCATCTAGGAGTTGATCACATTCACTTGATGTAGTGCAAATGCCCAGTTGCCTTCCCACGTCCACAACAGCCATCCTTTACATCTTCAGCTTTAAAGATGGATTGAGCAGAGTGGATATGCTTTTCAAGAGCTTGCTGTTCAATGGAAATTTGGTTAGCATTTTTTTCAGAACTGCTGTGTAGAAAGCTCTTGCCTTCCTGTATATGTTGGTTTCAGCTGTTGTTCCAACAAAAGTGTCCTCATTGTCTTTGATGAAATCTTCCACTTCTGGTCCAAACCGAGTTTCCTGAAGAGGAAGAAAATTCTCTGCCTTATCGAGAAATGTACTTTTGCATTCATTAAATAAAGTGACTGCTGCTTCGGGAAGAAGAAGCCTGCTAGAATACAACTGAATAATATTTGCTTATTTCCCCATGAAGAGTCATTAGCTGACTCTCCCTGCTCTGCAGCTTTTTGTTAAATTGGCATAGGGGCCCCACTGCATATTATAAGAAAAGAAAAGTCATCCTCGTTTGCTGACTGCTTAACCGCTCTGCTATGAGTTGGACTTTTGCACCTTGGGGCTCACATGAAATAAAATAGGACAGCAGAGCTGGCCACATGTCCACCATTCGCTGCACAACTTTGCTCAAGCTGAGCCATCTTGTAGGCACATGTTTGATAATTTTCAAGGGCTCAGTGTTCACAAACAAACTGAACTCCTTTAACTGCTGCTGCCTCTGGGAACTTGAAGAAAGATGGCAGTAAATGTCTGAAATTAACTCTTCAACTGGTGATGAAATTGCTTTAACAGCAGATTTGGTGCAAAGGTCTGCCTGATGGCAAAGACATCCCATGTTTATGATATTTGGACAGACCTGCTTCAGCCTAGAAAGCAGAGAATTGTTTTTCCCAGTCATAGCAGAAGCATTATCGGATGAGAATGTAGCCAGATTGGTCAGTGGGATATGAAAGTGCTCTAAGGTTTTCATCACAATGTCAAACATTGCCTGCCCAGTTCCAGATACACAAGAAGGCATGTCCAGGAAGCGAATGACATTTGTTTCCAACTTCATATCATAAAAGCCCACCAGAATAACAAAAAACTTTTCATCCCCCATGTCTGTGCTTTGGTCAACATACAAGCAGAATGGAAGCTGGTGACACTGGGCAGCTGCATCCTCCTGATACTTTGGCCCAAGGATTTCTCGTGCAACGCATGCAGATTTGGTTGATCCACAGGTTATTTTTTTAACCACTTCTTGATCTGTACAGTGCTTCCTCATAAATTTCAAGATGTGGTCAGCACAGGAAAAGGAGAGATTGTGTGCTGCCAAAAAATTGACAAAGGCCACCTCAGCCTCCACAACCTTTGTGGAACTTTGTGCTAGAAAAAAGTGGCTCAACTTCTTCCCAGAATCATGTTTCAGATTCTACTGGTGCTTGTGTGATGATTTGTGGCACTGCATATCATTGCTTCCTCCTTGGCTCACACTGATGTCAGATGCACACACTTTGCAGAATGCATATAGGGGCCCTTTTCTGCTGGCTACTACCCATTCAAATGTAGTCTTCCATGCAATCTGGAACACAGCATTTCTGTTTGGCTTCTTGGTTGGGGTCATGTTACCTCCACTGCAGATGTCATCCTCAGAGAAAGTGTTGTCATCATGGTCCATTTTCTAATAAAATTGCAATTGCAACAGACACAAAATGCAGAACAAGTTAACCTCAGGTTCAGGACCTCCCTTTAAATGAGAGAAATCTCCTGCTGGCAACTGCAGGCTGAATCAGCTCTCCACCTTTATTTTTTCCAGCTGTGATACATTATCCAGGCTGATTCTTAAACTGCTGTGCTGTCCCATAGCTTCTTCTATTATGTGCACATAGAGTTGCTCATGGATCAGGTATGGACTGAGCCTTTCTCCAGTCCTACAACTGTACCAGATGCATACAAACAATGAGCTGCTAACAAGTCTGGAGTTATCTTTTATCTGTCCAACAGCTTATGCTAAGTAAATTAAGAAGCTGTTAATGTTGCCTGAATGACACATTCAATCACAGTACTTACAAACCCTCCCCATGCTGGCTAAGGCCTATGTAGCACAATGGTTTACCTAGGTTACATTTTATATTAAGCTGTCTGTGTGGCATGCCATGCCAGTGCCACTGCTGACTGATCCCCCCCCTACACACACATTAAAAGATAATGTAGTTCCAGGAAGAGAGCAAAACAGAGTCAGATTCCTGTTTTTTTTTTCCCTACCTGCAGCAACTTTTCACCAAAGTACAAATTATAAGGACAATATATTTTGTCTTTTAAACAGTGCCCACGGGGCTTCGACGTAGCAGCACTGCTTCTCACCAACGCCTCCCCAAGACCACTGGGCTCAGTCAGCCTGTCTTCTGCCTTCAGCAATCCTTTCACCCAAGCATACATATTTCATTATATATATATATATATATATATATATACTGTATATATATATACTGTATATATATATCACACACATATACACTCACACACACACACATATTTTGTCTTTTAAACAGTGCTCGCAGCAGCCTCGAGGGCTTTGATGCAGAAGCAGTGCACCAGGGTCTGTCTAGAACACCCACACATTAAGCTGCCATTAGACAATATTCACATGGGGGTGACGGCCAGGTCTACCACTATCTGTATTTATAAACAGTAATTATTTTGATCCCAGTTATCTCACTCATATCATTCATACTGTTTTAGGTTTCTATAAAAATAAGGGATTAGTTTGGATCAGACAAGAATTAAGAGCACTTGTGCTAATATACAGCTGACTAAAGTGAAGTTAGGTAGCAGGGACTAGGTTAGGAAGTGGTACAGTACTACTGTCAGACTCCAGATCTACATTTATCTGTCAGACTCCAGATCTACAATTATTAAGCAGCAAAGGAAAAAAGGGAAAAAAAAGGTGGGACTTTGTCTGACTGAAGGATGAGGGAAGTTGTTTACTGCTGGTCAGACAAAATGACAAGATAGACAAGTGCTGCTCAAGTGCTCAGTCAGTGCTGCCCAGTCTCAACACTCCACTGTGCTGTGGCTGCTCCTTGGTCCAGTCTTTTACACTTCCTCTGCAGTCATTTCAAGCCAGGAGGAGCCATGTGGTGGTGAATAAATGCTGGGTTTGCTGGCTGCTGCTCTTTTACAGTTTACTTTTCACTGATACTTCAGTGATACAGCTCTTTTGGGGTGATTTGTTGCAGCAGCAGTCCAGCAGCCAGCCTGGCTGGCTCCCTCTGACTGCTGCTCACATGGCTCAGGCTCCGCTTGACACAGATAGGATGGGCACCTTCAGTGGGGTACTGGCTAGTACCTCTCTGCCTCCAGTCACAATTTTCTCTCCAGTGCTCTGGAACTTCAGAGGGCTTCTTTGATTCTCCAGCCTCAGACCCAAGGAAAGACACAAAATTTAAGGGCTGTGGGTGCCTTCTTTCTGACTGAGTTGCACTGACTGTCACAAAGAGCAGTACTGTCTACATTATCTTTAAAATAAAAGAAAGAGTCCTTGGCAGTAACTAGGAGTATTCTTTGATACATGCAAAATACAGCATGTACTGACTGAGTACTAGTATTTGTATTGCAAAAGAAAATGAAAGTCCCAATAACTTCAACAGAAATGCCTTCAATAATTGTGCAAGCCAGTCACATCACACAACACTATCTTTGATAAACATCTTGGGAACCTACTTAACACCAAAGACTGCAGAATGCATATGATATCTGCAAATTCTGCAATGCATGTATGCAATATAAAAAATATAACCAGCAACATAGACTGAGGTGGGTGGACTGACTGACTGACATACAAGAAACCCTGAGGACTGCACACAGGAGGACCAGAACTCCACTAGTATTGACCTTCTGAACTAATAAATGAACTAGAACTGGTATGACAGAGGCAGCAGTACAAAAATAAAATGCAGCTTGTATTTGAAATAATACAGTGTCCCCACATTAATTTGACAGATTTCCTGTAACCCCACAGCAATTTTCCTGTCACTGAGCATGCCACTGACTGAAGTGAACTGTTGACTGCAGTTTCTAATTAACTCCATAAAATATTTTATTTAGAATACTACCACAAGGCACAATTGGGATAATATTTAAGCTTTTTTTTTTTTTTTTTTACAAATAGATGATTAAGGGTCAAATGAGCTCTGTGCAACCCTGAGCAACTCAATTAACTTTCTTCCCAGTACACTGACACAAGCTGTACTGTCTTAAAATATATTGTTTGCAAAAATTCATGCACTCAAATGTGGCTGCTGCTGGCTAACTGACTTAATTCCTGACCTGTCTGAAGACCGCAATACTGGCTAAACAGTCCTTTCCTTATTTTTAAAATGTTTGGCTTACCTCAAAAGGTAACTGGCTGCTGGTTAACGAAGATCCTGTTTTTGCCACTCTCCTTTGGATGCTGTGGATTGTTACCGTTACCGGCTTGGTTCAGCCTCAGGCTGCTGGAGTGGCACTCAGGAATGGGAATCGGAAGACCATGGACTGTGCTGCAGTGCTGCAAGCTAGAGCAAGGCTGACTTTTTTGTTAAAAATGAGCAAAAAGCAAAGTAAGTTCTCGCTCGATCAGCTAGCCTAGCAGCAGCCTGTGCAGATCAGGAAGTCTCTCGGAAGGCAGCAGGGTCAATCAAGGATGGAAATAAACTGCTGGCACTTTGTTCTCATGTCAGTTGTCTCGGCAAAGCAGCGGCTTGTTGGCTATTTTCTCTCTGGCGCTCTGGAACTCTATTCGGCTATCATAAATGAGTGCCAAGAGCTGCTGGAGAGCTGCCTTTAAGCAGTACTTGCGGTCCTGAGTGGGGAGGGGATGCGGGAGTTGGGGGGACTCAAAATTCAGGTCTGCAGTGGGCAGAGGTGCCAAAACAGCAATGGACCAAGAATGCAGCCCTTGATTGGTGGACTAGTCACTGATGTCACCACGTGTGACTTATGCAGGCTCCGGCAGTGCAGCACTGAAAAATATCTCGGGGAAACAGTCGGCTTAGACCATGTGGCTGAGAGGAGTCAGCATGGAGTTGGCGTTCTCGGGATAATGGCAAGGGGGTGCGGGACAGCGGAACAGTCAGCTCAAAACCAGGGCTTCAAGGACAATCCGGGACACTTGAGAGGTATGTACACATAAGGTTAGGTGACACTATTTTTGCATAGAACCTAGATACAAGCTATGAAACTGCATTGCTTCTGAAACATGACCTTTACCCCACATATGATTCTGTAGGCTAGAAACAAAACACCATGAAAATTATTCTATGCTAGGGCTGCACTGCTATTTTGCTGCGATAATGTCAGAAATATAATGATTTATTTACCCGGGAGTGCCCTCTATGGCTAAGGTGTCAGGTGCAAACACAGCAATAATTTACATGAATAGACCTTTCAGAGAGCATGATGATACATTACAAATGTTTCATCCATAAGGACATATCATTGACATAAGCGTATTCTTATGACTTGAATGCTACAATTGTAGCATTCAAAAGGGCAACTGAGATAATATTCTGCTGCCCCCAAACTGACCAACAGAAGTAATAGTAAGTGCACTCACCATACGCATATGAGCTGGCTATCTATCACCAGACTAAGAGCTTATCAGGGTATAAAACCCCTTTCCCCATTCCTCCTTTCCAAGGAAATTGCAGGCAGACCCTGCATGACACTGCAGTGTTCGAGAGAAACAGACTCCCAGGTACGTAAGTTCCATAATTAGTATGCAGTGTATAATGATTGTCCTATAGGCAAGCTGGTAGGATAATAAAAGAACCTTATGTTGCTTTTATGACTGCTTCAGTTTCTTTGTATTATCTTTTCTTAGTCCTAGAATCTGGAGGAGGGGTATTGTATATTTTGCTATGGTGTAGTGATCTCCTGATGTTCCCCAAAGGGCTACGTCTCCCTGCAGGTAACTAAGGATTTGTTAGGTTATAATAGCAAAGTCAGAGGGTGTCCAACAGAGCCCAGCAAAATGCCCAACATAACTGGTGGGCCGTGGCTCAGGACTAGAATGGTATTTAGAAGCAGTAGCAGTTGTTCCTACAGCAAGGCAAACTGCTCAAGAGATAGAGTAAATGGCAGATTGATATGCTTTTTGCTTTTATTAGAGAGCAGGATATGGAAGCTGCTCTCGAAATGGCCATTAAAAATAGAACAGCTAGTAGTATTAGTTCAGAGTTTAGACTAGATATTTCTAACCTTTTGACTTTGTATGAAAAATGGGGTGTATTTGCTTCTAATCCCCATATACACAGTGCCCCAATGCAGTGTCTGTGCCCACTGTATTCGGATACAAAACATGTGATGAGGAAAAAACAGGATAAGAAGAGGTTAATTATAACGGCATTGTGTTCCAAGATTCATGCACTAGAAGCTGAGAATTTATCCTTGAAGCAAGATTATAGCCAAGCAATCACAGAAATATGTAGAAATGTAGAATTCTGTGGAAAAAAAGTGCCAAAAAATTTTGTATTCCTTAAGGGTCATGTTAAAAACCTCTTTGTATGTCTCCCCCATTGATCTTGCCTCATAGAAGGATGACGAAATGATTGATAATGAACCCAAAGGCCATGCCATTCAGGGTGTCGGAAACCCCAGGCATAATGCCAGAGAGGAAAAGGGAACTCCCATCCCTCCTGAGTGCATGAGTCCTGGTAGACCTCCACCCCCTAGCCCCTGTCACCAGCAAGCCCCCACCCCAGAACAAACTGTAAAGAAAAGATTATGTTAGTAAACAGCAAACTAGCCATGTAAAATATAAAATGCATTTGAATAGAGTTATGCAAACACTTTGCCGTATATGCTGTTTATCAACCTAAATGTTTTGAATGCAATATGCTACATAATGTTTCACATAACTGTCCTGTGCAATCTTTCAAAGCTAAACTGTACTTCTCTCTCTGTCTCTCTCTTCTAACAAAAGACTGTCTTTTCAAATTATGCTTTCTGTTTCTTTACTGTAAGAACCTATTTTACTAGCTTGTGAGACTGATAGCTCAGAGCAAAACAAAGTACACACTGCAAGCTGTAAAGAATGAGTTTTATTCCTTTCTTGTTTTATATGAATGTTCTGAAAAGTAGCAGTTTTCAAACGTGCTATGTAAATATGCTGAGAAAAGTTTTTTCTTCATGGTTTAAAATAAGACAATAAGGAAGCTTATGTGATTTTACAGCATCAAGGTTATATGTGAGGTAGTTAAAATTAAGTCCGTGCAGGAGGGCTCAGCTACCTCTGCTGCTGTTTAATATGTATATTGTTTTATAAATAGTCCCTAGAAAGATATGGGGAGAATCCCTATTCACAAATTATTATTTTTTTTTAATAATTGGACTTGTTTAGAGAGAGAATTGGATTGTGTGGTTTATGTGCAAGGAAATGAAAGTTATTAAAGGATGTTGTAATTGGTTTGAGCTGTACATGAAGGCAGTTAGTGATGGCCTAGTGTATGACGTAGAAGGATTAGGTCTGTGCAAAGAACTTGTAGTTTAAGTGTGGTTTGATAACAGCTTGAGATGCCTTAGTTGGTTTTAAAAAGGTTTTTTTTTGTTTCTCTCCTTTAAAAAGAAAATGTGTTTTTTTTTTTTAACCATGGCTGATACATCAGCCTAACACAATGTCATCAGTCGTGGCAGCTAGCCAGACCAGGAGGCATGACTAACTAGCTGATAACACAGCTGTGTGCTCTCGAACCCTTCATTATCCAAAGCTAAAGCTTTCAAAGGCTTGTTCAGGTTTTTTTTTTAAATGCTATGATAGTTTTTCCTGTATTTTGTTTTGTATGGTTAAAATCTAAACAAAGCATTATGGTTTAAAACAAAAAAGCCCCATCCATTTAAATAAGCCATTTATTTTACAGTTTACTATACAATGTTTAATTTTCTTTTTTTTTGCCAAATACAGTGTTTGCCACAGGAGGCATGAACCTCCTGTGGACTACTAGTAAAATGCAGTTATCAACAGCACTCAGATACAAACTTGGTAACTTTGGTTTGAATCTCTCCAGCCCCACTTGCATACTGTGTGACCTTGGCAAGTCACTTGACCTCCTTGTATTCCAATACCACATACCCCAAAAGCTCGGACATGGTGTACCTGTCCTGGCTAAACAATATTCTTTTTCCTTTTTATGTAAGTGTTTCAAGAACATAAATTAACTAGTATTTTTTGTAGTTTTATCTTTTCCTTTTTTAACAGAAGCATACTCTTCATGCTTGTCCTCTGTCCAAAGAAGGAGGAAAGCCATTTTCTCCTGGGATTACTGCCAGTACCCTTTGGCTTACCTTTTAAAAACACCAACCCTTGTGTATGATCTTCTTTCACAAAGGTTCATTATCACCACGACTTATTTTATTTATTCTTTTTCCCCGGTACCATTCACATGTGATTTCCTTGCTAATGAAGGCAATCGGGGTGGGGGGGACATGGATTTTATAATGCCCCAGTATCCATAACAAGCCACTTACTTTGACAGCTCACAGGAAAGAGGACAAAAGCAAGGTCACTAGCTATGCAGTTTTAACTGCTAAAAGGAAAAATATTAGAACTATGTTGTTTTTTGTTTTTTTCCAAATTTGCTTACCTACTGTGCCCATAAAACACACCGGGGGCATACAATCTAGGAATGACATCCAAGATCAACAGGGAGATTCTCCTAATCATTTTGTCATGTTTTAACACTTTTTGTTAAAGGTATGGTGTGACTCACTTAACATGTACAGTAAATAAAATGTACCTAATTTTGTGTGACTCCATTAAGGCTGTTTTTGTAAATTAAAACCAAGAGAGAAAAAAGGGACACCTTTTTAATCTCTGTTTTAATTTTGTTTAATTTTATTTGATTTTTAAGAATCAAGTAAGGTGTGGCTGACAGCCACAACACTATCTACCCTGCCAATGGCACAGTTGGTAAAGATAGCCAAAGGCATAAATCAGTATGAGGCTAATAGAGATGCATTTTAAAAATCAATGCTAATCTATCACAGAGAGACCTTGCTTTTTGCGTTGTGTTTTTATTTTTATCAGGAAACAAAAGGGTCCCTCTAGCCAGGGACTGAAGCAAGACATAATTTTGTGCTCATTTTCCAAATGGTACTATTAGACAGCATTATGCACTTCATTCCATTGCTACACTGCCATGTTTTCAACTGTTGTTCCCCCAACAGAAGAAAAAAAACTCACCCAACGTCCAATGCAGAAACATGTACCAACTAGTGGTCTGGCTGCATTATCACTCCCACGTACCCTTGTACCTAATGTACAATTCATGCACATGCCAGTGATTTTAAATCTCACCAACTATAATATGGCAGAATTTAGATTCTGCTCCAGTACCAACACTTTTAGGTTTCACAGTGCCATGTTACTGAACTTACTTGCAGCATACCAGATACGTACTCAAGACCCCAGTACCAGGGCCCCCCACTACTGAATACCTAGGAGCATTTAAGCCAAAAAGGAACACAGCCAACTGAGAAATGGTGCCATGCAAATCAGTTGAAGCTGTTTAAAGGTTTTCAGTATGCAATTGTATAACCCCTTCCCCATGTATTGGGGAAGGGACATGTATTTTTGACAGATGGCCTATTTTCTGTATTTAGATATCGGAAATAATAAATGCCCAAATCCATGGATAAAAGGAAATCTTGGGTAGGCCTATTCCAAGTCTACTTATTCATGACTCTGTTGCCATGCTTTGGTCAAGGAGGTCTGATCCAAGAACCTGACTAGAGGGAGATGTCTGTTCCAGTACCATGAGACCATTCCCAGATGACTACACCTTGGAAGGAGATGCCGACCAGAAGGATACAGTTCCACCCCCGGAACCAGAGCCAAGACCTGGTCCATTTCCAGTTCCTGTCCAGGTGATGCCAATCCCAGGCCCAGTTCCAGATGAAAATGAAAAGGAAAGAAGTTTTCCCCACTTCATCTTTTTGGTTGACCCCTTGACCTCCAGCCAGCCATCCTATTCCCCTTATAATATTTTGATTCCAAAATCTTATTGCATAACACATGTTCTGATATTAGTCTATAAGTCAATGTAACTGCTCTTAACCCCCATATTTTGCAGCTGGACATTATGTGGACATTCACTGTTTCAAATGTACTCTCAAAATGGTAAATCTCTTAAAGTGGCCCACCTTCACAAAGGAACTTTCAAAGGTTGGCCAAATGCTCAAATCACTTCTAATGGAACTTTAACAATCCAAAATGTACACTTACAACACACTGGACTCTATAACATTACCATTACAGCAAATTCTGATTTTTGCCTTTGTTTTCATAACATCACAATGAAGAGACTTTGCCAGCTGGAAACTATTCTTACTGAATCTATTTAACTTACTGTAATTTCTAAAACTGTTTCTGAAAATTAAGAAAATTGCCCTATGCTTGAACTAGGCTCACAAAGTGGCCTAACTGCTATTTCTATTCCAGATGTATTAATTGATAATATAAATTACATGCATGTGCCTGTAATTTTAAATTTATCTAACTGGAACATGGCCGAATTCGGTCATTGCTCCAAACAAAGAGTTCTAAATTTCATACAGTAATGCTACTTGACATTCTGGCAGCATTTCAAACACAAGCTCAAGACCCTGTAGCAGGGAAGTATTTTAAAGAATACCATGGGGTGTTCAGACCTAAACGTGCGAAAAGAGGGTTAGGTCTTCCTGGTGTGACAGGCATTTTTAGGGTCTGCCACAGGTATTTTTGGGACTGGATTATCTATTTGGAATCAGGCCAATTTGCCCAAAATTGGGAGGCATACTAAATTATTTAATAGTAAATTAAACCAGGATGTAATACAGCCTATGCTACATGGTATTGCTGGCATTGCACAAGAATTAAGGTTCACCACATTTAACATGCACTTTATTGCTAGGATTTTCAATCAGATCAGACACAAATTAACACAGTTAATACACTTTAATTATAGGGAGGCTAGACAACGCCACATAGGTAGGGAAATCCATTGCTCTGCTTATGAAAGCTTTGCATTCACCACCATTACAAATCTCTTGCAAGATTTAGAAACTGGTAAGATCCCAGATCTCATTAATGACAGACATATGTATTGCCAAGTGGTATTGCCCCCACTGTGACAATATAGCATGTACTATGAAGTGCATGGACCATAAGGTCACATTTACCATTGCCACTGCTACAAACCTTGGTTATGTTACAGTGCACCCCAACCAGGGCCCCTGTTATAGTAGAAATGACTGTAATATATACAAAGGTACAGGTTTGTCACATTTACTGTTTCACTGCCTACAGTAGCAGCCACAGAGTGTCTATTTCCTGAAATTTCTGTGATATTTACAGATATATCTAATGCTTTCTCCATTTCTACAGTAGGGGCAGCAGAGAGAAACTCTTCAGAAATTTCATGAAATATCTGGAAATAGCTGGCAATGTCTATGGCTACTACTGTATATTTATAAGGATACTGCAGTATTTAATAAACTGGTACAGGTACAATCACTTGGGCACTTGAAAGAAGACATCTTTTGAGAATGGATAAAGCTGCCAGACCTCCTTGATCATCACCATCACCTGAATGCCTGGGTAGCCTCCCATACAGACTGATGCACCAGAAATGGCTACCACTACCTGTGTAGGTGTGATGTCTTTACCGTGGTCACACCTGAGTGCAGATATGAACCAGACTTCGGAGAAGGGTCATCCATTGATCAAGCCAACATAAACCTTAATGCAACTGATGGAAACCAGCACACTATTTCCTCGCCAGGCAGCACTGGTACTCACAACAATGCTAATACTAGGGATACCATACATGGAGGCAAGCCTAAGGGAGGGGCAATCCCTGACTTTAGCAAAGAAAATACTTCTTCAGACGACTCTTCAATCAAGACTCCAATCAAGCACAGCAGTAATGCTTTCATCACGGCTGCTGAAATTCCATTTTCTACTAAACTTACCAACTCCTCAATTTTGTGGCCCATCAGACTTACCAAATGGCTTGTACCTGAAGTTCGAGTTACCTACAATTCTGAAGGTTTATACTGTGTGGTTACTAACCATAAGTCTTATGTTTATAATGATATGGTTTGTAATGTGACAACACCCAATTTCTTCTTTCACCCCATGAACATGCTGTTATTCGCCATACAGCCATTACCCCAGTGCTCCTCCATGACCAAGATTCTATAGATACTGAACCCACTCATTTAAAAGATAAAAGCCAATACTTCCCAGTATTTAGTGTTCATATAGATCAATTGCACTTTGGTGTTAAAAGGTTAATGAAAAGGAAAGGGACACACATTATTCAAATCACAAATAGTGTTCAAAAGACAGAGGATTCATTGCAAACTATGTTTCATGGTGGAAATACACACACTGCACTTACCAACACATGGTTGGAGTTCACATTTAAGGATTTGTTCTTCTTCAAGTTTTCTCCTATTTTCATACTTATTACTACTTTTTTTGCCTTTGTAAAACTCTCAACTTTTATAAATCTCAATTCAAGTTTTTTTTATGCTACCCAATTTATCCACTCTCCTGTTCACTAATTATTTCTTTCTTCTTTCTGTGTTACCTGTATGCTCACAGGTAACAAGGAGGGGAATTGTAAGAATATGCTCACCCACAAGCACATGACATACACAAGGTAAATCATTACTACAAGCTTACCCACACACATATCACGTGCACAAGGCACATCATGATTACCTGTATGCTCATGCCATGTAGATGATACACAAGTACATAGCCCACAGCCATAAGTGGAGCATCACACACACACACACACACACACACACACACACACACAAACACACAATTGGGGGGAAAACACATTACATATAGAGTTAGGGACACACACACACACACACACACATAGCTAGGGAACATTTACATAAGTTTAGTATAGGTTTACATACAAATACACATAAGGCAAGGTAACTATTTTTGCATAGAACTTAGATATAAGCCATGAAACTGCACTGCTTCTGAAGCATGAACTTTACTCTACATATGATTCTGTAGGTTAGAGACAAAACACCACAAATATTGTTCTAGGCTAGAGCTGCACTGCTATTTTGCTGTGATAATGTCAGAAATAAAATGATTTATTTACCTAGGCCTGTTCTCTACAGCTAAGGTGTCAGGTGCAAATACAGCATTAATTTACATGAATAGACCATTCAGCGAGCATGATGATACATTACAGGTGTTTCATCCATAAGAACATGTCATTGACATAAGCATATTCTTATGACTTAAATGCTACAGTTGTAGCATTCAAAAGGGCAACTGAGAAAATACTCTGCTGCCCCCCCAATTGACCAACAGAAGTAATAGTAAGTGTGATCACCATACGCACATGAACTGGTTATCTATCACCAGACTAAGATCTTATCAGGGTATAAAACCCCTTTCCTCATGCCCCCCTCCAAGGAAATTGCAGGCAGACCCTGCATGACACTGCATTGTTCGAGAGAATCAGACTCCTAGGTACATATCTTACATAATTAGTATGGAATGTATAATGACTGTCCTATAGGCAATCTGGTAGGATAATAAAAGAACATTATGTTGCCTTTATGATTGCTTCAGTTTCTTTATATTATCTTTTCTTAGTCCTAGAATCTGTAATAGGGGTGCTGTATGGTTTGTTATGGTGTAGTGATCTCCTGATGTTCCCCAAAGGGCTATATCTCCCTGCAGGTAACTAAGGGCTTATTAGATCATAATAACAAAGTCAGAGGGTGTCCAACAGAGTCCAGAAAAATACCAAATGGGGGAGAGTTATCTAGCACCAGGGAGGTCACCAGTGGAATCCTGCAGGGCACAGGGCTAGGACCACTGTTGTTCAATGTCTTCATCAATAATACTAGGAATGGCATTAAGGGCAAAATGTGCCTACTTATGGATGACACAAAACTCTTTGGGAGGGTGGACACAGCAGTTGGGATACAGAACCTAGAAGAGGATTTGGAAAGACTTGAGAGTTTTTCTGGGATTTGGCAGCCTGGCTTCAGTGCAACAAAATTCAAAGTTATGCACAATGGAGCCATGAATCCTAAGATGGAGTACAACCTGGGAGGGGGCTAGGTATCTGCAACAGAGGAGGAGGAGAGGGATCTGGGAGTGATGATCACTAACGATCTGAAGCACTCCATGTAGTGCAGGAAAGCAGCAGAAAGGGCAAATAAAATGTTGGGCTGCATAGCCAGGGGGATCAGCAGTAGATGAGAGGAGGTTATACTGCCCTTGTACAGGTCACTAGTGAAGCCAGATCTGGAGTATGGAGTAGAGTACTGGTGCCCACACCTAAAAAGGACATTAACCTGCTGGAGATGGTGCAAAGGAGAGCAACAAACATGATCAAGGGCCAGAAGGGTAAAACATATGAGAAGAGGCTGAGGGCCCTGAACAGGTATTCCCTAGGGGAGAGGAGAGGAGAGGAGAGAGAGAGAGATGGCATGACTGAGACCTTCAAATACTAAAAGGGATAATAGGGTGGATAAGGTTGGTCTCTTTAAGTGCCACCTGAAACACAAGGGAACAGATCCTTAGGTTGGGGTGGTTAGGATGGAGGCTAGGAAGCATTTCTTCATGGAGAGGGTGGTGACCAGTTGGAATGTGCTGCTGAATTAGATGGTTTCCTTGAAGATGGTGGGCAGCTTCAAGAGATGCTAGGATAGACTTAAGGGGAAAGTAATGGTCATGGGAAGGGTGGATGGAAAGGATGGTGGGATTTGGGGGGGCAGGGTCAGGAGCTTAAGCTGTGGACCCTGCAGTATGAGCACACTAGATAGAATAAATGACTTTATTCTGCTGACTTTTTCATATGTTCCTATGACAATTTACTTTTTCATCTTGAAAAAATGAGGTAAAGAAATGTGGTAACTGTCAGAGCATTTGATGCTAAAATGTACTGTAACCATGTAAGGGCAAGATATGCATAAACATACCAGCTAATTCACCTAAAATGTAGACTATAAAGTAGGTGTTCAATATAGAAGCAAACTACATGCAGAATAAAAAAGGGAATGTGAACTTTCATTTGCAAATACACTAATGAAAATGCTCAGAATGAAAACAACAAATCTAAAATGAATATTTCGTAATTGTTGACTTCTTAGTTATTAAACCCTTCCATGTCCAGTGTAAGTCTAATTTTTGCCTTAAAAGCAGAAATCATTCAACTTCTTTTAATGCCAATCCCCCACCCCAATCTCCCATTCAACACACACCACCCTATCCCCCCCCACACACTCACTCACCTAGAAATTGTCCACTGCCGCTCTGTGACAAAACAGAAAGAAGTGGGGAAGGCAGTCAGAATAGCAAAAGCCCAAACTGAGGAAAAAATCGCCAAGTCAGTTAAGAAGGGGGATAAAACCTTTTATAGGTACATTAGGGAGCATAGAAAGGTTAAGGGAGGAATAGTGAAGGTTAATAAGGGAGAGGGGAGGTGGGCAGAGGGAGACAGTGAAAAGGCAGAGATACTGAATGAATACTTTTTCTCAGTATTCACAAAAGAAGATGAGGAGGAGTTTCCTAAACCAGACAATAGAAGCACTCTGTGTAGGGGGGTTGACACTAGTCCATTTACAGAAGAAAGAGTCCTGAAAGAACTCTTAAAACTCAAGGTGGACAAAGCAATGGGGCCTGATGGGATTCACCCCAGAATCCTAAAAGAACTAAGGAAGGACTTAGTGACACCACTGACCACACTTTTTAATAAATCATGGGAGGATGGGCTGGTACCTGAGGACTGGAGGAGGGCAGATGTGATTCCCCTTCACAAAAGTGGGAGCAAGGCAGAAGCAGGAAACTACAGACCTGTAAGTTTGACCTCTGTGGTAGGGAAAATGATGGAATCACTTCTGAAAGAAAGAATTGCTGAGTACCTAGAGGCCAGCGGGGCACAGGACCCAAAGCAGCCTGGATTTACAGCAGGAAGGTCATGTCAGATGAATCTAATAGATTTCTTTGACTGGGTAACCAAAGTAATAGACCAGGGAGGGGCTGTGGATATGGCCTACCTAGACTTTAGCAAGGCATTTGACACAGTCCCGCACAAAAGATTAATAATCAAGTTAGCCAGAAAGAAGTGGGGAAGGCAGTCAGAATTGCAAAAGACCAAACTGAGGAAAAAATAGCCAAGTCAGTTAAGAAGGGGGATAAAACCTTTTATAGGTACATTAGGGAGCATAGGAAGGTTAAGGGAGGAATAGTGAAGGTTAATAAGGGAGAGGGGAGGTGAGTAGAGGGAGACAGTGAAAAGGCAGAGATACTGAATGAATACTTTTGCTCAGTATTCACAAAAGAAGATGAGGAGGAGTTTCCTAAACCAGACAATAGAAGCACTCTGGATAGGGGGGTTGACACCAGTCAATTTACAGAAGAGAGTCCTGAAAGAACTCCTAAAACTAAAGGTGGACAAAGCAATGAGGCCTGATGGGATTCACCCCAGAATCCTAAAAGAACTAAGGGAGGACCTAGTGACACCACTGACCACACTTTTTAACAAATCATGAGAGGATGGGGTAGTACCTGAGGACTGGAGGAGGGCAGATGTGATTCCGCTTCACAAAAGTGGGAGCAAGGCAGAAGCAGGAAACTACAGACCAGTAAGTTTGACCTCTGTGGTAGGGAAAATGATGGAATCACTTCTGAAAGAAAGAATTGTTGAATACCTAGAGGCCAGCGGGGCACAGGACCCAAAGCAGCATGGATTTACAGCAGGAAGGTCATGTCAGATGAATCCAATAGATTTCTTTGACTGAGTGACCAAAGTAATAGACCAGGGAGGGGCTGTGGATATGGCCTACCTAGACTTTAGCAAGGCATTTGACACAGTCCCGCACAAAAGATTAATAATAAAGTTAGCCAGCTTGGGAGTGAGTCCCAGGGTGGTAGCCTGGGTTGCAAACTGGCTGCACAACAGGACACAGAAGGTAATAGTAAGTGGAACACATTCCGAAGAAAGGGGGGCCACTAGTGGAGTAACTCAGGGCTTAGTACTGGGTCCAGTCCTCTTTAACATCTTTATAGGTGACATTGCAGAGGGTCTGGAGGGAAAGGTATGTCTCTTTGCAGATGATACAAAGATCTGTAACAGAGTTGATACACAAGGGGGGTAGAAAGTATGAGAAGGGACTTGGCAAGGTTGGAGGAATGGTCAGACATATGGCAACTTAGATTCAATGGAAAGAAGTGCAAAGTAATGCACCTGGGAAACAAAAACCCAGGAGAAGAGTACACAATAGCAGGGGAGGTATTAACAACAACAAAAATGGAACAGGACTTGGGGGTAGTCATATCAGATGATCTAAAGGTGGGTAAGCAATGTGAGAAGTCAGTAAGGAGAGCCAGGGGATACTGGGATGCATAGGAAGGGGCATCACAAGTAGAAAAAGGGAAGTGGTTATCCCTCTGTACAGACAGTTGGTGAGACCCCATCTGGAGTACTGTGTGCAGTTTTGGAGACCTCATCTACGCAAGGGCATAGACAGGATGGAAGCAGTCCAGAGGAGGGCAACTAAAATGGTGCAGGGTCTGCATCAGAAATCATATGAAGAGAGACTGAGAGCTTAATATGTATACCCTTGATGAAAGGAGGGACGGGGGACATGATAGAAACATTCAAGTACCTCAAGGGAATCAACAAAGTCCAGGAGGGTAGCATCTTTCAGAAAAGAGATGTGTAAGAACAAGGGACACAATTTAAAGATAGAGAGGGACAGCTCAGGGTAATGTGAGGAAATCTTTTTCACGGAGAGAGTGGTGGATGCGTGGAACTGCCTTCCTGGGGAGGTTGTTGGGGCTAAAACAGTGGGGGGAATTCAAACATGCATGGGACAGACACAAGGCAATTGTAGTGGGGGTGGCAGGAAGTAGGCTGTTGGTTAACTAGAATCTGCAGCTTATCCAGTAGGTAGGAAAATGGGCAGACTGGGTGGCCAAGTGGTCCTTATCTGCTGTCAAAGTCTATGTTTCTATGTTTCTATGTTCTTCTCCTTCAATGCCAGCTGGGAACTGAAAAAACAAGGTAAGTTCAGTCACTGTTTGTTCAATGCATTTTGAACTTTTACTCATGAATTTGCCACCGTTTGATATTTTTTTTACCAGACTTGCAACATGGCATTTTTTGGACCCCACCCCATGAGCAAGGTAGGTGAAATTCTTCAAATCCATCCTGAAAGGTGATCTTTCAGTCACTCCGTGAAATCAACTTTTGGGACAGATCTGAACAATTTCACATACCAGGTTCATGAAGCTGGGTTATAAAAAGACTATATTGAAAATCTGGGGTCAAAATTTTAACAACAAAGTCATGAAGGTACACTGACATGTTCAACATTCATAGAAACATAGAAGTTGACGGCAGATAAGGACCGCAAGGCCCATCCGGTCTGCCCATTTCTTTTTCTACCTTATGAACTCTGTCAATGGCCTATCTATTCATACTCATCTGTATTGCTCCCTTATGCCTATTCCATGCCTGTTTGAAGCCCTGCACTGTATTCATATCCACCACTTCCTGAGGTAGGCTGTTCCATGCATCCACCACCCTTTCTGTGAAAAAGAACTTCCTCACATTACCCCTTAATCTGCCTCCCTCTAATCACATGCCGTGTCCTCTTGTCCTGCTATTTTTCTTATATTGAAACATGTTAGACTCTTTCACCTTGTTAATGCCCCTTAAGGTGGTTGAATGTTTCGATCCTATCACCCCTCTCCCTCCTTTGCTCTAGGGTATACATATTGAGCTCCATTAATCTGTCTTCATATGTTTTCTGATGCAGTCCCTGCACCATTTTAGTTGCCCTTCTCTGGACTGCCTTCATTTTGTTAATGTCCTTATGAAGGTGTGGCCTCCAGTACTGCATGCAGTACTCCAGATGGGGCATAATCAGTGTCTTGTAAAGAGGGATTATTACCTCCCTCTTATGACTTGTGATACCCCTGCTAATACACCCCAACATCCCCCTAGCCTGACCTACTGCTTTAGTGGTCTCTACTTGGATTATTTCAGGTCATCTGTGATGATGATGGCCAAGTCTCTTTTTTCCCTTGTGTTTGCTATCAACTCCCCTACCAACCTATGTGTGGCTTCAGGGTTTCTCATCCTTATGTGCATGATCTTGCACTTCTTTGCATTAAACCATAGTTGCCACTCTTCAGACCTGTTTGCTAGTTTATCCAGATCTCTTCTCATTCTGCCCATCCCATCTGGATCATCTACTCTGTTGCAGATCTTGGTGTCATCTGCAAACAGACAAACCTTACCTTCCAGTCCATCTCAATGTCACTGATGAATATATTGAAGAGGACTGGCCCCAGGACTGATCCCCGAGGTACCCCATTTGTGACTTGCATCTCTTCTGACTGTATACCATTTACCACCACTCTCTGTTTTCTGTCTGCTAACCAGTTTGCCACCCAGTTGACCAGCTTCTGACCCACCCCAAGCCTACCCATCTTATTAATCAATCTATGTGGAACAGTATCAAAAGCTTTGCTGAAGTCAAGGTAGTCGACATCAACGGCACCCCCTTGGTCCACCACTCTGGTTACCCAGTCAAAGAAATCTATGAGATTAGTTTGACAGGACCTTTCTGTTGTAAATCCTCTGTCTATGTAAACCCATGCTGTCTTGGATCCTGTGCTTCTATGAATTCCAGATGTTGCACTATCCTTTCCTTAAGGAATACCTCTATAATCCTGCCCACTACTGAGGTAAGACTGACTGGTCTGTAGTTCCCTGCCTCCTCCCTGCTACCACTCTTCTGGAGCGGGATCACATGAGCCCTTCTTCAGTCTTCTGGGACCTCTCCTGTGCTCAGAGACTCACTAAACAGTTCTGATAATGGCTCTGCTAGTTCCACCCTTAGCTCCTTTAGTACCCTGGGATGTATGCCATCCAGTCCTATTTCCTTCCACCCTGAGCTTAGTGAGCTCTTGTAGGACCCCTTCTTTTGTGAAGGGACTTGTGCACACCTCCCTCCCCCCTGTATCAATGGTGCTGAGCTGTGGGCCCTACCCCTACATTCTTCTCAGTAAATACTGAGCAGAAGTATCCATTTAAGATACATGCTTTTTCTTGGTCCTCTTCCACACACTCCCCCTTATCCCCTTTGATCTTAGCAATACCCCCTCTGGACTTTCTCCTTTGATTAATGTATCTATATAAAGTTTTGTCCCCTTCTTTTACTGTTTGTGCTAGTGTTTCCTCGGTTTGGGCCTTTGCATGCCTTATTGCCTTCCCTGCTTCCCTTAGGGAAGTTTGGTATGCCTCCCTGTCTTCATCCCGCTGAGTTCCCTTATATTTCCTGAAGGCCAGTCTTTTGGCTCTGACCTTTTCTGCTACTGTTTTTGAGAACCAAAGTAGTTTCTTCCTTCTTTTGCTCTTGCTTTTCTCTCTAACACAATGGGATGTTGCTTCAAGTACTGCATCCTTAATGCTTGCCCACCTTGCCTGTACCCCCTCACCTGTATTTCTTCTTGCCAGGGTTACCTTGACTCTGTTGGCCATCTTATCAAAGTCAGCTCCTCTGAAGTCCCATATTTTTGCCTTGGAATGGGATGATTTAGTTCTAGTGGCCAAATTGATCCATACCATGTAATGGTCACTGGCCCCCTGGTGACCTTCTACCTGGAGTTCTGTGATCCTTTCCACATTAGTCATTACTAGATCTAGGATAGCCCTGTCTCTTGTGGGTTGCTGTACCAGTTGTCTGAGGCCCTCCCCAACAGGGAATCCACTATGTGTCTAGTTCTGGTGGATGTTCCTGCTTGTATTGACCAATCTGTATCTGGCATGTTGAAATCTCCCATTATCAGAACCTCCCCTTTAGCTGTTAGGTTCTATATATCTTCTAACAGTAATGTGTCTATATCCTCTCCCTGGTCTGGAGGCCTGTAGACAACCCCAGTTCGTATGGCTGTCCCATTTCCTGTTTCCAGGGTGACCCACAGTTCTTCTGGATCCCTATGTGTATTCCAAATTCCTGTAGCTTTGATATTTTCATAGACATAAAGGGCTACTCCCCACTCCCCCGCACCCTTCCCCCGCACCCTTCCCCCTTTTTGCACCTTGGTCTCTTCTGAACAGTACATAGCCGGGTACTGAAGTCTCCCAAGTGTGGTTACTGGTGAACCATGTCCCGCTAATGGCTACTATGTCCAGTTTAACCTCTGTCATTGTTGCCTGCAGGTCTGGGATCTTGTTTCCCAGACTACGGGCATTTGTGTACATGATTTTCCATTGGCCAACTTTCGGTGTGTTAGTTGCTGGGCGAGGTCCAGCATTTCCACTGTGCGTCGTATGGTGTGCTGGACCTTTTTCCTTACCTGGTGATGCAAATGAACTACAAACATGCTGAACTTCTGTTTGATCACTAGCTGAGGGGCGAGGCATGTTCTTCCCATTCGATGTATCAGGTGCTGCACCACTCTCCCCAATGGCTAGTTTAAATGTTCTGCAAAGACGTCAAACTTCTGCCCCAATGCACTCACTCCCTCCTTAGTCAAATGCAGTACATCAAATTTAAAGAACTTACGCTTCCAAAACTGTTGCCAGTTACCTACATATTTGTGTCCTTTTTCCTGGTACCAGCCCTTGAGCCACATGTTTAGCTCCCCTATCTCTCCTTCTCTGACCTTCCGTCCATCTTCCCCCCTCTCCCAGAATGGCAGGATCTCAGAGAAGGAGATGCCAGATGAAATGGATGACAGTTTGTCTCCCAGCCTGGTCAGGTGTTCCTTGGTCTCCACAACTGACCAGCTGATGAGATCATTAGTCCCTATGTGTATCAGGACATTGATGTTTTCTCCTGCTTCCTGCACGATTTTAGCAATGTGGTCAGTGTCTGGCTACACTCATAACTTTGATAATTTTCAATACTTTGACCCCAAATTTTCAACAAAGCAATTTTTTCACACCGTTCGTTGAACATGATAGGTGTAGTTTTTCAAATCCTTCCCAAAACATGTTTTTGCACTTGTGGTGTAAAATTACGTTTTGGTCAGTATTTTATAAATGACACCTGTCACGTTCAGAAGGGTTGGTCATAATATGACTATGTTTAAAATGTGGGGCTAAAATGTAAAAAAGAAAAAGTTATTAAGAAATGTTGTGTGCAGGGCTGGCCTTTGGCCCAGTGGGTAGTGTACTGTGTTCCTGTGCAGGCAGCTCAAGTTCAGGGATGGGCTTGGGGAGCCAGTTGAGAAGCACGAGAATGGGAGCCAGTGCTGTCACATGCCACTGCCCTCAGCCTGGGAAGGTATTACACACTATTCTGCTGCACAGGCAACTCCTTGTGGTGGGCCAGGGTGCCTTCCTTCACAAGCAGTTGAGTGGTACAAACAGCACATGTAGAGATAAATCATTTATCACAGAAGGTCCCCTCTGCATATTTCATTTATGCAATAGGCTATGACCGTGTGTGATAGATTATTTTGGGGGCTTTTAAATAAAATATGTTATTTATAAATGTGGGTTTATTTTGTGAACTTGTGGTACTGCGTGATCCCACCTCCTGGTTGCCATAGCAGTGCCATGGACATGGTGGCAGGACACTGAATTGATGCTGCAGTGTGGCAGTTCATTGGTGCTGCAGGACTTCTGCCAAAACTGAAACCACCACCACAGAAGTTCTGCAGCAAATGGGAATCCTGCCATAGACCTTGGTCCCAAAGCACCCCAAAAAATCAAGACCCTGGTTAGGCCTCACCTGGAATATGTGCTCAGTTCTGGAGTAAGTAAGGAAGAACAGGGACAGGCTGAAGGTAATGCAATGCAGGGTCACCGAAATGGTTCAGGGCAGCAGGGACAAATCCTAAAGGAGAGGCTGAAGGACCTGAACATGAACACGCTGGAGGCCAGGAGGGAGAGGAGGGGAAGATAATCAAGACCTACAGATTTCTGAGGGGAATATACACAGACGACAGTGGTGACCTATTCACCAGGAATGATTACACAGTGACAAGAGGTCATGGGGGAAGGTTGGCCAGGGGGAGATTTAAAATGGAGGTTAGGAAATTCTACTTTACAAAAAGGGGAGGTGGAACAATGGAATAGATAACAGAAGGAGGTGAGATCCATGACAGGATTCAAGGGACACTGGAACAGATTCAGGGGGCTGTCAGCCCCAAAAGCGGGGGGGAGGTGAGGAGGCATGGGGGGTGGTTGGAACATAGGGTAAATTCGCTATATGCCTACAGGCCAATAGTGAGTAGGTTTTCCTTGAGCAGTCAAGATGGACCTTGGTTCTTTTTCTGCCTTCCTGTTTCTATCCTGTCTTTTTCTGCACTTTCTATTTTATGACATTTGTACTGAGGAAGGGCATCACACAAAATTACCTTGTGGTCCTCTTTCATGGGGGCTTTGTTTTATGAAAGTCATAAATACTTAAGGCTTGCCTGAGCATGCCGTTTGCCTTTTATTAAGCAATTATTTTATGTCAACAGTAGGAACCCACCATTCCCAAGAATCATAAAAAATCGTAATTGCAGTGCTGTCCACTGCAGGAGATACAGTTCCCATAACTCAATGAAAGTCCAGCAAAAATCACTAACTGCTAAGACGACAGCTTTGTGAGTTTGGAGCTTGCAAATGCAAATCTCTTCAAATACTAAATTCCCTTTAAGTTGCAGCCATAAATTCCAACTTTTCATGGACTTACAAATTTGGAACATTATGATTTAAAAACAGTCAGAGGAACATGATGAATAACATAAAAGAAAGCAATCTAATCTAGCAGTTAGAGCACAGGAATACAACACCAGGAGATGTTGGTTCAAATCCCAGCTCCGTCACTGGCTCACTGTGTGGGCCTAAGCAAGTCAAGCAATCTTCCTATGCATTTGTCATCCCAGTTGTAAAATTGTGCTAAAGCTGAATCTGACTGAGAACAAGATGTTGTATCTCAGTTGGGTTATCCTGGGGAAATATATTCTAAAACTTTATACTGGTATATCTAGCTGACATGAAGTACTATAACTCCCAATTTTATTAACATGTGTAATAGAGATATTAGCCAAGCTAAACATGTATTTCTTTTGAACCCATTTGAATGGAGGAATTCCAGATTTTTTGGATAGGCTCCTTGTGAATAAATTAAACTCCCGATTGTCTAACCTGGAGGATTTGAGTATTTTCTGCAATAGTTCCAGTGGCAGGTCTCGCAGATAAACCTGAGTTCTGAGCCGTGGCACAAGATTCAGTTCCAGCCACCTTTCACAGGCAGTCACCAGCAGCTTCTGCTTATACTAAAGAAACACAAGCACAGGGAAAAGACAAGTCATTACACGGCAGACAAATGTTTAAAGCAAAAGCTCTACCTAGTGTTACAACTTAGTAAATGCAGATTTGGTAAGGAAGCTGATAGTTGGCACTAACAGTTGGGGAACATACAGGAAGAGTACAGATTTTGAATGACAAGCACCAGTTACATTGCATGTTAACCTGAAAATAATCACACTATGTAGAATAATGGTAACTGGAACTGCTTTGAATGAGGCAACCAGTGTGTATTTTATTTTTTTATGGATATTGACTGGTGTTTCTACAACTCATGTCACAGTTATATTTTGTCCCAATATGTGATGATCATCTAAAGATTTCAAATCTATAAAGTAATGTAAATAGACTTCAGGGCTTGCTTTTGAGTACCACAGCGACAGCTTCTGTAATAAAAAAAATCAGTAAGGATTTAAACTATTGCTAGCAGCAACACCATCAACTGCTTTAAGAGCCAACATAACAGTAAAGCAAAATGAAACCATGAATAATACTGTAGAAATTGTCATGATGAGTGCTTTAGTTTTCTACCAACGTAAAACTACAACACTGTGTAAATTATCAGTACTGACACCACCACTCCCCCACCTTTCCTCTCTCCCTACCCCATTCATGCTTTCCTCCTACTCCCTTCACTGATCTGATGTTTGCTTCTTTATATCCCTAGTAGGCCAAGTTGCTTTCTCCATCTGCCTTCCTAAACTGTAGAATAACCTAGCTCTCCCTGTCCAACTCTTATCCTCTGCTGAGCCAACTAAAATCACTCCTGCCATCTCACTTCTCAAAAAAATGCATATGCAGGTACAGTAGCCACGTTCCAGCATTACGCTTACCTGCCCCATGCCCATCTCCTAGTTTCCCAAAAACCACTATAAACTGTAGTTTTTACTTATAAATGTAATGTAATGTTTGTATTTTGGCACCACCAGTTTCTTAAAGATGTACCTTGTCTGTCTACTTTATAATATGTTGGCTGGCCTAACCTCTGCCATGTTTACCAATGTACAGCTGCATTTTTGCACATTTTGCTTACAGTATGTTCTCTAAAGTTTCACTCATATGGACTTTTACTCTTGCTTGTCCAGTTTGAATTTCTGTAAATGATTGCTTCATTTGGCCTTTTTACTGTTCTGTACATGCACTTGTCTCTAAACTATTTTGCAACCCTTAACTGGGTCACACTTGGAAACCTTTTCTGGCTCAGTGCGTATATTCCAGTCCACAAATGTTTTAATAAACACTTCTTTAAGACTGTACATGTAACCAGGCTCTCTTTTCTTCTGGCTTGAGGCAGGTTACTAGAGGGCACCCAAAGGATTATGCCTGACCCTGAGATACGCTCACTAATGGGCCTTAGCCTGGAGCCAGGGTGTCTGGAGTTTGTGCTCTGAGTTTCCTGACTCAGCCAGAAGTGGGATTCTTGGTACTGCCCCTCCTTCTTTATGCTATAAGAAGGGAGGCAAGCTAAGTGTCCAGAGAAGAAGAGGGAATCATCTTATGAAGACCAGCGGGACAGAAGAAGGATCTGGCCTCTATGGCTGTGGCAGAGCTAAGGGAATCTGTGGCCTCAGGGATGGCGGCAGGGTCCCTGGGTCTGGGTGGTACTAGTCCCCTCCAGTGAGGTCTCCAGTGTCCTGGAGCCGAAGATTCCCCAAGAATGCCAGCAAGTAGGAGGAGAACTTGACCAGGAGTCCTGCCTTGACAGAAAAGGAAAGATTGAGATGTGATGGCCAGCCAGAAAGTAGTGGTTGGCCACCCCTTAAGTGAGGTCACTGGGATCCTTGCAGATCCACTCTTTCACCAGTACGAAAGGGAGACAGCAGATGCTGTATGTACTGTTAGTGCACCTTCATTAACTGCTTTATTTAAGAAAAGGCCTAGGCAGTTGAGTAATAATTAACCCCCCCCGGGAATAGAAATGTAAAAATGGTAGCTGGTAATGCCCTAGGATAGGGGTCTGGCAAGAGTGGGGGTTGGTAAGTTCGTGGGATGCAGCCAGACATGGAAGCCCATTCCTTGGCCACCAGGGTATCAGTGCAGAGCTGAAACTATTATACCTTTAGGAGTAGATCATAATGCTGATGTACTAATCCATTTTGATGCCACTAGCTGGCACAGAAGTCACGTGCCGGCACAGTTGCCCACAGGGTTGTGTGTCCTGCTTGGGAGGGTGCCACTGCACTGTGGTTTTATGGGTACAACCACCAAGGAGACCCCAGAAATTGGAGCCAGGAAGCTTCACAGAATGTACATCCAATCACAGTGAGAGATAGATGCAGCAGTATAGCAGTACAGCAAGAATGTCCTTAACCATTATGGTCATTGAACATGCTCATGACAATGACGTAAGGTAAATTGATGAACTGAGTGAGGTGAGGGTAATACCCATTAAGGCTGTGCAACATCGGTGCAGCAATAAACATGCATCCTGTATCATCCCAGCTCCCAGTATGGACAACGGTTTGTGAGAGGTTTCATGTCTGTGGTACTCCTGATGTGTGCTTTGGTCGCCATGGTTCCCATTTACCCTGACCTGAGGTGGACAGGTAAAAGGTAGAGGTACAATGTTTCATGCCATAAAGAGGGTGCTCCACTGACAAGAGATGCCACCATATGCCTCTGGGCACTGGAGATGCCAAGCCCTTGCACACAGAAGAAAAAAATTACTTACCATAGTAATGTTGATTTTTCTCAGGGGTCGATCAATGTGATTTACAATAAGCATCATTTTCCTGCCAGAGTGTGATGTTCTGGAGAAGGCACTTCTGCAAATTTTAGAATTTAAAATGCTAAGTTCAAACTCTGCACTGTGGTCATGCTGCCCCTAGTGTCCTAACATTGGGTATGTTTCTATAAACTAGGGGAGCAGTGATCGCTAAAAGTAGCTGATTGTCTATCAAAAAATGTCAAACTTTTCATTAAAATTTTTAAAACACCAAACAATTTTAAAGCAGACAATGTGAAAAAATACTTAACTGCTCACATTCTAACAATTGCTAAGGAACTGCAATAAGGAATGCTCAAGCAACCTTGAGAAAAAGAATTATTCTTGTGTGAACCTATTTTCAGGTTCTGGAAGGGGAAGCAGGGTAAGGGATTGTAAATCACACTGATGGATCCTTGAGAAGAAACAGCATTACTACGGTGAGTAATTTTTACCTCAAACCCCAGGAATCCATTGCTGATGCTTTACAATAAGCAGACTCTTTAGCAGTACCTTGGGAAGATGGATCTGTACCTATTTAGGAAATGGTACTGTAAGACAGCAGTTCCAAAACTGGCTTCCCTCCTGCACTGTATATCCATGGAATAGTGCTTTGTGAGGTTGTGTACTGTTTTCCAGGTAGTTGCTTTAACAGATATCTAGAAAGGGGGATGCCCCTTGTAGCTGCCATGGAGGCAGAGCCCTTATGGAATGTGCCCTTAGGCCTCTGGGAGATGTTCTACCAGCTTTCTCATAACAAAACTGCATGCAGGACACTGTCCAATGAGAAACAGTCCTCCTAGCCAATGGTTTACATTTGCCCATCTTTCCATATGTAATAAAAAGCTGTGTACACTAGGACCTGACATCTTTTGTTTGCTCTAAGTAGTGCCCTAGTGCTCTTTTTACATACAGACAGTGCAGTTTCTGCTCGGCTGCACTGTAATGTTCAGGGCAGAGCACAGAAAGGGTAACTGACTTGTTCAGGTGGAATACTGACACCACTTTAGGTAGGAACTTCCTACTGATCCTATCTTATTCATGTGTAAGATTACATTGTTTGGATCTGTACAGAGGGTTTGCAGCTCACTTACCTTCCTAACAGATGCCATGACAATCAGGAAAACCATTTTCCATGTAACATATCTTAAGTCAGCAGTACCCATTGGCTCAAAGAAAGCCTCTGTCAACTAGACAAGACAGATATTTAGATCACATGGAGAGACTTACAGGGGGATACAGGTGGCTGAGGCCTTTAAAGAACCTTGTAAAAACAAGTTGTGAGGCCAAGGATTTGCCTTTGCCTGCTGATGTGTAGGCTGACACTGCTGCCAGATGTATCTTCAGGGTTCAGGGTCTCAGACCTAGGAACGGTAAGTGTGCCAGGTAGTCTAGAACTGTAGGCAGCTCTGTCTGCATTGAGATTATCTTTCTGGGAGAACACACATATTGTACAGTGAAGCCCACCAGGATGAAGCACAGTGTCACAGGTTTACTGCATGACAAAAGGGATTAACAGCCATTGAAATTGCATTGTTTGCTGCAGTAACTCTACCGCAGAATTCTGCAGTGCTGCGCTTCATCCTGGTGGGCTTCACTGTATGTCTTTATTTGAAAATTGATTACCGGGAGAGGTACACTGAACTAAGTCTCGTTTCCAGGTGCAACCCCAGTGAATGGTTACAGAAGGACACAATAAAATATAATACAGTGCATTACATGGAACAGAACATGAAGTGCAGACACAGCAAAAAAAATTATACTTTAATACAAACTTGGAACAAATTAAAATGCAAGCATGTTGTGCAAATACATGTGCAGGTGGAAAACTGGGATTCCAACAAAAAGCAGTGCCATACTTCTCAACTGTCCTGTTTTTTGCTGGTATTTCCCACATTTAGACTCCCTGTCATGCAGTACCGAATTGATTGCTTCTTTTACAGATTTTTAGAATACCAGTGTAAGCCTAGCAGACCAGTTTAACCCTTAGGCTAACAGCAGAATTCAAAAGTATAGGAACACTGGACTGCTATATCAGTCAACAACACATCAAGAGTTAAACTTGTCCAAGCAGAAAAAAGGAGGTTGTAAGAGCCACTCCCCCCCCCAGCATTTCACAGACGCATCTGTTTCTCTAATGAGACGAGAGAGAGAGAGAGAGAGAGAGAGAGAGAGTGAGAGTGAGTGAGTGAGTGAGAGAGACATGGCATTTCAATACAGTATATTTTTGTTCAAGTAAGTCTGGAACATAATAACAACGCATCCTTAAAAGCTTGGAAATTAACCTAACACTGGATCCTGAAAAAAATATTTCTTTAGCAGTGCCTATGTTCCACGTTAGTTTCAAGTATGTAAAAGAAGAGAAATTACAGCATAGACATGCAGAACATTTGCCTGTGTTTGTTATTATGCCATTTGGTAGTATGCAACTGAATTAGACATTTAAAAAGCATAAACTAAAAGTACTTTATATATGTACAGTATTACTGTACATCACGTGATGTACATGTCATGCGACGGCACTGCGCCTTGCTGAGTAAAATATGGTGTCCCTGATTTTGGTCATTTGTCCCTGATTTTTGGGGGGGAGTGTCCCTGATTTTGGTCCTAGCAGGTTGAGAGATATGAGCAGTGCAAAGGCAAGCAATGCAGTGTACAAGGGATCAGTAAAGGACTAGGGGACCCAAAAACCTGAACAACCAAAAATAATTAGGGGGACCTCCTACAGGAAACAGGTGCAGGTGGGTGGTGGGAAGAGCTTCAGTACAAGATTTTTTTCCATTTAGAGGAGTATGCTTTCCTTTTTATTGGTTTTCAGGAAACTTTCAGAACTGTCAGCACATCCTTTGACAGGCTCAAACTAGATAATTCTAGCTCATCAAGAACCATGCCTCAGGAGTAATGTTATGAGGTCTGGGAATGTTATTCTGCCCTGAGACAGTGTCAGTAGACTGTATCTCAGTGGCAGGTTGCTTGGAGTCCTACTGGACAGAGCCAGTAGCACCAGGAAGAGGATAGGGCTATATACCAGGAAAAGCAGAAGGAAGCAGGTTTGGAGGTCAGGCAAGCAAAGGCAAGAACAGAAGAGAGAATAATGAACTCGGTCAAGGAAGGGGATAAAACCTTCTTCTGGTATGTGAACGAGAGGAGAAAGTCAAAAGAGGGGATAGTCAGGCTGAAAGATAAAGAAGGAGGGTTGGTGGAAGATGACCGTGAGAAGGTGGACATGATAAACAGCTATTTTTGTTCAGTGTTCATGGTAGAAAAGGATGGGAACGGTATTCAAATCAGGGGAAAATGAGGTGATGGGGGGGTAGATTCCAATCCATTCCAGGAAGAGGAAGTTCTGCAGGAGCAAGAGGGGCTGAAGGTGGACAAGGCCATGGGGTGTGATGGGATGCACCCCAGGGTAGCGAAGGAGCTTAGTAAAGTACTGGCAGAACCTCTGACCAGCCTCTTCAACAATTCCTTTGAATCAGGGGAGGTCCCCGATGACTGGAGAAGGGTGGATGTGGTCCCCCTACATAAGGGTGGGGACAAGGAGGAGGCAGGCCACTACAGACCGGTGAGCTTAACATCAGCGGTAGGAAAGCTCATGGAGAAACTGCTAAAGAAAAGAATCACCAGCTACCTCGAGACCAATGGCCTACAGAACCAACAGCAACATGGGTTTACTGAGGGCAGGTTGTGTCAAACAAACTTGACAGAGTTCTTTGACTGGGTCACCAGGGTAGTGGATCCTGAGGGGGGGTCTGTAGATGTTGCGCACCTTGACTTTAGGAAGGCGTTTGATTCCGCTACTGCACAGAGGAGACTATTGCATAAAATGAGATGTCTTGGGCTGGGGTTGGTAGTAGCAAGCTGGGTGTAAAGCTGGCTAGGGGGCAGAAGGCAAAGGGTAATTGTGAATGGGATACCTTCAAAGGAGGGTATTGTTACCAGTGGGGTGCCTCAGGGGTCGGTGTTCGGGCCACTCCTATTTGATATCTTTATGGGGGACATAGCGGAAGGACTGGAGAGGAGGAGATGTCTATTCATGGACGACTTGAAAATCTGCAATAGAGTTGATATGCTGGAGGGAGTTTTGAGAATGCGCAGGGATCTGAAAACACTGGAGGAGTGGTCCAGGGAGTGGCAACTGTCCTTCAATATAAAAAAGTGCAAAATCATGCACTTAGGCAAGAAAAAACAAGGAACGGAATACCGGATGAGGGGGGCATGCCCTAGAGATAACCGAGCTGGAAAGGGACATTGGTATAATCATTTCACAAGATCTGAATGTGATAAAGCAATGTGAGAATGTGGTGGCAAGAGCCAGTAGGATGCTGGGATGTATCAGTAGGGAAATCACTAGCAGGAAGAGAGAGAGAGGTCATAATGCCCTTGTACAGGCAACTGGTCAGGCCACACCTTGAGTATGGAGTCCAGTTCTGGAGGCCATACATCAAGAAAGATGTGGACAGGGTGGAGCAGGTCCAGAGGAGGGCAACAAAAATGGTGAAGGGCCTCAGTTATTTGTCATATGAGGAATGGCTGAGCAACCTGAACATCTACTCCCTAGAGGAAAGAAGGGAAAGGGGGGACATGATTGAGACCATCAAGTATATCGGGGTATAAAGAGGGTACCAGTAGGTGACACTTTCCAGCTAAAGAGGCAATCAAAAAAAAGGGGACACAACATGCAGATAGTAGGGGGAGATTCAGAGGAAACATTAGAAAATTCTACTTCACAGAGAGGGTGGTAGATAGCTGGAACAAACTCCCGGTGAAGATGGTGGGGGCAAGGACTGTGGATGGGATTCAAAGGAGCATGGGATAGACACAAGTGTCTCTTGGACCTAGGGAGGGGGAACGTTAGGTAATAGCAAAGACCTAGCTGTTAGTTAGGCAAACTGGGCAGACTGGGTGGGTCTGGCAGTCCTTTTCTGCCGACACATTCTATGTTTCACTAAATACTAAGCTTGTCTGGCCCAGTCCAGGACTATCAGGATCAAGGTTACTGACTGTCTCCTGAGCTTTACGATCACTCTTTGTATGAGTGGGAATGGTGAGAAGGCATACAGGAGCCTCCCTGTCCAGTCCAGAACTAGGGCATCCTCTAGGACTGTGCTCCTTGCTGGAGGCCTGCAACAAAAGAGTAGGTGCTGATTCTTCTCCCAAGAGGCAAACAGATCTATTTCTGGAGTGCCCCATCTTCTGAGGACTGAGGCCAACACCTGCTGGTTCAATGCCCAGTCATGGTTTCCCTGGCTGACTCTGCTGAGGACATCTGGTAGGACATTGTCCTTGCCTGGCAGATGTACAGCATGAATATTTATATTTAGGGAATAGGCTATATCCCAGATCTTCACTGTCTCTGTACACCGTTTTGAGGATCTTGTTCCTCTCTGCTTGTTTATATAATACATAGTATTAACTGTTCGAATCTGAACAGACTGACCTTGTAGCTGGGAGGAGAAGAACTGCAGTGCCAGCAATACTGCCCTGATCTACATAGAAACATAGAATTTGACGTCAGATAAGGACCGCTTGGCCCACCCAGTCTGCCCGTTTCCCTACCTAATAGATAAGCTGCAGATCCTAGTTAACCAGCAGCCTACTTCTTCCTACCTCCACCCCCTAGAATTGCCATACAGGAGATGGATGTCCTACTGAGCCTCCTGTGGGCTTCAGATGCTACTTACTGTGAGGTCCCCTAGGTGGGCGCCCCACTGTACAAGCAAGGCACCTGTTGTGAGGACCCTTGTTGGGATTGCTGAAGGAAGGGAATGGCCTCTCTGAGGTTGCTTTTCCCCTTCCACCATTCTAGTGCCTGCACAGAGGCCTTTGTGACTAACACTAACACTAACTTGTACAGTGGATCCCACCTTTGAGACCAGTGGTCCTTTATGTGATACTGAATATCCCTCACCTGAAACCTGGCCCATGGCCCCACTGCTGTGGATGAGGTCATGTGACCTAGTAACTGCTGGAAATGTCTTGCAGTCCTGGGCTGGCCAGGATGAAGGATTCCACAGTAGCAATCAGACTTGATACCTTTTGTTGGGGAAGGAAAACCTTCCCCTGCAGGGTATCCAGCTCTGCACCTAAGCAGTCTGACACCTGAACTAGTTCTGTTTGGGACTTCAGATGTATCAGGAACCCCAGGTTCTCTAGAGTGTTTTTTTCCCTTTAGCTAGAGCACCTTGTCTCTTGTTCTCTTTATCCTGAGACTAACCAATTGTCCAGGTAGGAAAAAAAAAACTACATTTTGCCTGCTCCAGTGTGCTTCCACCACTGCTAGGCACTTTGTGAAGACCCTTGGTGCTGTAGTGAGTCCAATGAGGGGGGCTATAAACTGATACTGGCAGTTTCCCAGCCTGAACCTGAGGTATTTTCTGTGTTTGGTTCTGACTGGAATGGGAAAATAAGCATCTTTCAGATTCAGTGGCCCCAGCCAGTCTCCTGATTGTAAGTATGGTATTACTGTGCCCAGAGTGACCATCTTGAATCTTTCCATTTTGATATGTTTATTCAGATATCTCAGATCTAAAATGGATCGCCACTCCCCATTTTTCTTGTGGGTGAGGAAATACCTTGAGAACAGCCCTTGCCCCACTGTAAGATACGGACCTTTTCTACAGCTTTTGCCTCTCTGTAGCAATTTCTGTAGTTACAGTTTCATCAGAACTCTGTTGAGAAATGAGCTGGAAAGGTGTTGGGTTTCTGCAGTTTTGGAAATCTCATGAACTGCAGAGACAATCCCTGACCTACTACTTCCAGAGCCCACCTGTGTGTGGTAATTTTTACCCATTTTTGGAAGTAGTGGGTCAGCCTTACCCCCACTGACAATAGTTGGGCAGCCTGGACAGAATTGTCAGGGGCTTTGTTTTGGCTGTGGCTTGGGGGTTGGTGCTGCATTTGCATGCCTGGAGCCCTCCTGCTTCTGTTGTAACCTCTTTGGGATTGGTACTCATAGGAAGTATAGATTCTTGGATAGGAGGCTCCTATCCCTGCCTCCCCTTCCATAGGGCCTGTGGTAGGAGGAGGACATTTCATTTTCAGTATCATTTATTAAGTGGTCTTGTACTTGTCGACTTTTTTTCATGTGCGTCTCTGTTTTGTCACCAAATAGGGAATTTCCCTCAAAGGAGAAATCCATGGCCTTTGTCTGGGTAGTGTGGGAAAGGATGATAGACCTTCACCAAGCAAACCTCCTCAATGTTACTGCATGGGCTAAGACTCGTGAAGCAGAGTCACTGGTGTTGACAGCCATGCATAACTGGTATTTCGTGGCATCCAAGGCTGAACTTGCTGGGGCAGCTAGATCCTGTGCCACCTTACCATCAGCTTTATCAGTAAGTTCCAGCACTGCATTCCACATTGCTTTCTAGTACTGAGCTGTATAAGCTAAATAAGCTGCCTGCCTGAGGAGCAGGGAAGCTGTTGTATACCCTTTTTTTGGCCATAGTATCCAGTTTCCTGGAATCATTCTCAGGAAGCTGTGCTGAGAAAGGGCATCTAAGCCGTCTCAAAAGCAACTGCTTGAACCACTCCTTCATAATCAGGGTGGGTGTACAGGAATTCCACCCCCCTGTCTATCCACCTGATACTTCTTTTCAGTGTTTTTATCAATGTCAGCTGCTGAGTTACTGTAGATGCTGACTTAATTTTTGAAGCAGCTTTTTGGAGTGATTTGTGGATGGGCACTAACAGCCTTCTTGTAGGGTTTAGCCATCATATCCATGAAATTCGCTTCCTCGTCATCCTCCTTTGTTTCATGAGAGGGGATGTTGAGGGTGCTCACCATCTGTTTGACAAAAGAGGAGTAAGAGGTATAATCCTCTCTAGGCCTAGCAGGGGAACCAAACTCTTGTTCTGGTGAACCATCGGGTTCAAGAGGTTCACCCTCCTCCTCATCCTCTTCCTCGTAACACATGTCCTCCTGCTCCACAGGTAAATGGTCTGGGACCTGAGTTGGGTGGGGAAGGGGGGTCAGGCATATTGAGAAAATTTCTCATAACCTGGAAAGCCTGGAAAAACTGTCATGCTTTTGCCATGTTCTCTGTTGAGGGCATTTGTTCTTAAGTTCCTTATGGACATACTTTTTTTTGGTTTTTTCTTTGCAAGCACTGGTTCTAATACTTGATCTGAGGCTCTTTTATTTGTATTTTTGCCTTAATTAATATCAGGATTCCCCTTTCGGACACCCCCGTATCTTTTCCATGTTTTCCAAGCTTGTCTGATGGCTGAACAACTTTATTTTTTTATATGCCCCCTTTGACGGGAACTGCTTCTGTTTATGAGGAGGTGAACCCTCTGATGCATGCTTTCCATCATCATTAGGAACTCCCTCAGAGCCTTTTCTGTGTTTAGGTGACATCAATTCTTCTCTTTTTTTTGCCTTTTTCTATTGGATTTTAGGGCAAAACATTTTACAGAGCTCACAACTGATAAAATCATAATCTGGACCCAGGCACCTTAAACAAAGCTTGTGGCAGTCTGCCCATGCCAGGAGCTTAAAATGATTTTTACAATTTGTAAAGCCTGTAGGTCCTGTTCTCTTTTTATTAGGTCTATCCATCATGCCAAACACTGAAAGACATGTTAAGTGACAAGTTTGGTTCCCAGTTTTAAAATGAGGATATATTTCCTCAACAAAGAGAAAAACAATGCTTACAACACTTCAAAGGCATTTTTTAAATAAGAATTCGGTTTGGTTCCCTTCAGGAGGGAACCCTGATTAATTTTAGTAAAAAACACTTTCAAACAAACAAAAACGTGCAGTTTTTAATTTGTTTTGAAGTGTGACTGGGTTGGTTAAGCCCTGCCCCATTTGTGTTGTGTAAAGAGAGTTTGAAGCAAGGATTCTGTCTACTATTTCTGTATTTTCTATTGGACTGCGCGGTCAACTCTTGCCTTTATTTGCTGATCTAGTTTAGCTGACCAGAAGGCTAGAGCTGTACTTCGGAGCGACTGCTCTCTTCAGGTGGAGAAACAAATCTGATGTTAGGACACTAGATGGAGCATGACCACAGTGCAGAGTTCGAACTTAGCATTCTAAATTCCAAAATTTGCATAAGTTTCATCTCTGGGACATCACACTCTGGCAGGAAGATGATGCTTCTTGTAAAGCATCACTGCCACTGGATTCCTGCTGTTTGAATGAAGGATTATTTTGTATGTTTTTATGCTTGAAATCTCATAAATCCCATGTCATGTATATGAAACATTCTTGGTAGATGTAGAATAAGGTGGTAAACATAGCAATAGAAATAAATATAGAGGTTGCATTTTTGTATGTGTGTTTTAATAGCAGTAGGTTCAGTGCTGATAGAGTGGCTATAAGTAGGGCTTTTTTTTTTTTTTAAGAAAAATGAGATTCGGCACCTGACTGCATTTAGAGAGATTTAATGCACGGCTAGGAAACATCTCTCGATCAATGAAATTTCTAGTATTTTTTTGTTTGGCTATTTTATAATACACTTTAAGAGTAACAGGCAAGGCCCCGAGTTTCCGCGATTCCACGGTCACCCACGGAATTTGCGGCCGTCCCCGCGGAATTTGTGGCCGAATGTGGAATTTTCAGCAGCACACCATGGAAGTTACAGTTGACCACAGAACTCTCCATGCCTTAATGCAATCTCCCAGCTTCTCTAGCACCTCTCTGTCCCCTGTGTCATTCATTCTCAGTGCCCACCTCCCAACCCTCTACAGGCCTACCAGCCAAGATGTAATGTAGGTCCCCAGCTGTGGCATCCCACATAATCAAATTCCCCACAGTACTGCATTATTTTTTTTATCGTTGAATGTTGATGTTAGTTCCTTCGGGCCCACAGTAATTAAACTATTTTTTTTCCCAGCTTCCAGCCTATTATTATCTTGTTTTTTGTGTGGTTGTAGTGCTTTTTGTGTCCCTGTCACCATGTCAGCCACTTTTGTGATGGAGATGCAACCCCAGGAGGAGATCTTAATGACAGACCAGACTCGCTGGAACAGTTACAGTATAGCCCTGGCCCTGGAACGGAAGAGGCCATGCCACAGCTCTTCCCCATCTCCTCAAGCACCAAGCCCTGTCTCCAAACTGACCTCCAAAAAATTCTTCTTAGAATTAAACTCTATCAGGGTCCTTGAATCAAGGAGGCAGTTCTCTCACTGATTGCTGACTTTTGGGAATTTAAAACCAGCCTTACAGGATTGGTCAAGGAGGGTCTCTGGCTCCAAAGCACATCTTTCTTCAGTCAAGGACCAACAGAACCACATGGAGCCTGAGATAGTGGTGCTGCAGTGGATGGTAGCATGACTCAGGGATAAGCTGGATGATTTGGAGGGCCAGAATCGGAGGAAAAAGTTAGTGTTGTTGGGGTTACCTGAAGCTGAAGAGGGTTCCTGCAAAAATTCTGTAACTATATTATTGAGCGTGACCACCGGACCTTATGCCCTAAGCCAGCTATCAGGGAAATACCTAGGCCTCTTATTTTTCATTTGCTGAATTACTTAGATTGAGACCACATCCTCTGGGCAGCACGTCAGGTCTGAACCTTGCAATGGGAGGGACGGCGCTTACTTTTGGTTTAAGATTTAACTTTTAAGGTCCATCAACAATAGGCAGAATACTAAGTGTTACAATAAAAACTCTGAGCGGTGCAAATAAGGCACCAAATGTTATACCTGGCCCGTCTGGAACTTACATCGTCTACTTGTATCTGTTGTTTTTATTCACCGTGCAAGTGGCCAAGGAGCTCCCTCAAATTTTTCCAGACCTGTTTGTGGCAAAGTGACTGGAGTCTTACTGGAGCTGTTCCACTTTTTACATAAAGTCTAATCAGGAGCAGTATAGTTTTTTCTAGGTTCCTAATCTGCCGTGAGAGACTGCATATCAATATTATATGGGAAGAGTTCGGACTGGCAGTTTGTTTGGACTGTTTTAGTTCAGGGAGCAGCTGTTTTCTTGATAGTTGGAGTTCATGCACATCAGGACTCACTGGAGTGGATCCCCTTCATCAGTTATTAGCTACCTTGAGGAGGGGTTACTTTGTCTTTTTTGTTTCTTTTTCAATGACATGCCTAGAGTGTGAGAATAAATACCAAACTGTGCTCACTTGGTGGAGGGAAATTGGTGAATTATTAGAAAGAAATGCCCTCCCAAGCACAAAGAACATTAATAAATGCAATAAAGGCAGGGCTAGCATCAAAATTAACTCTCTCTCTTAATGCAGCCATTAATAAAAGATGCACAACCAGTAACCCCTATAGCATGACGGAGCCCAGGAACAGCCAGGGGCGCTTCATTTTGAATTAATTTTTTTCCACCCGCAAATACCAGTACCAGGACACTGGACAGCCCTGTCTGTGCTTATATCACTTTAACTCTTGTCCATATAGCACTAAGCACAATAATTAAATCAATTAATTAATAAATACAGATCTGCTCAACTTGCTTCAATCCCAAGTTCAGTCTATATTATCTGACAAATAAATACATTGATTAATGACTTAATTAATAAATAAATACCAAACTGTGGAGTGAAATTGGTATTTTTTTTTGGGGGGCGGCAAAAAGGGCTAACAGAGGAAAAAAATACAATTTTCCTTCACCATGGAGAACAGTTCGGTGTTTATACTGTAATTATGTATTACTATTCTTTCTGCTGTGCTTGGGAGGGAACATGGGATTAATGGCTGAGCCTGTCAGCCCCTCAGTGGCTCTCCAGTGGGCAAGATGTTTTCTTTAATGTAACAAAATAAAAAATTGCTCCTCATTCAGGACAAAATTCAAAATGCATTTATCACCCACCCTTCTATTAGGCACCAACCCAGGAGGCTATCCGTGACATGGGCAGAAACAGACTAAAAATTACAGTACTGTCCAAATACCTCTGCTTTTTAATTATTTTTTTTGTTTGTTTTTTGTTTGTTTAATTGATTATTTTATTTTGCAAAGAAAACAGATCACAGAAAGCATCTTACAGACTGGAGTTGCCAAGTTCCTTCCCTAGCTCATACAATATTAATAAATAAAAACATTAATTCATTCATAAATCTCCCCTCCCCTATAAGGGATAACTTGTGTCCATTGGCCAAAAACTGTGGCAACCCACTGTCGTGAATTTTATTCTAGAGATTACTAACAGTTTTACCAATGGTAATGTGTCACAATTTTTTAAAAAGGATTTTATTACAACATTCACTTATGTGTTCAGTAAAACAATGCAATACAAAGTGCAAATCATGCAATACTCGCAGACCGAGCCAGGGATCTGAAAATCATGCAATTGTTATTTAGCCTGGGGAGCTTGCCCACTGTCAGCATCCCTCATTTAACCACTACAGCCACAAAAAGTTACATTTAACTGTTTAATATGTGTTTTTTTTTTAATCATTCAATTCTACTGTAAGGCTGTGTATTTATAGCATAAATGGGGAAGGGAGGATATTCACAAAGAATATATAGGCTACAGCATTTCAAAAAGCCACAAATGGTTTACAGCCTTCCCTAGCTGCTCTGACCCAAATATAATACCATAATGCCCCCACTTGGCTGCCTTTTTGTAAAAATAGTATGCCCTCCTTGCTCCTTGTTTTGTAATGTTAGACAGCCATGGAGCCTTCATGTTAATAAATTAAAATATCAAAAAAAAATAGACTGAAGCCTCCATAGCTGTCCGGGGCTGGATCCAGTTGATGCAAATAAATGAATAAATAAATACCCCTGAAGCAGCTGCTGGGTGATTTCTTTTCAAATAAAAACCATTAATGTTTTGGTGCCAACACCAGACCTAGCCCCGGAAAAACATGGAGGATAAATCCAAATTATAGTTTTTCACTGCTCTGCCCCCCCCCCCCCCAAAAAAAAACTTTGCAGTAAATAAATACAATATTAACATTTATCAAGCAGGAACCTGGAGGTTTCTGTTAAATCATAGAAGTATGAAATCATAGAACTTGATGGCAGAAAAGGCCCATCTGGCCCATCTGGTCTGCCCTTTTCCCTCCCACTATTCCCCCCACCGTGAGCCCCCATCCCCCACCCTGCAGTTCCATGCCTGTCTCACGCTCTCTTGAAGCCTGACACTGTTTTGTACTCCACAACCTTCTCTGGTAGCTTGTTCCATGCCTCCACCACCTTTTCAGTGAAGAACCATCCTTTCATATTACCTCTGTTAGTTTCCGCCCTGTAGTCTCAACCCATGGCCTCTCATTTTAGTGCCTTCCTTCCTGTGAAATAAATGTCCTGAACATACTCTGTTTATCCCTTTGACATATTTAAAGGTCTCTATCATGTCTCCCTCTCCCTTCTAGTCTCCAATGTATAGAGCTCCAATTCCCCACACCTCTGTTCAAACGGTTTGCCCTTCAACCCCTGAATCATCTTTGTCGCTCTTCTCTGTACCCTTTCAGTCATATCTATGTCTTTACACAGGTATGGCATTCAGAATTGGACTCCATACTCGAGGTGTGGCCTTACCATGGCTTGGCACGGGGCATCAGGATCTCCTTCCCTCCTTTTGCTAGTGATTCCCCTACCTATACATGCCAGCATCCTGTAAGCTCACCCCGCCACCCTGCTACACTGATTCCCCCCCTTGAGGCTGTTTGTCACCACTATACTCAGATCCCTCTCCTGCTCGTAACCCTGACTTCCCCCCAAAGTGTGTACCCTGCCTTCGGGTTTCCGTGCCCCAGGTGCATGATTGTATACTTTTTGACATTGAATTTAAATTGCAAGGTCTCTGCCTACCCCTTCAGTGCCCTCTGGTCCTGCCTCATGTCCTCAATGCCCTCTGCAGAGTCCACCCTATTACAGATTTTTGTATCATCCACAAAAGAGGGCCACTCCTCCCTTCAGTCCTACCACTATATCACTGATGTATATATTAATTCTTTTTTACTCCATGGCTCTCTGGTCCCCCATGAGCCATGCAAGGCCATAAATGAAATTAAATAAGTGCTGCTTGTAGCTGTTCTCTGGCCAGGAGGTCAGATGGATTTTAAAACAATTCAATCAGGCAACAATGTTATTTATCCAAATATGTCCCAGACCAGGAAGGAGGTGACCAGATTTCTTAATTTTTTGGCTGTGGTTGTATCTAGCCCCCGTAGGGACATGGATGCTGCTGTAAAAAATTTAAATGTTGGCTGTCCAGTGTCCAATAAGCAACTGAGTCTTTAGAAAAATGTCAAATATGGTGAAAAAAAAAGTATAAAATTAAGGGTGAAATTGTGCAGCAGAATTGTCTCAGAAATAGGTGTCTAGTGTCGCAGAAGTTCTGTGGCAAATGGGAAGAGCCATGATTACAGGCAGTTTGAGCAGCAAGGTGGGGTGCAGCACTGGATTCTGTTTAATTTGCTAGTTTAAAAAAACACAATAAAAAGTAACAGCTGCCAGAAAGCTGGTTAAAAATGCAAAAATATGTTTGTGAAGCCTGTGTACAATGGCTGAGTTTACAGCTACTTCTCTTATGATTTTTATTGGGTCAAAGTACTCTTAATCTTGACCAAACTACTAAAATCTAGTGCTGAACTGTTTGTGAAAAGTTCAGAAGTTCAGGATTAATATGAGTAAGCTACAAAGAGACTGTACCACAACTGATTCTGCAAAGGGCAAAACTTTGAGTTAAGCTGCAGCCACATGGCCTGGCACAGGCCCACAGGACAGTGTGTCTGAACAAGATACAGAAGAAATTTAATAGACTCTGGCCCCTAAAATACAATGTCTGGTCAACTCAGTGGCTACTTTAAGTGAAGCGGTCAACAATGTAAATGGGAGGCTCATTGTGATGGAGTCAATCATGGAGGAAAAGCCAAACAAAGAAACAGATTTGTCAGCAGAAAAGTACTGCTTGGCCCACAGTTTGTCTAGATGGTCCCTGCCTAGTCTGTCTTCGCAGACCCTAACTGATCTCCAACAACTCTTTCCTCCTCCCTGCCCTTTTCTTAATATTCCCTATGTCTATCCCACACAAGCTTGAAGGCCCCTACTGTTTTGCCTCCACCACTTCTGCTGGCAGTCTATTCCAGGTGTCCACTAGTGCTTCCTCACATCCCTCTAAACTCCCCCAGCTTCAAAACATGCCCTCTGGTTTTGTTGCTGTTCCTTATTAAAAGACACTTCTCAGCACACTATTCACCTACGTGAGGTACCTGTAGGTCTCTATCATGTCCCATCTTGCTCTTCTGTCTTCCAGTCCATGTTAAGATCCTTAGTCTCTCCTCAGGATTTTTAGGCAACCCCTGCCCATTTTAGTTGTCCTCCTCTGGATTTTCTCCACCCCATCTATATAATTTTTGAGGTGTGGCCTCCAGAACTGGACACAATACTCCAGGTGGGGGTCTCACCAGCGAACGATATAGTGTCAACACCACCTCCCACCAATTGCTGGAGATACCTCTTCCTATGCATCCCAGCATCCCACTGGCCCTACCCACTGCTCTGTCACACTGCTTTGCCACTTTGAGGTCATCAGATATGATAACCCCAAGGTTCCTTTCCTGCTTAGTGCCTGACAGTACCTCTTCCCCATCCTTTACACAGTTCTTGGGTTCCTATGCTCGAGCATGACTCTGCACTTTTTTGGCATTGAACCCCAATTGTCATGCTCTTGACCACTCCTTGAGTTTCCCAAGATCCTTATGCATTCTTATCACCCTTTCTTGTTGTCCACTCTATTACAAATGTTGGTATCATCTGCAAAAGGCATACCTTTCCTTCCAGTTCATCTGTAATGTCACTGATAAAGACACCGAAGAGGATCAGCTGCAGTACTGAGCCCTGTGGCACCCTGCTGGTCACTCTCCCATCATTAGAGTGAACGCTATTAACTACCACCCTCTGTTGCCCATCCACTAACCAGTTTCTAACCCAGTTCACCACTTTGGATCCCACCACTAGGCTGCTCAATTTCTTAATAAGTCTCATGTGCAGCACAGTGTCGCAGGCCTTGCTAAACTCCAGACAGGCCACGTCCACTACCTCACCTCCCGATCTATTGACCTGGCAACCCAGCCAAAGATCTTAGTCTGATTCATCTGGCAAAATCTTCCCCCCATGAATCCATGTTGCCTTTGTTCTCGCAACCCATCAGTTTCAAGATACTCTACCAACCTTTCCTTTAACAGTGTTTCCATTAATTTCCACACTACTGAGGTGAGGCTCACTGGCCTATAGTTACTAGCCTCTTCCCTGCTGTAGTCTTTATGTAGAGAGACCATGTTTGCTCTCCTCCAGCCTTTCTGGAACCATGCCAGATTCTAGTGAGTTGTTGAGTGTATCCCATCCAGTCCCATAGCCTTGTCCACTTTCAGAGCTGCAAGTCCATTCAGGACTCTTCCTTCTGAAAAAGGACTTGAATCCACCCACTCCTTTTGTTCCTGTTGATCACTGGTGATCTGTGCCCCCCATCACTTTGAAAACTGATTAGAAGTATTTGTCCAGGATGTCTGCTTTTTCTGGGTCCTCTTCTGTGCAGTCTCCTTGCAGCCCTCCTTATCCTCACTATCCCTCCTTGTTTTCCTCCTCCTCCTCACTTATGTATTCAGAGAAAGTCTTAACCCATTTGCTATCCTTTGGCTATTCTTTCATCTGTTTGTACCTTTGCTCACCTCACAGCCTTACCTGCTTCCCTGTGTTTTACCTGTTATACCTCCCTGTCTCCCTCCCTCTGTGTTTCCTTATACCTCCTGAATGCCACCCTTTATTCCTTCACCACAATGGCCACTTCCCAGAGTATCAACAGCCTCTTTGTTTTCCTTTTTTTTACTCACTTTTTTCATGCAGAGGCTGATTGCCTTACTCATGCCTTCCATTTTTTTACCCAGTATTCTTCTATCCTCTCTGCAGACCCCCAAACCACTAGGCAGTTTCTGAAGCAGTTTCCCATTTCCTTAAAATCTGCATTGAAGTCCAGAACCCTCATCCATGTGTGTTTTTTCTCTGCTCCTATCTTATAGTTAAACCCCACTGTATGGTGTTCACTTGTACATAGGGGACTGCCCACTGTGACATTTGTAAAGCTGTCCCTGCTTGTAAGCACCAGGTCCAGCACTACCCTGTCCCTAGTGGGTTCATTCACCACAGATGGAGGATGTAAGGAAACAGGAGGAAGCAGCCACTGGAACCACTGTCATAGTAGGGAAACAGAAGTGGGTAGAAGCTACCACACAACCACAGGGCCCACTGCCATAGCAGTGAAATAGAATAACTATTTCCATGCCAGACTAAGTCATTAAAGAATGTATTTTTGTCTCCCTGAGTTGGGCGGGGTTGCACCTCACAGTCATCACTTTCTGGCCTCCTACAACCTCTGGACTTACTAGTGTTCTGGAAGACTAGAAGAAAAAATTACTCACCTTAGTAATGTTGTTTCTTCTAATGGAGTCTTGCTATATTATGACTATTGCAGTTTGCCCCAGCCTTAGAACTGCTCTGGAAATGAAAGAGTTAACTTCCATGCAAAGCATGGAGCTTAGAGCCCGAGCTCGGTTCAGAAGCTCTGTTTGGCTGGTTTCAAATCGAAACCGTCAGATCTTTTCGAGCAAAAACTCACTAAGGTTCTGTGTGGAAGCTGTAACCTCACACTAGCCAACTGGCTACCAATATATTAACACATTTTACTGGTCCCAACACAAAGACTCAAGTCAGTGGACCAGAAAATTAAGATAAAATAACTAAATAAACACAACACCCAAACATGAAAGAGGGCATCAATAAATGCCAATAGAGGACTACCCACCCCATACCCCAAAGTAGGAGTTCTGAGAGGGGCAGGCTGTGGGGGAGGTCATAATATAGCAAGACTCCATTAGAAGAAACAACATTACTAAGGTGAGTAATTTTTTCTTCAAACAACATGAAGTCTTGCTATATACGACTAATGCAGACTACACAGCAGTACCTCCATGGAGTAGGGACAGAACCTACTTGGGAATAGGCTCTGAAGCACGGCTGTCAAGCACGAGCATCCTCCTGGCCTGAATATCCAGGGAGTAATGCTTGGTGAAAGTGTGTACTGTCTTCCAAGTAGCTGCCTGACATATCTCCAAGATAGGGATGTCTCTAGCAGCAGCTAGAGATGCAGCTGTACCTCTGGTAGAGTGAGCCCTCAGGCCTGAGGGGGAACCTTACCCAGCTTTTGATAGCAAAGTGGATACAAGAACGATCCACCTGGCAATGGATCTTTTAGTGGCAGGTCTCCCTTTCCCAACCTCACCATAAGTGAGAAACAGTTGGAGGGAGTCAAACCTGTGACCCTTGGTACGCTCTATGTAGTAACTTAGGCCCTCTTAACATCTAAGTTGTGCAGCCTCCTCTCACCAGAGGAGGAATGGTCAATGAAGAACACTGGAAGTGAAATAGATTGGTTAAGGTGGAAATCTGAAATCACCTTAGGCAAAACTTCCTGTTAGTCCTGAGGACCACTTTATCCCTGTGAAAGGAAATAAAGTCAGTTTCTACTGATAAAGCCTGTAACTCACTTATACCTGGCAGAAGTGATGGCTACCAGAAATACAGTTTTCCAAGTCAAATACTTAAGTTCTGCCAAAGACAGAGGCTCAAAGGGGGGTTGCATTAGCTGAGCAATGCATACATTAAGATCCCAAGCCGGGGCAGGGTCCCTGAATGGAGGATTGGTGTGAAGCAATCCTTTAAAATACTTGGAAAATACAGGATGAGCAGAGAGAGAAGAGGCTTCCTGCTGAAATGAAGGCAGAGACAGCAGCCAAGTGCACTTTCAGGGTGGCTGGTCTCAGTCCAAAGAATTAAGATGGACCATGTAGTCCAATACAGTAGGTAGATCAGCAGATTCCGGGGAAACATGCTTCCCAGAACACCATATGGAAAACCTTTTCCACTTGGAGTTATAGGTAGCCCTGGTGGAAGGCTTCCTAGCAGCCTTCAGGATTTCGAGAACACTTTGAGAAAGATGTAAATCAGCAAACTCTAACTGCTCAAGAGCCAAGCCTTGAGGTTGAGGGATTTGAGATTCGGATACCAAACTCTCCCCTGAGCACAGGTTAACAGATTGTGGTTCCTGGGGAGACACAGGGGAAGATGGACTGCTAAGGACAGAAGGAGTGGGTACCAGGGCTGCCTGGCCCAGTCTGGAGCAATCAGGATCATTTTGCAGGGCTGAGACCTGATTTTGACTAGTACTTTGAACAGGAGAGGGAAGGGGAAAGACATAAAGAATCTCCCTTCCCAATCGAGGAGAAAGGCATCCGGGGAACTGAGCCCAACACTGGGGCCTGCAACAAAACAGTGGAAGTTGATAATTGTCTGGGGGCTGCTAAAAGATCTATCTGAGGAGTGCCCCATCTGGCAAACACTATCCCCAGTACTAGGGGATCCAGTGACCATTCTGATGGCCCAGGAAATCCTGCTGAGGGCATCTGCCAGGACATTGTCCTTGCCTGGGAGGTGAAATGCTATGAGGGAAGTGTTCAGGGAGTAAGCCAGAGACCACAACTTCATCGCCTCGGTGCACAAGGCCGAAGACCGAGTGCCCCCTTGTTTGTTGATGTACCACATTGTAGTGGTGTTGTCTGTTCTGATCTGTACCACTTTGTTCTGAACAGATGCAGAGAAAACCTGAAGTGCTAGAAAAACAGCTCTGAGTTCCAACAGATTGATGTGGAGCAGAGATTCCTGAGGGGACCATAATCCCTGGGTGGAGAGGTCGCCCATGTGAGCTCCCCATCCCAAAAGGGATGCATCTGTAGTAAGGGTCAAGGAATGGGACAGAGGGATGAAAGGCACCCCTGTCTCAGATTGCTCTGATCCTGCCACCACCGAAGGGCCTGGATCAGGGCTTGAGTCACTGGGATTAACTTGGATAGAGGATCTTCTTTGAGACCAGAAAGCTCTCAAATGGAACTGAATGTCCTCATCTGAAATCTTGCTCCTTGCACCACAGCTGTGGAGGCAGCCATGTGCCCTAGGAGCTGCAGAAAATGCCTTGCTGGTCGAGAAACCTGCAGAGTGAAGGAGGCGCCAGGGCCACTAAGGTCTTACCCTTTCCAAGGGAAGGAAGGCTCTGGCCTGCTTTGTATCCAGTTCTGCGCCTATAAAGGTGAGTACCTGGACAGGTTCCAAAACTGACTTTGAAGATTGAGAAGAAATCCCAGAGAGGTAAGCAGCTGCTGGGTAACTAGCAGGTGTGATTTGACCTGGTCTGGAGACTGACCCACAATAAGCCAGTCGTCCAGGTAGGGAAAAATGGCAATCTTTTGCCTTCTTAGGTGAGCGACTGCTACTGCCAGACACTTTGTGAACACCCTTGGGGCAGAAGTAAGGCTGAAGGGCATTGCTCTGAACTGATAATGGCCTGAGGGCAGTTCGAATCTGAGGTACTTTCGATGGGAACTTCTGATAAGAACATGGAAGTAGGCATCTTTGAGGTCCAGGGAGGCTAGCCAGTCCCCTGGCCCTAGGGAGGGTAAAATCATTCCCAGTGTCACCATTTTGAACTTTGGCTTTAAAAGGTGCTTGTTTAGATATCTTAGATCCAGGATAGGCCGCCACTCTCCTGTCTTTTTTGGGGTAAGGAAGTACCTGGAGTACAGACCCTTGCCCTGGTGAAGGGGAGAAACCTTTTCTACAGCTCTGAGAGCTAGGAGGGTTGAGACTTCTGTTTCCAAAGCAAGAGTCTCTAAAGGGTTTGTAGGTGGAAAAGATCTGGCTCTCATCTTTGGAAATTTCTTGAAGCTGAGAACTAGACCTGGCTCACTACTTCCAGGACCCACCTGTCTGAAGTTAAAGACTGCCAGTCCTGGACGAAGTGAGCCAACCTGCCCCCTACAGGTAGTGGAGAGCCAACCATGGGCATCCCATCAGGGTGCCTGTTTGGCAGGGGCCTTAGGCTGAGGGGTGGGAGCAGGCCTGCTCGAACCCCATCTGCCTCTCCCTCTGAAGAACCCCCTCTGTACATAGGCTGAAGAGGAGGGGGCCTGAGTCTGGTAAAAAGGCCTGTGAAAAGGCCTACCCCTACCCCTGGGGGGCTGCCTCTGAGGAGTGGCTTGCCGTTCCTTGGCTTGTGCACTCCTATAAGTGGTTCTATATTCATCCATTTTCTTCATATAATTCTCTGTCTGCTCCCCAAACAGAGAATTTCCCACCACAGGAAAATCCATAGCCTTAGACTGGGTATCCTGTGACAAGTAGTACACCTGAGCCAGGCCAATCTGCGAAAAGCCACAGATGTAGCCATGACTCTAGAGGATACATCATTAGAATCCACTGCAGCATGGAATTGCCTTAGATGCCTCAATACCATCAAGGGCCACCTGCTCCAGCTCCTTTGCGAGCTGGCCAGGGACCTGTTTGCTAAGGCCATGACAGCATCCCATCTAGATTTCTGGTATCTTGCAACATAAGCCATATAGTTAGCTTGTCTGAGTCCCAAGGATGCTGCCATGTATTGTTTTTGGCCATGGCATCAATCTTCCTGGAATCCTTGTCAGGAGGATGTGAAGCCAGTGGAATATTAGCTTTATCACAGGCTGCAGCCTGAACTACTCCAACATGACTGCATTGCTGTGAAAGAAAATCTGTATCAAGACCTGACAAAGTGTACCTCCTGTCCATCTTTTTATCCACAGCAGGCACAGAATTAGGAGCTTTTAAAATTTTTATTGTTTGTTTTCTAAAGGATTTATGTAAAGGGATGGACAACCTCCTGGACTCTGGGATATCCATCATTTCCACATAGTCAGGCTCCTCTTGCTCATCCAAAGCCTCCTCTAAAGGAAGCTGGAGGGTCTCAGCAACTTTTTTATAAAACAAAAAATGAGAAGGGGACTCAGAAAGCCTAGAGGAGATTCACCTGAAGGTCTGTCTGGGAGATGTCCGGTTCAATGGGCACATCCAGACTTTCAAAGTCACATTCACACTGATCATAATCCTCATCCCCTCCTCTGGTTCATAGAACTCTTCTATATCATAATCCTGAACCACTGGAACCGACCGAACCGACCTTTTGCCAGACAGTGGCGGTTCGGAGGAACTGGGACAGGGACTGGACAATCTGTATTGCCCTGGCTATCTCAGCAGCAGTTGGAGAAGGAATTTTGGACTCCAAACCTGCTGATTTTTTAGATTTTTTTGCTGGAACTGGCTCCTCAGAGCCAGCTTTTCGTTTGCCCGAGGAAGTCTCGCCCTGGTCATAGGGCACTCCCTCCGGTTCGGTTGGCACAGAACTGGGCTGGCCATCTGGGTCAGCGGACTTTTTGGCCTCTCGTTCCCTGAGCCTGCCCACTCTCTTGTCCAGGGTGGCTGCAGGGAAATTTTTACAAACCTGGCAATCTGAATTGAGGTGGTCAAACCCCAGACAATAGACACATGTAGTGTGTGGGTCCTTATGTGGCTTACCCCACAGACACTACAGTGTTGAAACCCAGTGGGCCCGGTTTTTCTTTTGGGTTTCTCAGACATGATGCCAGCCTAACCAACCAATTTGCCCTTTTGATGGCAGTGCCAGGCAAGACACCCTTATCGGTTCCAAACCGTGTCACGGGTCGTGGAAAAAACTGTAATGAAATCCGTTTTTTTTAGAACCGATAAGAACCGGGAACCGCACTCTAAAAAGCCTTAAAAGGCTTTAAACTTATATTTAAATACAATTCGATCGGTTCAACCGAACCGATAATACTTTTACAAGTTCCACACAGAAAAACCCTGTCTATTACTTACGATTACCATAGACAGAGCCTGAACCGATCGGTTTTGAGGTTAAAATAATGAAATTACGGTTAAATTAAACCGAGAAATAGCATTTTAAAACGAAGAAATGAACCGAGCAACAGGAGGAATCTCCGGAGCGACTGTTCAGTGAGGCGGAGTAAAGAATCTGACGGTTTCGGTTTGAAACCAGCCAAACAGAGCTTCTGAACCGAGCTCGCGCTCTAAGCTCCATGCTCTGCATGGAAGTTAACTCTTTCACCTCTGGAGCAGTTCTAAGGCTGGGGCAAACTGCAATAGTCATAATATAGCAAGACTTCATGTTGTTTGAAGTGATCTATTCAGTGTGCCCACCTCTGGGAGGAAAGAGGAGGAGAAATATGCTAATCCAGACTCCGGCTGCCATCGGTCTGCCACAGCAGGGCTGGTGTCCTAGCATCATGCTGCAAGGAATAGGGTTTTCTGTCTTTGATTTCCCCAATGGAATGGATGTGCAGTTATGTCATAGACAACATCAAGCATGCTCCTGTCCCTGACTGCTGATGTCTGCAACTCTGTCAGTCCGGTGGCCCCAAGTAATCACTAGGGGTCAAAGTATTGCTGGAACACTGAAGCCTCAGTCCCCAGAGGAGAGTTGTCTGACAGATGTTCAGTCCTTCTTCCCAGCTGACCGGCCAGCACTGGGCTTGGTCCTGAACTAAGGACATCAGTGCTGCAAGCAGTAGCACTACCACTGTGCCATCGGGTTGGCCCACATTAAAGAACCTATTAAGGGCTGCTAACATATGAATGATTAGCCACACTGAGGGGGTGTAGGTCAATCACCTCCTCATGTTTGTAATGGATTAGCCTCTGTAGCACTTATCCATAGTAATGGAGGGCATAGCTTTGCATTTGCAGATGATCTACAGTATGATATCAAACTTCGTGAAAGGGCCCCAGACTTGACCTACCCCCAGATGGTATTTGTAGTCACTGATTGAGTGGGGACAGGAGACACATGCAGTAAACCCCTTTGGATTACTAATGATTCATACAATCTAAAATCATCTCAAAAACCCTGAATCATTGCCTGGAGATGGAATTTAGAATGTTTAAGTTCCAACTTTTCTGTGGTCATGCTTTCCCCAGCGCTCCAATGACAGATTTATTGCTGAGAGCCAGAAAAGAGCTGCACCCACATATCTAAACTATGCTAAGTAGTCTTACTTAATGTAAATGTAAATAAGAATGCAAAAACCATACATGAAAGCTATGGAAACTGCAGTCTGCAACAATAAAATGCTCATGTAGTAAACCATGTATTTGATTATAAATCTGAGGAGTCCTAATGTTACAGAAGGGAAGGGAAGGGGAAAAAGTTTGTCTGAATCATTAGCAAACCTTTAAGAAGAAACATCATTACTACAGTGAGTCATTTTTAGGGTGACAGTGGTGGATCCCTGCAGACCTCTTGCTTTCAAACAAGGACTCTGCATTCCTTGCATTCTTTGTGACCAAACAACATATCAGAGTTGCACCACAGTTGCCTCTGCATCCATGGGGCACTCTACTTGCATTGCACTATTTTTTATTTGGAAAAAAAAATCAGCAGTCCTGATTGGAACACTGGGGGGGTGTGCACCCCCAGTGTCACCCTTATGCTTCTGGAGGTGGTGTGAGGTTGTGGGTGCTGAGAGGGAGATTCAGGTGGGGGGATATCTTTAATTAAAAAAAAAACAGTGGTCATGGCAGAACATGGCACACTCAGCCATGTCCAAGATGGCCACTGCACTCTACTGTGCATGCATGACTACTATTGCATGCGCAGTGTAGTTCAACAGCCATCTTGGTCATGGTGGGTATGCGATATTCCACTGTGACCATCAATTTTTAAAATGCACATCCTCCCAGCTGATACCCTCTCAGCACCCACCAACCCCTGAAACATAACACGACACTGGGAGTGCACAATCCCCAGTGTCACAACTGTGTTCTGTACTCTCTTTTAAATATATATATATATATATATATATATATATATATATATATATGTTTGTTATTGCCCCACCTGACCCTCCGTCTCAGCCCCCACCCCACCCACACTCCCAACAACATAACAATGACAATGGGGTGCCCAATCCCTCAGTGTCGTGACTGTGTTCCACACACCCCTTTTTTAATATGTAATTTTTTATCCCCCACCTGATCCTCCCTCTCAGCATCCCCTGAAACATAACAGTTATACTGGGGTGCCCAATCCCACAGTGTCACAATGGTGAGTCCTCTGTCCTTTTTTTGTTTTACTCTGGAAAAAGAAAAAATCCATCAATGTCTTTTGTGCCTTTACCGTCCCCCATCCGACCCTCCCACTCAGCACCCCCAGCCCTTACTTACCAATTGGTGATCCTATGCTGTAATTCTCTGGACCACAGACGTCTTCACTCTTCAAAGCAGGGCTGTGAACTGAAGAAACAGGTATGCAGCTCAATGCATTTTAATGGTGTTTTGAACTTAGTGGCATAACTTGGCCATTTTTGTATTTTTGGCCAAGATTTTCAGCATGCCTTCTTTGGGACCATACCTCATGAACAATGGCACTGTCATCAGGCAGATCTGTCCTGAAAGGTGATTTTGTGGTCCCTGTGTGAAATCACCTTTCTGGCTGGAGTTGAAAATTTTACTGCCCTTGTTCATGAGGCGGGCTCATAAGAAGGCTATGTCAGAAACTCTGGTGTAAAATCTTAAAAAACAACAAAGTTATGAGCCTACATTGAATTTTGTGAATGCAGGCTCGTAACATTGGTAATTTTCAATATTGTTACCCCAAATTTACAACATAACCATATCTTTACAGCACCTCATGAATGTGACAACTGTGATTTTTCAAATCCTGGCCAAAATGTTTTTTTAAGTCCCGAAGGTGGATTTCACGGTTCTAAATTTTGTGTAAAAATATTAAAAAAACCCTTATGAGGCTATGCTGAATTTTGCAAAACACAGGCTCGTAAGTTTGGTAATATTCAATATTTTTACCTCAAATTTTCAACATAGCTATTTCTTTACAGCACCTCCTGAATGTGACAGCTGTCATTTTCCAACTCCTGCCCAGAATGTGTTTTTGTGTCCCGAAACTTGAATTCAAAGTCCCTGTGTGAAATCACCTTCCGGACAAGAGTTGAACATTTGCTCTGCCCTTCTTCATGAGGTGGGATCATAACAAGGCTATGTTGAAAATTTGAGGTAAAAATCTTACAAAAACAACAAATATGTGAAACTACATTACATTTTGCTAACACAGGCTTGTAGCTTAGGCAATTTTCAATATTTTTACCCCAAATTCATTGGCTGCAGCCCTATTGGCTCTGGCCAGTTTGCTTTTTCTAGCAATGGCAGTTCCCTAACAATGTTGTACAATATGCAGACCTGAAGAAGTGCCTTGGAAGGCAATGTCTCCAGAACCTATTTAGGAAAAGGTTCTGAAGCACTGCAGTACCAAACCCAGTATCCCTTCTAGACTGGATGCCCAGGCAGTAATGGGAAGTAAATGTGCACGCTGTGGACAAAAAAGCTGCTTTACAAACCTCCTGAAGGGATATACCCCTTAAGGCTCACACAGTGGCAGATGTAGCTGTAGTAGAATGTGCCTGCAGACCTTTGTCTTTTTTAGCTGCTGGCTTGCTTTGACTACTTCACCATAAGTGATAAACAACTAAGTGCTGTTAGTTCTGAATCCTTTGATGCTATCCAAGTAGAAACTGAAAGCCCTCTTTACAGTATATCTAGGTGGTACAGTTTCTCCTCACCAGTATTTGAATGAGGCTTTGAGAAATAAAAAGGCAAATTGCACTAAAAAACACAGGTAGCCTTTACCATCACTATGTTATACCATATTTATTTTTTTTCATTGCCCACTTGTTTTCTCAATGTTTCCGTCAATGGTGCCAGTGATCAATACAGGTCAGGTATGCGCGATAGACACCTACCTGACCCACGCAAATTAGCACCTACTGACGGGCACACAGGACATGGCAATCGCCATAGCTGGCCATCGCAGGGTGCCTGCCCATGGTCCTGCCCCCCTTGTACAATGTGGGGTGGATCAGCGGGCATAGACAGACTCATCCTGGTCTGACAGTGGATCCCCTGGTCTGCATGGAGAAGGGATTGTAGGATGCTGCATGTCCCAGAAAAGCTGGAATGAAGGGTGATCACTCCAGTGGCTGGCCCAAGCCCTCTCTGCTGGACCAGAGGGCTGGGGCAGTATGACGGGGTAGTGGTGTTCTGGTCCCATCATGGCCAGCAGGTGATTTCCATGGGGGGGCTGGCACAGGCTATGGCAGAGTACCTGCTCACATAGCCTGCACCCCCTCACCTTCCACTCTGCACCTTAGTAAATGGTGTGGAATATGGCCATGCCTCCTAGCCACTCCCCTGGACTATCCACACATGTAGCTGTGTGACCACAAGACCCCCTGATGTGTGGCTCACTAACTTAGGGTTGCTTATGTACCATAGATACGAGGCATGTAGGCAATCTGCACATATGTGCATAGCGGTCAATGAGCTTAATCATGAAATGTGGTCCATAGTATCAAGGAGCAATTCTGTAGTGCTATACCATATCTGGTCTTATCTCAAGCTTGTTTGGTATTGCCCCAGTATGAATTATCATTTTGAGATAACTCATGGCTACTATGTGACTCTGGGAATGACTAAAAGTTGTCCTAAAAAACACAGGCAGCTGTTATGGAGGCAGTATAGCGTAGTGGTTAAGAGTACTGAGCTGCAAACCTGAAGACCTCGGTTTGAATCCCACAGCCTACACTTACATACTGTGTGACCCTGAGCAAGTCATTTAACTTCCTTGTGCTCCCAGGTTGCACCTGGAAACAAGCTTCAGATTAGTGTGCCTTTCCTGGTTAAACAATGTTTCCCCTTTTCCCCTTCTTCCCCCTTTCCCCTTGTCCACTTCCTTATTGTCTCTGTACTTGCAGACAGTCAAGCTTACACAGAGGTGATGACACGGTTTATAGCAAGTCCCTCTCTAGCTGGTTTCACTCTCTCTTCTCCTTCTAAGACCACAGGTGTGGGCTGATACAAGCTGTTGTTTTCTCTAGTTCCAGTCAGGCCAGTCCTTACCTCCACATTCAATAAATGATCCTTCAGTGTACACTGGGCAGCTCAGACTGTGAAACCTCGAGTCTACCTACCCAAACACACCCACAACCTGGCATCCAGTCCTGACTATGTAGTGGTAAGCAGCACCAGCTGTGGCACTGGCTGTGAAGCTTCCCACATTAGTAACTGAGAGAAGGACTGCATTGCCAGCAATACTGCTCTGAGTTTCAGGAAACTGATATGCTCCTGAGTCTCCTGTGGGCTCTAGATGCCACTCACTGGGAGGTCACTGGGCAGTCCACCTAAGAGTGAGGTATCTGTTGTGAGGGTTCTTGTTGGGGATCACTGGAGGAACAGAACACCCTCTCTGAGGTTGCTTTCATCCTTCTACCACTCCAGTGCCTGCACCAATGTCTTTGTGACTGGCACTAGCTTGGACAGTAGATCCCATCTTTGAGACCAGTGGTCTTTCAAGTGATACTGAATGTCCTTCATCTGAAACCTGACCCATGGCACCACTGCTGGGGATGAGGTCATGTGGCCTAGTAACTGCAGAAAATCCCTTGTAGACCTTGATTGGCCCAGCATGAAGGACTCTGCAGAGGTAATCAGATTTGATATCCTTCCTTGTGAGAGGAAAGTCTTTCCCTTGCAGGGCTTCCAGTTCTGTACTTATGAAGTCCAGCACCTGAACGAGTTCTATTTGGGACTTCTGCAGATTTATCATGAACCTCAGGCTTTCCAGGGTGCTTTTCACCTTCTGGATAGATCACTCTGCCTCTTTCTCTGTTTTCTCTGAGACTAGCCATTTGGCCAGGTAGGGAAAAACCACCACACCTTGCCTTCTCAGTTGTGCTGCCACCATGGCTAAGCACATTGTGAAGTCCATTAGTGCTGAAGTGAGGCAAAAGGGAAAGGCTACAAACTGGTACTGGCAGTTTCCTAGCCTAACCCTGAGTTATTTTCTGTGGTAAGTCTGACTGGAATGTGAAAATAGGCATCTTTCAGATCCAGTGACCCTAGTCAATCCCCAGGTTGTAAGGATAGTATCACAGTGCCCAGTGTGACCATCTTGAATTTTTCCTTTTTGATATGTTTGTTCAGCTCTCTTTGGTGGTAAAATGGGTTACCATTCCCTATTTTTCTTATGGATGAGGAAGAATCTTGAGAATAGGCCCTTTCCCCACAGAGAGATCAAGATCTTTTCCACTACCTTTGCCTGCAGCAGTTCATTTACTATCAAGGCAAACAGAGCCACACAAGACCTGGGTGTTCTATGACAATAAAAGTACCAGGTCCAAAGGCATGGCACTCTAGTACACTCACAAAAAATACAGACTTTAAGCAAAAATGTTGCAAAAATGTTTTTCTTTTATTTCTCTCACCAGTTGAGGTTCCCAGGACAAAATCACAGTGCTGCTTCTAATGTTTCACATTATCAAATGCTTTTACAAAGAAACATAACAGCATTTGGTAACACCAGCCAATGAGCACATACTAGGTGCTGTACAGGCTTGAGTAATGATCAGTTTGTAGCTGACCATTTGACGGGTGTGAACGGCAGTGCCAGTCGCTGGCACAGGTCAGTTGGAGGGGGTGCAGGGAGGAGGGTGACTGACTACTGGGGTTGGGTCCACTACACTATGGAAATGGGATCTTTTTATGCATTTTACTGCTGCACGGTGATGGGGTGGGGAGGGGGTCAATAGTCATAATTACAGCAATTGGGGACTGGGGCTGGGGGTGGTGTCCATGGCACTACGGAAATGGGTGTGTTTTCCATTTACAAAAATCAGGGCTGGGAGGGCACTACACTTTGGAAAAGATGGGGGATATATTATTTTATTTTACATACTTCTGGGATCTAGGCAGGGTGGTCAACTTCACTATGGACTTGACGGGGGATGTATTATTTTGTTTTACACACATCGGGGATCAGAGCAAGGGGACTCCACTACACTATGGAAAAGGGGATGACATTTATTTTTACAGCATCGGGGATAGAGGAGGGGGAGGGACCCCACACTATGGCAAACTGGTTGTTTACATTGGGGATCGGGGCTGGGGAAGAGGGCTGGCCCAGCACACTCTGCCAGGTGCAGCCATGCTAATGAGCTCATGATGAGCATGCATGGGGCCCGGTTATGCCACGTATGCCCAATGAGCTCATTAGCATATTTGGGTTGAATATCACCCTTGGGGACATGGCATATCCAGGTGCATGCCACATATTCTCCCAATGGCAGTCTTCAGCCCCAGACCCTGGATGTGCTGCACAAAACATGTTGGCTGCCTGCTTAGTGCCATGCATCCATTGTCCGATATTCAGAAAGAATGTGCAATCTCTTCCGATCACTCATTCTGTTTGAATACCCAGTCAGAGTCGCTCAGCCCATTTTTGTGCGGCACATCTATTTGTGCTGCACATCCAGTCAGCTCTGATATGTCCCCCTAATGGCTGAATAGCTTTTTCTTTTTTATCTGTGTCGTTTGAGAGGGGCTGCTGTTATTAATGATGAGATAGACCCTCTGTTGCATGCTTTCCACCATCATTATGAACTCCCTCAGAGCTTATTGTGTTTTGGTGACAGAGAAAAAGACTATTAAGCCATAAAATCTTCTCTTTTTTAGCCCTTTTCTTTTGGGTTTTAGGGCAAAACATTTTACAGAACTCACAGTTGATAAAATTGTGATGTGGGCCTAGGAACCTTAAACAGAGCTCACGGAAGACTGCCCTTGCCAGGAGCTGAAAACAATTTGTAAAATTTGTAAAGCTATGGATCCTGGTCTCTTTTTCTTAGGTCTACGAGTCATGCCAAGCCCTAAAGACCGTAGACAAAATTTTCATTTTCTCAGCAACAGTAAAATTATTTTTGCCAGATCTGTTATTGGTAAAAAAATGGTTCTGAGAAAAATGTTTGTAAGCCCCCCAGTGGGCTTACTTGTATGGGCTCCGGCCCTCTGCTCCTCCGCCAGTGTCCTGTAAGTGGCCCTGGTGGATCTTGAACATGGTTCCCCTGTTGGTGTGCCACAACCATTGCCGCCAACTTTCCGTGACCTTGGTCCATGGCAGAGAGGGATCGAGGTCCAATCCTCCTTATGGTGCCTCTGGGTGCATTTGGGAGTCATTTCGGTGGTCCGGTAAACAACTAAAGTAGGCTACCGAATGTAAATTTTAAAAATGGTGGCATGTGCCTCCATGCGCATGTGTGGCCATCAAAAGAGACATATTTAAAGGAACCATGGCTCCCTTGGGCATTTTTGGCTATGGATGAAATTTATCTATATCCCCAGCTCCTGGGCAGGCAGTGGAGCGGGAGATCAGGGGGTATAGTAAGCAGAGCATCTCCGGACATGAACGCAGTGGATGTTTGCCCTGGAAAGGATGTAACTAAAATACAGAAGGGCTAAACTGTTTGGGACTGGACATAAACAAAGGGGGCAGGTCCCAGGGACTCCAGTATTCAGTGGGCTGCTGGTATAGATGAAAGGGCACTGAACTTGCCTGGAACTGTTGCAGCCAATCAGTGTGGGACTTGGAAAAACAAATAAATAGGACTGCTGGTCCATCAAAACAGGAGAGCAGTCAGAGTTGGAGTGCAGAAAAGACTGCTGTGGGTTACTGGCCCCAAAATTGCAATTTTGTCACAACAGTCTGTTTTGGCCACTGTTTGATACAGAGGAACAGAGTGCCCGAGACAGCAGCAGAATGAGGAAGTAAGGATTGACCTTACTGGAACTAGAGAAAACAACAGCTTGTACAAGCCCACACCAGTGGTCTTGGAAGGAGAAGAGAGTGAAACCAGCTAGAGGGAGATTTGCTACAAACTATGTCATCACTTCTGTGTAAGCTTGACTGTCTGCAAGTACAGAGACAATAAGGAAGTGGACAAGGGTAAAGGGGGAAAAGGGAAACATTGTTTAACCAGGAAAGGCACACTAAGCCAAAGTTTGTTTTCAGGTGCAACCTGGGAACTCAAGGAAGTTAAGTGATTTGCTCATGGTCACACAGTATGCAAGTGTGAGCTGTAGGATTCAAACCCAGGTTTCCAAGTTTGCAGCTCAGTACTCTTAACCACTACACTATACTGCCTCCATAACAGCTGCATGTATTTTTAGGACTACAACAGTTATAGCCATGAGTCATCTCAAAGTGATAATTCATACTGGGGCAATACCAAACAAGCTTGAGATAACACCAGATACAGTATATCACTACAGAATTGTGCCATGATACTAAAGACCACATTTCATGATTAAGCTCATTGGCCGCTATGCACATATGTGCAGATTGCCTAAATGCCTCGTAACTATGGTGCATAAGCAACCCTAAGTTAGCGAGCTGCACATCAGGGGGTCCTGTGGTCACACAGCTACATGTGCAGATAGTCCAGTGCAGTGGCTAGGAGGCATGGCCACACTCCACACCATTTACAAAGGTGCAGAGTGCCAGGTGAGGGGGTGCAGGCTATGTGAGCAGGTACTCTGCCATAGCCACTGCTTGCCCCCCATGGAAATCATCTTCTGGCCATTATGGGACCAGAACCCCGGCCCCATCATACTGCCCCAGCCCTCTGGTCCCGCAGAGAGGGCTGGGGCCAGCCACTGGGGCAATCACCCTTTATTCCAACTTTTCTGGGACATGCAGCATCCCACAATCCCTTCTCCATGCAGACCAGGGGATCCACTGTCAGACCAGAATGAGTCTGTCTGTGTCCCCTGATCCACCCCTCAATGTGCAGTGGGGGGGGCAGGACCATGGACAGGCATCCTGCAATGGCCAACTATGGTGATTGCCATGCCCTGTGTGCCTGTCTGTGGGTGTGAATCTGAATGGGCCAGGTACATGTCTATTGCACGTACCTGACCTGTATTGATCATAGGCACCATTGAGGGAAACACTGAAGAAACAAGTGGGCAATGAAAAAAGTAAATACGGTATAACATAGTGATGGTAAAGGCTGCCTGTGTTTTTTAGTGCAATTTGCCTTTTCATTTCCCAATACCTCATTCAAATACAGGTGAGGAGAAACTACACCACCTAGATTTACTGTAAAGAGGGCTTTCAGTTTCTGCTTGGATAGCATCAAAGGGTTCAGAACTAACAGCACTCAGCTGTTTATCACTAATGGTGAGGTAGTCAAAGCAAGCCAGTAGTTAAAAAGACAAAGGCTTGCGGGCATGTTCCACTAGAGCTACATCTGCCACTGTGTGAGCCCAAAGTGGTATATCCCTTCAGGAAGTTTGTAAAGCAGCTATTTTATCCACAGTGTGTGCCTTTACTTCCCATCCAGGCTAGAAGGGATGCTAGGTTTTGTACTCCAGTACTTCAGAACCTTTTCCTAAATAGGTTCTGGAGACACTGCCTCCCAAGGCACTGCTTCAGGTCTTGCTGCTGTATAGAGGAAGAGAACATTTTGGGGGATTTCTTGCCAGAAAAAGAAAGAGCGATTCAGTGCAGAGCAAGCCGAGAGAGCCCAAGTGACTAGAGCTGAGGTATGATAGCCTAAACTGTTAAGTGTGCAGCCTGTGAGAAGAACATGCTGCAGCCTTGAGCAAAGACAGAGCTACTGTGTTCCCCTTCGGAGGGGTAAGTTGGAGAGTGCAACCTTCGGCAAGGGGAGAGCCTGAGCATATTGTGGCTAGACACTAAGCAAGGGTCCAGCACAGCTGTGCATAGAGAAACTGAAGTGAGAATGCTGGGGCTGGAGACTGAGCAAAAGCCCAGCTGTTAATTGTGTGTCCACGGTGTGCAGCAGAAGGGTCTCAAGGATTATGCCTGCCCTGATCCTAGACCAAAGAAGAGGAAGACCAGTGGAGGAAGATGATGAGAGGTCTGCCTGGTGAAAACTGTCTACAAAGGCCTCTGAGGTGAATATGGCAAGGCCAGGCAGGTGAAGACCAGTGTTCTTCATTTCTCAAGTCATCCAGTTCTTGGCCTTTCAGTACACCAGCAACAGGATACCTTCATGGTACCATACCAGATCCAACCTGCTGAAACACCCCTGTGAATGGCTGAACTGTAAGTACTCCAAGCTTCAGCTTTGGGGAGTATTGGATTAGTTAGTTAGCTAGGTAAAAATCAGGGTGTTAGGTCCTGGGCAGGACTCTGTCAGAAACTTGAGCCCGGACCTGAAGTTCAAATAAAGTTATCTGTTTAAAAGTATTGGGTCCCAGCGCAAGCTGCTCTTTGTTTTCTCAGGTTGCAAAAAAAGATCCTCCTCTGGAACACCTGGGGCCCGATTCCAAAAGGTGTTACACCTGGCTCAAGGCGAGTTATGCCGAACCCGATGGCTCAACTCGCAACTTACACCAGGCATAATGCCAGTTGGTATTCCAAAAGGTGCCTTGCGCCATGCCGAATGCGGGTTGTGCCAGGAGTGGGTTATGCCACCCACTGTGCCCACAACCTACAGTGGCATGGTGCAAGGGTGAATTATGGCAGCAACTGTGCCCTATTCCAAAAGGGTGGCTGCCGTAATCCACGAATGCCATTCCAAGAACCACATTGGCGCAGTGGAGTTAGACCAGCAGGGAGATGGTCAAAGAGGCATCCGTACATGCCAGTCGATGGATGCCCACTCTGCTGCGCTGTGGCATGCATGTGGCCCAACTCCCCATCCCCCCAACAGAGCCATGTCCCCCCACCCCCTGAATGACAGGGACCCCCAGGGTCAGTAACTCGCGGTGCCCCCCAAATGCCAGTGCCACCTGGCCAGCCCCCAATGCTCCATGGTGCATGCAGCAGTGTTCCGGGGTGGGGGGCTCCAAAGGGGGCAGTTGTATGTGTGCCATGACTTGCAGCACTCAGGCTTGGGGCACCATGCAATTGGTGCTAGCCTACGGCTACCACAAGTTGTGTGCATAAGTGCCAGGGACCCTGCCTGTTCTGTATTATGGTGCAGGGTCCCCGGCATAGTGCCATATGGCGCAACATGCATACACCCACGAGTTGCACCATGCCTCCTGGAATCAGCCCCCCCATGTCCTGAAAATTGAATTCAGTACTGTTTGCTTGAGGGACCACTCTTGTGTCACATGACACATTCTGCTGAGTGAATCTGCCAGTACATTTCCCTTCCCAGCAACATGTACAGAAATCTGAACATCTAGGGCTTGATTCTCAAAACGGGCTTGGATCGCTTGCGCCAAAGCCTGGTGCACTAGGGACCCTGTACCTGATTCTCAAAGGGGTAGGGTCCTGCCGGCTAAGTCCCGCAGCAAACATGGCTGAATGCCAAACAGATGGCACACCGGGAGGGTCTGCTGCAAGCCATGGGACAGCTCTGCACCAGTCCAGACCCTGGTGGTCGAGTGGTCCCCCTGCCCCATCATCAATGTTGCCACCATTACTGTAAACAAAGTAATGGACATGTCCCCCCCTTCACCATCCCCCAATGTTGCCACCGATATTGTTACTATATTAATTCACATGCCCCCATTCCCAATCGCTGGATGCTGCCACCATGATTGTTAATACAGTAATACACATGCCCCCCTTCCCGATCCCCTGATATAGCCACTGTGATTGTTACTAAAATATATCATATGCCCCTTCCGATGATTCTACCATGCTAAAAAACAACAACCATTGTTGTTGAAGTTTGCATGAAGATCCTCAATGTCTATTGGTGGCTAAAATTTCTCACCTGTCAGACATTGTGTGTTTTCATCGGGGTGCAGTCCCCTGAACTCTCCCATGCAGGGGCTGTACCCCGCCGCCTCCTTCTGAAGATATCTAACCTGACTCTGAGTTGTTTGGGGGTGGCAAAAGATGATGAAAGGGTGAAATTTTTCCCTCGAGTCCCTCACAGCGACAATCTTGAAACCTGTCGAGATTGCCGCTGTGAGGGATTTTGCCGTCCCGGAGTCGTCCAGTCGGCATACCCGTCCTGATCCCCCAATGTTGTCACCATGAGTGTTAATAATTTATACCATATGCCCCTTCCCGATCCCCTGATGTTGCCACTGTTAATGTGAATAAACACATCATGAGCCCCCTTCTTGATCCCCTGATATCGCCAGATTACAAGCCCCCTCTCTGAACCCCGACATTGCCAGTACCAAGAATAATTTATTCCCATGCCCCCTCCCTGACTCTGAAGATGCCTGGACTAATATCATTTATCATGGTCAGCAACCAGCACAGCCCACCTCACACCTCCGCGGCTGGCCACCGACTGAACTGTCAATGAGCCTACTGTAATGTGTACGTGTATAAGCAACTAAGAAGGCTTTTCCTTTCATTGGGAGTTGGACAAGCTGAAATATTTAGGAATATATATTGCAAAATGATGGACAGTGTCTCTGTAAATAACTATGTGCCCTTCAACACACAGCTGATTTAGGATCTTATGAGATGGAACACACTCCCTCTCAGCCTTTCCCATAGAGTCAAGGTATTACATATGATAACTCTTCCCAGTTCACTATACCTGTATTAAAATGGCCCTCTTTCAATATCTCTTTCCATTTACAGACAATGGAACCATGCAATCATCTGCTTAATCTGGGCAGGACAGAGGCTGTGGGTTAAATTAAGACCTTACTCCTCCTTGGGGATTCAGGTAGCCTGGCTGTACCTCATTTAAAGTTATACTTCTGGGTGGTGCACTTTCGTTATATATTACACCACCACTTAGATAGTACACCCAGTATTTGGCTAAGAATTGAACAAAAGATATTCCCAAACCATATTTTTGTTAAGGCACTCTATCACAATGAGAGTCTCTATGAACTTGTAGCCTCACTAAACCCCTGGCTCAAAATCCAGATTAGGAACTAGCACCCCATTAAGAAGAGTTTCCTTCTTACTTATTTCCTCCTTCTCTTCTGAGTAGTCACCCTACTAGAGCATTTCCAACCCACTGACCTGGCATTCCATAACTGGGAGCATTACTCTTCAATATATTATAGTGGCATGGTCGCGCCACTATATTTAGGGTTATGAAGGCACTTCTACGTTAAAGTCAAAGTTTTTCGCGCTAATAACTTTGGACCCATTCAACGGATTTGCCTGAAATTTGGTATGTGTGGTGGGGCTTGGTAGATCTCTTGATTTGCCAAATTTAGTTTTGGTCTGACGTATGGTCTTTGTGCATAAAAATGCTGAAAAATGCAAAATTATCTAGTTTTGGAGGCAGTTTTAGGGATTTTGTCCATGACCCTGCGTGGCCGTCATGTCGGCATGCTGCTCTGCGAGATGGCTCATCTAAAAGAGCTTGGCTGGCTGAACATGCCACTTCTAGTTTGGGGTCACTCCTGAAGTAAAACTCAGGGGGCTTCGATGTATTGACCCATGCCTTTGGTTTCATGTAAAAGTGTCAAAAAATAGAGTCATAACATTTTAAATTCTTTGATCACGGCTCGCTAATGGTCTTTGATCGCGAGTCTGCAAATTCTTTGATTGCGAGATTCTTTGATTGTGATCTTGCATCGCGAGTGAGGGACAAGATGGCCCTTTGAAAAATTCAAATTTCTCAGTTCAGGGTGGCCTAGGAACACAAATGAGGGTGGGTTTTGCTCAGGGGGCTTCATTCTATCGAGGCATGGTCATGGTTCCATGTAATTCTGCCTAAAACTTGAGTTACAGCATTTTTTATTCTTTGATCGTGAGCCTGAAAATTCTTTGATTGTAAGCCTGCAAATTCTTTGATCGTGAGATTCTTTGATAGCGAGGGAGGGACAAGATGGCCAGATTTTATAATGCATTAGATAGGGCAATTTCACCAGTCTTTAAAGGGGACAGGAACTAGGCATTGTTATGATTAGTGTTGTTTTACCTATGAATTCTCTAAATAAACATGTTTTGCCTCCAGTCCTGTGTTTTTATTCATATTTTTGAGGTATTGTGAATAATTTTGAAAACGCATACTGTTATGGTGACTAAGGTTCTGAAGTTGCACGAGGGTGACTGAACCGATGTGCTGAGCTGCTGCGTCTCCATTCCTGCATTCTTTGCTGATGCTGGTTTTGCTCGATGTGCGGCAAGAAGCTGTGCAGACTTTCTAACTGTACAGTTTTGTTACAATTAATATAAGTATGAAGATGCATTTACTGGTCTCTAACTGCAATTGCTGTGGTATTTACCTTTTCTCATTCACTGCTTTCATCTCTAATTACACACAACTGTAATCGAGACTTGTTCACATCCTTTTTTTGTGTATGTCAGTTGTTTGCCGTCCCACCCAAAAGAAAAATATCAGTCCAAACAGCAGTCAAACAGCAGCCATTTCATGCGCTTTGTAACTGCCTACATCTTTCAGCTATTTTTAAACAATTAGGAGTAATGAAGAAGGATATTCTTTCGGAGATTTTCACGTTCATCATTGCGCATGCAGAGCAGTCAAACTATACATTGGCTACCACTCTTCAAGCATAGAATGGGATAGGCTGTGTTCAGTTGTACCACATCCGATTCAAACACCTAGCTTTCACTTTTTTTTTGTCCATAGCTAATTCAAATCCCATATTAACTGTGCCGCTGACAATGTGACCACACCTCAGATCAGCACACATCTACAGGAGTTGATTTCATTTTACATTCAATTCATGCAAAGTCACTGTCATCTCGGATGTCATGTTGGCAGCTTTCTAGTCAAGCCCTTACCAATAATGATTCTTCAGTGCGGCAGCCCCCCAAATTTAAAACACTTGACTGAAATCATGTAATGAGAACGTCAGCACATATTGGTGAAATTAACCCTAAGTCTCGTAGCACAACAACAATAATATCCAGCACTGGAGCCCTAGACCCGGGTGTATTGAATGAAAGTGTGTGTGTGCATATTAAATTCAGGCATAAGGGGTAGACAAGCGTCAGTTGCTCAGTGGCTAATTCCTAGTTAAGAGGTACAATGATGTGTAAGCATTATATAGATCTGAGCCCCATGCTCATCTCACCCCGGAGTATTCAGGGGATCAAGTTGTATTTTGCTGAAAGTAAATAATTACATTCGATTGAGGGTATAGTTGCAGCACCAAGAAAAGCACTTCATTTGGTACATGCTTTGCACAGCTCAAGGCTGGGGTTCACTCATTTATACTGTCGAGCAGGATACATCTGAAATGCACACGGCATTACCGCAAAACAATGCCTCCAGCTTGTATATCAAATTAACGCAAAAGTCAGGTGCTGTAGTGGAAACGAGTTGAGAAGCAAATATTTTTTGCCCTCAAATCCAACTCTTTAAGCACATCACAGTTCTGACTGCAGGACATGAAATACATAGCCAGAAAATAAAAATGGCTTGCAGATTGTGTGGTGCTCACTTTTGCCTTGACTGCTGATAATTTCCTGTGTGTAAGCAGTGGGTGACTGACATGTGTGATTACACCGGGAGTAATTTCAAGGTAAACTGAGTCACTATTAATGCACACCTTCTCCAAAAGACACAATTTATAGAGATTTATTTGGGAATTGTGTATGATAATATTCTGACATGACTACAGCTTTTTAATGGTGTTTGATTAAAGAGCCCTGCTATTTTGATGGGGAAGCACCATCTTCTCATGCAAATGTCATATTTACTGCAATTAATGTGTGATACCATGACACGAGAGTCTGTGGGGGCAAGTGGATGGTTGTGGTACCTGATTTTGTTATGTCATAATGTTTGTCACGAACTGGCAATGCAAATAAAATAGTGAAATTTCTTCAAAACTTGTACAAATTCACGTAAAGGCCAGAGGTTAAATTCATTAGTACATAGATCAAGAATAGAAAAACTACGAATATGGCCAGAATTAAATGAGTTTTGCTACTTGACACTTTAGCATTATGACCGAAGTTTACACTTTTTTGCAAAGCATGTTGGTGTCAAACATTTTGTGTTGGCTTTGCAAATCAGTATATGGATACAGAAGAAGAAGTTGCTATAGTGAACAGCTGTAATGTTTATGCATGGCAAGCCTGCAGCAGCAACAAATCTCACAGTAGCAAGCCTGGTCTTATTTTCTGCGATTGGCAGCTGAATGTCCTGTATCCTTGGTAGTGGCTCAATTTTTTCTGATGCTCACTTCAAATTGGCTGCCATGGTTAGATATGTTATAAGACAAACTTCATCTTTAGGTGAAGATACTGTGATACATTATACAGGAGTAGCTGATCATGAGATTGTGCCTTGATGGTAATCGGGGGTTACCCAGATAGAACAATACCATCCACACTCCGCACTGTACTCAACTTGATGAGGGCAACTCGGGGAAAGTCGCTTATGCTGTAGGCAGGTGTTGGGTGCTGAAAAGTCAGCAAACAGAGCTGCATAAACTCAGATAACATCCCTATTGTACACAGCCAGCATCAATAACAGTAGCCTGTCGATTATATTATAGCTTACACACATCAAGGCTGCACACCCTTTTTTAAAGTAATCTTGATCATCACAGTTCTTATGGTAATCAGGACATCCAAAAGAGAACAAAAGCACCATGCGTTGCTGATTACCCAAGTATTAATCAAGCTGTACTTATGTTTTTTATTTAAATAAACAAATTTTTGGTACTACTGTCAGAATTGCATTTGCAAAATAAAAAAGCACAAATAGGCAAGACAGTACAAACTTGATTACGAGGGTCTGTACTTCCTGGATGTGCCCAGTTTCTGACACTGAAACCCTCAGGTTTCGAAACACTCTGGGCATTCGGTCCTAACTCAACTCTTTTTCGGTTTCCCTGGCTCGGCTCCCTTGCCAGCCCTCTGGACCACCTTCCTTCCATGGCTTGGCTCTCATACCAGCCCTTGGACACTTTCCATATAGCATGGAACATTTCTTGGTGGCTCCCTAAACCATCTCTGAGCACTTCTGGTTCCATCAAGGAATCTTCTTCATCAATCCCACATCTGGATACTTTCCTCAGGCACTGGCCAAGTACCTGAGAGAAAGCAACAGGTGTCCCAAAGCAAACCCACAGAGATGAATTTGGTTACTACTGAAGGGGGGGTCTCCCACCTCTCGCTCCCATAATTCGTACCCGGCCATTCCTCTGGACTTTAACACCTCATCCTCTGAAAACACTTTACTGTGTAGATTATCTTTAAATGTATGTGACATTTAATCTACTGTTCTTCCATCCTACTTGTACTGAACTTGAAACATACTTAAATAGTGGCTGTGTCCATTGCTCTGGACCCCCACAGAGTTAAGCAGTCCAATTCCCACAACGTTAAAAACTGTACTTGGCTGTCTTTTCCTGACCCCATAGTAACAGTCACTTAACTTCATCTTGTCTCAGGTGAAAACACATTGGCCCTTTATCAGAGCAGACTCACCCCTTGGTTGCAGGTGCCCCACAGGCTTTTTCTTCTTCAAAGAAATCTCATCCAAAACTTCAGGTGCCTCAGCACGAACTTAAAATTAGGCAGCTTCTTCTTCCCCTAGCCAGACCAGGGGATTGCCCCTGGAAATAGGCTGAATCATTCCCCCCATCCCCCAGGGAAGTGGTCTCTACCACTTCACTTGGCTCTTCTTGTGTTCCTCTGCAGGTGAGAACACACACCTCTAACAAAAATATAGCTCTTTGTCAAAGCTGAGGGCCTGCAGCTGTAGCACACCTCTTACCTCTTCAACACTCTACTACAGACTATTACTGAACTGACTTCAAATTCCCCAATATTCTATCCTAACTTCCCTAGCTGCAGCATTCCAGTGTGGCTTATGCAGCTGCGACAGTTCTTAAATGATGTCATCCCTCAGTCTCAGCTGAGACTGAGAACAGAGTGAGACAGTGTGAAACCCATTTAACTGGAGTTTCATCAGCTGCCTTCCCTGCCTGCCACTAGGTCTAACTGGGCTTCTTGTAACCCCGGGGGTTACATGTGTAAACAGGAAACAAAAAAAAATGGGCAGCACCAGTAACCTCCATGTCATTATTTACAGCGAGATAATAAAAGAAAAAATTAAAACATTAACTTTCAGAGACATTGTAGAGACAAACAGCTAATCTTTATTATAAATAAAGACATGACACTATCAACAGTTTCAGTTTTTTTATTTAATTTCCTGTCCTCTTTCAGGTTAAATATCTCAGAAACAGTTTGGTCTTTTTATTTGAAATTTGGAGGTTGTTCTTGGCATGTCCTGTAGATGTGAATTACAGTGTTTACGTGTCAGAGAACATTTTTTTTGCAGAGATATTACGTGACGCAATTTACATGTTGCGGACAGTGTTTTGCATTGCGCTGGTGGCTTGAAATTGATAGGGTACCTAGCCTTAGTGTCATGGATGTAGTTTTCAGTCATTGTGCCTGTAAAATGTTAACAGGTGTGCAATTCTGCAACTCTGATGAATGAAAATGTCAAATTTTAACATGTTATATCTCGGACACGGTTTGGTCTTTTGCTTTGAAATTTGGAGGGTGTTCTCGACATGTCCTGTAGATGTGAATTATGGTGTTTATGTGTCAGAGAAATTTATTTTTGTGGAGATATTGCATGACGCAATTTACGTGTTGCAGACAGTGTTTTGCATTGCACTGGTGGCTTGAAATTGATAGACTACATAGCCTTAGTGTCATGGATGTAGTTTTCAGTCGTTGAGCCTGTAAAATGTTAACAGGTATGGAATTCTGCATCTCTGACAATTGAAAATCTGAAACTTTAACATGTTATATCTCGGACACAGTTTGGTGTTTAACACTGAAATTTGGAGGGTGTTGATGGTACACACACATTTAGAAGTTGGTGAGAGTGCAGGGCCCTAAGGGCCTGTGATCCCACCACCTTCCGCAGGTTGGTGGGAGCA